>CM041294.1:52930321-55622821 GCA_023052935.1 Piezodorus guildinii
ATATTTAATCATAGACAGAAATGGGAAAATATTATTAGGTCAATACATGAAAATTGGTTTAGTTCTTTGTTAGTTATTTTAAAGTGAAAGAAGATGGAAATTGTTCAATTGCTTTTTTTAATATCTAATCTATGGTTTATTTGAGATGTCTTTTCTAAATTATTCTCTACTGTATAGTAGAGTTTAACTTCTATGAGATTTGTTAGGTGCAATTTTAATGTAGTGTCGTTTATGTTTAAGAAATCACTGTTTAGTCGATTGATGTTTAACGATTTGGGATTATAATTTCATTAGTGAAGAAGAGATGCTCATATGTTTCTATAAGCGTGTAAGACTTTTTTTGTTGCATACTAGCTTTTCTAATACCATGCATATTATAACGGTATGTAATACGACTACTCATTTTTTAGGAAAGATGTACTGTTGCATTAATTAGTGAAGATTTAAATTTCCCATTAAAAAAAAAATATATCTGGTGCGGACAACACTACTTAAACTAATTACACATACCTACTTAAACTAATAATCAACAAAGCAAAGAACAAATATATGGTTGTCAAACCCTTATTAGAACCACCGCCTATTATTACTTTTGGAGATCCCACATTTGAAAGTGTTAAGCATTTTGTGTACCTAGGATCTTTAGTGTGTGCGGATCATAGACCCTGCTCACAGGTACATTGACGAATCACCTCAGCAAAAAGATGCTATTTTAGTTTGACGAAAATATTGAGGAGCCATCTGCAAGTATAACAAAAATGTGTTTATATAAAACACTGATCCGGCCGGTACTAACATACGCCTCCGAAACATGGATGGACCTTATAACTTGCCGACGCCAATTTCCTACAGGTTTTCGAAAGACAAATCTTAACCTTCAACTGGTGAGGTGGGGTCTTTAAAGATTTGTGATCCCATTGTCCTGATCCGATCTTTGTGAATCAGCTTGTGAATACCTGACATTTCCTCTCACGACATGATTGTAATATAGCATCCTTTTTTAGTTAGTTTTTATCCATGCTTTAGGACAGTGTTATTGGAGTCCAATGTATCCCACTTCACCATTAGTGTTAGAAATTATTGAAAGTGTGTTTTTCAATTTGTTGAAAGAAATTTCTCGTGGTAGTGTTATTTTACACACCTTTTAAATTTTATTAAGAGCTTATTAAAGAATCACATTGCCAGATGGTCAGGAAACTCCAGACTTCCCCGATAACTTCAGAATAAAGCTCAATCATTAGGGAATAAAAACCAGAAGAATCTAAAACATACAGGCTCCTCCGAAGAAAAGAAGATGTTATTTTGTCCGAGAAACAAGGATAGGAAGTCATCGATTGTTAATATTAAATGTGAACAAAATATTGGTGGACAATTTTCGGTTTTCAATTGCAAAATATTTGCCTAATTTTAGCTGTACATACGTTCTTTACAATATAAAAGTTTCATTTTTTAAAAATTATTTTCCGTTTTTTTAAATATAATAAACTTTAAGATAAGGACTTCTTTATATATTACTATACAAATGTTTTCGTTGTTTACAATATAAAATTTTAAAAAAATAAAAAAAAGTATAAATAAAATGTATTTAATAAAAATAAGGTCTGGGTTCTGAGAGACCACATCTCACCAATTTTGACTATAAAGTTCATCTTACCAGTTAAAGGTGAAGAAGGATGTTTGGCCTGGTCAAGAATGGGAAGGAATACATACTCAGGCACAATGCGGAACTATATCAAGAACCGGACGTGGTACAATTCATCAGAATTTTAAGACTGCGGTAGGCCGGTCATATTGCGATAATGGATTGTGCCTCGCAAATAAAACAACTATTATTTGGGTACGTGGATGGAAGGAAGAAATGGGAGCGTCCCCGACTAAGATGGGTGGACGAGGTTGAGGAAGACGCCTAAACTGGTGTGTACTATTTAGTATGATTAAGTACTGTAAGATGATTAGTAAGAAGAAATAACTTGTATTCTATTGTTATAATATTCTTAATCAGCTTGATTACAGTGAAAATGCCTTTCATTATCTGATTTATTTCTTTTGGTGTTAATGGTAGCCTTTTTTTTTTTCTTTCATCCCAGAATAGAGGCATTTAGCAGGAAATGTTGCGGGATGTTATCCAGCTCTTTGAAAACTGCTTGAAAGTATCCATGTGAAACAGAAAGTTTCCAATCCTAAGAAGTAAAACTTTCACCTCCTCTATATTCTGAAGCTTATAATCTATTTCCTGCAACCAGGTTTATCTTCTTCTACCGAGAACTTTTTCATTTTCCTATTCCTCTTTCAAACTACCAGGAATCGTTTTGTTGCTTGGCCTTCAGAATCCTCTAAGATAACGGCTTGCGCTTCATACTAAAGAAATAGGTCGGTATTTTGTCTCTTATTCAAGGCTCTACATTTCCCTAATTAAGAAATTACTTGACCATTGGCTGATGATGACATATAAAATAATAAGTATTTATACTAACGATTCATTGTACATTGAAACCTAAGCCGCTAAAAGCTTATTGTATACATTTTTCTTTTAGATACTTAATTTATTCCTTGTCAATATTATATATAGCCATTTTTCAAAACATCTAAAAAATAAATAGCTTAAAATCAAAATGCTGTGGTTAAGCAAAATTCGTTTAAAGCCTGAAATGGTTGATGGTGTTTAATAATTGTTTAAACATTATATTGGCGTATTCCACGCCTTTCAAATAAATTTTTATATCGTGACAAATTTCGGGTTGGAAACTATTTTTTGTATAATACCGACAGTAGATTTTAAAACTTAGTTACTTGAAAATGTTGCGCGGACAGTGAAAACTAAATAGAAAACTTATGTACAAATGACAAGAACAAATAAATTACTTATGAATTACTGTTTAGTTATCGATGTATGTGTTAGGTACGCCACCGTTTATTTATATAGTCTTTGTTTAGTTTTAATTTAAATCGATCGACATTTTTTAAACTAAAAGAAAAATCATGTGACTGAAAGAATATGAATTGTATAATCCTTAAAAGATCAAAATCATTTAGGACTTTTGTAATTTTGGCTTTTACATACCTATATTCGAAATATATATTAAGAGAAAGTATGGCGATCGAGGAAATTTCTAGTTTTTAACGGAAATGCCCGTTTTAGGGTGCCTGAGTCCTAATAACAAAGTATGTGTGTGTGTGTGTGTGTGTCTTGATTTCCAATATTTCAATTATTTTATTCCTCTAATGTATCTTTGATTTTGTAGATATAAAAAAAACAGCCATATCATCTTCATAAGATTGATACATAACGGGTGATGATTTAAAGTATTTCGATATCCAACTAAAGGAAAAAAGAGCAAACATGTATTTATTTTTTATCTGGATGATAAAAACAGTAATATATATATAGTGTGTGTGAGTGTTTAATATACTGTTGGAAAGCTAAAGATTTTATATAAGTTTTTAGGCAAAATTGTAAAAGCTAATGGAGGGTGATGAGAAGCCGACAAAACCAACTGATTTTCGTAAAAAATATTATAATAGATTATTTAATAAAACACATGTTTATATTGAAATTCATTGTATGTTTATTTAAACAATTTATTTTCTTCTAATACTGTATTTAAAAATTCTTTAATTAAATTTTACATCGAAGATTAGTGATAGTCACATGTATTGGTCGCACTAGTTTTTTGTGTATATATGTTAATAATTTATTATTACCAATATTTCTTAAGAATTATAATTTTATTCACATGTATATCACTGCACGAGAGTGATGTCCATATGTAGTAATGGACCTATTATTGAGTTTTCCAGAATAAGTTGGCCGATATTTCATATCTTTAGTAGTATTTGGTTGCTGAAAGTGGAAGAGAAAAAAAAATTGGATAATCTGTTGCACAGAACGTTAACAAAATTTTCAGTGTTTATGGTGATGATTCCTTAGGATTAAATACCGTCCTAAAAGTTGTTTGGTAGGTTGAAAAACAGATATTTAGACTTGGAAGTAATTTAACTCATGATCATGAACGAACTCAAGCCATATGATCAAAGTAATAACAATATATGATAGATCAAAATAAATTATATATAATAGATTAAATATATGTAGAAGAATTTGGTGTTTCTATTGATATCACTAGCGAAAAACGCTACAAACTTATTTTACAACACAATATTTATCTTTACTACACCATTAAAAATAAATTCTAGTTGATATGATACTTGGAGATCACTTAATCGTCTAATTTCACCGTTATTTTGAAAAATACAAAGAGCTGTCAGGAAAAAAAAAATATTGAATGCAAATAACCGTACTAAAGAAATTAATTTGTTGAAAACTCAATAAATTCCGATTAAGTCCTCTGGCTTGAATACCAACCTATAAATTAAACCAACCATTTCGACTGATACTTCCAGATACTGAGAAAAGATCTCCGGGTTGCAAACGAAACAAATCCTTTTGATGGAAGAAAAAACGGTGCTGCGGTAGGATACTTGCCTTTCCGGTCAACTTGTTCACTTCCTAGAAGACACCAAAAGGGACCACTACACTTACCCGCTCTGTTTTTTTGTCGATTCACCATATTTGTTTAGTATTCCATGTTCAAAATACTGATTTAACTATTAACTATTAAGGTTCGATGCCTTTCTGGAAACTTGAGTGAGTGTTCTGATAATATTAATCAGGGTTATACTTATATAAGACAAGCTGTAACCCGCGACTTGACTTATATATGTGTTTATGGTTAGAGTAAAAATAATACGTATAACTTCGCTGTCGGTCATCAGTTAATCTTTTAACTATCAATATTATGTATTGGGCGGAAAATAACTTCTTAGCGTTTTTAAAAAGTGATTTAAGTAAAAAATAAATTTAAAAAAATATTCTCGTCAATATTTTTAATGAATTGTATATGACCCAGCTTCTGCGATATCCCTTGTCCTAGAATAAGGGTTTTCTATAACCAATGCTGGAATTTTGTGATCAGTATGTATAAGAACGACCAGAGCGCTTCGCGTCTTCCCGGTCAAAAATTTCCGGTCCTCAAGCAAGCAAGCCACTTACGGACGGTGCTTTCTCCTTAGGTATCATCATCATCAGACTAACTGAAAATTTTGCTAACCGTCTGTGCAGCAGATTTCATTTCGGGAATATAAAATAATTAAATGGCGAAAATAATATTTTTTTTCTTTTCCATTTTGACCAAGTAAAATAACACTTATGCATAATGATGCATAAAATTACCTTAACTAAAAATTTTCAGAACATGTAAATATTATATACCAAGTAACCATTATCACATAGAGGATTAAATTATAAAATTTAAAACGCTAAGAACTTATTCAACATCTTTATAGAAGAATATTGCAGTATAAATAAAGTCCCTGCACTTGTTGGTTTCTTTATGTAATTAATAAGATAGATATAATGGAAACTAAAAATAAATTGAACTGAAACATAAGCAATTTTTAGTTAGGTTCTCTTTTAATTAAATTGGTCCATTTTCATTCAACATTTTTTTTTCTTCTCCTACGTTTCGGCTTTTGCCATTTACAAGAGATCTATTAACATCATTTATGATTTAAATATATCTTTTAAAATTAAAAGATAAAACAACATTGGTTTATACATTGTTATAAGAAGAGGGACGAATGCACAAAAAGGCTGGGACTTTTAAAATGTATTTCCAATTCAAACTGGGGCGCCGATAGAAACTCACTAATAAGAATTTATAAATCTATTGTAAGAAGTAAAATGGATCATGGAGTTCAATTCTATGGAACGGCCAACAAAACATCGTTAAGAATGTTGGATTCTGTCCACAACTCGGCTATGAGAATTTGTACTGGGGCTTTTAGAACCTCACCTATCGAAAGCATCAGTGCAGAGTCTGGAGAGCCTTCCTAAATTTACGGCGAGAATTTTTATTACTCAAATATGTCGCCAAAGTAAAAGATTATGGTTATCAACCCTTAGCTTCTTGGTTGTTTGCTGAAGAGGGAAGAGACCGTGGGATCAAGGATATCATTTATAAAATATTGAACAGAAATGATATGAGTATAAATAGTATTAAATCCATCCCAGAAATGAAAATGCCTTACTGGCTAAAAATGAGACCATATATAGATAGATCAATGGCGAAAATAAGGAAAGCACTCCCAATAGAAATTAGGAACTCTTTTCTCAGGATGACAGAAAAATATCAAGACTTCAATATGTTGTTTACTGACGCATCCAAAATGGAAGACAGAGTTGGTTGTGCTGCCTACAGCAGAGAGCAACAGCTCATGTTCAGTCTGCCAGGCGAGAGCTCCGTCTTCTCCGAGAAGCCACAGCCATTCTGAGAGCTCTCAAATGGATTAGAAGCTCAGAAAAAAATGTCATGTACTATCGTTACGGACTCGTGGAGTGTTTTCTAACGCCATAATTAGAGACATAATAAATGAATGGTGGGAAACAAAAATAATGTCTAAAGTAATGATTATGATTTGGGTACCATCTCACTGTGGAATTATTGGGAACGAAAGAGCCGATCAAGCAGCTGATTCAGCCAGAAAAGGTGAAGCCGAAGAGATTACTCAAATAAAAGAAACCACAATGGAGGATTGGGTGAGTAGCTACAAGAAAGTTCTTCTGAAAGAGTGGGAGGATGGTTGGAGAGAAAGATATCAAAATTGAGAACAATTAAATCGGACTGTCAGAAATGGAGAACTAGTGCAAGATCTTCAAGGAGAGAGGAAATTGTTGTATGCAGACTAAGAATTCGGCCTGCCAATTTACGCATGGTTATCTCTTGAGACGCCTGGAAGCACCAACCTGCGAAAAATGCAACAATTCTCCTCTAATTGTAGAACACTTGCTGATTGAGTGCCCGCTTTATGAGCAGTCAAGAAAAGGGTTGAATCTAAAGAAATACTTAAAGATGAGGAAGAAAGTATTAACAAATTAATATAATTCACGAAAATGATAGGATTCTACCATAGAATATAATTATTTCGATCACGCCAATGACCCTCAAGGGTAGAGGCGGATACAAATAAAAAAAAAGACATTTTACATACCTTTAATATTCTTTCATATTGTACATATATAAAAAATATACATTATACCAGCCCTGTCATGCTTGTTATCACCCACTGGATTAAAGCAATGTATCCCTTCACTTTTAAAACACTTGATATTTATAATAATTTATTAACATTGAGATAACAACCGTGACAGGGCTGGTCAGCCTGTAGTAGTTTTTTTTTAAAATGTGACAAAATGTATATTTTCTATGTATGAGCAACATGAAAGAATATTCAAAGTATGTAAAATTTCTTATAGCAATGTAGAAACTAATGTTATTTTTATCTTTTAATTTTAAAATAAATGATGTTTATAGATCCCTTGAAAATGGCAAAAGCCGTAGGGAGGAGGAAAAAAATATATAAAAAAAATGTTGAATGAAAATGGATCAATTCAATTAAAAAAGGACCTAAAAAAACACTTATTCATTCAAATAAGTTACAATTGTAATACAAATTAATAAGCAATATTATTAACCTATAAGAACTAAAATATCTGATCATATTACTTTGAATACAATATTACTTCAAAATCAGTCTTTGTAATTTACGTAATGGATTAAAAAATACACCAACATCAGAAACTTATCTATACTACCATGACTAGGATGGAAATAAAAACTGACTCTAAAACCCAACTTATCTCAGATAACTCAATAATAGGTCCATTGCTAAGTATATCTCTCCTGTGTAGTGATACAAGTGTGAATAAAATTAGAAATATTGCAAATAATTAATTATTAACCTATATACACAAAAATGTGTTCCGCGCAACACACGACTATCACTGACCTTCATAGAGGTATAGGAATTTTCTTATTAATGAAATATCTTTTTTGAAACTTTTATTTATTTAGAAATAATACAATCTGCCACAATCTTGGGCAATAAGTATTAGTGATATTAGAATTCATTCATTCCTTATGTACAAAAAATAAAGAAATAAAAAATTAATGAATCGAAAATAAATAAAATATAAAGAAGAATAAATAACCGTAAATAAAGATAAAAAGAAAATAAAAGAAATAAATAATAATAATCTTGGTCACATTCATACATATATATACAATATTTACATACTGCCCTTGGGAACTCCGAATTAAACCCCCACGCCCACAAGTGGGCGTCGGGGCCCAAAGCTAGGAGATCCCAGCGCCTCTCAGTCAGTCGCGTCACCGGTCTAATAAGCCAGTGGAGACTGAGAGAGGGCGCTAGAGCCACAGACTCTCAGGCATGAGTGGAGAAGCTGGCCATTGCCAACACTCAGCATTGCTTAGTTATAAGAGATCTCTAGGCCACTGCCGTTTCAACCTACGAGGAGGGTTATAGGGATGGCTGGAGCTAGATAGGGATTGGGATAAAGGATTAGGAAGGTGAGTTAGCCTCTGGTGGAAGTTTAGGAATTTAGATGGGATTAGATCGAGGACAAATGGGATATTCAGATCATTTTGTAAGGTCTTGTTTGTAACATAATAGGGAGCATTGACTATTGTTCTAAGGACTTTGGACTGAAAGGATTGGATACGCCTGATGTTCGAAAATTTAGTTGTCCCCCACAGTTCGAGTCCGTAGGTCCATATCGGTTTTAGAATCGTCTTGTAAATTAGTAGTTTATTAGCAACAGAAAGTTTTGATGTTCTGTTTAGTAGTCTATATAGTTGGCCGTATCGTCTGTTGAGTTCTTGTCGTTTAAGTCGAGTGTGTGGGTTCCACGTTAGTCTTTTGTCTAGTAAGAATCCCAGATACCGGACTGTGTCAGAGCAGGGAAGGGGTATGGAGTTAAAATTGACTTGTGGACAGGATCTGCGGCGAAGGGTAAAGGTGATGTGCTTACATTTGGATTCATTAATTTTGATACGCCAATTAGCGCACCAAAATTCAATCAAGGATAGATGTCTTTGTAGATAGGAAGATGCAATTTCGGGATCTGATTGGGTTGATAAAATGGCAGTATCGTCGGCAAAAGTTGCTAAGAAGGTATCAGGATCTGTAGGTATGTCAGCTGTAAATAGGAGATAGAGGACAGGACCTAGGACACTGCCTTGAGGTACACCAGCCTCGATCAGGTAACTATTGGAAAATTCTGAACCAGAGCGGACTCTGAAGGAACGGTTTGAAAGGTAGGATTGTAGGATTAGATATAAGGATTGGGGTAAATGGGTTTTTAGTTTGAAAAGCAAGCCATCGTGCCAGACCTGGTCGAATGCCTGAGCAACGTCCAGAAAGGCACCAGTGCAATATTGCTTGTTTTCAAGGGCAAAGGATATATGGTCAACCACTCGTAGGCCTTGTTGTACAGTGGAGTGCTGTGAGCGGAATCCGAACTGGTGGAAAGGAATTTCAATTAACTGTAGGATACGCTTGAGAAGGATTTTTTCAAAGATTTTTGAAAGGATCGGAAGGAGACTAATAGGCCTATAGGATGAGGTGTCGTTGGGAGGTTTACCAGGTTTGGGAAAAAGGAGAATGGTGGAGTGTTTCCACACCAAAGGAAAGTGGGTTGTACGGAGAATACTATTATAGAGGTAGGTAAGGAATATAATTGCTTTTTGGGGCAGTTGACGAAGGATCTTAGAATTGAGGAGATATCAGCTGATGCGCTCGATGATAACAGTCATACGTTACATCGTCTCTCAGATTTTTGCTTTTTTCAGTAGGAATTCGCTAGAACTCAGTCTGGAGAACATCACTAGACCTCAGGAATATTACGGCAGTGAATATTGGAGAAGTTTCAGTAAGCAAAGTTATAATTTACTTTGTACAATCACGAAAAAGTGAAAGAAGGGTCACTGATCAGCTGATTGCCGCTAGCTCGGCAAGCTCGGGCTTGCTTTTCTTTTAATTATCTTTCTTTTATCTTTAATTCTTATCTCATTATTTATTTATTATTATTATTATTTTCTTAATCAATGAGATATTTTCATCAAGTCATGTCTTCAAAGTCCGCAAGTAAAAGATCTAGATCTGCAGGTTCGAACTCGTCTCCCACAAAACAGAGACCCCGCCGTGAACAAAATAAAAAAATGATTCCACCAGCGACCGCGTCAGCTACCTCATTAGGATCTGAACCACAGCCCAGTACATCATCACAAGGAATAACTGATGAATCTCCGTTTTTTACACCGAATCCATTTCAGATCCTCCAAAATGAAAAAGAAACCATGGAATCTTCTCCTATACCCAGAGAACCACTACCTCCACCAATATTTGTTAAAAATATTAAAAATTTTAAACTGATGTGTGCTCATTTAAACAAAGTAACAGATCCTAATAGTTACTATTGTATAAGTAGAACCAATGATACTAAAATATCTCCGACTACTGCTGAAACCTACAGAAAGATTGTAAAATATCTGACTGAGACCAAAGCTGACTTTCATACTTATCAGCTGCGCCAAGAGAGAGCATTAAGGGTCGTAATCAGAAACCTACATTCCTCAACACCCGTTGAAGCAATCAAAGAAGAACTGACAGAATTAGGATTCCAAGTGAGGCAAGTCACCAATGTTCTAAAAGATAAAAGTCCACTGCCTCTATTCTTCGTGGACTTGGAACCATCAGCAGGAGTCGAAAAAATATATGACCTCAGTAGACTGTACTATACCCGTGTAAAAGTTGAAAAACCTTACACAAAGAAAGAAATAGTCCAGTGCCATAATTGTCAGGCATACGGTCATACCAAAAGTTATTGCCATCACATACCACGCTGTGTGAAATGCGGTGAACAGCATAAAACAGAAGAATGTACAAGATCAAGATCAACACCCGCTGTATGTGCTCTGTGCCTCAAGGACCACCCGGCTAACTACAAGGGATGTGAAATCTACAAGAAACTCAGAACCAGATACCGAAAACCTCAGGATCCGAATGAAACAGCTGTACCAACCAGAAGCAGAAGAGAACCATCTAAACTTGTAAATTCTAACATGTCATTTGCCCACTTGCTTGGAGGTGGTAACCAGAATCATGAAGTCGAGGCACTGCCGGAACAACATTTTCCTCAACATTCTCAATCTATTGTACGAGAATCTATCCCTCAAAGTTTACCTAATCTTCAAAAAACTCCTCAACATCAAATTTCTCATATCCCTCCACCATCAAACGTCACAGATCTTACCAGTCTAATGACATCGTTCATCTCCGAAATCAAATCTCTTGTTATGCCGCTTATATCACTCCTTACAAATCTAGTATCGAATCTAATCCCTGCCTTGAAAAATCCTTAAATGACTTCACCTAACTCCTTATCCATTCTCCTTTGGAATGCGAATGGTGTTAGAAATCATACTGACGAACTTACAGCGTTGTTGCAAGACAAAACAATCGATGTTGCACTTATAACTGAAACAAGACTAACGACTAAACAGTACTTCAAAATACCGCAATACATGACATACCGTACTGACCACCCAGACGGTAAAGCCCATGCCGGTTCTGCTATCATTGTCCACCAATCCCTCTCTCATCATTTACTCCCACTTCCCACCTATGATTTCCTACAAGCCACAGCCATAGTAATCAAGACTTTTTCCTTTCCGATAACCCTCACATCTGCATATTGCCCTCCTAAACATTCCATTTCCAATTCTGAATTTGTATCCTTCCTGGATTCCTTAGGAAATCGTTTCATTCTGGGTGCAGACTTAAACGCCAAGCATCAGCAGTGGGGTTCCAGAACCACGAATTCTCGGGGACGAAATTTGCTGTCTGCACTCAACTCCCGAAATTTTAATATCCTGCCTCCTGACTCCCCTACCTACTGGCCAACCGATCCTAACCGCAATCCTGACATCCTCGACTTCTTTATCCACAGCGGATTAGGCTCTCTCAACTTGTCTTTAACTCGCCTTGATGAACTATCCTCAGACCATAGCCCACTGATCCTAAAAGTATCTCTCACTCCAATTCCAAAACCCATTCCAACATCATTCATCCGAGGCCCTGTCAACTGGAACCTTTTCCGCCAAATCCTGACCGATAATATTGACCTCAGAGTAACCCTCAAAACCCAAGATGACCTAGATAATTCCGTCTATTCCTTTACCACCGCCATCCAACAAGCTGTCTGGACTGCTTCCTCTCCTAAACACTCCAATATAAATCCAGACCAAAATCATTTTCCACAACCTATTATAGACCTTATCCACACCAAACGCCGAGCAAGATCATTATGGCAGCGCACCCGACACCCAACAGATCGCCGCTCCTATAACTTCTATTGTAGACAATTGAAGAGGGAGTTGGCGACCTTCCGTTCCCAGTCCTTTAATTCCTACCTCTCCTCTCTATCAGCTCGTGATAATTCCCTGTGGAATATCACGAAAAAGATCCTAAAATACCATCATGTTTCCCATCCTCTCCGACGTGGTGATGACTCCTGGGCTGCGTCTGATGAAGATAAAGCCGAGGAATTCGCGACACACCTCTCCAAAGTATTCACTCCTCACCCGGAATCCCACATCAATCACACCGCAAAAGTGCAAGACTTTCTTATGTCACCGATTCCACTTTCCCTACCTCCTAAAGCTATTAATCCCTCTGAGGTTAAATATCTTCTCCAAAAACTGACTCTCCGTAAATCTCCTGGACACGATCTCCTTACTCCCCAGATCCTCCGATAACTTCCGCAGAAAGCTATTATATTCCTTACTTATATTTACAACTGCATCCTCCGCACCACCTATTTTCCTCTGTTATGGAAACATTCCACCATCATCCTTTTTTTAAAACCAGGTAAACCTTCCAACAACACTTCATCCTACAGGCCTATTAGTCTACTCCCCATCCTCTCAAAAATCTTCGAAAGGCTTCTTCTTAAACGTATCCTACCCATATTAGAATCTCAAAATCTTCCTTCCCATCAGTTTGGATTCCGTCCTCAGCATTCCACAGTTCAACAGGGGCTCCGAGTTGTAGACCATATTTCCTCAGCTCTTGAATGCAAAGAGTATTGTTCTGGTGCGTTTCTGGACATTGCGCAAGCTTTTGACCGGGTATGGCACACTGGATTACTCTTCAAGCTGAAAACCCATTTACCCCAGTCTCTATACCTCATTCTCCGATCCTATCTCTCGAACCGTTCCTTCCGAGTTCGCTGTGGTGAAGAATTTTCTAACCTTTATCCCGTTGAGGCCGGTGTTCCTCAAGGCAGCGTCTTGGGACCCATTCTCTACATCCTTTACACTGCTGATATTCCTACACATCCTGATACCTTTCTGGCAACTTTTGCAGACGACACCGCCATCCTATCATCCAGTTCCAATCCTGAAACAGCATCCTTAAACCTTCAGAGACACCTTTTCCTTATCGAACACTGGTGTAATAACTGGCGTGTAAAGGTGAACGAAGCCAAATGTAAACACATAACCTTTACTCTTAGACGAAAATCCTGTCCGCCAGTTTATTTCAACTCATTACCGATTCCTCTCTCAGATACAGTCCGGTATCTTGGCTTACTGTTAGACAAAAGATTGACTTGGAACCCACATACAAGACTTAAAAGACAAGAACTCAACCGACGATTCGGACAGTTATACCGACTACTCAACAGAAAATCTGAACTTACAGTTGACAACAAATTATTAATCTACAAGACAATACTGAAGCCCATCTGGACCTACGGACTTGAACTGTGGGGGACAGCTAAACGTTCTAACATCAAACGCATTCAATCCTTTCAATCCAAAGTTCTCCGTACAATAGTAAATGCTCCTTATTATGTCTCCAATTATACCTTGCACCACGACCTTAATGTTCCATTTATTTCAGACCTAATCCCATCCAAATTTTCCAAATTCCACCAGAACCTCATTCATCATCCTAATCCTTTAGCTCAATCCCTATCCAGCTCCACTCATCCATACAACCCACCTAGAAGGTTGAAACGGCAGTGGCCCCGCGACCTTTTGTAAATATATTGGAGTTCTAGCACTGGCTAGATTCTCCACTCAATGTGATGTATGTATGAGTGTGTGTATGTGTATATAGGTATAAGTGAATTATTGACTTTTGTATTGATTCATTATTGTGTATATATTTTATTTTATTTTATGTTGTGTAAATATTGTATGAATGTAGTATGTATGATATCATTCAGCACTACTATTAATGTCCAAATTGGGACAGATTGTAAAATTTTCTCAATAAAAATTGTTGTTGATAAGATAAGAATTGAGGAGGTCGTAGCCAGGAGCTTTTCGAGGTATTAGTTTCTTTATAAGGAATTTGACCTCAGAGGGGTTAATAGCTTTAGGGGGCGGAGAGAGAGGAATTGGAGAGGAGAGGAATTCCTTTACGTTAGCTGTATGGGCAGGATTGAGCTCGGGGTGTGGGATAAAAACTTTAGAAAGGTATTTGGCAAATTCTTCCGCTCTAGTCTCATCCGACGAAGCCCAGGATCCATCTTCACGTCGGATGGGATGGGAGATGAATTGGTATTTAAGAACTTTTTTGGTTACTTTCCAGAGGGAATTGTCGCAGATAGATAGTGAAGAAAGATAGGAATTGTAGGATTGGGATCGAAAGGTATCTAATTTTTTTTTTAGCTAATTTGGTGTAATAATTGTAGGATTTACGATCGTCTGGATGCCTGGTTCTTTGCCAGAGGGTTCTAGAGCGTCGTTTGGTATGGATTAGATCTAGGAGGTTTTGGGGTAAAGGATTCTTCTGGTAGTATTTTGGGGAAGGAGAAGGTGAAGATGCATTCCAGGCTGCTTGTTGGATGAGGGTAGTAAAGGAATCAACTGCATCATCAAGATCTTGTGGAGATTTGAGGGATACTCTGAGGTCTATTCCATCCGTTATTATTTCGCGGAAGAGGTTCCAATTAACTGGGCCTCTTAGGAATAATGGTGGAGGGAGTTTGGGAATAGGAGATAATGAGAGAGTTAGGGTAAGAGGGCTATGATCGGAGGAAAGGTCATCGAGCCGGGAAACGGAATGATTTAAAGGTCCTAGCCCTTTGTGGATAAAATAATCGAGGAGGTCGGGGTTACGGTGAGGATCAGTAGGCCAATAGGTAGAGGAATCGGGGGAGAGGATATTACAGTGAGTGGAATAGAGTGCAGACAGCAATGTTCGCCCGCGAGAATTTGTAGTTCTGGCTCCCCATTGCTGGTGTTTGGCATTTAAGTCCGCACCTATGAGGAAATGATGCCCTAAGGAATTAAGGAATAAATTAAATTGGATTTCGGAAATAGGTATTTTTGGAGGAGAGTATGCTGCAACTACTGTTATAGGAAAATGACGGGTTTGCATAATTACAGCAGTGGTTTGGAGGAAGTTATGGACTGGTAAGGGTAATAAATTATGGGAGAGGGAGCGATGGATGATGACAGCAGTGCCGGCATGAGCTGTTCCATCGGGATGGTCAGTTCGGTATATTTGGTAGTCTGGGATGTTGAATGATCGTTTGTTAGTTAGTCGTGTTTCAGTGATAAGAGCTACGTCAATACGTTTGTCGTGTAGTAATAAAGTTAGTTCATTAATATGATTTCGAACACCATTCGCATTCCAGAGGAGAATGGAAATGGAGTTGGGTGGAATCATTTAGGGCTTTTTCAAGGCAGGAATTAAATTTGATACTAGGTTTGTTAGGACTGATATCAGAGGCATAACTATTGATTTTATTTCTGAGATGAATGATGTCATTAAACTGGTGAGGTCTGTGACATTTGATGGAGGAGGGATAGGAGAAATTTGATGCTGGGGAAGTTTTTGAGAATTAAAATTTTGAGGTGGTTGAGATTCAGGTTCGGGATGTTTGAGTGTATGTTGAACCGGCGTGGCCTCACACTGAGTAGACTAGTGACCACCACCAAGTTGTTGGGCGAACGAAACTGTCGGGTCGACGAATTTTGATAGGTTTCTCCTCGGTCTAGTCTCCTCTTGGCGCTGGGGCTTCAGAAATCTTGACTTGAGATTCTTGTAAATCTCGCAGCCTTTGTAATTCGCCGGATGTCCCTAGTGGCACAGAGCGCAAACTGCTGGGATTATACGAGATTTATTGCACTGCTCAGACTTGTGCTGTTCACCACATTTAACACAGCGCGGTATGTGGTGGCAATACGTTTTCGTGTGGCCGTATGCTTGACAATTGTGGCATTGTATAATGTCTCTTTTTACATATGGCTTTTCAATCTTTACTCTCGTGTAATAGAGTTTTTCCAGTTCATAAATTTTTTCTACTCCTGGAGACGGTTCTAAGTCCACAAAAAATAGAGGTAAAGGAATTTTACTCCTGTCACCTGATTCTTCTATATTATCTTTCATCACATTAGTTATCTGACGCACTTTGAACCCAAGAGACGTCAGTTCTTCCTTTATTTCCTCAGCTGGTGTAGAGGGGTGTAAATTTCTTATTACCACCCTTAATGCCCTCTCCTCTCTTAGCTGATACGTGTGAAAATCAGCTTTTGTTTCACTAAGATATTTTACTATTTTGCGGTACACATCAGCTGAATCGGGTGATATTTTTGTGTCATTGATACGCGTTAGACATGTGTAGCTTTTGCTATCAATGATTTTATTTAATTGGGTGCATAGGAGTTGAAAATTTCTTATATTTTTAACAAATATGGGAGGAGGACGAGGATCTCTCGGTGTAGATTCTGATTCCATGACCTCTTTCTCGATATGGAGTACTTGGTAGGGGTTAGGAGTAAAAAAGGGAGATTCCTCAGTCATCCCTTGCGTTGAAGTCCCGGGTTGTGGTTCCTGTTCGTTAGAAGCAGCTGATGAGGGGGGCGTAGGGCGTTTGTTATTACGTCTTTGCCTTTGCTTGACCGGGGAAGCAGAAGAGCCAGCTGACCTGGAGCGTTTAATGCTTGCCTTTCCCGCCATGACTTGGTGATAGTATCTCATTGAAACATAAAAATAAAAAAAATAAAACAAAAAAAAATACGTCCGCGCGACCTTGACCTTGTCGTTTGGAGCGCGACGTGGCCCCTCCAGGGGTCAGTGGAAGACTGGCAAGCTGAGGAAGCTGAGTGGGGATCGCAATATGGCGAAAAAGATAAGGCTTCTCAGCTCTACTTCATACGACAACTAAGTAATCGTAAATATTACTACTTACAGTCAGTAGGATTAGTCCATTGTTGACAACGAATGTTGTTGCACAATCACTAATTGTTTATATGTAATAAAAACAATTATTACACACTAAAAACTGTTCATAAAGAAGAGACGATATAACGACGTATGTTAATGAACTAGCGCAAGCGCAGAACTCAATGAAATATCTAAATCGTAAATAATGCTGATCTGTATAGAGTTGTTAAACTCAGGCACAATAACGATCACCCTTTCAGAAGATCCCATTACAAACTCATTACAGAGTTTTCTGCCTAGTTGAGAGTGTTAGAAGTAATAAAAACTCATTGCTAATAATTATTAGATATAATTAATGGATTAGCATTACAACAAAATAAAGATATAGTACATCGTATATAGATTTTAATTATAATTGGTTGTAAAGTGTGGGATCGGCGTGGTTTAGTGCAGTAGCCCCCAACAAAATAAAGTATACCTGTATTCTAAAAATCTAAATCCTAAATATTATATGATTTAATTATTATGTTTTATCATAAATATTATTTAATTATTGTAATATACAATATTTACTGGCCTAAACCGTATCGTGTATAGTGGCATTTCATGCCAAATACCACTGCAACCAAAACTCTGAATACTAGAAATGTCCTATTTGGAAAACTAGAACAGAGGAAAAATGAAGAAGGCTCAAGAAGTTAACTTCATTTAGTGAAAGTTTGAATAACTAAATCTTAAAACTAATCTCATATAGGTACTTCATCAAATAATGATTAAGAAATCAAATATCGTTGATTATCAAGTGGAAAGTTACATCTATACTTTAAGATCGTTATTATTTAATATAAACAATTTCACCGTTATGATTGTACATAAGCAACCACTCATCAGTGATCATTAACAATTATATCACTTAGAATGTTAAATTGCCAAAAGTATTTGACTTTGAATTAATTAAAAATTCTTTCCAATAACATCACGCGGAACCCCAGAGAGCCGCTGACTACTTGTTAGAAACCACTGGTCTAGTGGATAGAACTCTAGCTTACTGTTCTCCGTGTTCCAGAGTTCGAACCCCGGATGTAGCAGAATATTATTTATTCTATTATTTTATCCGTGGAGCAATCCTGGGGTACAGAAACCATCCTGATGCACACCCAGCCTTTATAAAGTGGGTACCAAACAATCGGTAATAAATCTGGTAGCTAAGTGGAATCTCTGCCTAACACCTCCTTGCACGCCCGTTGGTACAAATCTCTGTAACTACTGAACCCGAGACCCTTCTTGTGTTGTAGAGGTACAGGTACAATATGTGTTGGTTGTTTTAAAGTCTATTCTGGGGATTTATGAAATGTCAGTTTTTCTGTTTTATTATTTCAGATAGTCCAGTTTAAATTATACAATACTCTCCAGTAATCTTTTTTATTCCAGTTTCTGTCGTCCGTGAAAATTTACACAGTACCAGACTTAATTCAGAACTACCGTTTTCTGTGTAATGTGCAAGATTATTTCTAAATATAATGAATGGATGGGTATATTATTTTATGTTGGCTATTTAAAAGTTATAATGAAAAGAAACTTATATCATTTTCTGTTTGTATCAATAAATCAGTAATTAAATAAATAACTTATCTTTAAAAAAAAAAGTGCTGAAATTGAACTGAATAAGGTCTCAGTAATAAGCTTGGCTTTTGCAATCAAAGGCCTATTCATCCTTAAAGAGAAAGATCTTAATTGGTCTGCTACATGAAGATCTGACACCGAGATTCCTGGAACAGCTTAAATTCTCTCTCTCTGAAGTTCATTCTTATTTCAATTATTACTAAAACCAGTTCATTGTGAATACCATAATTTTCTTCTAAAAATGCACGTTTTAATATTATCTATAATATAACAGTTATTAAACGAAAAATAATATACCTACTCATAAAGCGGTGCTTTTAATTCGATCATTTGTTCAGAGAAAAACTAAAAGCCTATAATATAAAAAAAAATTATATAAATGACAAATATGAAAAAATAAAATAATGCGGCATCTGTAAAAAGAGTTTAGAATCATTTATATACTCGATACGGAAATAAGAATAGTAGTTATTGAAGAAAATCTGGCACGAAACATACGAATTTCACTTATCTCCGTTGTTAAAATCAATTCAAGAAACTTTTAAATTAAGCTAGAGATGAAAAATGTTGGTGTATTACAATGAGTTTCGATAGAAACGTATACTTTAATACGTAATATATTATATTATTATCTACAATGGTCACTCTCTATTAACTTAAACAACTTAGTGCATAAGATAAAATTTTTTTCTATAACGTTTACCATTCGAAAGGAATATTATACAACTATATTATATTATATTTATAAATCTACAACTGTATATCATATATCTGTATTACTGTACCATTATATCACATATATAGGTAAGTTATAGAAAAAAAACTATGTGATATATTCATAGCAGTCTTTAAATTAATGTTTTAATGATTGGTCAAACACTTCTTATGTTTGAATTGTTATAGTTTGATTATTAAATTACTTGAGTGTCTTGATTATTTGTAAAATAGTATTTTTGACACATTAGTGAATTAAACGATATGTACTTCTTAAAAATTAGAATGCGAAACAAATACTCCACTCTAACAAAAGCATTTCTTTTTAGTTCTCTTCTCGTTAAAATGTGTTATACTATAATGCAATTGAAACAAACATAAAAACTTAAAAAAACTACCCAGTAATCTGTGATCTCTATTTTCCTGTAAATATAACTATTGATTTCCATAAGTAGAATATCAGTTGTACGGTAAATACGGTATGGTAAATTCTTAACCATTGAAATAAAAACTTTCTTTTTTGTGTTTTTTATCAGTTTTAATATTTTTTTTGTTAATTTCCTTCACTATGGAGAGCTCTTCCCAGTTGCCAAACAAGATTTTGAGAAGATAAAGTTTCCTTATTTATTTATTTTTTTTTATTCAACCTTTTCCTTCTTTCTAAATACGAAATTTAAATAATTAGCATAATAATTGCAACTTCATTTAAATAATTAGCTTGGAATAAATCAATTTTCTAAATTATTAAAGATTAGGAGCCCTCTTGTTAAGGTTCTCTCCCTGGAATGTTTAAAACCTCGCATGTATAAGGTTATTGTAACCTTATCTATAATTTATATATATGTATATTTTTTTTAAAATTTATTTTTATTTTTTCTCACCTATATATGGAATATTTAGTAAGGTAAAGTATTGCGATCGTGAAAATTTTCGAATTCCAGTTTTCACTGTAAATACACATGTTAGGGTCTCCTCAGTCCTAATGACCAAATCAAGAAAAAAGGTCTGTGTGTGTGTGTGGTAGTCTTGTACAAAAATGAAAAGTCATACAATACTAAAATTTCATATTTAGGATAACTATACGCCCGACCAAATTTTTTCAGCAACATTTTCACTGGAATTTGCTGACCGAAAGTCGTAGTTAATACTATGCATTTTGCAACTTTTTCAGATTTGCTTAAAAACGGCTCCAACGATTTTGAATCAAGAATGGAGGACATGTCAATCCCCAAAAAGATCCTCTTCGAAGAAATTCGTGGCGGAAGAAGAGTGGAAAGCCCTAACCTGAGGTGGACGGATGCTGTCACAGAAGATGCTAGCTAGCACCTTACTCGGCGTTAGGGACTGGAGAACCCAGCATTTCTCATTCAGCAACATAAAGCCAACTGGCGGCGACCCAGACTCGGTGACAAGTTGTAGCGCTAGATAATGATGAGAACCAATAAATGTTATACTTTTATGAATTCAATAACGTGTATATAGTTATGAAGACAGATGGTTCAATTGAACTCGAAAAACCAATTAACCTAGCTACTTTGTAAGGCGCAATATGTGATTTTATGTACACTTCTAATCAATGATTTCACAACAATAATTAAACAAGTATTAATTTGAACATGTAGCGAATTCTCTCTATAGAAATACCGTCATGTAAGTTATAAAAAATAATGATTGGTAACGAAAAACATAAGGAAACTTTCCGTTGTAAATATCTTAACACGTGAAATACCAATATTTATATGGTTTTATATTATAAATCAACGATATATCTGCCATATCTGATTGGAAATTATAATAATTATTCTGTTTGTTGTTTGACCTTTGAATAAAATATGTTTGGTGCAACTGGCAATTTATAGCTCGGAATTCTTCAAATCTATGACTGACGTATGATTCGGGCAGCTACAGACTGTTGCACAGAAAAAAAAATCAGCTAACAGGTGTCAAATAATTAATAATCAACAAGACAACACTGAAATCTATCTGAGAATATGGGCTCGAACTGTGCTGGACAACTAAATTTTCCAATATCAAACTTATCCAATCCTTTCAAACTGAAGTCCTCTGAACCCTTATATAACCACATTACGATATCATAAACTTAAAATTTGATTCATAATAAACTCGATTCCATCCTAATTCTCCAAACTTCATCAGAAAATTTCCCACTATCGTAATCCTTAAGCCCATTCCGTTTTTCAACTGCGATTCTCCTGGAAACTTTGAAACGGCAGTGGTGCAGAGACTTTTGTCTATGTATTTTATAATTCTAGTAATACCAGATTATCCATATAAGTGTATCCTCTTACTTCCTTTCCTTACCTATATTTGCTTGCTATCAACACCATCGATATGGTTGAGAGAGAATGATATATTTTAGAGCATGAGCGAGCTCTAAGAGAATCTATCACGCTCTGTGTACTAATTACATAAAATTATGTTTATGTTGTTGAGTGTTAATACGGTACATTTTCAATTCAATCTGCTTGTAGAACTTTGATATTTCTTTGTATAACCTTATTTTTTTTGAACCACCATATTTTAAATGATACAATGTACTTCCATGCATTAAACATATAGTTCGAATAACTACAGTTTATTATACTTCGTAAAAAATATTCTAATGTTGTTACCTTAAATTATTACTATAACATAAGGGTATGAAAGATAAAGGCAAAAATCTTGATAAATCTCTTTGAAGAAATATTAAAGAATTATATTATAGCTGAAAGGTGAGCGCGGTATAATATCTTTAGGAGTGGCCTTGAGTCAGACACTATCGGACGTTTTTTCATAATCTAGGAAGACTGCTGCATAATGCTCTTATCTTGAATACAAATGTATCCTGAATATAAATATTGGTACTAGAAACTAATCTAATAAAAAAAAGTAAGTTATGAAGGAGTGAAGGGGCATGGTCTTCTTCGAAGTTGAGGTTAAAGAATATCTTATATTACAGTTATAAAACTAATAGAATATAATAGAAAATGACTTTATTATAGGACATAGTCCCTTAATAAAAACATTAATGTTACAAATAATTATAGCTTTTTGGCCAGAACACATTAAATAGATTGAATTATTTACAAACTCAATTATTTACATAGGTAAAGTAGATTAAAATATACACACACACAATTATATATATATATATATATATATAATATATATATATATATATATATATATATATATATATATATATATAAAACAACTACATTTTTACAAAAAACAGAACAAAAGTAGATGCAATCATTATAATAAATAAGTTCCTATAATCAAACATCATATTTAATATCAACAAGCGTCTGTGAAGGATGATAGGTGCTGGAAAAAGAGATATTTAAATCTGGATTAGGAAGAAGAATGACGTATATTGGAAGAAATGGAATTCCAGAATGCAGTAGAACGGGTAAGAAAGGTTTGATCAAAGCTTTAGTTCGTGGGATGGTTATAAGGTTGGAGTGGCGCGGTCTTTTCCAAGCACGTGAACGTAAGATTTAAATTGAAGGTAACTGCGGATATATGAAGGATGCTGGGATTTTATCGTATGGTAGAATCCAAGGAAGCACTGTCTGCGTGTAGAGTGGAGGAGCCACTTCGACTCACGTAGAGGTGAATCACGAGAGACCGCCTCGAGGTACAAAAACAATTCATGACACGCTTAAATCAGTTCTCAAGTACGTTACAGAGGCCGCAAGACAAAGATATTACGTTTTGATTGGGGAAAAAGGTGGCTGGAGCGATGGAAAAACTTAATGCGTTTATGGATCTTCCAGAAATTTGGGTAATCTGGGGTTTCCAGGATAGGGTTTGGTCAATAATAATTCCTAGATTTTTGACAGAGAGAATAAAAGCAATGAGATGATCATTTGGAAATGATGTTGGAAAGGTGGAGTTAGATCTAAGGAATGGATTGGAACAAATCATAACAGCCTCAGTTTTCATAGCGTTTAAACTTAGCTTATTCAGGTTTGCCCAGGCACTGATTCTATCTAGCTCTTCTGAATAGCGGGAAACGCTAATAATAATTCTGAAGGAGGGAAGGAGGAGTAAATTTTGAAATCATCGGCATAGAGGTGGTGGGAGCAGTGGACTATAGAGTTAGGAAGATCATTGATGCAACAATTAAAAAGGAGAGGGCAGATTCTGGTGCCCTGGCCACACCTGCCGAAAGGGCGAGGAAGGATGATGAAATCTGATTAGGGATGTGAACAGCTTGAGAAAGGAATGATTGGAACCATCAAATAGAGAGCGCTATTAGAAAAAGGATAGTGCATTTAGACTAGTGAAAAGAATAGAGTGGTCTAAGTAATCAAAAGCTTTCGAAAAGTACAAAAGTATTGAAACATTTTCTTTTCATACATGGCAGTATGTATGTCACTAGTGATTTCAACCTTTAGCGGATTTAGAGGAAAAGCCGGTACAGAAACCAGATTGGAGGGGATCAAGAAGCTTGGAATTTTCAAGGAATTCGGATATTTGAGTCTGGATTATTCCTTCGAGAGGTTTCGAAAGGTTTGAGAGGAGGAAAATGGGTCGATAATCTTTATAAAGGACAGGATTTGCGTTTTTGTTAATGGGATGGAGTAAAGCTTTTTTTCCAAGAGTTACGACTGAATTTAGGAGGGAAAAATAATATATAAAGAGGAGAGCAGGGAAGATTTAAGGAAGGCATAATTTTAGCAATTTAACGTGAATTCCGCCAAAACTAAAGGAATCGGGATTTCAATAAAAACAATAAAACTAAAAATTAAACCAGTATTTACAGTTTTTATTATTTTGTTGGGAAGGAACAATCGACATGCAACGATCCAAGATTCTTCCAGGTCATTACTCTAAAGTTCTTCTATAGAACTTTTTGTAATATTTTTTTTTTTTTTTTTAAATTCATTTATCATCCATCAGTTATCTAATATCTTTATCTATGTATAGTGGATAAAGCTGTTAGCAACTGTCCACTCGATCCCAATTTCAAATCCCGGTTGAGGGGGAATTATTTATTTGGTTATTTCTGCTGTGGAGTAACCCTGGAGTATGGAGACCCTCCTGGGGCACACCCAGTCTCTAAAAATTAGGTACCTGAAATTCGGAGAAAAAAAAACTGTCGGTCGAGCGTAATTTAGGGCTAATCACTTCCTTGTATAATTTTTATTAATACTGAACCGGACACCCTCCATGGGTTGTAGAGGTAAAAGTTTTATATATTTTTTTCGTTTAATCTTCTTACGGTGTTAGCTTATTGCTCTTGGATTTGTTCCTACATAAACGATAAAATACAAACAATACCACATTGGTTGTACACTTAATTAGTACTGATCGAAATTGAAACTAATAGATAAATTAAGATTGAAAGTCATTACCCATTACATAATAGTGTACTATATCCAGAAAGTGTTTCATGTGTGTATATATATATATATATATATATATATATATATATAATTATTTATAAAAGAAAATCTATTTTCGCTACTTATTTAATTATTTGTGCTCGGCCCAGTATTTTTAATGTGTATTGTAATGTATTGAAGATACTGAGGGGAGTTCATTATTAAATAATTTCAATATTAATCAATAAAAGATTAAGAAACCTTTGTTGGCAAAACATCAAAAGCGTTTACCTCTATGGGGCTCCCCAGCAATATGTACCTCGGGAAACTTCCTAGAGACCAGGACAAAGGACCCCCGGCATGGGGCACTTCCCAGATCAGCTCCGTCGGAGGTTACGACGATGAGGAGAAGATTCGAAAAGATCAGTAAAGTTCTATCCTCAAGGTATTTGCGTTAATTGTAATATTGTATGACAAGTGTAACTATAATGTCCCTCAGTATTCTCAGGCATAGTTTAGTTATATTGTATATGTGTTAAGTTGTTTTAAATAATAATTTCAGTTTGTAAAACATTTAATTTAATCTTACTCTGCATGCCCCCTATTGGATTTGTAAACACGATACCTTTGGAAAGGAGATCCAATGGTATCATTAAATATAGTTTATATATGGATTAAATATATCAAATAAGCTAGTTTTTAAAGGTACCGCTGCCTTAGAAAAGCAGCCGGTCATAAACATAGCAGTATAAACTCAACGGTTAAGTTAACTTATAAAATTAAGTTTCAAATTACATTTACTAACTATTTCCGAAAATAAATTTATCCTTCATTACTGACAAGTTGAAAACACGACAATTCTATTAAAATTGTTTATATTTAAACGTATTTTTATGGTGTTGCAAGATATCTATGCATATATCGATTAATTTTAACAAGGATATTATAGTTATTCTTTATACATGAGGATACATGAGATTTTTCTAACCTATATTCTGCGATTATTATAGTGGAGTGGAGTTCCTCAGTCGTAGGACCATAGACTATTAATCTGCGACATGTTCTGGCAGGGTTATTATTTATTCTTTTATTTACACAAGAGGGCTACGGATCACAGTGGTTCATACGCACTTTTTTGGGACAAAATTCTACTCTGGTCATTCTATTTAAAATATATCAATCGTTTTAACGTCATTTAGTTCTTTAGTTAATTTAATTTCAATAGTATGACTGACATATTTTTAGATCATTTTTATGCCATAAAAAGGTTTTGACGATAATTTCAGAGAAATATCCCTGTTACTAATTATTTTAATACGTATATATCAATACTTCCTGCATTTCACATCATTTTCAATTGACCATATTTTAAGAAAAGTTTAAGTTTAAGAAAAAGTTTTATACAATGACTTGGTGATTTTTTTGGAATTAAAAAAAAATTCTATCATAAAAATTGAAATTATATGAAGCCCAAAGCTTTCCCAAACTTATCTAATAACGATTGTAAATAAAGTAAAATGCAAGAAATATATATGCGCGTGTGTGTGTATATATATTTTATATATATATATATATATATATATATATATATATATATATATCATTATGTTTTTTTTTTTGTTTTTTTTTACTTATGTTAAATCTATTTCCATTTTTTCCTCATTAATTTTGTATTTAGGCCAGATGTGAATATTTCACTTGGTAAATTTCATATTATTCTTAGGGGACTTTGTTCCATTATAACGGTTTTTCTTCTTCTTTTATATATATATATATATATATATATATATTAGAATAATTAGTTAAAGAACATTTCCCTGAAGGTGCCGAAAACACCTATATATTTTTATGACATAAAAATGAGCTAAACATATGCCAATTACCATTGAAAGTGAACTTACTAAGGAACAAAAATACGTTCGAATAGCTGATATTTATCTGAAATAGAATGACTAGTGCAGACTTTAAATTTTTAGGGAAAAACCTAGGGATTAACTATGATCTAGGCCAAATAATTAAAAACATGATCATGAAAGGCAAAGTCATTGGCATACACATAGCACCTATATTCATGCGCTGAGCCTCAAACACTTTATGGGTTGTAGTGTTAAAGAGATTTCTAGTTGTTAAATTATTATGTTTATAAATGCCCAAAAAAATAGCCCATGAAACTCTACCCATGATTCTGAGGTAACAGTTAGTTCGAAATGCTAGAATTAAAAGTGGGCGAAGCGACAAATCTTTTCATGAATGAATACGTGTCAGGGTCAATCTATTTGAAATCGTCCAAGTTTCATTTTGCCGCTCGACATTTTTTATTTTATTTATTAATCTTTCTAATTACTGCCATTTTTTAGATATCTTATCAAAACAAAAATTAACAATAAGATAAGGACATACTTTGTATTTTTGTCCCCCCACAACTCATTACCTTATAAAAAGATGTTTAAACGATTTTTAACTACATAAAAGTATGTAAAGGAAAAGAGACTCACTTTTCATTTTTTTTTTTTTTTTTTTTTTTTTTTTTTTATTGCTTTTATAAGGACTATGGCTAGTAGGAACTTGCTGTAGAAATTTCGATCTTGTGAACATAGTCCTTTTTTGTATATGGATTTTCAAAATTGGCAAAAATTCATATTTCGCGATGTGTACATGGAAATATCACAAAAGGGACTAAGTGAAATATAATTAAACTAATAAAGATTAGCTACCTATACGATGTGTTTAATTGATATAAATTTGGTCTTTGAGACTAAACTGGTTCCGGAGTTATAAAATTCTCTTAACTGTTAAAATAACGTTTTCTTTTAAATATATTAAATCTGGCAATTTTGCATATTTAAGAATCAAACAAAAACTAGAATGATAATGAGAGTATTTTATATAATTTTGGTCCTTGCAACATATTACCAAAGTAGCCAAGAAAATGGTTGATTATGACCATTTGGAAAATGGTTCATTGGTTTATGAAAAATTACATCAACTTAAACCTTTGGCGCGCTATGAAAAGGGATGTTGGAAATGATTTTCATATAGCATTTCATATATTCATATAGAATTATTTATCCTCATATAGCCTTATCATTGCACTACTTGATTTAGAAATTTTGATCGTGTAAGTCATTTTTTTCAATATAAATTTGCAAAGAGGGATTATTTTTCACCTTAGTAATATACTCGTATTTGTAAAATATCTCAAAAAGGACTGAGCGAAAAATGATGAAATTCATACAGATTATACCTCTATGTAATAAGTACGGTAGAATAAACTTTGGTGGAAGGACGGACTTGGATGGATGACTAGATAGATGGTGTAGATTTGTTTAGGCGGAGAACTATCAGTCTTTGGTATATCATCGTATCTGTGTTATTCGTTGAGTTTCTTCAATGACAGGCCCAGTAGAACAAGGTTAATTGTGTGTTATTGTGCTATGAGCAATGCGAGGTAGAACACTATGGTTTGGAGTGTTTAATTTATTAAGTAATTTGGATGTTTTTGTCTATCAAAGCAGAATTAAATAAATTATAGTCTATAATATCTATTCATAGGTAAAATATAACAAATAATACAATATTGGTTACTAAAATTAAATTTCCACTTAATAAGATGGTTATAGCTATAAATATACCTAACGGGTTTTTTTTTTTCTAACGGTTATTTTTTTATTTTTTTTTCTTACCCTCTGGTTTTATTTTCGATCAAAATACAAATACAAATGAAATATGTCTAGATGTCACATTTGTCCTTCTGTTACCCGGAGGTATTCTAAAGAGGATTGCTATATGCGCTGGATGCACTAGTAATCTTTCAAGGGCTTCTTCTATGCCTTTATTTATCCATTGCAAAATGGGAGGGACCATTCTTCAGGGTTTCTAACGGTTTAAGTAATATGCATGGTATATATTAATAAAAAGAAAACAATTTGATGCGGGAAACACGTGACACCGTGACTGTTAAAATAAATTTAAAACCTATTACCCATAATTTTATTTAAAAAATATTATTAATTAATTTTAATAAAACGCGTATTTAGATAGATAGATAGATAGATAGATAGATAAATGTGTTTTATTAATAAATTTTACATTTTTCTTTACATTCGTCTAGAGAACACAAAATACTGGCATGGATTTCCGTCTGCCAGGAAGTTGGTTTATTTATATACATTATTAATAAACAAAAGTATAAGCTTACAATAACAAACAAAACATAAATAAACAATACACATTATTGTAAAAAGATAGAGGGATAATCTTTGTTTCCCAGATAGAATAAACAAAATATAATTACACTTTATCTGTGACAACATATTCTCTGTTTATTTAATTATTGTAATTGAATTCCTTTATTAAAAAGCTTCTGTAGTTAACAGCACATTTCATAAATTTATACAGTGAGTTCCAATTAATTCCATTCAAAATGTCTATTATTTTGTTTTCAGTCAAAATACTTTCTCCAAAATACTTTTTCCTAAAATGATTAAATGCCGTACATTTACCTAAAAAAAACAAAAAAAACGCGTATTTATTATTGTTGAAAACATATGATTTAGATAAAATAATATAACAACATAGATTATATTTTAATCAATAAGTTTATTCCATATTCGTCCCTTTTGTGTATGAAATAATATTTTTTTCTTTTATATGTCTTTCCAACGGTATATTATACGTCTATATTAATGTTCTTATTACAAAAAAAACACATTAAAAAACTAGTTTTACACTTTTATCCTTTAGTTGGTCATTCAATTTGTCTAAATTTTCTTTTTAGCCGTCCTTTATCGTTGTAATTAAGATGATATGGTCAATTCTTAGGAATATACTAAATTACATGTAGTTTAGAAGAATAAATTTTAAAATATCGGCATTTAAGTCCTGTTAGACTATTTCAATTAGAATAAAACCTACATATCATTAAATTTTACATCAATATAGCGAGTTTAATCAAAATCGTCTGAGCCGTTTATGAGAAAATCGTAAAAAGGTGAAGAATGCATGGTACAAAGGGGCTGTTCTGGCTAGACCATTTATATGAAAGTTGCTGAAACATCTCAGGCGTATAGTTGTCTTAAATAAAAAATTTCTGTTTCTTACGACTTTTCGTTTTTGTGCTAGATTTACCACACACACAGTCCTTTTTTCGGGACTTGGTCATTTGGACTCCTAAAACGTGTATTTCCGTCGAAAATTTTTACGATCGCAATACTTTCCCTTACTATATATTTCATATTACTATATATTCCCCACAGCATCTCCACCCGGTATGTGAGACCTGTCAGCCAAATGGTGGCCACTCACAAAATTAGGCGTAGGGAGTGATGACCCTACCCTACAAAATGCATCACGAAGTGTCTCTCAGGAGATTACATCGCGAGGACCAGGGCCTACACGGCCTGTCGCGCCACTGAGAAAAAGAAAAAAAAAATATATATATATATATGTATATATATATATATATATATATATATATATATATATATATATATATATATAAGTTATGCCTGTACGAGACAAATAAATAAAAAAAAAGGAAAAGGTTGAGAATAAACAGCACTCACGGTTCCAGAAACAATACTGATTTATTGATGGAAATAATCCTTCTTATATATGTTTCGGATGTTGTTTACATCCGAGATGGTATTAAGGCTAATACTGCCCGACTCCTATCCTTAACTCCCCCCCCCCACCAGCTTACAAAGATACTCTCAATTTTTGGAAACTCACACTAATGTAAGTAGTCCCGAAAAGGAGAGAGCAGTCCTTAGCCTTGATACCTTACAATCCAGAAATAACTATATAAGTATAATGACAATTTAATTACACTCGTACAAGCTAAAAAGTAATGAAAAAAGTAAAATAACAGAACTATCACTTAAAAACAAAACGAAAGAAAATGCATATACCTAGAAAAGAACGAAAAAACAACAACACTGGAATAACACTTTGCAATATGTACACGCTAATATAAATCAAAATATACAACAGAACATCGCTAACACGGCTTCTGTAAAAAAAAAAAAACAAAAGGATACACTGCGCACTGACAGCCGCACTAACACTGAAAACGATAAAAAAAAAAAATCTGTACATAAAAAGCCCGCACACCGAGGAAAAAGGAGGCGTGCAGAGGCGAGAGCAAGACAGGCCGCGGTGGCTAGCGTGAATCTACGAGCGGAAGCTTTAGCTGCTCAATGTGAACCGTGCGCCGCTTTTTAGGTTCCCGAAGACTGTCGATCGTAACGAGATTGTGTTCCCTGATCGCGGACACTTTGAACGGGCCCTCGTACCGCAGCAACTCTTTCCCCCTATTAGTGGCCAGTTTGCGATAGACAATAGTTCCTATCTTGATGTCGCCCATCTGATCCCGCAGTTTAAGGTTTTCCCGCTCCACACGTTTACTCTTCTCCCTCCTCAATTTGTCCCTTACCTTACCCCACGCCTTGCTTATTTCCGCCCTATTGGCAACGATGTCTCCCACGCATCGATCGTTCGTGGTGGTGTCCGACCAGTCGCGACGCAGCCCTCGGAATCCGAATAGAACTTCGATCGGGGAGAACCCCGAGACGGAGTGGATGGAGTGGTTGTAGGCGACAATCGCCTTCCTCATGGCCACATCCGGCTCTAAACCCTTCTCGCCCTGATACACGCGGAGGTGGTCGCTCAGGGTGCTGTGGAGCCTCTCGATGCTACCCCTACTTTTCGGATGGCCCGGCGTAGTGAAATGCCATGTAATTTCGAGGCGTTTCGCTTCCTCCCGGATCGCGACATTATCGAATTCCCGCCCCGCATCCGACGAAATTCTCTCCGGTACCCCATAAAACTGCATCCAGACGCGAAGAGCCTCCAATACCGCTTCTGCCGACTTGTCGAGCACCTGGTACCCCATGGCCACCTTGCTGAAGAGGTCAATAACGGTGACCCACTTGTATCCCCTCCAGGTGAAAGTGTCGATTTGGAGGTCGCGGAGAGGCGCGTCCCATGTAGGCGTCTCTTCCTGCATACCGCGCGGGGGGTGCCGGTCATATTTCGTGCGCAGACACACTTCGCAAGCGCCGATCGTGTCTTGGATGGTTTTCTTCATACCCCACCAGAAATATCTCCTACGCAACGCTTGTAACGTTTCGTTAACGCCGCGGTGGTTGGTTTTACCCTGATGGTAAGCAAGAGTAACCTCCTTCTGCTGCTCCTCATCCTGAAGGGTTTCCACGAAGTACTTGCATCGGATAAACGTCCGATCGACGACGATCCGCTCGGAGCGCCATATGCGCCGAATCTTATCCCATATAGTGGCGTTCCTGACGTAGAGGTGGTGAACTTTCCCCGAGTCTGACGCGTCCAGCAGCGCCCTGCAAATCTGGTCGTCACGGACCCCCGGTTGAGACCAGATGATGTTGACTTTGCTCTTACCGTAAGCCCGATATTCGATTTTAATCGTACCCTTAGTTCGCGTCTTCCAAATTACCTGCCGACGCTTATCATTGACGATCTCATCGACTTCTTCCATTTCGACCGGCCTCTCCTCCGCCGAGCTCCCGCCCTCCGGCGAGCCCTCATCACCATCCGGACCAGCAGGACCAGCCTCGCCCTCGCCGTCCGGTGTCCACTCCCTCAAAAACTGACACACGTCGCGGGACGGTTCCCCCTCCTCAACGGCATTAATCATAATGGCTCTCGACAGCCAGTCCGCCACAACATTGTCTTTCCCGGGCTTGTAGGCGATCTCAATATTGTATTGACTCAAGAATTCCTTCCATCTCGCGACCCTAGCAGAGGATTCTTTTAACTTCCCGACCCATTGCAGCGGACGGTGGTCGGTATGGACACGGAACTTCCTCCCGAAAACGTAAGGCCGAAAGTGGTCTATCGCCCACACGATTCCCAGCAGCTCCCGTTCCAATGCGCTATATCTGGTCTCCGCGTCTGTTAGCCGCCTGCTCGCATACGCAACAGGACGATCACCCCCTTCGCAGTCCTGCGATAGAACTGCCCCCACCGCGTAATCGCTGGCATCGGTAGTAATAGTGAATATCTTAGTAAAGTCCGGAAACGCCAGCAACGGTTCCGCCTGTAGACGATCCATACATTTGCGGATGTTCTGCTCCATCACCGGGGTCACAGTCAACTTAGCACCCTTCTTCAGTAAATTATTAATCGGGACCAAGTACTCCGCCATGTCGGGGACGAATCGTCGATAGTAATTGAGCGTGCCGAGGAGGCGACGGATCCTCTTGACATCCCGAGGGATTGCCATGCGTCGGATAGCTTCAACTTTCGTAGAGTCCGGCTTGACCCCTTCCCGGGAGATCGTATGTCCTAAGAAATTGATTTGCGCCTGCCCGAGTATCGATTTCTCCCCGGATAGTTTCAGCCCGAACTGCCGCACCCTCTGGAAAACGCGGCGTAAGTGCTCCACATGCTCGGCTTCCGTCCTACTGAACACAAGGAGGTCGTCCATGTAGACCTGACACACCGTTTCGTCGAGGCCCCTCAGAAATTCATCCATCAGACGTTGGAAGGTAATGGGGGCGTTCTTGAGCCCAAACGGCATACGAGTAAATTCGTAGTGCCCCCGTTCAAAGGTAAACGCCGTTTTATGTTGATCCCGGGGGTGCATTTGGATCTGATGGTACCCGGCTTTGAGATCCAATGTGCTAAAGACCACAGCCCCGCTCAGTCGGTCCAATATGTCCTCAAATCGGGGAATCGGATAGCGCTCGTCTATGGTATTATCGTTAAGTTGCCGATAATCAATCACCACACGATACTTGTCAGTATGATCACCAGGGATCGGCTTCTTCTTCACCGCCCACAAAGGGCTATTGTACGGGGACGTGCTGTGAACTATGATGCCCTGCGCGAGTAGACTATCCAATTCCTCCCGGATATGCTTGCGGAGTGCCTGCGGATAGCGTCTTTCCTTGACGTAGGTGACCCTGTCCTGTTTCAGGGGTATCTCATGGAGCGTCCCCCCCGTCACGCCCAAGATCTCGCCCTCCCGAAAAAAAATGTCCTTGAAGTCGGCCTTTATTCTGTCCCTCCAGTCGTTAATTTCGGGTGACTGCGCCTATCCGCGCCCTTTTCCCCCTTGCAATTTCCCGACATCTGTATGTCCGTTGGCCCAGCCGAATGCTCCAAAGCCCTTGGCTGTTTCGGACCCGCGCTCCTACTGTCCTAACAGATCGCACCCCACTATCACCTGGTATTCCCGGGTCATATTCCCCACTATATGTACCTTGAGGGTACCCTCCGTCTCAACCCACTGGTCTAGCCCGATCTCAGCCTCCCCCTCGACTTTACACGGTCCCCCCAAGGTAAGTAATTTGCAATCACATTTCCGAATTTGACTTGCTCTCCCTCTATCACACAACATTTCTAACGCCTCCCGCGTCATAATAGTGCTAGAGCTCCCTGTATCTACTAGGCACTTCACTCCCCTAGACACTTGAATTATAGGCAACCAGCATTGCTTACCTCTTATATTATGACATATTGCTGTGCGGTCGCCTCTCTGCGAGCACACTCCTCAGATCCCGGCTCTCTGCCTCCTTCCGGCTGCTGCTCGTCTCGGTTGGCCCCATCTGCTGCATCCCTCTCCTCCGCTGCCACTGCTCCCTGGTTCCTCTCCATCCGTCTCCGAAGTATCCGAACCCTCGGTGACCTCTACTGAAGGGCCGCTTCTTCGAGATGGGAGGTGAGTTCTCTGCAACCTCTGCATGTTTACCTCCATCGGCTCATCCCGCGCGGCGTCTCGCCTTCGAACCATATATGGACATTGTCTTGCTATGTGCCCCTCGGTTCCACACTCAAAGCATTTAGTGCGGGGACACTGAGCTACCAGATGCCCCTGCTTTCCGCAACCGTGGCACTTCCTATCATCTCGTCTAAACCCATTCCTCGCTCGGGGTGGTCCTGATCTCCTCTCTCCTCCAGCCGTAGGTCTGTCCCTGGTTTCGTACGCCTGCTCTTTCCTTCTCCAGGTTGTCAGTGTGTTCCGAGGGCGTCTGACGGGCACTGTGCTCCATCCTAGTTCCTCCACCTCCATCCTGGACTCTTCTTCCCTAGCGCTCGAATCTACCATGTCCTGGGCACACTCAATGAATGTACGATCCCGCGGTAGGGAGTCTCTCTTCCCAGTTTCCTTGGCCAACTGCACCTTGAGGATCGTCGATAGGAAATTCATCCGGCCCTCTACCTCGGGAGCACTCATTGTCTCTCGCATCTTCTCGGTTATCCTATTGTACCTTGCAAGTAGGATTCCCGCATATTGTCCGGCTGTCTGGCGAGGTGAACATCTTTCCCGGAACATCTGGAATATATCTTCTTCCGGGGTCCAGCGTCCTCCACCGAAGGCTTTCTTTAACCTCTCTTTGACTATCGCCCATGGTGTTTCTTCGTCCACCTGGATCTGGTCCAGTATGTTCCGTCTCACGCGACAAACTAAGGCCGCCCTCAAAGCTTCGGCGTCCCCCTGGGGTAGTAGGTCTTCTTCTACCTTAGCCTCGATCCTTGCCATGAGACGATCTCCGCCCTTGAGGAAGTGGTTTAGGTCACCTACCTCGCCACCAAAACGCTCCAAGTCCGAAATTGCTTTCCTCAGATCCTGACATGTCGCCGTTTTGATTCGCATCCATGCCATGGCATTAGCATGTGCTTCTGCTAGCGTATTCCTAGGTAACGGAGGGATTACCGGCACCGGCGGTGGCTGAACTTCCGGTACTTGCGGGTTTTCCGGTAAATTAAGAACTGGTGGTCTTATTAGTCCATCCATTATTTTTAATTATCAGAGAAAGAAAAAAATAAAAATTCAAAATGTACGGCGTGATAAAAAAAAACGTGTCACTCACTTTGGTAACCTGCCCGCTCTGAGTTCCCGGGTTTCGGCACCAGTTATGCCTGTTCGAGACAAATAAATAAAAAAAAAGGAAAAGGTTGATAATAAACAGCACTCACGGTTCCAGAAACAATACTGATTTATTGATGGAAATAATCCTTCTTATATATGTTTCGGATGTTGTTTACATCCGAGATGGTATTAAGGCTAATACTGCCCGACTCCTATCCTTAACTTATACATATATATATATATATATATATGTATTTCATATATAGGTAAATGAAAGTAAAAAAAACTTAGTGTCAATCTTTCTCTGGAAAAAACGTTTCCTTAAAATGAAATAAACAAAACTTTTGAAAATGAAAATCATCTAATTAAGACAGAAATATCTAATTATGAGGAGGTCATGAGTAGGCATTTCCCTATTAGGGGAGTGAGGACCGTTCGGGAGTGACGCCGTCAAAGACTTAAAGGAATCTCTTAATTAACTCAGGCCCCTGGTAACTTGATGATTTCAATGGATCTCTTTGTGCCCTCGCTTCTGTTCTTTCCTTATACGGTTAATAAGCCTAACACTGCTAAATAATTGAACAATACTAATACCATGAATGTTTCATTTTGTGTTGATTTACATATTATGTACACAATTTGAATTAATTTTACCGCTTAACATTTTCATGATACTTGTATTACTTATCCCCTATCGTTTCCTTCCGAATTGAAAAATTTTAGCATGCTTAGAAATTCTAATAAGGAAGGACAATCTTATCTTTTTATCAGTCCTTTTTGAGATATTTAAGTTTAAATACTGAGAAAACTGGAGTCTTGTCATGTTAGAAAATTCATTTAAAAAAATAAAATAAGAAAAAGGATATCAAGTAGATTAACGACTAAGCTATATAAGAAAGACTATAAAACTGGATCTCTTTTCCTTATTAAACTTTAAACTCGCTAGATGCAACATTTATTATTAATGATCAAGATTTTTTGAAATTCCATTTATTTACTATCTTGGTAATATATAGTAAGAGCAAAATATGTAAAGCACATTGTTAGTTTTTGTTTTAATTTGATATCTTCAAAATTACTACAGTTAAAGAGGTTTTCCTAACATATGTATTCAGCCGCGATGCCTACGAAACCGAAAGTATTTATCAGAAATTTTTTCCACGGTTTCTATTCGAGAAAACGATAGAAGATAAGTGGTAAAAATATCATGAAAATCATAAATCCTAGGCGGCATAGTTTGGACGTCATAGGCGAGTAGAACACCCTTGTATGTCCTAGTTCATGAGTTCAAACCCGGCAGATGCCTCCACGATTGTTCAGTGAAGTGATTGTAACCATTACCTCAGTGATGCTATAGAACAACAAAACTAAAGACAAACGGATTAGATAGTTACCCTTGGTGCAAGAAGATGTCAGGTGTGTTTAATCTATGGCCATCGTGTAGACAGTTTTTTATTGTGATTTCATTAAGACAAGAATGCTGAAGTAAATAACAGTTGCTACTATGGCAGAGGAGACGTGGAAAAGAGAGAGAAGAAAGAACAAAATACTAAATAAACTGTTCACCTAATATGCATTGTAATAAGATAATTTATTAAAAATAGCCATAGTCAATACAGTATTTTATATTAATCCTTTTCAATCATATACATTCCACTACTGCTCAAAAACAGTGTAACCAATCCAAAGAGTTTTATCAGTAATATCCCAACAGAACAGGAAAGCTAGTAAAATAATAACTTTTTAAGGGGAATTCCTTGGTTACGGTGGCCTTCGGAGGGGGCATAAAATGTCTGTCCCAAGCCTATTCGATGTCCGCTACTCGTTAAAAATTTAGGACTCACAGAGTAGCATAAAAGTGAGATTAAATTTATACAAAAAATGCACGATTTTTCTTTTTATCCACGCATATCATTTAGTTCATTGACGCATATCATAGAATGTATTTGAGTAAGTGTTTGATGTGACGTAAGAGGCAGATGTATGGAGAATTCCCAGCTGTACAGCTTCTGGCTTGATTCGTATTATGCTGCTGTGTTATTCGACCTCTCATCAAACTGCTTTTCAGCATTCAACGGTGTTATAATCAGGTTGATAATGACTATCTTCTGCGTTACCTTTGCTGCATTGCACTTCCCTCTGAGATACGTGATACCCACGATATTTTACATTTTCTTTGGGTGCTTTAGTAGATGTTTTGTTGCAGAAAGTTGTTGAAATGCCTAACATTAGTTCTGGGGATCCTCAGTGTAACCCTAGAGGATGAAAACTGATGTCTGTATTTGGAAAATAATAATAGAAAGGTTTATTTCTTCTCATTGATTTGTACATCATCGAATTTATTATTCAAATGATAATTAAAAATATTTGTTGCATTATACTCAATATACAAAAGTATAGTGTTTACATCTCCGATGTTGTGCATGGTGAATATGGTAGATAAATTTTATTTTAAATAGGAAAATCTTTTGTTCTATTATCATTAATTTTAATGTTTTACAATGGTTTGGTATACTAAATATAGGAATCTAGAAAGATTAAGTTAGTTTTAATATGATATTGCAAAAATAAATCTATTTAAAATAAAATATATTAGTTAAAAAGTTTTTATTTGTTTTAACAACTAATTTTCTTTTAATAACTAGGATTTTTTTAATGGGAGTAGAAAATCCTTGGTTTTGCCGTTCTTCGTAGGGGACGTTAAAAGGTGGTCCCGAGCCTGTTCGATGTCAAGTACTCGTTAAAGATTCCTATCCTAATAAAACCTGGATAGGCAAAATTTAGGACTTCCACTGTAGCATCATCCGATTAGCCATTGTAGCATAAAGTGACATTAAATAAATAAACAAATAATAAGTTTCTTTTAAAGGGAACAAATATCAATAAAATCAATTTTTCGGTCTAATTCAGTAGGAAGTACGATTAAAGGCATCGTTTTTCAACTAAAAGAGAAGGTAATCAATCTATATGCTATGTGTTAGAGTCTACGGCAGAAATAGAAGAATAAATAATTGTTGAGTCACAGCCGGAGTCGAATACGTCCCAGGAGGATCAGATGAACTGTGCCTACTCACCGAGGTGACCCGATGCTTCATAAAGTTCCCTAATGCTGATTATTAATGAATTTAAAGAGAGGTATTGATCACAAAACAATGCGGGGCCATCTTAACGCCATAACTTGATGATTGTGAAACCAAACCTAATGGTAGAAGTGCATCTGAATCACACCTCTTAACAGCCCTACTAGATTATATTCAACTTTTAAAACAAAAGTTTCACATCCCGGCGTTTGGCGCAATTCAAACCACTTCAGCGCAGATTAGAGAAACAATACAATGATGAGGGTTTTTGTATGTCACTCAACAGGCATTCGATATGGTCTGGTATCAGAATTCCCTTTTCACACTGAAATACCGCCTCTCCCTCACCCACTAACCTACTTATACTTCTGTCACGACATTTGTGAGTGAATCAGCCTTATTTCAGTAAAGTTCCACAAGTAAGAACCTTAACTCAATTTCTATATGTAATTCAATTTCCACATTCGCATATCTATACTAATATTATAAAGCTGAAGAGTTTGTTTGTTTGAACGCACTAATCTCAGAAACTACTGGTTCTAATTGAAAATTGGATAGTCCTTGGATAGTTCTTTTTGTGTTGGATAGTCCATTTATCGAGGAAGGTTATAGGCTATATAACATCACGCTGCGACCAATAGGACCGAAGAATCAGTCGAAAATCTGGGAAAAAACGGGAAAATTTGGGAGAAAAAAAACCTCGCTTCCCAATGACTCCAAATGATTTACCTTTTATTTTTAAATAATTCAATTTCCCGTTAATTTATATTTTTCCATTTAAACACGTAGGAATAGATTTACATCGAGATCGGGTTGCGGAGAAAATCAGTATGTTATTCTGCCACAAGAAAATAAAACTAAAAATGTAATTTACGCGGAATTACTTTAAAATATATTCTTTTAAAACCTTCTTCATAGCAATCATAATTACAGAAATTGATGCAGACGAAGTCGCTTTAGAATATATCAATGAAAAAGTGACATGTACTAAGAAGGTTTAAATTTGGGTGATAAAATTCCGGTTCTGGGATACGCCGATGATTTGGTACTGCTAAAGGAAGACACGGAAACTAAACAACTAAATACAAGTCCGTTAATAAAAACCGGTAAAGAAATAGGACTCGAAATAAATACCGAGAAGACAAAATATATAATTTGTAGCAGAGACGGTGGCGATCATAGTGATATTGATATATCAGGGTATACTTTTGAACACAGAGAAATTAGAGAAATTTAAGTATTTAGGTTCATTGATAACGAATAAAAAAGTCCAGGAGGCAATAAAGTCCTGGTTAAACGCGGGAAATGCGTGTAATAATTCAGTTGCGAAATTACTTAGCTTCTGTCTAAAAACTTAACGGTTAGAATTTATAAAATGTTATTCTTCCGACGGTGAAACGTGGCCGCTTACTTTGAAGGACGGACAACGGCTAAAGGTTTTAGAAAATAAGGTACTAAAATATTTGGTGCGAAGAGAGATAAGGCTACTGGGAAGTATAGAAGGTTACACAACCCGGAAATATTTATATCAATCTATATTATTATCTATATTGTTGTCATGTTTTATTTCTAGAGTCATTTTCAACTTTAATCGTTATTACCTTGAAGCATATACATTTATAAATTTAAAAAAATTACTATTTCTTTTGATTTATTCGAGTATAATAATCAGAACTATTATTTTAAGCATATTTAGGACTTTTATTAGCTGTATGTCTATATTTATAAAAGAAAGTACCACTCAATTTTCTGGTATCTAAAAAATTACTATGGTTGTGAGGCTAAAATTTTTCCTAGAGGTTCGTCTTACCGCCTAGATGTGCAATAAGGCAGGATTTGAAAATCTTCGCCCAAAAAGTAGTTGAACAACCTAAACGTAAAATTGTCTTAATCTAATATGTATCAGCAAAGGTACAAAGATTTTATAACAAATATATTTAAGCATATTACTGTTGTTATCTGTTCGTTTAACGTCACTTTTATACTACTATGGTTAATCATATGATGACTAATTTTTTCCTCTCCAGGTTTAGTTATGGTAGAGATCTTTAACGAGTTCATGGAAACGCAAAGACTTGGGACCACCATTATACGTCCCCTTCGAAGGAGGGCATAACTAAGGTTGTTTTTTACTCTCATTAAAAAATCTTAAAGGCACCTGGCTGGTCACTACATACAGGTGACTGACCCTTTTAAGCATATTGCGTTTCATATCTGTTTCGAGTGTAGGTTCCTATGAAAATATATTCAATTGTTATTTATTTTTTAAAAATGGTTTGTGATGATTATTTTTACACACTAAGTTATTATAGGTATAACCACTTCTACTGGTTTGCTATTGTAAATTCGACAGGAAGAAGTCAAGATCGGGCTTTAAATGATAACAAAGAGTAGCTGATAGTTGATATTTATTATAGCCAATCTCACCATAAACGCACATAAATTAATACGAAATGCAATATTCGCGAGCAAAGCTGCGTGACACAGCTAGTATTAAATAACTCTAAAAAAAGCTTCAAGCAACTTGACTGAATAATGGTGTAATATAGTGGTTACAAGTGCTCCACTCACCTTTGGGGGTCCGCTGCCAATGTCTGTGGGGTTTATTTACTTACTGAAGTATTATTTTAAATTACTTAAAAAAAAAAAAAAAATCTAAGTCTTGACATTAACTAAGCATCACATATTCAACATTTTTTAAATTATTTATTGATATTTACAACTGTATTGTACAACACATCAAAGAATAGGCTTAAAGAAAATATGAATGAACAAGACATGTAGACAAGCTACCTCAAAAATATTCTAAACTAGAAGGTCTCGGAGGCCATCTCCTTTTCATACGCCTCGGAGGATTATCAGGAATTGAAGTTGAGCAACGGAATGAAAGTAGAGGATTAGAGTGGGATTGGAGTTTTTCATTAAAGGAATGATATCAGGTTCCGGCCAAATCAGCAACATACGGGAAATTAAGGTCTTTATAGATTAGTTTATTATTTACAAAGTATATTACAATGGAGCATTGAGGATTTTACGAAGGATTTTTGATTGTAGGGATTAGATACGGAAAAAATTGATGGTTTAGTAGAGCCGCAAAGCATTACTCCGTACGTCCATATAAGCCGTATGATAGTCATGTGGATGAGCCTTTTGTAGTTAAGTGGAAGATTAGAATGTGGACGAGGATAAGTTTAGGGATAGTTGAAGCAATTGTGTCAAGGATTGACAGGTAATGGAGACTTTTGGTGAATGATGAGAATTCAGATGGTTTTATCATGTTGATAAAATAAAATAAGACCCTATCATTTTAAGTATATCCCTGACATGCAACATGGTAACACCGAAGAATAAAAAAATCCAATAAGGCGGTTGACAAAACAGTGCCTCATTGATGAAGCAAAGGCTAGATTAAGCTTAGGCCGGAAGCACATTTACTTCAGTTGGTTTGCCTTGTAGGTAATTACACCCTTGAAATGTATTCCACTCTCAATTAGCACATAAATAACTACTGAATAGGCTGTTGTTTATTCACGGGGAAGAATAGGTTCTCGAGCCTTTGATGGGAGCTCTTGTTCTATTTAGTGATTGCTAATTGATGTATAGGAACAGAAAACAGTATTTTCTTCAAATTGAAATAATTTTTTAGGAGTTGAAAATATTTCTATTAATTCAGTATAGTCAAATGTTTAGAATATTTTACTGGAAGGAATTAGTCCGGGTGGTGGTTAGCAAATGAAACAACTAAATGATTTCAACTATTTATTGCTTGCAAACGTTTCGACCCACATCGTGGGTCATCATCAGGGCTAAAAAGATACAATTACAGTAACATTGAATACAATATTATATTAACTATTGAGCTGGAGAAAGTCGGTATTAAAATATAAAAAAGGTTAGACATATATATGTAAAGAAATTAGTTATTTAAATTACAATGTCTATAGTATAATAATGAAAGGGCTATACAGAACAAATTATGGCTAAAAAAATGTACAAAGATGTCTTTCTTTTTATGGTAGTATTATAATTTTAATCTTAGTTGTCACATACTGTCCATAAATACAGTACGTACTTTCCATTCTAGTCTCTCATGCTACAGGTTCTGAGTTCGAATTCCATGCCCGCGGGGCTTTTATAAAGATGTAAACAAAATGGGGATTCACTCACAACCTCTCCCCGGTATGTCAGACCGTCAGCCAAAGGGTGGCCACTCACAAAATTAGTCGTAGGGAGTGATGACCCTACACTACAAATAGCATCGTGAGCGTAAGTGTAAACTTGCAGGAGTTCACACCGCGAGGCCCAGGCCTACACGGCTGTTGCGCCACTGAAATAACTTTCCATTCTACTACATTTGTTACGTATTGTCCATCCTACCTATCCCTATTCTACTAAACTGTACCTAGTTTCCATTCGTCCACGATCCGGTACGAATCTCCACTCTACTCCATATTTGAATGTTTCCTATTTCTTTGTACATATTCTTTAGGCATAATTTCTTCTGTACAGCCCTTTCATTATTATACTATACCCATTGTAATTTTATTAATTGATTTCTTTACATTTATATTTCTTCTTTTTTAAATTTTAATACCGACGATATCTGTCTAAATAGCTTATGTAATATCGTATTTCTTTTGTATTTTTTAAGCCCTGATGATGACCCATAATGGGGGTCGAAAAGTTGGCATGTAATAAATAGTTGAAACTATTTAGTATTATCATTTAATTACCGACACCCGGCCTGATTCCATCATGTGATTCTAAACGGTCAACTAATTATATCTACAATTAAAATAAATTATATTTTCGCCTCATGAAAATAAACATTATGAAATAAAGATCACATTCATGTATAAACAGACTCTCTTTAAAAGTATAGAACACTGCAATAAGATAAAATTGGTTATGGCACTCGAATCTATACAGAAGATAAAAAAAAAGCGACTAAGGGTGTTAAATTATACCATGTCAACAATACGACCCTCAGAATCTGTAATTTCTTCAGTCAAAACCTCCAGGACATACATACCCCGGTATCATTCCTTTAAAGAGGTAATATTTAACATTAAAATATGTTAACTATGCAAGATCCTTCAACTATACCAGGGAAAACATCCGGAACTACTGAAATACGATTCTTTAATAAATATCAATGGTTTCCATTAAAATATTTACGCTAGACATGTGAATCGTATGTTATATACTTACATAATTGTAATGTATACTAAAATGGGAATAAGCAATGCTCTAAGAAACTATTGACATTTAAGAAACCTTCCACAAAGTTAATTTTGAAGTTCAGGATTCCACAAAACAACTAAGGTTTTACTGAAAATTGAATGAAAAAGATCTATTCGAATATTTATGAACCCAATTAACCGTTATAATATATCAGATACGTCGCCTTTAAATATTGAATGTGTAATACGTGTGTGTGATTATTAGTTTAAACCAAGACTTTGCAAATATATTTGTTTGTTTGTAATTCATTCATAGTCACTTTATACTGCTGTGACTAACCGGACGGTGCTACAGTGGGAGTCTTAAAATTTTTCCTTCCCAGGTTTTATTAGGAACGAGATTTTTAACGACTTGAATTCGTTCAGGCTCGGAACCACCTTCTTAGTCCCCTCCGAAGGACGGCATAACTAAGGATTTTTTACTGTCATTAAAGGGCCACCTGCAGGCTTGACATTTGGCATAGAAAGCTGTTATGCAGAGCACAATGCTATATGCTCTCTTACCACGTTCTAATACCATTTGTTTCAATATCTCCTCATTTACCATAATGACGCTATCTGACGATGACATTCGTAATGTTAGATTGTGGTAAACATTTTTAGATTTTTACATTTATCAAGTCATCTCAACTTTTCTTTCAGTTTAATCATTAGTTGTAAATTTTATTTTATTATACTGTCACCAAATAAAATAATATTTTATCATTGTTATTTTTTTAATTCATTTTAATTTCTTTATCGTTTTTTTTTCCTCTTTACTTTTATGTATTAAAATTACCAAATGTAGATATTATAATATGTCAAATTTATGTTATTCTTATGGAACTCAGTCTCAGAATGAATTTTTTTCTTCTTCTTCTTCTAAACATATGACATTTAATTGAAAGGAACTGCTACAACCTATTCCCTTTTCTTTGTCGAAACGGTTAGATAATCAATTTTTTCCAAAAGCTCAAACAGTTTTACAATACCCCCTTTCTAGTATCTTTCGTTCCTATATAGACGCTAAACGTGAATATATAAAGGAAAAAATTTCCATAAATGCATACGCCTTGCAAATAAAAAAAAATACGGAAGTAAACAAATGGGTATACATGAATAAAATATACGCCATGGATCAATAGGAAACAGTTCGCTATCCAATATCTGACCTTCCTTTATTTCGGCAATTTACATTTATTTCTCACAACCAACTCGAAACAATCATGTTTCCTTTGATGTTCAAAATGGAATTAGTTTTATTTCAAGGTTTCGTTACTTTGCTTAAAAGAAAAACAAACAAAAAAGTAAAAATAAAACGGGAGATGTATCTCTTGTATTACTTTTTTAAAGTTTTTACATTCAAACTCTTTCATAAACATCATAGAATGTTTTTAATATTCTGTGAAGCTAATAAAGCTAAAAAATAAAACAAATGGCATACAGGTGATTAGATTTGGAAATGTACATTCACAAATCTAATGGGAGTATCACACAATATTCACTTACTTCCCCACTTGAAAACAATTTAATATTCAACATACTTTTAAAGTTCCTTTAAAAAGTTTACATAGTTTCCATTATTAATAATAAATGGAAATCTGGTCGAGCGACACATGACTATCACTTGCCTCAGCTGTTAAAATCAATTTAAGAACTATTAATTAAACTTTAAAATATTTAAAATTAGTTCAAATAAAAAGTTTGTTCAGTTTGTTTGGAAACATATCATTTTGATTAAATAATATAGCAATATCAGATTTTTACGTATAATTATCTGTAATAATGTCTGTCACTTTACAACTTTGTATTCAAGATACTATTTTTCGTAAATTCTTTAGCTTTTCAACGGTATATTACACATATGTTGCTGTTCTTATATTAAAAAAACAAAAATTACTTTATATCAATTATTATTATGTTAAATCAATTTTTATGTAACAGTGAAGTAGAGGTCATATCAACGACAATTGACAAAATGATTCATGATTGATGTATATAGAGGCTATGTATGAATAATAGTGCATTATTATATGACCAATATTATGATATAATATGGAAATATATGTAAGTACAATTTTTAATAAAGTTATTTTAAAACAGATTGAACATATGTAAGTGATAATTGAATTCTAAATTGTTGATAATATTTGTTATTATTTATATGGTTTTATTTATAATATTGAATGGTATTTTAGATGATTTTTAATAATCTGAAGATGAGGCATAGAAAGTACCTCGAAACGTTGCTATAATCAAGTTTTATATATGTTATATAACAATGTTATATAATATATGTTATATGTTATATAAAACAATTGTTATGTAATAGTGAAGTAGAGATAATTTTAACGACAATTGACAAAATGATTCGTATATAGAGGCTATGTATGGATAATAGTGCATTACTATATGACCAATATTGTGATATAATATGGAAATATATGTAAGTACAATTTTTAATAAAGTTATTTTATAAATAAATTGTACATATGTAAGTGATAATTGAATTCTAAATTGTTGATAATATTTGTTATTATTTATATGGTTTTGTTTATAATATTGAATGGTATTTTAGATGATTTTTAATAATCTGAAGATGAGGCATAGAAAGTACCTCGAAACGTTGCTATAATCAAGTTTATATATGTTATAATAAATAAATATATAAAGAAAGAGAAGAGATTGTTCCAAATACTACATTCATAATAACAAAAATTACATTAAAAAATATTTTTGCTCTTTTCTCCATTAGTTGGTAATCAGATTGGTTCAACTTTTACATTTAGCTAAATAGGTTTATTAAAATAATTATGAGGCACATTATCACTCAAAATTTTTAATTTTTTTTTCGGCACGAGGCCATTTTTAAGGCTATTATTAACATCATATTTAATGATAAATTTTCAACATCTTAAAAATATGAGACGAATCGTGAAACGAGTTACCATTATTAATAATATTTTTTATTTGAAGTTAGTATTTATATAATCCATACCAACCTTGTAACTTATAGCTCTCCTTTAGAAATATAGACTTATTGATGAAGAAAAAATGCGCTATCTTTATTAAAGCTTTAAGAATCCTCCAATGCTTGCGATTCGTAATTTTTAATTCCCTTTATTTTTTCAATGAAATTTTGTCCTTAGCAATATTAACAGCAAGATCTGAGTTTTCGATTTGTTCAAACTAGGTCAGAAATGATAATATCAATTTAAATTCTAATATCCAATACACATAAACACACTTCGTTATTAATCTAATGGATTCTATAATCCACCTACTCATCCACATTTTGTATTTCAGGCATTCACACAAGTGACGATATTAGGTAAGTAATTTTGGGATCTCTTGGATTTTGCTCTTGCCTGTACAGGTAGATTAAGAGCAACCCAAAATCGAGGATTACTTGACTTATTGTAAGTAATAAAATGAGGAAAGCATTTTTTCAAAAGCATTCATTTAATTCTAAATTTTGTTGTCATGTATAGTTATTCTTTTTGTTATGATTTTACTCTACTTTTGTTTTCTTTAAATATTGTATAAATGTAACTTAAAATACTACTTTTACTACTCTTGTTCTTACTATAGAAAATTGTAATATAAATGAAGCCCTGTAAGGGCTTCAATCTATAACGTGTTTTACTATTGTACAATTCAAGTGGAAATCAGCTGATGCGCTCGATGATAACAGTGATACGTTACATCGTCTCTCAGATTTTTGCTTTTTTCAGTAGGAATTCGCTTGAATTCAGTCTGGAGAACATCACTAGACCTCAGGAATACCACGGCAGTGAATATTGGAGAAATTTCGGTAAGCAAAGTTATAATTTACTTTGTACAATCACGAAAAAGTGAAAGGAGGGTCACTGATCAGCTGATTGCCGCTAGCTCGGCAAGCTCGGGCTTGCTTCTCTTTTACTTATCTTTCTTTTATCTTTAATTCTTATCTCATTATTTATTTATTATTATTATTATTATTTTCTTAATCAATGAGATATTTTCATCAAGTCATGTCCTTAAAGTCTGCAAGTAAAAGATCTAGATCTGCAGGTTCAAACTCGTCTCCCACAAAACAGAGACCCCGCCGTGAACAAAATAAAAAAATGATTCCATCAGCGACCACGTCAGCTACCTCATTAGGATCTGAACAGATTTCAGATCCTCCAAAATGAAAAAGAAACCATGGAATCTTCTCCTATACCCAGGGAACCACTACCTCCACCAATATTTGTTAAAAATATTAAAAATTTTAAACTTATGTGTGCGCATTTAAACAAAGTAACCGATCCTAATAGTTATTATTGTATAAGTAGAACCAATGATACTAAAATATCTCCGACTACTGCTGAAACCTACAGAAAGATTGTGAAATATCTGACTGAGACCAAAGCTGACTTTCATACTTATCAGCTGCGCCAGGAGAGAGCATTAAGGGTCGTAATCAGAAACCTACATTCCTCAACACCCGTTGAAGCTATCAAAGAAGAACTGACAGAACTAGGATTCCAAGTGAGGCAAGTCACCAACGTTCTAAAAGATAAAAGTCCACTGCCTCTATTCTTCGAGGACTTGAAACCATCAGCAGGAGTCGAAAATATCTATGATCTCAGTAGACTCTACTATACCCGTGTAAAGGTTGAAAAACCTTACACAAAGAAAGACATTGTTCAGTGCCATAACTGTCAGGCATATGGTCATACCAAAAGTTATTGCCATCACATAACACGCTATGTGAAATGCGGTGAACAGCATAAAACAGAAGAATGTACAAGATCAAGATCTACACCCGCTGTATGTGCTCTGTGCCTCAAGGACCACCGGCTAACTACAAGGGGTGTGAAATCTACAAGAAACTTCGAACCAGATACCAAAAACCTCAGGATACGAATGAAACAGCTGCACCAACCAGAAGCAGAAGAGAACCATCTAAACTTGTAAATTCTAACGTGTCATTTGCCCACTTGCTTGGAGGTGGAAACCAGAATCATGAAGTCGAGGCACTGCCGGAACAACGTTTTTCTCAACAATCTCAATCTATTGTACAACAATCTACTTCTCAAAGTTTACCTAATCTTCAAAAAACTCCTCAACATCAAATTTCTCATATCCCTTCACCATCAAACGTCACAGATCTTACCAGTCTAATGACATCGTTCATCTCCGAAATCAAATCTCTTGTTATGCCGCTTATATCACTCCTTACAAATCTAGTATCAAATTTAATCCCTGCCTTGAAAAATCCTTAAATGAATTCACCTAACTTCATCTCCTTTGGAATGCGAATGGTGTTAGAAATCATACTGACGAACTGGCAGCGTTGTTGCAAGACAAAACAATCGATGTTGCACTTATAACTGAAACAAGACTAACGACTAAACAGTACTTCAAAATACCGCAATACATGACATACCGTACTGACCACCCAGACGGCAAAGCCCATGCCGGTTCTGCTATCATTGTCCACCAATCCCTCTCTCATCATTTTCTCCCGCTTCCCACCTATGATTTCCTACAAGCCACAGCCATAGTAATCAAGACTTTTTCCTTTCCGGTAACCCTCACATCTGCATATTGCCCTCCTAAACATTCCATATCCAATTCCGAATTTGTATCCTTCCTGGATTCTTTAGGAAATTACTTCATTCTGGGTGCAGACTTAAACGCCAAGCATCAGCAGTGGGGTTCTAGAACCACGAATTCTCGGGGACGAAATTTGCTGTCTGCGCTCAACTCCCGAAATTTTAATATCCTGCCTCCTGACTCCCCTACCTACTGGCCAACCGATCCTAACCGCAATCCTGACATCCTCGACTTCTTTATCCACAGCGGATTAGGCTCCCTCAACTTGTCTGTAACTCCCGTCCTCTACATCCTTTACACTGCTGATATTCCTACACATCCTGATACCTTTCTGGCAACTTTTGCAGACGACACCGCCATCTTATCATCCAGTTCCAATCCTGAAACAGCATCCTTAAACCTGCAAAGACACCTTTCTCTTATCGAAGACTGGTGTAATGCTTGGCGCATAAAGGTGAACGAAGCCAAATGCAAACACGTAACCTTCACTCTTCGACGAAACTCCTGTCCGCCAGTTTATTTCAACTCATTACCAATTCCTCTCTCAGACACAGTCCGGTATCTTGGCTTACTGTTAGACAAAAGATTGACTTGGAACCCACATACAAGACTTAAAAGACAAGAACTCAACCGACGATTCGGACAGTTATACCGACTACTCAACAGAAAATCTGAACTTACAGTTGACAACAAATTATTAATCTACAAGACAATACTGAAGCCCATTTGGACCTACGGACTTGAACTGTGGGGGACAGCTAAACGTACTAACATCAAACGCATTCAATCCTTTCAATCCAAAGTCCTCCGTACAATAGTAAATGTTCCTTATTATGTCTCCAACTATACCTTGCACCACGACCTTAATGTTCCATTTATTTCAGACCTAATTCCATCCAAATTTTCCAAATTCCACCAGAACCTATTTCATCATCCTAATCCTCTAGCTCAATCCCTATCCAGCTCCACTCATCCATACAACCCACCTAGAAGGTTGAAACGGCAGTGGCCCCGCGACATGTTGTAAATATATTGGAGTTCTAGCACTGGCAATGTGATGTACGTATGAGTGTGTGTATGTGTATATAGGTATAAGTGAATTCTGACTATTGTATTGATTCATTATTGTGTATATATTTTATTGTAATTTTATGCCGTGTAAATATTGTATGAATGCAATATGTATGATATATTTCAGCACTACTATTAATAGGGGTACTCACGACGTTTGCTATAGCAAGCTTTTTGTGCTATTTTGCTAAACCCGTCGAGTTTCTACAAAAGCATACTAAGGGCTGTGCTATAGTGCTATTGGCCGCCATTTTATCTATGGCTTTGATTTATAAAAACCTAAACCTCGCAACACGTCTCTGTGTTTTTAATGATTTTCTCATTTCCTCAAATTCACCAAGATGTTAACAAAGCAGAATAAGGACTAAACATAAGAAAAATAGTTCAAATGAAGACATTCAACTTTTGTTACAAGAAAATGATAGAAAACGGAGACAAAATTGAGGTTAGTAACTTTTTACTTGAAGTCAATAAGCATTTTATATGAAAATTAATTGATTATCTTGCACTACATGAGTTATTTTAAACTAAATTAGGATAGTAAACTCTGATAATGTGAGATGAGGAGACATTTTTTTTCTTATTTCGTTATACCTTGTGTATTTGTCGTTTTTATAATTAGTATACCAACATCCCTTTTTTACTCATGAGTTTATGAGAAAAAACTGACGAATCAATGATAATATTTCCTCTTTAGAATAGGAATACAAAAATTATTAATATGTAATTTAAAAACTTTATTAATTAATTCAATCTATCCAGATAAATTTATCTGTAGTGCAAGGTAAACTCAAATTACAATTTCTGTCAGTAATCGAACTAATTTTGTTTTTTATAGTTCTAGAAACCTTCAGAGCAAATGTTTTGTAGAAAACTGGTAGAAGAGAAACCCATCCTCATGGAATTGTAACTTAAAAAGGTTTAAACTAGAAAAACGAAATAAAAAATATAAATTGTCTATAAAATACAACCTTAATAATTAAGCAATATTTTTATTTTGTATTCTTGTAATATTTACGTATTTATTTACTATCAAGGTTTGATTACCTTTCTGTATTTTTATTTGATAATACTATTTCTAAGTTTTTAGTAAATACAATGATAATTATTAAGTTAGAAAAGAAATTCTCTCAACTACTGAAAGTTTCTTTTAAAATAAATAGTTTTTTCTTCTTTAAGAGGCTGATATAGAACAATGATGTATTATTTTGTAAATTTTATCGACATCTTCATAGAGAGGGATGGTTTATAATTATTTCAACGAGAATAACATCTTTTATACGAGAATGATTAAAAAAAAAAAAAAGAGTCTAATATGTGAAAATAACGATTGCATAGGTTAGAAATGTGGTGGCCAATAGCACTATAGCACTCTTCTGTAGCATAGGCTGAGGTCTGCTACTCAGAATTGCTATTGCTATTGCTGGGCCAGTGCCCCATCAAACTAAAATTCTTTCATTTAACTGGAAACTCCTCTAGATGGAAAATCTGCTATTCCAGCTGTGTTGCTGACGTGTCAATTAAGTGAACTAAGCTACCTACAAAACCTCCAACTTTTAAGGAAGGTTTTGCTAGGTTGCAATCCTATGTAGATATTAGTTTCTTTAAGTTAAGTTGTTTATGAGTGTCTGGTGTTTTGAACAATTTAAAAACAAGTGAAATCAAGGTAGGTAAGATTTATGATTCGATATTTATCATAAAGATGAAGATTTTTAATAAGTAAGTCACAATTACAAGAGCAAATAGTTGAGTCCTTTTCAAATTATTGTACACATTAAGTTATAGTGGTTCTGTTTGCTACAATCTTCTGATAAGAATAATAGACAGGATATTTACTTTAATGTCCCTTTTCTGGATATACATTTATCAATAGTTAAGGGTTAATTTTCATTTTAAAAAAGCAACTCTATTAATAGTCGACATAATCATACTCCACTCTTTCATATTTAACCTTTCAGAGATAAACATAAACGATAATTATCAAAGCTTTAATTTTTCCTATTTTAATTTCTGGTAAAGGAAGAGAAACATTAAGTTATAAAATTATATGCCTTATCACTTTTGTCTATTCTTTCCTTGGTCACAAGAAAAGATGCATATTTCTCACAATATAAGATACAAAACAACAAAGAGATGAACATAAACTTCGGTGTAAGCTGCAAAGATTGATATACCAGAAGTATAAGGATGAACTAGTACTCCAATGGGACAGGGGAAAAAAGGATTTGTTTTTTAAAGAGCATTTAACGAGGAAGGAACAATACCTTTGTTAAGTGAATAAAACAAAATTTATATTAATAACTTATTATAACCAGTTTGGCCTAAACCCATCACAGTTCTTTATTTCAATAGTTCTGTTGTTTATGATTATAAAATTAATATGAATTTACTTATTTTATATCATATATGTATTGACCTAAATATTTAGTAGTAACTGGTAACATGGTAACTCAAAAATATATACTCTGACTGTCCATAAGAAACAATTGCAGTAAATTTATTTATTATTTATTAAAAACAAGAAATTTGACATAAAATTTAATTTGCCATCTGCATTTCCTTTGCAATAAGGAAATTTGTGGACTGCTGAAGCAGCGGCTTAGCATTCAGTAAATTAATAATTGAACAGAATTCCAGAAGTCCTTTTTCATTTTACATTTCATCTTGTATAGTGATTCAGTTATTTAAAACCAACTACTTTATGTTAAATGTAAAATGATAAGTCTTACCTTTATTTAGAATATATTCAATAAAATACAAGTTCGGACTCCGTTACTACTCTATGTGTTCAACATGATGTAATATTAGTGTACAATAGTGTGAAGTTATCTTTAATACTGTTTAAATTATTATTTTATATAAATAAAGAAGTTTTAATCCTGTGTTTGTGTTTAATTTCCTAGTTCTATCAATTTACCCTATATTAATAATTATAAAACTAGTTTGGTACAAATTAAAAAAAAAAACATATAAGGCTATCACTTGGTTATCATTGTCTTGTATTAAGATTTACACATGAATACAGCCAATCTCTCTTCTTGAAGTTATTTATTTGTGTCACAAATGTAAATAACTTAAACATCATCAAATATATGTCTTATGCTGGATAAATTAGGTCAAGAACCGATTCAATTAAAAAAAAGAAGGTATTTATTTATTATTACAGAACTTTATTAAGAGTTTGCAAATGCATCTAAAATAATTATAGTTATTGCCAGTATTAAAAGGTCTAAGATTTCATAAACTTTCAATCCGTACAAGGTTTTAAGTATTTTTCATTATTTAACTGTGTGAATTCTGCATTGAATCACTTGTATAATATAAAATAATAACAATTATAATTGCAACTTTTTTTCATTTTTAACTACATTTTCTTCTAAATTATAATTTCCTATCAAAACTTAATTATAAAATTTATAACAAACCTACATGTTATAGTAAATTATAGAATTTAAATAGTGCCTAGAATTAAACTCTAATTTAACTTTTTTTTTATGGAGCATTGGCATACGATAGTAAATAAAGGAAATACTTTTTTAAAAAAAGTTTAATAACAAAAATAAATAAAATTAATTAAATATATTATATCAAAAGTACATGTATAATCTGTATAAGGAAGTGTTGCTGATCTAACTTTGCGTTATATATCTATACACACAGAACAGAAATGAAAATGCAAGTAACAATAATTTACTTTTATTAATAATAAATTGAATGTTTAAAGAGTAATAAATATTTATTTGTTAAATTAAAATTTATATTTTAATGGGTATTAAAAGTTATAATTACAGGGCCAATTTAATCTGTTAGTTTGGAAAGATAACAAAAACAAAAAGGGTTTCCTATTTCTTCATCTTTACATTCACTTTCACTGGGCCAAAAAGGATATTTACTTTTTTTCTTCTTCATAATTGCTTAAAATACACGTCTAGTGTCTTTACTAATTGTGTCTCCATCAATAACACCAAACAATTGGCAATTTTAGAATGAACACTTGGTCGCCTTCAATATATTATTAAATGGTGAAAGAAATTCACTTGTAAGAGTGCTTTAAACAAAATGTCATCTAAATTTGGTAAAACTGAATTTTACATATCTTTAAATTTTAATATAGAGCCAATTCGAAAGGTAAAGAAGACCTAAAGCATAATATTCTCTACACAGTCTTCTTTAATCTCATTCTTTTCTTCTACCAAATCACAATCTAAAAGTTCTACTGAGCAATCATATGCCAAAAGTTCAATAATCTTTTTTCTTGACAACTTTTAGACATAATAAGTGAAATAAACTATTGAAAAATAAGCAAATAGAAGGTTAACACTACTTTATAAGTTATCAACCAACAGGTTACAAACAAATGAGGATACAAAATAAAATGTCTTCCGACAGCGCTTTCGTGTTACAAATTGAAGGCAGAAAAGCTAGACTGCGCATGCCCAGCAGTAGAAACATACTAGGTATATTTCATATACAATAAATTACTAGGTATATTTGTATATACTTTATACAAACGTATAAAGTTGCCAAATACCACCTGTAGGTAACGGGCTTGTCTCTATAGCAATATACAATAGTCTTATAATAGGGTTATCGTGAACGATGGAACTTGGCTTTCATGCTACAAAAAATCGCAATAGCAAACGTAGTGAGTACCCCTAGAAAAGAAGTTGTAGAAACTCGACGGGTTTAGCAAAATAGCACAAAAAGCTTGCTATAGCAAACGTCGTGAGTACCCCTAATGTCCAGGTTGGGACAAATTGTAATTTTGCTCAATAAAAATTGTTGTTGAAAAAAAAACAAAAAAAACAATTCAAGTGAAATAGCAGTCAATAGCATTTGTTTCAAGCCCAACAGTTATATAGTTGTACGTTTCAAAGATTAAAAAAAAAAAAAAATTCAAATACGGCTCCTGGTTATTATAATAAATTTATAACAAGTTAAGAAAAAACCAATTGAAAAATAAACACTACCTAAACGACTATGAATTATTTTTTAATATCCTAAATATCTGTTGTTTTTTCAGTGATTTATTTATTTTGTTTTTATTTGTGATACCTTAATACAGAACTATCTATATTTCGTTCGCAGTGTGCCTTAACAGTTGGTTTTTTCTACCCAAAAAAAAAAAAAAAAATCAGATGAGTTGCTAATATTAAATAACAGATATTTTTGAGAAACGGTGTGGTCATATCAATAGATTAATGTTCTACATTTACATAATTTGAACTCAGGGGTAGAGGGACCCTCCGGGGGTTCATCCAGCCTCTATAAAGTGGATATCTGAGGTTTGGTTAAAAGCTGTGATCTCATCCTATTCCTAGCACGGCCAGATCGGCTCACAATAGTCGGTGAGCAAGCAACGAAAAATGCAACCCATTATACCAGAATTTTTAGTATGTTTTATGCAATGCCTCTATCGCGGTATGGCAAAAAATATACGTCTGCCAAATAAAAACGGGTAGATTAAAAAAGGGCCGCAATACGAAAGACAAAAATACGAATGTCTCACTCATTTGGCCACAACTTTCCTTTTGACTACATGATAGAAGGCGATAATACGAATCAATCTATGCTAGTCTGCCATTCACAGATAGGTGGAAAGCCACCCATGTAACCATTGCATTGGCATTATGTCGGTGAGTATACGACTTACGGATTTCTATTACTACTCAAATTAAACCTAATTCTATGCCTTGTAATGTAGTTTATAACCTTTTTATTGTTAGTTCCATGATATCACCAAAATCAATGACAAATCTAAGAAATTTCCCGGTTTCTGTTTTTTTTATTTATTTTAAAAAACAATTCTATATAACTATCAGTCGTACAGACGTGTTTTACAACTCAAATTGAAGGTGATTAAACTTCCTATATTAATTTTTATAAAATTATGCTCATAAGATAAGCTATTTCCATGATTGTAACCATAACTATTTTAGAAAAGAGTGATATCTCGTTTTTCGCAATTCTTGTTTTTGTAATACCTCTTTATCGTTGAATATTAGACATACAAACGTATTTTACTACTCAAGCGAAATACTTATTAAACACGTAATAACGATATTCTTCATAGGATGAGCCGTTTCCATGATAGCAACCATAATTATGATAGAAAAGACTCATATCTCATTTTCCACACTTTTTTTTTGTGATACCTATATATCGTTGAATAGTAGACACACAAATGCCTTTTACCACTCAGATGAAAGCTTATTCAGCACTTGATGATTTACTTATTTTCTAACCATAATTATGTTAGAAACGAGTTATATTTCGTGATATTCCATTTTTAATGACCGTCATTGTTGATTTGGCAGCGTGTATATTTTGCTTTGCAATGATAGATGCTTTTTATAGAACATAATAAAAAAAAAAAAAAAATGAAGTAAAATGGGTAGCATTTTCTGTTGCTGGCTCACGGACTACAAAGAGAGGTTTCTAAGTGTGGCATCGATTTCGATGAAAAATTTTCAGGTAAAACTAGACATTAAATCATCTACACTAGACTCTGCAAAATATTAGGAACCAACGCGTCCCAGAAACGGCGTTAAGTAATCGGAAAGTTTGTGCGCAAAAAAACACATTTCATTTATTATCACTGGATGTAGGGAAGGTGGATAAAAAATATGTTAAAATTAAGCTATTTCAAAAAAGTATAATTAAAAAAATAAGTTCTATGCTATTTATTATTATTTAAGTTCTATGCTGGATAATAAACCTAAAAATATATAAAATCGTACTATAATTAAGGTTATTTAAAAACAATGCTCACATTAAGATTCCTTTTTAGGAGTGACTAATGCAGTTTTTAAAACCTAATTACAGTACAGTTTTGACAAGATTATTTATGTTTTTAGGGTTATTAAGAAACATACAATTTAACAGCTAATTTTATTAATTATACCGCTTTGAAATAAGGTAATTTTGACATAAAACTTCTTTTTATACTTTTATTAAACCAAAGATAATAAATAAAATGTGCTTTCGTTCGGAAACATTACGATTTTTTTAAGCAGCTCTTAGGGAGCGTTGGCTCCTATTATTTTGCAGAGACAAATGGTTATTAGTCTGGAACTATTAATAACCATTATGATTATTAATGGTAAAAGTTATTCGAAAAAAAGATCATTAAAATCGGCGAGACATCATATTTGGGATCCTTTCCTTGTTAGCGGACTTTCATTTCTTGGTAGCTTCACGGAATGAATTCAGACCAATCTTCTTAGGTTAGGATAGTTGGTCACTTATAGGATAACCTATCATTTATGTCATAGCTAGAAAGGAAAAAAACTTAAAAGAAAAGGAGAAAAAATATATTTTGCCAATATCCCCTACCTATAAAATGTTTAATTTCAATTCTTCAAGCACCTAGAAGCTTAAATTAATACTTATCAAACCATGTGATAATTGTCAAAGGCACTAAGATCAGTAGATCTTCCCCATACGAGATTCTACTTGAGCCTTTATTCTGTCTCAGAAAGCACTACTTCTTTAGACAAGTGGCTTGTCGATACTCCTTAGAAAGCACAGAGGGTCCCTTAGGAGAAATTCCTAAGGGTTAATGGGTATTGAGCCAGGGTAGCCGCCAACCCTGACCTGAACAACTTTAAAATGCACACAGAGAAGAAGTGTATTATACCTAGAACATGAGACTATATATATATATATATATATATATATATATATATATATATATATATATATATGTATATATATCTCTTTTTCTTTTTTAGTAATACATCAGATAATTAATCTAAACTTTTAAGTTATGGATAAAAAAAAATAAAAAAACACTCAAAACTCTTGTATAAAAAAGAATATATTTGTACCTTTTGTAGAAAAAAAAAAAAAAAAAACAGACAAACATATTTATCTACGGATATTAATAATGACGATAATTTACAAGGTTGGAGTATTTGTTTACCGTAGAGTAAATATCATGGAGTTGACTGGAGGTTTTCCCTTTAAATATAAATACTACAGCTTACCTTATTATCATTTTTTTAAAAATATACTAATGAAAAAAAAATCCCTCAACATATGTATAATTTTAGTTCTACATTACTGACAGAAAACTATAGAAAGTAGAATCTGAGAAATACCAAGAAGTTTTATAAATAAAAAATAAAATAATTAAATAAAAACGTTGCAAATGATTACATAAAGGTTTTTTATTTCCAAATAACTATATTAAGGCATACATTTTTATAAAGGTATTCATAGACAGTTAACCAATATGAAGATCAATGAATAATTCAAAATAAAATGGTCTATGACCACTGCGGTCTCTCTCTGCTCTTTCTTAACCGATTTCATTGATTCCTTTTTCATTTTGTAGACAATTTAATTCTTTATGAAATGCCACTAAATGCAAAAGCTTTAGTATTTTTTTATTAATTAGGAGAAATGATTTTTTTTATTCATTTTTCGAGTTCTACGTATCTTCAAACGTAAGCCCTCAAATTTTGAGAGTGGGTAATATATATATTATATATATATATATATATATATATATATATATATATATATTATATTATATATATATACATGTAATCACATATCTTGTGAGTGTTTCGCTTGACCACATAAGATTAATTTTTAAAAAAATATAATTATTCACTCTTTTATATTGGAAAACACTAACACATTGTTTTTATATTTTTAAAAACAACAGAGTTTTTGAATTAAATCACTTTTTAAAACTAATCAGCTAATATCAACGTCAAGGTATTAGGACCATCGTTGGATGCAATGATATTTTTGTACCGCATTTAAAAAAGATTTGTCCAGTACTTTTTAAAAAAAAGCCACGGACGACTTACGGCGTAATATTTTTCCATATGAATATATATGGCTTCGGAGAGAAGTCGTTTTAATAATTAGGTACGGTGGCTAAAATGTCAGGGTTGTCAAAATCAAACTGATGGTTAAGAGATATAGCATGTTCAGATAATTTTGTGGAAAACGGGTCACGATTAATCAGAAACTAGATGGTATATTTGTGTTGGGAAATACATTTTAACAAATTATTTTTAGTTTCACCCATATTTGGAGAAGAGCAGGTAATGCAGTAAACTAAATTTGATTTTCGTATGTAAGAGGTGGGAACTTCAAGTTTGGTATATAAAACCTTTAATTTGCTATAATTTTATAAAATTAATCGGAGATGGATAAGCTAGTGGATAAGGATTTTTTTAATTATTAGAGATAAAAATGGGATGTATGGAATGTATGTGTATTGGGAAAATAGGGTGGGTTGAAAAGAATGTGTGGAGAAAAGGTAATGATTAGAAGACGTTTTATTAAGGTTTTTAATTAGGTGGTAAGGGAAATTATTTTAGAATTTTTTATAGTCGAATTTCATTTTCATTGTGAAAGTCAGTGTTGTTTTGTTCTTTTGATGTTTTAACCAGTCTGTGATGTTTCAACGAAACGTTATCAAAATTGAAATATATTTTAAAGGACTGACTCCCGATTATTTCTACCTATGATAATTTAAACAGTCGACTGTGCATGCTCAATTAAATAAGTTATATTTTAACGTTTTTATTAAATAAAATAAATTATATTTTTCTTTGTATTGTTTTTTTGAGAAGAGGCTACTAGGGCTGATCAAAACATAACGTTACTCCAATTTTTTTCTTGTCCTAAAAGCATATCTCACGCATTTTTCACATCATTTCTTACTAATTTGCCCTTCTCTCCTTAGTCCGTATTTAATATTTAAAACATTTTTACAAAATTTAAATGCACTAATAAAACAAAATGATTCAGTGGGACTTTTTTTTTTTTTTTTTTTCAAATTATTATTTCGTTTTTTAATAGAAATGCTTCATTTCTGGCAATGCTGCCCAAACACTTCAGGTTGTTTGTTCCACAATAACAATCCGTACTAGACATATTATACATACTTTTTCGTAATTTAACTCTAACATATAGTAAGGATGAATGAATGAACTTTCTGTTTCTAGAGCAATGGCTCTTCAAGCAGGTTTTTTTGCATATGATCACGAGCTTCCACCTTTTTTTCATTGCCTAAAATTTTTGGTACCTATTTTATAGAGGCTGAGTGGGCTTCAGGAATGTCTCTTTACTGCAGGATCAACCTATAGCTCCCATAATAGAATAAATAATTGTCTAGCATCAGCAAAAACTAAAAAATATTTCATTCCTCCATTTTTATTACAAAAAAAAATAGAATGAATGGATATTTAAGGAGGGATTTTTTAAACAGTCGACCATACATCCTGGATAAATACATCCTGATCGACCGTACCATGATTTAGGCTGCCATTTTCTCATTCCTTACCGTACTTTAACAAACATACTATGTTCCTGAAAATACACGCATTAAATCCTCAGAGTCAAAACTAGTAACTAAATAAATCAATTGTATCCTTTTTTATACTATAAATTTAAGTTAATGTTTTAATTCCTTTCTCAGCCAGTTTATCATTAGCAAATAAGCGAGAAGTACACTTGGAATGCCCCACCTTGCCAGGACTGCCCCAACCCAAGGGACATCACAACTTTGCAGCTTAAGCATTACTCTCAGTTCTGCCTTCGGAGTTCCCAAGGGAAAGATTGTTAGACCTTACTCTAGATTCAGAAGGCACAGCACTTTTATAACTACAATAACACAATCAGCTTGTTATGTGGCAACTGTTGTCCGCTTAAAAGAAAGTTCTTACAACAATCAATTCTTTAAATAAAAGTGTTACTTTTAAAATTTGTATTAAACTTTTTTTGCTTCATTTTTCTACATTTATAATATTAATTAATTATTTTTGAAAAAAAGATTTTCTTTGAAATGACCAATTTATGTAATATATATATTTTTTTCTTTTATTGATATTTACAACTGTAAAATTTACATAGTACATTAGGGGTACTCACGACGTTTGCTATAGCAAGCTTTTTGTGCTATTTTGCTAAACCCGTCGAGTTTCTACAAAAGCATGCAATGGGCTGTGCTATAGTGCTATTGGCCGCCATTTTATCTATGGCTTTGATTTATAAAAACCTAAACCTCCCAACACGTATCTGTGTTTTTAATGATTTTCTCATTTCCTCAAATTCACCAAGATGTTAACAAAGCAGAATAAGGACTAAACATAAGAAAAATAGTTCAAATGAAGACATTCAACTTTTGTTACAAGAAAATGATAGAAAACGGAGACAAAATTGAGGTTAGTAACTTTTTACTTGAAGTCAATAAGCATTTTATATGAAAATTAATTGATTATCTTGCACTACATGAGTTATTTTAAACTAAATTAGGATAGTAAACTCTGATAATGTGAGATGAGGAGACATTTTTTTTCTTATTTCGTTATACCTTGTGTATTTGTCGTTTTTATAATTAGTATACCAACATCCCTTTTTTACTCATGAGTTTATGAGAAAAACTGACGAATCAATGATAATATTTCCTCTTTAGAATAGGAATACAAAAATTATTAATATGTAATTTAAAAACTTTATTAATTAATTCAATCTATCCAGATAAATTTATCTGTAGTGCAAGGTAAACTCAAATTACAATTTCTGTCAGTAATCGAACTAATTTTGTTTTTTATAGTTCTAGAAACCTTCAGAGCAAATGTTTTGTAGAAAACTGGTAGAAGAGAAACCCATCCTCATGGAATTGTAACTTAAAAAGGTTTAAACTAGAAAAACGAAATAAAAAATATAAATTGTCTATAAAATACAACCTTAATAATTAAGCAATATTTTTATTTTGTATTCTTGTAATATTTACGTATTTATTTACTATCAAGGTTTGATTACCTTTCTGTATTTTTATTTGATAATACTATTTCTAAGTTTTTAGTAAATACAATGATAATTATTAAGTTAGAAAAGAAATTCTCTCAACTACTGAAAGTTTCTTTTGAAATAAATAGTTTTTTCTTCTTTAAGAGGCTGATAGAGAACAATGATGTATTATTTTGTAAATTTTATCGACACCTTCATAGGGAGGGATGGTTTATAATTATTTCAACGAGAATAACATCTTTTAAACGAGAATGATTAAAAAAAAAAAAAATTCCACCTATAATAAAAAAAAAAAAAAAGAGTCTAATATGTGAAAATAACGATTGCATAAGTTAGAAATGTGGTGGCCAATAGCACAATAGCACTCTTCTGTAGCATAGGCTGAGGTCTGCTACTCAGAATTGCTATTGCTATTGTTGTGCCAGTGCCCCATCAAACTAAAATTCTTTCATTTAACTGGAAACTCTTCTAGATGGAAAAATCCAGCGGTGTGCTGCTGACGTGTCAATTAAGTGAACTAAGCTACCTACAAAACCTCCAACTTTTAAGGAAGGTTTTGCTAGGTTGCGATCCTATGTAGATATTAGTTTCTTTAAGTTGTTTATGAGTGTCTGGTGTTTTAAACAATTTAAAAACAAGTGAAATCAAGGTAGGTAAGATTTATGATTCGATATTTATCATAAAGATGAAGATTTTTAATAAGTGAGTCACAATTACCAGAGCAAATAGTTAAGTCCTTTTCAAATTATTGTACACCTTAAGTTATAGTGGTTCTGTTTGCTACAATCTTCTGATAAGAATAATAGACAGGATATTTACTTTAATGTCCCTTTTCTGGATATACATTTATCAATAGTTAAGGGTTAATTTTCATTTTAAAAAAGCAACTCTATTAATAGTCGACATAATCATACTCCACTCTTTCATATTTAACCTTTCAGAGATAAACATAAACAATAATTATCAAAGCTTTAATTTTTCAAATTTTAATTTCTGGTAAAGGAAGAGACACATTAAGTTATAAAATTATATGCCTTATCACTTTTGTCTATTCTTTCCTTGGTCACAAGAAAAGATGCATATTTCTCATAATATAAGATACAAAACAACAAAGATATGAACATAAACTTCGGTGTAAGCTGCAAAGATTGATATACCAAAAGTATAAGGATGAACTAGTACTCCAATGGGACAGGGGAAAAAAGAATTTGTTTTTTAAAGAGCATTTAAGGAGGAAGGAACAATTCCTTTGTTAAGTGAATAAAACAAAATTAATATTAATAACTTATTATAACCAGTTTGGCCTAAACCCATCACAGTTCTTTATTTCAATAGTTCTGTTGTTTATGATTATAAAATTAATATGAATTCACTTATTTTATATCATATATGTAATGACCTAAATATTTAGTAGTAACTGGTAACTCAAAAATATATACTCTGACTGTCCATAAGAAACAATTGCAGTAAATTTATTTATTATTTATTAAAAACAAGAAATTTGACTTAAAATTTAATTTGCCATCTGCATTTCCTTTGCAATAAGGAAATTTGTGGACTGCTGAAGCAGCGGCTTAGCATTCATTTAATTTAAAATTAATAATTGAACAGAATTTGCAAGTCCTTTTTCATTTTACATTTCATCTTGTATAGTGATTCACTTAATTAAAACCAACTACTTTATGTTAAATGTAAAATGATAAGTCTTACCTTTATTTAGAATAGATTCAATAAAACACAAGTTCGGACTCCGTTACTACTCTGTGTTCAACATGATGTAATATTAGTGTACAATAGTGTGAAGTTATCTTTAATACTGTTTAAATTATTATTTTATATAAATAAAGAAGTTTTAATCCTGTGTTTGTGTTTAATTTCCTAGTTCTATCAATTTACCCTATATTAATAATTATAAAACTAGTTTAGTACAAATTAAAAAAAAAAACATATGAGGCTATCACTTCGTTATCATTGTCTTGTATTAAGATTTACACATGAATACAGCAAATCTCTCTTCTTGAAGTTATTTATTTGTGTCACAAATGTAAATAACTTAAACATCATCAAATATATGTCTTATGCTGGATAAATTAGGTCAAGAACCGATTCAATTAAAAAAAAGAAGGTATTTAATTATTATTACAGAACTTTATTAAGAGTTTGCAAATGCATCTAAAATAATTATAGTTATTGCCAGTATTAACAGGTCTAAGATTTCATAAACTTCCAATCCGTACAAGGTTTTAAGTATTCTTCATTATTTAACTGTGTGAATTCTGCACTGAATCACTTGTATAATATAAAATAATAACAATATAATTGCAACTTTTTTCATTTTAACTACATTTTGTTCTAAATTATGATTTCCGATCAAAACTTAATTATAAAATTTATAACAAACCTACATGTTATAGTAAATTATAGAATTTAAATAGTGCCTAGAATTAAACTCTAATTTAACTTTTTTTTTTTATGGAGCATTGGCATACGATAGTAAATAAAGGAAATACTTTTTAAAAAAAAGTTTATTAACAAAAATAAATAAAATTAATTAAATGTATTATATCAAAAGTACATGTATAATCTGTATAAGGAAGTGTTGCTGATCTAACTTAGCGTTATATATCTATACACACAGAACAGAAATGAAAATGCAAGTAACAATAATTTACTTTTATTAATTATAAATTGAATGTTTAAAGAGTAATAAATATTTATTTGATAAATTAAAATTTATATTTTAATGGGTATTAAAAGTTATAATTACAGGGCCAATTTAATCTGTTGGTTTGGAAAGATAACAAAAACAAAAAGGGTCTCCTATTTCTTCATGTTTACATTCACTTTCACTAAGCCAAAAAGGATATTAATTTTTTTTCTTTCATAATTGCTTAAAATACACATCTAGTGTCTTTACTAATTGTGTCTCCATCAATAACATCAAACAATTGGCAATTTTAGAATGAACACTTGGTCGTCTTCAATATATTATTAAATGGTGAAAGAAATTCACTTGTAAGAGTGCTTTAAACAAAATGTCATCTAAATTTGGTAAAACTGAATTTTACATATCTTTAAATTTTAATATAGAGCCAATTCGAAAGGTAAAGAAGACCTAAAGCATAAAATTCTCTACACAGTCTTCTATAATCTCATTCTTTACTTCTACCAAATCACAATCTAAAAGTTCTACTGAGCAATCATATGCCAAAAGTTCAATAATCTTTTTTCTTGACAACTTTTAGACATAATAAGTGAAATAAACTATTGAAGTGACACTTCGGAATAATTACCAAATAAACAAATAGAAGGTTAACACTACTTTATAAGTTATCAACCAACAGGTTACAAACAAACGAGGTTACAAAAATAAAATGTCTTCCGACTGCGCATGCCCAGAAGTAGAAACATACTAGGTATATTTCTTGTACAATTAAATTACTAGGTATATTTGTATATACTTTATACAAACGTATAAGTTGCCAAATACCACCTGTAGGTAACGGGCTTGTCTCTTTAGCAATATACAATAGTCTTATAATAGGGTTATCGTGAACGATGGAACTTGGCTTTCATGCTACAAAAAATCGCAATAGCAAACGTAGTGAGTACCCCTAGAAAAGAAGTTGTAGAAACTCGACGGGTTTAGCAAAATAGCACAAAAAGCTTGCTATAGCAAACGTCGTGAGTACCCCTATTAAGTAAATGTGCTAAAAACAGACAATTGGCTTGAAAAAGACATGAGAAGAATCTACCCAGCGGTAGTACTTCAATGATTATTTGTTCAGCAGGTCTCGAGGCCACCGTCTTTTCAGACGCCTCGGAGGATTATCGGGAATATATGTCGATGAGAGGATGCGGACAAGCGGGTAATTTGGAATGAAAGAAGGTTTATCTTTTTTGAGCGATTTCTGTAACTAGTGGGATATTCAGGTCTCTATAGATGAGTTTGTTGGTAACAAAGTAAGGAGCGTCTAGGATTTGAAGGATATTGGATTGCAAGGATTGGATGCGGGAGGAATTCGATGGTTTAGTGGAGCCCCATAGCTCTTATGTAATATTAAACTTAAAATGAATTCGGAGTGACATTTTTTTTTAATTATAAAAATTTATCGTACTTATTAACAAATATATTTGCTCTTGAACAGTTCCTTCTTCAAAGGCCATATTCATTTCCTTATATTATTTTATTTTTGATTCATTAGTTTCAATTATAAACCTTTGCAATCGACCAAGGCAAAAAAAAAATAATAAATTATACTTTCACAAAATTTAAGGTCCCACGTTTTTACCAGTGATTGGAGTTGCTGGGGAGTCAAAGAGACCCCATCATTTGTTAATCAAAATGTTCGGTGTTAATGCTCATTTAAAACCAAAAAAAAATTATTTTTTGTTTACAACCATAAATTGTGTTTAAAGATATATAAATGGTATTGAACACAATAGGTGTAAATTTAAATTTATTACTTTGGTATTTGATTTCATGTTAACTAAAAATTCACTTGACAAGAAAATATTATGCTTTTATTTTAACGCATATGGGTCAATCCATTCCAAATTTTTCAGACCTTGAAGCTTAACATTTTCGATTTTAATGATTTTTTAACCAATTACTGTTTATCAGTTACTACGTAGCTTAGATCCTACTTGCTTTTAAAATTTCGATCTCGAAAACATAGTCCTTTTTTGTATATGAATTTACAAAAATGGCGAAAACTCATTTAGACAGGATTATTATAAAAGGGACTGAGTGAAATATTCTGAAACTAGCGCAGGATACACATTTATGCGATGTTTATAAGTGAAATGAATTTGGTGACAGACTGGGCTGGTTTTCGAGTTATAAAATTCTATTCGTCGCTAAAATAACGTTATAGGATAAGATTAACTTGTTTTTTGCTGATTATTATGAATTTTTATTAAATTAGGGGTACATTTTAATAGTAAGGGGTACATCTTTATTTTATTGTTAATGTGCTGTTTGAGATATTTTTACTTTCACTTACTACATATAGTAAGGGGAAGTATTGCGATCGTGAAAATTTTCGAATTCCAGTTTTCAACGGAAATACACGTTTTAGGGTCCCCTGAGTCCAAATAACCAAGTCCCGCAAAAAGGTCTGTGTGTGTGTGTGTGTGTGTGTGGTAACTCCCGGGCGGAAACGGTAACTCCTATGAAACTGAAATTTCATATTTAAGACAACTATACGCCCAGGACGTGACAAAACTTTTTTCATCAAAATGAGCTTACCAGAAGAGGCACATTATACCATGCATTTCGCACCTTTTTTCGATTTTCTCCAAAACTCTTCCGACGATTTTGATTAAACTCGCTATATCGATGTAAAATTTAATGGGCTTTAATATCATGTAGGTTTTATTTGGATTAAAATGGTCTAACAGAGCTTAAATGCCGATATTTTAAATTTTCTTCCCCTAAAGTACCTTTAATTTTGTAGATTCAATAATAATAACTAGATTATCTTGTTAACGCTGATGAAAAACAAGTAAATATATAAATTGAATATATTCGATACCCAACTAAAGGAGAAAACAGAAAAAATATTTTTTTAATACAATTTTTCGTTTTTGAACATAAGAGCAGTAATATACCTGCATGATATACCGTTGGAAAGCTAAAGATTTTAGAAAAAATATCATCTCATACACAAGCTTTTAGAAGTTAATAGAGAGTGATGAGAAGAAGATGAAACTAACTGATTATTTTAGATAATAATATAATCGATTTTTTAATAAAACACATGTTTCTATATTCAATTTGATTAATTCCTTAATAATTTCACGTATTTTTTCCTCTAACTGTATTTGAAAATTCTTTCTTTGATTTTAAAAATGGAGGTAAGTGAAAGTCGTGTGTTGCTCGCACCAGATTTTTATGTATATAGAGATCATCTGTAAAACGTAAATACTCAGTAGGGTTGGTCATCGACAAAACGTATATATACAAAAACCATTGTAAGACTATCACTTTTCAGTCCTTCTGGTCATTGTTAAATACGTTTGTAATATTAAAAGGATTTGATTTTTATTTTCAACTATATTTACTCTGAATTGTTATCACTGCTCTAACAAATAAGGCAGGTATTTGCTTACACACACGCTCTGTAGTATTTGCCCGACAACAATCCAGTGAAAAGGTATGTTTGTAATGCTTTGTTAGGACTGCACTCAGAGTTTTTTTACCCACTCAACTCCACCATCAAGTAGGGAAAATGCTCGATTTATTTATTCGTTCAATTATGTTGGCAAGAATACCCTTGAATTCCGGATCTAGCCTTCTTAAACTGCGAGTGGTATTCAATTGAGGGTATATTGCTGGAACTCTTTTCAACTCCATTTCAACCGTTTATTATGAAAATAAAAGTACTTACGCATAAACTCTACCGAAGCAGGAATTCTGCAAATGCGCCAATCTACATCTAAAATTTTTGTAACTAATTATAGAATAAAAAACATTATGTAAATTCAAAACAGTTTATTTATGTAAAGTAGTCAATTAGATTTTGATGGACAATTTTTCGATATGGAATTGAATATAGATTTAAAACAGTCTATTTTCTTTCACCTGATACTGTCGCCATATGGACTCTGATAATTAAGATTTCAAATGATGTCTCACCCCCTCTATTTCTCGTGTTCCTCCATTTAGCACTTTCCCACATTCTCTCAGCTGTTCGTGTATGAACTCTTGTAATTCTGAACTTCTCCATAATCCAGCAAAATCTTGTGAACTTGTGGATTCTGCTCAACTCAAACCAGTTGTTTTTTATTAGTCTCACTTGCTGATCACACTGTCTTAAATTACGATTCCAAAATACAGTTTCATGTCATGAGAATTCTCACATGTATGTTTTATAGATAAAATATTTCGCTCCTGAAGAAATAAAATTGTTTCTTGTTATGTTTTTGACAAATCCCAAATATTCATTTTCGTGACACTAAAAAAATGGGTTTAAAAATCAGCAAACAAGACAACAAGGAAACCAAAGATAACCTCAAAGCCAGTGGTTCCCTACAAAAATTCTTCGCGGATCCATTTATACAATAATTTGTATTGCAAGGATCCCCTAAATCCTTAATATTAGCTAAATATATTTAGATTTTTAGTGGGCTTCACCGTTTCACGTACATTTTCTGCGAAATCCCTTTGCTGGAATTCTGTATTCTAGGTTGTTTATTTATTTAACGTCCCTTTATGCTGCAGTGGCTAATCGGACGATGCTACAGTGGAAGTCCTAAATTTTGCCTATCCAGTTTTAGTTAGTATAGGGATCTTTAACGAGTACGTGACATCGGACAGACTCCGGACCACCTTGTACAGTTCCCTCCGAAGGACGGCATAACTCAGGGTTTTTCACTAACATTACACAATCCTAGGACCACCTGCGGGTTTGATCTCGGGAGCTTGGGCATAGCACGCTGTTATGCTAACCACCATGCTACGGGTAACCCCACTGTATTCTAGAGAAGTCAAAGTTGTGGAGATTAAAATAAAGAAAAATGAACCGGGCTCTGGAACTTTACTTCAATCCGCGAAACATCGAACAGCTAATATTTAACGTTGAACCAGACACATAACACTAGAATTTCATAAATGAAGAGATAAATCCTTCGGTATGATGTCCTTCACAAGGAACGTAAAATGGTGAGAGCCTGTTGAAAGTCAAGTACTCGTTAAAAATCCCCATCCTAATTAAACTTGGATTGGCGATATTAAGGATTTTCACTTTAATATCGTCCGATAGCAACAGTACCATAAAATGATGTTAAAATAATAGAAATAACCTAAAATTTAAAACTTATACTAGAACTTATTAAAATTATAAAGAAATGAAATGTTGTTTATTATCTTATGTAATACATCTTCTGTTCTTTAAGCTCATTATTTTCGAAATGTTATATGAAAATTAATTTTAAGGCTTTGAATGTACAGTTGTAGGTACACTTATTCTCAGCATACGATTTTCTCTAACCACCGTTTTTAAAATTAATTTGAGAACTTTGAAACAAGGTTAAGGATAAAAAAAAATTAAAAGAATAACATTGAGTTTCGATAGAAACATATGTTTTATTGTGAAGTGAGAATGGTTGACTGTGTGAGAAAGTGGGAGGAGTTAGTTCATGGTGTAGTCAAAAGAACACACAATTAAAAAAAACTTAATAAACGGGTGCCGACGCTTCGACCTAAATTATAGGCCTTCTTCAGTGTATACTGATTGATTTTTGGTCCATTGTTCTGGCGCTCTCCTCTAACGCCCTGAAGAAGACCTATAATTTAGGTCGAAACGTCGGCACCAGTTAATCAAGTTTTTTTAATAGTGTGTTCTTTTGACTGCTCCCTGAACTAACTTCTCTCACATATGTTTTATTGATTGATCAGTTATATTATTATCAACAACAATTCGTGTTTCATCCCTCTCCGTTAATAATTTTTTTTTTTTACCTTTGCAACTGAATGGTATACAACTATAATACTGTTCTTATATTCAAAAAACGAAAATTAAATTAAAATTTTATTGCTCTTTTCTTCTTTATCTGGAGATCAAATTCCTCTAACTTAAATATTTGCCCGTTTTTTAATAAAAAAGTGATTGTCTGAAGACTGAACGTAATTCCACGAAACATTATATAATACCCAATCTGTATAAACTGGAATACGTATTACAACATAATTTTAGTATACGTATTTCTGATGACTTAATATTGAAAAATAATTATTAAAACATAATATTAATTAAGAGAAATATAATTAAATATTTTGAACAATTATCTGTCACATACAATATATACTGTGTACAATACATATCATGTTCCCGGATAATTACTATAATATATAACATTCAATTAAATATGTAATTACATAATTAGGTTTCTGATTCAATTTTAATTAAAATAATATAGTTGATTTTTTAAATCACGACTCCTTGAAGCTTTAAACGTATTATACACTCTTTACAATTTAATTTTTAATTAAAATTCACCCCACATGTGCCACATTTTTTTTTAGAATTATTATAGCAGCATAATGTGTTCTGATCATATATCACTTTTAGTGTTTTGACAATTTAATTGCCTTAATCTTGACAGCAATGAAGAACATTTTGCATTAGTTTTGAGATTATTTATAGAATGCTATTTAATAAATGTTTATTTCTTGTTTTTTTATCCTGATATATTAAAACATGTATCGGAAAAAAATAGTGTATATAGCATTTCCAAGTCAAATTCAACCTTTTCCAAGTCAAATTCACTACTATTAATTTTAATCGCGCTCGCTCAAATATGGGTTTATTTTAACTTTTTCGTATTTATTGGATACTAGGCTCAGTAGCTGCGTTCCCAAAGGTTCGTTACCGTTTATACTATTAATTTTTGTCGCGCTCGCTCAAATATGAGTTTTATATAACCTTTTCGTATTTATTGGATACTATGCTAAGTAGCTGCGTTCCCAAAGGTTCGTTACATTATTGAATTTTATTAGAAATACCTAGAATTTCTGTTATGATTAGTGAACGCTCATATTTAGCAAAAATACGAAAAAAAAACCAAACAACTAATACGTTCTTAAACAAAAAAAAACTGGACTTGAAAAATTTAAACAGAAAAAAAAGGAAAAACTTCTGTGCGAAATTTTCCGAAAACACTAATAAAATAAGTATGATCGATTAAAAATTTGAAAATGATATAAATTACTTTAAAATAAATGTTATATAAAAATTAATAGCCTGATTATTAAATGTAATATTGAAAATCATAAAGAAGGCACTCAAAAATGATTCTTAAGAGTTATACTTGTAAATGTAAGTCACCATTAAAATTCAAACATGGTAAATTATTTCTAGACATTGTTATTTTGGTATAAAGTTAAGTCTTTTGGAGCTTAAATTAAAGCCATCGAAGTTTCTAACGAATTTATGAGTAAAAAGTCGTGATAAAAAAAGTTGTTCCGTGTTATAATGACATTTTTCACACAGTTTAAAGTACTGGTTTGAGGATAATCAACACTTTTTCTTTTCACGGAAAAATTCTACCACATTTTTTGATACCATTTCATATCTAGTCTCATGGAAAAAAGAATCAATATAACGGAAATGAATCTCAATATGTTAATAATAAGAACTTATTATTATTATATTAATAATATAATAACCGAAATTACTCGACTAATCTTTTTGAAAATTTGTATTTGGGTGTTTTCGGAAATTTTCGCACAGAAGTTTTTTCCTTTTTTTTTTTGTTTAAATTTTTCAAGTCCAGTTTTTTTTGTTATAAGACCGTATTAGTTGTTTTTTTTTTTCGTACTTTTGCTAAATATGAGCGTTCACTAATCTTAACAGAAATACCTAGATTGTTTTTATTATAACCTATATATCAAAAACGCATTCTAGGAAATATATGTTTGCATGGACAATACCTCTGATCTTGGCGTCACTGTAATGTTATATACTTGGGACTGAATAGCATTATTATTAAATTTTCACCTCTGATTCAATCTGATCAATTTGACTGATTTTTCAACTAATGAAGTCATTTGAAGAATATTTCATTTCTTATTAATGCTGTCCACTAAATTATAATAGAATAATTCCTACATCAAATATTCGTATTTCATTGAAATTTATGTCTTAACTGTAGCGATTAAAAATTAAAGATGTGTAGGCGTTGATGACTTTGAGGTTTTACGCCTTAAAGCCCCAACAAACAAACAAACTTATGTTTTTGTTTCTCTTGGTTCTCTAATTAAAGTAGTCCCAATATTTTCAAATTATACTATATAGTGTATTTGTCTGAATATAGACCGGGAGAAATAGGAATTGGCTGGAAAAAGGTTGGATAATTAAGAATAAACATCTTTGAAGAATGAACCTTCATAATTAAGCTATTATACACCCTAAAACCGCACAAAACAAACAAACAATGGTTGGATAATTTTGATTGTAGGTATGATTGCATGTACTGGTTCCCTCTTTAAAAAACCAAGTTTTCACACTCACAGATCTTGTGCCACCATCTTGAAAAAAACTCTATAAAAATCACTTGTTTTAGTTTTTTCTAAAAGGAAATCGCTTAAAGACCATTTTAAGAAAAACACTGTTGCTAGCAATTTTAAAGAACATTAAATTTACTGCAAGCTCTATACTTATCATATTTATTCATTGGAACAACTTTTGAAATATGAGGCGGCCAAACTCTGACATAATGACGAAAAAGCATAATAGAAAACATCAGTTATGTCAGCATTTTAACTACAGTAACTTTTATTGCAGTTTACATTGAAATGCATAATGACCAATCTTTTAGAAAATTAAATTTCCTCTAAGAAACATAAACGAAAACTTTTAATACTGACAAGAATCAAGAGGAACTTTGGAAGAAACAATTTTAAAGGACGAGACCAGGAAACTTATATTACCAATTTTCATACGTTTATGTTTGAACCAATATGTGTGTTTGAATGAAATTTCGTCATTATTTCATTATGTATACAATATATAATTGTATTTCCTATGAATTTTGTGTTTTTTTGTTTGTTTTTTTTTTTGTGGTTTTTTTTTAGAAGGGAGAAGGGGAAGGAAAGAACTATAGAAAACAAATCATATTCTTAAAAACATATTACCCTTAAATTATATTTTCATACACGAAATATGAAGCTGAAAATCCCACAGTTTTTGTTTTTTTAGCCATCATATCATGGATTTTTATGATTATTCACTTCGGCCAGGAAGTATGAATATCTAAATTGCCTTTTTTCCTCTTTCGATTCATCTTCCGGTAGGTTTCGATTACATTATGTTGAAATTAGGCACAACAAGAGTCACAGTTTGAGCTCAATAATGGAGTTGAAAAATATTCTCAACTGCAAAAACATTTTTTGTCCTTTTCCTAATGGCAGAAAACGCACAAGATCTGCGAGTGTAAAAACTTATCATACTCGTAAAAGGTTATCATACTTAAAAATCAAAATTAACCCACTTTTTACAGAAAAAAATCCTATTTCTACTGGGCTGATAATATTTCTCTTGGCAGTACAAGTGTAATTACTTAAAAACGTCAACACATGAATAACTTAAAAAAGTCCATCCTAAGCGAACAATATAATAAATAAATAGTTTTTATTTCACCTTCGATTTTATCGGATCTTCAGAGGTTTCTTTAAATATATTATTTATTAATTATTCCTTATTTATACAACGACATTCAGCCCATACAATGTAATTTTTAGTCAAATTTTATCTGCTATTGTAATTTTGTTAATTGTTCTCACGTTCCTCCACAATGCGTTTCCATCACGGATATTAATTTTATGACTTAAAGAATCGCATAAGCCTTGCATATTTATATGATTTAATTATTATTTAAGTAAAGAATTTCAGAATGAATCAATAAATGAATTTTCTTTTTAAATGTAAGCATTGTTTTAGTTATGGTCGAATAAATTCGAAAGCTTCCAGACTTTGCCGCTCCATATTTTTGATTTTTTGACCAGTTATTCTTTTTATACTCTTATTTCGTTTTTATTCATTTTCGATATTTTTTTAAACAAATTTCTTTACTTTTATGTTATATTCTATATAAGCTGTGGGGACGAAAAATACCAAGTATGTTCTTATCTTATTGTTAATTTTTTTTTTCATCTGATATCTAAAAAACTACAGAAATTAGAATGATTTTCTTCACTCATGTTTTCGCCCGCAAAGCTGACTTGAAACGGCTGCAAAACGAAAAGTATTAGCCAAAATTTTTTTATTTTTAATTTATGTTTTTATTTTCAGGAAACAATAGAGAATAACTGCTTAAAAAATCACGAAAAGCAAAGATTCAGAGCGGCAAAATTAATAAAAATTGGACGATTTCAAATGGATTTATTTACCCTTGTGCGTGTTTTTAGTATTAAGGGTCGTATAGCTGTTCTAAGCCGTCATAAAATGTTACGTATAAAAAAAAAATGTATATACTGGGGATTTTGGGATGTATATACTGTTGTCATTTAATAAAGTATTTAAATGATATGGAAGGCCGACACCTATCAGTTGCCAGCAGTCTGTCAGCAAGTGTTTTATGGTGATTGGTACGTTACACTATTCACAGTAGGGTCTTGGTGTCCCAGTTAGTAAATGTCGGTGCGTTAGTCGTGAGTGTCCTCTTCTGAGTCTTTTCAATAAGGCTTCCTCTCTTCTGTTGTTTTGGATAGATGATTTCCACGGAAATACTGTATCTTTTAGATATCGTCTTTAGTATATTTTCTTATTATCAAATGTTTATTTCCTAAGGCTAGCTTTCTTAATGGATATATAAGAATACATAGATTAATATATAACATATGTAGCAAATAAATGTTTCACCTACCTGTAATCGGAACTGACGTAACAGTTACCAGCGAAAGAACAGTCCATAACAGAGCAGCTGGTGTTACTGACAGATTCAGTCATCATCTGGTAGGTGATGTTGAAGCCGTACACGTCGAGAAGATTGTCTAGAGCTCGGAGGTGGTTCCCTTCCAGGCGGTCCAACTCCAGCTCCACGAGGAGGAAACCTAGACCGAGTGGAGAGCCAGCGTGTGACGACGGAGTTCTGCTCTGTGACGGAGAGGAGGAGCGAAGGGTTCCGCTGGAGGCTGGAGTCCAGAGGGTCGTAGAAGGCGTACTCGGTGAAGGTGAGGCCCGAGGTGACGTAGAGCTGTGTGAGGTAGATCACTATCTCCACGTCCGCCTCTGGCAGTCCCGAAGAGTCCAGCAGCCACTGGCATCTGAGGGCAAGAGGGGAGGTAATATATTTTATTCTTTCGGATCTACATAATTAAAGGTACTTGAGAATAAGAAAATTTAAAATATCAGCATTAAGATCCTATTTAAATCAAAATGAAATATAAGTTCATATTTATATCATATAGGTGATAGTAAAGTCCTTTATGTTTTACATAGATTTAGCAAGTTTAATAAAAATCTTTAGTTGTTTGCCAAAAAAAAAAAAGTTGCAGTAGTGTCTCGGGCTTATAGTTCTTGTAAATATGAAAATTCATTTTCGTACGACTTTACGAACACTTAATCTACGTGGAGAGAGTGTCTAGTCCAGAGAGAGATGAGGCCACTGGGGAATTAAAAAGGTTGCACAACGCGAAATTGCGGAACTTGTATTCTGTGAATATAATTAAGTTGGTAGCATCGCGGAGACTCAAATGGTCGGGTAAAGTTGTTGGACCCAGTGAGGAACGGATTCCGAGAAAGTTGGTATTCGCTGATCCGACTGGTAGGCATCCGAAAGGTAGGCCGAAGCGTCCATGGGAGGATTGCGGTAAGGCTGATCTCAGGGGCATGGGTTTGAACAGTGAACATTGGAAGAGTCTGTGTAGGCGGAATTAGGTGATATCGGCATCTAACCTTCGAGTTCGGTAAGCCTATTATTTTTTTTATATATTTCATAAATATGTTAGTAAAACTAAAAATAATAGCATTAAGTACACATCTAAAGAATAATACAATTTCAAACGGTACATTTATGAAATGAAGAGAAGAGATAAATATATTAAAAACCTAAACATTTAGAGATCCTTAATTTTGACTATTTTTTTTAAAAATTATTTCGTAAAAACGTTTTAATGAGGTATGTTTAAATTAATTAATATATAGGATTCAGATCTGGTAAATTTATATCCATGGTTCAGCAGACAGTGCATGTTCGGATTAGTGAGAATCCTGATAGTGTTAATGGATTAGAGACATACGCAGGATTATTTTTATGATGACAATAGCTTCTGAAGAAACTGCTGATAGTTCCCCAATGGTGGTTTTATGTTTGCCGTTCCAATATACCGAGGATTATAGAGAATCGATAGAGAAGGCAGGATAGAAGGTTTGTAGCACATAATGGAAAAATAGATAGATATATTTTTCATTTGAGCCATAAAAGTCATAAATGACAATTTTATTTCTAAAATAAGAAATTTATTGTTTTTCGATGTTTTAGGACTTCATTCTATATTCAAAAAATATTTATAGATTAATATAAACGTGTTATTACCACAAACTTATGCTTTTATGATAAATCGGCTGATGCTACCGCGGGATTCCTAAATTTTGCCTATCCAGGTTTAACTAAGGGGTCTTTAACGACTATCTGACATCGCAACAAGCTCGGTACCCCCTTTTCACGTGCCCTCTGAAGGACGGAATAACTAAGGATTTCATGTAAAGTCTCTGAAGACCCGCGCCACATTCTATTCCATTGCAGGAAATATGGGAAATAAGCAAAGAAAAGCGATGGTTCCTCTAGAAACAGATCTCATGTTTTTACAACAGTTAGATAAAATCAAGTTTGTAATGATCAAACAGTTCTTTAACGGTCAGTGTAAAATATTTTTAAAAAAATCACTTTACGTAATTTATTTCAATTTTAATAGTGTTATTATTTTATTTATTCTATCTCTTTTGAGTTACCTTCCTCTCTCATTTACATTATTTTATTTTATTCTCTATTTACTTAATTTATTGATTCTTTTTTATTATCTTTGGTTCCGTGACCTAAGTTTTTATTAAACTATGGCAAACATTTATTGACCTATAGGATCTGGTGTCGAATCTTGACGGTCACTTGTATATTAAAGAAAAAAAAACTAAAAATTTCTTTCACCCTCTCCCACAAAAAAAAAAAAAAAAAAAAAAAAAGAAACCCAGTGCCACAAGCAGGTTTGAACATAGAACCTTGGACATAGGAAGCTGTTATTCTAACTACTACACTACAGGTGATCCCGGGAAACTTTGTGAACAACAAAAGTATAACATATAAATCTGAGAGACTATAATATATAAATGTTTATACATCTTCAACTTTTTTTTATGAAACTCTTAGTAAAATCAGATTAGGTATTCAACGGACATACTCGTGAAAACTAAAATTAATATGAAACTGAAATTTCCTATTTAAGACAACAATAAACAAGAGATGTTACACCAACTTTTTGACTAAAATAAGCTGACCGAAAGAGCAACTTTGTAATATGCATTTTTATTTTGATGTAGCTTCCATTACGTAATCGTTCAAACTCACATTTGATGTTTAATCTTGGTTATTTTATTCTGATTGAAATTGTCCGAAAAAAGCTTAAATGTCAATATTTTCATTTCCTACCTCCAAAGTATCTTTAATTTTATTGATTCGGAAAAACTGACCATTACAGGTTGTGAGCATTGATAAACAATGCGAAAATACACAAATGCTGTTAATATAAAGAGAAAATTGCAGAAATGTTAATATAATATAGTAAGGATATATATATATATATATATATATATATATATATATATATATATATATCCATATATAGGATATATATATATATATATATAAACCTGTACTACTTAAACCCATGAAGGGTCTTGGGTCCAGTACATAGAGAGATTCGTACTGTTTCAAGGCCAACCGCAATGCAACCACGCTCAGCCGCCATTTTTTTCCTCAATTATTTTGTTTACCCACTTTATTTTTTTTTTTCAACAACAATTTTTATTGAGTAAAATTACAATCTGTCCCAATTTGGACATTAATAGTAGTGCTGAAAGATATCATACATACTACATTCATACAATATTTACACGGCATAAAATTACAATAAAATATATACACAATACTGAATCAATACAATAGTCAAGAATTCACTTATAACTATATACACATACACACACTCATACGTACGAGAATCTAGCCAGTGCTAAAACTCCAATATATTTACAACAGGTCCGTGGCCACTGCCGTTTCAACCTTCTATGTGGGTTGTATGGATGAGTGGAGCTGGATAGGGATTGAGCTAGAGGATTAGGATGATGAAATAGGTTCTGGTGGAATTTGGAAAATTTGGATGGAATTAGGTCTGAAATAAATGGAACATTAAGATCGTGGTGCAAGGTATAGTTGGAGACATAATAAGGAGCATTTACTATTGTACGGAAGACTTTGGATTGAAAGGATTGAATGCGTTTGATGTTAGTACGTTTAGCTGTCCCCCACAGTTCAAGTCCGTAGGTCCAAATGAGCTTCAGTATTGTCTTGTAGATTAATAATTTGTTGTCAACTGTAAGTTCAGATTTTCTGTTGAGTAGTCGGTATAACTGTCCGAATCGTCGGTTGAGTTCTTGTCTTTTAAGTCTTGTATGTGGGTTCCAAGTCAATCTTTTGTCTAACAGTAAGCCAAGATACCGGACTGTATCTGAGAGAGGAATTGGTAACGAGTTGAAATAAACTGGCGGACAGGAGTTTCGTCGAAGAGTGAAGGTTACGTGTTTGCAATTGGCTTCGTTCACCTTTATGCGCCAAGCATTACACCAGTCTTCGATAAGAGAAAGGTGTCTTTGCAGGTTTAAGGATGCTGTTTCAGGATTGGAACTGGATGATAAAAATGCGGTGTCGTCTGCAAAAGTTGCCAGAAAGGTATCAGGATGTGTAGGAATATCAGCAGTGTAAAGGATGTAGAGGACGGGTCCCAAAACGCTGCCTTGAGGAACACCGGCCTCAACGGGATAAAGGTGTGTGGCGAATTCCTCGGCTTTATCTTCATCAGACTCAGCCCAGGAGTCATCACCACGTCGGAGAGGATGGGAAACTTGATGGTATTTTAGGATCTTTTTCGTGATATTTCACAGGGAATTATCACGAGCTGATAGAGAGGAGAGGTAGGAATTAAAGGACTGGGAACGGAAGGTCGCCAACTCCCTCTTCAATTGTCTACAATAGAAGTTTTAGGAGCGACGATCTGTTGGGTGTCGGGTGCGCTGCCATTATGATCTTGCTCGGCGTTTGGTATGGATGAGGTCTATAATATGTTGTTTAAAATGATTTTGGTGAGGATTTATATTGGAGTGTTTAGGAGAGGAAGCTTGTTGGATGGCGGTGGTAAAGGAACAGACGGAATTATCTAGGTCATCTAGGGTTTTGAGGGTTACTCTGAGGTCAATATTATCGGTTAGGATTTGGCGGAAAAGGTTCCAGTTGACAGGGCCTCGGATGAATAATGGTGGAATAGGTTTTGGAACTGGAGTGAGAGATACTTTTAGGATCAGTGGACTATGGTCTGAGGATAGTTGATCAAGGCGAGTTACAGACAAGTTGAGGGAGCCTAATCCGCTGTGGATAAAGAAGTCGAGGATGTCAGGATTGCGGTTAGGATCGGTTGGCCAGTAGGTAGGGGAGTCAGGAGGCAGGATAATAAAATTTCGGGAGTTGAGTGCAGACAGCGAATTTCGTCCCCGAGAATTCGTGGTTCTGGAACCCCACTGCTGATGCTTGGCGTTTAAGTCTGCACCCAGAATGAAGCAATTTCCTAAGGAATCCAGAAAGGATACAAATTCGGAATTGGAAATGGAATGTTTAGGAGGGCAATATGCAGATGTGAGGGTTACCGGAAAGGAAAAAGTCTTGATTACTATGGCTGTGGCTTGTAGGAAATCATAGGTGGGAAGTGGGAGTAAATGATGAGAGAGGGATTGGTGGACAATGATAGCAGAACCGGCATGGGATTTGCCGTCTGGGTGGTCAGTACGGTATGTCATGTATTGCGGTATTTTGAAGTACTGTTTAGTCGTTAGTCTTGTTTCAGTTATAAGTGCAACATCGATTGTTTTGTCTTGCACAACGCTGTCAGTTCGTCAGTATGATTTCTAACACCATTCGCATTCCAAAGTAGAATGGATAAGGAGTTAGGTGAATTCATTTAAGGATTTTTCAAGGCAGGGATTAAATTTGATACTAGATTTGTAAGGAGTGATATAAGCGGCATAACAAGAGATTTGATTTCAGAGATGAACGATGTCATTAGACTGGTAAGATCTGTGACGTTTGATTGTGAAGGGATATGAGAAATTTGATGTTGAGGAGTTTTTTGAAGATTAGGTAAACTTTGAGAAGTAGATTGTTGTACAATAGATTGAAATTGTTGAGGAAAACGTTGTTCCGGCAGTGCCTCGACTTCATGATTCTGGTTTCCACCTCCAAGCAAGTGGGCAAATGACACGTTAGAATTTACAAGTTTAGATGGTTCTCTTCTGCTTCTGGTTGGTGCAGCGATGGTTCATTCGTATCCTAAGGTTTTTGGTATCTGGTTCGGAGTTTCTTGTAGATTTCACATCCCTTGTAGTTAGCCGGATGGTCCTTGAGGCACAGAGCACATACAGCGGGTGTAGATCTTGATCTTGTACATTTTTCTGTTTTATGCTGTTCACCGCATTTCACACACCGTGGTATGTGATGGCAATAACTTTTGGTATGACCATATACCTGACAGTTATGGCACTGAACAATGTCTTTCTTTGTGTAAGGTTTTTCAACCTTTACACGGGTATAGTAGAGTCTACTGAGGTCATAGATATTTTCGACTCCTACTGATGGTTCCAAGTCCACGAAGAATAGAGGCAGTGGACTTTTATCTTTTAGAACGTTGGTGACTTGCCTCACTTGGAATCCTAGTTCTGTCAGTTCTTCTTTGATAGCTTCAACGGGTGTTGAGGAATGTAGGTTTCTGATTACGACACTTAATGCTCTCTCCTGGGGCAGCTGATAAGTATGAAAGTCACCTTTGGTCTCAGTCAGATATTTCACAATCTTTTTGTAGGTTTCAGCAGTAGTCGGAGATATTTTAGTATCATTGGTTCTACTTATACAATAATAACTATTAGGATCAGTTACTTTGTTTAAATGCGCACACATCAGTTTAAATTTTTTAATATTTTTAACAAATATTGGTGGAGGTAGTGGTTCCCTGGGTATAGGAGAAGATTCCATGGTTTCTTTTTCATTTTGGAGGATTTGAAATGGATTCGGTGTAAAAAACGGGGATTCATCAGTTATTCCTTGTGATGATGTGCTGGGCTGTGGTTCAGGTCCTAATGAGGTAGCTGGCGTGGTCGCTGATGGAATCATTTTTTTATTTTGTTCACGGCGGGGTCTCTGTTTTGTGGGAGACGAGTTTGAACCTGCAGATCTCGATCTTTTACTTGCAGACTTTGAGGACATGACTTGATGAAAATATCTCATTGATTAAGAAAATAGTAATAATAATAAATAAATAATGAGATAAGAATTAAAGATAAAAGAAAGATAAGTAAAAGAAAAGCAAGCCCGAGCTTGCCGAGCTAGCGGCAATCAGCTGATCAGTGACCCTCCTTTCACTTTTTCGTGATTGTACAAAGTAAATTATAACTTTGCTTACCGAAATTTCTCCAATATTCACTGCCGTAGTATTCCTGAGGTCTAGTGATGTTCTCCAGACTGAATTCAAGCGAATTCCTACTGAAAAAAGCAAAAATCTGAGAGACGATGTAACGTATGACTGTTATCATCGAGCGCATCAGCTGATTATGACCCACTTTATAGAGGCTGGGTTTACCCCAGGAGTGTCTCCATACCATAGGTTCACCCCCGACTGAATTAATGGAATAAATAATATTCTGCCACATCCGGGATTCGAACCCAGGAACCGGAGCAATGCAGACTAGCGCTCCATCAACAAGACCACACCGCTCCCATCGTTAACTACTTATCATTTAGATGCATTATATTTTAACACATTATATTATATTATAACATTATATTTTCAAAAGACATTCTCTAACACGAATTGCGAAAAATGTCCAACAAATAGTGTTTCACTTTGTGAGGATATCAAGGAATTTTTACAATTACCTCTACAAACAGCTGAATTGCCACTGCAATTCACGACACCAAAAGAATTAAAAGGACTTATTGATAGGCTTAAAACAAAGAAAAGTCCAGGGCATGATCTTATTCCAGCTGTTACTATTAAAAAACTACCCAGAAAAGCTATCGTCTTAATCACGACGATATTTAATAGTTGCTTACGACTCGGATATTTCCCAGATACCTGGAAAAAAGCCGAAATAATTGTTATACACAAGCCAGGCAAGAAAATTAATCAAATCAGCAGCTACAGACCCATCAGTCTATTACCCATATTAGGAAAATTATTTGAGTCAGTAATAAAAAACCGCTTATCATCCTTCTTGCAGGCAAACAATATAATTCCGGAGTTTCAATTCGGCTTTCAGCTCGGTCACTCCACTTCTCATCAACTATCTAGACTAACAGAATTTATCGTCAATGGATTTGAAATGAAAAAGCACACCCTAGTAACGTTTCTGGATTTTCAGCAGGCATTCGACAAAATCTGGCACAATGGTCTGTTATACAAAATCAAGAAAATCGGTACTCCAAAATACTTGTACGACATCCTCTACTCATTTTTAAGAAGAAGATCATTTACTGTGAGAATAAATAATACGAACTCTACAACCAGACCCATCCTAGCCGGTACTCCACAAGGTTCTGTACTTTCTCCCATCCTCTTCAATTTTTACGTCCATGATATCATTCAATCAACTCATACTTCCATAGCCATGTTTGCTGATGACACGGCAATATTCTCCCAGCATGAAGACATAACCATTGCCCGAAATACCCTCCAAAACCACCTCAACGAATTAGAAACATACCTGACCAACTGGAAGATCATTCTAAACATTCAAAAATGCAACTCGAAAATATTTACCCTGAAAAGACCATCAGATCCACCTGAACTTATCCTCAACTGTAACAAGCTGCCATGGATCCCTGCCGACAAAGCAGTGAAATACCTAGGGGTTCACCTCGATCGCCGCCTAACTTGGAACCACCACATTAATATCAAATTAACCCAGGCCTATGCAAGATTGGCAATGATATACCCTATCGTAAATAGAAAATCTAATCTGAAACCTGCTACAACATTACTTATCTATAAAACTGTACTTCGGCCACTACTTATGTATGGTTGTGAAGTGTGGGGCGCAGCTTCCTCAACTAAAAGAAAAAAGCTTCAAACTTTTCAAAACAAAATTCTTCGTATATCAGTTGATGCTCCTTGGTTCATTAGAAACAGTCAACTGCACCGTGAACTTCAGCTTGAACCTATCGATAACTTCATCAAAGATCGCTTCACTAAATACCACTCACAGCTCCCAGCAGTAAGAGGTGCCATAGCCTACAACATCGGGGTTCAAACGACAACTCGCAGGCTCAAACCTAGACTTCTGCAAGACGTTCTTCTGTGATCTTCCTATTAATCTTTTTTTTTTTTTTTTTTTTTTTTTTTTTTTTTTTTTTTTTTTTTTTTTTTTTTTTTTTTGTCCATAATCTTTAATTTCCTAACTAATTATTACTAAATTATCTTTCCTAAATTACTATTTATTATTATTATTTTAATGTAATTTTTATTTTTACTTTTTTTTAAAGTTAATTACTTATTCTTTGATTCTTTTTAAGCTTCATTTACTTTATCTTCTTTCTTTTTTTAATTACCTTATACATGTATTAATGTATTATCTCACATGAACTTATTTACTTTTAGTTTCATTTCACTCTTGTGTTTCAATATTATTTCAAGTGTTTTGATTTATATCAACAATTTTATTTAACTGTTTTGTATAATTATAAACATAAAATAGTTAGGGGTGTCTTTGCATGAGACTATACCCCTCCTTTGTCTATAGCTAGTAATTGTAATAACTTTGTTCTTTATATAAACCCATGTATGGCTCACGTAGCCGATCTGGAAATAAAGAAATAAAGAAATAAAAAAAAAATATTTTAACACTCAGCGTGTGCTTTCAAATTTATAGATGTCTTAAAGACTTAAATGGATAAATTATGCAGTGCGAAAAATATATAAGCGAAAAAATAATAGTCTATTTTGTGTAGAAATGTTTCTCTTGTACATACAGATATTTAATTTCTGGCTTACGTAAGTCGATACGTTTCAAACGTCATACAAAATTTTAAAAAAATTACACACCCAACAAAGAAGAGTCATGAAAAATGCCTTATTTTATCCGGTTGGAGATTTTATATCGTTACCGATATCCTTAACGAGCATTTTCCTCCGAACATCTACGCAGCAAAGTGATAACGAATTAATTATGAAAAAACTCTGTCAGCATGTTTCGAAAGGGAAAGTGAGATTGAGATAGTCAGCTTATCTCCCACCTTATATGGGATTTCATAACTCTATTGAATGTTTCACAATCATTACTAATAAGAAGTTGATAATTTTTATCTTATTTTATTATAAACTAATTTTGATATTTTCCTTAAATACAAATTGGCTCTTTCTGGAAGGAACATAGACAAATTATTATTTAAAGGCATGTTGTAAAATTTATTACATTTTGAATTGATTAATATAAAGTTCCATTATCCCTTTGAATTCAACAACACTCCGAAAATATTTTTTTATAATATACGATTGAATCTTGTTTTGCACGGGTGTTATTTAAATGTGGTGTCATTTATGTTAGAAAAAGTTCAGTTTAATCCATTAAGAGTTTATGACCTTAAAATTAAGAGTTCATCATAACGAAAAGTGCACTTAGCAAGAAACGATCATGTTGATCATATAACGTCTATCCATTATTATATCTAATCTTCTGCAGAAAATAGAAACAGAAATCGGTCAACAAGTCAAAATTGGTTCAGTTCATTTGTTTGTCATGTTAAATGGTTCTTATTTTATTCAATTTATTACTATTGTATATTTTTAATGAACTTAAACGTTTAATTTAGTTTCCATGCGAGTCCCGTTTAGTTTAAAGATGAGCAATTGCTTTCATGAAAAGATATAAAAATAGAAATAATTATTAACAGTGTTTATAGCTACTTTCCAGTTATTTATCTAGCAAACGATTCCTAAGAATGTGAATAGACTTTTTATTTAAATTAATATGAAACTTTTTTCAGCTTTGAGTTTATAAAATAGTTCTTAGACTTTAATTGCCGAGGTCAGTCAAAGTCGTTTGTTGTCCGCACCAGATTTTTTTATTATTTTTATTTTTCATACAATTTTATTTGTTGCAGCAATCCTTAAGGATGGACCAAAGTCTTTCTCCACTCTCTTCAAAAATGACGTCAAATGTGCTCATATTAATTTAACATGGTCACGCCGGGGTGACCCACCCGTGGGTCATACTTTTCTGCTCCGTGGGGCGGGGTGACCCACCGATGGATCATGCATATCTGTTCCGTGGGGCGACGCATACTTTATCCCCATAAATAATAATATAATATATAATATACTATTATTTTTAATAATAAAATAATATATAGAATCTTTTTTAAATATATCCATAATTACTCCTTCAAGTCAGATGTTTATGTCAAAACTGTTATCAAAACAATATCACTTCACCCCGCCCCACAAAGCATAAGTAGTTAAGATAGCCCCGCTTCACGGGAAAAAAAACGTAGATATTCGCCCCGCCGTGAACGTGTTAAACATTGTACTTTTCTATTGCATATAACAGCATTATTAATCTAATGGGTTCCTTATTTCATTACAAAAATACTTAAGAATATCTATCACAGTTGCATTAGATGCTTATATCTCGGTCTCATTGTTCCGTTACGAATTCTTCAGAGACCACGGTCACACCCAAAATGATTTTCTTGTGATATAGTACAATATTTTGGCTTTTCCATAAATAAACTTAAAAGTAGTAGTAGCCACAGCCCGTTCCCTCTACGAGTACCCTGTCTACGCCCATGGCAATTTGCCAGACTTGTGCCTCCCTCAAATATATTTACCAGTATGTAAAGTTTTCTTTTTTACAATGATGAGAGTAATATTTTCATTTTTACTTATTTAACGTCACGTTACGGCATTGTGGCTAATCGGCAGATGCTACTAGTGGAAGTTTAATTTTACAAATTAATCTAGTTATGTTTTGTTTCTTTGTTTATATTTATTTTATCTACAATTTTCGTTATTGTATACGTTTATTTAGTTTGGTTTCATTTTATGTAATTTGACATTTCTTTTGTTTATATTGTAAATATTGTATGTATGGGATTCTTTAGCAATATTATTATTTTTCATTGTGACAAACTGTAATACATAAGAATAAAAAAAAAAAAAAAAATCTAGTTATACTAGCATAGGGATCTTTAACGAGTACCTACCACCGTGACGGTTCGGGGCCACGATATTAAGCCCTCTCCGTAGAACGGCTTAACGAAGGAATTTTAGTCCCTTACAACAAATCTAGGGCCATTTACCAGGTTCGCACCCGCGGCTATAAGCGTGATATTATTCAATGTGTCTAGGTATTCAATCAAAGCAAAAATATTCATGAGAAGATTAAAAAAAAATCCGGTGTTGGAAAACACACAAAACACACAAATTTCACTTACCTTGGTTGTTAAAATCAATTAAACAACTTATAAATACAGTTTAAATAATGTCATGTAGTTTCGCTGGAAACATGTGTTTTATATTAAATAATTTAACAATATTATTTTTATTTATTTAATTGTTGCTATTTACAACTGTATTAGTTCATAAAACGAGCAAATGAGCTATGAGATAAATTACATGAAGAGAAACTGTCCATTGGCAGCACTCCAGTTACCAATCCAAAGTAGAAGGTCTCGAGGCCATTTTCTTTTCAGACGCCTCGGAGGATTGTCAGAAGAGGAATGGAAGAGGAGGGAAGGATTGAAACTAGTGGGTTAGAGTGGGAGTGAAAAAAAACAAAAAACATAAAAACAAAAAAAAAAACAAAAAAAAAACACTTAAATGAGCACACCTTAACTTCCTTTTGTTAAAAAAAAAAAAATAGTGGGAGTGTAGTTTGACATGGAAAGACTAATACCTGATCCGGGCCAGATATGCTGCATATGGAACATTAAGGTCTTTGTTGATGAAATGATTCGTGGCAAAGTAAGGAGCATTAAGGATCTTTCGAAGGAGTTTGGATTGTAAGGACTGATGACGGTAGGAATTTGATGGCTTAGTAGAACTTCACAGTTCGAATCCGTAAGTCCAGATATGCATTATGAGTCATGTAGATGAGCCTTTTGTAGTTACGTGGAAGGTTGGAGCGTCTGTCTAGTAAGTGTTGAATTAACCGAACGCGGCGTGCAGTTTCTTGTCGTTTCAGTCTAGTGTGCGGGTGATTTAACAGTATAAAATTGTTGTCTAGAACAATCAGTAAATTTTATTTACTTTTTATTACTCTCCGTTATATATTACTACTTTGTGTAAAAGGTATATATTTTTTAATCTTTAGCTGCTTTTTTTTTTTTTTTTTTTTTTTTTTTTTTTTTTTTAATTTGTTTTATTAAGAGATAATACAATCTGCCACCTTCTGGGGCAATGAGTGTTAGAGATAGAATAAATCATTCATACCATATGTACATTGTAAATAAAATTAAAGAGGAGAAAAAAAATTAATAAAGACAAATAAAAGAAGAATAAAATATATATACACAAAATTAAATAAGTACTATAAAGAAAATAATAATAACAATATTGTTCACATTCATACCTACTTTAGCTTTCTAACGGTTTATTATACATCTATGTAACTGTTCTTACCATGTGTTCAAAAATACAAAAATTGTATAACAGCGTATTTTTCCTCTATTCTCCTTTATTCGAATATCGACTTCGTTCAACTTATATATTAAGACGTTTTATGGTTTATTATTTTTAATAATAAACCTTTGTAATAGACCAAAAAAAATTTTTTTTAACCAACAAAACACGAATAATTATATAAAAGAGAAAAAATAAAAGAAAAAAAAGCTGATATTTTCACATAAATACGCTCATAACTGAGTTATTTTTGACGATAGAGAAATTTATGTATAGAGATTTAGAATCAGTGAAGAGCGATGAACAAAAAAAAAAAGGAAAAATGAAAAAATTGAAATCTCCCTTATATATACGCTTGTATTTTACACACTCGATTTTAGAAGATAGAAAAATAAATCATTATTGTTTTTTTACCAAAAAAACGCGAATAATTATATAAAAAAGAAAACAAAACAAATTGAAATCTCGCTTATATAGACGCTTTTAACTACGTTATTTTCGAAGATATAAAAAAAAATCATTATTGTTTTTTTAATTATTATATAAAAGAGAAAAAGAAAGAAAAAAAATGACATTTCTCAAATAAATACGGTTATAACTCAGTTACTTTGAAAATAGAGAAAAGTGTGTATATAGTTTTAGAATCAGTAAAGCGCAAAAAGAAATAAAAAAGTATTACATGCCAATAATACAATGAAAATGAACAGAAACTTCATTAGCATCAAAACAATTATCTTGAACTAATGAATTACGTTATACACTCGGTAACGACAAACTAAACTTTGCCATTCACTAGTAAATAGCAAATCAGGGTTCCAGTAGATTCCAGTGTTATTCTCGAAAAAAATTTTTTTGTAACCAAATGAAAAAAGAGTCATTGAATTTGGTATACAATTAGCTTCGATATTGCGCTTTGAAATCAGTGGTAGTTTTATGATATGATGCTTTGAATTAGTGCTTTTTATATTACTTAAATGCCTGTTAACAGCCTTAAAAACAGTTATACCCCAATATTTTTATTTGAAAATAATAAACTATTGTGTAATAGTTTGCAGAGTTTTTATCAATACTTGTTTTGTTTTTTTATTTTATTCGTATTTATTACAATTTGTCATAATAGACAATAATAATAGTGCTACAGGATCTCATTCATACAATATTTACAATATAAACAAAAGGAAAGTCAAATTACATAAAATAAAATCAAAATAAATAAACGTATATAATAACAAAATTTATAGACAAAATAAATGAAGTTAACAAATAAATAAACAAAACATTTCACATTCATACCTATGTACAATATTTACAATCAGCTCGAGAACCCCGGACGGGGCTTGTCCCCTCACTTGTGGAAGGACAAGCAGAGTCCAAAGGATCCCAGCGCCTCCCTCTCAGCCGCATCACTGGTGAGAACCAGCGGAAGCTAAGTAAGGGCGCCACAGCCACAATCACACCGCACATGAGAGGAGAATCTGACCAGTGTCAGAACTCCAGAACAGATGTTTACAATATGTCTCGGGGCCACTGCCGTTTCAACCTTCTAGGAGGGTTGTATGGATGAGTGGAGCTAGATAGGGATTGTGCTAGAGGATTAGGATGATGAATGAGGTTCTGGTGGAATTTGGAAAATTTAGATGGAATCAGGTCTGAAATAAATGGAACATTAAGGTCGTGGTGTAAGGTATAGTTGGAGACATAATAAGGAGCATTTACTATTGTTCGGAGGACTTTGGATTGAAAGGATTGAATGCGTTTGATGTTAGAACGTTTAGCTGTCCCCCACAGCTCAAGTCCGTAGGTCCAGATTGGCTTCAGTATTGTCTTGTAAAGTAATAATTTGTTGTCAACTGTAAGCTTAGATTTTCTGTTTAGTAGTCTGTATAACTGTCCGAATCGTCTGTTGAGTTCTTTTCGTTTAAGTCTTGTATGTGGGTTCCACGTCAATCTTTTGTCTAGTAATAAGCCAAGATACCGGACTGTGTCTGAGGAAGGAAGCGGTATGGAATTGAAATGAACCATTGGACAGGATTTGCGTCGAAGGGTGAAGGTGACGTGGGTGCATTTGCTTTCATTAACCTTAATACGCCAAGCATTACACCAGTCCTCGATAAGACAAAGGTGTCTTTGCAGGATTAAGGATGCTATTTCAGGATCGGAATTGGATGATAGGATGGCGGTGTCATCTGCAAATGTTGCCAGAAAGGTGTCAGGATGACTAGGAATATCAGCAGTGTAAAGGATGTAGAGGATGGGTCCCAAGACGCTGCCTTGAGGAACACCGGCCTCAATGGGATAAAAGTTAGAAAATTCTACACCACAGCGAACTCGGAAGGAGCGGTTTAAGAGATAGGATCGTAGAATGAGGTATAGAGACTGGAGTAAATGCGTTTTAAGCTTGAAGAGTAAACCGGTGTGCCATACCCGGTCAAAAGCTTGCGCTATGTCCAGAAACGCACCAGAACAATACTCTTTGCATTCAAGGGCTGAGGAAATATGGTCTACAACTCGGAGTCCTTGTTGAACAGTGGAATGATGAGCACGGAAACCAAACTGATGGGAAGGAAGATTTTGTGATTCTAATATAGGCAGGATTCGTTTTAGAAGGAGTTTTTCAAAGACTTTTGAGAGGATGGGGAGTAGACTAATAGGTCTGTAGGATGAAGTGTTGCTGGAAGGTTTACCTGGTTTTAGGAAGAGAATGATTGTGGAATGTTTCCACAAGAGAGGATAATAGGTGGTGCGTAGGATGCAGTTGTAGATATAGGTAAGGAATATGATAGCTTTCTGTGAAAGTTGACGGAGGATCTGGGGGGTAAGGAGATCATGTCCAGGAGATTTACGGAGGGTCAGTTTCTGGAGAAGATATTTAACCTCAGAGGGATTAATAGCTTTAGGAGGTAGGGAAAGAGGTATTGGTGACAAAAGGAAGTCTTGTACTGCTGCGGTATGATTGCTTTGGGATTCCGGGTGAGGAGTGAATACTTTGGAGAGGTGTGTGGCGAATTCCTCGGCTTTATCTTCATCAGACGCAGCCCAGGAGTCATCACCACGCCGGAGAGGATGGGAAACTTGATGGGATTTTAAAATCTTCTTCGTGACATTCCACAGGGAATTATCACTAGCTGACAGAGAGGAGAGGTAGGAATTAAAGGACTGGGAACGGAAGGTCGCCAACTCCTGCTTCAATTGTCTACAATAGAAGTTATAGGAGCGGCGATCTGTTGGGTGTCGGGTGCGCTGCCATAATGATCTGGCACGGCGTTTTGCATGGATTAGGTCTGTAAGGTGTTGAGGCAAATGGTTTTGGTGAGGAGTTATATTGGAGTGCTTAGGAGAGGAGCGGTGGAGGCTTGCTGAATGGCGGTGGTGAAGGAGTAGACGGAATCGTCAAGGTCTTCTGGGGTTTTGAGGGTCGCTCTGAGGTTAATATTATCGGTCAGGATTTGGCAAAATAGGTTCCAGTTGACAGGACCTTGGATAAATGACGGTGGGATAGGTTTTGGAATTGGAGTGAGAGATATTTTTAGGATCAGTGGACTATGGTCTGAGGATAGTTCATCAAGTCGAGTAACAGATAAGTTGAGGGAGCCTAATCCGCTGTGAATGAAGAAGTCAAGGATGTCAGGATTACGGTTGGGATCGGTTGGCCAGTACGTAGGGGAATCAGGAGGTAGGAGATTGAAATGACGGGAGTTGAGTGCAGACAGCAAATTTCGTCCACGAGAATTCGTGGTTCTCGAACCCCACTGTTGATGCTTGGCATTTAAGTCTGCACCCAGAATGAAATGATTTCCTAAGGAATTTAGAAAGGATACAAATTCGGTGTTGGAAATGGAATGTTTGGGAGGGCAATATGCTGATGTAAGGGTTACCGGAAAGGAAAAAGTTTTGATTACTATGGCTGTGGTTTGTAGGAAATCATAGTTATCAATACTATCGACAAAAAAATTGGTTTACTTTAAAGGTACCTTAGAGAAAGAAAATTTAAACTACTGGCAGCTAAGCCCAGTCAGACTATTTCAATCAGAATAAATTATACATGATGTCAAAGCCCGTTAAATTTAACATCGATACAGCGATTTTAAACGTATGTTTAGCACCGTGTCCTGAGAAAAAGCAACGTAAAATGATGCAAAATACACGATATACGTGGATCTTATGCAAGGCCGATTTTCATAGAAAAGTTGCTGTAACTTCTCAGGCATAGACCCGCTTAAAATATGAAAGTTCATTTCTATACTACTTATCGTTTATTCTCCAGACTAACCACTTACAAACACACAAAACTTTTTGTGGAAACTTGATTATTTGAATTTATGGGACCCTAAAAGACACTTTAAGATCCGAGGCCTATCATTATAGCCGATATAGACCTTTCCTTATTGTAGGGGCAAATACCTCGGCTCTTTACAGTCATTCTCCAAATACCAGATCTACATCTTCAGACCACCATACTTCTTTTTACAATGCTCATTTCTTTCCCCCGTGTTCTAAATAACCCAGAACATTGCGATATAGATCATTATATCTATATTCAAGCATTCAATGGGTAATCCACAAGAGAAACAAAAGAGAGTAATCCATATCCGCTGCTTTAATGCATATCCATGTGCTGCTTCTCGATCATCATTCAAATTCAAACTTTTCCAATACTTCATTAATTTCATCCCAAACAGACGCTCAGAAATTGTGATATTTTCATTTTTGAACGAATCTACCCTCTCAGCTTCGAAAAGACGATAATATAGTAAACGTAACAATCCATTGACAGGGCAACTGTGGTTCAAAGCTGTAAAATTAAATATAATAAAATAAACACCAATGAAAAAAATATTATGAAAAATAAACCCCCTCCGCCCCGTACAAAAAGAAAACAAACCCAAACATGAACTACAAAGCGTGTACAATCATCTTTTAAGTTTGTCTTCTTTGGGCTTTTAATTAACGCATATGAAGAATAATATTATTATTAAATATATAGATTAACTCTAGAACCATTCCCATTACTGATAAACAAGAGCAGGAAGTGTAATATTTATTTCCCTACCTAAATATATTACTGAAAAAAAAAAGTAACTAAAACTTGGCGAATATAACAGTAAAATCTTATTGTATAAATATGTTTGTATTTGTAAATAATTGTAATCAGATTGCTATCGGAGATTTGTCAATTAAAATTTCTCGTTGTTTTAGTTTTAATTGGTAAAAAAAATAAAAACATAATTTTTTTTTTCAAACATATTTATTGATATTTAGACCTGTATTAAATAAAAATACATTTAGTAAATGTGATGGTAATATATAAAACTGTCATGAAATACATGTAGAGACACTACCCAGTGGCAGCACTCTAAAAATATTCTAAACTAGATGGTCCCGTGGCCATCTTCTTTTCAGACGCCTCAGAGGATTATCAGGGATTGAAGAGGAAGCAAGGATTGAAACTAATGGATTGTAGTGGGCATGGAGTTTTTCATGGAAGAAATGGTACCTGGTTCGGGCTAAGTCAGCAACATATGGAATATTAAGGTCTTTATGAATGAGTGTGTTTGTGACAAAATAAGGAGCATTGAGGATTTTCCGAAGGATTGTGAATTGTAAGGATGGGTTACGAGAGGAATTCGATGGTTTAGTAGCGTTCCATAGCTCTACTCCGTAAGTCCATATCGGTCTTATGATGGTCATATAAATGAGTCTTTTGTAATTAAGTGGAATGTTTTGGGCGGTTGTCCAGTAAGTGTTGAAGTAGTCGAAAACGTCGGGCAGTTTCTTATCGTTTAAGTCTTGTATGGGGATTCCAAGTTGGACGTTTGTCAAGGTGGAGTCCTAGGTATCGAATCTGTTCAAGAGGGGCTAGTGGAGTGTCATTAAAGGATAATGTAGGGCAGGAAGTCATTGGTTTACGACGAAGGGTAAAGGTTATCTGGTGGGATATGTTAGAATTAATTTTAATCCTCCAATTCTGGCACCATACTTCAAGGTCTCGGATGTGGGATTGAAGAGTGTGGGAGGCAGTAACTGGATCATTATCTACTGATAGCACACACGTGTCATCAGAATAGGTAGAAAGGAATGTGTTAGGATGGGTTGGGATATCAGCTGTATAAATAACGGGTCCTAGGATGCTGCCTTGAGGAACACCAGCAGATTGAGGGGAGGAATAGGAAAAAAAAACATAAATTAAATAAATATATAATATATATTGTATAATTGTATACTAGTATTTTAAAATTTACTTGTTGACTATGACTGGAGGAAAAATATTATTACCACTAAATTCCTTTGTCAAATAATTTATTATTTCTCGACTACTTTAAGTAACTAAAAACTACATGACATGTCTAAGAAAAATACTGATCATACTTTTGGCAAAAAGAACACTAACACTAAGTTTGAAGAAACCAATTTCACGAATTGAATTTTAATTTTTATTCGTATTAAGAACTCAAATTTTCATTTTAATATCAATGTGTAATCCTCCGCTACTTTAAAAAAAAGGACTGTAATATTCATTAAATTGTGTATACATGTCATCAAAGGACGGAGTAATCTCGGTAGGGTTGTGAGGATTAAGGAGTCCCATTTTTGCTTTTGAGCCAACTTTTTTTTTTTTTTTTACATCCTGATGTTAGAAAATGGGACTTCTGAATGAATACGCTCCGAATGAATAAATCCCTATATATTCACAACTCATATACCCTCAGATAATTACGTACCGATTTTGGTTGAAGGTAATAATCTTTTTAATCGTTTTGAAGATGTTTACAGTCTTGTCTGACTTCATCAGCTCAATTCTATATGATAAATAGTACGGAATCTTGTATCGTATGTTTATATATGTTTATATTTATGTTTATATTTATATAAAATCTAAACTAATCTCTTACGATGGTAGATAGAAATTACAGGAGTAGATAATAGTTAACTGCTAGATAATTGTTATAAACATTAAACGAATAAACGGCCTAGAGAAGATATAAATGAAGCATTAAGAATCATTATTGCACAGAACATCTCACACATTACAACAAAATTATACGCAGTTTCTGTTCCATATAAGACAATATTAAGGAAAAACTTGAGTTTCTATTCTCCCACCAAGCGCCCTGATGATGACCCACAAAGGGGGTCGAAACGTCGGCAAACAATAAATAGTTGAAACTATTTAAATGAAAAAAAAACACATTAGAAAATAAAATATATAAATTCATAAGTTCCTCTCGTAAAATTGATTATAATATTAATTTTCAAAACAATTACCACTGTTGATTTTTGTCACCGCTGTTTTTCCGCGAAAATTGTTCCGCTTCATGTAATTTCACAATATTAATTGTTTCTTATATCAAAATGCTGAAAATTCAAGATATTTAATACATTATTCTGGTAGTAGTTAAAAATTCTAAACAATAACTATGAAACTTTTTTTTTTTAACTTCTTTATTTCATTAGCGTATGACATAAATAAGTAGACAAAAACAAAAATTTGAATAGGCCAATCATTGCCAAAAAAAAATTAAGCTAGTCTCTGATAAGTCTATGATCACGACTGTAAATGGTAATATATATCTTTTTATTTTTCCTTTTAATTTCATTAAGTCTACGAAATGCTACTTGATGATAACAAAGTCGTATCTGTAGAAAAAAAAGAGGTTATTTTAATAAAAATAAATAAATTGATGAACCTTATAATCAACAAAGTTTCTTCTTTTTATTTATTTTATTTTTTTTTAAAGATTGTTCTGTTTTACAAGTATGTAAGTTGGTAGGTAAATTCCTGGCAGTGTATCCATGCATAAATTCTGTGTTCTTTGAATATTGTATAGAAAGAAAACAATTTGTAAATATAGGATTTGTATATAGGTTTTGAATATTTGAGAATTTTGAACGCAACTGTTGATATAAGTCTTTAATCCTTGGTAAAAAAAGTTCAGTGAAACTCTTTAAACAGATAATTTTACAAAATAAATTCCGAGAAGGCCAAGTATAATGATTATTATGAGATCCGAAAAATAAATCATCATAAATAATGAGGGAATCTTTGATAATATAATTTAATTAAAGAATATGTATTAGTACTTAACAGTTAGACTCACTTGATTGGCACACTGAATGGAGCAGGAAAGCTGGGTGTTTGTATAATTCCGGTTGGCTCCGTGAGTATACCACCACATTCCTCCCCAGCTGCCAGACCTAACCACCATACTACGCACACTACTGTTAGCAGCATCGATATATGATATCCTATTTGTCTGAAACAAAATAAAGATAATATAATGATAACTGTTAATATAATTCAAAATATTTAATTAAAAGAGAAGAAGGAAATAAATTGATAACTGCCTAAAAGAAAATGTTTCCGTATCTAAAGCATATATACAGTGCCCTCCAAAAGTTAGTTGAAATATCCAGGTAAAAAGTTAGTCAGCTCAATATAATAAATACACTTAATTCTTTATTAACATATTTATTGTATTTAAAAGTAAATATTTAAATTATCATGTAACATAAACATTACAATTATATTCAACCATATTTCTTATATATATTAAAAAAATGTAGTTATTCCTTCAATTTTTTATCCCCAAAAGTTAGTAGAAATATCTGTATTTTTATTTATTTTTTTTATATTTAAGAAAAATTTTAATTGAAGAACTGTTATTGTTTTAGTATTTAGTGTGTCTACCATATTCTGGATTACTACCCTAAATCTTCGCGGCATCGATTCCGTTTTTTTTTATTGGTAAACTGTTAAGGCATATTCGACAATACATTCAAGATTTCATTTTCGAGCATCGTCTTGAAGTTGAAGGAATCATACGCTTCATTTCATCCCACAAATGCTCCATAGGATTAATATCTGGTGACAGACAGCCAATCCAACAGTTATATCTACCTTTTTTTTAAATATTTTGTATAGTTATTTTAGCTGAGTGCTTAGGAACATTATCTTATTGGAATGTGAAATCCTGATTTAATCACATAGCCCTAGCAGGTTTTAATAAGTTATTCCTTAAGATATTGCGGTACACATGAGCAGTCCTTATATTATAAATCATATTAAATTTCCGCATTCCGTACCAAGAAAAACCTCCCCACACTATCACTCGACCACCTCCGTATTTCACTGTTGATCTCGAATATTTTTTATTACATGGATTAACTAAATCAAATCTCCAAATTGTTTTACGTCGATTATTTCCCTACACTGCCCACTTTAATTGGTGACTAAAAATAATTTTTTTTCCAAAAATCTAGAGATTTATTTTCATATTTTAACGCAAACTGGAGTCGTCTTTTTTTGTGAACATTGGATAAGAAAGGTTTCTTTTGAGCTACACGTCCTCTTAATTTTACATCATAAAGACGTCTTCATATCGTAGTTTGAGAGATCGTAGAACCAGCATTTTGTAATTGTTCTTGAATTTCCTTCACTAGAATTTCGGGATTTATTTTGCAAAGGCGCACAATATGCCGATTTTCTTTTGTTGTTGTAACTCTTGAACGTCCTTATCGAGGTTTATAAGCTTATATCCGGGTCTGTTTACTTTTTTGTATTATTTTTCTCACTCCTTCAAAAGTAATTTTGCTACTTGACTGTAGTTTTTAAGTTTATCATATTCACAAACCACTTTTTGTCTTTCTTCTATACTGAGTCTACGTCTTTATGCCATGTACCGATATATATTTTTTTTTTTTTGGCTTACTAAACGTTAAATATGAAATAATATTGCATTATACACTGGTAATATCCTTTAATAAAAAGCTGCAAAATTTATTAGTCTTGAGGCCGAAACATCCGTGTAGTTAGCTATGATAATATGTTTCAACTAACTTTTGGCATTGTACTTCAGTCTATGAAATCATTGTTAACATTTGGACAGCTTAAACTATGAAGATCTCTCTTTATTATGGGTCATTATAGAGGGCAGTGAGTTGAAATAAAAACTGTGCTTTTTATGTCACATGGAGAAATATTTTTGTGGACAGTCTTCTTTAAAATCTATCACAGTTTATTTTAACTAACTTTTGGAGGGCACTGTAATAATAAAATATGGTGGGCGCAACTCACGACATTCTCTTACCTCCGTTGTTAAAATTAACTTACTACTTTTCAAATACATTTTGAGATGAAAATAAATTGTTTTAGAATTAATTACATTGAGTTTAGAAAATTAATAGAAATATGTGTTTTATTAAATAATGTATTATATTATTATGTACAACAATCAGTTATTTGTATCAGCTCTTGATTACTCTCTGCTGACTTTTACTATTTTGTGTATTAGATATTTTTTCCTCAAATCTTCAGCTTTCCAACAGGATTTTGTATGTCTATATTACTGTTTTTATTTTATTTTTAATTGCCTAAAAATATATTTGCCCGATTTTTATCAATGCTAAATAGACGATATGGATATTTTATAAAATCTACAAAACTGAAAGAACTTTAAAGGAAGGAAATTTAAAAATATCATAAAATAAAATTTGAATCCAATCACAATATTTCAATCAGAATGAAACCTAAATTTTATTAAAGCTAATTAAATTTTACATCCATATTGCGAGTTTAATAAAAGTAGTGAGAGCCTTTTTTGAGAAAATCGTAAAAAGGTGTAATAGGCACGAAATGGCCTGCATGAAGTGGCTCTTCTAGTTAGCTGATTATGATGATAAAGAAGTGGCATGTCGGACGAATGGTTGTCATAAATATAAAATTTCATTACATGTTAGTCTAAGAATATATATATATTTTAATTGATTAAATTATGTGTCAATGAATTGAATTTTACCACAAAGCACAGTGTTTTCAATAATGGCGAATATTGATAAGAGATATTCATAAAATGACCTGTATTAATTTAATTTGGAAATTTCTTTAAAATAATATTTCTAAAAATGACGCAGTCATGGACCTCACAAGATTAAGAAATATATAATGATTTATTTATGCAATAATCAGTAAATTTATAAAGAAGAGATAGTTCCATTCAATTATATAATATAAAATTTCAGTTTCATCCGACTTTTCGTTTTCGAACTATCACATACACACAGACACTAACACTCACGGACATACGCACACACACACACACACACACACACACACACACACACACACACACGCACACACACACACTCACGGACATACGCACATAGAATTTTTGCTGGACTTGGTCATTTTGATTTAAAGTGTGGATAATGATTTCGCTGTTTTTGAAACAGCTGTTTAATAAAGTTCTACGGTTATTGTGTTTCGTATAAAGCGTCCGTTTTGACAAAGTAAATCGTTATTTAGCCTTAACAAGTTTTCTATTGCATTCTGAATTGTAACTATGGGAAACTACAAACTACATGGATTTGTTCACAGTGAAAATGAGATTTTGATGTCCTCGCTTGAGCGAACAGATAAGGCGCCGAATATCTAAGGGAAGGTGGTGTGTACAGAGCGGGTCTTTCAAAGAATCATCAGCTCTCAAAGTATTGAGAAGGGCAGCTTCTAGGAACTCAGCTTTGTCGGAAATATTTCAGGTCTAAACCCTATTCAGAGGGCTTTTTCTTTTGCCTGCATAAACAGCTCAAAAGGCTTCATGTTTATTTTAAAAATAATTTCTGGAACTTGGATAATGCTATAAAAAGTCTGACATTATTATTTATTTATAATACCCTGAAATAAAAGAAACCTGAAGTTAATTTTCAAATTTTATGATATTGTTCTGTCCGCTTATTTGAATGACTTCCATTGGATAATTTTATTTTACTTTTTTACTTTCACCTACCTCTAAATGAAATATATAGTAAGGAAAAGAATTGCAATCATTAAAATTTTCAAATTCCACTTTTTAACGAAAATACACGTTTTACGTTTTCCTGAGTCCAAATAACCAAGTTGTGCAAAAAGGTCTGTTTGTGGTAAGCATAGAACGATAAAAAAATGTATCCCGGAACTAAAATTTCATATTGAAGATAACTATACGCCCGAGATGTTCCAGCAAATTTTTCATAAAAATCAGGTAACCAGAAGACCCATTTTATACCATGTATTTATCACCTTTTTACGATTTTCTCAAAAATAGCTCTAACCATATTGATAGAAATAGTAGGAAGAGGCTTAAATACAGATAACTTAAATTTTCTTCTTTTAAAGTACCTTTGTACTTTACTCTGTAGATTTAAAAAAATTAGGCACATCATATGATTTGCAAATCGCGCTATCGTTATATATCTAATATATAAAATTGTCGAGTAACAATGTTGGATTTTTTTTTTCCGTAAGCTTAAACTACTTGGTTCATTTTCGCCTTAAATCGCGGATTACCTATTATAGTTAATTGTACAAGTCTGTCTGTCGTAAGAAGTCAAAAAGCTTTGCAGTTGTTTTGTAGAACGGTTGGTAAGTCAGTCTCAATTGCAATATGAGCTCTTTGAGTATCATAAGCCCTACACTCTGTCAAAACGTGTTTAACGGTAACCGGGCAACCGCATGTTGGGCAGTCAGTAGGAGGTTCCCGTGCTATGAGATGTCCGTGTTAGTCGGGTGTGTCCACTACGCTGTCGCGCTAAAATAACCTCTTCCCTTCGCTTTTGTCGTAGGGCCGAATGCCAATGGGAAATGTCCCTTCTTATTTCACTTAAATTGTTTTCTGTAGTGTCGTGCCAAATTTGTCTCTACTTCGACCAAATCCGATGCTTGATGACAGAAACATAGTCGCCAACAGGCACCCCAGTAAACGGAATGCATATGTTATTGATTATTTGGCTGCACGGTCTGCGAGTTCATTGCCAACTGTACCGCAGTGGAAACGAAAAAAACCGAATTATTAGAAACTATTGTAGACTGCAATGATAAAACAATATTTTGAACAAGAGAGTCGGTGGAGAAAGGGTGTTTTAAGCTGGACAGTGCCGATAAGATGTCTGTGAAAATAATCCTGGTTGTTTTAGTATGGTAAATAACTCTTAAACTTTTATAAATTCCAACTCGTTCTGCGTTATATTTGCTACAGAGTGGATAAAAGGAAAATAGATGTTGTCTGCCCTCACACACCTAAGGGACTCTTAGAGCCATCAGTATATAAGTAATCAGCGACACCGAGTCTATCTTGAAGTTTTTGAAATCCCTGCTTATATATGTAAGGAAATGTGTTTTGTTTGAGTAATTTGGTAAGGGAAAGACAGATGTTCGGAGATGGAAATCGCCAAAGATAATTTGGAGATGTTTCTATTGTAAGGAAAGAAGGAAATTCGAGGTTAAGCTCGACCAGAAATTTATAAATGCGGACTATAAAGGATGGTTGGTCGTTTGGATAAGGAGATCTGTTGTTGGGTGAGAAGTTGTCTGTTTGGGAATAACTGAAGGAGAGGATGCTTGGAAGGAGACAAGATCTTAGCAGCAAGGATTAGGTCAAGTTGTTGCCTCCGTTGTGCAAGTGGAGGTTCACCAGCTTCAACACACATGCTAATAGAAGGGCTGACTCGGAAAGCACCAATAGCTATTCGAAGACCAGTATTTTGCATAGGATCGAGTAGTTTTAGAGTTTGACTTGAGGCAGGGTAAAAAGCACAGCAACCATAATCTAATTTTGCCCTTAAGAGATATGTTGGTTACCTTACTCCTAAGAAACGGCTTGACCGATTATTATGAAATTTTATATGCATAATTAATAGGTCTGAGTATCGGCTACTATCTATTTTTCATATCCCTAAGTGATAAGGGTTGTCCACTCCTAACATTATTTTTAATTTTTAGGACAAACTTTTTTTTTTATTATTTTTTATAATATTGCATTAAAAAATACATACAACCCTAAATTTTCAACCTTCAATCACCACCTATTCTTAAATAGCCATTTTAGTAATTCAATCATTTTTCATCTCGCTAAATAACTGAACAATTATGACTTGGTAAGTGATCTTCGCCAGAGGTCTACCGGTATCACTTCTTAGCCAGCAAACAGCGTGGAGCAGGGATGGGACCGAAACCGGTCTCCTCTTTCTTTCAGACAATAAGCCTTCTTATCTAACTCCTTCCACAGTTTTCGTCCATTATTATAGTTTGTACAGCAAGCGTAGTAGTAACCTTTACAATTATAATTTTACTATCTCAGTGAAACTTCTAAAAACTAAACTCAGTTATACCTGGCATGCTCTCGAGTGGGTAAACCATCCACTTTGTATGTTTTAGCTAACGATGGACTAACAAAAAATATTATTTACGCTATCGTATTAGGAGATTGTTATTGTTGCTGTCGTAATTAGTTAATTATATATATATATATATATATATATATATATATATATATATATAATATATATATATACATATATATATATATATATATATATATATATATATATATATATATTATATATATATATATATATATATATATATATATATATATTATATATATATATATATATATAAATATTATTATATATATATCATTATATATATATATATATATATATATATATATATATATATATATATATATATATATATATATATATAATTTTTAAGGAATAACTTGAAAAAATTAATGTTTGGTGTTTTGTTATTTTTATATTCTCCATCGTTCACAGTGATCTATCCCTCTTTCACTCATATACCACATCCTTACACACTTACAATAAGTCCGTTTTTTTTTTTTTTTTTTCACTCTATACATTTTCTAGGAATAATTTATATGGCAATACAACGTTGCCAGGTCAGCTAGTATATATAATAACACCAATAATTTCTACTATCATCCTAGCGATTTTCGATTCCTTAGCACACTCAATATTTTTGGAAGCCTTAAATTATACACTGCAAGTAATATATTCATAGGGACTAGATCCTGGTGACTTGACGGGGATGGAGTAGTCCGCAAGTCCTGCCATTTATAATTGTCAGCTCATCTCTCGACACAATGCAAGATTTATAATGCAGTCCCTTGCCTTTCTCACAAAATAGAACCCACCTCGTTGAGTTAGCTCTATACATGATAATGAAAAGCCAAGAGCTCACTTCAACATAAGATCTCTATCCATTATTCGCTTAACACGTTCATAAATACTTAAATCAAATCCAGTATAAGCCATAATGTACTGGTATGCGATTGATAACAATTTAATTATAATTAAACATACATTAAATATGTCTACTATAGGTAAATCAAATAAATTAATGCGTCTGCTTTTTTTTTTTTTTTTTGGGACAAGATTAAAGAAAAAAGTTTCACCGAAATATTTTATTAAATAAGTTTACAGTAAGTACTATATGCCTAATAATCTTCATAAGAGATTCAAAAGACGGTTCAGAGTTTTTAAAAAGTAAACAAATTATAAATTATGGAAGGAAAGAAAATGCTTTTCCATATAACACAGCTTAGTAACAACCTAACAGGTGATTCAATGATAGGTTTTTAGTAGAATGGGTTAGAGGTTGAAATTTATGTTGTGAATTTTTACTTCACAACTTTAAGTGATGTTCTGCGTCACCTATCTAATTCAGCTAAGTGAAGACTCATTTAAGGTAATAAACTATTCGGGATTACTTTAAGAGAATATCCCTCTCAGACCGGATTCAAACCGGTGCTGTTTGGTTTTATTTTATAATGCATATGTTAGCCTATACAAATCATAATTATACATAGTTACTCTTATAGCAATAATTAGGTGCCCCTATAGCACAGTGGCTAGCTGTGCCGACAGCATTCTACGGTCGCAGGTTCAAACCTCCAGGTGGCCCTATGATTTCTTAATAGGAGTAAATAATCCTTAATTATGCCCTCCTTTGGAAGGTACGTAAAAAGTTATCCCGAGCCTGTGCGAAGTCAGATACTCGTCAAAGATCCTGATAAAACCCGGATAGGCAAAATTTAAGACCCCACGTTTAACCATCGTAGCGTAAAGTGACGTTAAAAAAATAATCAAATAAACCAACAGTCTTGAGTATCCGTATTAATATAAATATTTAGTATATGCAGTAGTAATGTAGATAAGATACTGTTTTATTTTTCTTAGTAACACCTCCAGGGGAAGAATTTTCTTTTTTCTTTCCTCACAGATTCGCCAATGAATCTAACGAAACGGCTAGGGAGCGGTTTAAAATTAATCTGCTGTAAAAAGATTTAATAGTCATATTGTATAATAATGATAATTAAAATAAGTAGTAAATATACAGAAGATGTTCAAGCAGAAGCAAGTTCACTTCAAGCATCCTCCGTTCACACCAGCTTTGTGGTGGTGTTCCACTTAATTGAACACTCACCACAAAATCGTATAATTTTATTTAAATATTGTATTAAGTCGAACACACCAGGCGATTCTTGTTGTTTCAGACTTTTTTGAGAATTTCAAGTGAGATCTTTGTAAAGGAGGATTCCTAAGTTTTGAATCTGTTCAACAGGGTCTGGCTGAGAGTTAGCTAAGGATACAGTACTAGATTTGAACAAAGCGTAAAGATTATTTTGTGACATTTGTTAGAATTTATTTTTATTTTTCAGTTCTGGCTCCATACTGCAAGGTCTGTGATATGGGGAATGATGAGGGTAGGAGGCAATATCTGGATCATTATCTACTAATAACACACAATTATCATCGGCAAAGTTAGAAAGGAAAGGGTTAAGATGGGTTGGGATATCAGTTGCATGGACTGTGTAAAGAATGGGCTCTGGGATACTGCCTTAATGAACATCAGCAGACTGAGAAAAAAAGAGATAGATAGGAACAAAATCTTAATTATTTTAAATGATGGATCAGTTAGGTTGAAATTTATAATGAGGTAAACACGTAGGAGAGGAAGAATTGACAAACTTTGCAAAGAAATCCCGCGTGCTAGGTTGATGAATAATTAAAAACTCGTTCAGTGGAATCGTGGAATACAGTAATTGTAAATAATCTTTAATAAACTTGGTCTTAATGAAACCTAATTTAGTGACGGAACTGAAAAAGAGAGAAATTCTATCCGTGGAAGCATTGTCAGGTCTGAATGAGATCGTGTTTAAAAGAGGTGAATAAGAGGAGGATATTTCGGAACACAAAATTAAAATTAATAAGATTTTTTTTTTTTTTTAGAGAGTAAGAATGGAAAATTAATATCGAAATTATTTTGATTAAGTCGTTGAATGAATCATTAAATTATTTAAAAACTTAAATGTATAGATTTATGTAAATTGTTGGCTTATATTCTATTTTCCGGTTATATTTATTCAATTCCTTTTATCAAGAAAAATATAGCAATTTACTGTCATGCTAGGCTCATTTTAAAAACTACAGGCATAAATTAATTGGACGTATGTCACTTGGGAGGGCTGTCACGTGTAAATTTACAGTCGACAGTGACCCCGAAACAGTTTAAATAATGTTTGGACATGGTCCGTGTATTGCCACTGTGGTCTGTGCAAGCTCGATTGGCCCTTGCTGTGAGAATTCTCTCTCCTCTGTACTGATTAAACATTAGAATATTTTACCACACCATTTAGGTTCAATAAAGGATCGAATTATAGATAGAAATCTTGATTGATCGGTTAATAAGTAAGGTTTATTTCGCAACCATGTACAATGGTTGCTACATGTCTTTCTTGTAAATAAATTAAGCTATTAGAGTAAAGTGAGTCTACATCTGATAAGTAGTTGTTGACCTTATAACGAAAATCTATAAAAAAGTATGTGTTTTGTTTAGTTAAGATGCGTACAGTTTGTGGCAACCTTCGCTACACGGTCGTGCATTTCAGCTATTCATCTTCATAAATGTTAAAATGTTCCTTTCCGACAAGTTAAAAAAAAAAAAACACACGTTAGCATTGACCCGTGTAAACTATGAAAAACAGGTTTGTCTATTTGTACATGTTACTCTTAAGAAAACAAAAAGTAATTTTTTGTTATTCATTGTTTATGTTCTATAGGGACTTGTTCTCGGAATAAAGATTTTTTTGTTTTAATTTTATCTCATTATATTATGGAAGAGACGGATCTTGATGGCATTTTTTGAGTTAGCTCTTCATCGTACGCTCGAAAAATTGAAAGTAAACTCATAATTATATACTGCTATGCATCCTTAATATTTAAGATCATTCCTCCATGTATTGCTAAATTATCGGGGACACTATAACTGTTTATTAAGCGGATAGTGATGTATTGTTATGGCATGTTGTTTGTTATTGGGAATCGGTAAAAGGCCGGTTGAGAGTACTAATGGACCGGAACGGGGGAAGCGGCGGGGGTAATAAAGATCCAACTAGAGCCACTGCCTGCTTTATTGATATTTACCACCGCAAGAGGATCAGGCCCGCTCCATCGTCCTGAATACTAAACAGGAATCTAGTTGTCAGAACATACACTCGCTAATTATCAGCTAATACAGCCCTTAATGCACCTATATGTATATATGTAAACCTCTGCTAGACACATCATCCTAGAACAACAGCTTAACTAGAGCTATGTAGTGAGGTTTATTGTATTCAACGAAAACGGGGTTCAGTGTTGATCTTCGATAATTGGCAATAATTTCCAGTAAATCCTCACCCATCCACTTGTCGGATAGGTATTGAATCCATTAATTCATTAATAATATTTACTTAGTCAACACTAAACCTTGCCGTTACGTCAATAAGTATCCGAAAATTAATTAAGAATTAAGGCTTAAAAAAAAAAAAAAAGAATACTAAGTTTTATAAATCACAATTGTCTGTTAATTCCTACGTGTTAGAAACCTTATCTTCATAACTCTGGTACTCTGATCATAAGATCTCTAATACTCTGGAGCAGCTCCACTGCTGAAACAACAGAATAAATTCTGCTTCAGACACGGTTCGAACCCGGAACCTAGAGAACAGTAGACTCTTTCAACTACACGACGTCGTCCCCCTTTTCACTTACTTCGATCGTTAAATCAATTTAAGAACTAATAATAATATTTCGAACACGTTTAAAGAAATATATTAGGTTTTTTTTTATTGTTTTTTTTTTAAGTTGACAAAATTAAATGTACTTTAGAAGAAGAACGTACAGTACCTGTATTCTTGGAGGAAACACCATTAAGTATTTTTATCATGTTACATTCCTGTTTTACATTCCTCTCATTTAATTGTTGTTCTATGTTCTTCTAATTACCTAAATAAATAATGATAAATTAATGTAATATACAAACATATACATTAATATAATGAATGATGATTCGATAGAGAAAATTTTGTGTTGTTCGGAAAATAATGTAGGATTACAGATTTAAAAGAAAAAATAATTTATTAATAACTGTTTTTAGTAATCAGAATAGTTGATTTGTTATCGTACACTTTCCTTTCAAAATATCTAAGAGTTGTTCTTGAATTTTCTTTTACCAAAAATGTTAGAAGATCAATATTTAGAGAAGTCCTTACACGACCCTCTTTGTCTTCCAGACTAAAGTCTTTTTTTCGAAATTGTTTGAACACCATTGAACTCACTTAAATTTGAGTGCGTTAAATTTTCGTTGGGCGGGAGGTAAGGAGGTTTTGATAATCTTTGAACCCGCTGAAAAGAGAAGGGAACGAGTGGTCCGAAAATATAAGTATTTTATAAAAATTTATTTAGACTGTAATACATATAAACATAAAAATGTAATCTCGTAATATGAATCTATAGCTTGTAAAGTGTGCTGGTGGAGCAGGCAAGTACTCGCATATATTTTTAATTTCGACGCCGGTAGGAAAATAATCTACAAATTACGACAGAGAAATCATTACTATAATATTAGCTCTGCAAACTCCCTAAAATATAGATACAAAGAGCATTGTCATGTTAGTAGATTCGCAGGCGGCCATCATTGCAGATACGCAGTTTAATTTATCTTTAGATAATGTCTTAGTGAACAGTCAATTAAAAATTAAAGAACTGCTTTAGAGTGTAGGCAAGAGCTTTGGTTGTCCAATGCACACCAGACCACTGTGGTATACATGGGGATGAAGTGGCTGACAAGCTTGCAAAAGAAGAAGCAACTTCAGTGCAAAGTGTTTTAAGAGAGACTTCAATTTAAAAAACATAATATATATATATATATATATATATATATATATATATATATATATATATATATATATATATAATTATATGATCGTATTCTATTAATAATGCACTAAACGATATAACGAAAGAAATTGCGTTATCATGTGCTTTAAACAATCAAATGCAGTTGGGCAGCAATGAAAAATAAATAGAGTGTTTTCTCTCTTTTCGTAAAACGAAACAATCTAAATTTCATATATTGGGTCGTAAAATAAGTTCGTAATTAATAATTCAATTTAATTTAAACATAATCCTCTCTGTGTTTATAAAATTATGTTTACGAAATTTGTAGTGTGTATGATAACTTATCCTCGCGCGGATCTCATTACCGCGTATGGGGAGCGTCCCACGGGTGGCGGATGTGGGGATGGTCGGTGGAATTTCCTCGGAAGCTCCTCCCGGCTAAGTCCGATGGACTCGCTGACCAACAATGAGAGCGGCCCTCCAGGCTTGCTGGTTCGAACGCCCTACTCACATATTTTAGTTCACAAAATACCACAAACAGTCATGGATTCCTCTGAGGTAAAACGCCCATTATCCGGAAGCAAACTAGTCCCCCGTTCGGGTCTCCGGGTGGGGACTGCTTCAGAGGAATCTAGGCGCAAGATGAAAAGTAGAGATCTAACAATAGGGACGTGGAACGTTAGAAGTTTAAATACGGCAGGTGGGTTAAAGTCGGTCGCGAATGAAGTTAAGGGGTACCATTTAGATATCGTTGCATTACAAGAGGTTCGCTGGCCAGGGGAGGGTTCGTTAACTAAAGGAAAGTACACTTTTGGTACGGGGGGAGCGTTAATTATTGTTTAGGTACCGGGTTTCTGATTGGGAATAGATTTCTTTCCGCATTACGGGATGTACAGTTCTTTAGTGAAAGAATATCGGTTGCTATATTTCAAGGGCGTTGGTATAAAATCGCGTTTATAAACATTCATTCTCCCACCGAGGATAGTGATGATGAAGTAAAATGCGAATTTTATGATAAACTAGAGTCGGTTTACGATAATTTACCGCGAAATTACATTAAAATAATACTAGGTGACGCGAACGCAAAGGTTGGAAGGGAAGAAGTATATCGTCCTACAATCGATAAAGAAAGTTTGCACAAATATAGTAATGATAATGGTACCCGACTAATAAACTTAGCCATTTCGAAAAACCTAATAATCAAAAGTACTACGTTTAAACATAAGGACATTCATAAGTATACGTGGACATCGCCGGATGGACAAACTCGGAATCAAATAGATCATATTTTAGTACAAAACAGATGGCAAAGTAGCATAATTAACGTGAGATCGTATCGTGGTGCAGAATGCGGATCTGATCATGAATTAGTAATCGCGAAACTTCGACAAAAACTAAATACAAAAAAGAGAACACCGAACTATATTCATCCCGAGAATTTTGATGTTGTTAAATTGAACAACCCCGAAATTAGAAAACAATTCGCGATAGAAGTAAAAAATAGGTTCGATGCTTTGGAATCTTCAGACGAGGAACACGAAGATGTAAACAAATTATGGGAAGGGATCAGGGATAATATTAAAGAGGTCGGTAACTTATGTCTTGGGAAAATCGAAAATAAAAAGAACAAACCTTGGTTCGACAGGGATTGTCAAAATATGTGTGAAAAAAGAGAAACCGCTAAACTGAATTCCTTAAATAATCCAAGCGATAATAATGTGGCTTACTTTCGATTAGTAAAAAACGAAACTTCAAAATTCTTAAAAAATAAGAAAAGAGAGTATCTTAAAGGCAAAATAATAGAAATAGAAAAACACAGAAGCGAAAATAACGTAAGAGAGATGTACAAAGGTATAAACAAACCGCGTAAAAGAAAACCTCTATTGAATGGGGTTAAAGATGCGAATAACAACATAATTGCGGATCCGACTGAGATATTAAATAAATTTAAACAACACTTTGACGGCATTCTAAATACGGAAAATAATAATCAATCTCCTCCCTCTGAATACCAGAGCGCTGAACCATGGGTAGACGCACCGAGTAAAGAGGAAGTTGAAATGGCTATAGGAAAATTAAAACGGTATAAAGCTGCAGGAAATGATAATATCACGAGTGAATTAATCAAAGCGTGTGGAGAAGCGGGCATTTCCAAATTACATGTTTTAGTTAAAAAGATCTGGGAAAATGAAAAAATACCCGAAGAATGGAAAGAATCAATACTTATTCCGATTCACAAAAAAGGACCGAGGACGGATTGTAACAACTATCGTGGGATCTCTCTTCTCCCAGTATGCTATAAAATATTCTCGTCAATACTAACTAGCCGAATCACGGAATACGCTGAGGAAATTATCGGAGACTACCAATGTGGTTTTAGGCGGAATCGCTCGACTATTGATCAAATATTTTCCTTACGTCAAATATTAGAGAAGAAGCTGGAATACAACGGTGTAGTCCGTCAACTTTATATAGATTTTAAAAAGGCTTATGATTCCATAGACCGTCAGAAGCTATATAACATCATGATTGAACAGGGGATACCTAAAAAGTTAGTAAACCTAGTAGAGATGTGTTTGTCGGAAACATTTCATAAAGTTAGAATCGGTCATAATTACTCCGAGAGATTTGAGGTGCGATCGGGTTTGAAACAGGGTGACTCCCTTTCACCTGTTTTGTTTAATATAGCCTTAGAGTATGTCATAGAAAAGGTGATGTGTACCGAGAAAGGCTTAAATATGGGTGACAAGATTCCGGTTTTGGGGTATGCCGATGATTTGGTACTACTAGGTGAAGACACGGAAACTATACAACTAAATACAAGTGTGTTAATAAAAGCCGGTAAACAAATAGGTCTCGAATTAAATACCGATAAGACGAAATATATGATTAGTTGCATAAATGGTGGCGATCTTGATGATATTAATATTTCAGGTCATACTTTTGAACACGTAGAGAAATTCAAGTATTTAGGTTCAATGATAACAAGAAAAAATGAAATCCAAGAAGAAATAAAGTCCCGGTTAAAGGTGGGAAATGCGTGTTATTATTCGGTTGCTAAATTGCTTAGCTCGCGGCTTCTGTCTAAAAACTTAAAGGTTAGAATTTATAAAACTATTATTCTTCCAACGGTTCTTTACGGATGCGAAACATGGCCGCTTACTTTGAAGGATGGACAACGGCTTAAGGTTTTCGAGAATAAGGTACTGCGTAAAATATTTGGTCCGAAGAGAGATGAGGCCACTGGGGAGTTTAGAAGGTTGCACAACGCGGAATTGCGGAGTTTGTACTCTGTGAATATAATTGAGTTGATAGCATCGCGGAGACTCAAATGGGCGCGTAAAGTTGTTGGGCTTAGTGAGGAACGGATTCCGAGAAAGTTGGTATTCGCTGAACCGACTGGTAGGCGTCCGAAAGGTAGGCCGAAGCGTCGATGGGAGGATTGCATTAAGGCTGATCTCGGGGGCTTGGGCTTGACCGGTGAACATTGGACGAGTCTGTGCAGGCGAAGTTTGGTGGTATCGGCATCGAACCTTCGGGTTCGGTAAGCCTATTATTATTATTATTATTATGATAACTTATACCGTCTTTGCTCAGTTGAGAACCGAAAATTTTCACTTGGAAGACAAAAAGCGCTCGGGTCGCCTTTCAACTGTTGATGGTGACCGAATTATAACTAAACCATAATTGATCAAAAACGTATAATTTTTGAATAAATAACTAAATCGTATAATTGATTAAAAACCTTAACAAGATTATGAAGTTTTTACTGAAATCATCAGTAAAAATCGTAATTTTTGAGTTCCTATCTAGAATAATAATAAATTTAGGACTTCTCTTATCAAGTAAGTAACTTCATATTTTGGCATGTATCTGGGAAATTCGGTAGATAAACTAATCGATATTGTACTTACTATTGAATGTAGTAGCATTATTTTCACACTAAGAAATAAAATCTCAAGTTGAATAACATCTAATTTTCTTATTTTATAAAATATGTTGATATATAGTTGTTAATTAAAAAAATTACTTCATCAATTATGATTAGGAAATTTACTTGTATGCATTATTTGGGCTTTTCAGCCACAAGGTTCATTCGCTGCCTTTCTTAAAAATCCTATTTGTAACCAAATATTGTTTTATATTTCTGAAAAATGGTCGTTTTTTCACAAACATCAATAAGTTCCTGATTTGGTCTTTCATCTGGAATGACCCTTCGAGTTCATTTTCAGAGAAATGCTTTATTCCTTCACTTTCATAGGCATAAGGATCAGTAAGAATGTGAATGACTGACTATAAGTGGTACCCCATATATGATACACTCCGTTGAAGACACTTTTTCTATTTAATAATACGATTAGGGAATAACTATTCCTTTATCTTTTATGTTTTTTATTATGAATGAAAATTTAATTTAGGTTATTTTTTAAACGTAAATTTGTATCTCTTGAGTCAAAAAATTTCATTCGACAAATTAATTAAAATAATTAATTTTCTTAAAAGCATCCTTGAAGGGTTACTGGCACAAAGAAAGGTAAAGCATAAAATAATGATACATTGGAATTGATAAATTGCAATAACATCTAATTAACACTTAATAAATATTAATAAAGAGTAAGAAAATAATCAAGAATTTGTAAAATAATAATAATAACTTTACATTAAAATGAGTTGTTGTTTTTTTGGGGGGAACGGGGGCGTATAAGGATACAAACAGGTTTCATCTTTGCAATGTCGAAAGTATTGAGAGTTACATTTTATAAAGCTCTTTTTATGTTTTATTTAGGCCCAGTTGTTTGATTAAACCTTTTAACTATATGTTTCTCTCTGATATTCTTCTGAGAATACGGGTAAGTATTTAATTGAAAACTGTTACTCTTGTTTATAAAAAAAAGTATAGTTTTAGGGTAACTTTGTATTGAAGCTTAATTGGTATAAATTATTTTTTTCATGGCCTTTAAATAGAAAAGTACCACTTGTGCGATTGTAAATCAGGCGATTGAAAAAAAAAAATCTAAATAACGTACCTCAATGTCTTGATAAAAGATTGGAATTGGAATTCGAACATCTACAATATATACGTATGATTTTTTTCTTCTACGACATCGGACTTAGTTACTATCAGTGTCTTATATTCCCCCTAAAATCTAAAAACGTGATCGAAATCAATCCTGCTCGTATATTGAGTCTACATTATTTCAAAGTATTGTTCATAAACTCTTTTACCTATGTTTCGAAAAATACAACTCATGAGATACTGTTTTTCATTTATTTCGAACTCAATACAGTGTAGGAATAATAAGATTTAGAGTGTTTAGCAATTCTATGGATAGCTTTCAGAAACAGGCTAGGTAAAAATGATTTCTGAATCGGAACTGAATTTATTTATAGTTAAAATATCATGAGGACAAATATAATTTATGCAATAGTTATACAACAAAGATTTACACCACTAAACGATATAGCAGTTGAATTCGACTACTAAAAAAATATTTATTGTTAATTCTAATAACCTACCATATTTAGCAATAGAATTTCCATTTAAATTTACCAAAACAATGGCTTAACTCTGTTTTTCAGCAAATATGTAATCTATGAACAGCCTATAACCACACTCATTTAATTAAACCCTGTACACGTTATGTAATTATGAATTGCCTTAGGTGTTTATTAATTAGTTCAGTACAAAATGTATTGTATCAGACATTACCTACCTAATCTCAAAAACTTGAACAACTCAATCAGTTATTGTTCACATAAAATACCGTTTCGGTGAGCGATACCCATTTATAATATATTTAACCAAAATTTTAGGAAAAAGAAAATTAAAAGTTGATATATATATATATATATATATATATATATATATATTTATATTTTTGTTATTGATGCACAAAAGTGTGAGTATGTGCCTTGTTATTGTTATAAAATACAGTGTTTATTTTCGTTTTAAATACAATGGCAGAAGCGTAAGAGTTTTAAAAATAAATTTGTATTTTCAATAAATCCAAATTAGTTATTTTAACATCTTATTTGTTTGTTATTTTAAAAGTAACCATATATTACAGGAAAAAATAATTTTTTTTTCTAAAGAAAACTTAATCACAAAGTATGATTGCAAAAAAATTATAAATAACAAAGGTGACAGAGGGCCTTAATGCAATAAAGTGATCATTTAGGAATAAAGTGTGAAAAAAAAAATTGACAAACAATCACATTTTGAATATTTTTCCTCAGAATAAACAAAACATTTTATTTGACGAAACGAATTTATAAAATATATTAAATAAAACTATTCGTGGAACTAAATGTAAATGACTAAATGTAAATGAATTATGTACAATTCAACTTTAAATGTAAATGAAATTATTTAAAATGAAAAACATTTTTTTTTTTTTTTTTTATGTTCCTGCTGTGAAAAAATAAGTTTAATTTAAGTTTCAATGTTAAACATTTTTTATCTCATACCAATTATTCGATAAATCAGTTCATGATTCTAGAATATTTCCACAAAAAATCACATTTTGATTTAACCTTAAGGAAAATGAAACTTTTTAAAAGAAGTTTCAATAAAAGTAGGCTATCTGTAGGACACAAGAGATGAGAAAAGAATCAACAGTAAGTGGTTAAAAAAAAACACTCACATTTCGCTTTGGTTCTAGCTGAAAGCCTCTTCTCATTGGATTTAGTTAGGCCAGACAATATTCCTTGATTTTTCTCTACTTCTAGATGGTGCAGTAGAAATTTAAATTTAGATTAGTGGTTTTATGTTAAACTTTGAAGTTCTACCTAGGCTATATGGTCTTGGATCATGTTAGGAAAGATCAGACACCATATTATTTTTGGACACGGCAATCTTTATCCTTTTCCAGGGGATAAAAAGGGATGATTAGCGCTCCCTCCGTTAGATGAGTTAAAAAATGGGCAGTCTGAACAATGTTCAGATTGAACCATACTGGAAAAAATTGTAAATATCATGTCATTATTAGAATTTTAAGTTATACAATTTTTAATAGCTGATCTAATTATATTTTAAATTCATTATTCATGCTTTTTATTACTCAGTCTTAAATAACGCAGAACCATATCTCATTGGGGTCTAGATAAACATAAATGTTAAATTGTTATTCTGTTACTACGTAAATTTTATCTTTCTAAATTATTTTATTATATAAACATTGATCAGTTAGTAAAAATTAAGTATTTAATGAAAATAAATCTATCATATTAATATTTCACTGTTTTTGCCTGAATTTGTTTATATAGTTTATTTTGCAGATGTGATTAGTTTTAGTATGTTCTTAATTGTATATAGACTTAATGTATTTCTTTTGGGTATATCGTCCTTGTATATTTAGTTTGTACATATGTAGTTTTCAAGGTAAAAGAAAAACAAAATATTAATAATAAAAATGCTACAATTATTTATTATTTAAATATTATTTTAGGCAGGCTAACTTTTAGATACAAAATTTGAATGTTTGTTTGTAAACATAACCTCCAGTTTGGATGCAAGGGACACCCCAGGTAAAAACCCAGGTAGAAGAAAGATACCTGGGGATAGACAGTTTTGAGTGGGGAGCTGGGGAAGTAGGAGTTGTTAAAATTTGGAACGACATGGTTAGATTCGAAAATATATTAATATTAAAGTTGAGTAATATTCCGCTGTATCCCTTTTTCGAAAAAATAAAAAAAGTATGATTTAGAAGGAAAAAATGACTGTTATGTTTTATATTCGGGTTGTAAAGTTAAATCAACAGTTTTTGATTATAAAAATAGTTTTTTTTTTATTTGAATAACAATCAATCCCAGCATAAGTATAGATACGTAAATAAAAAATATTGTATGCATTTTATACAAATATTAAAGCTCAATAATCGATAAATTGAAATGTTTTTAGCTAAATCAGTAGCAATTAGTTAATTTACCTGGAATTATGCGAATATTTCCTATACCACACAGGTTTCACGGCTTTCCTTCCTGGATTCCGATTAAAATAGAGCATAATGGTGAATTTTGTATTGCTTTATATGATTATTGTAAGTTACAAAACAGTACTAGATTACTTTTTTTTTTCTATAAAAGAAGAAAAAAAGAGAGAGTGACCGTGAGAGAGAGGGAGAGAGAGAGAGGTTTTATTTACCCCTTAACATATTTACAATTTTTAGATTTTGATGCTCTGAGACTACGGAGTCTCCTTGAGCAATACAAATAAATATTATATCAGCCAACAATTTTTACAAAACAATAATTATAAGTAAATGAATAAAAAATGTAATGAACAATAACTGTTGAATTTTAAATTATTTTCAATATTTTATTATATAAAATAATCAAAAAAAACTTTTCGTTACAAATAAAAATACATAAATTATTCTCAAAAACTTAAAATTTCACAAAATGAAACTAAAAATATTTACCTATAATGAATATCTATAAAAAAAAAAAAAAAAAAGTAAATACTTGTGAATAACACAAATTTTACCAACCAGATAGAAAATTTAAGCTCAAAAATTAATAATCAACAAAAGAATCAATAAAAAAATTAATCATAAATAGAAAAAAACTCAGAAAAATAATGAACAAGAAATAACTAGCTGTTGAATCTTAAATTTTTCAAGTATTTCTTTATACAAAATCAAATTAAGAAAGAGAGAGAGAGAGAGAGAGAGAGAGAGAGAGAGAGAGAGAGAGTGAGAGAGAGAGTTAAATATTTTTCTATACTATAAATATTTTTCTATATTTGTTTATAACATAAGTGAAATAAAAGTTTTATTCTCTCGGTTTATTAAAAGAAATATCAAGATAAAGATATTATATTTTATTTGTCTTCCTCTCCTTTCTCAGCGAGCCATTGTTGCTAGCTAAAATTACGTTAGCAATATTAGCAGACATTATATTTTATTGTTTCATATTCTTCCTTTCAGCCCACATGCTACGTCTTATCAGTCTCATACCCCACTCAGTTGCAATGAGTTTCATAATAAATGAAATTGTTTTTCTCTGAATGGTTCAATGAAATTCTTTGAAACTAAAGTTATATTCCCTCAACAATCAAGAGAGCTTGATATAATATTATATATATATATAATATATATATATTATATATGTGTGTGTGTGTGTGTGTGTGTGTGTGTGTGTGTGTGTGGTGTGTGGTGTGTTGTGTGTATACTTATGTCTATATGTATAATATTTTACTTTCTTCTTCCTCCAATTCAAAATCACAATTTTTTTTTAATTTATCTTTGTATGTAACCACTTCTAATAAAAAATTAAAATTTGTACAATAATAGGAGTGTTGCAATGGCAATATTTGTGATAGAAAAATAACTTTTAAAGAAGATAATGTTATCAAACGTTTGAAAAAGTTCTTGTCATTTTTAGAATATGAATTGAAAATTAAATGGTCTTTGGTATAAGCTAATTCTTGTTTACACTGAACCGATATGACTGGTTTTCCTTCCAAATTTTCTAAACGATCTTAAATTTTGTTTTTTTTCAGAATAATTGAGAGCCATTCTACCGATTTAATAATAATAGTGGAACAATACCAATTACAGAACAATTCTATATCTATAGGAGACACTAATAAATTAATTAATAAATGACCAATGACAAAATATTTATTATTAATTTATTAATATATTAATAATATCATTTATTAATTTATAATTAATTTAATTTAAGTTTATTAATTTAATAATATATTAATTTATTTAATTTATTATACAAACAATTTATTAATATATTAATTTATGATTTATTAATATATTAATAATATCATTTATTAATAATTAATAAATGACCAAAAAACAAAAGCATATTTTGTTTTCTTTTTTTTTTTAATGAAAGTAGTAACTAAGATGACATATTATATTGCACTCTAATTAAATATTGTAGTTGTTTAAAGATAAATATTGTAATAAATATAAAAATTGAGAGAATCATATTTATCAACATTCCATATTATTACCAAAACCAATTCTTATTTCTCCTAGTTTAATTAGTTTATTACAGATAACAATTAATTATATTTTTTTTAAAACGACAAGTCAAAATATGTAACTTTCAAACTACGACAAAACACTTCCTTCCTTTTTTTTATATCGGTGACTACCAAATTCCTCAGACCAAATCTGTACATTACTTAGAACTGACACTCGAACGAAGAATGGTACTGTACTTCTTTTATCTAAGTTATCAAAAGAAAAAAATATACATAAACCCTCTGCATACAATAACCTACTTAAACCAAAATGGACCTACCCTTAACCGATTTATGGCTGAGCAAAAAAGACTTAAAGATATGTAACGACAGCTAAAACCAAAACAACAACAACAAAGACACCTCCTTGGTACCTAAACAACAAAACCCTACGTAGGAACTTACAAATACCAACAATTGACCAAAATATACGGACCATCTATTTTCTTTTCCAAAGTAAATTGCACGGACACGACAATAGAATTTTGATTAAACGGCATGTCAATAGCTAAAAATGCCTGTCAGAAGAGTGGCTTAAGAGAAGCTGGATGCGAGACCTCCTCTGCTAAATAAAATCCTAGGGAAGAGGTGTTGCTGGGCACTTTTTAACCCGCACATTTGCTTATTGTCCAATAGCTTCTGCAGGTGCGAATGAAGAAATACGAAGAGGAATGTCAATATAAATTATCCTAATACCTTTTTTGTTGAAAATTGAAGCGATTTGCATTTTTAACAGGACATGATCAGAAAAATAAATAAAATATTTAGTAAAAATCTTGTTCGTTACACGCCTATGAATATAATGCGTCTTGCATCTTTTCTTTATGGGTTTTAAATTACTTTTTCTCAGATTTAAACGTTTTGTTGAAAGAATGGTAATTGAATTATTTTTTTTAGTAAACAACTTTTTTTATTCGGATATTTACAGTTTGTCGCTATGGACAAAAATAATATTGCTTTTTGTTATAATAATATTGCTACATGATAATTGAATTATTAAGTAATGAAAGTCTTTTAATGAAGATATTTCTGTAGGCAATGGGAATTAGAAGAAGAAAACTTAAGGATGTTTACTTGTGCAATCAGAGCTTTATACTTCCTTTTAATGCGTTTAATGCGGAAAACTGTTTAAACTTTTTCACTGTTTGTTTCATGGGTTTTGCTTCAGGAAATCTAATTAACCTCTTCTTCAAAAAAAATGATATTATTCTCTCAGTTTTTTTAAATGTTTGTCGATCATTACTTATCTATTGTTCTACTTCATAAATTTGTTAAAAATTTAATGAGTTCATTTTTTAAATAATTTTTTTGTTCATTGAAGCTCTTATTCATTTTGTCAATTACAGAAGTGATGATTAAAGTAATAAGTAATTCCATGATTATTAAAGGTTATAAATAAACATTAGATTTGTGATTCATTTTCAGTAGAAAAATAAAAGGTAAATTTTAAAAATCTCTAGAAACTTTTTGGACAACCCAATAAATAAAAATATGAAAATTATTTGTGTTGCTGGAAGTTAAAACCAGCCCCTAAGCACACTTTTTGTTCTGGTACCTTTTTTTATCTGTTATATTTTTATTTCAAATATTTTAACTATTCCTAACAATTATTCTCTTCAGTATTTTAATATATTATCTATTGACAATTTCATGAGTTCATTTTCATAAATAATTTTTAATGTTGATTGAAGCTCTTATTTATTGTTTTCAATTATAGAAGTGAATCAGAATGTAGATGATAGTGTTATAACATTATTGTAATTTAGCTTCACTGATTGTGTACATTCACATTAACTGCATGTGATAAATCCAAAAAATAAACATATATATATATATATATATATATATAAAGGATTTTAAATATCCAAAGTCAGGATTTAAATTTCGGATTTATTGTAAGGGCCACATTTTAATCAAATAGTAAGTAACAAAAAACATGATGACATTTTCAATACATAACACCAGGAAAATACCAATACCCGTCACCAAAATTATAATAAATCAAGGTATGTTGAAAAGTGAACTTAAAAATAAATGTGATGCCTTGAAATATGTTATGGTTGAGTCGAATTTTCCAAAGTTTGTACCCGTCATAAAGTTACGTTGGATGGTGTAATGTTCCTGGGGCGTGTGTGGGATTCTGATGCTATGTTATTATCGTTGCATCCTCTTCACGCGTCGCTGTCATAGTTAAGGAGCGGCTCAAAATAAGTTGTGTACATAATGTAATTAATTGTGGATGTAATTAGTTGACCGTTGAGAATTACTGGAAGGAATTAGTCCGGGTGGCGGTCATTAAATGAAACAACTAAATAGTTTCAACTATTTTATTGTTTGCCAACGTTTCGACCCCCTTTGTGGGTCATCATCAGGGCTAAAAAGATACAAAAGAATATAATTTCAATGACATTACATACAATATTATATAACCTATTTAGCTAGAGAACGTCGGTATTGAAAAAATAACAGAAGAACTGTATATGTAAAAAAAATACAATGACCATATTACAATAATGAAAGTGTTATACAGAAAAAATAAAAATGTTCACTAAACAAAATTTACACAGGTATCAATAATTTACATGAAATATGAAATATAAAAATATGAAGTAGAGTGGAGATACGTACCGCATGGTGGGAGAATGGAAACTAGGTACTGTTTTGGTAGATGGGGGGTAGGTAGGATGGAAAATACGTAGGAAAAGGTGGAATGGAAAATACGTACTGATTTATGGACAGGGCCTGACAACAATGACTAAAATTCTTAATACTACCATACAAAGAATCAATGAAATTTAACTTATGATTATAATAATGATACAGGATAAAAAATTATGATTTAATTCTTGAAATATCACCTATATAATAGTAAGAGCAGTGATGGAAGATGTATATGGAGAAAAACTGACTGTACCTCCCAACTTAATCATCCCTAATTCTGTTTTAGGTATCCAAAGATAACAGGGTGGAAAAAATAATAATGGAACATTGTAAAATACATTAATTGACAAATCTTACAGGTTGATAAAAAAAATTAAATAAACATAAATACAAGTTGGAATAAATTGAATAGTGAAGACATTTAGAAAATTTTAAATACATAAACAAAACAAAATAAATACATATATAGAATTATATGGATACCTAAAATAGACTTAAAAATATTAATAAAAACCAACAAACAATAATAATGAAAAACAAAACAATATATATGGTGGGATAGACAGAGAAAATATGCTACTTAATAGAGTTTAATATGTGGCTATATGTGGAGGAAATGCATTGTTTATCGGTTTTGTGGTTAACAGGATTGGATTGGAGGTGGATGTGGACGGATTCAGCGATTAGTCTTTTCTTATGGTTTGGAACATAATCTAAAATGGAGCAGTCGTCAAAGTTAAAGGAATGATTGAAATGTATGGAGTGTTCAGAAAGTTTTGAGGCTAGAGGGTTTCGAGAGGATACGGAGAGTTTATGTTGCGATATTCTGGTTTTTAAGTAATTTTTGGTTTCTCCTACATAGGATACATCACAATCTGTACATGAAATTTTATAAACAATATTGGAACGATATATAGGAGTGATCGGGTCTTTTGTATTGGTAAAAAGGTGAGAAAGCTTGTTCTGGGTCTTTAGTCCTAGTTTTAACGTTGGCAAACAATAAAATAGTTGAAACTATTTAGTTGTTTCATTTAATGACCGCCACCCGGACTAATTCCTTCTAGTAATTCTCAACGGTCAACTAATTACATCCACAATGATAAAAAGAACACGGGAACAACAAAAAGATACATCCTCCTCAACTCTCCGCCGCAGCGCCAGAATACAAAATCGAAAGCAGGACATACTATCTACATCTCAACAACAGCAGGCATTTTCATCTCAACAAGCCATCATTTCTACAACCTCAGGTGACTCACGCTCTTCTCATCACCACAATTCCAGTTCTAAAAAGGTAACAACTCCTCGATCACCACCACAACGACCAAACCCTCAGTCGACCGCTCTTTTGGATTCTTCTAGACCATCACACCACTATCACACTAGGTTTAATAGTAATAGATTTCTGACGCACTTCCCAACTCAACATCATACTAAAACTCCCCATACACCTTCTTCCCTAGTTACTTCTCATCTTTCAATTACTTCTCCGGATACATCTTTCTCCCAGACTCAAAATGTATCCTCTTCAACCCCTTACCACCTTTCTTCAGTGATTACTAATAATGACCACCATCATATTTTCTCCTCACTTAAATCGCAATTCCCCCAAAATAGAAAAGCCTTTAACAATCTTTGCAACCTCCACAAACGACTTGCCAAAAAAACAGAACAAAGAATTTTCTTATTAAAATGTCGAACCCAGTATCTTTTCCCAAAATTTATTGAGAACTGCATTAGTCAAGTCCCTTTGTCAAATTCTCTTGCCTCCAAATTGACATACTCCTTGGACAGATACAAAAGAACACTACTGAACTTAAAAAATAGAGAAACCATACAACAAATTGACCACATAAACGACAATATACGTTCCTTAAATTCTTTTTTACATCCTATTATAGGAGACCAGAACATGGACAAACTGACTACAAGTATTCAAACAATTTTTGCTTTCACTAAAAAACAGACAAAACTTTCCCTCGTTAAAAAATTTAAAACCATTTATGAAAATAGTATTAATAAAAAACCGTATCCTAAAGGCTCTGATGATTGGATCAAAAATATTTCCTCTACCTCAGTCCCCCCTAATGTTAACAACATTTTGAGCTTAGGTCCCAATTTTTCTACCCCTTCTTCTAATCCTTCAAAAATGATTCCCCAACTTATCACGGATTTGGAATATATTTATAAAGATGATATTTTCAAAATAAGTGAGGAGGACAAGGAAATCTCCCGTTTACGTATTAGTAATATGATCTCCAACCATCTCCAACGCCCTCCACCTCAATCGTCTCTTTCCCCCCTCTTCTTCAAAGATCTTTCCTTCACTCGCTCATTCCTCAGATCCAATGAACAACTTATAGTTACTAGGGCTGACAAAGGTAACGTGACAGTTATAATGGACAAAACTGAATATGACGACAAAATTAACTCACTCTTATCAGACCGATCGACATATACACCATCTTCCCGTGATCCCACCCGCCCTCTCATGATTAAATTCAATCAACATATCAAAAATCTCTTAGAAAATAAATTCATCAACCTAACCACGTACAGAAACTTGATCTCGTACAACTCCTTACCCCCGCGTTTATATGGCCTTCCCAAAATTCACAAACCCGGCAATCCACTCCGTCCCATCATTTCAAAAATCAACGCACCTTCCTCGAAACTTAGTAAATTCCTTCTACCTTCACTTAAACTACTTAGCCGAACTAACCCCTATGACATTAACAATTCCCTTCACCTCCGAGAACAGTTACTATCATTGCATATTCCCCCCAACTACATTCTAACATCCTTTGACGCCGAAAGCCTATTTACCAATATCCCCATTGATAAAGTTATCCAACTAGTAGAAAAACACTGGAACATCATTGAACCCCACACCACACTCAATCTTCTTTCATATTTAGAATCACTAAAACTTTGTTGTAAAACCGGATATCTCACTTTTCAAAACAAATTTTACAATCAGATCTCGGGACTTGCAATGGGTAACTGTCTCGCTCCTGACCTCTCTAATATCGTACTAAATGACTTACGCGACTCTATAACCGCAACCTATAAAAATGAAATTATATTTATTAAAAAGTACGTGGACGACCTCTTCCTTATAATAAACCCAGACAAAATCCCCGATATCCCAAAATCATTTAATTCTTATGATCCACGCCTCCGTTTTACCGTAGAAAGAGAAAACAACTTGACAATTCCCTTTTTAGACTTACTTATCACTAGAAATACCGACGGTTCTATTTCAACTGACTGGTACACCAAATCCACCTATTCCGGTAGACTGCTCAACTTCTTCTCCCAACACCCTTTTCATCAGAAATTAAATGTTGCCAAGAATCTCGTCCACCGTTGCCTATCCTTGTCTGATCCAAAGTACCATCCTAATAATATCGAACGTATTAAAAAAATACTAACCTTAAATAGCTTCCCAAAAAAAGTAATTAAAAACCTTATAGATTCTTATAACACAAAAACCACCGTTACTTCCCCTACAATTCCCGACCATGATTCACCCATGATATTTTTATATAGATCCCTACCTTACATTCCGCACCTTTCTGAAAATATAAAAAAAAACCCTTAAATTTTCCTTACCTTCCTTAAAACTAGGACTAAAGACCCAGAACAAGCTTTCTCACCTTTTTACCAATACAAAAGACCCGATCACTCCTATATATCGTTCCAATATTGTTTATAAAATTTCATGTACAGATTGTGATGTATCCTATGTAGGAGAAACCAAAAATTACTTAAAAACCAGAATATCGCAACATAAACTCTCCGTATCCTCTCGAAACCCTCTAGCCTCAAAACTTTCTGAACACTCCATACATTTCAATCATTCCTTTAACTTTGACGACTGCTCCATTTTAGATTATGTTCCAAACCATAAGAAAAGACTAATCGCTGAATCCGTCCACATCCACCTCCAATCCAATCCTGTTAACCACAAAACCGATAAACAATGCATTTCCTCCACATATAGCCACATATTAAACTCTATTAAGTAGCATATTTTCTCTGTCTATCCCACCATATATATTGTTTTGTTTTTCATTATTATTGTTTGTTGGTTTTTATTAATATTTTTAAATCTATTTTAGGTATCCATATAATTCTATATATGTATTTATTTTGTTTTGTTTATGTATTTAAAATTTTCTAAATGTCTTCACTATTCAATTTATTCCAACTTGTATTTATGTTTATTTAATTTTTTTTATCAACCTGTAAGATTTGTCAATTAATGTATTTTACAATGTTCCATTATTATTTTTTCCACCCTGTTATCTTTGGATACCTAAAACAGAATTAGGGATGATTAAGTTGGGAGGTACAGTCAGTTTTTCTCCATATACATCTTCCATCACTGCTCTTACTATTATATAGGTGATATTTCAAGAATTAAATCATAATTTTTTATCCTGTATCATTATTATAATCATAAGTTAAATTTCATTGATTCTTTGTATGGTAGTATTAAGAATTTTAGTCATTGTTGTCAGGCCCTGTCCATAAATCAGTACGTATTTTCCATTCCACCTTTTCCTACGTATTTTCCATCCTACCTACCCCCCATCTACCAAAACAGTACCTAGTTTCCATTCTCCCACCATGCGGTACGTATCTCCACTCTACTTCATATTTTTATATTTCATATTTCATGTAAATTATTGATACCTGTGTAAATTTTGTTTAGTGAACATTTTTATTTTTTCTGTATAACACTTTCATTATTGTAATATGGTCATTGTATTTTTTTTACATATAAAGTTCTTCTGTTATTTTTTCAATACCGACGTTCTCTAGCTAAATAGGTTATATAATATTGTATGTAATGTCATTGAAATTATATTCTTTTGTATCTTTTAGCCCTGATGATGACCCACAAAGGGGGTCGAAACGTTGGCAAACAATAAAATAGTTGAAACTATTTAGTTGTTTCATTTAATGACCGCCACCCGGACTAATTCCTTCCAATAATGTAATTAAGTTGTAATGTCTTCAATATTCTACATTAAACTCATATATGCTTATCCCTGAGGTTTTGTTGTTAAAGCTTACATAATGGTATGAAATTCTGAGCATAAAGGAAAAAGAGCTACCACGGGAAAAAATAAAGATTTATTAGTAAGACAAGAAGTATAAGGGGGTATCTTTTTTCATCATGAAATCTCAAGATTTCACTCTATATCAAACAGTTAAAAACATTTATAATAGAACAACTTTAGCTCAGGTATCCCCAAAATCTATTATTCTGTCTTCCTGTGTAACTAATAAAAAAAAAATTGTTTAGGGGTCCATACTGATAATGGTTATACATTTTCAAGTATTTTGTTCTGAAATTATTTTATAATAAATTAGATAGCTTCCTAAGGGAGCGGCGTGGTTTAGTGGATCGAGCGCTAGTCTAATGTATTTTGGGTCCTGGGTTTGAATCCCGGCTATGACAGAATATATTTTATTCTGTTAATTCAGCCGGAGGAGGGGGAGGCCCTAGGGCATGAAGACCCTCCTGGGGCAGACCTAGGCTCTCTTGGCGGCTGAGCCTGATCAAGGTCCAATCACCTCATTACACGCCCGCTGGCCATTAAACAGTACGAATCTCTATATGTACTCAACCAAAGACCCTTCATGGGTTGTAGCGGTAGAGAATTTTTATTTTTTTTTTTGTTAGCTTTCTACTTACCTTTATTATTTTAGTACATGATTATTTATATTTCATAAGAAATTTTATTGTCCTATGTAATCCGTAACCAGTATGGTTGGGTCCTGGGAGCCCCAGGCATTTTTGTTTTTTCTGCAATTTCCATAGGCGTGGTTTGTAGGAGCTGAAGCTTACAGCATATTTTGGGCTGTTGACAGAATTGGTTGTTCTGTTGTGATTTATGAGTTTTATTCAACTTTTACTCGAGAGGGGGATCCGTGTGACAACACTATACCATTAGCGTAACTAATATTATTAAAAATGTTTGATATTTTTTCATTAAAAAATGGCATATTCATAGCGAAAGTCGATGAATGTCAATGGTCCAAATTCCCAAGAATGGCTACAAGGGGCTGGAAGTGACTGCGACTTTGTTCGATATTCATAAAGTCACCATGATTCGAATTTGGAACTGGATTATGTATAAATTGATATGTGATTTATTCATAATTTCCGGAAAAACATACTACTTTCAAGGTTTGATTTTATTCAAAAGTTAGCAAGGCAAATAGGGTTACCACATAGAACCACAACTCCATAGAAATGTAACCAACTTGCAAAATCCGCGAGATATTAGAAAATCAAACGTTAGGTTACTAAATTATCGAATTCATTTAATCTCATTCTGCCTTCAGCGGAGCCTTATAAAATTATAGAGTGTCGGAAGTGCCCAAGAAACAGAGTTGAAAAATAAAGGTTTACTGTGCTCCTTGAGGTACACCAATATGCAAGGTTTGTGCTAAAAGAGTCTGAGAAGACCGCCTGTAAAAGTAATTCTGATTTTATAATTTTGTTTTTCAATTATTTTTTGTTCAATGTTTTAATATTCCTTAAATAGTAAATTAATTAAATGAATCAATATTTACATGTACTCATTTTTCTAATTAAAATGTTTAATATTTTGTAATTTTCGTTTTTTATTTTGTTTAATACACTTTTTTAGAAATTCAAAATTTACATTTATTGAGTTCGATCCCAGTCAGAAACTTTTAGATAAGATGTGTGGTTTTAAAGAAATTTGTTTTGATTTTAATTGATCATTAAAACCGAACATTTTGAATTAACAAACATTTTGATTCCGGTGACCCCACTATACCGGTTTTTTAACAACTTATGGACCATCTTAATGGACCATCTTATACTAGCAACCACTTTAAAGACAATTTAAATAATCAGATTTAAAACTGCCCCGTGGGATTACTTGTAGATGGGTGGCTAGCGTGGCCTCCCATGCCAAAGGTCACGGGTTCAAATCCGCAGGTGGTCCTAGGATTTTTTAATGGGAGTAAAAAATCCTTAGTTACGCCGTCGTTCGGAGGGGACGTTAAAAGGTGGTCCCGAGCCTGTGCGATGTCAGGTACTCGTTAAAGATCCTATCTTAATAAAACCTGGATAGGCAAAATTTAGGACTCCCACTGTAGCATCGTCCGATTAGCATAGTAGCATAAAGTGACGTTAAATCAATAAACTTCTATGAAAAAAAACTTCTATGAATAAATAAATAAATAAACAAACTAAACTGCCCGTCATGCAGGGACTGACCATTCCGCACTACCGTTAAGTCTTGCGGGTTTAATCGAACAACGGTGAGATTGGCTGTCTAAATCAATTCTTCCAGGATTTCTTCTACTTTATCTATACTTATTTAATAATGAATAATATTTTGAGCCTTCTCCAAGAGCTCGCTTACTTAACAAGAGTTATGAACCCAATAAATGGTCACTAATAAAATAACAATAGGCTCATCACCAAAAAAGACAAGAAACTTTTACTTCAATTATGTAAAAAAAACAACATAAAAACTAGACAAACACACATAAAAAAAAGCCTGCTGGGTACATTCCTTTCCTGACATGTTACTGTTTATTTTATTATTACATTCTATTTACCGGTTGTCATATTTGTGCTGACAGGTGCGAATCAATTAATAAAGTAAAGATAAACTTATTTTATCCTTGATTTGAAGCCCATGATCAATAATTTATCATTAAAATATTTTATGAATCATATCACATGCCATCCCTGTTTTAATATTATTTATTCTTCTCATGAAAAACCTATAAATATATATTTATTATTTATCTTTAAGCTTTTTCATTCACACCTGTCAATCAATATTGACAATTAGCAAATTCGAGGGAGGTTGTGATATTTAGGCATAATCGAAAGAAGATGACGCCTCTTCCTGGCGTGCCTCCTAGTTCTTATTTGACAATCAGTAAATGTGAGGTGAAATTTTTATGTGGCGTGATAGGCATAAAGGCGATCTCTCATTTAATTTGTTTTTAGCCTTTTCGAGTATTGTCATTGTCAGCATGTTACTAGTTGCCATTTTTTGTATTAGTGTGTTATAACGTCCGTGTAAGTTGTTGTAGGAGGGTCGAAACCTGTCCATTGAGAGTTGGTATGTAAATATATGTATGTATAATATTGTGCCTAACGTACCCGGGAGAATTTTTTATAGTTTTGAATATTCTAGATTGAAAATTTTGAAAGTTACGTATGCGAGTCTTTTTGGCTGTTCGGTATGTCTGTGACAAGTAAGTCTAAATGAGTTTCGGTAAGTAGGTGTAACTGTTCAAATTGTGTTTAATATTTAATTTTGTAAAGTAATGAGTATAAAATTCTTAAACTTTTCTTTAGCGTAAATCTCTTCAATTAGTCTTAGCAGGAGTACCTCAAAGGTCAGTTCTCACTCCTCTACTTTACATAATATACACACACGACATGCCTATCACTTCTAAAACGCTGACATCCACGTATGCAGACGACATCACTATCATTTCAAAACACCTCAATCCTACACATGCCAGCCAGACTTTACATCATCTAACACAACTTCAGGATTGTTGCCAACTTTGAAAAATTCCACTAAACGAAGATAAATCCCGACACATTACTTTTGCTCTCCAACATTAAATCTTTCCACCTACATATCTTGACTACATAAAAATTTCACAAACAGACACAATAAAATATCTTGGCTTGAGACAGTAGAATGACATGGGGCCAACACATCAAGAGTAGACAAACCCATAAATATAAAAATAAAAATTTGATTTTCTGTTGATTGATATAGTTCAAACCAGATTGCCTTAAAATCACAAGGAAGGACCTATGAGAAGATTCTCATCCAGCAAGTTTTTCTTTTATTATTAATAGGCAGTTTGTATAACAATAGCTATAATATTAAAAAGGTTCGTCAACTATTAGTGAATATAAGTTAATATACGTTGTTGAAAATTTAATTTGGCTACTCAAGTCCATTATATATTCAGATGTCTTGTTTGAGACTGAATAAAAAAAATGTATATTTTAAATAATTAAATCATTTATGACAAAGATAAAGGTCTACGATTTTACATTATTAATAATATTATAAAGTTATTTTAAAAAAAATAATAAAATGATTAAAGTGACAAAAGAAGTGGTGTTTTTAATTCAAAGGTAGGACACTTCTTGTAAGGAGAGAGTCCATTAATAATTTACTGGCACCCTTGTCGGCGTAACTTTAGCCAGTTCGTTTAATTTTCATAGGAGGTTCAACTTTTCACGTCGCGTTTTCTAGAAGACACACTTTCGACCAACCACATTTTCTCAGTGATAGTCTTTGTTCTCGGCAATACACCCTCGGGAAATTCTATTTTCTTTCCTATTACAGAAAAAGTTTCGTCCAAATTTTTGGATGAATATTCCTCACTCCCTTAATTATTAGCTGGTTCAATAATCACACCAAACTTTTTAGGAGTTCATTCATTTAGAATCCTCAGACCATGAAGAAAAACTCATAAATAACGTAGTAAGTAAAAAAAAACAAAAAAAAAAAGACTTATTGGCGCTATTTGATTAAGTTAATATAATAACCTTGTATATCCTGACGTTTGCGTTAGTAATTTTCAGAACATTTTTAGGGAAGCTTGTATATACATTTTGTCGAATATTTTGTTACTCTCATGAATGGTCAAGAATGAAGTTCCACATGAAACAAAATTGTCTTTATATATTTTATTCAACATCAATTAAATCAACTGATAAACCAGGTTCCTTATCTACTAGAGGATCTATACTTCATTAATATTTGTATGAGTGACTTTTCTATACATTATTATTCATTTTGTTTTTTTTATATATGTATATTGAATTATTATTTTATAAATATATTGTTTTGTATATATTGTGTGAATGTAGTATGAATGTTGTACTTTATCACTATTAGGCGCCCTTACCTCTATTATTCATCTTCAACATATTAAAAAAATTAGAAGTATTGTGATGTGTCTAGCACAGAAAAAGATAAACAGATAAAATAATCAATAATTTTGTAATTAATGCGAATTTTAACGACATTCTCGTTATTTTAAGGCATTACAGTGAAAAAAAATATCAGTCGCTAATGCTAACTAGTTAAATTATTAACAATGAAGAAGAGGATGTGACCAGGGACGTGTGGCTTAGGTTTAAAAATTTAGCAATGGAGATACGACGTTAATAATGAGAAGGACTCCAGGTGACATCTAATGGATATTGATGAATTTATGCATAAAGCTTTTCAGTCAAATCCGTTTACAAGTACTCGCCAACTTGTCAGGGAGTGTGATATGTCAATGGTGTGGTAAATAAAACTTAAAAATAAAAAAATTACAGTTAATACCGTATTTGTGTTAAAATAAAACAGTTTATTTTGGATAAACATCCTAAAAAAAAAAATCACATAATCTAACATTGCAGCTCAGGTTTAAACTTCCTTTGTGTTTGGATTTATAACACTTCAATATTAAAACATAGATTAAAAAAATTGTTTGATCAGGTTTTACATCAGGCTTGTTCATTATAATACTTTTAAAGAAATTAGTAAACGAAAATCTCATATATTATTATACTTCATTCTGAAATCGTATTCCAGGTTCTATTTTATCATTGTCTGTTTCCAGATAGAAATTTATCTTGGGGTTTTGGAGAGCATTGGAGTTTCAGAAAGAAAGAAATGATGAGATCGCTGGAGCATTAGAGCCGCCTTAAAGTTTATTCCACTGATATATGTGGCAAGTTTAATTGTTACAAGTTACATAATGTATAGCAGCACTTCAAGTTAGGGAATTGTGCTGGAATAGTTGTAGGGCTCAACTGTATTTATACCGAGGGGAAATATAATCTCTTCTCCACAAGTTATATATTCTCGCTTATGTTTAGAAGATTAATTATATCGAGGAATTCCTTCTTCGTGTTTCTCTGATCCAATAAAAAAATGTTGCTATAGTCATCTAAAGATTGAAAATACCTCACAATAAAACAATCTACCTAAAACAAAGTGTTTGAAAATAAAATATTCATTCTTTTTTTAATGAGCGGTCTGTATAAAATACCACAAGATCATTGTTCTCCGCATTCCGGGTTCGAATATAATTTTTTTTTTCATCCGTGGGGTGACGCCGTGTAAAGAAGACCCTCCTTAAGGCTTACCTACCATCAATAATGTGGTTACCCAAGATTTGGCGAAAAAATCTGTTGGACGAGCTTGATCTTGGTCTGATCATCCCTTGCATGGCTGTTAGTCATGCAGCACGAATCTGTATATGCGACGTCATCGGTTATAGATGCACAGGTTTTTATAAATTTATTATTGACTACTTTTTCTATTTTTACTCAATACCAAGAACAGAAATTCGACAAAATAAAATGTATAAAACTGTCCTTTTAAATATAATTATTTAAAATTTGTTCTCCTTTAAGTCAAATATTAATATAGCACAAGTTTTTACAGTTAAAAAAAAACTCCTTTACTTACTTACATATGAAGTTTTAAAAAAATATATATATATTTACATACATATTACCAATATTTATAATATATATATATATATTATATATATATATATATATATTTATATATATATATATATATTATATTGATACAATAATGAATCAATAAAATGTATACGTAGTAACGTGGTTAATTTTCTGAACCATATTTTAACCGGTAAACCAGGTTTGAGGACCACTGTGTCCAGTAAATTTTCAAATTTGGTCTGATACTGTACGTATAAAAACAATTACTATTGAAATGTACTTACATAATTAGGAGGGATAAATGTTGGGGATAATAGAACCAAAATTAACTTAACTACATATTTATACCTTCTTTTTTTTCTTTTTTCTAAAACAAGAAAGTTTGAATATTTGTATTAACTTGTTAAACCAGGGTATAATATAATGCAATTAATTGTAATATCTGCTAGGGTGAACAAATAGAATGTTTAAAATTCTTTCTCTCAAAGTAAGTACCTCATATTATTTTGTTTGCATAGATAATAATTCGTTGTTTTCAGTTTAAGTTTGAAATATTACAGGAGTGCTACCATTGGGTAGTTCTTCTACAAGTCTCTTCCATGTCATTTTTCTAATATCATATTTACTTGATGTATTTTTTTGAGTACAGTTGTAAATTTCAATAAATTATGTTTAAAAAAAAAAAAAAAAGTTTGAAATAAAGATTCAAAGCAACTAGTAACAATCATTTAACTAACTGATGCAAAGTAGTAAACGGCTTTTTTTGACACATTTTTTAATGGAATGAATTTTTTTTACATCTGAATTAAATTAAAAACATATTTGATTTTTTTTTATGTTATGAATGTCTCTAGATGATTTTTCAACTTGATACGTTGGTAATAACAGAATCTTTTAATAGAGATTAAGAAAGAAAAAACAAACTGTTTCTTATTTTAAGAACCCGTGAACAATTGTAGAATGTCTTGTGAAATAGGGATAAATATACCGCAGTCTATATTTACATAATTTTTATGTTAGCAAGAGAATACTTAGACTTTAGGAAAGACCATTCTACGTATTTTTACTTCAACTTCTAATATCGAAAAAAAAAGATCAACAAGTTAACGAACGTTATATTAAATTTAGACTTCATATTACTTACTTTTCTTTTGCAGGCTCGATCCCTCAATGGGTGGCCTGATTAAGCCAGAGCGTTACAACACTTTTCCCGATCCAACCAATCTCCCTCCTTAAGCCCCATACCGGCAGGTCCTTCCACCGGGGTCGGGGTCTTCCTCTTCTTCTTCCTGGCTATTCCCACAGCAGAATCCTCTTCGGCACCTACGTTCTGGCATCCGTTGCCAGTGCCCATACCACCGCAGCCTTCCGATCCTTTCCGGAACTCCTTCAGTCACCCCTAGCCTGCTCCTAATCTCCTCATTTCTGATTTTATCTAGGCGGGTAATCCTAAGGCACCTTCTCCGGGAATCCATTTCTGTCGCTTGTATTTTGGAGTTGAGTACTGAGTTTAGAGTCCATGTTTCTGCGGCATAGGTTAGGGAGTGCTCGACAATGCTCCTAAAAATGAAGATCCGCGGCCTCTTTGTAGCTTACTGGCAGGTCTTCATATTATATTAAAAATTAATATTTTTGTAAACGTCTAGTGGTATTGTCAATAATTATTATTATTATTCTAAATAATCTGATGATTTTTTTCTCCAAAATATTAGTAGGCAAGTTGGTACTGAAATATTTTTTTTTATTTTAGTATAGGTATGTTAGATTTTCACTACTCATCTTAGTAACATAATATTTCTCATCAGATTGAAAAAAAAAAAAACACTGTTTTTTTAATTTTTTTTTTTATTTTATCAACTAATAAACATTTTAGAAAGTCTAGGGAAATAAAGATGAAAAATATATTTCAGCTTATATTTCCATGATTCTGATCTAACATGAGAGTGCCTAGACTATCAGCAATATCATTAGATTAAATGTAAAAACAAAGTCGTACTTTGTTGATGTAGGCTATGAAGAAACTGCACTTCATATGACATTAAAAATCAATATTTTTGTTAACGTTAAATAGTGATGCATATTCCCAAATTTAAGTGACTTGTTTCGTCTATTCAACAGTTATTATAATTATTATTACAATTTTTTTTTTTACAAAAAAAAATTTCATAGCTAGAATAAAAAGATTTTGGTTGGTTGAAAGCCCCAATGTAAATAAATAAAAAATAGCAAAAATATTGAACAATTAGCTCAATAGATGGGACTAACGTTACGCAAGACTGGTTGAGAGGAAATTCAATTGAACAAGGGCTAAGGCAGCGGCGGGAGACAGAGGAACATAACGAAGCCATCAGGAAGACAAAGAGGTGCCATATCTTGGGGTTTCCCGTTTAATAAATCAGGCGACTGTTAGCTGTTAGGACCATGGCTGCTATATGTTATCCTCTGTACCCAGTATTTGTCACAACTGTATTATTTGACCTGTCTTTGTTCTATCTTAAGAGCGATTAGAGAGCAAAATATGTGATTTTTATTGAAAACCTGTATTAAAGTTAGCTTATCAATGTTTTTTCTCTCTTCTTAACAAGATAAAATTATTTAAATCGAACCTTTTCTACATTCGTTAGAAAGGTACCAACATCTACAATTGATTTTTAAAAACTTGCAAGTCAATCCAGCAATATTTATGAATCTAGAAAAATAATGTTTTTGTGTTTTGGTTTATTATTTTCAATAATGAACCTTTGTAATAAAAATAAAATAAAATAATAAGTACCTTCAAAATTTGAGGGTTTACGTTTCAAGATGCGTTTAACACGAATAACAAATTAAACAAACCGTCCGCGGCATTTTCCGAAACTAATAGACCAATTTATTTTAAATTTGCCACAAAAAAAAAAAAAAAAAAATACTGGGCCATGCAATGATATCAGATGGTTATTTGTAAAATGCTGGTCGAATAAAAGTGTTTTATTTTAATTTTCGAATACTTATAAAAATCAGTAAAGAAAAAAAAAAAATTTTATCCATAGATACGCCCAAACATCAGTTATTTTTGAAGATATAGAAAAATATGTAAAGTGTTTCAGAATCAGTAAAGTGCGAAAAAAAGATAAAGAAAAAAAAGTTGATCTGTATATTGAAGTCACGATTATAATAGATGTTATTCCACCGAAAATCGGTTATTAATGAAGACGGAGAAAAAATGAAAACGTGATGAACAAAGAGAAGAAAAAAATTTTAAATGGTCGAGCTTCGACTTATAAGAGGTTAGTTATTAGTGGTGATAAAGAAAGAATATTTACTATTTTCAATAATGTTTATTAGTTGTAATAATGGTTATTATTTTCAGTAATGAACCTTTGTAATTGACCAAAAAAGAAAAAAAAAATATTATCCCACTTCTAAATTTGAGGGCTTACGTTTCAAGATGCGTAGAACCCGAATAACGAATAAAAAAAATCCATTTCTCTTGATTAATAAATACAAAAATACGTCATTTTTCCTTTAGTAATATTTCATAGAGAATTAATTTTTCTACAAAATAAAAAAAGAATCATTGAAATTGGTTCAGAACTAGCAGAGATATAGCGTTTTGAATTTAGCAGTGGGGATAATTCATTTTCCTTTGAATAATTTATTGCTGTATATATTAATTAATTGCCTATGTACAGCTTTTTAAACATTTATACCCTAATATTCTTATTTGGAAATAATGAACCATTTGCAGCTTTTTTTTAACTTGCGCTGGACCAACTATTAATTTTTGACGTTAAAATGCTTACTTAATTTGATTTAACCTTTGATGAAGCAGATTATGAAAGCGGGGCCGCTTCTATTAAATGGATTATTTAACCTTCTAAAGTTAATAAAGTTTAGGTACTACAGATTACAGAGATTAAACAGAATCCCGCAGTAACTCCTCAAACTCAGATTTCTGATTAATTATTTATCATCCTTGCTTTATCATCCAAGTAAATTTTTGTTTTCACTGATTTAGAAATATGCTCAGGAATTCCCATCAATGTTTGAATCGAAATTTTGTTGTCCTGCATGTAAATCCGACAGTAGTAATTAGCTCGGAAAATGATTTATATACTTAAAATACACATGGACAGTGGACGAAAAGCTCTCCTTTTTGACGAACATTTTTAAACGAATAAGTTCCTTATTAAAATAATGAGTTTAAATTTTTCTATTACTTAAAAATCGAATAATCTGCTAAAACCATTTATGGATATATTGTATTATTATAATATGACATAATAGTATTAACTGCTGGGCTTCGGAAAATATGCTGAGCCTGAACCCAGCAAAAACAAAGGCAATGCTTATTGGCTCTAAACCTTCCCTCCATCCACTTCCCTACTACTCAATACTCTTTCTCAATAAAACTCCTATCCAATTACAAAAGTCTATAAAAAATCTTGGTTTGGTCAAAACCTAACGTGGAGAACCATATTTCCTAAATTACCAGAAAATAACGAGAGGAGGCTAAAAAGATTACTGAATAGGTTTATAAGTATTATGTATGACCTAACTAGACAATCGCACGTCTCTCAACTGGTGTTCTGGTCAAAGGTGGCTCTATCATCCCGAAGAAAATCCCTTTTTAGCATCTTCTTATTCCAATCCTTGCGAACCAGAAAACCATCCTATACCTTCGACCTCCTTACTTCGTTCACACCCTAAATACAAGATCCCAACCCACCGATCCATGCCTACACTCTCAAAGAACAGCAACCTATGAAAAGTCCTTCATCATCCGTACTACCATACTTTGGAACTCTTTACGCATCTCCCTCCGAAAAGTGTCATCCCTCACCACTTTTAAACACCAATTATTCAACCATCTTCTCAAAAATCAATCTTTCGCACATGTGTCAATCTAGACTTCGATAATACTTAACTAAACTCTGTTTCGATGTTGTTGTCTGTTTTTTTGTGCTTTGTTTTTTAATATTTTTTATTCACATTAACCTATTATAATTTAATTGACTAAATAATCATATATCAAATGAAGCCAGACAAATTGGACTTTTTCTGTTCACTGTATATGATTCTTAGGGGACAGAATGTCCCAGAATAAAAATTATTTTTCATTTCATTACTGTCTAACCGTTAAAAGCTATCATACTTAGAATGATGGTTGAAATAAAAAACCCAGGTTAATTATAAATAAATGTAGCAACCTAATCTTAATAAAATTTATTTTAAGGTCACGACTTAAGAAAAGATTTATACAATATTAATCTACCGTTAAAAAAAATAAAAGAAGATGGCCTCGAGATCTTCTTGTTTAGATTCACTACTACAGTGCTTTAGGTTTTCATGTTGTTTTTTTTTCATTTGTTTTATCATTGTAGCATATTTACTTATTGTATGAAAACATACAGTTGTAAATTTCAAAAAATCAATTAAAAAAAAAAGTATTCCTAAAGTAAATTTATCACTCTACTTAAACCCATATTACTAAATACGTAAGTCTGAGCTAAAAAATGGTGTCATTGTAGAATGACAGCCTCGCATGTGAAATGTAGCTGGTTCATACGCGGTAGCGGTGGCCCTAGGATTTTTCAAAGGTGGTAAAAAAATCTTTAGTTATATAATATATATATATATAATATATATATATATATATATATATATATCTTTAATCTGTATGAAGGAACTCGTTAAAGATCAAATCTGTAGATGCAAAATTTAGGATTCTAACTGTAGCACTGTCTGGTTAGCCACAGTAGCATAAAGTGAAAATAAATGTAAAGATTTTTTCTAAATTCATTAGCTATCCAACGGTATATTATACATATATATTACTATTGTTGTGTTCAAAAACACAAAAAATGTATAAAAAAATATTTGTTCAGTTTTCTCCTTTAGTTGTTTATCAAATTCGCTCAACGTGCATATTTGGCTGTCAATTATCAATGGTAACTATATAATATAGTTATTTTTATAGAATCTATAGAATTAAAAGGTACTTTAGATGGTGAAAGTTTAAAATATCGGCATTCAAGCCCTGACGTACTGTTTTATTCAGAATAAATCCTACATCCTATTACAGTTCATTTAATTTTACATCCATATAGCGAGTTTAATCAAAATCGTTAGAGCCGTTTTTGAGAAGATTATAAAAAGGTGCAAAATGTATTGTATAAAGTAGCACTTCCGATCAGCCGAATGCAATAAAAAAGTTGCTGTAACATCTCAGGTGTATAATAGTCTTATATATGAAATTTCAGTTCCGTAAGACTTTTAGTTTTTGCGCTAGAGTTACCGCACACACACACACACACACAGACCTTTTTGTGGGACTTGGTTATTTGGACTCAGGTATTTGACGTGTATTTCCATTGAAAACTGGAATTCGAAAATACTTTCCCTTACTATATATTTCATATGTAGGTGAGTGAAATTAAAAATAGGAGGTGTGGGTGGGATTGAATCTATCACTCATAATACATATTGGTTCCAAAGTTAAACATAATTTTTTATTACTTTCACGTATCTATACTTGAAATATCGGGCTGATGCGAAATTAATGCAGGTTTCCTCTATTGCAATATCTTAATTCCAATTGTGTAAACAAAGCTAATCCTAACATTGATCTTTATTATACCAAAACAAACCTTATCTAATACCCTCTCTTTCACCATGAATTTGTTTAGTAAAATCGTTTTGTTCAGTGTGTTCAAAGGTCTTGAATCGAAAATGTCAAAGTGCGATTTTCGTCAAATTTATTTTTACGAATTTAAATTAGGGCGCAGCGCTGCGCAAACGGCTCGTAATATTAATGAAGTGTGGGGTCAGGGGGCTATTAATGAGTGCACGGTGCAGCGTTGGTTCCAGAAGTTTCGCAGAGGAGATTTCGACCTCGAAGACAAGGAAGGTCGGGGCCGTCATCTTGCTCTGGACAACGACCAGCTGAGGTCGAAAGTGGAAGAAGACCCAACCAAAACCACACGAGAAATGGCGGCGGAACTCGGTGTGAACCAATCCACAGTTGTACGCCACTTGGAAGCAATTGGTAAGGTAAAAAAGTTGGCCAAGTGGGTGCCACACCAATTAAACGACCACCAAAAAAATCGCCGCTTTGAAATCTGCTCCATGCTTGTGACACGCAATAAAAATGATCCATTTCTCGATCGCATTGTGACGTGCGATGAAAAATGGATCTTATACGACAACAGAAGGCGTTCTAGCCAATGGCTGGGCAAAGATGAACAACCAAAATCTTTCCCGAAGCCCAACCTGCACCCAAAAAAGGTTATGGTCACAGTTTGGTGGTATAATGCTGGTGTTATTCACTACAGCTTTCTCAATCGAGGTGAGACTATAACTGCTGACAAGTACTGTCAAGAAATTGACAGCATGAATCAAAAATTGCAACGTCTTTGCCCAGCATTGATGAATCGGAAGGGGCCGATCCTGCTCCACGATAACGCCAGACCACACTTTGCACAACCAACGCTTCGACGACTGCACGAGTTGGGCTACGAAGTTCTCCAACATCCGCCTTATTCACCTGACCTCTCTCCTACAGACTTCCACTTTTTCAGGCATCTGGACAACTTTTTGAGGGAGAAAAATTTTCAAAACCAGGACGACATTGACAATTCTTTTCGTGATTTCATTGAGTCCAGGGATTCGGATTTTTTTTCTGGTGGAATAAGAAAGCTTGTTGAACGTTGGCAAAAGTGCATTGATTCAGATGGAAATTATTTTGATTAAATATATATGGTTAAAGTAAAGATATGGCGTATTTACAATGCCTAGTAAAAACCTGCATTAATTTTGCATCAACCCAATATATAGCAAGGTGAAGTATTGCGGTAGTAAAAAATTACGAATTCCAGTTTACAGTAAATACACGTTTCAGGACCCCCATTATCCAAACGAATTTCTAATAACGGCTCTAAAAATTTTGATTCTAAACAGAAAATCTCATCTTACAGTTGTCAACAAATTACAAATATACAAGACAGTACTGAAGCCAATATGGACCTACGGACTTGAACTGTGGGGGACAGCTAAACATTCTAACATCAAACGCCAATCCTTCCAATCCAAAGTCCTCCGAACAATGGTTAATGCTCCTTATTACGTCACCAACTCTACCCTACACCACGACCTTAAAATTCCTTTTATTATAGACCTGGTACCATCCAAATTTTCCAAATTTCATCAGAACCTTAGTCATCATCCTAACCCTCTTGCACAATCCCTATCCAGTACCACCCATCCCAACAATCCTTCTCGAAGATTAAAACGGCAGTGGCCGCGAGACGTACTGTAAACGTTTGAATTGGAGTCCTGACAATGGTCAGATCCTCCACTTATGTAATGTATGTTTGTGGCTATTGCGCCCTAGTTCGGCCTCCACTGAGTCACACCAGTGACGCGGCCGAGAGCGAGGGTCTAGGATCTCTTGGATTCCGCTTTTTCCTCCACAAGTGGATCGAAAAGCCCAGTCTGGGGTCCCTATAGCACTTGTATATTTTGTATATAGTTATGTTTGTTTGAATGATGTTTGTTTATTTGCAAACTTTTATTTATCTCAATTATAGGTTAATGTTTTGATTTGTTTGTGTTTTTATATTTATTATTATTTAATTCTATATATATCATTTATTTGTATTTATCTCAATTATAGGTTGTTGTTTGTTTTCTTATTTTGTATATGTATATATATATATTTTATTTGACTTTATCATTGTATACTGTATATATCATGTGAATGGGATCTTATATCACTATTACTAATGTTCATATAGAAAAAAATTGTAATATATCTCAATAAATAAATAAATAAAAAAAAAAAAAAAAATTGATTATACTTAACTATCGAAATCCATCAAGTAGGTTACATTCTGACTAAAATAGTCTGACAGTACTTAAATGCAGAATTTTTTAATCGTCTTTATCTTAAGTACCTTTTGTTTTGTAAATACCAAAAAAAAAAAAAAAAAAAAAAATTCATATCATATTAGCATTGAAAAAAAAAAAAAAAAAAAAAAAAAATATATATATATATATATATATATTATATATATTATATATATATATATATATAATATATATATATATATATATATATATATAACAAGTGAAACGAACTTTATAACCAACTGATGGAGAAAAGTTTTTTTTTTTTTGGATTAATAAAATATATCTTTTATTAATATAATATTTCTTTTTCAATAAAATATTTTGAAGGTATAATAAACCGAAAAAAATCATAATCTATATAGTTGGAAAGCTAAAAATTTTAGAAAAAAGTGTTATCTGTATACAAACTTATATTTATATAATATTATACCCTGATATTATTTAATCTAAAACATATGTTTCTATTGAAACTAAATATTATTCTTTTAATTTTTTTCAAGGTTAACATTGTTTTTTTGTTTTAACAACCGAGGTAAGTAAAAGTCGTGTGCTGCCCGCACTAGATATTTTTAAATTTGATCCAGCGTTTTACAATTATAATGAATACTTTTTTTTTTTTTAAAGCGTAATAAAACCAGGACTGATTTGAAATCCGGGGCTAATCTATCGGGACTGTATTGGAAAATGAAACTCCTTTTCTCATCACCCATACACAATCCTAAATACTTCCCTCTATTTTGAATGTTCGCTTACATATAATATCCTTGATGTAATAAATAATGCATGAGCATCCCATCTGGCCTCGAATGGATAGATACCTAAGCTTCGATTGGAAACCCACTTATTTCTAATCTTGCTTCCCAATCCATTCTCGTTAATCCCCCGACGGGTCTGAAATGAATTACGCCTGTAGCGAGATATAACCTGAAATTGGATTTTTAGCTATGTGTAGTTCCTCTATGAGTCTTTGTCGTGTTATATTAGGTGAAAAGAAGAAACGATCATTCTGTTCTCAATGTTTATCTCATACTGGTCTGAGGTGCATTATATAGGACTAGGCGAAATATCGTTGTCAATTTCGATCGTGGAACTAGAAGATCAAAATCTGAAAGAGGAAATGTTCCTCCTTAGATTTAATCATCGAAGTTTTCCTAATAAGAAAAAATTATGTGCTTAGAGTTAAACATTTTCTTTCATATATCTAGTCTTACATCGACTTATGATACTATGGCCAGTATGACTACACTACAGTGGAAGTACTAAAAATTGTTTATCCAGGTTTAATTAGGATAGGGATGTTTATCTAATATTGTTGGGTGGGGCTAGTTGAGTACAGGGGCAATTTGGACAATCTAAATGTCTCGAGAACTATATACCGCACCCGAAGACATCAAATACCGCAATGAAGGAGTCGCAGAAGGGGACTCTCCGTTTGTTTTTAAAATTATATTTCCAATTTATCATTCAAAGAAAATTACTTGTAGTTCTGTCACTAAGACCATTAATAAAATGTTGATGGCCCAATAGAATTTTTTTTATAGGTATGTTTAGCTGACATTGAACCAATGGTTTGGATAGACGTGTTCAATTTCCCCCATTCCTTATACCTTATTTAACCCATATATGAGGTACGTTGGGGATACTTGACTTTCTTAATTAAAACAGCTGCAATTCTTAAATTCGACTTATTAGAAATATATTACAACTGACACGGCATATAAGGCTCCTATACTAGCTACTACACCACAGGTGAGCTTCAGGACCGATGGTTATTTATATTGAGATGTTTATGGCTCTTCCTTCTGACTTTCAATGTAGCATCCTTCCTTCAATTTCGATGTAGTCTGGTGGAATATGACAAAAGAAACTAAAAAGGTTAAATTACTTCTTAACAGTTACTCCCTGTTGTTATATAACCGTAGTTCGCTGGTTCAATCCGGCCCAGAAGACAATGTTGGGGCCATCAAGGTTGTCCTAGAGATTTTCTAGCACTGTGTCTGGTAAGTAAGCAAATTCACAAGACTAGCTTGAACTTTATGATTAATTTCTTGGTATAAATAGGTAATGGTGGTAGGTAAATTTTATTTTAATGGTAACAAATAAACAAGTAACCGAACAGAACAAGAGTGTGAAGGTTTTGGTGATTACACCAAGGTGAATATTTGTTAATCACACATTATAAAATGATTAGGTAAGCAATCGCGTGGTAACACACACTATTTAAACTATGATACAAAACTAAAGCATATTTTTTATTCTTTATTAAAAATCAAAACATATGTTTTTATTCTCGATTAACCTTCTGCAATTTATAATTAGAAAACTTGATTATAAATAAAAATAATGAGTGGAGAAAGACTTTTGTTAGTGAATGAATTCAGAAAACTAAACAAAAATAAAAAACATATATTCATATATATAAATGGCGTAAACACCATATTTTACTCTATACGAAGACATCGCTCGTAGAAACGTTTTGGTTATACACTTGAATAATTTATGTTGCTTTTAACTAAAAATCACATATACTTAAAACGATTAATTTTATACAACTATGGATTTTTTAAAGTATATATAAACATATCTGAACAGTAAGTATTTTCGCTTGCGGTAGTCTTTGCAGCATTTGGCGTCGTCTCAACTAATGGGCTGTGCGCTATTAATCTCTATACCGAGAGAAGGTTGGACTGGAAGTAAATGCATTATTAAACTGAGGTACCGCGAGAAACTTACATTATTAATACCGGGTAACCCAGTCAGCGGGATTGTTCACGGTAACCTCCTGCCTGTAATTAATTTTGAGAATCTTCGTTAATCGTCGAAAATTAATGTGATTGAGTATTAATTTTGTATTACGGAAACTTCGTACCTTTAAAAGAGATTTTTTCACAAGCATTTAATTAAATCAAACACCTTAATAATTTATAACTCGTCATATTGTAGATTATATCATCTGGAACAGTTTTACATTTGTCAAGAAAAAATTGAAGGTGAAGAATTCTTTTATATAATGTGAACATTGATATATTTTGAACAAGAAGGCTAAGCATGATAGAAACTTAAACTGTCAACTATTTTTCTCACTTATTATATAATAACATAACTACTACAGAATATTTTGACACTGCAAGATTAAAAGTTATCTTTATTTTATTATTAAAATATAGAGAACTTGGAAATTTTTGTTTTTCATATATGTTCTTTCTTTTTTTTTTTATTCACTGCAAACTTATCTCTTGGTAGAGGAACTGTGAATTAAATATTTACATTAAGAACAATATTGGAGAAGGCCAGAGAGTACAATATTACCACACACAATATCTTTATTGACTTCCAGCAGGTCTATGGCATTATTATTAAAGAGAAATTCTAAGAAAATCTTCTTGAATAGGGAACGCCCCCAAATTTGAGAACATTTGTTAAACGTCATAAATTACTGCAAGCTTTGTATAACAGATACTTCAGACCCACTTTAAAAGAAAGAAAAGCCTTTTTATAAGTGTTTAAATAAATAAAATATGTTATTAATCTATAGCTAGTCACATCGTAGATTATTTGATCTGTAATAGCTTTCTATTTATCAAAAAAATGTGAAGGTGAAGAATTCTTTTATATAATGTGGAAAACGATATAAGAAGGCTAAGCATGATAGAAACTTAGACTGCCTGATGGTTTCTTCGCTTAACAATTACAGAAATCATAGTCTTAACAAATAGTCATAACATAACAATTACAGAATATTTTCACACAACAAAACTATAAGTTATTAATTAAATTAGTTTAACTTTCGCTTTTAGCGATATTTACATCAATAAAGTAACATGATTCAGCACTAGTACATTCGAGTGTCAGTCATCTTCTGTAATTCAAAAGCGAAAAATTCAGCCTTTGGATATCTTATTTTTTACCAGGCTTTCTAAACAACCAAAGGAATCAGTCATTCCAGCCGGAAGGTTTATAAAACATTTTTGATGGATCATTCTATGTGACTAACGACTCTATAAGAACCATAGTTTCAAATTTTTGCATGATAATACTATGTATTGGGTTGTCTGGCATGTTCGTAGTGAAATTTTGACAAAATTAAACTTGATGAACAGCTTAAAATTTATTTATTTAATCTACAAAATTGTTACCACCATTAGCGATGAAGGGTAATCCTCCTATCTGAAGCTTAATAACTTTTGCCTCGTCCTTAAAGACACATGGGGCATACTAACTGACTCACATAGCTCATGGGTAACCCAAACTTGGTAACGACAGATGTTCCCGGCCTTCTTTAGGTGGTCAGAAACGGTCGGTTTGCCGACTTTTAACTCCGCAGCTATCTCACGGACAGTAATTCTTGGGTTGTTTGCGATGTCCGTCATAATATCCACGGTGTCAAGAGTTGAACTCCGGCCAGCCCTGGATTGGTCTTTCAAATTGAAATCTCCTGATCTAAACAGCGAAAACCACTTCTGAACAGTTATATCAGCAATTAAATCGCTATCATACACGGCACAAATCCTTCTTGCAGTTTGGGCTGCGTTTTTCCCTTATTTAAAAAATAAAAGCATAACAAGCCAAAAATGTACTGAATCGTCAATCATGTTCGTTCGCAATAAACTACACTACTGAGCCTTAATAAAGACGAATTCAGTGTATAAACATAGTTGATTCCATGAGTATTAAAGGTATATAAATAAACATTAGCTTTGTGATAAAAGGTAAATTTTATTTTTAAAATCTGTACGAACTTTTCGGACAACCCAATACGATTTCCAAGACAAGGATCCATCAGCACAGACACTTTAAACCACCATTAAATCATACAGACCACCTGAAGGCATTTTATATTATTTAAAAAAATAATTTATCATTTATTTGTTTTTAGGAAAGAACTCATTCCAAAGAATCCTATCACTAATTAATCTGGACATAGTGTTTATTAAAAAAACCTTTAAATAATGTACAAAAAAACACTTAACTCGTTAATAAAAATAACTATAGGTTAAATTTTTGTAAATAGATGAAAAAAATAAGGATATTTTCAATTATAATACATAATTTTTTTTTTCAACTTTACATAAAAAGCCTCAGGTCCTACTAACTTTAATAAAATTGAATTGATATCACTGAGTGGTTTCTTCACATGTCACTTCCTTGCCCATAATTATAATTCGGCACTTTTACTTGTTTTATTTATTGTATATACAGTAGTAAAAATAGATGAATTATACTTACAATAACTTTACCTAAGCACCTAAAATAAAATATAATTAAAAATTAAATTAACAGTTCAACAATAAATAATATTTAGTATGTAAACAATTTCGGAGTTGAATAACAATAACAACCCTAATAGACACTCACAATTACACAAGAGAACTGACCAACCCTCAATAAGTTGCTATCCCAGCAATGAAAAAATACATTTCCTCCATGGTCCATTGGTTTAATATATTAATCCAATAAGTATTTTAGGTGCCTGTATAAATATCTAAAGGTAGATTGGAGTATATCCATAAATATGTGATTTGTTACTATTTAAGTGTTCATAATATTTCTGAGCGCAAAAGTAAAAAAAGAAGGTTTATACGAGGAAATCGTAAATCTGTACATTATATTTTATTAAAACTCCTGGCACCTAATTTTTCTCTAAATTGGGTGTCTTTCTAGAAGATCCTTATAAAAAGAAAGAAAGCTAGGATATGAAAGACAACATTTATACAGGGATTGTGGGAGAGAATGGGTTTCGTGATATAGTCCTAGCGAATAGGATCATCTGCCGGCCAAACACCACTAGCAATATTCCTCACCAAAACAAACTCCGTCTTACAGAAATTCTCTCCTTATAGTAATTAAAAATTAAAAGAAAATATGCCTGACTGTCATAGGATCTGCGGTAGAAGGAAAACTTAAAATTCTTTAAAATATTCGTCTAATTCCTACATCTATTGGTACTCCATGTAATAATTCTCTCTCTTTTTATACATCTTTTTATTAATCGAAATACACAGTATGTACAAAGTTATTTAATAAATAATTGTTACAATGTCCTTATTGAGGATCTATAATCGACTGTTGAAATTCTCATAGGTAGAAATACACATATATTATTTTTATATAATGTTACTATTTACATAAATTTTAACCCTCATCTATTTTTACAATATTTAAATTATTTATACTTAACGATTTCATTATATTCTAGACAGGAAACAATGAATATTGAGTAACTAAAGTATGAAACCAAAATGTTTGTTTAAAATTTATGTAAATATCGTGGAAAAACTGTATCGATTTCCGATTTATAGTTTGTTTTACTATATTTCCAATCATTTGGTGTAGTTAATCCTATTTTTTCATTTAAAAATGCAAGAACTGGTAGATTTTTGTAATCTGCAAAATATGCATATAACATCAGAATCGATAACGTTCACGAAAATTAATAACGATATCCTATCTATATCACAGACCGGTTTGCATGCTTCAGTCTAGAGCATATTGGAAACGTCACCATGGTTACGAAATCAAATCTTATACCCGTGCTGAAAATCGCATAACGCGCCTAAATAAGTTGGAAAAAAAACATATAAGTCCGACCGAACTCGGGTTTGATTTTTCATTTTACTTTCACTTACCAATGTGTGAATTATATATTAAAGGAAAGTATTGCGATCACGAACATTTTCGAATTCCAGTTTTCAACGTTTAGTTTTAAAAAGATCTAATTTAAGGTCTCCTGAGTCCAAATGACCAAGTTACGCAAAAAGATCTGTGTCTTTGTCCGTGAGTGGTGAGTATAGCACGAAAGCAAAAAATCGTACTATGATAAAATTTTATATTTAAAGCATTTATACGCCCGGGATGTTACAGCAACTTTTTTATCGAAATCGGCAAACTACTAGAATCACTTTATGTCATGCATTTTGATTAGACTGGCTATATCGTTGTAAAATTCAATGGGATTTAATATAATGTAGGTTTCATTCTGATTAAAATTACAGGACTCAAATGCCGATATTTTAAAATGTATTCCTTAAAAGTACTATTGACTGTTTAGATAAAAAAAAAACAAAAAAACATATCATCTTGTTAGAATTGATAAAAAACTGTTTGAAGTGAGCGGATTCGAAATCCAGCTAAAGGACAAAACGTCAAAAAATATTTTAAATCATTTTTTCATATTTTTAAACATAAGAACATTAATATAAATATATGTATATAGAAAATTGTAATAGTTGACGAAGAGTGATGAAAATCTGATAAAATAACTGGTTTTGTAGTTAATTTTTTTTTTTTTTTTTTTTTTTTTATTGAGAAATATTACAATCTGTTTCAGAATGAACAATAGTAATAGAGATATATGACCACATTCATACAATATATACAGAAAATAACGATAAAGTCAAATTACATAAAATAGAAAAAAAATCATTTATATGTACAATAAAATATAACAAAATAAAAAATAAAAAAAAAAAAAAAAACAAAACAAAAAAAACAAAACTACAACAACCTATAATTGAAATAAATACAAAGTTGGCATATAAATAAAAATCATACAAACAAACATAACTATATACAATATTTACAACTGCTAAGGGGACCCCAGACTGAGCTTTTCCCTCCACTTGTGGAGGAAAAAAGCGGAATCCAAGAGATCCCAGCGCCTCTCTCTCAGCCGCATCACTGGTCTTAGCCAGTAGAGGCTGAGTTAGGGCGCAATAGCCACAAACATACAGTACATGAGTGGAGGATCTGACCAGTGTCAGAACTCCAGTATAAATGTTATAGAACGTCGCGGGGCCACTGCCGTTTCAATCTTCGTGGAGGATTGTAGGGGTGGGTGGAGCTGGAGAGGGATTGAGCTAAAGGATTAGGATGATGAAGAAGGTTCTGATGAAAATTAGAAAAATTTGGATGGTACCAGATCTAAAATGAATGGAATATTGAGGTTGTGGTGTAAGGTACTGTTGGAAACATAATAAGGAGCATTAACTATTGTTCGTAGGACTTTGGATTGGAAGGATTGGATGCGTTTGATGTTAGAGTATTTAGCTGTCCCCCACAGTTCAAGTCCGTAGGTCCATATAGGTTTCAGTACTGTCTTGTATATTAGTAATTTGTTGTCAACTGTAAGATGAGATTTTCTGTTTAATAGTCTGTATAACTGGCCGAATCTGCGGTTGAGTTCTTTTCTTTTAAGTCTTGTATGTGGGTTCCACGTTAGTCTTTTGTCTAGTAAAAAGCCCAGATACCGGACTGTGTCTGAGGAAGGAAGCGGTATGGAATTGAATTTAACTGTTGGGCAGGATTTGCGTCGAAGGGTGAATGTGACGTGTGTGCATTTTCTTTCGTTCACCTTAATACGCCAAGCATTACACCAGTCTTCGACAAGGGAAAGGTGCCTTTAGCGATGCTGCTTCAGGATCGGAATCGGATGATAAAATGGCTGTGTCATCAGCAAATGTTGCCAGAAAGGTATCGGGATCGGTAGGGATATCGGCGGTATAGAGGATGTAGAGGACGGGTCCTAAGACGCTGCCTTGAGGAACACCGGCCTCAACAGTATAATGTTTGGAAAACTCTAAACCACAGCGAACTCGGAAGGAGCGGTTTGATAAATAGGACCGGAGGACTAGGTATAAGGATTGGGGTAAATGGGTTTTGAGCTTAAAGAGCAATCCCGGGTGCCACACCCGGTCAAAAGCTTGCGCTATGTCCAGAAAGGCACCCGAACAATACTCCTTGCACTCAAGGGCGGAGGAAATGTGGTCTACAACTCGGAGTCCTTGCTGAACCGTGGAATGTTGAGGACGGAATCCAAACTGGTGTGAAGGAAAATTGTTAAATTTGGCTAGGATTCGTTTTAATAGGAGTTTTTCGAAGATTTTGGAGAGGATCGGAAGAAGGCTAATAGGTCTGTAGGATGACGTACAGTTGGAGGGTTTATCTGGTTTTAGGAAAAGGATGATAGTCGAGTGTTTCCACAACAGAGGGAAATAGGTAGTGCGTAGGATACAGTTATAGATATATGTAAGGAATGTAATGGCTTTAGGTGGAAGTTGTCTAAGAATTTGAGGAGTAAGGAGATCGTATCCAGGGTATTTACGGAGAGGAAGCTTTTTAAGAAGATATTTGACCTCAGAGGGATTGATTGCTTTAGGTGGTAAGGAAATTGGTATCGGTGACGTAAGGAACTCTTCAACTATTGCGGTATTGGTTGGATTGGGATCAGAATGAGGAGTGAATACCTTGGAAAGGTGTAGTGCAAATTCCTGGGCCCTATCTTTGTCAGAAGCAGCCCAGGAATTATCACTACGCCGGAGAGGATGGGATATCAGGGGAGATTTTAGGATTCTCTTCGTGACATTCCACAAGGAATTGTCACGAGTCGAGAGAGAGGAGAGGTAGGAATTGTAGGATTGAGAACGGAAGATCGCCAACTCCCGCTTTAATTGTCTACAATAAAAGTTATAGGAGTGGCGATCTGCTGGGTGGCGGGTGCGTTGCCATAATGTTCTGGCTCGGCGTTTGGTGTGGATTAGGTCTAGGAGGTGTTGTGGTAAATGGTTTTTGTAAGAATTTATTTGGGAGTGCTTGGGAACGGAGGCAGTCCAGGCGGCTTGTTGAATCGAGGTTGTAAAGGAATAGACGGCATCGTCAAGGTCAGTTTGGGTTTTGAGAGTCACTCTGAGGTCAATATCATTGGTGAGGATTTCGCGGAAGAGGTTCCAGTTGATAGGGCCTCTGATGAATGACGGTGGGACAGGTTTAGGCATAGGTGTTAAGGATACATTTAGGATCAGTGGACTATGGTCAGAGGATAGTTCATCAAGGCGAGTTACGGAATAGTTCAGGGAGCCTAATCCGCTGTGGACGAAGAAGTCGAGGATGTCTGGATTACGGTTAGGATCTGTTGGCCAGTAGGTAGGGGAATTGGGAGGTAGGAGATTAAGCGTCGGGAGTTGAGTGCAGCCTGCAATGTCCGTCCACGAGTATTTGTGGTCCTGGAACCCCATTGTTGGTGCTTGGCGTTTAGGTCTGCACCCAGAATAAAGTGATTCCCCAATGAGTTGAGGAAGGATCCAAATTGGGTAATGGAAATAGAATGTTTAGGAGGGCAGTATGCTGATGCGATGACGAGCGGAAAGGAAAAGGTCTTGATTATAACAGAGGTGGCTTGTAGGAAGTCGTGGGCGGGAAGTGGGTGTAAGTGATGGGAGAGGGATCAGTGGACAATGACTGCAGTACCGGCATGGGCTTTGCCGTCTGGATGGTCTGTCCGGTATGTCGTGTATTCAGGTATTTTGAAGTACTGTTTAGTGGTTAGTCTAGTTTCAGTAATGAGTGCAATATCAACGTTTTTGTCTTGCAGTAAGGCTGTAAGTTCGTCAGTGTGAGTTCTAACACCATTCGCATTCCAAAGGAGAATGGATAAGGAATTAGGTGAGGTCATTTATGGTTTTTGTAAGGCAGGAATGAGATTTGATACAAGGTTCGTAAGGAGTGATATTAGAGGCATAACTAGGGATTTCATTTCGGAGATAAAGGATGTCATCAAACTGGTAAGGTCTGTGGCGTTTGAAGGAGGAGGAATATGAGAGATTTGTGGCGGATTAGGATTTTTAGGATTGGTTATATTTTGAGGAAGAGGTATTTGTGGAATGGACTGAGGATATTTAGGTACATTTTGCAGTTCCGGCAGGGCCTCGGCTTCACTACATTGGTTCCCACCTCCAAGTAAGTGGGCAAATGATACATTGGCATCGATTATTTTTGAGGGTTCTCTTCTAGTTCTTGTCTGTCTTGCTGTTTCATCCAGTACTTGGGGTTTTTGATACCTGGTCCTTAGTTCCTTATAGATTTGGCATCCTTTGTAGTTGGCCGGGTGGTCCTTGAGGCAATGAGCACATACAGCGGGTGTTGACTTTGGTTTTGTACATTACACAGACTTGTGCTGTTCACCGCATTTCACGCAGCGTGGTATGTGATAACAGTAACTTTTGGTATGACCATACGCCTGACAATTGTGACACTGAACAATTTCTCTCTTGGTGTAAGGTTTTTCGACTTTTACACTTGTATAGTACAGTCTTTTTAGATCGTAAATTTTTTCTACCCCTGACAATGGTTCCAGGTCAACAAAGAATAGAGGAAGTTGAACTCTATCTTTTATGACATTAGTGACTTGGCGCACTTTGTAACCCATCTCGATAAGTTCTTCTTTGATAGCTTCAACTGGTGTAGAAGAATGTAGATTTCTGATTACAACTCTAAGAGATCTCTCTTGGCGTAGCTGGTAAGTATGGAAATCCGCTTTAGTATCAGTTAGATATTTCACTATTTTTCTATACGTCTCGGCGGTGGTCGGTGATATTTTGGTGTCATTGATTCTACTCATACAGTAGTAGCTGGTGGAGTCGGTAATTTTATTCAATTGAGCACACAACAACTGAAAATTTTTAATATTTTTGACAAATATCGGTGGAGGCCGTGGTTCACTGGGTGTAGGAGCAGATTCCATGTTTTCTTTTTCATTATGTAGAATTTGAAAAGGATTTGGAGTGAAAAACGGAGATTCATCAGTCATCCCTTGTGACGATGTGCCAGGTTGTGGTTCAGATTCGGTATTAGTACCTGAAGGGGTTCCTTGCTGATTTAATTTTTTATTAGTATCACGGCGGGGTCTTTGTTTTATGGGGGACGTGATTGAACCACTAGATCTAGATCTTTTAGTTGATGCTTTGGAGGACATCACTTAGTGAAAATATCGCATTTCATGTGAAGAAGATAATGAGATAATAACTAGATGTGGGAAATAAAACAATAACTAAAGAAAAGAAAAAGCAATCCCGGCCTTGCCGAGCTACTGGCAATCAGCTGATGTGAAGAGGTTACCCAGCATTCACTTTACACTGTAAATTGTAACAAAACTTACTGTTCTTTGCTCCAATATTTACTGCTGCTGTTATCTTGAAGTCTGGTGAGGTTTTCAAGATTGTACTGAAGTGAATTCCAACTGAAAAAGCAAGAAATCCAAGAGACGATTTGAATGATGACTGCTATACTCATGCGCATGCGCAGAACTCTGTAGTTAATAATATAATATATGATTTAATAAAACACATGTTTTTACCGAAATATAATTTAATAGATTCCTTAACCTTTTTACTATCAGTTACTTGTATTGTTTGTTTGTTTATTTATTTAACGTCACTTTATGCTACTATGGCTAATCGGACGATGCTACAGTGGGAGTCCTAAATTTTGCCTATCCAGGTTTTATTAGGATAGGGATCTTTAACGAGTACCTGACTTCGCACAGGCTCGGGACCACCTTTTAACGTCCCCTCCGAAGGACGGCGTAACTAAGGACCACCTGCTGGTTTGAACTCGTAACCTTTAGCATGGGAGGCTGTTACGCTAGCCACCCAGCTACAAGTGATCCCAAAGTTACTTGTATATTTCATCCCTGATTGTATTTCAAAAATTTTAAATTGATTTTAACAACTGAGGTAAGTTTTTTTTTTTTTTATACTCTGATTACTAACTTGGGTGTATAAAGGCGTCTGCTCGCTGTAATGAACTTGGAAACACGTGTGTTTGATTTACTGTACTGCTAAGGGATTTACTCACAAACTCTGTGCTTGATATTGGTTGAACTTCCGATATGCATCGGATCCCTCTTAGCTCTACACTTAAAACAGGAGTGGTGTATAATTTATATAATACCTGAATGTACCAGTTATTTATAACATTTAGTGAAGAAGAAAAAAATAGTTATGTGTATAATCACTGTTTAAGACTAGTTTCTTCTATCGTACATATTAGCAAATGGAACCCTGTTACACTGTTTTGATTTAAAATTTAAATAATTATTATTTTTAGTCATGATACTAATTTGAATGAACTATTATGCTGATTGAAATTATTTATAAATTAATATATGCATAATGTTTAAATTCTTAAATTCCATTTTCTCAGTTTCTGGTTTTTTTTTTTAGAATTCATATCAAGAAATCATTCCATTGTTTGGCACACATTAAAATTTTCAGCTTTCCCATTCGAGTGTAAAACTCCTTAACGATTTTCGCTTTCAGAGATTTCGGAAGACCTTTAACGACTTCAAGAACTGAGTCACTTTTAAAATGATTATATGGTCTCATTAATGTAAACTTCAGAGGGATCAAGAGGGTGAAAATTCCACTCTTCTCATAATTGATTAAAATGTGGAAAGTGCTACCAACCTGCCCGCTCCATCTCAACCTCGTTTTAAAATAACTTTTTTACATCAATCAATAATTACACCTAGGTTATATTTATTATTTTTAAGCTCTTGGTTAGTATATGCTAAATAGTATAATATATAAAAGATCTTATTTTGATATATACATTTTTAAATTATAATGAACATACATATACTCTAAATTTTGATTATACTCTACTCTTTTCCTGTGAAAAAAAAGTCTTCAACCAACGGGGGGTAAATTATAAACATGATTTAGAATAGATCACATGTGTGTTAAAGCAGTGGGTAGATTTTATGGGGGATTAGGAATGATGATTAGGCGTTTTTAACTGCGCGGTTTTTTACGCCAGTAGATTTTATGTAATCTCTCATTTTTTTAACTTTATAAAAAAGTAGAAAGGGACTATTATAATAATAATAATAATTATTATTGTGTTTGGATGTATCTACTTCTGTATTATTTGATCAATAATAATCTATTACTTTGTTAATTGTATAAAAGTATACTTTCCCCATGGATATATTTATATATATAATATTTATTGGATATAAAAATATATTATATATTATGTAATCAAATTTATCCGTAAATTATGCTTCTAATACATATTTATTGTATCATCTCATTATGCAAACCCTTTGTTTGAGGTAAGTGGTCCCTTTAGTGACTGGAAATAGGGCAGGCATATTAATTCAGCGGAGAGTGGAGTATGGTCTGAATTGATACCTTGGAGCTGTTATGGGATGCCAAGCACGTACATAATCTCTCTGCCTAGAGGAGTCTGCTTCCGCCTCTGATCTTTACAGTTGGCTTAGCCAGCAACTGAAACCAGTAGTTTCTCTGTACTACATTTAATTCCATTAAATATATAAAAAATCATTCTTATATATGATTTCTTTTATTTTATTACTAATCTATAATTTTAATTATTTTCGGCACACTCTTATCATATCGTATTAATGTAATATAAAATGGTACTAATTGTACCAATTAAATTTTTCTGGTTGTGGACTGTATGAAAAAAAAATAATAAAAACTTTAAATTTATATTCTGCCCAGAATAAGGGATCTCCAAGTCGTTTTACAAATAAATTTAAGATAGACAGCAGCTTACCTAATCGCCTTCTTGTGTCTTCTAGAACGGGCCCGCTCAGGCTCGGCAGTCTCCTCCAGCTGCTCCTAGATTTATCTTGTAAAACTTAGGAGAACCTAAATTCTTGAAATTGAGTCCCTCTATCGTGACCGGGAACCGAATATCACTACAAATATCGTCACGGACTACAAAAACATGCAATCGGGACAGAATCTCAATTCACACTGACGCTATAGCAAAAAACAAAAGACGGTCGAATAAAACATCTGTGCCGTATCCACGGCGCGACCTATTTAAATTAAAATTAAAATAAATCAAAATAAATATTATTATTTTTAATTCGCGTAATCGCGAACACACACCCGCCCCTGAAGGTTCCTACCTTCAGCAAAATCAAATAAAGTATTCAAAACATTTTTTTTTAAACTATAACCTAACTAGAACTATTTTTTAAACAAACAAAAATACAATCTAAACGTATTTACAATATATACAACGACTGCTGAGCCGGGACCTACTGAGATGGTAAGGGATATAGTTTCACGACCGGCCGTTTATAATTTCCGGAAGAAGTCCGAACTATGGCCACACAGACAACACCATCGGCAGGATTTTCCTTTCCATCGACAGGAAACCACGAACCATTGGGGGTTGTTTCCTGGATTTTGACTATCCTATTGGTCACGAAAGTGTGCCACCTGTCTGACGAAGCACGGATCCAGCAAAGAACTATTTCTGAGTAGGTAAAATATATCGTACGATCGACGGGTATACGATGAGTCAACGTCTTGGTAAGCGTGTTCACTAAATTGGTTACAAGTAATGCGGCACATAATTCTAGTATAGGAATAGACAATAATTTTGAAGGAGCTACTTTCAGCTTTCCACTGATCAGACTGACCTTAGGTTCATAACCAACTTGCTCGACCTTAGCATATACCACCAATCCATAACCCACCATCGAAGCATCTGAAAACCATATTAAAGTTATTTTTGCTTCAGGGTAAAATCCTATATGCCGTGGAATTCTCACATCTCCCAAACTAGTAAATTCGGACTGAAACTGTTACCATTGTTTAGCAACTGAGTCTAACGTTAGCTCATCCCAATCTACCCCTTCTTTCCAAAGCCATTTTATAAAAACCGCATAAAACATAACTGGATCTAGCAGTCCCATCGAATCCAAAATCCGGAAGACAGTTGACAAAATGTTGCGCTTTGTGCATCTCTTAAATTCATTATCTATTTTGAATTGCAAGAAATCGCTCTTTGGAACCCATCGTAAACCCAGAACTGACGAAGGATTTTTCTCTGAAAGGTTTTCACGCATTTCTCGCGGCTCTTTGTTGGACTTTGAGGAAGGAAATTCAATTAGGTTAGAACACCACTTAGTTAGTTCAAAACCACCCCTCTGAAACATATCACGAGCCTTTCGACTGATCTAAAGCCTCCCGTACTGAAGGGAGTGAGGTGACCAAGTCATCCATATACGTATCACGGGTTATCAAATTTGCGACCTCCGGGAAACTTCCTTTCTCGTCTTCGACCAGCTGGTGTACCGTACGCAGAGCTAAGAATGGAGAGGATGACATCCCGAAAACTACACAATTGAGTTCATAAACTTGAATGGGCTTTCATCGGGAGAAAATCTCCATAGAAATCTCTGAAATTTCCTATGTTCAGGAGTTACCCAAATCTGTCTATACATCTGCTTGATATCTGCAGTAAGTGCAACTTCAAAAATTCTAAAATTTATTAATAACGACATAATATCGATTTGCAACTTCGGTCCGACAAATAAAATGTCATTCAATGATTTTCCGGAAGTGGTTTTCGAACTCGCATTGAAAACAATTCTCAACGGTGTGGTCAAACTTTGAGGTTTGAATATTCCGTGGTGGGGGATATAATATCCTTCAGAATTCAAATCTGCATTAGGAACTAATGATGCATGACCTTGGTTTAAATAATCTTGGATAACATCATTATATGTTTTCCTAAATTCTTGTGAATGACTTAAGCGTTTTTCTAAGGCTATGAGACACCTTTTGGCAACTGCAAGGGATGACCCTAAACCACAGGGTTCTTCATGGAAAGGTAAATGTACAATATACCTTCCAGATTGAAGCCTCTTTATAGTCGACGAAAATATCTCCTCACACTTAGCATCTTGAGGACTTAAGATAGGTCTTGTAGGAGAAAGAACTTCCTCAATTTCCCAAAAGGATTTTAATAAACTTTCTATCGGCGTCTCGACAGTACAACAGAGTGATACCTTAGGTTCTACGCTCTGAATGATTGGCGCTTTTCCCATCAATACAAATCCAAATGGACTTTGTATTGCTATCGGTTGATCAGAGGAACCCCGAACTAGACGCCCTCCCAGAAAATATGGACAAAGCTCCGAACCAATAATTCCATCAATGGCACCAGGAGTGTCAAAATTTGGATCTGCTAGCTCTAAATTGTTAAAATGATCCATTTGAGCCCTATCTATCGGGATTGATGGCATTCTATCAACAATTTTGTCAACAACGAACGAATCAATGTCATACATTACATCAGGATTTCTTATTGATGACAATACAAACATTGTTTTGCCCCCAACCGGTTTCGATAAGCCTCCAAACACCAAAATAGAGGATTTTATTTTTTCAATAGAGAGCCCCAATCGGCGACATGCGCTCCAAGTGATGAAGTGAGACTGACTTCCTGAATCTATCAACATTCGTACCCTTTGTAATTGCCCCGAACTATCTCGGACGTTTCCTACTACCGTTGCTAGAAGCATTGTATTTTGTAAGGGAGGAAGATGTTTATCTTTATACAATGAACAAAGACTTGTACTCGGATCCGATGTTCGGTCTTTAGGGGGATTCACCTCGTTTAAATCGGCCTTGTTGCGTTGAAATTCGAAATGCAAGAGAGTATGATGAGGTAGATCGCATTTCGAACAACTTTTAATTATGCTACACTCTTTTGACCTATGGTTCTGAGAAAAACATTTTTGACAAAGTCTCTTATTCTTAATCTGCCTATAGCGATTCCAAGGGGACAATTTTGAGAACTTTGCACAATCTAGAATTGTATGCGAACCCTCGGAACAAAATTCACAGCAAGATCCTGGAATAGGGTCTGGGGTTACAGATTTTGTAACAAATGAATGAGTAGTGCGTATATTACGCTTTGGTTGCTGGAAAGTTTCTGATAGAGGTATTGTCTTAATTTGTTTTTCTAAAAATTTAACCAAATCAGAGTATTCGGGAATATTTTTATTTCTATGAGCGGCCTCAAATTCCCTTCGTGTAACCGGATCAAGAACCCTTAGACCCATATACAAAAAAATATAATCCTCAAGAGAATTAATAGAATCTAATTGCTTCAGCGCTCCGATCGAAGCACAAAATTTAACTAAAACCATCGTCAAACCTTCTCGACTCTCTGATTTGAGCGGTTTAAATCCATAAATTTGATCTATATAACTATCGGCTAAGCTTCGATCATCATTATAACGATCAAAAAGACTCTTCCATATTACCCTATAATTGCTGGCTATTGGTTTTAGTGTTTTACAAATGCTAGCGGCTGGACCGTTCAATTTTGAAACTAAATATTGTAATTTTTCTAACTCAGATAAGCCCTCGTTTTCGTGAACTAATGTTTTAAACAATTCATAAAACACTGGCCATTCATCTGCACGCCCATTAAAGGTAGGAATATCAATTCTTGGAAGTTGTACTTTCCTTTCCGGTTCAGCATTCATTTTTCCGCCCCTCGATTCAGTAGGACCTACCGTCGATTTAGTCAATTCCCTAGCGGCGACTAACCTAACCAATCCTACCATATCTATCAATACATCGTCGAACTCCGGTGTAAAATTTTTATCTAACTCACATTGAATTTCATTAATCCTAAATTCTGTCTTCTCAAACTCAACTACCGTTTCGTCTAAGGATTGATATAAAATTTGAAATTGATCAAGTAATTTTTTATCTTGGCTAGTGACTTTTAAAGCAAGGTCGTATAGACGTTGAATCCTTTTAAAATATTTTTCTTTCTTTGCAATAAGTACTCTTAAAGATGATTCGGACATGTTTGCAAATAATTTTTAATTTAACTTCTAAAATTAATCACTAAGGCAACCTACCAAATAATAAAAAAAAAACAGATGTTTTAATTCGATATAATATCGATAAAGAGATCGATCGGATATCGATTTATCGATACAGTTCCTATCGATTCTTGGGCTCAAAAAATCAACCCTTTTGCCCAGATTACGAATAGAAATTGTATAAAACGGATTTAACGATCAATCCCAATTTCTAAAAATCCGGCCCGGAGGACCAATAAATTATGGTACTAATTGTACCAATTAAATTTTTCTGGTTGTGGACTGTATGAAAAAAAAATAATAAAAACTTTAAATTTATATTCTGCCCAGAATAAGGGATCTCCAAGTCGTTTTACAAATAAATTTAAGATAGACAGCAGCTTACCTAATCGCCTTCTTGTGTCTTCTAGAACGGGCCCGCTCAGGCTCGGCAGCCTCCTCCAGCTGCTCCTAGATTTATCTTGTAAAACTTAGGAGAACCTAAATTCTTGAAATTGAGTCCCTCTATCGTGACCGGGAACCGAATATCACTACAAATATCGTCACGGACTACAAAAACATGCAATCGGGACAGAATCTCAATTCACACTGACGCTATAGCAAAAAACAAAAGACGGTCGAATAAAACATCTGTGCCGTATCCACGGCGCGACCTATTTAAATTAAAATTAAAATAAATCAAAATAAATATTATTATTTTTAATTCGCGTAATCGCGAACATAAAACATCAATCATAACTTAATATAAAAAGAAATAGCAGGTCTTAATCAATTAGGGAGCGGTATGGTCAAGTGGGTGGAGCACTAGTCTGCTGTTATCCAGAGATTGGGCTCAGATCCTGGCTAAGGCAGAATTGTTTATTCTGTTATTTCATACAGATAGAAACCCTGAGGTATGCAGATCCTTCTGGCACATCCAGTCTTTATACAGGGGGTACTCAAACATTAGGGATAAACCTAGACCTGATCATCTTCTTGAGCAGCCCTTGGCAGCTATTTTTTCTTCGACTATTGATGAGAGATAATAAAAAACAATAAATATTTATTTAATGTGGATTATAAATAAATAAAACAATGTTTTAGTTAAAAATAATAATGAGAGATTAGAACTATACAGAGAAAAAAATTAGTCTATTTGCTTTCAATTGAACATCATGGCCCATTTTACATGACAATTGTATATTATCTTCATTTTTTTTTTGTCAAGAACTGTAAATAATTGTAACGGTTCAATTGTTTAAAATTGTTTACTGTTCAGAGCAGATGTTTCATATAATGTGTGTATAAGCAGCATGTCCTATTAGGATTAGATTTTACACCTGCTCTTGTCTAATACAGGGTATGAAATACCTTCTTTGCTCATGTGACATTGGCATCGTGTGTCTAAAGAGATAGTGAAGCCGATGTTTATAAAATAGTTGAGACGGTACTTTGATGAGCTATAAGAGGAAATTGATTTTTTATTCTGACGTTGTAAATTTGTTTCTTGGATTACGTTTTACTGGATCCCAAATGTGTCTCACCGATTTATATGATTTTTTATTTTATTTTTTTAGTAAAACTAAATATTTAACCAAAATAAGACTCTGCAGAATATTAGGAGACTGCAGTCCCCAAGAATAGCGTAAAAAAACTGAGAAGCTTTCTCACAAAGAAACACATTTTATTTAATATCTCTGGTTCTAGTGAAGATAAAAGAATAAGTTTCGTGTAAAAATTACCCTATTACCAAAAAAAAAAAAAAAAAAAAAGATTAAGAAATAAGCCTTTAAATTCTATGCTTGGTAATAAACCTACAAATATAAACAATTTCGTCAAAACAGTACACAGATTAAGGAATTTAGGAGTGAGGATCATATCAAAAGTGCTGTTTTGACGAGATTATTTATATTTTTTAGCTTTGAAATGGAATAATTTTGATAGTAAACTTATTTTTCTATCTTTACTAGAACAGGAGATATTAAAATAAGTGTGTTTTTCTCACACAAATATTTCCAATTTTTTTTTACGTGACTCCGAAGGAGCGTCGGGCTCTAATACTTTGGAGGGTATAAAGGTTTAATCTTTAGTTTTAGCTAAAAGAAATGATAAAAATCCGTGGGACAGATCTAGGATCCTCTCCATGTAAGCTAAAATCTATTAATTCTTACCAACAATATTGATAAAGATATAACTTATGTTTCTTTATCATTTACAAACATTCACGCTTTATCAAATGATTGTCTCTCTTAAATATTTTTATTACTTAATATAAAAGAGAAATACAATAAGTTAAACTAATGATTAAAATAGGAATGGATCACAACCCACTTCTTTGTCCGTCAAGTACCTCACAACTACGCCAGTGGCAGCTGATCTCATGAAGAGGCAGTTTCCAGTAATAAGTCATTGAATTGCAAACCACTGGAGGGCAGTTATCAGCTTTGGAGCCGATTGGCCCGCCAAATTGGATGACATCAACAGCTGGTACTAATTATCCCGGAGCCTGCCCCCTGCTGTCTTCATCAATTAGGTATATAATAACCAGGTGCTGTTTAAAGCCTATCTAAGGTTATTGTAGTCTTAGCAGCGCATCATTATTCATTCATCTATCCTTAAGCACCGCTTAACGTTTCGGTTTTTATAAACGAAATATGGAAATTTTTGTTGTTTGCTTTTGTTTTGTTTTTCATTCACGACAAAAATTTCCATAAATATAAAATGATTTCGAAATTCTTGTTTTTCCAAGAAACTCCCTATTTCCACTGACTTCAGCAATTTAAATAAGAAGGCGCCATTCTAACTTTTACATTCCTATCCATAGAACACTATCATTCCTATACTTGTCTTCCCGCACTTCGACTACTGCTGCCTGGTGTTCGGTGGATCGTCTGGTGGAATCGAGATGAGAATGGAAAGGCTTATTAAATGTTTCATTAGATTCATCTTTGGAGTCCCTAGGCGCTTCAGCGTCTCCGACAGGTATGCCGAGTTGAAGTGACTCAACCCAATTTCCCGGCGACAGTATTTCTTGGGAGGTTTTTCTATTTCGTACTTTCAATACCAAAAATCCATCCTACATTCTTAAACTACTCATCTCTTGTTTATCGGTACATTGGTTTAACACGTGATTTCAGTCCACTATCCTCTATTTTCCTTTTCAGCAAATATCATCCTTTAAAAAATCATTTAGTTTGCGTGCCACATCGATCTGGAATTTCATACCTACCTCTATACCCAAAGTACTTTCTTTAACCTCATTCAAAAGCCAACTGTTCCTTCATCTTCTCAACTATCCATCTTCCAATTGATTGTACCGAAACTTAGGTGTGTATATATATAAGTGTACCAGCTGTTCCAGTACCTACCATAAGAAGCGCCTTTCTTCCTAAGAAGCTCAACATGACTGATATTTCAATTCAAAATAAATTCACAAGTTTCTATTCAAAAGATTTTTCTTTGTTTTCTGGTGTTTTTTCTCGTTTTTTTTTAATATATTGTTAATCTTTATTATTGATTATTCCTTTTGCTTTTTAACTTATTCGTTATAGATGTTTATTCGATTTTTATTTGTTGTTATTAACTCTACGACTCCTAAGACAATATTTTTTCTTCATGACATATTATTCTCAAAGGCTATTTAAGAAAAAATATTGAGTATTTAATAATTTAGTTAAATAAAAATTATATATATAGAAAAAGTAGGAGTTGGTAGGTTTTGTAAGATAAAGTTTATTTTCTTTGTATCATTATTTATTTAAATATTTCTTTGTAGCATCAACATTCATTTTAGTTGTATATCTCTATTAATTCATGTTTCTTTTCTACTTTTTTTTCAATTTTCAAGGAAATCCTTTTAATTCCTTTGAAAGAGCTGTTCAAAGCTTTCAATATAAATTGTGCTCCTATTCCAATTTGATAACAGTTTCTCGGAAAAACATTTATAAAGGACACATCGTGTGGGAAAAGTTATTAAAGAGAGTATTACATTGTCTGTCTTGAATTTTGCAAACTTATCCTCTGTTAGTTTCTCTCCATATACATGAATTCATAATTTATTAAACTATTTGATTTCAATTATTAAAATTTAATATTTAGTTGTGCCATGTACAAAACGAAGGAACATTCATTTTTTTTTTTTCGTCTTAGTCTTAGAAAAGGAATTAAGATTTAGTACGGAAGAGCTACAGTAAAAAGAAATAAAAGATCACCAATTCTCTTCTTTTTTTTTTTCGCACCAGAAACCAATAAGTGATTGAAAAATCATTTTTTTAAACGTTTACTTTACGGAGGTATCTGAAATGTATTGTAAGATTTACTATTTTGAATGTGAACAATTTCGAACCAAAGTGTTCACAATAATTAAATCTCTGACAATGATGCGTGTTTATGTGTGGTGTGGTTAGTCTATGTCTAAAAAGAAATGTCAAAAGTGTAAGAAACTGGCATGACACAACAGATTTTTCACTGCAATTAACTAAGCATGTTTGCAGGAATATATGTTGTAATTTCTTTTTAGAGAAATGATTTTATTTATCAACATGATATCTGTTTGTTTTTTCACATTACTCTTTTAATAAATGTCTTAATGAGAATTCTTAATTATGAATCAAGTTTTATCATCCATTGTATTTGTCGACAGCAATCAACAGCCTGATATTCAATTTAAAAATTAATAAATATCAACTTTTTAAAGAATTATTTATCTAAAAAAGAAGATTTTTTTTCCAACGTTGAAATTATGTTTGTTTTTTTTAAATAAGGAGTTAATGTAAATATATTGTATAATAAGCCTTTGGAAAGCTAAAGATTCCATAAACAATATTATTTTGCATTTTAAGTAGTATAAATTAATGGACTGTAATGACAAACGTATGGACGTTAGAGGTTTGTTAAAGATTTTAATTTCCATCATACCGTTATTTAATCTAAAATTAATGCTACCAATTCAGGAATAAATATTTACTTTTTTTTTAATACATATTCAGAAGAAGGCTAAACGGAAGCTGGATGAAGGACCTCCACTGCTAAATTAAAGCCTAGGAAAGGGTGCTGCTAGGAACTTTCCTTCCCCATGCCTACCATGTCTTGCATCTTACATTTGTCCAACTCATTTGCTGATTGTCAGACATCTTCTGTAAGGTGTAAATAAAGATATAAAGAGAAAATATATATATATATATATATATATATATATATATATATATATATATATATATATATATATATATATATATATATATATATATATATATATATATATATATATATTCATTTTTACAAGTCTATTACATGTGACCACAAGCCACAGAAGTTAAGCATGTTGTGGTATTACACCAATTACATGTTACGCTTTAGTGATATTTACAGTAGAGTTTAATGTTTATTGTAGTCTAAGTTAATTTTAAAACAATAGGAAAAATCTTTAAATAAATACGATAAAAATATATAAAGTCAATAAAAAAAAAAATCTTAATCAACATAATGTAAATAGGACAGATAATTAACATAAAAATTAACTGTTGATTTCATTTGTTTGTAATGAACTAATACATTTTTACATTCCTCAGTTAATTAAGTAATACGTGTTTCGCACGTGTATCTGTATAAGTTTAGGATTAGATTTTTCATGGTCATTTATTTTTCGAATGATTGGATTATCAGAATTTAAAGTATTGAAAAAAAATATCGTGCCAGTGAAAATGTATATTATTTTGATCGATGGGTGTTGTAAATCGTAGTAATGATTCGCGTACAAGGAGCATAATTATTTTAGATTCTCATAAATGGTTTTTAAACCACCTCCATTGTTCGGTGGTTCGATTAAAAAAACATGTTTATATATATATATATATATATATATATATATATATATATATATATAGCATTTCCAAGTCAATTGTAACCTTTTCCAAGTCAAATGTAACTTTTTCCAAGTTAAATGTAACCTTTTCCAAGTCAAATGTAACCCTTTCCATTTCAAATGTCACCTTTTCCATTTCAAATGTCACCTTTTCCAAGTCAAATGTCACCTTTTCCATTTCAAATGTTACCTTTTCCAAGTCAAATGTCACCTTTTTCTTCACTTCTAGTCTTAAATATTCCGTTTTTATTTATTTATTTATTGAAAAATAATTAGTTTAATTAAAATTATGACTTTTTTAATAATTTTGGCATATCCTATCGCTATTTTTTCTGTTTTTTAGATATTTGATAACAAGTTCTGTTTTTTACGAACTAATATTTAAAAAAATTAATTATTGTCTATTTAGTTTTAAGATAGTTGTTGATTTTGAATTTTTAGAGGGAAGGGATACTTTTTGGGAATAATTAACGTGTTTTCGGGTATTATAATTACGTTTTTCGAGATGTATTTTTTATCACTCGCGTGCAAATTAACTTGCGTTTATTTTTAATGTTTTTTATTGATATAGGGATTAATTAATGTGTTTTCGGGTATTATAAGTACGTTTTTTCGAGCTGTATTTTTTATCGCTCATGGGTATTTCAACTCGCATTTACTTTTTATGTTTTTTATTGATATAGGGATTAATTATTGTGCTTTCGGGTGGTTATGAATAGGTTTTTTGAGCTCTATCTTTTATCGCTCATGGGTATTTCAACTCGCATTTACTTTTGATGTTTTTTATAGATATATAGGTTATTAATTGTATTTGCGGGTCTTGTAATTACGTTTTTCTAGCTGTATCTTTTTATCGCTCATGGGTTTTTTAACTCGCATTTACTTTTTATGTTTTTTATTGATATAGGGATTAATTAATGTGTTTTCGGGAATTATAATTACGTTTTTCGAGATGTATGTTTTATCGCTCGCTGGCATATTAACTCGCATTTATTTTTAATGATTTTTATTGATATAGGGATTAATTAATGTGCTTTCGGGTGGTTATGAAAACGTTTTTTGAGCTCTATCTTTTATCGCTCATGTGTATTTCAACTCGCATTTACTTTTAATGTTTTTTATTGATATAGGGATTACTTAATGTGCTTTCGGGTGGTTATGATTACGTTTTTCGAGCTGTATTTTTTATCGCTCATGGGTATTTCAACTCGCATTTACTTTTAATGTTTTTTATTGATATAGGGATTAATTATTGTGCTTTCGGGTGGTTATGATTACGTTTTTTTGAGCTCTATCTTTTATCGCTCATGCGTATTTCAACTCGCATTTACTTTTAATGTTTTTTATTGATATAGGGATTACTTAATGTGCTTTCAGGTGGTTTTGATTACGTTTTTCGAGCTGTTTTTTTTATCGCTCATGGGTATTTCAACTCGCATTTACTTTTAATGTTTTTTATTGATATATAGGTTAGTAATTGTCTTTCCGGGTGTTGTAATTACGTTTTTTGAGCTGTATTTATTGTCGCTTGTTCGCATTCCAAGTTGCATTTACTTCTAATCTTTTTATTGTTATAGGGGATCTATACTTGTGTTTTTGGGTGGTTATGAAAAAACTTTTTTTGGACTGCTTATTCTATAGCTCGCGCTCGTTTCAACTTAGAGCTAATATCATTTTATATTTTGATAGAGTGGTGTTTCTTTGTTTTTGTTTTAGGGGATTCTGATTACGTGTTTTGAACATTAATCTTTTATGCGCTTGGAAATTTCTACATACCGTAGATATTATGTTATAATTTGAAGTAAAAATTATTTGTTGTGTTTTTGCACGTTCCGATTACTTTTTTTAACTGGGTGTTACATCGCGATTGCGTATTGTTCTAGATCACTTTTTATTTAAGGTAAAATGTGCACTAGCTATAAAAAAATGTCATAAACTCTATTAGTATTCCACAAAACACTATAAACGATCCCTCTATCAAATATTTATGAAATAGGAACAGTAACTTAAAATGAGTAAAAGCGATAACAAATAAGGTTCAAATAATGTTATAAGAACACCCGAAAATAGAATAAACGATTCCTCAATTAAATTATCAGATAATTGTATGAAAAAGTGAGAAAGTGGGTCCATTATAAAATATTTAGTTGAAAAAACTTACTCAGGACGCTTTAAAAGGAACTATAACTAATCCTTTTATAAAAAAAATAATAATAAAAATATTAAATAAAAATAAATAAATAAAAAAAAAGCTAAATGATGTATATTCCAACAACGTTATAATGAGAACTAAAAGCAAAATAATCAATCCCAATATCCATCAAAAACTTAATCATAACCACCCGAAAGCACAATAATTAATCCCTATATCAATAAAAAACATAAAAAGTAAATGCGAGTTGAAAAACCCATGAGCGATAAAAAATACAGCTCAAAAAACGTATTCATAACCACCCGAAAGCACAATAATTAATCCCTATATCAATAAAAAACATAAAAAGTAAATGCGAGTTGAAATACCTATGAGCGATAAAAAATACAGCTCGAAAAACGTATTCATAACCACCCGAAAGCACAATAATTAATCCCTATATCAATAAAAAACATAAAAAGTAAATGCGAGTTGAAATACCTATGAGCGATAAAAAATACAGCTCAAAAAAACGTATTCATAACCACCCGAAAGCACAATAATTAATCCCTATATCAATAAAAAACATAAAAAGTAAATGCGAGTTGAAATACCTATGAGCGATAAAAAATACAGCTCGAAAAACAAATTCATAACCACCCGAAAGCACAATAATTAATCCCTATATTAATAAAAAACATTAAAAGTATATGCGAGTTGAAATACCCATGATCGATAAAAAATACAGCTCAAAAAACTTAATCATAACCACCCGAAAGCACAATAATTAATCCCTATATCAATAAAAAATATAAAAAGTAAATTTTAGTTAAAATAAACGAGGGCGATAAAAAATACCGCTCGAAAAACGTAATCATATCCACCCATTAATTAATCCCTATATCAATAAAAAACATTAAAAGCAAATGCGAGTTAATATGCACGCGAGTGATAAAAAATACATCTCGAAAAACGTAATTATAATACCCGAAAACACGTTAATTATTCCCAAAAAGTATCCCTTCCCTCTAAAAATTCAAAATCAACAACTATCTTAAAACTAAATAGACAATAATTAATTTTTTTAAATATTAGTTCGTAAAAAACAGAACTTATTATCAAATATCTAAAAAACAGAAAAAAATAGCGATAGGATATGCCAAAATTATTAAAAAAGTCATAATTTTAATTAAACTAATTATTTTTCAATAAATAAATAAATAAAACGGAATATTTAAGGCTAGAAGTGAAGAAAAAGGTGACATTTGACTTGGAAAAGGTAACATTTGAAATGGAAAAGGTGACATTTGACTTGGAAAAGGTGACATTTGAAATGGAAAAGGTGACATTTGAAATGGAAAGGGTTACATTTGACTTGGAAAAGGTTACATTTGACTTGGAAAAAGTTACATTTGACTTGGAAAAGGTTACAATTGACTTGGAAATGCTATATATATATAATATATATATATATATATATATATATATATATACAAGATATTATATATAGAATAGAATCGAAAATGAACTTTATTCTGGGACATAGTCCGTTAAGAATAACATAGATGTTACAAATAAAGATAAATAAATAAAGCACATCTTTCCGGAATACATTAAATAGATTGAATTATTTATAAATTTAATTATTTAAGTAGGTAAAGTAGATAATATATATATATATATATATATATATATATATATATATATATATATATATAAATCGGAAACAAAATTATTTTCCTCTGAATTCTGGGAAAAACTCACTGGAAAATAATTATATTACTAAATACTAAATAAAGATGTATTATTACCCATTTCTATTATAACCAGTGCGATAAATTAAAATAACAAGTTAATCTGTTGTTTTTTTTGTTTTTTGTTGGCTTTTTTAACACTTTGCTTTATCTGAGGTATTTACCCCCAAAAAAATACCGTGATGACTTTTCCTCGGATGCCCCAAAGGCTTATGGACGCTTATGAAATTCAATATCTCTCTCTCAGATATAAAGCTTTTAGTATAAATTGTAAAGTCTAATTAAGGTCCTGTGAACCTGAGCTTATCTGGCAATCCATTCAGAGGGGCATGGATTTACAGGCAAGATAAAAAAAAGGTCCCCTAAATGAGGAGGAAGAAAAGATCTTCCCCTCCTGCTCCCTCCTCACTCCTCCCCAGCGATGATAATACCCTAAGACCGACTCCTGCTGCCTATTGCCTAAAGTAATCCGCTCGCACCTGCTACAGAAGGGAACATCAACACCCTGCACTTAAAGCTAGGTCATGATTTATTCAAGGCTTGTATCAAGATTTCCTCTACAATCTACAATGGGTCGTTAGGCGCTCACTTCCTTTTTCCTTTACATAAACTTTTCATAAAAAAAATATAATAATAATCCCTATTTTACCTGAGAAATACTAAGAGCTTTGCCTTTGGACCTTGATGCCATTTTTTAAAATAATTTATTCAACCAAAAATATATATACTTTTTATAAATAGCTAAATATTAAAATTTAGAATGTTTATTAAATATTTATTTTTATTTTTTTTTTTTTTCGTAGCCCCTTTTGTTAGCTCTTCTTAAAACCTTAGTTTTTGAATTTTCTCCTTTTTCTGCATTTATGAATTTTAAGGATGTCAGATATCTCTATAATATCTGTAATATATAATTATCTTCTATGAATCTATAATGAGGTGATGGGGCTCACCTTTTGGTTTAAGTAGAACCTTAACCTAATCTAAAACCTAAATCTCAATATTCTGCCATCGTTGAGGTAGTCCAGAAGGTGTCAGCTTACTATATATCGGGTTGTTAATAAGTTTGACCGTTTTAAAGAACTTCAGTAACGAATTCGGAAAGTTTGTATTAAATATTTATTCTTTTTTTTTCCTCTTAAAATCTTTATTTGCATTTGTGCAAACGGGAAGGACGATCAGCAAATATGAATAATCAGAAGGTAATGTTGACCTGTGAAGCATGAGGAAGGATTAGTACTTAGCAGCACACATTCCTTGACCCGATCGACCTTTGCTTAGGACAAGAGATCTTGCATCCAACACCTTTTATTTTCACTTACTTATATATAGAATATATAGTAAGATAAAGTATTGCGATCGTGAAAATTTTCGAATTCCATTTTTCAACGGAAATACACGTTTTAGGGTTTCCTAGGTCCAAATTACCAAGTCTCACATAAAGGTTTGTGTGTGTAATAATCCTAGTGCGAAACTAGAAAGTCCTATGAAACTAATATTTCATATTTAAGACAACTATACGCCCGATATGATACAGCAACTTTTTCATCAAAATCAGCTAACCAGAGGAACCACTTTATACTATGCATTTTGCACCTATAGACGATTTTCTCAAAAACGGCTTTGACGATTTTTAATAAACTTGCTATATCGATGTGAGATTGTACGGGCTTTAACGTAGATTTCATTCTAATTGAAATAGTCTGACAATGCTTAAATGCCGATATTTCAAAATGTCTTCCTCTCAAGTACCTTCAATTCTTTAATTTTTTATAAAATTTACCATATCATTTGATTAGCATAGCTAAAAACAAGTAAATATAAAATTTGAACTAATTTTATATTCAACTAAAAGAGATAATTAAAAAAAAACAACATTTTAATGCAATTTTTTGTTTTTGAACTTAAAAACAGTAATACATGTATATCGCTGTAGATGCTAAAGATTTAAATGCTGCTGCACGGTTGGATTGCTAAATATTTTAGGAAAAATATTATCTTATACATAGTAGTTTAAACTAGTGATGGGCAAATACTCAAAAAATTTGAGTACTGATTACTGTAATCAAATGATGCTCGCCGCTGATTACAAAATGTACTCAGCTTTCCTCCTGATTACTTTCTATTTTCCCCTGTAATCAAAATTTTCGTACTTTTGAGTACTTGATTACTTTTTTATATGAGGTGGCCAGAATAGAGTATATTACATACTTAATATATGTATGTAATATACTCTATTCTGGCTTTCATTTATATTAATAATTTCTTTAAGCCATCTTTTATTTCATACTATCGGATTTACGATTCGGAACTTTTTCGTATTTATTGGATACTAGGATCAGTAGCTGCATTCCCAAAGGTTCGTTACCGACTAAACTATTAATTTTAATCGCGCTCGCTCAAATATAGGTTTATTATAACTTTTTCGTATTTATTGGATACTAGACTAAGTAGCTGCGTTCCCAAAGGTTCGTTACCGATTATACTATTAATTTTAATCGCGCTCGCTCAAATATGGGTTTATTATATCTTTTTCGTATTTATTGGATACTAGGATCAGTAGCTGCGTTCCCAAAGGTTCGTTACCGACTAAACTATTAATTTTAATCGCGCTCGCTCAAATATGGGTTTATTATAACTTTTTCGTATTTATTGGATACTAGGATCAGTAGTTGCGTTCCCAAAGGTTCGTTACCGACTTAACTATTAATTTTAATCGCGCTCGCTCAAATATGGGTTTATTATAACTTTTTCGTATTTATTGGATACTAGGATCAGTAGTTGCGTTCCCAAAGGTTCGTTACCGACTTAACTATTAATTTTAATCGCGCTCGCTCAAATATGGGTTTATTATAACTTTTTCGTATTTATTGGATACTAGGATCAGTAGTTGCGTTTCCAAAGGTTCGTTACCGACTTAACTATTAATTTTAATCGCGCTCGCTCAAATATGGGTTTATTATAACTTTTATGTATTTATTGGATACAAGGCTCAGCAGCTGCGTTCCCAAAGGTTCGTTACCGATTACACTAATAATTTTAATCGCGCTAGCTCAAATATGGGTTTATTATAACTTTTTCGTATTTATTGGATACTAGGATCAGTAGTTGCGTTCCCAAAGATTCGTTACTGACTTAACTATTAATTTTAATCGCGCTCGCTCAAATATGGATTTATTATAACTTTTTCGTATTTATTGGATACTAGGATCAGTAGTTGCGTTCCCAAAGGTTCGTTACCGACTAAACTATTAATTTTAATCGCGCTCGCTCAAATATGGGTTTATTAAAACTTTTTCGTATTTATTGGATACTAGGCTCAGTAGCTGCGTTATGGGGCGTTCTATCCTGACCATTCTATTAATTATTCGTGTGCTCGCTTCAATATGGGTTTATTGTAATTGTTTCGTATTTATCTGATACTAGACTAAATAGCTGCGTTACCAACGGTTCTTATGATTATCACACTTAATTTTAACATTTCTCTTTCCAGAATATATTGATTTTAGTACTAATTTCTGTATTTTGTTTTCGGTTTGGCTGATAAACGTTTTATTGGTTTTAAGTTTGTTCGGATAAAAATTGATTTGTTTTGACTTCTTCGTGTTTCTTTTCTATGCTAATTTCTGTATTGGGTTTTGGGGGGTTAAGTTAGTGAATGTGTTAATGTTTTTTTTAGTCAATTGGATTAATGTATGTTTATTTCGTGTTTTTTGTTACTTTTCATCAATTGGGGTACCGCTATTCCTTTTCATCAATATAGAAATTTATCTATTTGTTTAATATTTTGGAGTTTGATAAACATCAGCTGAACAGAACAATTTTATACGCCTATTTTTATTTGATGAAAAAAATTCAAACAAAATCTACTCTAAAGCAACCGACTGAAATCATTAATAACCTTGACAAAATCCTTTAAAAAGTAAATATCAGTTCTGCGCATGCGCTGGATATAGTCATTCACGTTTTACATCGCTCTCTCGAGACTTCAATCTTTGGATAGTTACTACATGTTTTTTTACGATTTAAAATCTGCCATGAAGTAGCTGGACAGCAGTGGTCTACATTGGTGGTAATCCCACAGTGAGTACTGTTTTTATTTAGTGTCTAATAGTGAACAGTGCAGCCGTGTATATACGAGGCCTTATCACACTCATAGCGGCCATAGGGAAGCCCCCCACTCCCACGACTTCACGTGGGCCACGAGCTCAGTGTTCCGCCAGCTCTGGGTGGGGCACGTTCGTGTGTTGGACATAATTAAATTATAACACGCAGACGTAATAATTTTTTTTTTTTTTTTTTTTTTTTCTTACTTTATTTTTATTTATTCGTTTTTCCGTCTTCTCTATACCTTCTATTTATAACATAATGAGATATTTCCACCAGGTTATGTCGAGCAAGGTTACCAAAAGGTCTAGATCCGCTGGGTCTACCAGGGTCTCTACTCAAAATTCATCAGCACTTTCAACACCTCAGCATTCGCCACCAGCTAAGACACGTTCACGGCGCAATAATAAAAAAATGAGTCCTCCAGTTACTCCTAAAAATGCATCAGACGAACCACTACCAGGCACTTCATCCCAGGGGTTATCCGAGGAATCTCCCTTCTTCACGCCCAACCCATACCAAATTCTCCAATCTGATAAAGATGTTATGGAGTCAACACCAACGCCTAGAGAGCCTCGGCCTCCTCCGATATTCGTCAAAAATATAAAGAATTTTCAATTGCTCTGCACCCAAATAAACAAAATTATTGATCCCGGCAGTTACTCGTGCCTTAGCAGAAGCACTGATACTAAGATTTCTCCGGAAACAGCAGAATCGTACCGGAAAATCGTTAAATATCTGACGGACACAAAGGCAGAGTTCCACACCTACCAGCTTCGACAGGAGCGCTCCTTGCGGTAGTCATTAGGAATCTTCATCCCTCAACGCCTGCTGAAGACATTGAAGAAGAATTGACGGCACTGGGCTTCAAGGTTCGTCAAATAACAAATGTCATAAAGGAAAATAGATCCGGCACCGATGTAACTAAGAAGATATCTCTACCCCTCTTCTTCGTTGATCTAGAACCCTCACCTGGAGTTGAAAAGGTATACGATATCCAAAGACTGTATTACACCAAAGTTACAGTTGAAAAACCGTATGTGAAGAAAGAAATTGTCCAATGCCACAACTGCCAGGCATATGGCCATACCAAACACTACTGTCATCATTTGCCACGTTGCGTGAAATGCGGAGACCCACACAAATCTGATGAATGCATCAAATCAAGGCAAACTCCAGCGGTGTGTGCTCTATGCCTGAAAGGACATCCGGCTAACTATAAAGGATGCCAGGTTTACAAAAACCTAAAACAAAAATTCCAGAAACCGCATCCAACAGAATATCCCTCTACTCCAAGAAGAATGACTTCAAACCTCATCAACTCTAATGTATCCTTTGCCCAACTTCTAGGAGGCGGTGAGAAAAATAAGAATTGTGAGGCCCTGCCGACGGAGCAACCAAGACCTCAACAACCCCAGCCCCAACCTCAATATTCTCTTCCTCTAACCCAACCCGAGCCTCAAAAATCCCATCAACATCAAATTCCACTTATTCCTCCTCCATCTAATGCAACAGATATCACCAGTCTCTTAACATCCTTCATCACTGAACTGAAATCAGTCGTGACTCCCCTAATATCTCTTCTAACTAACCTCGTATCCCACCTCATCACTTCTGCAAGAAAACCTTAAATGACCTCTTCCGAGCCTATATCCATCCTACTTTGGAATGCGAATGGTATTCGAAATCACACTAACGAACTAACAGTCTTCTTACAAGAAAAACATATAGACATAGCCCTAGTAACAGAAACCCGACTTACCAACTCACGGCTGTTTAACATCCCCAATTACAACATTTACCGCACGGACCACCCGGACGGAACCGCACATGCTGGCACTGCTGTCATCATCCATCACTCCCTCTCCCATCACTCACACCCCTTACCCGTCCATAATTACCTACAACCTACAGCTGTAACAGTTCGAACCAAGCTCTTTAACATAACAATTGTTGCAGCATATTCCCCTCCGAAAATTCCTTTTTCCGAACCCCAATTCAATACATTCCTAAATTCCTTGGGACACCACTTTCTTGTAGGAGCAGATTTTAATGCAAAACACCAACAATGGGGAGCCAGAACCACAAATTCTCGCGGACGAATCCTGTTGTCTGCACTTAATTCTACTCGCAGCAATATCCTTCCTCCGGATTCTCCTACCTACTGGCCAACAGATCCCAACCGCAATCCCGACCTCCTAGACTTTTTCATTCATAAAGGTCTAGGCTCACTAAATTATTCCATATCTCGCCTCGATGACCTATCTTCAGATCACAGCCCATTACTCCTTACCCTTTCATTATCGCCCATTCCTAAACCGTCTCCACCCTCATTCATCAGGGGCCCAGTTCATTGGGACCTATTCCGTCAAATCTTAACCGACAATATTGATCTCAGAGTATCCCTCAAATCCCCTGAAGAACTGGATGAAGCTGTAAATACCTTTACTACCCTAATCCAACAAGCAGCTTGGACTTCATCTTCACCTCTCTCTTCCACAAAATCCCGATGTACAAATCCTTTACCTCAAGAACTTCTGGACCTTATCCAATACAAGCGCCGTTCTAGGACTATCTGGCAGAGGACCAGGCATCCTGATGACAGGAAATCATACAATTATTATTGTAAATTAGTTAAAAATAAATTGACAACCTACAGATCTCAATCCTATAATTCCTATCTTTCCTCATTATCCACTTGTGACCATTCCCTCTGGAAAGCAACTAAAAAAATCCTTAAATACCATTATATCTCTCATCCTCTTCAACGTCATGATGGCTCCTGGGCCTCGTCAGATGAGACTAGGGCAGAGGAGTTTGCTAAACATCTTGCAAACACATTCACTCCTCATCCTGAACTTAATCCTACCCATACAGCTGCGGTTGAAGAATCCCTCTCCTCGCCGATTCCTCTCTCTTTACCTCCTAAAGCTGTCAACCCCTCTGAGGTCAAATTCCTAATCGATAAACTTAAACCTCGAAAATCTCCTGGATTTGATCTACTCACTTCCCAAATCATTAAAAAACTTCCCAAAAAGGCTATAATATTCCTGACCTACATATATAACTGCATCCTCCGTACAACCAATTTTCCTATGATGTGGAAACACTCAACCATTATACTTTTCCTTAAACCGGGCAAACCTGCTAATCATACCTCATCCTATAGACCAATCAGCTTGCTCCCAATTCTCTCCAAAATATTCGAGAAAATCCTTTTGAAACGCATCCTACCTTTACTCCAATTACACAAAATCCCATCTCACCAGTTCGGTTTCCGCTCAGGCCACTCCACTGTTCACCAAGGTCTTCGGGTTGTAGATCACATATCCTATGCCCTTGAAAGCAAGCAATATTGCACCGGTGCCTTTCTGGACATAGCACAAGCATTCGACCGGGTGTGGCACGATGGCTTACTTTTTAAACTAAAAACCCTATTACCCCAATCCCTATATCTAATCCTTCGATCTTACCTCTCTACCCGCTCGTTCAGAGTTCGTTGTGGTTCTGACTTCTCAAGTTGTTATCCGATAGAAGCTGGTGTTCCACAAGGTAGTGTCCTAGGTCCTATCCTTTACATCTTATTTACCGCAGACATTCCCACCTTTCCTGAAAACTTCTTGGCAACATTTGCCGATGACACAGCTATCCTCTCATCCCACCTAGACCCGATAATAGCATCCTCAAACCTCCAATCGCATCTTGCTTTGATTGAACAGTGGTGCAATCATTGGCGTATCAAAGTAAATGAATCAAAAAGCAAGCATGTAACCTTTACCTTACGACGCAAATCCTGCCCTTCAGCCCATTTTAACTCTACCCCCCTTCCCTTTTCTGACACAGTCAAGTACCTTGGTTTCCTCTTAGACAAGAGACTGACATGGAACCCACATACTAGACTCAAACGACAAGAACTCAATCGACGATATGGCCAGCTATATAGACTTCTAAATAGGAAATAACACCTCTCAACGGACAACAAACTACTCATTTACAAGACCATTCTTAAACCCATTTGGACCTACGGACTTGAGCTGTGGGGAACAGCAAAATTTTCGAATATCAAACGTATCCAATCCTTCCAGTCTAAAGTCCTTAGAACAATAGTCGATGCCCCATATTATGTTACCAACAAAACCTTACACCATGACCTGAATATCCCATTTGTCCTTGATCTAATCCCATCCAAATTCTCAATCTTCCACCAGAAGCTTACTCACCTTCCTAATCCCTTGGCACACTCCCTATCCAGTTCCAAACATCCCTATAACCCTCCTCGTAGGTTGAAGCGGCAGTGGCCCAGAGATCTTTTATAAATACGTCATTGGAGTGCTGGCAATGGCTGGCTTCTCCACTCATGCCCTGAGTGTATGTGGCTCTAGCGCCCTCGCTCAGCCTCCACTGGCTCTCAAGACCAGTGACGCGGTTGAATGAGAGGCGCTGGGATCTTCTGGCATTGTGACTCGACATCCACCAGTGGATCTCGAGGTTTGATTCGGTGATCCCAGGGGCAGTTTGTAAATATTGTAAATAGGTATGAATGTGAACAAGATTGTTATTATTATTTTCTTTATAGTATTTATTTAATTTTGTGTATATATATTTCTTTTTCTTTCTTCTTTGTTTGATCTTTGTTAATTATTTATTTTAATTTTATTTCCAATGTACATATGGAATGAATGATTTCTTATATCATTAATATTCATTGCCCCAGAAGGTGGCAGATTGTATTATCTCGTAATAAATAATAATAAAAAAAAAAAAAAAAAAAAAAAAAAAAAAAAAGTAAATATATTTTCAAGTATAAAAAAAATACGAACATGTTAAAAAAAAACCTCTGCATGAGTTAGCGCAATTAAAATTAAAAGTATAATCTGTAACGAGCCCCTGGTTACGCTGCGACTGAGCCTAATAGCGAATAAATACGAAAAAGTTATAATAAACCCATATTAGAGCGAGCACACGAATAATTAATAGAATGGTGGGGTTAGAACCCCCCATAACGCAGCAGCTGAGCCTAAGAGCGAATAAATATGAAAAAGTTATAATAAACCAATATTTGAGCGAGCGCGATTAAAATTAATAGCATAATCGGTAATGAACCTTTGGGAACCCAGCTACCGAGCCTCGTATCCAATAAATACGAAAAAGTTATAATAAACCCATATTTGAGCGAGCGCGATTAAAATTAGTGGTATAATCGGTAACGAACCTTTGGAAACCCAGCTACCTAGCCTTATATCCAATAAATACGAAAAAGTTATAATAAACCAATATTTGAGCGAGCGCGATTAAAATTAATGGTATAATCGGTACCGAACCTTTGGGAACGCATCTACTTAGCCTTGTATCCAATAAATACGAAAAAGTTATAATAAACCAATATTTGAGCGAGCGCGATTAAAATTAATGGTATAATCGGTACCGAACCTTTGGGAACGCAGCTACTTAGCCTTGTATCCAATAAATACGAAAAAGTTATAAGAAACCGATATTTGAGCGAGCGCGATTAAAATTAATAGTATAATCGGTAACGAACCTTTATGAACGCAGCTACTTAGTCTAGTATCCAATAAATACGAAAAAGTTATAATAAACCCATATTTGAGCGAGCGCGATTAAAATTAATAGTATAATCGGTAACGAACCTTTGGGAACGCAGCTACTCACCCTAGTAACCAATAAATACGAAAAAGTTATAATAAACCCATATTTGAGCGAGCGCGATTAAAATTAATAGTATAATCGGAAACGAACCTTTGGGAACGCAGCTACTTAGTCTAGTATCCAATAAATACGAAAAAGTTATAATAAACCCATATTTGAGCGAGCGCGATTAAAATTAATAGTATAATCGGAAACGAACCTTTGGGAACGCAGCTATTTAGTCTAGTATCCAATAAATACGAAAAAGTTATATACACATATTTGAGCGAGCGCGATTAAAATTAATATTATAATCGATAACGAACCATTGGCAACCCAGCTACTGAGCCTATTATCCAGTAAATACGAAAAAGTTAAAATGAAATTCCAAGTGTAAAAAAAAATAATAATAGGCCCCTATATCGATTTTATCTGAAGAGTTTACAATAATCTATAAACCCACCATCTTAATAATAATAAATTACCCTTATACATTTTTTAACGAAAAGTTTAAAATAATCGACAATATGAAAAAAAAGATGGCTTAAAGAAATTATTAATATAAATTAACTTAATAGATGTATGTAATATACTCTATTCTGGCCACCTCATATAAAAAAGTAATCAAGTACTCAAGTAATCAAGTACTCAAAAGTACGAACATTTTGATTACAGAGGAAAATATAACGTAATCAGCAGGAAAGCTGATTACATTTTGTAATCAGCGGCGAGCATCATTTGATTACAGTAATCAGTACTCAAATTTTTTGAGTATTTGCCCATCACTAGTTTAAACGTTAATGGAGAGTAATGAAAAGCCAATAAAACAAACGGATTGTCGTATAATAATTAAATCGATTATTTGATAAAACGCATGTTTCTATTAAAATCTAATGTAAATAATTATTTAACAATTTATTTTCGTTTCTGAATTTGTTTAAACATTTTTAAATTGATATGAATAATGGAGGTAAGTGAAAGTCTTGTTTTGCGCGCACCAGCATTTTTAATCTCCTCCTCGAATGTTTAGGCCTGACGGTTGTAGCCTACGATCTACGATTTTTGATAAATTCGTGTAAGTTATTAGGAAATCGTAGATTAAGAGTCCTTATGTGTTCTTCCACTGTTGGAAAGTGTAACTCAGTATGTAAAGTTTTGTTTGTAATGAGCCATAGTACATTCGTTATGAGTCGTACAATGTTGGATTAACAAATTTGAATCTTTTTTAAGTTAGTATTTTTCGCTATGCTGAGTATTCGTGAGGACTATGTCCAGATGGGTTTATGTGAGTGTATGTATTTAATTTCTGTTTCAGTTTTATTTTGTAATAAAAGTGAGTTACTTTGAGGCGTTTGTTAAGGTCTTTCGTTGCACTTTTATGTGCGGACACCATGTTATTCCTCTGGTGAAGTTGAGTCCGAGATAAATAATGTGCCCATCTAAAGAATAGGATTGTTCTCGATAAAGACTGGGGGCTAGGTTTGTCTTCGTATGGTAAAAGTTATGTCTCTATTTGCCATGATTAAGTCAGATTTTTCAAAATTTGCACAAGATTAATCAAATATTTATTAAAATTGGTTTTCGTTTCATAGAATGATTGCATATGAACATAAATAAATTTACTTGTATTGAGTACTGATTACTGTAATCAACTGATGCTCGCTGCTCAGCTTTCCTCCTGATTACTTTCTATTTTCCTCTGTAATCAAAATTTTCGTACTTGATTACTTATTTATATGAGGTGGCCAGAATAGATTATATTACATACATCTATTAAGTTAATTTATATTAATAATTTCTTTAAGCCATCTTTTTTTTCATATTGTCGATTATTTTAAACTTTTCGTTAACAAATCGATAAGGGTAATTTATTATTATTAAGATGGTGAGTTTATAGATTATTGTAAACTTTTCAGATAAAATCGATATAGGGGCCTATTATTATGTTTTTTTACACTTGGAATTTACACTCGCTCAAGAATAGGTTTATTTCAACTTTTTCGTATTTATTGGATACCAGGCTCGGTAGCTGGGTTCCCAAAGGTTCTCGTTACCGATTATGCTATTAATTTTAATCGCGCTCGCTCAAATATGGGTTTATTTTAACTTTTTCGTATTTATTGGATACGAGGCCCGGTAGCTGGGTTCCCAAAGGTTCGTTACCGATTATGCTATTAATTTTAATCGCGCTCGCTCAAATATGGGTTTATTATAGCTTTTTCGTATTTATTGGATACAAGGCTAAGTAGCTGAGTTCCCAAAGGTTCATTACCGATTAAACTATTAATTTTAATCGCGCTCGCTCAAATATGGGTTTATTATAACTTTTTCGTATTTATTGGGTACAAGGCTAAGTAGCTGCGTTCCCAAAGGTTCATTACAGATTATACTATTAATTGTAATCGCGCTCGCTCAAATATGGGTTTATTGTAACTTTTTCGTATTTATTGGATACAAGGCTAAGTAGCTGAGTTCCCAAAGGTTCATTACCGATTATACTATTAATTGTAATCGCGCTCGCTCAAATATGGGTTTATTATAACTTTTTCGTATTTATTGGATACAAGGCTAAGTAGCTGAGTTCCAAAAGGTTCATTACCGATTATACTATTAATTGTAATCGCGCTCGCTCAAATATGGGTTTATTATAACTTTTTCGTATTTATTGGATACAAGGCTAAGTAGCTGCGTTCCCAAAGGTTCATTACAGATTATACTATTAATTGTAATCGCGCTTGCTCAAATATGGGTTTATTGTAACTTTTTCGTATTCATTGGATACAAGGCTAAGTAGCTGCATTCTCAAAGGTTCGTTACCGATTATACTATTAATTTTAATCGCGCTCGCTCAAATATGGGTTTCTTATAACTTTTTCGTATTTATTGTATACTAGGCTCAGTAGCTGCGTTCCCAAAGGTTCATTACAGATTATACTATTAATTGTCATCGCGCTCGCTCAAATATGGGTTTATTGTAACTTTTTCGTATTTATTGGATACAAGGCTAAGTAGCTGAGTTCCAAAAGGTTCATTACCGATTATACTATTAATTGTAATCGCGCTCGCTCAAATATGGGTTTATTATAACTTTTTCGTATTTATTGGATACAAGGCTAAGTAGCTGCGTTCCCAAAGGTTCATTACAGATTATACTATTAATTGTAATCGCGCTTGCTCAAATATGGGTTTATTGTAACTTTTTCGTATTTATTAGATACAAGGCTAAGTAGCTGCGTTCTCAAAGGTTCGTTACCGATTATACTATTAATTTTAATCTCGCTCGCTCAAATATGGGTTTCTTATAACTTTTTCGTATTTATTGTATACTAGGCTCAGTAGTTGCGTTCCCTAAGCTCCGTTAACGATTATACTATTAATTTTAATCACGCTCGCTAAAATATGGGTTTATTATAAGTTCTTCGTATTTATTCGCTGTTAGGCTCAGTAGCTGCGTTATGGGGCGTTCTATCCTGACCATTCTGTTAATTATTCGTGTGTTCGCTCCAATATGGGTTTATTATAACTGTTTCGTATTTATCTGATACTAGACTAAATAGCTGCGTTACCAACGGTTCTTATGATTATCACACTTAATTTTAACATTTCTCCTTCCAGAATAGATTGATTTTAGTACTAATTTCTGTATTTTGTCTTCGGTTTGGCTGATAAACGTTTTATTGGTTTTACGTTCGTTCGGATAAAAATTGATTTGTTTAACTTCTTCGTGTTTCTTTTCTATGCTAATTTCTATATTGGGTTTTGAGGGATTAAGTTAGTGACTGTGTTAATGTTATTTTAGTAAATTGGTCTAATGTATGTTTATTTCGTGTTTTTTTTTTTAACTTTTCATGTATTGGGTTACCGCTAATCCTTTTAATCAGGATAGAAATTTATCTATTTGGTTAATATTTTGGAGTTTGATAATAGTCAGCTGCACAGAACAATTTTTACGCCTATTTTTTTTTAATGAAAAAAAATCAAACCAAATCTACTTTAAAACAACCGACTGAAATCATTAATACCATTAACAAATTCCTTTAAAAAGTAAATATATTTTCAAGTATAAAAATAATACGAACATGTTAAAATAAACCTCTGCATGAGTTAGCGCAATTAAAAGTATAATCTGTAACGAGCCCTTGGTTACGCAGCGACTGAGTCTAATAGCGAATAAATACGAAAAAGTTACAATAAACCCATATTTGAGCGAGCGCGATTACAATTAATAGTATAATCGGTAATGAACCTTTGGGAACTCAGCTACTTAGCCTTTTATCCAATAAATACGAAAAAGTTACAATAAACCCATATTTGAGCGAGTGCGATTACAATTAATAGTATAATCGGTAATGAACCTTTGGGAACTCAGCTACTTAGCCTTGTATCCAATAAATACGAAAAAGTTATAATAAACTTATATTTGAGCGAGCGCGATTAAAATTAATAGCATAATCGGTAACGAACCATTGGTAACCCAGCTACTTAGCCTAATATCCAGTAAATACGAAAAAGTTAAAATGAAATTCCAAGTGTAAAAAAACATAATAATAGGCCGATATCGATTTTATCTGAAGAGTTTACAATAATCTTGTAATGTATTGAGGATACTGAGGGGAGTTCATAATTAAATAATTTTAATATTAAATAATTAATGATAACGAACCTTTGTCGGCAAAACATCAAAAGGTGTTTACCTAGCCCCCTAGATTTCCCATCGGTATGGGCCCCCCAGTGGTACCAGAAACCTCTGGTAGTTTTCCCCCTAGCGGCGGCCAACAAGAATATTAAGATTGGTGGAAAGATAAGAATGATAGCAAAAAGGCTATACCGCCAACCGGTACTTCCCATCTCGGCCCACCCGAGGTGACAAGAATGAGAGAGAAGAACCGAAGAGTTAGTCAAGTTTTATCCTCAAGAAGAGTGAGTCGGGTTCCATCTACAAGAAGAGGAGATGGCTGTCGGGGTTCTGAGAGCAGCAGGAAGATGATGCCGAGAAAGGGGACCTAAGACTGATTTCACCTTCGCCAGCCGGTTAAGTGTTTCAAAGGTATATCGTTATTTGTAATATTGTATGGCAAAGGTAGTAGTGAAAATGTCCCTCAGTATTCTCAAATTATTAATATAAATTAACTTAATAGATGTATGTTATATAATTTATTCTGGCCGCCTCATATAAAAAAGTAATCAAGTACTCAAAGTACGAAAATTTTGATTACAGGGGAAAATAGAAAGTAATCAGGAGGAAAGCTGAGTAGATTTTGTAATCAGCAGCAAGCATCATTTGATTACAGTACTCAATTTTTTTGAGTATTTGTCCATCACTGGGTAGTAGTGCCGATTAAAGAAAGAGTAGAAGATGATTAGTAGAAAATTATTTAATATTATTGCGTATTACTACTAATTCCGAAAATTATATCTTAACAAAAAAGCGTACTTAATACTTTTGAAATTTTACTATAACTAGTACTACCTCCGCTTAGCATCAATCCGAAATAATGACTCAACAAATTACCAGTAACTTAAAAAGAAATCCCCTGGCCATGACTTGATAAATATTCAAGTGTGTTTGGCTTTAGGGCTCACAGCAGCTTCGTCATTCCGCCCGAACGCCCGGTGGTTAGTTATGGTTTAATCTGGCTTTGATTACAGATTACTCAGATAAACATAGGGCATGATAGAGGGGGCAACGCCTATATCATAGGGAACAGAAGGTTAATTCCACCATATTAAAGGGTAGCTGTATAAGAGCTTAGGATACGAGAATAGCTCTCAGGATGTAGATAAAAACCTGTCCTTTACATGCTATTTATATTAGTACATTTTACTAATTCATAGCATTTGACATATGTACGTTGAAAAGTCCAAATCCCTTATAATGTAAGTTCTCTGAACCAGCGCGCTCCGGCGGATATGTGAACAGACCACCACCCGGCACTCGACTTAGTATCTGGGTTCAGCTTAAGTACTGTTTGGTCTTTTTAAAAGAATTAGGGTTTGTTTATTTTTAAATGCTCAAGTCCTCTAATAATTCCCAGTAAATCGCTAGTGTTCCAAACCAGTATTTACAAAGGCATACTCAGAACAACCAGATTCCCTTCACAATAGAAATACTGATAAAAAGCAATGATCAAAAAACCAAACGAACACCTTTTAAAGTCTGTTTCCAATTCTTACGAACACTTTTAGATACTGGATAAGATAAAAAATAAAACAAATATTTACAAATAGTTTTGTGAAAAGTTCACATCTAATACATATTCATAAAATAAAAAAAAAAAATACATTTATTTCATTTCTCTATGTTGACAGTTTATTTGTAAACAACTTGAGAATATAAGTATTATTGAAAAAAAAGTTCTTAGTATAGGAATAAATAAAATTATTTTTAGTTTGTTTGTTTATCCAATTTTGTATCCTAATATTACCGGAGTTGACAATCCGTACATGAGAATAACAACAAGGTTGATGTGAAGAAATGGATAGAGTATGTCCTATGGTGCCTTTTTCTGGCTTGATTATTAATATGCATATATGTCAGGAGATCTCTCATTTGACTTCTTTTTACCACTTTGTAAGTGTTGCGGGGCATGTTGGTAGTGGCCGTTTTTTTTTTTTATTAATGTGTTGATATGTCCGTGTATATTGCTGTGTAAACGCATCTTGATGGTCTGAATCTGTTCGTTGACTGTTGGCATGTGAAGGTCTTTATGTACAAATGTGTTTCAGACGTATCATGGTAAATTTAAAATAGTTCTAAAAGTTTTGGATTCAAAGATTTAGATTTTATCTATGTGTATTTGTATCTATTTGACCATATGTATGTGACCCGTAAGTCCTAATGGGTTTCAGTAAGTAAGTGTAAGTGGTATATATATTTAATATCACTTTATGCTACTGTTGTTAATGTTTATGGTGCGGCATGGTCTAGTGTATAAAGCGCAAGTATACTGTTCTTGGGGTCCTGGGTTTGAATTCCGGCTTTGGCAGAATATTATATTATTCAATGATATCAACCCGGGGGAGGGGGGGCACACTAAGGTATAGAGACCCTCCTGGGGGAGTTTGCTAATTATGCCCGCTAACTTATAGATTATTGGGAGTGGAGCTTTTCCGCAACTTGAAAATAATAGTCCGTCTTTTGGGAATTTACCGTAATATTTAGTCCTTCCAGTTTCTTAGTGATTTCCAGACCCGTCGCCTCTGCCTACCGTAGAGCTGTTACAGATAGGTCATCGTCGGTACAAGCCGCAACAGTCGCTCGTTTATACCTTGCTCCAACAGTTTCAGCCGTATAAATTGGTAACGAAATTGGGGATAGCACAAACCCTTGGGGAGCTCCGCAGGCAATTACGATGTCTTAGGATACCGCTTTGCCAACTCGAACCCTAATGTACTGTTTCTGGAGAACGGACAGCAGGATGGTACTGTGCTGTTCGGGAAATTTGTTGTCTATATAGTGTTTTGGGAGCGTCTTTATAGTGTTAGGGGAGCGGCGTGGTCTAGTGGATAGAGCACTAGTCTGCTGTGCTCCGGGTCCTGGGTTCGAATCTCGGCTGTGGCAGAAAAATTATTTATTCTGTTAATTCAGTCGGGGGGCGACCCTAGGGTATGGAGACCCTCCTGGGGCAGACCCAGCCTCTATAAAGTGGGTACCCAAATTAATTGGGGAAAAACCTGGCGGCTGAGCGTGATTAAGGCTTAATCACCTCATTGCACTGCCGTTGGCCTAGAAACAGTACGAATCTCTATATGTACTGAGCCCAAGACCCTCCATGGGTTGTAGTGGTACAGGTTTTTTTTTTTTTTTTTTTTTTTTTTTTTTATATAGTGTTTTGCATAGAATAATATGTGAAACAGAGCCGAATATGTGGCAGTCTATAGAGATCATTGCGATTCATCATTCTTTACAGGATTTTTTCTTTGAAAATGCTAATTTTAAATCACGAAAAAATTTCAATATGTATTTTCATTCATTCACCCTGTCAAATGTAACAAGGTTTGAAGTATATATATTAAAGAGATCATTTAATAATATTCAATAGATATTGGATCTAAGAATAATTTCAGAAAGAATCTCAAAAAATTAAGAAATTCTTAAAAACGTTATCCCAAAGAATATAGTTTATATCATCTAATGTAAAATAAATAAATAATAATAATAAATGGCAGATTATGACAATAATAAATGATTGTCTACTACCATTGTCTAATGTTTATATAATATTATTTTAAAATTATTAAATTAGTAAATACTAAATAAAGATGTAGTTATCTTTTTATACCCAATATATTATTAAAATATGTTAATGTACAGTTTTTTTAAAAATAAAATAAGCTCAACACACCCTTCTAAAGTATGGACCAACCATTTTGCAACATTGATAAGTTCTGCGGGTTTAACCGAGTCATCAAAATAACGGCGCACTTTTATCAAGGTACAGCTTTGTTATTCCTGGTACATTTACTCTTGGAAATTAAGGAACGAAACTTTGCAATATTTTTTGACTAATTGAATAGCCTAAAACACCTACGGCTTTCATCAATTAAAGTGTTTCTGTTTTTGTTTTTGTTTTGTAGCATGATGGATGAGTTGATAGCATCGCGGAGACTCAAATGGGCGCGTAAAGTTGTTTGTTTGGCTTAGTGAGGAACGGATTCCGAGAAAGTTGGTATTCGCTGAGCCGACTGGTAGGCGTCCAAAAGGGACGCCGAAGCGTTGATGGGAGGATTGCGTTAGGGCTGATCTCGGGGGCTTGGGCTTGACCGGTGATCATTGGACGAGTCTGTGCAGGCGGTATCGGCATCGAACCTTCGGGTTAGGTGAGCCTATTATTATTATTATTATTATTATTAGCATTTTGGAGCTCGGATGTATTATCTTTGTGTATTATGTGGGTTGGACTGAGCAATTCAACAGAAAATTCATTCTTTCAAACCGTTCGGTAATGAATAACAAACGAAATTACCTGGGCAGTGAACTTATTATATCTTTGACAGTAAAAAAATCAATAAATCAAACTAAGAATAAATTTTATCTTCCCAATTTCCTTTACGAGATTACGAGACTGTAAATAAAGCTCCAAATTCAAACATCATATTGTTTATTCATCTTCTTCTTTTTTTTATCACGTTCAAAGTCTCAGTAATAAACCTTTCTTACAGCTAATTAGCAAATTTATTTATAAATACAAATGATAATTAGATAACTATATTTTATTTAGGTATTTGTAGAGATTACTTATGATCAAACCATTTTTTTTTTTTCGGTTGGCGCGACAGGCCTTGAAGGCCCTTGGCCGCGCGGTATGGTTTATATTCCACACCGCGATACTCGATGAAATTTTATAGGGTAGGGTCATCACTCCCTACGCCTATTTTTGTGGGTAGCTATCAATTAGCTGACGGGTCCCACATACCCGGAGGAGATTGTGAGTGAATCCCCATTTATTAGTATGCTTGAAAAAAGCCCTCCTGGGACTGGGATTCGAACTCACAACTTCAGCGTGGCAGGCTAGCGCGCTAACCACTCAGCCACGGGCTCCCCTTCATTGATGTAAACCATAGGTGGTTTCAAATTTTTGGCCGGCAGTTTGCTGGCATATCTGCTGCTGCTGGCAAATTTTATAAGCATCATCAAATAATTAATACTGTCTTAAATAATCAAATTAATTAAACCAAAAACTGATTAAATTTGATCAATACTATTCGGTTTCCATTGATACAGATAATAGTTTTTAGATAAATTATATATAGCTGTTCTAAACTTGATCAAAAACCACTGAGACGAATTGGTATTTTTACAAATGATAAATGATGTTTTGAAGAACATTTCATAACACCAGAGCTATGTTAAATAAATTAACCTGATGGAGTGAAATTATATTTCATAAGAATTTGACACCAGGTCAATCTATTTTCGATGCATTAAGTTATAAGTGATCAAATGCTGCTTACGGATTGATGCTACACAAGACGTCTATTGAATGATTAATGGTCGAGAGCGGATACTTTCCGGAAGTGGTTTGCAAACATTTCATCCAATACAACCCAATCTCCCCTACAGTCTATTTTACTGAATGTAATAAAATTAAATCTGAAATATTTAAATATATAACGTGATTTTAGCAGTTGGTTAACTTGTTCAAAGAAAAAAATCTATCCTAAGTTGTTTACGAATGATTTTTTCATCACTAAAATGTACCATATCATTAAACTCCAATAAAGTACTAATCACTAAATTGTCGATACTAACTGATAATTAAATTATTGATATAATTAGTTTTTTTAATTTAATATTTTTTATTATATTCTTTCATGCAGCTGACAATCGTTTAATGCGAGGTAAGGTTTTAATGTTGTGGTGTAATAGGCATAAGGAAGAGAGAGGATCCCCAGCGCCACTGCTAGCGTGATTCCTATTAGGCATTTATTTGAGGAGAGCCTTCATCCAACTTCTTTTCAGCCTTTTGTGAGTGTTTTGATTAACTCTGGTAGTTGCAAGGTTTTGGAGTCATGTGTTTATATGGTCTTGTAAGTTTTCCAAAATTGAGACGTTGATTCCCAAAAGATACTGTAGAACATTTTTTACGAAAATAATTTTACATATCATTATTCTCATTGTTTAGTTTTATCTAAATCTACTATTTTATTTTATCTAATAGAAACTCAAGTCCCTTTTAAAACACAATTTCGAAATGCAATAATTTTTTAAATGCACTTATCACAGACTTAGTTTCGTTCCTAATCACACTAAAACATTGCTTTTCATAACTGTGATATAGTGTTATTAATATAGTAAAAAAACAGATTCCAGATTTTAATGCGATAATAATCAAATTAACTAGTTTAATAATAAAATTATTGAGTGATTTTCGTGCTTCCTGTAAACTTTTCTAGAATGGATTAAGTACCTTTTGGTAATAAACGTCTCTATTGTTGACGAATAGAAGTATATATGTAATGTTGATAACGTACTATATAGAAATATTAATAGTTCTAAATGTTTTGGATTGAAAAATTTGAATTTAATAATTTGTGTGTTGTTTAAGCAGTCCCGTATATCTGCCTTGATGGGCTTCAGTAAGAAAGTGTACGTGTTAAATTTATGTTTACTTATTAATTTTAAAAGTCTTGAGAGTATTAAGTATTTTGTTTAGCTTTATCTCTTTGTTGTTGGTCAGAGCCAAATGTAATCATTCATCGATAAATTTGCACAATGATTTAAATCTGTTTATTATAACACCTTCTTATTTTGTTTGTTCATTTTAGAGGTTCAGCTGTAACGTATTATATATTAGACTATTTTATGTATCATATCGGATCCTGTACAAACTTAAAGCCGATTAAAATTGTACAAGATTAAAATTTTTACCATCGAAAAGTTAAAATTTAAAGTTTGATTCACTAAGGAAAAAATAACAATGAATTTTTGCAATTTTAAAACAAAAAATATTTATCGTAATTAAGAATGTTATAATTATAATACTTATGTATAGAATGTTATAATACTTATGAATCAATAATTTATATTTGCAAAAACTTACTGCAAAATTCGCTACTAATGATAGTAAATTCGATTAGAGAAATAAATATTAAACTTTAATTTTCTTTGTTTAATTTTATAAAAAGCACAAACGAATGTTGTGATGTATATGAAATATATAGTAAGGAAACGTATTGCGATCGTGAACATTTTCAACGGTAGTACACGTTTGAGGGTCCACTGATTCCAAATAACCAAGCCCTGCTAAAAGGTCTGTGTGAATGTGTCTGACTTTGTGCATATGTGTGTGTAATTTTTTTATTGAAATTAGCTCACCAGAAGAGCCACTTAATACCGTTAATTTTGCCCCTTTTTATGATTTTCTATAAACGGCTCTATCGATTTTGATAAAACTCTAAATATCTATAAAAAAATTATATGAGCATTAATATCATGTAGGTATCGTTTGTTTATTTATTTACGTCACTTTATGCTACTATGGCTAATTGGACGATGCTAAAGCGGGAGTCTTAAATTTTGCTTATCTAGGTATTAGGTATCTTTCTGATTGAAATAGTCTGACAGGGCTGAAATACCGATATTTAAAACCTTCTCCCTCTAAAGTACCTTTAAGTTTATAAATTCAATGAATTACACAGGTCATCTTGCTAGAATTAATTATAAACAGCCAAATATAAAGGTTGAACGGATTTCAAAACCAAATAAAGAATAAAGAGCGAAAATATTTTTGCGTGTAATTTATGGTTTTTTTTTTTTTAACATAGGATGGATTTTTATAACATAAATGTTTACCGTACATATATCGCTAGAAAGATAAAGATTTTAGAAACAATTTACCTAATATAAAAAGTTGTAAAAGCCATGTGAAGTGACAAATAGGACATACAATCATTTCAGATAATTATATGTAACAATATGTTGCTAAATATATATGTTGCTTTATTATTTAATCTAAACCATATGTTTTATACGAAATTAAACTAAAAAACTTATTATAAAAAACTTTTTATTTAAATTAACTTTAACTTTTTTTAAAATTTTATTTTATTTAATAGTTCTTAAATTGATTTTAACAGCCGAGGTAAGTAAAAATCGTGTGTTGGCCGCAACAGATTTTTTTTTACATACTTCATAAATTTAAATAATCGATAAATATATTATATGTTTTGTTATACGAATAAAAGGAGGGTTTGGTAAAAAAATTCTTTTCCTTAATATGACTTAAATAAAAGCGACTGAGTTAAAACCAGTTATATATAAAAAATTCTAAACGACTTTCGTTGATTTTACCGTTATATATATTGGTATTGTCTATCAAATATGTTAGTAAGCTTTAGGATAGAATAAATTATAAATTAAAGCAATGTAAGAGGTTAAAAGTGTTAGGGATATTAGTTAAATATTTATGGGTTATTTCATTCCAGTATAGCAAGAAATATCGCTTGGAAGTTACTTTTTGATGGGCCTATGGGAATCGTCGGAACGTGAAAGTAGCAGTGCGTGTGAGAATAAAATTCTAAAGTGTGGGCTGAAAGTACACGTTTAGCAAAATGTGTTACATTAAGGTCATCGGATGGTAACAAGGAAAAACAAATATTGATATTTATTAGCAGATATCATTATTTAGCAAATTATATACTAAGGTGATTAAGTGATTAAGAAAAAGAATTTTTAATTAAACATTATTGGCTACTTTTATCATTAAATTATATACATAAAGCAACCAAGGTTGAATAAAATTCAAAGGTGAAAAATATTACAATATAGTAAAAAGTACAAACGAATATGTAAAAAACTATCAACAGTGAAATAAATTATTAAATTAAATGCAGTAGAATATTAGCCATGAACACCTTGAATCTTAGTTAAACCCAGGAATCTCTTCTTAACTTTTCAATTAACGTATAACTGAATCAGGGGAGAATATTTCTGGTAATATTTCCAAGACAACGTTCAAAAGATCTTTCGATAAGGAAATTAATTTTTTTATTGATTCGCCACTTTGAGTAACTTTAGTTTTAAAGAAATTATTTCTGCAATTAAATATTATTTATGGTTCTAACATTATTGAAAACACGAAAAGTAGAAAATAATAATTTAAAAAATCTATTCGGTTAATATATGAAAAAATCTGGTAATCGTAATACACGACTTCTACTTACCTTCGTTGATAAAATTAATATAAGAATTTTAAAATCCATTTGGAGAAAAAAAAAATTTTTAAAGAACTAATTCAATTAAATTACAGTATATACATGTGTTTTGTGAAATAATCTGTTATATTTTTATCTACAACAATCAGTTAGTTTTATTAGTTTTTCACCACTCTCCATTGACCTTTACGATTCCACGTATTTGATAATATTTCCTATTTGAATCTTTAGCTATCCAACGGTATATTATACATATATATTACTATTATTGTGTTAAAAAACACAAATATTGCATACAAAAAAAAATGTTAGTTCTTATCTGCTTTAGTTGTTAATCAAATTGTTCAACTTGCATATTTAGCCGTTATTATTCAATGGTAACAAGATTATGTGTCGTCTATTTTATTTAAATCTACAAAAATCTATTGTAGTTCAGGGAAGAACATTTAAATTATCGGCATTTTAAGTCCCGTCAGACTATTTCAATCAGAATGAATCGCATTAAACCCATTAAATTTGACATCCATATAGTCAGTTTAATCAAAATCGGTAAAGCCGTTTTTGAGAAAATCGTAAAAAGGAGCAAACTGCATTGTATGAAGTGGATCTTTTGGTTAGCTGACATCAAGGAAAAAGTGGCTCTAGCATCTAAGGCGTAGAGGTGTCTTAGATATGATATTTTAGTTCCGTGGGACTTTTAATTTATGCGTAAAACGTGTATTTCCGATGAAAACGTAGCTGGATAATAATTACATCAATAATTAATTTAAAGAATATTATATACAAATGTTGGAAAATAATTAGTAGTTAGGTCTTTTATATCTTGAAAAAGTTAAACTGCTAAGGCAAACTTGATACTTCACTTGTTCCAGTTTTAACCGTGTGTGATATACACTTAAGAATGCTTTGTGAAGTCTAGAATAGGAGTAAATCTTATTATTGTATATCTTTAAAGAGAGCTTATTACTCACTCGAATCCTTTTAGAATTTAACGTACATATTTAACCAGAGGAGATATTTAAATATCTTATGGGTTAGGATTATTTGAAACTAATTAAATATTTGAGGATTTCGCCCATTTAATATGACATTTTTTTGTCATCTGTCTGAATATTTTTTTTCAGTTTTACTAATCAAAGAGTCATAATATCTGACGTTCTCAACAATGATTAACGCAAAACAATTTTTTTCAGATGGTTGCTATCCTGAATGAGAAATAGATCATGTGGTACAAGTATATTTGCATTACGCTATGACATTAGGAAGAATTTGCAATAATACTTCTAACAAACTAGAACTAGGTCATGTATGCAAAATAAACTAGAGTAGTAGATTTTAAGGGAAAATATTGTAGCTCCTATAATTACAAGCCCTAGTGTGTGTGTTCTCTTAACTAAGTAAATGTCAGTTTGCTTTGTGGCTCAGCTTAAACGTTGAATTAACATAGAATAGTACACTTTACTACTAACGTATAACCACTTGTTACGAGTAAGACCCAACCTTTCAAAAATAATCCCAACCTATGTTAAAACAAAATTTAGAACGCTTAGGCCCAATTGCATCATCATCCCTGCTGTTGTAATTATGACTTAATCACTTAAAATCTTTATATATATGATAAATATCAAATCATAAATCTTACCTACCTTGATTTCAGTAATTTCTAAATTTTTTAAATAAAAAATAAATAAACCACTGGCTAAATAGTGAGGAAACATAGCGAAACTTTCCTCAAAAAGTGAAGGGAACTCTGATCAAACTAATCAAAACGCCAACAACACTCCGCCTCTATAATCGAAGATTTCTCAGGTACTAGAGTTTCAATTCAGAAGTAGAAATTATAATTTGACCTGGCGCTTGTTTAGAAACAAACAAACAAACCAAGTTACATAAACCAGAAACCGTTCAGTTTTGTATTATTTTAAACATATTAGACGGAGGACATGATACATTTAATTACAATTGAATTCGAAAAGCGCAAAATTTGTATTTGCGAAAATATTTTTTAGATAGAAAATTATTGTGAAGTCATAAAACTTTTATAGATAAAAAAACATATTCCGATTTTGTATTTAAATGGTCATATCATCGAAAATGGATATTTCGCAGCAATGCCTAGATTAACAACGGTACATCATTCCAAATACTGGAAGGAATTAAATGAAACCACTAAATAGTTTCAACTATTTATTGTTTACCAACGTTTCGACCCCCATTGTGGGTCATCATCAGGGCGTGTTTTAGGCGAACGGAAACTGACTATTTATATTGTTTGCTTACGTTTCGACCCCCATTGTGGGTCATCATGAGGGCATGTTGTTGGCGAATGAAAACTGACTATTTACTGTTTGCTAACGTTTCAACTCCCACTGTGGGTCGAAAGATTGGCAAACAATAAATAGTTGAAACTATTTAGTTGTTTCATTTAATGACCGCCACCCGGACTAATTCCTTCCAGTAATTCACAACGGTCAACTAATTATATCCACAATCATTCCAAATAGTTTTAAATCATATTACTACTTATAAATATTTAAAAACCACTTTATTAATAACAAAGTTATTAATAACCTCTTGATGAAAATCCCACTTTAATTAGATATGAGCGGAAATTTTTGCGAAGAAGTCAGACACCCTCTAGAGAAAAGTTTAAATTGAGGAATAACCAGAAATGTCAGTTGAAGAAACTTTGTCCTCTAGGGGTGAGATATCCTATACCAGCTATCTGGGACCTTAATAATCTTGTTACTTTGCCTTTCAGAATGTCACTAAAATTTTGAAATTAAAAAAAAAAAGAAAAAAATTGGAATGTTTTGTAATTTGTGCATCAATATTTGCATCATTTTTAAAATAAATTTAATGGCTGATTATGATTCTGTCCGCTGTGAAACGACAATCTTAATTATAATTTTATTTTAATAGTATTTTTTATAGCCCCTTATGTTATTTTTCTGAATATATATTTTCGAAAAGAAGATTTTCCTTTATTTAGTTAATTTATATATTTTCAACTATTTAAATACATGATATTATTGTAAAAAAAAAATTAGTAACAAATAGTAAACTGAAAACGATTATTTTTAAACTTAAACGCAACCAAATTTATGCAAATATAATCTAAAGATATCGGCTTTAAAATATTAAACCAATAAACTAATTAACTATAGATAAATAACCGAAACAAAAATATAAAATTTTGTACATACTTATTTAATTTTAAAATATATTTTTAATTATAAGTACATAAAATTATTTTTAATTCATTCGTTTAGATTAATCTCTCTCTGGAGTGACCCTGTGATTTTATCTAGATTTAAAGCTCTTGAATTGAATACAAGTCAATTTTCAGATAAAATAGGAGTAAATAAGGTATTCAATTTAGATTACACAATGATTTGTGTTTTTACTGATTGCAGCATTGTAATATTATCAAATCTTCCATTATATAAATTAAAAAATACAATGAAAACATCCACTGACACCTTTAGATATACAGTTATTAATATAGGTATACATACAGTTTAAAGAATTTATTTATAATAATTATTTGTAAGAAATTGGAAATCTAGTAAAAGTAAGTCTTATGTAGATTTAGAACTCACTATTAGTCTAGGACCTATTTCCGAGTAGCTTTTAGTAAGTAGACAGTTTCTATTCTCTTCTATAATTGAACTACCTGTGGTTGCAACTAAATGCAAACTATTTTCAGAAAAAAAAAGACTAATTGTCTTAAAGGGGTTAGGGTTATTACTTATTTAAGTATGATGTTTTCTATCAGATGTGGAGGGATTATTGGAGCAACTATTATTTTATTATCATTTATAACTATGCAAAGAAGTGGTGTTTTATACGATAAAATTTAAGCTATCCAATTCAGAATAAACTTTTATTACTAATTTGTATATTATTTTATTGTATATTGTTATTATTAATTCTAATTTACCCGTTCGATATTTTTTATTTATGGTTTTTAACTATTCTTCGTACAGTTAATACTAGTTCAAAACTGAAAAGTCGTGCGAAACTTAAATGTCATATTTTAAATCTCTATATAAAATGATACAGCAATTCTTGGTTCTGAACTCCCTCTAAGCCACTGAACGGATTTTGTAACGATTTATACTATCATTTGGACATTTTTACTTTCACTTACTATATATAGTAAGGAAAGTATTGCGATCGTGAAAATTTTAGAATTCCAGTTTTCAACGGAAATACACGTTTTAGGGTCCCCTGAGTCCAAATAACCAAGTCCCGCAAAAAGGTCTGTGTGTGTGTGTGTCTGTGGTAACTCCCGGGCGGAAACGGTAAGTCCTATGAAACTGAAATTTCATATTTAAGACAACTATACGCCCGAGACGTGACAAAACTTTTTTCATCAAAATGAGCCAACCAGAAGAGGCACTTTATACCATGCATTTTGCATCTTTTTTCGATTTTCTCAAAAACGGTTCCGACGATTTTGATTAAACTCGCCATATCGATGTAAAATTTAATGGGCTTTAATATCATGTAGGTTTTATTTAGATAAAAATGGTCTGACAGGGCTTAAATGCCGATATTTTAAATTTGCTTCCCCTAAAGTACCTTTAATTTTTTAGATTCAATAATAATAACTAGATTATCTTGTTAGCGCTGATGAAAAACAGGTAAATATATAAATTGAATAAATTCGATACCCAACTAAAGGAGAAAACAGAAAAAATATTATTTTAATGCAATTTTTCGTTTTTAAACATAAGAGCAGTAATATACATGAATGATATACCGTTGGAAAGCTAATGATTTTAGAAAAAATATCATCTCATACACAAGCTTTTAGAAGTTAATGGAGAGTGATGAAAAGAAGATAAATCTAACTGATTATTTAAGATAATAATATAATAGATTTTTTAATAAAACACATGTTTCTATATAAATTCAATTTGATTAATTCCTTAATAATCTCACGTATTTTTATCTCTAACTCTATTTGAAAATTCTTTCATTGATTTTAAAAATGGAGGTAAGTGAAAGTCGTGTGTTGCCCGCACCAGATTTTTTTTCTAAAGGTTAACAAGTAAAATATATTACAATATTACATTATTATATATTACAATAATATATTATTATAGCTTTTTTTTTTTTTTTATTCATATGTATTACAGTTTGTCACACTGGACAATAGTCATATTGCTAAAGGATCTCATTTATACAATATTTACAATATAAACTTAAAATGAAACTAAACTAAATAAACGTATACAAAATATAACAAAATTTGTAGATAAAATAATACAAATAAATGAAGGTAATAAATAAATAAACAAAAAGCAAAAGAAATCACATTCATACGTATGTAAAATATTTACGGTCAGCTAGGAAACACCGGACGGGGCTTGTCCTTCCACAAGTGGAGTCCAGAGGATCCCAGCGCCTCCCTCTCAGCCGCATCACTGGTGAGAGCCAGCGGAGGCTAAGTGAGGGCGCCATAGCCACAATCACACCGCACTTGAGAGGAGAATCTGACCAGTGTCAGAACTCCAGCATACATTTTTACAATATATCTCGGGGCCACTGCCGTTTCAACCTTCTAGGTGGGTTGTATGGATGAGTGGAGCTGGATAGGGATCGTTTTGGATTGAATTTGGAAAATTTGGATGGAATTAGGTCTGAAATAAATGGAACATTAAGGTCGTGGTGCAAAGTATAGTTGGATACATAATAAGGAGCATTTACTATTATTCGGAGGACTTTGGATTGAAAGGATTGAATGCGTTTTGATGTTAGAATGTTTAGCTGTCCCCCACAGTTCAAGTTCGTAGGTCCAGATGGGCTTCAGTTGCTTTTCTTTAGGTGGGAAAAATTAAAATTTTGTAAGTAACATAAATTTGAAAACTTATTCATCAAAAATGAGTAGTAATATAGGCGTAAAATATACCGTTGGTAAGTGCAAAATTTTAGAAAAGTTAATACGCAGTAACAGAAATTGAACAAGTTAATATGAAGTTTTGTAATCTCATGAACTTAGTTATTGGTAAAGATTGGTAACATATGATAGTTTTATGTTGACACCGTAGTACAGTATCGTATGAGACATTTTCATATATTCAGTACGCAAGATTTTAGAAACAATATTAGGTACCAAACACTAACGAAGTTGTCAAAATAAATGATAAATTGGTATAAACTCTAAAAACTAATATCTATATTTATTATTTTAGCTTTTAAATGATTTCATGAAAACAATCCCTTTACTGTAATATAAATCAAAATTAACTCTAAATTGGTTAGACAGAGATATTAAATAGTCAGTTTCCATTCGCCAACAACACGCCCAGATGATGACCCACAATGGGGGTCGAAATGTTAGCAAACAATAAATAGTCAGTTTTCATTTGCCTAGAACACGCCCTGATGATGACCTAAATAGGGGGTCGAAACGTTGGCAAACAATTAATAGTTGAAACTATTTAGTTGTATCATTTAATGACCGCCACCCGGACTAATTAGTTCCAGTATTAGGAATAATGTACCGTGGTTAATCTAGGCATTTCTTCGGAATATCCATTTTAGATGCCAGAATGACCATTTAAATACAAAATCGGAATATTTCTTTTTTATCTATAAAATTTTTTGACTTCACAATAATTTTCTGTCTAATAAATATTTTCGCAAATATAAATTTTGAGCTTTTCGAATTTAATTGTAATTAAATGTATCATGTCCTCCGTCTAATATGTCTAAAATAATACAAAACTGAACGGTTTCTGGTGTATGTATCTTTGTTTGTATCTTCATCCAACACCACTTTTATGTTATTTTTTATCAAGTAGCACAAGCGCCAGGTCAAATTATGATTTCTACTTCTGAATTGAAACTTTCGAAAATATCTTCGATTATAGAGGCGGAGTGTTATTGGCGCTTTGATTAGCTTGATTGATTGAGTTCCTTTCACATTTTAAGGAAGGTTTTGCTTTGTTTTCATTCTATTAAGCTAGTTATTTGTTTATTACAACATCGCCCGAGGCCTCGGGAATAAAAGTTTACGTACCCTCCGAAGGACGGCGTAACCAAGGACTTTCTGTATTGTTATCAATTTGTAAATAATTATGGTTATATGTATATTTATGTTTTGTTTTTTTTCTATATCCATAAAGGTTTTATGACTTCACAATAATTTTCTGTCTGTAAAATATTTTTGTATTGGTGAATATTACCCATGGATCATAGTTTTTATATTGAGGATCATTGAAACATTGTTTAACAGATTTCTTTTTTCTATTTCTATCACTTTATTGATTTCCCTGAATTTGATAATGAAGTGAAAAAACACAAAATGACGGCAAATATTCACTTGCATTTATGATGCGTATGCCTTAAAAATCACTAATAAGATTGATACATTGTTAAACATAGATAAAATACATTGAATCATATTAATAAGATTAGAACTGTTATTTTTAAAACAAAAAGCATCCAGATTCTATATTACCCATAAAACTTTTTTAATCCCAAATGTCCAAGTTGTGCGAGAGAATTGATACAGCTCTATCTAAAGTGGTTATGAAAGCCGACGGGATAACTTTTTTCCCCGAAAATGAGAAATAATTTTACTAATATTGGCAACTGAAGGATAAATGAATTTTCCTAACTCTGACGAACGGAATCGAACAAGCTTTAGTTCCAAATGGGCTCGTCTCCTACCCCTGCCTCGAGTAATCAGCAACTCATCAAATCAACCAGCCTAAAAGGACCATTCCAGTTAGAATCCGATTTAACAGAATTTAGAAGTTTTCTTCTCTTTTTTTGTATGGTTGTTTCGTATTTTAGTTTTCGTTTGAGATTCCAGTTTTCTCATCAGCAGAAGCATTAAAATTGTAGAATATTCAGAATTTTATAAACTAAATTATTGTATAAACAATATAAGCTGAGCTAAGTACTCTATTGAAATTGAAATTTCAACTGTAAGTAATTGGTTCTTAGACTTTCCCAAGCAGTTTATTTTACACCACTAATTTTAGGACTCACTATAATACGTTAAAAATATATATATATATAACATCTATTATTACAAAAATTATTTGCCGATTTAACATTCAATGGTAGAACAACCAACAATGTTAGTTCAAAGTTAATTTACCTGACTAAAACCCTTAACGTTCCTTAATTTGAGTCCTTACAAAAAATATAAACATCCATAAAGACCTAAATGTTCCATACGTTGCTGATTTGGCCCGAACCAGATATTAAGCCTTTTATCACAAACTCCATTTCCACCTTAACCCACTAGTTTCAACCCTTGCTTCCTCTTCGATTCCTGATAATCCTTTGATGAGTCTTGAAGGAAGATGAACATAAGATCTTCTAGTTTAAAATAGTTACTGGAACGCTACCGTTGTGTAACTGTTCTATACTACAAAACACTGTTGTTTAGTTCCTCTACAAGTCTGTTTCATGTCATTTTTCTTTAAGAATATTTACTTGTTGTGTTATGTAGTACTATGTATTATGTAGTAGTAGTAACTTTCAATAAATAAATTAAAAATTTAATTTCATTTTCCTGACAGTAATGTAATAGTTATGGAAAAATTCAGCTTCAAATTTTGTCATTATTTATTGAATATAAAGTCATTACAAATTTTTATAATTTGACACATGAAATCCACCCATCACATCCAACATATTCTTCGACCCTTAATGGATTAGGGCTATACTATAAACGCACAGATGTACACACTAATATATTATTTAAATCTAGGTCATGAAATGTTTATAATTTTCATTATTTATCGCATCTGCATAATGAAAACTTAGGTGTTTTGTTTCTATCATAAAAGTTATAGAATCTTATATATATATATATATATATATATATATATATATTATATATATATATATATATATATATATATAATATTCTATGTTTACAATTAAAATTATTTTATTAGCTGTTTAAAATCAAATTTGTGAGAGAAAAAACACACTCTTATATAAATATAAAAAACATTTAAAAACAGTAGAATCTCACACACATCTTACACACACACACACACACACACACACACACACACATCATAAATATATATATATATATATATATATATATATATATATATATATATATATATATATATATATGTATATATCATTCAACCCTGACCTAGATTTTAGTAATATATTAGTATGTAAATTTGTACGCTTATGGGATAGCCCTAATCCATTAGTGGCGAAGGAATATGTCGTTTGTGAAAGGTGGATTTCTTTAACCTTTTAAATGACATTTTATTCATGAAGTGACAATGGTTGACTGTGGGTATATATGAGAGAAGTTGGTTCAAGGTGCAGTAAATATAACACACAATTAAATATAAACTTAATTTATTGGTGCTGACGTTTCGGTCTAAATTATAGGCCTTCTTCAGGGGGATTTGGTGAGCTGAGCAGGCGTCACAACAATCATATGATGGTTGTGACGCCTGTGTGTCACAACGCCTGCTCAGCTCACTTAATTACCCTGAAGAAGGCCTATAATTTAGGCCGAAACGTCGGCACCAATAAATTAAGTTTATACTTAATCGTGTGTTATATTGACTGTACCTTGAACTAACTTCTTTCAGGCATTTTATTCAATTTATTAATAACGGAATTTGGAAAAAAAAAATGGATATCTGCATAACTCTTACATTTCTCTCAGGTAAATACGCTTTTACGTAATATTGTTGGTTGTTCTAATATTCAATGTTAAATTGGTATATATTTTTTGTAATAATAAATGATATATAAAATTAATTGTAAGGAAAGAACTAAGAATCAATAGTTTATCAATTCTATACGTTTTTTTTTTTCGAATAATTATGTTCATTATAAATGAGGAATGATTGTATTAAATGACAAATCTATAAATAATAACTACTGTTCAAAGATATTCTATTAGTTTTATGTTCTTCATTACCAGAGGTGAGATTATTAAAGTGAGGTCACTGAAATGCTCAAGAAAATACTACTTTTTTTTTTTTTAAACCTTGGACACTTGGCGGTCACGTAAATAGTTTATTGTTCCCAAGGCACCATAAAACGGTGGTTGACTGTCTCACTTCTTTAAATAAAATATTTTTCATTGTCATGCGAACCGTGGGGCTCCACTGGAAGGAGATGTTGCACTACTGATTTATTTTTAGTGCAGGAACAAAAGTTAAATCCAGAGATACAAAGAAGGGATCGGGAGCATTCATTATAAAATATTTACCTCCTTTTCTTTCTTTTTTTAAACGTCATTTAATTTTAAATGCCATTTTTTTAAACGTCAATAATCACAACGCTAACAAACACTTATCACTTATCCATATCTTTTTTTAAATCATAAACTCTACAAAGTTTTAATTATAGGTATATGTTTTCATTTCAGTTAATCATTTATCCTTTTGTTAGTTGTATTATTTTTTATGATTCATATTTATAGTTTATATTTATAATCTTTTTATTTACGAATATAGAGATAATGTTTATTATTATCTATATAATAAACGTATTTGAGAGGGTATGTCTTCTTTCCTTGAATATTAAACTAGTTTGGGAGTGCGAAATCCCAATTAAATTAAATAACTATGAATTAAATTCAATTAAATAACTATGAAATGAAATAGATATTAAAAACTATAAAGCTATTGTTTTTATTCGTCATAATTGGGTTGTAAAACAAGTTCTTAGCGTTTTTCAATATTCAGTTTAATAACCTGTGTGTTTGCCAATTATCTTATCGTCAAGTGGTATTTTGCCCGCTCAAAATAAAAAATAAACAATCTGGTGGGCGCAACACACAACTTTCACTTACCTCCGTTATTTATATCAATTTAAGAATTTTTTAAATACATTTAGAGATAATAATAAATTTCTAAAGAATTAATTAAATTAAATTTGAAATATGTGTTTTATTAAAAAGTCGATTATATTATTATGTACAACAATCAGTTAGTTTTATCGCATTTTCCTTACTCTTTATCAACCTTTTTAATTTTCTATATAAAATAATAATTTTTCTAAAATCTTTAACTTTCCAACGATATATTATACATGTATATTAACGTTTTTGTGGTCAAAAACAAAAAAAAATGCTTTAAAAAATGTTCTTTTCAGTTTTCTCCTTTAGTTGGATATCGAATTCGTTCAACTTTTATATTTACCTGTTTTTTATCCTTGATTACAAGATTATATTGTTATTTTTATAGTATCTATGAAATTAAAGGTACTTAAGAGAAAGAAAATTTAATATTTCGGCATTTAATTCCTGTCAGGCTACATAAAATCGTCAGGCTAAATTCTACATTGATATAAGGAGTTTAATCAAAATCGCTAGAGCCGTTTTTGAGAAAACCGTAAAAAGATGCAAAATACATGGAATAAAGTGGCTCGTCTGGTTCGCCGAATTTGATGAAAATGATTCTTTAACATCTCGGGCGTATAGTCTTAAATATGAAATTTCAGTTTCAGAGCTTTTTTAGTTTTCGCCCGGGAGTTACCACACACACACACAGACATTTTGGAAACTTCGAAAACTGGAATTCGAAAATTTTCACGATCGCAATACTTTTACATATTTCATATATATGTAAGTGAAAGTAAAAACATCATTTTCGCGATTTAATGATTTTTTATTTCCTAAAAATAAAATATATTGTACAAACGGCTAAAAATATTTGCAGAGTGTATGGCTATGGTTCCTTAGGAGATAGCACCGTACGTAAGTAGTTTGCTCGGTTCAGAACCCGAAATTGTGACTCCGAAGGCGCATAGCGCTCGGGTCCTCCTTCAACTTTTCTTCAATGACGAATTTTTTTAAAAATACCATAAAGATGGAAACACGTAACAGATCGAAATGGATCATATATAATCTATTAAAATAATTAAAAAGAATCAGAAATGTTTATTAAAATCACCAATAAAAAACGCTACTAACTTATTTTACAACCCAACAAACAACAACAACATAAAACAACATTTTAGTTCAAGTTGATGTAGTTGGTGTGCGCAGAAAATAATTTAAAAACAGAATTTCATCAGAGCTGTGCTGTAACCTTATTCGGTTTTGCTTGGTTTTAGGGCGTACAACAGCTTGGTCATCATAGATTGCCCACGCTCAGTGGAGAAGGGGTGTAGTTTTCTAATATGTCTTTGTCTATTATAATGGGCGTCACGTTTTTTTTTTTTTTTTTTTATGTAAATAATGAAAACATTTTAACTTAAATAATATTAGATATTTTTAAAATATACTTTTATTGAAATTTACAGTTGTATAAAATACTACAACTAAATATGCTGAAATGATAAAACACATGAAGAGAAACTTCCCATTGGCAGCACTCTTTAATAGTGAGTCTAAACAAGATCTCGAGGCCATCTTCTCGATCTCGACGCCTCGGAGGATTATCATGAATCGAAGAGAAAGAAAGAATTGAAACTAATGGGTTAGAGTGGGAGTGGAGTTTTTCATGGAAGGAGAGATAAGTGGTACGGGCCAAATCAGCAACATATGGAACATTATGGTCATTGTGGATGATTTTATTCATGACAAAGTTAGGAGCGATAAGGATTTTGATAGTAAGGATTGGAAACGGGAAGAGTCTGATGGTTTAGTAGAGTCCCAAAGCTCAACTCCGTACGCCCAGATAGGCCTTATAAATATTTTTGTCATAAAAAATAAATGAAATTCTGACTAAACCTTTACACATATACCAGAAACATAAAATAAAAGAATAAAACCATTTGTATTTAATTAGATGAGAAATAAATAATATAAAAACTAAATTCACACATACAAAGATACGATAAAAAAACTTAGTCCATCCTCCATAAATCTATATTAATTTGTTTTATTATTCCTTATTCTTCTGGCCAGTAGGATTAATACGACATAGCACAAGTAGGTGGATTGCTGCCCTCCCAGTTTTCATGAGTCCTCGGTTGACACTTCCCTGTTGTTATATATCCTTTCGGAAAACTCTACCTACTTCCTTATAAAGTCCGCTTCCTGGACGAATACTATCCAAAGATCCAGCTTCCCTGCTTGTCACTCGGATGTCTCGTAACTGCCACTCTTTGCTCATCTGTCTCACATCGCATGAAAGATGCGCATGCAACGTCTGCGCATCCCCACCACTAATTAACTATGTATAGTAGGTACAACCACAAAACCTCAATACTTAACTTAAAAGTCCTCTATTATTTCGGAATATTCTAGTTCTTACTTATATTAAGTTTTTTTTTTTTTTTTTTTTTTTTTTTTGATGAGCTCAACGAGTTAGTAGAAAAATCCAAGGTTTTTGATATGTTTAAATGCTTTAGTAACATTCTTTTGTCATCAGATCTTTTATTAGAAAGTTCATTATATACTACAAATGCTTAGGAAACGTTTTATAAAAATCTGTTGCGTTAACAATATGTCCATGCAATGGTATTGCTCAGAATTATTTCGATTTCTATTATATCAACAATATTTATCGAATATAAATATTGTTCGAAGCCCGTCTTTCAAAGATAAATAAAACCAGAAGGAACAACTCCCGCGATTAATTCTCTCCCGCTAATTTCCTCAGATGTTGGCTGATAAAGTTAACGCCAGCTGAATGAGAAAACGTCTCGAGTTGTTCTTTGTTTCACTTAGCCCGTTTCCCAAATTACATTCCCTCATCTAAACCTTCATCATTTCGGCTCCTTGTTTATTTATTTCCCCGAGTAGATTCCGAGGTAAAAACTTTAACTGGATTATTTCTTGGCCAAACTTTTCTGAAAGCTGATGCTGATTGTTTTTTTTTCAAAGTTGCAAATAAAGGGCAATTTCAAGATTAGGAAAATGAAATTCAGAATTGAGACGTTGATTTCCAAAAGGCACTATATCCACTTAAGACAATTTTACAGGAAACGCAAAAACCTGTCATTTATTTATTATTGGACCAATTTACGTGATTCTTTTTACTTTCACTTACTATACATAGTAAGAGAAAGTATTGCGATCGTGAAAATTTTCGAATTCCAGTTTTCAACGAAAATACATGTTTTAGGGTCCTCTGAGTCAAATAACCAAGTTCTGCAAAATGGTCTGTGTGTGTCCGTGTGTGGTAATGACACGCTTGAGTCAGTCTAGAGCACCTTCAGGAGCCACCATATCACAGCAATAATCGAAGTGGGGGAATATTAATGAGGAGACGAGAACCTTATAGGTGGGAAGAGGGAGATGTCGAGAGCGATAAAAAAACTTAATAGTACTTATCGTTCGTCGGGAAATAGGGGCAATATGGGGTTTCTAAGAAAGGGTTTGATCAATGATGATACCAAGGTTTTTGACAGAGGAACTAAAGGTGATTGGATGACCATTTAGGATTAGACTCGAATAGGTATTGGATCTGAGGAGGGAATTAGAACCTATAACAATGGCCTGCGTTTTCTTAGCTTTAAGCCTTAGTTTATTCAGGGTTGCCCAGGCACAGATTCTATCTAGGTCTTCCCGATTATTGGCAAATGCTACGAATAACTTAGAAGGAGAGAAGGATAGGTAGATCTGAAAGTCTTCGGCATATAAATGATAGCAGCAGTGATGGATTGAATTGGGAAGATCAATGATAAAGGAATTGAAAAGGAGGGGGGAGATACTTGAGTCCTGGGCCACACTTACCGAGAGAGCAAGGATAGAAGATAGAGGATGATTGGAAATGGTAACTGCTTGATACCTGTTAGAAAGGAAAGATTGAAACCAAAGAATACTGCTGTTGGAAGATGATAAAGATTTTAATTTGGAAAAAATGATAGAATGGTCAAGAGAATCAAAAGCTTCTGAAAAGTCCTGAAGTATTAGTACTGTTAGTTTTTTTTCGTCCATAGCGGTGTGTATGTCGCTCGTGATTTTAGGGAGGGCGGATTGTGTGGAAAAGCCGGGTCGGAAACCAGATTGGAGAGGATCGAGCAATTTTGACTTTTCGAGGAGATTTGACAGTTGTGATTGGACTATTCTTTCAAGCGGTGTAGAAAGATTTGAGAGAATATATATAGGGCGATAGTCTTTCGGGAAAGTAGGATTAATGGTTTTATTAATAGGAAGTACAATAGCTATTTTCCAGGAGGTAGGGAATACAGAATTTTGGACGGAAGAGTTATAAATGAAGAGTAGAATTGGTAAAATTTCAGTAAGGCATAGTTTTATCAATTTGACGGGTAAACCGTCAAAACCTACGGAGTTAGTGTGGGATTTCATGACCGAGGAAATAAGGTCAGATAGAGAAATAGCGGGAAAATAAAAGTTGCTGGAGTTAAATGAATGGACTAAAGGAAAGTCAGGGGATGTTTGTGGAGAATCGTTAGAGGAAATCGATGAGAAATAAGTATTTAATTCGTCAGGTGAGACCTGGAATACCTGAGAGGAAGAGGATTCACTAAGCGAGAGTTTACGGAGGATTTGCCATTTTGATTTGGAATCAGGTGCTGAGGAAAGGGCTTCACGGAAGTAGTTTGATTTTGCTTGTCTAATTGCTGTCTGTGTCAGATTGCGGAGTGCCCTGAACGTTTGATAGTCCTCTGTCAGTCTAGTACGTCTAAAACGTCTTACTGGCTGCCTCACGCCTTTTTGTAGTTCTTTTATCTCTTGACACATCGAAGGAGCAGGTCGACATCTAAAGGTAGCAGTTTTAAGAGGGGCGTGGATGTCAAGGATACTGAGTAAGTTGGCGGTGAGGATGTCTACCATCGAATCGATTGAGGAGCAGGAACAGATTTCAGACCAGTTTAGGGATTCAAGATCGGGTAAAATATTTTCTCGGGTTAGACCATTTAGGTTGCGGAAAGTAATGGATTTAGGTAGAAACACTGGAGTTTGGAAATCATATGTTATTTGGGTGAGATCATTGGATGATAAGAACGAAACAGGTAGTTGGGAAGCGGAAAGAAACTTATTTCCTGATTCAATGGCATGCAGGTCCAGCCAGGTGTCGGATATGCAGGTATGGTGAGTAGGTTCATAGAGACGACAAATAGGTGAAATAAGAAGAAAAGGTTTTATAGATACAGTTTATCGCTAGCCAATAAGGAAGTTGGTGTTGAAAGCACCACATATGATAATGTTATTGTAAATGGAAATATGCTTGTAAAGGAGAGATTCAAGGGATGGGGAGAGGAAAGGGGGAGCCGAAGGAGGACGATACACCACATCATATAGGAGAGGATGAGTTTTGCAGGTGTGAGGAGAGTCGGAATTAAAAGAAACATCTAGGACATGTGACTTCAGGCTATTATGGATATAATGTCCAACACCGGTCATGGCGGATAAAGGCATAATTTGGAAGGAAACAAAGGAGGAAGGAATATAGGGTTTTAGTTATGTTTCGGAGACTGCATTAATGTGGTAGAAATTGTGGGTAAAGTAGTTAAGGAATTCGTCAATGTGGGCTGGTAAGGACTAGGCGTTGACATGACAGGTGTTTAGGGCATTAGTCATATAGGAAGGAGGTGGAAGAGCAAACAGAATGTAAAGACAGGATGCAAGAGTCACAACGTGATAAGCAACGATATGAACAAACATAAAGAAAACGTGAATGTAAATAAAAGAATGAAATAAAATTAATACAAACGTGATATGAACAAAAAATGTGAAAAAAGGAGGATTACTTATGTAATAAAAAAAAAAAAAATATTAACATAAATATGCTTGAAGGAAAGCAAAAAATTGTTCGATGACATGATATTTTTCAGTTCGTATCCAGCAGGTAGACAGGTCCGTAAGAGTCAGCCGAAGACGTCCAGATCCTGGTGTTTGTCAATAATGATGACGGGGTGGCCATCTTCCTTCCGGCACCGCACTCTACGGCCAGTGAACCAGACGTACTTGATTATTTTCTCCGACCTCTTCTGCCAGGCGAGCCAATGAAGATGTCTATTCATCGGATACATCTCCTCGCTGATATAGTACCCTTTGGAAGGAAATGTTTTTAGTACCTTTTGGAATGAAATGGAATGTGGATTTAGTACCTTTCGGAATGAAATGGAATGTGGATTTTGTACCTTTTGGAATGAAATGGAATGTTGATTTAGTACCTTTTGGATTGAAATGCAATTTTCAAATACAATTTTAAAGGATTTTTATGTTTTTTAGATAAAATTTGATCAGGGATCTAGATACAACTAAATCATTAGAATACAAATATTTCAAAATATGAATTTCTACAAAAATTTCCTTTAGTACCTTTTGGAAATCAACGTCTCAATTCTGAAAACCTGTCTGAACTAACTCTTTTTGGGCCGACAGCCGTGTGAGGTATTTTAATGATGACATTACTAAATCATCAGATTTTCTCCAAAACTAATGCAGCCACATAAAATTCTTTTCCGGAAAACAAATTGCCGGATTTTGAGTTTTCTTCATATCCCTCTGTTTACTGGATTATTTATTAGTGAAAACGTTAAAAAATATTTATTACGTTTTGTCTAGTCCAAATGATATATATATTTTTTTTTTTTTTATATCTGTAGCATTTTGCTGCTTAGGAATAATCGAGTTAGTAGAAAAAATAAGACAGTGGAAAAAAAAAATTACGACAACTTAGTCACTTCATTAATATTTCAAGTTTGTCTCTTCGACTAAAAATCAATATATAAAACTATTATACGCCCAACTGAATTATATAATGCACCGTTCTTTTCGCACTTTTCTATGTCGACAGATGAACGTTGGAAAAGGAACGTTATTTCAAAGAGATAAAATCTCTATAATTCACGAGGAATTAAAAATTAATAAAATTTCCGAATTCATATCTGCTAAGCCACGTTTTCCAGATTCGAACTTCGATCCTAGCAGTGACAGGATAATCATTGGTTCAAAACTATAAATCTTCGCGGGCCACTTTAGCTGATCAATACAACTACAAAAAACCCATGAATTAAAAAAAAAAAAAAAATATGAATCCAGATTTAATTTGATATAAAAAACCCAGACGTTTCAAAATTGCAGTTCATTTTTAATTTGATTACAAAAAACTAAAAAATCTCGTTCCATTAATTAAAAATAATAATATATTATTAAATGATTATGTTAAGTCTTACACAACATGGAAATATAGGTAAGAAGAGCATAATTGGATCTAAAAACATATAAATGTATATGTGTGTATATATATATATAACTTATGCGTTGTCCGAAAAATAAACTAAAAAAAAATAAAGAAAGGGGCATAAACAACACGCTTGATGGCTATTCAAACACTAACTTTATTTGGTTTCTAATCCTCTATATATACATTTCTATTGTTTACAAGAGGTGATTTGGAATTAAGAATGATAGTCTACCTTATCAGTCCTTAACTTCTCCATACCCCAGGATCGCCCCCGGCTAAAATAACAGAATAAATAATATTCCGTCTCAGTCGGGGTTCGAACCCAGGACCCGGAGCACAGTAGACTCGCGCTCTATTATTCTCCACCTTTTACTTAGATTCATATGATTATTTAGAGAATGATTGAATTATTCGAAAATCTATAAAAACATGCTAATAAAGAAAATATAAGAACGCTTACATCTTGTATAATTTTTCCTTGTGATCAGGCAAACACAACCTCATTTCTCTTATCATCATTTAAAGTATCACGCAAAATTCTTGAATGTCGATCCATACCTGTGTTTTTAGATTTTAATAAGAATCATAAACTGTTGACATTAAGTATTAAATATGTATTACTGCTCAAATTTTGCCCGGCCTAAAAGCAGCAGCTTGACTTTAAGTGCTACTGTCCTTGTTGAATATTAATGAGACGGATAGGATATTACGTTTAAAAATTAGGGGCACATTCCTCAAAATGTCGGAGGATAACCTTTTAGTTATCTTTTAGCTATTTCTATTTTGAATAACATTAAAAAGTTAAAATTATGTATTCATAAAGTGCTAGTAAAATGCTATTCAATTTTAGATCACTTTGTAAAATGACATACTGTTGAATAAAAAACTTTTTTTGGTTAAGGCTACTTAGGAAATGATGTATTGTGTCAGTAGACAAATAAATTAGATGAAAGGCATGATTTCACAAAATTGTTCTACATATATTTAATTTGAATGTATACATATGTAACCTGGGAATAATAAGACATAGGTCACGATTATTTAATAATCTTGAATATTATATTTATATTATATATGCATATTTCGCAGGTGAGTTTTCACAGAAAGTTTATTGAACAAATGTATTAACAATAAAAAGAAGTATTTTCACAGAATTACCAGGTTATAACCTCTATTAATTTACATTAGCATTTTAACACATGATTTTATAATAAAACATTTACAAGATCGATTATCTCAGAATTTGTAGATTGCCTTGCAACGAAGAAGGAGGCTCTTCTGCTACACATATGTTTATATAATTGAATCCCTTGATTACGGCATCTGGCCTGAACGGCTCTACTGATTTTACTAATTCCTTTTTTGCATTATTTGATGAAGTCAGGAAAAAGTTTTTATAGAAGAAAAACTTAGGAATATGGTCATTAGATATTTTAAAATTTTCTAGTGTAATAATAATTTACTTATCTACAGGTATAAAAACGAATACGAATCCCTATATTTCTTGGTCACGGCTTGACACGTTGGGCTGATTTCGCTGATTATTTTTTTGCTGTTTTATATTGTCAGGAGAAGGTTATTGTATATAAAAAACAAAACAACTAAATTCTAAATGAATCTAAGTTGCTTTGTAGCATGGTGAATTAACAAAAGCGGTCAGATGTGAGTGCATTCAAAAAAATTGATGGTTGTTATTAGTGCTGAGAAAGTATTTTAGGAATATCATGGTGGTGAGAATGAATTGAATATCCTATATTATATATATTGCTATGTATTTGACCGACTGCTTTTCTAAGGCAGCGGTAACTTCAAAAACTAACTTAATACCTATAATCATTATATAAACTATATTTAATAAAACCATTGGATTTCCTTTCCAAAGGTTTGGTGTTTACCATTCCCAGTTAGGCGCCCCATCTATGCTCTTAAATCTCCAGCTGCTCTTTTCACTACTCTAGGGGGCTAGGTAAACACCTTTTGACAGTCTCCTATGCCAAAGGTCCCGGGTTCAAACCCACAGGTAGCCCTAGCATTTTTTAATGGGAGTAAAAAATCCTTCGGTGGGGACGTAAAAAGGTGGTCCCGAGCCTGTGCGATGTCAGGTACTCGTTAAAGATCCCTATTCTAATAAAACCTGAATAGGCAAAATTTAGGACTCCCACTGTAGCATCGTTCGATTAGCCACAGCAGCATAAAGGAACGTTAAATAAATCAACAAATAAACAATCCATTTCGGTTTGGTTCCACTGCTTCTATAGAGGTTCAAATTATCTTGATGTATACTACATTTACCTACCTATGAATATTTATGGAATAGTTTATAAGCTGGTGGACGATAAAAGGGACAGAATGAACGGACTCAAAAGCCAATCACTTTTAGTGCCCCAGTTCCTGGAGGAGACACCACTGGGCATTTTCCTCATGTTCCATCAATACTCTGTTCTATCTTCCTCTAATATGTCATCAGAGGTGTAACACTAACAATTATTTACTTAAAATATGATAAATTAATATAATATACTCACATAAATATTGTATATTACATAAACATATAGTATCTATATACATTTCACTCTACCTCTCTTTCTCTCATCTATCTCCCCTCTCTCTCTCTCCTTTTATATATATATATAATGAAATAAAATGAAAATGAATGATTTTACAAAATTTGAAATTTACACTTATACGAAATATATAGTAAGAGAAAGTATTTCGATGGTGAAAATCTCATAATTCAAGTTTTCAACAGACACAGAAGTTTTAGAATAATCTATCTAAATGACCGAACTCCCTAAAATGTCTGTATGTATATGTATATCGGAAACTTTAAGTGGTATGAAATTGAAATTTCATAATTGAGACATTTATACGCCTGAGATGTTGCAGAAATATCTTTACTAAAATCGGCTGATCAAAAGTGCTACTTTATACCAAGCACTTTGCATCTTTTTACGATTTTCTTAAAAACAGTTAAATCGATTTTGAGTTTATTTGTTATATCGATGTAAAATGTAATTGGGTATCATCTAGGTTCTATTTTGATTGAAATAAACTGACAAAGCTTGTAAACCAATATTAAAAAATAAAAATATAAGTTGAACGAACTTGATATTTAGTTAAAGAAATAGAGATAAAATATTCCTATACGTAATTTTATTGTTTTTGAACATAAGAACATTAATATAAGTGTATAATCTATCGTTGAACAGCTTAAGATGTTAGACAATATATTATTTTATACACTAAATTGTAAAAGGTGGTTTAGATTGATCAAAAGCGGAAGAAACTAACTAATTGTTGTATATAATTATATAATAGATTAACAAACATTTAGATAATAAAACAAATGTTCGTATCGAAACTGAATGTAATTAGTGCTTTAATATGTTTCATCTCTATCTATAATTAAAAACAGTTTAATTCGTTTTAACAACGGAGGTCAGTAAAAGTTGTGTGTTGTAAAAGTCGCATTACATTGATATTAATAAACATAGTCTTTGGTCCTTGTGGGTGCCAAAGAGGTGAGAAAGGGGAGAGTATGGACCGAGGAACAAAGAAGAGTACAGTCTAAAAAAATGAAGAAGAGAAGAAGAGAGAGGAATATGAGGACAAAGTTGGGAGAAAACGATATTTTAATGATCATTAAGGCCGTTTCGCGTCCAAAAAAAAAAAAATAATAATAATAAAACAAAATAATGAAAATATATATAGTCTTTATTAATTTAAGTGTTGGCAGCTTTTCCATATTCTCTAAATGGAAATTCGGATCCTTATAATTTGTATATTATATTAATATAAATAGGTATTATAGAATATTTTATTAATATTAATACAAACACAAAATTGGTTTTCTGAAAATCCATTATTTTAGGATTTTCAGAAAAACAATCGTCTGAAGCTCTGTGATCGTTAATTATTTTTCGTTCATAAAAAGTGGTATAGGTGTCTAAAAAAATGGTAATCAATCGACGATATGTATGCGGGTATCGTCATAATTGAACGCTCTTGTTTTAACAAAGAATTGAGTCACAAACTTTTATGACGCTAGATTTCTTAGGTGTCATTTATCCTTTTCTGTTGGTTAAGATTTTCTTCCACCAAAGCTTGAATCGTTTTCATTACGATTGCAGTACATCGTCATCAAGGGTAGAAATTCTTCCAAGGTTTTGTCTGTCATCCTGAATGAATCTAACTATCGAAATCGTTTAATCCATTGTTCAATGGTGCACTTACTAATACTGCCGTCGCCCCATTCTGATTTGATTTCCTGGCCATTTATGCTCTATTTCGGCCGATGTTAAACGGTTAAAATAAAATTTTACAAATATAAAGCTACAATAACACTCTTCTATGCTTAATGTAAAAGGTTCCAACTCGGTTGATGGTCATAGATTTATAAATGAGGTAAACAAATGATCGTTCTGAGACTGGGTTATGTCTAATACCTAATTTTATTCGAAGCATCAATACATAGTAGTATCACACCTTGACAGTTTAGTAAAGACTGAATTATTTCCAAATAGCGGAATGCTACATCGGTAAACATAAATTTTCTCTTATAAGATAATTAATAAGTGTACAAACGAATAATGCAGCACGTGTAAACACTCTATTAGATAGTGTGGTATTTAAAAAACAGAACAAATAATTCTGCATTTTTTTTTCGGAAGACCCAATAGAATGGTATTTCGATGCAGTGCAATTTTATTTTCCGACTGCTTTTCTAAGGCAGAGTTAGTTCCAAAAACTGCATCTATGTGTGTTTTATATATTTATATGAGCTCCATGTGCATCTTATATTCTATATTGTTATGTTTTTACCAGCTGCTTTTCTAAGGCAGCGGTGCCTTCATAAAATAGATTAATTTATATCTTTAAGCAATACATAAACTATATTTACTGAAACCATTGGATTTCTTTTCTAAAGGTATCGTGTTTTCCAATCCTAATAAGTGGTATTAGCTTATAAATATCAATTATATTAAAAATATGCCTAGAACTCTGAATAAGAAGACTGAAGGACATTACAGTTACCTTTGCCATACAATATTACAACAATGAAATACCTTAAAAACACTTAGTTGTTGGTGAAGGTGTAATCAGTCTTAGGCGTCCCTCTTAGGCTTCATTCTCTACACATTTTAAACTTTTGCCGACCTAGGCTTATCAATTTTTATTTAATTAATATAATAGTTATCTAATAATGAACTCTCATCCCTCAGTATTCTCTATACATAACAATATGGACCAATTTCACTTTAGTATTAGGTGGCATGTTAGGTAAGATTAAATAACAAACATATTTTAATTAAACATAATATTAATAATGCTAAGTTATGTTTGATATACTCAGAAATTTAAATAATACATTGAAATTTTGTTGAGAACACTGAGGGACTGTTAGATGTGAATGTTGCCACATAATGTTACATATCGGAGAAGATGGAATTCTTCTTAGGCTTTGATTGTTGGTTTCAATCCTAATTATCTGGTTTATCCAACTACACTTGATGTTTCTGTTGCCCATGATTCCTACAGACTTGATTATACAAGTACTTACACTCCGACTGCCTCTCGACTCCGAATCATCTATCTGGTCTCGACTCCGACTGCAATTCTTCTTATTTTGATTCTTCAAGACTTTTTTTTATTCTCTTTTCTCACTCTCTTCTCCTTTCATTCCTCCTTCTTTCGAAAATTACCGATTTTCGAAAATAGACACGCTTCCTTATTTCTCATTGGTAATTTTACCACAGGAGAAGGGGCCTATATGGGAAGTTCCGTGATAAAAAGAGGGCGGCAGTCCAACTTTGTAGATAAATATTTTAAGAAGTGGCCAAGGATATTAATAATATCCTAAATGCACTTTCTGGGATCTTGGGAATCCCGATGGAATAACTGGGGGTTGGCAAATGGATTTTGTACTTTAGCTGGCAGAGGCTTATATTTTTAATTTGCTAACTATTAAAATGATTTAATAATGGCTCGTAACCCCCTTCTCTTCCCTCCCTTAGTTTTCTTAAATTATAACAGTAGTTCTTTGAAAATATTCATTATGCAACTGTTCGAGCCAGGACATTGTTCTTTATAATTTTGTTTGGATTTTAAAAGTAAATTAAATTAAACATAGTTTTATTGAAATGAAGAAAATATTTTTTTTCTTTGTTCATGCATGTACTACATGTATTTAATAGTGTAGGGATTAACCAGATAAGAATGGCCCCACTGCTCTCACGACCGTACTGTTCGAAACAGCTAGCTGAAAGTACTTATTTATCGACTGGCGCCTTCTTCTACCAATTTCTCGATGAGGGCATCATTTCGTTGCCCCCCCCCCTCCTCCCGAAGATCACCGTCCTTCAATAGAGAGTCGTCTTCTACCCGTCGTACGGAAGCTAAGTTATATTCTGGACCAAAGTTGAAGAGTTCATGGACAGATTATACTTGATCATTTTCTTTCCTCATTATATTTATTACTATTTCTGTATACTTCCCTGTATTACTAACCCACTAACCTATCTTTTATTTTTACGGTTAGTTTTAATCAAAGGATTTTATTTATTTTGTTTATTTTTTTATAAACCAAATGTTTACTTTAGTTGTAAATTTGATATCAGCTGATGCGCTCGATGATAACAGTCATACGTTACTTCGTCTCTCAGATTTTTTCTTTTTTCAGTAGGAATTCGCTTGAGTTCAGTCTGGAAAACATCACTAGACCTCAGGAATACTACAGCAGTGAATATTGGAGAAATTTCGGTAAGCAAAGTTATAATTTACTTTGTAAAATCACGAAAAAGTGAAAGGAGGGTCACTGATCAGCTGATTGCCGCTAGCTCGGCAAGCTCGGGCTTGCTTTTATTTTCCTTATCTTTCTTTTATTTATTTTTTTTTCCTTCTTATTCTTATTCCATTATATATTTATTCCTATTTATTTTTTTTAATCAATGCGATATTTTCATCAAGTGATGTCCTCGAAAGTTACAAGTAAAAGATCTAGATCTGCAGGTTAAAACTCGTCTCCCACAAAACAGAGACCTCGCCGTGATAATAATAAAAAAATGATTCCACCAGCGACTGCTTCAGCTACCTCTTTAGGATCTGAACCACAGCCTAGCACATCATCACAAGGATTATCTGAAGAATCGCCGTTTTTTACACCGAACCCATTTCAGACCCTTCAAATTGAAAAAGAAACAATGGAATCTTCTCCTATACCAAAAGAACCACAACCTCCACCAATATTTGTTAAAAATATTAAAAACTTCCAACTACTGTGTGTGCATCTAAATAAATTAACCGATCCTAACAGTTATTATTGTATAAGTAGAACCAGTGATACTAAAATATCCCCGACTACCGCCGAAACCTACAGAAAAATAGTAAAATATCTGACGGAGACCAAAGCTGATTTTCATACATATCAGTTACGCCAGGAGAGAGCTTTAAGGGTTGTAATTAGAAACCTACACCCTTCGACACCAGCAGCAGCTATCCAAGAAGAACTGACGGAGATAGGCTATAAAGTGCGGCAAGTCACCAACGTTCTAAAAGATAAAATTCCACTACCTCTATTCTTTGTGGACTTGGAGTTGAAATCAGCAGGAGTTGAAAAAATTTATGACCTCAATAGATTATACTATACTAGTGTAAGAGTTGAAAAACCTTACACTAAGAAAGAAATAGTTCAGTGCCACAATTGTCAGGCATATGGTCATACTAGAAGTTATTGTCACCACATACCACGCTGTGTGAAATGCGGTGAACAACATAAGTCAGAAGAATGTACAAGACCAAGATCAACACCCGCTGTTTGTGCTCTGTGCCTCAAGGACCACCCGGCTAGCTACAAGGGATGTCAAATCTACAAGAACCTCAAAAGCAGATACCAAAAACCTCAGAATCTGGATGAAACAGCTGAACCGATCAGAAGCAGAAGACAACCTTCAAAAACAATTGATTCCAATGTTACATTTGCCCATCTACTTGGAGGTGGGAACCAGAACAAAGAGGCCGAGGCCCTGCCGGGACAACGCACCCTTCAAAATCCTCAAACCGTTCCACAACCAGCTATTCCTCAAAATTTACCCAACCCTCAAAAACCTCATCCGCATCAAATTTCTCATATTCCTCCTCCATCAAATGTCTCAGACCTTACAAGTTTGATGACATCCTTCATCACTGAAATCAAATCCCTCGTTATGCCGCTAATATCACTACTTACTAATCTTGTATCAAACTTAATTCCTTCCTTAAAAAATCCTTAAATGACTTCACCTAACTCCTTATCCATTCTCCTATGGAATGCGAATGGTGTTAGAAATCATACTGACGAACTTACAGCTTTATTGCAAGACAAAAACGTTGACGTAGCACTTATTACTGAAACTAGACTAACCACTAAACAGTTCTTCAAAATACCTCAATACGTAACACACCGTACGGACCACCCAGACGGCAAAGCCCATGCCGGTACTGCTGTCATTGTGCACCAGTCCCTCTCTCATCACTTACTCCCACTTCCTACCTATGATTTCCTACAAACCACAGCCATAGTAATCAAAACTTTTTCCTTTCCGGTAACCCTTACATCAGCATATTGCCCTCCCAAACATTCCATTTCCAACACCGAATTTGTATCCTTTCTAAATTCCTTACGAAATCATTTCATTCTGGGTGCAGACTTAAATGCCAAGCATCAACAGTGGGGTTCGAGAACCACGAATTCTCGTGGACGAAATTTGCTGTCTGCACTCAACTCCCGTCATTTCAATCTCCTACCTCCTGATTCCCCTACCTACTGGCCAACCGATCCCAACCGTAATCCTGACATCCTTGACTTCTTCATTCACAGCGGATTAGGCTTCCTCGACTTATCTTAACTCGACTTGATGAACTATCCTCAGACCATAGTCCACTGATCCTAAAAGTATCTCTCACTCCAATTCCAAAACCTATCCCACCGTCATTTATCCGAGGCCCTGTCAACTGGAACCTATTTCGCCAAATCCTGACCGATAATATTAACCTCAGAGCGACCCTCAAAACCCCAGAAGACCTTGACGATTCCGTCTACTCCTTCACCACCGCCATTCAGCAAGCTGTCTGGACTGCCTCCTCTCCTAAGCACTCCAATATAACTCCTCACCAAAACCATTTGCCTCAACACCTTACAGACCTAATCAATGCAAAACGCCGTGCCAGTTCATTATGGCAGCGCACCCGACACCCAACAGATCGCCGCTCCTATAACTTCTATTGTAGACAATTGAAGCAGGAGTTGGCGACCTTCCGTTCCCAGTCCTTTAATTCCTACCTCTCCTCTCTGTCAGCTAGTGACAATTCTCTGTGGAATGTCACGAAGAAGATTTTAAAATCCCATCAAGTTTCCCATCCTCTCCGGCGTGGTGATGACTCCTGGGCTGCGTCTAATGAAGATAAAGCCGAGGAATTCGCCACACACCTCTCCAAAGTATTCACTCCTCACCCGGAATCCCAAAGCAATCATACCGCAGCAGTACAAGACTTCCTTTTGTCACCAATACCTCTTTCCCTACCTCCTAAAGCTATTAATCCCTCTGAGGTTAAATATCTTCTCCAGAAACTGACCCTCCGTAAATCTCCTGGACATGATCTCCTTACCCCCCAGATCCTCCGTCAACTTCCGCAGAAAGCTATTATATTCCTAACCTATATCTACAACTGCATCCTACGCACCACCTATTTTCCTCTCTTGTGGAAACATTCCACAATCATTCTCTTCCTAAAACCAGGTAAACCTTCCAGCAACACTTCATCTTACAGACCTATTAGTCTACTCCCCACCCTCTCAAAAGTCTTTGAAAAACTCCTTCTAAAACGAATCCTGCCTATATTAGAATCACAAAATCTTCCTTCCCATCAGTTTGGTTTCCGTGCTCATCATTCCACTGTTCAACAAGGACTCCGAGTTGTAGACCATATTTCCTCAGCCCTTGAATGCAAAGAGTATTGTTCTGGTGCGTTTCTGGACATAGCGCAAGCTTTTGACCGGGTATGGCACACCGGATTATTCTTCAAGCTTAAAACGCATTTACCCCAGTCTCTATACCTCATTCTACGATCCTATCTCTCAAACCGCTCCTTCCGAGTTCGCTGTGGTGTAGAATTTTCTAACTTTTATCCCATTGAGGCCGGTGTTCCTCAAGGCAGCGTCTTGGGACCCGTCCTCTACATCCTTTACACTGCTGATATTCCTAATCATCCTGAAACCTTTCTGGCAACATTTGCAGATGACACCGCCATCTTATCATCCAATTCCGATCCTGAAAAGCATCCTTAATCCTGCAAAGACACCTTTGTCTTATCGAGGACTGGTGTAATGCTTGGCGTATTAAGGTTAATGAAAGCAAATGCACCAACGTCACCTTCACCCTTCGACGCAAATCCTGTCCAATGGTTCATTTCAATTCCATACCGCTTCCTTCCTCAGACACAGTCCGGTATCTTGGCTTACTACTAGACAAAAGATTGACGTGGAACCCACATACAAGACTTAAACGAAAAGAACTCAACAGACGATTCGGACAGTTATACAGACTACTAAACAGAAAATCTAAGCTTACATTTGACAACAAATTATTAATTTACAAGACAATACTGAAGCCAATCTGGACCTACGGACTTGAACTGTGGGGGACAGCTAAACGTTCTAACATCAAACGCATTCAATCCTTTCAATCCAAAGTCCTGCGAAATAGTAAATGCTCCTTATTATGTCTCCAACTATACCTTGCACCACGACCTTAATGTTCCATTTATTTCAGACCTGATTCCATCTAAATTTTCCAAATTCCACCATAACCCATTCATCATCCTAATCCTCTAGCACAATCCCTATCCAGCTCCACTCATCCATACAACCCTCCTAGAAGGTTGAAACGGCAGTGGCCCCGAGACATATTGTAAACATCTATTCTGGAGTTCTGACACTGGTCAGATTCTCCTCTCATGTGCGGTGTGATTGGTGGCTGTGGCGCCCTCACTTAGCTTCCGCTGGCTCTCACCAGTGATGCGGCTGAGAGGGAGGCGCTGGATTCTTTGGCTCTGCTTGTCCTTCCACAGTGGGGGACAAGCCCCGTCGGGGTTCCGAGCTGATTGTAAATATTTACGTAGGTATGAATGAGACATGTTTTGTTTATTTATTTGTTAACTTCATTTATTTGTATTTATTTTTGTCTATAAAATTTTGTTATTTTATACGTTTATTTATTTTGATTTTATTTATGTATTTGACTTTCTTTTGTTTATATTGTAAATATTGTATGAATGAGATCCTATAGCACTATTATTATTGTCTATTATGACAAATTGTAATATATACGAATAAAAAAAAAAATAAAAAAAAAAAGTTGTAAATTTTCCTCATTTTAAAGATTAAACTTCTATTTATAGTTTTTTCAATTAGATTTTTAATGTAATTTTATCTCTTTTATTTCATTTTTAATTTTAAGTGCTCAAAGACCAGCTCGTTTTGACACGGGATCAAGTTTACCTTAGCCCATCTTTTTTTTGTTATAATGTCGCTTTTCCCAACAGTAACAGTGCCCGGACATATACTCATCTTCAACAATAGAGTAACCACACCACACAATGTCCTCGTTGAAATTACTTTAAATCGCCCATTACACTGACCATGAGGACAATATATTCCAACCAATAGCCAGGACAAAGCAATAAATCACAGTTCGGCCTGCCAATAACAATAACATATTCCAGATATCAGATAGAGCTGAGTATCGTTCCGCCAGCTAGCTGCAGGGCCATCCCTCACCCTGTCATCGCCGAGGATATATGCGCCTCACGCCCGGGCGCAATTACGGCTGAGTGATGCATCATGTGATCCCCGGCCGCTGATGCTGTAGCCTCTGATCGCCCGCTCTCTGTTACCCCATCATTACACGATAATTACCTCGCATAGTGGTTCCTCATGGTTGTGTAGTCGGATAGAACATGTTGCTAATGATTTGTAGCTGGTGGTCGGAAGCTTGCCTGACAGCGGGATCTATTTCGGTAAACATCGAACTGATGCATCTTTATTATAACATTAGTGAAAAGCTATATTTCCTATGCTAAGCAGTATAATACTGGAATGTTTAGTATGACATACCTATACATGACCCATATACTAGTATATGGTATAATGATAAGCACTGGTATTGTGCAAAGTTTAGGTTTTAACGTTCAATCAATCTAAATAAAAAGTGATATCTATTAATACAAAATGATTTTCTACTTTCGAATAATTATATTATAGTTCAACAATCTATATAAACATGAAGGCAATAAACTTATATTTATAGCAATAGAGTAATCAAAGAATTTAAAAAAGACAATTTATGTTATTAAAAAATGCCCAATTTCGGTGCTTAGTCAAAAAGCTATATCTCCTTATTTATTTATTAGGACATGAGTAAATGATAAATAATTACAAACAGTGATCGATTTCAAACATTGAATATTTAAGAACATCTAAAAATTTTACTATCGATAATTAGAAAGGAAGATTATAAAAATTATCATACTTTTACAGGCAGTCTTCAATGACACACTTGGGACATTGCGCGAATAGTGGTGTAAAGCAATTAACGCAGTTAGTCTTTGTTGTTTGTATATCTGGGCTCCTCGGGCACTTTTCCACCATATTCTTTTATTAGGTTCAGTCTCAACTGTTTTTGATAATTTACCTAGCTGGCAAATGATTTTTTTTAAATCACGTGGAGATTTATGTGGCTGCTAGAAGAAATACTATAAAAAATAAATTTAATTTAGAACCTACAAGAACCGAATCGATGTAACTAATTTGTTTAAAACAGCCTAAGAACTGATTATTGGGGTAGAAACAATGATCAAAATCATTTTAGTGATTCAATAAATGAATGAACCAATAAAAATGCACGAAATAGAGAAAACAATAAATGAATGGTAATATATTACGGGGTTGTATGTTTCTTCTGCATAATAGGAAATATGGTACCTTTTGTTTGGAAATGGAAGGAAAGATTATCTGTTAAGAATGGACGTTTTGGAAGGACATGTTTTTATTACCTTTTGTAATGGAATAAAATGTGGATTTATTATCTATTGGAATGAACTGAAATTTTCAAATGTATCTTTGAACAATTTTCATACTTTGTATGGTATATAAAATCAGATGAATGATTTAGATAAAACTAAATTTTATAATACAAATATGTCAAAATATTAATTTCGAAAAAAATTTCATTATATACCTTTTGGAAAACAACGTCTCAATTCCTGAATATAAATGTTAATCGAGGAAAAGAATTTATATATATATATATATATATATATATATATATTATATATATATATATATATATATATATGATATAATTATTTTTTATTTATTCAATTATACACAAAATATATAACAGTGGCATAATTTTTCAATCTTCATAGTATTTTTGAAATTAGGAAATGTGTGCTCGTCATGATAAAGGGTTCACATAGCTTATATTTTGGCCAGAGACTAAGATGTCGAGGAGGAGAGATGAATGGGTTATTAGTGGATCTCGTAATTAGTGTTTGTGCCAAGGGTCTTATTTTGTAGGTCAGGCTTTCTTGGAAACTTTGGCAGTATTTGTAATTGTTAGAATTTCAAACCTCTTGTGTAGTGAGTCATTCATCGATATCTGTTGATTTATTGTGAGTATTATATTTTTGTACGACTTTTTATAGTAATGTCTAAATTTCTCGAGAATTCAAGGTTTCGGAAAAGTTACTACGTATTTTATATTATTATATATTTATAATTTCTAATAATGAACCTTTGTAATCGTTCGAAAAAAAAAAAATTAGCCTCCTTCGAAATTTGATTGCTTACGTTTCAAGATGCGCAGAACCCGAATAACGACTAAAAAAAAGCCATTTGTCCGCCGTACGCCGTCCACGACATTTCTCCAAAACTACTGGACCATTTTTTTTTTTTTTTTTTCAATTCGAGAAGATCAGCTATTTAAGATAGAGAATATATGTATGAGTGTTTATTAAACAAAAAATTTTGAATAATTGTAAAAAGAAAGAAAAAAATTGAAATTTTATCCGTGAATATGCCTATAACTAAGTTATTATTGAATATAGAGAGAAATATGTACATAGCTTTAGAATCAGTGAAGATACAGTCCGCTATCTTGGCTTACTACTAGACAAAAGACTGACGTGGAACCCACATACAAGACGTAAAAGAAAATAACTCAATCGAAGATTCGGACAGTTATACAGACTATTAAACAGAAAATCTAAACTTACAGTTGACAACAAATTATTACTTTACAAGACAATACTGAAGCCAATCTTGACCTACGGACTTGAACTGTGGGGGACAGCTAAACGTTCTAACATCAAACGCATTCAATCCTTTCAATCCAAAGTCCTCTGAACAGTCGTAAATGCTCCTTATTATGTCTCCAACTATACCTTACACCACGACCTTAATGTTCCATTTATTTCAGATCTGATTCCATCTAAATTTTCCAAATTCCACCAGAACCCCATTCATCATCCTAATCCTCAAGCACAATCCCTATCCAGCTCCACTCATCCATACACCCCTCCTAGAAGGTTGAAACGGCAGTGGCCCCGAGACATATTGTATACATCTATTCTGGAGTTCTGACACTGGTCAGATTCTCCTCTCAAGTGCGGTGTGATTGTGGCTATGGCGTCCTCACTTAGCTTCCGCTGGCACTCACCAGTGATGCGGCTGAGAGGGAGGCGCTGGGATCCTTTGGACTCAGCTTGTCCTTCCACAAATGGGGGGGGGACAAGCCCCGTCCGGTGTTCCCTAGCTGACTGTAAATATTGTACATACGTATGAATGTGACACTTTTTGTTTTTCATTTACTTATTTATTAACTTTATTTATTTGTATTTATTTTATCTACAAATTTTGTTATTGCATACGTTTATTTAGTTTAGTTTCATTTTATGTAATTTGACCTTTCTTTTGTTTATATTGTAAATATTGTATGAATGGGATCCTTTAGCAATATTATTATTGTCCAGTGTGACAAACTGTAATACATATGAATAAATAAAAAAAAAAAAAGAATCAGTGAAGCGCAATCAACAAAATAAGAAAAAAGGAAAATAATTGAAATATAGTCCTTATAAACGTCCTTAATTCAATTATTTAAAAAAAAAAGAATTATTTTCTGGTGGTTTTTAAAGAAAATATCGCGAAATTTACTAAAAAAGAAAAAGATAAATAAATGAATACCAAAAGTTGCTTTTAGTTATATTTTAAAGAGAATTAAATTTTCTAAAAAATGAAAAAATAATGATTGAAATTAATTAAGAACTAGCAGAGATATACATACCATTTTGAAATTAGCAATGGTGATATGACATTTTCTTTTGAATAATTAATTGCTTTTCATATTACCTAATTGCCTGTCTACAGCTTCATAAACAGTTATACCCTAATATTTTAATATGGAAATAATAATCTATTGTGTAATAATTTGCAGCGTTTTTTAATTCTGAGATGGTATGTCAGTTGGTTAAGGATTATTTTCATATATTTTGAAGTAAACGATACGATAATCGAAATTATTTGTTCAATATGAATTTGAATTTTGTGAGTACAATCTATATCCTAAGGGTAATGTTTGCTGAAAATCAAAGAGAAAAATATTTTACTCGAAGCCTCGCAGTTAAATTTTACTCTCAAAAAAGAGTTGGAACAAAAACAGATCGTTTCCAAGAAATAAATATTCGCACCAGTTTATATTATTTCATATTTTTTTTTTATAACGAACAAATGTATTTGTAATATGAAAAAAAAGGCTATGACGTTGTTATATTGACATCATTGTTTATTTGCGTGATGGAAGAAAATATTTTATGATGTGGAAAACATAAAGCCAATCTTAGTTATATCTAACTAGAGGATTCATTTTTTACCTCAACAAAAAAATTTCTAGTAAAACAATATGTAGCAAAATACATCAGGTAAGCCTGATCCTGTTATGTTGTATTTTGTTGTTTGGGTAAATATTTTTATACATAAATTTCAATGCAATTAAAATAACAATTCTCTTGAGTATATCAGAAATTGATAGCTATAACTCTTAATTTTTTACTGAAAAGTCACTTTATAATAATATTACAGTAGATAACAAAAACATGGAATTTAGATTCCTATAATAAAATAACTAAAAATAAAATAGGTAAACGATCAAAATGAACAAATAAAAAGTTCAAGAGAGGAATTTCAATAATAATTTACGATACAAAAAAACAAAACATAATGATAAAATAAAAATAAAAATATACAGTTCAGATATAAAAATAAATTTTCAATACCTCTTAATTTTATATAGAATAATAAATCAATTAACCTTCAATTTTCAAATAATATTTGATGTTAAAGATGAAGATTTAAAAAAATAAAATAAATGTAGATATTTATCTATTGTGTTTGTTGATTTTCACAAAAATTAGCTCATCATTTTAAGGATTTTATTCGAAATGAATAGACAGGATGAGGCTAAATACGATTTATATTTATATATGATAATTTAATGTAGAGCTTCAAACCGTCTATAAAACGTTAATAAAGGTTATATTCAATATTGCTGCACTGTAGAACGTAATTTAATTCAAATTATATTACAAGCTATTTCATCTGAAAAATTACCAATCTTCTAGACTACTTTAAGGGAATCGGAATAGATAAAGTAGTCAAATTTAGGAAACGATTTCGAGGAGTTGAGTGAAATAAAAAAAAAAAGATTTCAATTTGCATCCACTTACTTCTAATTTGTCGAACTAGAAGCATTCTGGAATTCAATGCCACCATTGGGAATTGAGTTCTTATCTCAAAAAGCTACAAATAGAAAAACAGATAGAATAGGAGGGGTGTTAGTTCGCTGGAATTCTAGGTAACAACTTTATACCAGGATAGTTACGATTTCGATTCATTTTCTGATCAAAAGAATACATTTCTAATAAGTACCTCATTAACATATATTTTATATTCATAGAAAAACAAAAAAAATTTAAAAATTTAAGCGTAAATAACTTACTATGTAGTAATTCATTTTTGTAATTTGTCTATTATTAAATTAATTAAAACATTTTCAAAAGTAAAATAGTTTTAATTATTACTCTTTCTGAATACGGAATTATTACTACTTTGATATAAAATGAAATATAAAGTAAAGTTTTTATTACTAGATTTTTTTTTTGTACATATTCATTTATTTATTAATAATACATTATGTACCATGAGGTACCAATATTCACAAAACCATCAATAAAAATAATAATTATATAAATACACACACACACACATACGGGGAATATTAAATAATAAATATTAATAATAATATATATACACACACACTATATATATATATATATATATATAATATATATATATATATATATATATATATATATATATATATATATATATATATTATATATTATTATTTATTTTTTGAGTAATATGAAATTATTTATCATATACAATAATAATAACAGTGATAAGAGATTATATTAAGACCATAGTAACAATTATATTATTTTTTTTTAATTGATTTGCTCAGGAACCGTACAATCGGCCACAGTCTTGGGCGAGAGTAAAAATAAATTAAAAAATAAATAAAAATAAAATATATCCTTAGAAACAATGAAAAAAACTAAGCAATAATGAAAAAATGAACATATGAAACACACGCATACTTGAAACTTGCCCAGCAAACAACAAACTTGCTTCCCCTCCCCACTACAACTGGAGGGTAAGCATAACTTAAGAGATCCCAGCACTTCTGTCTCAACCACATTGCAGGAACTGACATTGTAGTGGAGGCTCAGTGCTTCATCATTAATTAATATTTTGAAATGCGATTTGAAATTTCTGAATTGATTAAATGTAGAGATAAAGTACAACTGTACCAATTCGTACTCGTTTGACTGTTTTAATTTTTTTTGAAGGAAAAAGCATTGTTAATAAAACATTTATAATTACACGTTTTGTGGTTCTAACAGGAAAAACTCGCTTTGAATACCGCACAAAAGGATTTAATATAAATCCTTTTAATTTGAATTGTCCTTTTTTATACCTAGCTGCATTTATTTAATATTAATCTATTCAATTTGAATTTGCATTTTATCAAGAATAATCATTGATTGCCAAAGGGTTGAGCTGTAAAGCTCTTTGAAGATCATTCTAATTTTAATATGATAAACGTATAATATTATATCTCTCAATCCAGTTGCATTATCTAAAGCTTAATTACGTTTATTCATTCGATTCGAAGTAGTAAACTGGATTTACAAATTACACAATACTGAGCATGTAATGTTTTGTACCATTGTGTTTATATATATGATTATGTATATCATATATAATCAGGAATTACTCAGAAATAAAAGATCTTTTAATTCCAAACCTTCTGCCCACGAAACCCTTCACGATCCTAAGCGGTTATCCATGTATATTCCCGACTACTCTCCGAGGTAACTAAAAAGAACATGATATTATATTCCTGTTAACTAAGAAATAATAATAATAATAATAATAATAATATATATATATATATATATATATATATATATATATATATATATATATTCTGTTAATAAAAAATTATTTATTTCTAGTACATTTCAATAAATAAAGTTTGAAAAATTGAAGAAGGGAAGGCAATTTTTATTGTTTAGATTTAATACCAAGTGAATTATAAAGATTAAAATTTTATAAATTAACAAGTAAAATAACTTTGTAAATATTCCTAGTACTAACCTTACAAATTACAAATTTTCAAAAGGTACTTATGAACATTTGTATTTAATATTTGTTCATATTTATAATTTAACCGTTTAGTTATCTATATCCGTCTACCGATTTCATCTAAAAACATTCAAGTCGTGGGGTCACCCATAGCGTAAGCATAACAGCTTTCTATGCCAAAGGTCGCGGGTACAAACTTGCGGGTGGTCCTAGGATTTTTTAATGGGAGTAAAAAATTCTTAGTTATGCCGTCCTTCGGAGGGGACGCTAAAAACCTGGATAGGAAAAATTTAGGACTCCCACTGTAGCATCGTCCGATTAGCCATAGTAGCATAAAGTGACGTTAAAGGAATAAACAACAAACATTCAAGTCATTTAAAAACAAATTCAGAAATGCTATTATTTTCAAAAGGTACATTTTATTCAAAATTATCCAAAAATAAATTCTTTCCGTAACGTTAAAATAATGTTGATTAAACGAAAAACAATTAGTTTTTTATTTGAAGAAAATCACTAAACACTGGCTTCATAAGAAATCAATGTGAGATGAGCTGTGAAATATCCTGAAATGGATATAGTACCTTTTGAAAGTAAAAGTAAAAATTGTTGAAGTAATAATATCATTGTAATATTCTTTTAATAGCAAAACAAATACTTACATTTTATAGGACGTGTATACACACACACACGCACACACATACACATATATATATATATATATATATATATATATATATATATATATATATATATATATATATATATATGTATGTATCTGTATATATACACATATAGTTCATAACTACATATGAATTCAAAGTATGATGCTCTGAGGTGAATTTTGAATGTATGAGATTGGCTCACTGCAACGGTAATCGATTGAGTTGATATCGATGAGGCCACAGGTGTTTAATAATCTTGATGAATATTATATTTACCTCCTCGTGAATATTTATCGAATGCTGAGGGAATGTCTGAGTATGGGTGATAATACTCTCAGTGTATGTTGTAGCATGTCTTTACATCACTAAAATGTAAGTAGTATTACCTCGTCAAATTTATGTCATATCAATAAATATCTGGAAAAGTCTGATTTAATTCATTGATACTGATATAAAACTGGGGATTGAAAGATGCTGATTAAAAAACACAAGAAACCTTTAATATAACTCGACAATATTTAGTTCCAGATACTAATATTTCTTGGTCTGATATTTAGCAAAAGAATTACACCAGACGTGCACATCAGGAACAAGCAAGAAAAAAACAAATGACATCAAAAAAACCTTAACCTCAAAAAAGCCTAAAACTAGAGTGAAACTCATAGTTTTGATAAATTATAAAATATGGAAATGAACACTAATCCTTATTTAATTACACCCTTGAAGCACCTACAAAAAGTACAATCAACTAAATATATCTTTTGGCTTCTATAATAACTAGCTGTACCTCGCGGCTTTACACGCCACTATTTCTTTTTTTTTTAATTGCTGCGAATTAAGAAAGTTTTTTTATAATGTTTGCATTAATACATTATCATTCTATACCATCGTAACTTCTGTGAAACATTAATGCGTATTTTTTCCAATCGGGGGTGTACCTTTCCAGCTGAATAAGCTTGCATTTTTTTTTTTAGGTTTCAAAACCAAGTTCTATTATTTTTTCAAAAATTAAACTTATTTCAGCCTATTGATCATTTAAAAAGAACTCAACAACAATGAAACATATGGATTGGGTAGAAATCTACATACGAAACATGGCTATGAAAAGGAAGATACCTAAATATATTTGTTCTAAGTTTTTTTAGTATCTATGCTATTGCTGATCAGATTAAGACGATTTTTTTTCCAGGTGGTTAGATATATGCTTTTCCTTCAAATGACTACTTATAGTTTTAGATGATGCGTACAGTTTTTGAGTTATTCAAAAACCAATTTTGTTTTACGTTTTAGAGAAATATTTTTTAAATCACTTAAAGGACGAATTTTCCCAAACCCAGTCTTATTGCACATCTTGGGGTCAAGACGAACCTCCAGGAAAAAATTCAACTTCACAACCATAGTTGTTTTTGAGAAACTGCGATGACCAGAAAATCGAGTGAAATGGGACTTTCTTTTATAAAAAAAGAAAAATATTAAAGTTTTAACAAAAATGTTATACATAAAAGTAATTGTGAGAATCGTGAAGGCATCTACAGTAGTGAAACATCCAAAAAAAATAAAAACTAGAAGATCTCAACATATCTTTTTTTTTTTTTTTTTCAACCTAATATTTTATTTGCACCTGTATATGTTACAATCAGCAAATGAGTCAACATATCTTAATTTGTAAAAATATAAATGCAACAGCGTTATCATCACACAGTATAAAAAAGCTACATAAATTTAGTTTTGAAAATGTAAAAATATTAGATACTTCTAAAAATCAATAGGAACAGAAAAATACTGAAAGCAATATATATATTTATCTATACTGATATTATAAAACTGAAGAGTTTATTTGTTTGTTTGAACGCGCAAATCTCAGAAACTACTGGTTCGAATTGAAAAATCCTTTTAGTGTTGGACACGCTGCGACCAATAGGATCGAAGAATCAGTGGAAAATCGGGGGGGAAAAACGGGGAAAATTGACCTCGCATCCCAGCGATTCCAAATGGTTTACTTTTTAATTTTAAAACAATTCAATTTTCCGTTAAATTATCTTTTGCCATAACAAATAATAAATCACATGGGAAAACATTTAAACACGTAGGAATCGATTTACGGTAAGATCGGGTCACGGAGAAAATCAGTATGTTCTTCTGCCACAAAAAAAATAAAACCAAAAATATCATTTACGCAAAAGTACTTTAAAATATTAGGCCGTCCGAAAAGTTCGTAGAGATTTAAAAATAAAATTTACCTTTTGTTTTTTTTTTCTAAAAATGAATCACGAGACTAATGTTTATATGCCTTTAATCCTCATCGAATTAACTGTGTTCACACTTTGAATTCGTCTTTATTAAGGATCAGTAGTGTAGTTTATTGCAAAACAACGTCGACTGTTCGGTTCATTTTCGGCATATTATGTTGTTGTTTTTTAAAAAAGGCAATAAGGCAGCCCAATCTGAAAAAAAGATTCGTGCCGTATATGGCAGCGATTCAATTGCTGAGAGCACATTTCGGAAGAGGTTTTCATGGTTTAGATCAGGAGATTTCAATTTGGAAGACCAACCCCTGGATGACCGTAGTTCAACTTTTGACATCGAGGATATTGTGACGGTCATCACAAACTTTCCACGAATTACTGTCCGTGAGATAGCTGCGGGGTTAAGAGCCTGCAAATCGACCGTTTTTGATCATTTATAGAAGGCCGGGTACGTCTGTCATTTCGACGTTTGGGTTCCTGAGCTCATACAGTGAAAGGAATCTAATTAAAAGGATTTCGGGTAGTAATATGCTGCTGAAAAAAAAAAAAAAAAAATGTGGAGGATCCATTTTTGAAACAAGTTGTTGTTCGTGCCGGTGACGAAAAATGGATTCTCTACATCAACACCAGCCGAAAAAAATCTTTTTACTTTATTTTTTTTTTAGAGATTTTACTTGCCGTACTTTTCTGACATTGCTCCTTCAGATTTCCATCTGTTCCGCTCCCTCGATAATTTTCTTAAAGGGAAATTCTGCTCTTCAGAAGATGAAGTCAAAACGGATATTTTATTGTTCTTCAGAAGTAAGGACAGTGATTTTTGGAAAAAAAAAATGGATAATGGACTTTCCAAACGGTTGAGAACGGGTAATCGCTAAAGGTGCTAACTATTTTGTTCATTAAATAAATAAATTTTAAGCTGTTCATCAGTTTTATTTTTTGTACTAATTTCTCTACGAACTTACCGGACAACCCAATAATTTCTTTAAAAAAAGTCTTAATGGCGATCATAATAACACAAATTGACCCAGTGCGAAGTCGCAGGGAACAGCTAGTATATATATATATATATATATATATCTACTATTGTCGCACATCTGCAGAGGACTAAAATGAGCTAGATGAGAAATTTCCTAATAGAGGTGCATTATGGAAACAATTACGAAAATAGGCAATGCTGGGCATTGCGTGGCACTATGCCAAAATATATAATTCGTCATAATTTTTTTTTATTTTCATATTCGTGAAATATGTGAATATAGATTGGAATATCCAAAAAAAAGAAAAAAATAAACATATTGGAATTATAGTGGCTTAACCTTATAATGGGTGGTTTTAACCTTTAGATTTAAGGCCATCTATATCAGGAAATTAATCCTTGTTTTTATTTTTTATTTATCTTGTTCTCTACAATATCAGACTATCCAACATGGGTCAATATTTACAGTTCATGATGCCATCGTAGGGTAGGAATTGATCCCATTGCGTTTCCGTAAAGTAAACATCAACCCACTTAGGCTGGCCCCCACAGAACTGGCTTCGTTTCACATGAGCCAAACAAAGCCAAGCTTAAAACCATCACGGCCAAAGAATGTTTACCTACTAGTTTAAGAATAGCTTGATCGATTTTGATTTCTTAAAAAGCTGGATATACTGACTCATAAATGATAAGAAAAAAAAATGCCACTATTAAGATCCCTGCTTTTTAAATAAGATTACGGTACTCTTTATATGTTTTATTTTAGTTCTTTATTTCCTTCGCTCGTCTTCCATCAATTTTAATACCACCCAGTTTTTATTATAGCTCGATTTAGGAAATGCTAATTAAAATAAAATCTTATGGATTAAAGTTTATAATCACGTTAAAACAAAACTCAAGGTTATTAAGTTACACCATTGTTATCTTAACGTATACTATTCCGAACCTTTGGCACTTTATATATATATATATATATATATATATATATATTATATATATATATATATATATATTATATATATATATATTTGTTTTTATTGTTGTTGTTTTTTTTAATCAGTTTTAAGATATTAAAAACCTAAGGAATGAAATCCTGTTGTATTAACGAAATCTCGGCACAGTTTTACAAGTGTTAAGAAATCATTAGTTTAAGAAAATTAAGGAAGCCTCACTATCATCCGATAAGTTCCTAATTTTTTCCGGTTTCATTTTAGTAGTATACTCCATTATTCACATTAGAACTAATTCAGATATTCCTAATTGAATGGTCTGACTGTGGAGATGGAAAATGCTTTAATAAAGTGGTAGCTTTCAACAAAAATCCAATGCATAATAATATAGTTATATGCTTTATATTTATATTGCTGCAGATGTATAATATTATGTTCTCGTTGAAAAAATCTTGAAAGGGTGCGTTTTTCTGCCGAATCACGATAGTATTAAAAGCTAATATGTTTTGACGGAATTATTTAGGTAGTCGTATTCATTATTAACAGTAATACATTATAACAATTATTTATTTATTTATGAAGAGAGCCCCTACAGAGGTGGTTATATTGCAAACATAGTATTTATAATAAAAACAGGATTTATTATAAATAAAACAAATATAATAATAAACAAAACTATAACAGATTTTTACCAGAATGAACATAATAATAAAAAAACAGAAATAGATATTACTAATGATGCGATAGATATAGAGATGATAACTGGAAGAAATAAAAATATATACCAATATCATAAAATGCAATTTATAACTCATCTGCCCAAAGAAGTTAAGAAAACACTAGTTGAATTTGATTTGTCACACATAAAATTAGGACTATATAACTAAAACCGACTAATTAATCATCTATCAAAATAAAAGATCCGATTTCACCTTATTAAAAACTAAACGTTATATATTAAATAAATTGTTTGGATTGTGATAAGGTATACATAGGAGAACCCTCAAAAAAGATAACAACTAGAGTAAAACAGGATAGCAATAATTGCAAAAATAGTAAAAATATAAACACCACAGCATTGGCACAACTCAGTATTCAACTTAACCATAATTTTGATTTTGAAAAACCAAATATTTTGGAAATAGAAAAAAATAGTTTTAATAAAAAAACAATAGAATCTATATACATAAACAAGATATAAAACATACAATGAATTATAAAACCGATTCAAAACACCCAAGTTCTCACTATGCAGATGCAATAGAAAAGTAATAATTCAGTGTACCTTTACAGTAAATAGGATGACCCTAATCCGAAAGGGGCCAAAGAATATGTGAGGTGGGATGATTGTTGTTCCCTGTTCGTTATAATTTTATTTTTAAAGACAACTTTGACAACATTTTTAATTTAAAAATGGATTTTTAACTTTAAGACAACTCAGGTAAATAAAAAAATATTTTTTTATATAACATTGTTATCTGAATGTTGTTAAGGTTTTTAAGTTATTATATTAAATAGTGTATCTTGATGTTAATTATTAATTATTGATGTATTTTAGTGAGTCCAGATGATGGAGAAGGCCCAAGAAACGTTGACTCGTTAAAGTTTTATTGTGATAAACTTTTTTTGGAAGAAATAGAAACTAATTATTTATAGTTTTAGTTTAATATAGAACATACTATATAGCATAAACAAATATAATGAAATACAATACTAAATAAGATAATAAAACAATTAATTAATATGAAAAAAAGGAAGTGAATAAAATACAGCTACTAAGTAAACAAAAATGAAACAATTACTTCATAAATAAACAAATAAAAATATAACAAAACACAATTACTGAATAAAGAAAAATAAATTAATTACTTCATATATAAACAAATCTATGATATAATAAAAATACAGTTACTGAATAGAAAATAACAAAACAATTACTTCATGCATAAAAATACGTAATAACAACTTCCAAAGAAACCCTATAAAAAAAAAAAAAAAAAAAAAAAAAAAAAAAAAAAAAAAAAAAAAAAAAAAAAAAAAAAAGATAATTGAAAATAGGAAGAAAAGAAAATTTTAAGTTTATATGATAAAATCTTAAATTAAATGTTTCAGAGTTCTCAAATTCATACTAAAATCAAATTTTCTTTTCAAATTGTTGACATTTTATTCAATTGCAATGCGCTGGCGTAATTAGTCCTGCAAATGGGAATATAAAAATTTATTATTCTGCAATACCTACCTAATCTAAAATTGAGTCTACTTAGAGATCCACATTCATCTATAATACCATATTCCTTATATTAGAGATCCATATTCATCTGAGCCAATACAATCAAATAAAGAACTAGACATTTCACTTTTTTTTTTTTTTTTTGTTTGTTTGTGCTTTAAATTCGTAAAACACCAAAGTCATCAACGTCTGTATATTTGAAAATATATTAAACTTCTATTGAAAAAAAATGAAATGATAATAATGATAAAAAATAACAATAATAGTGAATACAAAATTTATATAGACAAATTAACTAAGTGTGAATAATAAAAAGTAATAGAAAAAAGAAAAGAAATACATATGTCCACGTTAATAGATATAAACTAATAAATATAAGGGATCACCTGTAGCAGAGTTGCTAGCATACCAGCCTTCTATGTCAAAGGTCACGGGTTCAAGATCCGCAGGTGGTCCTAGGATATTTTAATGAGAGAATAAAATCTTTAGTTATGCTGTACTTCGGAGAGGACGTAAAAAGTTGGTCCCGAGCAGGTGCAATGTCAGGTAACTCGTTAAAGATCTCTATCCTAATTAAACCTGGATAGGCAAAATTTAGGACACTCACTTTAATATCGTCCTATTAGCCACAGTAGCATAAAGTTATGTTAAATAAACAACTAATAAGTATATGATGTAAACAATAAATAAATATAAACCGGTTAATATTTTTTTTCTTTAAATTAATCATTATAGTAAATTTTGTTATTCAGGCAGTATTTTTTAAAGCAATAAAAAAAAAAAAAAAAATTAATAGAGTCTTCATTATTTCCTGAGATTGTAGCTATATTTGGGGTGAGTCCCATTTTACTGAACTGGGGCACATAATATAGGCATTTGGTTAGTTGTGTTCTTGTTATAAGTGCCCCGATTATATCCTGTTCGTTATATAAAATATTTAAAGATATACAAATAGCCTGGACAATAGCCTGGAAGAGAGCAGTTAGCTTCCAGGATTCAGAAGCAAGTTTAGCACTGCTCATTAAGAAGAGGCGGTAATAGGCTAGAGGAATCCTTTATCTCCTTCCACTTCTTTGTGTCTTTGTCGAGGCTCTCCTTTGTACTTTTCTTCCGCAGCTTCTCGATCCTCTCTTCTTCTTTCATCTCAAGGATTAGCTGCCATTCTTTTTTCTTTCTTTATCTTAATGCGGTTCAGGTAACCTGTGAACTCTTTTTTCTATCTTTTTTTCCCCTCTTGGCAACTAATTTGTACAGTTTATTTTATTTTACACTAATTAAAGACCTCAATAGTATATACAAAAAAAAGTTTTTGTCGAGTTTTCTTTTCACTGAAACCCTGAAAGCTAGCATACCCCGAAAGATAATTTAGCTTATCTGTATTCCTACTATAGCCTGGCTTATGCCCCTTCTGAGGAGAGGAAGTAAAAAGCTTAGAAGCCTTGCTCAACCTTTCCTCTCTTCATGAGAAGTAAAGCTCATGTGCGCGTTATTATGTATTCTGCCGGCATGTTCCACCAACTGCGCTTAAAATTCCTCAAACGCAGAGAGTAGATTATCCCTTCGCCGCCACGATAGAGGTAATCAAATTATTCTCAATTAAGTCATCACTAGATAAGGTTGACTTGAGGTAGTCAGTGAATAGTAATGATTACAGTTTTTTTTTTTTTTTTTTTTTTTTTTGTTTTTTATCCAATGAAGACACTCATTGAATATAAGTGTGGATTTTTTAACATATGTAATAGTTATTATTATTAACTTATTAATTATATCCATTTTATTTTATTGTAATTTTAATTCCCCTTACTTTGTCACAAATGTCTCTATCTATTCCTGATAATCGCCCGGGATGGCTGGTGGTTAGTTCCTTCACATGCCTCTACCAATCCCATTTGATTAATTAACACATCTGCTTAATTTATTTTATTTTATAATACAGTTGTGTTTTTTTAAATAAATATTTTTTTTTCAAAGCCCCTTTTGTTATATCTTCCTAAGAGCTGAGTTATTTGTGGATTTTCCTTTTTCTGCAAATATGCATTCAAAGGAAATCTATCAGCACATTAATCTCTGAAGTTAATTTAGTTTGTAAGATATATCAGGTGATGATTGTTCACGATGAATAAAATAACGATCATATATCATGTACGATAAGCTAATGCAGCCTAACAGTTTTTTACGTGGATTCCTTCATCCGATCACTTAAATGACAAGGGGCCCCTAAAAAAAAAAAAAATTCGTGCATATATATATATATATAATTGTTAATGTTATTAAATATCAAATTAGCCCCTTTTAAAAAGAACTGCAATATTAAAATTCGCTTTTCAAATACTTTCGATATCATCGAAAGAAAGAATTTAAATATATATTATATAATATATATATATATATATATATATATATATATATATTATATAAATATATATATATAACATATATATTATATATAACAAAATAAACTCTTAATAATCCTGCCACATATCCTTTTAGAATAAAATATAAGAATCTACAAAATGTTCATTGGAATCTAAGGCTAAATTAAATACAAATAAAAAACTAACAATTGCAGCAATAAAAAGTTTGAAGTAAAGACATATTTAAATGAGAAAAAAAAATGTTATTTACAACTCTATTATCCCTGGATAGACATTAAATGACAAAATATGCGGTATTTATGGGTAGAAAGAGAGTCGGAGTGGCGAATGGGAGGAGGAATAGAATTCCATAGTCGAAATGTGCAGTTCGATAGGCCGAAGGGTATACATCTGAAGGTCTGGTGGACAGCAGATTTGAATTTTATAAGGTGAAAAATGTATGATAGACGGCTGGATTGGATAACTTGACAAAGGAATGACGCAAGGAAATACTTGGGCCGATTAGAAGTGTAAAGCTATCTCAACTTGTTATAAAATTGGGATACGGAGGTGTACCTAGGGACCCGAAGATGAATCGAACAAAGCAATTAATTAAGCGTTTAATTATAGATCCCCAGATACACAACCGTATACCGTACATCAATAGTCGAAGTTGGGAAATATTAGAGAGGTAACAAGAACTTTTCGGGTTGCCTTCTCTGCTAAATTAAAGCCATGTCTGATCTCCCATTTGTTGATTGTCAGACAGCTTCTGACAGGAGTGAATAAAGATGTGAAGAGGAAAAAAAAAAGATTAAATGATAAATTGTATGATCAAAATAGCTCATTTATCTAGAATATTTTGTTCATACTTTTTATTCTCTCATTTACCTATGTATGTAATATATAGTAAGGTAGTGTTGTGATTGGGAAAATGTTCTACAAAATTGTTGAGGAAAATAGATGTTTATTTTGTATATGATGAATAGATAGTAAATTATTTCTCAGAAATATAATGATGATTGTTAATTAAAATAAGGATAAATCTAAGTCTTAATTTTTTTTTTGTGAAAATAATCCGAGCTGTCATTGTAAACCGGATACAAGGTTAATAAATTGAGATTTACATTACAAAACACTAGTAATTGACTTCGTTATCTGTCGTTAGGTGAGGACGGTCTGATTTTTCCTCACTGGAGGAGCAGGTAATTTAATTCAGTAATCGAAAGTCCAAAATTCAATCATTGCATTTTATTGAAATTTATTATCTATCGGTTCGTTGTTCTATTTTTTATAATTTCAACTAGCAAAAACAAAACAACAGGCTCCCATGGAAGGAATTTTGGGCATCTCGCAATGGCTAATAATGTTGGTAACCTGAAGAATAACCCTTCATATTTTCCTCATATTTATACCAATATAAATCAAGAACCATGCATCTCACGTTACCATGACCGAAATCATCAAAACATATTAGTTACGCTTGTAAACATTGTCAAATATGTAGGCTCTCTAAGACCAATAAGTGATAAATAAGCAATCATGGGGTTTACATTATAAATTGAACTATACTATATAAGTTTTATACTGAGTTTTAATATATTCATACTTTCTTCCTCCACGAAATTCCCTATTCAGATATGTTTGCTAATTCTTCAAAACCTATTGGTGGATAGTTTTAGGGTCTTATCTCATATGATTTTGAATATCTACTGTAAATAATGAGTTTGGACTATTCTGCTGCTTAAATGAATTACTGTTTTGTACCGTGTTTTAGTAACCACCTATTAATGAAGAAAATATATTTTAGAATCAATTAATAAAAGTAATTAATGTTACGTTTAGAATAAATTAGAATAACAACATATTAATAATTACGAAAAATAGACATGATAATATACGAGACTGTTGGCACCGTGCATTACAAGTAAAAGTTTTAGTACCTACTTTCTTATTTGGCTAAAATAATCTTTATCCTACTCTTGGCGTGTACATTTTTTCATTTCATGGGTAAATATGTTACTGAGGCTATAAAATAACAATACAATATGGAATGATTTCTAGTGGATTTGTCACGTGAGTAAATCGTGATGAATATGAGGTTTTTTGTAAATTATTTTGTTTACCTTAAACCTGATACCTTAAATTACACGGGGTAACTTATAGTTGGTACCTATGTATATTATGTGTCTACTACATTCTAGCTACCTATATTATATTTTTAAATTTAAGTAATTCATTGAGTACAGTGTTTCGCTGATTGTAGTCGGTTTTTAGAGACTGTTTCTTGCACATATTAACTTGGATTATAGCATATATATGTATATGTATAACATTCCCTTCGTCACCTACTCCGGTTTGAAACCCAAAAAGTTCTTGCTACCTCTCTAATATTTCCCAACTTCGACTATTGATGTACGGTATACGGTAGTGTTCTGGGGATCTAGAAATAAACGCTTAATTAATTGCTTTGTTCGATTCATATTCGGGTTCCTAGATATACCTCCATATCCTAACTTTATAACGAGTTGAGATAACTTAACCCTTCTAATCGGCCCAAGTATTTCCTTGCGTCATCCCTTTGTCAACTTATCCAATCCCGCCGTCTATCATACATTTTTACCTTATAAAATTCAAATCTGCTGTCCACCAGACCTTCAGATGTATACCCTTCGGCCAATCGAACTGCACATTTCGACAGATCCTTTCTCATTTAATTCTCAGTCCTATGGAATTCTATTCCTCCTCCCATTCGCCACTCCGACACTCTTTCAACCCATAACTACCGCATATTTAGTCATTTAATGACTATCCCGGGACAATAGAATTGTAAATAACATTTTTTTCTCATTTAAATATGTCTTTAAATATGACTTTTATTGCTGTAATTGTTAGTTTCCTTAGATTCCAATGCACATTTTGTACATTCTTATATTTTATTCTAAAAGGATATGTGCCAGGATAATAAAGAGTTTATTTTATATATATATATATATATATATATATATATATATATATATATATATAATATATATATATATATATATATATATTTAAATTCTTTCTTTCGATGATATCGAAATTATGTGAAAAGCGAATTTTAATATTGCAGTTCTTTTTAAAAGGGGCTAATTTGATATTTAATAACATTAACAATTATATATATATATATATATATATATATATATATATATATATATATATATATGTATATATATATATATATATGTAAATTATAAATCATAATTTAGTTGTAGATAGTGTTGCCATTTATCATAGTGACAAAGTGTGATCACATGTGTTTTTAAACATTGGGTAGGTCACATATGATCTCTGACGGTTAGCATCTAGATAGAGTAGAAAGGGACTTTTTATTCAATTCTACTATTTTAGGTAAGTTGTTTATATGTTCATTCTGTTTGTATGTATCTACTTTTGTATATTGTTATTAATAATAAACTACTATTTTAGAATCGTCTAAAGTCTACTTTCTTTAAGAATTAAAAATTGAATAAAAGTCTACTCAACTATGGCTTCAAGTAAGAAACTTCATGTTCATATTGTCAAGAGAGGAGAAGCAAAGTATGAGTTAACTGCTCTGTCTGTGGACAAGGTTGTATGGTACAGTTTACCAGAGCAGTTAAAGGATTTGGACTTGCACAAAGAACTATTAGCAAGTAAAACAATTGTGAGTATGAAAAAGTCTATCACTAAATTAGGAGGTTATAGAAAAGTTGCTATTGCTTTTAAACCGGAATTGAAAAATAAATATTTAGATGAAGATGATAACTTCAGAATTAGTGATCACTATTTAGAAGAATATAATGTAGATGAAGCTAGTACTATGGATATTGCATTAGGAGAAACAAAAACAGCCAACGAGGTTTTTTTGATCAAACGTATTAAGGAATTAGAGGACCGTATTTCAACTACTTATGCAGTAACTTTAAGTGAAATAGAACACAAATTTCTTTTAAGCAAGTTTAATGGAAAGCAAGAAGCTTTAAATTGGATAACCTCTTTTGAGAAGGAATGTATCAGATTTAAGATATTTGATGGTTCCACCAGGGTAGAAGCTTTAAAGTTGTTTATGGATGGTAATGCAAAAGAATGGTACGGTTCAAGTTTAATTAAATTACCAATAGCTGATTGGGAAGTTTGGAAAAATTCATTTTTATTAGTTTATGGCAGAAAGGGTTGGACGGCGATTCGCAGAGCATTCAATTACAAGTATATGTTCGGTTCGCTGATCGATTATGTTCTCAAGAAAGAACGTTTGCTTTTGGAAGCTGACAAAGATATGCCCGAAATGTATAGAGTATATCAAATAGTGTATAATTTACCCCTAGATGTTCAGGATAGGCTTAATAGGGATAATATAGAGACAGTAAATGATATTTTGAGAGAAATGAAAAATTTTAATGATTCTTACGTGATGAAGAAAATATTGGAAAAAAAACAAAATGTAGAGACGAAGAAGACTGACATGGTGAAAAGAAAAACGGAAAAAGTAAATGCTATGGAGAGAAGACCATGCACCATATGCGAGGAACTTGGTTTTAAAAATCGTTTTCATCCAACGTCAGTATACAGAAATAAACCGTATCAAAATAAAAATGTAGTTAATATGACGGAACTGGATGACGGCTTGAAAACTGATCTTTCGGGAATTGAAATTCAAAATGAAGAAAGTTCAAAAAACTAAATTGCCCGGAAAAGCTCACACCATGTACATTAATCAAGATTAACGTAGAAGTGGACAGAAATAAAGTAGTAACAGCTGTTTATGATAACGGTTCTACTTGTTCATTGGTTAATGAAAAGCTTGTTCGCTTATTGAAATCGAAATTGCTCTCTAATAGAAGTATTTTGAAAACTATCAGTGGTGTGATTTTTTGCAAAAGCCGGGCTAGCCTTCGTTTAAAAATAGGGGAAATAGAAGATACACTTAACCTATATGTTGTTAAAAATAGTAACTTCAATTACGATTTATTACTTGGTTTAGATGCTATAAAGAAGTTTAAACTTATACAAGATGAAAATCTAAGAATTAAACAGAAAACAAAGGACAGCATAATCGAAGTGAAAAGCGCGAGAATTGACAAGGATTCTTCGAAAGTTGTAACCAGAGAAGATAAATCAATATTGAATGATGAATCATTCGGAAATGATAAGAATTCCTTAGAAGTAAATTTAGAATATTTGGATGAAAATAAAAAGCATGACATTATGAAGATGTTAAATGAATACGAAAGGTGTTTTGCCAATAATAAGTTTGACGTGGGTATAGTTGGAGATAGCGAAGCTCACATTAAATTGAAAGAGGACAGATATATTTCACGGAAACCATATAGATGTTCTTACCCTGATCAAGAGGAAATAGACTCACAAATTTCCAAATTATTAGAAAATGATTTGATTGAAGAATCGAGTTCACCTTTTGCATCACCTGTAACATTAGCATTCAAGAAAGAAGATGGGAAAAGAACGCGGCTATGTGTTGATTTTCGCGAACTAAACAAGTTAGTAGTGCCTGAGCCCCAACCATTTCCCAGAATCGATGATCTAGTAGTGAATGTCGGTGACTGCAGCTGGTTTACTGCTTTAGATATAAACTCGGCTTTTTGGTCTATACCTCTTCGAATGAAAGATCGGAAAAAGACAGCAGTTATAACGCAAAAAGGCCATTGGCAATGGAAAGTCCTACCGTTTGGTTTTAAAAATTCACCAGCTATCTTTCAACGAATTTTGGCAGGTATTTTACGTAAACACAGTTTAAGTAGTTTTTGTGTAAATTACATTGATGACATTTTGATTTTTTCACAATCTTATGAAGAACATCTGAAACATTTGGGCTTAGTCTTTGAAGCAGTTAAGAAAGAAGGGCTTAAATTAAAGCTAGTGAAATGTGGTTTCGCTATGCGTTCAGTGAAATACTTAGGCCACGTAATAGAATATGGCAAGGTTCGTCCGATCAATGATAATTTGATTGCAATAAAAGAATTTCAACGTCCTACGACAAGAAAAATGGTTCGTCAACTTCTGGGGAAAATTAATTTTTATCGAAAATTCATCGATCATTGTACAGAGAGATTAGCCCCATTACATAATCTGTTGAAGAAAGACGAAAAATTTATATGGTCTGATAAATGTGAATCGTGTTTTCAAGAATTAAAGTTATATCTATGTACAGCACCAGTCTTAGCAATCTATCACCATGAAAAAGATATAGTTATCGAAGTTGATGCAAGCCGTACGGGTCTGGGTGCAGTTCTGAAACAGCCACAAGCAGATGGTATCCTACATCCGGTTGGCTATTTTTCTAAGAAATTGACCCCTGGTCAAATGAAGAAAGAGATAATGTATTTAGAATGCCTAGCAATAAAAGAAGCAATTGTTTATTGGCAACATTATCTCATTGGTAAGGCTTTTACTGTGACATCGGATCATAAACCGCTTATAAATTTAAAATGTAAATCCCGAACAGATGAGGCGTTGGGTGATTTGATGTTGTATCTGTCTCAGTACAACTTTAAAGTCATTTATAAAGAAGGCAAGGACAATATAGAAGCTGATGCGTTATCCAGAAACCCAGTTCTAGAAAGCTTTGAAGATGAAAATGACTGTTTGAAGGTGATTAACATGATTCAAATCGATGACATCATAAATGATCAAGAAACAATTAAAGATGAAATTGCACCTTCGAAGAAGGTTTTTAAAGATGACAAAATTAGCTTTAAGATGCTAAACAATAGGAAACGAATATATGTGTCAATGGGATTAGGACTCAACTTGATTGACAAAATTCACAAATTTTACGGGCATATTGGCACCAGCCAAATAGCTGAAAAATTGAGACCCTTCTATTATTTTAAAGACATGGATAAACTTATAAATCAGTTTTGTAGAGCTTGTGAGATCTGTGCTAAAAATAAATCTAGATCGGGAAGACCAATCGGACTCCTTTCTCAGTTAGGTCCAGCAGAATATCCCTATCATATCATGTCCATCGACACAATAGGTGGTTTTGCTAGAAATAACTCAACAAAGAAATACCTTCACTTACTGGTAGATCATTTTTCTAGGTATGCCTGGATCCGTACTTCCAGTGGGCAAAGTGTTACTGATTTCATCAAACTGATCAACCCAGTGGCAGAAGGAAACAAAATAAAAATGTTGCTAGTTGATCAATATGGGGCGTTCAATGCAAGGAAGTTCAGAACATACCTACAAAACAAGAGAATTGATCTGCTCTATACAGCAGTAGACAACCCACAATCCAATGGACTGAATGAACGGTTAAATCAAACATTGGTAAACAGAATCCGTTGTCGAATAAATGAGACTGATGATGAGGTGTCTTGGACTACTGTGGCTGAGTCTTGTGTCAAGGAGTACAACAACACACCTCACGGAACGACTAAATTTTCACCCGCTTATCTGTTATATGGAATGACATCCGAAATAGTTCCTGAAGAATTGAAACGTGAAACTGATTTGAGTGCAGATCGTCAGAAAGCATTTGAAAATTCAAGAATAAGTTTTGAAAGAAATAAGAAGCGGGTAGATCAAACGAGGAAGGAACATGAATTTCAGGAAGGAGATTTGGTGTACGTTTCGAATGGCAATAGATTGAATAGAGATAAGTTGGATGAAGTTAGGAAAGGACCTTTTATCATAAAACGTAGGGTTTCATCATCTATTTATGAAGTTGACTGCAATACGAGACATAAGGGCAGCCAATTTCTTCCATAGCTCTAAGCTGGTACCATACTCTTTTCCTGCGGAAAAAGAGTCTTCGACCAACGGAGGTGTAAATTATAATCATAATTTAGTTGTAGATAGTGTTGCCATTTATCATAGTGACAAAGTGTGATCACATGTGTTTTTAAACATTGGGTAGGTCACATATGATCTCTGACGGTTAGCATCTAGATAGAGTAGAAAGGGACTTTTTATTCAATTCTACTATTTTAGGTAAGTTGTTTATATGTTCATTCTGTTTGTATGTATCTACTTTTGTATATTGTTATTAATAATAAACTACTATTTTAGAATCGTCTAAAGTCTACTTTCTTTAAGAATTACATATATATATTATATATGCACGAATTTAGGTTTAGGGGCTCCTTATCATTTAAGTGATCGGATGAAGGAATCCACGTAAAAAACTGTTAGGACTGCATTAGCTTATCGTACATGATTTATGATCGTTAGTTTATTCATCGTAAACAACCATCACCTGATATATCTTACAAACTACATTAACTTCAGAGATTGAAGTGCTGATAGATTTCCTTTGAATGGATATTTGCAGAAAAATTAAAATCCACAAATAACTCAGATCTTGGGAAGATATAACAAAAGGGGCAATGAAAAAAATTATATTTTATTTATTTTGAAAAAAATACAAAACTGTATAATAAAATAAAATACATTAAGCAGATGGGTTAATAAATCAAATGGGATTGGTACAGGCATGTGAAGGAACTAACCACCAGCCGTCCCGGGCGATTATCAGGAATAGATAGAGACTAATGATTTATTTTGAAGGCTCTGCCAGTGTAATATAATTTAAAATCTGAATTTTCATGTTAATTATACCTATACCTAGAAAAATCCAACTACCTTATTTTATATAATTATACAATCCTATTAAGTGGTAAAGGGAAGAACTGAGCTTAGGCTGCGCTGACGCTGTTAACGAAGACTGATTGTGAGCGCAATAAACGCCTATTTGCCTTCTTTGCGGCAAGCCTCGATGTAAAGCCCTTTTGAAGCGTTCTTTGACGTCAGTTCTCGTTACTTCCCCGGGATTGGTAAACATTCCCTCTTAATGAATTCCCTTTCCGATGGAAAAATAAAGCCCATCCGTATTTGCACGAGTCTTATCGGAAAATCCGCTATAAATTAATTCGATTTCACTATTAAAGATGACTAAAACAAGATAAAGAGGACACGATATTATAATTTTGTTGTAGTAAAAAAGAAACGCTACGAATCATTACACAATGGTTCATATTTACATATAACTATATCAGGGTATAACTGTTTATAGAGATACTTATAGACAATTAATCAATATGTTTATTGAAGCAATAAATAATTCAAAGTGGCTTAAAATGGTTCACTACCACTGCTAATTTCAAAACGCTAAATCTCTTCTATTTCTGAACCGATCTCAATACGACCCACCTTCATCTCATTACCAAACGACCACTTCCTAAGTGCCAACACTGCGATAGTATCCTATCAGTCATATTTTAGAAGAATGCCCTTTTTATATCACAAGTTTAAGCAAATTTGGACTCTGACCTAATATATCCTCCATACTCTTTGACAATAAATATAATATTTCGGCGCTGTTTAGGTTTCTTAAGAGTCACCTATTATTTAATAAAATATAGTATTTTAAATTAATTTTAGTTTTATCTCATTATTATTACTATTATTATAAGTATAGCCTAATAATTTATATTTTTTACTTCTTTAAGTAAAGAGAACTATAGGCGTTTATGACCCCTCGGTTTTACGCCTCAAAACCCCAAACAACAACATGGCATCTTTTTCTTTTTATTAATCCGGCCAAACAGATTTTTTCCTATAAGTTATCTTTTTTTTTTTTTTTTTTTTTTTTTTTTTTTTTTTTTTTTTTTTTTTTTTGTAGAATTCTTTACTATTTATTTTTCTTTTCTTTCGATTTTCATTGAAATAAAATTTTCTGATTCCAGAGAACACATTCATTTTTTCTCTACCATCAATAATAACTGAGTTATCTGGGAATCACATATCTCATAAATTGTGACTGGACCATGTAAGTTTGTTTTTCTCTCTCTTAGCTCATCGCGGTGTCTTGATCTGAAAACTCTTTTCGATTCTATTCTATCTTTAATAATAATAACCGAGTTTTAGAAAAATTACATCTATTATAATTTGTGACTTGAAGAAATAGTTCAATTTTCGTTTTGTTTGTTTATCTCCATTTACTGATTCTAAAACTCTTTACACAATTTTCTTTATCTTCAAAAGTAAATGAATTAAGAGCGTATTTATACGTAAAATTTAATTTTCTTTTCTTTTCGTTTTTATAACTATTCGTGATTTCTTGGTAAAAAAAATGTAATATTTCTTCATTCACCTTCAGAAATTATTGAGATATCGAATTAAACAATTTTTAATCGGCTGATAACGTCAAGGTGTTAGGATCATCGCTGGATGCCTTCGTATTTTCGTGCCAAATTTCTAAAAAGTATTGCAGTTTCGGAAAAAAGGGTGAAAGGGATTTTTTTATATTCGTTATTCTGGCTCAAAGTATATAGAAACGTAAGACTTTTTTTCAATTATAGAGGTTCATTATTAACAATAATAAAATAAATATATATCTATAATTAAAATTACTTTTAAAACATCCTATCAAGACTGCTAATCCATAACACTACATTCTTCATCAGAAATGACACTAACAATCTGTTTTGTAAATAGAAGCTATCAAACGACAAATATCTAGAATATAATAAAATATCGTATATGCTTACCGTATTATCCAGATAGATTATTCAGAAAGCTACCGCTCAAAGAAAAATGATAACTTGGGGTTGCGCCACACTGTAAAAAAAGAAAAAAAAATCAACGTAGTGTCTAAAATTCTATAAGCTTTAAATAAATGGAGACAAATAATAAATAAATTTAAAATTTATGATGGAATGTTCTTTATCAGTATAAAAGTATTGAGTTTAGTTGATGGATCTTTGAAATTGTATATTTTATGGCCTATTATAATTAGTTTTAACCATTTAATTATACTCAGGTTATTCAAAAATGGCATAACTAATTTAAAATCCGTTTCTATATAGGTTTCAGCATAAAGTGCATCATTTTTCAGATATTTAATATATAATAAAAATTTGAAAACGAAAATCGTAAAATATAACTTAAAAAAATATTTTTTTTTTCGATTAATATCACCTGAATAATATATATTTTCTCATGCTTAGTATAGGCTTTTAAAAATTGGAATACAAATATTTAGAACAGTATAACCCTAATTATTCGCATTTAACCGATCAAATTGTATTTCCGCTTTTTTGTACTGTACAACCCATAACACGAATCAAGGCCGATGAAACTGGATATCAAAAACAAAATATGTTTGGTCCATCTGGCAAAAAAGAGTCATCCTTGTCTGAAGTGCTATACTGGCCAGAATGTACGAAAAGAAAATTTAAAAGATAACGGTCAAAGGCTCCCATTTTCGTCACAATTAAACGACGGAAACTAATGATGGAAGCCAATATGGAAAAAAATAAAACCCATAAAAGGGCAAAAAAAATCAACTCTATGCTAAAAATAATAATAATATAATAATAATAAAAGTCTTTATTTATATGAAAATATAAAGTTAATTTCTCTGCGTTATGTATACAAAATCAAAACATAATATTTACATGAGATATATTTACATATAGACCTTCCCAATGGGAGATTAGAGTCTTTTGGGCGGAGACTAGCCGAACCTAAAACTTAAAATTTGAGTTGCTGCTGGCACTTAGTTTTCCACAACTTCCTATCTTGTGCATATCTCATCCATAGAGAACCATCGTTTTTCCTCAATTCGTCGGCCCAGCGTTTGCGTTGTCGGCCTCTGCGTCTTTTCTTATCAATAGGGATCCATTCGGCAGCTCGCTTTGCCCAGCTATCTTCTGTTTTCCGCATGAGATGTCCTGCCCATGTCCACTTCATTTTTCTAGCATGAGCAATAGCGTCTGAGACATTTGTTATTTTCCTTATTCTATTAGAGTTAATTTTGTCCCGCAGGAAGATTCCAAGCATAATCCGCTCCATTCTTCGTTGACAGACGTTTATTTTCTGTTCTATATTCTTTGTCAGCGACCATGTCTGGCATCCATATGTAAGCACTGGGACGATACAACTGTTGAAAGCTAGTGCTTTGTACATTATGTCCAGTTGGCTTTTGAATATGATCTTGAGGCTCCAAAATTTCTTCCAGGCCTTACCTATTCTGGATTCTATTTCCTTTGTATCTCTATTTACAAATGAAATTATTTGTCCAAGATAATAGGCTTCATTAGAAATCTTCATGCCTGGGAGTTTGTGCTTAATTATTTCCGAAGGCCCGTTGGTCATGATGACAGTCTTCTCAGGGTTCAATATCAGGCCATGGAGAGAACTCTTTTCCTTTAGTTCATTAATCATTATGACGAGCTCATCTTCCGAACTTGCTATTAGAACTACGTCATCTGCGAATTTTAATGAATTGAGCTTCGTTCCATTGATAGAGATTCCCATATCTTCCCAATCTAGGGCTTCGAAGATTCGTTCTAATTCTGAAACGAAAATAATGCTAAAAATAGGGCAATAATAAATAGATTATTCATTTTGAAGGTCCATCACAAAAAATGAAAAGAATATAAACATATCCCTGAAAATGACGAGTCATGTTACTTATAATTACCGGAATTTTTTATTCACGTTCATATATATATATAGCTGTAATCTTCCAGAGCTTCTCTTGGAACACTATCACTATTCAAGGATCTTCCTTGAAAATGAGATAATTTAACAATTAAAATTACTATGAATCATAATTGGGAGGCTCCACTATTTTGGACACTCCATTTTGTTAGCAAGTAAGTGTCAGTCATATAAAATGACCCTCTAGTCATAAAAAGAGTGTTGCCATGTTTATGATTCAGGCAATGACTGTCTGCAACATTTCAATTTGTGAGTAGAAGCTCAAGACTGAGAATGATGGGCCAGGAGCATTTTTTTTTTTTTTTTTTTTTTTCAACTCAAGTAAGAGATGAAACAAACATGCAAGATGTTCAAAATTAGTATGAAATTCAAGCCAAATTGCCCTTATATGTAATAATATTAATAATATATCTACCAAAATATTCCACCTTCAAGCGTCTTCCTGCACCATGGATTAATCAAGAGATAAGAGAATTGATGAGAGAGAGATATGCAGCCAGAAGAAGATTCAAACGCACTAGAAGAGCCAATGATTTTTCTACCTTCAAATCCCTTCGAAACCTCACCCAATCTTCCTTACGCCGTGCTAAAGCTAAATATTTCCACGATTCCCTTTCAAAAGCTCCTGATTCCAAATCTAAATGGAAAATCCTCATAAAATTATCCGTGATCAATTCAAAATCCAGCTCCATCTACCCTGTAACTCCTGACGAACTGAACAAGCATTTCGCTGATCCCATCATTATGCCTCACCCACCTCAATCCTGCTTCCCTCAACGCATCTTTGACCCTGAAAACTTTTATTTCCAAAACATTTCACCCGATGATCTACTATCCTCTATTCTTAAATCCAGAACTAATGATTACGGCCCTGACCAAATTCCTGTCAAAATTATAAAATTGTGCCTCCCAGCCATCTTTCCAGCTCTCTTACATATTTATAACTTTTCCCTTCACCGATCCATTTTTCCTATTGCCTGGAAGAAAGTCATAGTCCGTCCTTTAAACAAAGTTCCTATCCCTTCCTCAGTATCGGACTGCAGACCCATATCGATCCTATCCAACCTTTCTAAACCTCTCGAAAGAATAGTCCACTCCCAATTTAATAATTTTCTTGAACAAAAATCCCTACTTGTTCCCTTCCAGTCTGGCTTTAGATCCCAATATTCCACACAATCTGCTCTGTTGAAAATAACCCAAGACCTTCAATCCTCTATAGACAAACAGAAAATATCAATCCTTGTCCTCTTCGATTTTTCAAAAGCTTTCGATATGGTGAACCATGAAATCCTTCTCTCCAAAATCAGAAACCTTCCAGTATCCGAAAATGTATTGTAATAAACTGGTTTATTTCCTTCTTATCTTATCGATCCCAATATGTGATAATCCCAAATAAACCTCCTTCCTCGCCTATTCCGTTAACTCATGGAGTTCCTCAGGGGTCAGCACTTTCACCTATCCTGTTCTCCATCTATGTCAATGATATCCCTAATTCCATACATAACTCTAAATATCACCTGTATGCTGATGACCTCCAAATTTACCTTTCCTTCCATCCCTCTGAAATGCCTGAGATGGTCCAAAAATTACAAGAAGACATTGACAGCATCAATTTATGGGCCATCAATAATGGTCTAAAGATTAATGTCGACAAAACCAAAGCCATCCTCATTGGTTCCAAACATCTCCTCAACTCCCTCACCTGTCACCCACTACTCTACCTCAACCATAGACCCATCATCTTCCACACATCTGTTAAAAACCTAGGTATATTCCTCGACCAAAACCTATCCTGGAATAATCATATCTCTCAAATTTCCAGAAAATCCATAGCCATTCTCAAACAGTTCCTCAGATTCCGTGATCAAATACCTCTTAAAACCCGCCAGCTCCTAGTTTCCTCTCTTATCTTCCCCCACTTCGATTATGGCTGCCTGGTGTTTGGCGGACTGTCATAGACCCTTGAGATGAGACTGAAGAGATTAATGAACTGCTTCATTAGATTCATCTTCGGAATCCCTCGGCGCTCTCATGTCTCAGCCTGGTATGCCGAGTTGAAGGGGCTTTATCCGAAATTCCGACGGCAGTACTTCCTAGGAACCCATCTTTATAAATCCCTTAGAACCAAAAAACCCCTCTATATCTATAACATGTTCACTCCACTCTCCTCTGTCCATTCTATCAACACAAGATCCCAGTCGCTGAACCTGTTCATTCCCTCCTACAGAACTACTTCCTTCAAGAGATCTTTCGTTATTCGTGCTACTTCATTTTGGAATTCCTTACCCATGCCTATTCGTACATCCCAATCCTTAACTTCCTTCAAGCATAAACTATTTATCCATCTCCTTGAATATCAGTCTACCGCGCCTTTATAAGTTTTGACTATATACACTGTTTATTTATTTATTATTTTTTTTATTTTTTATTATTCAATGTTTCAGTTCATTTTATTTCTTTTATCAATTATAAGGTTGCAATATTACCTTGTACATATATATGCGTGTGTTTAAGTGTATGTATGCATTTTTTAATTTTTTTTTTATTCATAATATGCAGTATAATTTGTTGTATGATGTATATTTTGTAGACGTAATAGCCAGAAGATTAATACTTTAATGTACATTTATATTATTCTTAGGGGACTAGTTGTCCCAGAATAAAAATTATTTTTTCATTTTTCATTTAATTTCATTTCATTTTCATTTCATTTCATTAAAATCAATTTCATCCTATTTTTTAATCTCCATGCAGAAAACTTATTATCCCTCCGAAAGCGATGTTGATGGCCGCAACTCATAACTTACTTCGTGGGTCAGTAAGTTACATGTATTTGAGTAGAGAAGAGAGGGGGTGCCGATCAGTCCATTACGTCTAAAACCCCGGCACAGTTCCCAACTCAATTTCAAGTTCCGTCTCGGTTTCGTGAATCCTGTCCTCGGCATTTGCTTTTGACAGGAAACATAACGCACCGGAATTTATTTGTTATATTTAGGGCTGTGTTTATAATACATATGGTTAATGCTCTAAGTTTAAAACTCCAACTGCATGTGTTTTCTCTAACGATTGTACTGATTGTGGGATATAACGCTCCACCTACATACAATACACAATATACTCCGAAATCCTGGAAATTACAAATAAGTGTTCATTATGAGTATTGTTTAAACGAATGGTAACTTCAGGAGAAAAAAACAAAAAACAATCCCTCATTATTCTAACAATTTTTTCGAATATGGCGTGCTAATTAATTTGATTGGAATTAGTTTATTTACTTATTTAACGTCACTTTATGCTACTATGGCTAATCGGACGATGCTACAGTAGGAGTCCTAAATTTTGCCTATCCAGATTTTATTAGGATAGGGATCTTTAACGAGTATCTGACATCGCACAGGCTTGGGACCACCTTTTAACGTCCCCTCCGAAGGACGGCATAACTGAGGATTTTTTACTCCCATTCAAAAATCCTAGAACCACCTGCGGGTTTGAACCCGTGACCTTTGGCATGGGAGGCTGTTATGCTAACAACCAGCTACAAGTGATCCCAGATTGGAATTAGTTGTTTTCCATTGATAATTAGCATTTATATATTCGGGTTCTTTTCATACTGAATATGCTTTAAATTAATAAAATAACACAATTAGTTAATAAAAGATCAAATAAATTCAAATTTTCATATCGCTTACACGATAGTTTTTATGAAAGATAAATAAAAATTGATCAAAGATACACATTTCATAACCTATGCCTTTTTCTCGGGTCATCACAGTAAAAATTCGGATTTTTCCTTGGTCAAAAGCTATTCCTGGACAAGATTAGGCCTAAATCACCCTTAAGAATTTCTCCCAATTTTCGGCTAGTCATAATAATAATAATAATAGGCTTACCGAACCCGAAGGTTCGATGCCGATACCACCAAACTTCGCCTGCACAGACTCGTCCAATGTTCACCGGTCAAGCCCAAGCCTCCGAGATCAGACTTAATGCAGTCCTCCCATCGACGCTTCGGCCTACCTTTCGGACGCCTACCAGTCGGTTCAGCGAATACCAACTTTCGCGGAATCCGTTCCTCACTAAGCCCAACAACTTTACGCGCCCATTTGAGTATCCGCGATGCTATCAACTCAATTATATTCACAGGGTACAAACTCCGCAATTCCGCGTTGTGCAACCTTCTAAACTCCCCAGTGGACTCATCTCTCTTCGGACCAAATAGGCGCAAGATGAAAAGTAAAGTCATAATAGAAAAAGTAATTATTTTTCCACAGTGTTAGTTGAACCAGAGGGAATCGAGATTAATACCATAGTATCTATGTTAGTTGCTATAAATTAGTAATGTATTTTGTATTCAAATTAATATTCATGATAATAAAAATAATTCATTTGCTTGAACAATTTGTTTCATGGTACTATGCACAATGAAAAAGACTGACTAGGATTTAATAATATAAAATAGCAATTTGAGTAGTATATGTTCATTTATATTATTTAGGCTACTTCAACACCTACTAGAAGGACGCTCTGTCTTTCCACATAACTACAAACGGCTCATTGACTGTTATAAGATCTATCTAGACTAAGGGAGTTAAAGTTTAGAGATAAACTAACCCATTTACTACCGAATACAGTTGTAAACTTAAATTAATAAATACAAAAAATAAAAAACGCTCCAAATTATTACACAATTTCTTATTATTTCCAAATAACAATACTGGTGCATAACTGTTTACATAGCTGTTGATAGCCAATTAAGTAATATGAAAAGCAATAATTCAAAGGGTAATATCATATTACTACTGCTGTTTTCGAAACGAAATATCTCAGCTTGTTTTAACCAATTTCAATGGTTCTTTTTTTTTATTTTGTCGAAAATTTAATTTTTGATATTTATTTATTAATTGGAAGAAACGGATTTTTTTATTCGTTATTCAAATTGAAATTAATGAACTAAAATAATTTATACTAGATTGCGTTACTATTTCCTTTTCTTTTCTTTCGATTTTCATTCAGATAATACAAATAAATTTCCCTGATTCCAGTACACCATACATCTTTTCTTTATCATCCATAATAACCGCTTTATCAGGAAATCACATCTCTTAAAAGTTGTCGCTTGTCCATAATTCATAATATTTTTTTTTTTTAAATATTTATTTATTGAAATTTACAACTGTAATTTATATAACAACAAGTAAATATGCTAAAAGAAAAATCACATGAGACAGACTTGTTGAGGAGCAACCCAATGGAAGCACTCCAGTAACTATTTTAAACTAGAAGGTCTCGAGGCCATCTTCTTTTCAGACGCCTCGGAGGATTATCAGGAATTGAAGAGAAAGCAAGGGTTGAAACTAGTGGGTTGGAGTGGGAATGGAGTTTGTCATAGAAGGATTGATATCTAGTTCGGGCCAAATCAGCAACATATGAAACATTTAGGTCTTTATGGATGATTTTATTTGTGACAAAGTAAGGAGCGTTGAGGATTTTACGAAGGATTTTGGATTGTAAGGATTGGAAACGGGAAGAATTCGATGGTTTAGTAGAGCCCCAAAGCTCAACTCCGTATGTCCATATAGGCCTTATAATGGTCATGTAGATGAGTCTTTTGTAGTTAAGTGGAAGGTTTGAGCGTCTGTCTAGTAAGTGTTGAAGTAATCGAAAGCGACGAGCAGTTTCTTGTCGTTTCAGTCTTGTGTGTGGATTCCATGTGAGACGTTTGTCAAGGAGCAGTCCTAGGTAGCGGATCTGTTTAACAGGGACAAGTGGAATATTATTAAAGGATACTGTGGGACAGGATGTCATTGGCTCACGACGAAGGGTAAAGGTTATTTGATGGGATTTGTTGGAATTTATTTTAATTCTCCATTTCTGACACCATATCTCAAGGTCTCTGATGTGGGATTGAAGGGTTTGGGAGGCAATTTATAATATAATTTTATTTATTAATGAAGTAGAAAAAACGTATTTTTTTTTTTATTCGTTATTCGAATTCTACGCATCTTGGAACGTAAGCTCTCAAATTTTGAGGGAGAGGGGAGGGGTTAATTTATTCAATGTCCTAGATTTTCCTGGAAATGTTTCGTGCTAGTTCGTTTTTTTTTTGTTTGTTTTTTGTGTTTGTTTTTTTTAAATAAACAGATTATCTCTTTTTGTACAGCATAAATAATATAGTATGTAGTATAATCATATTAAATTTTCATGTGCTTAATTACTTACATTAAAAATTTAAAAAGCTTCGGAAAATTTGAATATTTAAAAATCCTAAGATACGTCAACTGAAGACAATGAAGCCCCCTGCAATAATACATCTTGAAGTGGTGAAAGCAATGGGGAGGGCAATAGTGTTGCCTACAAGACAGCTAATAAAGGAAATATACGACTCACTAAGTGGTTTAGTGTTCTAGACCCATTTGTGCTGACCCGAGCAAAGGATGGCAAAGGGTTTGTAGGCTGTATATTTGTTCTCTTTAGGGGATCCTAAACTACCCTACGTTATTTGGCAGCAAAACGGACCTTTTAACCGGGTCTCGGACTCTTTTGTAGCAACATCAATTATGTACTTCCCTAATCCAATTCCTGAATTAAGCTCCGATGTGGAAGTATATACAAGCATCGGCATTGAGCGCAGAAAATGGTCGACATCCTGAAATATTACAGAAGGATTTCATAAAATTCTTTTATATGATATTACCAGAAAACATTAAATCGCTAAAATAATTTCTATTCAGAGATTGGAAAAGAAGGATTATTACACTCAGCTGTCAATAGTTTGTTTAATTATTTCCGCCACACTAAAATATCATCTATGCTAGAGGACTTGCAGCTTCCAACAGTTAAACAATTTGTTCACACTCCAACAGCTGATTTGTTTAGTAAAACACCAGTCTCCAAAAATCCATTAATAAAGATAATCGGTAATTATAATAAAAAAATTATACTCATAAATGAACTAAACATGTGTTTTTAACTGAAGCTGTTTTTTTTTTTTTTTTTTTATCTTCACATTTTTTTATTTACACCTGTCAATGAATGTTGACAATCAGCGAATTTGATGAAGGAATGATAGTCTTGCGTGGTAGGCATGATAAAGAGAAGATGCCCAGCAGCACCTCTTCCTGGTGTGCTTCCTATTACGTATTTAGCTTATAAGGTCCCTCATCCAACTTCTTTTCAGCCTTCTGCGAGTATCGTCCGGCATGTTACTAGTTGCCATGCTTTGTATTAGTTTGTTAGTATGTTCGTGTAATTTGTTGTGGAAACGTTTGCAGAGGGTCCGAATCCGTTCGTTGAGTGTTGGCATGAGGATGTCAGTATGTAAAATAGTGTTGCTAACGTGCCATGGTGAGGTTGTAATAATTCTAAAACTTTCGAATTGAAAAATTTGAATTTTACGTAGGTGTGTCTTCTTATGCACTCCCTTATATTTGTGAGGTGCAAGTCCAAATTGGCTTCAGTTGGTAAGTCTAAGTGTTTACTTATTTTTAAGATTTTCTGGAGTTCTGAAACTGGTCAGATCCTCCACTCATGTACTGTATGTTTGTGGCTATTCCGCCCTAGCTCGGCCTCCAGTGAAGCGCTGAGTGAGAGGCGCTAGGATCTCTTGGATTCGGGTTCTCCCCCCACTTGTCTAGGGAGCAGCCGAGTCTAGGGTCTCTTTAGCAGATTTTATATATTGTATATAGTTAAGTTTGCTTGCATGATTTTTATTTATTTCGCAACTTGTATTTATCTCTACTACAGGTTGTTGTTTTGATTTGTTTGTTGTTGTTTTTTTTAATTGTTATTTTCTTGTATATATTTGAATTTATTTATTTCTGATTTTATGTAATTTGACTTTATCATTATTTTCTGTATATACTGTATGAATGAGCATTACGTCACTATTACTACTGTTCATTATGTAACAAATTGTAATATTTCTCAATAAATAATAAAAAAAAAAATTTAAGATTTAATTTCGAACGTCTTGAGAGTAGTGAGTATAAAAGTTTTAGTCTTTTGTTTAACGTTATCTGCTTGTTCTTGATGTGTGGACCCCATGTCATTCTTCTGTCGAATGTCAAGCCGAGAATTGTTTCGTTAAATGTTTTTTTTGAGATCTCGACAAAAAACATAGGTAACGGCATTTTAAATCTTGATATAACGTTGGCTACATTTACTACTTAGTAGCCAAGGTTACCCAGTTCTGTTTTGATTGTATCGGCAGACGTTGCATGATGAAGGTTTTTAATCACAATTCTAGGAGTCCTGTCTTCTTGCAGTTGAAAGGTATGAAAGTCGGCACCTCCCCTTCTGAAACCAGTAACCAGTTGGCGATATATATCAGGGTGTTTGGGGAATAAACTGCTGACGTCTTTAGTATTAACTACTAACTTGAAGTTTTCTTCACTAATTTCTTTTTTTTTAAAGTTTATCAGTGCGGTATATTCCTGCACGTCACATAAGTGAATTGGCGGGGCTTATCACGTATAGAGTGAGATACGCTGTTTTAATTTCTAAATTTTATATTTTCAATTATTTTACCCGCTTTTATTTTTAAGTATTTTGTTTAATTTTTCCTTCAACCATATTTAATTTCAATTCAATTTTACCACATACTCAGTTATTTAGGCTAATAGATTATGATTATCAAAACATTTTGGTGATTGTAAAGATGTCTATCCAAAATAATTTGTAAATATTTCGTCAATTTGTAAATATGTTAATTAGGTTTATTTTATTTTATTTTATTTTAATTATCTACTTAATTATGTCATTGATATTTTTTTTAATTTTATTTATTGCTACTAACAACTGATCGCAGCAAGTAAATGTGTAGTAAGAATACATATAATAAGAAAGGCTTATGAAAGAACTACTTATTGATAGAACTTTAATACTATTTTAAGTTATAAGGACCCGAGGCCAACTTCTTTTCAATCGCCTCAGAGGTCACTTCACAGATCAGGAATATGTTAGGAAGAATGGTTACGAAGAAGTGGATTTGCGTGAACAGATGTATATCTATTGCGGACTAGGTCTGCGAGAAATGGGATGATGAGTCATGGATAATTTGATTTGTGACATAATAAGAAAATCGAGAATTCTGTGTAGTATTTTGGATTGTAAGGATTTAATTGGTAAGGAATTATATGGTTAAGAAAAGCACCAAAGCACAATTCCATATGTCTAAATAGGTCTGATAATAGTGACGTTTACAAAAAAGAGCTTTTTGTAATAGACTGGAAGTTTTGAACATTTGCCAAGTATTGCACTGATCGGTATCTACGAGATTCTTGTCGCTTCTGTCTTGTTTGAAGTCTTTAATAAGAGTTAGATTGGGAATGAAAAGACATTCCTATTAATGGAAAAAAATTTATCAAATCTGAGATTTGCTGATGCTGTTACACTTGTCTTCACCAGTTCGGTAATAGAAATTAATAAATAAATGTAATGATCAGTAATCATCCATGACACAGTTGGGTTGTTCATTTTTACCGAAAAAAAAACATTTATTTTATAACAAATCCAATTGATCACACATGAACAGATTAAAATTAAAACCCAGGTCATAAGTTTTGTTAAAAAATATATATATGAAATATATAGTAAGGGAAAGTATTGCGATCGTGAAAATTTTCGAATATCAGATTTAGTCATTTTCATTATAAATTATAATTTTAAAATATCTTCTAGTTAAACTTTAAGTATTGTATTTCGAAGAAAGGAAGCCGGCGGTGTGTTTATATCCAAAGAGACTTAGTTTGTTTACGCCTTCAGCAATACGCCGGCTTATCTTTCACTTCAGTTGCTTTTGGACGCTCACTCAGGCAGTATCTACTACGGTCTCCCGTCTTCATATTCTTTAGGGAATATTTGTTTTTAGACGTTCTATGCAATCATCCACAGAAGTACCTACGGTCTCCATTCTAATATTCCTTCGGGAATATATTTTTTTTCTTCGCTCTCTACGAGTACTCTGCGCACTATCAGCCGACGGACTGCACGCGTACAGCGACCATCACGCTTTTTACATTTGAACTCTTAAGTACCATTTTCTTTTCCTTAATTGTATTAGTTTTAAGTTTTTAGCTTTTATTAGTTTTTACAGCTTTAAAAAGTTTATGTTCATTTTATTTTGTAACTTTATTTTTTTTTTCCTTTTGTTTTCTAAACAGATTAAATATTTTGTTTTTAATGTTCCTTAGTTTAGTTTTTATTCATTTTGTTTACCTTTTATTTGCCTGTTGTTTAATTTATTTATTTTATATCTCAGAGATAACTTTAGGTCAGACAATGCTATCCGGCAGAATATTTTTTTTTTTTTTTTTTTCATTAGTCTTTCCAATCGAAGTCTCTAGCATTGAGACAGATTGGTGGACGAAACATTGACATTAACTGAAGACTTAAACCACAGTCAGTTTCTAATTTGCAGTGACTTCTATTCGGCTCTCCAGGAAATCCAAAATTTTCATTATTCAGAAAATCAATTAATATTTTACATTTCGAATTTAATATTTAAAACAAAAAGAACGATTATATTTCTCAGGGTGCCAAGCCACGTAGGAATTACAGGGAGTGAACTGGCTGACACAGGCGCAAAAGAAGCAAGTTCCATCTTTCCTATTCCCAACGTCAAGACGGTACGGACTGACTTCAACTTAGCCATACTGAATCAATGCAAAGAAGCATGGTGCACCTTTTGGTCTAAGGTTCCGAAGAACAACAAGTTAAAGCGAAACTTCGGAGTTTCGCAACCACTACCCCCAGATACTTGGACACCGCAGGGAGCAATCAATAATAACACTTTTGAGGATTGGACACACCAGACTGACACATGGGCACCTGCTTGAAGGGAAACCTCCGCCGAGATGCCAGCGCTGTGACTTAGAGCTAACTGTGGAACACATCCTGTTGGAATGCCCAATGTATAGTTCAGGCAGAACATGGCCTCTTCTACAAAGTTATAAGAAAACAATGGATCAAAAGAATCAAGAAAATTTGTTCATTTTTCTGAAAATAAATAAATTGTATTCATCTCTATAAATAGTTTATGACCACGGTGCCTCTAACCTTTGTAGTTGTACATGGCACCTAAAACTGTAATCAAATAAATAAATATATACGAATTAGCTGTTATTTTTCTTTATTCTATAACTTTATTTTCTTATAGTCAGTTGTTTTTTTTTTTTTTATGAGTGGAGTCTGTTTTATTTTTCTTTAGTCAATTAATGAATTTTATTTTATTTTGTTTCTGTTTTAAATGAAGTATTTTTTTTATTTTCTTAATTCAGTGATTGTATTTTATTATATCCTTTTTTTTTTGTATAAAAGTATGTTCATGATAAGGTAAATACTGTGTCTGTAATTTGAACACCTGTAATAAACAAATAAATTCCTATATTTAAGATCTTTCTATATCTAAATTCCTTTATCTAAACGTAAGTGATATATATATAATATTTGTCAACATATATCATAATTTGTTTCAAAATGAACAACACTAATTGCGATAGACCACATTCATACAATATATACAGAAATAATGATAAAGTCAAATTACATAAATGTAGAATAAACAAATTTATAGATATATATATATATATATATATATATATATATATATATATATATATACAAAAAAAAGTAATAATAAGCAAAGAAAAACTAAGCAAAACAACAATCTATAATTGAGATAAATAGAAAGTTGGCAACTATATAAACATCATACACACAATCAATAATATATTAAATGCTTTCTTCAATCCATACGAGCTGTTTAAGGCATTGAGAAGTACATATAACCCATGTAAGTGTTTCAAATTGATCGAATAACACTATGCAAGCAGAGGGATTTGCCTGATAATGATGGCCGTGTTAACAACCAATATATTGCCGGCTGTGGCTAAGGGTCCTTACTCAGCCGGTGTTAAAGGGGAATACGTGCCAGCGTATCGTTGGGACCAACACGTAGCTCTGCGTCACTCCCGTCATATTTTTACGACGCTGGGTCGTGTATGGAATCCTTAGTGCGACCTCTGCTAGCGAGTCGGGTCACGCTTTCTGGGTGGTATTTTGTAAAGTGCTGGCCCTTACCCTTAACCACTACTGATTACGGATGCTGTTCTAGAGGGATTCACTTGTTGACCGCATTATATTACCTAAAAAAAGTAGGACTAAGAACATCCAAAACATATTCAAACCAAAGCATTGTGTCCCTGTAAGAGTTTCATCGGCATCTAGCCGCAGCCCGTTTAAGTATTATAAAAAAAAATTATATTGTAATACAAAAAACCTGTTCGAAAAGACGAGGATTTTATTTCTATACTATTTTTTTCGCTATCAATTAAATATGCAATGAATATTTAAAAAAAAAACGCTGCGAATTATTACATAATGGTTTATTATTTCCAAATAACTATATTAGGGTATAACTGTTTATATAGCTGTTCTCAACTCCTAATCCTATATATTTTTCTCTATCATCAATAATAACCGAGTTTTGGTGGGATTACTTCTATTATACTTAGTGACTTGAATATATAGAACAACTTTTCCTCTTTTTTTAATGTTTATTGCGCTTTACTCTATACACATCTTCAAATATAACTGAGTTATAGGCGTATTTACGAGTAATTTTTTTAATTTTTCGCGGTATATTGGTTAAGAAACACTAATACATTTTTCTCTATCTTCGAAAAAAACGGAGTTATTGAATTAAATCACTTTTAATCGTCCATTTTAAAAATTACTAGCTGATATCAACTTCTAGGTGCTAAAATCATCATTGGATTCCCTAGTATTTTTATGGCGAATTGATAAAAAATAAGTCCAATAGTTTAGGAGAAATGCTGCTTACGACAGACGGCGCACTGTGGTTCAAAAGCTTAGTAATTCGGAAAAAACTCCGTAGATTGCGCAATTTAGGCTTGGAAATTTTGGAAAAAATCAAACGTATCCTTTGGATCATAATATATTTCTGGGTCACCAAATGCTTTAATTGGATATTATGATTGGGTAGTAATCCACCTTAAATTTTTTAAAAGTTTTTTTTTCTCATTTATTTTATGGGTTGTCCAACTGAGTATCATAAAAAAATCAATAAAATAAAGTTCATTATACACAAAAAAAAAATATTTAAAGTTTACAGTTGCACTTATTTCAACGAATATTTTGCTGTATGTTTAAGCGGAAGGCTCTTAACTTTTGGTTTAGGCCTTAATCAAAATAATAAAAATGTCTTGGTTTTTAGCTAGGCGAGATGTTTCCCTAATGTGGATGGTCCTGTAATACTTACATTCTATATTCCGGCTTTCTTGGGCATCTTCGGAAAGAGTAGCAATGAGTGAAGCAGTGAGCTCAATTGCGTTCCATAAAAGAGGATTTGGTTCACATATGTCGATAAGTAGTAGCAAGGGTGCATGTACATAGCTAATTCCTCTGTTTGTCTGGTATTAAAGTCAAATTTATCAGGGTGGATGCCGCAGTCACTGTTTAGTACCTCCAAGTCAACCATCTCCATCTTCTTTAACTAAAATAGCTTTTATTCCATTAAAAGCAGGTATGAGCGAGCGAGTTGTTCGTGGTAGTTACATTATGGTATACTAATGAGAGGTATGAATACCATCGCGTAGGTAAGGGTAGCTACCTTTTATATTTCCATCGAAAGCTAATAACACATCGGGAATGAGCTACAACCTTCTTTACAAAATTTTAAAGGTATTGTGCGGATAGGTGGTACTGTAAAGATTTGTGAAAAATAAAATATAAAAATTGTTAAAAAAAGATTCATATATGTGATTATAGTTCAAAGAATATTCATGTATTTAAATAACTTTGAAATTTATTGATCGACTCCTCCGACTCATTCGTTAATTTAATTAAATGCATTAGAGGAAAATTTCGTAGTGAATAAACCATTCCTTATTTTGATCTCTGGTTGAGAAACAATATATTCTTACTGAGTACCGAAGGAGAATACTACTCCGAACCGAAGGAGTAGTCATATTTTCAAGTATTATTTAAAAGTAATAGTTTACAAGAAAAAAAAAATTAAAATATATTATAAATGATTAAAATCCCCAACAATGCGGTTTGATTAAATAATTGGACGAATTATATATATATTTCGTCCAATTATTTAATCGCTTATATATATATATATATATATATATATATATATATATATATATATATATATATATATATATATATATATATATATATATATATATAAGGTGTAGATTCTTTTAGGTGAAGGTCAAATTTCTATGAATAAAATTGAAGTCTGATGTCTACTTCACCACTATTTTATTAAAAAAAATTCGCACTACGTTTCGGCTACAATGCCATCGTCAGGTGCAGTGGAACAATTTAGATCATTACTTAATATGAGACATGACAAACGAATGTTTCTAATTTTATTAATTCTTTATTAGTTTCACTCATTTTTATTTTTAACTGTATTTCAATATTCTTTAATCGATTTTTACAACGGAGGTATATGAATGTCATGTGTTACCCGCTCCAGATTTTTTTTTTTTTTAAGTAATAAAATAAAATTTTTAGAAAGTTTTTTATCCTGAGATAAAATACGTATATAATTCGTAAAATGGTTTTCTAAAAGACTGTAACTTACATTTTGGGAGTCTTTGATTTTTCATTTATGGTTGTCTAATAATGCAGGATACTAATTTAGTAAGTGTCTCAACATTACTAAATAAAATTACATTAATTTTCATGGCAGAGTTGGCTAGTTAGCTCAATCGAAGAACTCTCCCGATAATCTCTTAAATGACGTGAATTTTAATCATCGCAGGTCTGCTTCGACAATCTCTGAATACAGATTAACTTAATTCTGCCGATTTGCATTCATTGAGGAGGGTCTATTGAGTTAGCAGCGGAGGGTAGCCTGTGAAGTAGTTCCTTGCCAAAGGTCTCCGAGTCGTGATATCTCGGGCATGGTTTGCACCAGCTCATAGCAATGGGAAAGCCTTGTTCAAGATGAACCCATGCAAATGCAAATGAATAAGAACCTTGTTCAGCGTCTTTTCGAAAAGTTGGGACCGCAGCTGATTACTAGTTGCTGAGTTAATGATAAATCCAGTTTATTCTGAGGAGGAGAGGGATCTCGTACAAACTTCTGAAACAATAAATTCGAAAATAAGAGGTCTTTGTAGACTCGGAAGAGAGCAGTTACTAAGAAGGGCCTAGTATTTAATTCAGAAAAAGATTTCCATCCTGCAATTCTTGCATTGACGATCTTTATTTTCCTCTTCAATTAATGATTTTTTCCTACTATTCACAACCAACATTTGCATCATGTGTTTAAAACCAGGTCGTTATGTAGAATCATTTATTATAATTAATTTAAAGAAAAAAAAACTAACAAACCTTAGTTATAACTTTTTATTTATTTATTTTATAGATACAGGCAATGCACAACATTTCTAAAAATATTGCTATTTCAAAGATATTACTAATAACAGTTCATAGTTATATAGAATGAGAAAGTAGACGCATGAAAGATAGGTAGGAATTTGGAGAAGGCTGATAAATGGAGTGCCAAACATAATTGCAATAAAAATAATCTATTTGTCCATGATTAATATTTCTTGCCTATGAAGATCATTATGTGGAGTATCTAACAATCGGATGGAGGAATCAGTGAAGCCGCTTTCGCAGCCTCATCTGCTTGTCATATCCCATGTATTCCTGCGTGACTAGTCTAATCAGTCTTCCTCCTGAATGTAGTTCCTTCGAAGCTTAATATTTACAAAGAGGGTAAATTCCACATTGTTTTCCTTCCACATTCATTGAGCTCATCACTTTTCCTTAAGAACGTATACACAACACATCCCTTCCATCCCAACACATTTTCATTCTGCAATTGGTTTTTATGCTAAAATAGTCAGATCGATCAATTTTATTTGTTTACAACCTTTACCCTTCGTCGTAAACATATGACATCCTGCCTTACTTAATTACCATTGAGCTGGTCTGGAGTGAACAGATTCCCTTTCTAGGACTTCTACTTGACAAGCGTGTAACTTTAAATCCGCACACAAGACTGAAAAAAGAACTGCTCACCTATTATTACTTCAACACTTACTGGATAGACGCTCTTATCTTCCACTTAACTACAAAAGGCTCATCTGAAGGACCATCATAACACTTTAACCAGCATTAATCATAACAACATTTATAAAATTGAGCTTTAGGACTCTACTAACCTATCTAATATTTCCCATGTCCAATCCTTAAAATTCAAAATTCTTCAAAAATCCTTAACGCTTTTTACTAGGTTTCAAAAAAACTCATCCATAAAGACCTTAATGCCAACATTAATATCCAAATATGTTGCTGATTTTGCACGAAACAGGTAATCAACCCTTCCATGAAGTATCCCATTCCCACTCTAACCTATTAGTTGTAATCCTTGTTTCAGCTTCCATTACTCCATTAATCCTCCGATGCGTTTGAAGAAAAGATGACCTCAAGACCCTCTAGTTTAGATTACCTATTGGGATGCTCATGAGCAGTTCCTTCACTTGTATTTTCATAAATTTTATCTTACAGCTTATTTACTAAATGTATTGTCCAATACTGTTGTAAGATACAAAAAATGATAAGAAAATTAAATATAAGAGAAATAAGTTACGTAAAACTCTATATTATTTTATGAACAAGACCTTGCATTAAGTTCTGAATATCAGCACGAGGACATTACCCACCTTCGTAACCCCTTGCCACTATACTCATCGACCTCCAACCATCCCTATAAACCATCACGTAGGTTAAAGAGGAAATGGCCGAGATACCCCTTGTAACTATGAAATTGGGGTGCTAGAAATGACTTGTTTCTCCACTCATATCCTGAGAGTATGTGGCTCAAGCAGTCTCACGCAGTCTACAATGTAGACCAGTGACTTAACTGCTCTCACTCAGTTTTGATGCGGTCTCCTGGGGTTATGCTTTGACATTCACTAATGGGGGTCGCGGTTTGATTCTGAGTTCCCTTGTGCAATATGTATAAGATTGTATAATATGTATGGATGTGGCCAACTTTATTATTATATATTTTATTTGTATTCTTTTTATTTATCTATTACATTTCTGTTTATTTTGAATGATGAATAGCTTTAATTATTTTTGTCCAAGGTAGTGAAACACCGTATTTTTTTTTAAATATTCTTTTTTAATTACAATTATCTAATAAAAGGTAAATAAAATAGTCAATAGTGTTAGGGCAGGACCATTTAATAAATAAAAAGAAAATATCACCAAAAGCTGGATAGAACTTGCTGAATTCTGGAGAATCAAAGAACTGTGTGGAAGACGAAGTAGAAAAATCAGAAGATTTATAATTTCTTGAAAAAAAAAAAAAACTAACAGATAGCGAGGTAATGGTTAACTCTTAGCAGGATTGTTTAAAGCCGGGCATCATGTTATAAATATACAGGGTTCTTGATAGTAATTCAAACGGCAGTTATAGACTAATATGTTTCTAGCGATAAATAATATAACTATAATTTAAATGCTGGTGCTAATATTAATGAAATATATCAATAATTATATATTCAACTAGTAACCCATCTTCTAATTCAAATTGCAACACTTCGCTCGTTTGCAATTTGAATGTAGTGTCATTAATGTTCTAAAATCACTATTTGACCGATTAGAGTTAATTGATTTAGAATAATTTTTTCATTAGGGACAAAGAGGTGTTCATAAGTTCTATAAACGTGTATGACTTCTTTTGTTGCGTACTAACTTTTCTAAAACCATGCTCTTCCTAACGGTATATTATACGTCTAAACTAATATTTTAGGAAAGATTGTTTGTTGGCTTGCTTACAGTAAATTTCATTTTCCAATTTAAAAATAAATAAATATCAATTTATTGATTTTACTACCCTCAAGAAAGAATACCCTATTTATAAATAACAGAGAAAGCTGTATCAACAAAATTGTTTTAAGAGATAGCTGAAACCTAGAATCCCTGCCTTATTTTAATAAAAAGGATAACTTGAAATATTTAAAAATATGTTTTGAGTATAAATAATTAATAGCGATGTTAGTTTATAATAACACTCCACATATACTGACAACTAACGTACGATTTCGTACGTAATATTTTTTTCCGAAATCTTGCCTACTGTATGGAAGGATATAACTTGTACAATACTGTATGGTTGCAACACTGAATCCCCATAAACTTCCTCAATATAACATTACTGATAATATATATGTTCATAATTTTATAGGCTTACAACTTTCAATAGGCTTAAAGCAGTATTATACGTATTTATTACTACTCAGGCTTCAGAAATAATAATGACTCGATTACAGAAAATTTTATATTCTAAAGAAAAACTTTATTGTATTATATTTAACTTATAAACCTCCAGCAAAGAATTCCTTAAATAATAATGAAAACCGCATCAAAATCTGTCGCGTGGTAGAGAAACAGTTAGTGGAAGTAAATAATCACATCATTACATATATATATAACTCCGCTAAAGCCGGTCCCAAGCCCGGTTGAAAAAGGAGGAGGGAGTCCCGCTGCAGCCTGAATGGGTGTAATGTGATTAGCACCGTCTCAGGTAAGTAGTGGCTGGTTAACATCGAAGCCGTGAAGCAGCTGGAGAGCTGGCCTGGCAGCTTTGAGGAGGCAGCCCCTCTATCAGGCTTTGGATATGGCAGGTTCATAGCCTGTCTGTCCGAGAAAACATCAATGAAACAAAATAAAAGTAGTAGAGCCGATCAGTATTTCTGGAGTAAAACCCGGCGCGGCAAAAGGATTATATCAATAGGTACATGGAATGTGAAAGGAATTAAAGGAAAGGAAGAGGAACTGATAGATGAAATAAAGAAGGCAAACGTCCACATACTAGGCCTAACAGAAACAAAAAGAAATGGTAGAGGTGAGGAAAGGATAGGAGACTATGTCCATATTTACTCTGGAGTGAACCACCAAGAACATGCCAGAAGTGGAGTAGGCTGTATTTTCCACGCTGACTTGAGCCCCCACGTTATTGACTGGAAAGCGATCAGTGACCGAATTCTTGTCTTGAAACTAAAATTAGGAGCCAACATATTCACATTACATATTATTTATGGCCCAAATGAAAACACGCGAAAGCCAGATAAAGATATATTCTTCGAAGAGTTGCAACGAACCCTAGATGACTGCAAGGACACCCCTATTATCATGGGAGATCTCAACGGGAGAGTAGGCAAGGACCATATTCGGTGGCATGGAGCCCTTGGTAGGTATGGTGAAGAACTTATAAATGTCAATGGCGAACGAATATTAAACTTATGTTTATCGAATGGACTAGTGATCGCCAACAGTATATTCCCTCATAAGAAAATCCACCAATATACAAGAGTGGAGCCCACCCGAGACGAAAAGTCTATTATAGATTATTTCCTGATCCCAAGAGAGACAATAAAACTAACACTGGATGTCAGGATCAAAAGGGGTTATGAGATAGGATCTGACCATTTTCTCTTGAAGATGGATATGATTATTGGTAGAGAGGTTAGGAGAACCAGAAAAGATAAAATTAGGCGATCATACAAGATCAATAGCTACAAACTTAATTCAGAAGAAATAAGACAGGCCTACGTAACAGCAATTGAGGAAAAAGCTCAAAGCAGAGACTACCCCTGGGACTCTAATAACATAGAGGTAAGTTGGAACTCATTCAAGGGAATTCTCAGAGATGCTGCTGAGAGAGTATGTGGAAAAACAATCTCCAATCAGAGAAGCAAAAGAACGGTATGGTGGAACGAGGAGATAAGAAATGAAACCAGAAAGAAAAAAGTTCTTTGGAAGCATTACCTCCAAACAAAATCTATGACTCACTACGCCGAGTACAAAGAACAGAGGAAAAAAGTAAAGGAAATGGTCAGGCAACAAAAGAGAAAAGCTTGGGATGACTTTGGAGAAAAATTGGAAGCGAATTATAAAGAAAATCAGAAGCTGTTTTACAGAACACTCAAGAATATGCGCAAAGAGAAACGGCCCGTGCTCAAGCATGTCAAGAATACAAATGGAGAAGTACTGACCGAATCCAAGGAAATCATGGAAAGATGGGTGAAATACTTCACAGACTTATTTGACTGCAGCGGATTACCAACAGATAACTCGGATGTAGCACAGGAAGTGAGTTACATGGAAGAGGATTATATAGCAGAAGATGAGATAACCGAAGCACTAGAACGGCTAAAACTAGGGAAAGCAGCTGGTATAGATGAAATAACTCCGGAAATGATTAAACACATGGGAACAAAAGGTGAAGAAATATTCCAGCATCTCCTTAATCTAGTATGGAAAGAAAAGAAGATTCCTAAAGATTGGGAAGTGTCCATCATTCTTCCTATATATAAAAATGGTGACCAAAGAGAATGTAAAAACCACAGGGGCATCTCACTTCTAAGCGTTCCGAGTAAGGTCTATTCCACAATCCTTGAGAGAAGGCTAAGGAGACAAATTGAGAAAAACCTTGGAGAAGAACAATATGGATTCAGGCCAAACAGAAGTACCCAAGATCTTATATTCGCTATGCGGCAGATCACTGAAAAAGTAATAGAAAAGGATAAAAGTGTTCTGGCATGCTTTGTTGATCTGGCCAAAGCATTTGATCGGGTCAGGAAACAAGACATCGAAGGGAGCTCAATGAAAGAAGGGTAAATGAAGGATTAGAAATGACCATATTAGGACTTTATATGAACCAGAGAGGTATCATCAGAACATGCAACCACTTGTCAAAAGAATTTAAGATATCTCAAGGCATCAGACAAGGTTGCAGTCTCAGCCCACTGCTGTTCATAATGGTCCTGGATGGAGCTCTAAAGAAGGCCAAGTCGAGAATGAGACCGTACTGCTTAGGAAACTTGAATCTATCGCCTACCCACCTCACCATGCTCGCATATGCTGATGACATCGTCGTATTAGCCAATAATGGAAGAGATCTCCAGTTCAATCTTCGCGTCCTCCAGGAAGCACTTAACCCCATAAACATGGAAATAAATGCCCGTAAAACGAAAATAATGAGGATAGGAAGGAGAGAGAACCGAATTGGACAGTCATCAGGCTAGGGGCTGAAAAGATTGAACACGTAAAGAGCTTCAAGATATATATATATATAAAATATATATATATATATTATATATATATATTAATTATTATAATATTTTTTATTGTATGATAAACGGTTTTGAATTCAAACATGTGCTTTGCTTTAAATAAATATTTATATTTTTACAAAATCACTCTTATTTTCTAGTCACTAGTGTCTGAAAGCTAATTTTTTTTTCTTTCGAAAAGCTCTAGCCCAGGACCAGAAAGCATCAGTTAAAACAGAAAGTGAGTTAGGGCGGCGGCTTCCAATATTTCAGGCGGGGGCTAATTTTTCTTCGGGGCTGTTAATCTTCCTTAACTGACGTCCGGAGAAATTTTATATTCCTCTCTTCTTTCTTGTAGGTACTTATCTGCTTTAGGAAGCCCATTATTTGCGCTACCGACAATGGATGAAAAGAACATAATGGTAGCATACAATGTTGTTAAAGTCGTAACTAAACGTGAATTCAAGGGGTTACTGATTTTCCAATGATGTTGCATAAATTATAATTTTTTAAATATTTTAATGCATTAAATATATACTTAATTACTACCCTTAGAGTAAAGATATTTATATACATATGCCCACTTCAAAGCAAATTCTGGAAACTAAGATAAACCACAATATTAACTTCCTGTTATGTTTTTCATATTACTTGGTTTCCCCTAACTTCTTCTAAACCACTAGACGAATTTTGATTAGGTTTTTACTATCATTTAGGATTTTTTTTCCTGATGGTTTACCTGGTTTATTATGGTTTAAACAAAATTGTTTGTCAAATATTTACCCTTCAGATGATTAAAGAATTCTATAATAGTTCATATCTAAACATTAAAAAAATAAATAATATTTTATTATTAAAGATAATAAAGAGATATATTATTATTTCAAATACAAATGGTGAAATGACATTTAAGAGAGAACCAATACAAATTCATTCTAGAAGTCATTGCTACTAAAATTTACAAACCTGTACCAATTACAGTTTGCAATCTTTATATCCCACCGAATCGAGATTTCACTGCAAATGAGCTTCAAGCAATAACCGATCAAGTTCCAAGACCTGCCATCCTTGTTGGAGACCTGAATGGTCACAACAAATTATGGGCTCCTCATTATTTGACTACAAAAATAGGGGGAGTGAAATCAACAGTGCATTCATTAACATACATTAACAGTGAAGTTGTGTTCAAAAACTAGTTAAGTTTTTAAAAAGGTGCCAAATCTGTTATTTAATTTAAAACATTATGTCATGCAACCTAACATTGTGAAAAACAAGCAACTATGTATGTATGTAGCTGATGACCCTTCATGGGTAGATGCTTTATATAAATAAATAAATTATTAGCAGCATAAAGGTTATTCCGATAATACAAAGATTGTTAATAATATGAAACAGGAACTCATTCAAGTGTATTTAATTTGCATTCAATCTGCAAAATTACTTTGGCTCCAAGGATCAAAAGCGAAAGATCACTAGAGCTTATTATTGTGAAGTGAGGCGGACTTGGTCGAAAGATTGCAATAAGCCCTAATGTTATTCGCCCTTTTATTAGTTATCGTTTAAATATAAACACTGCATTATTATATCAGAGAAATCGACCCTTTATCTCTTAGTAGTTAAAAAAAATTAAAAATCTCTACAACTTCCTATAAGCAAACAATTTTTACTGTAATACTATCCAGTTATGATTTAAAATTCCATAGGACTGAAAAAAACGTGTAAAATTAGTCAATAAAATGATAAAACTGATCTTCAAACCACAAAAACGGCTCTATAGATTTGATTAAACTCGCTTTTATTGATGACAAATTTAATGGGTTTTAATGTTACATAGGTTTCATTCTGATTGAAATAGCCTGATTAGAATTAAATACCGATATTCTAAATTTGCTTCCTCAAAAGTACCTTTAATTGAGTACGTTCTAAAATATTTACCATACTATCTTCTGGGCATTGATAAAATAAACGGGTAAATATATACGTGGAAAGAATACGAAATCCAACTAAAGGAGAGAACCAATTTTCTAGTTCTTGAACATGAGAATAGTAATTAATATAGATATTTAATATACCGATGGAAAGCTAAAGATTTTAGAAGAAAAATATTGTGTTATACAAAAACTTTTAAAAATTAACAGAGATTGGTGAAAAGCCGATAGAGCTAACTGATTGTTTTGGATAATAATATAATAAATTATTTAATCAAACACTTTTTTTGAAATTAAATTTAATTAATACTTATTAAGACTTAAAATTTTCATTTTATAACTTCATTAGAAAATTCTTAAATATATTTTAACAACGGAGGTGAGTGAATGCCATATGTTGAGCGCACCAGATTTTTAGATCTGTTCAGTCAAAGCCTTCTTTGACCCTTTTATACAATGAGCTAAAGTGGCTCATTTGCTTCGTATGCAAACATTTCGTCGGATCATATCTTTACTAAACCATTAATGCCCAGTACCCTCCCCACATCTGCAATTCAAATCCTGACTTCACTCTCTTAAAACAAGATCGCGCCATTCTTGTTGACCATTACACTTCTATACATGAGGTGCTATTCTTTAAGGTACTACAAATACAAACTTAAAAAATATTTTTAAGTCCTTCAAACCCTGTTTACAAAAAATGATGACTCGACCCCTTTTGACTAAACATCGGTGAATTTACATGATAAAATGTAGTTCAGAGCAAGAAAAAAAATTACATGAAATCCGTGTTAGACTAATTTTATTAAGGATAAAACCTATCTGATATGAAAGAGGATTCAATCGTTCATTGAAAAATAAAATTAAAATGCAAATAAATGGTACTAATATTATTATAATATACATAAATTGATTACATACTCCCACTATTTACCAGTCCATTAGGGTTAATAAACATTGGTAAAGCTAGTGTTTCATACAGAGTACACTCTTATAATATATTTATTCATTTTATAGTAATCATATAAATATTCATCATAATATTCGTGCTTATTATTTTTTTTATAATATATTTATTTATTCGGATATATTACAGTTTGTCGCAATGGACAATAATAATATTGCTGCATGTTAACATTCATACAATATAAAAAAAAGAAAGTCAAATTACATAAAATAAAACTAAAATTAATAAAGGTATATAATAACAAAATTTATAAATTAAATATATATTAGGTTAACAAATAAATAAACAAAATATGAACACACTCATACTTATATACAATATTTACAATTTGCCTGGGAACCCCGGACGGGGCTTGTTCCCCCACTTGTGGAAGGACAAGCAGAATCCGGAGGATCCCAGCGCCTCCCTCTCAGCCGCATCACTGTTCTTCTTCTTCTTCTTCTACTGGCTCAACAGGCGCATGAGGCCGCCCTTGGCCTGCTCAACAGTCGCCAACCATCCTTCTCGATCCTCAGCTCCTCTCAGAGAGATCCCGAGCTGTCTAAGATCCTTCCCTACACCATCCTTCCATCGACCCTTCGGCCTGCCACGCCGGCGCCGGCCATCCGGAACATTCCCGAACACTCTACTTGCAACCCTATCACAGTTCATCCTCATCACGTGCCCAATCCATTTTAACCTCTGTATCTTAATATGAGAGGAGATACTGATATCCTGGTAGAGCTGAAACAATTCCTTATTTTTCCTCCGCCGCCATTGACCATCCTCAAATACGGCTCCCAGGATTCTCCTTAGGATTACCCGTTCAAACCTATCAAGCAGGTCCACATTTTTGTTGTTGAGGATCCACGTTTCTCCACCGTACGTAACCACTGGTCTTACAAGGGTTTTGTATAGCATCAGCTTGGTGGAGCGGCTCAAAAGCTTGCTTCTAAATATCTTTGATAAGGAAAAATAGGCTCTATAACCAGCCGCTATACGCTTCCTTACCTCTTCTTCTTCCTTCAGGTCATCATTTATAATAGAGCCTAGATATTGAAAACTTCTTACCAGTTCTATTTTATAGGGTCCCATTTCATAATGACTCTGCCTCTGGTCCATTCGTGTGCCTATTGCCATTATCTTTGTTTTCAGCTCGTTGACTTTTAGGCCGATCTTTCCTGCTTCCTTGTCCATTGCTTCAAAGGCCGCTCTGATGCTCGGCAGGGATCTACCAATAATGACCACGTCATCTGCATATGCGAGAATTTGAGACATCTTCGTAAATATTGTCCCTTGCTGTTCTAATTCCGCCCTATTGATGATGACTTGTAGAGCTATATTGAACAGAAGAGGAGCTATTGGATCTCCTTGTCTCAGACCACCTTCTACTTCAAACGGCTCCGATAGCCCACAACATTTAACTTGGCAAATTGTATTTGCCATTGTGCATTTTACTAAACGAATTAGTTTACATGGTAGTCCCAGTTCATGCATGGCTACTACGAGCTACTACTATGGCTACTACTACGAACAACATCCAGGTAGTCTGCTGAAACTCATTCATCTTCTCACAGATTTGCTTCAGGGCGAAGATTTGATCAATAGTGGACCTATTGGGCCGAAAACCACCCTGATAGTTGCCCAGTTTCTGTTCTACATATGGGAGGAGCCTGTTATAAAGGGTTATGGAGAAAATTTTATATGCCGCACTTAGCAAACTAATCCCCCGATAGTTACTGCATATGGTTGACTCGCCCTTCTTCTTGTACACGGGCACTACAAGAGCCTTATTCCATTCTTCAGGCAGACGTTCCTCTTCCCATATCTGCGCTACCAGTTCCTGCAGTTCCTTTGCAACTTCATTATGTCCCGCTTTCAACAACTCTGCGGGTAGTCCATCATTACCTGGCGCTTTATTATTTTTGAGTTTATTAAGGATGTCTTCGATGTCCTCTACATCTGGAGGAATGGTTTCCAAGTCATCCTCATTTGTCCTCAATGGTAACTGTGGTTGATCTCCCTGGTTGATCTCCGAATCTCTTGGGTTCAGCATGTTCCTGAAATACTGTCGCCACCTTTCCTGTACCGCTTCTTCCAGCATTAGCATTTTACCCTGGTCGTCCCTTATTAGGTTTCCTTTCCTAGTCGGTTCGCTTTTGATGTGATCCACCGATCTGTAGAATTTGCGTGATTCATTTTTTCTTTTTGCGTTTTCTATGTCCTTGATTTGCTTCATTAGTGATTCCTTCTTTTTTCTCCTAACCAATCCCTTCGCGTGTTTCCTGACATCTTTGTACTGCTTGAAGCTCTGCCGTGTATTTCTACTAATCCAGATTAGTCTTTTTTCATTCCTTATCTGGACAGCCTGCTCGCATTCTTCATCAAACCAACCGTTACGATGTCTTCTTTTCTTTACTCCACACACTTCTTTTGCTGACTGAGTTAAACCTGTCTTGATGCGTCTCCACCTACTTTCAATAGTTTCCGTACCTTCACTAACTGGTATGCTCATAACTGTCTTGTGGAACTTCTCGGTAAATCTATCACTCTCTTCTTCAGTCCCGAGGCGTTCTGTATTCCACTGCTCACTTCGGGGCATTGGTTTCTTTGTAGAGCATTTTATTTTTTGGTGAATTTTTATGATTACTAAGTAGTGATCGGAGTTAACATCATATCCTCTATATGATCGTACATCATTTACACAGCTGAAATGTTTGGTGGAAACCAGTACGTGATCAATTTGGCTTGCAGAGGTACCATCTGGTGAGTGCCATGTTTCTTTGTGCACTTTTTTATGAGGGAACATAGTACTTATGACTGCCATGGATTTCACGGTTGCAAAACTTACCATCCTTAGTCCATTGTCATTCGTCACTTGATGTAAGCTATGCGCTCCAATTGTTGGTCTCAGCTCTATCTCCTTCCCGACTTGCGTATTGAAATCTCCTAGTACGATTTTCATATCATAGTTGGGACAGGTATTATAAGCAGCTTCTAATTGTTCATAGAAGGTATCTTTCAACTCCTCATCCTTCTCTTCGGTGGGTGCATGAACACAAATCAAACTAATGTTCCTGAAATGCCCTCTAATGCGTAGTTTGCAAAGCCTTTCGTTAATTGGTTGGAAGTCAAGGATTGCAGATTTTATTCTGTTGGAGACCATAAATGCTACTCCAAACTCATGTCTGTTTTCTGACCCACTATATAGCATCGTAAAGTTCTTTCCCTTTATATCTCCTTTACCAGTCCATCTCATCTCTTGTACAGCTAAAACGTCTAAGCGACTCTTCTGGGACACATCAGCAAGTTCCTTAAAAGCTCCAGCTCGATATAGGGTCCGTACATTCCATGTGCCAATTTTGTATGTCCGTTTCCGAGGTCCATGTCGTTTCCGTGAATCAATTCTACATCCGAGGCTTTGTTGAGTATTCGTAACATTGTACTTTTTTACGTTTCATGGGGAGTCAGCCCATGACCCAACCCTCCTCCTTTATCCAGGCTTGGGACTGGCAATGGCCTCAGTATAACTATTTCCATTGGCGGAGTTCCGTTGCCTCATCACTGTTAATGATCTTTATTTTATTTTTTTATTATATTTTACTGCCTTTCCTTTTCTCTCTCTCCCTCTCTCTCTCTCTCTCTCTCTCTCTCTCTCTCTCTCTCTCTCTATCTCTCTCTCTCTCTCTCTCTCTCTCTCTATATATATATATATATATATATATATATATATCTGTGTGTGTGTGTATATGTTTCGCCATATTCTGAGAATATATACAAGACCTTAAGTAAAAAGTAAAATCAAATATATATATATATATATATATATATATATATATATATATATATATATATATATATACTTGATGTGCTGGCACAGAGAAACAAGTGGTACGAAATAAAATAAGATAAAATTTCCCAGAAAGCTAAGAAGTCAAACCTTCAAAATAATAAAGTAATTTCCGCACTACATCACGCAGAATATTAAATTTCAATATATCTTAGGGTATTCCGATATTTGAAGAGGATATTTGTTTTCTATCGTTATGTTTTAGATTTTCCGGAAAACAGAAAAACTTCTTCATTCTATTAGCTTCAATTTATAGAAGACAAGAACTCAACCGACGACTCGGACAGTTATACCGACTACAACTTACAGTTGTCAACAAATTATTAATCTACAAGACAATACTGAAGCCAATCTGGACCTACAGACTTGAACTGTGGGGGACAGCTAAAACTTTAAACGCATTCAATCCTTTCAATCCAAAGTCATCCCAACTATAGTAAATGCTCCTTATGAATACCTTACACCACGACCTAAATATTTCATTTATTTCAGATCTTATTCCATCAAAATTGTCTAATTTCATCAGAACCTTATCCATCATCCCATTCCTCAATCCCTTCCCAGCTGCACACACCCTATTATTATTTTGTAATTTTATTGCTGTGTAAATATTGTATGATTGTAAAATGAATGTTGTATTTCACCACTATTATAAATGTCCAAATTAGGAAAGATTGTATTATTACAAAATAAAATTTGTTGTTAAATAAAAAAATAAAATAAAATGGTGCAAAACAAACCTTCATAGGGCAATCAATGATGTGGGGAGGGAAGGATTGAAAAAAAAAAAAAGAAATAGGACCAAAAAGTAAATTCGTACTTTATATGTATCTCATAAATGTCTACCCGTATTGTGGAAGCCGACACTGGACCTCTAGAGATAAAAAAAAAGCTCATATCATAGCCTTGACGATCGGTTGGAGAGGAAAATCAAATATATTGTAATTGGCAACAGTTTTATAATTGGAGGTTCTAGCACTTGATGACTTCTAGTCCCATATTGATTGAAGAGAGGAACAGAGACCTGGCTGCAATATTCGGCTAGTGAAGTCTTTGTTGGAGATGTCAATGGAGTTTGTGGCTCTTTCCTTTGTAGGGCGGTTTCCATTGAGCCTTCGCTTTATGAAAAACAACCGGAAATAACAAAAAAGACTTTTTCAAAAGATAGTCCGGTCTGATTCAGCCGATCGTTCTGTCACCAGCGGAAGTAGGGAGGCGAATTTCATTGTTTCTCTTTCGTATTAGCCGGGGTAAAAGGGATACGTTTAGCTGGAATAACTCTACAATAACTTCGCCAATGGTCGAATAACAATTCTTTTGTTTACACTTCCTTGTATTATTTCAACCACAATAAATCATATATTTATATTTTATTTATAATCAGATATTTCCATGAAAGGAATTTTAGTTATATATATGTAGCAAAACATACTATAATCTAGAATATTTAAATGCAACTTATATTTTTTTTTTTTTACTTTTATTAATGATTTTTATAAATTAATAGCATAATTGTAGAAATCTACTAAATCTTCAAATTTTTATATGGCACCTTAGTGGATATTCTTAAATATAGAATTAAATGAACAATTACTGAACACCTTCAATAAATATAATACTGAAACAGTAATTCTTACAGTAACAGTATTATTATTACAGATTTCAGGCTACATTTAATTTTCAAATACTATATTTTACACAAAATGCAATATCCTCTTCTTGATTTATAGCACGGGGAGCCCGGTGGCTAGCGCGCTAGTCTCTCATGCTACAGGTTCTGATTTCGAATCCCAGTATCGCGGGGCTTTTATAAGGATGTAAAAATGTGGATTCACTCACAACCTCTCCCCCGGGTATGTGAGACCCGTCAGCCAAAGGGTGGCCACTCACAAAATTAGTCGTAAGGAGTGATGACCCTACACTAATATGGCATCGTGTCGCGCCCATGGAAGAAGAAGAAGAAGATTTATAGCGAACTCCATTTATTTTATTTATCCTGCATTAAAATCCAGAATAGCTTTCTTTTTGTAGTATTAATAACTTTATTTTTACGCCATGGCAGCAAATGCTTTTAAATTATATTAATTGTTATTTTTTTTATCATATTTCTTAATACGCACTTGTCAGAACCTATCGGGAGTAGTAAGTGCTGTATAAAAAGTGAAATCAGACATGGTAGACATAGGGAAGGTAAGTAAGTGCCCAGCAGCACCCCTTCCTAGGTTTGTCTGTGGAGGTCTCTTATCCAGTTTCTCTTCAGCTATCATCTGACTGGCATTACAGCAATTGACATGTCGTTAATAAGACTAATTTGTCCGTTTAGTTTACATTGTAAACGAGGATGGAGATTTCGTATATGTTGGTCAACTGTTGGTTATATAATTCCGTATGTAAAGTTTTGTTATTTAAGTACCAAGGAGCTACCGTAATGAGTCTTAAACTTTTTGATTGAAAGGATTGCAGTTTTTGTGTGTGTCTTTTTTTCTAAGCCATAAATCTGTGCTGCGTAAGTCCATATTGTTTAAATTAGGTATGTGCATGTATTCAGTTTCTGTCTAATTTTTTAATTTTGATGATTTAGATAAAAGAGAGTATAGTACTTTCAGTCGGGAAGCCCGTGGCTGAGTGGCTAGCGCGCTAGTCTCTCATGCTACAGGTTCTGAGTTCGAATCCCAGTCCCGGCGGGGCTTTTATAAGGATGTAAAAAATGGGGATCACTCACAGCCTCTCCCCCGGGTATGTGAGACCCGTCAGCCAAAGGGTGGCCATTCACAAAAATAGTCGTAGGGAGTGATGACCCTACACTAAAAATTGCATCGTGAAACGTGAGTGTAAACTCGCAGGAGTTTACACCACGAGGCCCAGGGCCTACACGTCCTGTCGCGCCACTGGAAGAAGAAGAAGAAGAAGTACTTTAAGTCGGTGGTTGAGAGTCTGTCTTTTCATCTTGACATGTAGGCCAATTTATTTACACTGATTGTTAGAACCTTTTGAATAGAACTGCAATTTTCAAATAAGCCTTTAAAGTTTTGTGTGTTTGTTAGATGAAATCTGTTGAATAATTTGGCTAATGGCACATACAACGTAACGTAAAAAATGTACATTAATAATTTTTTCGTAAATAGCTTCCTCCATTGTAGACAATAGTTTGTTCCTAAACTATGAAGAACTCTGGTCCATTCTTCTCTTTTATGCTATTATTCATTTCCGGACTCTTTGATTTTCCGAACTCTTATAATCGTAGTTCTCTTAAATAGTGAACTTTAGAACAAACAGATATTGCTCCCTAAGAAAAAAATATAACACTCCTTCCTCGTAAAGACCATGTTATATGGAGCAGAAAAAGGTACAGCGCCAAAATCATCTGAAATGAAATCATTCGCATTGAATTATGTAGTTTGATTTTACTCTTGTTTATGTTGTAAATATTGTATGAATGTGATCTTGTAGCAATATTATTATTGTCCATTGAGAAAAACTGTAATATATACGAATAAATAATAATAACAAATAATATTCTAAACACTAGCATTCATGTAGCCGAGAAATCATCCAATTCATCAGTTCAGAGGTGACTGATTTTACGGTTTCACAGTTCAATAATATCAGTGACGGGAATTTATTTACCTATAGTCGCGAGAGGATAATTAATTTTTGAGAGCCATAAGAAATTATATACCAACAAAAATTTCGTATATGTAATTTGTTCAGTTAAATTTACTGTACTGGAATTAGTAAAATTAATATGAAACGTTCCTTCTTACTTTTTAAGAATTTAGACTTTAAGCCGAAAAAAATATATAATGAAGTAGTTTTTTACTTTCATATATATATATATATATATATATATATATATATATATATATATATATATTATATATATATATATGAAATAAATAGAAAGGGAAAATATTGCGATCCTGAAACGTTTTAATTCCAGTTTTTAACGGAAATACACGTTTTAAGGTCCCATGTGTTGAATTAACCAAGTCTTGCAAAAAAGGCGTGTGTGATCGTGAATCCGTAGGTCTGTGGTAAGTCCGGCACAAAAAAAAACAAAACAAGTCTTACGAAACTGAAATAACATATTTAAGATAACTATGCGCCCGATATGTTACGCCAGCTTTGAGTGGAAGTGGTACTTTATACTATGCATTTTGAACCTTTTTACGATTTACTCAAAATCAGCTTTAACGATTTTGATTAAACCCCCTATATCGAAGTAGAATGTAATGGGCTTTTATTCGATGTAAGATTGATTCTGATTAAGATAGCAGGACGGGACTTAAATGCCGATAAAATTAGGCATATCATCTTGTTAGCATTGATAAATAAAAGCTGAATATGCAAAATGAGTGAATTTGATTAACAATTAAAGGAGAAAAGTGCAAACATCTTTGAAACTATTGTTATTTTTTTAAATAAACGTTTGTATTTTTTAACACAAGAATAGTAATATAGATGTATAATTGCTAAAGATTTTAGAATAAATCTTATCTAATACACGGAATTGTAAAAGTTAATCAACTTTTGTATTTTTGAACATAAGTATAATATACCATTGGAAAGCTAAATATTTTTTCATTTAAAAATTATTTTATTAATTTTAACGACGGAAGTAAGTAAACGTCGTGTGCTGCGCTCACCAGATTTTAAAAAAAATATTTTTATGAGTAAAATAGGGATTAAATTAACTTTTAAAGAAATAATGTAAATGATTTAATTAAAAACAAAACAATGAAATTGCATTAATATAAACTTTGCACTAATTATTTTTTTTTTTTTTCAAAACACATCTCGTCTTATACTGTGATAAGAAATCAAATGCAGTTGGGGAGCACTGCTTTATGAATAAAGTGTTCTTTCTTTCTCTACTAGTTACATATATCAAGGTAAAGGACCTACTAGCCCATACAAATATTTCTCTACACCTGTTTATTAAATGAGGAAAACATATTTAAAAGTGTTTGTAGATAAAAAATGTCGGTTCTGGCGCAGAGCTTCGAAGCAAATGGTGACGCCCATTTCCCGACAAAATGGATAGCTTTTATTGAACGATCGTTTGCGAATTATCCCGTCGTTCTACGATCAACTCTTTCCATTCTAATTTCGCATGGTTAGTCTTCTTTTAATTTAATATTTCTCTTGCTTTAAAATATAAACAAAGTTAAATTTAAAATATTAACAAAATTAAATCTGTAAGGCTAAAAAATTTTAGGCTTGACCATTTTATTTCATCTCCAAGTTTATCTCTCCGACTAATAGCGATGACATACAAAACAATTCTTCCTCCGTCACTGTTGTATGGCTCACAACTTTTTCCACACCTAGCTAAATCAACGGAAAAGAGTGCCCAGACATAAAAAAACGGCATTCTAAGAAGAATAGCAAAAAGGGTCGATATTCCAAAGAGCGAAAACAAGGAAATTACATAAAGTGTTTAAACTACCAACAATTAACAAATGTTCGTGTGAGAGGAATCTAAAGTTTTTGAATCTACGATATTTGTACCTTACACTTTATTTAATCAACTGAAACTCCCAAGAATACCTCAACGATGGAAGAAACTTCTTCTAATTTCAAAAAGTTCTAGTTCTAAGGCCGAAACAAACTAGAAGGTGAGCCCCATCGCCTGAATGTTAATACTCTCCAGAAGCTACGTTGAAGAGATGCAACTCCTTAAAATGCATGGTTGCAGAAAAAAGAGAACTGTCCAGCATTGCAGCTCTTAGAAGAGAAAATAAGAGGATAAGGAAAAAAAATAGAAAAATAAAATAAAATAAACAAAGAAATCTTGCTATCATATATATATCTTCCATAATAATAGATAAGAAATGAGGCTTCTAGAATACCAATTCTTCCCTCCCCTTCACCGCCACTCTTAACCTATGACGTCCTAATCGCCTGAGATTTAAATTTCTACATCGACCTACCTTAAACTTTTAATGATTATAATAAAGTTAGCTTTACACTTTTTATAAAAAAAAAAAAAAAAAAAAAAAAAACAACAAGCTAAACAATTAAAAAGTTATTTATTCCTATTCGCTCTCCTCTCGTTCCTTTTGACGCTCCATTTGAAACAAACCTCTACAATTATATTCCTCCCTACAATAATATCATAATTTCCGGCGACCTTAATACCAATATCCTTTCCGATTCCAACGACAAATAGTACCTAGAAAATCTTTTCTTTTCCCTCAACCTCTATCTAGTTCCTTTTTCCCCAACACATCATACACGATGTTCTGACATTTGGTTAGATGTTCATATTATTGATTCAGCACAGAACCTTCTCTCCCAATCTCAATTGCCAGTCCCATTTCTATCCTCCTATGACTTAATCCAGACATCATATAATATCCCTACTCCAGAAATCCTTCCAAAAATCATAACTTTCCGTAACAGGAATTCCCTCACTCGTGAAGACATCCTACCCGATCTTGAAACCCTGAAATGGGACAATATCTATTTCTATTCCTCCATTGACGACATGGTCGACATCCTCACTTCCAACCTGATCTCCATCCTTGACAAACATGCTCCCCTAAAAACCCATACATTCCGTCGCAGACCTGCTCCTTGGATGTGTCAAGAAATAAGAGAACTACAAAGAAAACGTGAGGCTGCCCGTAGAAATCTTAAGAAGCAATTCATAATCCTTCTCAATCTGCCCTCGAGTGCCTTCGAGAGGCCGTCACATGCCCCACAACCATAGTCAAAGTGGGGAAAAATGAGTGATGAGTTTACGGGTAGATTGTGGTAGGAGATGGCGGGATCGGTGGAATAATTTCAAGGTACTAATCGATCGAAGGAAAATTTGGGCAATTCGGGGTTTCCAGGATAGGTTTTGGTCGATCATGATGCCAAGATTTTTAACAGAGGAACTAAAAACAACATGATGATCATTAAGAAAAAGCGGAGGAAGAGTGGTGATAGATCGGAGGAGGGATTTGGAACCAATAAGGATGGCCTGAGTTTTTGTAGGATTAAGCCTCAAGTTATTGAGGGTACATGACTATCATATGACCAATATGGACTTACGGAGTAAAGATTTGGTGCTCCACTTAACCATCAAATTATTCTCGTCTCCAATCCTTACAATCAAAAATCCTCAATGCTTCTTATTTTGTCACAAATAATCTCATCCATAAAGACCTTAATGTTCCCTTTGTTGCTGACTTGACCCGAACCAGGAACCACTCCTTTCATGACAAACTCCATTCCCACTCTAACCCTCTAATTTCAATCCTTGCTTCCTCTACAATCCCTGACAATCCTCCGAGGCGTCTGAAAAGAAGATGGCCCCGAGACCTAGTTTAGCATAGTCTTTGGGGAGCCGCCAATGGGTAGTATACTTACATATGAATCATGTCAACATACCTTGTATCACATTTACTACATTTATTTTACTATACAGTTGTAAATAACAGTAAATATATTTTTTTTAAAAAGAAAGTTAACTAAACGCTAGATTATCTGATAATTTAAATTGGTGACACCAAATAGAGTTTATTCAGGTAGGATATTAAGATCAGTGTCGAATAATCTTAGAAAAATCGCTCTGGCTGTATAATTAGGCTTTAAATATTATAATTAATTTTATCATAATATTCAAGGCAACCAAGCAAAAATTAAAAGTAATTTTTATCTAGTTAGTATAAATAATTACAATATATAAATTATATTATAAATATAGATTTACTATATCAATAAAAAAAACCTAGAATTTATAAAAAAAAAAAAAAACTTTGATTGATGTAAATTAAAATATCTATACCTGAAGTCAAAATTGTTCTTAAATAATAGAACAGTCACAAGTCCTATCTCTGTCAAAATGAGATTCCAATTGATAAAAATAAGCCAGTTAATAAAAAAAAATCGTTTTCTAAAATTTCATTTTCTCTGTAGGTTATAATGTTTTTTTAATATTATATAATTTACCGGAGCAAAAAAAAATAAATAAATAAAAAAGCTGCAAATTATTACACAATGGTTTATTATTTCCAAATACCAATATTAGAATATAACTCTTTATATAGCTGTTGATAGGCGATTAGGTAATATGAAAAGCAATAATTCAAAGAATATCATATCACTACTATCTCATCATATATGCAATATCTCAGTTAGATGTTAACCAATTTCAATGTATCTTTTGTATTTTGTAGAGGATTTAACTCTCTATCACATGGCACCAGAAGCAAAAACAAAATGTTTGGTATTTATTTATTTAATTATTAGGAGAAACGGATTTTTTTTTAAATTGCTATTCGGAATGTACGCACTTGAAATACACATCTACATTTCATGATTACAAAAGTTCATTAAATAATAAACTAAAACTTATGATCCTATAAAATTACACCCGCCTAATACGTAGAATTAGTTGAAAATACCTTCGGCAATGTTTGAAGTTTATGACCGTTGCCTTACTCTCAATCAAACCATGATGATACGTAAATATCTTTTAAGTTTTCTAATGGATTTACGCCATCCACATATATCCATGAACCATTTAGATACATGTTACCATAAATGTGTATATTCCTTGATATTTGTTTTTCCATTTTGCACATAAAGATTATTAAATGTCATATATTTTGAGATTAATGAGGAAATAGGAGTTACTAACATTTTAAAAGGATTTCAATTTTTTTAGCAGATGGATAAATAGTCTAAAGAAATTTAATTATGCAAAGAAATAGATAAAACTACAACAGATAAAAGCTTAGGGTTTTAATTAGAGTAAGCATCTGAAGCCAGAGCTTAAGCCGTTTATTTTAATAATTAATTTTCCGATTCTATAGAAATTTTCTCTTACATTTCAATGAGAATATAATTTATTAATGGACATTTTGAATATATTCCTTCTATATTTTGAATATACCCATCTACGTTGATAAATTATTAAATATTCTTTTTTATCGTAATTTGTTTTTTCATACCTGTCATGTTTGGGAGTGGCCATGTTTTGTATTAATGTGTTAATACACTCTTTTGTAATCTGACCTAATCTGTTTGTCGACTGTTGGAATTTAATTGTATGGATGTGGAGTAATGTTGCCAACGTACCACAGAGCCTTTATAGTTCTGAGAGTTTTGGATTGAAAAATGAGAATTTTACGAACTTTTTTTTTTTTTTTTTTGCTGACCGTAAAGCTGTGATGTAGAAGTCCAAACGGGGTTCAGTAAGTGTGTGTAAACGTTCAATTTATGTTAAAGTTTTAATTTTGAACGTCTTTAAAATAGTAAATATAAATGTATTAGCCTTTTCTTTAGCATTTTCAATCTGGTCTTGATATGTGTGCTATATGTCATTCTGTCGAATGTCAAACTTAGATATCAGATTTTGTCTTTCTGTGAAATTTGGATGTCGTCAAAATATAGTGAATGGCAGGGTTCATTTAGAATAGTGAAAGTAATTTGTTGGTATTAGTCGTGGTTAAGTTGAATTTTACAAAGTCTGCAACAATGAGGAAGTTGCGTTAAGTTTTTTAATATATGTGTTATATCTGTGAGGCGTTTTGAAGGATTAAGATGATATGCTATGATAGTTGCATCGTCTGCAAACTTTGCTGTGGGAGTTTCGGAGCTGATTGGCATGTCCTGTGTATATATTATGTAAAGTAGTGGAGCGAAAATCGACCCCTATGGCACACCTACTATGCATAGCCTAATTCTTAAGATTTCCGAGCCTTGGCAGACAGAGAAAATGTTGTCCGGAAGAATTTATTTATTTTTTTACCTATTATAGTGATTACAATTGTATTAACAATAAAATACATAAAAATTGATATATGAATAATGAATAAAGAAGGCAAGTGCACAGAAGACCGTAACTTTCAGTACATGTGGGTATCAGTTCTGTAAAGAACTGATGCCAAATCCCGTGTGCCGTATAGGCCAGGAAGGGATGGATAAATAAAATATGAATATGAGGTAACAATATAAACTTCTCAGTTTTATAATAAAATAATTTTTATGATTATGACATACCTTAACAAAATAATAATTTATAATTCTTTTGAAATATGATGAAAATATTAAAGGACTAATTTAAAAATAATTTGACATGTGAGAACGACCAATAATGTTAACATCTTTTTGTTTATCATGTGATTATAATAAGATACCAAAAGCATAAATGTCTCTACAAGGTTATAATCAACAGATGATCGAACAAATGGTTACAAACATAATCGAAAAAAAAAAAAAAAAAAAAAAAAATATATATATATATATATATATATATATATATATATATATATATAAATATATATATATATATATATATATATGTTTTATACCGTTCCATTAGCAGACACTCATATGGCCCGTGGGCGGGAAGTTTGATCAAGATAGATTTTCCGTTTTTTAAAGCACGTTTCTGTGAATAATTCAGTTTCCTTTTGGAATAATATTTATTTTAGTGTAAAAGTGTGCTGTTGACTTTTATCTCTTTCAATCAACAAAATATATATTCGAAATGCAGGGCTTAAAACAGCAAAAAAATATTTTATGTTTAAAATAATTTGGTAAACATCAGATGCTTATCTGAAAACACACATATTTATTCCTATCTTTCTCCCTCTCTCATTTTCTCTCTCTCTCTCTCTTAAATTTATATATATATATATATATATATATATATATATATATATATATATATATATATATGGGTGTGTGTGTGTGTGTGTGTGTGTGTGTGTGTGAGTGTGTGTGCTATAATTATAGGTATAAAAAAAAGAAATATTTTCTTTCCAGAGAGAAAATATTTTCTAAAGTTTATAAAGTAGTGCTGCCCAACTAAATTAGGTTGCTCTATAAAAATATATATATTTTTTTTATATATTATTACATAATTAATTAGGAATAGTATTAATAAATTTTTGTCATTACTTAATTATTTCCGTTTTTTGTTGTTTTGTACATATAACATGAAATCGGAAGGCGAATTCCTTAACTAAATGGTTAGAATATAAATATAGTACGATTTCGTATGAAATGTCCATTATTATTTTTGAAAGTAAACTTTAATCATGTCAGCAATAGGAATATTCACAAAATTATTTTTCTTGTAATTAATAATATTTTATGCTACATAATTCACTTTGGTATTTCATCTAAACAATAATAATTACTTTTTATTACAATTAAGATTAGTTTGAATGAATAATTGTATTATTAGGTTCCTTTAATTAAAATGATCCTTTTCATTCAACTTATTTTATTTTCTTATTTTTTTGTCCCTACGTTTCGGCTCTTTGCCATTCTCAAGGGATCTACAAAAAACATTTATTTTAAAATTAAAAGATATACATTATTTTTTAAAATTCTTATAAATCAATTTACATACCTCTTTATACTCCTTTATACACTCTATACAATATATAGATATATATTTTGTCATAATTGAGTAAAATAAAAATTAAAACTATTATAGGCTGACCAGCCCTGTCCTGGTTGTTATCATCTACTGGATTAAAGAAATCTATTCCCTCACTCTTAACTATTGATATCAAAACTAATATACACACATATATTGTTTTATTATCTCCTCCTCAGTCAAGTCTACATTTATTTTCACAGCCAAAAATTTTTTCTTTTAAAATTCTTTAATAAATTATTACAATACATAAACATATACACACACACACACACACACACACACACACACACACACACACACACACATACACATACACACCCACATACACATACATATACATATATATATATATATATATATATATATATATATATATATATATATATATATATATATATATATATATATATACATATATATATATACATAAACACATAAACAAATATATTAATATCCAATTAAAAACAAGATAATTTACCTAACCATAAAATTCCAAATATTATTCTATTATATTGTTATTTAAACTTTATTCCAGAAATTCCATTTATTTAAATTATACTACTTATTAATTTTGCTCAAAATCTCAGCATAATGGTCATTCAAATTCTTGGTGTCTGTTTTGTAATTTATACTGTAGTTAATGTTTTCTGATATATATATTGCCTCTAAAATTTTTCTTCTAAAATCATTACTTTCTTTATGTATTACTATAGTATTTTCAAAGTCAAATTGGTGTTTTTTATTTATTACATGTTGTACTAAAGCAGTCTTATTACTATCTTTTTCTTTATTTTTAACATCATTTTGGTGTTGATACATCCTATCCTTCAAGAACTGTTTTGTTTCACCAATATATTTTTTTTTTTATAATTTGACTTTGAAAATACTATAGTAATACATAAAGAAAGTAATGATTTTAGAAGAAAAATTTTAGAGGCAATATATATATCAGAAAACATTAACTACAGTATAAATTACAAAACAGACACCAAGAATTTGAATGACCATTATGCTGAGATTTTGAGCAAAATTAATAAGTAGTATAATTTAAATAAATGGAATTTCTGGAATAAAGTTTAAATAACAATATAATAGAATAATATTTGGAATTTTATGGTTAGGTAAATTATCTTGTTTTTAATTGGATATTAATATATTTGTTTATGTGTTTATGTATATATATATATATATATGTATATGTATGTGTATGTGGGTGTGTATGTGTATGTGTGTGTGTGTGTGTGTGTGTGTGTGTGTGTGTGTGTGTGTGTGTGTGTGTGTGTGTGTATATGTTTATGTATTGTAATAATTTATTAAAGAATTTTAAAAGAAAAAATTTTTGGCTGTGAAAATAAATGTAGACTTGACTGAGGAGGAGATAATAAAACAATATATGTGTGTATATTAGTTTTGATATCAATAGTTAAGAGTGAGGGAATAGATTTCTTTAATCCAGTAGATGATAACAACCAGGACAGGGCTGGTCAGCCTATAATAGTTTTAATTTTTATTTTACTCAATTATGACAAAATATATATCTATATATTGTATAGAGTGTATAAAGGAGTATAAAGAGGTATGTAAATTGATTTATAAGAATTTTAAAAAATAATGTTGTATATCTTTTAATTTTAAAATAAATGTTTTTTGTAGATCCCTTGAGAATGGCAAAGAGCCGAAACGTAGGGACAAAAAAATAAGAAAATAAAATAAGTTGAATGAAAAGGATCATTTTAATTAAAGGAACCTAATAAAATAATAATTACCTTCCCTTATTCTATTTTTCAAACATTATTTATTAAAATTTACTACAAATAAATAGTTTTGTAATAAACTCTCAGAAGAATTAACATTATATTAACAGAATGTATATTATAATTTTAAGTTAAAAGGTCCCGTACTCATATTTTTTTTTTAGTTACCTCGGAATGCTGTTGAGAATATATAGGGGATAACCGCTTAGGATAGTGAAGGTTTTTGTGGGCAGAAGGTTTGGAATTAAAAGATCTTTTATTTTGGGCCTAAGTACAGATTATATATGATATACAGGTATGTATGTCTTTGTTAAATAACAATAGGTATTTAGAAGTTTTCGAATAATTGTTATTTCAAGCTAGTAGTTTATTAGTTTTACTTTCACTTACCTATTAAGAAATCTATAGTAAGGGAAAGTATTGGGAACGTGAAAATTTTCGAATTCCAGTTTTAAACAGAATTTACTTCCCGATTCTATTTGATATTTCTGAGTCTACTTTCCCAGATTTTTCTATTACTGTGCCGAGGTAGGTGAAATCCGTAACCACTTCCATTTCCTCTCCGGTACAGTATATATGGAAATCTTCCACTTGCCTTCCCACTTGTAGTATCTTGCTTTAGCTGGTATTCATTTTCATTCCTTTTCGGCTGAGCTCTTCATGCCATTCAGTTACCGCTTGCTGTAATTTATCTACGGTGTCCGCCAAAAGAACAATGTCGTCTGCGTATAGGAGAAGTTTTCTTCTCCACTGGACGAAGGTTTATACGGCACATCATTTTTTTTAGCCTAGCTTACAACTAATAGGACGTTATTGTCTTTACGTATGATTTATAATAAACATACATATTCTTCGATAATTTTATACAATATATCATGGAAGGAAAAAGTACACTTTGCAATAAACGAAATCTTATAGAATCAACTTCCCTTTTTTTTTTTTTTTTATAGTATGAATAAAATTGCATAATTCAATAAAGTACGTAAGTTAATAAGTTACAAGGACTTGACCTAGAATGGAAGCCAGTGATATAAGCGTGCTTGGGATGTGTGAAGGGGAAGAACTGGGTATTTAGCTACCTGTCTGTGGAGATGATGGATTGTCTACCGGAATTTTCATTCCACGGGAAGCCGGAATCCACATGGGGGAACATTAGTGCCACACGGAAATCCCAAACCATCGATTCAGGTATTAAATATATCCATCAATATTTCCAACTCTTTCCCTCTATTCAAAGGACCAGGAAATACTATCAGATATAAAACTTTTGGTCCACCTATAATACAATCATGTTTAAATAAGATAAGCTTGAAGAAAATGTTTAAATTTGTACATTAAATAATGGTAGATAAATTGTATATGCCCAAATATAATAAATGATTGAAGATGTAGTGGAAAAAATACTCGAAATAAGAACACTTATTTTTGTGCTGACGTTTCGGCCTCAATTTTTGGATGACTGGACATAAAAATATTTTATATTGATTGACTTCTTATTAATTTTATAATTATTATATTTTTTTTATATATTACACTTCTTAGTTTTAATATGAACAGTGATCTCATAACATTATTACTATATGTTATGAGATCAGATCACTATATCCAATATTTTTAATAGAATTCTATTCAATATTTTTATTTTTTTCAATTTATTTACGATTGTTTGGTCTAACCGTCATTATGAAAAATGATTGGGACTCGACCAAGTGGCAGCTATAACAAGTGGACTGTATTAAATGAGTAAAAGGAAAACTATTGGGATTAAATATGGGTGTATTTTGAACATTGGGTTAGGTTATAGATTAAATTTAGGTGGGCTTCATATTCACGTGTTGGTATGTTCGTCTTCTCAGTTCATCTCTTCTCTCTTCGCCTTTTCGTCCAGCCTAGGGTGACCTTTTCTTCTTCTACTCCATTCTTATTGGAACGTACGCGGAAAAGAAGAAGGAAGATGGTGTGTAGCGTGCACGCTTCTGCTGTACTTTTTAGCTTCTTACCATATGATTTTCTTATAACACAATATGGCCGCTTGTGGCACTTTATTAAATTGAGCGTACATGTTACGCGAACAATGATATTCGAACTTTTCTATGTATTCAACTTCTTTTCGTTTAATTTTTAATTAATCGCTTAATTAACTTTCGCATTTTTTTTTTGTCCCTAGAACAATTACTTTCAAATAATTATAGTATATTATTTTTATTAATGTTGAATTAGCTTATTTTTCATTAATTCTTGGCCGTATATAGATCCTTTATTATATCCAAGTTAATATTTTTCTTAGAAGATTGAGTACAAGAATATATTTTTTTTCTTCTTCTTTTATATTTAAACTCTGCAATATATGAAGAAATATGCCTCAACTAAAGAAGAGAAGAGAAAACATGATTATTCTTTCACTTATCTCTATACGAAATATAAAGTAAGAAAAAGTATTGCGATCGTGAACATTTTAGAATTTCAGTTTTCAAAGGAAATGCACTTTTTGAAGGATTGTAGTCCAGTAAAAATCTAAATATATGTCTAGTATTAGGATTTAGGGGATTCTGCTAAAGAAATGATTGTATGAAGGGGGTCTACAAAAAATTGTTGCTGAGAAACACTGCCACGGTGAATCACCAATAGCTGACCTTTGGGAGAATTAGGGGGAAAATAGTAACTTTCCTCGAGGAATCATGATGTTGACTTACAATGTGAATCGAAACGTTGGTAAAATAATAAATAGTTTAAACTATTATTTACCCGGATTAATGATAACCCTTATCATTTATGTTAACAGTGATTCTGTCCTCATAAGAGTATTGCATATTTCATTAAGCAAATGTAAGGACAGGGTGTGGATATAACTCGTATGAAAATAGACGACCTTCATCATCTTAGACTAAACCATAATGCATCAGTCGGATCTTCAAGAGCTGCGATGACATCTAGGTCCCATCTAGGCTAATCCTACTCCTAACTAGAAAATGACAAACTTTCTAAGTTTTGATTAAGCCCTGGTGCCGTTGCTACTTCTCTTCGCCAAGTTTAATCAAGTCTTCAAGGGAATACAGTGTTTGACTTCATTCCAGTTGTGAAATATTTCAAGACATTATCTTCAGTGGTCTAAAAGTTATTAGCTTGCTAACTCTTTATTCATGCAAGAAGTTTGACTTAAAAAAAAAAGTTCTTCAATAAACAAATATTTTGATAAGGATTTGGATCCAAAATTATAAGCTATCAAACAACGCCTAAGAACAGCCATTTCAGGTTTATTTTCATTACATTAATTCTGCGACAAGTTATATAACATTTTGTTAAGCGATATCTGGTTTCTTCAACGTATATACTCATTAAGTACTTCTCAAGTATCAGCTTAAATTGTTGTTCAGGAGCTCGAGAGTTACTCAACCTAATCTAATTGCTCTCATATAAAGCAATTTACTAGAGATTATTATTTATTATGCCCTAGGAAATGTAAAATTTAATTTTTTGCATTAGAATTTAGTATCAACAAAATTAAAACTTTAATTATATATATTTTTCAACTCCTGAAAATTTAAGAAATAGTTTAAATTACTCAGTCTCATCCTAACCACCGTACCGACCTTAAATACAAAAATCTTTTTTTATATGCTAAATACTCATAAACGAAAAAAAGAACGTTTAATACCAAATCACGAAGATCATATAAAGAACGGTATAAATTCTATTAAGACTTGAATTTCTTACAAAAGTTGAAGATAAAATATAGTTCATATAAAGACCGGGAGCGGGGTAGCTGAGCGGGCTAGCATGCGTTGCTTACCGCCGTTGTTAAAATCGATTAAAGAATATTCAAATACAGTTAGAGATATTAATGAATGAAACTAATAGATAATTAATTAAACTGAATTTCTATAAAAACATGCGTCTTATTAAAAAATGTATTATATAATTATCTAAAATAATCAGTTTAAAATAACAAGCTTGTGTATATTATAATATTTTTTCTAAAATATTTAGCTATCCAACGGTATATTATACATCTATATTACTGTTTTTATGTTCAAAACCAAAAATTGCATTAAAAAAATATTTGTTCAGTATTTTCCTTTAGTTGGATATCGAATTCGTTCAACTTATTTATTTACTATTTTTTATCAATGGTGACAAGATGATATGGTTATTTTTATAGAATCTACAAAATTAAAGGTACTTTAGAGGAGGAAAATTTAAAATAACGGCATTTAAGGCCTGTCAGAATATTTTAATCAGAATAAAACTTACATGATATTAAATCCCATCAAATTTTACATTGATATATAGAGTTTAATCAAAGTCGTTACAGCCATTTTTGATGAAATCTTAAAAAAGGTGCAAAATGCATGGTATAAAGTGGCTCTTCTAGTTAGCTGATTTTGATGAAGAAGTTGCTGTAACATCTCGGACGTATAGTTGTCTTAAATATGAAATATCAGTTTCATAGGACGTTTCATTTCCGCCCGGGAGTTACCACACGCAGACCTTTTTGCGGGTCTTCGTCATTTAGACTCAGGGAAAGTTAAGACATGTATTTCCGGTGAAAACTGGAATCGAAAATTTCAAGATTGCAATATTTCATATATAGGTATGTGAAAGTAAAAAATAGACAAAAATATAATTAATTGTAAATGGGGCTTGAACAAAGGGTCTTGAGTTAAGTAAACATGGATTTTATTTTTCCTTCGCTAACAACCGTGTAAGGAAGTGTTTTTTAACTGTTGAACAAACTATTATAGGCTGTATAAGACCAGGAAAATCTGCTTATCCCAAAATCGCCTCATAGTTTAAATAATGGATTAAAATAAATTATTATTCTGTAAAGGTGAGCGTTGGAACTCAATAACTAGATTTCCGTAATCCCTTAAGCTACTCCGCTCCCAAAGTCATTTCAATATTCTATTTCAAATGTTTGAAGAATAAAAAGATGGGGATAGGAAGAAAACAAGGAGTAGGGATGAAAGAGATGAAAGTTCAGCAACCTGCTAAAAATAATGGAAAAGATCCGAGTGGGGCCCTTTATATATATAAACAACGCGCCTACTGTAGGATTATATATAAACATTTTGTTTAAAATAAACATGTAGGTAGGATCGAGATAAAATAAAACAAGTTGATTAGTGTAGACTTCATTTTTTTTTCAAGCGATTAAAAAGCTCAGTACTTGTAAATTAACCGTGGTTGTAATATTAATGAATCTTAGGACAATAGTTTCTGATCAATACTTGGTCTCTAAGTTGGTCTCCTGTCATAGGAATAATTTATTGCCTATAAGGAATGTAGTACAGGAGGGAGATTGTATAGAATGGACTGAAATTATTGTGTTATTGGAGCCCCGTGGGGTTTCGCTCCACAATGGTCCCGCAGGGTGTATTTGGAGGGAATATTAAACGGTTTGGAGGGGGGAGAGTCAAGTCCGAAAGATTTTCGGGAATTCTCTTTTTATATCTTATTTATATTCAAATCTGTTCGTCCTACTCAGTTTAATTGCGATTTAATTATAGTCTTCTCAAAACCGGATAAAACAAAGAACAATTAAAATATGTATGATGTCTCTCCGTTATTACAAATTAAAATCTTATGATGTAATATCTATATTATATTACCGGTACATCACGTATTGAATATCTGAGCGCAAGACAATACTTTCACCTATTCCGTTGTTAAAATTAATTTAAGAATTTTCAAAAAAACTTAGAGATGAATAAAGATCAAAGAATCAATCACATAAAGTTTCGACAGAAGCATGTGTTTTATTAAAAAAGGTATTATATTATTATCTGCAACAATCAGTTTTATCGACTTTTCATCCATCTACATTAATTTTTACAATTTTTTGTATAAGATAATATATTTTTTTTAAATCATTAGCTCCAAGGGTATATTATGCGTCTGTATTACACTTATGTTCAAAACCACCAAAATTACATAAAAGATATGTTTGTACCTCACTTTTTTAGTTGTTAATCAAATTCAAAGAACTTGTATATTGAGCCGTTATTCATCAATGCCGACTAGATGGTATGCCTAATTTTCTGAAATATAAATATAAATAGGTACTTTAGGAGAAGAAAATATCGGCATTTAAGTCCAGTTAGAATATTCAATCTGAAAAGAAATCACATAAAATGAAAGCCTATTAAATTTTACATTAAAATAGTGAGTTTAATCAAAATCGGTAAAACCGAGTAAATCGTAAAAAGGTGCAAAATGCATAGTATAAAGTACACTTTGCGGTCAGACGATTTTAGTGAAAAAGTTGTTGTAACATCACTGGCCTATAGTTGTCTTAAATATGAACTTTTAGTTTCGTCCAACTTTTTGTTTTGGACTTACCTTAAACACACTGACACACAGACACATCCGTAGCCCTTTTTGCGGGACCTAGTCATTTGGACTCAGGGATCTTAAAAAGTGTATTTCCGTTAAAAACTGGAATTCGAAAATTTTTATGATCGCAATAATTTCGCATACTATATTAAATCAATAATAATAAAATCAAAAAATAAGTAATAGTTAGTTGTCTTGTTTTACTCAGCACTGTTTAAGCCCCAAAATGTATGCCGAAACGTCGGCAAACAAATAAATTAAGTTTACCTTATTTTTTTGTTGTCTTTTTCATAACCTACCAGCTTCTCAATCATATTAAAATTATTTTAATAACCAATCCATTTTATGTAAAATGTATTTTTTATAACTAATAGGTTATTTTCCTAATAATTCAATTTAAACTTGATTTTCATTATCTTTTATAACAACAATTCATCATCTCATTTTGTAAATTTTCATATTTTTTTGTGTAATTTTTATTCCATCTGCTCTTATATAATGACCCGTTTTTCTTATCGTGTTTACAGTTAAATTAAAAAAACAAAAAACAAATATACACCAAGTAGTTTTATGTTTTATAGTCGCATAAGTTTTATAAGAATCTTTCATCTTATTACTTTAACTTATTATTTATTAATAATTATTTATCATTAATTAACTGATTAATTTAACCTCCTCCTGCAGCTTGCACAGGACGTTTTTTATTCAACGTTCTGTCATGGCTGCATTAGTTACGTTGGAAGACAGCGAAAAAGGTATGGAGTACGGTGGACGACATATTTTTGTTTATACGTTATTTGTGCTCTATGCATCTTGAAACGTAAGCTCTCTAATTTTGAGGAGTTTTTTCCCTTTTTGGTTGATTACAAAAGATCATAATTTAAAATATATAAATGGGAAATGGGCACTGAAACAAAATGGAAAAGTGAATATTAATTTGAGGAGCATGAAGATGGACGAAAAATAATGCTATCTATCAAAATCCATTCGAACATATATACTAATCATAATATCTATCATAAAACATCAAACTTCATATACACTTCCAATATATTTATTAACTTCACTATTATTCTTTGAGTTAACTTGAATTGAACACTCTTACAATTTGAATTATTCAAGCTCGATAGCACAAGAGTGTTAAATTATATTGTCAGATAACCATGATGGATCACTTACATTGATTGATGCGTTCACCAACTCTTAAAAGACAACTTTTTTAATGTGTAAAAGGGATACAAATTGAAATTTCCATTCTATATCTGTATGGAAGTGGTTTATGTGGTAATAACGTGAACGACAAAGTATAAAAATATTCAAATTCAATGAAAAAATACACTTATCTAAAAAGGTTATTCATGAACTAAAGTATTTATTTAAACGTTTATTTATTTATTTCTAACGTAAATATTAGATTCTGCTATGACCTAACACACAAGATAAAAAGGTGCAACTAAAGTTTTATTTAAAACACATATAAATGGTTAAATATGTAGTTTAATTGACAATTAACCGAAAAGAGCAACATAGGAAACTTATTTTTGGAAATAGAAGTAAAGAGGTAATGATATAATTGTGTAATATACCCTTGGAAATAATTTTCCGAGCCGATTTGACCTATTATTTTAGTGAATCAAGTTCATAACCACCCAAACCCACTATGTTTAATTTTTTTTTTCTTCGTTTTCTGATAGTTATCCGAGAGCTCTGAAAAGATTTCCGCGAGAATTTTTATTAAAATTGTTTGTAATGTTAGAATGCTACCAATCGCTAGTTTCTACGGTAGATCTCTGTGCCATGTCTCTATAAAACCTTTTTTTTGCTGTTGGTACAACAGAAGTTGGAGACCATTGCTTGGCCCCTTAAGATTCAACATCGATACTCTATGATATTTCATCACTCCCTGCGCCTTTTTTTTTTTTTTTTTGAGTAGGTAATTATCAGTTGCCTGACGGGTCACACATACCCAGATTGGGTTGTGAGTGAATCCCCTTCTAACCACATGCATGATAAAGTCCCCTCGGTATTAGGATTCGAACTCACAACCTTTGGCGTAGTAGACTAGTGCGCTATCCCCACTGCCACATTCTCCCCTTTTTTTGCGTTTGGTAAATATATTTCTTTTAAGTATAGTTGTGGATTTAAATCAATTAATTAATTTTAAATAAATTTATTTTAAAGTAAGTTCAAGCAGGTTGAGAGGACCGTCATTTTAGTTTTTTTTATAGTAAGCACTTATTGAAATTTAATTGAAATTATTTTTTAATTATAGAATAATAAGCATAAAAATATGTGCATCACAGTAAATAAGTGTGATTCTACAGTTCTCTGGATCCTGGATGCGAATCCCGGCTGTAACAAAATATGATTTATTCTGTTGATTCAGCTGTGGAGTGTCCCTAGGGGTATGGAGAACCTCCTGAGGCAGACCCAGCCTCTATAAAGTGGGTCACCAAAAACTGGAAAAACCAGGCGGTTGTGTATGATCTCGGTCAAATTATCTCATTGCACGGCCGTTGGCTACTGAGCTTAAGGGGTTTTTTTTTTTGTTTTTTTTTAAAGTGTTTAATCAAGATTAAGTACACATTATTTATTTTGTTTTAAATTTGTTGTTATGTTTAATTACAAAATAATAATCACACAAATATGTGCATCATAGTAAATAATATGATAAGAACGATTTAAAAGAATTGCTGGAAGTATAGTGTATTCAGGAGTATCCGTTGGCAAAACATCTTGTACCTGTAGTAATATTTTCTTTGTTCAATGAGAACTTTATACTGAGAAGGACATTACTATAACGGCACTTTTACGACAGCCTTAGATGTTCCTACTCTGGACCGGGAATCGATTCCCAAACATGGAGAGCGGATGGGCCTATAAAGCTTAGATCCTCTTGGCAACTTACTCCCAGTGCCTTGTACGTCGTGGCCTTCTGACCCCTCCAAGCGGCATTCTTCCTTTTCCGTTTCTGTGCAATTGGGTCACTCCGAGTTTCTTCTTTGGCCCGAGGATCGAGATCATCTTCTAGATAAAGTTTATGTTATACTAAAAAGGAGAGGATAAATAAGAACCACAGAATATAGGAGTATATAAAATTTAGTTTCGGACCAATATTTAATTCTAAAAAATCCATTTTAACATAAAAACGCTTAAAATTATTACACAATGGTTTATTATTTCCAAATATCTATCTTACAAAGTTGTTCCAACAAAAGTTGGACAAAAAAAAAAAAAAAAAAAAAGTCGCCTAAAAACTGAAAAGATTTGTCGCTATTCTGGAAATTTCGGCTTATAGCGTAAATTTGTGCAGAATTTCAGGCTCCATAACTGAATGCTTGAGACAAGAAAAATATTTTATTTTCAGTTGTTAGGCGACTTTTTTTTTTTTTTTTTATCCAACTTTTGTTTTTCAATTTTAATATAAAATTCTAATGACCTATTTTTAATAATAAGGAATCTTAATCTAAGAACAGTTTTTAAGAAACTTATAACTTATTTAAGTCACTATTTTGACAAGATCTTTTACATTTTCAAAGCATAAAACATAAATATTTAGTTACCTATTTTAAAAATAATTTCGCCTAGTATTAGGGTAATTTTGAAATCAAATTTATTTTTCTACTTTCATCAGAACCACAGATATCAAATAAAACAATTTTTCCGGATTTTAACGATTAAATTTATTTTAACGACAGAGGTAAGTAAAAGTCGCGTGTTTCACGTCACATCAGCACTAAATTTGTTGGATTATAATATTTCAGTATCAGATTATCATTTGAGTGTTTTCCAATTCAGGTCTCCCGAAATCCTCTTTCTTCTTGCTTCGCTCATTCAGTAAATGAAGCAGATTTGAATAAATGATGGAGATGTAGTATCCATTGTATATGATCCCATTCAATAAATTATGCCTTACACAATACTAATTGTACCATCAAAATTATACTCATCTTTAGCTTTCCTGAATTATCAAAACTCATCATACTCCATTCATCTGCAATGTTCATTCATTAGGCACCATGTTTCTGTCTAGTTAAAAATGTAAGAGAGGTTTTTTTTTTCTCCTCTTCATTTTTGTTCTTATTCTAAATCCTTTTATTATCACCTAATATTTATTAATAAATAGTATGGTTTGTCACCTTTAACAGATTTTTCTTTCATTATGAATATGAAATATATAGGATCATACCTTTATCAAACCACTAACTCCCATCATCCTCCCTTAATCCCTAGTCTTCTCCTATTTAAATCCTTAGTCCACACTCTTGAAACAAGATCACGCTATTCTGAACTTTATGTTTCTAGCCACAAAACTAAAACTTTTGGTCGTTCCTTTGTTATGCGCACTAATAGGTACCCTCTGGAATTATCCACCTACCCATATCGCTAAACAATTATGAATTATGATAATTCGATTCTAAGTATTAAATTTTTAATGAAGAAAACAAGAAAAAAAACTTACTGTTTATATATATATATATATATATATATATATATATATATATATATATATAATATATATATATATATATATATATATTGTTTGCAAATTCATTTATTTTTCACTCTGTTCAACACATCGTTTTCGGTAATTTTTTTTTTTTTTTTTGTTGTGTAATATTTCTTCTTCTTTCTTATCTCATTATTTTAAATCATTTCTGACTATGTTAATTTTGTCTGTTGGCCAGACATATTATATTATTTTATATTTCAATGTACAAGCTGTTGTTCTTAAGGGACCCAGTCCCTGAATACGTTTTTTTTTTTTTTTTTTTTACATTCTTTTCTATTCTGTATAGTAAAGGAAAGTATTACGATTGAGAACATTTTATAATATCAGTTTTCAATGGCAATACATGTACAAATGTGTACATGATAATGTTACATCAAAACAAACAAGTGTAACATACACATTATGAGAACATGTTTTTCTAATTTAGAAACTCCATTTTGAAAGATTAAACAATATTTATAATAAAAGTAAATATAAAATAAATAACGAAGTTTTATATAATACGATAATGGTGATAGAAAATGTCGCAAGTGTGTGAGAGCATATGATAATTCACTATAACCAAATCTGAAGAAGAAGAAGAATTTTCACCTATGTGTTTCCTCGTAGTATGGCGCAGCCTTTAAGAGGAGGCATTGATTATTCTGATTGACTGTGACAGGCCATAAATGGTAAATAAAAACAGCATTATTCCTCTAAAGCACTTATAATTTTTGTATTCGAAATAACAAACTATTTATACATGTTAGCATACCTGAAAAGTAGAAATATGGTATATGAAATAAATTAACATCCAACTAAACGAAAGAAAAGGAAACGAAATATTGCAAATAAAAATAGTAATGCAGATGTATAATAAATTATTGGTAAGCTGATCCGAAGTGACAAAAATGGCTTAAAGTGGTTGTTTTACATCATAATTTCTGTTTTTATAATATTCATTCTGAAATAAATGGTGTCATCAAAACAATATATAAATTTTAAAATATAAAGTCGAAGATATTTTTATGTATGTTTTATTAGATAATCCAAATTTTAAAATATCTATAATATTTTTTGTGGATTCCCTTGTTTACTCTTTTGTGTTATACCTTACATTCACTGTTTGATTTTGTCGGCAAAGAAATACTGACTTGTAGCTTAGATGCTCCCAGCGAAAATAACTCTTTTATTATTTTTTTTTTTTTTGGAAGGGCTATCTTCGCTCACTTTTCAGCATACTTTTGGTGAGCAACTCCATTTATGTATGCCTGTTCCTTAGTTGGGTGCTTAACGGTTTGCCTAGAAATGACAGAAGCGAAGCTTTTACTTTTATCTTTTAAGTTCTTGTTGGAAGTTGTTGCCAATTCCATTTCAGTCTCCTAGGCAGGTACTAAGAGATAAGAGCAGGTACTGGTTGGCCACTGAATCAAATAGAGGACACGGTGCGGAAACTTGTTTTAGTAGTCATATTCTCTATATAATATATATATATATATATATATATATATATATTATATATATATTATATATATATATATATATATAACGGTAACACAATTCTTGCCTCCTGCGAACTCCTTCTAAATCACGTTACAGATTTTTTATATATATTAATATTTTTACTTTCATTTAGAACATTCTTTTCTGAAGGTCTATGAGTAAAATACATTTCAATTTATCGTTTCTTTAAAAAGGAAAAATAAATTTTGTGCAACCAAGTCATAAAAAAATTATTGCTGAAATATGAGTAATAATATAGACATATAATATACCATTGGAAAGCATTACATTTTAGAAGAGTTAATATTCAATAGCATAAAACATTAAAAAATTTAACAGAATGTCATCATAACCAATAAACTTATGAACATACGTTGCTTGTTATGAAGGAGTTTATATGATTCAGTGTTGCCACCGTACAGTGTCATACAGGTTATATTCTATAATGGAGTACGCAAAATTTTGAAAATTATGTCACGTAATAAATGGTGAGTATCTAAAATAAATGGAAAGTTGTTATAAATCTATAAACTGACATTTTTACTTTCACTTACCTATATATGAAACATCTAGTAAGGGAAAGTATTGCAACAGTGAAAATTTTTGAATTCGAGTTTTCACCGGAAATACATGTTATAATGTTTCCTGAGTCCAAATGACTAAGTCTCTTAAAAGGTCTTGTGTATGTGGTAAGTCTAGCACCAAAACGAAAAGTCGCACAAAATTTAAATTTCATATTTAAGACAACTTATAGTATGAAATGATTACAGCAACTTTTTTTTTTTTTACTAAAATAGGCTTACCGGAATTGCTACTTTATACAATGCATTTTGTACTTTGTTACGAATTCCTCTAATAACAAAAAACAACGTTAATAATTTTGATTAAACTCACTATATCGATGTAACATTCAATAGCCTCTAATATTATGTAGGTTTCATTCTGATTGTAATAGTTTGACAGGGCTTGAATGCTAACATTTAAAATTCCCTTTCTCTAAAATACCTTTAGTTATGTAAGTTTGAAAATGTTAACCGTACCATGTAATCAGCTTTGATAAAAACAGCTTAATAGTTGATTAATTGATAGATTGATAATTCAAAGAATTTTATGACCAACTAAAATAGAAATAAGTGAAAAAATTGTTGTGTATTTTTTTGTTTTTTCCGATAATACGAACAGTAATATTATTATACGTTTAATGTACCGTTAGGAAAGCTAAAGCTATTAATTTATGCACGAAATCGTGGTATACCAGGAGACTGTTAAAAACGCTATAAATCTAACTGATAGTGTTGATAACAATATAACAACCTATTTAATAAAACACGTTTCTATCTAAAATGAATATAATTAATTCTTTGACCCTTGTTCATCTCCAAAAATTTATTTGATTGATTCCTTTAATCATTTGAAAATTCTTTAATTATAATGGTTTCAATAACAAACATAAATTAACCAGAGTTTTATTAATTATTTCTACTCTAAAGGCGGCGATACAGGGTGAAAATTAGGGTAGGTGTTGGTGAGGTGAAATTCGTGATTCGTAGGTAAAAGGGAATATCATACTTTCAACATATCATAATAAATATTCAATTACTGAATTTCCTATATTACTTCATCAATTATTTTTTACTTTCACTTACTATATATAGTAAGGGTAAGTATTGCGATCGGGGAAAATTTCAAATTCCCATTTCCAACGAAAATACACGTTTTACGGTCCCCTGAGTCCAAATAACCAAGTCCCGCAAAAAGGTCTGCGTGTGTGTGTGTGTGTGTGTGGTAACTTCCAGGGGAAAACGGTAAGTCCTATGAAACTGAAATTCCACATTTAAGACAAATATACGCACTGTTCCGACGAATTTGATTAAACTCGCTATATCGATGTAAAATTTAATGGACTTTAATATCATTTAGGTTTCATTCGGATTAAAATGGTCTGACAAGGCTTAAATGCCGATACTTAAAATTTTCTTTCTCTCAAGTACCTTTAATTTTGATGATTCTATAAAAATAACTGTATTATCTTATTACCACTGATCAAAAACAGGTAAATATATAAATTTAATGAATTCAATACCCAAATAAAGGAAATAACAGAAAAAATATTTTTTTAATGCAATTTTTCGTTTTTGAACATAAGAGCAGTAATATACATGTATGATATACCGTTGGAAAGCTAAAGATTTTAGAAAAAATATCATCTCATACACAAGCTTTTAGAAATTAATAGAGAGTGATGAGAAGAAGATAAAACTAACTGATTATTTTAGATAATAATATAATAGATTTTTTAATAAAACACATGTTTCTATATAAATTCGATTTAATTAATTCTTTAATAGTTTCACGTATTGAAACGTAATTATCTCTAACTGTATTTGAAAATTCTCTAATTGATTTTAAAAACGAAGGTAATTTAAAGTCATGTGTTGCCCGCACCAGATTTTTTACTTTCACTTATATATATATATAGTAAGGGAAAGTATTGCGACCGTGAAAATGTTCGAATTCCAATTTCGAATTTCGAAACACATATTTTAGGGTACCCTGAGTCCAAATAACCAAGTCCCGCAAAAAGGTGTGTGTGTGTGTGTGTAGTAACTCCCGGGCGGAAACGGTAAGTCCTATGAAACTGAAATTTCATATTTAAGACAAAGTGAAAGTCGCGTGTTGCCCGCACCAAATTTTTTACCTTTCATTATAAATAAATAATGTTTAAATTCTTAAAATCGAGTTTCTACTCGTACATTAAAAAACATGTTTTCATGATGTGTATATTACACTTGTTGTTTTGGTATAACTTTATCTTTCAGTTTTTTTACCTTTTTAAAAACAAAAAATTTAATGATGTTATAAGATTTTTCTAATAGTAATATTTGATGTAATTTTCCAAATTTATTTTTAAAAATTAAGCCTGCCCCCTCTCCTGCTACTTTCGTGAACAAATACAATACTTGCTTTCACCTCACCTATACATACCCTAATTCTCAGCGTGTATCGCCGCCTTTAAGATTATTTCATAAAAACATTTGTTTCACTTTAAATTAAATAGGAATTTCATGGAAAATAAATTTAACTTTTTATGTGCATTTTAAGTAGTTAGATCATTTGAAAAATAAAATAATTAACCAAATAATTTGAAAGCCATTGTTATTTTATTTTTTGTTTTCTTCGTATAGATACAACATATCCTGGCTGCTGTAAGAAGGCATAATTTTTTTGTTTTATTATTAACCCATTCGATTCTTTTAAATGTAAGGTTATTCATGAAAATTATAATTAAATATAATTTTTTTTAAAGTATATTTGTACCTTAGGTTTTTATCTAGCAATAAACTCTAAATTGCAACAAAGCGAAGCAAGGGGGACTCACTAGTGTAATATACTTCACTATCATCGTATCTTTTTTAATGATATTTTACACTTCAAGTTGCTGAAAAATACAGAACCCTCCCCCAATTCAAAAGTCTTTTCGGAGTACTTTAACTTCCTTATTTAAATTTGATTTTTCAATTGGCCTAAAAAGCCAAGAAACTTCACTGCTTAAGATCAACAAAATATGAATAATTTTTGTTAAAACTTTAATTGCATTTGAAATATATTCCATATTATACGCTAAAAGCGGGGCAAATCAAGATCATCTTCTTTGGTACAAAGCCTCTTCCTAATTCTCTTTCCTTATTTTCGTGGATCTTAATTATCTTTTTATATTAATTATCAAAAGCTCCTAAAAGCGACAAGACCTCCTTTGATTAACAACTTTCTTAAAGTACACGTGTTTTGCCAATTAACTTGAAATCTATTTTATTATTCGCTGCCTTTAAAGATAACAGAAGAATTCTGAAATTCTATAAGTCAGTGATACTAGCTTGTTCAGAAAATATATCTGCGTGCATATAGTGCCTTTGAATATTTTACTTCTTTTTTACCCATTGGCTTATAGAAACTAAAAAAAAACAACAGTAGAACTAAAAATAATAAAAGTAACAACTCTACCAAAAACCAAAATGAATGATTTAAATAAAAAGTTAACTTTCTTTAGTACAATACAAATGAAGAAGGTGGATACTGGTAAGTGTAAAACAAAATAAATGGATTTTTAAGGACCACCCTTTTTTAAGGTGAGAGAAGCTATCCAAGCTGAGAGAGTTCTCAAAAGTGGCGGAAGAGGGTGAACACGTAAGTGTTTTTAATATAGTCGAATAATAACATCACTTTTAATAATCTGGTGAGCACTAAACACGAATTTCACTTACCTTCATTGAAATAATCAGTTAAAGAATCTTAAATACATAGATAAAAATCTAATGTATAAAATATATATATTTTTTTAAATCTTTATCTATCCAATGGTATATTAAACATCAATATTACTGTTCTTATTATCAATATAACTGAAATTATATCAAAATATATTTATCATATATTCATTCTCTATTAGGTTATCAAATTCGTCCAACGTGTATATTTAGCTTTCTTTTTTTTTAATCTATTAATTTATGCTATTAAAATAATATGGTTGACTTTTTGGAATCTACAGAATTAAAAGTAATTTAGAGAAAGAATTTTTTCAAGTTTAATCAAAAGCCGTTTTTGGAGATCGTAAAAAAATGCTAAATACTATATAGAGTGACCGTTATGGTCAGCTAATTTTAATGAAAAAATTGCTGTAACTTCTCAGACATGTACGTTCCTTTTTTTTTAAATTTCCTTAAAAGAAATTTACAACTGTATTATACAATAAAATACATTAAGTAAATGTGCTAATAGATCAAGTGGGCGTGATACAGGCATGTGAAGGAACTACCCAGTGTCTCTTCAAAGTTTATTAAGCTAAGTAGTCTTTTCAGCCGCCTAGGAAGATGATCAGGAATAGGAGATGAGAGTTTGCGGACGAGTGGGTTGGAGTAGACGGGTAATTTGGAACAAATGGAGGAATATCTAGTTCGGGCTAGATCTGCGACTAATGGGATATTTAGGTCTTTATGAATTATTTTATTGGTGACAAAGTAAGGGGCGTTTAGGATCTTTCGGAGGATTTTGGATTGCAAGGATTGAATGCGGGAAGAATTGAATGGTTTGGTGGATCCCCATAACTCAATCACATATGTCCAAATAGACCTAATGATGGTAATATAAATTAATTTTTTGTAGTATCTGGAAAATTTTGATCGTTTGTCCAGTAAGTGTTGTAGTAAGCGGTATCTACGAGCTGTTTCTTGTCGTTTCAGTCTAGTGTGAGGATTCCAAGTAAGATGTTTGTCTAGATGGAGTCCTAGGTACCGGATCTGTTCAACTGAGGTGAGTGGAATATTGTTAAAGGAAATAGTGGGACAAGCGGACATAGGTTTTCGACGAAGGGTGAAGGTAATTCGATGGGATTTAGTAGGGTTGATTTTAATTCTCCACTTTTGATACCATTCTTCAATGGAAGAAATGTGAGACTGAAGGGTTTTGGAAGCAACAGATGGGTCATTATTTACGGATAACACACAAGTGTCATCTGCGTAGGTTGTGAGGACAGTAACAGGATAGATTGGAATATCAGCTGAATATATGGTATAAAGGACTGAGGAATATGGATGAGTAGGAAAGGTTATGACTTACTTTAAAGGTTCTATCAGTGAGGTAGGATCGGATTAATAAGAAGTACGTAGGAGAGAGGAATTGGCGAAGTTTGTAGAGCAGCCCAGGGTGTACGTTCCTTAAATATGAAATTTCAGTTTTATACAACATATTGTTTGAGAGATAGACTTACCAGACCCACACATAGACACTTACAGAGACCTTTTTGCGGTACTTGGTCATTTGGAATGAGGAGACCCTAAAATATGATATACCGTTGGAAAGCTAAAGATTTTAGATAAAATATTATCTTATACTCAAGCTTTTAAAAGTTAATAGAGAGTGATGAAAAGGAGATAACACTAACTGATTATTTTAGATAATAATATAATAGATTTTTTAATAAAACACATGTTTCTATAAAATTCTATTTAATTAATTCTTTAATAGTTTCACGTATTTATATCTCTAAATGCATTTGAAAATGGAGGTAAGTGAAAGTCGTGTGTTGCCTTTTAATTTTGTTCAACACAATATTTTATAAGAATTGTTTTTATTTTATTTTATCATTGTATATTCTTTGTATATATGTGTGTATATGCGTGTGTGATATACACACATATATTTACCCATAATTGTGATTAGTACTTAATTATATTCCTTCTGTCTGCCAGACATGTTGTATATTTAATTGTACAAACCTGTTATTCTTAGGGGACCCAGTCCCATAATAAAAATTACTTTGTATTCTAAAATGAATAAACAACTAAATTTAATAATCTATAATAATTACTTTTCAAATCCTTGACTTTAAATTAATATTGAAATAAAAATAAAATTCAAATATAATTCTCTAATTGGTTTATCTTTCTTTCATTTAGGTTTGAGATGAGGAGTACAATGTCTCATTGAAGTTTGTACCTTAACATATTTTACTAGTAAAAAATAGCATACGTATTTCGAATTTCATTTTCATTCCTCAATAAAGTGTTCCATTTTTTTTTAATAATGCAAGATTTAATTGTAACGTTTAAGTCCGTTTGCCTGTTAACCTTTTTGCAAAATTCAACAGATAAATATAGCTGTTAAAATTCAGTATTCTGCTGTTGGGCAATAACCGGGCAATCATTTCAGTTCAAGGCCTGCGGAATGAATTTCCGGTGAAAACTAGGAATTAGGATTCGAAAATTTTCAAGATCTCAATACTTTACCTTATTACATATTTCTATACCCATGAAGTTAAAGAAAAACTATATTAAATAAAATTTCTAAAAGCGAAGTTTATTGATCTATTATTTAGCTTTGATACTTTAAATATTTTAATGATTCATTTTCATAAAAGAAGAAAATATCAACTTGAACAGTCACATCAAACCTTTTTTTTAAGTGAAAATTTTCGCACAACCTCAATTCCGTCAAAAACGACATTAGTTTGGGGACAAAAGCCTCTAATTATGTCCTTTCCGCAGACCTTAAACTGAAATGACTGCCCGGTTATTGCCCAACAGCAGAATACTAAATTTTAACAGCTGTATTTACCTTGATTAAATTGAATTTTGCAAAAAGGTTAACAGGCAACGGACTTAAACGTTACAATTAAATCTTGCATTATTAAAAAAAAAATGAAAGACTTTATTGTGGAATAGAAATTAAATTCGAAGTTCATATGCTATTTTATACTAATAAAATATGCTAACGTCAAAAGTTCAATGAAACATTGTACTCCTCATCTCAAACCTAAATGAAAAAAAGATTACCCAATTAGAGAATTATATTTGAATTTTATTTTTATTTCAATATCAATTTAAAGTCAAGGCTTTGAAAAGCAATTGTTATTAAACCTTAAATTTTGTTGTTTATTCATTTTAGAAGACAAAGTAATTTTTATTATAGGACTAGGTCCCCTCAGAATAACAGGTTTGTACAGTTGAATATACAACATGTCTGGCCAACAAACAGAAGGAATATAATTAAGTACTAATCATAATTATTGGTAAATATATGTGTGTATTTCACACACGCATATACACACATTTATACAAAGAATATACAATGATAAAATAAAATAAAAACAATTCTTATAAAATATTGTGTTGAACAATATTACAAATCTGGTGCGACATTCACTTACCTCCATTTTTAAAATCAATTAAAGAATTTTCAAATACAGTTAGAGATATAAATACGTGAAACTATTAAAGAATTAATTAAATCGAATTTATATAGAAACATGTGTTTTATTAAAAAATCTATTATATTATTATCTAAAATAATCAGTTCGTTTTATCTTCTTTTCATCACTCTCTATTAACTTTTAAAAGCTGGAGTATAAGATAATACTTTTTCTAAAATCTTTAGCTTTCCAACGGTATATCATACATGTATATTACTGCTCTTATGTTCAAAAACAAATTATTGCATTAAAAAAATATTTTTTAAGTTTTCTCCTTCAGTTGCTTTTCAAATTTCCCCAACTTGCATATTTAGCTGTTTTTCATCAGTCGTAACAAGAAAATATAGTTAATTTTACAGAATCAACAAAATTAAAGGTTCTTAAGAAAAAAAAAAATTAAAATATCGGCATTTAAGCCTTGTCAGACCATTTTAATCCGAATGAAACCTAAATGATATTAAAGCCCATTAAATTTTAGATCGATATAGCGAGTTTAATCAAAATCGTCTGAACCGTTTTCGATAAAATCGAAATAAGGTGCAAAATGCATAGTATAAAGTGGCTCTTCTGGTAAGCTGATTTTGATGAAAAAGATTTTGTAACGTCTTGGGCGTATAGTTGTCCTAATTATGAAATTTCAGTTTCATAGGACTTACCGTTTCGCCCGGGAGTTACCACAAACACACACACACAGACCTTTTTGTGGGACTTGGTTATTTGGACTCAGGGGACCCTAAAATGTAGGTATGTAGTTTTCGTTGAAAACTGGAATTCGAAAATTTTCACGATCGCAATACTTTCCCTTACTATATATACTAAGTAAAAGTAAAAATAAATCAATAGATATCAGCGTTGAAATATAGACAGTGAACAAATATTACTCTTTTTTAGAAGTGTGATGTCAGGAATATAAATATTATAGTTTTTATGCGTCTTTTTACACCACTTAATTCTTATATGTCTTAATTGTTATTTATTACCTCAGGCGTCTCATGCTTACGCGTTCTGTTCTAAGGAACGAAATAACTAAGGATTGTTTTACTACTTTTAAAAAATCCTTGGACCATCAGCTGGGTTTGAACTAGCGTTCTTGGGAATATCATCCAATCGTTAAATTAAAATAATGGTTAATTAATTTTGTTTATTATATGCAACATTTTTTTTTTTTTTTAGTGAAAACTTCTTTACAAGTGTTATGCGATTTTCGGCAGGAAAAATAGAATTTCGGGTTACGGTTTTTTGGTTACCGACATGCTGAGATCAAATAGCGCATGTGCAACCGTCTTTGTGTACCTTTCTACTACTGACAGGAGGTATCGATATCAATTTCCGTGAACGTTATAGATACCGGTTAAAACATACAAAACAAAATCGTGATGATCTTATAATTAATATTTAAATCGCAGTAAAACGAAATTGAAGACAAAAAAACAGCACCATAGATATAGCATAAAACACATCTATTTTGATAACTATAAAACAGATAATGATTCGAATTATGATACCGAAATTCTAGATGAAGAGAAAAAAAAAATAGAATCTTCAGATATTAGAAAGATTGTCATAGGCAAAAATGTTAACGACAAAGAGACAACAAAAGAGTGACTAATTTTATTCCTTCACAGATTAATCACTCTTTTGAAAATGTTATAAAGTATATTTCAGAAATTTCGAATTCCTATTACACTAGGGCAGGTTAATTAACAGAAAATTTGCGATGTGTACCACCAACTGTTGACTTATAAACAGAAAATGAACCATACATTTTACACTCACATTCAGATCACGATGACATAATTCAAGGTTATTTATCTTTACAGGGTGATGATGTTTCACAATTAAATGAAAAAAAATACGTATTCTCAACTTCTTTCCAACTGATTCTAGTGCAAATCAAAAATTTCAAGAAAGTTTTCACTTCTATCCGCAGTCTCTATCACTGTCAAAATGTCGTTTTCTTCATATATTTTCACATCTATTTAACTAGTAATTGATTTTTATAACTGGTAACTCACCCAGATATTTGTAAGGGATCTTTTTGTATTATCACATATTAATACACCTAAAATAGGATAATAACTAATTTCAATAAATGGTTAGATAAATCAATCAGTTAACTTATTTAATAAAATATTTTCAGAAAGGGCAACAAAAAAATAATTACAGAATTTTAATGTTGTTGTACTCCTGTAAAAATGGAAAAATTTATATATTTTTTTATTCCTTATTTATTAATTTTTGAACAAATTGAAGAGCCAATATCGTATTTTTGGAGACTATTTTAAAATGGATGATTTTAATTGGCGTATGTGATAAATTAATTTTTCGACAAAAGTTCTACCATCATAGAATTATCAACATTTATCCGTTTATTCATATAACTTTTTTTCTTTATATTGTCTGCAAATCTCAAATTCACCTCAACACCATTTCGTTATACTACGCAATTTGGACCCATGATCCTCAGTATCAGTTGAAAATAGTATGTTTTTATCTTACTATTTATTTTATTTAAAGCAACAATCATTCATACGGTATATATATGATTAACACCTTAACGAGCTTTATACATAATTTTAATCATAAAATGGAAAAACTCGTCTCTTAATATCAAAGTGATGTACGGCAGAAGTTAGGTTTACCACTTTAATTATCAACATTTTTATTGACCAATAATCAGGAAATTTCATCCTTCCTTCCCAAAAAAATTAAAAATTAAAAGAAAAAAACCAGGGGAAAAAATCTACTAACGAGGATGGAGTAAAAAAAAAAAAAAAAAAAAGGAGAGAAAAAATGCTTTTAACAACAAACAGAAACATGACTGTTCATTGTTTATTCAAGCAGTGTTGTGATATTCTCTCAGCTCATGGTTATTCTATTTCTTAACATTGTTGAATACCGTTAGGGAATAATTCAGGGAAAGAATATCTTGTTAAAAAACAAAGATGAGTCCTTAAATGTTAGTTACTATTCTACAATTTCATAATATTCTCTTTTCACTAAAAGTCATAAATACTAATTAACTTAAAAACCTGAAGTTTTTTTTTAAGATGCACTTTTGTTAAGAAACGTTGTGATTCAAAACTTCAAAATAGAAAATGTAAACAATTAATTTTCTTATTAATTACTTTTATTTAATTAAATAATGAAGATAATTTAAAATAATTGAGCCATCATTAGAGGTGTTACAATATACTACCTATTAATACGTCATCCAATATGGCTACAACATATGCAGCTTACGTGGTGTATGTGTGAGTGTATATACATATATATATATATATATATATATATATACATATACGAAATAACTGATAAAGTGATATAATATATTAAGGTGTGCAATGCTATATTTTTCCTTTTTTTTTTTTTTTTTTCTGTAATACTCGTCCGACTTTTGAGGCACGAAAATTTAAACACCTAAAAGGATTATGTAAGAGAAAGAGGTAGCCTTCTGACAAAAAACAAACAAATGAAAGTTTTATAACTAAGCTATCAAATTTTTAAATGATATAATTAATTCATATAGCGTTCAGAAGATTCTGCAGATAGAAACTTAAAATAATCTTCAATTCACGTAGCCATCATCATTTTGTTTCCCTGTTATAGTCTCATAAAAGTTCTCTCAGTAAATCATATTATACACAATTAAATCCCTAAGGACACTCCAATATTAACTATCAGCTCTGATCATTCTAGAAGCGTTCAAAAACTAGTTCTAAAACTGCATTGAAAACGTTTGTGACAAAGTTTCCGGAATAAAATTATATTAAACTTTCTTAAGTTGACTGATTTGTGAGTGTTTTGATTATCAAACTTAAATAGCTTAAAGAGCTTTTCCTATTTCGGCGTCCTAAATAAGCGAGGGGATTTATTGTGATTCAATATTTGCTAGAGAATATCTGAATTAACTTAATCAGTAAATTGACTAGTTAGGGGTTTAAGTTCTTATTTTACTTTTGCAGGTTTTATTTTTACTTACCTATGTATAAAATATATAGTATGAAAAAGTATTGCGAGGGTGAAATTTTTCGAATTCCAGTTTTGAACGAAAATACACGTTTTAGGTTTCACTGAGTAAAAATGACCAAGTCCCGCATAAAGATCAGTATGTGTGGTAAGACTTGCACGTAAAGGATAAACTGTATAGAACTGAAATTTCATATTTAATACAACTATATATAAGCCCGAGATGTTACAGAAAATGTTTCATCAAAATCAACCAGAAGTGTCACTTAATACTTTACATTTTGTACGTGTTTACGATATTTCGGCTCTAACGAATAAACTTGTTATATGGATGTAAAATATGATTTAATATTAATATCATATCGGCTTTATTCAAATTGACATATGCTGATAGGGCTTAAAAGTTATTATAATTTTGTAGGTTCGAAAAAGTTAACCATATCTTGTTTGTATTAATAAAAAAAAATGGTGCACGCAACGCACAACTTTCACTTACCTCGGTTAGTATATCAATTTATGAATTTTCAAACAAATTTAGAAACGAAAATAAATTATTAAAGAATTATTTACATTGGATTTTAATAGAAACATATATTTTATTTAATACTCTATTGTATTATCTACGACAATCTGTTTTTTCGCCTTTTCATCACTCTCCATTAACTTTTACAATATTATGTATAAGATGATATTTTTTATAAAATCTTTAATATTCCAACGGTATATTATACATGTATATTACTGTTCCTATGTTCAAAAACAAAAAATTACATTAAAAAATATGTGTTTTCTCCTTTACTTGGATATCGAATTCGTTCAACTTTTTGTACCTTTTTTTTTCGCAGTGCTATTCAGATGATATGGTCAGTTTTATAAAATCTACAAAACTAAAGGTACTTTAGAGAAAGAAATTTTGAATTATCGTCATTTAAGCCCTGTCATTTCAATTAGAATAACACCTACATGACATTAAAGCTTATTAAATTTAACATATATATAGCGTGTTAAATCAAAATCGTTAGAGCCGTTTTTGAGAAAATTGTAAAAAGGTGCAAAATGTATAGTATGAAATTGCTCTTCTGGTTAGCTGATTTTGATAAAAAAAATTGTGTAACATGTTCTGGTATAGGTGTCTTAAATATGAAATTTCAGTTTCATAGCACTTTTTGTTTATGCGCTGGAGTTACCACACAGACTTTTTTGCGGGACTTGGTCATTTAGACTCCTAAATTTTGCCTATCCAGGTTTTATTAGGATAGGGATCTTTAACGAGTTCCTGACATCGCACAGGCTCGGGACCACCTTTTAACGTCCCCCCCGAAGGACGGCGTAACTAAGGATTTTTTACTCCCATTAATAAATCCTAGGACCACCTGCGGGTTTGAACCCGTGACCTTTAGCCATGGGAGGCTGTGATACAAGTGATCCCTCCCTAGCTGATTGTAAATATTGTACATAGGTATGAATGCGAAATGTTTTGTTTTTTGTTTATTAATTTGTTGACTTCATTTATTTGTATTTATTTTATCTACAAATTTCGTTATTGTATACGTTTATTTAGTTCGGTTTCATTTTATGTAACTTGACATTTCTTTTGTTTATATTGTAAATATTGTATGAATGGGAACCTTTAGCAATATTATTATTGTCCATTGTGACAAACTGTAATACATACGAAAAAAAACAAAAAAAAAACAACAGTAATATAGCGGTAGTATAGAACAATAATATAACAGCTGTATAATATAGCGTTGGGAAGTTACAGGATTCAGAAAAATATTATATTTTACAAAAATTGTAAAAAGTAATACAGAGAGATATCCAACTATCTGATTGTTGCAGATAATAATATAATACACGTATTATATATTTATTAATATGTTTTATTAAATTTCTATCGAAACTCAATTTTTTAACTTTTAATTACCTATATATTTTATCAAGGGATTTTCAAAGAGAGTTTCAAAACTTCTAAAATTGATTTTAACAACGAAGGTAACAACGGCCGTGAGTTACCTTCAACATATTTGTTTCTACCTGGAATTTGAAAACTTTTCCAGATTAATACACACCTATTTGTGATTTTTGAGATGTGAAATAACAATCTCGCCTCCTTGGCTGTGGGGAGTTCCCATATTGAAAGCATTGATCTGAATAGAGTTGGGGATATAGAAATGGAAAGGACGGGAGCTCCACCCCGTTGGACGGAGTTGGAGTGGCTTTGGAGAGCGGCTGCAATGGACAGCGATCGCCTCAGCATCTATTTCTCTCCCTTCTTTGCCAAATATTTGGAATGAATTCTAGTTTATGGATCATGATGCTTTGTAAAAAAATTATCTGGTGTACGCAGGTTACCTCTATTGTTAAAATCAATTTTAAGAAGTTTTTTAAATAATGATTTTTATTTTTATTACCTTTAAATTTAATTACATAACCTTGAATTCGCTTCCATACTGTCCGTCAATCTTTCTTAATAAAGTCCGTATCCAATCCCAAAAAAAAACTGTTAAAAACCTAGGAGTCACTTTGAATCAAAACCTGTCCTGGAATAACTATCTATCTGAAATATACCGAAAATCCATTTCCATACTCAAACAGCTCTATAGATTTCATGAACCCTTACCTTTAAAAACCCGTCATCTACTTGTTTCCTCTGTTATCTTCCCCAATTTTGACTACGGTTGCCTGGTGTATCGAGGACTTACCGATGAACTGGAAACAAAATTGAAACGTCTAATGAATTGTTTTATAAGATTTATATTTGGAGCTCGTAGACGTGACCATATTTCTGGGTATTATACTGAGTTAAAGTGGCTTAATCCTTATGTTCGAATTTATCCACGGTTCTTACCTATTTCAAACCCTAAAAAATAGAAAATCTTCCTATATAACTAAACTTCTCACCCTTCGCTCAGACATACATTCGTTAAACAATCGAACCCAATCAATTAATATATATACCCCATCACATAGAACTGTATAATTTCACAAATCCTTTCTCGTTCGCTCCTCATTATTTTTCAATTCTTTCAAACATCAACTGTTCGATTACTTACTTCAATCTCAATCTTCCGTTCTATTGTGAATATAGGTATCTATAGTATAAATATGTCTATATATAAGTGCATGCTATATATATATATAAGTATGCAAAGATATGTAGATGTATTAAATTTGTTGTTTTTTTTTATTGATTTTATTTTTAAAGTAACTGGACTATAGGAAATGTTCTGGTTTTCATTGTTCTTGTTCTAAAGGGAAAGGTAAAGTATTGTGATTTCACCGGATTTACCCGTTTAAGTATCCTCTGAGTCCAAATGACCAAGTCTCACAAAATGGTCTGTGTGTTAAGTCTAGCGTAAAAAACAAAACTCGCTCGAAACTAACATTTCATATTTTAGACAAATATGCGCCCGAGATGTTACAGCAACTTTTTCATCAAATTTAGCTAACCAGAATAGGCACTTAACACCATACATTTTGGGCCTTTTTACGAATTATATTAAACTCGCTATATTGTTATAAGATCTAATGGGATTTCATTTAATATAGGTTTCATTTTGATTGAAATCTTTTGTTAATGCTTAAATGCCGATATTGTCTTCCTCTAAAGTATTTTTAATTTTGATGATGTCAAAAAAATTGGCATTTTATCTTGTTAGCATTGATAAATAACAGCTGAATATTCTAGTCGAGCGAATTTGATAAAATAAAGGAATAAAGAGCAAAAATATGTTTTAATGCAATTCTTCTGTTTTTGAACACAAGAATATTAGTTTAGATGTATTACATACTGCCGTCTTCTTTATAGAGGCCTCGGAGAATTGTTAGAAATAGAACAGGAAGCAAGGATTGAAGCAGGTGGATTAGTGTAGGAATGGAGTTTTTTATTGAAGGATTAATGCCTCGTTCGGGCTGAATCAGCAATAGATGGAACTGAATTGAGCTCTTCATGGAATGAGATATTCGTGACCAAATATGGAGCGTTGAGTATTTAACAAAGAATTCTGGATTGTAAGGATTGGATAGGGGGATAATTCGATGGTTTAGAAGAGCCTCAAAGCTCTATCCCGTTAGTCCGGATTGGCCTAATGTTGGTAATGTAGATGAGCCTTTTGTAGTTAAATGGAAGGTTAGAGTGTCTGTCTAGTAAGTTTTGAAGTAACCGAAAGCGGTGAGCAGTTTATCATCGTTTCAGTCTTGTGTGCGGAATTATACATTTGTCAAGTCTAAAAAATTATTAAAGGATAATGTATGGGAGGATGTCATAGGTTAACGACGAAGGGTAAAACTTTTTTTAATTGAATTTTACTCTCTAATTCTGACTCCATACTTCGAGTTCTCTTATGTATGGTCGAAGAGTGTGGGAAGCAATGAATAGATCGGCATTGACTGCCAATACATATGTTTCATCAGCGTAGGTAGAAAAGAAAGTAGTAGGATGGTATAGCCAGTAAAGCCAGAGTTTAAAAAATATTTTAGAAAAGTTATTCATAACTGTGGGAAACATATTTATTAGATTAAATAATATAACAGTATATATTGTTACGTACACCAAACCCTTAAGTTGATGCCCTATTCTTCACTTTACTCTTCCTTCCACAAATTATTATGAAAGATATTTTTTTTTTAATCAGAAGCTTTCTAAGGATATATTATACATCTTTTTTAAATTACAATATCTTTATATATTCTTGTGTTTGGGTAAAATAAATTGGTAAAAAAAAGTTGGTTATCAAATGTTTTCAACTCAACATTGTTTATCAAAATAGAGAGACTTAAAAGAAGAAATGTGTAGTTCAAATTAAGTAACATTAAAATTTGCTAAATTAAAAGTTGTCTGCACAACCATATTAATAAACTGAAACTTTATACATACACATATTTTCAACAGTTTTTTTAATATTAGGGATATGAAAGAGGGAAACAGCGTGGGCGTAAATAGAATGTGGATGCAGGGGAAAAGTTTAAAGTGCATGTAACATGTGTTCTGTGTGAATAACTCACACTTTTTAATTTACTGGTGTTGGATTTTTTTTATTTAAGTCAATATATAAGACATGTTTTCTTTTTATTAACTAATTTATTAGTGGTGTGTCTTGAACCGAGTGTTTTATAACCTAATGTTTGTATTATTATTTATTTGGTACAAAATGCAATAATTAATCTTGGTAAAGTCCATTATTATGTTTCTTCATTATCTATCTTCTAGCCAGTTGCTCGATCCCTCACTTATACCAATTTTAGAATGGCTGCCAAAAAACCCTTGGACCGATTTTATCTTTCGCAAAACTATTAATTTTTTTCTCTTCAAGAAAATAGGCCATGGATCGAAACAAGTAATAATCCGATAATGCGAAGTGTAGGAAATTTATAGAATTAGGCCTGTGTTCTTATCCAAGCAATTGTTTAAAAATTTTGTGAGTAATCAGGTATTTATTAAACGGCTCGACAGGCGCCTAAAGCTGCCCTTGGCCCTCTCAACTGCCCGTTCCTAATCACTTCGCTCAGCAGCATGTCTGCTGGATACTCTTACCATTCTCAGCCACGGAGTCCTTCCACCTTCCCTTTGGTCTTCCACGTGGTCTGACTCCATCCGGGGTCCCATAATATAATTTATTTGCGGCTCTACCTTCATCCATCCTGATAACATGTCCCAGCCATTTTAAACGCTGAATTCGCACAAAATGAGAAACTTGAAGATCGCGAAAAGGTCGTAGATCTCTTTGTTCTTCCTTAAGCGATATGTACCATTCTCTCTAGCTTGACCTAATATACGCCTCAAAACATTCCTTTCAAATCTATCGATCTTTTCAGCCAGACATTTGCGTAGGGTCCAGGTTGCACTGGCATAGGTAAGTACAGGTCGGATGATTGTTTTGTACATAATCATTTTGGTACTTCAACTTAGAAGCTTACTTCGGAGAAAACCTCTTACAGCGAAATATGCTTTGTTAGCCCCCACTACTCGATTGCGAATTCCTTCTTCTTCGTTGATCTGATCATTAAAAATGGAGCCGAGGTACTTAAAACTGGACACTCACTGGAATGTATGTATATTGTTCTACTACATAATGCTTTGGCGGATTTATAGGTGTCTTCTTCCTAAATGCCATTAGTATTTTCTCCATTAATGGCTAGTCCCATCCTTCCTGCTTCTCTTTGCAGCCCTTCACAGGCTCCCTTGATCGCCTTTAGGAATAATCCAATTAGTACCACATCATCAGTATATCCGAGTCCAATTGGCTATGCTTTGCTCTGTTGATCGCCAAAAGGTATGTAATGAGGTAAGTTAGGTAACAACAGGTAAGTGAGAGCTAATTGCTGATAATAAGGAAGCAGCATACTCTTTTTTACCTTCCTCACTGAGAGTGGATTGTGACATTAGACAGTATTTTTGGAAACATAGCATCTTCGGATTTGACTCAAGAGCCTCCAGCTGAACCCTCTCAATATTCGTTAATATTCGCGCGGAACCCTTCGTTCTTATCAACTTCTTATCTCCACTGCTAAGTTTTTACGAGTTTCTTCAGCGGCTGTAATTTTTTTTTTTTTTTTTTACTAACACCTTAAAATTATGAGCATTTTTGTTGGTCACTGTCTTGTTTCTCGTTTTGAAGAAAGTCGAATTTGAATGAACAAGCTTGCAGAAAACCCTACAGGCACTATTAATTATTGGTTAGTATTAAAATATTTTCACTTCTTAAAAATCTTTAATTCGACAAAAAATATATATATTTTTTTTTTTTAATTCAAATTTCAAATAAATCCGATATTTAGGACTCCGTCTTGACAAACGTCTTACATGGAATCCTCAAACGAGACTTAAACAAGAAACTGTCCGTAGATACCGATTACTTCAAAACTTACTCGACAAACGTTCAAAACTTTAAATTTATTACAAAAAGCTGATTTATGTTACCAACATCTGGACCTATGGAATCGAGCGGTTGGGCTTTACTATACCATCTAATTTCTCTCAAATTGAATCTTTCGCAAAATCCTAAATGCTCCTTATTTCGTTACAAATAAAATCGTCTATAATGGCCTAAATATCCCATTTGTCGCATAACTATCCCGAAACAGATATGCCCCTTTTAATTCCAAACTCCCGACCCACATGAATCCTCTAGTACGCAACTTATCATTCCTATCTATTCCTGACAACTCTCCGAGGCGATTGAAATGAAGATGCCCTTGACACCTATAAAATTAAATTGACATTGAAGTGCTACCACTGTATAGTTTCTTTACAAGACATTATCACGCTCATAAGTGTGAATTAGCCCATTTACTTGTTGTATTTATTATAAGTACAGTTGTAAATTTCAAAAATCTATTTAAAAAAAAAAATTTTAGAAATAGTTACACGTAAACACACTGAGCAAGAATGGATCGTACTAAATAATACTAATACATATATTCCTATTTATTTACCCTGGCATTATTTCTGCTTTAGGAATAGCGGAAGGGAAAGTAATCGATGCTTGATTATTATTCAACGGAACAAGGGATTCGGTTCTTTTTATAAAGGAGTCTATTGAATTCCGCAGACCTTTTCTGGTCTTGATGAAGTTCCGCGTGTAAGTCCTATCACGAAGTTTGTCTCCTTTGAGAACTTAATTAGAATATACCACACATCCAGAATGAATAGGCCTTTCACATTTCTAGAGAATCTAATGAGAAACCTAATAGGTTTCGGTTGCAGACTTTAGTTTATTTTTCTTTTTAACGTGGATATGTCATTTGACGGTTGGTTTATATATATATATATATATATATATATATATATATATATATATATATATATATATATATATATATATATACATATACATATATATATACATATACATATATATATATATATACATATATATATATATATATATATATATATATATATATATATATATATATATATATATATATATGTATGTATATATGTATATATTAGTATTTGTAACGTTGTTTTTTTGACCCTAAAAAATTTGCTGACAATTCACAGGAAGAAATTATTGTTTTTATAATATAATATGTTGTAATATAACACACTCAAGGTTGTTTTCTTCTTTCACTTACCTATATATGGAATTCATAGAAAGGGAAAGTAATCATATCGTGAAAATTTTCTAATTCTAGTTTTCAACGGAAATGCCCGGTCCCCTGAGTCTAAATTAAGATGTCCCGCAAAAGGGTCAGTGTGTGGTGAGTCTAGCGGGAAAACGAAAAGTCCCATGAAACTGAAATTTCATATTTACAAGACAAGTAGGGTTAGGGTTAGGGTATTGCATTAGGTGCTCAACCTCTTGGTTATTAGCACCGAATAAATTTGTAGTTACAGATGTTTTTACTCGTTTTTCTTCTTTTTATTTATTTATTTTTCCTTCTACTGAACTACTGAGGGACCCAAGCATCCGAGACCTGTACCGAAGAAGATTGGAAGCTAAAGCTGACATAAATGTGGGGGTGAGCGCCTCAGAAAAGTACGCACACCTAAAAGAATGCATCCATACGGCAGCAGCTGAAGCACTGGGTTTAGAGGAAAGACGTCCTAAGCCAGACTGGTGGTCGGACGAAGTGGCACAGCTCGTGAGCCAGAAGAAGGAGGCGTACCACAAGTATCTTTCCTCGAGAAGCAATGAGGACTGGGTAACCTATAGGAAGCTAAATAAGGAAGTGAAGTGCCTGGTAATTGAAGAAAAAAATGCCTCGTGGGATAGGTGCTGCCAGCGTATCGATTGTACAATAGGATACAATAGAATTAGAGAATCCTGGGGTGTCCTAAAGAAGCTACGTACATCCAGGAAGGGAAACGTTGTCTCACCAATTACTGATGAAGCTTGGAAAGTGCACTTCGAAGATCTTCTTAAGGAGAGCCGGCCCCAGTTTATGGCAGAGGAGAGCAGAACCGCAGGAAGAATAATAGTGACCATGGAGGAACTAGCACAGGCTCTTAAATGCTCTAAAAACGGAAAGGCCCCAGGTCCAGGCGGAGTCCCGGTAGAGCTGCTAAAGGCAGGAGGAAAAAAGATCATGAGCATTCTCCTGGAAATTATTAACCTGGTACTAGGAGGAGACAAAGTACCTGAGGACCTCCGAACTGGATTTATATCGCCCATTTTCAAGAAAGGCGACAGGAAGGTCTGCCAGAACTACAGAGGTATCTGTGTGCAGAGCGCGGTGAGCAGAGTGATTGGTAGGCTGCTCCGAGACAAATTGGAAGACGAATTCCTTACCCCTGAGGAACAGGCTGGATTCACAGCGGGGCGCTCTTGCAATGACAACATCTTTATCCTTCGGCAGCTCATCGAGAAGTCACGGGAGATGAATCAGGAACTCCACATAGCTTTCGTTGATCTGGAGCAGGCCTACGACAGCGTCCCGAGAAATAGAATGTGGGCAGCACTGAGAGAAGCAGGTATCAATGATGCCTTAGTTAATGCAGTAAGACACCTATACCAAGACGACATTTATCGGGTGAGGCTTGGAAACCGAGTATCAGAGCCATTCACAGGTACTAAGGGTCTGAAACAGGGCTGTAGCATGGCGCCAACCCTTTTCAAGATTTATCTCCATATGTCGGTCAAGGAATGGTTTCGTCAGTGTGGTGATGTGGGGCCTTTCATAGACGATGAACAGCTAGTGTCGCTCTTTTTCCCTGACGATCAAGTTGTATTCGCTCGGAGAAAGGTCTACCTTGAGATGTTAATGTGCTCATTAGGGGACTGCTATGCGTCTATGGGTCTTAAAATTAATTTCGGTAAGACGAAATACATGGCCATCAGCGCTATGGATGACAGTGATCTGCGGGTTGATAATGAGACATGTACAAAGGTAGATGTATTTAAATATCTGGGTTCGTACCTCGACTCTACTGGATCCTCCGAAATCGACGTAAGAAGAAAGGTAGAACAAGCCCGTAAAGCCACGCGGATGCTCCATCCTGTTCTATGGAATGACCTTCTTTTAAAAGAAAACAAGAGGAAGATCTACTATGCCATCGTAGAACCCATCCTTACTTACGCTTCAGAAACGTGGACAATGTCTAGAAAGCTCTACTCGAAAGTCCAAGCTGTGGAGATGGACTTTTGGAGAAGATGTTTACGTTTCACAAAGGATGGACCGAATGAGAAATGAGGTTGTTAGGGACAGGATGGAGGCTCCTGGGTCCGTAAACCAGCGGATAGGACTGCGAAGGCTAAGATGGTACGGCCATGTAAAACGAATGTCTACCGAACGATGGCCAAACCGAGTTTTGGATTGGCAGCCACCGGGAAGGCGGAAACGAGGTCGACCTAGAAGTAGGTGGATATACGGAGTGGAAGAGGAGATGGCGGGCCGGGGTCTTCAGGAGGATGATTGGCTTGACCGTGACCTCTGGAGCTCAGCACTGACTTGAAAAGGCAACCCTAGTTGGAACGCCTGTATAAGTATAAGTAAGTATTTTTCCTTCTATTTTTTTTGTATTGTTTATTTATTTATTTTTCTTTCTTTTTTTTTGGCACATTCTGAATTGTTGAATTTATTCCAATTTTTATTTTTGTATTATTATTTTTTTTTTCTTATAGTTCCGGGAGCAGAGAACATTCTTTGATGAACCTAATTAGCGAACTAACTGTTTCACTAGAGTCCTTCAAGCTCTCATTCAGCGATCTTGCTAGATTAAGTTTATCTTTTTGTACATGAAATTTGGGGCAGTTCTCAATTACATGTTTTATTGAGAGAGGCACTCTACATAAGTCACACATTGGTACGGGCTGCCTGAGGAAGAGATGGAGATCAGTGAGTCTGCTATGTCCGATGCGAAGTCTCGCCAAAGCAGTTTTCTCGCGGCGATTACTTCGCAATGATGTATTCCATGGATCAGGCAATTGCTTGATATTTCTTAATTTATTGGTGTTGTCAAGTTCTGACCACACCTGTTCCCAAGCCTGATATATTTTTACCTTAAGGTAATTTTTTACGTCTCCCTTGATGTAAGTTGAGTGGATTTGGACGTTTGATAATGCAGCTTCTTTCGCAGCCCAATCCGCTTATTCATTACCAACAATTACACGCAAGACAAGTATACGCCCGAGATGTTACAGCAACATTTTCATCAAAATAAGCTAGCCAGAAGAGCCAATTTACATAAGGCATTTTGCACCTATTTACGACTTTCTCTAAAACGTCTCTAACGATTTTGATTAAACTTCGCTATATCGATGTAAAATTGGACAGGCTTTAATATCATTTATCATTTATCATTAAGAGGGATGAAACCTCTTAAAATAGTCTGACAGAGCCTAAATGCCGATATTTTAAAAAAAATTCCCCTAAAAGAACTTTAATTTTGTAGCTTTTATGAAATTGACCATATGATCTGATTCTAAAAAACAAAAACATTTCTATTAAAACAGGTTAACATATAAATTTAACGAATTCAATATCCAACTAAAGGGAGAAAACTGCAAACATATTTTATTAATTCAATTTTTATTTTTTGTACTTAAGAATAATAACATACATGTATAATATAAGGTTGGGATGCTAAATATTTTAGAAGAAATATTATCTTATACATACTATTGTAAAAGTTAACAGAGAGTGATGAAAAGCCGATGGAACAAACTGATTGTCGTAGATACAGTCGATTATTTAATAAAACACATGTTTCTATTAAAATTCAATGTAATTCTTTGACAATGTATTTCGTTTCTAACTTTGTTGAAAAATTCTTGAATTGATTTTAACAACCGAGGTAAGTGAAAGTCGTGGGTATTTTTTTTTTCTCATTATGTAATAACTGAAATTATTTGGAACATATTAAAATTGATAAAACTTTTCACTTACAAACGATAATAATACATACCTATATGTTATTACACTTATTTCAGGGCATGTTTTTTTATCGTTGGAAAATATTTCTCGATTTAACTTGTAAACAAAATTCCCTCATTGCTAATCCGAGGTGACAATTTATTTGAAAACAACATAATTGTAATTAAATCAATTAAAAATAACAACTTTTATCAATATCAAATTCTAACAATGCTTCAAATTCGCGGTACAAAATGATATATCCGAGAATTCAGTTCAGGTGGAAAAATTCAGGTGAAAAAGAAAATCCTGTAGCTCATACAAATTTCAAATATTCAATTTAACTTTTCCACTTTTTTTTTCCTGTTTGACATACCAAGCACATTCCGTTTCACTGGAACTAGTTATTTGTTTTCAGCTAAAGCGTGTATTTCCGAAACTCAAACTAGAATTTTTTTCCACGCAACACATTCTATTACTATATATAGCTTACTTATGTAAGTGAGAGTAAAATTGATATATCTTACATTTTTTTAAATATATTAATTGAAATCTACAGCTCATTAACAAAATAAGTACATCTAGTAAATTTCATAGGTCGATAAAAAATAGGAATGATATACATACAGAGATACTCCATTTATGAAGCATTCCAATAAATATTTCAAGCATCGGAGGATTATCAGGTAGCGAAAGACTGAAATTAGTGGGTTTGAGTGGGAACGGAGTCGGTCTTGGAAGGAGTGGTACCTTGTCCAGGCTAAATCAGCAATATATGGAGTATTAAAGGTCATTAGCATTAAATATTTTGGATTTTAAGGATTGGATCAGAGAAAATTTGTTAGAACTCCAAAGCTCATTTCTGTATGTCCAAATTGGCCTTATAGTAGTTTTTTTAAATGAACATCTTGTTATTAATTTGAGGCTTAGTGTACTTATAAATGAAGTATACAAACATACCAAAACGGTGAGAGACCCTATAATAAATTATAGTCTACCTAATATAACATAAAAAAGGTTATTACCAATTTTCTTAAGTAATTTTTATTGAAATTATTAAATAATTTTGATGTTTGATTTTTTGGCAGTTCTCCATAACTCGTGATTTATAAACAGTTAATTTGTTTGTCAATAATAATTTTAAACGTTAGTCTAGTAATCTCGAAAGAAGTTCATATTGTTGATTCAGTTCTTTTCTTTTTCGTTTGAGGTGGTATGCCCATGTCAGTCGTTTGTCAAGGTAATAACGTACTGTGTCCAAAACTGGTCTTGGAATATTATTGAAAAAGACCTAAGGGCAGGAGTAAAGTTTTAAAGAAAATGTAACGGCTGGGCTCTTTGATTCATTCACTTTGATTTTCAATTTTCAATTTTGTTCTTGGCGTGACTGAAAAGCCTTAAAAGGATCTTTGTTAGATGCCAGGATAGCTGAATCGTCGGCAAAGGTTGCTGTGTTTCTGGTTCTGCAATATATATTAAGCAGTGTGAGACCTAATACGCTGCTTAGAGATATACCTGATTTTATTTTTTTATTTCACTTACCTATATATGAAATATATTGTAAGAGAAAGTATTGCAATCGTGAAAATTTTCGAATTCTAGTTTTCAACGGAAATACACATTTTAGGGTTCCCTGAGTCCAAATATCCAGGTCCCGCAAAAAGGTCTGTGCGTCGGTGTGTGTGTGTGTGTGGTACTCTAGCGCAAAAACGAATTGTCGTACGGAACTTAAATTTTATATTTAATACTACTATACGCCCGTGATGTTACAGCAACGTTTTCACTAAAATTGGCTGAACGGAAGTCCTACTTTATCCTATGCATTTAGCACCTTTTTGCGATTTTCTCAAGAACAGCTCTAACGATTTTGATTAAGCTCGGTATATCGATGTAAAATTTAATAGGCTTAAATATTATGTAGGTTTCATTCTGGTTGAAATAGTCTGATGGGCTTAAATGCAGATATTTTAAATTTTTTTCTCTAAAGTACCTTTAATTTAGTATATTCTATATAAATAACCATATAATCTTATTACCAATCATAAAAAAACAGGTAAATATGTATATTGAACGTATTAGATATTTCTCCAACTAAAGGAGAAAAGTAAAAAAACAAATTTTCAATGTAATTGTTTCACCGCTTGGCCACTTGATGGTGCTGTGACTGCTGGACGCTCCAAGTGGTTCTAACACGGAGTGATAAAAAAAACTTACTGAACTTCGTAGATAATATTATAACATATTAATTAATAAAACACACCTTTCCATAAAAATCAAATTTAAATAATTTTTAACAATTTATTTTCATTTCTAAATTTGCTTACAAATTCTTAAATTGATATTAATAACAGAGGTAAGTAAAAGTCGTGTGTGACGCGCACCAGATTTTTTAATACTAGATAATTCTAAACCTACTCTCACACGGAAAAACCTAGCTTAGAAAAGTTTTTAACTTAGCTAGCTAACCATCGTGCCATATTTTGTCAAAGGCCTGACTCATATCTAAAAACACTCCCGGACATCGTTTTGATACTAACGAAAAAGAAATATAATCAACTAATCGGTAACACTGTTGTATTATAGAATTATTTTGTTTAAAACCGTACTGGAAATTTGGAATAATATCAAAAGCATTAATTGAATTTAGAAGTCGAAACAAAAGGTTTTCAAATATTTTTGATAAAGATGATAAAAGGCTAATTGGGCGGTAGGAATTTGGATCGTCAGTAGGTTTATTGGGTTTGGATAACATGATTGCTGTTGAGTACTTCCATAAAACTGGACAATAAGTATTTTTTTGATATATAATTTAAAATGTTAGTTAAAAATATAACGGCTTATAAAAATAACTCACAAACTACTATGCATTATGAAGTTTAGCGAGAAATTTAGACAATGATTAAAAAATATATATATATAATAATATAAATAAATGTATAAAAATACATTAAGATGACATACAACTTGAGGTAAGATTAAGGATTAAGATTATGACTAATCGTAAATACCACATTATCTGCATCTGTGATATCCTTTTTTCGGGCTTTGTATTTTATTTGTAGCTTTGAAGCTGTCATTGACTTTGTATTGGAAGAAAAAACAGTTCTATAGGTTAACCTCACCTCAATTTTACGAAGGTAGGATCGCCTTAATATTGTGACTTCTTTAACATCATCGAAACCATATTAGGGTTTGAACGTAATATTAAGCTCGCTTATTAATCTGAATAGCGATTCCCTAATCCTTTAAAGGGCACTGATCAGTGACCTGTAAGGGCAGGGCCGCAGGACATACCAACACGTCCAGGGCCTTCCTTTATGGTCATCTCCCAGGCATTTCAATAAACCACCCTCATTGGAGCTATTGGATCTTCGGTTCAACCCTTAGGCTATAATTTCCTGAGGGAATTATATTTGGTAAAATTCAGGTTAAAAAAAGATGTATGCCATGATTATTAACGAAGCAATATTTACGATTTAAATTACAGGCGTCTAATAATCATTATAAATAAACCATTATCATAAACTTCATATCGGTCGATTAAATAATATTTTTAAAAATCTTACTCGACTCTATTATTCTCAATTTATGTCATAGTACCAGTTTATTGGGTGTAGCCATATTGGCGTGCTGTTCACATCGGCTCTGTGTTAATTCCATAATTGTTGCTGCAAAGTGAGGTTTTCCGTATTAACTTTATTATAAAGTGATAATTTCAATAACAGTGCGTAAGTTAGTAAACATTAAGCATAACAGAAGTCTGGACAAGCGTAGATATCTTGGTTTCAACTATCGATCGAATATTGGATTTCTACGTAAGTAAACCATACTAATTGTAATCTATGCGCATGCTCTCCCCTCTACCTACCTGTCAGCTGGTACTTCACTTATCAATTAGTATATACCTGTCATAGGTAGGGTACACGACGTCTCCGTTTATTCTCCGTACGTAAAAGAAATATAAACAAACAGTTTAAAATGGAGAAAGAATTCAACGAAAAACTTAACTGTATCTTAGAGGAGTTAAAGAAATTGAGTAAATTGGAGACATTAGAGGAAAAAATATCGAAATTTGAGGACCATCACAGGGAAGAAATAAATACTATTAAAATGGAAGTAAATACTATTAAGAACGATCTAGCTAATCTAACGAAAACCCGAGAATATGAAAGAAAATTCAATTTAGTTATTTTTGGAATAAATAAGGCAGATAAAAAGACAATAATAGAAGAGTTCATTAAGATATGTAATGCAATAGATGTACAAATTCGGTCATACGATATTAGGAGTGTTTATTTAATAAATAGGAAATTAGATCATACACCTGTTAAAGTGTCTTTGATTTCAAATATATTAAGGAATGATATACTCAGGAAAAAGAAGCTTCTCAATAATAATGTGGAATTTAAAAATATTAAAATTAAGGAAGATCTCCCTGAAGCTGTCAGAAAAATTAGGAAGCAACTATTTCCCTATTTTTTGTCCTACAAGAAACAAGGTGTACAGTGTGCTATCAGATATGATAAGTTACTCGTGGATGGAAAACTATTTACACTCGAACATCTAGAAACGCAAGAGAAAACAAGGGGCAAAAGGCTTCGCAGCGATGAAAGTTCACCTGAATCAACTGAAGAAGCATTAAAAGAAAACCTAATGAAAAATACTCCTAAAAGAAAAAGTAATATAAAAAATGTTAAAGGTTTGCACAAAAGAAGTAACAGTTTAGAAGCTTATTATCCAGTATCAAAAACTGAAAATTCAAAAAGACCTGATAGTTTTTCCAATGCAGAAGAAAAATTAGATAGCATACCTTCTGTTTCTAGAAGGTCCTAGCAGATAAAAACTTCTAAGAATAATACGGAATCCCTCAATGTTTGTACACTTAACGTTAGAACATTGCTGGGAGAGGATAGGCTTTTGGAACTGGAAACAGCTATAATGGATATTAAATGGGATATTATTGGGCTTGCAGAAGTGAGGAGGAAGACAAAACGAATTGAGCAACTAAAATCTGGTTGTGTATTCTTACACACCTCTTCGACGAATGGTCAATATGGTATTGGGTTTTTAGTTGCATTTAAATTAAAGAATAAAATTTTAAATTTTCAAGAAATAAATGTGAGAATTGGGCTTTTAACAATATCTGTGGGTAGAAATAAAACAATATCAATCATACAAGTGCATGCTCCCACTGCAGATTCTACCGAGCTAGATAAGGAAGATTTTTATATAAAGCTGGACGAGGTTCTCCATAGTATGCCTAGAAAGAATAATTACATAGTCGTTATGGGGGACTTCAACGGAAGAATCGGACAGCGGATTAAAGGAGAGGAGGTTGTAATGGGAGATAAGACATATGGTAAAAGGAATGAAGGGGGTGACGCAATCATCAATTTTGCACTAGCCCACAAACTAAAAGTTGGCAACTCCTTTTTCGGTAGAAAAGGAAAAAATAAATGGACTTGGAAATCTCCAAAAGGAGAAAGATTTCAAATTGATTATGTATTAGTAAACCATATAAAATTTTTGAAAAATGTTGAGGTGATACAAAATCTAAATTATAATACCGATCATAGATTAGTTAGAGCAAAGATTTATACCGGTAAATTTAAAAAAGACAGGCCCTTTAAGATCCTAAATGAGGGGAAGAATTTTAATATTAGTAGTGCTGAGGAATTCAGAGCTATTTTGAAAAGAAATTTAGTAAAAATAGAAAAAGAGTCTTCTCCACATACAGTGCAGGAAAAATATGAGAAAATGATAAAAGCACTACAGGAAAGCTATAAAAAAGTAGCTTCCTCGACAGATGGAAATAAGAAAAAAGACAAACTATCGCAGGAAACTAAAGATCTTTTGAAAATTAGACGGTCACTACAAGCAATGGAAATCAAAAATGAGCTGGAAAAAAATCAATTAGCTGAAATAAATAAATTAATCAGGAAAAATATTAAAATAGACATAAAGACATACAATGATAAGATAATACAGGATATCATTCAGACCAATAGATCAAGTAAGAAAATCAAGAGAGAATTATTTCCCAACAAACAATGGTTTTACTCACTTCAGGACAAGGCAGGTAAAGAGGTTACCAAAAGAAAAGATATTGTTGAAATAGCAACAGATTATTTTAGGCAACTTTATAATTGCAGATGTAATTACGGAGAAACACTACAGATATCTGGAGAAAATATTCCAGAAATATTAAGCTCGGAAATTATGGCAGCTATTTCAAATTTAAAAACTCAAAAAGCACCAGGACCGGATGGAATAAGAAATGAAGTTTTATTAGCAGGAGGAGAGGTTTTAGCTGTAGAGTTATGTAAGGTGTTTAATTTGATTTTAAAAGAGAATTATATTCCAGAGGAGTGGAAAACCGCAAAAATAATTTTATTGCACAAAAAAGGTGATAAATCTAAAATTGATAATTATAGGCCAATATCCCTCTGTTCCACAATAGGCAAGCTATTTACTTCAGTTATCAGCAGAAGAATAGCTCCATACATTACTGCAAATCTATCAATAGAACAAGCTGGCTATAGAAAGAATTTCTCGGTGATTGATCATCTGCAAGTTGTAAATCAGTTAATAGAAAAAAGTAAAGAGTATAATTTTACTTTGTATTTTTGTTTTGTAGATTTCAGGAAGGCCTTTGACAGTGTATATCACGGTAGTATTATTGAGGCATTGAAACAATTAGGACTTCCAGAGAAATATATATCAATCATAGGAAGGTTGTACTATGGGAATAAAGGTTATATTGAAATGGAGAAAAAGGGACCGAACTTTCATATAAGTAGAGGAGTAAGACAGGGAGACCCGCTATCACCATCCTTGTTTATAGCACTTCTGGAGAAAGTGTTCAGAGAAATGGATTGGAGCGAAAAAGGTTGCAACATTACTGGGAGGAAGCTGAATCATCTGAAATTTGTAGATGATATAGTACTGATTTCGGAAAATGTTGAAGAGATGAAAACTATGTTAGAAAGTCTCCTAATCCACAGCGCAGAAGCAGGTCTGGTCCCAAACTATTCTAAAACGGTACTAATGACAAATAGTACAAAGAAGGAAATAAAAATTAATAATGTAGCGTTAGGGTATGTGGACGAATTCGTCTACCTCGGACAACTCGTATCTTTTCATAACCGGATGGCAAAAGAAGTGCAAAGAAGAATAACGATGGGATGGAAAAAATACTGGCTCCTAAAAGAAGTAATGAAGGGAAACTTTAGTTTAGAAGCTAAGAAAGTAATGTTTGAAAGCTGCGTTCTTCCTTCAATTACATATGGATGTCAAACATGGGCATTGACAAAGAAGGAGGAATCCAGGTTAAGGGTATGGCAAAACTCTATCCTGAGAAGCATTTTGCACTACAGGAAAAGAGATAAAATCAAAAGCCTTACTATGCATAAGGAATCTGGGATAGGCGACATCAAAGAAATAATAAGGAAAATTAAATGGAAATGGGCAGGTCATCTGGCCAGGATTCAAGATGGAAGATGGTCGCTGAGTGTCACAGAATGGATTCCTTACAACCTGAAGAGAAGAAGGGGTCGACAATGTAGACGATGGAGAGATACCCTGAAGCTAGTTGTCGGAACTAATTGGATGCGAACAGCGAGAGATAAGGATAAATGGAAGAACCTTTGGAAAGAAATGGCCAACTCCACTTCCCAGTAGGTTTGGTCACCGGGGAAGTTAGACCATCACCTCCGTAAGGAGAGGCCTGTAGGGATAACATTAAGCAACTAAGGAACATTAATTATATAGTTTTGTTTTTGTTCATTTAACAAGTATATGCATTATTATTATTTTTCACATATCATTATATATATATATAATTTTTTTCTTTTCCAATTATATGATAACTTTTTATTAGATTATATTAGAAATTATATTTGATTATGTTAGAAATTATTTTAGAACTAAAAGTTAATATTATAATTTTTTAAATGCTATACTTGCAATAAAGGCTTTATTCATTCATTCATTCATTCATACCAGTTTATTAAATTATGATCTTGACTACCTGTGTACCACAGTTTCATTAGCAATAAAATAAAATTTACCAACTCTTAATTATTGAATAAACTAGCTATTTGGACCTTTGTACTTTTAGTGTTTGGGATAGCCAAATTTTCCAACATCAAACGCATCCTTTCAAGTCCTCTGAAAAATAGTTAATGCTCCTTATTCTGTCACCGACCATCCCTTACACCACGACCTAAATATTCCATATATTTTATACCTTAAGCCTTCGAAATTCTCCAAATTCAACAAACCTTTATCCCACCCAGATCCTGTAATGGCGTCCTCAAACCTCCAATCCCATCTCGATCTAATTGAAAAGTGGTGCAATCATTGGCGTATCAAAGTCATTGAATCAAAAAGCAAGCATGTCACCTTTACACTTCGACGCAGATCCTGCCCTTCAGTCCATTTTAACTCTATTCCCCTACCCTTTTCTGGCACAGTCAAGTACCTTGGTTTCCTCATAGACAAAAACCTGACATAGAACCCCCATATTAGACTCAAACGACCAGAACTCAATCAACAATATGGCCAGCAATATAGACTACTAAATAGAAAATCTCATTTCTCAACGGACAACAAACTATTAATTTACAAGACTATTCTTAAACCCATTTGGACGTATATACGTCAAATATCAAACGTATCCAATCCTTTCAGTCTAAAGTCCTTAGAACAATAGTAGAGGCCCCATATTATTGTCAATGTCACGCAAAATTTATGGTAAATGAGAAGAGGAAGACAGGAACATTGTGAACAGAACAAAGGAAGCACTAGCACAGTCAAAGGAAGAAGAGATTTTGGGAAGAAAGGAGGGAGAAGGCAAAAAAGTGAACATGTTTGTTTGAAAAGTATTAACAAACTAGAATTAATTTGTATATATATATATATATATATATATATATATATATATATATATATATATATATATATATAACCGAAATATTAGGAAATTGAGACAGAAAGGAAATTGTGATTGAAATCGGGAACGCAAAATTTATGGTAAATGAGAAGAGGAAGACAGGAACATTGTGGACAGAACAAAGGAAGCACTAGCACAGTCAAAGGAAGAAGAGATTTTGGGAAGAAAGGAGGGAGAAGGCAAAAAAGTGAACATGTTTGTTTGAAAAGAATTAACAAACTAGAATTAATTTGTATATATATATATATATATATATATATATATATATATATATATATATATATATAAAATTAATTTTTCCATCTCTCGTATGATACTGAACATCAAATTCACGGAAAGAGAAAGGAAGAAAACCTTAAACGCCGTAAAGCACTTCTCATACTCCTAATTTTCAGCCATTAATTTTTAAGATATAATTATTACTCTATACTAGAGTAGGCGTAAAACATATACAGCTAGAACCCATGAGAGTCTTGGGCTCAGAAATATAGAGTTCGTCCTGTTTCTAAACGTAACGAATATTAAAGACAGTTATTAGGGCAAGAATTCGTTCAGTTGCTAGGTTTTCTCCCAATATTTGTATATTGGTACCCATTCTAAGAGCTGTGTGAGCCCAAGATTAGACTATTTAGCCCTGGGTCCAACAGCATAAATAACGCAGCTCCAAAGGAACCCCGAGGCCCCAAATATGCGCTTTCCCTACAAATTTCAAACTTTGAATTTGAAGAGTTCTACAAATTTTCAAAGATTTATAAACAGAAAAAACTCCGTGAGAGTAATATACAAGTTTTTGGCATTTCTTACATAAAGGAAAATCACATTATTAATATCATTCTCTTGAAACTATTTCCAAGGGTTAGGTGTAAAAAAAAAAAAAAACAAAGTAAACATATACCTGAAGATACATAACTTTTCAACTATTGAAAAAAACCTGGGGTTCGCGACACACGACCTTCTACTTACATCTGTTGTTATAATCAATTTAAATAAAATTAAAGTTAAAAAAATGTTAATAGAGTATTGAGCTCCGATGGAAACGTGTGATTCAGATCAAATAATGTAACAATATAAATTATGTGCTCAAATTGCAAAACGGTGGGTCAATTTTTTCTAGAAATTATAGTTTTTTACATCCTGGAGTGTCCACTCGTATATTTTTTTAAAGTTGGTTCGCTTATTTGTACAAGTTAGAGTTGTTTACTTTTAAACTCGAAGAGAAGCATTTATGGCATCATGCCACCTTCTAAACTTAAAAGAATACACTCCAGAATGTGAAACTAATTTTATTCTAAAAAACGTTACTTATACCATCTCAGCACAGAATTATAATCTACAATAATCACTCAAGTCAAACCCCATTTTTGTCATTCTGCATTTCGTTTCACAGTTTGTACATAAGATAGAAATTTTTGACTTTCCAAAGATATATTATACATCTATATTACAATTCTTATTTGCGGTGAAATAATATTAACCAAGTAAAATATATCTGCAGTTTTCTCTTTTATATTCAAATATTGGGTATCATTGCTAACATGGATAAATTTTCAAATTAAAAATATTCAAGGTACTTTAGAGGAAGAAAACATAAAATATCGGCATCTTAGCTCTGTCAGACTATTTTAATCCGATTGAAACCTACATTTCATTGCCTATTAAATTATAGATCGATACAGCGAATGTGATAAAATCGTAATAAGATGCAAAATGTGTGGGTTTTTTTTTTTTTTTTTTTTTTTTTTTTCGAGGCGACAACCACCAGGGTCATGTTCGCCTTTACACCGTTAGACACAGGTTACATGATTATAGGAGTAGAGTGAGAGTATAGTTTAGATCTGAGAGTAAAGATGGTTTGACTTTAGGAAGCGAATGATGTTAGTTATATGAGGAGAGGAATCAGAGAGAAGAAGCGACAGATCGGTGGGGAGATTGAAAAGAATACGTGAAGCGGTATATTGTCGGCATTCTGTGAGGATGTGGAGTATTGAGAGAGGAACCTGACATGATCGACAGAGAGGCGGATGTCCACGGGCCATGAGATAACCGTGGGTCAACCTAGAGTGTCCTATACGAAGTCGCGCGAGCACAACCTCTTCGCGTCGAGACGGCCGGCAGGAAGACCCCCAAGGGCCAACGCGGGGCCGAATAAGGCGAAGCTTATTGTTCTCGAGGGCCGCCCACTCCCGCTGCCAGCAACCCAATATGCTAGATCGAATTGAAGTGACAAGGTCAGGCAGGCTCACACCTTGAAGTTCAAGACCCTCGGAAACCGCGTGACGTGCCGCTAAATCAGCCCGATCGTTCCCCAAGATCCCACAATGTCCTGGAACCCAGAAGAAAACAATGTTGACCCGGGGGGAAAGGATGCAAGTGTGGTATGAATTCTTTGGATGAGATAGTCAGAGGAATATATGTTACGGATAGAGGAGAGAGTGGAGAGGGAATCGGTGCATATGATTACTTGAGAGGAAGATTGCTGGCGAAGAAGGAGGGACTGGAGGATGGCAGTTACTTCGGCGGTATAGCTACTCGATATAGAAGGGAGGGCAAACATGTTAACTTGGGCCTCACTCACAACTGCAGCTCCAGCGCCTAGTTCTCCCCTAGAGCCGTCTGTGTAATAAACATTAACATTATGGTACCTTTGGATAAGCTCTAAAAATTCTTGCTGGTATACTTTTGGTGGAGTCGTGAGTTTTGGAAGTCGTGTGAGAGACAGTTGACAATGGATAGAAGGGACGGACCAGGGAGGTATAGGGGACGGCCCGATGGGGTATAGCTGCTCTAAACTCTGGCGGAAAGGCAGAATCGCGTCGTGGACCCGAGAGGGAAGAGTAGGCATCAGCGGCCGTTCTCGCAAAGAAAGAAGAAATTGAGGTTTTAGTGGGTGATGAGGGTTTGCGAGAACTTTAAGGAAGTATTTAACCTCCATTTGTTGTCGGCGATAATGGGATGGCAACTCCCCGGCTTCGCCGAAGAGACTGATAATGGGGCTAGAACGAAACGCGCCGATGGCTGTCCTCAGCTCCGTAGTAACGATCACTCTAAGCGCATTTAGACGAGTCGGATCGGCAGATCCGTATGCACATGCTCCGTATTCTACCCTATTCCGTAGAACCACTCTAAATAATCTTAGCATAGCCATACGGTCTCCCCCCCAAGCCGTGTTTGTGACCATCCGAAGTAAGTTGAGTGCTCGTATACAAGAGGCTTTGACCTCACGGATGTGCGGGCCCCAGGATAGGCGACTGTCAAACGTAACCCCCAGGTACTTGACCTTTTCTACTACATTTATCCTTTGCCCGTCTATTAAAAGAGATAAAGGTTGAGAGATGTTTGCTGCCCGTTTTGCGAAGATGATTGCTGTAGATTTGGCTGAGGAAATTTTAAAACCGTTGTTTGAACACCAGTTCTCCACAGTATGGAGCGCAGACTGCATCGATTTGGTGAGTTCAGTAATTTGTTTGCCTCGAACACAAAGCAATAGGTCATCCGCAAATAGCAGTGCCTGGACTGGTGGGTGAATATTACCTAGGACGCCATTGAAAGCTAAACAAAATAGAATAGGACTAAGGACACCTCCTTGGGGAACACCATTCTCTTGAACAAAACGAGATGACATTGTATTTCCGCAACGCACTCTGAACGACCGGTCTCGCAGGTAATGCCGAATAAAGGAAAGAATAGGACCATGAATACCACACTTCTGTAGAGAGGAGATGATGAGCCATCTCCAAACTCGATCGAAGGCTTTTTCAACATCGAGCAATACAGCTAACACTCGTTCGCGCTCTCCAAATGCTGTAAGTATTTCTGAGGAGAGGAATACAAGATTGTCTTGAGTGCTTCGTCCTTTACGGAATCCACTCTGCCAGGCTGGTAGCATATTTTCGGTTTCAAGGTACCACTGCAATCGATTGGCTATTAGCCTTTCGTAAATTTTACATGGAATGCTGGTCAAAGAGATGGGTCTGTAACTAGAAGCAATATCGGGGGGTTTATTTTTCTTGTGAATCGGGATCAGGATAGCATCTTTCCATGATAGTGGAAATTGCTCTCCTAGAAAGAGCTTATTGAAAATATGAAGGAGTGCAATTTTGTCCTTAGCTGAGAGGCTGGTTACCATACTAGCGTGAATGCCATCTGGCCCTGGGGATGCTTCTTTGCACGAGGCTAGTGCTACCTGGAATTCAGCTTCCGAAAAGGGGTGGTTGAGAGCCGTACTTGTGCTGCGTCTGGAGGGAATAGATATGTTGCACGGAGTTGTTTCACGGTCGTTCTTGAGCCGCTGGAAGTGTAGGGGGTAATTTTGTGAGGCCGATACATCGTAGAAGTGCTGTCCAAGTGCATCAGCTATCCTCTGAGGGTCTGACACGACCTCTTGGTTGATTTGAAGCAACTTAGGGGGTCCAGGTATTAACCGACCGTTTAGTTTCTTAACCGTGTTCCAAAACAGTTCTAGAGGGGTATTGGAACTGATGTTATCAAGAAATTTTATCCAGGCACGTTTTTTCTGCATTTTTATAACGTAACGCGCATGAATCCTTGCATTTCTGTAGGCTTCCAGGTTGAGTGGAGAGGGCTTGTGAGACAGTTTCCTTAAGGCCTGTTTTCTCTTGCGTACCGCCAAGCGGCACTCCTCAGTCCACCAAGGGACTGGCTGCATTGAGATCATGCTCGGTTCTCGATAAGGGATGGCAACTTCCGCGGCCCGAAGTAATGCAGCCTCGAATTGTTTATAAGCTCCACACCCGTCGAGGTTCACATCAAGTTGAGAGATTTTAGCTGACTCCTGGAACAGCGACCAATCAGCCTTCTTCACCAGCCAGCACCCTGGGCGCGCCACGTTGGCTACTCTACTAGCTGTGTGAATATATACGGGGAAATGATCGCTGCCGTGAGGGTCATTAAGTACTTCCCATGACAGAGTAGTCTGAAGGCTAGGAGTACATAGACTCAAGTCTATACATGATTGGGCTCCAGATCGGGGACACTGATAAGTGGGGTTACCGTTATTAAGCAAGTTAAGGCTAAGGGTGTCCATAATCTGTATTATTGTTTCAGATCGAATGTCATTTAGTTTACTGCCCCAGGCTTGATTATGAGCATTAAAGTCCCCTAGAAGAAGAAGTGGCGATGGAAGCTGTTGGCATAACTGTTCGAGCTGCTGTATCGTGACGTGAGTTCCTGGAGGGAGGTAAATGGAGCAGACTGTCAGTGCCAATGGGCATGCCAGAATTCTGATGGCAACTGCCTGGAGATTACTGTTGATTTGGACCGGGAGGAAAGGAATATCATTTTTTATTAAAATGCAAACACCACCGCAGGCTATCAGTCCAGTAGTAAAATCTTTCCTCATTACGCTGTACCCAGCTATCTTGAATATTTCTGAGGTTTTCAAGTGCGTCTCCTGTATACAGACAACGTCACTTTGGCTATTACGAAGGAGGATTTCGAGGTCAGGTTTCCTTACTTTAATCCCATTTACATTCCATTGCAGAAACCGTAGTTCACGTGAGGATATTGTCATTTATTAGAAGGATTTTTTGTCCTAGGGACCTTTTTTTCGACCTTTGTCTGCCGCTTATTCTGAGGCGGCTTCGTCGAAGCATAGGATCCAGGATTTGATTCAAAGTTGGGTAAATCATTACCAGCCGATAGTCGGGATGCTGGACGTTTAGGATTTCTATGTCCACCTGCGGAAGAGGCGGATGATTTTTCACTCTGGTTGCGAGTTGAAATGTTTCGAGGAGGTGGTTCGGTCATAGTGTGAAGATCACAGGACGACGGAGTATGGACTACATCAGCGGATGAACTGGTATCTCGGGAGTATTGCGCTGAGGGAGTTATAGTGCCTGCGGAAAGCGGCGGCTGAATTGGAATTGTATCACCTGGTAATATGTGCCGCTCCAGTGCTAACAACCGGCAGGAGATAGTGTCTATAAGCCCTGCAAGTTGTGACAGCTGCTTGGTTAATGTGTGCTCAGGGACTGTCGATGGAAGTAGGGATTCAGCCTCATTAGGTGGTGTCGCCGAGCCCATCTTTGCAGTCAGAGGTGGAGCATCGGAGACTGGTGGAACAGCAGCACGAGCCACTTGGGATGCGACCTCAGGAGGAGTCCCGTAATTAGAGTTGGGATCTGCTCTCAGTGCCTGAGAGAATGAAACATCAGGCTTAGGGGGAGTGAATCTTTTATATATCTGCTCCGCCCTCTTGTAGGATACCTTGTCGGTCTCTCGAATTTGTTCGATGGCCTTCTCTTTGGCGTAAACAGGACAGTTTCTGCTAAAGGCAGGGTGTGGACCTAAGCAGTTTAATTATATGATATTATAATAGATATAAATCTCTCATATTTACATGTATTCATCTTCACAGGACCCCTTTTGAAAGAAATAATATTGCATATGAAACAAAAGAGAGCTGGATCATTGTCTCCTGACAGAAATCTTTGGATTTATTCAGCACATGATACAACTGTAGCCAATTTCCTCAATACAATAGGAGTATTTGAAGAACATACACCTCCATTTGCTGCTACTGTTCTTGTTGAACTGAGAAAAAGCAAAACTAATGACTACTTTGTTTCAGTAAATATTACTTTTGACAGTTGTTTTATTTGTTAGTTTAAAAAACAAAAACAATATATATATGTGTGTATATATATATATATATATATATATATATATATATATATATATATATATGTGCATTGTTACATTTAGTCAACTGGAGTTAATATTCCAGGAAAACTAAGTTTCTCTATATGTGATATCATTTTGCAGGTATTTTATAAAAACACTACCCGGGAGCCAACATTGTTAACTATCCCTGGTTGTAACGCAGCATGTCCATTGGATAAGTTTGTATCACTTTTATCAGACATCATTCCTGTTGATTGGGATTCTGAGTGTCACTCACACCAACTCTTTGATCTCACTTCTGATCAGCCCTACAATTCACTTGCTATTTTCGGTAATAAAGTATTTCATAAAAATATAATTATGTCATGAGGTATTCATTTTTTATTTATTTTTTTTTTTTAATATCTTTTATGATTTGAATTATTATTTTGGTTTATCTTTTATTTTATTGTGCCTAAATTAAATATGGAAAACTCTGATAAGGAAGATTAATTTATCAGATAAAGTAAAGAATTGTAGTGACTTACAGTGAAGAAATTGACCTTTGTGGAATGTCATTACCTTTCAGTTATTATATTCATTGATCAGCCAAATTACTATGAAGTGTGAATTTGGCCTATGGAATTATTGATATATGTCTTGGAATCCATACAAAGAAAAAATAAATATATTAATAGTGATAAAGTGAATGGAATAAAAGTGAAAATTGGCTTTATTACAAGAACCACCTAAATAACAAGACCAGTAATAATACTGAACTGCATTAATGGTGTGCAAAACTGATCAACATCTCACTCTTGTATTTAAAATGAAAAATCGTGGTGATTCAAGAATCTGTCTTCAAAATGTATTTCCTATTCTATAGAAGCTGGCATGAAAACAGCTACTTTAGCAAGACTAACAACTCAACATTTAGATTGGTCATGTTCTATTAGAAATTAGAGGATTGTAGCTATAGAGCTATAGACAGTATAGTCACTAAAAATTTGAATGTGGCCAATACCTCATATGCAACCATATGAAAGTGATTATATTGCTAAGGTCAAGAGAGTGATATCCGGTGTATATATATATATATATATATATGTATGTATATGCATGTATGTATATGCATGTACCACATAAAGTATAAGTTTTAGAGATGACATTAACGAACTATTGCATAACTCGATAAATAAGTTGTTATTATTACTCCCCTGATATGAAGATCTTAATTCCGAATTCTGATTAATACATTTTTTTTTTTTTGTGAAATTGAATCAATATGAAAAATATACCTTTTTTTGTGATTAAAATACTAAATTCAATTAATTATATCCAATCTTTGTATTTAGAAATTTTCAATGTTGTAAAAGGGTATAGTTTTTAATAATTCAACTAAAAAGAATAAGAACACCACAAAAATTATTGAAGTTGAGAATAGTTCGAACTTTACTGAATTTTGTTATCAGCTTTCCTTATTGATTAATGTTATCCATTTTTAGATTGGCCGTACAATACCTCTAATGTTTAAAAATTAAAATTCTTTAATGCCCAATACTATATCTATAAATTGGGTATTTATTTTGTGTCAGACCCAGCTCTTTTATGAACAAACAAGAATTAAACAAATACCAAGTGTAGAAGTATGAAACCGGAATGTGTGGGTTTAAAGTGTCTCTTGCGGTTCGCCGACTTTGATGAACATATGCGCTTTTTAAATATAAATTTTTTATTAAACATTCATTTTCGAGCTAGATAAACGACACACTCACCTTTTTGCGGGCTCAAACATCATTGTGATCGCAACACTTCCTCTTACCATATATATCGTAAGTAAGTGAAAATAAAAAAAAAAAAAAAAAAAAAAAAAAAAATATATATATATATATATATATATATATATATATATATATATATATATTATAACTCGTTACTTAGCTCAAGCTCAAAATAAGACTCATATGAGCAAATAAAAATAAAATTATATATATTTGTATATGTATTGTATTATAGGGGTTACAAAACGGACCTAGCATGAAACTTCAAACTGCTTCCATTTTTTACTGGAAAAAAAAATTTAAGAAGGGTAAGAGCAATATAAAGGTCATAAAATTATACAAATACATTCTATTAGGTTGGAAGGTCCGATTTTTAATGTTAATCTTGAAAACGATACTTGTATGTGTTACAATCCAATATAATACTTGAAAAAAAAAAACAAGAGTAAAAATGATATAAGGAAATAAAAGAAAAGAAAACCTAATAAAAAAAGTCCAGGGTTCTGCAGCGAATATAATCTAATATAATTTTTTTTCTCTCTCTCTTACTCACAGAGCCACTTTCATTTTGCTAATGCTTTGTTTTGTTCATTGATTTGCAAAATATTTTTTTTTTTTTAACATTTAAATTTTAATTTCTGTAATTAAAATGTACATGCTTCGACGTATTAATATGCTACAAATAAATTAGCTCTTATTATTACACAATACATTTTAAGAAAATTACTGTATATGGTATTATAAAGAAGATATTACCAATAACAAGATAACAATTAGGGTAAAAATAAATATAATTTTTAGATAAACAACTTTTATATTATTATTGTTTTAAGATAAAACAATAACTAAAATATTAATTTACAGAATATAATATTTTCATAATAAACTGATTTTTAAGTTAATAAATAATTAGGTAATAAATTATAAAAAAATTTAACTAATATTATATAACTAAAATGATAATAAATCTATTAATTGTATAGGCTTCAAAATAGTATATTACAATGTATGGAATCAAAAGAAACTAGTTCAATTCAGATATGACGCTTAGAAAGCTTTTGACATTTGGTTTTGAAAACATGAGCACTGTTGCTCAAGATGTTATTAGGCAACTCATTAGTGGTTTTCATTAAGTAGAGATACTAAAGGGTTTGCATTTCAATGCATTTAAAAATATACATATGGGATAATAATGTGTCATTCTGCTTAAGCGTGTTAAATTAAATAGTTCCATTTAAAATAGTGCAAATTATTAAGTGGATAATATGCGTTCTTCTTATCCAGATTGGAGTTAGGCCACTGTCATAACTTACCAACCAGATTTGAGAATTAAAATGTGCCCAAGTTCATGAAACATATTTTAAGATGCTTCATATTAAAAAAAATCTGGTGCGGGCAACACACGACTTTAACTTACCTCTGTTTTTTAAGGCGATTAAAGAATTTTCAAACAAAGGTATGGATTAGAATGAGTGAAACTATTAATAAACTAATTAAATTGAATTTATATAGAAGCATGTGTTTTATTATAAACCTATTACAATACATTATTATCTAAAATAATTAGTTAGATTTATTGGCTTATTAACTTTTACATGCTTATCTATAAGATAATAATTTTTTTCTAAAATCTTTAGCTTTCAACGGTATATTATACATCTATATCACTGTTCAAAAACGAAAAATTGCATTAAAAAATATTGTTGCACTTTTCTCCTTTAGTTATGTATCGAATTCGTTTAACTTATATATCTACCTGTTTTTCATCAGTGGTAAGAAGATAATATGGTTATTTTTATAGAATCTATAAAATAAAAGGTACTTAAGCATTTAAGCCCTGGAAGACTATTTCAATCAATATGAAACCTACATAATATTGAAGTCTATTAATTTTTACATCGATATAGGGAATTTAATCAAAATCGTTAGAGCCGTTTTTGAGAAAATCGTAAAAAGGTGCAAAACGCCGCTCTACTTCCGGTCAACTGATTTTGACAAAAAAGATTCTTTAACATCTCGGGCGTATAGAGTTGTCTTAAATATGAAATTTCAGTTCATAAGACTTTCGCTTTTTGCCGGGGCGTTACCACACACACAGGACATTTTGCGGGACTTGGTTTTATGGACTTTTACAGGGGATCCTAAAACGTGTATTTCCGTTGAAAACTGGTAAAAAAGTAAAAAAATACTTAATTTATTTTTCATACCTCTAAAATACTCCGGTGGGATCACTTGTATCTGGGTGGCTAGCATAACAGCCTCCTATGTCAAAAGTCATGGGTTCAAACCCGCAGGTGGTCCTAGGATTTTTTAATGGGAGTGAAAAATCCTAAGTTATGCCGTCCTTCGGAGGGGACGTTAAAAGGTGGTTCCGAGCCTGTGCGATGTCAGGTACTCGTTAAAGATCCTAACAAAACATGGATAGGCAAAATTTAAGACTCCCACTATAGCATCGTCAGATTAGCCATAGTAGCATAAAGTGACGTTAAATAAATAAACAAACATATACTCCGGAAACATAATTTATGAGATTCAAAACTTTTTTGAACTACATAACGTACAAAATTACAAGCATAAATTTATTAAAAACTAATTTACTACTCATCTACATTCTGTGCGTGTAAAAGGGATTAGAAGAAATGATGACACGATGGTATATATCGCAATAAGTCTATGATGTCCTTGAACTTTGCTCTTTTAATTTGTCTTATATTGTCAATACAATATATTCGAACATTCTTGGTCTACCCCGACGTGGTAATAAATGTAGGACTTTAAAATTTTCATTCTTATTCATTGTTGTCTTTTTTATTATTTTCATTTTATTTTCACATTTTCATTGTTTAAATTAAATTAAATTTAAATTATTTAGAGAAGTTGGTTGAGGGTGCAGTCAATTTAGCACACAATTAAGCGTAAACTTAATTTATTGGTGCCGACGTTTCGGCCTAAATTATAGGCCTTCTTCAGGGTGGTTGTGTGAGCTGGGAAGGCGTCAGTCAACAACTTTAAATTAAATTTAAATTTAACAGGGTTTTATTATGACAAAACACATCCAACATATTTTGAACAAGTTTCTTGATTCTCCATCTAAACTAAATTGTCTTGTTCTGTTCTTCCCCACGGGTGAAATAATTTCTAAAATTTAATATTAAATTATAAGTTTTATATTTATTAAACGTACTGGTTACTTTTACAAAGTAATAAAGCATTAATTTACTTCTTTCGAACATTTATTAGATATAAAAATGCGGGACTGGGATGATAGTGGCATATCTTTGAAGAGAGAGAGAATGAGTAGATTTGTGGATTCAAAGAGATCTAGGATGAAGGATTACGAATATGAAGATAAATCAAATTCGTTGGGGTCTGCTAGGATAAACATTTTTATATCCGTTTGAATAATTTTCTAGGAGGGAGTATAAATTTCAACGTTTTACATTAATTTTAATAATGAATATATATAACAATCGATAATGAACTCATGAGGGCAGTTAATGAGCTGATTTAAATAAATACTTCCCCGCTTACGAAGTAAGGGTAAAAATATAAATTAATGTTTATCACTTATATAATAACAATTAAAAAAATTATCACACATTTGATTACGAGTGAATAAATTTTAAAATTATTTTATCAATTCACAAGACATCGTAGAGTTTGGGATTTTTCCGAAAATGAGTCCGAAAACTTCATTTGATATAAGAGTAAATGAAAGAATCTTATCAGCCAGCGACAAATGGATTGTTCTGTTTTTTTTCTTGTTTTTTTCATACATCAATTATATATACTGCTTTTTATTTAAATAATTACTTTTAAATGGTATTAAATGGTACGATTTTGATATTTCATGTATTTTTTTTTAAAATTAAAAAACATTTATTTATACACTTTTTTTTAATACTATAATTGAAACCTTTCACGTACACAAAGTTTCAATTATCTTCAGCATCAGGTCACTTTATATCTTAATTAACGATGATTTTAACTAAAAAAGAGAGCCTCTGAGCTCGTGTTAATACCTATTCAACGAAAAACATAATTCTTAATTACATTTTTAGAAAGATCTACCTTTTATCCAGGGTAATTTAAGATTGTATTCTCTAGCGATTAAGCAGTGCGGTGATCAAAGGAAGCATGAAAATAGACCAAATATAATTTACTCATTAAGTAAGATACTGTAGCAGAATTTATTTATTGAAATTTACAATTGCATTGGATAATACATCAGATAATTAAGCATAGTAGATACCTTACCGATTACTGTATTGTGCATACGTATTTATTAAATATCTGGTGCGGGAAACACACGACATTCACTACCAACATTTTAAAAATAGAATAAAGAATTATTAAATTCAGTCAAAGATAAAAAATAGTGAAGCCATTAAAGAACTAAATAAATTAAATGTCTATAGAAACATGTGTTTTATTAAACAATCTATTACGTTATTATCGAAAATAATCGGTTAGTTTTATCGGCTTTTTGTCACTATTTATTACATTTTACAAGCTTTTGTATAAGATAATATTTTTTCTAAAATCCTTAGCTTTACAATGGTTTATTATACATGTATTTATATATATTATATATGGTTTATTAAAATTCTATTAAAAAAGTATTTTTTCAGTTTTCTCTTGTAGTTGTGTATCGAATTCGTTTAAGTTCTATATTCATCTGTTTTTCATCAGTGTTAACAAGATAATATGGTTCTTTTTTTATAGAATCTACAAAATAAAAGGTACTTTAGAGGAAGACAATTTAAAATGTCGGCATTTAAGCCCTGTCAGACTATTTCAATCAGAATAAAACCTACATCATATTAAAGCCCGTCAAATTTTACATCGATATAGCGTTTAACCAAAATCGTGATAGCCACTTTCGAGAAAATCGTAAAAAGGTTCTGCATTTTGGTACAAAGTGGCTCTTCTGGTCAGTTGATGTCGATAAAAAAGTTGTCGTAACATCTCGGGAGTATAGTTGTCTTAAACGTGGAATTTTAATTTCATAGGACTTTTTGTTTCCGCCCGGGAGTTACCACACACACATACACACACAAACCTTTTTGCGGGACATGGTTATTTGGACTTAAATGACCCTAAAACGTGTATTTCCGGTGAAAACTGGAAATCGAAAATTTGGACGATCGCAATACTTTCTCTTACTATATATTTCATATATATGTAAGTGGAAGTAAAAAAACGCATATTGTTACTATTCAATAATAACAATTAAAATTTACAATTAATGGTTTATGTTTAATATTTTCCACGAAATTATAAAAAGAAAAAAGAAAAGAAAAATGAAATGTGCTATAATATAAAGTAGTAAACATTCTACTAAGGAAGTAGTATTTACAACTTGCATCGTATTTTTGTGAAGCCGCCTCTAGGTTATGAATAGTCTTGAAAAAGAAGCTAGATATGACGAAAATAGACTTCCCCTAGGAGTCCCCTACATTTTCCTAGCTTTCTCTGTTATTCTCTGTGATCAATCAAGTGAAGACAATATTTTGTTTTCTTATTTATTTTTTCATGTTTCAGATGTTGTTTATCATTTATAATAATAGTAATAATAATAATAATAATAATAATAGGCTTACCAAACCCGAAGGTTTAATGCCGATAACACCAAATTCTACCTACACAGACTCGTCCAATGCTCACCATTCAAGCCCAAGCTCCCGAGATCAGCCTTAACGCAATCCTCCCATCTCCGCTTCAGCCTACCTTTCGGACGCCTACCAGTCGGATCAACAAATACACACTTTCTCGGAATCCGCTCGTCATCGAGCCCAAAAACTTTACTCGCCCATTTGAGTCTCCGCGATGCAATCAGCTCAATTATATTCACAGGATGCAAGTTCCGCAATTCCGCGTTATGCAACCTTCTAAACTCCCCAGCGGCCTCATCTCTCTTTGGACCAAATATTTTACGCAGTATCTTATTTTCGAAAACCTTAAGCTGTTGTTCATCCATCAAAGTAAGCGACCACGTTTCACATCTGTAAAAAACCGTCGGAAGAATAATAGTTTTATAAATTCTAACCTTTAAGTTTTTACCCACCTTTGACTGGGATTTTACTTCTTCCTGGATTTCATTTTTTCTTGTTATCATTGAACCTAAATACTTGAATTTCTCTACGTGTTCAAAAGTATGCCCTGATATATCAATATCACCAAGATCGCCACCGTTTTTGCTACTATTCATATATTTCGTCTTATCGGTATTTAATTCGAGTCCTATTTCTTTACCGATTTTTATTAACACACTTGTATTTAGTTGTATGGTTTCGTGTCTTCACCTAGCAGTACCAGATGATCGGCATACCCCAAAATTAGAATCTTGTCACCCATATTTAAGCCTTTCTCGGTACACATCACCTTTTCTATGACATATTCTAAAGCTATATTAAATAACACAGGTGAAAGGGAGTCACCCTGTTACAAAACCCGATCGCACCTTTTTTTTAAATCTAGTGCTTTTTTTTAAATCTCTTACACTTACCTTCGTTTTTAAAATTTAGTTAAAAGTTAAAAATGTTATACTTGAAAAAACGTTGATGAGTTACATTTAGTTTCATGGAAACACGTAAAATCTTCCACCAGGAAAAATCTTCAACTCTGGAATGAAAAAACAAAATCAGGATTTATTCTTTTACCCACATTCAATAACTTGCAATTTTCAACAGATCAGTCGACTCAATCGATACTTTCTGACGAGGTCTCGACTTTTCAAATTTTAAATGAATACGAATCCTAATATAAAAATATTATTTATTTTTAAATATTATTTATAACGTTTAGTCTATGATATGTGTGTAGTTTAATTATATAAAAGAATATAGTATTTAACCGTATTTCTGATGAATTTGGAATATGGATATTTTATATTTTTTATGTAATCTTATTTTCATTAATATTGGGTTGTTTCACATGAAATGCCGTTTTTATAGTTTCTGAAATACATAAAGGATTTTGCAGGTCTCTGTTTTATTCTTTCGAATGTTTACTTTTTAAAGTAAACAGATACTTATCCTCTACCTTTGTATTATAAACATTAGCTTCCCTATCAATTAGCCACTTTTTAGTATACCTCGAAATATGAACATGAAAACACGCGATTTTCGAGTAATATTTTTGTACGAGTTTAAACTCGGCCATTCAGCAGCTGAGACCGCTCGAAATATTTGCAAAGCGTTTGGGGAAGGCAGTGTTAATGAACGGACCATTCGCCGTTGGTTTGCTATGTTGTCAAATGGGGATACCGACTGAAAAACTTGCCCCGAGGAAGACCTCCGTCCGTAGTAGACAACGATGTCCTCAAACATACAGTAGAAGGAAACCCCTACCAAACAGTTAAAGGACTCTCAGTAAACTAATGCAAGTGCATCTACCGTTTCCAGACATTTAAAGTGTATTGGGAAAATAAAAAGCTCGATACATGGGTACCTCATGATCTCACTGAGCGGCAGCAAGACCCCATGTTTCAAAACATACCGTGCAGAAATTGAAAGATCTGGAGTACGAAGTTCTTCCGCACCCACCATATTCTCCCGACTTGTCTCCAACAGATTACCTCTTCAGGAATTCAGACAACTTCGTCAAAGGAAAACTTTTGAAAATCATGATCAAGTGAAAAGTGCGTTTCACGAGAGATTTGTTTCCATCAAAGCTCAGAGTTTTTCAGTTCGGGGATAAAAAAGTTGGTGTCATGTTGGGAAAAAATGTGTAGAAAAAGAAGGTAAATACTTCGAATAAAATTATCTTGTTTTCATACCGTATTTTTAATAACAATCCTTTACCTTGAAAACGGACATTTCATGTGACACAACCCAATACTACTAAAAGTGTTTCTAATGTTAAATTTTTAAGTTTGTATGTAATGTAATGTATCGAACCGCAGCATTAGACAGATCATTCCTAATCCGCTCCTCTTTTGTATGAGTTCCATTCTTCATATCTTCGCCATTCTGATACTCTTCAGACCTTCAAATCCCGTCTATTTGATCACTTCTTCTCTATTCAATTTTCAAATAACCATAAACCGATTTGCTTATTTCTATTAAATTAAAACATATAAAAACGATTATTTAAATATAATATTTTATATTGTGGTGCACTTGCACATTTAACTTTATTATTTCATTAATATTCCATCAATATGTTTTAATTTATTACTATTGTTCACTTTTGTTTTTTATTCCTATTATTTTTGTACTCTAAGGCACTAAATTTCTTTTTTTATGTTTTGTAATATTATTCTGAAGAGACTTATACTAGAATAAATAAATGATTATTTTATATTGTTTATGTAATGAATACTATTAAACATGATTCTTCACTTGCGTTTGATTATTTGATTGATTGATTGCAACATGTTAAATGACCATAGATAAGATATTTTTTCCCTTTCATTCAAAACTTGTACTGGCATAATATTTTGATTATATAAATGTTAGATGGGATTTAAGTTTTGATTATAGTGAAAAGCTTCAGTTCCTTTAAACAATTATTTTTATTCCGTATTCTGCCAGGATTTTGCGAAGCTTGGTTGATCGTTCTATCAAACTATACTAACTCAGATCAGACTAATCCACAGACGCAGAATTTTTTTATACAACTATAATATTTGAATAATAAAGAAAAATACATTATCTTATAGAATAATACAGATTATAAACTTTGACTGCACTGCCGCGTTTGAGAAAATCTGTAAAAAGGTGTAAAACGCACGGTGTAAAGTAGATTTTCCGGCCTGCCAATTTTGGTAAAAAGTTTTTGTAACAGACGTACAGTTGTCTTGAATATAACATTTCAGTTACGTACAATTTTGGTTTTCGTGCTAGACTTACCATCTACAAACATAGATGAGGCGGCACTCAGCCATTTCCATTCGCTAAGTAATGTTAAGGGCGCAGGGCCAGTCCACCCACAAACACAGTAACATAGATCTTTTTGCGGGGCTTGGTTATTTGGACCTAAAATGTTTATTTCCAGTGAAAACTGAAAATTTTCCTGGTCGCAATACCTCTCTCTTACTATATATTTTATATATATTTTAAGTGAAAGTAAAAAAAAGATAATATAATTGATTAGTGATGAAAATTCAGATAAAATGGGAATATTTCACAACAATAATAAGACAAAACTGTTCTCAGGTTGGAAATTCGTGTAATTTATCTTTACAAATTTCTCTTATTTAAATTTAAAACTACGAAGGGTTTCCCGCATTTTGTGGGACATCACCTCCTCACGTTAGTTTTCCTGAAACATAATATGTACTTTTAATAACTTTAACAACTCAAGTAAGTATTCCTTTGGGTATTATAGAAACTTACTGTTTAAAAAAACTTTCGCAACATATTTCTCATATGATTTCCTGCAGGCATGAAGGTTTCGCCTACTCTCATTTTTTTGTCTTCTTCTGAATATGTAAAAAAGCTTAGTTATAATAACAAAGATTAAAAAAAAAAAACATAGTTACTATAATTATTTTTAGAATGATCTCAAATTCACTTCACGATATCACCTTAGAATAAGAAAATTATATATTTGTTTTATATGCTTGCAATAAATACAAGTAATTGTAACAAAATACAATAGAATATCAGAGAAGTAAAAAAATCATTATCAGGTTATAATTATCCCTTCTTTCCTTTTTTACATAAAGTTACCTAAGTCAAAAGTATAGTATCTATCAAATGGTATTAAAAAGAAAAAACAATCTTAACAGCGTTTCTAAATTTAAGAACGGCATCCGGATCGAAATATATATCATCTTATCATTATTTCCTTTGAATAACTTTGTTATTTGATGTTTGAACTATTTTTTTATTATTATTTTTTTTTCGGAAAATGGTGTAAGTGAAAACGTTTGGTAGGAATTAGTATGTCTTTCCAAAACATGCTGGATATTAAGGGCGTACAGGGCTTGGTTCCAAAAGGGTATTTACTATAGCCCTAAGCATTTAGAATTAAATGGTATGCATCTGATGTTTTATTTTAGGTGCCTCTTACCGTTCAAGTCCGTAGCTTCGGAATGCTTAGAGAATAGAACGGTGTGATTTCAAAACTCAAGAAAATGTTTGTTTACTATTTTGGATATTTTTATTTTTCATTAATAAGGCTCTCTGTGATTGAAAATTGATTTTTAATTCTTTGAAAACGTCTAAAACTCATTGATAATTCGATTTTAATATCATGGTTATTATTTGTATGTTCAAATATTTTAAGATAAAAAAAAAAAAAAAATATATATATATATATATATATATATATATATATATATATATATATATATATACATATACACGTGCACAGTAATATGTTTGTTACTAAACAAATAATGTATTAATTGAATAAAAAATATTTTGAAACTCAATATCTCGTTAATGATATGAAGTATTTTTTTAAATGTATTTAGTGTATGTTTAATAAAGACGATTAAGTTTATTCTGTTTTATTTTATTCTTTAAACTATTATGTGAATTTATCTTTCTTATTGAGTATATGAGACAGCGAAGATTCCTAATTTCGAAATATAAACCCTTAAAAAGAATTTATATCCCTAACGAGTTAAATTGGTAACTTGAAAATCATTAGTTATCTTAAGAATTTGATACAATTTAGATTTAGATGATTATTATTTTTATTGAACGTATAAAAAGGCAAGGTTACATTAAAAAAAAAGTTGTTTATGCAAGGCATCGAATCATTTAAACTTTTGTAATTTATACTAAGAACTGTGGATCTAACGTAACGTGGCACCAAAATGGAAAAAAAAAGAAAAACAGTCAATTATCTTTTTGTTTTAAAATGATATAAAAGGTGTAGAATACGGAAAAAGAAATTGTTAAAAAATAGACTCGTTTTATTTAAATTTTCCTTTATATAGAGATATTTGAAATTTAATTTTTAAGAAATATTCGTGACTTTAGATGACCTCGTTTTTATTAGTAGTAGTACATAAAACTCCAAAACCATCCAATTAGTGATTCTAGATCAATTGAAATAGAGATAAAACCTAAACTGGATATTAGGGAAATGAATTCCCGGTATTATGAGGAACTTACAAGAAATGTCAAAGGGATCTGTTTAATATAAGAGAGTAGGAAGGAAGCTTATGAGTATGCTCACGAAATAGAAAAAGTGGAAAAAAGAACGTAAAGCAAGGAGGATCAAGGACACATGGTAGTCTAAAAGGTATTTAAATGTGAGATTCTAGATTCGGAGCCAATTTCACACGCGATGTCAAGACCTGGACAGAGTTCTGGAGGGAAAGAAATGAAACCATAGAATTAAATAAAACAGTTAAATATTTAACTCAAGTTAATTGCCAATTTTTTTTTTTTTTTTTTTTTTATTAAATATTTTTATTTCTGTAAATATGAAAATGTTGCAAATCTCGCAGTTGCTCCACGACCGGTAATATGATTTTCGGTAAAGCGACTAGCTAAGTATTAAAATAATGAAATGTAATGAAAAGTAATTTTATTCTGGGACTAGAAGTCCCCTAAGAACAACAAGAAAAGTACAATATAAATGATAATTGGTCATTTAAGACTTCAGTTTAACAATAATAGACAGATTTTGTGACAATGAATAGTTATCAGCTATAGCTTTTAAATATTACATATGTTGGGAAGATTGGTACTTTAGGAGATAAAGAAATATTTGGTGCTTGAAAGTGGATAATGATAATAAAGAATGGATATAGGCAAGGGATTTCAAAATAGAGTAGCACGAATGACAAAGGATTTTGGACAAAGGAGACGGATCTGTGAGAAGGTAAATACAATTTTATGGGTTGGGATCTAGTGTTTACAGAATATACAGAGGAACAAGTGGTAAGCATATCAAGAATATAAGGAGGTTTTTTAGTTTTGAAAATTCGGAAGAGACAGACACAAAGGAGGTAGTGTCGACGGAAAGCGGAATAGAGCCAATTAAACCAGGTATACCTACTAGAAACATGGGAGCGTCTGGGAATACCACATGTGAATCTAATGAAACAATTCATAAGTCATTTGAGTCTCATATCAAATTTCTCAGACAGCCCGCCATATATGAGGCAACCGTAGTCAAACTGGGGGAAAATGAGTTTAGAGACGAGCAAGCGGGTTTTAGTTGGAAGAAAATCATGAAATCTTAGAAATTGTTTCAAGACAGCGATGGATTTTCGGTTGATTTGAGAAATAACATTACTCCCAGATAGGTTTTGATCAATAATGACTCCAAGGTTTCTTACTGAGCTGTGGGAGTGGATAGGTATGCTGTTGAGATAAAGGAAGAGAATGCACAAGGTTTTTTTTTCTTCAGGTTGGTTTTTCCAGCATTCAACTTCAAATCATTTGTCGTAGCCCATGCATTGATGTTGACACCATCTTGTTGTAGTTTTTGGATAGCCTTTAGCATTTCGGAAGGATGGAAAGAATGATAGATTTGCAGATCATCGGGTATTGTGAGTGGCGGATGCAGTATGGGAGATCATTGATATATATATAAAAAAGAGTTAAATACAGAATTATGAAGAGATTAATCAGATCAAAAATTTAAAATTGCTATAAGAAAATGATTTTCTAGTTTCTATCAAAATTCTTATATTTTATCTAGCATGGCAACCGTATCATATTATAACCAAGTTTCTAAATCACGTACGTATTTATGGATTTTCATTCACATTATTTAGAATAATTAGTTCTAAGACCCTCACACGGATTAAGAAGATGGGTAGAATGTAAGATCTTCAATTATTTTAAATCACTGTTTAATTAAAAAACAAATTAATGGTATTAAGTCGAGGTGAAAAGATATATCGTCGCCTTGTCATTCTTCTTCATTAAGAGGTGTTTCATTTCCTTCAGGCAGACTAGCAATAAAATGTAAATTTATCCTTATTACTTAGATGGATTAAACCTTTCTACTACGTTATTCGGGTGTCCCAGTGCAGAAATTGTTTTTCTCTTTTTCACGAAAATTTTATTGTGTGTGTGTGTTTTTTTAAAAATTGTTATATGGTATATAAAATACCTATAACCCTAAATTTCCAGCCTCTTTTCCCTATCCTACATTTTTTTTTTTTTTTATCGGGATTTTAGTATTTCTATATAAACAATATTCAAATAATTTAAATGTCATTCGTACTTCAAAAATCTAGTGCCGGCAACATACGACCTTTAAATACCTCGTCTGTTAAAATCAATTTAAGAAATTTTAATAAAAACGTGTATTCAGTTTTGTTGCAAACTCACGTGTAAAATCTCAGACGTACAGTTGTCTTAAATATAAAATTTCAGCTACCTACCATTTTTGCTTTCGTGCTAGACTTAACACCCACAAATGTGTTTCTGTGGATGTGGCGTCACTTAGACATTTCCCTCAAAGAAATAAGGGGCGCGTTAATATAATTAAATAGGACTCGCAGTCCACAGTGGGGCAAGCCTATTCATTTGGTAGACATAAATCCAATTTCTGAAATTTGAATCTTGAACTTTTATAGATTCTTAAAGTATATTTTTATTGAAAGAATAAAAAAAAATAAAACATTTAAAAACGAAAATCACTCAGAAATCTACAACCACAGAAATAAACTAAAAGGTTTATAGTTTACTTTTTATTAACAATTACTTGCGAGCTCGTGGCGGATTACGAGGCATTTTTTTTTTTTTTTTTAATTTTTTTCAATTCAGCTTTAGCTTTTTTTCAATTGTTGTGATTAATTCCAGTTTCTTTGTTTTAAATATTTGTTTATACTTTATGAGCGTATTATTATCTTTAATTCTCATAAATTGTAAAAATACATTATTCCCTTTTGCTCTAAATTGGCTGATAAATTAATTTTTTTTCCACTTTTTTCATTCAATATTTTACTAAACCAACATATATATATATATATTGTAATTGATAATTATGTACAAATATAATTAGTAAAAGGAACTATTTATAATATTTTGAATAAAAATTTATATGGATTTTGTTCATTTTTTTTTTTTTTTTGCCAATTAAATGGTACCTACTGCTCTTATTTGGAAAAGGTGGATTTTGGTTTTTCCCCAAAACTCTGTTATCCTTTTATACGGTTGCTCCTATCAAAAAAAGGGTCCTAAGTAAGAGTTGCTGGAAAAAAAGGGCGTGGAATCAATTTACGACGTCAAATCCTAGGGTTCCAATTTAAAAAAAAAGTGTCTTCTGTGCTACCCTGTACATCAAAATTAAAATCTAAATACAGAAATCTATTCCTCGTTAAAAAATAATGGGGGTCTACATTTAACTTTTTTTTCGTACGGCTAACAGTCTGGCCATATCGCTACAATGTCCAATTATGTGTAGAAACATTCATGAACTGAAATTCGAAAAAAATCCCTTACAATTTTTATGTTAGTGAAAGTAATAATAACAATAATAAAATTTCAATATCTCTAACAATGTCAGTAAATATTAATATGAATCGAATTGGATGCTGAATTGGTTAGCTATGAGAACAAAGTAACATGGTACTTTATAAAATTGGCCTAGAAACTAACATTGATTTACGGCTACTTCGTTTTCACGGATTAAGAACTTAATGAAGTTTGCAGTGAAAAGTTTGTAAATTATTACTTGGCTACTAAAGTCGACTTCATCAATTAGACATAGAACAAGAGTTGAAAATAAGAACCCCTCTCATCGAAGTTTGGAAAACTGCAATCATTCGGAAGAAAGCAAGAAAAATAATAAAACTTACTATATTAAATTTAAATAGCATGATTTTTAAATATCTATATTTTCGTTATTTCACACAATATTTACGTTAAGATTATAAATTAGTAAATTAAAAAATCTGGTGCGCGCAACACACTACTTTTATTTCCCTACACTGTTATAATCTATTTATTAATTACAAAAAAAAATCAATTACATTGAGTTTCAATAGAAACATTTGTTTAATTAAATAATAAATACTAATTATATTAGTATCTACGATAATAGATATTAATATAATTAGATAATAATCCCGCCAAGTTAACTTTTACGATTTTACGTTAAAGGTAATATTTTTTTTCAAAAATCTTTAGCGGTATGAGAGTATGTTATACAACTGTAATTTTTTTTTTTTTTTTTTAAACTAAAATTGCATTAAAAATATGTTTGCTCTTTTCTTCGGTAGTTGGGGATTTAATTCGTTCAACCAATGTATTTATTCGTTTTTAATCAATCATAAATTGATGGTATGTTTATTTTAATATAATCTATAAAATTAAAGGTACTTTAGATACTTTTAAATATTTGAAATATTTAAGCCCTATCTGACTAGTTCAATCAGAAAGAAACCTGCATGATAATGAAGCCCATTAATTTTTATATAGGGTGTTTAATTAAAATCGTCAGAGCCGTTTTTGAGAAAATCGTGAAAGGTTGCAAAATGCATAGTACTTGTATAAGTAGCACTTCCGGCTTTAGTGTGCCTATGTTAAATTTTAGATTGATACGGCGAGTTTAATCAAAATCGTTAGAGTCTTAAGTGAAAGTATTATATGGCCTGAGGTAAACCTTCATTCTCTGCTGCAAAGTCTACTAGTAATGATCTTCAGATCCTCTGCTAAGGGTTTTATTTTGATAACCGAATAACACGAAATCCTCTTACAAAACGGAAATGACGAGAAAACGTTTAGAAACATCAAAGCTTCTTCCAGAACCGTAAAATAGTTTACTTTAAAATGCCTCTTTAAATAAGAAACTGTTTACAAAGGGTGGATTATTCATTTGTATGAATGTCAACCGTTAATTATCACCTTCCAAACAATAATGTTTGTTTACGTCTGTGGCATTTCGATGCTTTGAAATAATTCAATTTTTACTACGATGTCAACACGTGATGTTCGTATGATCCTGAGTTTAATAAGGCCGAAGTAGGGCCCAGACGGCCAGAAATATCAATAGAATCTGGGACGAGGAGATTGAGTACATTGTACAACCGTGTTAAAAAAAAAAAAAAATAATCGGGAGGGAGACTTCAGCCATAGAAGAAAAAGGAGGTCGTGAAAGGACTTGAATTTTCATACAACTGGACCACCACTTACTTGAAAGAAAATGAATGTACAAGGGAATAAGTTAATCAATTCTAAAGATGGGAAATTCTATTTTCAGGGAATGAAAAAGGTGCTAACACGCTGGAAAAATGCAACGATATAAGTGGAGACAGTTTTGATTTAAAAAAAAAAGCTGTAAATCTTTTTTATTCCGAAGAAATGGAAACTTTGTTACTAATTAAATCCAATATGCTTGCAGATATTATAATATATATATATATATAGTATATTTAAATATCAATTCATTCACGATGAAGCCCTTTAAACTACATATTCTAAAGAATAAGTTTTTTACTACAAAATTAGTAATTCACAACTCAGTTTAAAAATTAAGATGGCATAGCCTAGTTACGAAACCATATTATAGTACAGATCCGTGTAAACATAAAAATATAAACAATAAAGCCAAATTTCCGTTTAATTTTAGGCCTCAACCAACTTAACATTCTTATATGCCTATGCTACAACTTATATTTCAGGAAGAATTTTTTGATAACTCGTGGTTACAGAAAATGAATATTTCCCATTTAAATAAAAGCTAAATTTCACTGAATTTTACTTATAAACCTTAAGGAAAGAACGCCCTTAATGATGTCGAAAACCCTATTAAAATCCGTCTTGTGGTTTAGAAAGAGCTAGCGGAAACCAAAATCGCGTTATAATTTTATATTATATATTATATATATATATATATATATATATATATATATATATATATATATATATATATATATAATATAATAGAATAGAAAATAAACTTTATTCTGGGACAATGTCCCTTCAGAATAACATTAGTGGTCAAAATAATAATTTATATCTGGCCTAAAACAATATATAACTACATTTAAATAACAAAAAACAAGAAGAAAAAAAAATTAATAAAAGGTCATTGTGACATCTCTATGTACATATTCAAAAAAAAAAAAAATAATCAACCTAAAATATATCTTTTACACCTCATTAAAGTATATAAACAAATCACCTCACATAAATAGGCATAATAAAAATTAAAAATTAGCTTACATCGGACTGGAGAGAAAGTAAATATTGAAAGAGGAGGGATTTGAATGATGGTAGGGAAGGAGCATGTCGGATGTTTGAAGGGAGAGTATTCCATAAGGCAGTGGAACGGGCTAAAAAGGAGCAATCGTATTTTTTGGTTCTGTGGAAAGGAGTTTGGAGGTCAGACAGACGGGATCTTGTTTCCTGGTGATGGGTTGAGGATTTAAATACCAGAAGGCTGTAGACGTAAAATGGGTGGTGGGAGTTAATGATTCGATAAAGGAATGATCCAAGGAAATATTATCTTCGAAGGTTTGGGGTTAACCACTTTAACTCGTCGTAGAGGTGGGATACATGAGACCGTCTCGAGGTGCCGAACACAAATCTTAAAATATATATATGACGATTAAAGACATTATAGAAAGTGGATTTTTTAAAAAAGTTGCCTTAGCACATATTACAGCCTCAAATATTTTAGTCTCATACGACTAATCGTTTATCAGTTAACAAAATCACATATTAACATGACGTGACTATTGTTTCCTTCCGTTCAAGATTAACCTTTTTTGATAATAATTTAAATATAACTTGAAATGTGAATTGTTAAAATAATTATAATAAGGATGAAATATATCAACAAAAGATTTATCGTTATTTGCAACTTTTAGATCAAATGTTTAGAAATATTTACCTTCCAAGGTCACATCTTCTTCTGCACCTTTTTTATTTTTTGACTCTTTATTCACTTCTCTAATGGCATCTATAGGAGGACAAAATAAATAATACGATTTATTTTTAATCTTAAAACGACCGAAAACCAGTAGAATATTAGTATAAAATCGTATAAAAGATATTGTATAACCTATAAATTTTAAAACAATTTTAGAAAAAAATAATCTGTGATGAAAACTCCAAAACATGCATAAACATATATTTTAGAATATTTTTTATAATAATGGCACTTAATTCTGTAATATTGCCTATTTGTTTCATGAGACAATGTCATTAATCACGTTAACTATTATTTAATAATAGCGCCTTTCTCTAAAGTAGATTTTGGTGAAAATGTCGCCTTAACTGAAATAGCAGCCTTAAATATTTCAGATTTGTGTAACTTTTGTGATATTTCAAATTTGTGAGCTGAAAGAACACTCACCGATTAGTTAGCTAAAATCCTACAGAAATTAGGATAAACTAAACCCGTTCAAGAAGTATCAATCGACTATAAAACAACCGTACTGAAATCTTCTGATATAAAATATATCTAACTAAAGGTATATTATTCCCCTTTTATCCCAGATCGTTAAATTAAATTCAATATATACACTTCTAGCATACATAAACGGTAAAAAAATGTACTTAAAAATATTTGTGTACTAAAATTTGAAGATAAAAGTAGAAAATAATAGATAGCATATTTTTTGTAATAATGGAATTGCATAGTTTAAGAGTAAATCTCATTTTCATAAAACAACTTTATAAAACATGTTAACTATTAAGGGTATTTACATTTTTATTGAAAGTTTATTTTATTAAAAACTTTCACACAATATTACGAATATTTTACAAAAATAATTTACCGCATGTAAGAAATAATTATCGTATTGTGTAACTTTCATTTCTGATTCTCAGAAATACATACCTTCTACGTTTAAGGAATCTTCTTCATGGGCCATTCTAGTATTTGACCCTTTATTTACTGCTCTAAGGGCATCTATAGGAGAAAAAAAAGTAATGATAGTTATTTTCAATTTAATTCTTTTTAGCATGAATTATCATCCTGATTAGGATAAAGTATTTATGATAGAGAGTAAAATATAACTTGGAAATCACAAGCTGTAGCTTATTTAGTAATAATGCTTAGTTAAATTTTATATTCTGCTTAATCAAGTACCTTTAATATCAAATTAAATCTCAATTAATTTAGCTCATAATCTATGATGGCTACTAAAAAGTGTACGTTTTTTTTCTTCGTTAAAATGTAAATGGTATGAGACGCTCAAGGATCGGTTAGCTAAACTCTTAAAGAAACAATAATGAAATAAATCGGTTCAAGAAGTGTTACCTTCCACGTTTAAGGAATCTTCTTCATGGGCTATTTTAGTTCTTGACCCTTTATTCACTGCTCTAAGGGCATCTATAGGAGAAAAAAAAAATCATGAGAGTTATTTTCAATTTGAAAATTTCCCAAAACCTGTGGTATGTCAAAATGAACACCATATAATATATATTTATGTATCATTAGAACGACAAGCCTTTATAGCATGAATTATCATCCCGATTAGGATAACGTATTAATGATAGAGAGTAATATATGAACTTGGAAATCACAAGTTATTATGCTTAGTTAAATTTGTTATTCAGCTTCATCAAGTACCTTTTATATATAATTAAACCCAAAATTAAATTAGCCCCTTAGCTATGATGGCAACTAAAAAATGATGTACCGCCAATAGTTGAAGTAACTATCTAATAATACGATTTGTCTTTAAACTGTACACGCCCAGAGACGCTCAAAGATCCGTTAACTAAAATGTTAAAGACACAATAATAAACTAAATCGGTTCAAGAAGTCTTAATACTCTAAAAAGCAACCGTACTGAACTTTTCTGGTATGGAATATATCTCACTTAAGATATATTATTCTACTTTATCCGGAATCGTTAAGTTAAATTCAAAGTATAAACTTCTATCCAAGATATAAACGTAATAAAAAATATACTATAAACAATTATCTGTGAATTTTCTGAAGGTTAGAATTATCACTTTTAAGAGTGATTTTTATGCATCTGAAGATGCTAAAAGTTTACAAAAATAATTTACCGCAGGTAAGAGATAATTATCGTATTGTGTAACTTTTATTTCTGATTCTCAGAAATACTTACCTTCCACGTTTAAAGAATCTTCTTCATGGGCTATTTTAGTTCTTGACCCTTTATTTACTGCTCTAAGGGCATCTATAGGAGAAAAAAAAAATGTCATGAGAGTTATTTCCGATTTGAAAATTTCCCAAAACCTGTGGTATGTCAATATGAACACCATATAAAATATATTTATGTATCATTAGAACGTCAAGCCTTTATAGCATGAATTATCATCCTGATTAGGATAAAGTATTTATGATAGAGAGTAAAATATCAACTTGGATATCACAAGCTGTTGCTTATTTAGTAATAATGCTTAGTTAAATTTTTTATTCTGCTTAATCAAGTACCTTTAATATCAAACTAAATCCCAATTAATATTGGGCATAATCTATGATGGCAACTCAAAAGTATACGTTTTTTTTTTTTTTTTTTGTTAAACTGTACACTTCCAGAGACGCTCAAGGATCGCATAGCTAAAATCTTAAAGAAACAATAATAAAGTAAATCGGTTCAAGAAGTCTTAATACTCTAAAAAGCAACCGTAATGAACTTTTCTGGTATGGAATATATCTCGCTTAAGATATATATTCTACTTTATCCTGAATCGTTAATTTAAATTCAACGTATAAACTTCTATTCAATATATAAACAGTAATAAAAAATTTACTTAATATACTAAAAAAAATTATCTGTGTACAAATATTTGAAAAAAAAATTATTAAATCATTAATAGCATATTTTTTGTTATAATGGAATTGTATCGTATGCCAATAGTACAAGTAACAATCTAATAATACTTTCTTGCCTTTAAACTGTACACATCCAGAGAATTTATCCGGAATCGTTATGTTAAATTCAACGTATAAACTTCTATTCAATACTTACCTTGCACGTTCATAGAATCTTCTTCATGGGCCATTCTTGTTTTTGACCCTTTATTTACTGCTCTAAGGGCATCTAGGGGAGAAAAAAAAAGTCATGAGAGTTATTTTCAATTTCAAAATTGCCCATTACCTGTGGTATGTCAATACGAACACCATATAGAATATATTTATGTATCATTAGAACGTCAATCCTTTATAGTATGAATTATTATCATGATTAGGATAACGTATTTATGATAGAGAGTAATATATGAACTTGGAAATCACAAGTTATTACGCTTAATTAAATTTGTAATCATCGTTTATCAAGTACCTTTTATATCTAAGAAACCTATAATTAATTTAGCCCGTAAGCTCTAATAGCAACTGAAAAATGTTTTACCGCCAATAGTAAACTCCATCATCGAATAATACGTTTTACAAAAATTAAAATGTTAACGGCAGGAGACGCTCAAGGATCAGTTACCTAAAGTCTTAAAGAAACAATAATAAAGTAAATCGGTTCAAGAAGTCTTAATACTCTAAAAAGCAACCGTACTAAAATTTTATGATACAGAATATATCTCACTTAAGATATATTATTCTCCCACATCCGGGATCGTTAATATAAATTCAACGTATAAACTTCTATTCATTATTTAAACGGTAATAAAAATATACTAAAAACAATTATCTGTGAATTTTCTGAAGGTTAATATTATCCTTTTTAGGAGCGATTTAAATAAATCTGTATATGCGAATATTTAAATAAAATAATTTACCACATGTAAGAAATAATTATCGTATGGTGTAACTTTCATTTCTGATTCTCAGAAATACTTACTTTCCACGTTTAAAGAATCTTCTTCATGGGCTATTTTAGTTCTTGACCCTTTATTTACAGCTCTAAGGGCATCTATAGGAGAAAAAAAAAGTCATGAGAGTTATTTTCAATTTAAAAATTGCCCATTACCTGTGGTATGTCAATATGAACACCATATAAAATATATTTATGTATCATTAGAACGTCAAACCTTTATAGCATGAATTATCATCCTGATTAGGATAACGTATTTATGATAGAGAGTAATATACAACATGGAAATCACAAGTTATTATAGCTAATTAAATTTGTTATACAGCTTCATTATGTACCATTTATTTATAATTAAACCCAATATTAATTTAGCCCCTTAGCTATGATGGCAACTAAAAAATGATGTACTGCCCATAGTACAAGTAACTATCTAATATACGATCTTGTCTTTAAACTGTACACATCCAGAGACGCTCAAGGACCAGTTACATTAAATCTTAAAGAAACAATAATAAACTAAATCGGTTCAAGAAGTTTTAATCACCTTCAAAGCAATCGAACTGAAATTGTTGGTATGGAATATATCTCACATAAGATATATTATTCTAATTTATCCGGATTCGTTATGTTAAATTCAACGTATGAACTTCTATTCAAGATATAAACCGTTATAAAAATTTACTAAAAACAATTATCTGTGTATTGTCTGACGGTTAAAAATATCATTTTTAAGAGTGATTTATATGCATCTGAATTTTCGAATTGTTTACAAAAATAATTTACCGCATGTAAGAGATAATTATCGTATTGTGTAACTTTCATCTCTGATTCTCAGAAATACTTACCTTGCACGTTCATAGAATCTTCTTCACGGGCCATTCTAGTTTTTGACTCTTTATTTACTGCTCTAAGGGCATCTAGGAGAGAAAAAAAAAAGTCATGAGAGTTATTTTCAATTTAAAAACTGCCCATTACCTGTGGTATGTCAATACGAACACCATATAAAATATATTTATGTATCATTAGAACGTCAAACCTTAATAGCATGAATTACCATCCTGATTAGGATAACGTATTTATGATAGAGAGTAATATATGAACTTGGAAATCACAAGTTACTATGCTTAATTAAATTTGTTATTCAGCTTTATCAAGTACCTTTCATATATAATTATACCCAAAATTAATTTAACCCCTTAGCTATGATGGCAACTAAAAAATGATGTACCACCAATAGTTGAAGTAACTATCCAATAATACGTTCTTGTCTTTAAACTGTACACGTGTACAACTATACAGAGACGCTCTAAGATCGGTTAGCTAAAATCTTAAAGAAACAATAATAAACTAAATCGATTCTAGAAGTCTTAATACTCTAAAAAGTAATCGTACTGAACTTTTCTGGTATGGAATATATCTCAATTAAGATATATTATTCTAATTTATCCGGGATCGTTGATTCTCTGATTATCCTTACCTTGCACGTTTAAAGAATCTTCTTCATGGGCCATTCTAGTTTTTGACCCTTTATTTACTGCTCTAAGGGCATCTAGGGGAGAAAAAAAAAGTAATATGAGTTATTTTCAATTTGAAATAGCCCAAAACCTGTGGTATGTCAATATGAACACCATATAAAATATATTCAAGTATATTTAGTACGTGAATCCTTTTTAGCATAAATTAACATCCTTATTAGGTTAGAGTGTTTATCATAGAGAGTAAAATATCAACTTGGAAATCACAAGCTGTTGCTTATTTAGTAATAATGCTTATTTAATTTTTTTATTCTGCTTAATCAAGTACCTTTAATATCAAACTAAATCCCAATTAATTTTGGGCATAATCTATGATGGCAACTCAAAAGTATACGTTTATTTTATTTTTTTGTTAAACTGTACACGTCCAGAGACGCTCAAGGATCGCATAGCTAAAATCTTAAAGACACAATAATAAACTAAATCGGTTCAAGAAGTCTTAATCGTCAAAAAGCAACCGAACCGAAAGTTTCTTATATAGAATATATCTCACTTAAGATATATTATTCTCCCTAATCCGGGGTCGTTAAATTAAATTCAACATATAAACTTCTATTCAATATATAGACTGTACCGTAAAAATATACTAAAAAAATTATCTGTGTACTAATATTTGAAAACAAAAGTATTAAATCATTAATAGCATATTTTTTGTTATAATGGAATTGTATCGTATAAGAGTGCCTATATAAAACAAGTATATTAAACCTTTTTATTGAAAATTTATTTTTTTTAAATCTTTGTCGTGATATATATATATATATATATATACAGCCTTGAATATCTCAGTTCCGTACAACTTACCGTTTTTTAAGCTAAAAGAACAACATATTAATTTAAGAGGATTATTTGTTTTCCTGACGGTCAAAATTATACTTTTTAAGAGTGATTTAAATACGTCTGAACATGCGGATAGTTAAAAAAAATAATGAACGGCATGTACGAGAAACTTATCATTTTACGCAAATTGGTGATGCTTAGAAATACTTACCTTCCACGTTTAAAGCACCTTCTTCATTGCCATTTTTATCATTTTTATCGTTTTCATCTGGATTCACTTTTCTATGGAGGGCATCTGTTTGAGGAACAAAAAGATAATAAGATTTATTTTCATTTAAAAAATTGCCAAAAACCTTGTGGTATGTCAATATGAACACCATATAAAATATATTTAGGTGTCATTAGTACGTGAATCCTTTTTAGTAGGGAATAACATTCTTATTAGGATTAAGTATTTATGATGAAGAGTTAAATTTGGAACTTAAAAACTACTGCTGACATATTGTTGCTTAACTTGTTACTAGCAACTTTCAAATCTTCTCAGTTAAACTCTCTACATATAAAATATATTTTTATTATACTTAATAAACTATGTTTTAAGACAATTGTCTGACCATTAATTATTAATTATCACAATTTTTTCAAAGTCAATTAATATTCAAATTAAAACATTTTGCTTGAGAGATATGTATGGTGTCATTCCTGATATAATGTTTTACTTTGGCATTTCCAAATTATATATACTGCTAATGATAGAAGGATCGTTGACTGTAGATTGAGTATTAGAATTAGAGTATGGCAAGGCGCAAATATCCATGCATAAGTGATGCCACTAATGATCAATAATGACTTTACCCTAATTTCAAAAATTAAGATCTTTTTTTGTGCAGACTATATATCATATATCATATTTCGGTGAAACTTCCGTTTTAGTCCACACCTAGATTTACGATTATTTTTGATGATTTTTAAGAATAGTTATCCAGTTGGCTAATGCGCTTCAAATAACTGGAGATTGACTCAGAATCTCAAGCAGAAACCATATTCATATTATTGAAGTAGGGAAGAACGTCTTGAAACCGAAAACAATGTAACTCACAAGTTGTTACATAATTAGTTTTACTTGCTATAGTCAGCTTACAAATCTCCTCTGCTTGAGTATCTTCGTGTTAATGTTGTTATTATGCTTTATCAAGTATATATTTCTAGGGGGAGCCCGTGGCTGTGTGGCTAGCGCGCTAGTGTCTCAGGCTAAAGGTTCTGAGTTCGAATCCCAGTCCCGGCGGGGCAATATTCTCATAATAGAGTATAATCGAATGGGGATACACTCACAGCCTCAATTGAATACCATTTTTATTTAACTCTCTAGGTAAGATAGCGGTTTAAAGATGTGTTGCGAATATTAACAACTACCATAAAATAATTCTTTCTTGTCGTTAAACTGTACATAGTACGAGGCGCTTAAACATCGGTTAGCTAAAATCGTACAGAAACCAAAATAAACTAAATCAGATAATCAATATCAGAAGACATAATCGCCGACTAATTTAAAAATTTAGCAAAAAAAATATTTTTAGTAGTTTTTTTCTGTAATAATTGCATTTAGAGTGCCTATTCCTTATGAAAAGGATATTATATTTTTATTCGTATCAGCCAACAAGGACCCGACCCCCCGCTTATTATCTTTTCTATTTTATCTTCCCACACCTTTTATCCTCCTTCTAGCCAAATATATTTTCATCTTCCTGGACTCATCCTCTTCATGATTCTTAGCCAATTTTCTCCCTCCTTTTCTCCTTCCTGTAAGAATCCCAACTTCTTTTAGTTTTTTTTTTGTTTTTTTTCTAATAAACTCTCCATCCAAGCAGTCCTTTTATATTTTTGACTTTTATAAAAGAAAATTAATAAATTAAATATTTTCGTTTTTGAGCAACATATTACTTAACAAGATTTTTCTTTTTTCTTTGACGGTTAAGATACCCTTTTTAAGGCTGATTTAAATATAAGTTTAATATGTGAATTTAAAAAAAGAGTATTAATAATGATGAATTGCTTGTACGAGAGATTTATCGTTTTACGCAACATTCAGTTCTGATGATTAGAAATACTCACCTTCCACGTTTAAAGAATCTTCTTCGTGGGCATTTTTAGAGTTTATTCCTTCTATCGGTCCTCTAAGGGCATCTAGGTGAGAAAAAAATAATAAGATTTATTTACAAGTTAAAATGGTCAAAAATATAAGTTATGTCTAAATGAACACCACTTAAAAGATATTTAAGCGTCATTAGAACGTCAATCCTTTTTAGCAGATAAATAAAAACACTCACAAGGATTAGGTATTTATGATGGAGAGTAAAATTTGGAACTAGGAACTAACAACTTGTTGCCTTATTAGTCTTACTTGTTATAATCAAGTTGCGAATCTCCTTTGTTTAGTTATCTGCGTATTAATTTTGTTATTATGCTATATCTAGTACCTTTTGTATACAATTAAATCCCTTATTTAAATTAAAACCCTAACTTAAAAATGTGTTGCAAATAGTAACAGCTATCATCAAATAATTCTTCCTTGTCATTAAACTATGCATGGTATGATACGCTTAAGGTTCAGTTAACAAAAATACCTTCAGAAATAAACTAAATCAAATTAGACAATCGGTTTCAGAAGACATAATCGCCTACAATTTTCAAAATTAAGTAAAAAATATTTATAGTATATTTTCTGTAAAATTATCATTTAATCTATAATAGTGACAATTCTTCATAAATAGAATATTAAATTATATCATTTATTTATTTTTTCATTATGCTTTATAGAGTATCTGTTGTATAAAATTAAATGCCTTCTTAATATAATCTCCTAACAGAGAAATGTGCTGCGAATTGTACCCCCCCCCCATCATTAAATAATACGTTTTTGACATTAAACTATACATGGTACGAGGCGCTTAAGGTTCGGTTAGCTAAAATCCTAGAAATAAAAATAAATTAAATCTGAAAATCGGTTTCAGAAGTCTTAATCACCGACAAATTTCAAAATTGAGTAAAAAAATTTTGTTAGTATATTTTCTTCAATAATCGAATTTTATCCTATAATAGTTACTGTTCTTTAAGAGTTTTTTTTTTTTTTTTACACGATTCAACAAACAAGGACCCCGCCACTAACTTAACTAATTCTTCTTCCCACACCTCTTATCTTCTTTCTTTTACTCCAATATGCTTTCATCTTCTTGGTGTGCTCCTGTTTCTGTTCCTCAGTCCATTTTTTTCTTCCCAAACCTGTTATCGTATGTTTACTCATATATTCTCTCATATACTTGGAGAACTCCTCATTCTGTTCCTCAGACCATTTTTTTCTTCCCACACCTTTTATCGTATTGTTACTCCAATTTTTTTCCATCTTCTTCGAGTGTTTGTCCTGTTTATGAATCCATTTTTGCCTTACTCTTCTCCATCCTGCAAGAACCCCGACTTCTTTTAGTTTTTATTTTTATAAAAATCTTTCTCTCCAAGCAGTCCATATCGTTGACTTTTAGTTACGAATATTATTAAATTCAATATTATCGTTTTTGAGAAAAATGAAACTTCATTTTGAACAAGATTTTTTTTTCCTTGACAGTTAAGATAAACTTTTTATAACTAATTCAAATATAACTGAATCTGTCAATTGTTCTAAAAATAGTAATAATGAAATGCTTGTACGAGAGATTTTTTATTTTACGCCACATTCAGTTCTGATGTTTAGAAATATTTACCTTCCACGTTTAGAGAATCTTCTTCTTGGCCTTTCTTACTGTTCAATACTTCTTTCACTTCTCTACGGGCATCTATGAGGGGAAAATATAATAATATTTATTTTCAAGTCACAAATAGCCGAGAACTATTGGTATGTCAATATGAACACCAAATAAATATATTTTAGAGTCATTTCTTTTTAGCAGGAAACACCCTCATTAGGATTAGGTATTAATGATTGAGAGTAAAACATAGAACTTAGAACTCACATGTTTTTGCCTTATAAGTCATACTTGTTATAACCAAGTAGCGAATGTTCTCTGGTCCAGCATCTGCGTATTTATTTTGTCATTATGTTTTATCGAGTATCTGTTGCATACAATAAAATCCCTTCTTAACACATTCTCCTAACACAGAAATGTGCAGCGAATTGTACCCCCCATCATTAAATAAAACGTTTTTGTCATTAAACTATGCATGGTACGAGACGATTAAGGTTCGGTTAGCTTAAATCTTACATAAATAAAAATAAATTAAATCTGAAAATCGGTTTCAGAAGTCTTAATCGCCTACAACTTTCAATATTAAGTAATGAAATATTTGTAGTATATTTTCTGTAATAATAGCGTTTTATATTATAATTCTGTCCATTGTTTAAGAAAGAATTTCTTTATTCTCGATTCGACCAACAAGGACCCCGCTACAAACTTTACTAATTCTTCTTTCCACACCTCCTATCTTCTTTTTTTTCTCCAATATGCTTTCATTTTCTTGGAGTGCTCCTTTTCATGTTCCGCAGTCAATTTTTTTTTCCACACGTCTTATCTTATGTTTACTCCAAAATTCTCTCTCCATCATCTAGGAGTGTTTCTTTTTCTCTTTATCAGTCCATTTTTTTCTTCCCTCACCTTTTATCTCATTTTACTCCAATATTCTCTCGTTTTCTTAGACTTTTCTTCTTTCTCTTCCTGATTCCATTTCTTTTTCTTACCACACCTTTCATCTTCTTGGAGTGCTTCTTTTTATGTTTCTCAGTCCATTTTTTTCCTGCCACAACCTTTTCATTTCTTGGAGTTCTCCTTTTTCTGTTTCCTACGTCCATGTTCTTCTTCCCTCACCCTTTATCATATTTTTTTTTTTTGTTTTCATAAATATCTTTATGGTGCAGACTAAAACATTGAACTTGGAAATCGCAAGTTGTTGCCTTATTAGTTATAATCAAGTTTACGGAATCTTCTCTGGTTGATTTCTTCATATACTTAATTTTGTCATTATGCTGTATCTGATGTATATAATTAAATCTCTTCTTAATCTAATCTCCTAACAGAGAAATGTGCTGCGAATTGTACCCCCCATCATTAAATAATACGTTTTTGTCATTAAACTATGCATGGCACGAGACTCTTGCGTTTCGGTTAGCTAAAATCCTATAGAAATAAAAATAAATTAAATCGAAAATCGGTTTCAGAAGTCTTAATCGCCTACAACTTTCAATATTAAGTAATGAAATATTTGTAGTATATTTTCTGTAATAATAGCGTTTTATATTATAATTCTGTCCATTGTTTAAGAAAGAATTTCTTTATTCTCGATTCGACCAACAAGGACCCCGCTACAAACTTTACTAATTCTTCTTTCCACACCTCCTATCTTCTTTTTTTTCTCCAATATGCTTTCATTTTCTTGGAGTGCTCCTTTTCATGTTCCGCAGTCAATTTTTTTTTCCACACGTCTTATCTTATGTTTACTCCAAAATTCTCTCATCATCTAGGAGTGTTTCTTTTTCTCTTTATCAGTCCATTTTTTTCTTCCCTCACCTTTTATCTCATTTTTACTCCAATATTCTCTCGTTTTCTTAGACTTTTCTTCTTTCTCTTCCTGATTCCATTTCTTTTTCTTACCACACCTTTCATCTTCTTGGAGTGCTTCTTTTTATGTTTCTCAGTCCATTTTTTTCCTGCCACACCTTTCATCTTCTTGGAGTTCTCCTTTTTCTGTTCCTCGGTCCATGTTCTTCTTCCCTCACCCTTTATCATATTTTTTTTTTTGTTTTCATAAATATCTTTATGGTGCAGACTAAAACATTGAACTTGGAAATCGCAAGTTGTTGCCTTATTAGTTATAATCAAGTAGCGAATCTTCTCTGGTTGATTTCTTCATATACTTATTTTGTCATTATGCTGTATCTGATGTATATAATTAAATCTCTTCTTAATCTAATCTCCTAACAGAGAAATGTGCTGCGAATTGTACCCCCCATCATTAAATAATACGTTTTTGTCATTAAACTATGCATGGCACGAGACTCTTGCGTTTCGGTTAGCTAAAATCCTATAGAAATAAAAATAAATTAAATCTGACAATCGGTTTTAGAAGTCTTAATCGCCGACAAATTTCAAAATTAACTGAAAAAATATTTTAGTATATTTTCTGTAATAACATCATTTTATTCTATAATTCTGCCTATTCTTTAAGAAAGAATTTTTTTTAAATACTCAAATCTATCAACAATGACCCAACCACAAACTTTACTAATTCTTCTTTCCACACCTCTTATCTTTTTCTTTTTTCTCCAATATGCTTTCATTTTCTTGGAATGCTCCTCTTTCTGTTCCTCAGTCCATTGTTTTCTTCCAACACCTATTATCTTATGTTTACTCCGGAATTCTTTCATCTGCTTGGATTTCACCTCTTTCTGTTCCTCAGTCCATTTTTTTCTTCCAACACCTATTATCTTATGTTTACTCCGGAATTCTTTCATCTGCTTGGATTTCACCTCTTTCTGTTCCTCAGTCCATGTTTTTCTTCCCACACCTTTTATCTTATTTTTACTCCAATGTTCCCTCATCTTCTTGGACTGCTCTTCTTTCTGTTCCTCAGTCCATTTTCTTCTTCCCCCACCCTTTATCTCATGTTCACTCCAATATTCTTTCATCTTCTTGGACTTTTCTTCTTTCTGTTCTTGAGTCCATTTTTTTTCCTGCCACACCTTTCATCTTCCTGGAGTGCTCCTCTTTCTGTTCCTCAGTCCATTTTCTTCGTCCCCCACCTTTTATCATATTTTTACTCCAATATTCTTTTATCAACTTCGAGTGTTTCACTTTCTCTTCATGAGTCCATTTTCTTCTTCCTCTTCTCCATCCTGTAAGAACCCCGACTTCTTTTAGAGTTTTTTATTTTTTTTATTATAATAATCTTTCTCTCTAAGCAGACCATATCCTTTATTTTTAGTAACGAATATTAATAAATGAAATGTTATTGTTTTTGAGCTAAAAGGAGAGTACATTACAAAACAATTTTTTTTTCCTTAACATTAAAGATAAAGTTTTTATAGCTAATAACGGAATTTGTGTATTGTTTAAAAAATAGTACTAATGAAATGCTTGTACGAGAGATTTATCATTTTACGCAACATCCAGTTCTGAATATTAGAAATATTTACCTTCCACGTTTAAATAATCTTCTTCTTGACCTTTCTTAGTGTTCAATACTTCTTTCACTTCTCTACGGACATCTATGTGGGAAAAAAAATATAATAATATTTTTTTTCATGTTACAAATGTCCGAGAACTTATGGTATGGCAATATGAACACCACATAAAAGATATTTTAGTGTATTTTCTTTTTTAGCAGGAAACACCCTCATTAGGATTAGGTATTTATGATGGAGAGTAAAACATAGAACTTGGAACTCAAAAGTTGTTGCCTTATTAGTCATACTTGTTATAATCTCTTCTAGTTGAGTATCTGCGTATTTATTTTGTCATTATCCTTTATCTAGTATCTGTTGTATACAATTAAACCCCTTCTTTATATAACCTCCTAACACCAAAATGTTATGCGAATAGTAGTACCCTACTTCATACAAATAAACTATAGATAGGTCGAGACGCTTACGTTTCGGTTAGCTAAAATCCTACTGAAATAAAACTACACTAAATCAGATAATCGGTTTAAAAAGTAATAATCGTCTAAAAATCGCAAAACTAAGTAAACAAATATTTTTTTTATATTTTTTGTATTAATAGCATTTTATTCTATAACAGTGACTATTCTTTATGAAATGAATAATTTTATTTTTTACTCAAAACGATCAACAAGGACCCCGCCGCTAACTTAACTAATTCTTCTTTCCACACCTCTTATCTTCTTTCTTTTTTTCCAATATGCTTTCATCTTGTTGGAGTGCTCCACTTTCTGTTCCTCAGTCCATTTTTTTCTTCCCCCACCTTTTATCTTATTTTTACTCCAATGTTCTTTCATCTTCTTGGACTGTTCTTCCTTCTGATCCTCAGTCCATTTTTTTCTTACCACACCTTTCATCTTCTTGGAGAGTTCCTCTTTCTGTTCCTCAGTCCATTTTCTTTTCCTCTCATCTTTTAACTCATTTTTACTCCAATATTCTCTCATCTTTTTAGAATGTTCTTTTTTCTGTTCCTGAGTCCATTTTTTTCTTACCATGCCTTTCATCTTCTCGGAGTGCTTCTTTTTCTGTTCCTCAGTCCATTTTTTTCTTACCACACCTTTCATCTTCCTGGAGTGCTCCTCTTTCTGTTCCTCAGTCCATTTTTTTCTTCCCACACCTTTTATCTTATTTTTACTCCAATATTCTTTCATCTTCTTGGACTGTTCTTCTCTCTTTTCCTCAGTCCATTTTTTCTTACCACACCTTTCATCTTCTTGGAGTGTTCCTCTTTCTGTTCCTCAGTCCATTTTCTTATCCCCCCACCTTTTAACTTATTTTTACTCCAATATTCTCTCATCTTTTTAGAATGTTCTTCTTTCTGTTCCTGAGTCCATTTTTTTCTTACCATGCCTTTCATCTTCTTGGAGTGCTTCTTTTTCTGTTCCTCAGTCCATTTTTTTCTTACCACACCTTTCATCTTCCTGGAGTGCTCCTCTTTCTGTTCCTCAGTCCATTTTCTTCGTCCCCCACCTTTTATCATATTTTTACTCCAATATTCTTTTATCAACTTCGAGTGTTTCACTTTCTCTTCATGAGTCCATTTTCTTCTTCCTCTTCTCCATCCTGTAAGAACCCCGACTTCTTTTAGAGTTTTTTTTTTTTTATTATAATAATCTTTCTCTCTAAGCAGTCCATATCCTTTATTTTTAGTAACGAATATTAATAAATGAAATGTTATTGTTTTTGAGCTAAAAGGAGAGTACATTACAAAACAATTTTTTTTTCCTTAACATTAAAGATAAAGTTTTTATAGCTAATAACGGAATTTGTGTATTGTTTAAAAAATAGTAATAATGAAATGCTTGTACGAGAGATTTATCATTTTACGCAACATTCAGTTCTGATTATTAGAAATATTTACCTTCCACGTTTAAATAATCTTCTTCTTGGCCATTTTTAGTGTTCAACACTTCTTTAGCTCCTCTACGGGCATCTATGTGGGGAAAAATATAATTATATTTATTTTCAAGTTACAAATGGCCGAGAACTTATGGTATGGCAATATGAACAGCACATAAAAGATATTTTAGAGTCTTTTCTGTTTTAGTAGGAAACACCATCATTAGGATTAGGTATACAATTAAATCCCTTCTTGATATAACCTTCTAACACCAAAATGAGATGCGAATAGTACCCTTCTTCATACAAAGAAACTATAGTTTGAGACGCTTATGTTTCGGTTAAATTCCCACTGAAATAAAACTAAACTATATCAGATTATCGGTTTCAGAAGTCTTACTCGCCTACGAATCATAAAATTAATTGAACAATATTTTTAGTATATTTTCCGTATTAATAGCATTTTATTCTGTAATAGTGACTATTCTTTATAAATAGATTTTTTTTTTTTTTTACTCAAATCGGGCTAAACGTACCCCGCCATTATCTTTACTGTATCTTTTTTCCACACCTTTTATGTTCTCTATACTCCAATATTCTTCCATCAACTTGGACTGTATCCCTTCCTGTTCTTGAGCCCATTTGCTTCTATCCAATTTTGCCGCCTTCTTTTTCCTCCAATATTCTATCTTCTTCTTGGAAAACGCCTTTCTCTGTTCCTGAGTCCATGGTTTTCTTTTCCATACACCTTCAGCCTTCCTTTTCCTCCACAATTCTTTCATCATCTTCGACTGTATATCTTTCTGTTCCTGAGTCCATCTCCTGCTTTCCGATTCTTCTGCCTTCCTTTTCCTATAATACTCTTTCATTCTCTTGGAATGCTCTTCTCTCTGTTCCTTAGTCCAGGGTTTTCTTCTCCATACGCCTTCTGCCTTCCTTTTTCTCCACATTTCTTTCCTGCTGTTGTTCATTTTCTCCCTCTGTTCTGGAGTCAATGGTTTTCTTTTCCATAGGCCTTCAGCCTTCCTTTTTCTCCACATTTTTTTCATGCTGTTGGATATTTTTTCTCTACCTTCCTTGTTCCATTTTCTCCCTGTAAGAAGTCCAACTTCGTTTATTATTTTTTTTTTGTTTTTTTTTTCTCGAAAAGCTCTCTATCCAAGCAGTCCTTATCATTTATTAACACTCATTATTAAATTAAATATTATTGTTTTTGAGTCATAACAACACTATATTACTTGACAAGTATTTTATCTCCCCTGTCGGCGAAGATACATTTTTTGTGGCTAATTTAAATATAACGGAATATGTGCATTGTTTAAATAATAACAATAATGAAATGCTTGTTCGAGAGATTTATCATTTTACGCAACATTCAGTTCTGATGCTAAGCAATATTTACCTCCATAATTAGCTTTCACGTTCAAAGAATTTTCTTCATGCTCATTTTTAGTGTTTAACCACTCTTTTACTCCTGAACGAGTATCTAAAAGTAAAAAAGATAATAGGATTTATTTTCGAGTTACAAATGGCCGAGAACTTAAGGTATGTCAATATGTACACCACTTAAAAGATATTTTAGTGTCTTTTCTTTTTCAGCAGGAAACAACCCTCATTAGCATTAGGTATTTATGATGGAGAGCAAAACATAGAACTTGGAAGTCAGAAGTTGTGGCCTTATTAGTCATACTTGTTATAATCAAGTAGCGAATCTTCTCTGGTCCAGTATCTGCGTATTTATTTTGTCATTATGCTTTATCTAGTAGATGTTTTATACAATTAAATCCCTTCTTAATATAACCTCCTAACAGATAAATGTAATGCGAATTGTTCCCTCCATCATTAAATAATACTTTCTTGTCATTAAACTATAGATGGTACGAGACGCTTAAGGTTCGGTTAAATTCCTACAGAAATAAAACTAAACTAAGTCAGATAATCGGTTTCAGAAGTATTACTCGCCTACCAATCATAAACTTAATTGAACAATAGTTTTAGTATATTTTCTGTATTAATAGCATTTTATTCTATAATAGTGACTATTCTTCATAAATAGAATATATATATATATATAATATATATATATATATATATATATATATATATATATATATATTTTTTTTTTTTTTTTTTACTCAAATCGGGCTACAAGTACCACGCCATTGTCTTTACTGTATCTTTTTCCCACACCTTTTATCTTCTCTTTACTCCAATATTCTTTCATCATCTTGGACTGTATCTCTTTCTGTTCCTGAGTCCATTCGCTTCTTTCCAATTCATTTGCCCTTCTTTTCCTCCAATATTCTTTCATCAACTTGGAGTGCTCCTGTCTCATTTTCTTAGTCCATGGATTTTTTCATTTTCCGTCAGCCATCCTTTTTCTCCACACTTCTTGTAATGTTTCGGACATTTTCTGCTTATATTCCTCGCTCCATGGTTTTCTTCTATGCAGGCCTTCAGCCTTCTTCCTTCGCCAAGCTTCTTTTAAGCTTTTGGACATTTTCTGTCTCTGTTCTTTACTCCATTTTTTCCCTGAAAAGAAGCCCAACTTCTTTTAGTTTTTTGTTGTTTATTTTTTTTCCCCCGAAAAGCTCTCTATCCAAGCAGTCCTTATCCTTGACTTTAATTAAGGAATACTATTAAATTAAATATTATTGCTTTTGAGCAATAAGAACACTGTATAACTTGACAAGTATTTTTTGTCCCCCTTGACGGTTAAGATACCCTTTTTTTGGATAATTTAAATATAACTGATAATATGAATAGTTTAAAAAATAACAATAATGAAATGCTTGTTCGAGAGATTTATCATTTTACGCAACATTCAGTTCTGATGCTTAGCAATATTTACCTCTAGAATTAGCTTTCACGTTTAAAGAATCTTCTTCTTGCTCAATTTTAGTGTTAAAACACTCTTTCACTCCTATACGAGTATCTAAAAGTAAAAAATACAATAGGATTTTTTTATAAATTAAAAAATGCCGAAAACCTATGGTATGTCAATATGAACACAACATAAAAGATATTTTAGAGTCATTTCTTTTTAGCAGGGAATAACTAGAATTAGGTATTTATGATAGAGAGTTAAACTTAAAACTAACAACTCTTTGCCTTATTAGTCTTACTTGTTATAATCAAGTAGCGAATCTTCTCTGGTTGTGTATCTGCCTATTATTTTTCTCAATATGCTTAATGTAGTATCTTTTTTATACAATTGAATCCCTTCTTGATATAATCTCCTAACACCAAAATGTGCTGCGAATAGTACCCCCAATCATCAAATAATACGTTCTTTTCATTTAACTAAACATGGTAGTAGATGCTTAAGGTTCGTTTAGAAATAAAAACTTTTATAAATAAAACTAAATCTAATAAGACAATCGGTTTCAGTAGTCTTAATCAAGTTAAATTCAAAATTAAGTAAAAAAATATTTGTAGTATATTTTCTGTATTAATAGTATTTTATTCTATAATAGTGATTATTCTTTATGAAAGTAATATATTTTTTATTTTGCAATGTTTGCAATTTTAATAATGCATCAGTCCTACATAAGGAAGATAATATAAATAAGAGGAGGATCATTGAATCAATATGTATAACAAAACAATTAATAAAATCGGTGAACCAACAAACGAACGTAGACAACCTAAACACTTTTTATGCAAGTACTATTGATAGAATAAATATATAAAGCTTTTGGCACCCCAGGCTAGTCGCGCATGTGAACACCTACAAGACGGTTAAGTACGTTAATACAACAAAAAAATTATTTTCTTTTTGAATAAATAGATTTTTCCATTTTTTTTTCAATTTTATGAGGCAATTTCTTACGATCTTCTTGAAAACAGGTGTTTTTAAAAATTGATACTATTAAAAATTATGACGACACTGCTAATGAAGCGGCGAAATGAATAGATATATAACATGGATAAGCATGGTAGGTAACGCATATATTAAAAATAATTTATTAAAATGTTGATATTCGATGTTAAAAATGTATAAATGTCATAAAAACTTTTAATTGGTTACAGAGGGTTGAAAATGGCCCTTGAGCCTGAAACGTTGCGATGTCTGGAAATTAAATAAAGTTTAAAAACATTTATCCAAGACTTCTTTTGTAGAGTGGCCAAAATATATATCGAACAAAAAAGAACACTTATATTCAACCAAAAGAACACTTAAGACAATGATGAGAGAATACATATATATATATATATAATATATATATATATATATATATATATATATATATTTCTTTTTTTACTCAAATCGGGCTACATGGTCCCAGCCATTATGTTTACTACATCTTGTCCCTTCCTTTTCCTATATTCTTTCTTCTTCTTGGAATGCTCCTCTCTCTGTTTCTGAATCCATGGTTTTCTTGTCCATGCACCTGCTTTTCATTTTCTCCACATTTCTTTTATGCCCCTGGACATTTTCTCTCTATCTTCCTTGCTCCATTTTTTCCCTGTAAGAAGTCCAATTTCTTATAGTTTCTTCCCCCTCCCCCCTTCCTCGAAAAGCTCTCTATCCAAGCAGTCCTTATTCTTGACTTAAATTAACGAATATCGTTAAATTAAATATTATCGTTTTTTGAGCTATAAGAACAGTATGGTATATTAATTGACAAGGATGGTATATTTCCGTGGCGGTTAAGTTAACTTATGACTAATAAGTATTAAATATAAATGAATATATGTATTGTTTAAAAAATGATAATAATAAAATGCTTGTACGAGAGATTTATCATTTTACAGAATATTCAGTTCTGATTCTTAGCAGTATTTACCTTTATTATTAGCTTCCACGTTTAAAGAATCTTCTAGCCCATTTTTAATGTTTAACTGCTCTTGCACTGCTGTACGAGTATCTAGGGGGAAAAAGGATAATAGAATTTATATTCAAATTAAAAATGGTCGAGTACATAACCTTAAAAGAAAATCTATATGAACATTACATAAAAAATGTATTCCTTTGTAGCAGGAAACAACATAGTTATTGGTATTAGGTATCGATGATTGAGAGTTGAATTTGGATACTACTGCTGACATATTGTTGCTTAATCAATCTTACTTGTACTGAGCAATTTACAAATATTTTCTGTTTCTCTCTAAAGATAATATATTATTTTGTTATTATACCTTATTAATAAACGAATGTCTGACCTCTAAATATTACAATTTCTTCATAGTAAATTATTATTTAAACAAAATATTTTGTTTTAGAGAGTACTAATATTTACAGCATTATTCCGTTGCTACATCAGAAGATGAAAATCAGTTTCATAAACGATTCTTTACATATTGAACAGTAATTCTTATCAAAATATCGTTAAAAAACGCTGCGAATTATTACATAATGGTTTATTATTTTTAAAGAACTTCATTAGGATATAACTGTATATATAGCTGTTAAAAGACAATTAATTTATATAAAAATAAATAAATAATTCAAAGAAAAATTGTCTTTCACCACTGAATTCTAATTGTAATACCATATATCAGTGCTATTTCTAGACCGATTTCAATTTTTGGTTTATATTAATTTGAACACTGGAAAAACAGATTTTTTTATTTTGATTCTACGTATCTTGTAACGTAAGCCATCAAATTTTAGAAGGGGTTATTATTTTATTTTTTTTTTTTGTCGATTGGACAGGTTCATAATAAAAATAATAAACCAAAAGCATTTATACTACCTAAATCTCGCTACTATTTCCTTTTATTTTTATTCAAATAATTCAAACAGAATTTTCTTGTTCCAGAACACCATGCATTTTTTCTCTATAATCAATAATAACCGAGTTATCAGGGAATCACATCTCTTATAAGTTCTGGCTTGACCATATAACATAATTTTTTTAAATTATTTTATGGTTATTTTAGTATTTTGGTTAAAAACACTAATAAATGATTTCTTTATCTAAAGATAACGTAGTTACAAGCGTATATATATGCGAGATTTCAATTTTGTCCTTATTTATTTATTCTATCTCGATTTACTGATTCTAAAACTCTATACATACTATTCTCTATCGTCAAAAATAACTGAGTTATGAGCGTATTTATGTGTAAAATTTCAATTTTTTTTTCTTTTTTATAATTATTCGCGGCTTTTTGGTTTAAAAACATTGATACACTTGTTTTCTCTATACTCAAAAATAACTAAGTTATTGAGTTAAAGTTCTAATCCGCCGCTAGTGTCTTGATCTCGAAAATGTATTCGGTTCTTCTCTATATTCAATTATAACCGAGTTTCGTTGGAATTATATATATTATAATTTTTTTTCAGAGGCGTGACAGGCAGTGTAGGGATTCGTCACGTTTTGTGATGCATTTTGTAATGTAGCGTCATCAATCGATACGCCTAATTTTGTGAGTGGCCACCATTTGGCTCAAGGTTCTCATACATACCCTGGGGAGAGGCTGTGAGTGAATTCCCATTTAATTACATCCTTATAAAATCCCCGCCGGGACTGGGATTCGAACTCACAACATTTAGCATGAGAGACTAGCGCGCTAACCACCCCTTAATGATATTATAATTAGTGACTAGAATATGTAGATCTTTTTTTCCCAGTTTATCAAGCTTTACTGATTTTAAAACTCTATAGATATTTTTCTCTTTCTTCAGAAATAAGTGATTTATAGGCGTATCAATAGGTAAAATTCCAAGTTTTCTTTTTCTTTTTTATAATTATCCGACCTTTTTGGTTTAAAAACTTTGATATATTTTTGTCTCTATATTAAAAATAACTGAGTTATTGAATTAAATCAGTTTTAATCCGCTGCTATTTTAAAAAATAACCAGCTGATATCAACGTCTAGGTATGTGGTTCCTAAGAAATCTCTTTGATCGGTTCGTTCAATTACTCTAATGGCAACGACCCCCTAAATCCTAAAAATCGTACACACACACATATACAATAGACTTTGTAAGTGGGATTTTACAAAATGATATAGTGTTTCATTTTAACTTCTAATACAGGAGGGAGTAGTGTCGCATTAAGAGACAAGACAAAGCTCAGACGCTTAAGCTTCAGTAATTAAATACGGTAGAATCAGATTAACATTAGGATTACTTCAAACCGCAAAACATTGAATTATTAAAATCAAAAACTAGTATACGATCGATATTTCTTCAAATACTCATAACGAGAGACCGAATTTCCGTGCAGTAAAAATCTTTAAATGTGCAAAATAGTGCAGCAAACCCAAAAATATAAAAATGAGGGTATTGCAGTCCAGCTAAAAACGAAATAAAAAATAATTGTAATTTTTATAAATTACATCCTAAATTATAATAAGAAAGAATGTTTCGTTACCCATTTCACAATGAGCGTCTGTTTGGGATTTTCTTTCACACCTCATCGATTCTGACTGATTACAAGCAATACAAAAAAATTTTCCCATCAGATCTAAGCTCAGAGCAATTATATATCAAGGTTTTCATTTTCAACGAGACACTTGTTTTCCTTCCGGCATTATTGAAACATTTATATTTAATTTTTTTATCCACTACTAATTCTAAACAAAATCAGCGATTGATCGCAATTAAAAATGCAACGAAATCGCACTTAAAACTAAAATACTTCTGAGAAATATATCAAACTAGAGAATTCTGAAAGGTCGGAAATAGAGGTTTCAGTATAACAACAACAATGAACTTCTTAGCCCTTCGAAGTAGTGGCTAATTCGAAAAAGTCATCAAACGATTTAAAATAATGAAACTCATTGTTACAAGTCAGTAGTCCTAACATTTCCGTTCACTTTTTCTCTTAACTAATAATTTAATTGCAGATTTAACCAGAGAAAAATAAAATAAAATTTTAAATGTTTATTAGTATAAATATAGATAGTATAGACACAGGTGTGTATTTTTATTATCGAAAATTCGTTCATTCAATCATTAAATTTAGTAATCAAATTATACTTAAAAATGCAATTTAATGCAATAAAAATCAAAAAATGCAATTTAGTCCAAAAGAGGAAAAACGTGCAATTTCGTGCAGTATATAATTGTAATATATTATTTCCTAATAGCTGTTCGAGTTTGAAGTTGTTATACCCAAGCAACTAAAACGTGTAAAATCAGGGATATCCGGTCTCTAACCATAAACTAAATATTGTCCATCACACCATGCCAAGTTACATCTTTCCTTTAAGCTCATCATTTTCAAAATATTAAAAAAACATTCATGAATGTTGAATTCATTTCAAATTAGAATGTTGAAGTTGTCGGTACTTTTGTTATTATTATTACAAGTCAAGGCTTCACAAATATTTTACGCCTAGGTAATGTAAAACATCTTTTGGTCCGCGGCCCACAATTTGTGAACCACTATTCTGGGTGTTAAGGCTCCCTCACACGATCGTTCAAGTTCATCGTTCCAAGCCAGTCTCTTAAAACGAACATATTGCAGTCCTTCAAAAGAGTTGCGAGTGGAATTGTTTTCAGTGTATAATCAATCAATTAATTGGAGAAAAGTAATGGATGCGACTGTAGCTATTCGGTGTTCCTCAATGACCTCTAAAATACGATATTTCTCCTTCTGGCTACACATGTTTATTTTTTTCAAAGACAATACGTTTTCTTTCTGATGCTGGAACTACACTGAAACGAAAATTTGGACTACCTTTCATAAGGAAAGGTGGAGGATATTACGTTAAGTTCCTAGAAATTACTGGACGAATTGTAATATATCTCAATAAAAAAAAAAAAAAAAAAAAAGTACTGGAGACAGTCAATTTCAAATTCTAAATCTACCAATTTCATATTCCATAAATAAACAGGGTAATAAAATTCGTAAGATGTCCCAGGAGATTACACCGCGAGGCCAAAGGCCTACACGGCCTGTCGCGCCACCGAAAGAAGACAAAAGTTTATTATTGAAAAAAATAAAGTAAAAGAATACAAATAAAAATTTATAAGGAGGATACACTTATAATATTATAATCGGGATATAATACACTATAACCGGCCGAAGGTGCAGTGGGAGTCTTCAATTTTGCCTATTATTCGATTTAATTAACAGGACGGGAAAACTTTTTCTAACTAGAAAATTTTAAAAAATATGCTCAGAAAGAGTCTCAGGACAGTTCGTTTTTTTTTTTTTTCTTCTTTACTACTCAATTGTTAATTACAGTATTAACAACCGCTAAACTCCCTCGCTAAGATAATAGCTCAAAATGCCGTACCGCCAATGGTATCCTGAAAGATTCGCTATCATCGAAAAATACGTGCAATTTTGTGATTAAAATATTAACAGTAAGAGATGTTCATGGTAGGTAGCCTAGGTTGGTAACCAAAACCCTATAGTAACTAAAATTAAGTTGTACTAAATCAGTGGATCGGTTTTATAAATTATCTTTGTATAGACAGTAACCAATTGCCGACTGGAAGGTCTCTATTTTATAACTGGATAACAATCATTTTATGCGACTACCCCTTTCGTATCGACTATAAAAAATAAATAGAGTTTGGCAATAAGTAAAATTGCAGGTACAGAATAAATTCATGAGAACTGTATTATGTTATTGACTTTCAAGATACGAAGAACCCGAATAACAAGAAAAAAAACTCCGTTTTTCCGCCGTCCGAGACATTACTTCGAAACTACAGGACCATTTTTTTTTTTTTTTTTTTCAATTTGCCACTAAAATACCAGGGCATGCAACGATGATAACACCCAGACGTTGATATCAGCTGGTTATTTTTAAAATAGCGAATTCAATAACTCAGTCAATTTTGAAGATAGAGAAAAATATGTAGAGAGTTTTAGATTCAGCTAGGCAAGACAAATAGAAAAAAAATGGTCTGCATATTCAAGTCACAAATTATAAATTTGATTCTACGAAAACTCGGTTCTTACTGAAGATAGAGAAAAATCGAAAAGCTCAGCAGCTATAAACACCTATATCATTACAGTTACACCCTAATATAGTTATGTATAAATAATAAACCATTGTGTAATAATTTGCAGCATTTTTATTAGCTATTTTACGGTTTGAAGGTATATTTACATCTGTAATACTTATTAATCTTAATTGTGGTTACTTCTACCATATTTTTAAGAATTGATAAACAGTACAATATTACATAATAGCGTTTAGGTATAATTACCTTCCACATCGGAAGCAGATTCATCATCGCTATTATCATCAACTGCGTCAATGTGGTTCTTCATCATATTATCACCTTTAGCATTTAGTAAACCCATGTTCCTGGCAGAGGCAAACCCCACCAGGAATAACAAAGCAATTACTTTCATTGACATTTTTAACTCGAGCAATCACCAATACCGATCTCAATATTCTATGTCTTAGGAGTCAGGTTTTATAGGAGTTGATTGGTATTTGATAGGGCCTTATCTCTAGGTGAATCCTTTTAAGCAGGTATAACGTTATTAGTTTAGATTAAGAAGGAGTAATCCAAAACTGATAAAAACATATAATTTATAGAAGGAAGTTAGTGTTCTGAATTTATTTTATTTTTAATTGTGTTGTTTTTTCAAATTTATTATCAATAATGATCTTACATTCATCTCCTTAAAACATAAATTTAATTTAATTCCGTAAATACTTAAACAAATTTTTCTGACTTTTTTTTTATAATTGTACATAAATACCATCTATATTAATTATTTAAATATAGGTCAATTCATTGTTCAATTTTTTTTTTATTGTAATGAACGTCATCGATTCCAAAAGCAACCGAAAACTTATCACCTTTAAAAAAAATCTGGTTCGCGCAACACACGACTTTTACTTACCTCCAATGTTAAAATCAATTTAAAAATGTTTAAATACATTTAAAGATACAAGGACATTTTTTAGGAATTAATTATTTTCAATTTCAATAGAAACATGTGTTTTATTAAATAATCTACTTTATTTTTATCTACAACAGTCAGTCGGTTTTATCGGCTTTTCATCACTCTCCATTAACCTTTAAAATTACGTGTATAAGATAATATTTTTCTAAAATCTTTAGCTATCCAACGATATATTATAAATCTATATTACTATTCTTATGTTCAAAAACACAAATATTGCATAAAAAATATGTTTGCACTTTCTCAATTTGTTATTTATCAAATTCGCCTAACATACATATTTACCAGTTATTTATCAATGTAAGATAATGTTCCAATTTGTTTTTAAATCTACAAAATTAAAGGTACTTTAGAAGAAGAAAATTCAAAATATCGGCATTTAAGCCTTGTCTTACAGTTTCAATCAGAATGAAACCTATGTAATATTAAAGCCCCTTAAATTTTGCATCCATACATACAGTTTAATCAAAATCGATAGAGCCGTTTTTGAGAAAATTGTAAAAATGTGCAAAATGCAAGGTATAAAGTAGATCTTCCGGTCAGCTGATTTTGATGAAAAAGATTCTGTAATATCTTGGACGTATAGTTGTCTTAAATATAAAATTTCAGTTTCTTAAATCGTTTTCGCCCGGGAGTTACCACACATACCACCACACACACACACACACACACACACACACACAGTCCTTTTGGCGGGTCTTATTTAGACTCAGGGGACCCAAAAACCTGTATTTCCGTTGAAAACTGGAATTCGAAAATTTTCACGATCTCAATACATTCCCTTACTATATAATAGTATAATAAATTAAAATAAAACTACACTTCTTTCTCTTTGTTTGCGGTTTGGTGGGTTCAATTTATAAATAAAATAAGTTAAATTAAATTTGCTACAAATTACGAAAGATGTTGATAGTGACTATGTTGAATGAGGTTATATAAAATAAATAATATATATATATATATATATATATATATATATATATAATGTTACGGATATGAAAATTATTGTAATCTAGTTGAAATATATATATATTGTTTTTAGTTTTTTGAATTTTAAGGATGAATTAAAACATCGAAACTGTGGGATATATTTAAAAAAAAAAATGTATATGTAGAGTTTCTGATAAAGAATATTTTGAAAGAATAGATATCCTAACACTAATTAATATTGTAAAAACCAAAGACCATGGTATTGTTTTCACCGACCACCACCCTGATTATATAATCCTCATGATGATATTCATCCAATGATGATATTCATTTAAAACAATCTGGTGCGGGCAACACACGAATTTCACTTACCACGACTGCTAAAGTTAATTTAAAAACTATTAACTGTAAATTTAAAAAATATTCTAAGTTGATTTTAATAATCACGTTTTATTATTTTCATTTTCGTTGGAAACATGATTTTTTTTTTTTTTTTACTTTATTCATTGGTTTGCACCTGTGAGCAGTATGTGACAATCAGCAAATAGGATAGAATAATAAACAAAATAATGACATGTCAGGCATGAGGAAGGACAGTACCCAGCAGCACGTCTTCCCATCAGTTTTTGTTATTTTTATGTATGGTTTCCATCATTTTTTAAATTTTATGGTCTTTATTTTACGTCGGAGTGTTAATAAGGCTATCATTATACGATTAGGAACCATTTAGAGCGTTCATAGCTTGGGTGAAGTAAGCAAGCTCTTGGAGAAGGCTCAAAAGGGGCTGAATAAGATTATTTAACCCTCTAATTATTTGTGTTATTTGGGATGAATTTTCACCTGAAGACGGCTGCTGTGGTATCATGATTTAGATTAAATAATGTTACTATATAAAATTGTTAATCAGTAATAAGTTTATTCCCTATCCGTCACTTTATATTACCTTTTACAACTTTTTGTATCAGATAATATTTTTTCTAAAATCTTTCTCTTTCCAAAGGTATATTATACGTCTATATTACTGTTCTTATTATTAAAAAACAAAAAATTACATTAAAAAAATAGTTTTGCTCTTTCGTTGGTCATTAAATTCGTCCAACAAGTAGTCGTCCTTCATCAATGTCATTAAGATGATATGGTTAATCTTTTGGAATGTACAAAATTTAAGGTAGTTTAGAGAAATAAAATATCGGCATTTTAGCACTGTCAGACTATTTCAATCAGAATGAAACCTACATCATTTTAAAGCGCATTAAATTGTACATCGATATAACGAGTTTAATCGAAATCGTTAGAGCTGTTTATGAGAAAATCGCAAAAAAATGCAAATTCCATAGAATAAAGTGGTTCTTCTGGTTAGCTGATTTTGATGAAAAAGTGTTTGTAACATCTCGGGCGTATAGTTGTCTTACACACTGACACACACACATACACACACAGACCCTTTTGCGGGATTTGGTCATTTAGACCCAAGGGACCCCAAAATCGTGTATTAAAATTATAAAATGTTGACGATTGCAATACTTTCCCTTACTATATATCTCATTATAGGTAAGTGAAAGTAAAAAATCTGGTGCGGGCCGCACACGATTTTCACTTACCTCGGTTTTTAGAATCGATTAAAGAATTTACCAAATAAAGTAAGAGATAAAACTGAATGAAACCATTAAAGAATTAGTTAAACGGAATTTCGATAGAAACATGTGTTTTATTAAAAAATCTATTATATTATTACCTAAAATAATCATTTAGTTTTATCGGCTTTTCATCACTCTCTATTACATTTTAAGAGCTTGTGTATGAGATAATATTTTTTCTAACATCTTTAGCTTTCCAACAATACACTATACATGTATATTACTCTTCTTATGTTTAAAAACAAAAAATTGCAAAAATTTTTTTTTTTTCAGTTTTCTCCTTTAGTTGTTTTTCAACTACGCTCAACATGCACATTTAGCTGTTATTTATCAATGCTAACAAGTTATTTTTATAGAATCAACAAAATTGATGGTACTTTAGAAGAAGAAAATTTAAAATATCGGCATTTAAGTCCTGTCAAACTGTTCTAATCAGAATGAAACCTTTTTACAAGCTTGTGTATTAGATAATAAAATGTTTTCCTAAAATCTTCAGTATTCAAACGTTATATGACTCATGTATATTACTCTTCTTATGTTCAAAAATAGTTGGATATCGAATTCGTTCAAGTTATATATTTACTTGTTTTTAATCAGTGGTAACAAGATCATATAGTCATTTTTATAGAATCAACAAAAATAAAGGTAGTTTAGAAGAACAAAATTTAAAATATCGGCATATAAACCCTGTCAGAACAAAACCTACATGATATTAAAGCCCATTAAATTTTACATCGATATAGCGAGTTTAATCAAAATCGTCGGAACCGTTTTCGAGAAAACAATAAAAGGTGCTAAATGATATAAAGTGGCTCTTCTAGTAAGCTTATTTTAATGAAAAAGGTTTTGTAACGTCTCGGGCGTATAGTTGTCTTAAATATGAAATTTCAGTTTCATAGGACTCATCGTTTCCGCCCGGGACTTACCACACACACACACACACACACACACACACACACACACACACACACACACACACCACACACACACACACCCACACACCATTTTTGCTGGACTTGGTTATTTGGACTCTGGGGACCCTAAAATGTGTATTTCCGGTGAAAACTGGAATTCGCAACTTTTCATGATCGCAATACTTTCCCTTACTATATATAGTAAGTAAAAGTAAAAAAGAAGCATTTAACTGAATACAGCGACTGGCACAATGGTTGAGAATCAGATGTAATTGACTATATATAATTTATTCAACAAATTACAGAACTTAGAAATACATAAAATCTATTTCATATAATTTTATTTTATTTAGATTTTTACAAACATTATTTTTGGTATTCGAATGTTTTAGACATAAATTCTTTTTCTTTAACAGTATGTTGTCCTCAGAATTATTCTGTTACTATACATATCATTCCAGAGTTTGTACTTGATGATGAAAGTGCTTTTTGTCGATCACATAACCTGTAGTAATATCGCTATATAATAAACTTATAGCAATCTCTTATGTAGTAGATTCGTTAACTCACTCTGGCTGGGTCTAATAAACATTCAAATATTTAATAAGATTATAAAGACATTTTTATTCTTCTGACTTTGGATAAAATATCTCCTTATTTAAGAAATGTAATTCATCTAGAAAGATAATCAACCACAGCCCACATAATATCTAAAGAATTTTCTTTAGCAGCCTCGTTCGCCAAGTCTAAATTGGCTAGCTCAGTAACCCTTTTGTTGGCTGAAACAAAGTCGTCTGTGTTGAGAGATTCGAAGGCGTTCTCTAAGACTTCGGAAACATGGGCAAGTAGAAGAAGCGACAGGAGCCTCTTATCCATTCTAGTTAGGTCGGTTGTCCACCTGGAGAGCAGTCCTTCTTGAACCTTCTTCACTAGCTGGAGCTTGATATCCGAATCCAGGAGAGGGTGTGTCGTGAGATCAAAGACGAATAAGTTCATCTTCTCCGTCGTAAGGACCCCCTTCTCAACCAGCCCCTTGGCGATCCTCTCTCTGACGTGCCTCATATGATACCTCCGTTTGAGCAGATTCCAGGAATCCCCGCTGAGGTAAGTTATCCAGGTGCCTACATTCTCCGGTTGCTGCGTCTCTCTGATGTGCTTCAAGGCCTCGTCCAGGAGGCATTCGCCTGTCGGTGTGCTGTTGGCGATCAAAACCTTTCGCCGAAGTAGTGATTTCCCCTTCATACCTGCTTCTTCTAATTTGATCCTTCCACGAATAGCTAACTCGATTAAAATACAACCTCTGAGTCCGAAGCACAGAGAGCCGTTCCAGAAGGATGTGTATCCCTCTTTGTCCCTTAGACCGAGTAAGAACACTTCTTCCATTAAAGTTAATCTTCTTTTACTGTTATCTTCGTCGTGATCTTCTTCATCCGTGGTGACCGGGACGTCCTCAGACCCAGAAAAGTCACAACCGCTACTGCGTTGGACGTTCCTTCTATAAACGATGTTATCACTCTTTTCATTCTCTTCCATATTTTTGAAACATTAACTCCCTAGATAACCTTACAATTTTAGTAGTTACTAAAAGCTTAGTTATTATTTTTCGTTTAATGAATCATTAAATACAGTTGTGTATGATTGTAATAACTAATTTCCTAAATACTAAAATAAAGCAACACAAAAGAAGATACAATTAATGATATTAAATATTAATAATGTCAAGAAACACTATTACTTTTTTTAGATATTTTAGCATATGACTGATCAGCAACAGTAGCCTGTTTCCATAGAGATTAATTGATTTACGAGATTTGAAATATGGAGGGAAATTATCATTATTTAAATGATTCTATTCGCTAATTAGTTGCTTAATTAATTATAGTGTTTTCACAATACAACCTTGAGCCCTGCTAAAGCCTCGTAAATTGATGAATTTTTGCTCACGCACAGAAGACCTATTTTTTAGTGCAAAACAGAATACTAAAATTGACATCATTATTCTAGCTACTCTTCGAGGTACATTAGAAGATGAAAAAACATTCATGAAAATCAGTTTCATTAACAATTCGATACATATTGAACATTTGTTCTTATCAAAATATCATTAATAAAAACGCTGCGAGTTATTACATGATGGTTTATTATTTCCAAAGAAGTGCATTAGGGTATAACTGCTCATATAGCTGTTAAAAGCCAATTAACTTATAAAAAGCAATAAATAATTCAAAGGAAAATGGTATATCACCACTGAATTATAATTTCAAAACGCTATATATATGCTATTTCTAGATCGATTTCAGTCTTTGGTATTTATTTATTTAAACAGTGGACAAACAGATTTTACTTTCACTTACTATATATAGTAAGGGGAAGTATTGCGATCGTGAAAATTTTCGAATTCCAGTTTTCAACGGAAATACACGTTACATGTTTCCTAAGACTTTAGCATACTTGCTTATTATAATTTTTTACACGTGTAAATAAAATGTTAAGAGAAAAAAATGTATATATTTGTAGAGTTAGAAAGATACAAGAGGAATTAATTAGTTAGGGTTGTGGGAATTCAACAAGCAGTAATGGAGCAGAAACAGCCATTCCCTAAATTATTTTATCTAAATAAATCAGTACTTCACAAATCAATATGTACAATAGTATGTATCATCCTTTTTTGTATTTTTTTTTAAATCTTTTTCTTTATTTATGTTCAGTCGATTGCTATTGAACTCTAGCTTTTTTAATGACAATAAAACTAATGAATGGAAAGGTTCGACAGATATATAACTCTTCGTTCCCTAGCAGTTCAATAACCGGTTCTAGTACTTAGAGATTTACTGGTGGCAATAGTCGTTAGGTAGCAGTTTCCGAGCTTTTATTGTCGGCAATTCATTCCTCCGGGCCTGTGCTTCTGGAGTACACTTATTCTTGCGGTATAGCCGAAGAAGGTCTTCGGTAATTCTTCTTAAGGGGTTGGGCAGAAATAGTACCTCGACCTATCATAGAAAAATATATTCCACACCCATTTCTTTCGTAGGCAATAACGGCGTAACTTCAGCAAGACCTCATGTCTCGAGACTCTGGTTTTCAAACAATCATGAAGGTACCTATGAAAACATTGATAGCTTTCCTATATGACGTATTGATTTATTCAGAACTTTGAGAAAGCTCTTTAATATTTATAAAAGTTATTCAATGCAGTTAAAATGAGACAATTGTGGTCACCTGTCTTGACAATAATAGCCATCTATGCCCAAACCTGGTAGATGGTCCTAGGATTTTATATGGGATCATAGTTATGCTAAATGAACAAAATAATCCTTAGTTATGCCGTCCTTCGGGAAATGTAAAAATGTAGCGTTGAGCCTGTGCGGTGTCAAGTAATAGTTAATGATCCCTATAGTAATTGTTTTTTTAAACATATTTATTGATATTTACAACTGCATTACATACAACAAGTAAATGTGATGGACATAGTAAACTGACATGAAATATATGAAGAGACGCTACCCATTGGCAGCACACTAAAGATATTCTAAACAAGAAGGTCTCGGGGCAATCTTCTTTTTAGACTTCTCGGAGGATTGTCAGGAATCGGAGAGGATTATAGGATAGAAACTAGTGGATTAGAGTGGAAACGGAGTTTTTCGTGAAATCATTGATATCTGGTTCGGGCTAATTCAGTAACATATGTATCATTTAGGTCTTTATGAATGAGCTTATTCGTGACAAAGTAACAAGCGTTAAGGATTTTACGAAAGATTTTGGATTGTTAGGATTGGATACGAGAAGAATTCGATGGTTTAGTAGAGCCCCATAGCTCTACCCTGTAAGTCGATATCGGTCTTACGACTATACTATGAACCATATATGATGGCCATATAAATAAGTCTTTTGTAATTAAGTGGAAAGTTGGAGCGTTTTTCCAGTAATTCTTGAAGTAGTATAAAACGTAGTGCAGTTTCTTGTCGTTTAAGTCTTGTATGAGGATTAAATGTTAGACGTTTGTCAAGATGGAGTCCTAAGTATCACATCTGTTCAACAGGGAGTAGTGGAGTGTCATTAAATAATACTGGAGGGCAAGAATTAATCGGTTTACGACGAAAGGTAAAGTTTATTTCGTCGAATTTGTTATAATTAATTTTAATCCTCCAATTATGGCACCATGTGGGATTGAAAATTGTGGGAGGCAGGAACTGGATCATCACCTATCCTAATTAAATCTAAAAAGGCAAAATTAAAGACTCTCTCTGTAGCATCTTCTAATTAGCCATTGTAGTATAAAGTGAAGTTATATAAAGAAACAAACGAATTTGGGACGAAACTTTTAATCGGAATATTGCTCTTTATTCACAGGCAGAAATCAACAGAAAGGATGATGTCTAAAGAAAATTCTGAGAATGTAATATTTAATGAATTAAGTTAAACTAAATTGCATCATGTACTGGTTTTAGAGAAGGTATAATAAAACGCAAGAAAAAATATGATAAGAAACTGGATATTAACATTATTTATGACTGCTAATAAATCATTAAAAAACAAAATCTTGCCTTTATTCTATTTTTTCTTCTTTTGATCCAGTAACAAAATACTGATAAGAAAGATATTTAATAGAGTAAAATATAATAAATATAAAAAACCTAAATTGAATATTCTATAGTACTTTATTTTGGAAATAAAGGTCTCCATCGCCTCTGCCTATTTCTCAGACGCCTACCAGTAGGTTCTGCTAACTTAAGAATGTAGGAATTGAAGAAGCTAGAAAAAAGTTAAAGAAAATCCTTGAGAGGAGTTTCTTGTTTTAAAGTGTCTTTAATTTTATTTCAGTGGCGCGACAGGCCGTGAAGGCGCAGGGCCTCGCGGTGTAAATTCCTACAAGTTTACACTCACGTTTCACGATGAAATTTTTAGTGTAGAGTCACCACTCGCTACGACTAATTTTTGTGAGTTTGAGCCACCCTTTGGCTGACGGGTCTCACATACCCGGGGAGAGGTTGTGAGTGAATCCATATTTTTTTACATCCTTATAAAAGCCCAGCCGGGACTGGGTTTCGAACTCAGAACCTCTAGCATAAGAGACTAGCGCGCTAGCCACTCAGCCATGGGCTCCCCCCCCGATTGATTTTATTAGTGTATCCATTTAACGTCAGTTTTATGCTACTGTGGCTATCCAGACGATGCTAAAGTGAGAGTCCTAAGTTTTGGCTATACAGGTTTAATTAGGATAGGGATCTTACATACTAGGGAATAACGGACATCGTACTTCCCCTTCAAAGGACTACATAACTGAAGATATGATACTCTTTTTAAAAAAATTTAGGGCCAAGATTCCTACCATCTACCGGGTTCGAACTCACGACCTTGGTTCTCAATTTGATTTGATTTATAAGAAATAATTAACTGAATTTCTTGTTAGCAATAATAAATAATGGATATATTTTTTAATTTCCTTACCTATATATAGAATATATAGTAAGGGAAATGTGTGTGTGTTTTAATTTCCTTACCTATATATAGAATATATAGTAAGGGAAATGTGTGTGTGTGGTCCAGACCGAAAACGAAAAACCATATGAAACTGAAATTTCATATTTAAGACATATAGAAGCCCGAGATGTTACAGCAACTTTTTCATCAAAATCAGGTAACCAAAAGTGCTATTTATCATAAGATGCATTTTACATCTATTTACGATATAATTAATTGAAATAGTCAGACTCAGACAAATAGGGCTTAAATGCCGATATTTCAAAATTTCTTCATGTAATGTACCTTTAATTTTGTAGTTTTTATGAACTTGGCCATGTCATACTATTAGTATTGCTATAAAACAGGTAAATATCTAAGTTGAACAAATTCGATACCCAACTAAAGGAGAAAATATCCTAAATATTGTTTTTATGCAATTGTTATGTTTTTTAATTTAAAAACAGTACAGTAATATACATGTATAATATACCGTTGGAAAGCTAATGATTTTAGAAAAAAATATTATTTTATTCAGAAGCTTGTATAAGTTAATTGATAAACTGAAAAACCAACTGATTATTTAAATAATAATATAATATAATAATTAATAAAACGCCTGTTTCTTTTAAAATCCAATATAAATAATTCTTTAACAATTAATTTTCGTTTCTAAATTTGTTTAACAATTTTAAAATAGATACAGATAACGGAGGTAAGTGAAAGTGTGTTGCGCGCATCAGATCTTTTTCAGTTGCTTCTGAATTTAGTAATGTACAAACAACATGCGATGTATGATAAACCATAGGTATCATTTTCTTTAGTTGGGCATCCAAATAACAATATATGTATTCACAATTATAAATACTTTATATAAATAATCGAGTACTTTGGCGCTTACTAGAAAAACCTTCCAATCATTCACACACACCGAAAAAGATTATTTGCATGAACATTAAAATGCCAATCTGGACAGACGAAATAGCGCATGGGGCTCCGATTAATCTTGGAATTCTTGTGGTATCTCATCAATACAATCCAAAATCAGTCTTATAATTCTCAATGCTACTTCTACAAATATCGCGAGTGGAAATGCGTGAAAGTATAACCTTTAAAATTCGGCAACCCAGATTAGGACCAAGTTTTTTGCAGGCAACCCTATATCAATGTGTTTGCAATAAAACGACGCTTATATTGGTACATTTTTTTTTTTCAATTATCAAGCCGGTGCAGATAACTGATATCGACATACCCGCTTTTACCTGACAACCGATAGTTTGTCCAGGAAAAGATTAGGCAACCCGACGGCTGCGCATTCTATACCTTTGATACTTAAAGTCAGGGTAAAATTTTCCTTATTATCCTGATGTTGCAACATTTAATTAAACATTTTTTTTTAAATAATTAAAAATAGTCTGTCCAGGATTTTTTTAGGCAACCCATTCTTAACATATTTCCTAATATACTAAATTTGTTATAAAATATGTTTCATTCTTTTATCACTCGGTGTAGATCGTTTCAAGTTCGGATCTTATACTATAATTAATTAAATATTAAAGATTGTTTGTTTATCGAAGCTCATATATATTTTATTTAATAAATAGTGTTCTATTCGAGTAAAATTTCATTATACTTTCTTGGAATTTTTTTTTTTTTTTTTTGTAATTTATAGCAAGTTAAATATTTAGTCAAGCCTTACGAACCATATTACTCGGTTCTAACATCCCCGTAGCTGGGGAGTGAATGATAGCCTACAAAGTCAGCTAAGACGGGTCCATAATTCTCTGCCAGAAACCTTCGCTCTCTGGTCCCAGTCCATTCTTCTCCAACAACTTCTTGTAGGCCTTGTTTTCTGGTATATTAGTCGTGTTTCGGGCACTCCAAGGTCCTTGTCGGATGTCATACAGATCATTTGTCCGTTCGGCCAATCTCCTCTGTGTTTTTCTTAAACTATTCTGATATTGAAGCTCCAGCTTTAACCCTGTTTTTTTTAAAACCTGTTCACAATAATAGTTTATATTTTAATTACTGCTTAGTAATACTAACTGATTCTGATTAGTTTAGCTGTTAAACCAAAAATTCTGGTGCGCCCAACAGTCGACTTTCACTTACCTCCTTTGAATGAATTTTTAAATACATTTAGAGAGAAAAATAATTTGTTAAATTGAATTTCTATAGAAACATGTATTTCATTAAATAATATTTATATTTTTTTCTAAAATTAATCAGAACCTTTAGCATGAGAAACTAGCGCGCTAGCCACTCAATCACGGGCTTCCCTCATGTATATGTATTACTGTTCTCATGTTCAAAAACAAAAAATGCATTCAAAAATGGTTTCTCAGTTTTCTTTTTAGTTTGATACCGAATTCGTTCAACTTATATATTTACCTGTTTTTCATCAATGAAAACAAGATAATATGGTTATTTTTATAGAATCTACAATTTTTTTTTTTAAACATATTTATTGATATTTACAACTGTATTAAATAAACATTCATCCAGTAAATGTGATGGTAATATACAAAACTGTCATGAAAAACATGTTGAGACACTACCCAGTGGCAGCACTCTAAAAATATTTTAAACTAGAAGGTCCCGGGGCCATTTCCTTTTCAGGCACCTCGGAGGTTTATCCGGAACGGATGAGGAAGAAAGGATTGAAACTAGTAGGTTAGAGTGAGATTGGAGTTTGTCATGAACAGGATTGATACCTGGTCCGGGCCAAATCAGTAACATAGGAAACATGGTCTTTATGGATAAGTCTACAAATTTAAAAGTACTTATAGGAAGAAAATTTAAAATATCGCCATTTAAGCCCTGTCAGACTAGATAAGTCCCACAATGTCTATCTCTTCGTTCGAATTTTTTCCGCCTCTCCCCATCTCCTATACTATGCCTTCATATATGTGCCTCCCCAATTCTAGAGCCAGGGCACTCAGTTCCAAGATGTTATTATGATGAAGTTATAATATATTATATTAGTAAGAATATCATATTCTTATTACTCTTACTAACTAATATATGAAATAAATACTAAGGGAAAGTATTGCTATCGTGAAAATTTTCGAATTCTAGTTTTTCAACGGAAAACAAGTTTTAGGGTCCCCTGAGTCTAAATTACAAAGTCCCGTAAAAAAGTTTGTTGGTGTATGTTTGTGGTAAGTCCAGCACGAAAACCAAAAGTTGTACCCAACTGAAATTTCATATTTAAGACAATACGCTGGTGATGTTACAGCACCTTTTTCACTAAAATCTACTGACCGGAAGTGCTACTTTATACCATGCATTTTGCACCGTTTTTCAAAAATTGCTCGAAAGATTTTGATTAAACTCGCAACATAGAAGTAAAATTTAATTAGCTTTAATATCATGTAAGTTTCATTCTGATTGATCGGCGGATATTTTAAATTTTCTTCCTCTAAAGTACCTTTGATTTTTTATATTTCATAAAAATTACAATATCATCTGATTAGCATTGCTATAAAACAGCTTATTATAGTTGAACGAATTTGACGACCAAGTAAAGAAAAAAGGAGAACAAATATTTGTTAAAAAAGTTTTGTGGTTTTTCAGCAGTAATATAGATGTATAATACACCGCTGGAAAACTAAAGATTTCAGAAAATATAATATTATACGAAAAATTGTAAAAGTCAACGAATATTGATGAAAAGCCGATAAAACAATAATGTCGTAGATAATAATAATAGATTATTTAATAAAACATGTGTTTCTATTAAAACTCTAGGTTAGGTTAGGTTATCTATTTTATGGACACTCAACATCAAAGGTATTTAATGTCTTGTTTTAAAATTGGGTTGTAATCACAGTGGAAGGGGATCCCGTAGCTGAGTGATTAGCGCGCTACTCTCTTATGATAAAGGTTGTGCGTTAGAATCCCACACGGCCTGTCGCGCCACTGGAAGAAGAAGAAAAATCACTGTGGAGGGTATTTTGTATTTAAATTTGGAATCAGATTATAGTTTCCATGTCGTTACAATATGTTTTAGTGTTAAAAGTGTGTTACGAATTATTAGTGGTCCAATGTTTCATTAAGTAGCCTGGAGTGAATTTCTGGGCAATAATTCTTTATATTAATTCTTAGTCCAATGAGGTTACCTTCTTCAAATCTTGACTTTCTGAAGTTTTACAAAGAATAATGCTCTGCTTTATTTTCTGTAAATGTTCCTGATTTTTTTTTTAATGCTTAAATTTTGTAGAACAGTTGTTTTTAATAAAGTATTAGTATGTGTCGAGCCTTCTGTCAATACCTAAGTTTTGGAAGGAGGTGATGTACTGGGAACAGTAAACTAAAATGAGTGCAATAGAAAAATACACATTTATTTTGATTATTAATCATTGATGAATAGACTTGACCTTTTTTTTTTAATATTTTTTTAGATATCACCTTATGCCATTATAGCGGAAAGAGAATCCGTGAAAATTAAACTTAATGAAAATTAAAAACTTTTGACATCATTCTACAAGACTATAGCGTAGCTTTCCGCAGTAAAGTTACTTGTCGTGTTAGTTAATTTATATTTAGAGGTTATAGAATCTGTAACAATAGAAAAACCTGCTGCACTGTTCAATTTGAAGCCATTGGTGTAAATACTGATACTGTTGGCATAAAGTTTTTGTCTTTAAGTTTTTAGAATTCAGTCAAGTATTCAAATGCCGAAGTGTTGTGTTTTTGCTCTCAGTTAGTCAAATGTTGGTAATTTTAAAGTCCTGGGTAGATATTTAAATTCAGAGGTTTGAAAGTTGCAAGTTTTTTATTTCTTCTACGTAACGTCTCGCTCTTATCCCAAAGGGGCTGGCAATCTTCGATTTTTCTGAATGACCCAGTTCGTGGTTGAAAAATGGTTTTCTCAGATGGATTTTGATCATTAGATTTCAGCCTCCCGATGTATTCGCATGCTACATGATGTCACCTGACTGCTAGTGGAGCCAAACCAACACATATACTGCATTCAGGGCTTGTTCTAAATGCACCCGTTGCAATTCGGATACCTGGGTGGTGCACTGAATCGAGTGTAGAAAGCACTGTGTTACTAGCCCGGTCCAAATATAAAACTGCCATAAACCATTATCGGTTCGATTAAAGTTTTGTAGACTTTTACCATACTGCTTCTGTAGGCTCCTCAGGAACGTCATGCAAGGACTTTAAGTATGTTTAACCTTTTCGTAGATTCTTCTTTCAGCCACTGAATATGATCTTTCCAATCTAGTCTTCCGTTCAAGTATAGTCCTAAGAACTTAACTTTTGTTTCAAAATTTAGTTTTGTGCCCTATTAGATTAAGTCTGGTGGAGTTGTGGGCCTTTTTAATCTGGAGAAGGGAAGTCATTTAGTTTTTTCGACGGAGAAATGCAACCCGGATCGTGTTGACCAAGATTCCAGTTTTAATTAACAATTCTGTAACGTTGCTCTCATTGATTATTGGTTCTTGAACGGAAGTAACAAGGATAGATCATCTACTTCTTTATTATCTTTTATTGATTTCTATGGCAAAATGAGCCCTGTTGAGAACGATCCCTTGTAATCTTCCGTTAGACATTACTTTGACCGTCGATAGATAATCTCCCACCCTTACTTGGAACGTGCGATTTCGTTGCAAATTTCCTATCATAGTTAAAATGCGTTCTTTCTTGGTAATTACTTATTTAACATTTATTTTACTCTTTCAATATTTTTTTTTTTTCAATCAACAACAATTTTTATTGAGTAATATTACAATCTGTCCCAATTTGGACATCAATAATAGTGCTGAAAGATATCATACATACTACATTCATACAATATTTACACAGCATACAATTACATCAATATATTTTAAAATTCTTAAACTGATTATAACAACAGAGGTAAGTGAAAGTCGTGTGAGCTCACCAGATTTTTTTAATTATTCATCAGTTTATTTAAATGTTTGATTCATTAACTATTGAAGGTAAGATATTTTCAAAATATTTTGTTCGTATCGTTAATATATGTGCTTCTATCTGAATCATTTAATTTTTAATATCCTTATTTCAGTCAGGACCCAAATATATCAATCCGCTTACCATCAGAAGAGTCTTGATAAAAGCTTCCACGAAAAGTTTTCTCGTTTTTTTAACTTTCCAACATTTTTTTTTTTTTAATCTTTTGAAAATTTCACTTTCACTTTTGTAACCACTAAATATTTTCGTATTATTTCACATTTTATTAGCTTGAGTGCAATTCTTTTGAAACAGATTATCATTTCCTAATACATAAAATAAATTATTAAAATTTAATACTGGGAAAAATGCGCGTATTGCTCTTTTTTTATTGAACATTGCGTTTTATTAATTCTATACTGAATATATTGATTTATAGGTGACATCCATATTTTAATCCATCGTATATTTTGGTATTTTAATATATAATATATTATTGGTTAATCACTATCAATAGTGATACTTAGTATTTGATAAAGTAAAAAAATCCTCTTCCTCAAAGTTTAAAGTATTTTATTTTTTCCTTAAAACCCAAAAAAGAATTTAAAAAAATGTCCCCGAGTTTTTTTTAAATACTACTACGCTGATTGTTTTTAGATTTTTTAAAGCACTTACTTTAAGTGTATCGAAATATCCTCGAAGAACAGATACTATCTACTATATACTATTTAACTATATACTATACTATAGTATATACTACTATATAGTATATACTAACTAGACATACTAAAAAGTAGATAACAACCAGAGTTAAAAGCAAAATAATAATAAATTAAAAATGTAATACGAATATAACAGTAATAAAATAAAGAAAAAAATGGAAGAGAATTGCACATAATTTGCACAAATTTAATTTATTTCTTGGTTTCTGTCTATCATCTGAAAATGTTTTCATACCCAAATTATCATTCTATAACTTTTATCTTATTATTGCACTGTTAACTTATTTTGATTTCTTTTTAATTGTATTGGCTGTTATTTTATTTTGTTAGCTGATAAGGGTCTACATCGTTGGCCTAAACGTCGGTACACAAATTAAATAAGTTTTTCTTATTAGTGTGTGTTCTTGATGACTACACCCAACATTGATGGCTTATTCATCATTTAACGGTCAACATCTACATCGTGAATAAATATGATATTATTTTCATCTGAAATCCTTCTTTTATATTTCAACATCACACTATATCATCCAATTTAAGAACTGAACAAACGTATTTAAAATGTTGAGCCCATTTCAGACTCACACACCTAGTGATTCAACATCCTCATTACTCCAACTCATTTTCTCCGCTTTGAAACAACAATAGATCCATTATTTATGTGTCCCTTAAAGATGTATTTTGATTATATTATTAGAATTTATAATCTACCTCCACACAGATATCCAAAGATATTAGCGTAACAAATAATAAAGAAAAAAATAGAATGGTTCAAAACCAAACTTAATTTGAAAGAATCGCATGGAATAAATTGTAATTTAAATCTTTCTATGTAACTGTGAAGATATTAAGTTATGGAAAAATAATCTAGCAACATTAAGGGTTCAAATACAAAAATATATTTATAGCCCAAATATTATTAAAATTAGAAATTCCAAAACGTTCCCCTTTTATCCACATCTAGCTACAGTAATTACTGACAAATGTTCTCTGGGGGTGATAAGAGGGTAATTAAAATCAGGGGTGATGTTTCAAACCTAAATTATAAAAATTTCGTGTACAAAAATAATATATGTAGCTTGTGCAATACAAATGAAATGAAAGATCTTTTTTTACTTTTTGACTGCCCGTCGGAAATTTTCAGAGTTTAGAAAAAAATACTTTAATTCTAAAATTCTTACTTGGGATCAAATATTAGAGTTAATAAATAGAAAAGATTGGCTGGTGTCAGTTAATTACTCCAGATGAGTTTTCTCTTACAGACTGGTGCTAACGAAAGAATTTAACTATTAGTGAATTTGTTATTAATTATTGTTATTTTGTTATTAATTATTTACGTTGATAGATTAAAGTTTAATTTTGTCAATAAAAACAGACTCCACGGACGGTCAATATACCATGCAGTGTGTCTCATTTTTGTTATTATATTTTGTAATTTGTAAACTGTTTATTTTCTATTTGCAGTGGTTTTGAAAAATAAACAGACTTTTTTATCTATCTATCTATCTTATCCTTCTTTTATATCCAATTCAAAAACTGAACAAAGGTATTTAAAATGTTGAGCCCATTTCAGAGTTACACACCTGGAGTGAATTCTACATCCTCATTCTTTGGTAACAAGTACTAAACGAATATTTCTAGGTTAATTTTTTAATACTGACCGATTTTTTTAAGCTGTCCTAAAAACTTTACGATGATGCTTTTAGAACATTCCAAGTGGACCTGGTTGGTGGTTTTCATTCTAAAATACATTTTCTTAAAGATAAAGCTAATTATTAAAATGAAACCAGGTTCACGTTCGATATATTGATGATCTGAAAGATCAAATTTACATTTGGGCATTACTTATAAATATAGACTATATACTCTTAAATACTGATTGTAGGATATTTTATCCTTTTTTTTCATAATCTTTTTCTTTATTTATTTATTTATTTTTATTAAGTATCTTTGAAGAAATCATCAATGAAAATGCAGTTCACCTAATGTCAACACAAAAATATATATTATTAGTGGACCTGAAAACGTTCTGCCATATAAATTATTTCTAGTGAATCTTTTAGTTGTTAAATAAAAAATAACTATTTTATTGTGGGTGTGTGTGGTTTGGGACCTACATAATATAAAAGTTCAAAGAATTCAATAAGGAGAAAATATCAAAAATATTCTCTTTAAATGTATCTTTGTTTTTTTTTATCATAAGTTACTCTTCTAATAGATGCATAATATACCGTTGGAAAGCTAAAGATTTCAGAACAAATATTAATGTTATGTACAAACTTATAATAGGTAATGTAAACTGACGAAAAAGGGGTTAAACTTATTACTGATTATTATACAATTAATATTATAATACTAATATAATATTAAACAATTTTATATTGTTATATTATATGACGCCAATGTCCCCTAACTGTAGAGGCGGATAAGCATATAAAAAAAAAATTAAAAAAATTATATTGATATATTATTTAATCTAAATCACATGTTTCTACCGGAACTAAATATGTTTTTACTTTCACTTACCTGTATATGAAATATATAGTAAGGGAAAGTATTGCGATCGTGAAAATTTTCGAATTCCTGCATTCAACAAATATACACTTTTTAAGGTCCCCTGAGTCCAAATCACTAAGTAAAGAGGTCTGTGTGTGTGTGTGTGTGTGTGTGTGGTGAGTCAAGCCCAGAAACTGAAAGTCGTACAAAAATAAAATTTCATGTTTTAAACAACTATAAGCCCGAGATATGACAGCAACTTTTTCATCAAAATCGGGCAACCAGAAGTGCTACTTTATACGATGCATTTTGTACCTTTTTATGATATTCTCAAAAACGCCTCTAAGGATTTTGATTAAACTCGCTATATCGATCTAAAACGACTGTAGTTCAAGGAAAGAAAAATTATTAAAAAAAAATTTTCTGATGCAATTTTTTTGCTTTTGAACATTTGAACAGTTATATACATGTATAATATACCGTTGGAATGCTAAAGATTTCAGAAAAAAATATTATCTTACACAGAAAATCGAAAAAGTCAATGAAGAGAAATGAAAAGCCGATAAAACTAACTAATTGTTTTAAATAATAATATAATTGAATTTTTAATAAAACACATATTTTCTATAGAAATTCAATTTAATTAATTCATTGAAAATTTATTTTTATCTCTAAATGTATTTAAATATTCTGTAATTGATTTTAGCAGGCAGGTAAGTAAATGTCATATGTTGCACCAGATTTTTTTATATACAATATTTTTATAAAAAATGCCATACTCAATAATGAGAATTATAATAAATTACCTTACTTTAAGTATTGATAGCATTCTAATTATTGCGAAATATGCGTTATGGATGAGCTTTTAAAAAAAAATAATAAAGAAATACATTCTTAAATCAAATTTTAATTAATAGTAATAACAGACAACTCAAATCATAGTTTATGTATCATTAAATTTTAAATAACTTTCTCTCTATAAAACCTACCTATTGTACATTGTGGAGAGTTACTATCTTGTGGGTGGAATCTATTGAATTTGCTTCCAGTTGAGTCGACCCTGTGAGGGCTTTGTCAGAGAGTATCTGATCAAGCCCTCAATAGCAGTGATAGTAAATCAATGTTCTAACCGGTGATAACTACATCAACAACTCTTTGCATAAGCAGAATGAGGTCGTATATTTCCCTATAGCGACTTAATACGGTCCAAGTTTTATTGCGACTGAATAAATTTCTTACTTTATGTATAGCTTTTACGCAAAAATATATTTATTATTTTTATTACTTTAAAAAAGGCTGCAAATTATTACACAGAGTTTTATTTTCTCCAAATAATAATATTAGGGAATAACTGTTTATATAGCTGTAGATAGGCGATAAAGTAATATAAAAATAAAAAATTTAAAGGATAATGGCATATCACTATTGCTGATTTCAAAACGCTATATCTCTGCTAGTTTTAAACTGATTTCAATGATTCTTTTTTCATTTTTTCGACAATTTAATTTCCAACCAAATGAAACTAAAAGCAAAATTTTTTATATGTATTTATTAATTAGGAGAAACGGATTTTTTTTTCGATATTCGGAATATACATATCTTAAAACGTAAGCCCTGAAATTTTGAGATGAGGGGAGTGAATTTTTTTTTTTTTTTTGTTCGATTACAAAGAATTGAAAATAATAAACCAAAAGTATTTATACTTGACTGCGTTACCATTTCATTCTATTTTCTTTTAATTTTCATTCAAATAAAATTTCTTGATTCCAGAACACCTTACATTTTTTTCTTTATCATCAATAATAACGAAACAATCAAGGATTTTTCACACCCTTAAAAATCTTAGTGTCATCTTTCGTGTTCGAACGCGCGACCTTTGGCATATAAAGTTTTTATGCTACTTTAATAGATTTATATAATAAGAGGGCAACGTCGCAGTGGCTAGAGCATAACTGCCTCCTAAGCCAGTTGGGATCCGGAATATGACGTTAACATTTTTTAAAGGGAATAAAAAATGCCTGATTGTTTTTCCCTTCGAAAGCAGTGTAAAAATTATGATTTTAATAAAAAAAATCTGGTGCGGGCAACACACGACTTTCACTTACCTCCATTTTTAAAATCAATGAAAGAATTTTCAAATACAGTTAGAGATAAAAATACGTGAAATTATTAAGGAATTAATCAAATTAAATTTCTATAAAAACATGTGTTTGATTCAAAAATCTATTCAGTTAATTTTATGTTCATTTCATCACTCTCTATTAACTTTTAAAAGCTTGTGTATGAGATGATAATTTTTCTAAAATCTTTAGCTTTCCAACGGTATATCATACATGTATATTACTGCTCTTATGTTCAAAAACGAAAAATTGCATTAAAAAAATATGTTTTCTGTTTTCTCCTTTAGTTTGGTATCGAATTTATTCAATTTATATATTTACCAGTTTTTCATCAGCGTTAACAAGATAATCTCGTTATTATAATTGAATCTACAAAATTAAAGATACTTTAGGGGAAGAAAATTTAAAATATCGGCATTTAAGCCCTGTCAGACCATTTTTATCTAAATAAAACTTACATGATATTAAAGCCCATTAAATTTTACATCGATATACCGAGTTTAATCAAAATCGTCGGAACCGTTTTTGAGAAAATCGAAAAAAGGTGCAAAATGCATGGTATAAAGTGCCTCTTCTGGTAGGCTCATTTTGATGAAAAAAGTTTTGTCACGTCTCGGGCGTATAAATGACTTAAATATGAAATTTCAGTTTCATAGGACTTACCGTTTCCGCCCGGGAGTTACCACACACACGCACACACACACAGACCTTTTTTCGGGACTTGGTTATTTGGACTCAGGGGACCCTAAAACGTGTATTTTCGTTGAAAACTGGAATTCGAAAATTTTCACGATCGCAATACTTCCCCTTACTATATATAGTAAGTAAAAGTAAAAAATTTAAAAATATATCGAATTATATAAAAATTATATAATAATATCGAAATGCCATCCTATTAATCCGTGAAGTTTGCCGTAGAAGGATGTTATGGTAGCCACTGCGCCAAAAAGATTTAGTTCTTGATTAGGCTTTGCAATTTAATTATCTGGACACAATGGGTTCAGGAAATTATGAAATGTAAATGTAATGAATTTGACTAATAAAATTATAAATTTGACTGGAAAAACTCAATCATTCTTATAAAAAATTAGTAATTTAAATCTAAATCGTTAAGACGTTAAATTATAATATTTAGTATTATAATAAATTAATATAAAAATAAATTTACAGTTTTTTATGTAGTTGTTCGCTTCCATATCACTTGTTAGCATTATTTGCTTACTGCATAAGCATATAGCTTATCTTATTTTACTGTCAAAACTCCTATTAATAAATAAAATTTAATAAAAAATTTAATTTATGTTTAAAAATATTTTTTTCAAATAAAAAAAATCTGTTTTCTTGATAATTTCCTATGAAAATGTTATTTCAGAAATGAATTATACTCAGTTTATTTTTTCTGAGACTGTTTTCCCTTGCCTGAAAGCAAATGATTCAAAATTTAGTAGGTATGTGCAGTCGTTCCATAGATGGAAGAATGAAGTAGAATATAAGATTTTGGTAGTGACGCTATGTGGAGCATTAAGTATTGCTTTAAAATATTTAGACTGGTAGGATTGGATTCGTTTGCCGTTCCAATTTTTTTTTATTTTTAAATATTTATTTATTGAGATATATTGGCCGTTCCAATTTTTTTTTATTTTTAAATATTTATTTATTGAGATATATTGCAATCTGTTACAAGATGAACAATAGTAATAATGATATGAGACAATATATATATATATATATATATATATATATATATACAATAAAATAATAATAAGAAAAAATCAAAACAACAACCTATAATTGAGATAAATACAAAGTTGGCAAATAAATAAACATCATCCAAACATTTATAACTATATACAGTATATACAATCTGCTAAAGGGACCCTAGACTGACCTTTTCCCTCCACTTCCCTCCTTCCAAGAGAACCCAGCGCCTCTCTCACAGCCGCATCACTGGTGTGAGCCAGTGGAGGCTGAGTTAGGGCGCAGCAGCCACTAACATACAGTACATGAGTGGAAGATCAGACCAGTGTCAGAACTGTTTACTAAATGTTTACAGAACGTCGCGGGGCCACTGCCGTTTCAATCTTCGAGGAGGATTGTAGGGGTGGGTGGAGCTAAAGAGGATTGAGCTTGAGAAATTTGTAGATGGTACCTGGTCTAAAATAAATGGAATATTAACGTCGTGGTTTAAGGTACTGTTAATTCGTAAAATAAAAAAATAATAAATAAAATAAAATTTCGGTGGTACAAATAGGTTTAAAAATAGTCGTGTAAATTAATAGTTTCTTGTACGTTGAGATATTAATAAAGTAAAACTCAATAAAATAAAAAACACATAAAGCAATATTGAACAAAAAAGTTCATTGTTAGCTAGTAAAAATATAAACATCCAGGAACATAACAAATACCACACCGAGTGAGGTGTAAGAAAGAAAAAAAAAGGTAGTAGCAGATTCGTAATTAGAGACCAATAGTTTACATTCAATTGTGAAATGGTTGGAAAAACAGTGTTTTCTGTGTTCATAGCGACAGACTAAGTATTGACGCTAGAATGAAAGCATGGCAAACACTAGAAAGGTTAATAAACAAACCCCTTGACATTTCCAGCGCTGTTCATATCCCGCTGGTGCCTCCCACACCTGCTCTCAACTAATGAGCTGTACCCGCAGGTGAGAACAAATCATAAAAAAAAAAAAATGTGGCATTGTGGGAAAGAATAATTTTAATTAAGGAAGCAGTAACCATCGAAACCCCAACCGAAATCAATTATTTTTTTATTATTGAGAAAGCTTTAAAAAGAGACCTCAATTAATTTTGAACCAATGGCAGCGTTCCCCTCGCTGAAGGCTGATATATAAGGGGCACATATGGGGCCTCTATCACCGAGCAGAAATATATTCATGAATAACCCACGAAAATGTCAATGGTGCACCAGTTGGACCGGGAAATTGAAACCAAACAAGTATATGTTGGAATTGGCGTGGATCGATTTCAGGGTGTGTTTACGATCAGCTATACCAGTCTATGAATATTATTATTAACCTTTTGAATAATAATAATTTAAAACTATATAACTAGTAAAGAAAAGTGTTGCGAACGTGAAAATTTTTGAATTCCGGTTTTCAACATAAATACACGTTTTAGGGTCTCCTGAGTCCCACAAAAAGGTCCGTGTGTGGTAAGGCTAGAAAAGGAAACGAAAATTCGTATGAATCTGAAATTTCATATTTAATACAACTATACTATATTTTAGTTTCTGGCATCCTCTCTACATGTCCGAGCCATCTTAGGCGGGCTTTTTTCACAAATGATACCAGGAATGGTTTCCCATACATTGTACGGAGCTCACTATTCTTTCCTAATCGCCAAATGTCATTTTCTTTAATTGGCCCGAATATCTTCCTGAGTATTTTTCTCTCCCAAACATTGAGCCTCCTTTCGCTTTCCTTTGTTAATACCCAGGATTCGCTGCCATAAGTAATTGTGGGCCTCTGTATTGTTTCATATATCATCCATCACCTTTGCATCTCTTGAAAGATTTTTGAACTTTAGTTTTGTTTGTAGGGCGAAAAGGCACTTGTTACCTGCAGACAGCCTCGCATTAACTTCATCTTTCATATTATTATCATAAGTAATAACAGAACCTAGTTACCTGAAGGTATCTGTACTTTTAAAACGGCGTTCGCCAATCTGCAGGTCGTGGTATTCCAGTAGATGGTTTCTGGATGATCTCATATATCTTGTTTTTCCTTCATTAACCTGAAGGCTCTCTTCTGCCGCTTCCCTTTCTAACTCTTCGAAAGCTTCTCCAAGCGCAGCCGTGCTTCTCGCTATAATGAGCACATCATCCCTATATGCCAAGTGCTGTGTGAGGCGATTGTTCCATTAGGGTTGGTTCTTATTGCCCTTACAGCTTTTTCCAATGCTAGATTAAATAAGACAGGTGATACCCTTTTAACTATTTTCTCAAAAACTGCTCCAATGATTTTGATTAAACTTGCTATATCGATATAAAATTTATCTTATAAATTTTCGATGTAAATTGTATTATCATATTATAGGAAGAGCGACAAATCTAAATGATTGTTGTAGGTAATAATACAATAGATTTTTATATAACACACATGTTTCCATCTAAAATCAATTAAATTAATTGTTTACCTTATTTGATCGCTAACTGCATTTGAAAATTCCAAGATTAATTTCGAAAACTGAGGTAAGTGAAAGTAGTGTGTTGTGTAGACCAGTTTTTTTATATATTTTATTCAGACTTATCAAACACTAGAATTCCTGAACAATTTATAGTTCAAATATTATAAAATACGGTTTTCTAACATTTCAAAAAAATAAAAATTCTTTTGTTTTTATTATTATTTTTAACAATAAACCTTTTGAATCGGCCAGACTTAGCCTTTTTTCTCGCTCTTTTCAAAGTATTCAAAACTGAAACTTTTACAAAAATTAAAAGAATACACTTATTTACTGAAACCTATTTGGACTTAGGCATCACGGATATATAGGGCACCAAAAAAGGCTTACATTTACAAACTTTAAATCTTTCAAGCTAAAACTTTTAGAACAATAACAAAACTGACTTTGAACTGACAATGAACTCGAACACACTAAAAACGGTTCCAACACAAACTAAAAGAGCACCTGAATACGCTTATCAACAGCATGGCGAACACAATCATGCTAGGTAATGCCCACTGAAGATTAAAAATCTGGTGCGGGCAACACACGAATTTCACTTACCTCGATTTTTAAAATCATTGAAAGAATTTTCAAATACAGTTAGAGATAAAAATACGTGAAACTATTAAGGAATTAATCAAATTGAATTTATATAGAAACATGTGTTTTATTAAAAAATCGATTATATTATTATCTAAAATAATCAGTTAGTTTTATGTTCATTTCATCACTCTCTATTAACTTTTAAAAGCTTGTGTATGAGATGATATTTTTTTGTAAAATCTTTAGCTTTCCAACGGTATATCATACATGTATATTACTGCTCTTATGTTCAAAAACGAAAAATTGCATTAAAAAAATATTTTTTCTGTTTTCTCCTTTAGTTGGTTATCGAATTTATTCAATTTATATATTTACCTGTTTTCCATCAGCGTTAACAAGATATTTTAGTTATAATTATATAATCTACAAAATTAAAGGTACTTTAGGGGTAGAAAATTTAAAATATCGGCATTTAAGCCCTGTCAGACCATTTTTATTCAAATAAAACCTACATGATATTAAAGCCCATTACATTTTACATCGATATAGAGAGTTTAATTAAAATCGTCGGAACCCATTTCGAGAAAATCGAAAAAAGGTGCAAAATGCATAGTATAAAGTGCCTCTTCTGGTTAGCTCATTTTGATGAAAAAAGTTTTGTCACGTCTCGGGCGTATAGTTGTCTTAAATATGAAATTTCAGTTTCATAGGACTTACCGTTTCCGCCCGGGAGTTACCATACACACACACACACACAGACCTTTTTGCGGGACTTGGTTATTTGGACTCAGGGACCCTAAAACGTGTATTTCCGTTGAAAACTGGAATTCGAAAATTTTCACGATCGCAATACTTTCCCTTACTATATATAGTAAGTGAAAGTAAAAAATCTGGTGGGGGCAACACACGACTTTCACTTACATCAGTTTGTAAAATCAATAAAAGAATTTTCAAATAGAGTTAGAGTTAAAAATACGTGAAACTATTAAAGAATTAAATAAATTTAATTTATATAAAAACATGTGTTTTATTAAAAAATATTTTATTTTATTATCTAAAATAATCAGTTAGTTTTATCTCCTTCTCATCACTCTCTACTAACTTCTAAAAGCTTGTGTATGAGATGATATTTTTTCTAAAATCTTTAGCTTTCCAACGGTATATCATACATGTATATTACTGTTGTTATGCTCAAAAACGAAAAATTGCATTAAACAAATATTTTTTCTGTTTTCTCCTTTAGTTGGGTATCGAATTTATTCAATTTATATATTTACCTGTTTTTCATCATCTTTAACAAGATAATTTAGTTATTATTATTGAACCTACAAAATTAAAGGTACTTTACGGGAAGAAAATTTAAAATATCGGCATTTAAGTCCTGTCAGACCATTTTTATCCAAATAAAACCTACATGATATTAAAGCCCATTAAATTTTACATCGATATAACGAGTTTAATCAAAATCGTCGGAACCGTTTTTGAGAAAATCGAAAAAAGGTGCAAAATGCAGAGTATAAAGTGCCTCTTCTGGTAAGCTCATTTTGATGAAAAAAGTTATGTCACGTCTCGGGCGTATAGTTGTCTTAAATATGAAATTTCAGTTTCATAGGACTTACCGTTTCCGCCCGGGAGTTACCACACACACACACACACGTAGTAAGTGAAAGTAAAAAAGGAGTTGAATGAGACAAATTCTCCATTAATAACTTGTTGACTTCTTGCCATGAGTGGTCGCCACAGGTAATACTCTCCCTCGTGCCTTGCACGCGACGTTTATAAAATATTGAAAAATTCACTGATTGTTTATTGTATTATTAACAGGTATGAAGTATAAAATATATACGCTTGTAACTACTTTATTTTCGAAGATAGATGAAACATTTATTAGTATTTTTTAAACCGAAATCCCGCGAATAATTATAAGAATAGAAAAAAAAAAAATTGAAATTTCAGCCATAAATAAGTCCACAGCTCAGTTACTTCTGAAGAGGGAGAAAAATATGTATAGAGTTTTAGAATCAGTAAAGAGAGATAAAAAAAAATAACAAAAAAATGTATTTCAAGTAACAAATTATAATGAGATGTAGCTCCACCAAAAATAGGTTATTATTGAAGATAAAGAAAAATCAAAAGATTTTTGAGATCAAGACAGCGCAATGAAAAAAAAATGCAAAAAAATAAAATAAAAAAAAGTTAAAAATCATCCTTATGGTCAAGCCACGACTTATAAGTGATGTGATTCCCTGATAACTCGGTTATTATTGATGATGAAGATAAAATGTAAGGTTTTCTGGATTCAGGAAATTTTATTTGAATGAAAATCGGAAGAAAAGGAAAGCTAATGGTAACGCAGTCTGGTATAAATGCTTTTGGTTTATTATTTTCAATAATGAACCTTTGTAATCGACGAGAAAAAAAATTACCCCTGCTCAAAATTTGAGAGCTTACTTTTAAAAAATGATAAATATACAAGTTGAACAAATTTGATAACTAGTTAAAGGAGAAAAGATAAAAAATATTTGTTTAGGTAAACTATCGGAAACCTAAAGATTTCAGAAAAAATGTTTTCTCATTTAAATATTTGTGGAAGGCAATGCAAAACGACGTATAGGACATTAACTTGGTTGATTGTAGTAAATAACATTTCATAATTTTATATGATTTAATCTAAAACATATGTTTTCAACAAAACTGAATGTAATTTGGGTTTATTATTTTTAAATATTTCAATTATTTGTAATCGACCAAAAAAAAAAAAAAAAAAAAATTACCCCCCTCAAAATTTCAAGATGCGTAGAAAACGAATAACGTATAAAAGAAAATCCGTTTCTCCTAATTAATAAATAAATAAATACTAAATTTTTTTTTTATTTTAGTGTCATTCATATTTATATTAAACTAAACAATTACTATAACAAATAATTCAGATATATATTCTGTAAACAATGTTCTATAGTAGTATCTTTTGCATATCACCGTCACTATTGAGCTGTGCCTTGGAAAGGATGTACATTACCTTCTTTGAATTTTAATATGAATTTTAACAGTACTTTCCTTAAATATTAAATTGGACTTTATGTTCTGGGAAACGACGTTCTAAAAATATAATACGAGGACTCGCACGTGTCAGCTAGAAGCTCACCACCAAAGGCTGCTAGGAACAGACAGAATTCCCTCTGTGATAAATGCTTTTGTCCTATTTCATAGCCGGAATATTATGGAGCACATAAGCCAGATTACCGCTCCATTTGTTTTTATAAAAGTGGCTAAGTCGTTTATTTTCGTTTTCTTTCCCTTCTTTCTTTCACTACCGGGATTTTACGTTAGGTTATACCATGAATAGACAAGGTATTGTTTTACTAAATTATATTTCCCTAAGATTTTGTGTATGAAATATCAAAGAAAATGTATATGATAAGCTTATTAATGAGTATCACTCCAACAAAGGAAGTCTGATTTGGGTAAGATTTAATTGAATTATATATTAATGATTTCAAAACATTCCAAAACCTAAAATGACAATAAATATTATAATCGTAGTTCAATGTTTAAATCTAGATGCAAATGGAAACATACTATGGAATAGATTTCCACCTGGATCGAGAAGAGGTAGATTTAATTTGGAAAGGGTTGCAAGTAATTTAAAAGGGGTTGCATGTCATTTGTAAAAGGTTTAAATAGACTTGGAAATACTATAGAACTTTATACATACTCTCACCATATATCTCTAGCCATCTCCACTTCACCAGTCTTTAGTTTAAACTACTATGCTAGTTTTTGTTTTAAGTCTATAACTGCATATGATTTTTATCGCTCTCACAATTAAAAAACATCGATCTACTTATTTGTCTCATACATTTTTTGTATAGGAAAATATAGTAAGGAAATAAATATTAAAAAAAAAAATTAAATAAATAAATTATCATAAATAAACAAAAAAAAATTGATGCGGGCAACACACAGCTTTCATTGGCCTTGAATGCAAAACTAAATTGAAAAACTATTAAATATAATTCAATTTGAAAAATATATTAAGTTGATTTTAATAAAACGTGTATTAACTTTCATTGGAAATATATGATTTAGATAAAATAATATAACTATATTAAATTTGTAATCATTAATAAGTTTATTCACTATTCGTCACTTTATATTACCTTTTACAACTTTGTGTATTAGATACATTTTTCATACCTCTATATTATAGTTCTTACTATAAAAAAATAAAAACGCTGCAAATTATTTCACAATGGTTTATTATTTCCAAATAACAATATTGGGATATAACTGTTTATAAGGCTGTTGATAGGCAATTAAGTAATTTGAAAAGCACTAATTCAAAGCATCATATCATAACACTACCACTGACTTCAAAACGCAGTATCTAAGCTAGTTGTAAACCAAATTCAATGATTCTTTTTTCATATCACTGGAATCTCCTGAAACCCTGATTTGGCTGACCCTGATGGCAAAGTTTAGTTTGTCGTTACCGAGTGTATAACGTAAATCATTAGTCCAAGGTAATTGTTTTGATGCTAATAAAGTTTCTATTCATTTTCATTGTATTATTGACATGTAATTTCTTATCTTTTATATAATTATTCGCGGTTTTTTGGTTAAAAAACGATAATTTTTTTTTCTATCTTCGAAAATAACGTAGTTACAAGAGTATATATAAGCAAGATTTCAATTTTTATCTTAACTTTTTTCCCTTTTATATAATTATTCGCGGTATCTTGGTTAAAAAACAATAACGAATTTTTTTTTTCTATCTTCGAAAATATTGTAGTTACAAGCGTATATATAAATATATAGTTTTGATGCTAATAAAGTTTCTATTCATTTTCATGGTATTATTGACATGTAATACTTCCTTTTTATTTTATTTTTTTTTGTTTATCGCGCTTTATTGATTCTAAAACTATTTACATACTTTTCTCTATCGTCAAAAATAACTGAGTTGTGAGCATATTTATGTGAAAAATATCAATTTTTTTTATTTTATTTTTTCTCTTTTATATAATTATTCGCGTTTTGTTGGTTAAAAAACACTAATAATTTTTTTTCTATCTCCAAAAATAACTTAGTTATTGAATAAAAACCTTTTAATCGGCAGCCACTTTAAATCTAACCAGCTGATATCAACGTCAATGTGTTAGGATCATCGTTGAATAGACTAGTATTTTTTTTGGCGAATTTCAAAAAATTGGTCCAGTAGTTTCGGAGATATGCCGCGGACGGCGGACGGCGTCTGGCGGTTGGCGGACAAACGGATTTTATTTTATTCGTTATTGGTGTTCTATGCATCTTGAAACGTAAACCCTCAAATTTTGAGCAGGAGTATTTTTTTTTTTTTTTGGTCGATTAGAAAGGTTGGTTATTAAAAAAATAAACCAAAATCGCATAAAAAAATAGTTTTGCTGTTTAATCTTTTAGATTAGGGGTGGGCATAATCGAATGAACCTCATAATCGGATGATCGGAATTCGATGATTTAAATAATCCAATGATTTCATAATCGAATTATTAATATGCATTCTGAGGGACCATATGCCACAATTCTCGTCTATATGATGGCTGAGCTGGCTGAGCCTAAGTGGAAATATGCATATAATTTAAGCGATGAGCAAAAAAAAAAGAAAAGATAATTCGTTTATTAATTCAAATGATTGAAATCGTCGAATGATCCGATAATCGTCATTCGATTATGCCCACCCCTACTTTAGATGTTAATCAAATTTACATTTTCAATTCCCAACTATTTTATTTAACCGTCCTTCATCAACGTCATAAACATTATATGGTTAATCATTTTGAATGTACGTGACAATTAATGTAAATAATTGAAATTAATTTTTATTTATTTATTGAGATATATTACAATTTGTTTCTATATGAAAATTAGTAATAGTGATATGAGAACACATTCACACAATATATACAGTATACAACGATAAAGATACATCAACCTATAATTGAGACAAACACAAATAAATGAACTAAAGATGTAATAAATACATTTAAAGTTTAAATTAATAACACTAGAACAAGTTGACACATCGTATAGATATGTAATTTATATTAGTTTCAAAATTTTTCATTCAGCCCCTTTTGAGATATTTCCTTGTAAACATCACTAAAATAAAAAGTAACTGGTCATAAAATCACGAAAACCAAAATTTGGACGATTTCACATTAATTGACTCATATGCATTCTAAAATGTTAAAAGTATGTTAAAAAATTTAAATGATTTAAATATTGAAATATAAAATTTAACTTATACTCGTAAGAACTTTTACGATGCATGCAAATAATATTTGTATGCAAAAAAATTTTCGTATCGTAATGAACAGGAGCTCAAGTGCGCATTGGGCAGTTGACGTTTGTCGTTCCTAGTGTAAGTCCGAATAGGACAAAATTAGATTACTAGAGAGGAATTGCTAGGGTTCGCAACCTATGACAGTCCAATTACTGGATCTGTATCCTGTAGTAATTGAAACCAGTCCGGACCATCGGTGGTTTAATTGAGAATGGTGTTGTTCTTCAAGCTTCCCCATATTCTTCTTATTTTCATTATTTCTGATTCTCGTTTCTTTCCGCATTTTCTTCACACTAACACCAGTTTTCTTTAAAATAAACTACGACATGATATACATTTCACTTTTTTAGTGGTAAAATATAATTAAGAAAAATAAATCGGTAGCTTTTTTTCGTAACTTCAATCTTATATTAGGTCCGTTACCTACAAGTACTAAAACATGAAGTATCTCAACTCATGTTCTTCTACATTCCTCCCTGATCCGGATTAAGTCATGAAACTAAACGATAATAAAGACATAGTGATGAACAACGAAGGAAAAAAAATTAAATACATTTCTTAAATCTTGATGAAGCCTACATTAAGTATGTTGTATTTGGACTTTCCCGGTAGAAGTTTGAATCTTTACAAAAACTATACCTTATAATTACCAATCCTTATAATCAAAAATCATTCTTAAAATCGTCAACGCTGTTTCTCAGAGAATAAAATTATTTATAATGATGTTAAAGCTGTAATATTGAAAATTATGCGAGAACCAAGCAGCTATCCTTCCATGAAAAAGCATCTAGTCCCATTAATTTCAAACAATACTTCCTTTTCCATTCTCTAAAAACTTCTAAGGCATCTGAAACTTTTGAAAAGAATATAACCTTGGGGCTTGGTAGTTTAGAATTGCAATAACAATACTTCTGTTTGGTTATTCTACATTTGTGTCATTTATCACGGTTAGTTTTTACTTACTTGTCATAGCTTGTTGTTTTTTTATTCTGTACATATATATATATATATATATATATATATATATATATATATATATATATATATATTGCAATGTATTGGGGATACTAAGGAGAGCCCATAATTAAATAATTTCAATATTAAACAATTAATGATAACGAACCTTTGTCGGCAAAACATCAAAAGGTGTTTACCTAGCCCCCTAGATTTCCCATCGGTATGGGCCCCCCAGCGGTACCAGAAACCTCTGGTAGTTTCCCCCCAGCGGCGGCCAACAAGAATATTAAGATGGGTGAAAAGATAAGAATAATAGCACAAAGGCTATACCGCCAACCGGGGCACTTCCCATCTCGGCCCACCCGAGGTGACAAGAATGAGAGAGAAGAACCGGAGAGTTAGTCAAGTTTTATCCTCAAGAAGAGTGAGTCGGGTTCCATCTACAAGAAGAGGAGGTGGCCGTCGGGGTTCTGAGAGCAGCTGGAGGATGATGCCGAGAAAGGGGAACTAAGACTGATTTCACCTTCACCAGCCTGTAAAGTGTTTTAAAGGTATATTGTTATTTGTAATATTGTATGGCAAAGGTAGTAAAATGTCCCTCAGTATTCTCAATCAGAGTTCTAGGCAATGTGTTAATATAATTTATATGTGTAAATTAATAATTATAGTAATGTATTAATTGAATCTTGTTTACTTTAATCTTACCCTGCATGTAACCTATTGGATTGGTAAACACGATACCTTTGGAAAGGAGATCCATGGTATCATTAAATATAGTTTATATATTGACTAAATATAGTAAGTAAGCTAGTTTTTGAAGCTACCGCTGCCTTAGAAAAGCAGCCGGTCAAAAACATAGCAATATATATATATATATATGTGTGTGTGTGTGTGTGTGTGTGTGTGTATTTTGAAACAAATTGTAATATATCTTATTAAAAATCTAAAAATAAAAAAAAAAAAACTTTTTCTTTTGTTTTAGTTAATTAAATTTCAATCAAGAATTTTTATAGTGCTGCCAATGAGTAGCTCTATAAGTCTGGTTAATGTCCATTTTCTTTTAGCCTATTTACTATGCTATAGGTAATGGTATTGGAATAGGTGCTCAACCGCTTGGTTATTAGCACTAAATATATACATATTAAATGTGTTATTTAAAATAAAATAACACACACAAATTTGTATTTATATATTACTTAAAAACTATTTTTTTTCCTCATAGTTCCTGGAGCAGATGACATTCTCTGATGAACATCAGAAATGAACTAATTGTTTTACTAGAGTCCTTCAAGCTCTCACTCAGCGATCTTGGTAAATTGAATTTATCCATTAGTACATGGAATTTGGGACAGTTCTCAATTATGTTTTATTGAGAGAGTTACTCTACACAAGTCACACTGCCTGCTGATAAGATGGACATGAGTGAGCCTGCGCTATGTCCGATGCGAAGTCTCCTCAAATCAGTTTCCTCGCGGCGATCACTTCGCAATGTTGTTTTCCAGAGATAAGGTGATGGTTTGATAAATACCTTTTATACCGCAGCTTATTTAATAGACATAATAATCAATACAGTTATAAATATCAAAACATAAATTTAAAACAAAAGAAAATATTATTTCTAAACTAAAATTATAATAATAATAACAGGCTTACCGAACCCGAAGGTTCGATGCCGATACCACCGAATTCCGCCTACACAGACTCGTCCAATGTTCACCAGTCAAAATGAAGACTTTTTTTAATCATTATCTAATATATAAAATGCTCGTGTCACAATGTTAGTTACCATAGTCCTTGACGGCTTGACCGGTTTTTATGAAATTTTATATGCATATTCAATAGGTCTGAGAATCAGCTACTATCTATTTTTCGTACTCCTAAGTGATAAAGATTGTCCATCCCTAACATCATTCTTTAATTTTTCGAATCAATTTTACATAAAATTGTTTATATAATCAACATTTTTTTTTATCATGTTGCATTAAAAAATACACACAACCCTAAATATTCACCCTTCTATTAACAAACCCTATTTTTTAATAGTCATTTAATAATTTTTCATCTTGCTCGATAACTGATGAATTATCACCTGGTAAGTTATCTCCGCCAGAGGACTACCGGTCTCACTTATCACTCAATAAACAGCACCTGTATCTCTCACAAAATAAGTCTTCTCTTTCTCCTTCAATAGTTTTCGGCCATTATTATTGTTCATGCATCAAGTGTAGAAGTACCTTTAAAACAACCAATTTACTATCTCAGTGTAACTCATGTTTTACACACGAACAATATTGCGTGTCATGCTCTCGAGTAGGTAAACCATCCAGTTTGTTTGTGTTAGCTTAAGATGGTATTGCAAAAAATATTCATAAAATAGCATTAGGAGATTGATATTGTCTGTAAGAGTTTCTGTCGTAACTAATTAATGATATATATAATTTTAAGGAGTAAAATAAAAAAATATAAATTATTTAAAAAAATAATGTTTGATGTTTTGTGTTTCCTATATTCCTCATCTTTCACAGTACTCCATGGCTCTTTCACTTATATACCAATATACTTACACAGTTTTTTTTTCTACTCTAGAAATTTCCTTGAAATAATTTATATGGCAAAACAACATTTGCCAGGTTATATAGACACATACATATATATACACACACATAATGATTAATTGTTTAATAGTTATTTGTTACATTATTATTTGTTTTGTTTTTTGTTTTTATATGAATTAAGTTGGTACGTTACTAGTATTCATTTATAATTAACCACCTTTAATTGGGTTTGCCTGCTGGTGGGTTCTGTGAAATAAAATACAAATTTATTTTATAACGATAGTTGCATGATCAAAGCCTAAACAAAGATATATTAAAAAGGTTTTTGAGATGCTAAATGGACCTCTTCTTGTTAGCAATATAGGACATTGTGACCAACTGGCCTAAAGGAAATGCGGGTAAGCCAGGAGGCGTTGTGGGAAGTGTGCTTACTGGCTTTCTCTCGCCTATTCATTTTAGGTGAGAATGAGGCAGTTATCAACGACGGTGGTTACCAACCTTTTGGTAGTCTTCCTTTCAGAACTCTATAGCGACCCCTTTTTGACTTCACACTCTCTTTCTAATCATGAACCCTTTTAGTACTTTAAGGGCACTATTCTAAGCAGTTAAGGTTCAGTAAGGACTACATAATACTAATCTATTCACCGAATTTCGTAATGAATTGACATTTCATATGAAATGTCCGTTTTTATTATTTCAGAAACTCAATGTGGGATTAGCAGATTTCTTTTTATTACTACGTTTAAGTTTACATATTTTAATGAGCCTTGATTAATACTCCATTATTAGATAGTATTTACTATCACTCCAATTGATCAACATTGCTTAGTATTCTATCAAGTATTACCATGGAAACAAGTGATTTTTCGGTATTTTTTTTTATATTTTGTTTAAATTTTGACACTCGGTAACCAGAGAACCAAGAAACATAATCCCGTTTGGGGAAGGGTGTTGTAAAAAACGGATTATTCCCCGTTGGTTTGAAAATCCCTACCCAGAGTCTTCGACCAAACTAGCAATACACGAAAATGAACTTTATGAAACGCGTAGGTTTGAACGCGCGTTAAATAACAACACAGATAAACCGTAACTTGAAACCAAACAATTATGAGTTCGCGTCACGGTTCCGGGAGGGGAGAGTTAACAGAATGTCATTTAATCCCATGGCTTATGATAATATTGTATGTAATTTCTAATGAAGGAGGTTATGGAATTCAGTGTTGACATCGTACAGTATCGCGCAGGTTTTATTCTTCCGTACTGTACTCAAATTTTCAGAAATAATATTAAATACCAACTCATATGTAATTTTTTTAAATAAATGAAAAGTTGTTATAAATCAAAAAACTGTCATTTTAATTAGTTATTTCTACTTAAAGATTAGTTTCTCTTCAAACTAAACTGGGGATTTCATGGAAACTAGTTTTAACTTTTTATATGCATTTTAAATAATTTATTTGAAAAATAAAATGATAATTAACAGAATAAAATGGGTACCTAAGAAGACATAATTTTGTTGTTATATTGTATTATTTTACCTATTGCATTATTTTAAATGTAAGGTTAGCCAATAATGCTTTTATTAAATATTCCTGCTTTTAAGTCTCCTTTTCTCTACTTTATCTATGTATAAAATACTTCGCGATTCTTGGTTTCAGTGCAGTTTCAAACATAAATGACAAGGCATATAAATCGCACCCGACCGTAGCAGGGCCGATTTGCTTTAGCTATCAATGATAAGGGAATGAAATGAGACACGTGCTAGTAAAAAGGCTAATTTTCATGGTTAATAAAATATGAATATAGGATTATTGAGCTTCACACAGAAATAAGCCTTTATTATTGGAGTGTTGTTTTTTTCACTGACCGCATCTTTCTTCTCTCTCTTTCTCCCTCTCCCCTTACTTTTCCTCACCAATTTCTTCAAAATAACTTTTTATATCCGTATTTTTTAAAGAGGTTTTCTCTCTTTTTTTGTATTTTTGAGGAATTTATACCCGTTAGGCCTCGGAAGTAGAGAACATTGTTTTCGCTGGAATTATTTACAAATTTTAATTAAGCTTTTTTTTTTTTTAACATGGGTATACTTCTTTGTTTTAATTTTTGTTTACCTAACATCCTTTTTAACATTTTTTGAACTACCTGCATTGCCTACAAATATAGCTCATTAATATTTTTGTAATCTTATCGTCGTTTACTGCACTGATTTCCTTTTTAATTTAATAAGGTTTTACCTTTACTTATTTAAATATGAAATATACAGTAAGTATATGTATTGCGATCGTGAAAATTGTTTTCACAGGAACTACACGTTTTATGGACATGTCCCAGTATTATAAACAATTTATTTATTTATTTATGGTCTCTTGAAAGTCCCGCAAAAAGGTGTTAGTGTGGTAAAGTCTAGTTCAAAAACAAAAAGTCGTAAAAACTGAAATTCAAATTTAAGACAACTATACGCCCAAGATGTTACAGCAACATTTTTATCAAAATCAGCTAACCAGAAGAGTTACTTTATCGCATGGGTTTTGCACATGTTTAAAGTTTTATAAAAAACAGCTCAAACTATTTTGATTAAACTCACTATATCGATGTAGAACTGGTGCGGGCAACACACGAATTTCACTTACCTCTTCTTTTTAAATCAAATTAAGAACTATTAAATAAAATTAAAGTTAAAAAAGTTTAAAGTTAACATACATACAAAGTTTATTCAGTTTCGTTGAAAAAATATGATTTAGATTAAAAAATATTAAATTGCTACAAAAAGTAATCAGTAATAAGTTTATACTATTATTCCCTTAACATTAACTTTTATAACTTTGTATAAAAAATAATATTTTTTCTAAAATCTTCAGCTTTCTAAAGGTATATATCTTTATTCCTTTTCTTATCTTCAAAAAAAAAAAAAAAATTACATTAATTTTTTTTTCTCTTTTCTCCGTTATCAGGTGTTACCAAGCTGCGGAGGTACCTGAATTTTCATTATTACCATTAATCTAAAATAAGTTTTCTCGTGAATATACATAGGTATTATTTTTAATATTCCTTTATTGAGAAATAATACAAGATGCCACTATCATGGGCAATAAGTATTAGAGATAAAAGAAGTCATTCATTCCATATGTACAAAGTAGAACAAAAAAATAAAATAAAATAATAATAAATAATAATAAGTTAACCTAAATAACAAATGAAAAAAAAAAAAAAAAATGATTACAATCTTTACCACATTTATACCTGTATACTATATTTGCATACTGCCCTAGGGAACTCTGGATCGAACCTCTTCATCCAGAAAAGGATGCCGAGCCACAATGTCAGGAGATCCCAAAGCCTCTCAGTCAGCCGCATCACCAATCTATCCAGTGGAGACTGAGTGAGGACTCTTGAGCCACACTCTCTCAGGCATGAGTGGAGAAGATGGCCATTGCCAGCACTCCAGCAGCATATTTATAAGAGATATCTCGGCCACTGCCGCCTCAACCTACGAGGAGGGTTGCAAGGATGATTGGTACTAGATAGGGTTTGTGCCAGGGTATTAGGAAGAAGAGTAAGTTTCTAGTGGAAGGTTGAGAATTTGGATGGGATGATATCAAGGACATAAGGGATCTTGAGGTCATGATGTAAGGTCTTGTTTGTAACGTAATAGGGAGCATTGACTATTGCTCTAAGGACTTTAGACTGAAAGGGTTGGATACGTTTGATGTTCAAAAATTTAGTAGTTCCCCATAGTTCAATTCCGTAGGTCCACATAGGTTATTGAATTGTCTTGTAAATGAATAGGTTGTTTCCAACGGAAAGTTGTGATGTTCTGTTCAGTATTCTATATAACCGTCTGTATCTTCTATTTAGCTCTTGGATTTTAAGTCGAGTATGTGGGTTCCAGGTCAGTCTTAAAGGTATTATTAAAAATATTTTTTATCATTTTTTTTCAAATATAGACCTGACTATAGACCAGCGAATCTGAACAGAACACTATATATTTTGGGGATGATAAGAAAAAACAAATTGTAATATATAAAAACAAAAAGGAATTTGTCATTAAGTTCAAGAAGCTGTTGCGTCGATATCAACGGTATTAGGTTCTGATTTCTAAAATCCCTAAATTCTTTTCAGAGCTTTTTGTCTATATGAGAATACAATCTTTTAAAAAAAAAAATTTTTGGTAACTAAGACAAATACACATATTCTGCATTACACTTCATGATTTTACATTTTATTTACAGGGATATTCCCCTACAATATCACGTTTGGTTCATAAGAAAACACGGAAATTAACCATGACGATCATGTTGATCCCGATTGTAGCTAAACAGCTATTCAAGTAAGATAACATAAAAGTTGTAAATGATTATAACATGAAATTTTGCTGGAAGCTGGAAAAAGTCTGCTGTGGAAGGCTCCAGTGACAACGATCGTAAATAAGAGAAGCCACTGGGTCACCATAGAATGAGGGACATATTCAATGTAGACATCCGGCGAAAAATAAACTGCCTTTGCCTTTGTGACCGTTTTATCAAAAGAGTGCTGTGTCTGTACACATGACAAAGAAAAAAGAATTTGCTTTGTCGAAATCCGTCCGAGTTACAACTCATCTACAGATGACTTTATTCAGTCATTTACTGACAAACTTGCGTAAAATTAAAAACTGATAAATATGTTTTGTAAGATTTTTTTTTTATTCCTGAGTAGGAAATTAAAATATTAATATGTGTTATGTACACATAACAAAAATTAAAAAAATCATTGTTGATAAATTATAAATTATTTTAATCATGACTTGTTTGTATTATCAATCATATTATCAGAATAAATTAAGATTAAACGCTGCGAAAACTATCATTATTGGATCCGATTCCCTCCTCACATCTACTCCTTCTGTTCCTGCCCTATTACTAAATGACCATCCTATCACTTTCAGCTCCTCTGTAAAAAATGTAGGCACCCATTTTGACCAAACCTTATCCTGGAAACCACATTTGGCCCAAATTTCCCAAAGGTCAATAAGCACTCTCAAATTATTCCATCGTTCCCGTCATGTTCTCCCACAGTCCACCCGCAAGCTACTTGTATCCTCTTTAATTTTCCCCCAATTTGATTATGGATGTGCGGTATATGGTGGCCTCTCAATGATGCTAGAGAAGAAGTTTAAGCAGATCATGAACTGTTGTTTAAGATTCGTTTATGGCACGGCGAGGCGGTCTCATGTATCCCATCTTTATACCGAATCAAATTGGCTTTTTCCCCACACCCCTAGGCAATACTTCCTTGGATCTTTCCTATACCAAACCATCAACTCCCAACATCCTTTCTATATCTATAATCTCCTACAGTCCAAACCCTTAATTCATCCACTAGAAACTAGATCCCGTATGTCCAACCTTTATACCCCTTCCCACAGAACAAAAAAATATGAATACTCCTTTCTGGCCCATTCCAGTAGTCTCTGGAATTCCCTCCCATCAAACATCCGTCATGCTCCATCCCTCTCCACATTCAAACACCTTCTCTTCCAGTACCTTCTAGCATCCCAAAATGACGCTGCTTGACAATGTAAAAATTTCAGTAGAATTGTATTCAATATTTTTATTTTTTCCACAAGTATCTATCTATTTTTTCAACTATTTTATTTGGAGTGACTTCTTTGTTACAATCGTTACAGTTTTTTTTTCTTTTCTTTTTAAATTGTTTATATTGTGATTATTATGTCTGTTATGTGATTAAAAGACTTCGTTTCGTATCATTGTTGTATATTATTTTTATTTATGTTTAATTGGTTTATTTCTCATTAATTCCTGCCCAGTTTAAGTTCTTTTATTATTTCAAAGTTCAAAGTTATTCTTAAAAGACCAAGTAACAAAACAATGTAAATATTTATTTTTCTTCTTTGTATTATATATTCAAACTCGTTTATTTTTCATTTTGTCCACACAACTATTTTCTGAGGATTGTTTTATTTTAATTTTTATTTATTTTATTTTTATATTTTATGTATATATTCACCCATAATTGTAAACATTGGTTAATTATGTTCATTTTGTCTGTTGGCCAGACATGTTGTATATTATAAATTGTATTGTATTATTCTCAAGGGACACAGTCCCAGAATAAAAATCAATTTCTATTCTATTCTTTTCTATATAATTGAATATAACAAACAGTTAGACAGATATTATGAAATTAGTTTTATAGAATAAGGTAAGTTAAGTTTTTTTAATTGGTATTCCATTGCGTTAGATATATCATGGTTTTACTACCTTCATATATAATTAGTATAGGCTTTTCAACTTTAGTACCAATTTTTTTTAAATTAAAATTTTTAAATAAATATATTTATAATGAAGAGCTTATAATTATTGAAAATGTTGCTTATACTTATAAATCATTACAAATAATAATAACTTGGACCTTCATTATAAATATCTCATTCATTTTTGGTTTATTAACTGTTTGTTTTTTTATCTAAATAAATTAGGACTAACATTTAAAAACGCTGAAAATGGTTGATGTTTTATTATTTCAAAATAACTATATTAGGGTATAAATGTTTATATAGTAATTTAAAGGCAATTAACTAATTTGAAAAACAATAAATAATGCTAAGGCTCAATAGCTATTTCTAAGATTTCAATGGTTTTTTTTCATCTCTAAAGTTAAATTCACTTTCGAATAGCACTAACATATAAATAATAATAATGTTCTTTTTTTTTAGGGGGGGAGGGGAGGGTATTTATTTATTTGGACAGAGGACATTCGATTATTTATTTATTTTATTTTTTTACATTCTATATTCGGATTCTACGTATCTTAAAAATAAACCCTCAAAGTTTGATCGAAAATATGTCAATAAAGTATAACGAAAAAGTATTTCAAAAATAACGGCAAAAACCTTTATTGATTTAACTTTTGATTTAAAAGTTTATTCGAAAATGGACGTAGTGTGATAAAAAGGAGGAACTATTAAACAGGAACTCATTTAGAAACTTAGATCCAATTATGCTTCAACAACGATCCAGAGATATCCCGATGTAATTTAACTTTCTATTAATATTCAATCCCATTTTAGTTAAACAGGGATAAATTTAACTATGAAAACATTTATCTGAACAGGGATTGAAAATCTAGTTAGTTTAAAACTGATATACTAGCAAAAAATAGTAACTGGAAGGAATTCTCAACGGTCAACTAATTAGATCCACAACAAAAAATAGTAACCTTCAGCGATAGGATATCTCACCGTTTAACAAGTAAAAGGCAATACCTGACATTGTACATTTAATTTATATTGATTTAGGATACTATCATTCCCAATAACATCGTATCCTCGAAATCTTTTGGTTTATTTTTTTCAATGATAAACATTTGTAATCGACGAGAAAAAAATCTGGTGCGGGCAACACACGACTTTCACTTACCTCCGTTTTAAGAATCGATTAAAGGATTTTCAAGTACAGCAAGAGATAAAAATGAGTGAAACCATTAAAGAGTTAGTTAAATGGAATTCCTATAGAAACACGTGTTTTATTAAAAAATCTATTATATTATTATGTAAAATAACCACTTAGTTTTATCGGCTTTTCATCACTCTCTATTAACATTTAAAAGCTTGTGTATGAGATATTATTTTTCTAAAATCTTAGCTTTCCAATGGTATATTATACATGTATATTACTATTCTTAAGTTAAAAAAACAAAAAAATTGCCTTTAGTTGGGTATTATTAATATATAATCAACAAAATTAAAGGTACTTTGGAAGAAGAAAACCTTTTTCATCAACATGAGATTACCAGATGAGCCACTTTATACCATATTTTGCACCTTTTTTTTTTTTTTCTCGAAAACGGTTTCGACGATTTTGATTAAACTCGCTATGTCGATGTAAAATTCAATAGCCTTTAATATCATGTAGGTTTCATTCTGATTGAATTAGTCGAACAGGGCCTATATGCCGATATTTTAAAGTTTCTTTCTCCAAAGTAGTTTTAATTTTAATGATTCAGAACAATTACTTATATCAAGTTATAAGGATTGATAAAAAGCGGCTAAATGTAAACGTTAAACGGATATTATAACTATTTAACGGATAAAAGAGCAGTAATATTTTTTATATGGAACTTTTGGTTTTTTGAACATAAGAACGACATATATGTATAAAAATGTATATAGGAAAGTTAAAAATTTTAGAATAAATATTATATACGAAATTGTAAATTATTATATACATTAATTTATTATTAAATTTCATGTAAATGTAACGTGAAAATTAGGGCATAGCATATTAAATAATCAATATTAAAGAGATTATGAATTGATAGTAAAAACACTTTTCTAGACACTATTTATTTGTTTTGCTTTTCTTTATTGCAGTGTTTATAATCATACACTAGGTACATATTGCTGTACCAAAAAGACACTATTTATAATGAGCAAGACATGAAAAGCTATACTGAAAAAAAAATCTAGGTTACTGATCTATAAAGTTTCTCAGAGATTTGTTATTGTTACTTTCTTCTGTCCCTTATCCCAAACAAGCTCATTCTCTTATATTTTTCCTTCTTTGTTGGATCTTTCATAAGACAATTTAATTGAACAAAGGAGAAAACTGCAAAAATTATTTTTTTAAGCTATTATTTGTTTATTCATTTATAATATATTGTTGGAAAGCTAAAGATTTTAGAAAAAAAAATATTATCATATCCGATTTGTAAAAGTAAATAAAGATTGATGAAAAGCCGATAAAATTGATTGTTTTAGATAATAAGCTCATAGATTTTTAAATAAAACACATATTTCTATAGAAATTCAATTTGATTAATTCTTTATTAGTTTCAATCATTTTTATCATCGCATTTGAAAATTCTTGAATCTATTTTAACAACTAAATAAGTGATTTTAAGGGTAAGTGATCTATTTTAAGGGGTAAGTGAAAGTTGCCCGCACCAGATTTTTCATTTAATATCTTAAGATATAGTACATAAAATATGACTATTGATATTAAAAAAAAAAACGATGGAAATATGATAATCGGATGACTTACAAACTGAGGTCTGTTGTGTTTCCATGTGGTATTGTCTTATAAAAGATCCAACAAAGAAGGAAAAATATAAGAGAATGAGCTTGTTTGGGATAAGGGACAGAAGAAAGTAACAATAACAAATCTCTGAGAAACTTTATAGATCAGTAACCTAGATTTTTTTTCAGTATAGCTTTTCATGTCTTGCTCATTATAAATAGTGTCTTTTTGGTACAGCAATATGTACCTAGTGTACGATTATAAACACTGCAATAAAGAAAAGCAAAACAAATAAATAGTGTCTAGAAAAGTGTTTTTACTATCAATTCATAATCTCTTTAATATTGACTATTTAATATGCTATGCCCTAATTTTCACGTTACATTTACATGAAATTTAATAATAAATTTACATTTATTACCGTTTACAATTTCGTATATAATATTTATTCTAAAATTTTGTTATTGTTACTTTCTTCTGTCCCTTATCCCAAACAAGCTCATTCTCTTATATTTTTCCTTCTTTGTTGGATCTTTTATAAGACAATACCACATGGAAACACAACAGACCTCAGTTTGTAAGTCATCCGATTATCATATTTCCATCGTTTTTTTTTTTAATATCAATAGTCATATTTTATGTACTATATCTTAAGATATTAAATGAAAAATCTGGTGCGGGCAACTTTCACTTACCCCTTAAAATAGATCACTTACCCCTTAAAATCACTTACTTAGTTGTTAAAATAGATTCAAGAATTTTCAAATGCGAGATAAAAATGATTGAAACTAATAAAGAATTAATCAAATTGAATTTCTATAGAAATATGTGTTTTATTTAAAAATCTATGAGCTTATTATCTAAAACAATCAATTTTATCGGCTTTTCATCAATCTTTATTTACTTTTACAAACTTGTGTATATGATAATATTTTTTTTTTTCTAAAATCTTTAGCTTTCCAACAATATATTATAAATGAATAAACAAATAATAGCTTAGAAAAATAATTTTTGCAGTTTTCTCCTTTAGTTGAATAACGAATTCGTTGAACATATAAATTTGACTCTTTTTTTATCAATGATAAGATGATATGGCGATTTTTATAGAATGTATAAAATTAAAGGTACTTTAGATGATGAAAAATTAAAATATCAGCATTTAGGCCCTGTCAGGCTGTTAAAATCAGCCTACATGATTTCATACCCCATTAAATTTTAAATCGATATAGGGAGTTTAATCAAAATCAAAATCGTTAAAGAAATTTTTGAGAAAATCGTAAAAAGGTAAACGCATGGCATAAAATGGATTTTCTAGTAACATCTCAGACGTCTTAAATATAAAATTTTAGTAATGCACGACTTTTCATTTTCGTGTTAGACTTACCACACTCACACACACACACACACAGACCTTTTGCGGGACTTGGTTATTTGGACCCAGGGGGCCCTAAAACAAGTATTTCTAGTGAAAAATGGAATTAGAAAATTTTCACGATTGCAATACTTTCCCTGACTATATATTTCATATATAGGTAAGTGGAAGTAAAAATACACACATGTATATAATCAGATATATTTATAAGAAATTCATAGCTAAATTATTGATTTTTTTTTAAATAATTCTAAAGTTGTTTTTCCTCCTTTCGATATTGAATGGACCAATAATTATACTTTCCATGAGGTCTAAAATAAAACTTTCCGATGGATGTAATAACAAAACTTTCTGAGTACCTAACGGAAGGCTGCGGTTTTGTTTGCTGGAATTCCTTTTAAATTCCATTTAGAGTTTGATCATCATTCATCACATTCTTTTCATTCTAACAGTTTATTTTTCCTTTCAGATTGTTTCAACAGACTTTCGTCTCTTATTTCAATGTCAGTTGCGTTATTTTCTTTTTATAGTACTTAACTTAGGTGTTATACTTTTTTTTTTTACTTTATATCCAGATCGGGGGAATTAAAATTGAACAGTGTTGCTCCCCCATCTCTAATCATATCCATTATCGTATATTACTATAAGGTTGTTTGTTTGTTTATTTACTTAACGTCACTTTATGCTACTATGGCTAATCGGACGATGCTACAGTGGGCGTCCTAAATTTTGCCTATCCAGGTTTTGATATGATAGGGATCTTTAACGAATACCTGACATCGCACATGCTCGGGACCACCTTGTAACGTTCCCCTCCGAAGGACGGCATAACTAAGGATTTTTTACTCCCATTAAAAAATCCTAGGACCACCTGCGGGTTTGAACCCGTGACCACTACAATTAGGTTCTGGAATATTTTTTGAAAATGTTACTACGTTTCCGAGTAGGTTTTCCAATGTTTCTGGCAATCCTACCTCTTTCATCAAATGCTCATATTATTAAGTAATTGACCGTTTGTGGTACGCTGTCACATTTTATGCAAATAGGGTTAGGGTTAGGGTAAGGGTAGATGATTAGGCGTTTTGTAGTTTGTTTTTTTGCACCATATACTAACTGTATTTAATAATTTTAATCGATTTTAAAAACGGAGGTAAGTGAAAGTCGTCTGTTGCTCGCACCAGATTTTTTTGCATGTTTTCATAGGCCATACTGTATACTAAAGGATTTTAAGGATAGAAGAAATATAAACGTCCTTAATTTATTTTGAAATTATATAGTCATGTTAAATCTACAGCTTATTATTCCATAAAGCTCTGTCATCGATTCCATTACTCCTTGTATTCAAAGGATAAAAAATACTTTCATGCCGAGGAAATATTAAATAAGAATGAAATCGTCTTTGGGTCCATATCCATCCATATCCAAGCTAGATGAAAGGAGATAGGATGGGGGTCATGCCAACAAAGACGAGATATCTTTGAATAATTCAACGACCGCACAAAACTAATAAACAAACTTTTCTGAATTCATTTATTTAACGAAATAAATTCGAATACAAAATTTCAAAATATGTACACTATTCCATATATTAACGATTGTAATTTTGTTTTATTTACTAATGAGAAGACATTATTAAAATTGGTTCTTTTACATTATACAGAGATCTTAGAGAAATTTCCTAATTTGACATCCGATCTAGAATAACTAAAGTTTAATAATATAATGAAAAGTTTTTCATTTTCGATGAAATGAAATTAGGTTTCGAAACAAAAACTTAATCCTAGGAGAGTCGGAGTTTTTTTTCTAAAATATCATTACAGATGCTATATATATATATATATATATATATATATATATATATATATATATATATATATATATATATTGTTTTTCAATGTTTATTTTCTTGATTTGTTTAATTTCATTAAAAATATTTTGATAATTTCATCATTCAATATAAAAGGTTTATCATTTGCCATATAGCGTTTAATATCCTTTCAAATCCATTGATAAAATAACGCTAAAAACCGTTAACCTAAAATACCAGCTATAAATCATAGATAAGCCTCTAGGTAAGAAAAAGAAGACCAAGGCCAAATCTGCTATCAGAAATAAGACTTAGATATAGTACCTTTAGTTCTTTCACAAGACATTCTTATGCCTCATAATTCTATTTGCTGTAAACATTTACTTATTGTATACTTAGCAGTTGTAAATTTCAATAAATCAACATTCTTAACCATTAAAAACAAAGATTAATCTATTCACACTTAATTCTTATTAAATGTATTGCATAATAGAATTTTCGCACTCCAAAACTATACACACACATAAAAAATATTTTATATCAAACATCTGAATACTGACCTATCAGACAGATAACCTGCATAAAAAAAAAAAAAAATAGGACTTGAGGTAAGATCGTAATCTAAGAAAAAACGTTAGAAAGATATAAATTATCTCTAGGGGTATTTTTATATTATATTATTTATTTAATTTCACCTTATATATATGAAACATATAGTAAGGAAAATTATACAATTTTTTAATTCCAGTTTTCAACGAAAATACAAGTTTTAAAATCCCCTGAGTCCAATAAAAAAAAAATCGTGCTGAAAAGTCTGTGTGTCCGAGTGTGGGTGTGTGTGGTAAGTCAAGCACAAAAACGGAAAGTCATACAAGACTGAAATTTCAAATTTAAAACAATATGCCCGAGATGTTACACCAACCTTCTCAGCAAGATCAGGTGACCGGAAGTACTACTTTAAACTTTTCATTTTGCAACTTTTTACGATTTTCTCGAAAGCGGCTCAAAATACTCTGATATCGGTATACCAATGTAAGATTTAAAGAGATTTAATACGATATAGGTTTCATTCTTTTTAAAATAGTCTGAAATACAAATAAATATATAAGTTGAACGAATTCGATAGCCAAGGACAGGAGAAAAGAGCAGAATATGTTTTCATGCAATGTTTTTAATATAAAAACATTAATAAATGAGTATAGTATACCGTTAGAAAGCTGAAGATTAAAATATATATATATTATACACAATATTGTAAAAGTCAACGGAGAGTGATGAAAAACCGATAAAACTAAATGATTGTGATATATAATGATATTATAGATTATTTAATAAAATACATTGAAACTCTAAGTAATTAAATTATTTAACAATCGATTTTCATCTCCAAATGTATTTCAAAATTATTAAATTGACTTTAACGAAAAGTCGTATGTGGCAAGCACCAACTATAGAAATCCGGTAACCGTTTGTGTATGTTTTGACATGTACCAATAAAACTAAAGTTTATATGAAGAATGGAACAAAAAATAAAAATTAGAGCTGCCATCAAAACGAGATGAGTTTCGTTTTTTAACCGTGTATTTTGTGGGTCTTATTATTTGAAAATATGTGACGCAGATTAGTTTGATTATTTACTTTATATATTTTCTCAAAGGGCGGCGTGGCTATTTTTTTTTTTTTTTTTTTTTTTTTCAGCTTTTTTTATTTTTTTTTTTTTTTTTTTTTTTTTCCGCCCACTTCGCCTTTGACGACTATACGGGGGTTTTTTGGGCCAGGGAGTGAGGACGGGGTATAAATGCCGAGATAAAAGTCCTCCCGGTGCCGAGACTCGAACTCGTAATTTTATGGTTTCCAATACTTGGTTCTCTGTGGTTGCTTGTCAACGCGCGCTTACCCTCTCGGCTACCTCGCCCCCTTAGGCGATAAAGCTATATATGAATGTTCAAACCACGGCTAAGGCAGAGTATTATTGATTCCGATATTTCAGCTAATAGGGCAACCTTGGGGTTGGTCTCCCATTCTGTTACACACCAAGCCTCTTTTTTTTTTTTTTTTTTTTTTTTTTTTTTTTTTTTTTTTTTTTTTTTTTTTTTTTTTTTTTTTCCTATCAAAATCCCCCAGCACGAGAGTCGAACTTTTTCCTAATTATTTGGTTTTAACTTTTTCTTTCATCTGTTGCTAGGTAACACGTGCTCACGTATAATGGGTAACCGGATATCGATGGGGGGGACCTGACATGTAAGCTTGACCGAATCACTTCCTTGCTCAGCCGATGGCCTAAAACCAGTACACATTCCTATCTTGCCGGATACCCTTCATGGGTTGTAGAGATACAGAAAAGAAAAAAACGTTACAACGAAATAATCTGCAACACGAGTTTAGGTGTATTCGAAACACGTATAATCTTTACTAATTCTGCGTATAAACACTTGAAAATTATGTCTAGTTTCGGGAAAAAAAAAACCCAAAAAAACCATCATTCTTCCGTTTTACTCCGATCCGTTTTCACTTTATTCAAGAGCTAGGAAACCTTAAGCACTATAGCCTCACTGCAACCTCCCGAACACTTATTATCAAATATATGTAGTATTATTCTTAAACCATAGGTAGAGAGAAGTCACCTTTAATGAAGGCGTCCTTCTCAAATACATAGAACTTGACGAGTCCCAGGAATACCCATACTTTTGTTTGCCACAGAAAAATTCTATCACCGTCTATACTACATCCGAAACCACAGTAAAATTATCAGTACTATCACCAAGCTACTCATTTATGAGAGTTCTTTTATGGCCAGGTGGAGGAGGCGTGCATCAGAATACTCAGCCTGTTCCAGCTCTACTGATTTATAAATAGTTTGTATCACAGGGAGTGGCGCACCCGACTCTGTTTTCGTAACAGTTGACTCAACGTTATTAACGGAACAAATATAGTCCCTTGAAGTAACTGAATCTAAAAAACTGGTGCGGGCAACACACGAATTTCACTTACCTTCGTTTTTTAGGATCGATTAAAGAATTTTCAAATACAGGAAGAGATAAAAATGAGTGGAAACCATTTAACAATTATTTAAATGGAATTTCTATAGAAATATGTGTTTTATTAAAAAATCTTTATAATATTATCTAAAATAGCCACTTAGTTTTATCGGCTTTTCATCACTCTCTATAAGCTTTTAAAAGCTTGTGTGTGAGATAATATTTTTTCTATAATATTTAGCTTTCCAATGGTATATTATACATGTTCTTAGGTTAAAAAACCAAAAATTGCATTACAAAAATATTTTTGCATTTTTTTTTCCTTTAGAGGGGTATCGAATTCATTCAATTTATATATTTATCTGTTTTTCATAAGTGGTAACAAGTTAATATAGTTATTTTTATAGAATCAACAAAATTAAAGGAACTTTAGAAGAAGAAAATTTAAAATATCGGCATTTAAACCCTGTCAGACTATTTTAATCATTCTGATTAAAAATAACTTACAATATTTAAATGATGCGAAAATTTCAATTAAAGTTGTTGAAATACAAATTATTCATACTCTTAGGGATATTTGAAATAGGTCCAAAAGTATTGCAACTTTCATTTAAGCAATAGCCAAAAGACAAAAACCTTTTGGTCAGGTTAATATTTTAAAATTATTATAACTTAAATAAAACACATAAATATATGATATCCAAACACCGGAATAAGAGCAGCAAAACTAAATCCATAACAGGAAACCACCCAAGATAGAACCTATTTATAGGACTTTAGATAGTCGTCGTTCATGCAAATGGAACTTATATTCGCTGGGGAAAGTTTATTTTATTTTACGAATCTAGAGATAATTTTTTAAATATATATTCATAATCTTATTTTTTTAGATTATATACTTAAAAGAATTATTCGTATATAACACAGTATAAAAAATTAGCTGTGTTGCTACATAACATGTTGATTTCTGAATTAATCCCATTATGTAAAATACAAAAATATAGCTATTTAAAATATGTAGTAAAAGAGTTGAAAAATAAACTGACTTGAAAATTATTTAAATGGTCTATATAGGTTGAATATTAAATAAAATTAATTCTCCCTTTGATTTGCCAAGTTGATTATTATTTTAAAAGAGGAATCCGAATATGAGCTTGAAAACATCGGTTGCAGTTAAATTAAGTATGAATGGAGTCCTCTGAAAAAATTAATTCTAATTAATTAATTATAAAACATGAAATCCCATTAGGGATTAGATAATTCGTTCTGAATTTAATTAATAAATTTTGTAAATATACTCATATTAAAAAAAAAAATTATATGATTTTCTTTCCCGTTCAGAACTCGCTGTTAATCATATTTTATTTTCTTTAAATGTAATGTTATTATATATTTTATATCACACATGATGATGTTGTTTTTTGTTCCTTTTTTGATCGATTTGGGGTGGCAAGCTTCTCTGTTGGATTTTTTCTAAGTTTAAATTACATTCAGGTTTTGAAAACATATAAGTTTTCTTATTTTGATCGAATCGACAGTAAACCATATAACTACACCTACATTTTATTTTTTATATATTTCTTGAAATGTAAGAAGGTCTATTTCAGTCTAAATGCCTTATTCATCGATCACTTACGGTAACATATAATTTTTATAAGAAAATATAAGAATAATATAATATAAGAATCAAAGATACTTGAGATTAAATTTTTTAATCTTTATTTGTCTTGAACTTTTCCGAGATTCTATGTCCCCACTTTAGACAAAGAGCATTGATATTCATTGGCGAGTACAATCTAAATAATTTATTTATTGCTTAAGAAAAAAAAACAATGTACATGTTCCATAAATTATTAATAAATTTACTTAAAAAATGTATACATCTTAAGTAAGCTTCTTTAATTTTTTTACATATTCTTGCCCTCAATTTTTTTTTAATGAGGTAATACTTTTAAAATAATGTAAAAGACCATACAGTGTACGCAGTGGTTTTCAACCTCTGGGTATAACATACCGATTTCAGGTTTATTTAATAATAATTTTAGTTATTATAACGAAATTCATCTGATATATATTTTTTAAATTTTATGTCTATCATGTTAGAATAAAAAATAAACTAATGAAGAAGGGTTTAAGAATTTATAAAAATTAAAATTACAATATTTGTTTCATTTATTTTTTATTCATCCAATACATCTTAAAAAAACAAAAAAAAAATTCTTCTTTATTTTCTTTGTTTACAATTATTTTAGTCGACTCCATAGCATGCAGATATAAACAACCATGCCACTCTACCTTTAGGTCTCAGAATGAGAATGTAGACAGCCTCCAACGCCGAAGAATCGGAGGGAAAAATCGGCGTATCCACGACGTATCGGTAGATCGGAGGAAGTCAAGACATAGCGAAGACCCGGACACTGTACGGACTGAGCCGCAACTGAGTTCCACCCCACACCAGCGCTCCCTCCACCGAAGCGGCACTGCCTATGATCATGAGTACCTTTACTTTCTACCACTTTCTAGGCAGTAACTTTCCACTACTTATTTACTAAGGTCATGTACTTACTCCTTTTAACATTATCCGTGATGTCATCGAAAGCATCAGAAGTGAGACATGATGAAGAAAAATTTGGTGCGTGCAACACACGAATTTCACTAAAAATTAAAATTAATGTAAGCATTTTTCAAACTAAATTAATTAAAAAAGTTTCGATAGACATGTGCTTTATTAAATAAACTATTATATTTTTACTTTCACTTAACTATATATGAAATATATATAGTGAGGGAAAGTATTGCGATTGTGAAGATTTTCGAATTCCCGTTTTCAACGGAAATACACGCTTTAGGGTCTCCTGAGGTCAAAAAGGTCTGTGTGTCCGTATGTGTGTGTGTGTGTGTGTGTGTGTGTGTGTGTTGGGATGTAAGTCCAGCTCGAAAAACTAAAAGTCCTATGAAACTGAAATTTCATATTTAAGCTAACTATACGCCCGAGATGCTGCAGCAACTTTTTCACCAAAATCGGCTTACCAGAAGAGCCTCTTTAAACCGTGCATTTTGCACCAATTTACGTTTTTTTCAAAAACGGCTCTAACCATTTCGATTAAACTCGCTATATCAAAGTAAAATTGGATGGGCTTTAATATCAGTTAGGTTTCATTCTGATTGAAATAGTCTGACAGGGCTTAAATGCTTATATTTTAAATTTTCTTCCCCTAAATTTAGTTTTATGTGTTTTCTTCTCTCTTCATTAACTTTTACATTTCCTATTATTAAAAAATATTTTTTCTAAAATCCTTAGCTTTCTATCGCTATATTACTATTCTTAATAAATAATTAGATGGTTCCTTAATCTTCACTTTTAAAGTTTATTAAACATAAACATCAAAGCGAGTCAACGTTTCGGCGGCCTTCCCTATCATAGGACTCACAGAGAGTCATGCAAGAATTAAAATATTATCCATTTTTTTATTAAAATTTTGTCAATAATTTGTGTCTAATATTAGGGGCCAAAGAATATGTCGGTTCAGATGGGTTATTTTCTTTAGTGTTAATTTTAATAAAACATTTTAATTATAAAAATTATTGACAAAATGTTAATTAAAAATAGATAACAGTTTAATTTTTACATGAATTTCAGTGAGTCTTGATGATGGGGAAGGCCCCCGAAACGTAGACTCGTTTTGATGTTTATGTTTAATAAACTTTTATTGGAAGAATAATGCACCATTTAATTATTTATTACCAAATTCCTTTTTTCGATTAACTTATTTTATTTACTACTTATTTTAATTACTATTACTATTATACTGTCCAATAGACTAAAAATTATATACAAATATATTTTTACTCTTTTATCCTTTGATAATCGAATTCGTTCGACTTAGTTATTGACACGTTATTAATTAATGCTAACAAGATGATATAGTTATTTTTTTTCGAATTCATAAAATGAAAGGTACATTTTTTTTTTTTTTCTTAGCCCCTTATTTTTTTTTTTCTTCTAAGCTCCTGCAATGCTGGTAAGTTCTCCTTTTTCTGCAATCGTGCATTTTAAGGAGTTGCAAATCTTTAACGTAACTTCTGGAGAGTAATAACATTATGAATAATAATTCAGGTGATGGGGCTCACCTTCTAGTTTGTTTCGGCCTTACAACTAAAACTTAAACTAATTTATTTATTTGTTGAGTTTCTGCCATCGCTGAGGTATTCCTGGGGTTTTAGTTGATTAAATATAGGGTTATTTACAAATTTCGTTGATTCGAAAAACTTTAAATTCCTCTCACTCATAAAGTTTTTAATTGTTGGCATTTTCATCTCTTCATGTAATTTCTTTGTTTTTACTCTTTGGAATATCGTCCCTTTTGCGATTCTTCTTAGAATGCCGTTTTGAAATGCCTGGACATTCTTTTCCGTTGATTTCGCTACGTGTGGAAAAATTTGTGAGCCATACAACAGTGACGGACGAAGAATTGTTTTGTATATCATCGCTTTTAGTCGGAGAGATATACTTGGAGATGAAATCAAATGGTTTAGCCTAAACATTTTTCGCCTTACAGATTTAATTTTTTTAGAAAAGTGGACTGAAAATTTTAAGTGTCTGTCGAACGTGATTTCAAGATATACTATATTTTTAAACAGTTTAATTTGGCAATTATTGAGATTAAATCCTGAAGGAAGTTTTTTCTTACCCTTCTGGAACGAATAAACAATAGCCTTTGTTTTGTCAGGATTAATTTCTATGTTTAGCCACTTTAGCTCTAAAGCTATTTTTTGACAGGCACTTTGGGACTGTTTGAGAGCCGTACTGGCATTGGAGCTGCTGCTCGTGACTGCAATATCGTCGGCAAAAGCTGATACAGTGGCTTACATAAGGTACATTAGAGGAAATATTTTTAAAATATCGCTCTGTCTGACTATTTCAACCAGAATGAAACCTACATTAAATTAATGCCTATTTAATTTTTCATCGACTTAGCGAGTTTAATCTAAATCGTTAGAATCGATTTCGAGAAAATCACTTTTAAGATATAATGTTTTAGTTTCGTGTGACTTTTTGTTTTTGTGATAGACTTACCACATAATCAACAAACACACTGACCTTTTTTAGGACTTAGTTATTTAGACTCAGGGGAACCTAAAACGTGTTTCCGTTGGAAATTAGAATTAGAAAATTTCCATCATCGCAATATTTCATCTTACTATATATTTCAAATATAGGTAAGTGGAAGTAAAAAAAGGGCACTGGAAACATTTTAAAAAAATAGAAAATTTTCTCATTACAATCCTAATTTTTCTTCTGGTTCATTAATTGTAAGATATATTTTTGGCCAAACCCAATATCTTATAATAAATTGAAAATAGTAATTACACAAATTGATATTTTTTCCTGCTCTCTATTCCATCTACATTTTTGATTTTCATACATTTTACTATATTCTGTACATTTTCAAGAAATGTGATGTGTTTTTTTTTTTTTTTTTTTGGTTGTTTTTAAAGATAATAATGCGGTGTATAAAAAAAAAAAAGATACCGTTTTATCAAATTTAAGACTTCTGCCTGTAAATATTTTAATCCATATTTAATACTTACCAATATTTAAAATCCATTTATACCATTATCTAATAAGATTGTTTAATCCCATTTGACTTTTTCCAAAAAAAAACGGAAAAAAACTTAAGTTTAGTTTTTTTTTTTTAAAGAACAAATATGACAAGAAAAAAAAAATTACAGTGGCTAAGGCAACTAGTAAAATTATCAGGCAAAAAGGGAAAGGTGCCCTTAACCAGCGCACTTCGCGGAGTGAATTTGAAAAAATTAACAGTGGAGATACGACGTTGGATATTAAGAAGGGCTCCCGGCAACCATTGATGGATATTGATGTTCTGAAGGAAGCTGTGAAGTGAAGTCTGTCCCCACGTATTCTTGAATATTCCAGGGAGTGTGGTGTGTCTAATGATTCCATTAGTCGTCATTTACTCTCCATGAGGAAGGTGAAAAAGAGAAGCAGACTTGCCCCTTTTAAGAGCTTACTCCTCAGCAATCAACTAACACTTTCCTCAACCAAAGAAAAGTTTAAAGAACTTCACGAGTTCGAACTCCTGCCTCATCCACTATATAGTCCAGACCTGGCTCTATCGGATTAATTAATTAATTGTTAAGTGTTCCATCTCCTTGATAAGAAAAATTGATAATTTTTCGAAAGTTAAAATTACGATTCGAGAGTTCATTGACAGCAATCCCAAATTATCAGCGTGGAATCGAGCAATAGTGTAAATAATAATAGACTATATTTAGATTATTAATTGTACTAAATATAAAAGAAATAATAATCCAAATATGAGAATAAAAAAAAATCTTTTTATTTCTTAATACATCCCATTACTCAAAATTATTCAATAATATCAGTGAAGGAGCTCATTTTCGTCGTATTGGAACTTAGATTGTAGAAAGTAGGAATCACTTAGAAGATATAGGTTATACAATAGTACAAGTTAATAATTATTTCCATTTCATTATGGTAAGAAGAAGTCAGGAATTATCATTTAATAATATGCTGAATGTTTGTTAGAGACATGGTGGTCAACAAATTAATCTGAACCTCTTCAATAGCTTGACTTAACTTTTTGTAAGATATATATAAAGATATAGCCGTTTCCAAAAGAAGTTGACTTAATTTATTTTCGTATTTTACTTCTATATGGCCTTATATCTAGAGCCATTTTTAAGTAACTGTAATCAAATATATTTTTATGATATCACTGTACATTTTACTACTCATTTTTAGTTTTAAATTAGTTATTTTATTAACATTGTTTTGTTTTTTTCCTAAAAAATGCATACTCGTCATGTATATTTGTCCATATATGGTCCCTACCATTTTCAAGTATCGAATATGAAAATTGGCACTTTTCAAGAGCAAGATAAAAAAAAGTAAAACGATGTATTATATTCGATACTTTATTAGAGGAATTTCCTGGAATACTAAAGGGGATAGAGTTTAGACAATTTGCCACAAGCCGTATTCCCTGCAATGCAAGAGCTAATTAACGAGATTTTTCATATTCGTCGGACGGGAAATGGTAGGGACAATATAATCTTTCACCGCTTCATCAGCAGTGTATAACATATAGCTAATATAGCTTATGCCAAAAAATTATAATTAAAAAAAGTTACAATTTCAAATAGCCATTATTAAAAAAAAAAACTACTCAACGACTCATTGGCCGTCCTATAGGGCTTTTATGCACGACTCACTTGGGGTGGGGATGCTAAAGGCTTTATATTTTCTGGTCATTGTCCTTCCTGTAGGTGTTCTTTGCACATGGCGGCCGATGAAATGTTGATTTGTCACAGCAAGCTAATTTGGACGACACTGGTGATGAAGCGGTGTAAGGGTATATGTGAAAAAAAGATATCAATAAACTTCTTTTGTGAAACGGCTAAATATATATCTTGTAAAGGCCTTCATATAATAAGGCTAGATTTTATCTATTCTGCTTAAGTGGAAAATGTTTAAATTGTCGACATCAATTTGCTGGTTTACTGCTTATTCTAAATAACTTGTTGTATATAATATATTCTACAATTGTAATCTTACTTCGTTGTGCAATACTAAAACATTTTCAAAATCAAAACTGTGTTCATAATTATAGGAATGTTGCAGTAAACCAGAAGCTAATTTAGATTTTGTTCATTTTAAGTTACAGCTTTGTTTTGTTTTTGTACTCTCCTTTCCAGCCATAGTGAAGTTTGCCAATAGTATGCCTTCTCATCACAATTTTTACATTTTATTTTATATGTGACATTTTTCATTTTTTGTTTAGGTGTAACATCTTTTGTTTTTGTGTAGATTTTTTCACCGTTTCTTTGTTCTGTTATATCATATTGTTTAAAAGGATTTTCTATTTTATTTATTTTGTAAAATGTACTAATATATATATATATATATATATATATATATATATATAAACTACAATAAATATTTTTTATTTAGAGTTGTAATATGTACAGTGATATCATAAAAATATGTTTGTTAACAGATACTTGAAAATGGCCCCAGAGGCCGAAACGTTGTAAAAAACGAAAGTAAAATAAATCAGCCTCTTTTGAAAACGGCAAAAACTATATCTTACGAAAATATTGAACCAAAAGAAAACTTAAGTCGATGATAGGAAATTCTTAACCCATACCTTCTTATACCCTCAATGCTAGTTAATTGCTTGCTGTATAATGAATCGGCGGCTGAAGCGGTTAGCGGGATCCTTGTATCCCTATTATCCGAAATCATTCTAGGAACACGCTTATCGCTTTAGCACCCTTAGAGTTAACAGCTAACCCATGTCTTAATGTATGTATTAGTTACTTGTTGCAATAGCATCCTGCCACTATGTTGGTGGAAAATATTTCATCGTCGATTGGTTCTATGGTGCCAAAAAATTACTTGTCGCCGCTTCATGAATTCCTCCACTGTTAGTATTTTGGCTATTGAGAACTCTATTTCTTTGCAAATGAAAGTGTTTCCGATATAAAAAATCTATGATTTATAGAGGGATAATAATAGCGAGCATTAGATCACCATAAAGCAGCGCTGGTCGTATGATACTGCCATAAATCAGTATCTCAAGTGGCAAGCTTAAGTGCAATGAGGTCAGAAGAGGGGCCAATTGGTAAGATTTTGTTCTAACAGCAAAAAGCTTTTTTGTGAGGAGACCTATAAAAGATGAGTGTCCGTCGAACTTGATCAATAAATAAACTACTGCCCATGAAGATCAGCTTTCAACATACTATCGTGAACTAGATAGACACTTTATTTTATTTTTGAAAATAATTATAATAATTAATCAAAGAACATGTTATATAAGACTACTTACTTTTTACTTTATAGGCGTTCCATCAAGGGTTGCCTCCACCAGTCAGTGCAGAGTTCCAAGCGCTTCGGTCCAACCAATCATCTTCTTGCAGGCCTCGGCCAGCCATTTCTTCTTGGACTCCTTCAATCCACCTGCTTCTGGGTCGTCCACGCCCTCTCCTTCCTGGTGGAACCCAATCCAGGATTCTAGTGGGCCAACATTCCTCATTCATTCTTTTAACATGTCCATACCATCTAAGGCGGCGTGTCCCGATCCTTTCATTCACCGATGAACCCACCTCCATCCTCTGGCGAACAACTTCATTTCTAACCTTGTCCAGCCTGGTGACCCGTATACACCTTCTCCAGAAATCCATCTCCACCGCTTGCACCCTCGAATACAAACGGGAGTTCATTGTCCATGTTTCTGAAGCGTATGTCAGGATAGACTCAACTATGGCTGAGAAAATTCGGCGTTTGTTCTCGGAAGATATCTCCGTATTCCAAAGGACAGGATGTAACATTCGGGTAGCCTTACGGGCCTGTTCCACCTTCTTTCTCACGTCATGCTCAGACGACCCGGCAGCATCCAAATAAGATCCAAGATATTTGAAAACGTCCACCTTTTTACAAGTTTCGCTGTCTACCCGAAGCGCACCAGTGTCATTATCGCCAATGGCCATGTACTCGGTCTTCTCGAAGTTAATTTTTAAGCCCGCCGCTTCATAGCAGGACTTCAGTGAGAGTATCATCATTTCGAGATAGACTTTCCGCCTCGCAAAAACGACCTGGTCATCCGCAAAAAACAAAGATATCAGCTGCTCGTCGTCAATGAACGGTCCAACATCCCCACATTGCTCGTACCATGGCTTCACCGATTCATGCAGGTATATCTTGAAAAGAGTAGGTGACATACTACACCCCTGCTTTAATCCCTTTGTACCATGAAAAGGGTTAGAGAGATGGTTCCCACATCTTATCTGATATACATCATTGCTGTACAAGTGCCTCACAGCCTTTATCAATGACCCACTTATACCAGTCTCCCTAAGTGCCAACCACAGTCTCTCCCTGGGTACATTATCATACGCCTGTTCCAGGTCGATAAACGCCATATGGAGTTGCTGCTTTCTTTCTTGGGACTTCTCAATAAGCTGGCGAAGAACAAATAAGTTGTCCGTACATGACCGGCCCGCTGTAAAACCTGCTTGCTCCCGAGGGGTAAAATATGCCTCCTCTAACTTGTCCCGGAGCATTCTACCCATAATCCTGGTGACGGAGCTTTGTACGCATATTCCTCGGTAGTTCCTGCACACTTTTCTGTCTCCCCTCTTGTATATTGACGAAATATAACCAGCTCTCAGATCTTCCGGAATATCATCTCCCTTGAGAACAAGATTAATCACATCCGTCAAAAGAGTGACCAATTTCGCACTTCCCGCTTTCAGGAGCTCCATAGCGATTCCGCCTGGTCCCGGAGATGTGCCAGTCTTTGCCTTTGATAGGGCCCGTTGAACATCGTCCTCCTTCACCTGGACCGGTATGTTATCTGCTTCGGACTCGGTGTCATTTTCCCTATTTGTAAACTGTGGCCTATCTTCAGTTAGGAGAGTTTTGTAGTGGTTTTCCCACTCCTTTTCCTTAATAGGGGAAAGTATATTTCCTTTCCTTGATGCCCGCAACTTTTTCAGTACGCTCCAGGACTCTCGGATCCGATTGAACCCTAACGTACTGTTGATCCGTTGGCAACATCTTTCCCATGAAGCGTTCTTGGCTTTTGTAACCATTTCTTTTACCTTCCGGTTCAGGGTTCTATATGTCACCCAGTCCTCTCTCATGGTGGAGGAAAGATATTTTCCATATGCTGTCTTCTTTTCTCTTACCAGCTGGGCTACTTCTTGTGACCACCAATCCGGCAGACGTCGCTCATCCTCCTCTCCAAGAGCCTCCCTCGCCGCCAAATGAACACATTCCTTCAAATGCCCATACTTCTCTTTCGCTGTTGACCCATAAGATACATCTATCTTTTCATCCAATCTCCATTGGTACAGAGTTCTAACACTTGAGTCACCCAGAAGCTGTAAGTTGTACTTTGGAGTGTCCAGAGCACATTTATCATGTTTCTCCTGCCTATATTTTGACATTCTCCAAGGGAAGAGAATTTTGGCTCTCAGCATATAATGGTCACTGCCACACTCCCATCCTCTGAAAACTCTCACATCTTCCACCTTGAATGAACATCGTTGCCTTGTGATGCAATAATCCAACATCGAGGGCTGGAAACCCGGTTTGTTCCACGTGATTTGATGGATTTGCTTATGTCTAAAAAAGGTGTTTTGAATTTTAAGATCGAATGCCTCACAGATATCTATGAGTCTCCGACCATTATCCGTCACCATCCTTTCACCACAACGTCCAACCACCCGGCTACCAATTTCCTGTCCCACCCTCGCATTGAAATCACCAGCAAGAATGATCTCTGTGTTAGGCCGCACTTTTTCCAAAACATCTCTTAGGCTTTCCTCAAAAGAATCTTTTATCACCTGCGGTTCGTGGTTCCCTGGTGCATACACTCCTATAACCACTACACTCCTCCCCCAGAGGTTGAGATCCACTCTCATCAGCCTCTCGGAATATTCCTCGCAATGTGTTATTCTATTCTTTAGCTTTTTCTTCACCACGACAGAGACACCCGCATTTGCTCGTTCTTCCTTTGGCACACCACTCCATAAATGAACATAATCTCCCATCCATTCCTGCCCTTTTCCTTTTAACTTGGTTTCTGTAAGTACGATCACATCTAACTGGGATCCAGATATCTCTCTTTGTACTTCTTGTTTCTTATTGGATAAACTTTGTACATTCCACGTTCCGAAATGGAGGGTCCGTATCCGTTTCCATTGTCTTTTTCCATATAATCCGTCCGAATCCGAGGCTCTGTTTTGACTGTTTTTAGCAAAGCAAATTTTACACCGTTGAGCAGCTAACCCAAACGACAACCCCCAACCTGGAGGACCGGGGTTTTCTTTCAGGATTTTCCTTTCCTTAGACAGACTGCCATCACCTGGTTGACGAGTTCCATCTACCCGGGTTTTTCTTCGGAGTTGTCCTTCTCCTAGGCGGAGTCCCGCACTAGGGGGCAGCGCTTATTTAGTGGCGGCGCTCCTCGCCACGTCACCGAAGTCGTCTCAAGGCCTACTGGGGTATTTGGTGGGCATGGCCACGCCACGAACCATGCCCCCCTCCCGCCTTAGACTCGGCCGCTCATGATCCGGGGCTGGTATTCATCATATTTCCAGCTATCCTGCCGGCATGACCCGAAACAGGACATTGCGCTATTAGCCATTGCGACCCGCCTGGTACCTAGAGCTATAGGTTCCCTTTGGAAGGGCAGGCATTATATAAGACTAAAAGGCTAAATTAAAAAAAAAAAACTACATCATATCAGAAAAAGATGATCGAAAAGAATGAAGCAGTAGACATAAACCCGCAAGTAGCCCAAGGATTTTTTAATGGGAGTAAGAAATCCTTAGTTATGCCGTCCTCTGGAGGGGACGTAAAAAGTAGGTCCCGTGCCTATGCGATGTCGTGTAATCGTAAAAGATCCCTATCCTCATCCAGCCTTGATAGGCAAAATTTATGATCCTCACTTTACCAATATCCGATTAGTCCCAGTAGCATAAATTAACATTAAATATTTCTAATTAAAAACAGTTCTTTATTAAGTAATATTACAATCAGTCCAATTTAGGACATTTTTAATAGTGATAAAGTACAACATTCATACTACATTAACACGATATATACAAAACATTAAATTTATATAATAATAATACAATATACATATTTATATATATACAAAACAAAATCAATAAAAATATATACAAAAGTCACTCATACGTATATACAATCCTCAAGCATACAGTACGTGAATGAAGAATCTAGCCAATGCTAGAACTCCAATATACATGTTACAAGAGGTCTCGAAGCCACTGCCGTTTTAACCTTCCAGGTGGATGGTAAGGATGTGTGGAGCTGGATAAAGATTGAGCTAGTAGATTGGGGTGATGGATAAGGTTCTGATGGAATTTAGAGATTTTTGATGGTATAAGGTCTAAAATAAATGGAATACTTAGGTCGCGGTGTAAGGTAAGGCTGATGACATAATATAGAGCATTAACTATGGTTCTGAGGACTTTGGATTGGAAGGACTGAATGCGTTTGATGTTAGAAAATTTGGCTGTCCCCTCAGTTCAAGTCCATAGGTCCAGATAGGTTTCAGTACTCTCTTGTATTGTATATTAGCAGTTTGTTTTCTATGGATAGTTTAGAATTTCTGTTCAGTAGTCTGTATAATTGGCCAAATCGTTGATTAAGTTCTTGTGGCTTAAGTCTAGTATGTGGGTTCCAAGTTAGTTTTTGTCTAAAAGGAAGCCAAGATACCGGACTGTGTCAGAGAGAGAGAGAGCGGAATGGAGTTAAATAAAACTGGAGGGCAGGTAAAAAAAGTAATATTCGTTTGAGGAGGATTTTTCCAAAGATTTTTGAAAGAATTGGGAGTAGACTAATAGGTCTATATGATGTCATAGCATTAGGAGGTTTACCTGGTTTTAGGAAGAGAATTATAGTGGAATGTTTCCATGAGAGAGGAAAATGGGTTGTGCGTAAAATGGAGTTGTAAATACAGGTAAGGAATATAAATGCTTTCGATGGAAGCTCTCTGAGGAGTGAGAAGATCGTATCCAAGAGATTTACGGAGTGTAAGATTTCGGAGAAGACATTAGACTTCAGAGGGATTAACTGCTTCAGGAGGTAATGAAAGCGGGATTGGAGATCGAAGGAACTCTTCCACTACTGCAGTGTGGTTTGGATAGGATTCTGGATGAGGTATGAAAACTTCGGAAAGGTATTTGGCAAGTTCCTCGGCTTTGTCTTCATCAGACGTAACCCAGGAACCATTACTACGACAGAGGGGATGGGAAATATGATGGGATTTTAGAATTTTATTGGCGACATTCCACAGGGAATTTCCACGAACCAAGAGAGAAGAAAGGAAGAAACTGAAGGATTGGGAACGGAAGGTCGCCAGCTCCCTCGTTATTTGTCTACAATAAAGGTATAGGAGCGGCGATCTGTAGGATGCGTTGCGTATAAGGATCCAGATCGGCGTTTGGTGCGGATGAGGTCTATTATGTGTTGTGGTAAATAATTTTGGTTATGACTTATCTGGGAGTGCTTGGGAGAAGAAGCAGTCCAAACAGCTTGGTGAATAGCGGTGGTGATGATTGAGTAAAAGGCATCGTCAAGGTCATCTTGAGTTTTGAGGTTCACTTTGAGGTCAATATCATTGGTCAGGATTTGGCGAAAAAGGTCTCAGTTCACTGGTCCTCTGATAAATGACGGTGGGGTGGGTTTAGGAATAGGAGTTAGAAATACTTTGAGGGTCAATGGACTATGGTCAGAGGATAAGCTCATCAAGGCGGGCCACCGACATGTTTAGGGAGCCTAATCCGCTGTGAATGAAGAAGTCAAGGATGTCAGGATTACGGTTATGATCTGTTAGGCAGTAGGTAAGGGAATCCACAGACCGCTGCGCATGCGCTAATCTAGAGCATGTTTGTTACGGTACCATGGTTACAAAACCAAAGCTTTTACCCTTGGCCAAATACGCATAACGCGCTTAAAGAAGTTTTCACTTACAAAAAATAGTTTTTCTAAAATATTTACAGTAAATAAAACTTTATTAAAAAATCAAGAGTATTTAGAAGAATATTTACATTCCCTTAAACATGACTTATTCAAAAACTATTTGTTTTTGTTTGCGGGGTTATGCACTACATATAAGTATCTGAAATATATTATTGTTAAAAATAGATTTGTCGAAATAAAGATTCATAATAATTTACCATTTGGTTTAAAGTATATTGTCAATTTTAATAGAAGGTGATAAAAAAAAAAAAAAAAAAAGATGTTCTGATCTTAGATAAATATAAGAAAATAATCTTTTGAAAAATGTTGGTCTTACCAAAAATTGTTGGTTTCACTTAAAAAAAAAAAAAAGAAAATAAATAAATTAATAAAATCTGTTCCACTACAACTCCTGAAGGGTCTTAGGCTCAGTACATATTGAGATTCGTACTTAAGGATGTTAACTAATTAGTTAGAAAGTAAGTAGTAATTGATGATATAGCGTACAATATCAGTATAAAACATATTGTCCTATGCTGTTGATAGATCGCCTTACGAGAGTTTCGTTACCCAAAACCTTGAAATGATTAGAAGAAGTACAAATAAAGAAATAGTAGCAAAAGAATGGTGTTATAACAAAAACAAAATCATTTTAGTGAAATATGGAAATTAAAATTCAATGAGACACCTTCGCTTCAATCAACTAATAAGAAATATGGCACTTTCTTTATTTAAGAATCTATACAAGAAAGGATTCCTTTAAGATAAATAGATGAATAAATGAATGTAATCAGAGCTTCAAACTGAAATAATGGCATACAATGTTGAGAAAGTTTGCTGAATGCGAAAGTGAAATGGAGCACTGAGAAAAGTTAATAATTAACTATAATTGATATTTACTCCGCTTTACCGTTCGAAACTCCGAATCCCAACACTATAGAAGAGTCCATAGACGCTCCTTCCGGAGAACTCGGAAACAGTTAAAAAAGTTACGATTCAGTTGCCTTCACATACACACTTCTCTCTTCCCTTTGTACGATAAATTGGCTCACAATATCACCCCTTTTGTATGTTAATCCACTCGGTATAATTGATTTAATAACTAATTATCGTTTACACTGAACGAACAACTATTGCGAACAGTTAATTCATTTCAAAGTCTGGTGTTGACTAAATTGATTATGTCCTATGTATGCTCTTCCTGCCTTTATTGTTTTCAACATGATTATAATTTAGGAGCGATGTATTCCAGTAAATATAATATTTTTTTTTTTTTACCCCAATCTTTTTAGACCATACGGAAATTTCATCGGGCCAAATGGCGAGGACGGAGGATTTATTCTAGAGTTGAAAGCCTCCGACCCCAAGGCGCTAACTCATAATTATTTCATCCCAACTTTCGTTTATCAGTTTGCTGGGCAACGTTAACCTATTCGGCCACCCCGTCGATTCGCATTTATTTATTTAACGTCACTTTATGCTACTATGGCTAATCGGACGATGCTACAGTGGGAGTTCTAAATTTTGCCTATCCAGGTTTTCTTAGGATAGGGATCTTTAACGAGTACCTGACATCGCACAGGCTCGGGACCACCTTTTAACGTCCCCTCCGAAGGACGGCATAACTAAGAATTTTTTACTCCCATAAAAAATCCCAGGACCAGATGCGGGTTTGAACCCGTGAATTTTGCATAGGAGGCTGTTATGCTAACCACCCAGCTACAAGTGTTCCCTCCACCCCGTCGATGTAATGTAATAGGTTTTTGTGTAGACATAATATTTAAAAATTCTGCAACGATTAAATTTAAATTGGTAATAATAATTTATAATATTTACTAAACTGAGAGGAGGAAAGATATGAGACCAGTTCATTTACGTGCCAAATATCCTAGAACTCAGATAGACGAGACTAGACGCTTTTTGGCGAAAAAGAAATAAGGTATTTAAATTTGTTAACACAACTGTGGGAGAAAATCTCACGCAACGGCTAACGGCGGGTTAAAAACTTATAGATATCCATCAATGCCTTAATTATATAGCTGGAAAGAGGGGCTCCGTTAAAAATGACGGACGTAGGAGATTGTAGTTGACTTGCAGTTTCAGTCGGAGTGGAAGTGCAGGTATATTGTGTAGGTGGTTAAGGCGGTATCATTTTTTTTCCCTCCCTTGTCTTCTTGTAAAGATGCATGAAAAGTTTTAGGTGTCTGTCAGATTTACTACCAAGATATTCTATCAAATCCGGTGGTGACATAAAATGTACGCCACACGGAGAGCTATCGTTAATTTTCTCTCATTACCTTCTTCTTATTATAAAGTCTTTGGCACATATTTTACACGAGACAAGAACACGCATCTTTATTAGAGGACCAAAAAGCTATAAATATCTACTTGGATTCAAATAAAAAATACAGCAGTTAGAAGAAAATAATTAACATTTCAGACATTCAGATCAATAAAAAATGAAGAGAGTGTTCTAAAAATGATTTTGTCCAATTTCCCTTCCTAAAGCTCATTTTATCACTTTTGTACCGCGGTGGTGTTTGCCAAATCAAAACAGTTTGTTCCCTACTCAAACATTGTTAGCCTCACGCGTACAACGACTTGACTCGACTTCTTAACAATGGCAACATCGAGCGATTTCGGAGTCGCATAATAATTCATGAACATCTGAATCGGCTTGTTATTGTACAATAATTTAACTGTCAATTTATTATTTTTTTTTACGAATATTTTTACCATAAATATAGGTATTAAGAATTTTTTTGAATTTTATTCAAGCTATTTCTATGACTATAGTTATTTAAATAATAGAATCATTATACAACAGTACAAGGATTAAGCATGATGCGTATTCAATTCTTTAATTTCAGAGATTAGTAAAACCGAATTAGATGTCAAAATAATTTATAAGGATTTACGCTACATCAGTATGGTTAGCAGCTATTTTGTAGTCACACTGACTACCTTCAAGTGAATAAATTCTAGAAAATCCAATAATGTATTTGGCACGCAGCTTCAAGTGTATTGCTTATTATACTAAAATCTAATTAGTCAAAAGCCAAATTAATTAGTAATGTAAACATTTGACTGTTTCTACCATATGGACATCATTATTAAAATGATAACAGATAAGGTTTTGAAAATCAATGAACGCCAAGAATTACAGAAATTCAAATTCAGCTTAAACGAAGTGATGAGAGATCAAAGTAAAAGATGGGAAAAAAGCAACAAACAGCAATGAATAATTACTATATATTTTACTTTTCATAAGCAGAAAATCATGAAAAGTTTCATAACAGATATTAAACCATTAGATTGTCATGGCTTCATATTGTCTGTTAATAATACAATATATTAAAAGAACCATAATCGTAGGCAATTATTAAATAAAGTTAGAGTTAAAAAAGTTTGAAGAATTACATTCAGTTTCGTTCGGAACATGGGTATTATATAAAAATAATCTAGCAATACAAAAATCGTCTTATATGCGCAATAATAACTTTATGCTTATGCCCTATTCCTCACTTTTCAGTACCTTTAACAACTTTATATATAACATAAAATTACCTTAAAAAATATTTTCTTCTTTAAATGATTAACAAATTCGTTCAATTTGTATATTTAGTTGTTTTTTTATCAATGGTAATAAGATGATTTAGTTGTTTAAATCGCAAAAAGGTACAAAATGCATAGGATTAAGTGATTCCCCCTAGTTAGCCGATTTTAATGGAAAAGTTTCCGTAACATCTTGGTATATTTGTCTTTAATAAGAAATTTTAGTTTCGTACTACTTTTCGTTTCCGTGCTAGACTTATAGCTTTCTCACAACACACACACACACACACATTAAAACACGCACGCGAAAATATTATTTAACAAGTTTCAAAATATTTAGCATCGGAAAGGTTTATAAAGTCTTTTTCATTGGCAACTTCTAAGAGAAGTTTACCAGATTCAGTACATTTTACATTCGCATGCGGAGCATAACTTTTTACATATTTATGAACCTTGAAGGGACTAACTCTTTAAAAGATTAGCCGGCTTCAAAAAATTCTATTTCTAAATATTTATTCTCCCATAGCTTATTTTTGGGCTGGTAGTGTTTAAACATATGAGGAGGATTAGGTTCTAATGAGTCTACTATTTAGATATTTTATACTTCTTGACCAAGTCAGGCGAACTTAGAACTGTAGAATTTCGAAAACTTATACTGCAAAGAAAACACCCCCCAATAAACACTCCAAACGGTTTGCAACTGGCCCAAATTTCAAATTCAACTTTTATAAAATATTCGAAAAGTTTTTTCATCGATTGGTTTCAGCTGTTCTCTCATTCTCTCATACTTATTATTATAATTATTTTTAAAGGAATATTCCTAAGAATGTTTTAGTATGCTGTGCATTATGCATCCCTTTTGAATATAATTATAATAAAGTGTTTTCTTCCTACGTGAAAAAAGAAAATCGTTTAAAGCAATGCAAAACAAAAATCCCAAGTGTGGATTGGGAATTTCATTAGAAATAGAAATGCTGTTTGGCATACCTCACTGATGGCCTCTTTTATATCTAGCTATATACCCCGAATATTGACAATGTTTCAGGTATGTCACTGGAGATGCTTCATGATTTGGTGATGTCATAATCTGGAATTTGAGTGATATTTTCAGTTAGGTAGCTTACATATTCCAAAATAATATTTTTGAGAGATTAAACAAAAACAAAAAAATGCTTACTATGGATTATCTTAAGATTGGAAAATTAAAAAAATGCAAAAAAATAATTAAATAGATAACAAAATTAGTGTGTTTGTGCCCTTTACTTACCTTCCGCTGGCTCACATCAGTGACGCGGTTGACAGGGAGGCGCTGGGATCCTTCGGATTCATCTTTCCACAAGTGGGGTGACAGGCCGAGTCTGGGGTTTCCTAGCAGATTGTAAATATTGTATATACATATGGGTGTGTTCCTACTTTGTTCAGTTATTTGTTAACCTAGTATTAATTTAATTTTTTTTTTTTTTATATACCTTTATTTATTTATTTTATTTGACTCAATTTTTGTCTATACTGTAAATATTGTATTAATGTGATCTTTAAGCAGCATTATTATTGTCCATTGAGACAAATTGTTTATATCCGAAAAAAAATAATAAATAACGGTAGTAAAAATGTATTTTTAAGCTTCTAGTTACTGTTTTATTTTATTTTGGTAGATTTTATTCGTTTTATAATCAAAGTTCCGGGAAATAAATAGGCATTAAGGATTATAGGAAACGAAGTGGGGATAGTAAGGGTTATCTCCCACTATTTATTGCTTTTGGGCTTGATTCTCTTTTTCTTGACTATTGCTTCCAGGGAGCGGTTTGGAGTGTGGATTGGGAATTTCATTAGAAATAGAAATGCTGTTTGGCATACCTCATTGATGGCCTCTTTTACATCTAGCAATATACCAGGAATATTGACAATGTTTCAGGTATGTCACTGGAGATGCTTTATGATTTGGTGATGCCATAATCTGGAATTTGAGTGATATTTTCAGTTTATATGATTAGATTAAAAATACATAATAAGCTGGTAATTTAATAATCATATTATAAAGCAAATCGTGATATGAATCAACTTGGGTTAGAAAGACAATAATTATAACTTTTAATGATGAAAATGTTGGTAAAGAATTGTCACTTTCAATTCTGTTGTTCTGTGAATATTCAATATTCAATATTGTTGGAAATAATTTAATCAATTTTCTTTTACTATAGAATTTATTCCTTTATCAAATCCTTTCAAAATCCAAATATTTTATATTTCATGGAATCAAATACACATCAATTTGAATGGGAAAAATCTCTCAACATTGGTTTGATTCTTTAAATGATTTCTAGAAGCAAAGCGATTGTGAGCGATAGTAAAATGTTCCAATAAAATTGTATAATATTATAAAGAGTCGGATTTATATGGAAGACAATTGTATAAACAAAAATGTGGAGTGCAAATCGCAGGACTTTCAGATAACTCACTAGTTAAAATAAATTCTAACATTTAAAAAATTAATGTTGAAAACGCCGTTAATTATTACACAATGGTTTATTATTTCCAAATAACTACATTAAGGTATAACTGTCAATAGGTAATTAAATAACATGAACAGCAATCAATACTGCAAAGGAAAATGGTATATCACCACTGCTAATTTCAAAACGCTATATATCTGCTAGTTCTGAACCTATTTCAATGATCCTTTATTTCATTTTGAAGGAAATTTAAATCTCTATAAAAAAATAACAAGATCAAAATGTATGGTATTTATTAATTGGGAAAAAAGGATTTTTTTTTAATAAATAAACCAAAAGCATTCATACTAGACTTCTTAACTATTTTTTTTTTTCTTTCGATATTCATTCAAATAAAATTTCCAGATTCCAGAACACCATACATTTTTCTTTATCATCAATAATAACCGAGTTATCAGGGAATCACAATTTTTTTAAGTTGTGGCTTGATCATATAAGATTTTTTTTTTTTAATATGTCTTCAATAATAATAATTTGTGACGTGAATATATATACTTTGTTTTCTGTGCAGGTTAACTTTTTATTTCTTGGCGGACCACCGAAATAAATCTTGACACAACCACTCTGGTTATAATGTTTGGTTACTCAGGGATAGCCAGTCCTATATATCACTGGATAGAGAAGGACGTAAAAAAATAAAATAAATAAATGAAAAAAAAAAGGCTTATTAATATCCTGTGAAAAAAGTAATAATAGAAGGAGATTTTAACATGTATAAACAAGGCTCACCTAAGTGGTAATATAAATTTTACAAAAGCACACCAATTAGTAATAAGATCTGACGTCAAATTTTAAATTATTTACATTTCTACTTTCTTTTTTTTTTTTAATTAATGTTTCAGTTTTCCTGTTCCCTAACTACTAGGGAATATTTATTCAAATGTGAAATATCAGTTAACAGTTTATTTTATCTTACAAACGATGTATGATTTTGTGATTAAAAACACAATGCAGACGTATGATTCGATACAATGTGTCTATTGAACGGGATAAAATTTAATATTCAAAACAAAATGGGAATTAGGAAGGGATTATTTTTCCTCAAACGGTTCCTAATACTTTAAAGGTTAATTTTCATGATGGATATGACTGATGTTTAATAAAATGAAATTTATAAACAAACAAATAATATTAAATATTTAAAATATTTATCATAGAGTAGAAAGCAATGGGTATCGGCCTCTCCCATGCCTGACATGCCATTTATATCAATTGTCATCAAATCCGCTTATTTTCAGGTGTGCATTTCAAAATAAAAAAAAAAAATAAATAAATAAAAAAAAATATGAAATGATAGTTTGTTTTTTTTACGAACAGTTTTGATTTTTTTTCTCCCAAGGATCCAATAAATATATATATATATATAATATATATATATATATATATATATATATATATATATATATACATATACATCTGATTTTGTTGCAAGATGGGACCAGATGTGGGTGACCTCTACCAAGTCTCCAAGTTTACACAGATTTATACCAAACATAACATTACACGACTATGCTGTACACAGTAATGATTATAAACACAACTAATCACAGAATACGGAAACACAAAACATTATCTCAAGCGATTTAACATAATACAAACAGACTTATGTGACGAAGACGGACAAATTCAAAATTTTAAACATATACTTTATGACTGCAAAATTTTTGACAGACAAAGATTTCATTTAATTAAAAATATAATACTTAAAAATGGAAACTGGCCAGAGACGGAACAAAATTTGTTCTCTAAATTCAAGACAGACTTACTTAAATTCATTAAAGGCATTGACTTTGAATCACTGACTAAAGACGGGCAGCGTAGGTAATTCTTTTCTGTTGACTAACATTTTATTTTAAATTTGTTATGATAGCTACTTTATTTATTTTGTTCTATTTCATTTGAAACATTATTCTGTAATAATTTTTAATGTAATACTACTTTCATATGTAAATTAATATAATCATATTATCATATATGTAGTATACCATTATGGTATGGAACATGATTGTTTAGAGTAATCACCTCCAACTAAATGTCAAGATGATCACTCTTTTAGTAATATGTAAGCGGACTGTATGAAAAATATAACTAAATGAAATAAGGCTGGGCCAAGATAAAATAGTCACATTATGGGGATAAAATTAATTATATTATAAATAAAATCGGTACATATTTAACTTAATTGCCAGATGTTCATTAGGACTGGGTTAGTAAAGTTATAAGTGCTATTGTAAATTATAAAAAGTAATGACTTAAGTGGTGATCTCTGAGATGGTGAAAATGCTCTGGAAGATGAGTCCGTTCTTCTCTCCTCCTCTCCTCCTCCCCTTTGGCCAGAGGGTCTTCTAAATTCTCTACTCCATGGTAAAGGGTGGTTCTACAGGAGGAACAAAAAAAACTAGAGAGGCTGTCTGGCACAACCAGCCAGGACCTGCAACTTCAGTATTATTCTCGGCCGCTAGGGGCGCTCTCTTTCTCCCTATGGCCACTAGATGGCAGAGCAGTGAAATTTCTCTTTTCGGGAACCCGAAACATATCGCCCACCTAAATCAGCTCCGGGTGATTTACTTCCATGACGATGAAGAAAGATGATTTTGGTGATTGCAGTCTTCATGAAGGTCTTAGTTTGAAGCCTGAAAATACAAAAGAAAGATCCCTATTCACAGAGCTTGAGAGAAAAAAAATAAACGCATGACTTACTTAAAACTGAAAGTAGATTGATGTTAATAATATCAAATGTTTATGTTTCTTTATGTTGGAGTCCAAAATGAATAAAAATGATATCATAAACTGCGAAAACAAAAACTGCCACTGAATCAGAAAATAATAACAACGAAATGACTCTAAAAAGAAAATAATAAATATTAGTTTGCAACTATTACCTCCTAGAAGGCGTAATAAAATCATCGTCCGCCCACCATGACGAGCCCCCGTCATTAAGGAAAGGGCGAAAGAAAGAAAACAAAAATTATATTTTCTTAATAAAAAAAATATGCTTATATGAATGAAACAAAACCAAAGAGTTTTACTTGTCTTTATCCTCAAGAGGGTAAAATAATGGCACTACCAAGGTGACTGCGCGAGTCAAATAGCTTCCAGAAGGGGTACGTACCATCAAGGTACGGGTGACTCCGTCCCTACCTGGGAAGGTTTCTGTGACTCTTGCGATGGGCCACTGACCAACGATGGTCCGTTTTTCGATGAGGATGACAAGGTCTCCCACAACCAACGCAGGCCTTTCCTCTTTCCAAGGTCTGGTTCCTTTCGGAATTTAGATTCCAAAGCATAGAATCTACGCAGAGCAGCTGCCTTATTCTCTGCCAACTCCTTGTTCTCGATCTTGAACGGTAGCTTAAGAATGTATCTACCATCTTCAGTACGGCTGTGGGTCTCCGCGAAATGTTGCTCACACTGAATATCATCAGGGTGCGACCTATCTACAGTCGTAGGCTCCTCAATCTCCCAGAACTCTTTTAGTTGAGCTTCGATACTGTATTTGGATTGAGAGAAGAGAGAGCACGAAGCGCTCGGCGTCACATCATACACCACTCCTGAAACCACCACCCCAAATACGGTGGGAGTCAAGTACAAGTCTTGAACTCCAGCAGGATACGGTGCTCCATTAAGCAGGCGCGGATACAGGTCTCCTCCGATCAATAGGTCAATAGGGCCTGAAATGCCAAAATCTTGGTCTGCCAATGGGTGGCGCATGATATAGTTTATTATGGACTTTGGAAGTTCACGGCCTGGGAGTGCAGAGGTAATGCGTTCGACTACAATCGACGAGAGCTCGTACTCCGCTTCTCTAACACACGAACGGATGGTGCAGCCAATAGACCCCTTGAGATGGGACTTGGGACTATGGTTTCGCCAAGGCCGGTTATGGCACCGTTGAATGGTGTCACGTTTGCACCAACCTTGCGAGCGAGTGTACTGGTGATGAATGTGTGCTGGCTCCCTGAGTCCAACACAGCGCGTGCAAGGTGGTAATCTCCGCGCTGACCCTTCACGAGGACTTGTGCTGTCCCTAACAGCACCATGCCGCTCGACGATGAAGCTGAGGGTACGGAGCCAAAACCAGTGAAGGTCTCTGTAGGTCCTTCCGTCCTCGGACTCGTGGCGGGTTTTGTGACCTCCTTAGCTTTCCCATCAGTTTGGATTAAAGTATGATGTCGGCTATTACAGGTCCGACATCGGAACCTGGAAACGCACGCGGAGACACCGTGACCAAAACGAAGGCAATTAAAACAAGCATTCAATGTGCGGGCGCGATCCAGTCTCTGTTGAGGAGATAATGATAGGAATGTATCGCACCTGAAGAGCAGATGGTCTCCCTTGCACAATGAACACCTCTTCATTGTAGCGCCGTTGCACTCGTTCTTCTTTCTTTGGGTTTCCTTGCTGGTTGCATTTTTAATGTACCCAGGATTCTTGGAAGAGTACCTCGCATTGTCACCGGAAAATAATGCGATAGAGTTGGAAGTGCGATTCTGAGTTTGACGTGGAGAGAGAAGCACATTCTGCGACATCGCGATCGCCGTCTTCCTTTTCCGCACGAAGTTTATGACATCGTCAACCGTGGGGAAACCTTCGGTGGAGGCTAGTGACAACTCAAATTGTCGCCTCGTGTCCGCGTCTAAAGCTTTTAGCGCAAGTGTGGCTAACAGGAAGTCTGCCGTATCCTGGAGTTTCAGCGCACGAAACGCTTCGATGTTGTCAGCGATTCCTGTGAGGAACAGCTCGTGTCTTGCCATCTCACCCTTTGCCTTTGTGTGGTCGTGATCTATGATACGATGGACCAGCATGTTGGCCAAGACTCGAGGGTTCTGGTAGGTATCGACGACTCTTCTCCACGCTAGCTCGTAGGAATCCTCTTCAACAGGAAACCTTGATATCAACGTGGTAGCCTCACCCTTCAAGGCGCCAATTAGATAGTGGAACTTTTCCACTTTACTCAAAGAATGTTCCGCGTGGACCATAGAAGTAAAGGTGTCCCGGAAGTGAGTCCACTTGAGCATATCACCGCTGAAAGTCGGAATTGGTATCTTCGGTAGCTGCACTTTCGGGGCGTAAAGTCCGCTTTGGTTGAGTGTGGAGTAGGCAGCGAGCGTGGATTCCTGTGCCTTTCTTCTAATTTCACGCTTCTGCAATGTCAACAGCGTACCGCTAGCCTTGTGGATATCTTCGCTTAGGGTATCGTAAAGTCGATACCTCGCTTCGCTGGGGAAGGTATCGCTTGACCCTATCTGAATTGCTAATTCCTCGCGTTCGTTCCATGCCCCTCGGAACTCGGACCATAGCTGCTTTGCTTCAGCAACTCTAGCCTCGAAGATATCAGCATCAGCATCACAAATGGTTTCTGGGTCAATGGTCGGAATGCTGCTGATATAGCGTTTGAGGCCACGCATACGTCGCTCCAACAAGGTTATGCGAGCGAGAACTGTCTCACTTGAAGATTTATCCTTACTAGGATCAGTCATTTTGATAATATTCGATTATTATAATTAATAAGAAGTCCCTGGAACCTCGAGGGAGAGAGAATATGAGAGTGAAGAAAGTTAAGAGATATCACCATCCTGGGAAACTAACTCGGCAACAAAGTTGCGCTTATATGTAACTCGAGTTGAAATATGAAAAAAAAATGAATAAACCTTGCCAGTCTGACATACAAATGGTGAAACGTCGAAAGCCAAACTAAATTATGACGTCACCGCAACTGTTGTAAATAGAGTTTGAAAATTAAATATACTGAAGCGCCGAAAGAAAACGGAAATATGGCGACCACAAAATATTTAATATATAAGAAAATGAAGATGGTGTAACGCCGAAGGCCAAACTATATTATGACGTCACCGAAACTATTTAAGACATGTGAAAATAAAGATGTTGAAACGCCGAAGGCCAAACTTAATTATGACGTCACCACTAAATAATTGCATCAATATCTAAGAGAAAAGGAAACTAAAACATGACGTCACCAAGTAGAGACTCGATTGTAACTGCTAATTGAAGTTATTGCCAGCGCTAGCACAAGTTAGTCCGACCTCTTTGGATCCAGGTTATGATTAAATGAATGACTAACTCATGAACGTCCACCATATTGGAAGTATCTCTTTACTGTTATTGTAATTGGCTGGCAACTATAATGAAACTATTGTATTAAAACCTATTGTAATTGAAATGTAATTCTGAAATTAAATATAAAACATGAAAGAAATGTGAGGTGGTCTTTTCTAATGTTTTACTTACTGGTTTAAGTAGGTAGTGATTTTAACCTAACAGCTGTGCCTAAGTGAAGATAATTTAATTTATAAATGAAATGGTAAATTAAAATGTAAGAACAAATGAACTTATGCATTATTATATTTGTTCTTAGGTAACAATAACTGCAAACTATTATGGATTGATTTAAAATAAAACTGCATGCAATGGATAGACATTATTTAAAAATTACCTTTAAAGGCAGTCAGGTAAATGAATTAAATTGGCTCTGTGAATAAAGTTACATATAATAACACTTAGAAATATTATACATTATGACAAACAAAACAGGCAATACATTATTTGATGTAATTTCGTTAGTTCTATTAATAGGTTAGTTCTATCATAACAATGAAATATCCTTAATTTGAATTTATTACAAACATTAAAACTTTTATGTTGCCATTTAATAGAGGTTATTAGGTGATTAGAGCACATTTAATTCAATAAATTTTTAACAATGAATGGCATACTGTTGTAGAATTTTGCTAATGGATATACAATTTTGAAATTATTTCACTAATGAATTGAATAAAATATATTTAATATCTTGGCCGTATGGAAATACAACTTTGACTATAAATTGAATAAAAGATGTATCATTTTGGCTGTAACCAATTATGAATGAAAAGAGCAAATGTTTTGACATCTTGGCAATATATAAATACAATTTGACTTAGATTGTCTAGGTCCAGAGTTATCAAATAGTAAGGTATCTAAGCCCCGCAGGGCAATTTGTTAGGATATCTAGGCCCGCTGTGACCAATTGTTAAGATATCCGGCCCGGAGGACCATATGTTTAGAGTAATCACCTCCAACTAAATGTCAAGATGATCACTCCTTTAGTAATATGTAAGTGGACTGTATGAAAAATATAACTAAATGAAATAAGGCTGGGCCAAGATAAAATTAACACATTATGGGGATAAAATTAATTATATTATAAATAAAATCGGTACATATTTAACTTAATTGCCAGATGTTCATTAGGACTGGGTTAGTAAAGTTATAAGTGCTATTGTAAATTATAAAAAGTAATGACTTAAGTGGTGATCTCTGAGATGGTGAAAATGCTCTGGAAGATGAGTCCGTTCTTCTCTCCTCCTCTCCTCCTCCCCTTTGGCCAGGGGGTCTTCTAAATTCTCTACTCCATGGTAAAGGGTGGTTCTACAGGAGGAACAAAAAAAACTAGAGAGGCTGTCTGGCACAACCAGCCAGGACCTGCAACTTCAGTATTATTCTCGGCCGCTAGGGGCGCTCTATTTCTCCCTATGGCTACTAGATGGCAGAGCAGTGAAATTTCTCTTTTCGGGAACCCGAAACAATGATGTTATTATAAACGGTCCTTATGTGGGGTTAACATGTAAGGAAAAAAAAAAAAATAAATAAATAATATATATATATATATATATATATATATATATATATAGAGAGAGAGAGAGAGAGAGAGAGATAGATAGATAGATAGATTTATTGGGCTACACCGTATCACGTATATTTTATGTAAAATACCTCAACTGTAACTTTGTATGCTAGAAATAGCATAGTTGGGGAAATCGAAATGAAGAAAAAAGACCTAGGCTCTAGGAGGTAACTTCCATCAGCGAAACATTGAATGACTAAAATATGATTTTGAACCTGGCAGATTGCTCTAGGATTTTTTAAAAGGAGTGAAAAATATGCTTTATACCGTCCTTCGGAAAGAACATAAAATGGTGATCCAGAGCCTGTGTAAGGTACTCCTTAAAGATTCCCACCTTGATAAAATCTGAATCAGCAGAATTTAGAACTTCTAGCATATCATCATCCAATTATTCACAGTAGCATAAAAATGACGTTAAATATAAATTAAAATAAAGTAAAATAAAGAACTTGTATTTATTTAAATGTTGCAGCTGTAAACAATAGATATCCAATAGCCTTCACTATCTCCTTCTCCACTGCCCGTCATCTTATGAATATAGAAGAAGGTACCTACTCCTGTACATCACAAACTCGTCACCTTGTGAAAATATAGAAAACGTTTTGAACATTGATAGCATCAAAAAATATGGCTAATATTTATCTATTTTTCGTATCAATATCAAATATATACTCTTCTGGGTGAATATTAGATATTAATACTATTAAATTAAAAAGAAAAACAATATGAATAGTTAAGAATCAGAAGTGTATTATTAATTTATTAGAATATAATCTGATATTATATTTTTTCTATTTATTATGTATTTCCGCCACAATATGCGGAAAAGAGACTTATTGTATTTGTAAAAGATTAATTTCTTTAAAAATAAATATTTATCTATCTATCTACTTATTTCAATACTTATAAATAATATAAAATACTTTTATATAACATCTCCTGCGATAGAGCTGTCCTTTAAGCTTATTATTTTCAAAAAGTTAGAAAATGACCAATTTTAAATTTGTTGAAAAAAAAGTAAAGTAGAAATGGAAATAGTTTAATACTTGACTTCGAATCGTATTAGTACTAGTGTATTTTTTTTTTTTAATTATAGTAACATTGGAGTGTGTCTTGTTTATACACTTTGAATTCTCCTTATATTATTTTATTTTTATTATTTCACCAGATATTAACACGCCTCACTTTGTATCTATTTATATCTTTGTTGTAAGTCAATCTCTATCCAGTGATATACGGGACCGGTTATCCCTCAGGTAACTAACCATTCTAAGCGATGAATCAGAAAACTTGAGCCGACTTTTTTTTTAATACAAAATCATCCAAACATGTCCGAAAATACACGAATGCTTTCATTAGCTATTTCTAGTTTATTCCGTAGAGTTTCTCAATTTGCACCCATCACCTTTAAGTCTTGTAACTGATAGGTGTAAACAGGGAGGCGGAAACTGTTCTCACACAATGACTAGTCGGAGCAGTTTGTTTGCATGTCAACTTGATTTAACTAGCCAAGCTACCGCCAAGTTGGGACAAACATTTGTCCTTTCCAGGGGAAACTATGAGTCTCCGCAAATAGGCCCGTCTCTGAAAATGTGTACCCATTCTCTGTGGGATGCTTTGCCCCAAGGGAGGGATGCTCAACTCGAGGTGGGGTATGTTCATTACGCCTACTAATTTGAAATAACAGAAGTTTGTCTAGGAGAATTATTCTAGGCGCTATTACGCCACAGACCCAAAATAGTATAACAGTAGTTGATAGTTATAAAAAATTCAACAAATTCCAAAAGTCTATTTTATTTACATATTTGTCATCACTAACCCCTCTTTATTTTGAACGAGTTGGCATTTTAAAAAATCTTTTTTTTTTTGGGCCCGTACAAGGTATCATTCCTTTCATGACAAACTCCACTCCCACATTAACCCACTAGTTTCAATCCTTGCTTCCTCTTCCATTTCTCACAATCCTCCGAGGCGTCTGAAAATAAGATGGCCTCGAGACCTTCTAGTGTAGATTACCTAGTGGAGTGTTGCATATTCTTTCATGTCTTTTTATGTATATTATCAGCCAATCGGCTTAATGTATTTAATAATACAGTTGTTATATTCAATAAATTTATAAATAAAAAAAAATATATACATATATATATATATATAATATATATATAATATATATATATATACATATTTTAAAAACTTCTTCTTTTTTTTTTTTTTTAAAGATAATAAATTGATGAATCATTAACATTGTAACATATATCTGGAAATTTTATTTTGTTCTTAACGAAAAATATAATAGATAAGCGATTATTTGCTTGTTTTAATCTCACATTGAAGAGTTAAGTGACTTTAGTTAAGTTTAGAGAGTATTTCAAATAGGAAAACTCCAAGATCCTGTTCTTTTTTTTTTTTTTTTTTTTAGGGCGACAGTTTGGAAGAAAAAAAGTCATCGTATTTACACGCACTATAAGGCCTCCAACGACACCAGATTTCATTCGAATAAGAAATATGACAGAGATGCTTTTCGCAAAATGTTAAAATTGTTCATATGCCATGATCTAACACTACCAACTAAGATCAGACTATTGAAGTGTTATGTCTTCCCAGTGCTGCTCTATGGGGTAGAATCCAGGACTCTAACTGAAGTTACCTGAGCAAAACTTGAGTCGTTTGAGATGTGGTTATACCGGCGTATATTAAGAATCTCATGGACCGATCATGTCACCAATCTTAGGGTCTTAGAAAAAATGGGTAAAGAAGAGGAGCTGCTGTTTTTGTATCTCGTAAACTGGAATATCAAGGACATATAATGAGAAACAGGCAGCGGTATAACTTTCTGCAGTTGATTTTACAGGGCAAGGTGGAGGGAAGAGGAGACCTGGTAGGCGAAGGATGTTCTGGTTGAGAAACTTACGAGTGTGGTATAATACAACAACGGTAGGCCTTTTTCTTGCAGCAGTGGAAAACCTGCGCATTGCCTTAATGATCGCCAACATCCGTAATGGATAGGCACCAAAAGAAGAAGAAGACATATGAAATTTCTGGACTTCCTAAAATACCTAATAAATCACTTCTTCCGAACCCAGACGCCAGTACAACCTCCACTTAGATGGCAGGAAGTAGAGTCATGTTCATAGAAACTGCATCACTCAATAAAAAAAAAAAAAGAAAAACAATAAATAAAAATATTTAAAAAAAAAATGCTGATCACACAAAAAATAATAACATATATTGAAAATTAAAGAAAAGCACATAGAAGTTTAAATTTTCTAAAATGAATTATATTATTAATTTTGAAAACTGTTATCACAGCGGATTTGTGTCACCGCTGTTTTCCGTTAAAATTCTCCCCTTTATGTAACCTCACAATTTTCATTGTTTCTGATAGCTAAACGCTTAACATTCGACATAATTACAGATTTTATTCTGGCAGTAGGTAAAGCTACTAACCAAGAAATAGGAAATATAATTTTTTTTTGTAATTTCTTTATTTCATTATGCGTATGATATAAATAAGTAGAGAAAAACAAAAATATTCGATTGGATCAAATTCATAACCATAAAAAATTAAAGTAAATGTGATGCAATATATGTGATTATGTTTGCAGTCGGAACAACTAACGACCGATGGCTCAGAACTGAAATTGGGACATATTATTTTTTTTTAAATTAATGTCTTTAGCATTAGTTTTTCATTCCCCGATTACAGCCTAAAATGTACCCTAGCACTTCGTACGTAAAATATAAAAAGAACCACAACAAAATTGAAAATCACCAAAAATCATTAAAATTTAGATATGCTTCAGACTAAGGAGGCTTATCCAAGAAAGATATTATGTCAATTTGTATGTACCTTTGTTTTGGAGGCTTTGAAAAATACAAAATAAATAATAATAGAAAACTTGTATGATTTCAAGGACCATTTTAGAAAAACATCTGTAAAAAAAAATAGTACTGTTTCACTACTCTTCAAAAAGGAATGGAGGATACAAAAAAATTAATAAGTAAGAAATAAAAATGAATACCAAGAATTAAGACTAATGGGTATGAGGAAAAAAAAAGAAAGGAAAACTTAATTATTTTCATCTCGTTTCAATGTATTTTTAAAGCAAATATCTATTAACTATGTATATATTTAATATAATATTTAATAAAACATATTTTATAGTTTAACAATAGTTCGGAAGAATTACTAAAATAAAGTTAATAAAAATGTCAGTTGGTGTTTAAAATTGGAAAAATTATTAATAGTTTTTATAATAAATGTTATTTCCTAAAATTATTATCATCTCCTAAACTTAGCCTGTAACTTTTAATCCCTTTCCGGGTTTTAATATCTTGTTGGCACTACATACATTTTTTTTAAATATTTGATTAATCTAACGCATATGAAAGTGTAGCGTGTTAATTTATTGCAGATAGAGAAAGATGAATAACTAAAATAAATGTTAATAAAAATGTCAGATGGTATTTAATATGAAATGTTATATTTATTATAAGAACTATTAATAATCTTTCCAATTGTAAATACCATCTGACATTTTATTAACATTTATTTTAGTAATTTGTCATCCTCAATCTGCAAGAAATTAACATGGTACACTTTCATATGCTTTAGATTAATCGAATATTCAAAAAAATAATTTAACGTAGTGTTAACAAAATATTAAAACCTGGGAAAGCAGTGAAAGTTACAGACTAAGTTTAGGAGATGATAGTAATTTTAGGATATGACAAACTTGTTTTAGTCCAGATTTTTCAGGAGATACATAAAACCAATTATATACACATCAAGTCATAAATAAATTAAAACCAAATTATGAAACTTGTTAAAGTTCTTAAACGAAGCGATTTACAATCATTGTCTTGTTCCTACTTATTTTATAACCAACGTTATCAATCAATAAACTCTATTTCATTTCTCATTTTGTCATCATAATTTATCACAGGAACCTTTGTTTGTGTAATAACAAACTAACATTATTAAAAAAATTTTTAAAAAACTGAAAAGTTCTTTTGTTTTTAAGACTAATATATATATATTTATTTTTTTTCATCGATACAAAAAGATATCCTAAGATTTTAAACAAATGCTTGAAATACTGCAAAAAATACATACTTTATTTCCCTTTTTTCATTAGTGAATGTTGTGGTAAAAAATCTCTAGATTGTAGTGGAAATATATGTTAATGAGAAATGTACATGTACATGTACTAATACCCTTTTAAATGTCTATCCAAGTTCAAAATCTAACCCGATTTACGCTATACTTTATTATGATCATTTAATGCAATGTTCAAGTTTTGTGTTGGCATGTTTATATAAAATGAACGAGTAAATAAAGCAATATTATATGGTCGCTTAGAAATATATAGTAGAAGATTAAAATATGTTAATACCACGTATCAGTTATCTATAAAATGTTTGTTGAAGCTCACTCAGTACAGGTTCTGTCTCAGGATAATTAAAACTTTTATCTTTAAATGTATCTAATTTATTTTAATGAATTCGAGAGACTTTGTTTACAGGCATATTCATTTTCATTTATTACATAAACACCAGCATTATAAACTTTTAATTAGTCACATTATAACAGATGAATATCGTATTTTAAAGGCTCTGTTGGATTATCTGTTGTAAGAGAGGTAAATCAGAATATGAATAAAATCTATGTATCATATACATAAAGCATTTTTTTTTTTACTTCATTTATTAATCCGCATTGGTCAACATTATTGTGACTACCAGCAAATGGGATCAAAAGTTCTTCTGAGTTCTTCCCCTTTTATTTTTGTATAAAATATAAATTGCATTTCGAATATTTTATCACTAAAGGTTGATTTGGAAATATCAACGAAAAACATGGGGAGTGTTTTATTTTCAAATTTCGAGAAATTACATTAGTTATATTCACTACGTTATAGCCATATTTTTCGATATCTTTTTTAATTTCAGAAATTGTTGTGGTGTGGTACATGTTTTTAACGACTATCCAGTAGTTTTTGTCTTCGGGAAGTTGATGTGTGTGAAAATCAGCTTCTGTATGCTTAAGGCTGGCTACTAGTTTTCGATATACATGTGATGTGGAGGGATAAACAGTTACCCCTTTCAGTGTATTTTTGATGTAAAAAGAATTTGGAGATAATTTTTTTTCTAAAAATGTGAACAATGCGTTGTAGTTTTGTATCCCGTGAATATGTATTTGAGGTGGATTGTCTTTAGAGGGTTTAGCATTGTCGGTTGGCTAATCTACTTCAATTAAATTGCCTAACGGAGCGAAAGTATTACTTACAGGTATGGGCATATCATTTCCTGCAACTGTTCTTTTTTGTCTACGTGGGTCTCTGGATTTAGTTGGCAAGTTTCGTTTTTACCCAGTTACTAAAGTGTTTCATCGGATCTCAAGCCTATTACACTTTTCCCACTTTATCCAACACTCTGCGTTGAGGTGGATTGCGTGTCAGATGTAGCTCTCAAATTTAACTATTGTCACTGTGGCAACTAAAGTCTTCAATTTTCAATTACGGAAATTAAATTTAGTCAGAAGAATTGACTGAATCCGAATAAATTATAGTGTAGCAAAAAGTGTAGGTTAATTATATTTATAAAGCACTATATGATATGCCATATATATAAAGAATATACCTATATGTTATATTTCCCCATTATATTTTTTTAAAGTGTTGTATTATTTAATATTAAACTCCCAAAAGACAGAAAATACCAAGTAAAGTGTTATTTATTTTTTTAGGAGGGAGAGGAGGAAGAATATACATAAAGAAATAATTAGTAAAGTTTAATTGAAAGCTATAAAAATGATAAAGATATGAACAACGCTGGATTTTTTTTTTTTTTTTTTTTTTTTTTTTTTTTTTTTTTTTTTTTTTTTTTTTTTTTTTTTTTTTTTTTTTTTTTTTTTTTTTTATCTGTATACTCATATATATTAATGGTGAGTGAGCAAACACGACACCGTAATAATAGAGGTTAAAAATTCACAAAAGTAAAAAGTCAGAGTTTCCAACCTTTTTATAAATAAAGGTAGAGGTACATTTATACGAAAGCAGTCAAAAAGCAGGCACATGTGTATATATGCGTGTATTTGCGGGGTATGTTTATATATATATAGTAATGATAGGACCGATCGTTGGAGTGGAGGCGTTTGCTTGGTCGTCCACGACAGCCTCAGAGCTAAAATCCTTCTCAAATCACCTTCCACAGACCCTCCACATTTAGAATACCTATTCACTGAAATTTCCTCTAGGTCTGTTTCCCTCCTGTTTGTCACAGTGTACCGACCTCCTCATGTTCGATTTGAATCTTTCCTTTTCAACTATATCCCTCTATTTGATAATATAATTGTCATGGAGATTTCAATACAAATTTTTGGACAGATTCATCTGATAAATCTTATCTTATTGACCTTTTCTTCTCCATTAATTTATTTATATTGGGTTGATGCAGAATTAATGCAGGTTTTTAGTAGGTATTGTAAATACGCCATATCTTTACTTTAACCATATATATTTAATCAAAATAATTTCCATCTGAATTAATGCACTTTTGCCAACGTTCAACAAGCTTTCTTATTCCACCAAAAAAAAAATCCGAATCCCTGGACTCAATGAAATCACGAAAAGAATTTTCAATGTCGTCCTGGTTTTGAAAATTTTTCTCCCTCAAAAAGTTGTCCAGATGCCTGAAAAAGTGGAAGTCTGTAGGAGACAGGTCAGGTGAATAAGGCGGATGTTGGAGAACTTCGTAGCCCAACTCGTGCAGTCGTCGAAGCGTTGGTTGTGCAACGTGTGGTCTGGCGTTATCGTGGAGCAGGATCGGCCCCTTCCGATTCATCAATGCTGGGCAAAGACGTTGCAATTTTTGAGTTCCGAGTTCCGCCGCCATTTCTCGTGTGGTTTTGGTTGGGTCTTCTTCCACTTTTGACCTCAGCTGGTCGTTGTCCAGAGCAAGATGACGGCCCCGACCTTCCTTGTCTTCGAGGTCGAAATCTCCTCTGCGAAACTTCTGGAACCAACGCTGCACCGTGCACTCATTAATAGCCCCCTGACCCCACACTTCATTAATATTACGAGCCGTTTGCGCAGCGCTGCGCCCTAATTTAAATTCGTAAAAATAAATTTGACGAAAATCGCACTTTGACATTTTCGATTCAAGACCTTTGAACACACTGAACAAAACGATTTTACTAAACAAATTCATGGTGAAAGAGAGGGTATTAGATAAGGTTTGTTTTGGTATAATAATGATCAATGTTAGGATTAGCTTTGTTTACACAATTGGAATTAAGATATTGCAATAGAGGAAACCTGCATTAATTTTGCATCAACCCAATAGTACCCTATTAACCCACACATTAAAACTAATTTTCAGATACTTGGTTAGATCTCATCTATTCCGTTCCAAAAAACTGTTAAAAACCTTAGCGTTACGTTTAACCAAAACCAATCCTGTAATAACAATGTATCCGAAATATCCCGAAATTCCATCTCCATAGGTTCCGTGAATACTTACCTTTAAAAACCCGTCAGCTACTAGTTTCCTCTGTTATCGTGTCCAACTTTCACTACGGTTGCCTGGTTTATAAATGAATAACAGATGAACTGGAAATAAAATTAAAACGTCTTATGAACTGCTTTATAAGATTTATTTTCGGAGCCTGTAGACGTGACCATATTTCTAAATAATATACCAACCTAAAATGGGTTTATCCTTCGTTTCGACGGCAATATTCCCTTGGTTCTTACCTATTCCAAACTTTAAAATAGAAAACCTTCCTACATAACTGAGCTGCTCGCCGTCCGTTCTATCATTAATCAATCAATATTTATACCCCATCACATGAAACTGCATCCTTTCACAGATCGTTTCTCGTTCGTTCCTCATACTTCTGGAATTCGCTGGCTATCTCTATCCCAAAGCCACCTCTCTTTCTTCCTTTAAACATCAACAATTCCACTACCTATTCGTATCCCAATCTTCCATTCCATTGTAAAATATAGTATAAATATATATGTATAAATTTGCAAAGATTAATGGATACATTAAATAGTTTATGTTTAATATTTTTTTTTTAAAGTAACTAGAACACATGAAAGTTTTTTTTTTCATTGTGGTTATTATATAAGGGGACTTGATCCCAGATTAATTTTGGTTTTAATTCAATTTATATAAGTGTGTCTGTGTATTTTTTTTATTCAGAAAATAGAGGGAATCTTTTATTTTTTAGGGATTTCCGTCCATTGGTTCTGATTCATGAAGTTAGTCGATTTAATGTTGTAGCTTTGTTTATTTAGCAATAATTGTGAGAAAAGTTAATTAGTTTTTAGTTGGAAAAAAAGTATTGTATAAAGAACTCTATGATTATTAATCGAATTTTCTTTCACTTAACTAAGTATATGTGAAAATATGTGTTCGTGAAAAAAATTCGAATTTGATCGAAATGAACTTTATAGAGTCTCCTGATTCTAAAAGACCTAGTCCCGCTAAAAGTTGTAGGTGTGTCTGGTAAGTCTGAAAAAAATGAAAGTCCCTTAAACCTTAAATTTCATAATTAAAATAACTGTGAATAAATAATAACATAAAAATAACTATGTCCACTTGCGATAATTAAAGGCAGCGGTTGAGCAAAAACGTCCATCGTTATTGATAACGCTCGTTCTCACGTGCCTTTGCAAACCCGTCAGAAATTATTGGAGTTTGGCTGGGATGTGATCAGTCATCCACCCTATTGATCAGACGTTGCCGCAACAGATATTCACTTATTTCGGATCGTTTAAAACTCTCTTAATGGGAAACACTTCAAATCTCACGAGGACTGCAAAACAAACATAAAGGAGTTCATCGCGCAAAAATCTCAGAAGTTCTCGGAGGAAGATATAAAAAAAATACATGAAAAATTGTAACATGTAATAGATCAAAATGGGTAATCTCTCTCTATATAAAATGATATCGCGATTTTAATTTTCGCTAACTCCTTTTGAACAAGACGGAGTTTGATACGGTTTCCGCCTTCAGTTAGGGTATATTTTGCCTTGCAGTTGTTAAAAATTTATAAGTAAAATACATAGCAATTCAGCTTTTCTTTAAACGGGAAAAATAAGTTTTCAGTAACCAAGTCATTAAAAAATTATTCCTGACATATAAGTAGTAATATAGACGTTTAATATACCGTTGGAAAGCCCAAGATTTTGGAAAAAAGTAAATATGCAATGAAATATGTCGGACTGATAATTAGAAAAATATGCATAAACATATGAAAAAATCTGGTGCGGGCAACACACGACTTTCACTTACCTCCGTTTTAAAAATCGATTAAAGAATTTTCAAATACAGTTAAAGATAAAAATGAGTGAAACCATTAAAGAATTAATTAAATGGAATATCTCTAGAAACACGTGTTTTATCGTATTAGAAAATCAATTAAATTATTATCTAAAATAATCACTTACTTTTATCGGCTTTTCATCACTCTCTATTAACTTTTAAAATCTTGTGTATAAGATAATATTTTTTCTAAAATCTTTATCTTTCCAACGGTATATTATACGGTATGTATATTACTTTTCTTAAGTTAAAAAACAAAAAAATGCATCAACAAAATATTTGTTCAGTTTTCTCCTTTAGTTGTTTTTCAAATTTGCTCAACATGCATAATTATCTGTTATCCATTAGTCGTAACAAGATAATATAGTTATTGTGATAGAATTTTTTTTTTTTTTTTTTTATTGGGAAATATTACAATTTGTTACATAATGAACAGTAGTAATAGTGATGTAGTACACATTCATACAATATATATAGAAAATAATGATAAAGTCAAATTACATAAAATCGGAAAAAAATAAATTCAAATATATACAAGAAAATAACAATTAGTAAAAACAACAACAAACAAATGAAAACAACAACCTGTAGTAGAGATAAATACAAGTTGGGAAATAAATAAAAATCATACAAGCAAACTTAACTATACACAATCTATACAATCTGCTAAAGGGACCCTAGACTCAGCTGCTCCCTCCACAAATGGGGGAAGAAGCCGAATCCAAGAGTTCCCAGCGCCTCTCACTCAGCGCTTCACCGGTGTAAGCCAGTGGAGGCTGAGCTAGGGCGGAATAGCCACAAACATACAGTACATGAGTGGAGGATCTGACCAGTGTCAGAACTCCAGAATAAATGTTTACAATACGTCGCGAGGCCTCTGCCGTTTCAATCTTCGAGGAGGATTGTAGGGATGGGTGGAGCTGGAGAGCGATTGAGCAAGAGGATTAGGATGATGAAGAAGGTTCTGATGGATTTTGGATGGTACCAGGTCTAAAATAAATGGAATATTAAGGTCATGGTGTAGGGTACAGTTGGTAACGTAATAAGGAGCATTAACTATTGTTCGGAGGACTTTGGATTGGAAGGATTGGATACGTTTGATGTTAGAATGTTTAGTTGTCCCCCATAGTTTTAGTCCGTAGGTCTATATAGGTTTCAGTACTGTCTTATATATTAGTAATTTGTTGTCGACTGTAAGATGAGATTTAAGATGAGAGAGTAGTTCGTATAACCGGCCGAATCTGCGGTTGAGTTCTATCCTTTTAAGTCCTGTATGTGGGTTCCACGTCAGTCTTTTGTCTAGTAAAAAGCCAAGGTACCGGACTGTGTCTGAGGAAGGAAGCGGTATTTAACTGTTAGACAGGATTTACGTCGAAGGGTGAAAGTGACGTGTGTGCATTTGCTTTCGTTTTCCTTGATTCGCCAAGCCTTACACCAGTCTTCGACAAGGGAAAGGTGCCTTTGGAGATTTAGCGATGCTACTTCAGGATCGGAATCGGATGATAAAATGGCTGTGTCATCAGCAAATGTTGCCAGAAAGGTATTGGGATCGGTAGGGATATCGGCGGTGTAGAGGATGTAGAGGACGGGTCCTAAGACGCTGCCTTGAGGAACACCGGCCTCAACAGTATAATGTTCGGAAAATTCGGAACCACAGCGAACTCGGAAGGAGCGGTATAGGATCGGAGGATTAGGTATAAGGATTGAGGTAAATGGGTTTTGAGCTTAAAGAGCAGTCCCGGGTGCCCTACCCGGTCAAAAGCTTGAGCTATGTCCAGAAAGGCACCCGAACAATACTCCTTGCACTCAAGGGCGGAGGAAATGTGGTCCACAACTCGGAGTCCTTGCTGAACCGTGGAATGTTGAGGACGGAATCCAAACTGGTGTGAAGGGAAATTGTGAAATTTGGCCAGGATTCGCTTTAATAGGAGTTTTTCGAAGATTTTGGAGAGGATCGGAAGAAGGCTAATAGGTCTGTAGGATGACGTACAGTTGGATGGTTTGCCTGGTTTTAGGAAAAGGATGATAGTCGAGTGTTTCCACAACAGAGGGAAATAGGTAGTGCGTAGGATACAGTTATAGATATATGTAAGGAATGTAATGGCTTTAGGTGGAAGTTGTCTTAGGATTTGAGGAGTAAGGAGATCGTATCCAGGGGATTTACGGAGAGGAAGCTTTTTAAGAAGATATTAGACCTCAGAGGGATTGATTGCTTTAGGTGGTAAGGAAATTGGTATCGGTGACGTAAGGAACTTTTCAACTATTGCGGTATGGGTTGGATTGAGATCAGGATGAGGAGTGAATACCTTGGAAAGGTGTAGTGCAAATTCCTGGGCCCTATCTTTGTCAGAAGCAGCCCAGGAATTATCACTAAGCCGGAGAGGATGGGATATCAGGGGGGATTTTAGAATTCTCTTCGTGACATTCAGAGAGGAGAGGTAGGAATTGTAGGATTGGGAACGGAAGATCGCCAACTCCCGTTTTAATTGTCTACAATAAAAGTTATAGGAGTGGCGATCTGCTGGGTGACGGGTGCATTACCATAATGTTCTGGATCGGCGTTTGGTGTGGATTAGGTCTAGGAGGTGTTGTGGTAAATGGTTTTTGTAAGGATTTATTTGGGAGTGCTTGGGAACGGAGACAGTCCAGGCGGCTTGTTAAATCGAGGTTGTAAAGGAATAGACGGCATCGTCAAGGTCAGTTTGGGTTTTGAGAGTCACTCTGAGGTCAATATCATTGGTGAGGATTTCGCGGAAGAGGTTCCAGTTGATAGGGCCTCTGATGAATGACGGTGGGATAGGTTTAGGAATAGGTGTTAAGGATACATTTACATTTATATGAGAGATTTGTTGTGGATGAGGATTTTTAGGACTGATTACGTTTTGAGGAAGAGGTATTTGTGGAATGGATTGAGGATATTGAGGTACAGTTTGCAGTTCAGGCAGGGCCTCGGCTTCACTAAATTGGTTCCCACCTCCAAGTAAGTGGGCAAATGATACATTGGCATCGATTATTTTTGAGGGTTCTCTTCTAGTTCTTGTTTGTCTTCCTGTTTCATCCAGTACTTGGGGATTTTGATACCTGGTCCTTAGTTCCTTATAGATTTGGCATCCTTTGTAGTTGGCCGGGTGGTCCTTGAGGCAATGAGCACATACAGCGGGTGTTGATTTCGGTTTTGTACATTCCACAGACTTGTGCTGTTCACCGCATTTCACGCAGCCTGGTATATGATGACAGTAACTTTTGGTATGACCATACGCCTGACAATTGTGACACTGATCAATTTCTCTCTTGGTGTAAGGTTTTTCGACTTTTACACTTGTATAGTACAGTCTTTTCAGATCATAAATTTTTTCTACCCCTGACAATGGTTCTAAGTCAACGAAGAATAGAGGAAGTTGAACTCTATCTTTTATGACATTAGGGACTTGGCGCACTTTGTAACCCATCTCCATAAGTTCTTCTTTGATAGCTTCAACTGGTGTAGAAGAATGTAAATTTCTGATTACAACTCTAAGAGATCTCTCTTGCCGTAGCTCATAAGTGTGGAATTAGTTTCAGTTAGGTATTTCACAATTTTTCTATATGCCTCGTCGGTGGTCGGTGATATTTTGGTGTCATTAATTCTACTCATACAGTAGTAGCTGGTGGAGTCGGTAATCTTGTTTAATTGCACACACAATAACTGGAAATTTTTAATATTTTTGACAAATATCGGTGGAGGCCGTGGTTCACTGGGTGTGATAGAATTAGAATTAACAAAATTAAAGGTACTTTAGAGAAAGAAAATTTAAAATATTGGCATTTAAGCCCTATGACCATTTTTATCCAAATGAAACCTAAATGGTATTAAAGCCCATTAAATTTTACATCGATATAGCGAGTTTAATCAAAATCGTCGGAACCGTTTTCGAGAAAATCGAGAAAAGATGCAAACTGCATGGTATAAAATGGCACTTTTGGTAAGCTCATTTTGATGAAAAAGGTTTTGTAACGTCTCGGGTGTATTTTTGTCTTAAATATGAAATTTCAATTTTATAGGACTTACCGTTTCCGCCCGGGAGTTGACACACACACACACCTTTTTGCGGGACTTGGTTATTTGGACTCAGGGGACCCTAAAACGTGTATTTCCGTTGAAAACTGGAATTCGAAAATTTTCACGATAGCAATACTTCCCCTTACTATATATAGTAAGTGAAAGTAAAAATGTTGAGGGGCACAATTAATGAAAATTGTACGATTTCAACTGGTTTGACGCATAGATGTCTTATTAATGCAAGGAACTACATGTTTAAGTTTCTTTTTATTTTAAATTCATTGGCAGAATCACATGTATTTATAAAACAAATATTTTTTTTTATTTCTTATTAAAACTTTTTTCTGTTTTTATTTTATTTGTTTATAAATTAACCTATGCAATATTTACTGTTTTATTAAATATGCAACTTTATTAAGATAATATATTAATCTTTTCTTTTTTAATTATTTTGCAAGTTTTTCTTTATATAAACACTTAAATGAGCACACATTGCCTTCCTTTTGTCACTTAATTACTTTATTTCATAAGCTTTCATATCTTTTAACGTTTCGGGGCTGTTTCCCCATTTTCAAGACTGAAACATTTTTTTTTAAACTTTCATTAGTGAATAAAATTACATTATTTAAATATTTGTCTTTGAAAAATTATCTTCAGCAATTTTGTCATAATTAATTTAAAACTCACTAATATCAATTACCTTATTTTTTTATATAAATGCTTTTTCACATATAACCCATCATTTTATTTCATGGCACACTGCTATTTGTCCTCATGGGTGTTCATTGGCTTCCTGTGTCTATTATTTTTCCTTGTGTAATCCTTGTGCTTTTTATTTATTTTTATGTCTATTTCTATAGATATGAAAGCTTATGAAATAAAGTAATTAAGTGACAAAAGGAAGGCAATGTGTGCTCATTTAAGTATTTATATTAATCTGTTTTGAAAACAATCACCAACTTATATCTTTATGTAGGAATTCTCCGAAGAAAAAAACAAACAAATTTTTTAAAGAAAGGTTTTACTGCAGAACAAGATAATATTATATTAAACAGTGTCCGGTTGGTATGGCGATCGTTGACACGTGTTATATCATAGGGTCAACATTGTGCCCGCGGGCACATGTGACGTCAGTGTGATACATTGTGCCCGTGGTGCTCCTGCAATACTATATTTGGAGGTCGTGTTGTTACTTGGCTATGTATAGATTCCTAATTAACATCATTAACACTTAATTGACTGCCATTACTGGTAATTAACAGTTTCAAAGGGAACATTTTAGAACAAGATCCACATGAAATTGAGTACCTTCTGAAATTAAATCGACTGTGAAACCGGAGGAACTATCGACCACTAAGCATAAGAGTATGGTTATATATCATTAAGTAAACAGAGAAAAACCATAAATTAATAATTTGTAAAATAAATGCTATGAATTCTGAGGTAGAAGAGAATGGGTTAGTTTTATATTTCTTCTATAAAACATTTTATTAAAATTAAGAACATTAGAGGGCAATGATCTAGGACAGCGGATAGTCTAATGTTGTTATTTCTTTTTTGACGTTTATCGGTTTTTAATTTTAATTTTTAATTAAAAGAGAAAAAATGTTGAACGGATAAAAAAAAATTTTTCCTGAAACCAGGATCCTAAAGATGGGTAAAATACCACGAAACGTTCATTAATGTTCTTCATTTAATAAAATGTTTTATGGAAGAAATATAAAATTAGCCAATTCTTTCCTATATAAGAAGTACTGTTTTTGAATTTCTTCAAGATAAAAATATAAAAATGCTAAGAATTCTTTAGACATGCCTGCATAATACAGAAATATAAATTATATATATATATATATATATATATATATATATATATATATATATATATATATATATATAATTCATACTTATATATTTCTTTTGTCAGAAAAAAGCACTGGTTTTCTATATATGGTTTGTTGTATTAATATATTTAAAGTACTTTTTAAAACAAACCTATATCAAATAAACATGAAGTCATTATTTTGTCGTAAGGGTGAACCCGTATATACAATCCCCGTCACTCTAAACACCCACCACCTCTCGTCAACACTTGTCGACAGTATTAAGTATCTCTTTACAGTTATATTGATAAGATACGATAGTTTACTATCGAGGAATGTTCATGTATAGGAAAAGGTGAAATATTATTTTATCTATCATGTCAATGATAGTTTTTATAAATTTAACTTCTGTTGCTTTCACTACCAAAACTGGCAATGTGTAAATGTGCCTTAAATGGGAAATCGGAGCCCTCTTTTTCTTGAAGACTAGAAGAATATAAATCTTGCCTCTTTCTCCTCTCATTACCTAATCATCCAAACCTAAAATGTTTACAGTATTTACTGCTTCCAGGTTGATATTATCGAAACTTTCGTTTGTCAGATCTATCGAACTAAAGCCAACCCCACTGACTAACCTTAGTTGGATGTTATAGCCTGATACTGATTGAGAAACTTGGGCGAAGATGTCAAGATATTAGCAGTACTAACTCTGCAAAGTTTTCGTCGAGTTGGGGTAAGGGTCTCGATTAATAACCTTGCACTTGGTAAACTTCCGGCAACACTTGGATCTCTGTTCGCTTTTGAAATCTGGATTCGTCAGTTCCTGGGAGAATAATGCCACCTCCATTAATTCTTGATGAGTTCTTGTTCTACTTCGATTTTTATTAAATAATTTTCGATGAAACCAAAATGCTTTACATTTGAGTTGTCTCAACATGAGTTTCGACAAGGTGTTAAAAAGTTGTCGGTATGGGTAGGAAAAACTATGTTGTGAGTGTTACAAATGGTGATCAAATGACCATGTTTGAACGAACCTTATATACTCAATTTACAATTATGTTTAAAAGGCACTCATTGACCAAAAGAAACCTGTCCATCAACCCTTATATTCAACGTGTTTTGCCGATATCGGTTTTTTTATTGTTGTTTGCTCATTTGTACATCAAATAACGCAAGCATCTTCCAGAAGGTTACAAACTAGTACTAGGATAAGAAGGTAGAGTTTTATTACTAAGGTCCGAAAAACGTTATAAGATTAAGTTTGTTTTCGATTAGTTCAAACTTGAATTAAAATTCTTAAAGATGTTTTTTTTTTTAACACATATGTCATCTCTCTTTTTATTTAGCTATAAACCTCATTTTTATAGGTGATATATAAGATATATATATTTTTTTTAAATATTACGGTAACTTCTATATTTTACTGCATTACTAGACGGCATATTCACTGAATTTCTGTCTTACTATTTTATGTTCTACAGGCTCTTTTTAAAATAAACGTAGTAATTGAGAAAAAAGATTTTACTCCCTAAGATTACAAGAACCATTAGGTTTATACAATACGACTGTTTAAGGAATTCACAGCAAGCTTTAGGACGTTAATATTTTTATTAACTCCGGAATCTCAGCTCACAAATACCTCCAAAAAAATCTAATCCATTATTCTGGTGATATAATCAGCATCATTTCTTGGCCTATATATATCATGACAATGATGTCCTCGTATTTTATGTTTCATAGGATATATGTAGAATGTCTTGAATGTTCTGTATAAATAGCTTTCAGTTTATATTTAATAGTATTTGAATAAGGAAATATAAACTCCACATTATTAAACAGAAAAATTTGGTCGACAAAACAAAATTTAAATACTATTATGATTATCAGACAATTTCGCTTTGAAAAAAATAATGCAACATAAACATTTCAGACAATAAATATGCGAATTTCATACAACAATAGTATTTTTTGGAACTATGACATTACCTGTACTTTTTTGGGACGAAACGAATGCCTCACTAATTTGACTGGACATTGGGCATTAGCATTCATATTGAATATTCCTATAGAAATTGAAATTAAACACTTATTTAGAAATTGGGGAAGAAAAAAAAAGAATAACTTGATACGAACGAAAAACAATATAAACAAAAATGATAATGATATTGACAATATATATGCTAAAATTATGCCTTCCCGATATCCTACCAATGCTTCTGTTTATATACAATTTTTCCCTTCAAAATTCCGTATTCCCTAAAACTTGGAAAAAAGCGTTAGTTCATCCTATAAATAAAACCTCAAATCCTACATCCCCTAAAGACTATCGCCCAATTTCCATTTTATCTAACCTTTCCAAACCTTTAGAAAGAATAGTCCAGTCACAATTGTCTAACTTCCTCGAAAAATCCAAACTTCTTGATCCTCTTCAATCCGGTTTTCGACCCGGCTTTTCCACTCAATCCTATCTACTCAAAATCACTAACGACATACATACCGCCATTGACGAAAAGAAACTGACAATACTAATACTTCTGGACTTCTCAAAAGCTTTTGACTCTCTTGATCACTCTATCCTCTTTTCCAAACTACGGTCTTTATCCTTTTCCAATAGCTCTATTCATTGGTTTAAATCATTTCTCTCTAATAGGACTCAAGCCGTCACCATCCCTAACCATCCTCTATCTTCCTTCCTTGCCCTTTCGGCAGGTGTGGCCCAGGGTTCCAGCATATCTCCGATCCTTTTTAATTCCTATATCAATGATCTTCCAATTCCATCCATCACTGCTCCCATCACTTATACGCTGATGATTTCCAGATCTACTTATCCTTCTCTCCCTCTGAGTCTCATGTAGCATTGCCAATATTCAGGCAGACCTGGATAGAATCTGTGCCTGGGCAACCCTGAATAAACTTAGGCTAAATGCTATGAAAACTCAGGCGATTCTTATAGGTTCCAATTCCCTCCTCAGATCCCATACTACATTTCCGAGTCTAACCCTAAATGATCAGCCAATCACCTTCACTTCTTCTGTCAAAAACCTCGGTATTACCATTGACCAAACCCTTTCCTGGAAACCCCATATTGCCCAAATCTCCCGAAGAACAATAAGTACCCTCAAATTTTTCCATCGCTCCCGCCATTTTCTTCCACTATCCACCCGTAAGCTCCTTGTATCCTCACTTATTTTCCCCCACTTTGACTACTGCTGCGGGTATATGGTGGCCTCTCGACTGTGCTCGAGGACAGGCTAAAGCGAATTATGAATACATTTTCAAGATTTGTCCTTGGCACACAGCAGAGGTCTCATGTGACCCATTTATACAGTGAGTTAAAGTGGCTCCTTCCCTCAAACCGCAGACAATATTTCCTTGGATCATTCCTTTACCAAACTATCAACTCCCAGCTACCTCCCTATATCCACAAACTTCTGCAATTTAAATCGTCCGTCAGCTCGCTCCAAACAAGATCGCGCCATTCTGACCTTTATATTCCTGCCCACAGAACAACAAGTTTTGAACATTCCTTTCTTGTCCGCTCTACTGCTCTCTGGAATTCCCTGCCTACTCAAATCCGCCATGCTTCTTCCCTACCATCATTCAAGTCCCAGCTGTTCGAGTACCTATTGTCATCTCAAACAGACGCTCCACAAGCCTGAGTATTCAAATCAAATATCTATTCAAAAAGAAAATTTATTATTTAATGTTCATGATTCTGTATCGATCAATTATTATGAATCAGTTTCAATGTTAAGTTTTGTTCAACATATCAGAAGTTAGTCATTTATTTTACTCTTTTAGTTATTTTACTCTTTTGTTTTATTGTATCCTACTTTTCTTCTTAAAGCTTTGTAAATAAAAATTTGAATAAAATGATATATAATATATTAGGTATTGTTGTATTTCCGAAAACATTACAAATTTTTATATTCATACTGTATTATTTGTCTCCTACCTTCTATACGGAGGAAATATTTTCTCGGATCATACCTTTACCAAATCATAAACTCCCAATACCCTCTATTCATTCACAGTATCCTTCAACTTAAGTCCTCAGTCCACTCTCTTGAAACAAGATCCCGCCATGCCGTCCTTTACTTTTCCACTCATAGAATTTAATCTTTTCATCACTCCTTTAATATCTGCTCTTCAGCCCTCTGGAATTCTCTACCAACTCATATTCGCCATGCTTCATCCCATTTCTTATTCAAATCCCACTTTTTCCGACATCTTTTGGCATCCCAAATAGATGCACAACAAATGTGAATCTGCAACTGAATTATCTTAATTTCAATGCAAGATATAATTATTTATTTTACCCAAACCTAGCGCTGTGGAATAATTAGTTTTTTTTTTGTTTTTTTTACAATCAATTTCCTCAACCCTAGTAGGCTTTAGGAGATTTCTTTTCTTTTGTTCCTTCTTTTTTTGTTTTTTTTTGTACTCATTATCCATATTTTTTTTACATAAATTTATATAGGTCTTTTGTGTGTTTAATTTTTTTTTTTTTTTTTTGCACATTTGTAAATACAACTTACTTTTTTTGTTTTCTTGGCCAGACATAAATATTACTATGTACTGTACAATTTTGTTATTCTTAAGAGACATAGACAAAGAATAAAGTATTAATATTATTATTATTATTTATCACTAGGTATTTTTATCAGTTCCTAAAGGGAACCCACCGATTGATGAAAAATTATTATTTACATGATATTTTGATTGTAATTTGTATTTTCCTTCCAAAGATACCATGTTTCAAATTCTCCATTAATGCATGCAAGGAAGCAAGCTAAACAATAAATATTGTATTTTTCTTTAAAATTTGTTACCTAATATTGTTTACTTTCATTAACACGTTCACGACGGTTTGACCCACCGAAGGGTCACACTTGACTGTTCTATGGGATGGGTTTGACCCACCGGTAGGTCACATTTGACTGTTCTGTGGGGCGACGAGCATCACAAGTGGGTCACTAATTTTCAGAAATTAAGTGATTAAGAAAATAAGTTTATTTAACAAGTTTAAGGGTTTATTTATTAAATATTTTATCCCTTCAACATCCCCCCTCAAAGGACTCTTATCGTTTAATTTCATTAGATTACACTTTTTTAAGAATTTTCTTTAGCTGTGAGTGATTTCCTTTCATGTTTTTATTCGCAATTCTGACAATATAAGAATCATTTTTAATTATTTCCATAATTTCTCCTTCAAGTCATTATGTTTATGTCAAAACTGTTAAAATTCCGCATTTAGCGTGTTGGGAGCCTGGAACTGTTGCAATCTTGCATTAAACAGTTGGAACTTGTAACAGTGTGGCACCGCCCCACGAAGCTTAAGCAGCAAACACAGTCCTCACGCAAAGAAACTTAGATATTCGCTCTGGTGTGAATGTGCTAATTTACGCCTCACTTGATCTTATTGCGGCTCAGAATTACTATTACTTTATTAGTAATACGGCAAGCCACTTTATTCATTTATTTCAACCTTAGTGAAATTATCTTCTTTATTTCTTCTTAATACAATCTAAATCAGCTCCCAAGAGCTGCTCAAACTCAATTTCACTTATCCTATTGTTACTAACCAAAAGATGGGACCACCGGCTGCTTCCAGAAAATAAAAAAAGTTTCTTTCCGTTAGGTATAGAATACATTTCAGCGAGTAATTTTTCAAAAGTTTCCCCGGTGTGTGAATCAAAATGAGAAAACTTCTCACAGTGGCCAAACTTCCCCCTCGTTTCCTCTACAGCTCTGAAAAACCGCAGTTTGTTGGGCCATCCTTGTCATCTCTGATCCCAACGAATTAGTAAAATTTTAACAGTTCCTTTGTCATTTCTTTGTTCCGTTGTTTTCACTTGTCCTTCCGTTCCAGGCCTATTTCGATGGGAAAAGCTCAAATTAAAAATGTCAATAAGAGAAATATTACACCTTTCTCCTCAAATATTTGCATTGAAGTGGCCATCCAGCGTCGTTGTATCAATATTTGCGTCACGGCATAAGCTCAATCACGGGTAAATAATTTCAATTTGAAGAGATTTATACCATTTTAATGGACTGGTTCTAAATTCTTTATTGTTCATTACAATTCATTTTATTTTCAAGATTATTCATTTTTTTTCCTTATTATCATATGGACTTAAGCAAATAATAGCTAACCAGCAAATTAACTTGATTAAAATTGAGTACATAAGGAGTAGGGGTGTGGCGACCGCATCGTCCAGCCGAATGGCTGCAGTCAACTACCGGACCTCCAGGTTTAGGGAACAGAACACTTAAGGCCTCGCTACACGGTGAAAAAACAGATAGGTGTAGGTGAGGTGAAATATCGTGATGTTTGGTGAAAGTGAATATAATACATTCTCACATACTTTCAACGTTTTATAATAAAAATTAAATTACCGAATTTTCTATAAAACTTCATTATTTATTGTTTTACTTTTATTATTTATAAAAGTTACACTACTTTATTTATACAAATTACACTAGTTTACTAGTTACTCACCATTGCTTCGAACGGGTGCAATTTAAATTTGGTGTCATATAAGGTTAAAAAACTTCGGTTTGATCAATTAAAAGTTTATCACTTTGAGATTATGTGTTCATCGCAACGATAAGTGCACTTATTTAACGTCTATTTATTATTATATTTATTCATCGGAAGAAATTAGAAACCTAAATTGGTCAAAAAATCAAAAATTTAGTTATTTGTTTGTTAGGTTAAACAGTTCCTATTTTATTCGGTTTATTAGAATTTTATATTTCATAAGAACTTCTGAATACATTTCAATGTATTAATGTTAATTTAGTATCCATGGGAGTCCAAATTAGTTTACAGTTTAACTACTATTTTTGTGAAATGTTCTAAAAGGAGAAATAATTATTAGCAGTGTTAATTTGTAACCACTCTCTATTTATTTTAACAACTTACGTACGATTTGATACATAATATTTTTTTTCCAAAATCTCGAATATTGTATGGAAGAATATAACCTGTACGATCACCATGAATTAAAATATGCTCCCTGATCCACATTACAAATAACATTTGTTCGTAAGTTTGAAAAAAACGTGTTTTAATGATGTGTATATTACTCTGGTTTGTTTATATATAACTTTATCATTTTAAAAAAGATAATATTTAATGATGTTATAGGTCTTTTAAAAATGTAATATTTGATGTCATTATCCATATCTATATTTTAAAATGAGCCTTTCCCCTCTTTCGTTAACTCCACAAGACCTCACTTTTGATATTTGATCTCACCTACACCGTGTATGCAGCACCAGAAGGCAGCCCCACTAGCAAACTATGGTACCTAGAGAGGATTAGTGGCCCACTATCTGAAAACAAATCACTCAGCCTCGAGTTTGGAATGGTTTTGACGGGATACGACGCGGCAATCATCAACGGCTTAACTTAGGATTTTGGAACATTTTGTCATCAACAAGCCAGGAGCACTGAACGTACTTCTGAAACAAATTGAACAAAAGTAGAAAAAGACATTACTGCCATTCAGGAGTTAAGATGAGCAGGTAAAGAATCCTTAAAAAGAAGCGGCACACCATAAAATATATTTGTAATGAAAGAACGGCGTCCTTTGGAACTGGATTTGTTGTCACCTATTCCTCTACGTCTTCTGGTAATGTGATTCCAACCTCTCAACCTACAGTTAATGAATCACACACAGTGGAGATATTAAAATACTGCTTTATTATCAGACAAAATAGATATTCAGAATACAATAAACTGTGCTGAGGAGTTAGGGTGACTACAAGTGTACATTCCGAGGTCTCCTTCTATGAGTGTGACACAAGTAAATATTACAACTAGAGTGATGAGTTTTGAGGATCAAAAGGTATATATAGCAAGGTTTTGTAGAGGGGTGAGGAAGCGGCATGATGGGCACCATAAAGGAAGTGCTTCCAGATGTTGGTTCTGTGTCCTAAGTACAGGTATGTGTTCTTTGTCGGTACTTGGTCTGTCCTTTCTAGGTTTATGGGTGATACCCTCAGGTATAGAAAAGGAAGTTATTAATAATTACTGTATATTATTTATAAGTTAAGTCTCATTCTATAACTCTACGAATGTGCGTATTATGCGTTAAAGGGAGGTTTTATAACCTGAGTATTTTGAGCGTCCATGCACCGACGAAAATATCAGAGAAAGATAAGTTCTATGAGGCACTGGAACGAGCCTTTGACTTATCGGTCATGACATAAAGATTATTGCAGGCGATCTCAACGCCAAAGTAGGCCGAGAAGCAGTATTCATATAAAAGATTCAGACCAATAATTATTCGTTGTATTTATATATAATTCAGTTTTGAATCATTCAAGGAGTTGCATGTAAAACATATTTTAACTATTCAAAGAAATGCCTACTATTGAAGCGTATTTCATAAGAGAACAAAATAAAATAAAACAACTGTATCCCAAGTTGTTGATTGTATTGTATAACCCACAACTCTATCCCAACAGCGTCCCATGTGAACCTGATAATCCGAGTTAATCTAAGAAAAGAAAATCAATTGAAGCGATAAATTATATAAGGTAATACATCCATTTTCGGAAATTTTGCATGGAGTCTAAACAATTTACAATCAATTTCTTATTGAAACAAGGTTGTTGTTTTTTCTCATAATAATGTAGAATTTTCGAATAATGAAAACAAGTATTTAAGTATGATAAGGAATGCAATTGGATAGAGTACTATAGTAGTATTCCCCGCGTCCCGGGTTGGGACATTGGCTATCGCAGAATCATTATTTATTTATTTATTTTTTTTTTTTTAACTTATCATTTTATTTACACCTGTAAAAAATATTACAATAAGCAAATGTGCTAAAATCTAGGGAAACATGGCGTGGGCAGGCATGAGGGAGACAGCACCCAGTGGTGCATCCTCCTGACATTAAGCACAACTATATTTTCAGGTCAGGAGGTCCCTCATCCAACTCCTTTTCAGCCTACGCCGAGTTATGGATGGTAAGTCAGTTGTAGCCATGTTTTGTACAAGTTTGTTTATATGTCCATTTAGTTTGTCATGAAATCGTTTGTAAGTCGATCGAATGTTGGTTTGTTATAGTAGGAATACGTAAGTCAGTATGAAGGGTGTCGTTTGAAACATATGGTGGTGAGTTCGTTGCCAGTCTTTAAAATTGCGATTGAAATGTTTGTATTTTTCGTATGTGTGTCTTTTTTAGCAGGTCCGTATATTTGGCAAGCGTAAGTCCATATTGGTTTTAATAAATAAGTGTATACGTTAAGTTTCTGTCTGATGGGTAATTTAGAATGTCTATGAAGTATCGAATACAATAGTCTCAGTCGAAAATTTAGAGTTTTACGTTTAGTCTTAACGTGTGGGCCCCATGTCAGCCTTTTGTCAAAATAAGTCCTAAGTACGTTACTGTGTTTGATTGTGGTATCTGGTGATTGTCTACGTAAACTGGAGGGCAGGTTCCATGTCTAAGTGTAATGTAACATGTAGTGATTTGTCGTGTTAATCTTTAATTTCCATTTCCTACACCAGTTTTGTACATTGCCTAAGTGATGTTGTAAAGTCATACTGGCCTGTGTAGGGTCTGTGTTTTAGTAATAATTGCAGTGTCGTCGCATTCATTATTTATTCTGAGTTATTTCATGACCACGACCCAAAACACCTCATTCTTCATATTCATTTCACAGTCAACCATTTATTATTCACTATTTATTCCGTTTTCTAGCCACAGAGTTATCCCGAAGTACAGAAGCCCTCCCAGGCACACCCAGGCTCTATAAAATAGGTACCTAATAATTGGAGGAAAACCTATTGGCTGAGTGTGATTCGGTCTTATCCACCTCCATGTAGGACTGTTGGTCCAAAATCAGTAGGGATCTCTATTTCAACTGAGCTCTAGAATCTTCACTGTTTATTTTATTTTATTGTTTTCTTCTTCTCTTTTGTTACAAATGAGATTTAAGGTATACGTTTAGAAAATTATTGCAATTTCAAAGATCATTTTTAGAGGCATAGTGATTTTTAGATAAAATCGAATGACAAATATCAATAAAACCAAACGATTTCATAACAAACACACACACACACACACACACATATAATATATATATATATATATATATATATATATATATATATCAAAATAAGAGTTACGTAAAAAAATTACTAATATAATGTCTCAATCAATTATACATTGCATCAACTCCCTTGATAATCTTTGGCTAATCCATTCTCAACACTAATCCTATCACACTAAAACTTTTAATGTCTTAATTACATCAGCTTATTACCTTATAATAGGCATCAAGTAGTAATACCCTAATCTCATCACCTGATACGATTTTGATATTACAGGAAATGTATACTCATGTATTCAACAGAACAATGTATTAAGGATGGATCCTTAGGGAATATATATTGAAAGGGCTATCCCTGGTTCAATATCAGGGTCCTCTGAGATGTCAGCTTTCCTTCATTTCGGATGCGAATCTATACTGCCAGTCCTTCTCAGCTCTAGTTCTCTCCTCTTATATAATAGACTTTCGACATTTTCCATCACTATTCCAACGACTTTCAGAAGGCTCGAATGAATGGGTCAGAGGAAGTTTCGATAATAAAGACTAAATATGTTGGTAAGTACTTGCAATTTGAATATTCAATATTTAACCATATAAAATAATTTAATGAAGATCTGTTCGAGACCTGGGCCAATAAATTAATAAAACAAATTTTGAAACCAAAGAATAATAGACTGGTAGCATATTCACTAGACCACGCCAATCTCTTGCTTTGTTTATAGATAATACAAGGATAGATATTTAAATGAACAATTAAAAATAAAATATTTACAACTGTTTTTTCCAGTAAATATTAGTTATTTAGAAATATAAATGTGCAATCTATTAGGTTGTCCAGAAAATAATGCGGCATTTCGCGTTTGCTGGATTCGGTGAAAGGGAAACGAATGAACAACTGCTCGATAGTTTGCAGGAAAACTTAACTTTAACAAACTGACCGTCGATGACCATCTCTCAAGGCGATTGAAAAGGTAAACAAAGCTTAAGAGTCTGTCTAGAACTGTTACTTGTGATATAAATTAGATACTTTAAGTTAACAGCAGACGTTCTGGACACGTGTTCGACAAAGTAGAAGCTGCAGATTATCAAAATCCGAAAAAGGTGATGGTTACAGCTTGGTGGACTTCATTTGGCTTGATATACTACAGCTTCATCAATCCAGGTGATGTAAACCAACTTAAATAGGAAATGTTTTATAAAAAATACGTAAGGTTTTTTTTTTATTATTATATTAACATATAAATATCATAATAACATTTTGTATTGTTTTTTAGGTCAAAGCTCCAAAGAAATCCGAAAAAGTGACGTTCTTTGAAGACGGTAACATGATGGTACAGAACCGTGGTTTCAACTGAGCTGTTAGCCTAGAAACAAACGAATCTCAATATGTAATGAACCCGATACCCTCATGGCTTGTACAGATATAGGTTTTAAAAAACAAATGGTTGAGTAATTATACAATGGTTTATTCTATGCCCAAGGTCACGGTTAAAATTTTATAGTTATGCCGTCATTGGAAATGGACATAGAATGGTGGTCCCAAAAATGTTCGATGTCAGGCCCTCGTAATCCATACCCTAAATAAACCTGGAAAGGTTAAAAACGTAAAAAGGCAAAAGGTGACGTTAAATGAATAAACAAACAAACAACACAGTGGCAATGGTTTATTAGCTCCGAATAATTATATTATGGTAATACGATTCATATATTTATGGTACAATAAACTTAAATTCATGGCAATAAATTAATCAAACAGCTCATGAAAAAGAAACAGCATTGCTGTCAATTTATATCCAAGAATCCATTCTTAACTGATAGAAATTGATTCTCTATCGAATAACAATCCGATATCTATCTCTATCTACCCATCATCCGGAAACAAGATCCCGTCTGTCCGACCTCAACACTCCTTTCCATAGAACCAATTAATATGACTGCTCTTTTTTAGCCCGGTCCTCTTCCTTATGGAATACCCTCCCTTCAAACATCCGTCATGCTCCTTCCCTCTCATCGTTTAAATCCCTCCTCTTTCAATACTTCCTTTCTCTTCAATCAGATGTAAGCTAATTTTTATCATGCCAACTAATGTAAGGTGAATTTTACTTTAATGAGATGTAAAAGTTACATTTTATGTTTATTCTTATTTATTCATTCCTAGAATTTGTAAATAGAGATGACACTATGACCCTTTATTTTTTTTATTATTATTATTTTATTTTTTTTATTCTTGTGTTATCTAATTGTATTTATATATTGTTTTTGGCCAGTTATAATTTATTATTTAGTTCATAATTGTTATTCTTAAGGGACATTGTCCCAGAATAAAGTTTTGTTTTCTATTCTATTCTAACAATAACTACTATCTTGATAGCATCCCTCCTACTCCTTAAATCAATTCCCATTATTCTCAACCTTATTCTTAACTATATCCCTTTTTCTTACCGCAAAACATTTAATAACCTGTGTGTTAATTTTCACCCATCCTAGGAACTGTACATCTAAATTTTCCACTGAATCATAGAACATTTCGTCTTCAACACCATTCCTAGTCACTCAGAAAATAATAGCGTTCTTTACTTCCTCGGACAGACAGAATTTTGTAATTCGTGTTTTGGACTCAACAGCCAAAGAAGTTATTCTTTCTGATCCGATGATAAAGGTTAATTAATTAAAATTATAAACCCAAACAGCTTTGCAGACATTTAAACTTTTAAAAAACCTTTGAATATTTTTATTTCTTTGATGTTTACTCCGTTTGTTTCTTGATAGAATATTAGTTTACAAGAAAATTATTTCCTCGTAGTATTATTCCAAAGAAGAGGAATATACTTGGTTTTGAAGTCTAAAATGTAAGGAAGAAAGGTTCCTTCTCCTTACCGTGGGGAAGGATTGAGGTAGGATTGATCTCATCTTCTGGAACTAAATTGCTTTGTGGAGTCGGTAATCTTATAAGGTATTGTAAGCCTTAGGGTGGAATCTTCAACACTGAATTTCTCAAGAATGTCTTTTAAACTGTGACTTGTAAATGGTGAAAACAAAAGGAAGTTTATTATGATATAAATGAAGTATTTATTTTAATATGTTAATTATATTTTATTAATTTATTTATTTTCTTACCTGAAAACGATCCAGTGAAAAATGGAGCGCATTGTATTGAGTTGTAAAATAACTTCGAATCTTTTTTCAACATTTCAATTTAGTCCTCTCTGTGTTTATAAAATCATGTTTATTTTGTCATTAATGTTTAAATAATATAAAAAATGATTAGTTAAGGCGCTTTTATGCATCGGTTTCAACCGTGATTCCTTATCTTTAAATGGTATTTTGGTGGCTCAAAATGGAAGACAAAAAATAATTTCCGTCATTTAATGATTTATTATTTCCGAAAAAGAAAATCCGCTGCACACACGATTAAAACAATTTGCATTGTGTATGCTAATGATGCCTTAAAAAAAAACAAAAAAACACTAAAAACTTATTTCACAACCGCATAAATTAAGGGAGTGTTTTTCCCAAATCATTTATATTATTTTAAGGTCATTTGAATCCAAATTTGTTTATCTCTGTATCTAATCCCCACCATCAGCCTAAGCCAAGTGCTGATAAAGTAGATGGGTTGGTCTTAATTTGGTGAATTGCCTCTTTTAAAACCAGATCAAATATTTCAGACGATAATGGATAGTCCTGTTTATGGTTCTATATTATTCTAAAAACCCGATACCGCTTCAGTCCCCAAAAAGTGTGCATTATAAAGGAGCGCTAACGTTAACCTCGAAGCAATCAGATATACTTATTCTGTTCTGATCTTGCATCTTGCATACGAGCAATTTGGTATAGCCCCTATATAAATTTATTCTGATTTAAGACACCAAACGTTAAGTCTAATACTTAAAGAAGATTTAGTTTTTATATTTCAATTATTATTTTATTATTTAAATGACCTCTATATATAAAAAGTTATGATCTTATCAATTGGAACAATCTCTTTTTGTTTTTGTTTATATGCATTTATTTATCCATATATGTCAATAATTAATCTTATAACGTTTCGAGATTTCACATGCCTCATCTTCAGATGTACAATGTTATCTAAAATATAATTGTATAAATATTTCAACTAATTATATATAAATTAAGAATATAATTTCTATAAATTAGAAACAATTTATATTTAAACTATTTACATTATTTTTAACATATACTTACATCCATTTCCATATCTTTACTCAATATAGGTCATTTAACAATACATTTCATTAACATTCTCAAATTTTAACTTTTCACCATCACATATATTAATTTATCTTGTGTACTTGAAACTATCCTGTGTACTAAACTAGTCTTTATCTAATGCCTTTCCTACTCCATTCAATGTTTTCAAATAATCACAACATTATTTTTATTTAGGTTAGTTATTAAAATTTATATACATTCATCTTTATACATACTCATACATACATACATACATACACACACACACACAATTCACATCCATATATACAAATTCAGATACATACATACATCATATACATAAACATATGCACCCATATACATATATATATATATATATATATATATATATATATATATATATATATATATATATATATATATATATATATATATATACACATACATATATACACACACATACATACACACATACATAACCTCATACATACATATAATATATAGAAAAAGTTAATTTTCTTTTCCACGAAAGTCCTCTTTATTTTAAAGTGAAACATCTGTTTTCATAAAATAATCTTAAAAGTAGAAATAATTAATGAAAACTTCAGTTTATGGATTTATTGTACAACAATTTTTCATTTATTTTAACAATTTAAGATTTGGTGCGTATTAGTTTCTAAAATCTTTGGTAATATAACAAATAATACAACTTGTAGGGTACCGTGAGGTGGCTGAATCACCATAACCTCCCTCATTACAAATAACTTATGTTCATAAGTTTATTGTGTTAGAAAAGACATTCATGATTATTGTTATTATTAAGGTTATTGGCTTAGAAAAGACATTCAATTAACTTGTACAACTTATTTTATTGCACGTAAACTTTTCTATAATCTTCCGCATTCATCGATATATTATATGTTTACCTGTATATTACTATTACTACTCATATTTAAGGACAGATTTGTTGATGCCTTGATTACATACTTACATAGATGGCGTTACATACCGTCACCGAGACTGGGCCTCCTCCAAAAGCTTCCGCCGGCACAAACGATTAGCTGCAACAGCTTTCCAGTTTCGGACTCCCAGCAGAGCCTGTGCGTACGGTGTTACTGAATCCTTCCATCTTACATTTGGTCTGCCAACCTTTCTTTGCCCATGCATCTTTCCTGACAGCATGATCCATGGTATCGCAGAATCATCCATACGTGCAACGTTCCCGGACCATCGAATCGCCCTACTTAGATAAACCTGACCAGATCCATATCTTTATAAAGACCAGCGAGTTCGGCATTCCTCCTTGTTCTCCAAATTACACTCTCTCTAACAAGACCAGAAATCCTTCTCAGGATTGATCTTTCAAAGATCAGAAGTCAGTTTTCACTCTGCTTCTTAAAGTGCCCATGCTTCCGATCCATAGGTTAAAATAGGACGCACCAAGGTTAGGCGAACACGAGTGTGATTCTGGTCCTGTTAGAGACGAACCTGCTTCTGAAATGCCTCGAATGGCCAAAGTAGCACTGTCTCGCTGTTGCTATCAGCCTGTTGACTTCTCTAGAGATGTTTTCGGAATTAATTTCAGACCAGAGGTAGACGAAGCTACTCTCCCTTTCGAAATTATATGGTCCTTCCACAAAGGTACCGGTGCCTTCGCTGCATCTTCCATGGCCAAGAACTATTATTAAGGTTTATTGCACTTCAATTAAAAAAAAAAACTTATAAACCTGATCAAACTGCCCTCACCACTCATTTCAGAAAAAAACAGGACATTCATTCAAATTTCACTACCCTAAATTATTCATTATGAAAAAAACAGCTTCAAACGAAATTTTAAAGAAATGATTACCATAGAAAAATATAAAAAGCGCGCCATGAATACCAAATCGGATGTCTAAAACCTTAATGCATGTTACTCAAATTTAATAAACACATATTAAAATACAAAAATAAACCTATGAATAATAATAATAATAAATGCAAAATAAAATGAAAATAAATAATAATAATAAAATAAATAAACAAAAGGAGAAAATCCCAGACTTCTGACGTCATAAACATGGAAAATCCTACATACGTGAACTATTCTTTTGTATCTTTGCTTCAGCATCCTTTCAAATTTTGCGGTCTACACATGTGTGTATTTAAGACACTATTTTGTCTACAATTGAGGCGTTGATTTCCAAAAGGTACTATATCCATTCTGGGGAATTTTACAGGAAGCGCGAAAATCTCTCATTACTATATTATTAAACCTGCTAATTTGATTCTTTTCGCATTAAAATCTAGTATTATTTCTTTACTATATTAATAAAACCATATTTAAGTTATGAAATGAAATGTTCTGTTATGATTTAGAATGAAACTAAATGTGTAATAAGTATCTCAAGAAATTAATAGCATTTCTAAATCACGTTATTGAAGGGCATGAGTGTTCATTAGATACAATCAACTTTAAGATTTAGATAAAACTAAATGAGGAGAATATAAATATGTAAAAAAATCAATTTCGTAAAAAATGTCCTTTAGTACCTTTTGAAAATCAACGTCTCAATTGTAAGTAAATTTCTAATAACCTCACGCCACCTCACAGTATCTTATATAAATATTGTTTGTGTGTGTGTGTGTGAGTGAGTGAGAGAGAAAGATAGATAGAGAGAGAGAGAGAGAGAGAGAGAGAGAGAGAGAGAGAGAATTAGAAATATTATTTTTAACCATTGCATATTAGTCTTTGAAAGTCTTTGGAGAATCTGTTGTACTGAAGTTGTACTTTAAAAGTGAACTAATCTTTTTTTTTTGTTAAAATATACGGATATTCGATTTAAATGAAATCCTGCAATATGTCGACAATCCCTAATCTAGATAGAAGACCCTACCCGACTAATGCCGGATGAGCCCGATTATCGTAGGCGACTCCAGGGGGTTCGACCCTAATCAATTCCCGGTTGGCCGAGGCACCAGCTCTTAGCTTAAATGTTTGCTTTAGTTTATAAATCTCAGGAATAAGTCCCTGGCCTACTTCACCTCCTCCAGCTTAGAAAAACAACTTTAATTGTCCATCTATATTCCGGTCTTGTCGTGTACCCTTCGTCTAGGTAGCGGGTAAACAGATTAGCTGGAGTTTCAATTCCGGAAGGTTGTATTAAATGTCAGCAGCCACGGGAAATTCGACGCTAAGTCGGAAAGTATTACACTGCATAGAACGAAATATATTAGGCTTGATGTTATGGAAAAATAAAAATCATTTATTATTTTGTTTAATCGAAATCAAATTATAAAATTATATGATATAATAGTGACCTTTGTTTTTAAACAATACTCAAGTAAATAAAAATCTGTTTGCGCGCAATTCATGATTTTAACTTAACCCCCTTGATAAAATCATTTTATGATTTCTTTAAACACAATTAGGAATGAAAATAAATTCTGCAAGAATTAATATTAATAGAAATGTGAATTTTATTAAATAATCTGTTATATTATTATCTATGACAATCAGCTAATTTTATCGGCTTATCATCAATCTCTGTTATGTTTTACAATTTTGTGTATAAGATTATATATATATATATATATATATATATATATATATATATACATATTCTTTTTTCCTTTTTTTAAATAAAATCTTTAGCTTTCCGACGGTATGTTATACATCTCAATTATTATTAATTTTTTTTTTTTTTAGATAGAGTGGCATGGTCTGGTGGATAGAGCACTGGTCTACTATTCTCTGGGTCCTGAGTACCAATTCCGCAGGAGGCAGAATATTATTTATTCTGTTAATTCGGCCGGGGAGCGACTCTAGGGTATGTAGACCCTCCTGGGTTAACCAAAGTGGGTACCCGAAAATTGGGGAAAAACCTGGCGGCTGAGTGTGATCAATGTACTGATATGTACTGAGCCGAAGACCCTTCATGAGTTGTAGTAATACAGGTTTTTGTTTTTTTACGTCAAAAAACACGAAAATTCCTTTCTCCTTTATTTAGATATCGAATTCGTTCAACTTACATATTTACACGTTTTTTATCAATCCTAAAAAAGGTGAAATGTTTATTTTTATAGAATCTATAAAATTAAAGATATTTTAGATGAAGACAAATTAAATATCGGCATTTAAGCCCTTTCAGAATGAAATCTACATGATATTAAAGCCTATTAAATTTTACATCCATAAAGCGAAGTTGATAAAAATCGTTAAGCGGTTTTTGAGAAAATAGTAAAAAAGTGAAAAATGCATAGTATAAAGTGGCTCTCTGGTGATCTGATTTTGATGAAAATGTTTCTATAACATCTTTGGAGTATAATTGTCTTAAATATAAAACAATATAAGCAAGACTTTCTCTTCTTCTTCATTATCTTCCTCCTTTGTGCCTCTTAGTGTCCAAGTGTCTCTGTCCATGCTAACCAAGTTTTACTTTTTCTTACTATATATTCCATATAAAGGTAAGTAACAGTAACAATACAAATTCATTATTTTGATATAATTAAAAGAGCCATTTCGGACTGCATTTTTAATATTTCCCGGTCATAGTATTAGTACTACAGATCGAATCATTCTATAACTTTGATTGACGTGTCTAGGAACGCAATAATATAGGAAATGTCCTTTTAGTAAAAACATGGATTCCTAAAACATAAAACTTTTATTTTATAAAAAACGTCATTCCTATATCAACAGCCGGTTTTGGCGCAATACTAAACCATTCAATTATTCTTGTATCCAATCTTTACAATCCAAAATCTTCCGAAAAGTCCTAAATACTGAATATTAAGACAGAAATAAACTCACTCATAAACACTTTAATGTTACCTGCTGACTTGGCCCGAACAAGATACCACTCTTTTCATCAAAAACTCCATTCCCACTCAAACTCACAAGTTTCAATCATTGCTTCTTCTACAATCCCTGATAATACTACGAGACGTCTGAAAAGAATATGGCCCTGGGACCTTCTAGTTTAGCATAGTTTTTGGAGAACAACCAATGGGTAGTTTCTCTACATGTGAATCGTGACTTTGTTTATATTGTATCACATTTACCAGAGGTATTCCATAATACTATTGCAAATATCAATAAATATATATATATATATATATATATATATTATTTTTTTTTTTTTTTTTTTTTTTTTTTAAATATACAAATGAACAGCAAAATCTCCTTTTTTGCCTTACATATTCACACGTACGAAAGTCAGCTTTTATCAAATATTTTTTATGTGTTAGATTGTAAGAAAGCAAAAACGATGCCAATCATTTATTTTTATCTCATGGTTCTGCCATAATGATATATGTATCATCATCATCATATATATATATATATTCTGATAAATATTCGAGTTGCGACATCAAATCTACCAAATCCACTATATTTGAAGTTCATAAGAAAAATTTATTGTTTCACTTTTATTTTAGTTTAAACAATTTTTATTCCGATATATTAAGATTTGTATAAAAATGGAAAATAATAATAATCTTTGAGATCACATTCATACATTTGTTTCCAATACAAACAAAGTTGATATAAAATAAATGTATATAATAACAAAATATACATTAAAAGGTTTACAAATAAATTAACATATTATACTCACTCATAACCATATACAATATTTACCCTTGCAGATTGTATCCAGGATGGGGCTTGTACCTCCACATTGTAATGGGAGAACCAGAACCCTAGCGATCCCAGTGCCTCTCGCGAAAGCCAGGCGAAGCTGAGTGACGGTGCAAGAGGATAAATCACCTCTGAATATAATTGGGTAAATTAAATCAACTTTAAACCATTATCCTCTTTAAACCATTTTATTCTCTTTTAATATTAATAGACGTAAAGAATGAAAAAGTCCTTCCCGATAAAAAAAAAAAAAATGATTCTTCAGTAACTATTAAAAATATTTGTTACAAGTATCAGTGTTATAGATGCCAGCAGCTTGGACACACTTAAAATCATTGCTTCCGTGTTCTTGTCTGTGTACGTTGTTCCGGGCCTAATGATGTAAAAGAATGCAGAAGGGAAATAAATAAAATAAAGTGCTATAACTGCCAAGAAGAGCACGTAGCCTCCTATCGCCAGTGTCCAAAAAGATTGCAACTACTGGAACAGTCCAGGAGAAAAATCGAACCCAAACCTCTCTCTTCAAACACATCTGATCAAAATACAACGAAACCTAAGCCCGATCAGCAGCCTCCCAGGCCCCAGAGACCAACGGAGCAGCGCTGTTTTGCAAATGTCGCTGCTGGTAAAAACGATCAAGATCCAGCTCCTCCCCCTTGGTTTACTCAATTTACTGATACAATGACAAACTTCATGACGCAAATATCAACATCAATACAAACCATCATCAACCTCGTTACACTCCGACATGGTTAGTAATCATACCATATTGAATTACAATACCAATAGCATTATTACGAAAAAAGAAGAAATAGAATTACTGTTATCCATGACCAAACCAACAGTTGCCATATTTACAGATGTTCGGATATCAAACCTAATTCATATTCCTGGCTATAACACGGTGGAAGATGGCAATAGAGAACGATTTGGGGGCGTTGTTATCGAAATCCGTCATGGGATAAGATGGAAAAAGTTACCACCTCCAATTATTCTTACGGATCCTAGAATCAATTTCGTAACCATTCAAGTGCAACTCGGACATCCAGTCACAGTAACTGGACTTTACAGAAGATCACGGAGCTCTCTTACAGAATTCCGCAGGTTCTTAATGGAGTGCAGTAAGAAAACGAACCATTGGATAATTGGTGACCTTAATGCACCGCACACTCAGTGGTATAACACTAAAAACAACAAAGCTGGTCAGTATCTTCTTAAACTTCCTTTTAGCGTTATACACCCATCGACGTATACATTCCGAAAACTCTGGAGATTCGTCCAAATTATCAACCATCGATCTACTTTAACTCGCCAGCCACATAAATGTATTGACTGTCAAGCTTTAGATTTTCTTTCTTCTGATCATCGCCCGGTTCTGTATGAGGTAGCGGAAAAATCTGAACAAACAACGGCTCCAACCAAATACGACTACTGTAGAACTGACTGGCTATTGCATCAATCCCAAGTAGACTCCAAACTAACATCAATTCCTAAGTTGTATACAAAGGGATAGATGACTGTATAAGGGACATGTGCGAAATAATCTCAGATGCAGCAAAAGCATCCATTCTAATGTTTACGAAATTAATAGCTCTCCGAAATTCCTGGAAAAATAAATAGTACCGTACCAAAAATCCGAGTTACAAAAGGATTGTTAACAGTCTGACAACGCAGATAAAAAATTTAATTAAAAAATGGAGATCGTCATTATGGGAAGAAAAAATTAATACGACTCATGGTGACCGCCGTATACGGATTGGAAGCTCCTTCAGACTACCGTGAAGAAGGAAATTTCAATCCGAATACATTATAGCGATCGACTAATGTCCACAGCAGAACAAGCTGATGCCATAGCTGACTATTATGACCGGGAAATCAGGAATCGTACTAAGACATCGTGCCAGTATGATTTAACTACACAAGGAGAAACATTTTATGTTTACATCTACGAAAAAAACTGAAGTGTATTCTACGAACGACTAAAGGAAATAAAGCCCCAGGATTAGACAATATTCAAACAATATCGCTGAAGCAATTATCGAAGAAGGGTTTGATACATCTGGGTCACTTATATGATAGTTGTATTAGGCTCAGATATTTTCCTACATCATGGAATCACGCTATATTATTTCCATTGCTAAAGTATGGGAAACAAGGGGATAAACCTGAACATTAACGCCCAATCAGTTTATTACCGCACATGGCCCAAATATATGAAAAAATAATTTTGAATTATCTCCAACAGTTTTGCCTAGAAAATTCCATCATTCCTGATCAACAAACCGGTTTTCTGCCTCTCCTTTGTACGGAACACCGTTGGCAAAGGTTCAAAATGAAATCACTCGCAAACATAAGACGTAACCATGCGACTGCGATGATTTGGATTGATTGTTCCTAAGCGTTTGACTCGGTCTCGCATTCACTAATGCTTGAGAAACTCAGAACACTGCAATGCCCGGAGCAGCTGTACTCTATCCTCCGTTCTTTTCTCGATGGTCGTAATCTTACCGTATTAGTCGGCAGTAGTTTCTCGAAATCGGTGCGCTTAACTTGTGGGGTACCGCAAGGTGCAGTTCTTTCACCCACCTTCAATATCTACACTGCAGAAATAATTGGCAGGAACTATACCAATTCATCTGTCCTAGCATATACCGATGATGTGGCGATATATAGTAATAGCACGAACCCTTCAAAAGCGCCCAAGCAAGTAGAGAAAACTTGTGAGATTACAAAGAACCAACTGAATACCTTAAACATCCAAGTTTTAAAGAAGATTGCAAGAACTACCTTTGAAAAAGAGAAGGCAGAAAGGCTTCATTTACTATTTAATATTACCTAAAGTGAGTAAATTCCTAGATAATATCCTTAGAAGTTCTTCCAAACCCGGTTTTTAGTAGGCTTAAGATTCCGCCAGCTCCTCAGAGGTAGCAACACATTGTAAGCTAGAGTTTAAGATTAGCCTAAGACTGGAAGTGTCATGATTGAAGTGATCCCCATCACCAAGAGGATTAGCAAATCAGTGATAGCACAAAAACATAATCTCTACCAGAAATATCCTTAAAATGTATCTAGACACAGTAAAAGGAAATTATTCAGAAAATATTGTAGCAAAACATGCAACTAAATTGGGGTTAAATTGCAACTAAAACAATTAACACCTTGATTCGAATCACAAGTTGTTCAGATTTTGTATTAATCGACAAACATAATTTAATATTCTGAATTATTAACTGTTCCTATATTCATAAGTAATGTTTAAAAGGAACTAAGTAGTTTTGTAACTAATTTTATTACTATAAATCGTAAATATTTACTATAAGAAGAACAAGTATCAACAAAATTATTAAATTATGATGTTGTTTTTTTAGAAAGATGAGATTTTTTCGCATGAGTAACAAAGCTATCTTTCCATAAATATTTATTTATATCAGTATCAATTTGCAAGTAAAAAAAAAAATGCTAAGATAAAAAAAAAATATTCTAATGTAAACATTTCAGCTCTCTCCGATGACAGAGAAAAAGACTTGTGTTCAGAGGGTGGTATTGAGGGATGGTAGCCCATATGAAGAATGGAGTCGATCACAGGTGGCCCCGGGCTAGGTCCATCAGCATCCATACCACCATGGATTACATTTATATCTCCATGGATTACATATTCTACCTCGTGTGCTCTTATTTTAAGAGCCATACATCACCCCTCCTTTGTTTAGCGTGATATACTGTACGTCAGCTCCCAGCTGTATAAGCGTCCCGACTTATTCAAAGGGAGGGAAAGTATAATTAAAATAAAGAAAAAACAATTTTTTTTGTTTGTCTTTTGGATATAATATTTATTATATTTTTATAATGCGTAGCAGAAAATAACACCATTTAGTTGATTAATTGAGTATAGCTTACATAATCTATGGCAAAATTATCAATTATCAACAATTTAGCAAGCATTAAATTTTAAAAATTAAGCATTAAATTTTAGCATTATCTTACAGCTTATACTAAAATTTAACAAACGAGAGAGAATTCCCGAATTCGAGTGGCTGTTCAACTTCCCTAAGTTGCTCAAAATACACAGTACACTAGATCAATCAAGAATCTTCTTCCTCAGCTCAACTGGCGCATACAGTAGCCCCTGGCTTTCTCAACCTCTCCAAGCCTTCCATTCCTCTCTGCTCTTTGCTTGCCTTGTGTTGACTTGGGTCTCCCTCTGCTTCTCTTTCCATCCGGTGTGCCCTCGTAAAGTCGTTTTTCCATCCTACATCCCTCCATTCTCATCCGGTAACCAAACCATTTCAATGTCTGGATTCTGATGCTAGCTGAGATGTTAAGATCTTTGTTATTATAGATCTCTCTTATTAAGGTAGTTTTCGGGCTGAATAAATTCTTCCATAAATACTCAATTATTTATTTCATCAGCATGACGTTTCGGGATATCCCCCCATCTTCAGAAGTCTACAAAGTAAATTAAGCGATTACAATTACATTAAAAAATACTAAACTGAAGTGAATGGTTTAAAATTTTCTTTTTTTTTCTTTTTTTTATAAATTAGGTGTCTATTGATAACAAAATTTAAAACTATTAAACAACAAATTTAAAATCAGAAGGAGGCATTAAAAGCAAACATTAACAATGTTACATAGTACTTAGTTAAATAAATATTATAAAAATACCTTGTTATATATTCAGAACTCCCATCATTTTCACAAATGCACACATCCTACTAGGTAAATTAGTAAAAATGAAGTCAATATTTAAAAACATCAGATCTGAGCAAGAGTATTGCTCAGATCTTTGTCCTCTACTATTTATGGAAGAATTTATTCATCCCGAATTCTACCTTAATAATTATATAAGATCTTCCGTGGTTCAGAATTTATTGATATAATAGATCTCTCTATTTTTCCTACGCCGCCATGTTCCGTCTATATGTACTGGTCCTAGGATGTACATTGGTATCTTTCGCTTAAACCGGTCCAGTAAATTGATTGTATTTTCGTTCATGGTCCAGGCTTCACAAAATAAAAGAGCACGATAAAATTTACTAGCCCATACCACAAAATCAAAATTGGTCTTGAAATTAAAAAAAATAGTCTGGGCTTAATATAAATGGTGTTGTAAGATTCACAGCGAGTACTTTGGAACTAATTATTTTTTAGTACAAACTTCTCCAAAAATGTCTCTGTATCTCAATAGCTGAAGTAGCTCATAATTATAGGGGATGGTTCTCTTACTCCCGAACCCAAATTCTTAAACTGCAAATTGTCTTTCGCTGAACTCCACTTAAAACTTCTCTGCAGGTAAGGAATAAACTAGGAATAAATATTTTTGATGGTTTGATTCAAATTTGACTGTGGAATACACTACCCGCACTTCCATTTCTCTCACATAAAATTCTACAATATACACAAATATTTTTAAACCTTTCTCCCTTAGTTAATTATCAAAGTCGTTTAACTTGTATAGTTTTTCTAGCAATACTAATAAAATTAAATGGTTAATATTATGAAACCTGCAAAATTAATAATAATTGAGGGGAAGGCAGTTCAAAATATAAGCCCTGGCAGTCTTTTCCAATCAGAATTAATGATATTAAAGCCCATTGAATTTTACTTCGATATAGCGAGTTTATTCAAAATCGTTAGAGCTGTTTTTGAGGAAATCATAAAAAGGTGCAATATGCATAGTATAAAGTAGCTCTTCTGGTTAGCTGATGATGACATGAAAAAGTTGCTGTAACATTTCTGGCGTATAGTTGTCTTGAATATGAATTTTAAGTTTGATAAGACTTGTCGTTTTTGCTCTAGAAGTACCACACAGAGGCATTGCAGGACTTTAGACTCGATTTCGAAAATGTTCACGATCGCAATACTTTCCATTACTACATATTTCATGTATAGTTAAGTAAAATTAAACAATTGAAATAATACGAATAATAGATATGTAAATAATTGAATAAATTATTTATTACCCTGGGATTTGTCCCTTTAGAATAATATATTCACAATGTGTTTTGGAGTCTTAGACTAAAATAATACATACAAATAAGTTAATAATTACTGATATAAAATATACATATATAAAGGAGAAGTAAAGAAAAGAAAGGAGTGATGGATGGAATGAGGATCGGATGAGAAAAGATCTGTCGAAATGTGCAGTTCGGTGGGCCGTGGTGCATAATTCCGAAGGCCTGAAGCGGGTATAACCTGAATGGACAGAGGATTTGAATAGTAGAAGGTCAAAAATATATGATGGGTGGCGGGATTGGATAACTTGGTATAGGAATGACTCAAGGAAATACTTGCGATAATTGAAGGGGTAAAGCCACTTCAAATCGCCATAAAATTTGAATACGAAGCTGTACCTAGAGACCCAGAAGATGAATCGAAAAAAAACAACAATGAATTAAGCCTGTAAATGTAAACAAAAATATATAGAAATAAAATATTAATTCAACTAAGTAGAAAACTTCAACATAGTTTAAATTATCTAAATTTCACACCCTGTGCTCAGAAAATGAACATAAATTGAATTTTTATATTTTTGCTCTAGAAATGTTCGGTTCACTCCAACAATATTTCTATCCAAAAAGATTCTCTGTCGAACAGAACTGATAGCATTTCCCTAATTACACAAAAATCGCCCTTTCCACTGCAAATGCAAATTGGCCCCTTTCATCTCTCGGCAGAACTAAAAAGAGTCGGAGTCAGAGTTCTTGATTGCATCAAATGGCGGCCTCTATTTAATTTCTTCTTAACACAACTAGAGGATTGATCAGCTCCTAATGTTACGTAAGTTTAAAAACAAAAATATTGTCTTGTTAATTATAGTTTTTTGAAGGATTTTGTTACGGTGTTCGCTATTAAGAGTAAAATACATTGCAATAAAGTTTTTCTTTAGATGGGTCAAATTAAATTTTCTATAATCAAGTAAAAAAAAAAAATATACGAAAAATCTTTTCTGAAATATTAGTGGTAATATAGGCGTATGAGGAGTCCGTGGCTGAGCGTCTAGCGCGCTAGTCCCCAAGCCTAAGGTTTTGAGTTCGAATCCCAGTCCCGGCGGGGCTTTTATCAATATGACTTTTACTTTCCTTGTTTTTAAAATGAATTTAAGAACTTTAAGTTAGGGTTGCCAAAAAATTATTATTACGTCCGCTGGAAATGCGTGTTTCAGATTAAAATCCGCTGCAAATTATTACACAATGGTTTATTATTTCCAAATAACAATATTGGGGCATAACTGTTCATAAGGCTGTTGATAAGCAATTAAGTAATATGAAAAGCACTAATTCAAAGCATAATATCATAAAACTGCCACTGATTTCAAAACGCAATATCTAAGCTAGTTGTAAACCAAATTTAATGATTCCTTTTTCATTTGAGCCAAAATATTTTTGGAGAATAGCACTGGGATCTCCTGGAACTCTGATTTGCTATCTGCTTGTGAATGGCAAACTTTAGTTTGTCGTTACCGAGTGTATAACGTAAATCATTAGTTCAAGATCATTATTTTGATGCTATTAAAGTTTCTATTCATTTTCATTGTATTATTGGCACGTAATACTTTTTTCTTTTTTTTTTGTTTATCACGCTTTACTGATTCTAAAACACTATACACTCTTTTCTCTATCATCAAAACTAACTGAGTTATAAGCGTATTTATGTGAAAATATCAATTTGTTTTCCTTTCTTTTTTTCTTTTATATAATTATTAAAAAATAATAATTAATTGTTTTCCTATCTTCGAAAATAACGTAGTTACAAGCGTATTTATAAGCGAGATTTCAATTTTTTTCTTTTCCATTTTCTCTTTTATATAATTATTCGCGGTTTATTGGTTAAAAAACAATAATGATTTTTTTTTCTATCTTGAAAATAACTTAACAAGAGTTATTGAATAAAATCCTTTTAATCGGCCGCCATTTTAAAACTAACCAGCTGATATCAAGGTCTAGGTGTTAGGATCATCATTGAATGGACTAGTATTTTTGTGGCGAATTAAAAAAAAAAATTGGTCCAGTAGTTTCGGAGATATGCCGCGGACGGCGGACAATCGGATTTTTATTTTATTCGTTATTCGGATTCTAGGCATCTTGAAACGTTAACCCTCAAATTTTGAGCAGGGGTAATTTTTTTTTTTTGGTCGATTACAAAGGTTGATTATTGAAAATAATAAACCAAAATATAACAATTGAAATTATCTACAACAATAATTTAGTTTTATTTGCTTTTCATCAACTAGATTAACTTGCACAACTTTGTTTATAAGATTTTTACAGTTGTACTATTCTTTCTATTTTTTTTAGCTATCCAACGGTATATCATAGATCAACATTACTAATCTTCTATTAAAAAAAAAAAAAAATATTACCTTAATAATGTTTGTTCTTGTTTTCTCTGCACACACAGAGAACGTTTTGCGAAAATTAGTCATTTGGAGTCCAAGAAGCCTAAAGCATGTATTTCCGTTGCTAACTGAAACTAAAACTTTTTTATGATATTAATTCTTTCACATATTATATATTTCGTATATAGGTAAGTGAAAGTAAAAAGTTTCTTGACACATTAATACCATCTTCTCTTCTCCAAGGGCGCAACAACCGCTGAATTCTGGCTTCCTCAATTAGTTTTGCTATTGGTCCATGTTAATAACTATAAATCATAAATTTCTTAATGAATAACAAATGAAGAGAGAGATACACTTTATTGAAAAAGCGATACTCAGCATACTATTTTTTCCTCAATGGACAATTTTCTAATATAAAAAAATTAAACGAAACAAAACCTTAACCTCTACAACACCTGAAGAGACTTAGGATCAGTACATATAGAGATTCGTAATGTTTTTAGGCCAATTACCAATCAATAATGGGATTAGGCTGAGATCACACTCATCCGCCAGGTTTTTCCCCATTTTTGGGAATCCACACGGCTTAAATAACAGAATAAATAATATTCAGCGATATCCAGGATCCGAATCCGGGACCCGGAAAACAGCGGACTAGTGCTCTATCCAGTAGACCAAGCCGCTTCCAAAGGAGGAAGTTGAAATAAATTTTGAACGCAATATGTAATGATGGTACCATCAGTTAATTTTTGAGTATGTGAATTTTCAGCATCAGGCTTTATATTATTTAAAGCACCCTTACCAAGGGCAACATATACCAAGATAATGTGTCTCAACACACCAACATTTGTTAACTGTCTAACATAACTTGATGGTTCACGTAATGTTAGACTTGAAACTTTGAACTCACCTAGAAAAACTCTGATATAGTAATAATTTAATTTCAATTTTTCTTTTGTACTTTTAAGACAATGCTGTTTTTCTCTCAAAAAATGTTTTATTTTATAAACACGAATTTATCAATGTTTTTAACAAATATCGTATATCAAGGACAGATCCCAAGAGGGTCACACGATAACGAAACTTTTGGTATGACTTTGTGGGTGACCCCAAACTTCCCAAATCAATTAACTCACAAAGCGTGAAGAGGTTGGCAAAGGGTATAAGCCTTCTCCAGTGTAGCATTCCACCTCTCACAAAAAAGCGCTCTTAACTTTCAGGTTAAAAATAAAAAAGTTACCTTTGTGAAATTGTAATACTTTTAGAAATAGCGTCCTACAGTACACGTTTTAGTATGTTATTTTGTTATGACAACGAAATGCTTACTCAATTCACAAAGAATACAAATTATTTTTATAATTATACATTCTGTTCTTAAAAAAAAAAAAAAAAAAAAAAAAAAAAAAAATAAAATAGCAAATGAATATAAAATATATATATATATATATTATATATATATATATATATATATATATATATCTTTATAAGTATATCAACCTCAGCTAGGATTTCGGTTGTCCACTAATAGAGGAGATATTCCCTAGAGATCGACTGAAATAACACAATAAATAATTATTCTGCAGTAGTTGTGGTAAAAATAAAAAATTAATTATAATTTATTAATAAGAGATATTTAGATACTAGTGAACGTAAAGTTTTAATGCAGCAAATTTACTAAAGAGTTTATTACTAAAGAACCTTACGAATTGTAAAAAATGACATTGAATAATTTTAGTAAGAGAATTGGAAAATCCTTGACGACAAAACATGATTAAAAATTGATAATGAAGGTAAAAAAATAAATAATAATAAATATATATATATAATATAATATAGCTTAGCGACGAGTTCGATGCGATCCACAATTCCTACACCTCTCCATGTTCACCTTTCAAGCACTCCGAATCACTTACGCAATACTCCCATCTACCTTCGCCTACTTTCAGACCCACTGTCGATCACAAATACCACTTTTGGGATCCCTCGTCATCGACCAAAACTTTACTCGCCCATTTGAGTCTCCGCGATGCAATCATCAATTATATCAAGATACAAGTTCCGCATTTCCGCGTGTGCAACCTTCTAAATCCCATGGCTCATCTCTCTCGACCAAATATTAAAATTATATATAATATATATATATATATAATTATCCGGTGTAATGAAATAGTAATAAATAAAAATTAAACTTCAAGAACAAGTCTGTTGTGAAATAAATCTAGGTATTAGTACATTACCATCATCAAACTAATGTAAAATGTAAAAATGCCTCTTCCGTTAGATAGCGATCAGTCGCCTTAAGCGGTAATAATATCCTTTCCACATCTTTCATCACTAAATCCTTTAACAAACGCAAACTCAAAAGCATGCTCCTTCTAGACCTAAAAAAATATTGATATGTTTGGCACTCCGGACCCATTTACAAATTAATCTCATATAATTCCTCACCACAACTAATCCAAATTATTTACAAATATTTATCAAATAGTACCCAGGCATAACTTTAGACAAATCTCTTACATTCACTGAACATACCAATAGAAAAATTGAACTTGGAAAAGTGAAAAAAATATTATTTAAAATGTTTCCATATTTCTTATATTATAATTATCCACAAATTCGCACAATTATACCACTTCAGTGGTATCTTGTTTAGTTTAGCTATGATGAAGGTTAGTCCAAAAGCTTGCTTCTCGTTAAAATTATTGTTATATTTCTCCATGTTATCCCTAATCGTAATTTGAGGCTTGTGATTGAATATGTGTTTCGTTTTCTGTAGTAGAAAGGAGGTTTATTTTTTATTATACGTCCTCTGGTCTGATTTATAAGGCGCAAATAAAAGCTGAAACATCAAACACCACTATAACTAGAGCCGTTTCCTTTCTCTCCTAAACACTACTCTTCTAATACAACCTCGAACCAGATGCTCTGCCATATAAGATAATCAAGCAGCTTTAGGGCCCTTTTATGACTTTGTACATGGTTTGTTTTTATTTCCTCTGAGTACATTTCTGTATGGTTCTGATTTTCTCTCTTTTATTTTATTTTTATATCGGACTGTTACCATTTGAGGTATATTCTGATTCCTCAAAAATTATTATTAAATGAAGTTTAGATTGTTAAATTTAAGTATTAAATTTATTTGTCTTTCGATCAAATAAAGTAATAATAACATATTACTACCCATATTATGTAATTACTGTCAGATTGTGAATTCCTACATCATTCGTAAACAAAATATTTTGGATTGGAAGCCAAAATATCTACTGTATTGAAATTAAAAAAATAAGTTGAAGTTTGTATTGCATTGTATTGTATTGTGTTAAAATAAAGGAATGTGATATCACGACAGATAAATTTATTTATAATAAAATTTAATTTTTTCATTTAAACGCTATGAGGGAAGAATTACTCATTGATTGTTTATGTCAATTCTTTCCAATTTCTTGCTTTCCTTTCAGCTTGTTCTAAAGCCTTTAATCTTAAGTGAATAATAGGAATTGAATTGAGGAAATATAATATATATATATATATATATTTTTTTTTTTTTTTTTTTTTTTTTTTTGTACATTTGTACTTCAAGCATTCACTTTCTTCAGCGAAACTTTTGTTGAATAGGCCACGTTTGCTTGCACTTCAGGCGTATTTTATCGTACTACATGTATCATAACGCACAAAAACATGATAATTTAGCCGATTCATGAAGTATTATTTAATTTGGTAGAAGCTCGGTCTTAAGCTCCAGACATCTACTCCCTTGCCAACTAGAGAATCAAGAATAAATAATTAAGTAAAATTACAATCTAACATAAATTAATTTCACCCTATTAATCATTTTAATTCATTAAATGATTTCAATTCGAATGATCAATAAATTTCTCTGTCTATTCATTTAACGTCACTTTATGCAGCTGTAAATAATTGGCCAATGCTACAATGTGAATCCGGTAGTTAGCCTATTCAGGTTAATCATAAAAGAGATCTTTAACAAGAACTTGACACCGCATGGAATCTAGACCACCATTTTACGTCTCCTCCGAAGGAAAGCATAACAATGGATTTTTAAAATAAAATAACAATAATAATAAAGAAGATTCATCTTAAGTTATCAAATGAGACGAATGGTGTGCTGATGACGTAAGGGCTCGAAGTGTGTCAAATGTCTAAGGATGATTAACAAATCGTCATAAACATTGAAAATTTCAATTCACTAAATGACGATAAAGATTTTTTTTCTCTAAAATTTAGAGCAGGCAAAATACCACTTAACGACAAGGAATCTCGTTTGAAACTGACGCATAAAAGCACTTTAAATAGTCTTAATTGTTTTTTTAGAATTTGTAAAAATTACTGATGGATTAAAAAATAAATTTAATCACTGAAAAACGCTATGAACTTATTTTACAACCCAATAAAAACACCATTTTTTATTGCATACTCGATTACTTTGAGTCAAAGAACCCTGAAACGTGAATTCTTACTTGAATAGTAGGAGCATTTTTTGATCAGGAATATTTTTCTGTATAAATATTGTATATATTGGTAGGTGAAATTTAAAGTTGAATTAGTGCTTCGATTGCATTAACAATATTAAATCAAGGGTACTAAAACGATATTCTCCAATTTCACTGGTAAAATGAAGAAAAGAAAAAAAAAATAGATCCTTTATACATTATTATTGTCTAATTCCATATTCCCATCACTGACATTCAAAAAAACTCTCAAAACTAACTGAATAAACGAAACACTTCCTGTGTTTCTTCGAGAAACTCTTACCTAGATTGAGATATTTTCTTGTTTAGATTTTTTTTTTTTTTTGTCTCTTTTGCATTAATCGTAATTTTCCGTCTACTTTCTTTAGAAGTTTCGCAGCACTTTTCTTAATAAGTTGTAGCTCGTAGCAGTGCTTTTCACCAGAGCACCACTTCGACCCCCAAAATAACTTTCCGAACAACTTCCCTCTCACTCCTTGTCAATAACAGTTTGTGAATTTATTATACTTGGAAATAATCTCTAATGTAGAGGCTTTTAGTTTGGGGCAAAAATTTTCAGGCCCCGTTAATGAAAACATATTTACAATGAAAACTTTGACGATGTTTCAGCATTAGCCCTGCTTATTTTACTTTTTATTTCGTTTTCACTTTCATAGCGTTTTTATAATTTTCTTTAGTTGGTCCTTGAAAATATCTTATCAGTATGATCTATCCAGTGAAAGAGATGGATAAAAATAATAATAACCATGAAGTGATCATGGTTTATCAATAATATAATGGGTATGATATTATTTCGTACAATAATGAAATGAAAAATAATTTTACTTTCACTTACCTATGTATGAAATATATAGTAAGGGAAAGTATTGCGATCGTGAAATTTTTCTAATTCCAGTTTTCAACGGAAATACACGTTTTAGAGTCTCCTGAGTCCAAATAACCAAGTCCCGCAAAATAGTCTGTGTGTGTGTGTGTCAGTGTGACCGTGTGTGTGTGGTAACTCTAGCGCAAAAACAAAAAGTCATACGGAACTGAAATTTCATATTTTATGTTGACGTTGCTGCAACCTGGTGGCTTGCCAATGAAGCACAGTGCGCCAATTTTGTTTTTGAACATAAGAACAATAACATAGACGTATAATATACCGTTTAAAAGAGAAAGACTTTAGAAAATATATTACACAAACTTGTAAAGTTGAATAAAGAGTGATAAAAAGCCAACAAAACTAACTGATTAATTTGGATGATAATATAATAGAGTTTTTAATAAAACCATTGTTTCTATATTAATTCAATTTAATTAATTCTTTAATGAATTCACTCATTTCTACCTCTCACTGTATTTGGATATTCTTTAATCGATTTTAAAAACGGAGGTAAGTGAAAGGCGTGTGTTTTTATTTATTTATTTATATTACCAGATTTTTTATTCTGGGACAGCTAGTTCCCTAAGAATAAAATAAATGTATATTAAATATTTATCTTCTGGCTATTACGTCTTCAAAATAATCATTTAAAAAATAACAAATTATGCTGCGTATTATGAATACAAAAGTACATACATACACTCAAACACACGCATGTATATGTACAAGGTAATATTACAACCTTATAATTAATACAAGAAATAAAATGAACTAAAACATATTTAAACAGGTGTATAAATAGTTTATGCTTGAAGGAAGTTAAGGATTGGCTTGTACGAATGGACATGGAAGGAATTCCAAAATGAAGTATAAATGAATAACGAATGATCTCTTAGAGGAAGCAGTTCTATAGGAGGGAATGAACAGGTTCAGGGACTGGGGTTTTGAGTTGAAAGGATTGACAGAGGAAAGTGGGGTGAACATGTTATAGATATAGATGGCATTTTAGGATTCTGAAGAATTGGTGAAGATGGGTTCCTTGGAAGTATTACCGTCGGCATTTTGGGTAAAGCCACTTCAACTCGGCGTACCAGGTGGAGACATGAGAGCGCCTGGGAATTCCGAAGATGAATCTAATGATTTAAGAATATAACATAAGAAAGGAAAATGCTTTACTTAACATCATGCTGCCCAAATACGACTTATTATCATACGTTATAACTACGTTGCTTTTGTAATAATTTTCATAACAATTGTGAGAAAAATAGTATTATAAAAAATCCGGTGTTGACAACACACGAATTTTACTTCTCTCAGTTGAAACAATCAATTGTAGAACTGTTTAAGAAAGTTAAATTGAAAAATGTTTATAGAATTGTATTCAGCTTCATTGGAAACATATGTTTTAGAACATAATAATAATATAATAATATAAAATTGTTTAGTGCAACGATCACTTTAGTTTAGGCCCTATTCGCAACTTTGCATTACCTTCAACATCTTTGTATAATAGATAAAATGCTTTTAAAATATTTAGCTATCTAACTATAAATACTGAGTCGAATGTAATAAGAATATGACGACCGAAACGCCGTTGAAGCAACATTTATTAAGGTTGAGATGACTTTTTTTTTTTTTATATGAGCTATGTTTTGTTCTTGGCACTGCTAAGCTATAGTAAGTATATAGTCTTGTGGAAAAACCATAGTCTATCGTGTGTTCTATAGTGGAAAAGAAGTTCACCAGCGGCAATTCAATAAAATTACAATAATACATTTATTTTTTTTTAATAGCATTTTATTCGAATCAAATTACATAAATATCTACAGTGGAAGTAAAAGTATTAAAATTAGTGTTTTTCTTGCATAATATCGAGCACACAGAAAATATAGAGGAATATTATTGTAAACTGTAGCTATTGAACAACAAATATGATGTATCGTCCAGCTATGTTTTAGTCTTGGCACTAGGTGGTAGTCTTGTGGAAAAAACGTGGTCTATCGTGGATTCTATGGTGGAAAAGCAGTTCACCAACGGCAATTCAAAAGAAGTACAAATAATACAGTAAGAATGAGTATATGACTGAACCACTAAACCAAAAAACCTGTGAGGAATGCATTTACAGACATACACGATATCAAATAGAGGCACAAAAAAAGTCATAAAGACCATTATAAAAAATCTGGTGCGGGCAACACACGACTTTCACTTACCTCGATTTTTAAAATCGATGAAAGAATTTTCAAATACAGTTAGAGATAAAAAAACGTGAAACTATTAAGGAATTAATCAAATTGAATTTATATAGAAACATGTGTTTTATTAAAAAATCTATTATATTATTATCTAAAATAATCAGTTAGTTTTATCTTCTTCTCATCACTCTCTATTAAATTCTAAGAGCTTGTGTATGAGATGATATTTTTTCTAAAATCTTTAGCTTTCCAACGGTATATCATACATGTATATTACTGCTCTTATGTTCAAAAACAAAAAATTTCATTACAAATATATTTTTTCTGTTTTCTCCTTTAGTTGGGTATCGAATTTATTCAATTTATATATTTACCTGTTTTTCATCAGCGCTAACAAGATAATCTAGTTATTATTATTGAATCTAAAAAATTAAAGGTACTTTAGGGGAAGAAAATTTAAAATATCGGCATTTAAGCCCTGTCAGACCATTTTTATCGAAATAAAACCTACATGATATTAAAGCCCATTAAAGTTTACATCGATATAGCGAGTTTAATCAAAATCGTCGGAACTGTTTTTGAGAAAATCGTAAAAAGGTGCAAAATGCATGGTATAAAGTGCCTCTTCTGGTAAGCTCATTTTGATGAAAAAAGTTTTGTCACATCTCGGGCGTATAGTTGTCTTAAATATGAAATTTCAGTTTCATAGGACTTACCGTTTCCGCCCGGGAGTTACCACACACACACACACACACAGACCTTTTTGCGGGACTTGGTTATTTTGACTCAGGGGACCCTAAAACGTGTATTTCCGTTGAAAACTGGAATTCGAAAATTTTCACGATCGCAATACTTTCCTTACTATATATAGTAAGTGAAAGTAACAATAATACATCATTCAAAATAAGCTAGAAAATTGTAATGTATGGCGTAGGTTGGCATTTAAGACACGTCTATAAGCATAAATAATTTGAATCTAATAATTCAGCAAATTTTTCTTCCATATTTTAACGTTGCAGCAATACTCTTAATACTTTGGACGATTTTGTGCAAAACTGCTCCTCCCCCCCCCTAATATACACTAACTGTTTAACTGACTTATACTACGTAAGATATCCTTCGAAATTGTAAAATTATTCCTTTTCGTGCGTAACCCACCCTCCACTCCTTACGTAGGGAAGTTAGACTTATACTATAAAGTAACGATTATTCTCTGGGGCCGAGATGCGATATAAAAAATTGTCCGTTTCTATGGGGTAATCCTAGTAACCACTGCAATATTCCGAATCGTATCCGTTTGAGAAGGTATCTGAATTTGTCTACTTGGGGTCACTGGCCTCACACAATAATGAGACTCAACTAAGGGTGAAGAAAACAATCCAAGCAGCTAATTGTGCATATTTTGGATTGCTGCGACACTTCAGGAGTAGAGCTCTCTCCAGAGAAACCAAAAATGAGCCTCTACAAGATTTTGGTCAGGCCAGTTTTGTTGTACCCATCGGAATTCTGGGCAACCACCAAATCGATAGAGTAGAAACTTGGCATTTTCGAAAGGAAAGTCTTGCGTCAGATATTGGGCGGACATCAGGCTGGAGGTCATTGGAGAAGACGTACGAATCAGGAGCTATATAGCATGTTTAATTAACCTGATATCGTTCTGTTCCATAAATTGAATCGTTTAAGATGGACGGACCATCTGGCCAGAATGGAGGATAGTGAAATCCCCAAAAAGATAATGAAAGAGCCAATTCATGGTAAAAGACGGCGAGGAAGACCAAGATCAAGATGGGTCGATGGAGTCGCTGCTGATGCCCGGAGTATTTTGGGTCTCAATGATTGGATGGTGGCTGTACAAGATCGTGTCAATGGGAGGAGGTTATTACTGGAGGTCAAGACTCGGCAACGAGTTGTAGTACCAGTTTAGATAGATAGATCCTTATAAATGAGAATCGAGTCGGAAAATGGTGGTTCTATTCTATTATGAATTTTTTTTTTTTTTTTTTTTTCTTTTTTTTTTTTTTTTTTTTTCTTATCCTCCAACTATTCTATTATGAATCGAATCCTAGTTACAAGATATGTCAATTATTAAGAATCCTTTCAACGAGAACGGCGACTTGAACTTAAAAAAGATATTATAAAGACTGTATAAAGTTCTTAAAATCGGAAATATCCTTCAAAATAATAAAAGTAGTTCTTTTCGAACATAATATCTAGTATACAGAAAATATAGAGAAATATTATTGCAAACTGTAGCTATTAAACAACAAATATGATGTATCTTCAAGCTATGTTTTGGTCTTGGCACTATTAATCTATAGTAAGTTTGTAGTCTTGTGGAAAAACCTTCAAATTAGCTCATCTCGTCTAAAATACTCTTGTAATATACAGAATAGTTTTTTAAAAAAGCAAGTCGAAAACATTAATAATGTTCTTAATAACATTTCCCTTTTCTTAATAACATTATTTAACGGGATAAATGGTTTACTTGTAATTTTCCATTGAGGTCAAAGGCAATTCCCTAAATCAATTGGCCCATCCCCTAAGACCAATAGAATATATCTCAGAGTCCCGCAACTGTACAATTCAATAGATAAAGGAGCTAGATAGAAGCCTAGTAATCTATTAGCAATAGATACCCCTAGGGCTGAAGGTCCGAAGACAGGAACTAGCAACAATCGCCGTAGTGCAGATCTAGCCTAGCTCATGGATATAAATCCAGGGACGGGCACACATGGGACTTTAAATATTGACCAAGTCCTACGCTCTCGGGGGACTTGAAATATTCATCCCCTCCACTTGTATAATTGATGAGGACAGCTTTTATCATTTATATGTTCCCAATTCAATTTTTGAAATTCTGAGTAATAATATACATCGTCCGAAAACGTCCAGACGTTATCACATAGTTTTAACTTCCGAAATAGTAAGCCTTAGTTCAATACTAGTAAATAACTACTACGTTTCTTGAATTAGGTAATCATCAAGACCTCAAATAAAAAGGTCAAGTAAATCTAAACTAAAATAAACACAGCTATATCTGATTTAATAGTCGAAGACATCTCAAGAGATGTTCTCATTAGGAAACGCTACACTTAAGGATTTTTACTTTCACTTACTATATACCTATAGTAAGGGAAAGTATTGCGATAATGAAAATTTTCGAATTCCAGTTTTCAACGGAAATACACATTTTAAGGTCTCCTGAATCCAAATAACCAAGTTCCGCAAAAAGGTCTGTGTGTGGTAACTCCCGGGCGGAAACGAAAATCCCTATGAAACTGAAATTTCATATTTATGATTACGATACGACCGAGATGTTTCAAAAACTTTTTCATCCAATTCGGCTGACCAGAAGAGCCACTTCATACCATGCATATTGAAACTTTTTATGATTTTCTCAAAACCGTTCCGACGATTTTGATTAAACTCGCTATATCGATGTAAAATTTAATGGGCTTTAATATCATGTAGGTTTCATTCCGATTAAAATGGTCTGACAGGGCTTAAATGCCGATATTTTAATTTTCTTCATCTAAAGTACCTTTAATTTTGTTGATTCTATAAAAATAACTATATTATCTTGTTACCACCGAATGAAAAACAGGTAAATATATAAATTGAATGAATTTGATACGCAACTAAAGGAGAAAACAGAAAAAATATTTTTGTAATGCAATTTTTCCACTTCCCACCTATGATTTCCTACAAGCCACATCCATAGTAATCAAGACTTTTTCCTTTCCGGTAACCCTCACACCTGCATATTGCCCTCCTAAACATTCCATTTCCAATTCTGAATTTGTATCCTTCCTGGATTCCTTAGGAAATCGTTTCATTCTGGGTGCAGACTTAAACGCCAAGCATCAGCAGTGGGGTTCCAGAACCACGAATTCTCGGGGACGAAATTTGCTGTCTGCACTCAACTCCCGAAATTTTAATATCCTGCCTCCTGACTCCCCTACCTACTGGCCAACCGATCCTAACCGCAATCCTCCTCCGACATCCTCGACTTCTTTATCCACAGCGGATTAGGCTCTCTCAACTTGTCTTTAACTCGCCTTGATGAACTATCCTCAGACCATAGTCCACTGATCCTAAAAGTATCTCTCACTCCAATTCCGAAACCCATTCCACCATCATTCATCCGAGGCCCTGTCAACTGGAACCTTTTCCGCCAAATCCTGACCGATAATATTGACCTCAGAGTAACCCTCAAAACCCAAGATGACCTAGATAATTCCGTCTATTCCTTTACCACCGCCATCCAACAAGCTGTCTGGACTGCTTCCACTCCTAAACACTCCAATATAAATCCAGACCAAAATCATTTTCCACAACCTATTATAGACCTTATCCACACCAAACGCCGAGCAAGATCATTATGGCAGCGCACCCGACACCCAACAGATCGCCGCTCCTATAACTTCTATTGTAGACAATTGAAGAGGGAGTTGGCGAACTTCCGTTCCCAGTCCTTTAATTCCTACCTCTCCTCTCTATCAGCTCGTGATAATTCCCTGTGGAATGTCACGAAAAAGATCCTAAAATACCATCATGTTTCCCATCCTCTCCGACGTGGTGATGACTCCTGGGCTGCGTCTGATGAAGATAAAGCCGAGGAATTCGCCACACACCTCTCCAAAGTATTCACTCCTCACCCGGAATCCCACATCAATCACACCGCAAAAGTGCAAGACTTTCTTATGTCACCGATTCCACTTTCCCTACCTCCTAAAGCTATTAATTCCTCTGAGGTCAAATATCTTCTCCAAAAACTGACTCTCCGTAAATCTCCTGGACACGATCTCCTTACTCCCCAGATCCTCCGACAACTTCCGCAGAAAGCTATTATATTCCTTACTTATATTTATAACTGCATCCTCCGCACCACCTATTTTCCTCTGTTATGGAAACATTCCACCATCATCCTTTTTTTAAAACCAGGTAAACCTTCCAACAACACTTCATCCTACAGGCCTATTAGTCTACTCCCCATCCTCTCAAAAATCTTCGAAAGGCTTCTTCTTAAACGTATCCTACCCATATTAGAATCTCAAAATCTTCCTTCCCATCAGTTTGGATTCCGTCCTCAGCATTCCACAGTTCAACAGGGGCTCCGAGTTGTAGACCATATTTCCTCAGCTCTTGAATGCAAAGAGTATTGTTCTGGTGCGTTTCTGGACATTGCGCAAGCTTTTGACCGGGTATGGCACACTGGATTACTCTTCAAGCTGAAAACCCATTTACCCCAGTCCCTATACCTCATTCTCCGATCCTATCTCTCGAACCGTTCCTTCCGAGTTCGCTGTGGTGAAGAATTTTCTAACCTTTATCCCGTTGAGGCCGGTGTTCCTCAAGGCAGCGTCTTGGGACCCATCCTCTACATCCTTTACACTGCTGATATTCCTACACATCCTGATACCTTTCTGGCAACTTTTGCAGACGACACCGCCATCCTATCATCCAGTTCCAATCCTGAAACAGCATCCTTAAACCTTCAGAGACACCTTTTCCTTATCGAACACTGGTGTAATAACTGGCGTGTAAAGGTGAACGAAGCCAAATGTAAACACATAACCTTTACTCTTAGACGAAAATCCTGTCCGCCAGTTTATTTCAACTCATTACCGATTCCTCTCTCAGATACAGTCCGGTATCTTGGCTTACTGTTAGACAAAAGATTGACTTGGAACCCACATACAAGACTTAAAAGACAAGAACCCCATCGACGATTCGGACAGTTAAACCAACTACTCAACAGAAAATCTGAACTTACAGTTGAAAACAAATTATTAATCTACAAGACAATACTGAAGCCCATCTGGACCTACGGACTTGAACTGTGGGGGACAGCTAAACGTTCTAACATCAAACGCATTCAATCCTTTCAATCCAAAGTCCTCCGTACAATAGTAAATGCTCCTTATTATGTCTCCAATTATACCTTGCACCACGACCTTAATGTTCCATTTATTTCAGACCTAATTCCATCCAAATTTTCCAAATTCCACCAGAACCTCATTCATCATCCTAATCCTTTAGCTCAATCCCTATCCAGCTCCACTCATCCATACAACCCACCTAGAAGGTTGAAACGGCAGTGGCCCCGCGACCTTTTGTAAATATATTGGAGTTCCAGCACTGGCTAGATTCTCCACTCAATGTGATGTATGTATGAGTGTGTGTATGTGTATATAGGTATAAGTGAATTATTGACTTTTGTATTGATTCATTATTGTGTATATATTTTATTGTAATTTTATGTTGTGTAAATATTGTATGAATGTAGTATGTTTGATATCATTCAGCAATACTATTAATGTCCAAATTGGGACAGATTGTAAAATTTTCTCAATAAAAATTGTTATTACTAAAAAAAAAAATAAACAGTAATGAGGTATGAACGTTTGTATGATGAATAATTGGGTATTATAATATCAGAGATGACAGTGATCTGGTAATTAAAAAGATCTGAGGCAGTGCCTTCTCTGATATTATTTCATCTATTTCTACTTTTTATTAAAATTTTTCAGCAAATTATGAAATTTAATAAATATGGCCTGGCACATAAAGGAATTTTTTAAACAGATCCTGAGTATGGGAGAAGTGTCCTGAAACGTTGATAACTCATTTTTATTATAATAAAAGATTTTTCAAAGAAATAAAAAACAAGCCCATTTTTTTCCTTCATCAGATTCCAGTAATTGATTTATGTTTAAGATGTTAAACTTGTCGAGCGCAGATAGAATAGTATAAGGTGGTTAGTGGCGTTAATATAAAGTTGTTTTAAGCCGATAAACGTACAAACATATATTATTAGTAAAAAGGGAGGTTATAATAGTTCAATGTTGCCACCGTCGCACAGTGGTTAAAAGATGGAAAAAACCTCAAAATGTGAACTTCTTTTTTTATACATATCTCGACTCATATTTAACAGACAACATCCCAAACTATAATTCTGCCAAAGATTCCATCAAAAATATAATTACAAGTTGGCAATATTGATTCACAAAGGTAAGTGATTTCAATATCTCTAATAAATCCATTTTACCTATAATTATTACCCCTCGATTGCCTACTTAGGGAATAGTTTCCCACCCGAATTTTATATTATCTTTTTAGCAAACCTTTGCAGCATCACACAACAGTAGAAGACCTTCAAAATTGTATAAAGAAGGTTGTAGCTTTGTAGATCTAACTTCAATGTTCAGTCCGATGTAGTTGTAACTATCGATGAAAATATAAAAGGTAGCTACACTTACCTACGCGATGGTACTTTTGCCTCTAGTTAGTAAATACTATAATGTAACTACCATGAAAAAATCAGCTGTTCATACCTGCTTTTCTTAGAGTAAAAGCTATTTTAGTTAAAGAAGTTGATAATTTAATTATAATTGCTCTTAACTATTTATTGTTTTGTACCGTTAGCACCAGTATTTACATTACTTTTATTTACTTTCGACTAAAACTGGTTGATCGTTAATCCTATAAATATATAAACAAGACAGAAATTTTACCATTAGACAAAGTTTGATTGCAGTTATTCAATTCAGAGGGTCAAAGTCTGAGATCATTAGTACGTTCAAGATATCATTCAATGTATTGTGTGAAATATTAATGGATCCCGAATGCTCTCTAGAACAATTTCTCAATGAGAATTATCCTTACCTAGATGATGAGAGGTATTTATTATTATTTCACCTATTAAGAAGATATTTATTCCTCAATTCCAACACAGACTGCAAAGTGTGTATAGAGCAAAACTCCGATTTTGTGACAAGTAGCGCGACTAGCTTGAAGACATATTTGTAGTAGACTTACTTACATCCAATTGATTCTTATCCGAAAAGGATCAAGAACACAAAGGGGGCAGGCCAGAAAAAGCCTTTGAAGATTGTCGTCCTCGAGTCCTGTCGTATAAAATAAAAACTTGCGGGAAAATCATTCTCAATTCCTAACCGATGCTGCCTCATTAGGTGAAAAAAATATCTGTATCTAAATTTGACGCAGAATCTGCCTTAGCTCTCACAACTCAAGCTATACTACCCGTCAGTATCTGATTATTCGAAAAGCTACTAAAGACATCAGACATAATATATATATTTCCCAATTACTCCAAAATTTTACTAAAGCTAACTGTTACCCGGAAAACATATCAGTTACTGAGTCATCAGCACATTTACCAATACAAGATTTACTCGACCACACAACCCATCGACTTCTATCACATTCCGTATATCAAATAAACCATGACGCAGAACAAAATTAAATTTGACAAACAAAGTGTGGATTTGACGGTGATTCAGGATAAAATGAGAACATGTAGCGGTTTGAAGAGCCTAATGTTTCAGATGAAAATTTATTTTTAACGTCCATAGTGCCCTTAAGAATGAACCTGCAAGGAAATTCTGAACAGCTAGTATGAAAAAATTTGCGACCTTCGTCAACTAGATATTGCAGACCAATAAAATTTGAACTCATTACGGAAACTGCGGAGGTTATTAGACGCGAAAAAAACTCGTATCGAAGTAAATGTAAGGTGTTCTGGAATCATGAAATATTATAGGAATTAATTGAATAAAAATCGAAAGGAATATTTAGTCCTTAGTGATATGTCATAGAGAATTAAATTTCCAACAAAATTAAAAAATAATCATTGAAATTGGGTCAGAACTAGCAGAGATATAGGTGTTTTAAAATTAGCAGTGGTGTGATATACCCTCTTTCTTTGGGCTATTTATTGTTTATCACATTAGTTAATTGCCTATTAACAGCAATACAAATAGTGATATAGTTATTATAGTTATTTATTATTTATTATTATTTGTTATTATAGTCCCTAATATAGTTATTTAACCACAAAAGATATTACTAATCCGCTAGTTTCTAGCTTAACACCTCCACTAGCCCCAAAACGGTGGCAAAATGCTGTTGTATCTGATTAAGTTATTATAGAACAAGATAGGCTTAAGAGGTAATTTTAAGGACACCAAACAGCCAGAAGATTTTACACTTCATTTTGAAAATCATTTAAAAACTTTTAAGAACTCCCCAATTCTTTAAAATGTATCCAAGATACAGAAAAAGGAATAATTCAGTAACGAAAACGAAAAATTGTATATATATATATATATATATATATATATATATATATATATATATATATATAGTTATTTGGAAATCATAAACAATTGTGTAATAATTTGCAGCTTTTTTTTTATTATTATTATTTTTTAAGGTATTAAAATAAAATATTTTTGTGTTTTAATAATTTAAGAAATTATTTTAAAAAATATTTTCATGTATTTGTAGACGTAAGATGGTATACTACTATCCCCTCTGCTTTAATGTAATATATTGTAATATATATGGCGGAGATAGTGGAAACCGCGGGACTTTCGTGAGTCAAATTGACCTAATTTTGCAACCCAATTAAATCATTGACCCACAAAGAAAGTTTGTTCCAAGAGATACGTGTGATTTTTTCCAAAATTTTAAAGCCGAAATTGCGCAATCGGCGGAGTTTTTTTCCGAATTACTAAACTTCTGAACCACTGTGTGTCGTATAGGATCGAGAAAGTTATATTCTTCCATTAAGCCTGCAAGATTTAAGTATTAGTAAAAATATTACGTACTAAATTTTAATTAAGTTGTTAACATAAACGGTAAGTTGTTATAAGTCTATATATTAATATTGTTATTAATTATGTCAAATTTAAAACTATTTCATAATAACATGGTTGTAATGGTTCATTGTAAACTAAATTGGAGGGATCACCTGGGTGGCTAGCATACCAGCTTTCTGTGCCAATGTTCACGGGTTTTTAATGGGAGTATTAAATCCTGAGTTATGGGCTTTAAAAAGTGGTCCTGTGCCTATGCGATGTCAGGTACTCGTTAAAAATCCCTATCTTAATTAAACCCCGATTGTCAAAATTTAGGACTCCCACTGTAGCATCGTCCGATTAGGCACAGTAGCATAAAGTGACGTTAAATAAATAAGAAAACTAAATTGGATTCCTAAGGAAACTTAGTGTAACTTTTAAAATGTAATTTAAATACTTTAGTTAAAATATAAAATAGTAATAAACCGAATAAAATAGGAACCGTTGTTACTTCTGTAGTTTTCGAATACATGCATAGCAATCAAGTTTTCTTTATTAAATTAAATTTTCCGTTATCTGTCGTTAACTTTTAAATAAGAAACAAATATTCTTTACTAATTTTGATTTACGTTTTTTATTTCTTCCGATTATTAAATATAATAATGAATAGACGTTATAAAAAAACATATTTTCTTGCTAGGTTACGATAAATTAGAACTGCCAAAGCGATAAACTCTAAATCGGTAAGACATAGATTTTTAAACATAAATAACATCTCATTCAAATTGGAACCTTGCGAAACAGGGCGGGTCTACACATAAATGATAATTTCTATGATTTCAATGAAGAATAATTTTTATTCTGGACATAATTTCCAATTTGTCTGGCTTCATTTGATACTTAATTATTTAGTTCATTAATTATAAAAGTTAATATAAATGAAAGATACAAATGAAAACAAATGAGTTTAGTTATTTATAACAAAGTCTAGATTTATCATATGTTTGCGGAAGATTAATTTTTTAGTAGATAGATAAATAATAAGTGGTTAGAGATGACTCTATTCGGAGGAAGATGGGTAATAAATCAATAAGTATGGTAGCACGGATAATAAAGCACTTTTCAAAGGATGCTGTTCTATGAGAGAGGTAAGTATAAATCGGTAGGTTGGGATCTTTTATTTAGGGTGTGCCCGGAAGAGCCGATGTAAGGAGATCAAAGATATAAGGTTTTCTGGCTCGCAAGGATTGGAATAGGAAGATACCAAGTACGTATTTTCTTCGGGATTCGGGATAGAGCTACATTTGACAAGAATACCAATGAGAGACGTGTGACTGTCTGGAGAGGCCGTACATAAATCTTATGAGCCTATTCATTAACATTTTTAGCCTCGTCTTATCATGATTATATCATATTTATCTAAAATTAATATTTCTGAATCGTGAAATTTATTTGAAAAAAAAAGGAAGTAAGGAAAAATTGTCTATTGCGAGCACGAGGTTGTTAATTTTACAACTCACACACAGAAATGGCTAGGAAACAATAGTAAAAACGCTAAATTATCTATACATTTGGCGTATGATATGTCTATTCTGTCTATCATGGCTTCAACCAACAACATTCTAAATAGGATCAGGGTAAACAGTAGAAGTTTATTAAGGTTATGCACATATTGTAGGAGCTAGCGGCAGCGTTGGGAATACACAGGTTGGAAACCTTTGCTAATGTTGCGGGCTCAACGGCGAGGGCAAACAGAGAGAAGCCAATGCAAGATCTATCTCTCTTCTCTTCCTTCTCAATAAATTTACCTTTACAGGAGGAAATGTCTTTGATTGAGAAGTTTATAAACGTAATCGAGAGCTTCCTGGATATTTTGCAGGGTGTCTTTAAATATAACATAAAATCTTACTTCCACAATTAATTCTTTCAAGTTTACATTTTGTAGTATTAATAATGCTAAAAAAAAAATAAGAATAATAATAAAAATTCAATTGATTCTAAAGATAGTTGTAATCTATGGAAATATATGTTCATTAAAAAAAAATTATATATACATAAATGTATGTACACACCCAATCTCTAATCCATTTACCTATATTTTTTTACAATAAAGTACTAAAAAACTACTTAAATAAAGCAAAATACTTTTTAGTTCCATAAACTTTAACTGGATGTAGCAGTGTCCGTTGGTTATGGAGGACTGTCAAATGTTTGTGGGTGACGGGGAATCAGTGCTGCCACTTAAAAATAAAATCGCCAACCGAATTAGTTTCAAACCTATTAAAATAATCTAAGTAGCTCTTTCAAAACCTGTCTCTTTCATGCCAGTTCTCCCCTACATTGTAATTTCGTAGATTATTTTGAATAATTTATTATTGCTTATAATTGTGTTAATATATTATTTATGGTATAAATTATATGGTTTAATTTTTTTTTTGTGCCTCTATTTCATATCGTTTATATCCTATGTATATGTATTCTTCACTGGTTTATTGTTTAGTGGTTCTGTCATTTAATCTTTCTTACTGTATTATTGTACTTCTATTGAATTGCCGCTGGTGAACTCATTTTCCACCATAGAATACATGATAGACCACGTTTTTTCCACCTTATTATAGTAGTGCCAAGACTAAAACACAGCTGGACGATACATCATGTTTGTTGTTTAATAGGTACTGTTTACAATAATATTCCTCTATATTTTCTGTATACTCGATACCATCAACGAAAAGCACTAATTTTAATACTTCTACCTGCACTGTAGATATTTATATAATTTGATTCGAATAAAGAAGTTATTTAAAAAAAAAACTGTTTTATTGATTTCTATTAATTGCCGATGGTGAACTCCTTTTCCACCATAGACCTTGGTTTTTCACAAGACTACATAATTTACTATAGCTTAGCAGTCCCAAGACCTAATTATTAATCTACTGTATATTTTAATATTTCTCTTAGTATATTGAAGTATAACATGGTGATTATTTGTATTGGTTATATAACATTTTATAGTTCACTAAGAAAACCCACTGTATCAATTTAAAATAAATACACTACATGCTTGGAAATAGATACAACAGTCTGGTAAATTGTAATGACGTTTTAAACTATAATCTGGATAAACTTACTCTGAGAGCATTTGAGTTAACTATCAGAGTTGAACAGAGAAGTTTTGACTTGAGTTAATTCAACTTAAGTTAACAGTCAATCACTCCCAACTAATGGTTGCCACTGATATATTTCAGTTAAGAGGTTTGTATTTTCCTTTAGTATCATATATATTTCATCCTATTGCTAATTATTAATACACATTTTTTATTTTCATATTATTCACATTTATAACTAAGTCTGATGAAGATCACTTTTCTTTCATGTTGTAAAAAATTTATTATCTTTCTAAGGAGTACTTCCAGTGATATTTATTGAATTATTCAAAAACCAATTTTTCTTTAATGCTTAAGTTTTTTTGTTTTGATTTTTCAACTACTTAAAAGAAGAATTTTAAAAGAAGACTGCACATCTAGACGATATACCAACCTCTCAGTTTCACAGCTCGTGTCATTTTTGAGATTCTGCAATGACCAGAAAAATGAGAGAAAAGTTACTTTCTTTTATAAATATAAAGAAGATTAAAAACACTAGATAAGTGTGAGATGGATAGAAAAGTCAAATTCACCTGATGATGTCTCAAATATTCGGGTGAAACTTTTGCAAACAAGAATGGAGTCCTGATTATTTCTTCCCTAAAACTTCGAGCAATAATATATCGTTCTTATCAGGGTATTTAACCATATAATACATTTCATCCATGTGCTGTAAAGATCAAAAAGAGCTGAAGAATAGCTGCCCTAGACAGAGGAGCCTTTAGAAGGAAGGGGTCTTTCCGATTGGCCAAGAAGCATTGAATAGGAGGTGCCACTCAATGTGAGCTATAGCTAAGCTGTACCTTTTGCCTTCAATGGATACCTCGGATGTGGTGGTCCTTCTCACCATTGTCAGCTCCTTCTTGGCCTCTCTGCCCTGTCAGTCAGTTCGCTGAGTTCACGGCTCATCCCTATCCTTCCTTATTTTCAATGGAAAACCCTATTTTTGCTATTAAAAAAAAATTCTAGAAATTGTTAAAGGTTCCTTAACTATTTTTACTTTTACTTACCCATATATGAAATATATATACACTTCCCGTCAAATGTATTGCAACACCCATATTTCTCGAGATTTTCTTGGCTTTGACCTTAATTCAGACTTTTTTTATATTTATAGTAATATTATTTATTAAATGAGAGATATTAAGGATTAGACATATCATGTTTATTGATTGTTTACCAACAAACAATGGAATTTTGCTTCGTTCATTTCAAATTTCCTTTCATTCCATGTTTATATTTCGTTTGCTCCCTACAAAACCACCTTGATGAAATTTCCGCTTGGGCTTCTAGGTGGAAAATAAAGATGAACGAGTCCAAGAGTGCTCATGTAGTGTTCACCCTGAACCACAAACCTTCTCCTCCCATTAACTTTAATAATATTCCTATTCCGCCTTCCGACGAAATTCGATATTTAGGTATTCACTTGGACAAAAGACTGACCTGGAGTACCCACATTCGACAAAAACGCAAAGAACTCAACAGACGATACGGTCTTTTATCTAGATTACTTGACAGACGCTCTAAATTATCATTAACCAACAAACTAACTCTTTACAAAGTTTTGCTAAAACCAATCTGGACATACGGGATAGAACTGTGGGGCTCTGCTAAACCAACAAGTATCCAAAGAATACAGTCTTTTCAGTCGAAAGTGCTGCGCAAAATAGTGGACGCACCGTTCTACGTAACAAATGACGTTATACATAACGACTTAAACATTCCGACTATTTCAGCCACTGCTGCAGAACAATACTATAACTTCCACCAAAGACTAACATACAACACCAACCCTCTTACAGAAACATTAAAATGCTCTACGAATCCAAACAGACCACCCCGACGACTACGCAGGCGGTGGCCAAGAGATATGCTGATCACTTAACGAACTCTGCTGTGATGAGCCGCTGCTTCAGCAGTCCACAAATTTGCTTATTGCAAAGGAAATGCAGATGGCAAATTAAATTTTAAGTCAAATTTTTTGTTTTGTAATAAATAAATCAAGTTTGTTCTCTCTTTTCTCTCAAGTCTAGTTAAAGCAATTAATTTTATTCACAATAAATCGTTTAAGTCACTATTTATAAGTTATAACTAGAATCGAGGTAGATGCAGGTGTATCGATTTAATGTATCAAAGATATTTTTAAAATATACTTATACAAACTTGGAAATTGTTTTAGAAAAAAAGTCTTAAAAATAAATATAATAGAAATTTTATTAATTGAATTATACAAGTGAATAAAATCGAAATACTTATTGGCAGCTCCCAATATCAAATTTATGATAGGAGGTCCATAGGTCATCTCCCCTCGGTGGATTGTGAGGAATAGATGTAGAGAAGTCAGGGAGAAGCGGGGTTCTTGTGGGAAGATAGTTTGGAATGAAAAGAGGTATATCTACTTCCAGCTAAGTATTAAGGCTAAAGTGGACGACTTTACTCTCTTTCTAAGACACCAGATCGCAGCCCGACCGTTTTGATTTTGTTTTAGCCCCTGATCTCATCGAAATAGTTGACCGATTTTTATTTCAAAATATTCATTTTTATTAAAGTCGTTCAACTTGTATATTTAGCAGTTTTTAATCGTAAAATACTTCTTTCATGATATTTCAATCAGAATAAAGACTACCTGATATTAAAGCACATTATATGTTTTATCGATTTTGCGAGTTCAAAATCATTAGAACCGTTTCCGATAAATCGTAAAAATGGTATAAGGTGGCTTTACTGGCTCGCTATTTTTTTTTTTGAAAATGTTGCTGTTATACCTCAGGGATATAAGCTTCTAAAATATAAAATTTCAGTTTTATAAAAAATATCGTTTAGTGAAAGTAATAATTCCACGTTTAAAAATTTATGTTTATTTATCTATAAATTATCCATTTATTTTGGACCAACCATATTAAAAACTTTTAAAGAAAAGGTTTACAAATTTAATTTTCAACTGTGGTTCATTGCATACGATCATGTCTGAAATACAAAATGACTGAACCCTCTGGACCAAAAGGCTGCCTCGGCTTGCTGGGCTCTGAGGTACCTACCTGCCAGTCCCTACTTTTACTATCATCCTTATATCATCATACTTACTTTCGCAGCAGTGATTTCATAAATTTCTGTTTCTGACGGCACCGTTGGACGGATTTCGAGTCTGAAAAGTACATTAAATTCAAGATTTTGTTTTGCATTTGCGCTGTTTTGCACTTTTTTGAAAAAAATGCATAATAACGATTTTAAATTTCAAATTTTAAAGAAGGAAATTTGAAAACTACTTTTCCGGAATTCGCTCTTTACAACGAAAAAAAAAGAATATTTTGAAATAAAAATCGGACAACATTCCGATAAGAGATAGCTAAAACAAAATCGAACGACGTTACTAAGATCTGTTGTTTCAGAAACAAATTAAACTGTCGTACCGTTTAGTCTTAAACTAATGGGATATTTAGACCATTATGGAAGATTTTACTGATAATGTAGTAAAAGCATTAAGGACTTTGGATCGGATCCGAGAGGAATTTAATGGTTTAGTGGACCCCATCGTGAAAAAAAAAAAAATATATATATATATATATATATATATATATATATATATATATATATATATATATTATGGTTATTAATAAATAACCAATAAGACCGTAAATTCATCAAGGAGCCATATAAGAACGATTATTAAGAACTTTGCGCAGTTATTGTATGCTTTTTACTGGAAAGAAGCAGAATATACTAATAATGTTATCTTTTATACAATCCATTTTGTTTTCTTACGATGATGCCACTTCTATGGTATAGGAAAAAAACACCTTTACAATTAACTCCATTTATTTGAATGAAGAAAACATTTCTGTCAATAAACTTGTCAATAGTGTTTTCCTCAGTAAAAAAAAAAAAATTTAAAAAAAAGATGGTTTATATTGTATTTATTGAAAAAAGAACGGAATTGTTCATGGGGACTAAGATATGCCGTTCAATAAACGTTAGGTAATAGGCATCATATATTTTCAAGAAAATGGAAAATTGCTTTTTAGTGACCCCATTTTTCCTGGTGAGGGTCTCTCGGTCGGAGTAAGGAGGTACCTCTCTTATTCTTTCCCACTGACTTAGCTTTTCACACAAATTATCAAATATATATCAAGGATTAAGAGGAGTGAAAATCTTTCTTTAGGAATGAAAAAAGGAGAAAAAAATACTGGATTCCTTTATCCTTTATCCTTATACATGATATATAAAATTCCCTAAGAATACTGTAATCCAACTATTAATATTTAAAACTTATCTAGAAACTAATTACCACTTTTTTTTTAAATCTTGGGTTGGCAGCACACGACTTTCACATACCTGAGTTGTTGAATCATTTTAAAATATATTAAAAAAATAGAGTTGAAAAAAAAATTAATGAATTATGTGTATTCAATTTCCTAGGTTGGTTGGGTGGTTGTTATATTTTAATGGCACAAAACATCTCGGACATCAGTACCAGACACTCATTTTAGAAAATCAATTTTAGGTTAAACAATGAACAATGATTATAGTTTAAAACAATTAACAACAAATAGTTGAAAACAAATAACCATAAGAATAATCAATAGTAAGCAAAAATATAACAGCATTAGTCAAAGATAAATATAAATCAGGTTAAGAAAAATAAATAAGTTTAAAAAAATAAAATAAATAAAAATAAAATCTGCTTTTAAAAGTCCATTTCAGTAAGAAGGCACATCAATGCATCAATTCTATTTACATCGTTCCCCAAAACGATCGCAACATTATGTGGTATTCCCTTTGGTTAAATTTTTTTGTGTAGAAGGGACTTTCTTTTTTCTTTCAGTGGCGCGACAGGCCGTGTAGGCCCTGGGCCTCGTGGTGTAAACTCCTGCGAGTGTAAACTCACGTTTCACGATGCTATTTTTTTAGTGTAGGGTCATCACTCCCTACGACTAATTTTGTGAGTGGCCACCCTTTGGCTGGCGGGTCTCACATACCCGGGGGAGAGGTTGTAAGTGAATCCCCATTTTTTTACGTCCTTATAAAAGGGGACTGGGATTCGAACTCAGAACCTGTAGCATGAGAGACTAGCGCGCTAGCCACTCAGCCACGGGCTCCCCTTACTCACATATTACTCATATATGGGGAATACTCACATTTTCGAAGATGTGTAGAAGGGACATCTTCAAAAATGTGAGTATTTGTCAGGGTTCCCCTACAATGCTGACCTCTCGTGGGTAACTCCTCAGATATCAAGTGCACCTTGCATGTCCGATTCTCAGGCGGGTCAGGAGTACCTACACTCTGCGATTGATGCGATTTGAGGTTTTCCAAGACTTTGGCTCTTTCTAAATCGCTTTCAGTTGGCTTGGATATCTGTTTTTCCACGTTTCATCCCATTTTTTAAAAACATTTTCCATTAGAGGGCACGCTAGCTCTGATGGTGAGCAGTGCTTTACCACGACCAGGGAGATTGAATTTCGTCGGAAATATATGTTTTAGATTAAATAATATAATAATATGAAATATTACGTAAAACAATAACTTAAGTTTATGTCCTATTCGTCACCTTACATTACCTTCCAGAACTCTGTACATAATACAATATTTCTTCTAAGATCTTTAGCTATCCAGTGATATATTATACATCTATATTACTATTCATATGTTCAGAGAAAAATAAATCTACCTAAAAAAATATTTCTTCTCTTTTATCCTTTAGTACTTCACTATTTTAGAATAAGAAATACAACACCTACACTCTGCGATTGATGCGATTTGAGGTTTTCCAAGACTTTGGCTCTTTCTAAATCGCTTTCAGTTGGCTTGGATATCTGTTTTTCCACGTTTCATCCCATTTTTTAAAAACATTTTCCATTAGAGGGCACGCTAGCTCTGATGGTGAGCAGTGCTTTACCACGACCAGGGAGATTGAATTTCGTCGGAAACATTTGTTTTAGATTAAATAATATAATAATATTAAACATTACGTAAAATAATCACTTAAGTTTATGTCCTATTCGTCACCTTACATTACCTTCCATAACTCTGTACATAATACAATATTTCTTCTAAGATCTTTAGCTACCCAGTGATATATTATACATCTATATTACTATTCATATGTTCAGAGAAAAATAAATCTACCTAAAAAAATATTTCTTCTCTTTTATCCTTTAGTACTTCACTATTTTAGAATAAGAAATACAAAAATCCACCATTTAAACACTGTCAGACAACTTTAATTAGAATAAAACTTATACTTATAATTAAGCCATTAAATTTTGCATCTATATAATGAGTTTAATCAAAATCGTTAGGATCGTTTTTGAGAAAAGTGTAAAAAGTTGCTAAAGGCCTGATATAAAGTACCATTTCCAGTGAGCATATTTTACTGAAAGATTTGCTGTAACATCTCTGGTGTATACTTGTCTTAAATACGAAATTTCAGTTTCGTAGCACTGTTCGCTTTCGTACTGGATTTGCCACACCTTTTTGGGCGGGACTTGGTCATTTCGTCCTAAAAGATATATTTCCGTTGAAAACTGGAATTTTTACGATCGAAATACTTTTTCTTACTATATATTTTATATATAAGTATGTTAAGGTTTAACATAACCAAATTTTATCAATAAAAGTATAATAAATAATAATATCCTGATATTAAAAATTGTTTTAGCTGAAGATGAGGCAAAGCCCCAATACGTTGTTAAAATGTTTGATGATATAATTATAATATTATTGATAATAATATATTGTTGAAAGAAGGGATGTTTCATTTAATGTAATATAAATAATAAAGCTTGCTATCTACCTATGTTTATTGAATATCACCATTCCAGTGAGAATGACTGAAATTTATATATTTTTTTTTAATCGCAAGTTTCTTTTACAACGATTTATGTTAATTCGTTTATCGTAATTAATTCTAAAAATTTATTTAAAACTTTAGTTTTAAGGTTATTTCCAGATGCTTAAATGACTAAATAAAACATGTTAAATAATTATAAAAGATATGTTTAAATTTTTGTACAAACTCTTATATTACTAGCCAAGAATTTTTCGTAAATTAGTGCTTGTATTTCCCATTAAAAAAATTCAATGTTCAAAATCAGATGAATAATTTTCCATTTGTTTCCTTTATTCATTGTTTTGTTAAAATATGGACTTTTCATCAACAATGTCCATTATCTTAATTTAAAAATCAATATAATATATTTATATTATTATGTAATTAATATGAATATTGAAATTTAAATATCATATTTGCTATAAGTTACGCTTAATTAGACATATTTAAGTTTTAATGTCTAAAAACGTAAAGAGAACGTTGAAATAAACAATAATAACGAAAATAGTAATAAAAATTTACAGGGCTACATAAGAAATGGTTTGTTCCTAATAATCTGATAAAAACATTTCATTTTACAGGCAGACGGAGAGTTTGCTTGATTGATTGATTTTTATTGTCTGATTTTTATTTCCCTTTCTTACAGACAAGATTATAAACCGGATATAAATGTGCCATTTACAGTTGAATAAATTACTTATCTCTTTTTACAATGTTTATAGTTATATATATAACAGAAAAATTGTTAATTTTTTTCTTTTTCAAATTTTAGAAATTATAGGGAACATGCTGAAGGAAGAAAAAAAGAAAAGTAATAATGATAATAATAAAGGATAATGAAAAGGAATGATGATGATAATAGAGTAGAAGTTATATCGGGAAAGGGGAAGGAAATAACAACTGGTTTACAGAGAGCATAAGGCTTCAAGGTGCACTCGTCGAGTCTCCGTCTAGGAATAGTAGAAGGCATCCCCTGGGAATGGAGGATGCGAACCTGGTCTCCACCGGAAGTATGTTGAGCTCTCTCGCTGCCACGGCGTGGAAAGCAGGCAATTGGAATAGACCCTGAATTCTCTTGCTCCGTACCTTCACGAATTCGCTTCTTAGTGCCTCTGGAATCCCTTAATCTAGCATTTTACGTGCTAGGCACATTAGGTTGATTCGGTGATATTCTTTGACACGTAGCCAGCCTAATTCTTTCATTAATGGAGTTATATGCTCATCCCATTTAGCGCTAAAGATAAATCGGATTGAGGTGTTAAGGGCTCTCTGAATCCAGCCGTCCTCCGAGTCAGTAATGTCCAAATAAATCGAATCGCTATACCACATATAAGAGGGCATATAAGAGCTGATATCCTCCTTCTGACCTCGGTCAAGTATCATCAGCGGAGGTAGCAATACGCCCTTTTCAGCTTTCACCACCAGTTTAGGGCTTCCGATCAGCATCCAGCTTGATTTTTTGCTATTAAAAAGAGAGAGATCAGATTATATTTTTATTGTCTTAGGGCCTAAGGCCCTTTCTTACAAACAAAATTATGATTTTACACTCATAAATGTTCCAATAACGATTATTAAACAATACATATATAAAATTATTTTTTTTATAAGAAAACGTAAATTAGAAAATATTTTATATTATAAATAAAAATTGTTATAATATATTTTTTTTTAAATTAAGGAAGAATTTAAGGAAAAATAAATAAATAAAGCAAAAGGAACAAAGGGATATTGAGAAAGGGAAGCAAACATCTCCAGGTTTGCTCAGAGCTTCAAGGCGCACTCGGCGAGTCTGCATCCAAGAATAGTCGAAGGCCTGGCTTCCACCGGTAGCTGTTTAAGATCTCTCGCTGCCGCGGCGTGGAAAGCATTTCTCAAGGCTTCGGTTGCAAGGAGATAGTTGGAAAAAGCCCTGCAACCTCTCGCTCCGTACCTCGACAAATTCACGTCTTTGAATATCCGGAATACCGAAATCTAGAACAACCGAAATCTTGCTTTGCACATTAGATTGAGGCGGCGATATTCATTTCCTCGAGGCCAACCTAATTCCCTTATAAGCGGACCTATGTGCTCGTCCCTTTTAGTATCAAGGATAAGTCGGATAGTAGCGTTGAGAGCTTTCTGGATTTTGCAGTCCTCAGTTTCCGACATATCTATGTATACTCCAGTCTTAGAGTATCTCTTGTGGTGATAAGTTCTCATATTGTGTGTCTCTAGTTCAAGTTTTATTTTATCAGTTATCTTGGGCCTACTCCGTAGAAAATCTAAAACATTATTAAACGTCAGGTAACCCTGTAGTTTAGTATTATTGTTCTACTTTAGCAATAGAAATATACAACAAATATTAATAACTTTAAAGTATTCATTTCGTCAGTGCTGCCGAGTAATAGGAGTGGGGACAGTGTGTTCATAAAAGTAATCCCACTAGTCTCGTCGTAAACACGCAGTGTTTATATTATCGTTTCATTCACTTTCGTTTATTTACTCGCCATTTATTTTTTTTATTCCGCTATGGCAAATTGTAAATATTGCAATAAAAGCGTCGGAAGAGACGATAATGCAAAAATAGTGTGTAATAGTTGTCACAACATTTATCATGGTAAATGTCTTAAAATGGAAGCAATAGACCACGAAAATATTAAAAAATGGATATGCCCCGATTGTGACACAGCTTCACAAACATCACCAGTAACTGACCCTAGTTCTATGTTAGGAATACTGAGGGCGCTCACCGTTGAAGTTAGGGAGATGAAGGCACGACTACAAGGTTTAGACGAGTTAAAAAGTATTAAAGAAACACTCCAAAAACAAAATGACCTCTCCTTTGAAAATATGGAGAGATTATTAAAAATAGAAAATCTTCTGGAGGAACAAAACAAGAAAATCGAAACAATAACTATCGAAAATAACACTCTAAAACAAAAAATAACAGACCTAGAGAGCCGTCTAATTTATGCAGAACAAACCCAATTGTCAAATACTTTAGAAATAAGAGGTATCCTAGAAAAGCCAGGAGAGACCGTGGTGGGCACGATAATGAGCGTCGGAGCGGGACTGGGCATCCAGCTGACACCGGCCGATCTGGACCACGCCGCGCGGCTCAGGCCGAAACAGGAAGGAACGCCGGGACCTATAATTGTTCGTTTTGTTCGTCAGACCTTAAGGGACGAGTTGGTGCAGCTAAGGAGAGTAAAAAGAGATTTCTCTACCCGACACCTAGGCTGGGGAGAAAATGATTCCCATCGAGTTTATGTGAGCGAAGCAATGACACCCGCCAACCGACACCTCTACTGGTTAGCCAGGCAGAAAAAAGTGGCCGTGAACATAAAGTATGTTTGGTTTAGTGGGGGTAGAGTTAGGTGTCGGAAATCTGATGGCTTCCCGGTGGTAATAGTAAGTAAACTAACCGATTTGGACGTTTTTACCTGAAATATTTTAGTTAGTCTCCAACTGATTATAAAAGGTTTATTTTTTCTTACAGAAGTATTAGTTATGTTTATTTTTGTTGGTTTACTTTTATTTTTTTCTATGTTAAAACTTTTCAGTAGCAATAATTTTTATTTGTTTTCCTTTTTTATTTATATTTCTCCTGAAAATGTATTTTTAATATTATATAGATTCATTAAGTCATTAATTATATATTTATCTTATTTTTTATTGAATTTTTTGAAATTGTATTATTTTTTTTCTTATTTTATTGAACACTTCTTAAAAATGTATTGTATCCTATTCCTAAACCTAAAAATTTTTTCCTGTTCTATTACTTCACATTCCAAGTCATGACCAATCTCCTCATGTCCTGTCACGTTAATGCACAATCCCTCATAGCCCATATCGATGAATTCCAACAATATTTTCTAGATAATTTCTATCACATAATAGCTGTATCCGAAACCTGGCTCAAACCTCACATCCCATCCTCTCAAGTATCCCTCTCCAATTATTCCTTCCTTCGCCATGATAGATCTGATCGCAGGGGTGGTGGTGTGGGTCTGTATATACATGACAGCCTCGAGGCCAAAATCCTTTTCCAATCTCCTTCTCCTGACTATCCTCATCTTGAATATATATTTGTGGAGATTTCAACTTTCTCATCTCCTCTCCTTTATGTACTTATCTACCGACCCCCTTACATACCATTCGATGACCTATTTGAATCTTCCCTTATCCAAATGGTTTCCTGCTATTCTAATATCATTATCTCAGGAGACTTTAATGTTAATATGGCATCTGAATCGTCAGATAGATATTTTCTCTCCAACCTTTTGTTCTCTCTGAATCTCTACCTAGTACCCTACTCTCCTACCCACCATACTCAATTTTCTGACACCTGGTTAGACCTCCATATTACAGACTCTCCTCTCAAAGTCCTTTCGTCTTCCCAGCACCCGGTCCCGTTCCTTTCTTCGCACGACCTCATCCAGATTACTTACAACCTACCCGTTAAATCCTTCTCTCCTAAAGTGATTTCTTATCGTAATTTGAACCTACTCTCCTACGAATCCCTTCAAAATGACCTGGAATCCTTCCATTGGGACATCATATATTCCTATAATTCCATAGATCCTATGGTTTCCGCTCTTACCTCAAATCTAAAATCCTTATTAGACTTACATGCTCCTATGATAACCCGAACCTTACGCCGCCCAACTGCGCCTTGGCTGACTCCTGAAATAAAGACAATGATGAGAAGACGGGAAGCAGCAAGACGCAAATTTCGTCGTACTCGCCTGCCTGCAGACTTTGTGCATTTTAAAGAATTTCGAAATGAAGCCCAGGTCGCAGTTCGGCGAGCTAAATCCCTCCATATCCATACCGCCCTCTCCAATGCTCCTGATTCCAAATCAAAATGGAAAATACTGCGTAAATTATCTTTCCCAGAATCGAATAACCTCACCACAATCCCAGTCACACCAGACGATCTTAATAATCATTTCACATCCTTTGCTCCTAACTCGCCATCCTTTACCGATATTGAACATCATAGCTTTAACCCAAATAGCTTTTTTTTTCTCTCACATCTCAGATGAGGAATTATTAACCACAATCCTAAAATCCTACACCAATGATTATGGACCTGATAACATCCCTGTAACATTAATAAAATCCTGTCTTCCGGTCCTCTTACCCATTCTTTATCATTTTTACAATTTTTCCTTGCAATATTCCATATTTCCTACCTCTTGGAAAACCGCTCTAGTCCGACCATTGAACAAAATCTCAAACCCCTCTTCTCCGCTTGACTTCCGTCCTATTTCACTCTGTCTAATCTTTCCAAGCCACTGGAACGCCTTGTGCAAACCCAGCTCTCAAATTTCCTAGAAGAAAATTCCCTCTTGAATCCTCTACAATCCGGCTTCCGAGCAGGGTATTCTACTCAATCCGCTCTCCTTAAAATAACTCAGGACCTCCAAACCGCCATGGAACACCAACAACTAACAATCCTTATCATTTTAGATTTTTTCAAAGCTTTCGACACCGTTGATCACAACATTCTCCTTTCCAAACTTAGAAATCTTCCTCTATCCAATAGTGCTCTGCGATGGTTCAAGTCCTTCCTTTCTGACCGTTCCCAGTACGTAGTGGTTCCAGGCCAAACTCCTTCCACGACTCTGCCTCTATCCTGTGGTGTCCCACAGGGCTCATCACTGTCTCCCACCCTATTTGCCATTTACATAAATGACCTTCCTCTCCTCATTGATCACTCCCAATATCATTTGTATGCCGACGATTTCCAAATTTACCTGTCCTTCCCACCCTCAGATCTATTACTAGCAGCCGATAAGCTACAAAATGATTTAAATAAAATTAGTCAGTGGGCCACAGATAACAAGCTAAAGCTGAATGCTAAGAAGACTAAGGCAATCGTAATAGGTTCAAGTCCGCTCCTTAAAACTCTCCCTCCCATTCCTACACTTTTGCTAAATAATGATCCAATAGAATTCCTTCACTCCATTAAAAACCTTGGAATCACTTTTGACCAAACCCTCTCCTGGAAAAACCATATTTCTGACATCTCCCGCCGCTCCTTCATCACTCTTTTTCTTTTTTTTTTTTTTAGAAACAATTCTTTATTGAACAATATTACAATCTGTCCAATTTAGGACATTTTTAATAGGGATAAAGTACAACATTCATACTGCATTCACACGATATATACAAAACAATAAATTTATATAATAATAATACAATATAAATAAATACAAAACAAAATCAATACAAATATATACAAAAGTCACTCATACCTATATACAATTCACAAGCATACAGCACGTGAGTGGAGAATCTAGCCAATGCTAGAACTCCAATATACATTTTACAAGAGGTCTCGAGGCCACTGCCGTTTCAACCTTCTAGGAGGATGGTAAGGATGTGTGGAGCTGGATAAGGATTGAGCTAGGGGATTAGGGTGATGGATAAGGTTCTGATGGAATTTAGAGAATTTTAATGGTATAAGGTCTAAAATAAATGGAATATTTAGGTCGCGGTGTAAGGTATGGTTGGATACATAATAAGGAGCATTAACTATTGTTCGGAGGACTTTTGATTGGAAGGATTGAATGCGTTTGATGTTAGAAAATTTAGCTGTCCCCCACAGTTCAAGTCCGTAGGTCCAGATAGGTTTCAGTACTGTCTTGTATATTAGCAGTTTGTTCTCGATAGATAATTTAGAATTTCTGTTCAGTAATCTGTATAATTGTCCAAATCGTCGATTAAGTTCTTGTCGTTTAAGTCTAGTATGCGGGTTCCAAGTTAGTCTTTTGTCCAGAAGGAAGCCAAGATACCGGACTGTGGCAGAGAAAGGAAGCGGAACGGAGTTAAAGAGAACTGGTGGGCAGGATTGTCTTCGAAGGGTAAAGGTGACATGTCTGCATTTGGATTGATTTAATTTGATTCTCCAGTTGTTACACCAGTCTTCAATTTGAGAAAGGTGTGTTTGGAGGCCTGTAGATGCAATTTCGGGATCTAAGTGAGAGGATAGGATAGCTGTGTCATCAGCGTACGTTGCTAGGAAGGTATTAGGGCAAAGAGGAATATCAGCCGTGTATATATTATAGAGGATAGGACCAAGGACACTACCCTGAGGAACACCGGATTCGACTGGATAATAATTGGAATATTCTGCACCACAACGAACTCGGAAGGAGCGGTTTGATAGATAGGATCGGAGGACTAGGTATAAGTATAGGGGTAAATGGTTTTTGAGCTTAAAAAGCAATCCCGGGTGCCACACCCGGTCAAATGCTTGCGTTATGTCCAGAAATGCACCCGAGCAGTACTCCTTGTTCTCAAGGGCAGAGGAAATATGGTCAACGACTCGGAGCCCTTGCTGAACGGTTGAATGTTGGGAACGGAATCCAAACTGATGGGAAGGAATAGTGTGGGATTCTAATAACGGTAATATTCGTTTGAGGAGGATTTTTTCAAAGATTTTTGAAAGGATTGGGAGTAGGCTGATAGGTCTATATGATGTCGTAGTGTTAGGAGGTTTACCTGGTTTTAGGAAGAGAATTATTGTGGAATGTTTCCATAAGAGAGGAAAATGAGTAGTGCGTAGAATGGAGTTGTAAATATATGTAAGAAATATAACGGCTTTAGATGGAAGCTGTCTGAGAATCTGAGGAGTGAGGAGATCGTATCCAGGAGATTTACGGAGTGCAAGTTTTCGGAGAAGATATTTGACCTCAGAGGGATTAACTGCTTTAGGAGGTAATGAAAGCGGGATTGGAGACTGAAGGAACTGTTCCACTACTGAAGTGTGGTTTGGATTGGATTCTGGATGAGGTGTGAAGACTTGGGAAACGTAATTGGCAAGTTCCTCGGCTTTGTCTTCATCAGACGCAGCCCAGGAACCATTACTACGACGGAGGGGATGGGAAATATGGTGGGATTTTAGAATTTTCTTGGTGATATTCCACAGGGAATTGTCACAAGCCGAAAGAGAAGAAAGGAAGGAACTAAAGGATTGGGAACGGAAGGTCGCCAACTCCCTCTTTAATTGTCTACAATAAAAGTTATAGGAGCGGCGATCTGTGGGGTGACGGGTGCGTTGCCATAAGGATCTGGATCGGCGTTTGGTGCGGATGAGGTCTATGAGGTGTTGTGGTAAATGATTTTGGTTATGATTTATCTGGGAGTCCTTCATCACTCTAAAGCGATTAAATGGCATCCGTCACCTCTTTCCTCTAGAAACCCGTAGGCTACTGGTTTCCTCCCTAATATTCCCCCACTTTGACTATTGCTGTACGGTGTTTGGAGGTGTCTCTGGAGATCTTGAGGAAAAACTAAAAAGGCTATTTAATTGTTTCATCCGATTCATCTTTGGGATCTCCAGAGACACCTCTGTCACTCGATTCTACGAAGAGTTAAAGTGGCTTTATCCTTCCTATCGTCGTAAGTACTTCTTGGCATCCTTCCTCTATCAAGTAATCCGATCCCGCCGTCCATCATACATCTGACCTCCTACTATTCAAATCACTCGAGCACGGCCTTCTGATTTGTATATGCCGCCCCATCGAACCGCAGCTTTCGACAGGTCTTTCATTGTCCGATCATCTTCCGTATGGAACTCTATCCCTTCTCATATCCGTAACTCGAATACCCTTCCAACCTTTAAATCCCGTCTATTCAATTACTTCCTATCCATTCAATTTCCAAGGAATCTCGACAATAACCAATTTTAAATGAGAATGTTCAAATAAAAAAAAAGAAAAAAAATAGAAGAAGAATAAAATAAAATAATAATGATAAATAAATAAATTTAAAAAATCACAGAAGCGTTAATATAGAAGTTATTTTTATTTTTTTTCTCCTGTTTTTATTTTTGTTTTTTTAATTAGATAGAAATTGTATATAATTATTTTTTGATCAAAGCTCTGCACAGGAACAGAAGGATAATTTTGTATTTTATTTTTTTTTATTTTTTTTTTTTAACTAACATCTAAATTAGTTTTATGTACATATATATATATATTTTTTTTGTTTCTCTCACTCGAACTGGAATGAGAAGTCGATTTATTCAACAGTTTGGTTTTATATGTTATCTTTGTCTTGTGTATTTATTTTTTACTTTATCACTGTATTTTTTTCTTCCATTATTACTCTAAGGCATCTAAGACTTTATTTACTTTCATATGTATTATTCTGAAGGGACTTGTCCCAGAATAAATAAAGAAATTATTATTATTATTATTATTATTATACGGAGTCGCAGTACCACACCAGTGGGCGTACCAGTGCTGACACTATCTGAGAGAGAAAGAAATTCATAATAAGTAATATTTCAAACAATTTTCTCTACAATGTTTATAATCATAAGTTAAATCTTAAATTTTAATTAGTATATATTAGTTGGCTAGATGTTCAAGATAAAAAATTGTGTTTATTTCATTCATTAAATCAGTAATTCCATGAGGAGGTAATTTCTTTAACATCACAGAATCAATGAATGGGTTCTCTCACTTTTTCAACAATGAAAATGTTTAGAAAATATTGTTTCCCAAATGGTCTTGCTTCATTTCAGATCCATAGTAGTCATTGATCTAATCTGTCATGCCAAACGTTCGTAGACAACCATCTTAGGTATGTAGCCATTGATTTGTAGAGGACAAAAGATGATCGACAGTAGCTGATGTAGAGGTGAGACAAAGGCATTAGGCGTATTGTCACCGCACGTGGGGTACATACAGTTAATTCAACAACGTTAATGCAATTCTCAGTCAGAGAAGATATGAAATACTAACAACAGTATTCAACTAACTTCGGTTTCAACAAACAAGCGGCCTGCTTTGTTTCCCGAACAATGTGGGCGCTGCTAATGCATAATGGCGACACTTTAAACATTGTCACTTTAACGCAATATCAATACAAATATACCACAGTGTGAAAAGATAAAATGTCTCAACAGAAACATGAATAGAGGGTCTCCAAGAGGGAACAAAAATCCTATTTGTATGTTTATTCATTTAACATCATTTTTATGCTACTGGGGCTAATCGGACAATGCTAAAGTGGGAGTCCTAATTTTGCCTATTCACGTCTGATTAGGATAGGGATCTTTAACGAGTACTTAACATCTCAAAGGCTCGGGACCACCGTTTTACGTTCTCTCTAATGGACAGCATAAGTTTTTTACTCCGATTAAAATAATCCTAGGGACACCTGCAAAGTTGGAATCTGCGAACACGGGCATAGAAAACTGTTATGCCAGCTACTAAACCACAGGAGACCTTACACTAATAATTATACAATATAATTATACACAACAAAACAAAACAGTGATGCCAAACTGAATTAGGTCGCTCCTATACACAGCGTACTTATCAATCGAATTTCATATTGTTTTATTTTAGTAGATTTATGAATTGTCTGTACAATTTTGTTAATCAATAATTTCATGGTATAGTATATTATATATCGCTATGTTAAATGGTCCTTTAAAACACAATTTTTACCACAAAAAATGTGATATTGAACATCTAAATGTCCAACAGTAACAAAGTAAAAGAAAAAATTGTGTAAAAAAAATAAGACAAGGTAAAGTATAGAAAATAAAAATACAATTAAAATAAATAAATTAAATTAGATAAAAACCTAGAAAACTTCTTGAAGAACTCGAATTGGTTGCAAAAGAAGTAGAGCTACAAATCAATAAACATAGACAGTTAACGTGTTTACTTTTAGGAAACTGGGTGTAGTTAGAAAATACGTCAAAATAGCTAACCACAACTTCAAAGCAGTGGAAAGATTTAAGTATTCAGGTGCACTAGTGACAGAAAATAATGAAATGGCGGATGAATTAAAAGCCAGGATGACAGTCGGGAATAAGTGCTATTTCGCAATGCGCAGGAGATTGAATTATAGAGAGCTGTCTCACTGAATGAGGACTATGCTGTACGAAAAAATCTGGTGCGGGCAACACACGACTTTCACATACCTCCGTTTCTAAAATCGATTAAAGAATTTTCAAGTACAGTAAGAGATAAAAATGAGTAAAACCATTAAAGAATTAATTAAGTGGAATTTCAATAGAAACATGTGTTTTATAAAAAAAATCTAATATATTACTATCTAAAATAATCAGTTAGTTTTATCGGCTGTACGGGACTGCTGTACAAACTCCGTAAATTCCTCCATCCAACATACTTCCTCATCCTCCAATCCTACCTCTCTGATAGAACCTTTAAAATCAACCACAATAGTTCCTATTCATCCACTTTTACTCAGTCTGCTGGTGTTCCTCAAGGCAGTATCCTAGGACCCATTCTCTACACAGTCTATACAGCTGATATCCCAACCCATCCTAACACATTCCTTTCTACCTATGCCGATGACACTTGCGTGCTATCAGTTAATAACGATCCTAGTATTGCCTCTCAAAACCTCCAATCCCACATCAGAGACCTTGAGGTATGGTGTCAGAATTGGAGAATTAAAATCAACTCCAATAAATCCCACCAGATTACCTTTACCCTTCGTCGTAAACCTATGACATCCTGCCCTACAGTGTCCTTTAATGATATTCCGCTTGTCCCTGTTGAACAGATCCGTTATTTAGGCCTCCTGCTTGACAAACGTCTTACATGGAATCCGCATACAAGACCGAAAAGACAAGAAACTGCTCGCCGATTTCGGTTACTTCAGCATTTACTTGACAGACGCTCTAACCTTTCTCTTTACTACAAAAGACTAATTTACATGACAATCATAAGGCCTATCTGGACTTACGGAGTTGAGCTTTGGGGCTCGACTAAATCATCAAACTCTTCCCGTATCCAATCCTTACAATCCAAAATCCTTCGCAAAATCCTTAACGCTCCTTACTTTGTCACCAACAAAATCATCCACAAAGACCTTAATGTTCCATATGTTGCTGATTTGGCCTGTACCAGGTATCACTCCTTCCATGAAAAACTCCACTCCCACTCTAATCCACTAGTTTCAATCCTTGCTTCCACTTCAATTCCTAACAATCCGCCGAGGCGTCTGAAAAGAAGATGGCCTTCAGACCTTCTTGTGTAGATTCACTACCAGAGTGCTGCCAAAGGGCAGTTGCTCTTCATGTTTTTTTCATGTGTATTATCATTGTAGCATATTTACTTGATGTATGAACATACAGTTGTAAATTTCAATAAATGAATTAAAATAAAATAGTTTTATCGGCTTTTCATCACTCTCTATTAACTTTTAAAAGCTTGTAATATAATATTTTTTCTAAAATCTTTAGCTTTCAAGAGGTATACCATACATGCATATTACTGTTCTTATGTTCAAAAACAAAAAATTGCAATAAAAAAATATTTTTCAGCTTTTTCTTTAGTTGGGTATCGAATGCATTCAATTTATATATGTACCTGTTTTTCATCAGTGATAACAAGATAATATAGTTATTTTTATAGAATCCACAATATTAAAGGTACTTTAGAAGAAGAAAATTTAAAATATCGGCATTTAAGCCCTATCAGACTATTTTAATCAGAATAAAACCTACATGATATTAAACCCCTATTCAATTTCACATCGATATAGCGAGTTTAATCAAAATCGTTGGAACCATTTTTGAGGAAATCATAAAAAGGTGTAATATGCATGGTGTAAAGTGGCTCTGTTGGTCAGCTGATTTTGTTGAAAAAGTGTTTGTAACATCTCGGGCGTATAGTTGCATTAAATATGAAATTTCAGTTTCATACAACTTTTCGTTTCCGCCCGGGAGTTAACACACATACACAGACCTTTTTGCGGGACTTTGTTATTTGGACTCAGGGGACTCTAAAACGTTTATTTCCTTTGAAAACTGGAACTCCAAAATTTTCACGATCGCGATACTTTCCCTTACTATATATAGTAAGTGGAAGTAAAAAGTAGTGAGACCTGTTGTTACGTATGGTTCCGAGACCTGGGTGATTTCTAACACTTCGGAACGGAAACTATTGACATGGGAAAGAAGAGTTCTTCGCGGAATTTATGGCTCAGCTTGCGAAGATGGCTAGTGGAAAATTCGTACCAACGAAGAGTATGTAAAACCAAATTTATACCCCATCGTGAGAGGAAACCAGATCCGATGGCTGGGGCATGTAGCCCGTATGCCCAGAGTATGTATTCCCCAACGTCTTCTCGAGGACCGTTCTGATGGTAGACGTGGTAGAGGAAGACAATGTCTTAGGTGGCAGGACGAAGTTGAGAACGTTCTAAAGAAGAAAGGCATTAGAAGATTGGCGTTTGCTTGCCCGGGATAGGAGGGAGTGAAGAAGAGTAATAAGAGAGGCCCGTGTCCTTGGAGGATCGTAGCGCCAGAAATAAATAAAAACCTAAACGCAATAAAATAAAAACCTAACTTGGTCTACTAGCTCTTCCCTTACCCGGATTCCTGGTAGTTCCCCGCTGCGGCAGCCGACAAGGGAATTAGTAGTAATCTTCTTGGTGGTCATGACAAAGGGGAGCGGAGGTGATATGGGAAATGACGGAGATAACCTTTATGATGGTACGTTAACTCCGTCATTTCCCATATCACCTCCGCTCCCCTTTGTCATGACCACCAAGAAGATTCTCATGCATTAGATATACAATTTCTTATTTGGAGAGATCGATATATCTATTCTACTTGGTGCCACATATTTTCCTGAGAGTGCACCACAATGAGATATATTAGAGTTTTTCTGACGAAAACTATTGGCCAGACAAGAAGCTCTAAATATGATTTTTCTCTCTAACCGTTGAGAAGCGGACTACGGGTCATATGAACTTTTTGTTCCTATTGAGGACTAGTATCTGCTCCCACAATATGACTGGACATTCTTAAGACACTCTACTTCGAGACGAGTTCGGTATTTGTTAAATCTTGGAATTCATGTAACTAATGACAAACAAAAACTTATAAACAGGTCATAAAACATTTTGAATGTGAGAACACAATGAAAGGGGGACTTTGCTGTGACTAATACCCGCACTGCAGATGATAAAGTAAGACTTTAGCATGACGCAGAGTCCTTAATAGAAGCTGGAGGCGACTCCCATCAGGCGGTAATGGCCCAAGATCAGGACCAAACGCTCTGACCTCTGTTTTAGTCTCTACGGGCCACAGGAGCAATTTGTCCTACTATGTCCGCCCTAATATCTAATGCTACCTTTGGGATTTCTGAAAGTCTTTGTCATGGATTAAGGAAGGTGCATTCATAGCAATTGAATTCTCCTGATATACTAACCTATAGTCTATGTCTAGTTGTTAAATTCAGTTGCTGTTTTCTCAAGTAATATACATATATTACATTACATGGAACATTCCTGATAGACCGCAGAACTATGAAAGTGACGTTTCCGACAATGAAGGTTATTTTTTTATTTATTTTTTACATTCACTTACCTATTAGTCCGGTCAAATTATGCCAAAAATCAGTAAGATTGTTTAAAGTATTATTAAAAAATGAAATTTGAAAGTTCTCCATCTTTCCCCTGAATGGAAAATATTTTATTCAAGGTCAAAGGTAAAAAAAATGAGTTTTTCGCGATTTTTAGCAAAACCATAAGTTTCATCACTACAATACCTTAGGAAAAAGTTGTAGATCATACAATTATCTATAAATAATGTTCCGATACTTCTTTTCCTACGAGCCACTGTTTTTGAGATATAACGATTCAAAAAGTTGTAATTGTCATATGCATGAGTACGCCACCTATATACATCTCTATAGTTGTAATATACGTTTCTATCGGTCATTGTAACTTACACTTTAATCTTATATATATTTATATATATATTTATATATATATATATATATATATATATATATATATATATATATATATATATATATATAAACATATACAGGTCAATCCATTTGAGATTGTCCAATTTTCATTAATTTTGTCACTCAACATATTTTTTATCTTGATTTTTTTTTCCCAGTTCTTCTCTATTATTTTCTGATTATATCCATGGATAGACATTTTTTCTGGCTTATACTTTAAGATTTGCAGCCATTTTAAGTGGTTGAAATCATGTGTTGGGGTTCCGATATATGTGCAATGTCAAGTACTCGTTAAAGGTCTCTATACTTATTAAATCTGGATAAGAAAAAATTCCGTCCGATTTGCCAAAGCAGCATAAAGTGGCGTTAAATTAATAAACAAACAAACATGTGTTGGTAAAATTTATCTAGATCGGGTAATTTTGTAAATATAAAATAAAAACTAACAATAAAATAAAGATTTGCTTTACATTTTGTGTAATCAAAACATATTACCTATAATGGTAAAGAAATTGGTTAAATAAATTCTCGATTTAGTGATTTAAAAGTCTATAAAAGAAAAGAGTTTCGTCTTTGATTATTTCTTTCTTTAATAGCTTTGTCATAGTCCTACTTGCTGTCAAAATTTCGATTTAAAGAACATAGTCCCTTGTTTTATTTGAATTTTGAAAAATGGCAAAAAATCTGTTTTTCAATATTTACACCTAAACATCTTGAAAAGGATTGAGATAAGATTTATGGAACTAATGCATATTATATACCCTTATGGTGTGTATAAGATACACAAATTTATTGACTGGGATTAAGCTGGTTGATCATAAAATTTTCTTCGCTAAAATGTTTTCTCTAAAATTGTTAACTCCTGTAATTTTGTATACTTCTGAACGAATCGAAGACCAGGATGACGAAGAGAGTACTGCCTATATTTTTGGTTCTTAAAAGACATTAGCAAAATAGCATACAAATCTTTAAATTAATACAGGAAATTTACATATGCGGCTAAAAGTTAGAAGGAAATCAAGTTCAGAAAGAAGTCTCACACTTTCTTGTATAGAGTTTTAAGTTAACTAATTGTTGAATTTTGAATTGAAATCACTCATCGCTATAGACATGTCCTCATGCCAGTCTGCGTCACTCATTCTGATAATTATCCTGTATACATGTATATGTATTCTTTATTGCTTTTTTGGTTTTGTCAATTACTGCATCTTACTGTGTACTGAGTTATGTTTCTTTATAATTGTTTATTATGAAATTCAATTTTGTATTTACATGCCTTAATTTTATATCTTGTATATATGAATTAGTATTCTCTATTTTGGGTTTCGTCAATAACTATTTATTACTTTTTACTGTTTTACTATTTCTTATAATTGTTCTTTTGTATTAATTGGGTATTATATATAATTCAATTTTGTAATTACATGCCTTAATTTTATATCCTGTGTACCTGTATATGTATTCCTTAAAGATTTTTGGCTTAGTCAATTACTGCTTCTTACTGGGTACTGTGTTACAGCTTCTTTATAATTGTATTTTTATAATGTTTAAGTATTATATTGTTTCTTGCTGTGTAGTGTGTTAATGTTCCCTTATAAAAATTATGTTATATTATTCAGTATTATTTATATTGTTTCCTATTGTGTACTGTGTTACTGTTTGTTATTGTACTTCTGTTGAATTGCCGTAGATGAACTTCTTTCCCATTTACGGTATTGCCTTAGTGGGATAGTAACTTCTACTTGCACTGTAGAATGTCTATATTTCATTTAAATAAAGAAGTTATTATATATATCAGAAGAAAGCTTAGTAGCTCATAAGCAAACTAATTTTCCTATTTGTTTGGAGATGAGCCAATCTTTTTAGGGTGCAGCTTTTTTAATTCTCGAACTGAAACGATGACCGCAGGTTTTCAATTTTTTTTCTAACTTCCATCACTGTAGAGTTATGTTTTTCTATTTAAATACCTTTTTAGCATTAAAAATAAACCATAAACCAATTATTTTTACATTTATCACCGTATAATAATTATATTTACCTGATAGCTCTTTCAGTTGTCAGTGTCAGTGCCCTGATAGCGAGGCACGAACCCAAAATGGTTTTCTATCATCAATATATTAATCAGGTTGCTAGGCAACGCGTTAACCCGCTTTGCCACCCCGCCCTCCTAAGGTCTATATTAATTATTATATATGAAATATACAGTAAGGAAAAGTATTGCAATCATGAAAAGTTTCGAATTTCGTTTTTAAACGAAAATAGCCGTTTTAAGGTCCCTTGAGTCCAAATGACTAAGTTCCGCAAAAAGCTCTAGGTGATGCGTCTGGTTTATTTTATTTATTTTTTCGTTCGAAGGCGAAAATCTTTAAAAGAAATAAGTAACCAAGTGGTACGGACACATGATCTTTTGAAAAGAAAAAAAAAATTAATTAGAGTGAAACAGACCTTAGGGAATCAGAAGATTGGACCCTGATACCACTAAGTAGTGCAGACACAGGTTCTTCTGACAAAAATAAAAAGATATTTAATAAAAGAGAAACAGACCTTAGGGAACCTGAAGGTTGGACACCGATATTACAAAGTGGTAGGGACAAAGGATCTTTTGAAAAGAAAAAAAAAAAAAAATTATTAAAGAGAAACAGATCTTAGGGAACCTGAAGATTGGACTCTGATACCACTAAGTACTGAAGACACAGGTTCTTCGGAAAAAATAAAAAGATATTTAATAAAAGAGAAACAGACCTTAGGGAACCTGAAGATTGGACTCTGATACCACTAAGTAGTGCAGACAAAGGTTCTTCTGAAAAGAAAAAAAAAAAATTATTAAAGAGAAACAGATCGGCCCGTACCAGTCCGTGAGTAGGATTCTACCCACTAAAGTCTGGGTGAGTGTGTATCTAGCACGAAAATAAAAAGGTGGGTAAATATAAAATTTCTTAATTAATACAACTATATGTCCTAGATGTCACAGCAGTTTTTTTTATCTGAATAGCCACTGAATTTTTATTACTTTTTTTCGAATTTTCTCAAGAACGGCTTTAAATATTTTGTTTAAACTCGTTATATCGATGTAAAATTTAATTGACTTTAATTTCATGTAGGTTTTATTCTGATTGGAATATTCTTGTTTAAATGGCGAATTATAAATTTTCTCTCTCTGAAGTACCTTTAATTTTGTAAATTCGAAAAAAAAAATATTGCCTTATAACCATTGAAAAGAAAGAAATTTGGAAACTGACTAAAGAAGAAAAGACCAAAGTTCTTTAGTTGTTGGTTTGGGTATTGAGGCGTAAAACCAGAAGTCCATCAACGCCTAACTTCTATCAAAATAAAAAAATAAATTTAAACAAAATTGAATAAATACAAAAAATAAATAATAATAATATATATAATAGCTGTTGGGCCTTGATAAAGTTTTGCAGTAATTTGATATTATGTTCGTCATTGCTCAGTAAGTTAGCTCAGGTCTTATTCCTCATCTGTTTAAATATGATTGGTAAAAAAGGGCTTATATAGTGTTATTTCTTCTACTATCAAGGGCCGCACTAAACGGTGCAAGTAGGGAAAGTTAAATATGAAAATGTTTGATAATTTGATGTGATGATCGCAATAGTGAGTTATCATGCACTTTTACATACTTTCAACGTATTATAATAAAAATATAATAACCGTATTTGCAATAAAACTGTATCTTTTTTTCTTTACTTTTATTACAAATAATGTTTAATTTCTTAGAATGGACTTTCTACATTTAAAAAACATGTTTTCAAAACGTGTATATTGCAATTGTTTGTTTTGATATAATTCTATTGATTAGTTTTTGTTGTTTTCTTCAAATAAAAATTACTGGATTTATTTATAAGTAATATTCGATGTTATTTTCTGAATTTATTGAGAAAAAATATGCCTTCCTCCCTTCTATTACTTCTGTGATCCCTCACGCGTTTACGTATTTTCAGAAGAGAGTGAAAGAGAAAGATTTTAGAAAAAATATTATCTGATACAAAAAATTGTAAAATGTTATTTTACGTTAAAGTGACGGAATAGGGAATAAACTTATAACTGATTAACAATTTAATATAGTTACATTATTTAATCTAAATCATATGATTCCAACAAAAATGAAATCACGTTTTATTCAAATAAACTTAAAATATTTTTACTTTCACTTACTATATATAGTAAGGGGAAGTATCGCGATCGTGAAAATTTTCGAATTCCTATATTAGTTTTTGTTGTGTTTTTTTTCAAATAATAATTAATGGTATTACTAGATTTATTTATATGTAATATTCGATGTTATTTTCTGAATTTATTGAGAAAAATATGCCTTTCTCTCTTCTACTACTTTTGTGAGCCATCGCGTGTTCACGTGCTTTCACGTATTTTCACCAACCTCTTCTCTCGCCGTATGGCCTAATGTACAATAGACATTTTTTGACTTATAAGGTAAGATGTATATTTAATGAATAAAAAATAGTTCATCAGGAAACAAACATTATATGAAATTGTATTTATTGAATCGCAATATCACAACCTTACGTGAAAATAATAGATATGTTTTATACCAAGAGAACGAGGAGTTGATATGAAGATCCTAAGATAAAATGCTCAGGTAATTCAGTTTCATCGTCTGTCGGAGGTAGCTGTTAGATTAATTAGACAAATGCGTTGGAAGGGACGGTTTCTTAACATCATTAAGTAGTGCTATACTGAAAGTCGTAAACAATGTTTTTTATATGGTGTCGTTGTCGGAGCTTTCATTGGATGGGAGGAGTCAGTTCAGCCACTGAGCCTATCTCACTTGATGACAAATAAACTTATATAGAAACAAGCCTATCTCTCTATGGAGAAACAATGAGCAAAACATTCATTGGGAGCGTTGCCATCAACAAACCCTGTTGACAAGGAACTTGATGAAGTGTTCACTGGAGGCAGAGTTTTTTGTCATAAGAGCTGACAATATATCATCTTTCGACGCTCCACACTTCTTGCTGCGTTTCTTCCCAGCCCGTACCTCTTCTTGTTGTGATAATAAAAAAAATGTCCTACCTTGAGTAGCCAAAAAATGAGCAGGTATCTTTATAAATATAAGGGAAAATATCGAAACTACTGGTGAGTCACCAATGCTTGGCTCGGGTGCAATATGAATATCACCATATTCATATTATGGTGATATTCATATCAATGATATCAATGATATTCAACGACACCTCGTTGATGTTTAAAAATGCACTCTGTGACCTTTTTAGAGTTTATCTCATAAACCAAGAACAGAAAAAGAATCTTGAGGACGCACTACACTGTGAGAAAAAATCTGGTGCGGGCAACGCACGACTTTCACTTACCACGACTATTAAAATTACTTCCAAAATTATTAACTATACTTCAATTTAAAAAATCTGGTGCGGGCAACACACGACTTTCACATACCTCCATTTTTAAAATCAATGAAAAAATTTTCAAAGACTGTTAGAGATATAATTGATTGTTAGAGATGGAATAGAAATTTAATTTATATAGAAACACGTGTTTTATTAAAAAATGTATTATATTATTATCTATACTAATATTATAAAGCTGAAGAGTTTGTTTGTTTGAACGCGCTAATCTCAGAAACTACTTGTTCGAATAGAAAAATTCTTTTTGTGTTGGATAGTCCATTTATGGAGGAAGGTTATAGGCTATATAAAATCACGCTGCGACAAATAGGACCGAAGAATCAGTCGAAAATCTGGGGAAAAACGGGGAATATTTGGGAGAAAAAAAACCTTGCTTCCCAATGATTCCAAATGATTTACCTTTTATTTTTAAATAATTCAATTTCCCGTTAATTTATATTTTTCCATTTAAACACATAGGCATAGATTTACGTCGAGATCGGGTTGCGGAGAAAATCAATATGTTCTTCTGCCTCAAGAAAATAAAACTAAAAATGTCATTTACGCAGAAGTACTTTAAAATATATTCTTTTAAAAACTTCTTAATAGCCATCATAATAACAGAAATTGATGCAGACGAAGTCACTTTAGAATATATCGAAGAAAAAGTGACATGTACTAAGAAGGTTTAAATTTGGGTGATAAAATTCCCGTTCTGGGATACGCCGATGATTTGGTACTGCTAAAGGAAAACACGGAAACTAAACAACTAAATACAAGTCCGTTAGTAAAAACCGGTAAAGAAATAGGACTCGAAATAAATACCGATAAGACGAAATATATGATTTGTAGCAGAGACGGTGGCGATCATTGTGATATTGACATATCAGGGTATACTTTTGAACACGTAGAGAAATTTAAGTATTTAGGTTCAATGATAACGAAAAAAAAAAAAAAAATCCAGGAGAAAATAAAGTCCTGGTTAAACGCGGGAAATGCTTGTTATAATTCAGTTGTGAAATTACTTAGTTTCTGTCTAAAAACTTAACGGTTAACATTTTACAATTTTTTGTATCAGATAATATTTTTTCTAAAATCTTTCTCTTTCACTCTCTTCTGAAAACACGTAAACGCGTGAAGGATCACAGAAGTAATAGAAGGGAGGAAGGCATATTTTTCTCAATAAATTCAGAAAATAACATCGAATATTACTTATAAATAAATCCAGTAATTATTATTTGAAGAAAACAACAAAAACTAATCAATAGAATTATATCAAAACAAACAATTGGAATATACACGTTTTGAAAACATGTTTTTTAAATGTATAATAACACGTTGAAAGTATGTAAAAGTGCATGATAACTCACTATTGCGATCATTACATCAAATTATCAAACATTTTCATATTTAACTTTCCTCTACTTGCACCGTTTAGTGCGGCGCTTGATAGTAGAAGAAATAACACTATATAAGCCCTTTTTTACCAATCATATTTAACCAGATGAGGAATAAGACCTGAGCTACCTTAGTGAGCAATGACGAACATAATATCAAATTATTGCAAAACTTTATCAAGGCCCAACAGCTATTATATATATTATTATTATTTATTTTTTGTATTTATTCAATTTTGTTTTAATTTATTTTTTTATTTTGATAGAAGTTAAATATAATAAATAAAGGCGTTGATGAACTTCTGGTTTTACGCCTCAAAACCCAAACCAACAACAACTAAATAACTTTGGTTGGTCTTTTCTTCTTCCATCAGTTTCCAAATTCATACGACTTGTATATTCAGCCGTTTCTTTTCAATGCTTATAAGACAATATTTTTAATTTTTTCGAATTTACAAAATTAAAGGTACTTCAGAGAGAGAAAATTTATAATTCGCCATTTAAGCCAAAATATTCCAATCAGAATAAAACCTACATGATATTAACGTCAATTAAATTTTACATCGATATGCATTTTTAGCATAGTATTAAGTGGCTATTAGGATAAAAAAAAAACTGCTGTGACATCTAGGACATATAGTTGTGTTAATTAAGAAATTTCATATCCACCCACCTTTTTACTTTCACTTACTATATATAGTAAGGGGAAGTATTGCGATCGAGAAAATTTTCGAATTCCAGTTTTCAACGGAAATACACGTTTTAGGGTCCCCTGAGTCCAAATAACCAAGTCCCGCAAAAAGGTCTGTGTGTGTGTGTGTCTGTGGTAACTCCCGGGCGGAAACGGTAAGTCCTATGAAACTGAAATTTCATATTTAAGACAACTATACGCCCGAGACGTGACAAAACTTTTTTCATCAAAATGAGCCTACCAGAAGAGGCACTTTATACCATGCATTTTGCACCTTTTTTCGATTTTCTCAAAAACGGTTCCGACGATTTTGATTAAACTCGCTATATCGATGTAAAATTTAATGGGCTTTAATATCATGTAGGTTTTATTTAGATAAAAATGGTCTGACAGGGCTTAAATGCCGATATTTTAAATTTTCTTCCCCTAAAGTACCTTTAATTTTGTAGATTCAATAATAATAACTAGATTATCTTGTTAACGCTGATGAAAAACTGGTAAATATATAAATTGAATAAATTCGATACCCAACTAAAGGAGAAAACAGAAAAAATATTTTTTTAATGCAATTTTTTGTTTTTAAACATAAGAGCAGTAATATACATGTATGATATACCGTTGGAAAGCTAAAGATTTTAGAAAAATTATCATCTCATACACAAGCTTTTAAAAGTTAATAAAGAGTGATGAAATGAACATAAAACTAACTGATTATTTTAGATAATAATATAATAGATTTTTGAATCAAACACATGTTTCTATAGAAATTTAATTTAATTAATTCCTTAATAATTTCGCGTATTTTTTAACTGTATTTGAAAATTCTTTCATTGATTTTAAAAATTTAGGTAAGTGAAAGTCGTGTGTTGCCCGCACCAGATTTTTTTTAACTCTAACTCTATTTGAAAATTCTTTCATTGATTTTTCAAATTGATGTAAGTGAAAGTCGTGTGTTGCCCGCACCAGATTTTTATTTTCGTGCTAGATACACACTCACCCAGACTTTAGTGGGTAGAATCCTACTCACGGACTGGTACGGGCCGGGCCTTCTCGTTTCTTTTGAAGATTTTCGCCTTCGAACGCTAAAATACATAAAATAAACCAGACGCATCACCTAGACCTTTTTGCGGAACATTTGGACTCAAGGGACTTTCGTCTATTTCCGTTCAAAAACGAAATTCGAAACTTTTCATGATTGCAATACTTTTTCTTACTGTATATTTCATATATAATAATTAATATAGACCCTATGAGGGCGGTGTGGCAAAGCAGGTTAACGCGTTACCTAGCAACCTGATTAATTAATTGAAGATAGAAAACCATTTCGAGTTCGTGCCTCGCTGTGAGGGGCTTTTAACTCGGACTAAATCCTCCGCCCTCTACCCTTGGCGCGCGAGGAAAAAAAAAAATTTATATTGGTAAGTGAAAGTAAAAATGTATTATTTATCTATCAGCGATGAATTTCTAATTTTTGTTTATAGTTACAAAAATCGTCTCTTTCAACGAATCTAGTGAGGACTCCTTTAGGAGAATGGACCAATCGACTATAAATTAGGTCGATAGCACGAAAGACAAGTTTGTTTTCCAGCCTCTTGGTCTCCCGGGAAACATTAGAAGAGGCACACAAACTCTTGGGAGAGAACCCTCTCCAAACAGGAAAATTGGCTAGTGTACTTGTAATTCCACAATAGGATGTAAATTTAATTATCTCGATATATATATATATATATATATATATATATATATATATATATATATATATATATATATATATATATATATATATATACATATACACACACATATATATTAGCGTAATTACATTCAATTAAATTTAAGATAAAGTATGTTTATCAGATATAAGAGCAAAAAAAATTATACAAATCCCTTCTCCTTCTTATCACAGTGAATTTTTTGATTTAATATATATTAATTAATAGGAGAATATTACAGCCCTCTCAATTGTATGGTCTCCATAGGCGGAATTCCTCTGAGTCGACATTTAGGCAACACGTAGCATGCTTCGATGTCGCATGCCACACTCAATCTTTCTATAGGAGGATCACAGAGCGACAAGAAATGTGTCTCCTTGCCCCATGCTAGTGTTCCAACGCTCAAATTTATGCTTTAATTGTGGATTACCATAACTCTTTCGAGTTATGGAGTAATAAAATCACGGAATACATAGATGTAAGAATAAAAAACGACAAACTGAAAGAGCAATCAGGTAAATATAATTATTATACGATGGTAAATGTAAAAATAATTGGTTTATTTTTAATGCTAAAAATGTATTTTAATAGAAAAAAATAACTGTACAGTGATGGAAGTTTAAAAAAATTAAAAACCATCATTTCATCATCGTTTCATCGAGAATTAAAAAAGTTGCAGCCCAAAAAGAGTGGTTCATCTCCAAACAAAAAAGAAAATCAGTTTGTCTATGAGCTACTAGGCTTTTTATTGGACGTCGATGTACCAAAGTCAACTATTCAGATATTTTTTAAAAAATCAAAATACAGACATTCTACATAACAATTATTCAGATCTTACATGTTGAAGTGTTCCCTCCTTTGTTGGGCGCCATGTAACAGGTCAGGTTCTTAGAGAAGACATTCTTTATTAATAAACAAACGTAATTTATTATTTGAACAATTAATATAAACAATGAGTGTAACCTCTCTGTTATTACTCTTCAAAACGAAAGTCAAAGACATGGTTTCTCATATAATCATGTTACGCTTGGATTTTGTAAAAAACCCTTAGTTTTCGAAATCTAGTAAAAGAAAAAAAACAGAAAATGTACTAAATGTTTTGCAAAAAATGGAAAAAAAAATCTGATTCAGCGACCCAAAAAACATTAACGGTGAAAAAAATTAAAACTGAATCAAAAACTTCCCCATGAAAATTTTAATACGCCTAGCGTCTATCCCTAGTTCTGTGATTCCCTCAAACATTAAAGGAATCACAGAACCTTGCATCATATTACCTTCCTTCCTTCCTGCTCAGCAGAAATTCTAGACAGGTCAGTTAAGGTTCCCAAGTCTTGTCAATACACCACAAAAATCTGTATCTCCACACAATTGCCATGTAAGATTTTTCTTTCTGAAACAATATTGTAACTCTTATGTTGTTAGTTTTCATGCAACATTGATTTTAGTAAATGATTACATTTATGTTGGATGATAATACCCTTTTGTTTTTTTTAGAAGTAATCATTGCTAGTTAAATATCCCATTAGTAATAATTTAGATAAGTAATTAAACAGTTTATAACTATTAAGCTGTTTGAAAAAATTGAAGGACAAACCATAAAAATATAGAGTTACTAAACAAGCGTTATTATATGGTATTTACATTATTGCTGAAATACATGAAATTTGCAACTTCATTTTTAATAGTAATTCCGAATTTGATTGAACGAAATTTATATTTTTTTTAATTTCGTGAATCATTTTTTTTAAGATAATTAAATCCAATTTTTACATCTTGATTGTCCTTATAATTTATTCAATTGAAACATTATATAGCATTTATCCTTTACATTGTCGTTACCCTATTATAATGTAAGTTAAATTTAGTAATTTAACACCCGATGCTAAACTCAAATTTAAAGTAAAATAATAATGAAAGTGCCAGAATTTAAAATTGACAACCATCAACATCTTATATCTGTCAGTAGTTCAATCCAGTTGACCCTCAACATTAGATGGTTATACAGGGTGTTACATGGTTAATTGGGCAGACTTGAGGATTGAATTAACCTCTAAACAAGAAAAAAAATGTTCTTTGGGGATGTACCCGTAAACGCACAGTTAAGGAGCTTGAGTCTAGAATGTTTTTCAGGCTTTATCAGCTTCTAGCTTGAATAGAGGGTGTAGGATGTTAATAATAAGGATGTGTGTTGGGTTTAAATATTAATTAAGGGCCTTAAAATAAAAAATCACGTGCGGGCAACACATGACTTTCACTTACCACCGTTTTGAAAATCGATTAAAGAATTTTTAAATACAGTTAGAGATAAAAATTAGAGAAACCTAATATACTATACATTTATATTACTGTTCTAAAAACAAAAAAATTGCATTCAAAATTATTTTTTCAGTTTTCTACTTTAGTTGGATATAGAATCTGTTCAACTTATATATTTACTTGTTTTTCATCAGTAGTAACAAGGTAATATGGTTATTTTTATAGAATCCACAAAATTAAAGGTACTTTAAAGGAAGAAAATTTAAAATATCGGTATTTAAGCCCTGCCAGACTATTTCAATCACAATGAAACCTACATGATGTTAAAGCCCATTAAATTTTATATCGATATAGGGAGTTTAATCAAAATCGTTAATAGGTTCAAAGTGCATGGTATAAAGTGGCTCTTGGTTGATACGCCGGTTAGTTGATTTTGTTGAAAAAGTTGCTGTAACATCTCGGGCATATAGTTGTCTTAAATATGAAATTTCATATCAATTACTATTATAGAAGAGTAATTTTAATTATGAATGTATTATTCGGAACAATGAAATTTCAGTTTCTTAGGACTTTTTGTTTTTGCGCTGGACTTACCACACACACAGGCCTTTTTGCGGGACTTGGTCATTTGGACTCAGGGGACCCTAAAATGTGTTCAAACCTGGAATTCGAAAATTTTCACGGTTGCAATACTTTTTCTTACTATATATTTCATATATATATATATGTAAGTGAAAGTAATAAAAAATAGTTGGAGATAAGTGCAGTGTTTTCAGAAAAAATCCATATAAGACCATTGATGCATAAATGGAAAAAATCATTAATAAAGAATTTTTAAATGTATTAATTAAGTAGTCAAAGCCTAAATAACTTATACCAATGAATATCCTCACACCCTGAATGTGTTATTAGTATTCATTCCAACATAGGATTTTGTTATTTGTTTTTAAGATCTTAATAACAAATTTTCAGGAGACTTGTCTTAAGTTGTGTGCTCATGGCACATGATAGTGCCTATTAATGTCTTAACATTCAAGCAACTCTCATACATTCATTCCCCATGATTATGTTTAAATTGTACTGTTTGATCATAAGAAAAAAACAGATATTTAGGATCTCAGTTTAGTTATCTCCAGGTCTAATGACACTAATTTCAATTGCTTTGAACCAATTCTTCTAGAATTTAATGACTTATAACTTTTATTCCTAAGATTTTGCTGAAATACTGATTTCTGAGAAGTGAGAAGCTGATAATAATGCATGAAAAACATTTTTGAATCAACATTAGATTTTCTAATCTAGCTTCATAACTGCATATATCAGGACTCATGTCCATAGCACTTTTTTTTTTCTTATTTGAGGTCCTCAATTCATTCCTACAGTCTGGCCACTTAACCCTCAAACACCCTGTATATAAGCCTAAAAAAACCAAAAACAACTAATGCTGGGAGGAATTAAGAAATAAGAGTTCAAGGAATTCAATAGATACTCAAATTTTACCAAATTTATATCCCAAAATAAATAAATGAATGTGAGCTATTTATTATTTCTATTAAGGTTTTTAAATTGTGTCCATATTTTATCAAGAGTTAATCATAGTATAACCTTAGAAAAGTAACTTAAAATGTTCTTACTCGGGCCAAAGTCATGCAAATAAAGTTTTTTTTTGTTTTGTTTTTTTGGACTTAAAATGGCCTTATAGGCCATGCAAATATCATTTCCTTCCAACATTGCCCACACATTCCCATCTATTCTCACTTCTTCTTCATTCTCTCTCTGTTTCTCGCTCCATACTCTCTTTGGCCCTTACTCACCTCTTTGGCACCCAAAAGGACATTTATCTTCCCTGATTTTCCCCATATTAATCTCTATTGAGACGATCCTGATTAGAGATTCACAATTTCACTGTTTCTTTCTTTATCTGCTGAATGTACCACCGGCCCCTTTATATTCCCACGTTTTCCCAAATATTTCCTTATTTATTTTGCTCAGGCTCATCCTTACCACATGACTGTAGAAACGTAGCCTCCTTAACCTAATGTCCGTTTCCAGGTCATCCATTTCTTTGTATAGTTCTGTTTTAGGCCTCAGCCTATATCCCTCCAGTAACTTTACTGGCCCAGAACTCCTCCTCGAGATCTTTCTCTCTATTCCCAAAAGTTACCTTAAGCTAGGAAGAGAAGCTGTCTCCATTCCATACTGAACGACCGGTTTGACAACCATGTTATAGTGTTTTATTTTTGCACTTATTGAAAGACCCTTTTTACAGTATAGGTTACTGGTGGTAAAGCTGAATCTTTCCATCTTGACCAGCCTCTCCTCCATACCCTTTCTCTCCGACCCCTTGCTATATATGATTTCCCCTAAATACTTGAAGCTATTTATGGTCCTGATTTTCCCATACTTTAGTTTAACTTTTTTTCCCTAAAGTATATAGAAGGAAGCGTGCATTTACAGTCGACTCAAAGACTCTTCTTGTAATTTTGAGATAACATTAACATGTGAAAGCTTTTTGTACTGGTCATTCAGTAAGGTCTTCCAATGTCTAATTAATCTGGAGATCTCAAGCAAGTTTTTTGCTCCTCTGACCATCCTTGTGGTCATCATACCATCATATTTAATAAATCGATTTAAGTACATGGCCTAGAACATATTGTAAGTTCTTTAAAAGAGGTTGTAAATGATATATCATGTATTATTTTTTCAAAGCTAGATTATGAGCAGAATAGTTCTTGATTTCATTTGAGTGAATGATAATGAAATATGTGAGGTGTGAAGATTTGATTATGTTGATATTAAAATTATGATAAATATTAAAAAAGAAGTTTGTTTAATGGAATGTGGAATTTATTTTTTGGTTATAAACAACTAATTTTCTTAGACCAATCCTTTTTTTCGTGTCTTAGCAATACACTGTTTACTATATTATTACTTCCACTTATCTATATATGAAATATATAGCAAGGGAAAGTATTGTAATGGTGAAAATTTTCTAATTCAAGTTTTCAATGGAAACACATGTTTTAGGGTCCTCTGTGTCCAAATATCCTGTGTCCCCATGTGTGTGTGTGTCTACCATGAAAACAAAGAGTTGTATGATGCTGAAATTTCATATTTAAGACAACTATACACCCGGACACTGGAACTTATTCACCAAGATTGGCTGACTGGAAGATCTACTTTATACAAGGAATTTTGTACCTTTTTACCATTTTTTCAAAAACAGCTACTGATTTTGATTAAACTCGCTGTTTCATTGTAAAATGTAATGAGGTTTAATATTATGTTAAATATTAATGTGTTTCATTCATTTAAATAGTCTAAAAGGGCTTTAATGCCGATATTTTAAATTTTCTCCCTCTAAAGCACCTTTAATTCTGTTGATTTGAAAAAAAAATTAACCTTTCAATTATTTTACGATTGATAAAAAGTGGCTAACTATAAATTTGGAGTTAAGTGAAGGTGGTGTGTTGCCCGCACTAAATTATTTTTTCTATTAAGATTTTACTATCATAACATTACCTAGAAGATGACTTCATATTTCATCAATTTACGTCTCATGTTTTTACTGTATAGAACATGTTTTCAGCTGTAACAAGAAAATATATAATTTGCTTATTTTAGGTTTCACCATAGTTTTGTTTATGTATCACTTCTATATCAATAGCTAGAATTATATCTATGAATATAAATATATAATGAGTTAGTAAAAGATCCTTTTTTTTTTCTTTCAGATGATAGGAATAGCATCAGCTGTTGTTACTGTTGTAGGTAAGGTGACTACGGTTCTTTGTCCACCTCTTACAGCTACAGTTGCAAACATGTTGGGCATAGCACCGACTGGTATAGTAGCAGGAGGAATAGTCGCTACAGCTCAATCATCTGTCGGGAATATTGCTGCTGGATCTATCATTGCCTCACTTCAAAGTGCAGCTATGAGTCCTGGTGCAGTTATATTTAGTTTCGCATATGCAAAAATGTTTGCTGTTGTTGTCATGCTTATCGCAGCAGTTAAAAAATTGTATAGATCTAGTTTTTTCTAGCTCAATCATCTTTCAGAAATATTGCTACTGGAACCATTATTGCAGTACATTTTTTATACCCTCTTTAAAGTGCAGCTATGACGACTCCAAGTGCTGTTATAATTAGTTACACTTGTACAAAAATAAATTTTTCTTGTCGTTATGCTTATCAGAGTAGCTAAAAATAACTGATTCTTGTGTCCTAGATTTAAAAATTACTTTTTCTGTTATTGTTTTACATGTTGACGATATTAAAGCAAAGCTTTCTTAAATGTTTACATTACTGTTTCTAACAATAAACAAGCATTAATTAACAGTTTAAAATTTACTTTGAAATAAACCTAATTATATTAAATAAAGTATATGTAAAGCCTAGGTAAATCACATTAATATTTTTTTATAATCATCCATTTTTTGTATGAGTGAATTAAAAACAATAATATTTTTCATAAAATCTTGTACGTCATAAAATTATTTTAAATATAAAATTATGTGAAAACAACTCACTGCTTTCTTTGATCCATTTCTGTATTGACATTGTACTTTAATTTTCTGATTGTAATAAAATTATATTTAAATACATAGGATAAGTTTGTTTAGAAATACTGGATAGTGTTGGGCTACTGATTTTCACTAAGTAGTAGTTTCTCAGCAAGAAACCATTCCAATTTTTTTTTTTTTTTTTAAATATAATAGTTTAGGTGAACAATTTAGAATACCATTACCTCAGTTTCTATAAAAGAAAATTCAAAGGAAAAAAAATCAATAATTCCAGTAATGTTGTATTCAAACTCATTGGATGTTACTGGATTACTAGAATAAATTACCATTTATTGCAGATAACCAGTACCCTCTGCAACTATTGGAACCAGCACTTTCTACTTTTCTTCTAAAATAAAACAAAGTGTTTTTTTTTGTTTTGTTTTTTTTAATTAAAAAAAGTTATGGTTTATTAATTCTTCTTCCAAAAGCAACTTGGTGGTCCACAGATCTATCTTTGTATTATAAAGGATCTTTTTTTTGTGAAACAAAACTTGATAATATCATTCACTCCATAAAGTTCCAGACCTAGGGTTGTACACTCCTTGAGTTGTTAGTTTGTTTTTAGATGAACAAAAAAATTCTATTAAGTATCATCTCTGGTATACATTGTTAAGATAATCAAATATTGATGAAATTTTATGAAATGTGACTTTTGTAGTATGATTAGCAGATTCTGTGAGTAATTATTTAGCAATAGATATTTCTATTTTATTAAACCAATAGTTTATATTATTTCCTTGTAGCAAAATAATAAATTATTCCCTATTTGACTTATGTCAACTTTATTTGATAACCAGAGATGATTTAGAAGAGGCAGATAAGAAGGCAAGGAAGTAAAGTCAATATTTTGAAACTAAACAATTATTACATCTGACTTCAGAAGTGTAAGGATTAAATCACAGGTCTAAATACTACTCTTATCAACTTAACCACCTAATATACAACTTCTAAAAATTAAACACGAGTAAAAAGCTCAGCGCACTCAGTTTTAGCTACAACTTATCTGATTTATTTTATTAATTTCTGTTTTATTTTATTAATTCTGGTCATTTTTGTGTCTAAGGTCACGGGTTCATATCTAGCAGATAGCCCTAGGATTTTTCAAAAGTGAGTAAAGTGAAAATCCTTTGGAGAGGGCATATTGATGGTGGGCCTGAGCCTATGCAATGTCAGCTGTTCGTTTAAGATCTCCATCCTGATTAAACCTAGGCAAAATCTAGGACTAGCACTGTAGCTTAGTCTGATAAACCAGAGCAGTATAAATTGGTATAAAATGAATAAACAAACTTTTTGTCCAAGGCTTTTCTGGAGCAAACTTGAAGTAAAGGGCCTAGCCAGATAAGCATGTGAAATCTGCCCCTGGGTGTATTAGAACCAAATTTATACGATTGAGTCACACCTATGAGAAACAAGCTTATGCAAATTTTTATACCCTTAATCCTAATGGGAGGGAAGTTATGGAGGGGGAAGAAAAAACAAAAAAAATTGTTTTCTCCTGAACAGCTCAACAGATTTTCACGAAAAAAATATATGTTATGGAATTTACAAATAGGTTTCAAAAAATTTTATTTTAAATTTTTTTCCCCCGAAAATGCTGGTCAAAAATTTTTTTTGAATTTTTCAAAAAAATATTTTCTGGTTATGATGGTTTGGTACACCTGAAATTTTTCGTTACTTTATTTCATTGGATGGTCCTCCATAGCATATATTTTTTTTCAATTTAATTGCAAGTGTACCCCACGGTGAAAAATATAAAAAACAATTTTTTCTCCTGAATGGATCAACCGAATTTCACGAAAAAATTATATGTTAATGGTTTTCTAAAAGAGGTTCATCATCATCATCAATCCGGCGCTACAACTCGGTGACGAGTCCTGGCCTCCTCCATCAGCCCTCTCCAGTTATTTCTATCCTGTGCAGCCGTCATCCAGTTTCTAACTCCCAGGATATCTCTTGCATCTGCTGTCACACCATCTGTCCATCTAAGTTTCGGTCTTCCTCTTCTTCTGATGCCGTGTAGAGGTTCAGTCATAACGGCCTTAGGGATCTTCTCATCCTCCATTCTTGCCACGTGACCAGCCCACCGCAGTCTGCCCAGCTTCAAGGTCATAACGACATCATTGTTCTTAAAACCTGTATAGAGTTCATCATTGGTCCGCCTCCTCCAGTGTCCATTGAGATGAACTCCTCCGAAAATTCGTCGAAGTACTTTTCTCTCAAAGACTTGTAGGTCATGTTCAGTTCTTTTACTAATAGCCCATGTTTCTGATCCATACAACAGGACTGGGCGAACCAACGTCTTATATAGATGGAGCTTAGTCGGCCTGTCTAGGAGCCGGGAGGTGAACTCTCTTCGGAGGCCAAAGTAGCACCTGTTTGCCATCAAAATTCTTCTTTTTACCTCCACTTCTGGTGCATTATCTTGCGTTACCAGAGAACCCAGATAAGTGAACTGGGCCACTTTTTCGAAGTTAAAGGGGCCAACATTGATGGTCTCACCGGGTAGGGGTTCTTCTCCTGTTGCCATGTACTTTGTTTTCCCCGCGTTTACCTCCAGTCCAAGCGTTCTGGCAGCCTCCATTAGGGCCAAAAATCCTTCTTTGACAGACTGCAACGACCGTCCTATGATGTCAACGTCATCCGCGTAAGTTAATAGCTGGATCATATGATTGTAAACGGTGCTATTTGTTTGGATACCAGCGTCCCTCACAGCTTTCTCAAGTGCCAAGTTGAACAATAAGCATGCTAACGCATCTCCTTGGCGGAGCCCTTTCCTTGAGGAGAACTCTTCCGTTCGATGCCCACCTACCTGCACTGTACACTTCACATCCCTCATGGTCATCTTTATCAGCCGTATCAATTTATCGGGGATACTGAACCCTTCCAGGGCTTTGTACAGTTTTTCACGATTAATGCTGTCATAAGCTGCCTTGAAATCGACAAAGAGATGGTGGGTTTTAACTTGATGTTCATTTCCTCTCTCTAGAATTGTTCTTAGAGAGAATATTTGATCAGTAGTTGATCTTCCCCGTCTAAATCCAGCTTGGTAGGCACCAAGCTTCTGCTTATTTAAAAATATTTTCTGGTTATGATGGTTTGGTACACCTGAAATTTTTCGTTACTTTATTTCATTGGATGGTCCTCCATAGCATATATTTTTTTTCAATTTAATTGCAAGTGTACCCCACGGTGAAAAATAAAAAAAACAATTTTTTCTCCTGAATGGATCAACCGATTTTCACGAAAAAATTATATGTTAATGGTTTTCTAAAAGAGGTTCAAGAAACATTTTTTTAAATTTTTTATTTCGAAAACTTGAGTAAACATTTTTATTTTAAATTTTTTTAATAGTGTGTATTAGTGAAAATGCTGGGAGTTCTGAATATATAACAAGACTTCTAAAGATGGGAGAATATCCCGAAACGTCATGCTGATGAAATAAAAAATTGAATTTTTATGGAAGAATTTATTCAGCTCGAAATCTACCTTAATAATAATATTAGAAATATCTTCTATTGTATGTATATTTTTTTTTTTATTTTATTTTTTTTTATAACAACATAACAACACTATGTGCTCTTTTTATATAAGAATTAAGAATAAGAATTCAAATAAGTAACTACGAAACATTTTTTATATATATTTTTATATCATTAAGATAAAACTGTATAACCAGTTAAAATGTTAGTCTATAAAATTATGATGATGTATGGAATGATCGTTCATAAAATACATAAAAATACCAGTATTTTTTGCTACTTCAGGATATGTACAAAGACAGTTGATATTTAAAAATAAATAATTTTTAATGTTCGTGAAAAACAGAATAGTTCATCTGGGAGACGAAGATAGTGACTTTTTCTTCAATATTTCATGCTGTCAAGTCTGTCATCAAAACTTTTTTGATTAATATATAATAATATGAAAAAATATATATTAAAAAAATCTTTGTAGTTATGTTAGCATATAGTGCTATGTAGTAGTTATCCAAATCAAAAAAATTTATTTATTTAAAAAAATAAAATAAATAAAAAAAATATATTCCATCCAATATAAGATATTTATAATAAATAGTATGTATGTGCATAGTGTGTTAAGTAATATATAATGACATTACAATACTACAGCTAGCTCTATCCTTACTCTTCATGCATGACCAGCTAGTACTCAGAGAGCTGAAAAAATGCTGCTTTTTTTTTATTTTTCACTATTTGGTACATTTTAGATCAACTCAAAAAAAATATATATTGTGCAGGACCCTCTATTGAATTAAATTAGAAAAAAATTGTTGGTGTACCAATCCACAATAATTTAAAAAAATAAATAAAAAAATTTAAAATAAAAATTTTGACTCACGTTTTCGAAATAAAAAAAATATAGGGGGTAGAATTTTCGTCATAGGATAATGGATAAATATTCACCTTGTCAAGCTTGTCCCCTTTTTACACTGTGAGAGAACAGGTAGGTGGAAATTCATAAAAATTGGTGATACTCTCACATACTTTCAATGTATAAATATTCAATTTTTTGAAAAGAAATATTTAATGTTGAAAATAACGTTTTTTCACAGGTTTTAGAAAATATTCATACGAGAGGCTACAGCCTTCTTGCCAAGTGCGCAGGACCACATCTTTTCTTGATTATAAATAATAATAAATATACAAATTACCTTCAGATACTTATTTCAGATAACTTCAAAAATTGCACATTGAGTAACTAATGTAACGCTTGAGTAAATATGGAGGTATTCAATCGAACCTCCATTTCTTTAATATTTTATTTTTATCAACATTCATTTGATAAAAAGTAAAAAAATTATCAATGTTCCTCAAATGATTTTCTTTACCTAATTGAAAATACTTCACAATAACTTTACCAATTAAATTCTAAATGACTTAATTTTGTTGATTTGAGGGTAATTAAAATACAGCCACTTTTTCTTGACCTGAACCATCTATTTTAACAATAAAATATTTAATATTAAAAGTACATCAGTTTATTCATTCATAGGAAAGTTTCAAAAGGAAAATAAATAACAGTAAAAAAAAAAAAAGGCATGAAATTTAAGTGTTTTTTTAATTATTTACATTTCTCCATATAAATAATGTTTATCTGAAAGTGGTTATTAGTCTCATTCTGATGGTTTAGCTTCCAATGCTTTGTCAATTTCTTCTTTGGTCATAATTCCTTTAAGGATTAATGTATAAAGAAGCTGCTCTTTCGAGTTACCAATGAAGCTGTTACTGAGGAATGCCGGAAAGCCTCTATAACCATCAATCATCGTATAGAGAGGAATCCTCATTACTCCCATCACCTAAAAATGAATTTTAAAAACTTTATTTTAGATAATCTTTTTTTTTTGTGTGTGTGTGTACAGAAAAACATTAATTATTATTTTATTATAAAAAAAAAACTAATAACTTTTGTAAATGTAGGAGTGAATCTATGGAAGGCCAACTGAGTTGTAGATTAAATTTAAATCCAATAAAATGATACTTTCGTAAAGGGGTAAATTTCTTCTTGAAGTCAGGAAATTCAGAAAAAAACAGAATTTTTTCAGGTGGCGTCAGGCGGAATCAGATTATAATACATAACTGCTGGTATTTAGTTGTTCAAAATGCATGAAACTGAAACGGAAAAGATATGGGAATAGCAAAGCTTTTAAGATGAAGTTTAAAACAGTTGAAGAATAGGAAAAAAAATTGGGTTGACATAAAGAATAATAAATAGAGGCGACTTTACATTAAGAAATCGAAAATAAGGAAGAACTTTCCCAAATAACATAAAAATTAACTGATGTAATCATTATACTCATGTTAATCTGCACCACTACAAATCATAAAGTGTCATGAGTTCAGTACACAGTAGTAATTCATACTGTTTCTAGACTGACAGCTCTGCAGGGAGGTGATTTAGTGGAGATCAAACATGGCTATCAGTTTATTTCTTCAATACTTTAGGTACTGACTTTACAGAGGTTGTGTGGGCACCAGGAGGGTCTAGAAAACAATTACTTAAGTTGGTTAGAGGTTGTGGTTATTAAAACGACAAAGTAAATAAGTCTTCTTATTTGGAGTGTTTCAATGACCTACTTCTCCTATCAGAAATAATATGATTTTCAATATTAAAAATTAAAAGTAAAAAGGTACTGTGTAAGATTTAAAGGAAGAAAAATGAGATTTTACATATATAGATCATTTGTCACACTGTAAATATTATAGTTACAGGTTTAAAATATTTAGCCACAATTCTTAGTCTAACTACAACATCAAAAGCATTTGTGTAACATTGAATGTTTCAACAGTCGATGGCTACTAAGGTGGTTTATGCAGACTTACAAATCCGGAAGTTTATCAGTGCCAGTTACAGTGTCAATATTGATAAATCAAGGAAACACAGATATCACACCAATCATGGAATAAACTGCTACACTGATGGCTCACTAATGGATAGTGGCCCAAGTGCGAGGGTCTGGAGGAAAGACAAACCGAACTCTGGAGCATTCATTCCACTAGACAAACATTCAACGGTTTTTCAAGCTGAACTTCTTTCTATTCTACATTGTGCACCTGACTTATGTGTTGAGAATATAAGTGGTAAAAGAGAAGTATTTATACTGATAGTCAGGCCGCACTTGGCGCCTTAAACAATCTCAAAAGTCGTTGAGGCATGTAATCTGACCCTTAAAATCTTGCTAGGAACAATAGAGTTAGCATTGAATGCGTACCTGGACACACTGGTTTCAGTGGGAATGGGAGAGCTGATGAACTAGCTAGGAAGAGCTCAGCAACAATTCCCATTACACCAGAATCCCTATGTGGAATTAGTTTAAGTTCTGCCTTTAAGACTTTTTAACAAACTTATATAACCAAATTTAAACAACTCTGGCTAAATAAAGGACTTAAACACTCACTTAAATTTTTAGATGGTCTTAGTATTAGTAGAAGGAAATGTCTACTCAGTATGAAATAATGGTTTATAAGAATTTTCAGTTTTTTTTTTTTTCTTTTTATAGTTCATTCATTTTACATCTCTTTATGCTAATCGGATGACGCTTCAGTGGGAGTCCTGAACTTTGCATATCCAGGTTTAATTAGGATCGAAATCTTGAACATCTGACATCACACAGGCTTGAGACCACCATTTCACACTCCTTTGAAGGAGGGCATGACCAAGAATTATTTTACTCCTCCCTTAAAAAAATCCTAGCCCTATGGCTATTTGCCGGGTTTGAACCCCGACCTAAGCTACAAAAGGCTGTTATGTAAGCCACTACACCACACACTCCCAACTTACATTGTTAATCTACACTCTGTCCTTGTTCAACTCTGTGCTTTGAAAATTTATAATTAGACAAGAGTTAGTAACGTGACTGATTTCTGTATAATACATTTAATTATTAATCAATGTAGTTATTTTTAAAAAAATCAAACTTAACAAATACTTACCTCCGATCCATAATCATGAGATTTTAAAGACTTTTTTTCAATATCAGCAAATATGCTTAAACTGACTTCTTTTGCAAAAAAGTGAAGAACTAAATCCTTTTCTTCACAGTAATGAGAAACCACATGATCTTACAAATAAGGAAAGATAAGAAAATAAAATATTTAAATTCTGGAATTGAGAGTAGATAGAAATAAAACTTTATTCTATGCCTATTTTCCCCAAGAATATGTTTGAACATAATATTCTTTATAATGTATGTATAAAAGTAAAATAAAAAGCTCAGTCAGTCAGTAAAGAGTCAAAAACAAGGTGCAGTTTGGCTATGAATCAGCCTGAATATAAAAAATATAAATCAAGTTTGTGCCAGACTGTGTTTCTAGGTATAACTGAAAAAGTGTCAAGACTACTTGTTATAAATATTTCAAGTTGCTAATCACTCATGAAAAACTATCATTTATTACATCTTAATTGTAAAAAAGGGTACTTAAAATTCTTGGTCATTTAAATTATTAATGAGAGTTCAGATTAATGAGCCAACATTAAGGTTAAACCCAAAAGTTAGGTTAAGTCATTCAGCAGGCATCAACAGGTATAAAGGTCACTCTTATTTTTGAGAATTCCAGTAAAGAGACCAAGTAAAGTTTTTGAAAATAATATAAGGTATAATAAAGTATATTTTATAGTAAAGCAAATCATACTACCTTCAAGAAATTTAAGAAGAAACATTTCTTCTTCTTCTTCTTTCACTTGCTCCTTAGTGCCTTTCACCATGGAGCACCAGCCTCAGTCCATCGCTTTCCACTCATCCCTTTGAATGGCCATATTTTTCATTTGGGTAACTGGATTACCTCTCTTCCTTCCGAGTCCCTCCATGTACTGCATATACATAGTTCTGGTCCTGCCAACCATTCTCTTTCCTATTGGCTTGGCTTCCATGAACCATTTCACTATCCTGTCTTCTGGGAGCCTGCACATGTGCCCAAACCAGCGCAGTTGGCTTTCTTCTATTATTTCCTTCAGTGCCACCACTTTCAATTCCTCTCATTTCTGAGGCCGTCATTCTATTGATAACTTGCTTTGGGCCTGTCCAGTGCTCTGCTCCATACAGCAAGATAGGAAGGAAAATCATTTTATAAAGAACTAGTTTGGTGGCATTAGTAATTTCATTTGTACCAATTATGTGGCTGATTTGATAGTATGCGAGGTTGGCCTTTCTAATCCGGCTATTAACTTCATGTTCTATCCTTCCATCATTGCTTACAGTTGTGCCCAAATACTCATATGTGTTAACCGTTTCAAGCAATTTGCCATTACAGGTCACATATACGTTTATTTTGTCTCGCCCTACTTTCATGATTTTAGTTTTCTGTGCATTTATGGCCATTTCCTTTCTATATAATTCTTCTCTCCACTCATTAACTGCTTGTAGTAAGTTCTTCTGTTAGTTAGCTACTAGAACTATATCATCAACATAAATCATGGCTTGGGCTGATACTAGCAACAAGTTTCTATATCCAATCAGGGTTCTTGTAGTCCTTCTCTTACACATTTTTAATATTTCGTCCATGAAGTTTGTAAACAGCAAAGGACTAAGGCTGTCCCCTGTTTGACCCCAAGGTGGAAATAAAACGGCTGGGATTCTTTTCCATTTAGACGTATCACTCCTTTTGGACTCTGAAATATGGACTGAATTGCTGCAATAAGGTTTGAAGGAACATTTTATACTGCAGGGCTGCCCATACTTCATCCCTTGGTACTGAATCAAATGCAGCTTTGAGGTCTATAAATGCCAAATAAATATCCTTCCCTATTTCCCATGTCTTTTCAATTATCATTTTGAGGGAGAATATGTGGTCCTGTGTTTGTCTACCGGGTCTGAATCCTCCTTGTTCCTCTTCCAGGTCGTCCTCTATGAGTTTCCTCAGCCTTTGTTCCAAAATTCTGGTATATATTTTATACACAACGGGTGAGAGACATATAGGAAGATAGTTTTCACATTGGGTTTGAGATCCTTTTTTATGAATAGGTACAATAATATTGTACTCCCAATCTCGGAGTATCTTCTTCTCCTCTCATATCTTTTGAAACAGCACTTGGAGTGTCTTTGTTATTTCTTCGCCTCTATACTTTATAAATTCAGGCACTATGTTGTCTCTTCCTGAGGCTTTACCCAGTTTTAGTCTCTGTATTGCCAGTTCCACCTCCTCTTCATTGATACAGTCATCCATATCCTCCACATCTCTTTGTCTTACTCTTCCTTGGTCACCATTAGGAGCAGATCTTTCAGCAAATTTTTCCTGATAATGTTTTCTCCATTCCTCCAGTATCTCCTTGTCTCTCGTTACTATTAATCCATCCTTTTTTTTTAATGCTTCTTACTGGCTTTCCCTTTCTACCCCTCAGTGCTTTAACAGTGTTCCAGAACTTTATGGTATTGTCCTTATAGTTGTTTTACACAGACCTTCCGAACTCTTCCTATGCCTTCTTTTTTGCTTGCTTGATCACCAATTTCACACGGTTTCTTTTGTCAACATATACGTGCCATGCTTGTGGATCCTTTGAGTGCAAGGAGTTTCTCCAGGCTTCTTTCTTCTGTGCCACAACCTCTTTGATCTCCTCACCCCACCAATCCATTCTCTTAGTTTGTGGTCCTATTTTACTAACTCCACAAACTTCTGTTGCTGAGGTAATCATGGTTTATTTAATTGTCTCCCAAATTTCATCTAGGCTTTTATCTGCATTTACTTCACTAAGTTTCCTGCTGACAGCTTCCTCAGACTGCATTCTTTTTCTTTCATCTCGCAAAGTTTCAACTTTAATTCTTTCGTACTTTTCAGCAGGAGAATTCTGGCCTTATTGTATTCATTTTTGTATCCATGACCAGTAACCTATGATGTGTGTTCAGCTCCACTCCCCTGATCACCTTGACATCAGTCAGGGTGATCATCAACATACCTCCTTAACTCTTCATCATAGATAAAATAATCAATGATGCTAGTAACATTCCGTCCTTCACCCACAAATGTTATTTTATATATATTTTTGTGGTTAAACCAGGAGTTACCCAGAATTAGATTATTATCTATGCACATGTTACAATATTCTATACACAATATTCTCTGCCCATTGTCATTCCTTGTATTTTCTCCTCCATAAGGGCCCATGACTCCGAGATTCTTGTTGTTCATTCCTCCAACTCTTTCATTCATGTCTCCACATATAATTATTTTATAGTTCTTATAAATGGATTCATCTATTTCCCTTTTAAGGTCGCTATAGAATTGTTCCTTGTCAGATACTGATGGATTTTCAGTTGGAGCATCTATTTGGATAATGGTTGGTGACTTTTCCTATTTTAAGCTGTAGATCAATAGTGATAATTCTTAAATTTACTGCTTTCCACTGTTCAAGTTTTTTTTAAATATTTGGTCGCTCAATACAATCCCGACTCCCACATTTGCTCTCCTATTCATACTTACCACTGAGTATATCAGTTTGAATTGTTTGTTCAGGTCTTTCAATCCACTTCCCTTCTTCTTTACTTCACTTATTCCTAGGAGATCTATATTGTATTTTTCCATCTGCTCAATCAAATCCACTTCTTTCCCCTCAGTGTCCCAATATTCCATGTGGCCAGTTGTATATCCTTATTCATGCCAGGTCTGTTCCATAAAATCCGTCCATTTCCGAGGCTTAGTGGTGAAATGAAGAAACATTTCATATTATAAAATTTTATAAAAAAATAAAATTAAATAAAAAACCTGTACCTCTACAACCCATTTAGGGTCTTTGGGTTCAGTATATTTTAAAATGTAATAGAATAAACAAAATCTTACCTCGGCACAGATTTTCAACTTTTGTCGGTCCATGGCCATTTCTTCTTCCATTTCTCTAGTAACAGCTTCTTCAGGAGTTTCACCTACAAAATAAGAAGATAATATAAAATTACATGGAAAATAGTCTTGGTGGTGGTAAAAAAAAGAAAGAAAAACATTTAAATAATCTAAACCATCTATCTGATGGAGAAGTTGGTTTAGAGTATGGTCATCATGAAATACAAGATAACAACTAATGCAATACAAATAATAATAAGTTAAGCATGATAAGATAATTGTCAGATTTAAATCTCCTACAAGGATTATTTTGCCGTAAAGTGTATTTGCAATATTTAATTCTACCCGGGTCAGGGTCTCTGTTTCTCAACAGGAAATTCGAGCAAGTCTGCCCCAGACCCCATTTGCCCCAATATAACACGAGGTTACTTCTGAAGGGCTCTTCAGGATTTCTTCCCATTCGCCCAGTAGCCAGCCACCAACAATGATCTGCATCCAGGCCATCGAGACTATGCTGTGCCATCGACTGATGCAGGTCATCACCAGACGTTCTGAAGGATGGAGATGGAGCTGTGGAGCTAACATCTAACAGATAAGGCATAAAATATTTATAGAGAGACCAACCCGCTCTCATTCATGTTGGTGAAAGTTCCTCAATAAATCAATGCAAGAACTCACTCATTTTTATTTTATTTTTCATTCGGATACAATAAAGGGCTCCTCGTTATACACACATACCAGGCTCCAATTGTACAATAATAGTAATATAATATGGAAACAAACAGTAATATAAAATTATATTATAAACATTAATATTGGTATCAAGATATTTGAAGATTATAATGAGAAACTTCATAACTTTACTTAGTAGGTTAGTTTCTAATAATAATCTTCATATATTTTCATACTAATATTAACATTTTATACAACTGTTTGTTTCCATATTATATAATTATCATTCTATTTTAATTAACTTATTATAATTTCTCTTTTAATTGTATTAGGTAGTTACCTTGTTTTTCTTAGCCCTGATGAAGGCCAAAACATCAGCACACAAATAAGTTTGTCTTAGTGTTGTTTTTCTTGATGATCCTACCATTTAACCAACTTCTCCATCATATATTCTCAACGGTCGACAATAACTCCACCATTATACACTATTTATCACTTTTCCAATATTTTGAACAGGTTTTTGTAGTTCATCATCAGGGCCCCTTAAGGAAAGGAACCTCGGAAGAGACTTTCTCTCTTCACAATCTCCCAAGCGGAAGAGGAGATAATGAGAATCTCCCAACAGTCAACTATTGATATCCATAAAATGGTGTTGTTTCCAATAGCATTATACATTTTTATCATATATTAATGGTAGACTATAGTTTATAGGAACATTTTTATTGCCTTAAACTTAAAATATAAAGTTGAAATTTTTAATAATACTTGTCTAACATCAATAAGAAGCTACAGATAAAATTATAAAGCATGCGTCAACTGTTGATAGTGTAGGATTTGGGCATAGTGGAATGGCTAGTAGATCATGGAGGCTCTTGGCCAAGTCATAGTAACTGAAAATATGAGCTTTTCTCAAGGCTCTTATCAGATTTGCATTTATAGCATGATGAAAAACATAATATTTAGATAAGGAGAAAGCAAGCACCAAGCTGAATTATGTGGCAATGTATATTGTTGTGACATATAGTAAGTTAAGAAAAAGAAAAATTGGTACAGATGTTAAAAAAAGATCGACCTATGTCTGAGCAAAAGGTAAGTAACCTCACAGCGACCTTCACTTCTGGGAACCAGCACCATTTTTTATTAATGATTGGGGTAAACACCTCGTGGAAATATAGAACAAAGGAAAACAGCAAAACCACTTCGGACTGTTTTAGTTCTAAATTTTTAATTTAAATAATTTTTTATTTTAATATTATTATTAATATTTTAGTAATATATATTTTTTGAAAAAAAAAGATTTCATCTATTAAAAAGTCTATACTTAGTTACTTTGTAAAGATTGAACAAATCTCATGGTAAATAGGACTTTTATGAGGTTAACATAAATATATAATGAGCACATGATTCTTAATCAAAGATTCACATAAATTTAATAACAGCATACCATCATCAACTAGACCACCTGGGAATCCTAAATGACCATCGAATCTCATCTGCATCTGTAACACACATTAAACATTCTGTTTAAAAGTACAGAATCAGGTCTGTTGAGCATATTTATAATTTTGTGGGTCACATGAAATCAGTTGGTAAGTCAGAAAATGACTAAAATAATTTATGCACATTGTAGTCATTTCCTTCATTTTTACATGATGTACAGAGGACATGGGAGACAATCACAATATTTAATGAGGCTATTTTTTAGCTTACCAACTTTTCTGTGACTACAGAAATATATGGTAAACAGACATTTGAGCTGACGGAACTCACTTGTATGCAATAGTAAAATCCTTTTTCATAGAAAATTTAACTACGGTTTTGACTAGATCACAGAAATAATTTTTTGCTGGCTTAAACAATAAACAAACCCTCAACAGAAACTTTTTACTTCACCCAGAGACTTTTTATATAAATTAATATTTCTTGAATCGGATCAGTTTTATATCATATCAAGTTATTATGTGTTTTTTTTTTTTTTTAAATTATAATGATATAATAAAAACTAAGTGACTACATAAATTTATACAAAGGAGTGGAAAAAACAACATGTAAAGCATAAAATCCCTGACTTTTAAACAAGTGGGTAGTATATTCAATCGGTTATGATTCAATTCAATGGCCGAAAAACAGCAGGGCATAAATATGGATATAGGACTCTTAAAAAAGTAAGGAGGCAAACCAGGCAGTTGGAAGCCATGATGGAGGATAACCTAATATATGTCAACAAATTATGTCAGTAAAGATATAGTTCATTAATGACTAAAATTAAAACTGATCATAGTTATTGACTGTAGTTTCACAGAAAATGCTTAAATGTAAAGAAGAAAAACATGTTGTATATATAAAAAAATCTGGTGCAGGGAACACACAACTTCAGTTTTGTTTGAAACACATAATTTAGATTAAAAAATATAACAATATCAAATGGTTACGTAATCACTTAAGTTTAGGCCATATTTGTCACTTTTCATTACCTTTCACAACTATACTTGTAAGTTAACGTTTTTTTTTCTAAAATCTTTAGTTTACCAACGATAAATTATACACCTATAATGCAAATCTTATTTTCGGAAAAAAAATTTACCTAAATGAATATTTTTGCTATTTCTTCTTCAGTTGGTTATCAAATTCATTTAACTTGCATACTTAGCAGGTTTTGTAATGGAAGCTAATAAAATTATACTGATATTATATAATTGTAGTGTTTTGGAATCTACAAAATTAAAGGTATCATAGAGGAAGAAAATTAAAAAATTCAGCATTTAAGCCCAGTCAGACTATTTCGATCAGAATGAAACCCACATGATATTAAAGGCAATTTAATTTTACATCAATATACTGAGTTTAATCAAAATTAGAGTGATTTTTGAAAAAATTATAAAAAGGTACACAATGCACCATATAAAGTGGCTCTTCTGGTTAGCCAATTTTAATAAAAAAAGTTATTGTGACATCTCAAGCATATATGATTCTAAAATATGAAACTTCAGTTTCATACAAATTTTTGTTCGTTATTTGTTATCAGGGGACACTAAATCGTGTATTACTAGTGAAAACTAGAATTCAAATATTTTTAAGGTCACAATACTTCCTTTTACTATATATTTCATTTGTAGGCAAGGAAAATTAAGAAGTGCAACAATATTGCTATTTCCAAAATATAACTATATTAAACTTAATTGAATTGAATTTTGTGTTTGAATAAAATTGTATTATCTAGTTATCATAAAGAAGTTTGTTTACATCTAGATACTATTATTATGTGATTTAATTAATAACACTTCATTCTATACATAACAAGGTACAACTGTAATATGATGCAATCAACTCTTTCATTCCTTAACTTACCAGAACATTGGCTTTTGCATGGTACTCATCTTCAAGAATAATTTTTCCATTGTTGATGCAGTAAATCATGCAATGAGAAGCATGCAAGCTCTTTTTATATTTTTCATTACTTAAATCTTCTTTTGTTATTTCTGAATATTTATTATATTGCTTAGTCATTTTATGATTCCTCAAATATTCCGGGTTCTAAAATCAATTATAGGAGTTGATTATATTATATGAAAAAGAGAAATCGCTAATCAAAATATAAAAGAACATGAATGTACATGTGTATAAAGGAAATATGTGAGTAGTATAGGAATAAAAGCAACAAAAGATACCACAATATATTTCCATTAATTAATTATAGTTAACAATTGAGACCTTGATTTCCAAAAGGTACTATATCCATTCTAGGAAATTTTACAGAAAGCGCCAAAATCTCTGGTTATTATATTATTAAACCAGCTAATTTGATTCTTTTCGCATTAGAATATAGGATTGTTTTTTTTTTTCTATATTAATAACACCATATTAAAGTTATGAAATGAAATGTTTTAGTATGATTTAGAACGAAACTAAATGTGTAATTAGTATCTTAAGATATTAATATTATTTATAAATCGCGTTATTAAAGGACTTGAGTGTTCATTAGATACAATCGAATTTAAGATTCAGATAAAACTAAATGAGAAGAATATAAATATGTAAAAATATCAATTTCGTAAAAAATGTCCTTTAGTACCTTTTGGAAATCAACGTCTCAATTACCAATCTCAAGGCTTAAGTAATAAGGTAAGGAAACTGATTCAAATTGTAATTTATTTACAAGACTTCCAACCCTCATAAAACAAATGTTAAAAATGCATTTCAGCTTAATGTAAACTATTAATTCACTAAGATTTTTAAAAGTTTCTTCACTGATCAAGTAACATAGTAATTGAATAATAAAATACATACCAAAAAATAGCTGTGATGAAGTTCCTGCACTTTATTTGTAGCATTGGGAGTTACTTGGTATGTTTTGAAATGAATAAAAGAACAGAGTCTTGAGGTAGGACTGTAGTTAATACTGTGCAAAACTAGATGAGAAAATGTATTTAATGTTTAATTAAAGGTTGGAGCTATTCTGAAAATAATTTTTATTAATAATAGGGTCGAATTTGATCGGAAAAGTTGGGTTTTCAACCCATGTAACCTGTTTATCTGCTTGATAACATGACTAGCTCAGTGAGAGGGGCACCTCCATCTCATGTGACGTGAGCTGCCTTGTCAGCTGAACACTCACGCAAACACCAGCTGATCAGTTTTTGCAAATAGCTTTGTATTTCAGCTTAAAGAATTGTCTGTTAATATTTTTTTTGTTTTCGCTATGAATTAATTCAATAAAAATGTTTCTCAGCAAAATCTAATGGTCAACACCAATGATATATAATTAAAAAGCCACGAAATTATTATTAATAGAAAAGTTTCAACTCTTGATGTTTGTACAGAACAGGATTATTAAAATAAAAATCAAATACTGGTAAAGACTAAATGAACATGATCTGCCAGTTTATGATTGAGTTAAAGAGTTTCGTTTATTACATTCATTTGATTCAATAAAAATTAAATGAATAACTTTAAGGCAAATTGAAAGCAACGCCACTCACCGTTTCTTATCATTTCATTATACAAACAATGATTCAATCGTAATTGTTTAACAAATGGAAGGTGTATTACATATTCTGTTTCGTTGAAATTATAATAAAAACTCTTAGAACGGGGCTAAGAATATCAGATTTGCTTTAAAATTACTGGTTCAACACGATACTTTCGTGGACCGGAAATCTTTCCCTGGTGACAAACAGTCTTAAAAACCTAAAATATAAAATGAAGCAAGCCTATGGAATTCAAGTTACATTAACCTACAAAATAAAATGGTAAAAAAATGAAATTTGCTATCGATATATTTTTTATAGGCCCGTTCCCTAACATTATCACTGAAATGATCACTGTGTAAATTGTAAATGAACCTGTAAAACCACATCTATTCTGGTTTACTAATTTTAAAACTTTTTTATTTTTTCATTATCTTTATAAGTACCTATTAATTTATTACACTCTTATCGGCAGCCATTTTGAAACAGTAATGCTGATGGTTTATGGAATGGTTTGTGATGGGCAATACAGTTTTGTTTATTTTTTATATAAAAGGATATTTATTAGCTTTTAAATATGTTATATATATATATATATATATATATATATATATATATATATATATATTATATATATATATATATATATATATATATAAATATGCTCACACACACACACACACATAATTATGTTTATTTAAAAGATTAGAGTGTCTCCGCATCTAGTTCTCCAAGGCAGATCAAATAACATAAATTCAATTAATTTATTAATATATTTACAAATATCCAGAAGACAATAGATAAGCTTGAGGGTTGATATTAATAAGTAAAAAGAAAATGAGTCAGCTGATTTATAGAAATTATTGAAGAAGCAACTATTGCATTGTATGTCCTGATAAACAGATATAGGAGCAGTAGCTGTAATCCTTACCCTGACTTAAATTTTTTTTTTTTTTTTTTTCCAGTTTACCTTCCATAACAATTTATGGGTATGTAATTTATTATTTCCCAAATGAGACTTTTTAAAAGTTGAACTCATTCTAGTTCGATTTGTTATATGTCAAATCAAGGTCTATATTGTCTGACTATTTGTTTTTAATTTGCAACTGTTCTTATTTTATGTAATAATTCTTATTAAATATTGCCTCAACACTGTTTAGGACATTAGCAGCATTATTTACTGCTCAAAAAAATCTTCTGAAAAGACAATCACAATCCTTTCTCGACTTTTTCAACATAACAAAAACTGGGATGGTGCTCCATTCATTATTGACTGTCACTTCAGAAGATGGCTTTGTGAAGAGCTGACATACTATGAAAAATGAGTATTAATTACACATTAAATGAAAGCTACAATAAACTAACATTATTAATATTCTAATATATTTGAGTTTTACAAGAGTTTGTCTAATTACAATTTTTATAAATTTATTTCTTACAGAGACATGTCCATGTTTGTGATCTGCTTAAATTTAAACACTAGATATTATTATTGGAATGGTAATAAATGGATGTTTTATTTACAATTTTTTTTATTTAAAAATCAGATATAATGCTACAATAGTTAGATTATACTCTTCCAAAAATTATAAATATCCTTATAATCTTCAAATTTTTTAATCTTGAATCCATCATTTCCAATTTCTAAATATGTTTTGTCTTCAAATGTCTTCCATTTAGGAAATGTGCTGCCTGGTGACCTAAAACAATTAATAGTTAATTTTTAATCATCAAAAAAACTATTCTATTATAACACAGGCATTCTTATATTGTTTTAGTTATTTTACAAAACAATTGTGCTTATAATTTTATGGTATATATATATATATATATATATATATATTATATATATATATATATATATATATATATGTATATAAGTATTTTTTTTTGTTTTTATGGGATCCATGCTCAGGTTTATTCATTGTAAAGTGCCATTTAACACATTCATTGTGGAAGGAGAAATTCATAATTTTTCATAAATGCGACACAGGGTCTATTAATTCCGTTGCAGTTACTATCTTGGCCCTGTATCCTTTCCTTAGTTTAAATCTATTCAGCCTTCTGAAAAATTAATTAATTTAGGCAAAATCATTTGTTTTCTCACTCCATAGGTTTAGGTGAGTATACCACAGCAGTAGGACGTTAATTGATTTATTTAAAAGTTCATTAACCTCATCAATAAATTTTTTAATCAAAACACTTTTTCACTTCATAAAATTAAATTTTAGAAACAAAAATTTTTTTTTAGGTTCGTCATCTTCCCACCTTCCTAAACATACCTTTTTCAACTTTAGGAAAATAAAAAAAGAGGACCTCCCTCATCATCGAGGATCATTATTTTCCATAATTTTTCCAGAAGAGTGCGGAACAGGGTCAAAAGACGGGGCTAGTCATCCCGCACTCGAGGTCGAAATTTAAACTTCAGTGCGGCATGGGGTCATTTAACCCCATTCTATTTTATATTGGAATATGCAAGATTATTGAAGTTAGACATTATTGTTTTTTACTCTAGGAAAAATCAAAAGCTGAAAATGGTTCAAGCAGTTTTGAAAGTTTACCTCTTACATGCTCAGCACAGTGGAAAGTTAGACACGGGGTCAATTTATCTCGTGCTGCAAGGAACGTGTTAAACACTTATGTTTCTCTTGCTTCCAGTTAAAGATATCAATATAAATATAAAAAATTGTTTTAATTCAGTGTAGTTTACTAAGAGAGCTACTGATCACTTTCTTTGTCACTTAAAATTTTTAATTGTATTTGAATAATTTTTCTTGATCACGATATATAAAAAGTCATTACCATAACAGTCATTGTTCTTTAACCAGTCAGTTGTAGTGTGAATGTTGAAAATTCAAATTTCAATATTTAAAAAAGGAACATGATAATTTGATCAGGTTACAACCTTGGTATCACCAGAAGCCTATCTTTAGTACACACAAGTTCAAAATCGGAAGCTTTATGGGTCAATTTATTTTTTATGTTTGGTTGCCCAATGAGGTCCCTTATCTCCAACTAACCAATTTATTAGAAGGGATAATGAATGTAAATACTTACTGTTCCTTGGCAAATGTTACCCAAATTTTGATTAGTGTTTGCGAAACCTGAACGTCTTTGGGTCCTGGCCAACCTTCTGGTTTAAACTTATTAGGCATGTAAAATAAATATGGGAAGTCATCATGATGACTGACTCCTGCAAAGTATTGAATAATATGAATTATGTTTTGTGTAAATCATACTGAATTGTGGCAAAATTAATCAAAAAATAGTACTTAATGAAAATGTTTAGCTTTCTAACCTGTTATATTAAGTTTCTTATTTAACAAAACTTCATAATATGAAGGTCCTCCTATGTAATCAAATATGTAAAAATATTTTGGTCCCTTATGTTGTTTTAATGCTTGTAGAGCTGGAAACAAGAAAAATGCTTCAGTACCAAACTGAAACAAAGAAAAAATTACTTTTTTAATGGAATCATGTGGCATTAATCTTCAACAGATGCTACTATATTTCAAACCTTTCTTCCAGCTAATATTGGATTTAATTCTTTGGTTGTGAATCTGTTAAAATTTCTTCTACAACATTCAACTGGTTTTTCAAGCGTAACGTGTCTCTAATTTGAGACTTGAAATATTTCTTATATTCGTCTTCACTGAAGGTTTTGTTTGTTAAATTAAATTCAAAAGCTGTAACAAATAAAAAAATGTTCTTTAATGAAATTGTGATCCATTAGTTTTCAATTTATAATTAAATATATTCAATAGATAATTAAACCAGAGGTAACATCAGGTGTTAGTATGGAATATATGATAAGAAATATGGATGAATAAAAATTTTAGGTGATTGAATGTTTTATAGTATCAGATGAAATCTGCATTTTGTTATTATTATTATTCTTTCTATGTGTTAGAGCGCATCTAGCGAATGTGAGATTTTATAAAGTTGTCATGATCTTCCTGATCTGATCCTGAATTTAGTAGATCATAAATTAATTAACTAATTTAAAATATCATTCGGCCATTTCCCTATTAGTCTTCTTTCAGGTAAGCCTTGTTACAAGGAGGAAGGAAAGTGAAAGTACAAGTTTATTTGTTTGGTTATATGTCGAATTAAATATGTTATATTCATCGCAAAAGTAAGACTTTATTTAGTGAGGAAGATGGTTGTGGGTGTGGTAATCAAATAAATAACACACTTATTGTATTTGTATTACTACTGAGAACTCGTACTTACTAATAATAATTATAATCATATTATTGTAGCCAACTTGTTATTATTTTTCTAATTGTATTGGTTTTTATTATGTTTCTCTTAACCCTTATGAAGGCCCAAAACTTCGGCACACAAATAGAGTTACTTATTAGTGTGTTGTTTATTAAAGGATTGCACTCCCAACCATCTTCCTCATTAAATATTTTAAATGGTCAACTAAACTCCAGCAGTGAGAATTTATTGTTAGGATGTTAATTTTATGGTCTATCGATTGATTTGCAACATACCATAAGCAGACAATTTTTTGTAGAATCTTGGATTGATTTGTTTGTGTTTCGTGTGTATATGTTTTACCGAAACCTAAAGTTCTGTTCTGTATGTACAGATAGGCCTGAGTACTGTAGTGTAGATTGGGGGTTTTGTTTTTTTAATTTGAAATGATCTGTAGTCTTGGGACATGAAAGTTGTTTTGACGTCTTGTTAGTTATTGTCACTTTAATTTTAAATACATGTTCCATTTCAGTCTTTAATCCAACAATTGACTGATATATTGTATGCAGTTTTCAAAGGTACAGTATTGCTGTCAATAGTTATGGCTGAACAATCTTTCAAAAGGGAAAAGCTCACATGGCTTGATTTGGAGGCATTGCTTTTAATTTTTCAATTTGTAAAACCAAGTCAAAGAGGAAATTTTTTAAAGAAATAGAAGCTAAAGTAGAATCTCTTTGAGAAGAAAGAAGTGCTGTGTGGTCAGAAAAGGTATAGAGGTGTGCTGAGGGATATAGGAATAAAGTGTAAAGGGAATTGAGAAGAGGTATATATATATATATATATATATATATATATATATATATATATATATATATATACCTATATATATATATATATATATATATATATATTGTAATATACTTATTTTTTATAATTATAGTATTTATAATTTGATTATTGTGTTAGGCAGGCTAACAATATAATAAAAATAAAAATTAACAGCTCCAATTTGAATGTTTGTTTGTAAACATAACCTCCATTTTGGATGCAAGGGACACCCCCCGTAAAAGCCCAGGTTGAAGAAAGATACCTGATCATAGTCGAGTTTCAGGGGGAACTTGTGAGCGTGAGGAGCTGCTTTATGAATATGATGGATCTTGGTTAGCCTGCATATTGTTTGTATTAATTTGTAAGTTATTATTATTATGATTGAAAAGTTATGTAAAAGATTGTGTGCCTGATTGTCAAGAACCCATACCATACCCTGAGAGTAAAATGAGTTTTAATTAAGTAAATATTGTGTGAATTAATTTTTTCTTAAAAGAATATATTTAAAAAAATTCAATATTATAATATATTAAAAAAAAGAAAAGAAAGTTAGAACATTTATTAGAACCATATAAAGCTACTGTTTTTAGATTCTACCCTTCATTTGGTTTTATTTATCATTCTGCATTCAAGAAACTAAAACAACCATTCTTGAGGCCAAAGCATTTTTTTAAATTTCATCTGTCCCAAAATTAGATTTCTAATTGGAAATTGGTCCTTTGAAAGTAATCATTTATTAATAGATAATAATAATAATAGTGGGGTCAAGAGGTTGTGTATAGATGGCACATACCTTTACCTAGCTAGGGTCTACCCAATGATGTTTGAGATACTCAGTCGGTTAAATTTTAAATAATTGTCACAATATAAAAATATACTTAATCTAAACATTATAGATAAAATATGAGCAGTATATAAGTATGTTTAATAGTCTTACTTCCTGTGAACAACATTCCTTCATCTGCTGTTATTCCTGTGATCCAAGGGAAATCACTTTTTTTAGGAGGCCAAGAAGTTATTATCGCATGATCTGATGGTGGCTCTATCACTGGAGTGGGCCTTGCACCGTACTCCTACAAAAATATTAGTTTAGATATAATTTAAATACTGATGATACTATAAATTGTTTGTGAAATAGTTTTATTACATTTGGAGAAATCAAAGATATATTTGAGACTTCATCTACACTTTTATGCTGCAAACAGGACAGAATTTCATCTTTCGGGCATCCTAGGGCATCAACTACTTTTAAGGCTGCTGCTCGGGCTTCTCCAGGCCTGCTAAGTGCCCATGCTGCAGCCCCACCAACTCCACTTTGAGAAATGCAACCTTTTAACTGACCTGTAGATAAAATAATGTAATATAAATCAGTAAGTTCTCAGTAATTAATTAAAGGTAAATTATTTTGTTGATGATTTAAATATGCATTTTTTTTTTTATAAAGGAAGTGATATGTTTTGATAAATCATGAGGGAAAACGGTAATAAAGTAACTGAAAACGTGCACATGGCTTGGAGCGGGAACAGAGAGCATATTATATTAAATAGTCAATTAGTTTTAATTATACATAACAGTCTCCTCCACTATTCAAGAATTAATAATATTAAAGTAGTACCATGAATAAAAAAGTATGTATCTTGTGAGGGGACATCAATACTGAAGTGATATGTTAGGATCTCGAAAGCTTTCTGGGAGTCTTCTCTGACGAACAGGTGTGTTGATGGGACATAGAGGAGTCTAAAGAAAAGTCTCGGTCGAAGATGAATCTGGAAGATCATGAGGTGCAAATTGAGTGTAAGGTTCCTGAGGTGAACCTGGGGCTCAAGGAATTTCATAAGACTGAGAAGGGCCAAATGAAACAGTCTTTTTTTATTAAGGTTGATTTTGGGCTGAATAATTCTTCCATTAATACTCATTCTTTTATTTCATGACGTTTCGGAATATTCTCATCTCCAGTTGAGGACAAAGATCTGAGCAATACTCTTGCTCAGATCTGATGTACGATATTTAGATACTGACTTCGTGTTTACTTTTTTACCTGGCTCAATGTGTGATTAGTGAAAATGTTGGGATTACAGAATATATAACGAGACTTCTGAAGATGGGAGAATATCCCGAAACGTCATGAAATAAAAGAATGAGTATTAATGGAAGAATTATTCAGCCCAAAATCAACCTTAATAATTAAATGAGCTCTTCCTTGTTTAGAATATATTGATATAAAGTCTTTTTTTGTTTGTACAAGGGTGTTTCTTAGTTGATTTATGTGCCGCTTGAAAATTCTCTTTGATTCATCCAGGCGGACAAGATAATGTTGTTGAATTGAACCAATCTTTGCGTCACCTCACCAAACTCCCACTTTGGCTTGTTATTTTTGAAGACACGGATTTGCACTCTCTACCCCACATGAAAAAATCTTCTGGTAACTAGCATTGACTGAGAAGAGTGTGGTTTGGTTGGTAACAAGGCATCCAGGCAGGTTCGGAAATTTCTTTTCAAATAAAACTCAGCAGGTGAGGAGCCATTAGCAAGGGGAGTTGATCTGTAATGAAATAGGATATTTGTGATTTTTTTCTGGCATTGGGGTATCTTCATTTGACAAGGCCTGCAACTTCCCATCCTAGTCGCCAATGAATATGCTTTGATAAACCATGGGGTATAAGATTATATTTGATAAAACGGTAATAAAGTAACTGAAAACGTGCACATGGCTTGGAGCGGGAACAAAGAGTATATTATATTAAATAGTCAATTAGTTTTAATTATACATAAAAGGAAGTATTCCATTATCATGAACCAGCTCAATAATTGATCATCCACTATTACAAAATTCTTCAATTTTACAACATTAAAATAATTCCTAGATATTTCTTTATACCATTAATAAAATGTTGTTCAAAATTACAAATATAATCTGAGAATTAGTTAGTCTTTCAGCTCAGCCTCTTCATCAACCATCAAAAAGAACTTTAAGAATAAAAAGTAAATTGGGTAGCAGACTTAATTCATACAGAATTATAAAAACTGAGTTTTTATTCTATTTATTTTTTCCACCTGCACACTAGATTAAAACAACAAGAAACTACTCGTCGCTTTCAGTAACTTCAACACTTCCTAGACAGATGCTCTAACCTTCCACTTAAGTTCAAAAGACTCATCTACATGACCATCATAAGGTCTATCTCAACTTACAGAGTTGAGCTTTGGGATTCTACTAAACCATTAAATTCTTCCCGTCTTCAATCCTTAAAATCTAAAATCCTTCGAAAAATCCTCAATGCTCCTTACTTTGTCATGAATCAACTCATCCACAAAGACCTTAATGTTCCATATGTAGCAGAGTGCAGTTTCTCCCACATTAACCCACTAGTTTCAATCCTTGCCTCCTCTTCTATTCCTGACAATCCTCGGAGGCGTCTGAAAAGAAAATGGCCTTGAGACCTTCTATTTTAGATTATCAACTGGAGAGCTGACAATGGGCAGTTTATCTTCATGTATTTTTCTCTTATTTTATCACATAGCTCATTTACTTGTTGCATTAACCAATACAGTTGTAATTATCAATAAATGAAAAATTATTTTTTCATGAAAAATTTGCTTTTCATCTAATTGCTTTTCATTCATGTCTAGAACTCAATGAGCCACTAGAATGTTTTATTCAATCTTCTTCTTCTTCTCCTGACCATAAAAATACAGAAAAAAGTAGTCCATGACCTGCTTCAACATTTGCTCCCACAGGTGTTTTATACCTTCCACTGTGCTCATGGTCAACTCTTTGCACTAGAGGCAAAGGTCTTTTCAGTCTGTCTTCACTCATTTGGTTGACATGGCAAAACCATTTAATAATTAATCAACAAACCATTTACGCCCCATAAAAAAGAAAAGAGGCTTCTTATTTGAGAATCATTAGGCCAGAGAATTTAATTTTCCAAAGATGAAAATAGACTTTAATATGATTTCGAATGTGGCATTTGATTGATATGTACCTGACAACCTGGGAGCAGAGCAGAGGTAGTGAGCAGAAGCACCACCAGCACTGTTGCCAAAAACACTTATCTGATCTGGATTTCCACCAAAAGCTTTTATTTCTTTTCTGACCCACTCTATAGCAAGTGCCTGATCCTTCAAACCCATGTTGCCGGGAATAAGGTCGTCTTCCAAACTGAGAAAACCTTCAAATGAAATCACACTTAGATTAGTATGAATTATTTTTATTGAAACTACATAAGAAAATGAATCAATCTTACAAGATAAATTAATAGAGCCATTTTTTTTTTTTTTTCAAGCTGACATTTTTGTTTTTATAATAATTACGAAACATGAAAACTAATTAAATAATAATAATTAAGTTTTTAAATAATATATTACATAAGAGTGAATAAATGAGCATATGCCTAAACAGTTTTAAAAACTTTGGAGTCTATTTCTGATTTTTGCAGGTCATTGCGGTCTACCTAAAAAAACTTTTTCAATTTAAGATACACATAATAATGCTTTGTTATACTAAGTAGTAATATGTCACAGAACTGAAATTAGCTACTATAGAGTTGAGGTTTTGATCATTTAATACTATTGGGTTGTGCTAATAAGCCTTTAAGCTAGGGTGACCACATATGAAGTACACGGATAGAATATATGTTTCTGCCATCCATTGGAATTGCAGATAATGTAATGTTCCATTGATTAAAAAAAAAAAAAGTTTGAAAAGAGAGAGTCAATATTGAAACATTTGGCGCTATTATCTAATAACTGATAAAATAAAGAGGATAAAAAGTTGTATGATATGATATAACCAATACCTAATCTATCGAGACGATAATTAGGTATGACTAAGACTACATCCTCATCCATAAAATACTGGCTAGATTCAGCTGGTCCTGCATCTCCTACTCTGAAACCACCTCCATAAATGTAAATCATTACTGGAAGTAATGACTTTGATATCTAAAATAAATGATAGATTAAAAGATTTTGTTTGAAAACATTCATAAAGGTAAAATAAATATGTTTTTTCTTAAGAGTACCTTTGGGGTATAAACATTCAGGTATAAGCAGTCCTCCTCTCCTTTGGCAACAGAGTTTGCATAAGACCATTGGTAACATATAGGACTTTGTTTTGTTGCATCTAGAATTCCAGTCCAATTTTTGGCTGGTAATGGACGCTAAACATTTTAAGATATTTTTAAATTTAAGTTAATAAGGATAAGAAAGCTTCATTTGTAAAAAGTAAAATTAAGCTATCGTTAGGATTAAATGCATTATATGATATACCTATAAACTATTTTTAAAACTAGAAGATGATGAGTTTTCTACAAATATACATGGAACCAATAACAAAATTAACTTTCTGATTTCTAATAACTCAAAAAAATCCACTTCTCACACTCTTTGAGGAAATTTCCTTTAAAATTACTTGTTTTGTACTGCATTTAGTTTTTTCAATATCTACTAACAATACACCACTAGAACTGTGATATGATTAATACATTATACACTCAGAAGCAAAGAAATATTGGAAATTTAAAAAAAAAAAAAATATATATATATATATATATATATAAAATTAATTTTGAATAGGGGACATCAATCAGAGGCACATTTTTTATAGCAGTAATGACTTTGTTATCTAAAATAAGGGAAAGGTAAAGAGTTGAGAAGTTAATTAGGGATGCAGTCACTAACACTTTTCTTATTTATTTTTTATTGAAATTTACAACTGTATTACATAACACAGCCAATAAATATGCTAAAATACAAATGACATGAAGCAGTATTTTAGAGAAGCTACCCATTGGCAGCATTCTAATAAATATTCTAAACCCGCAGGTCTTGTGGCCATTTTTTTTTCAGAAGCCTGGCTGGATTATCAGGAATCGAAAAGGAACCAAGGATTGAAACTGGTGGGTTAGAGTGGGAATAAAGTTTGTCATGGAAGGAATGGTATCTGATTCGTGCTAAGTCAGCAACATATGGAACATTATGGTCTTTATAGATGAGTTTATTCGTGAAAACATAAGGAGCATTGACAATTTTACAAAGGATTGGATACAAGAAGAATTCGATGGTTTAGTTGAGCTCGATAGCTCAACTAAGTCCAGATTGGTCTGATGATCGTCGTGTAAATAAGTTTTTAGTTTGTAGTTTAGTGGAAGATTAGAACGTTTGTCTAGTAAATGTTGAAGCAGCCATAAAGGATAATAGAGGACAGGAATTCATAGGTTTACAATAAAGGGTAAAGGTTATTTGATGAGATTTGTTTGAATTTAATTTAATCCTCCAATTTTGGGATCATTGTTCAAGGTCTTTGATGTGAGATTGAAGGATTTGGGATGCAGTAATGGGATCATTATTTACTGATAACACAGATGTGTCATTAGCATACATAGAAAGGCTTCCAATTGGTTGGGATATCAGCTGTATAGATTGTGTAAAGGATGGGTCCAAGGATACTGCCTTGAGAAACAATAGCAGCCTGAGTAAAAAGGGATGAATAGGAACTATTATGAATTACTTTGAAGAATTCAAAACACTTTAATTCTATAAAACATAATTTATTATGGCAACTTTTCGGCCTAAATCTTCATGGTGTCTGAAGGAGGGATAACACAAAAATTAAATAACTTCTACTTAATTAAAGTGTATTGATGACCACACCTAATTAAATTATCTTCAATATCTACACACACTCAACCATTTCTACAACATTATGATAGGTAAAGATATTTTTTCTGAAAACATATAAATGAATTAATTTATTTCTCCCTTTTATTTGTTTTTAACTTACCATTGAAGTGGTATCACTGATCTAATAATACTTAGGTTAATTTCTGTAAAGTACTTTTGTATTATTTTAACAAATTTCTATTTCGATTTGATCAATAGAGTTTAATTTTGAAATAAATGATAACTACTCTAAACAGGATTGAATTTTTTTACTTTCACTTGCTATTTATAGTAAAGGAAAGTATTGCGATCGTGAACATTTTTGAATTCCAGTTTTGAATGGAAATACACGTTTTAGGGTCTCCTGAGTCCGAAAAAACCAAGTCCCACAGAAAGGTCAGTGTGTGTGTGTGTGTGTGTGGTTATACCCGGGCGGAAACGAAAAGTCTTATGAAACTGAAATTTCATATTTAAGACATATATATGCCTGAGATGTTACAAATACTTTTTCATCAAAATCGACTGACCAGACGAGCCATTTTATACTCTGCATATTACACCTTTTTATGATTTTCTCAAAAATGGTCCAGACAATTTTGATTAAACTCACTAGATGGATGTAAAATTTAATTGGCTTTAATGTCATGTAGGTTTCATTCTGATTAAAATAGTTTGACAGGGCTTAAATGCCGATATTTAAAATTTTCTTCTTCTAAAATACCTTCAATTTCCTTGATTCTATAAAAATAACTACATTATCTTGTTACCACCGATGAAAAACCGGTAAATATATAAATTTAATGAATTTGATCGCCAACTAAAGGAAAAAACTGAAATAATATTTTTTGAATGCAATGTTTTGTTTTTGAAGATAAGAACAGTAATATACGTGTGTAATATACCTTTGGAAAGCTATAGATTGTAGAAAAAAATATTATCTAATACACAAGTTTGTAAAAGTTATTAAAGAGTGATGAAATGCCGATAAAACTAAGTGATTATTTTAAATAATAATATAATAGATTTTTTAATAAAACACATGTTTCTATAGAAATTCCATTTAACTAATTCTTTAATGGTTTTAATCATTTTTATCTCTTACTGTATTTGAAAATTCTTTAATCGATTCTAAAAACGGAGGTGTTGCCCACACCAGATTTTTTCACATGCATTAGTGAAGTATTAGAACTGTACATATCTCTATGAACTTATTTTTTTAAAGAAAAATGAAACTAGTCTATAATGAAATATGAAAAATTTCAAATGTATTTTTTTGAATTATTTATAAACACAATACCAAAATAAAAAATGTGATGGATCCAAAACACGACTCCGTTGTTGAAATCAATTTTATATCTTTTAAATATTGTTAAACTTGAAAAAAGGTTGAAGAATTCCATTGAGTTTCGATGGAAACTATTTTTGAATATATCAATAGAAATTATAATTACTTAAATTTATACCCTTTTTGTCTTTCTGCAGTACATTTTACAGCTATGTATATAAGATAGCATTTTTCTAAAATATTTAGGTTTCCAACATCTATACATGACATAACATTATACATCTATATATGTATTCTTGTGTTAAAAAAAACAAAAACATTTTCTCTTTTCTCCTTAAGTTGTTTATCATTCGTACTTTTGCTTAGTATTTTTTTATCAATGCTACTAAGGCGATATGATTTATTTTTTAGAATAATCAAAATGATAAGTATTTTAGAGGAAAAAAATTGAAAATATTGGTATTTAAGCCCAGTCAAACTATTTCAATCCAAAAGAGACCTATATGATTTTAAAGCTTATTAAATTTTTCATCAATTTAGTAAGTTTAAGCCGTTTTTGAGAGAACCATGAAAAGAGGCAAAATGTCTGGTATGAAGTAGTTCTTCTGGTTCACTGATTTTGATTTTAAGAAAGTTGCTTTGATGTCTCAAGCTTATAGCCTTCTATAATATGAAATTTCAGTTCCTAAGACTTTTTGTTTTTGTGCTAGACTTACCACAGAGAGAGAGAGAGTGAGAGTGTGAGAGAGAGAGAGAGAGAGAGAGAGAGAGAGAGAGAGAGAGAGAGAGAGAGAGAGAGAGAGAGAGAAGAGAGAGAGAGAGAGAGAGAGAGAGAGAGAGAGAGAGAGAGAGAGAGAGAGAGAGAGGAGAGAGTGAGAGAGAGACCTTTTTGCAGAACTTGGTCATTTGGACTCAGTAGACCCTATAATGTGTAATTTTAAAATTTACTGTGAAAACTCAAATTTGAAAATTTTCACTGTAGCAATACACTCTCTTACAATGTATTTCATAAATAGGTAACTGAAAGTATGAAATGAACACATAAAAAGTAAATTAATCACACTAATTTTGTACATAACAGCAAAATCATAAAATATTAATTATTTTGAAAGATACAGAAAAATGAAAAGAACACCTTTTTCTAGTTTAACTAACTGAGCAAATATATGTTTACTATTTTCTTCAATGAACATTTACTTGAATGAATCAAATTGAAGGTACTAATAAATCAATTTTGAGTGGACAAATAAATGTTTTTTTTTATCTTTGGAATTGAAATAGTGCCTTGGCGAATTGTTTTTTTAATAACTAAGTTAATTTGAAATTGTTGCCGTCATCAAGGCCAAAATCAGACCAGAGTGAAAAACATAAATGTAAGAGGTAAACAAATATAAATAAATTGAATATAAAGCATTAGTTAGAGTATGAAATACAGTATAAAACAAATATTAATAGATTAAAAATTGGTAATAACTGTAAATTCTTTTTGTCTGAATCCAGATTTTACTTCTTATGATTACATGAATGGTGAATATCGTAGTCAAACAATATTATATTTTTGCTTATTAGCTTAACGGACAATATTAATAAAATGTACTTTGTATAGGAATAATATTGAAAATATTTATAGTAGATTTACAAGAATTAAAATAATGCCACACTTTCAGATATAGGAAAGTACATTTCCGAATTCATATTCAACTACAAAATTATTGTTGAATTTACTAACTCTTAAGTTGGGAAATAATTTACTCACCATAAACCTGAGATTGCCGAGAGGTGGCTGTGCATAAGGAATACTGCTAAAGGCAAAGTACTTCCTGCCATTTCTGGAGTTCAAGACCCTTCCTCTAAGTCTGCCTTGGGACGTGGACAACTCAGGTTCACAGAGGACCAGAGGTACCAACAGCGATAAGAGGTACAACAGTCTCATCTTCTATCTGAAGATACTGAATGTTAAATTTCAACTATGATATCAAATGAGACATTATGGCACTAAGATTATCGAGATATGAAATATCTTTAATTCCTTTTAAAATGAGATAATCTGACATCTTGACCTCAATTCCAAGGACATCTTATCATTTCATTCATTCATTTTTTTGTTGTTTATTTATTTTAATTTGGTCAAAATATGAATTTAAATAAGAATGTAGGCAAATTTGAATCACTAATTTCTAACAATTTAATAGTTACAGATCATCAAATGTCCTGGGAAAAAAGAAGTTTCCCGAGATTTGTCAGAAATCTTTTGATTCTATATCATTGAGCCAGAATCAGCTATTAAAAATATAGGTGGTTCATGGTACTAAAGTGCTTCTTGAATCTGAATGGTTAATGCTTAATTTTGGCATTATAACAGAAAAAAAATTTAATGTTATCATCCTTGTGTAGAAAAAAAAAATCAAATTTGATGCATTCTGGTTAATCTTAAACTACTTATGGTACTTTGACTATTTATATCAAAATGTAAGTCTTCAAGTAAGAAAGATATGAAATGTGAGATTAGTGGAAGACGAAACCACAAAAATAATAGAAATGTTAAAATTAGAAATGTTAAATAAATTCATTAATTTCAAATAACTATTCAATTAATTGTATATACATTTACCTCGAATGGAACAAATAAATGTGTTGACAGCTGCAAAGACTAGGTGGTACTGAACCTAAGAATCAGTTGGGGAAAACCAAATCCTGGGATAACCAAAGGGATTTCCAAATGCATCTCTTCCTCATTGTGACTCATTTTATAGTCAACTAACAAGTATTTTTTCCCCCTAAAATATTTGTCTCAGAATGTTTTTTAATTGTTAATTTCGAGGTCGATAAAATGGAGTGTATATATAATCATGGTTCGTCCCTCAAAAAAAAAAAAATAATAATAAATAATAATCATAATGATACTTAGAAATAAGATGTATTTTTTTAAAAGATATAAATATAGTTTGTCTAAGCCAGTTAAATTAAAAACTCACCACCCTCAAAGAACATTATACTATATCTTAGACGAAATTTGGAAAAGAGGCTCTCATGAAATATCCATAAAAAATTAAAATGACAAGACAGTAGGTACCAACAATTTTCACATCCCTTAGACCACTTTTCTTCACTAGACTTAAGGAACTTAAGTGCAATAATAACTTAAACTTAAGACTAAAGAAAAAAAAAAATAATAAGCATGAGACTCCATTCTAACCTTGCTTGTTAAAGGGCTCTAAAGTTTCTGTTGATGTAAATTTTCGTGAATTTTTTTTAAACCATTTTCTTGGCTACTTAGGTAATGTCTTCAAAGAAATAAAAATTTTGATAGTACGCTCATCATCATTCTATTATTTTTTTAATATGCAAAATAAACGGAGTAAATAGTTTTTAGAGAAAACATTATTTTAACAGCGAAGAGAATTTTATAATCCAGGAACCTTAGTCACCAAATTTATGTTACTGATACACATCGTATATCATATAATATGTTATCTGTATTAATTTCATATTTTTTCGCTCAGTCCCTTTTGAGATATTTCCATGTAAACATCACGAAAAATGAATTTTTAAAAATTCATAAACCAAAAAGGATTATGTTCTTCAGATTGAAATTGTTACAGCAAGTAGGACTATGAATAAGCTATAAAAGAAAATAATCCAAGATAAGCCTCTTTTCCTTTATTAACTTTCAACTTGCTAAAATTCTCGTTTTTTTATTCATTTTTGAGACTTTTCAACTCCTTTCCTAAGTAATAAGATGTGAGGAACAAAAATATTATTAGTGTATTGATAGTTTTTGTTTTGATTTTAGATCTACAAAATTACCAGTGTTATAAAGACTTTATCAACACATGTATTCAGCCGCAAAACTGATATAAAATTGCTGCAATACTAAAAATATTAACTAGAAAAATATTTCATCCATGGTTTTATATTCAGGAAAAGATACAGAATAACTGGTATAAAAATCATGAAAATCAAAAAGTTTATCGTTAAGATCTGGAAGATGTATAAATTGACGTCCCATATTCCTGTAAAATCCAAAGTCATAAACAACAAATCAAATATAGAAAATAGGCCTAAATGAAAAAAAAATACCAAGGGTATACAAAAATAAAGAGAGAAATTCCGAATCCGACCAAATTTTACATTAATAAGGGTAATAAATTGATCTTTTTAAATTCGAACATGATTTATTTACACTTAATAGACGCACGTTTAGGGGTTCCATCCCTTTCTTAATTTTTTTTACGACACAATAAAATCAAAAACAGTATTTTTTTTTATAGTTAAATATGTTTATTATGGTTCAGAATTCCGGACAACATCCAGAGCTGAAGGCCAGCTCCTCATATTCGAACGGAAAGTGTTGCGCCGACTTAATGAGGGTATCAACGAGAAGAATGAATGGATTCTGTGGCCAATGTTAATTATGGACGAAACTACATGAATTCGCGAATCTGGATGGCTGTAGCACAGAATAGAGAATCGTGGAGGAAGCCAGAACCCTGATGGGTTGTAGTAATAAGAAGAAGAATTAACATATACTTATTGCATTTTAAATAACATTTTATGCTTAATAACAGAGACGAGTTTATTTAACAAAGGACTCGCTGCTAGGAATCATTTTGAATTTTTTGATTGACATGAAGAAAAAGTGAAAGTAATAATTAAATTGATTTTAACAACGAAGGTAAGTGAAAGTAATAATTAAATTGATTTTAACAACGGAGGTAAGTGAAAGTAATAATTAAATTGCTTTTAACAACGGAGGTAAGTGAAAGTAATAATTAAATTGATTTTAACAACGGAGGTAAGTGAAAGTAATAATTAAATTGATTTTAACAACGGAGGTAAGTGAAAGTAATAATTAAATTGATTTTAACAACGGAGGTTAGTGAAAGTAATAATTAAATTGATTTTAACAACGAAGGTAAGTTAAAGTAATAATTAAATTGCTTTTAACAACGGAGGTAAGTGAAAGTAATAATTAAATTGATTTTAACAACGGAGGTAAGTTAAAGTAATAATTAAATTGCTTTTAACAACGGAGGTAAGTGAAAGTAATAATTAAATTGATTTTAACAACGGAGGTAAGTGAAAGTAATAATTAAATTGATTTTAACAACGGAGGTAAGTGAAAGTCGTGTGTTGCGCACCAGATTTTGTTTATAAGATATACTTTTTTAATAAGTATATCGCTATATATTTAAATTAGCGACCAGCCCTCGTATTGCATGGGTGAAATTTTAAATTTGGTGTTATTTATGCTTAAAAAATTTCAGTTTGACCACTTGTGATTTTATCACTTTGGGATTATTAGTTGATCATAACGAAAAGTGCTCTTAGCAAGAAAATATTATGTTCATTATATTGGGTTGTAAAATAAGTTCCTAGCGTTTATTAATATTTCAATTTAATTCTTTCTGATGCTGCCATTGGGTAGTGGCTCTACATGTATTTCATGACCATTTTCTATATAACCTTCACATTTACTTAATGTATTTTTTTTGTTAAATATAGTTATGATTTATGATATATCAATAAATATGTTTAAAAAAAAAAAAAAAAAAAATTCTTTCTGTATTTATAAAATCATGTTTTCTTGGTCAATAATGTGCACACATTCTAAAAACGGATTATGTAATTTGCTTTTATACATCAGCTTCAACAGAGATTCTTCATCTTTATGTAGTATTTTGCTTGCTCAAATTGGAAGAGAAAAAAAATTCATTTTCATCATTTAATGATTTTTTATTTCCAAAAAGGAGCGGCGTGGTCTAGTGGATAGAGTACTAGTCTGCTGTGCTCCGGGTCCTGGGTTCCAATCCCGGCTGTGGCAGAATATTATTTATTCTGTTAATTCAGTCGGGGGGCGACCCTAGGGTATGGAGACCCTCCTGGGGCAGACCCAGCCTCTATAAAGTGGGTACCCAAATTAATTGGGGAAAAACCTGGCGGCTGAGCGTGATTAAGGCCTTATCACCTCATTGCACTGCCGTTGGCCTAGAAACAGTACGAATCTCTATATGTACTGAGCCCAAGACCCTTCATGGGTTGTAGTGGTACAGGTTTTTTTTTTTTTTTTTATTTCCAAAAAGGGTAATCCACTGCACAGACGGTTAAAAATATTTGCAGGAGCGGTCCTGTGTCCGGTTAGGAGAAAGCAAGGTGTCCGTAGGTGGTTTTCTGGATTCAGAATCGGACATTTTGACTTGGAAGACGCAAAGCGTTGGGGTCGTCCTTCAACTGTTGATAATGACCAAATTCAAACATTTGACACAGACAATCCCCCACTATACGACACGGGATACATTTACAAGATATTATTTACAAATATTTATAAGAATCTGAAAAACAAATATTACAAGAATCTGTTTTTATTGTAATCACAAGTAAACAACGCTACGAACATATTTTACAACCCAATATAACATCTACTCATTATTATATTTAACTATCGGGAGAAATTAGAAACACCAATTGGTTAAAAAATCTAAATCTATGTTAAATGGTTGCTATTTTATTGGATTTATTACTGTTTTTAATTTTTTATGCAATCCCTATCTAATACCAACCATCCTTACAACCTTCCTCGTAGGTTGAGGCAGCAGTGGCCGAGAGATCTCTTATAGATATGCAACCGGCGTGCTGGCAATGGAGAACTTCTACACTTATGCCTGAGATTGTGTGCCTTTAGCTCCCTCACTGTCTCCACTGGCTAGACTGGTGATGCGGCTGACTGAGAGGCGCTGGGAACTCCTGATATAGTGCCTTGCCATCCACTTCTGGATATAGGGGTTCGATTCGGCATTCCCATGGCCCAGTGTGTAAATATTGTATACAGGTATGAATGTGGCCAAGATTTTATTTTATTTTATTTGTTATTTAAGTTTACTTATTTTATTTTATGTTATCTTTTTTGTTTTACTCTGTACATATGGAATGAATGACTTATTTTAGCTCTAATACTTATTGTCCTAGGTAGTGATAGATTGTGTTGTTTCTTAATAAAGCAATATTATTATTTAAAAAAATTTTTTTTTTATTATTGACCTTTTTCTAACTAAATTTTAAAAGTTTAATTTAGTTTCCATGGGAGTACAAATTAATTTGAAGTGGAACATCTGTTTTCATAAAAAATGATTAAAAAGTATAAATAATTATTATTAATGTTAATTTATAGATTTATAACAACTTTTCATTTATTGTAACAGCTTACATACATTTGTTTCATGTTTCATATTTTTTTTTTCTAAAATCTTTATTACTGTATGGAAGAATATAATCTGTACGATAACGTACGGTGGCAACACTGATACTAACAACCAGTATATTACGCGTCCTTATTACTTCCAATAATTTAGAAATAATTTAAACATAATAAGTTTATAGTTTATACATAATGTATTTAACTTCTAAACTTTCAGGAAATAATGCGTAATAATAATAAAATAACATTACGCTTGGTTATTATTACGCAGGAAATAATAATAAAAGGAGTTCACGTAAACCAAGAATCGCGGTGTCGTTTATATATATATATTATATATATATAAAGAGAGAGAGAGAAAAGAGAGAGAGGGGAGAGAGAAAGTGAGATACTCTTTTTTTTAGGCACTAAATAATACAATCTTATGGGTCTATTTCTTGTGCCTTATTCTAATGTGGCCTCATAGTTCTCCATGATCCAACTCCTGCTTTTACAATCTAATCATCTGATCGCTTCTAGTTAAAAATAGAAGTTATTGTCAGCAACGATTACTCAAGTTTATGCCTCTCTCGACATTTACTATTATCTTTCAGGAATTTATTGTATTTTTCTCTAAAGACTTTTGTTTTTCCGATGATATAGCTGTATTTGTTGTAAGACTTTCATCGTAGCGTAGAAACATTTCTAATTTATGCCTCGATTTACAATCAAATTAGCTCTTAGGTTATATTCATCCATACTTTTAAATTACTATCAACGAAAGACAGTCAATTTTTCTGTTTTCTCGTTTAGTTGGGTATCGAATTTATTCAATTTATATATTTAAATGTTTTTCATCAGCGTTAACAAGATAATGTAGTTATTTTTATAGAATCAAGGAAATTGAAGTATTTTAGAAGAAGAAAATTTAAAATATCGGCATTTAAGCCCTGTCAGACCATTTTTATCCAAATAAAACCTACATGATATTAAAGCCCATTAAATTTTAGAGTTTAATCAAAATCGTCGGAACCGTTTTTGAGAAAATCGAAAAAAGGTGCAAAATGCATGGTATAAAGTGCCTCTTCTGGTAAGCTCATTTTGATGAAAAAAGTTTTGTCACGTCTCGGGCGTATAGTCGTCTTAAATATGAAATGTTGGGATCACTTGTAGCTGGATGGCTAGGGTAACAGCCTCCCATGCTAAAGGTCACGGGTTCAAACCCGCAGGTGGTCCTAGAATTTTTTAATGGGAGTAAAAAATCCTTAGTTACGCCGTCCTTCGGAGGGGACGTTAAAAGGTGATCCCGAGCCTGTGCGATGTCAGGTACTCGTTAAAGATCCCTATCCTAATAAAACCTGGATAGGCAAAATTTAGGACTCCCACTGTAGCATCGTCCGATTAGCCATAGTAGCATAAAGTGACGTTAAATAAATAAACAAACAAATATGAAATTTCAGTTTCATAGGACTTACCGTTTCCGCCCGGGAGTTACCACACACACACACACACACACACACACGCACACACACAGACCTTTTTGCGGGACTTGGTTATTTGGACTCAGGGGACCCTAAAACGTGTATTTCCGTTGAAAACTTGAATTCGAAAATTTTCACGATCGCAATATACTTCTCCTTACTATATATAGTAAGTGAAAGTAAAAATGTATAATTTCATGACTGTTAGTTTTTGTGAACTAAAATATGTGGGTTGGAAGTTCGAACGTACATCACAACCTGGAGGGCCATTCTCACTTTTCTTCTGCGAGTCCATCGGACTTAGCCGGGACGAACTTCCGAGATATTTTTACCAACCATCCCACATCTGTCACGCGCGGGACGCTCCCTATACGCGGTTGTGAGATCCACGGGAGGAATGAATTTAAAGGATTTCAATTGTATATATAGGGAATTCGTAATTTGAGTTTAACACCATATATTATTAAAAAATTGGGATCTAAATGTGGAATGAAAGTTTAGAATTTTGTCTTTCATGTTTGAGAATCCTTAATTTTTAATTTTAAGATTATACTATACAAGATGACGAAACCGCTCGACTTACCTATGTCTAGTCCTTCGGGTTATCAAATCGATAATTGAAGGTATTGTATTGATTAAGCTATAGTTTTGATTTTTAAAGTGTTTTTTTTATCTGTCCTTTAATATTATTATTTTTGAAGTATTAGAAATTGACCAATTTCATTATTGTTACTGTGCAGTGGCACTCACTTGTCAGTGGTCACTAGATGTTAATTATATCATTTATGATATTGTTATATCAGTTGTTATATCTGCTCATGTTATATCAGCTATATGTGTTTGAATGTTGAATTTATCTGTTTAGAGCATGTCATATTCTTACTAAAAGCCAAGACTATACAAATATTTCACGTCAAGATAGTTTAAAATTATTTTCCAGTGACATCTCGCAGACCCATTGGACCTCCTGAGAAAAGTAATATACATGTATAATATACCGTTAGAATGCTAAAGATTTAAAAAAAAAAATATTATCTTATACATATTATTGTAAACGTTAATGGAGAGTGATGAAAAGCCGATAAAACAAACTGATTGTCGTAGATAATAATATAATAGATTATTTAATAATACACATGTTTCTATTAAATCCAATTTAATAATTCTATAACAATTTATTTTTGTTTAAAATTCTTAAAATGATATAAATAATGGAGGTAAGTGAAAGTCGTGTGCTGCGCGCACCAGATTTTTTACTTTCACTTACCTATATATGAAATATATAGTAAGGTAAAGTATAGCGATCGTGAAAATTTTTGAGTTCCAGTTTTTAACGAAAATACACGTTTTAGGGTCCCCTGAGTCCAAATAACCAAATCCCGCAAAAAGGTCTGTGTATGTATGTCCGTGTGTGGTAACTCTAGCGCAAAAACGAAAAGTCGTACGGAACTGAAAATTAATCTTAAAGACTACTATACGTCCAAGATGTTACAGCAACTTTTTCACTAAAATCAGCTGACCGGATGTTTTACTTTATCCCATGCATTTAGCACCTTTTTACGATTTTCTCAAAAACAGCTCTAACGATTTTGATTAAACTCGCATATTGATGTAACTTTAATGGGCTTTAATATCATGTAGGTTTCATTCTGATTGAAATAGTCCGATGGGAGCTTAAATGCCGATATTTTAAATTTTCTTCCTCTAAAGTACCTTTCATTTTTTAAATTTTATAAAAATAACCATATTATCTTGTTATCATTGATAATTAACAGCTAAATATCCACGTTGACCAAGTTTGATAAACAACTAAAGGAGAAAACTTAACAAATATTTTTTATGCATTTTTTTGTTTTTGAACAAAACAATAGTAATATATATGTATAATATACTGTTGGATAGCTAAAGATTTTGGAATAATTATTATCTGATTCACGGATCTGTAAAGGGTTTAGAAGGAATTTGAAAATCCGATAGAACTTACTGTTTTTTGGGTTGCCGAAAAGGAAAATTCATGTTGACCGTACTGCAACCTGGCGGCTTGTCAATGAAGCACAGAGCGCCAATCTTGTTTTTGAGCATAAGAACAGTAATATAATATACCGTTTGAAAGAGAAAGGCTTTAGAAAATAGATTATCTTATACACAAACTTTAAAAATGAATAAAGAGTGATCAAATTTACTGATTATTTTAGATAATAATATAATAGAGTTTTTAATAAAACACATGTTTCTATATTAATTCAATTTAATTAATTCTTTAATGGTTTCACTCATTTATTGAAAATTCTTTAATCGATTTTAAAAACGGAGGTAAGCAAAAGTCGTGTGTTGCCCGCACGAGATTTTTAAAATTTGATTTCTAACCATAAATTATAAATCTTGTCATCGTATTGTATTCCTAAAAAACTTCAAAAAGTATATTTTTATTTTTAGCAGTTTAGAATACTGAAAAACAATAATACAATACGAAAACATCAATATGTCAACAAAATTTTTTTTTTATTCTAATCACATTTTGTATTTAGGAAGCCCTGTTAATATTTAAAGCTCCATGAAGGTTTAATTTATCATTGCTCTATTCTCCTGTAATCTTCAGCGCTCAACTGTTTGTCACTTCTTATATTAACATTACTTGTCTCCTGAATACGATGAGTACTCAAAGTGTGAACAATTTTTAATTAATAAATGTAGTTGCCTTGGAAAAAGAAATTATGACTATGAACCAGAGGAAATAGGAAGCCCTAAGAGAACTCATTTAATAATACTGTTTTTTGACTAATAATAATTTTTTTTTCTAATGAATAATAAAGAAAATAGGTAAAATTTATATGTGAGAATGCGCTTTTTTTAAAGTAATTGGAATATAAATTAAAAAAAAAATATGTGGATTTAAAAAATAAATATATATTTTTATTGAAATTTACAACTGTATCTTATAATAAAACAAGTAAATATGCTGCTAGAAGATAGTTTACATGAAAAACAAGAAGAGAAACTGCCCATTGGCAGCACTCTAGTACAATATGTGGATAAGAAACTAAAACTAATTTTATGAAACATGTTTCATATGTGCTGACAATTAGCCTATATTGCAGGAATTCTTTTTTACTTCCACTTATTCATATATGAAATATATAGTAAGGAAAAGTATTGCGATCGTGAAAATTTCGAATTCTAGTTTTCGACGGAAATACACGTCTTACGGTCTCCTGAGTCAAAATGACCAAGTCCCGTAAAAAGGTCTGTCCAATGGTGAAAACTACTACGTTTTCCAGTTTGTAAATTCTGAAAGTCATGATTCTACAAAATATAAAACAATAGTTAGATAGAGCAAAAATAATTGAGTACAAAAAAAAACAAAAATAAATTATTATAACTGAGATGTTTTCGATTCAATTCAAGTATTATGATCTATACTTTTTTTTACTTTCACTTACCTATATATAGTAAGGGAAAGTATTGCGATCGTGAAAATTTTTGAATTCCAGTTTTTAACGGAAATACACGTTTTAAGGTCCCCTGAGTCCAAATAACCAAGTCCCGCAAAAAGGTCTGTCTGTGTGTCCGTATGTGGTAACTCCAGCTCAAAAACGAAAAGTCTTACGAAACTGAAAATTAATATTTAAGACTACTACACGTCCGAGATGTTACAGCAACTTTTTTCACTAAAATCGGCTGTCCGGATGTTTTACTTTCTCCCATGCATTTAGCACCTTTTTACGATTTTCTCAAAAACGGCTCTAACGATTTTGATTAAACTCTATATATCGATGTAAAATTTGATAGCCCTTGATATGATGTAGGTTTTATTCTGATTGTAATAGTCTGACAGATTTTAAATGCCGATATTTTGAAGTTTCTTCCTCTAAAGTAACTTTAATTTTGTAGATACTAAAAAAAATAACCATATTATCTTGTTAGCATTGAAAAATAACAGCTAAATATGCATTTTGAGCGAATTCGATACCCAACTAAAGGAGAAAACTCCTCCGACCCTAGGTTATGGAGACCCTCCTGGGGCAGACCTTGCCTCTATAAAGTGGGTACAAAAAATGGGGGGAAAATCTTACGGCTTAGCGTGATCTTGGCCGAATACCTCATTATACGGCCGTTGGCCTCGAAACAGTATGAATCTCTATATGTACTGAGCCCAAGACCCTTCAGGTGTTGTAGAGGTACAGTTTTTTTAATTGATTTTAAGGGGGGGTAAGTGAAAGTCGTGTGTTGCCCGCCCCAGATTTTTTTATTTTTGGATTTGAATAAATCTAATATATTTTTAATCCGTAATTTATGATTTATTCATGTATAAATACTTACCTTCTTAAACTAATAAAGATGTATATAAGATAAAAAATAATATCAATATAATTAATTTCAAAAATAAAAACACCGGTAAACCTCTAAATTAAAAAAAATATTAATACCTTTTATTACTTTTTGGTTACATGTTTAGAAAAAAAAAAAAAAAAAAAAAGTTTGGCTTTAAAACTCTTGATATGTGCGGATTAAAAAAAATATGAAATAAAGTCGTTCCTAAGCTTCGGTGAATTAAATTTCACTTGATAAGTGGAAGTACGTTGTATTAATGTTAATCATTTTTAAATTTTATTACCGATTAAAATATAATAATCACTCTCCCCCTCATAAAATTTTAAATAAATTGTTTTAATATACATAGAATCTAAACTTCAAAATAAAATAAAAAATCCACCTTGCGAATAAGAAAAGCACTAATTTAATTAATTTTAGTCGATAGGTTTTTAAATTAAATAAAAAAACCGAATAATTATTTGCCTTAATATTATAGCTCTTTTATCGGTCTGTCTAAGAATATTTTTTTGCATTCGCTGGTGACTGGTTCCTCGAAAAATGTACATCGATTTAATATACATGGAATCTAAACTTCAAAATAAAATATATAAGTTTATTACAAAACAAAAAATTTGACTTAAAATTTAATTTGCCATCTGCATTTCTTTTGCAATAAGCAAATTTGTGGACTGCTGAAGCAGCGGCTCATCATAGCAGAGTTCGTCAAGTGATCAGCATATCTCTTGGCCACCGCCTGCGTAGTCGTCGGGGTGGGCTGTAAGGATTCGTAGAGCATTTTAATGTTTCTGTAAGAGGGTTGGTGTTGTATGTTAGTCTTTGGTGGAAGTTATTGTATTGTTCTGTAGCAGTGGCTGAAATAGTCGGAATGTTTAAGTCGTTATGTATAACGTCATTTGTTACGTAGAACGGTGCGTCCACTATTTTGCGCAGCACTTTCGACTGAAAGGACTGTATTCTTTGGATACTTGTTGGTTTGGCAGAGCCCCACAGTTCTATCCCGTATGTCCAGATTGGTTTTAGCAAAACTTTGTAAAGAGTTAGTTTGTTGGTTAATGATAATTTAGAGCGTCTGTCAAGTAATCTAGATAAAAGACCGTATCGTCTGTTGAGTTCTTTGCGTTTTTGTCGAATGTGGGTACTCCAGGTCAGTCTTTTGTCCAAGTGAATACCTAAATATCGAATTTCGTCAGAAGGCGGAATAGGAATATTATTAAAGTTAATGGGAGGAGAAGGTTTGTGGTTCAGGGTGAACACTACATGAGCACTCTTGGACTCGTTCATCTTTATTTTCCATCTAGAAGCCCAAGCAGAAATTTCATCAAGGTGGTTTTGGAGGAATATTGCCGCTTGTAAAGGATCCTTATCTGAACAAAGAACAGCTGTATCATCAGCAAAAGTAGCCAAAAGAGTCCTATTGTGCTGGGGAAGATCTGACATATAAATGTTAAACAATATTGGTCCTAAAACACTGCCCTGAGGTACACCTGCCTTAATTTGCTGAATGTCTGAGAGTTCGGTCCCGACTTTGACAGAAAAATGTCTATCCGAAAGGTATGAAAGGAATATTAAATAGAACGTAGGTGGAAGTAAAATTTTCAGTTTGCAAAGCAATCCTTCGTGCCAAACCTTGTCGAAAGCCTGACTAATGTCAAGGAAAACACCTGGACAATATTTTTTTGACTCTAGTGAATTTGAAATGAAATCAACTAAACGATGAGATTGTTGTATAGTGGAATGATGTTTTTTAAAGCCGAACTGATGATTGGGTATAAACTTTAATATTTCAAGAGAATCTAAACGGTGAAGAAGTATTTTTTCGAATAATTTTGAGAACGAAGGAAGAAGGCTGATCGGGCGATAGGAATTTAAACAGTCTGAGGATTTATTTGGTTTTAGCACCATGATAACTTCTGAATATTTCCACAAGACTGGAAAATACGTGATTTTGAAAATTGAATTATAAATATTGGTTAAAAAAAGGATTGCTTTCCATGGTAAATTTTTAATAATGAAATTCGTAATTAAGTCAAACCCTGGAGCTTTATTGTTCGGCAAGCTCTTAATAATATCACGAACTTCGTACGGATGAATTGCTTTTGGAATATAAAATATAAAATATAAAATCCATCTTGTGAATAAGGAAAAACACAAATTTAATTAATTTTAGTCGATAGGTTTTAAATTAAATAAAAAAATCGAATAACTATTTGCCTTAATATTATAGCTCTTTTATCGGTCGGTCTAAGATTATTTTTCTGCATTCGCTGGTGACTGGTTCCTCGAAAAATGTACATCGATTTAATATATATGGAATCTAAACTTCAAAATAAAATATAAAATCCATCTTATGAATAACTACAAGCACATATTTAATTAATTTTAGTCGATAGGTTTTAAATTAAATCTGTGGCGGTCGTGAAAAAATAGATAACTCGAGTTATGTCATAAATGACTTAACTTCACGTATCGCTCCCTCAGACCTTCTCCTACGTCGTATCAAATTGGTTAAAGAAATTTCAGGTGGAAAGAAAGCTGTAATTAATAACTCTATTTTGGTATAACGCAAAACTTTAAGTCGCTCACCTGTAAAATGAAAGATTTTGACTTAACCACTTATTCACGACCGCCACAGAAATAAAAAATAGAATATTTATTAGGCTTAATATATAGCTCAAAATTTATCAGTCGGGATAAGAATATTTGTCTGCATTCACAGGTGACTCGAATAATGTACATTCGATGGAACATCTAGGCATTTAAAAGATAATTTGGTTGGCTGCATAGCTCATTTTAAGTATAATAAAGAATACAATTTTTATTTATTTTTTTAAACTTAGTTGAAACTTCTGTAGATATTTTTTTTAAGTAGTGGAAAACTCGATCAGGGCCAATGTAAGTCAGTTCATGCGTTTTATACGATATATTAATAAAGTAGTATTAATGTAGTGTAAAACAGAGAAATGTCTTTTTTTTTGGCTTGGATTTCGTGTGGCTTTGGATAATGTGTTAACGACCCTTCTGACTCTCGAGGTATATCAGCCCAAGAAGAACTGGGAGTTGGAAGATTAGCGACTGAGACTCCCATTTATCTTCGACAGGAGGACCGTCATATCGGATCTTCCAGGCTATCCGTCAGCCGGAGGACGGTCGCGTGGCGCCCTCTGGGACCATCATCCGACGGAACAGTTAGGAAATGGTGGCGCCGGTACCGTGGAGGGGTTGAATGTATCCAATACATGGATAGATTTATCTATTCGAAGGGTGGGAGGTGAGTGGAGGGGAGGAACTTAGGCGGCAGTGAGTGCTCGGACGGAGAACACCACACATGGGAAATGTGAATGGCAGGACCTTCGCGATGGTGGGAGGCGTCCCACCGACCTGATGTCGTGAGTATATCATGTATATCTCTGTGTATGTAGGCTCTGTGTATGAAGGATGTGGTATAGGTACCGAGCACGGGTCCGGCCCCCGGTCGCCGAGCGATCGCCGGGGCGTTAAAGTCTCCACATGTCAAAGGAAATAATCATAAAAACTACCAATTCTAAAATTTAAATAAGTATTGTTTGTAATTTTTACGTTTCAACTATTTAATTAAAAATAAACAATTTTAAAAGACTGGATTTTACGGTAAAATCCTTGGGCTATTAAGTAATGGAGTGGCAGTGTTGTATACAAAAATATTAAACACCATTATTAGCAGATTTTTTTTCCTAAATCCTTCATTTATTTATCGAACAAGACATATAACATACAAAAACATAACAGGAATACATAATAATTGTCTATGGCATTTACCCTTTAGAATTTGGGAATGGTCTCTTTAAGATGATTATTTAATAAAAAATCCAAGAGTAAAATATTTATATTTTACTAGAATGAATTGCGAACGACTTGAAATATTAATTAATCATTGATATTTGTCGTTTGATATCCTCTGTTAGTTTTCGAACAGTTTTGAACCATCTACCTATATTTTTTATTTATTTATTTTTTTTTATGCAAACTGCCGAAGCGAGTACAAAATACCACGCGGACTTGAATACCTTCAAAAGGTAGTGTATGTTCTTGCAAGGCCGGAACTGTTGCATTATTTGTTTTTGCAATATTTTTATATATATATATATATATATATATATATATATATTTTTTTTTTTTTTTTTTCTTTTTACAATTAGCAAATTTATTATCGCATATTGACCGGCTAGAATAGATGCACATGTTGAAAAAAAAATGTATGTATACAGTCCACAAGTTATAAAAATTGATATGATAAGAATATTAATTTATAATTGTAAAATATATTTGCTGCCAAAAAAAAAGACACAATTTTGTTTTAAAATTCACAACATTTCGGCCTCTAGGGTTATTTTCAAAAATTCAAGTTTCAGCAAAAATATTTTTTAAGATATTAAATATACATACTAGCGTTTTTTCCAATTACATTTAGTTTAATTGATTTTATAGTTGGTTTTTATATTTTAAGAGGCTTACCTACCATGCATGAACATTTCATATTAAATGTTCCAACAGCTTTATTAACAATGTCGTCGGCATAAATTCACTATGTTAAAAAAACCTAATTTAAAAATTATATTTCAATTTATATACTAAATTTAATCGCTATATTGTGTTATTATTATTTTTTTTTTTTTAATTTATTTCTTATGGTTTTTCAAAAAGTTGCAATTTAAATTATTATTATTTATTATTTATTAGTGTTATTATTTATTATAATTATTAAACCTAAAGAAGAAGTAAAATAATTATAAGAAAACTTTATTTATTTATTATTAATATTATTTTAAAGTTACCTTCACGACTTGTTTTGCTGCGCGGGAGACGAATACGGCTGAATTTTGAATCTGATTTCGTGAGGAGCAAATATGAATCCCTATTTATACAATACCTCTACATAGGTTTTTCTACAGTAATTTGTTTCCATTTATCATTCGATCCTTGCTAAGATACACAGGTTTTCAGTAAATCGATAGAGATAAACAATTTTAAATGGGGTTGATTATGATAGCACTTATTTAAAAAAAAAAGACACGTCAATATATGAAGTTTTTATTTTATTTTAATTTATTCTACTTTTTTTTCCTCATTTTTATTCGTCAGGCTATTCGCGATTTGTAAAGTATTAATCGAATAGTTATTTTTTTTGTTAAATGTTATCCAAACATAAATCTCGAATTATTTTTTTCTACAAATAAAAAAATCTATTTATTTATTTTATAGTGAATGGTATTGTGCATGATGAATAATATTACTTTATAGAACCTTAATGAAGTATAATCTGATATACTTTCTATTAATTTATCTACTCCGTATTGTTTCTTCGACATAATAGTGAAAGAATACTTACAAAATACGATATAATGGTCGAAACTTTTATATTTATACGACCTGTGGAAGACTTGGAGTTTCTAATAATCACATAACAGCAAGCAAACAATTTAATGAAATTTTCTATTACTTTTAATTATGTTAAAATATATATTTGTTTAAAATAGAAAAAATATTACAGTATTTCCACTGAACATTTATATATGAATTAATTTATCTTAGATTTGCTCCTTTTTGTCAGGTAAAGAAGGTATTGCACTTGTTCCCTGTGTATGTTGTAATATATATAGAGGAGATAATAATAAAAGTATATAATAATCAACAAACAAGCAAACGAATATGATGTATTAATGAATATTTAAAAAAAAATACAAATACAAAACACACAATAACAGTATTGAGACATTGATTTACTAAAACAAACATTATAACTAGTTCAAAATATGCCTTATTTAATACGTTAAGTAGCTAATAGTAAAATTAATTAAAAAAATGGACAATCCTAAAACAGAGCGTTAAAGGTTCTCATCATGGTAAAATTAATCAATATTATGTAAAATTAATCAATGCTATCAGGCATTAAAAAACATAGTGAAACCTACAGAGCTTTGTTTTTCTCTTAATTTTAAAACAGTTGATATCAAACGTATGGTACTGGTCAGATTTCGTATAGAAAAAAACAACACTATTACTACTGTTTATTTAGAAACAAATTGTAATATATCTCAATAAATATTAAAAAAAAAAAAAAAAAAATATAATATATATATAATATATATATATATATATATATATATATATACATATATATATATTTGTTTAATGTACTTAAGTTAAAGCCAAATATTATTGTCTGATAGATAATAAATTAAAATATTGATAATTATCAAATCCGTACATATCCGTTTCATAATACAGTTTGCGATGAGGAGTTTAGAAGGAGTGGTTCCGTTGAAATAAAAGCAATATACTGATTTTATGGTTTTTAATTACATGTAAATAAAATTATCTTAAACAGTAATAAAAAGTCAAATTTTGATCTGATAATAATTCAATTTAATTAATAATAATTTTGATTTAAATAAAATTAAAATAAGTATCCAAAAGTAAAAAAAAGTATATTAACCAAGAAACGGATTACAAATTAATAGGTGATATAAAAAGTTTTGAATACAATTTATAGAAAATATTATACATAAAAAGTTTTGAATACAATTTATAGAAAATATTGCTACATTTTTATCAGTGATATATCATCAATTTATATATTTTTTACAAAATAAAATTTATCAAATAATTTAAACAGTGAAAATAAAATGGTTAAAAAACGAAATCATAAAAAAAAATATTTAATAGAAAACGAATAATAGTAAGCGTGAGAATCAAGTAGATTACTGTCGCAAGTTTTTTTTTTTTTTTTTTTTTCTGATCTTTTATTTGCTTTAAGAAGAACAAGAGTTAGGAACCTCAAAATAAGGGTGGTAAAACGTAAACAAAACAAAATATTTTTATAGGTTTAAATGCCTTGAGATTTTACATAAAATAGTCATTTATTATGTTATTTAAGCTATATCTTCTAAATAATTTTTCACATAATGGATATTTTTATTAAAAATAAACTAAGTTTTTTATCAACTGAGGGAGCGGCGCGGTCTGTAGGCTACTGTTCTCCGGGTACAGGGTTCGAACCCCGGCTGTGGCAGGATCATTTATTCGGTTATTTCATCCGTGGAGAGACCCTGTGATATGGAGACACTCCAGAGGCACACCCAGCCTCAATGAAGTAGGTACCAAAAATTGGGAAAATACCTTATTCAATGAAATAATCATTTAATTAGAAATATTGATAACAATGTAAGTTTATTTAAACTTTTCATTCATTTTGCTAAGTAATATTGTTTCTGAAATCTTGAGTACTGTATCGAAAAATTCTGTACGATGGTGGCAACATTAACGATCATAACCACCCTCTTTACCTAAAAAATATGTTCATATGCGTATGGGCTAATAACAACTTAGTTAAATAATTTAGTTTCCATGGTAATTCCATTTATTTTACGGTGAAATACCTGTTTTCATGAAACAATTTAAAAGTTAAAATAATTAATAACAATGTTAGTTTACAGATTTCTAACATATTACCATTTATTTTAACAATTTAGTTAGATTGGGTACGTAAATTTTTACTAAAATCTTGCATACGGAATGGTTATCATTTTTTGACTTCACTTACCTATGCATGAAATATGTAGTAAGGGGAAAGTATTGTGATCGTGAAAATTTTCGAATTCAGGTTTTCGACGGAAATACCCATTTTAGGGTACGTTGAGTCCAAATAACCACCAAAGTCCCTCAAAAAGGTCTGTGTACCCGTGCGGTGTGTGTGTTGTTTGGTAAGTCAAGCGCAAAAACCGAAAGGCAGGACGGAACTGAAATTGCATATTTGAGACAACTTTAAGTCTGAGATGTTACAGCAACTTTTTCTTCAAAATCGGCTATAACGATATTGATTAAACTCGATTGAAATAGTCTAACAGGGCTTAAATGCCAATAGTTTAAATTTTCTTCCTCTGAAATACCTTTAATTTAGTAGATTAAAATTACATAGGTATGAGTGACTTTTGTATATATTTTTATTGATTTTGTTTTGTATAATATTTTTATTGATTTTTTTTTGTATAATATTTTTATTGATTTTGTTTTGTATAATATTTTTATTAATTTTTTTTGTACAACATTTTTATTAATTTTGTTTTGTATATATGTATATTGTATTATTATTATATAAATTTATTGTTTTGTATATATCGTGTGAATGTAGTATGAATGTTGTACTTTATCACTATTAATAATGTCCTAATTGGACTGATTGTAATATTACTTAATAAAGAACTGTTTCTCTCATGTTAAGTAGAGTAGAATAAATTAAACATATCATCTTGTTAGCATTGATAAAAGTCGGAATAATATACAAGCTGAACGAATTAGATCCATTGAAAGGATAAAAGAGAATTAATATTTTTGTGTTTTTGAACATAAAAAGAGTAATATAGATGTATAATATACCGTTGGAAAGTTAAAGATTTTAGAAAAAATATTATCTAATTCAGATAATGGTAAAACTTTTAAAAGAGTGATGAAAAGCCGATAAAACTAAATGATTGTTTTAGATAATAAACTAATATACTATTTAATAAAACATATGTTTCTATAGAAATTCAATTTAACTAATTACTTATTGGTTTCACATATTTTCATCTCTAAATGTGACTAATTTGAAAGTTCGTAAATTGATTTTAAAAACGGAGGTAAGTGAAAGTCGTGTGTTGCCCGCACTAGATTTTTAATTCAAAAAATATTAATGACAAAAATGAATCTGAATGAAAAATGAAGACACGGGGCTAAAAACGTTAAAAAGAATATATTTTTTCTATCTATGCCTCGAATCCTCCTTTGGGTTTAGATAATTCTTCTCTTTTGAAGGTGTTTAAAATTACTCATTTAATGACCGTGGCGAAATTGGCGTGGAAAATTATATCCTCTCCTTCGGTTCAAACTTATCGATTCCTGGTGTCGCTTTAAAACTGCTCGAAATTTTACTAAAGTGTAAGAAATAACTTAAGAGTAAGACATATAAGAATTATTTAATAATATTTTGTTTAAAAACTTATTGAGATTCTCAAAAATCCGTATAAAAGTTACAGTAATTACAATAATTCTCTAAAACTGCTATGTTATTATATATTTATCTAATTTAGTTAATAATTATTTTAGCATTAGTTAGAAGAAAGGGGACTTACTAGTATGTAATAGATCTTTATCATAGTTATTATATCATTAAGTATAATAACAAACAAATTGTTAGTTTGCTAAAAAATGCCAAGATGCTCTATTAGCAAATAATTGTATATTTTTTAAACATGATATATAATAATGTATAATTTTTATAACATTATATGTAGATTAGTGTAGGTTTTTTATTCAAATATATATTTTATAACCTATATCATCAGATAAAAAATCCCCAATGCGTACTCACCTTTTTTTGGATAATATACGTTGGATAATATTAATATATGGATAAAATTAATTATAGAAGTAAGATAGATTACATAAAATTGATGTTTATGAGTTTTTTAATACCTATTATTTGTGTATTAAAAAATCTGGTGTCCGCAACACACTTCTTTTACTTACCTCCGTTGTTGAAACCAATTTACAGTTAGAGAAGAAAATACACGGCAAATTAATACTCAATGGTTTATTATTTTCGAATAACTATATTAGGGTAGTTTATAGGCAATTAACTAATACAAAAAGCAAGAAATAATTCAAAGGGAAATGGCCTATAACCACTGCTAATTTTAAACCACTATATCTCTTCTATAACTGAAAGGATATAAATGATTCTTTTTTCTTGTTATAAGAAATTTAAATCTTTGAATGACATTTATTATAAGTTGTGACTTGTCTATATATGTGTGCTGTTTTTATCTTTGCTCATCGCCGTGACGATCTCGAAAATCTGTTCGATTTTTCTCTATCTCCAATAATAACCGAGCTTTGGAGGAATAACATCTCTTATAACTTTTGACTCGAATACATAGATAAATCTATGGGATCACTTGTAACTGGGTGGCTAGCGTAACAGCCTCCCATGCTAAAGGTCACGGGTTCGAACCCGCAGGTGGTCCTAGGATTTTTTAATGGGAGTAAAAAATCCTTAGTTACGCCGTCCTTCGGAGGGGACGTTAAAAGGTGGTCCCGAGCCTGTGCGATGTCAGGTACTCGTTAAAGATCCCTATCCTAATAAAACCTGGATAGGCAAAATTTAGGACTCCCACTGTAGCATCGTCCGATTAGCCATAGTAGCACAAAGTGACGTTAAATAAATAAACAAACAAACAAACAAGATAAATCTATTTTATTTTATTTTTTTTATCGCGCTTTACTGCTTCTAAAACTCTCTATATATTTATCTTTATTTTATAAAATCACTGAGTTATTGAATTAATCATTTTTAATCGGCCTTCATTTTAAAACTGATCGTCTGATAGAGACATCTAGGTATTAGAATAATCGTTGGATACTCTAGTATTTTTGAGCCAAATTAAAAAAAATAAAGGTCCAAAAGTTTTAGAGTATTTTTTTAAATTAACCTTGGCTCTAATATGAATTGTTTTCGCAGCCTAGACAATAGTTTAGCTAAATGAGCAAAAGCAAAAGTTGATCATTCCGATTATTAGCATGGAATGATTTGACGTTACATTTCAAACGAATCAAATCAGAAAAAAGAGACAATCAAATATGGTTTTATTGTTTGAAATTCAATTTAAAAAATTTCCATTATAATCTTTTAGAATTTAAAGCGCGTGATATCGTAAAATGTAAGGAAGACGCTCCATTTTATTAAATATTAACTGCTCACAGTCATTTCGAAGTTTTATTAATCCATTTTAAATTTTTTTTTAACGCTATTCTATTAAAATATCATTAATTTAGTATTGAAGATAGAAAATGGTTTGTAAACTGTCCTGAAAATGTTAAATATTTCTATAGCACATTTGCTTATTGACACTTATTGCGTTTGATAGGTGCGAATAATAAATATGAAGATAAAAAAATAAAAATAAAATATGTTGAAAAACTAAAGAATAGGTTTTTTTTTTTTTCACTTTATTCATTGGTTTCACCTGTCAGCAGTATGTGACAATCAGCAAACAGGATAGAATAATAAACAAAATAATGACATGTCAGGCATGAGGAAGGAAAGTACCCAGCAGCACGTCTTCTCGTCAGGTTTTTAGAATAGGGTTAATTGGATAAAAGTTAAATTTCCTAAGAGACCCTTAAAGTATTAGTAATCAAATGAGTATTAAACGTATCAGTATTAAAACTAATAGTGATTATTAGAAAATTATCAAATATTTAATTTTAGTCGATCTAATATTTAAAATTTTATCAGATTTTACTTTAGATATTTAAAATATTCTATTCGTCAATCATTTAATTAATTACTGATAGAACAATTAGATGACCGAGGCATTTTCTAAACACAGATTTTTTAAATAATTCAACAGATATAATAATAATTGGTTGAATTGGGTAAGTTCTTTTCTCACGGGACTTGATCAGTTACTCTAAGAGATAATATAAATAAGGTATTGTTATCACATGTAGCTGGGTGGCTAGCGTAACAGCCTCCATGCAAAGGTCACGGGTTCAAACCCGCAGGTGGTCCTAGGATTTTTTAATGGGAGTAAAAAATCCTTAAATTACGCCGTCCTTCGGAGGGGAGTTAAAAGGTGGTCCCGAGCCTGTCGATGTCAGAATACGTTAAAGATCCCTATCCTAATAAAACCTGATAGGCAAAATTTTAGGACTCCCACTGTAGCATCGTCCGATTAGCCATAGTAGCATAAAGTGACGTTAATAAATAAAAAACAAATAAGGTATTAACACACCTAAGAAATAAATTCATAATATTAATATATTAAAATAAATAATAAAAAAAAGAATCATGGAAAGAGCATACAAAATGGTAGAACGTTATAAAAAGTATTGTAAAACGTCTTAATGATGTAAATCTATATAATTAATAAAGCGATTTTGTAAATCTGAACAACTTTCTCTATACACACACTCACACACCACACATACACACACACACACACACACACACACACACACCACACACAACAATATAATATATATGCTCTAATATCACTTCACCACTATAAAATAATCCATATATTTTATTTTTCAAGTTAAAACAAATAGCGCTTATATCCTTTATCGATACATAACAATAACACAATAAAATAGCACTAATTTTAAATGTTTTTATCATAGTTATTTGACTTATGATCTATTAACATTTTTAAACAATTGGAAATGTTTTCTATTAAAACATTGTTTGAAGTAACGCGTCCTTTCGGTTTTAAATGCATGATATTTATATTTTATAGAGAATTATTTATTTTTTAAAATATTTAATATCCTGTTTTCTTTTTTTAAATCTTCTAGAATGTTTGAACCTTAAATATAACGTTTTTTGATATACATTTTTTTGAGGGGAAGGGAGGACTATATTAAATGAAATCTTGAGTTCAGAGAGTTCAATATACCTGGGGAAGAAAAATGAATTTGCTACGGGAACTTAGGAGTAAGACATAAAGTTTTTTTTTATGGACATGAATGTGGCTTTATTTAATTTCGTTTTCGGTGCAGTTTATCAAAAGATTTGTTCCTCTGATACAAAAAAAAAAACGTTTATTTATAAATGATTATTCTATACCACAAATATGTCAAATCATTGTATAGAATGCTTACAGTAATTTGTGATAGTGACCATTTAGATAAATATTGTTTGTTTTTTTTGCCTCTGCAGATGGCTTTTTAGCCGAAACCTTGTGCATTGTTTAATAAAAGTGGTGAAGTGATATTACAGCCTCCAATTTTTAAAATTTTTTTTCGAAACGTATCAATGTCTTAGTTAATAATCAATCCTTCCACATAGAACATTTTCCACATTTGAGTTAGAACATAAAACATTTCTAGAAATCCCAAAAGTTTCCTTTTTATGTGACAAAAAAGAAGTTAAACTAATTACCTAATCTATTTCCCCAACGTACAAAAATATAGTGAGTAAATAATATTTAGAAGAGACTTCTGCCGCACTTAAAAGCAGTGGGCTCAATCAGGGCAGGAATCGTAGTTAATATAATTCTCATTGATTCGCTTATTGTCAGGGACTAAGCGACAGGTATATAAATAAAAATAAAAAATACAATGTCTCTTAACAGTATTTTCTGAGGGATTGAAAATCAGACAGTCAGGGTTCTGGCGAAATATGGAAAACCAGTAAATAATACTTTGGCTTACGAATATTAAAAAAAAAAAAATATATATTATATAATTTGATTGCTCTGTAATTGATGAAAAATATAATAATAATAACAGCAAAATATTTTTCATTCCCGAACTCTGAGCAGATGTTCGACTAAGCATTAGGTCAAAAGTGGAATTAAAGAAACGCTAAGCTGTAATTTTCTTTTTTATTGGCTATCACTAATAACTTCCCTGTTACCAGTAGTAAAGTTTTATGAATATTACAGGAATATAATTAATATCATTTATTTGATTGGATGTATTGTTTATTATTGGTATTAACTGTTTCATACCATTTGGAATATCATTGAATATGTTAGGTCATAGTTTTAATTATAGTTTATATTTTTTATAACCTAAAATATAACCTTTTTAATATACATTTTTGAGGAAAAGGGAGGACTATATTAAATAGAATCTTGAGTTCAGAGAGTTCAATATGCCTGGGAAGAAAAATGAATTTGCACGGGAACTTGGGTGTAAGACATAATGTTCTTTTTTATGGACCAGAATGTGGCTTTATTTAATTTCGTCCCGGTGCAATTGATCAAAACATTTAGTTCCTCTGATAAAAAAAAAAAAAGAAACCCGTTTATTTATAAAAGATTATTCTATACCACAAATATGTAGATCATTGTATAGAATGCTTATAGTAATATGTGATAGTGACCATTTAAATAAATATTGTTTGTTTTTTTTGCCTCTGAAGATGGCTTAATCTATTTCCTCAACGTAAAAAATATAGTGCGTAAATGTAGTAATTTACATGTTATCCCCTAAATTTCAAAATAAATACTTTAATAGGGTAAATGTAAAAAATAAAAGACTTTCAAAACTAATTTATTTTGTTCTTTTCTCCTTTAGTTGGATGTCGAATTCGTTCAAGTTATATATTTATTCGTTTTACATCAATGCTAACAACATTAATTTATTAAAATTTACAAAAACACTAAGAGGAAAGCATTTTTAAAAAATCGGCATTTAAATCGTATAAAAATCATATTTATACCGTATAAAAATCGGCACCCTGTCAGGCTATTTAAATCAGAACGAAACCTATATGATATTAAAGCCCATTTAATTTTACATCAATATAGGGTGTTAAATCAAAATTTTTAGAGCCATTTTTGAGAAAATCGTAAAAAGGTGAAAATTGTATATTATAAAGTGGCATTTCTGGTTCGCTGATTTTGATGAAAAATTTCTTGTAACATTTCGGGCTTATATTTGCATTAAATATAAAATTGCAATTTCGTATAAAACCTAATTTTTTCGTGTTAGACTTAACAAACACATAGCTCTTTTCCTGCAACTTGGCTATTTGGACCAAGGGGACCCTAAAACGCGTATTTTCATTAAAAACTGGAATATAAAAATTTTCACGACCGCAATACATTCCCTTACTATATATTTCATAAAAATATTAATCACAAATTTTCGTTTTGGTCCTTTATTTATTTTTTTAATTCTTGCCTACTCGCATCCTTGATTGGCCAATGAAGGTTGGTTTCTTTTGCACTATTTTGAAGCTAACTAAATGAAGAAGTTTTTTTCCGGAAAATTTTTTTTTTTTTTAAACATAATTTTTTTTTAAACATAATTTATTGAAATTTACAACTGTACTCAAAAAAATACATCAAGTAAATATGATATTAGGAAAATGACATGGAAGAGACTTGTAGAAGAACTACCCAATGGTAGCACTCCTGTCGGAATTTTAAAACCTAATGATAATGGAGATGTCCGAATATTCTTTAAAACGTTAAAATTTAATTTTTTGCATATTTTATCGATAAAGTGCCGATGATTAAACATAATAATGAATATAATTTATAAAATAAACATATTTTCTTACTAATTGCAGTTTTCATTACGAAGAACTAAAATTTCGAAAGTAATAAACTCTAAATCGGTCGGACAGAGCTTTTTTTAAACATACATAACACATCATTCAATTGCACCCGTAATAGGTCTTTTAAAATCCCTCAAAATCACAGACTGACCACACCAGCTCAGCGACATGTTGTAGGTTATTTAGATACGTTATTTACCGCGGGACTCGTTTTAAAATTAGCATCGGGTTGAGTCTGTGTGTGGGTGAACCAATAGCGATTCCATCCAACTTTAATAGAAACCGTCGCATAAGTCTTGCATTGACCGCTGACTTATGGAGAATGAAAGTAGGAACGGGCAACGGTGCAATACCTGTCGGCGAGTTTAAATATTAATAACTGTCAACAAAAAAAAATTGAAAAGAAAGTATTATTTTTTATGTATTGACAGGTGACGGTGTAGCTTCACTAAACTTTCTTCCATCACATCAGATAGGTTTATTTAATTTTTTCTGTAATTTGTAATAAAAAAATAGAGAATATCTTTCGGATTATTCATGAACAAAGGAGTGGCAAAATGATTAGCCTTCTATGACCAAGATCAAAAGTTTAAATCCGGCAGATGACTTAAGGTTCTTTTTTTAAGTGAGTGAAAAATACATGGTTACGCAGTCCTTCGGAAATGACGTAAAATGGTAGTTCTGAGGCTGTGAGATGTCGGGCACAATCCTAATTAAAGCTGGAGATGCAAAATTTACTCTTACTTTGGCATCGTCTGAATAACCACAGAAGCATAAAGTGACTCTAAACGCATAAAGAAAGGAAACCTTAAATAATCCTGTAACATTAAAATACAATAAACAAAAAAATAAAAAAATATTAGGCACGATTTGCACTGGAATTTCGTTACAAAGATACTTTTGTAAAAGGAGATTACGTTGATAATGCACGTTTTGTTATTAAAAACCTGTCACCACTACAACCCATGAAGGGTCTTGGGCTCAGTACATATAGAGATTCGTACTGTTTCTAGGCCAACGGCAGTGCAATGAGGTGATTAGGCCTTAATCACGCTCAGTCCGCCAGGTTTTTCCCCAATTGAATTTGGGTACCCACTTTATAGAGGCTGGGTCTGCCCCAGGAGGGTCTCCATACCCTAGGGTCGCCCCCGACTGAATTAACAGAATAAATAATATTCTGCCACAGGCGGGATTCGAACCCAGGACCCGGAACACAGCAGACTAGTGCTCTATCCACTAGACCACGCCGCTCCCTACGTTTTGTTATTAGTGTTTAATTTAATTGTAAAACATCATCCCTTCTAGATTGTTATGTTCATTTATTTAACGTCACTTTATGCTACTATGGCTGAATCGGACGATGCTACAGTGGAAGTCCAAAATTTTGCCTATCCAGGTTTTATTAGGATAGGAACGAGTATCTGACATCGCACAGGCTCGGGACCACCTTTTAACGTCCCTCCGAAGGACGGCGTAACTAAGGATTTTTTACTCCATTAAAAAACCTAGGACCACCTGCGGGTTTGAACCCGTGACCTTTAGCATGGAAGGCTGTTACGCTAGCCACCCAGCTACAAGTGATCCCAGAGAGATGTATCATCTTGAATTATTCCATCGTAATCTGAATGTGACTGTATGAGTTGGTGGTACACTTAGCACAATTATTTTTATGGACCTGCCATTGTATCATGGGAATTGGGACATTTAGGAATATTTATAACTGTTTCAAAAGATAGATCTATCCGTGAAAAATTAAATTAGTCTTTGACAATAAGATCATCATTTTTTAAAATAATATTTGCAAATATGATATTTTGTGTAAGAAATTAATATATTGAGGTTATTAACTTTATATGCAGTAAGAGGTAAGCTCCTAGACATAGTTTATCTAACATTTAATTTGAAACTGATTTTAAATTAATTAAATAGTGAAATAAGGTTATTGAAAATATCGATATTTTTGTGCCGATATTGTAACGGTATCGATATCCTATCTCCAGTGGACAGGCATTTATTTTGAAAAATGATGAATTTTCATTTTTTCAGTTTTTATACGATTACACGATGATATTCTTTAAATAATTAACTTGTAATAAATGCTAAGAAATAATCAATTAATACATTTAATATAATTTTTGTTTCAAATAAATACTAATTAGGAATTATTTAAATAGTATTTTTTTAGGACAACTAGTGTTGGTTGTGAAATATAAATATTGCATAGATAAAAGTAGATTTTTGTTTAATTTTGTAAAATTGTAGACGATTGTACTTTATCGTTTTATGCATTATTTATTACTGTTCCTTGTCGTTATTTATATCATTTATTATGAACTAAATTAAAATATTGGTTTTGTTTTGGATTTATACCTATAAATTAACAACTTCCAAAGTTATAAAGCTGAATTTTTATAACATAAATATCTTATCTTCCACTAAGAAACTGAAGAAAAACTTATGAGAACTTTGATGCATGTACTGAAATATGAACTTATTTGGCTATTTAGTATGCTCACGTGACTACTACTGTTGACATAATTGATAATGGGATCTTTAAATATGACATATCGTACAGTTTCTAAATCAGCAGGGATCTCTCCAAATTTTTGAGTCAACTTAGTTTGACCGAATTTTTATCACATTTGTTGACATAGTATGTATCCTAAGCGCAAATACACTGCAAACAGTTGATTACAAATTTAAAACGATGCACAATTTTAAAAAGACTTATTAACAATCAATAAACGAATAGATGTAAACTTAATTTTATCATTTAAACACAACGAAATTCCTCTGAACTCCAATGAAACGTTTCCTTGTTATATAGGAGCCTAAAGAATTTTATATATCAAGGATATTTAACCTTTCGTCCTTAACCTTAAAAAAAAAAAATAATAATAAAAACATTTTAGTGAGTGTTTTTTCGTCCTTTTACGGGTAGTATTTGCCTTAGCGCATGTGACAGAATTGGCTTAAGGGCTGTTTAGACGAGTATACGTCTAAATTATACGTAATTCATAGTCGAGTAAAGATTCTTTATTATTGTAAAGCTTATATTATTTTTAGAAGACTAAGTATCAGAATAATGTAAATATTCATTTACTTTGTTCTCTTCTTTTTGTTATTTTATATTTAAACTCATTTATTTTTCATTTTTTTTAACACAATTATTTTCCGAGGATTCAATAATAAATTGAATAAGGAATAGATACACAGTATATTAATAATAAAACTATAAACATGGAACAACTTATTTTTCGACGTCACATGGATTATTTACAAATATACAGCCGATAATTAAATGTGCCAGTGCCCCTAGGCCGAAGCATGAACGGACCATTCGTTATTCGGTTTTACGAGGATTTGGAACATGTACAAGCCATATTGCCTACAACCTTCAGCGGTATCAGCCTAGCGGACTCGCCGTTTTATCTTCCACGACGCACATTCTCCATCTTGCTTAATACAGAAAGCAGTAAATGCTACTAATTCATACAGCCATAAGGCAGGTGTTAGGTGTCTAGTTAGGAGGGCGACACAAGGGCCTTCGTATATGGCTTTGCTGGAGATAAAGGTAACAACTGCTAGGAGACCTCCCTCGTCGACTCTCTACAAGATCGTATACTCCACTTCCTTCATCGCAGCATCTTCCGGGCTAATGAAGGAGATGGCGCCATGGTTTCGCAAGCGGGTGTCCCTTGCACTGCGGCCCGTGAGATATTGCACAAGCTGATGGTCACGTAGGCTCGGGTTGACGCGGGATGAGTTGTTTGCCGGCCACTTAGGGTGGAATTTACTCAACCATTTGCACTCTCTTCTGGGTGCGGTCTTTGCTACGGGATGGAACGCGCCTTGAGCCCGGGTGTATGCGACGGCACGATCAGAAGGAGAAGGCTATAACAGCCAGAGCAAACAGTACGGAGTACTCTCAGCTTACAGCGACTAGCGGATTAGTATTCTTAGAAAATAACACGGAAGTAAATGCAAAATAGAAAACATGGATGTCAGACCACCAACGTTTCCAGATCATTTCCCGCATTTTCGAAGTTCATTTTATATTTTAGATTTTTATTTTACATGTTTTGGTATTGCATCAATCACATGTTACTCTAGTAGTATGTACAAGCGGGGTTAGTGGTACTTATAGCCTAATTTATTATTAAACTATTATGAAAAATCTTAAAACCTACACAATAAAAAAAAAAGTAAAGAAAAAACAAAATAAATTTAATTACAAAGGAAAAGAAAATAGCAACCTCTTGGTTTTATGCGAATATCTTAAACCAATAATTATATATTAAACTTATATAATGTTATTATTAATTTTCAGAATTAATGCAGTAATACGTTTAGTACGTTTATGTGTGTATCGTTTTAGAGTGTTCTTGTCGTTATCAACTATTGTTGAACGAGTGGGTTGTCGCAAGTAGAAGTAAGATAAAAAAAAATTGTGCCTGCGAGGAGGTATAGTTTTTAATCGACGCACAGGGGAAAATATGACCGATTTAGGTGGGAAAAGTTCTGAAACTTGTCCATATTTAACCTTTTTGGTCCCAATAAGATAATGGTCAAAAATCGAAATCATTTGCTAAAATGTAAAACTTTCCTACATTTAACGTTTGAAGTCCCAGTATACGGGAAAAATAGTACAACAAATCTAATTATCGCTAGGGGTGGCTTAAACCTGCTAATAGATATATTTTTAATCATTTCGGGAACTCTTCAAATAAAAGATTATAAAACTTTTGATTCGGAGTGTAGTGTCTGAAAAAAAATAAGTATCACCCAAAACGCAAAAAATCGTAAACACTCTTTGCAACGTTAAAAGACTAGAAGGATTGATCGCAATTTATATTCAATAGCGTGTAGAAATATAAGGTCTTACCTGTCTCAGCAATGTCCATTGTTAAATAAAAACAAAAAGACTTTGCGCTACATACACCTTGACATATAATAAATGACCATTGGAATAAAGATAATCAATCCCACTGCCGGTTATTAGGCACTTGTGTGCACAGAAATGATTTAATCATTTACTATTTATTTTTAAACACAGTATGTCGGGTAATATTACTTTTAAGCGTCTTACCAACTAATAATAAAATGTCCAAGCACTCAGCACTCCCAACTTTTGACTAGACTTTTGTCCACCTAAAGTGGTGATATTGCCGTGTGTGCGACGGAAGTTGTAAATCCGATAACATAGTTTTGATTCGCAACGAGTATAATTTCATAGCTTATCAATTTAATTTTTGCGATACTGAACTTGGAGCTTTGTTCGGGAATATTTCTTTGTGTGTTAATGGGAAATAATCTTCTTGGAAATATAAAAACAATTTACGACCTTCAATTTAAGTGGTAGTTTTATTTTTGTTTCTTTGGGAGCTATATTTTCTTCTCATCATTTTATAAATTATATCAATTTATTTAATAATATTTTAATTGTCCAAGAATAAATTTTAAATATTTACATCTTCTATATTGTTACAAAACGTTGGCACAACGAATTAAGTTTTACTTACTTAAAGTGTTTCGATGAATGCAACCCGGATTAAGTTCTTTTCAATATCTACATACAGTCAATCATTTCTGCATCATAATAAATATTGCACGTTCATGAGGTCCAGAAGTATATTAAAATTAAAAAGTCGTCATTGTGGCAAACCAATTAAAGGATATTAAGTATATTTATATGGTCGACAGGCTTCTAAATTTATTAAATTTGCATTTTATACTCTATTATAGTATAAACTTCTTTTTAAATATTTGAAGAGGATATTAATTTTGTTTTAGTAACTCTATTAGAGTATTATCCATTTTTAGTTCAATTCTCAATTTACTGAAAATTTTACAATCTAATAATACATCTTTCACTGTCCTGTTCAGTGTGTTACATCTAGCACAAGTTGGGGCTTCTAGACCTCGCAGAAGGTAGCCGTGGGAGAAATCACAACCTATTCCTACAAGTCCTATTCGGAGCCTGCAGAGAATCACTTCTTTTCTCCTTGACTTCGTATAGGAGGTCTTCCAACGGACACAATCTTATTTGATCTTATTCAATTTTGACGAATTCACATTCCAATCAATCAATTGATAAATTACACGGTTTCGAGTTACCTGCTTCTAAAGTTCATAATAAATTAAAGGGCGTGGCTAAATGCCAATTTTATGCCACATTTCAAGGCGAATATCTTTATTAATAATAGGCTATACTACAGTAATTTAACTAGCTTTAATATTATAGGTAATAGAAGTCTATGGTTTTAGTAATTAGCGAGATAAAATGTTACCTAAAACAATTTTTATTTCCCAGAAATTACCGCTATTAGCTTTATATAAGCGATATAATAGGAAATAATCTTCTTGCGAATATAGTAATAATATTGTAATTAATAGCGAAATTAACGAGCTTCAATTTAAGTGGTACTTGATATCAAATATACCAAGAAATGTTTATTATACGTTTCATAAAAAAACAACGTGTTTTTGATTTTTCTTCATAAGAATTACAAGCAAGGATATGTGAGGTTTTCAATTATTACAATTTTCGATACACGCAACATCAATCCATCTTTCAGAAGTGAGATAAAAATATGCCCCATAATGGATAAATGTGAAACGAATTCGGTTTTATCAGGTCTAGAAATGGAAATGTTATAGTCCTAACTAGTTAGATTTAGGTTAGGTTTCAGAAATAAATTTGCAATGTTCTAATAACGAAATGTTGCTTAAATCAATTTAAAAATCCAATATCAGTGGAACCTGCTTGTATTGTAATTCAACGTTAAGAATCTTTATAATGGTCAGATAAAGATGATTATGATTTAGCATCTTGGAATTAGATAACCATTCAAATGTATATATGAATATATGTCTATACAATCATTTTTTTGTTTACTGAGCAATACCACTGGTTAATAGTTTAGGTCAAAATTCAGTGTTTAATCTACTTTTTTTAATTTTTTATATCTTGTAGTTTTATAATTATAATAGGAAATAATCATCTTCTGAAAATAAAAACAATATTATAATTAATAGCGCAATAAACGAGCTTCAATTTAAGTGGTATTTGACATTAAATATACAAAAAAATGTTTATTATACATTTCTTAAAAAAAACAACGTGTTTTTGTTTTTTCCTCATTAGAATTACAAGCAACGATATGTGAGGTATTTCAATTATGATTCACACAACCTCAATCGTTCTTTCAGAAGTGAGCTAATAAAAGTGCAAATTGAGATGAAAATATGCCCAATAGTAGATAAATGTGAAACAAATTTATCAATACGAGGCCTGAACCGTGGACTGTATATACCATTGTCACTGTATATACATAGAATGTATATGTATTTATTTTTGTAAATAAAGTTAGAGGATAAGAAAAAAAAAAAAAAAAGGTATTATCAAGTCTAGAAATGGAAATGTTACTCAATACCTTCATGCCCTTGATTCTATAATTCTCCATCATTATAATAGTAGAATTCACTTTCGATTTTACATCGAAAATAATCCAAAACTTTCTCAAAATTTATTTACATAATATTATGAAAGACAAATTTATATTTAACAGAAAAATTATTAGTTTTAAAGCCCTTCATCATTTAAAATTATATCAAGAGTGAAACGCGTTATTCTTAAGCAAATAATTTTTTTATTTTATTTTATTTAATGTTAAACTGGTGAATGTAGCACCACTTTATATCATTATATTACTTATTGAATATAAACTTGTAGAACATAATGATGTATTGTACGATCTACCAAACAATAAATAAAGTGAAATAAGGAGAGAGTATTTTTTTTCTTGATGTACAAGACGTTTGATTAAATTATAAATGAAAAAATAACCAAAATACGTATGACATTTTTTTTTTTCCAGTTTCGTAATGCAATGATTACTACTAACCTTTAATTAAAAATTAATGCCTAACCAAATAAATGGTACACTCAATGCTGCCTATAAAAATCTGTTCTCAATTGCTATAAATATTTTCCTTAATTTCTTAGTGTTTAGTTTGTGAAATAGCAAGTTTTTCCACTTAGAAATTTTAAATACTCCAATAAAATGTTCCTACTTAGTCGAAAATTAAAAACGAATTGTTTTACGATAGTTTTAAGTTCCGAGGGTCATCTTGGGTCAACCTGTAAATTTAATATCGAATAAACAAAATATAAATATTGGGCTTGTATTCTGGGAGAAAAGCATTTTAATATATATATATATATATATATATATATATATATATATCTGTGTGTGGTGTGTGTGTGTGTGGGTGTGTGTGTGTGTGTATTTTTTTTTTAAGAAAATAATTTTTATTCTGTGACCGGGTCCCTTAAGAATTTTTAGGAGGTTAATGTTTTATTACAGTTTATTATTATTTTTTTTTCCTTTTTACGAAATTCAATAGATAGTAATAAAGCTATTTCTATCATCCATTAAAAATCCATTATCATGTTGAGTTGCTGTCGACTATACTTGTTGAGGATTGAGTGCAGATTCGAATTTAATACATAAAAATAATAAGATCTTTTCCTATTTTATTTTGTAAAATACTCAGCTTAATCATAAATAAATAATAATAATAATAAATCATCGGTATACTCGGAGAGAAGAGGTAGGTGAAAAATCTTGAGAGCAAGGTCTTGTGAGAGTTCACAAAAGTAGCGGGATAGTGGAAAGGCAGAATTAAAAAAAAAAAAAAAAAAAAAAAAAAAAAAAAAAAAAAAAAATATATAATATATAATATATTAATATATATATATATATATATATATATATAATATATATATATAATAATATATATATATAATATATATATATATATACACAAAATCGGATAATAATATCAAATACTACTCTAAAAAAATCCTACATTATTTTTCAAAAAATATAACAAAACCAAATGAATTATATATATATATATAGTTTCACTAAAGTTTATCAGGTTTTATGTATTTCTACAGTGCTGTGTAATTAGAGTGGTGAGCCAGTGGTCATAATTGTTTGCTTTGAAAAGGAACCTATGTTTCTGATGGGGAATCGAACGTCCAATGAAGTAAATTAAGAAGGGGATGTAATTGTTAAAAGACCTAAAACCCGATAAATTTTAGTAAAAAATTGTATATATTAAATTATAATCTCCTTTATTTTATAACAAACAAGATACAAATGAAACGATTGCAAAAGCAAACAATGCAACAGTTCATACCTTGCAAGAACTAACACTACCTTTTGAGGTATTTTAAGACAGACATTTTCGGAGTTCACTGCTTGTAAATACTGCAACTAATGGCATCCGCCTTAAACTGGACTGTATGAGGGGAAGTGTGTTGGCAAAACGGAACATTGATAAAGTTTTATAGAAATTACGGTTATTTTATATTTTTTATAATACGTTGAAAGTGTGTGAGAGCATATGATGAACATAAACACATCACAACAAGCCTGATGATTTTACTCAAATTTTCATATTTTACTCTCGCCAAGTAGTACGGCCTTTCAGATCGGAAAGTTTCGTATATTAGTATTCCTTTTTTTACCACTAAAATGCATGCCTAAGGGTCCTAAACGCTCTTTGAATGCAGAACAAACAAAGCAAAAACGCATGCAAATTATTTTTGACCATTAAGGTTGATAGGATGACGGGAGAGCATTTTGGGCGCGGAATGCAGTTGCGCGACTGTGACGGGGCAAGCCTGTGTCGAATGCCGCCGGCCCGAAGGCGATCCCTGTGAAATCTAGAAAGTGCATTTGAAGCACGAGTCCATTGCAAGCTACATTAGTGGTGCATTTAGCCTCCGACCGAGGCCCAGCAATGAACTCTCCACTTCTTGGAGTCCCTCAATATCCCTGCTCCCTCCCCGCCAATCGCTATTCCACGCTATTATACGAGTTGAGGATAATATCCCATTGGTCGGTTCGTATCAATCGAATAACAAAGCTAAGTACCGGCTCTGGGTTTCCCACACAAATTCCAGCACACTAAAACCGCATTCTAGGGTGAAATGCGAAAATTACTAAAACTGACTCAATTTCCTGTTTACTATGAAAACATTCATCACACAAAAAAGATGAATAATGAAATTAATTATTCGGAACTTGCCAAATATACGGACTGCTAAAAGACACACATACGAAAAATACAAACCTAATTGCAAACAATTGCAATTTTTAAGACTGCGACGAACTCATCACCATATGTTTCAACTGTTATGTTTATTCGTTTAACGTCACTTTTATGCAACTATGGCTAATTGGACGATGCTACAATGGGAGTCCTAAATTTTGCCTATCCAGTTTTTAGGATAGGGATCTTAACGAGTACCTGACATCGCACAGGATCGGACCACCTTTTAACGTCCCCTCCGAAGGACGGCGTAACTAAGGATTTTTTACTCCCATTAAAAAATCCTAGGACCACCTGCGGGTTTGAACCCGTGACCTTTGGCATGGGAGGCTGTTACGCTAGCCACCCAGCTACAAGTGATCCCATTATGTTTCAACTGAAACCCTTCATACTGACTTACGTATCCCAAATACAATAAACCACATTCGATCGACTTACAACGATTTCATGACAAACTAAATGGACACATAAACCAACTTGTGCAAAAAATGCACCACGGAGTGCTGTCTCCCTCATGCCTGCCCACGTCATGTTTCCTTAGATTTTAGCAAATTTGCTTATTGTAATTTTTTTTTTGTTTTAACAGGTGAGAATAAAATGTTAAGTGAAAAAAAAAATATTCGTAAGAAACATATATCAATGATAAGTAATTGGTTCTTGATTCTTCCCAAAAAGTTGATTAACTATTTAGAGTTTACGTTTCAGGGGCTTTTCCCATCTTCAGGAGTCACTGACAACAATGTATCAGGGACCAAAGAATATATTGGTTGAAAAGTTTGAATTGTTTTTTGTTAAATTATTTTATTATTGACAAAAATTATGAAAATATATATCTACATAACTGATACATTGCTCGCAGTGAGAAGAAAACCTCCGAAACGTAGACTCCAAATAGTTATTGGTGTAAAATAAACTTTTTGAAAAGAATTAAGAAACAATTATTTATAAAATATAAATGAATAAAAATACCCCTCAGAACAAATACAAATGAACGAAAAATTGCTTATGTTTTGGTTACATTTTGACAATTTTATGTACATAAGGAGAACGCGCATATATCCATTTATTTTACATTGGTATGAAACATTCAAGAAGGTAACGACGGAGTTGATGCTTGCGAAAGCTTAAAGGAAGACAGAGAGTTGGTTTTACGTATACTATACCGACAGGTAGCGAATTCCAAAAGGATGAAGAACGAACGAGAAAGAGGGATCACCGGTAGCAAGGTGGCTAGCATAACAGCCTCCTATGCCAAAGATCAAACTAGCTGGTGGTCCTAGGATTTTTTAATGGGAGTAAAAAATCCTTAGTTATGCCATCCTTCCGAGTGGACGTTAAAAGGTGGTCTCGAGCCTGTGCGATGTCAGTTACTCGTAAAAGATCCCTATCCTAATAAAACCTGGATAGGCAAAATTTAGGACTCCCACTGTAGCATCGTCCGATTAGCCTCAGTAGCATAAAGTGACGTTAAATAAATAAACAAACAAACAACAACGAACGGGAAAGGGTTTGGGAAAGGAGTATAAATACGCACGTATTTTTATATGAAGGAATATAATTACTGATTGATTAAGTTCTGGTGTTTAATGAATGGATGTCAGAGCGGATGGTGAGGAGTTAAGTTGAATAGGAAGGTTTTCTGTTTTTTTAAGATTTTGATAAGGTAACCATGGAAATATAAAAATAGAAATTTCCGTCATATACAAGGATAAAGCCACTTTAATTGGTATAACAGCCTGAAATTTGGTTACGGACGCGATAAATCTTATGAAACGATTCATTAGACGTTTTAGTTTTATTTCGAAATACATCAGTAAGTCTCCCAATCGTAAAATTGGCGGGTATAAGACAGGAAACAAGTAGCTGAAAGACTTTTATGAGTAAGGATTCACAGAATCGATAGAACTATTTAGGGATAGAACTGAACTATCGGTAAACTGGTTAAAGCTGACCCCGAGGATTTTAAATGAGTTTAGGAATGTGATAGGGACTTAATCAAGATAAGGCAACGGAAAGTAAGGAAAACAATTTAAGAGTGGTTTGGAATCAATGAGGATGGCTCAAAAGGAAAAGAAAAAAAGTAAGAACAATGTTATATGGAGCAAAAAAATAGAAAGCGGCAATCTTATGAGAAAATCATTAGAATAATAAAGAACTGCAATTGGGCTATTGGAAGACAAGATGTGGTGTATCAAAGGTGTGAAGAATTGCAAATAACTAATAGAGAAGGAGCTGAACTGAAAGATCATTTTTATCAGTAAAGTGCGATAATAATTTTAAAAAAAAAATTGATGTGTATATTCAAGTCACAAATTATAGTAGATGTAGTTCCAAAAAAAAACGGTTATTATCAGAGATGAAGAAAAATCGAAAAGACTTTTGAGATCAAGACACCGCGATGAACATGGTGAAGAAAAAAAATCTTATATGGTCAAGCTATAACTTATAAGAGAGATGTGTCCCTAATAACTCGATTATAATTGGTGATAGAGAAAAAATGTAAGGTGTTCTGGAATCAGGAAATTTTATTTGAATAATATGAATGGAAATCAAAAGAAAAGGAAAATAAATAGTGAAGAAGTTAGTTTAAATGCTGTAGGTTTATTATTTTCAATAATGAACCTTTGTAATCGATCAAAAAAATAAATAAAAATCCTCTCAAAATTTAAGGGCTTACGTTTCAAAATAAGTATAACTCGAATAACAAATAAAAACAACAAAATTTGTTTCTCCCAGTTAATAAATAAATAAAAACCAAAAATTATAATTAGTTATAAAATAGCGGGAGATAAAAAATTATTTGATTCAATAACTCAGATATTTTTGAAGATAAAGAGAAAATATATTAATAATTTTAACCAAAAAACCGCGAATATTTCTAAAAAAATAGAAAAATCATTTTCTTCATTCAGAATCATTGAAAGAGGTTGAGAACTAGCAGAGATATAGTGTTTGGAGATTAGCAGTGATGATATGATATTTTCCTTGGAATTATTTTTGGCTTTTCATATTACTCAATTGCATATCTACAGCTTTATAAACAGTTACACCCTAATATTGTTATTTGGAATTAATAAACCATTAGGTAATAATTTGCAGTTTTTTTTTTTTATCTTGGAGGGAATTTCATTCCATATTTTATATGCCATTCAAACGATATTTGTGTTAGTATGTACTCGAAAAGCCGCGTGTCAGTATAATTGTATGCCCAGGATATAACAGGAATTTGAAACACTATTTGAACATCAATTAGGCTGAATAAGTTTTATAACCTTTATGGAAGGAAAAGATAAACCTACCGTTCCGTCAATATTCAACATTGTTGAAGATTCGAATATTATTCCGAATAATAAACCGGAGATACTTTAATCAAAATAACGGTACGATGAGTTATTAAAGTGTGAAATTATAACCAAATGAATTTTCATGATCCACCTCGACTCGGAGAAATTAAAGAAATAAACTGGAAAACTATAAATGATGCAGCCTTAGACCGTTTTATTCTAATAATAATTAGAAATGGAAGTGCCATTAATCCGAAATTATAGCTCAGAAAAAAACACTACCTTTTTGCAAATTATATTCTTGGTGCTTTTAAGATATTAACCGAACCTGGAGGGAAAGCCGTTCGATTCTTAAACTGATTAATTTTTAATTATAATTACGATTCACGGAAATGATTATTTGAAGTTGATTGCCTCAGGTAATAACTCTTGTTTGGTTTTACATCCTTCTGCCTGTATTTTTCAGTAGTCAATGAATAGATTTTTATGGATTGAGATGTTTTATTTTAACAGAGAATGATTTTATGATATAAAAAAAAAGGTTATTGATGATCATTCATAATATGAGTAAAAAGATATCTGGTTTGATTTTTAATTTAGGTCTGCATTTAGACAGTTATTTATTAAAATAATAATTACTATTATTTTATAATCTAAAAAAAAGATAGATTTTAGGGTCCTCATACAAGCAGTAAACACATAACCCATAGCTTATATGATTATTTATATATAATTATTGGTAATTCGATTTTAAAAATAATAAATAATAGTACAATATATTAGATCCTTTATTCATGTAAGTTTTAAGAAAATAAGAATATCATTTTATTTATTTTACTCATTTTTCAAAAATAGCGCGGCGTGGTCTAGCGGGTAGATCACTAGAGGTACAGGTTTTTGTTTTTCTTTTAATGTCTCAATAAATGCTTTGTAGTTGAAACCACTTCTCTACATGACATCAAGGTTAAAACCGCTATTATAAGATATAAGATTTAATATATAATATAAGATTTCATTCGCTATTTTAGATTCTTTCGATGCAATATGTGTAGTTAAAATGATTTAATTCAAATTAATTTTTTTATTAAATTTGGCTTCATTCTGTCATTTTTGGAAAGTAGGAAAAATGAACTGAACTGAATTCTTTTTTTCGTTTTGTAGGAAATTTAATTCTCTATGAAACAGCACTAAGAGCAATTTTATCTCATTTTTTAAATATTTATTGGCGGTTTTATGGCTAAAAGCACTAATACTTTTTTTCTCAATCTTGAAAAATAACATAAAAATAAGTAGGGTTTTTATAAAAATAATAAAAACGGTTATTGAATTAAATTATTTTTTATCTGCCGCTTTTTATAACTACTTATAATTTTTATTTATTAATTAACTAGGAGAAACAGATTTTGTTTATTCGTTATTCGGGTTCTACGTACCTTAATAGGCAAGCCCTCAAATAATGAGAGGGGGTAGTTTTTTTGGGGGGGCAATTACAAAGGTTTATTATTGAAAATAGTAAACCTAAAACATTTATACTAGACTTTTTTCTTTTATTTTTATTTTCATTCAAATTATTAAAATATAAATTTCCTGATTCCAGGATACCTTACATTTTATCTTCATCATGAATAATAAACGACCTAGCAGGAAATCACATCTCTTATAAGTTGTGGCTTGACTATATAAGATTAATATTTTTCTCCCTCGGTTCAACGTGGTGTCTTGATCTGGAAAATCTTTTCGATTTTTTTTCAATCTTCACTAATAACCGAGTTTTAGAAGCATTACTTCTATTATAATTTGTGATGAATATGTAGATTTTTTTTTTAATCGCCCTGTGCTGAATCTAAAATTCTATACATATTTTTTTTCTATTATAAATTATGGGCGTATATATAGGTAAAATTTCCATTGTTTCCTGTTTTATAATTGATATGGATGTATTTATTCTAAATCTATTAGTAGTAAGTAAGATTCCTAGATGCTAATACTCTATACATATTATTCTTTATCATTAAAAATCTGAGTTAGGGGCGTATTTACGGGTTAAATTTTAATTTTTTTCTTTTCTTTTTTTGTAATTATTCGCGATTACTTAATTTTAAAAATAATAAATTTGTCTCTACCTTCAAATGTAACTGAGTTATTGAATGAAATCACTTTTTAACGGTCACCATTTCAAAACTAATAGACTGATATTAACGTATAGGTGTTAAGATAATCGTAGGATACCCTTGTATTTGTCAGCAAAAAAAAAAAAAATAATAATAATAATGGTCCAGTAGTTTCGTAGAATAGGGGGACGTCAGACAAACGGAATTTTGTTTTCGGGTTCTACGTTCTATTTTGAAACGTAAGCCCTCAAATTTTGAAAGGAGGTATTTATATATATATATATTTTTTTTTTGGCGATTACAGAGTTTCATTATGGAAAATAATAAACTAAAAAGCCTTGATGTCAAAAGTCAAAGATGTTACCTGCGATTCTTAACTCTTTCGACAAGCCCTAAAAATAAATGTATATTAATCCGATCGTGACGAACATTACTAATGTAATTTTAATTCACTACGGAGCAAATAATTAAAAGTAGGCGCGGGTAAACGAACTCAAGCCTCCTCATGCTGTAACCTTTTTCGATACTACAATAATCGATTTAATTCTTCAAGGCGAATAAGTGATAATAAATCTAACCGATTATTGCGGTCTGTTATTAAAACCGAATCGATTGTATTATTCGCTGTAGTGATATATTGATATTGCGCGACACAAACGGATGCGTTGGAACTGGCTTCATGTAACCCAATGCTGTGTCAAGGCTGCGGGGGTTGCTTTGATGAAATCACTCATCGAGCTGCACTTATATTATGAGAATAAAATTTAGTTCACATTAATACAAAAATAATAAACATATTGTTAATTCAAATTACCAGTCATTTATTGCAGTTGTATTTTATTCGAAATTTCATAAAAGAATGTTTTAATACATTCTGATTTTTATAAAAAATAATTTGTTTGTTTATTGTTTATTTATTTAACGTCACTTTATACTATTGTGTAATCGGGCGATGCTTCAGAGGGAGTACTAAATTATGCCTATCCAGGTTTAATTAGGATAGGGATATCTGTTTTGGGGAACTTCTGCGACAAATGGGGTATTTAGGTCATTATGGATGATTTTATTCGTAACGAAATAAGGAGCATTTAGGATTTTGCGAAGGATTTTGTAAAAATTTAACGCGAGAGAAATTAGATGGTTTAGTAGAGCCCCAAAGCTCAATTTCATATGTCTAGATGGGTCTGATGATGGTAACGTAAATGAGCTTTTTGTAATAAATTGGAAGTTTTGAACGTTAGTCGAGTATGTGTTGTAGCAATCCGCATCTACGGGTAGTTTCTTGTCGTTTAAGTCTCGTATGAGGATTCCATGTAAGACGTCTGACAAGTTGGAGTCCTAGATAACGGATTTGTTCAACAGGTAACCAGTATTTTATATATGAGATAAATTAACTTAAAATTTATACTTCTTGTAAGATGCATTATTTTATGTATGATTTTCACATTCATTCGTGTGTCATACATGCTTAAATAAGCTCTATTTTCATATTCTAGTTACTGGGAAGGGCGTCCAAACTGCAAGCTCACTGGCTAGAAGCATGGCTTATTGCCTGACGGCGTGTATTGAAGTAGAAACGTCTTAATGGCCGAGAAAACTCAAGAGTGAGTGGGCAAACTTTGGTTATGACGATTCTAAACAAATTTCACTTGGGTACACATCATCGCCGCTGGGCCCACTCGAGCAATATTATGCGAGTTTTACTGCTCATTTGTCTTCTTTCGAAAGTTCTTCCCAAAACAATTAGGAATTTGTTGTCGGGTACTTGAAAAACTTGAATGCACTGTTCAGGGAAAAGCAGATTATATCAACGGATTAACTAGCTAATCTATTTGAAAAATGATATAATTGAATCGGCCATGTTCATAAAGGGAGAGAAGGAGGGAATTTAGAATAGAGTTCTAAACTGGTAGATAAATTAATGAGATTCTCATTGTAGCCATCATGGGCGAACGCATAGAAAGCCAATAGTAATAAAAAAATATTGGAACAAATAAAAAAAAAAGGAAAAAAGTATTATATATATATATTATTATAATGATAAAGAGATTCTTGGTTTTCGCAATCTCTTTTTTAACCACGCGTCTGATTTTGATGTGGTTATCACTATAATTTAGGACATTCTTTCCTTCAGGTTTATATGTTAAACACATTGCAATAAAGTTATTCTTAAGACGGGAAAATTAAATTTTCTATAATGAATATGAGTAGTAATATAGATACACCGTAGGGAAGCACAAGATTTTAGAAAAATTAATATGCAATAACATAAGTTTTACAAGTCAACAGATCCGCACACAAGATTGAAACGACAAGAAACTGCCCGTCGCTTTCGCTTACTTCAACACTTACTTGACAGACGCTCTTAATTTCAACTTATCTACAAAAGGCTCATCTATATCACCATCATAAGGCCTATCTGGACTAAGTCCAACTACAGAGTCCAACTAAACCATCAAATTCTTCCCGTGTTTAATCCGTACAATTCAAAATCCTTCGGAAAATCCTCAACGCTCCTTCCTTTGTCACAAATAAACTCATAAAGACCTTAATATTCCATATGTTGCTGATTTGGCCCGGACCAGGTATCAATCCTTCCATGAAAAACTCCACTCATATTCTAACCCACTAGTTTCAATCCTTGCTTCCTCTTCCATTCCTGACAATCCTCCGAGGCGTCTGAGAAGGAGATGGCCTCGAGACCTTCTAGTTTAGATTACCCAGTGAGTAGTGCCAATGGGCATTTACTCTTCATGTATTTCTGTTAGCTAATTTACTTAATGTATTAACTAATACAGTTGTAGATCACATGTTAACAATACAAAAAAACATGTTTACAGAATGTTAATGTTATAAGACCATAAACTAATAAACATATGTTATTTGTAATGTTTGTGAGGTTATGGGATTCAGTGTTGCCACCGTAATGTATTCTTTCATATAGTACAAAATAGCAATTTTAAACACTCAAATAAGTGTTGGCTTACTCCTGCAGGTTTAAACCCGAGCCAACACTAAAAAGGGCTTCGAGCTACAAACAGTAGACTTGGATTTTGAACTAACTTCATTGCTATAGTCATATTATTCTATACTTTACTATTAAACCTGGGTCATAATATGGGGTATAACTTCTTTAAGGGGGAAAATGCTGGAGGAGAGAACAGTACATTTCTCACACCCAAATCGATTTTTTTTAACATCATTTATTGAAATTTACAACTGTACTTCAAGGTACAACAAGTAAATGTGACAAAAGTTAAATGGTGTGAAACAAACTTGAAGAAGAACTACCCAATGGCAGCACTCCTGAAATCGAAAATTAAGTTAGTATTTAGAAATGAAAAAAACCCAAAGTTTTTCCTTGACTCTCGATATTTCTTTAAATAACATAATATGGAGAATTATGCTTTTAACCTAAAGACAATCAAGGGTTAGTTTGTTAAACTATCGATTCGCACGGATTCAACTGAAATGTGTCTTGTATGTTTTAAAATATTCATTTTCACCAATTAAGAGTTTATCATTTTGAGATAAAGAGTTCATCGTAACGAGAATTGCAATTAGCAAGAAGTTACGTTTATTTTATAACGTCTATTCTTTATTATATTTAACCATCGGCGGAAATTAGAACAGAAATTGGTCAAGGAATTAAAGATAAGAAAATTGCTACAAATTATTTGTTTCTTATGTTGAACGGTTCCTAATTTATTCCATTTATTACTATTTCTATTTCAAATGATGTTTTTTTAAATATATATTTTAAGTTTAATTTAGTTTCCATAGGAGTCCTATTTCGTTTATAGTGAAACATCGGTTTTCATGAAAGATCTATAAGTATGTATGTTTTTTTTTTTTTTTTTTTTTTTTTTTAAAGTCATTTTAATAATAATAATAGTCAATTTACATAAAATAGAACATAAATAAATTCATATATATACAATAAAATAATAATAATAAATAAAAAAACAAAACAAATCGAAACAAAAACGTATTATTGAGATAAATAAAAAGTTGGTAAATAAATAAACATCTTACACACAATCATAAGTATGTATGTAACGATACATTTTTATTATTTATATATTTTATACTATTGACTAAGTGGAATCAATTACTAAAGAATATCCTTAAATTTTGTAGATTCGAAAAAATTAACCGTAACAATATGAATGAAGTTGGAGGCTGATTTTAACTTTACCACTCTTTTATTAAATATTGGTGCACAACGTTTCGGCTACAATACCATCTTCAGATGCAAAAGAACAGTTTTATCTGCAAGTAAAAAATATCGTCTAATTAAAAATAATTAATTTCATATACAAAATGTTTAATAAAATTAATAAAATTTATGAAGTAAAAATCTGGTGCGCGCAACACACGACTTACACTTACCTTTGTCGTTAAAATTAATTTATGAATTTTTAAACAAATTTAAAGATACAAATAAATTGTTGAAGAATTAATTATTTTGAATTTCAAAAGAAACATGTGTTTTTTTTAAACAATCTATTATATTTTTATCTACAACAATCAGTTAGTTTTATCGGCTTTTCATCACTCTGCATTAACCTTTAAAATACCGTAAAAGTATCATAATAAGTAAGAGTAAATCTATAATAATATTTTTTTTTAAATCTTTAGCTATCCAACGGTCTACTATACATCTTATATTACTATCGGATACATATTAGTATCCTTGTGTTCAAAAACTCAAAAATTGTATTTAAAAAAATGTTTGCACTTTTACACTTAAGTTGTTTATCAAATTCGCTCAACTTACATATTTATCTATTATTTATCAATGTTAATAAGATAAAGTACCAAATTTTTTGAAATCTTCGAAATTAAAGGTACTTTAAAGGAAAAAAAATTAAAATATCGGCTATGATTATATCAATTGGAACAATCTCTTCTAATTTTGTTTATATGTATTTATTTATCAAAACATGTCAATAATAAATCTTATTACGTTTCGAGGTATCCCATGCCTCATCTTCAGATGTTCAATGTTATTTGCTTCCTTATGTCCATTTAAAATTATTTCTAATTCCACTTTTAATGTTCTTCTTGCTCTTTTCATATGGTGTTCCATTTCCATATTAATATTATTTTATATCAATTACTATTATAGAAGAGTAATTTAGGATATGATTATATCAATTGGAACAATCTCTTCTAATTTTGTTTATATGTATTTATTTATCAAAACATGTCAATAATAAATCTTATTACGTTATCGGCATAAATAAAATCTTAATCTTAAATAAATCTTATTTAAATATCGGCATTTACGCCCTCTAAGACTTTTTCAATCAGAATGAAACACATTTAAGTTTTTAAGCCCTTCAAATTTTACATCGTTATGGGGAGTTTAATCAAAATCGTTTGAGCCTTTTTTGAGAAAATCGCAACAAGGTGCTAAATGCGTAGTATAAAGTATGATCTTCTGGTCAGCTGATTTTCATGAAAAATATTCTGTAACATCTTGGACGTATAGTTGACTTAAATATGAAATTTCAGTTTCATACGACTTGTCGTTTTTGCCCGGGAGTTACCATACACACACACACCTTTTTGCGGGACTTGGTCATTTGGACTCAGGGGACCCTAAAACATGTATTTCCGTCGAAAACTGGAATTCGAAAATTTTCACGATCGCAATTCTTTACCTTACTATATATTTCATATATAAGTAAGTGAAAGTAAAAATTTTAATAATCTATAATAAGATTAACGTTAGATTGCTAAAAATAGATAAAAACAATCAACAAATTAAAAACTTGAAACAAAAATAATTCTCCTATAATAATGAATAACAGTGAAAGGAATCAGTTGATTTACTATGTTCGTTTATGTTAAAATTCAATAAAAAGGATTAAAATTTAATTTATAAATATGAAAAATCACTAATTAATTTTAAAAAATTTAAAGGTGTGAAAATTACAGAAGGTGAGTACCCACTTACATCCACATCCTGAGTTTTTATCTTATTAAAGATTATTAACATTTTTACTTCATAAATTTTATTTATTTTATTAAACACTTTGTATTGTTATATAATTTTCATGGTATAAATATGAAATTAATTATTTTTAATTATACGATATTTTGTACTTGCAGATAAAATTATTCTTTTGCACCTGAAGATAAAAGATAAAAGAGTGGTGAAGTTGAATATCAAACTCCAACTTTATTAATATAATGTGATTTTAACCTTAAAGAAATACACTAAATTAACCATAACATCTTGTTAGCATTGATAAAAAAAAAAAAAACGGTAAATATATAATTTGACAACTAACCAATAGAGAATAGAGTAAAAATATTTTTCTAATGTAATTATTGTTTTGTTTTTCAAACATAAAAACAGTAACATGTATGATATAGCGCTGAAAAGCTAAAGATTTTAGAAAAATATTATCTCACCTAGAAAGTTGTAAAAGATAAAGTAATGTGACAAATAGGGTATAAACTTATTACTGATTAGTGTACTTAACAATTTTATATTGTTTTATTATTTATAATCATATGTTTCCAACGAAACTTAATAAAAATTTTATTAAGATTAACTTAATGTTTTTATTGTCTTCAGAATTGATTCACTATTGGTGTGTTTTCATTGTCAAGGTCTAGAACATCTGCTCTAATTCGTGATTTCTCACTTTCTCTGTATCTGAGATATTGGGTTCCCTTTTACATTTTTTTTTCTTTTAAGGCTGTTCAAAATATCTATTTTAATTGAATAACAGCTAACAATTACTAAAATGTATCAGACATTAAAAATAACATATAGCGGATTAAGAATCTGTTTCACGTCAAGGAGTTTAACGTGTAAAAACATGATTTAATACTTGTGCATGAAATAGTCTAGGGTATAGAAATGCGTACAACGGATTTCCAAATTATTTAATTAAGTTTTTCCGTTATGAAATATTATGATCCATTTAATTACTTTTCCCGGTGTCAGTTCACACTTTATTATTCATACTATTATAATTTGAGCTGTTCACCTGAATATTTCACAATTGAATATTTCTTAAATTAAGTATATATATATATATATATATATATATATATATATATATATATATATATATATATATAATTTGTTTTTTTCAACTGGCAAATACCAGTTAGAAGGAATCAGTCTGGGTGGCGGTCAGTAAAGAAACAATAAAATAGTTTTAACTTTGTATTTACTGCCAACGTTTCGAATCCCATTGTGGGTCATCATCAGAGTTAAAAATATCATTATCTCATTTTACTGTCAAAACTCCTATAAATAAATAAAAAAAAAAAAAATATATATATATATATATATATATATATATATATATATATATATATATATATATATTGACATATGTCTTATGTATTCCTTTTGTGTCTTTTTAGCCCTGATGATGACCAAAATGAGGGTCGAAACTTTAGTAGACAATAAATATTTTAACTATTTAATTGTTTCTTTACTGACAGCCACCGTGGCAGATGCCTTAATGTGATTCTCAACGGCCAACTAAAAATATCCGTTATGAAAATATCTAAATTAATATTCAGTTTCTTCTTGCTTCAGTGATGCTTTTCTCAGCACTAAGTGGTTATGAGAATATAACTTTTATATTTTGCCATTTTAGTTTTCGAGTTACAGTGATTACTAAGTTAGTGCCAGCGTTGCATGTTTTTGTTCACGCAATATGGTATGGCCTGATAAGGTTTTTCATGACTGTTTCATTGAAAATTAAAAAAAAAAGTGTAATGTTTATGATATTTATCATAAGATCATTTTTTTTATTAATCTTTATTCTTTGTTTCTTTTAAAAATAGTCATTTTAAAGATAATTAAAAGTTTTGGTCACGAAGGTGAAGAATGATAGAAGATAAAGACAGTAGAAGGCGATCGTACTTAAATTGTTTTAAGACGGCCTCGTGGCGAATCGAGTACTAAGGTAGCGTCTGAACGGTGAAGATGTGCCGTTTATAGACCTAAGTCTCCTCTCAACGTTTGAACGTTTGTTAACGTATTTCTCCATCTTATCATCGTTCCCCTTGGAACTAGGAAGAGCCTCCCTGCGGTCGTTTTCTTCAACACTTAACTGGACATCCTTACGTGAATATAGCCTATAATATCCATTATTGGAACATTTAATTTCTTAATTATCATTCTTAAAACTGTTTAATTTTGATTCCTATATTTTTTACATCTTTAAGTATTTAATTAAGTTAAGTTTGTTTCTCATATTTTCTTCAATATTTAAATAAGGTTAATTTTGTATCTTATCTTTTTTATATATTTTAGTTTAATAAATGTATTGTGATTCGTCGTTTACTTCCATTATTTTTATATTTTTAATCTATTCAGTCCACTATTTTTTTAATCGAACCACCCTTACAATTTGAGTTATCCCTTGAAAGTACTGTTATTTCACGGATAGCTCAGCCTATACATTTTCATTATGCTGATGATAATTTGATTTATTTTAGATGAACATCCATAAAATAAAAAACAAGGAGCATTGCCTCAATTTCATCCATTCAATAACGATTTTACGTTTTTAATATATTTTTTGTTTTTAATATAACTATAAATTAAAGGAAACCAAATAAAGTTAAAATAATGGTAAACTAGAATAATTAATAATTAAACCAAAAATAATAAAACACTTTTAAAACTGACACATAGGTTTGTCGTTAAGATATTCATATGATAAGTAAAATTACTGTTGATAAAAAGTAATTTTGACTGTAGTGTGTAGTGTGGTCAAATAAATGCGGACATAGTTCCTCGAGGATTGCTCTACAAATAATGTTAGTATTTAGTATCAGAGTATATAGAACTTAATTATGTTAATTCAGAGTTCTTAAACAAATAAAAAAATAATGATCATTATATAGGATTCGGTACATAGAATGGAATAGAACTTTATACTTCAATACTTTTGGTTATGTTGAAATGAGGCCCAAAAAATTAAGAATAGGAATTAAATGGAATACTGACCATGATCAAGTAACATAAGATAGATGAGGCATTCATTGTAAATGTCATTTTTACGTATTGCAGGGAATTGAAAGTGTATGTAAATTTGTAATTCATCTTAGAATACTGGCTTGAAACTAATTTAGTAGTAAAAGGCATAAATACATAAATTAATTACAATCTTGTGTAAACTTCGTATAAGTTATCATTATTATTGAATCTAAGCTCCTAACTAAAGGAACGCAAGTGTCAATTAATCCGATATATAGGGTTTCATTTTAAACTTTACTCGAAGTCTTTGATCACCGACTCCAGCGTAACATTCCAGTTGGGGGTAATTATCCAATTAGCCACATTCCCAGACCAAGAAGACCAGGGACTGTCTTTTGAAGGAGTCCGAAGAAGAGAATGCTCTATGTACGCCGTCTGCTTTTCAAGTCGAAGGACGAATCGCACAATTATTAAAAAATTAAAAAAATGACAAGAAATTTTCGTAATATTTAAACAATTATAAAGCCACTAGCAAAACTTAAAGGAATTGTGCGATTTTCAAGATTTATAAGAAAGACCGAAGTTCGTAAACTGCCAGAGGAAATGTATGAGAATGTTAAATCCACACGAGAAATATAAGAGATAAATGAATATTTTTTATGAAGAGATTTAAAAAAAAAAAATGATAACTGGTATGTAATATAAAGATATGTAATATATATATATATATATATATATATATAATATATATATATATATATATATATATATATATAAATAAATAAATAAGTTCTTTATTATTCTGGGACATGTCCCTTTAGAACAAAATATACAAAATGTACAAAAAAAAGGGCTTTAGAGTCTTAGAGTAAATTACTTAAATATAAACAAGTTAATAATTAATGGTTTAAAATATACATATTTAAATGAGATGAAAAAAAATATATATATATATATAAAAATAAATAAAAAGCTTATTTAGAATTCTATTGAGCCTGGATGTGCAATAAGTGATCAAATATGCGGGATTTGAAGGTAGAAAGAGAATTGGAGTGACGGATGGAGGAAGGGATAGAATTCCATAGGATGGAGGATCGAATGAGAAAGGATCTGTCGAAATGTGCAGTTCTGTGGGCCGTACTGTATAAAACCGAAGGCCTGGAGCGTGTAGAACGAGAATGGACAGAGGATTTGAACTGTAGGAGGTCAAAAATATATGATGGACGGCGGGATTGGATAATTTGGTTAAGGAATGACGCAAGGAAATACTTGCGACGATTGGAAGGGTTAAGCCACTTCAACTCGCTATAAAATTGGGATACAGAGGTGTATCTAGGGACCCCGAAGATGAAGCGAACAAAGGAATTGATTAAGGGTTTTATTTTTACCTCGAGATCCCCAGACACACCACCATATACCGTACAGCAATAGTCGAAGTGGGGGAATATTAGGGAGGTAACGAGGAGTATTCGGGTTTCAAGCGGAAATAGGTGACGGAGGGAATACAGTCGCTTTAAGGTAAATATATATATCTTCTTCCAGTGGCACGACAGGCCGTGTAGGCCCTGGGCCTCGCGGTGTAAACTCCTACGAGTTTACACTCACGTTTCACGTTGCAATTTTTAGTGTAGGGTCATCACTCATTACGACTAATTTTGTGAGTGGCCAACCTTTGGCTGACGGGTCTCACATACCTGGGAAAGAGGTTGTGAGTGAATCCACATTTTTTTACATCCTTATAAAAGCCCCGCCGGGACTGGGATTCGAACTAGCCACTCAGCCACGGGCTATCGTCTATCGATCTAAATTAAAATATATTTGACTATGCTAAAAACTTAAAATAGAGAGAAAAAATATAACCAAGAAAAAAACGAATCATAGATCAATCCAGAAAAAAGTATTACTTTTAAATCGGTATTTATTTCATTTTTTTTTTTATTTACTTAATTTTAATCTAATTTAACTTTTCTATTGTTTATACTGTAAATATTGTATGAATGTGTTCTTACAGCCCTATTATTATTGTCATAATGATGGAGTTTTGTTGACCGTAGAGAAATTAGATGAGGAAGATGGTTGGGGGTGCGGTCATAAATTAAAACACACAATTAAAAATAAGCGTTATTTTAATTATGTGCCGACGTTTCGGCCTACAATGTGGGCCTTCATCAGGGCTAAAAGAAACAAGATAACAACCAATGTAATTATAGACTTAATAATGCGTTAGGTATATAATAATAATATGACAGTAATAAATTATGGGAACATAAATAATATTAAATGTGAAATGATAATAAGATGACAATTATAAAGTATGGAAATAAGGTGACAGTTATAAAGTATGGAAATAAACAAAATTAAGATGATAGTTATAAAGTATGGAAGTAAACATAATTGAGATGATAATATTGTAATGAGAATATATAAATAGAGACTAAGTAAATGAAAAAAATGATAAAGGAAAAATATGTGAACAATTAAAATTTTAAATATTAACAATTTTGAGTTGATATATGACGGTAATATATTAAAAACATAGTTAAGAGTATAGGTAATATATAAAAAATATAGTCATTACAAAAGAGAAACAGTATGAATAAAAAATAATTTAAATTTTAAAATAATGTAATATTAAACTAATAATTATATGTCAGGATAGGTAACGGAGAAAGATATGAGTATGGAAAGGGGGAGAAAGAAATGGGCGATGAAAAAAGACCCTTATCAATAAGAAAGAAACACTTACGTGACAACGTGAAAGCTTTGCCTACAGAAGTGATGTTTCTCAGTTTAAAAAACGCTCATTGCGTGGAACGGAAAATATGAGAACTAAAATGTCCGTTAGGAAAATTCCAAGAAGCTAAGTTATGTTTACTGATTCGATTGTTAAAAAATAGCCAAAAGTTATTACTTGAGAGTACTAGAGTTATTACTTATGAGTATTTGATAAAATTGTAAGAAATAGTGACGAGGTAAAGATTAAAAGATTTTAAGTAATAACGGATGACGATGATAAATGATGAATGATGATAAGGTAATAACGAATGACGATAAGGAGCTGTCGAAGGAAATGATAAATAAACAGTAATCTAGTAGGTAAACAAATAAATAAATAAAGAAGGGGAGTACGAAAATTAAATAAATATATAAATAAAAAAAAAATTGATAATAAATAAATAAAAATTATGAAGAGATGATCAGATGGTTGTTTAAAAAATGAGCTAGGGATGCTTTATTAAATTTTAATATTTGAGAATAAGCTAGTGACAAGTTATGTTTGTCAGTCTTTTGATTAACAGGAAGGGTTCTAGTTGTATGTAAATGCATTCTGTAATGAGTCGTTTGTCATGGTTGGGAACAGTGGCAAGAATGGATGTTTTATCAAAATCAAAGGAATGGTTAAGGGTTAAGGAATGTTCTGAAAGTTTTGAAGCGGTAGAATTTTTGGAGGAAATCGCATCACCCGCACAAATATACAATTTCCTCCAAAAATTCTACCGCTTCAAAACTTTCAGAACATTCCTTAACCCTTAACCATTCCTTTGATTTTTGATAAAACATCCATTCTTGCCACTGTTCCCAACCATGACAAACGACTCATTACAGAATGCATTTACATACAACTAGAACCCCTTCCTGTTAATCAAAAGACTGACAAACATAACTTGTCACTAGCTTATTCTCAAATATTAAATTTAATAAAGCATCCCTAGCTCATTTTTTAAACAACCATCTGATCATCTCTTCATAATTTTTATTTATTTATTATCAATTTTTTTTTTATTTATATATTTATTTAATTTTCGTACTCCCCTTCTTTATTTATTTATTTGTTTACCTACTAGATTACTGTTTATTTATCATTTCCTTCGACAGCTCCTTATCGTCATTCGTTATTACCTTATCATCATTCATCATTTATCATCGTCATCCGTTATTACTTAAAATCTTTTAATCTTTACCTCGTCACTATTTCTTACAATTTTATCAAATACTCATAAGTAATAACTCTAGTACTCTCAAGTAATAACTTTTGGCTATTTTTTAACAATCGAATCAGTAAACATAACTTAGCTTCTTGGAATTTTCCTAACGGACATTTTAGTTCTCATATTTTCCGTTCCACGCAATGAGCGTTTTTTAAACTGAGAAACATCACTTCTATAGGCAAAGCTTTCACGTTGTCACGTAAGTGTTTCTTTCTTATTGATAAGGGTCTTTTTTCATCGCCCATTTCTTTCTCCCCCTTTCCATACTCATATCTTTCTCCGTTACCTATCCTGACATATAATTATTAGTTTAATATTACATTATTTTAAAATTTAAATTATTTTTTATTCATACTGTTTCTCTTTTGTAATGACTATATTTTTTATATATTACCTATACTCTTAACTATGTTTTTAATATATTACCGTCATATATCAACTCAAAATTGTTAATATTTAAAATTTTAATTGTTCACATATTTTTCCTTTATCATTTTTTTCATTTACTTAGTCTCTATTTATATATTCTCATTACAATATTATCATCTCAATTATGTTTACTTCCATACTTTATAACTATCATCTTAATTTTGTTTATTTCCATACTTTATAACTGTCACCTTATTTCCATACTTTATAATTGTCATCTTATTATCATTTCACATTTAATATTATTTATGTTCCCATAATTTATTACTGTCATATTATTATTATATACCTAACGCATTATTAAGTCTATAATTACATTGGTTGTTATCTTGTTTCTTTTAGCCCTGATGAAGGCCCACATTGTAGGCCGAAACGTCGGCACATAATTAAAATAACGCTTATTTTTAATTGTGTGTTTTAATTTATGACCGCACCCCAACCATCTTCCTCATCTATTATTATTGTCTAGTGAGACAATTGTAATATTTCCGAATAAATGAAAAAATAAAATAAAAAATTTGAGACGCACAGAATCAAAATAACTAATAAAAACATTATGTCTCCATATGAATTGTAAATATATTTTTTTTTTACTTTTGGTAATTTTAAATCAATAGATAAGCTAAGTAATTATAAAAAATAGATAAATATTTCTTAAAGTTAGTTATTATGGTTTTTAAATTATGGAATTATGATACATAAATTAAGATGCCAATTTCCATAAGATGCAATAATTCATTTTATTAATGAAAATAATATTTTGACATAGTTGTATTCTAAGTGTTTAGTTTTAATGAGATCCGTCATTTTAAAATACTAATAAAGGTATCAACATAATGAACAGACGTCTCTTGATTTTCATAGAAAAAGAATCAAAGGATTTTGTAGCTGGTAAATTGTAATAAACATCCTTCTGTGAAAATCTGATCCTCAGTTGATAGATCATTAAATAGGCTATGTAGCCATGTATAATAAATCAAAAAATTTTTTTTCATTAAACATTATAATTGCAGGTCTTATAACACGTAGTTAAATATAAACATCCTCCTTCAAAAACATTAGGTTTCCATTTATTTTTTTAACATAAATTTTAATTTCAAATGCAACATCAAGAATAATATCCAGCAAGAATGTCTTAAATGTACTATATTCAACTTTATTTTTACTTTCACTTACCTATATATGAAATATATAGTAAGGGAAAGTATTGCGATCGTGAAAATTTTCGAATTCGAGTTTTCACCGGAAATACACGTGTTAGGGTCCTAAAAGACCAAGTCCAGCAAAAAGGTATGGGTGTAGTAAGTCTAGCGCTAAAACGAAACTGAAAAAACTCGTGAAACTGAAATTTCATATTTATAGATAACTATAAGCCCGAGATGTTACAGCAACCTTTTCATCGAAATCAACTAACTAGAATAGCCACTGTAAACCATTTTGCAACTTTTTACGGTTTTCTCAAAAACGGCTCTAACGTTTTTTATTAAACTGGCTATATCTATGTAAAATTTAATGGGCTTTAATACCATACATTATTTCATTCTGATTGAAATAGTCTGACGGCTTAAATGCCGATAGTTTAAATTTACTACCTCTTTAGTATCTTTAATTTTTTTCGAATCAACATGCTAGCATTGATAAAAAACGTCTGTATATACAAGTTGAACGAATTTGATAATAAACTAAAAGAAAAAAAATGTTTTATTTAATTTTTGTTTTGTTTAGGATAAGAACCATAATATACCGTTGGAAAGCGAAGATTGTTAGACAATGTAATATCTTATACACAAAGTTGTAAACTATAATGGGGAGTGATAAATATAGGATACAATTGACTGATTCTTTTGTAAAATTAATATATATTATAATAATAAAATGGATTGTTTAATAAAACACATTTCTTTATCAAAACACAAGGTAATTATTTCTTTAACGAAATATTTTCCTCCTGAACTGTTTTTAAAAGTTCTTCAATAGACTTTATAACCGGAGGTGAAAGACGGAAAGTCGTGTGTTGCGCGCAACATATAGTTTAGTTTAAAATTTCAACAATGAGCATAATTGTATATTATTATTATTATTATCAAGAATGTCTTAAATGTGTTATATTCAGTTTTATTTAATTTTTTTACGAATACTGACCAATTGTAACGAACCGTTTCGGAGGAAAGTATGATAAAATCATTCATTAGTGCGTTTGTAAGAAGGTATCCTCTCTGTAGCAGAGATGGTCAAGATTGCAAAAGGACTTGAAATGGAAACAGGTTGTTGAGACAATTAACGATCTTATGAGAGCTGTAATGTAGGGACAATTTCATAACGAAGCTATGTACGAGCATAACACGGGGCAATGCTACCATTCACCTCTTTATTCTGGATTGTCCCGCAATAAACTGCCCCTGTCCCTTAAAGGTTGTGAATAAGCCCGCCAGATAAAAATCACATGTCCTCCGTCCCGAGTGAGACCTTAGTATTTTTCGAAAAATCTTCTAATAAAGACGATATCTTTATACCTCCAGCGTCCTCTGCTACCAGCCTCGTATACAACCACACGGAAGGGAATTTAGTCGCGCCTTGTTCGTAGGAACAGCTTCCATGCAGCATTCGGTATTTACTTGTTCTTCTGAGCCTGTGTACTCGGGACGGTTATGCAAATTAGTCTCAGTCCGAGTCTCAATATTAAGACTTGAATTATAATTTATGTTTAGGCATCGCTTGCAACTGGAAACATAGTAGTTTCAGAGTAAGTTGATAACATTTATGAACTGACGTTTGTACTCAATAATTTTACTAGAGCGCTTGGGAAATTTTTTATGAGAAACGGCTTCTGACGTTTTATCTCTAGTATTTTAAATAAAATATGTAATATAATAACAGAAATATATGCATTATTTCTCCACACCTTTCTAACCATTTTCATTGTATAAATAACAACTTTATATTTTACATTTTATCGCATACTTATATTGGACTGAGCTGACAAGAAACTGCCTCTAGAAGGTTACAGACCCCTGCAATACTTCTTGACAAACGATCCAAACTTCCAATATATTACTAAAGGCTCATTTATATCACCATCACCAGTCTATTTTGGACTTTTTGAAATGATCTTTGGTGGTGGTTATTCCACTTCGCTACGTGGGTTTCACGGGCGAGGGTTTGAGGGCCGGGGATAGATTTCGAGCAAAAGACTTAATTATTTTATTCCAAGTTTCTGGTCATCTGGTTGCCACGCCTTAACCATCGAATTTTGTACTCATTAAAATCCTTAACCATTTGGAAAATCACTTACTGCATACAGAAATCGTTTGGTAAACTTAGCTTTTATAAATTTAAAAACTGATCAACTTACATTGAAATGTGGATCTATAAAGTATTGATGTCATAGGACGCAGTTATCACTGAAACTATCAAAATCTAAAAGAAAAGCTTGGATTAAAAGAGCCAAATAAGCCCGAGCTCTTAATTATTTTATTCGAAGTATCTGGTCATCTGGTTATGGTCTGGGTAATGGTCATCTGGTGCATCTGGCATTAACCATCGAATTCTTTACTCATTAAAATTAATCAATTATAAAAAAAATTAATCACCGCTTATTTTGTTATACCATTCGTGAAGACCTTAATATTCTGTTTGTATCAGATTTAGCTCGAAACAGATGTACGTCAAAATAAAAAACTTCTTGTCCAAGCGAACTCAGTTGTTCTTAACCTGTCACCTCTTTATATTCTCAATAACCTTTCAAGGTTATTAAAAAGATGACGGCTTCGAGATCTGTGAACATAAAAAACACATTCAAGTTCTTCGAATAGGTAATTTCCTCACAAGGTACATGAAGCTTCGCAGTGTCATTGTTCACTTTTACTAGACTTTTATCTAAGTGTTAAAGTATAATGTTATAATAAAATAACTGTCAATTTCAATTAAAATTAAAATTTAAAGTATCATTATTTTGATAAATTTCGTAAGGGTAAAATTGGTGGTTTACATTTTGATTTAACTTTTTCAATATTAATAACATGTCTGTTAATACCCTTCCATTTCGCAGCACATATTTTTCGCCTGAAACATTTTAAACTAGGCTAGTGGGAAAAGACTTGTACTAATATAAGATATACCTATATAACATTACCTATATAAGATAAATAAAACGTTGCGAATTATTACATAATGGTTTATTATTTCCAAACAACAATATTAGGGTATAACTGTTTATATAGCAGTTGATAGGCAATAGTTATATGAAAAGCAATAAATAATTCAAGGGATAATGGTATATCACCACTGATAATTTTAAAAAGCTATGTCTCTGCCAGTTATGAACCAATTTCAATGATTCTTTTTCATTTTGTAGTCAGATTCTACGCATCTTGAAACGTAAGCCCGCAAATTTTGAGGAGAGAATTTTTTTTGTGTCTCTTGCAAAGGTTCATTATTGAAAATAAAAAACCAAAAGGTCTAGTTGGTATAGCGTGTGCTAAATATTATGGATAATTATAAACGAACTATTTACAAGAACTTTTTCGTATCAGAGAATAGAAGAGAATATACATTATTCATATATGGTATTATAGAATCCTTTGCTCCACTATAGGCTTCCTAAAATAAAGTTTAATTCATGTATTCCTTCTTCTTTTTCTTTCTGTGGCGCGACAGGCCGTGTAGGCCGTGGGACTCGTGGTGTAATCGTAATCATGTATTTAGTAATTATATTTTACTTGAAGTTATTGTGTTTGAGCATAGCTAAGTTATGATATTTAATGTTACGTTATGAGTTATTACTTGTTGTTATTAAATTATTATGTTTTATTAGAAGTTATTGGAAAATTAATTAAATAAAGAATTCATAAAATGGGAATAGCAAAGTTGTTTCAGTAGTATGTAAGTGAATTAATAATTAGTGGAATAATTAAACAGATTGTGTAAATATTCAAATGAGAAAATGAAGGTTACTTTCTCTTACATGTATGATAAATATATAAGATGGGAAAGTCCCTTGATCATGAAAATCATTCAATTTTTTCATAGAAAATACTGAACTGAATTTTCTTACCATACACGGTGTTGACTTTTGAATAACAGGAATAATGTTAAAACATCTTGAAAGAATGTTTATATTATTGAATTTGATTCAGGAAATATTAAAAAAAAAATTAAATATTGCATATAAAAATCATTTTAATATAAATAATATATGTAGCAGAAAAAAAATAAGTGCGGAAGGAAAAATTTGTTAATTATTTTGTTTAAGTTTGCTCATAATACTATATTTCATTTATTATAATAATTTTTTCTTTTTAATAAATAAAAGTATCGGCTACTGACTACATACATTCATTCATATATGGTTAAGTCTGATGTCTGTTATTTTTCTGATTGTAAATCTTAACCAGGCCTTACTCAAGTGAATATTAAAAAATGAAAAATACATCGACAATACAAAAAGGTATATAGAGATTTTTTATTAGGTTATTTCTTATTAGATTAGCTACCAAAATGGAGAAATAAAAATATGTAATCGTTGTCTCTCAAGGACGGCCATTTTGTAACTATGGTAGGGGAAGGTGCTCTAGTTCTGCAGTGGCTAGTGGCATCTGGTGGACCAATACAAAAGTAGAGCAGTCTATGACGGCTCTGACCATCGTCCAGCACCACTAGGCCGCGCTACATAAACTATAAAAATCTTTATACTTTTAATATTTTCTTGTTTAATATAATCTCTCTTAAATAACCAATACTAAAACAACTGATCTATATATAAAATTCTTCTAAAATTATAGAATTTACATCCAAAAACTTCATTTCGGTTCAAAATGGACAAAAGCATCGAAAAAAAAAATCGCGAAAAATAAAAATAAATAATAAAATAAACGATTAATAATGAAATATTATATTATGAGCTTCCGAGAATCTGGGCTGATGAAAATTCATTATTAATACATTCTTTATCATACCTGTGTATTTAGTTTGTGAAATTTCACTCATCGATTGTATTTGTTTTTACACAGATTTTAAATATATAGAGAAATAAAACAAATAAAAAAAAAAAAAAGTGTCCATGTTAAAATCGTTTATATAGAAATGTATACAAAAACGAAATAAAACAAAAACATATGTCATTTAACCATATTGTGTTGTAAAATTTATCACAACTTACTATAATGAATAAAAATGTGATGCGAGGTACATCAGTGAAAAATACTGGTTAATATCTTAGAGTTTTATAATCTAAAACTCATACAATTATTTTTTTTTTTTAAATGATCCAATTACTAGCCTACGCAATTATAAATAAAATCATGTTTTTCATGTGAAAAAGATGTTAAGGAAATAAATAACAAAAATAAATTTTCCATTGGTGTTTTTTTTAATATTTCAAATTAGAAATATTGAGAAAAATATAATAAATGACCCAGAGTAATTGAATAGTGTATAAAACTTATTGATGCTAAATTAATGTTATAATGATAACTGATGTTACACTAATGAATATGAGTATGCTGAGACAAAAGTGATCTTATTTATTATTCTTAATAATTCTCCAATAAAACATGACAATGTAATAAATATATACGTTGAGAAAGCAAGACTCGTTTTAACATATATTAGAAAATAATATAACCTTCTCTTAATAACCTGTTAAAAATAATTTTATATAACACATTCATGAACAGCTATTAGTTTACGATGATAATTGAAAGAAATAACAAACATGAATTTCAATAATTTCAAATACACTTTCATATTAAAAAAAAACAAAAAAGTATTGATATAATTATTCTATTATATTAGTTATGAATCTGTCTTAAGGTCGGAAGATCCTTCATTTAAATAATAAAAATGGTTTAAATAATTCCTTTCATAGGTTATATAACAGTGCAGTTTTTTTAAAGTATTTATTTTCATAAATACCCTTAATAAAAAAATATACATCGCTAATAGATAAAAACCAGAATTTTATATTTCAGGCAAAATGTAGAAGCTCCCTATTTCCATCCAAAAGAGGTGGTATAATTTAAATATTACATAGTGTATAAATGTATTGAAGATGATTAATTTTAGTTTTTCCATACTTTTGGTTATCCTGCACATATTCTGTAAATGATTTTTAGTTTTGTTATATATATATATTTATAAATACAAATTTAAGAAGTAAACGAACACCTTAACCACAATGATACCTATATTAAATATTTACAATCAGCCTTGGGAAACCCAGGCCAGGTTCTTCCCTCGTGTATGGAGGGAAAACCCAAACCCGAAAGATACCAGCGCCCCTACCCTCATCAGCATCCATAAAGACATTAATTCAGCAACATCTATTGGCTTGAACTGGATATCACTCCTTCCATGAGAAACTCCATTTCCACTCTAACCCACTAGTTTCAATCCTTACTTCGTCCGATCAGCCACAGTAGCATAAAGTGACGTTAAATAAATAACCAAAAAATAACAATAAATCCTTCCTTCCTGTCCAAGACATTTATGTTTTAGATTATCTACCGGAGTGCTGCCAGTTGGCAGTTTCTATGTTTTTTTCATCTTATTTATCTTAAAGCTTTTTTACTCGATGTATTATCAGCTCAGTTGTAAATTTCAATAAATAATTATAAAATAAAAATATACCTAAATAGAATATTACAGAAGATACGTAGCTCTTCCTGTGTGACCCTCTGATACCTCCAGGTAGCTAGGGGGGGAAAGGTGTTAGGATCTTACAAATGACACATTTTCAATTTACACCTCTCCCCCTGAAGAGACAGAGCGGGTTGGTAGAACGCCTACTGCCACTAAAGACGGGCAGTGAAACAAAAGAACCGCGCCCTGTGACTCAGCGGCTTTCACGGGAGAGGCGCCACCAGATCTGATAGCCTCCTGCTGCCAGCTCCCAACCCAACTACTAATAGATTTATTAAGCTCTTGCTGTATTGTTCTAAAAGGTCCGCGGGTCAAGCTAAACTCACAACTCTGTTTTAACCCAAAGGAGGGTGGATTTAGATAAATGTGTTAACTGGTTTAAGGTCCTATGTCTTTGTATTCGCATCAATAACCTGGAATCTGATTCTGAAGCTGACCAAGATTATAAAAAAAAAAAAAAAATAAATAAAAATTATAAGGTCTCTTGGTCATCTTCTTTTAAGTCGCCTTTGTCAGGAATAGATGTTGAGGGAAGGTCACGGGTAAGCTGGTTTGAGTAGGCAGGGAGTTGGAATGAAAAGAGTTGGAATCAATATCGGGCCAGGTCTTCAACGAATGGGATATTTAGGCCTGTATGGATGATTTTAGTGGTGACAAAGTGAGAAAAATTGAAGATTTTTCAAAGGATTTTGGATTGCAAGGATTGGATGCGAGAGAAATTTAATGGTTAAGTGGACTCCCATACCTCAATGCCGTAGGTCCAAATAGGCCTGTTAATGGTTATATAAATGAGTTTTTTTGTAGTAAATAGAATGTTTTGAGCGTTTGTGGAGTAAGTGTTGTACTAATCTGTATTTACGATCAGTTTCTTGTCGTTTCAGTCTAGTATGAGGATTCCATGTTAGGCGCTTGCAATAAGTTAAATTAATAATAACAAACTGTATAGCGCACCAGATTATGGAATACAATGTATTATTTACGAAAACTAATGATTCAAATAGTGAGGTGATGGTATGAAACTCAAAGCCACCAAGACACAAAAATCGATAAAACAGAACATAAAATACACCCAACTGAAAGAAGGCTATGGAGTTTAGTAGGCTGATTAACCAGACAAAAAAACATCATAATTTAAATTTCGAAACTCTTTGAATAAATTATTTCCAAAATAATAACTAAGGGTGCATTATAATGCACATTAGTGCTATAGCAGTGGGTTAATCTCATTCAAACGATAATTCTGGTAATACCTCACAGTTGAAGCAGATGATTTGGCCGAATTCGATTGGCCAATAATACTTGTTTTATTACTGATTGTTGATTTATTGCTTAAGGAGGGAGGGGGCCAATGCTGATTTTGCAACCAAGGCCTTGTACGATGCAATAATACTAACTCCCAATAGAGGTTGACAAATCAACAAGATTATTAGGCTTTTATACGGGTGTCGGGCATCTTATTGAACTTGATAATTTCAGGACTTTCATGCCATTTTAATAAATATAAAATTAAAGTTTGAACTAGAAATAAACAAATAACCCAAAGAAAGACGGATTTAGATAAATGTGATAACTAATTAAAAGTTTATTTATTATCTATAATTTGCATGATTACTGTAATCCAACGAACTTCCCGGTTTATACTATAATCATTAGTTCTTACGCTCAACTATATTTCCACCATAGCAGAATTCCTTAGTTTTATGTATATAAAGTTTCTGTCTACATTAATACCTAGAGTTGCCAGCCGGTTGATGATTTCTGATGTTCTTTACATAACGAAATCGAATCATTTTTGCATCATTTAAGTTAACTTATTCCAAAAAGTATAATCTTATTGAACATAATAATTTCAGCACTTTCGTGCTAGTTTGATGAATATAAAATTAGAGTTTGAACTAGAAATAAATAGTGTTAGTTGATAAAAACTAGCGACACATGTGCTATTTAAATTTGGTGTCATTCATATTAAAAAAAGTTCAGTTTGACCAATTAAGAGTTTATCACTACGGGATTATGACTTAATTGTAAAGAAAAGTTTAAATAATAAAGAGGAACAAATCATCGCCAGAAGTAGGAAACATAAATTGGTTAAAAACCGTTTCCAGTTTATTCGATTTATTATTGTTTTATATTTCAAATGAACTTTTCCTAAGTGCATTTTAGAAGTTTAATTTAGATTCTATAAGTTTCCCACCGTAGAACATTTGTTTTTATTAAATGATCTAATAGTAAAAATAATTATTAACAATTTTAGTTTAAGGATTCCAACATTCCATTAATTTCAAAAACTGACGTACGGATATTTTTTTTCTAAACTCTTTAGTTCTGAATGGCGGAATTCTGTAAACTATACGGTAGCAAAACCGAATCACCATAAACTCCATCATCACAACAATATAAATAAGATATGTTCAAAGGTTTATGGGTTTTTGACAACTTCCTGTTAACTTTTTTTTTTTTATTCAAAGAAATTTACAACTGTATTTATTAAATACAACAAGTAAATGGGATAGATTTGTGATTAAGACACATGATTGTCCTGTGAAGAAACTACCCATTGATAGAACTCCAATGACTAATTTATGGTAAGAGATCTCTTGGCCATCTTCTTTTAAACCGCCTCGTAGGATTGTCAGGAATAGATGTTGAGGAGAGGTTACGGATAAGCGGGTTTGAGTGGGCAGGAAGTTTGGAATGGAAGGATGTATATCTGGATAGGGCCAACTAATGGGATATTTAGGTCTTTATGGATAATTTTATTTGTAACAAAAGGAGCATTAAGGATTTTTCGAAGGATCATGGATGGCAGGGATTGGATGCGAGAGGAATTTGATGGTTTATTGGACCCCCATAACTCAATGCCGTAGGTCCAAATAGGCCTTATAATGGTTATATAAATGAGTTTTTTGTAGGAAATAGAAAGTTTTGAGCGTTTGTCGAGTAAGTGTTGTAGTAATCGGTATCTACGAGCAGTTTCCTGTCGTTTCAGTCTAGTATGAGGGTTCCATGTGAGGCGTTTGTCTAGGTTTAGTCCTAAGTACCGGATCTGTTCAACAGGAGTAAGTAAGATGTTAAAGGATACGGTGGGGCAGGAAGTCATAGGTTTACGCCGTAGAGTGAAGATTATTTGATGTGATTTATTAGGATTTATTTTGATTCTCCAGTTCTGACAACATTCTTCGATGGCTGATAGATGGTTCTGTAAGATTCGGGATGTAATAACAGGATCATTATTCACAGATAACACACATGTGTCATCGGCGAAGGTGGTAAGGGTGGTGTTTGGTTGGATGGGAATATCAGCTGTACACTGTATAAAGGATCGGAGGATCGGACCCAGGATACTACCTTGAGGTACACCGGCTGATTGGGTGAATACGGATGAGTAGGAGAGATTATGTTGAACTTGGAAGGTTCTATCTGTAAGGTAGGAACGGATTAGAAGGAAATACGTTGGTGAATCCTGTTAACTTGAACGATTTGTTTTGTCGAATAACATCTATTCTGAAATCTTGAGCTTTTCTATAGTATATCATACGTCTGTATTAGTACTCATAATGGAGGAAGAAGTTTTTGCTGACTTGATTATAGGAAAGTTAGTCCTACCTAACTTTTTTTTTATATATATACAAGTGACCGTCAAGACTTGACACTAAATCCTATATGGTCACTAACCTAATTTAATTGAGAATAACTTGATTGTATTTTAGTTATAAGCCTTCAGAGAAGAATGCCCTAAATAATAGTGAAAACCATATCAATTCCTGAGGTAGTTCAAGGAAACCAAGAATCTTTTAATTTCTTATGATAGAATTTTTTCTTTAGAAAGAGATTTGTATATTAAAATAAATGATAAATAGAATAAAAAATGTAATTAATGTAAATTCATTATTCTTGCAGATGAACCAGCTGTGCCGAGTCTGCGGCGAACCTGCCGCTGGATTCCATTTCGGTGCCTTCACATGCGAAGGATGCAAGGTAATCATCACACAACTATATTATTATCAGAACGCTGTGATAACAACATTATCTTGTTTTACTTTTGTTTTTAAATTTTATTATGTTATTTACAACTGTACTAAACACATACAACAAGTCAATGTTGAGTAAGAAAATGTTGCAATTATTACACAAAGGTTTCTTATTTCCAAATAACTATGTACTGAGGTATAATTGTTTATAGGCAATTAACTAATATGAAAAGCATTAAATAGTTCAAAGGAAAATGGAATACTACCACAGCTAATTACAAGTCACTATATCTAGGCTAGATCAGAGCCTTTTTTTCTTTTTTTTTTTTCCTTTTTGTTTACCTTGCTTTAGTGATTCTAAAAATCTATACATATTTTTCACTTTCTTGAAAAATAACTGAGTTATGGGCGAATTTCTGGGTAAAATTAAAATTTTTTTTTTTCTTTTTCCTTTTTTTTTATAATTATTCGCGGTTTTTACACTAAAAAGCACTAGTAAAATTTATCTCTATCTTCAAAAATAACTGAATTATTGAATTAAATCACTTTTAATCGGCCGCTATTTTAAAAATCTGGTGCGGGCAACACACGTCTTTCACTTACCTCCATTTTTAAAATCAATGAAAGAATTTTCAAATAGAGTTAGAGATAAAAATACGTGAGATTATTAAGGAATTAATCAAATTGAATTTATATAGAAACATGTGTTTTATTAAAAAATCTATTATATTATTATCTTAAATAATCAGTTAGATTTATCTTCTTTTCATCACTCTCCATTAACTTCTAAAAGCTTGTGTATGAGATGATATTTTTTCTAAAATCTTTAGCTTTCCAACGGTATATCATTCATGTATATTACTGCTCTTATGTTTAAAAACGAAAAATTGCATTAAAATAATATTTTTTCTGTTTTCTCCTTTAGTTGGGTATCGAATTTATTCAATTTATATATTTACCTGTTTTTCATCAGCGCTAACAAGATAATCTAGTTATTATTATTGAATCTAAAAAATTAAAGGTACTTTAGAGGAAGAAAATTTAAAATATCGGCATTTAAGCCCTGTCAGACCATTTTTATCCAAATAAAACCTACATGATATTAAAGCCCATTTAATTTTACATCGATATAGCGAGTTTAATCAAAATCGTCGGAACCGTTTTTGAGAAAATCGAAAAAAGGTGCAAAATGCATGGTATAAAGTGCCTGGTAAGCTCATTTTGATGAAAAAAGTTTTGTCACGTCTCGGGCGTATAGTTGTCTTAAATATGAAATTTCAGTTTCATAGGACTTACCGTTTCCGCCCGGGAGTTACCACAGACACACACACACACAGACCTTTTTGCGGGACTTGGTTATTTGGACTCAGGGGACCCTAAAACGTGTATTTCCGTTGAAAACTGGAATTCGAAAATTTTCACGATCGCAATAATTTCCTTACTATATATAGTAAGTGAAAGTAAAAAATAACCAGCTGATGTCAACGTATAGGAGTTAGGATCATCGCTGCATGCCATTTTTGCGGCGAATTGAAAAAAAAAAAAAAAAAAAAAAATGGTGCAGTAGTTTCGAAGTAATGCCGCTGACGGAGGACGGCGCACAGCAGACAAACGAATTTTTTTTATTCGTTATTCGGGTTCTACATTTCTTGAAACCCAAGCCCCAAATTTTGAGGGGAAGGGCAATGTTTTTTTTTTTTTTCAATATCTGTTTGGGCTATTGCTATTTTTATTAAGTTTTTCATTACAGTTATTTTTTGTAGATATGGGGGTAGATCGAATCAGTGTTTTAATGGATTTTAGGAGATGTTGTTTGACTTGATTGTATAATCCTGAGAATGGGTGAAATACTCCAAAACGTTAAATTGTGATTGTCCTATCAATAAAAGGTCCTTTGGAAGCAATTAAAAACTCTATCTCAGCATTTTTCAATTTAATTATTCTGATTTGGTAAGCTATAAATAGTTCTCTCTACCAAGCAAATTATGGATCATTACAAAGGTTGAATACATATCTGTATTCAAAGTAATTTAAATTATACCTTGTTGATTGTATGACTTTCTCATTTATAGATATTTTTGTAAGGGTATGCATACCCTCTTATTCACTCTATTTTATATTATAATGTTTCATATTGTATGAAAGTATTGACATTTTGTTCGTTGACTTTTTTTTTTCAAACTGTAAAAATAGTTTTAATTTTCTATTATCTAATTCTTATTAAATTAACATTTTATTAAATTCCTTTTGTTTCTAATTATTATAATATTTGTCAATTTACGAAACTACATTTGATTCTAATTATTATTGTAATTTATTTTTTTTATCACCTTTATATTGGGTTGTGTCACATGAAATGTCCATTTTCAAGGTAAAGGATTTTTATTAAAAATACGATATGAAAACAAGATAATTTTATTCGAAGTATTTACCTTCTTTTTCTACATTTTTCCCAACGTGACACCAACGTGTTTATCCCCGAACTAAAAAACTCTGAGCTTTGAAGTGAAACAAAATCTGAAAACGCACATTTCACTTGATCATCATTTTCAAAAAGTTTTCCTTTGAGGAAGTTGTCTAAATTCCTGAAGAGGTGGTAATCTGTCGAAGACAAGTCAGGAGAATATGGTGGGTGTCGGAAGAACTTCGTAGCCCAGTTCTTTCAATTTTTGCACGGTATGTTTTGAAACATGGGGTCTTGCTGCCGCTCAGTGAGAACATGAGGTACCCATGCACTTACGTTTAGTTGTGCTGAGAGTCCTTTAACTGTTTGGTAGGGGTTTCCTTCTACTGTATGTTTGAGGACATCGTTGTCTATTACGGACGGAGGTCTTCCTCGGGACAATTTTTCCAAGTCGGTATCCCCAGCTGAAAACTTAGCAAACCAACGGCGAACGGTCCGTTCATTAACACTCCCTTCCCCAAACCCCTTGCTGTATGGCCGAGTTTAAACTCGTACAAAAATATTACTCGAAAATCCCGTGTTTCCATGTTCATATTTTGAGGTATACTAAAAAGTGGGTAATTGATTGGGAAGCTAATGTTTATGATAAAAAGTAGAGGATTAGTAACTGTTTACTTTAAATATGTAAAGATTCGGAAGAAAACAACAGAGACCTGCAAAATCCTTTATATATTTCAGAAACTATAAAACGGACATTTCATGTTAATCAATCCAATACTATTTTAAGGACTGTTTACTTTATTTATTTTAAGTTTAAGTTGCCATTCTCTGTTAATGTATTCTTAACAATGGACATATCTAGTAATGAAGACAAAATTCAAAATGACTCGATTCCATTTTTTAAAAAGGGTATAAATCGAGAAAATTAATGTATTTCAGAAACTATAAAAACGGACATTTCATGTGAAACAACCAAATATATTGTATTCTACTACTGGTTGTTATATTTTGTTTTATAGACCTGAAGAAGGCCTAAAAGGTAGGGCGAAACTTCGGCGCTATTAAATTAAGTTTCTACTTAATTTTGAGTTAATTTTACTGCACCTTCACATAACTTCTCCTCTATGTACACACAGTCAACCATTCTTACTTCAAAATTTAGCTATTATTATTTACGTATATTCATATCGTTACTTACTTTTTCTTGCCATAGATATTGCAATCGCTACCGTAAATAGCTCTGATGGAAGACGTTAAGAACGTTCTTTTTCAACGTTTACACCGTTAATTTGGTATAATGGCCGTTAGCAAGTGAAGAGAGGTATTACCCCAGAGCGCTTAGTTATTGAACAATAGCTGGCACAATAAGAACAATCTTCTTTAGTTACGCAACTTTACGGTTAACTGAGCTATCTAGGTACTTACATCGAGCACAGTATGACCTTTATCATATCCTTTGACATACCCTCAATTTCCTTCTCAACAGCGAATTCATAACGAAAATATCGGAAGCTAACAGCAGTATATTGACATCAGGAGAAAAAAGTAGCGATAAAATTTTAAATACTATTTCTTGATGAAACTGGAAAATCCATTAGTGGATTTGCATATTTTATTTTGTAGGAAACGTTGGAGTTTCTTAAAGGAGATAAAATAAGTTTGGAACCTATAATTTAGTCGGATCCTTCTAACCATAATAAATACTATGATAGCTATATACTTTACAGACTAAAGTGTAGTAGATACAATGTACCATATATATAATTATATATATATATATATATATATATATATATATATATATATATATATATATAATATACAATGGCCTATCTATAAGGATTTTAATATTGAGTGTAAATTGCAAATTACAAATTTTTAATAAAAGCTTGATAAGAACCTTTGAATTTCACATCCTGACAATAAGTAAATTTTCATTTGTATTTTTTTATTTTACAATTAGAATTTTGTGTCCAACGTTTTTGTTGTTATGTTGGTTATTAAGAGATTGTTCTATTTTAGGATAGGATTTATAAAAATAATTTACTGTTTCTACTTATTACAATTTAGATATTGTGATTTATATTCATATTAATACGTATGTAGCATTTTATATTATTATTATTTTTTTTTTTTTTACAGTATATAGTTTATCTTTACCCTGTAGAGTGGAGGCAGATAACAAATATAAATAAATATTTATTTTTTTTGCTGTATGTTATTTGTTTTTGGTTATTATATGTAATTAGGACTAGTCTACTCCTCTCTGGGTACTAGGTTCGAATCCCGGCTGTGGCAGAATATTATTTATTCTGTTAATTCAGTCGGGGGGCTACTCTAGGTTATGGAGACCCTCCTGGGGCAGACTCAGCCTCTATAAAGTGGGTACCCAAAATATTAGAGAAAAAACATGGCGGCTGAGCGTGATCTAGCCCTAATCACCTCATTGTACAGCCGTTGGCCCAGAAATAGTACGAATGATTATATGCACTGAGCCCCTTCATGGATTGTAGTGGTACAGAAATGCTTATGTATTTATTAATTTTCGATTTTGATGTATTTTGACTTTATGATTGTTTTTCTGTAAATATTTTCTGAATACGGTCTCATATCGTTATTAATATTGTTCTTATCGTAACAAATTGTGATATATCTTAATAAATATTAAGTTAAACCAATACGTAATTGCATAGACTATGTGAAAGAGAGGTCCAGGGAGGTCTTATTGATCTGAATTTGTTGATGCCTCCAAAAAAACAAATATATAGTGAATTACTATAATTCACTACTATAAATTAATACTGCCTCAAAAGTCGTCGGGGTGGGTTGTTGGGATTGGTGGTGGATTTAAGTGTTTGGGCCGATTGGATTATGTTGTAAGTCAGTCTGTCGTGAAATTTTTTGTAATATGTGGCTGTGTATGAAACTGTATGTCCAAGTACTTGTGAAGTAATTCGTTGGTTACTTTAAACGGTGCAACAACGTTTATTCGTAATATTTTCGATTGGAGCGACTGAATTATTTGGATGTTAAAGGTTTTGACAGATCTCCATAGCTCTATCCCGAATGTCCATAAGGGTTAGATCAGTACTTTTTAAATAGTAATTTTGGTGTTCAAGGGTAGTTTCGATCCGGAATCTTCCTTGGAATTTGGTGTAAGAGATACCGATGCTTATGTAAGACATCTGGCAACCTTTACCTGCTCTACAGTCGATATGTAGGTACCCTTATTGACCAGATGCTGGCATAATGATCAGAAAAATATTCCCGAACGGAGGAAGGTTGAACGCGAGGAGAGAGAAGAGAGTCTAATGATATAGAATTGAGCTATTGAATAGCGATATATCAATTAGCATGGCTTAGCCTGGCCACGTTTTGATTCTTATCTCCGCCGGCGGATGAGTTCTCACACGTCCCAGTCTTCCCTTCTTAGAGCCATTACCGTCACTGTAAATCCTACCATATCTCTTCATTTCCAATTTACACGCTCAGTTTTCTCAACCCTAACCTGTGGTTTATGGCAGTACACAGGCTTCATCTCGGTTGTGTATCTTCCTCGGTGTGTCCGTGAAGGGAAGAAAGTGGAGAACTTTCAAAAAATGCTGCTACGTGTGTGAAGTACCTTCACCCAGGCTCCTGAACTCATCATAGGCCGCATATATCAACGTAAAACATACTTGATCGACAAAACAGGTTACTTTCATAATAGTTTTATGTATAAATAAAGGGTATTCCAAAATAAAACAAGATTTAAATTTCTAAATATATAAAACAAGAGGACCTGCCTTGCTTCACAGGGGTGAAGTATGAATGAGGTGTCATTTATGCTAAAAAAAAAAAAAACCTCTGTCTGACCGATTTAGAGTTTATCGCTATGGGATTTTTAGTTTATCGTTTGCTAGAAAACATGTTTATTTTACAACGTCTATTCATTAATATATTTAATCATCAGCAAAAACGAAACAAATAAGTCAAAGTTAGTTAAGTTTAGTTAATTGTTTTTTTTATGTGAGCCACAGATATGTGATTTTGTATTTCAAATGAACTATTCAAATTACATTTTAAAAGTCAAATATTAGATAAACAAAACTTAAGATGATCAAGCAACTCTTCATTAACACTCAATGTAAAATGTGAAATAAAAAAACAAAATAAAATAAACACTTCACAGAATTTATTTTAATTTTTAATATTATTATTATATTATTTTAATCTCGTTTTACATAATTTAATGATTTTTTAAAACTATTTTTTTTCCGTAACCTAAGTTTTTATTAAATTATAGCAAACATTCATTGACCATATAGGATTTGTTGTCAAATCTTGACGGTTACTTGAGAAAAAAAAAAAAAAAAAAAAAAAAAAAAAAAAAAAAAAAAAAAAGGTTCCATAGGAATCTCATTTAGTTTACAGTGGAACATCTGCTTCACGAAATAGTATTAAATTTAATATATTTAATGACAATGTTAGCTTATAGATTTATAACAACTTACCATTTATGTTGACCACTTAGTTACAATGTGGCACGTAATATTATTTCTAAGGTCTTGAGTACTAAATGAAAGAATATAACTTGCACGATACTGTACGACGGTGGTAACATTGAACTATTATAACCTTCCGCTTTAGCGTATGTTCATAAGTTTGTGGACTTACAACAACTTTATATAAACTTATACCTTTTATTTCACTGTATATTAGGGGTACTCACTACGTTTGCTATTTGTGCTATTGTGCTAAACCCATAAATTTTATACAGGAAATAAATGTAGAAACTCGACGGGTTTAGCAAAATAACACAAATAGCATGCTATAGCAAACGTAGTGAGTACCCCTATTATCTTTTCTTATGCGTGCTATTGAAGGATAGTGTTGGGCAGAATAGGTTTACGACGAAGCGTAAAGGTTATATAGTGGGATTTATTGGAATTTATTTTCTGATGTGGAATCGAAGAGTTTGGAAGGTAATAGTTGGATCGTTGTTGACTGATAGTTCACAAGTGTCATAAGGATAGGCAGAAAGGAAAGTGTCAGGATGGGATGGGATATCAGCTGTATAAACTTTGTAAAGGATGGGTCCTAAAATACTGCCTGGAGGAACACCAGCATATTGATTAAAAAGGGATGAATAGGAACTATTGTGATTTACTTTAAAATACCTGTCCTTGAGGTAGAATTGGATAATGAGGAAGTACGTAGGAGGGAAGAATTTATGGAGTTTGTAAAGCACTCCTGGGAGCCACACTCGGTCGAAGGCCTGTTCCACGTCGAGGAAGGCTCCCATGCAGTACAATCCGCGCTCCAATGAAGACGAGCCAACGTCCACCACACGATGGCATTGCTGGATAGTGGAGTGAGATGTTCGGAAACCAAACTGATAATCTGGGATAATTTGATTGGAATGAAGAATGGAATATATGCGTTTAAGCAGGAGTAAAACCGTTTTAAAGTAATGAAAGTCTTTAGGCCAGGATTCGGATACGGAAAGAACTGTGTTATCATGTTGCGATATCGAGAAGCAATTCACTGCTTGACTAACTTCATTTTCGTAAAGTTATGGTAAAATGATACACCCCTAAATCCAATTTATATCCGAATGCATTGGTTTTTCGACGATTACATTTGGGTAAAAAAAATAGTAATTTCATATGGACCTTCGTTAGGAGAAGTGAAATTTCTTGCATTAATTAAAAAGCTGTTACCGTAATCTTATGCGTCAATAAATTAAATGAAATATTAAAGGACTTAATACGCAAACGCTTAAGTGATCTAAAAGGTTTGTTTGGATATTCCTAGTAAAGGCGACTTTATGAGAGAATCAATAAAACGTTCACGTCGCTTTCCTTATACAAGACTTAATGACCGATTCATGAAACGAGTGCACATTTATATAAAGCTTTTTATTGGCGTTATTAGAAGCCCTAATTGCTTATTGCACTTCGTGACTTTTTCCCTAAGCTGTGTTGGCAAGATGGTGTCATCCCGTCCCACTTGTATGCACATACCATTCCACTTGCATGCACACCTCATCCCACATGTATGCACATAATATCCTCTGGGTTTATTTCTCTGTAATCTAAGCTTATTGCTTTACAGCGCTAATATTGGTTTTATCCTATGATGTGACAGTACTTTTTTATTACGTGAATTACGATTCGAAGACAAGGCATTTCCAAACGAGGAAAATCTATCCGGGGATGAAACAGAGATGTAATCAGGCGTGCCAGGTTTAGATATTTATATTGAAAATAAATACCCATTACCGTTATACTTACAATTTATTCTTATCTTCTAGATAGTGACCATCACTGAAATAACTGGACCAGTCAATAAATGACCGTAGTAAAAAACATTAATGGAACTGAAGTTGCACATTTAGATTTTTTGACGACAGTTTTCTCTCAGAAGGCAATTAAATTAGCATTGATCCTAGAGTATTCCGAGTAAATAGACTTTTATAGGAGTTAGAGAGCAGTTATACACATGTAAATGTTCTGGCTATATCTAAATATTATAATGTCTATATCACTGGCCATTGGCAAGGTCTGCTAAGTGTTCTTGTGCTGGAACAGGTTGCTTGGAATAATATTGGTAATATTAATCTGAATGCTATCCCTAAAGGATTTACTAAATCTCTGAGAGCAAATTTATATCTCTATACCATTATCCAAGCGGTATAATCGTATATTTAAATAAACTTATAAAAAAAAAATTCAAGTCTAATTAAACATTTTCCGTTTCAAATTAAAATCTATTTTTCATGTTTTAACTATTGTGTTTTACTAACAACCAAGTTTTTTTATATATATTGTTCACATTTATTTATTGCACAATTTTCCAAATACAATTAATATTGGGAACTATTTTGGAGGTCAGACTGGTCTATCAGACTGGTTCTAATATGCTTTTGATATTTTTTTTTATTTTTATGTTATTACAATATGAAAAATCATATTACCTTAACATAAAAATGTATTTTTGTCACCTGATTTTGTGATATAACATTCTTTTTAGTCTCGTGCGAGATGCCTTTTCTTAAGGAGAGCTGATGATGACCTACAATATGGGTCAAAACGTCGGTAAATATATAAATAGCTTAGACTATTTCAATATTCCTGAATTTTACTTTTTATTACCTCCCTTTGTAATTTACTATTCTGATTCCAATTTGTCATATCTCTCTCAATGACAAATATTCTCCATTTGGTTTGACCATAATTAATTAATTGCTAGGTACAATAGTTTACAATTTACTGAATACATACATCGTTATTTTATTATATATAAATATAGTATTACAAATTATAAATAAGTATATTTACGTTCTGCCGCCAACTTATTCCAGAATGTTGGATAACCACTTTAGAAAGGATTGGTGTGCCTCAGGAGAGTCTCCATGTTATCAGCTGGAATAACAGAATAAAGTGTAGCTCCTGTTTTACGTCTCAGTTTTTAAGCTAAGTTGCATCTTTCGAGTTTCCGCGAATCGACCTAGAAGTTAAATAAAAAATAAGATCTGTGTGACGGAGCATGGAATTCAATTTTATTTTTCCATATTTTTTATCTAGATATTGTTGTCAGAAACTTTAGAAAGACGAAAACAAGATAACAAATGATCATAAACCCTCACAAATAGTTTTAAGTTGTTTATCGAGCATGACTAAAATGGGCTTATCGTTCTATTGCGTCCCATAGCTCAGGTTTTGCGATCAACTTCTAAACATATTGTGCTTTTTGATTTATTTTGTATGAAGAAAAACATCATTCCAATTCAAGGACGGGCATTGACAAACAATTTGCGCGTCAAAATCTAGCTATAGTACATTGATTAAATTATGTTCATATATATATATATATATATATATATATATATATATATATATATATTATGTTTATATAAAAGAACATTGACCAAATAGGATTTGTTACCAAATCTTGAGGGTCATTGGCAATAAAAAAAAATAAATTATGTTCAATCAGAATACAACCTTTCTCTAACCCACTTTTAATTTATTAGAATATGAAGTGTCATAAACAAAATTTATGAATTCAATCCTAGAGTATACCGAGATTTTTTTTTTTTTTTATAGTCCGTGTTACATAGAATCTAGTTTATGAAAATGCCATCAATTTGAAAAGAACATATTACATTTAAAAGTCATCATATGATTGATAGATATCTTTCGGCCTTATTTTATTTTAGCTATGTCGATTGTTTCAATAGATCATCAATCAGTCAGTTGAGCGAATTTGGTTTTACAGAAAACACACTTGGTTTTAAACATAATCGCCATACTTATCACCTGAAATAAAATATTTCCAAAAAACACCATTCTTTAGGTAGTTTAACTACTTTTTACCTAGAATGCTTCAGTTTCATATTAATTATAATTTACTGATTATCAAGTGGGTATCTATTACTGTAATGATTCAAAAATTCTGGAGCAAGAACTAGGTGTTCTGATTTTAGGTGTGTATATAAATCATATTTCTTAATTCCTAATGAAATAATTTGCTTTGAAAAAAAAAAAAAAAATAAAAAAAAAAAAAAAAAAAAAATATATATATATATATATATATATATATATATATATATATATATATATATTATAAATAGCCATAAATACAATATAAAATTGATGTATGTTGGAGGGTATATACTGTTATGTAATATATACTCCTAGAAATATTATGAATGGTCATAAAAAAAAAAAAAAAAAAAAAAAAATGAAAGAAAAGAAAGTAGATTAAATTTACTTTAAAAGTGATTTTATAAGTGTGAATTTCGCAGGTAATAATTCGTAAATCGCAATAAGAAATACAGATTGAATTCCAAAAGAATATTTATTATTAAAGTTTGTCAATAAAAATTAGGTCATGTAATATATCCTGATTTTATTCTTATATAAATAGAATTAAAAATTTAAATACATTAATGTAATTCTACTTTTGTGGCTGTTACGTTTTAAGAAAAGTGGTAGTTGCAAGAAAAAAATCTGGTGGGGGCAACACACGACTTTCACTTACCTCCGTTTTTAAAATCGATTAAAGGATTTTAAATACAGTTAGAGATAAAAATGAGTGAAACCATTAAATAATTAATTTAATTAAATTTCATTTCTATAGAAACATGTGTTTTATTAAAAAATATATTATACTATTATCTAAAATCTAGTGCGCGCAACACACAACTTTCAGTTACCTCCGTTGTTATAATCAATTTAAGAACTTTTAAATACATATAAAGATACAAATAAATTGTTACAGAATCAATGTAATCGAATTTCAATAGAAACATATGTTTTATTAAATAATCTATTATGTTATTATTTACATCAATCAGTTAGTTTCATCGGCTTTTCATCACTCTCTATTAACTTTTACAATTCCGTGTATTAGATAATATTTATTCTAAAATCTTTAGCTATCCAACCGTATATTATAGATCTATATTACTAATCATGTGTTCAAAAATACAAAAGTTGATTAAAAAAAATAACAAAAGTTGCAAAGATATGTACACTTTTCGCCTTTAGTTGTTTATCAAATTCCCTCAACTTGCGTATTTACCACTTATTTATCAATGCTAATACGATGATGTTCCAAGTTTTTTAAAATCTACAAAATCAAAGTTGCTTTAGAGGAAGGAAATTTAAAATATCGACATTAAAGCTCTATCAGACTATTTCAATTTGAATAAAACCTACATCATATTAAAGCCCATCAAATTTTACATAGATATATAGAGTTTAATCAAAATCGTTTGCCGTTTTGAGGTGCAAAAGGTGCGAAATGCATGGCATAAAATCTTCCGGTCAGCTGATTTTGACGAAAAAGTTTTTGTAACATCTCGGGCGTATAGACGTCTTAAATATGAAATTTCAGTTTCGTACGACTTATGCTTTTTGCGATAGATTTACCACACAGACCTTGTTGCGGGACTTGGTTGTTTGGACTCAAGGGACCCAAAACGTGTATTTCCGTTGAAAACTGGATTTCGAAAATTTTTGCGATCGCAAGACTTTCCCTTACTATATATTTCATATACAGGTAAGTATAAGTAAAAATTGATGGTTTCCTTCTTACCAGTACCTCTCGATAAGTATTTTTATCGCAATATGTGACCATAGTCATGTTAATGTTTTTTTAGTGGTTCAAGTCGTAGACATAGTTACCTTGCTACGACAGAATGAAAATTGATTAAATTTATGAATGTATGTAATTATAGAAAGTCTAAAGAAACAATGAGTGTATTTTTTCAATCTCCCTAATAATGGATATCTCATATTAATAAATGAAAAAAGTGTTATCAGACCTTCCTAATAAACGGTGTCCCGATACTATCCCATTCAGAAAATACAAGCAGGAGTTACAAAATGGAATTTTTAAGAAGATATCCAGAAGTACCTCTTTTGAAAGAAAAAAGACGGAAAAACATCATAAATTAACTAATGTTCCGAAATTTTATGAGTTCATTAAAAAAAAACTTTTATGATTCGTTAAATGTTCTTTAAAATCCTCTTTTCAGCAGACTCGAATATCCACCAGCTCCTCAGCGAACTAAGGTAGGCTTGATAAAAGCTTAATGATAGTATCAAGAAAGAAGTGATCCCGCAACTAGAAGGATTTATCTTCAAATCTGATAGCATTGCCATAAAATTATAGATGAACAGAACACCCTTAAAACGTATCGAGGTACAGTCAAAGGAAATGTTTCAAGAAAATTTTAACATAACATGATACTATATTGGGTTTAAGAAAAAGAAAAGATTATCTTAATTTGATAAAAAATTGTAGCATTTTGGCTGTAAATCGGTATTTTTCTAACTGTACGACTCTATCCCTACTCTTCAGGCGTGACCAGTTACTACTCAGAGCATGACAAAAATCTGTTTTTTTTATTTTTATTTTTCACCATTGGGTACATTTAAGATCCACTTAAAAATATATATATATATTGTGCATGACCCTCCAATGAATCAAAATAGCAAAAAATTGTAGGTGTAAAAATCCAGCATAAATTAAAAAAAAAATTAAAAATAAAAATTGTTGTTCACGCTATCGATATAGAAAAAATAAATGTTTTTGGAACTATTTTATAAATCCAATCACATAATTTTTTTGTGAAAGTCGGTTGATCCGTTAAGGAGAAAAATTTTTTTGTTTTTTTTTCACCGTTGGGTACCCTCACAATAAAATTAAAAAAAAACAAATATTATAGAGGACTCTCCTATTAAATAAAGCAGTGAAAAAATTTAGGTGTACCAAACCATCATAACTTAAAAAAAGAATTAGACTAAAATTTTCGAGGAAATTTTTTCTAAAAATATTTAAAATCCATAACGTATATTTTTTTTTCGTTAGAATCGGTTAGGCTGTTCAAAGAAAACAATTTTTTTTTGCTTTCCCCTACATAGCTCCCATTAGGATTAAGGGTTACAATTTTTGCATAAAATTGTTTCTCATAGGTGTAAATCAATGGTATAATTTAATTTGGTTCTAATATACGCTGGGGGAAGATTTTCCATGCTTATTCCGCTAGAACTGTTTACACAAACGTTTCTACATATGTTTTTGAAAACTTGAAGGAGGATACTCGGGCAGTTGGAGCAGAAAGCGGGAGATGTTGAAAAAGGAGCGGGAGGTTAGGGGCCAAGGATAGCCAGCCGCAGATGTCAGTTGTCATTTCCTTAGCTCCGTCTTCTCTTCTTATTTATCTTACTCAACTCTTTTGTTCACCAATCCTCTCTTCGCTTATATGGTAAACCTACCCGCTTCCCAACGGCTTCTTATCCAAACTCGTGCCCAGCGGTGTCGCCTGTTTCAAACGGCACATCCTGGTAGGACTTCAATAGGAGGAATAACTCGCGAGGTGCCATCTGATGAGGCCTCCAACGACCTCGGGGTAGAAAGTCAAGGATTATCAGAGAGTAAAGGATAGGGAGCTTGTAATGGAGATGCTTAAGAAGTAATTGCGTAACCTAATTCATTCAATGTTTTACAAGCCACAGTTGCTGATCCATAATGGGAGAAAGAGGAATCTTGACCAATCACTACAAGAATTCAATAAAATTTGAAAGAGTATAACTGGGCTAGGATGGTAAATCTGCCCCACGGCTTTTTTGACTCGAACATAGGGGATCAATTTGGTGCCAAATAAAAATTATTCACCTAAATTTGTAGTTTTTTAATTCAAACGGTTTTCGAGATTTTTAAAAAACCTCTTTTTTCAATTTTTTTTTTTTTTTTTTAATAATAATCTTTTGAAGTTAATTAATGATGATTTTTGCTCTGATTCTTAGGAGTCAAAGGCATCAATAAATAATATGATCATGATTTTTAAACGAAGAGTCAATTTTCAGTAGAAGTAAGAAAAGCAAAATATGTATTTTTTAAATGTATTATGTATTTAAATGTATTATGTATTTAAATGTATTTTTTAATTCTTCAAAATTAAATAATACAGATTTTGCTTTTCTTACTTCCGCTAAAAATTGGCTTTTCGTTTAAGAATCATGATCATATTATTTATTCATGCCTTTGACTCCTAAAAATCAGAGAACACATCATCATTAAATAATTTCAAATTTTAATATTTAAAAACAAAATAAAATCGAAAAGAGGTTTTTTAAAAATCTTGAAAACCGTTTGAATTAAAAATCTACAAATTTAGGTGAATTATTTTTATTTGACGCCAAATTGATCCCCCCAGGTTTGACTCAAAAAATCCGCGAGGGCAGATTTACCGTCTTAACCCGGCTTTACCCTCCCTCACTCGAAAACAAGAAGGGGGCGGGGGGTGATCGTTTTCTTAACTGTCAAAACAGGGTATATCTATTTACGTGTACGACTTTTAAATGTTGCACATTAAAAAGTTATGCATTACGTTTATATTGCTCATGTTTCAGGAAAGATATTTTTATGTCTCAAATACAGAAATTTTAATTTTACCATCTAAAGAAAAAATATTTGGTAATGTGTTTTACTTATAAACTTTCAGGAAAGAATGAACTAAATAAATAATCTTATCCAGCCCCTTTTGAGCCTTCTCCAAGAACTCGCTAAGCTAACTAAAGCTGTGAACCCTCCAAATGGCCCCTAATTAAATAATGATAGACTGATGAACACCACATAGAAGACTTCAATTAATTAAAATTTGTTGGACAACATACATTAAAACAAGCTGACGATAAGACGTGCTGCTGGGTACTGTCCTTCCTCATGCCTGACATATTATTATTTTGTTCATTTTTTTTTTTTTTTATCCTATTCGTTGGTTGTCACTATAATACTGACAGGTACGAATTAATAAATAAAGTGAAAAAAACATATTCATTTATATTTGTGTTATTTTCATTTATGTTAGTTATTTATTATAACTATGCTATATATCTATGATCATCCTTCGCTTATATGTCTCTAATAGCCAATAAACTAAATATCTATCTATGCAGTAATCGATTTCACTGTGTAATATTTACGAAATTAATTTTTGTTTCAGTCATTCTTCGGACGGACGTACAACAACCTGGGCTCCATATCGGAGTGCAAGAACAACGGGGAGTGCGTTATCAACAAGAAGAACCGGACCTCGTGCAAGGCCTGCCGCCTGAGGAAGTGCCTCCTGGTCGGCATGTCCAAGAGCGGCTCCCGCTACGGCCGCAGGTCCAACTGGTTCAAGATCCACTGCCTCCTCCAGGAGCAGGGCGCTTCCTCCAAGTGGGAGGAGGACAACAACAACTCCGTCAAGGAAATCAAGTCCCCGATGTGGCGGCTTCCGCTGCCTCCTCCACTTCCGCTCTTCGGCTTCCCGCCCCCGCTGCCTCCGCTCTTCCTCCCGAGGCCGCCACTTCCACTCCCTCCTCCTCCACCAAACTCCTTGGACGTCCTCCGATCCTTGGGACCAGTTCAGGACACGCCGATGGACCTGTCCAGCAGGAAGCGCCAGGAGCAGAAGGAGGAGGGCTCCGAAGAGACGAAAAAGACTCCTCTAGATCTAACGTGTGTGAAAACCTAGTCTTAGTGTTTTATTGTTTCCCATTGTCTCTCTTTTTGTCGGTTCGATTCTTCTGTCGAGGGCTGAATCGGACCATCAATCAGTCGCGCAGTCACTGAGCTCTTGTCTTTGCTGGAACGGTGTGATCCCTAGCCTGCTAGAGCAGCAAGCAGACTGCAGTGAGGACAGCAATCACGTCGTGTGCATGAATGTGTACACGTCATTAGGGACATATGGTACAAAATGTATGAGTTATGACAAATTATAATTGTATTTATTCGTAATATAGGAACATTCTTATATGTAAAATAACTGGGAGTAAACTAGGCAACATCAATTGATTAAACTATGTTTTTAAAAATTTAGTGAAACAATAACCTTCAAGCACCGCTTTCAGAATTATTTTTCTTCTGAACTATATCAAAATTTTAAGCATTTAATTATGATGGGATGTACAAATCCTATTTCCGTACATAGATAATATAATTTAATATAGTTTAATGTATGGTACTTGTTACAAGTTATAAAATATTTAATCTTACCTATCGCAGAAAGAGAACAATACACTGGTATACGATATCGTCTAGATGGATATGAGGAATTAAAAAAACATTCTTTGTTCCTATCAAGTAGAGTATTTATAAAAGCACTTGTAATATTCATGGCCATTTAATCACTTTATAACTGACATCTATAAACACATGTGTGTGTTATGGAGCTAAGATAGTTGCGGCTATAGTAATGCTTTGTTATTAAGTGTTGAAAAATCAGCATGCTTATAGCGATAATCGATAAAAGATTTTTTTTTAACACCATTCATTTAGTATATATATATATATATATTGGTATTTCGGCTGAAATTTCTCCTTGAATTGAATCAGTTTTTACCAATGTCGGATTAAAAAACCAATGATTCTCAGTGCCTATTAAATTGTTATTGAAGTGAATTTCTCATGAATTTTGATCTCTTTTAATTGGTTTCAATTTCTCAATTTTAATTGCATTCCAACCTTGAAGTGCATCAGAATGCCTCTATTTTAACTGGCTGGGTCTATGACGGTGATCATTCGCCGTAATGAGATTGTCTGAAATAGGTTTTTTTTTTTTTAATTGATAGTGAAATCAATGGCAAAACAACCTGAAACGCTTTTATTCACGCCAGTACTAAATTAGCCTGTAGAGCTAATTTAGAAAATTTACAAACGCATTAAGCATCATCGTAAAAGCATTATTAGTAAACATCGTAAAAGTAAATTTCGAAATTTCACGATTCTTTAATAATAGCGAAACTGATTGTTAATATCCCTATTAAATTATATATAACAGATTTAGCCTTTTCGTGCTCGTACAGGCAGAAGTACTAACTATAATATAACATTTTATGACCGGGACGTGTGACCAAAATAAATTAAAAACATCGAAGCTCTATAGAAAAATTTCCTTAAATTAATTTAGGATTCTGTTGTATCGAATTTATAGTATTTATTTAATTTACTAGTTTTCTTCCAGATAATACTTTACTGCACTAAAATACATAAAATGTTTTACTAATTATTTAAATTTTCAACTAAATATGCACAATGACAAACTGTTGTAGCACAAACGTTTAAAGAAACAACTCAATATTAGCAATACAATTTTAATTCTTAGTTAGAATGGTTAGCTGTCACCTTTTTTTTAGAGTCTACGAAGAAATAATGGGAATTAAGGATTGAAGCTAGAGTGTTAGAATGGTAATTGAGGTTGTTTTTTTATGGAAGAAAAGGTATCTCTTTGGAAAAAAAATAGAGAAAAACAATCTGCTTCAATTTTAAAATTTCTCGCTCAGCTATTATACTGTATTTTGCGGAGAAAAGAATGGAGGTGGACAAAAACCATCATTTACTCCCAATATTTTACACCAATTCTATAAATTTATGAAGTAAGATATATATTTCTTTCAGCATATTACAACAAGAACTATTACGATACATAAAAAAAAAAAAAACATTAGTAGAACTATGGTCTTTTAGAACGTCAATGCCGAACTGCACAAATTTACAAATTATATGACAGTCAAATATAGGACACTCACTGATTCTACTTAATTTCCAAACTTCTAAAAAACAACATAAAATAACAAAAACGATTAATATTGTACATTAGACAACTTGTTTTACAAATTATAATACAATTCGTTAATAAGTCCATAAGTCTATTCCATTTTACAATAATTGTACGTAGCCAACTAGAAGAAGTAAGTCCAATTCCTAATTGCCAACATGTCCAAAAATCTTGTTGACCCATCTGTATCAAGGCTTTTTGAAACCATTTGTACTTTCATTTCCAAAAGTTCTGCTAGTTCCTTCTTTATGCTGTTGTGCCGGCGGGTAATCGATTATAATTAAGACAGTGGATATAATTACTTGACCATAGAGAATTACTGGAAGGAAATTAGTACTAATTTCTTCCAATAATTAAGGCAGTCATTCACTTCGTCTACGTTCAGACATTCCTTCCCGAAACAACTTTTTCTGATTTAATACGAAATTGGACATGGAGCCTAAATCTATTGTAGTTCATATATACCATTTCAAACCGAAATTTAAATATCCTTACTCAAACTTATTTAATTATTATCCAGGTAATCTGTTCCATGACCATAATTTAAGTTTTGTATAGATAGATTTTTTTTCAAAAATTTAACCTTATGTATGAATTTTAAAAACAAGGTACACATTAAATGTGATATTTGTGTTAGAAAATATTTTAATGAGCACTTTCACAAAGGAGTGATTATATTTTAATCCGCGTTATGCATGGACTCCTTCCAGATCGTTATATCTGAGATCCATTCCTCACGCAAATAGTGTCCAATTGTGTTACTATTCCACCATTCTATGGTCTTAAGATATTAATAAAAATACTATGCATGTTCTGTATTGCATCATGTCGCTGATTTACATATCAATTATGCAGCTTAATCCTGATTTTATCATCCTGTTAAGGAGGTATATTCCAAAGGGCCACCCTCTGACCCTCAAAAGCCCTTCATCGAGCCGCGATCCTCCTGCATATCGTTCCCATGACGTCTTCATCACCGGCGTGGGCGCCCCCTGCCGACGGAGGTGTGAACCCGACTCTTATCTCCTCTTCCCACAACCTTTATCTTTCGGTCTCCTGATTTACAGTCCTTTAATTATCCGCTGCATCCTCCTCCCCCAGATGTACCCTCGGTGATACGATTTCTCTTCTGTTTCCAGGACGGTTCCTATTCATCTCGCCGCATATTTGGGACCAGGCACCGACGAATTTATTACTCGATTAGCGAGTCTATTAGCTTTGACTGAGCCTGAGATTCGTGCCTTCTGACCTCTTGCCATACTCCCAGGTCCATATAAAGGCCGCAAAAGGATTTCAAAACTGTATGTTAAAGGTTTCCAAATCGGAATTAAGTAGGATATCGGGCTAAGAATTTCACATTTTATAATATTCAGCTACTAATTCTCCCAGTTTATTTTTTAGATACAGAAGTACAAAATCATAATATTTTTTACTATTTTAATAATAATAATATATTATCATTATTTAAAACAAAGTGTCGATGGTTTGCCTCATCTTCAGGTATATCATTTAAAATATAATCATATAAATTTATTAAACCAAAAATCAACTATCGTACCAAAAAATCGTCATTATCCACGATATTATATCCACTACACTTCACGTATTTCAAAATTCATTACAGCATCGAAGCATTTTTTTATTTTCATTTACAATTAATTTGGTTTGTAATATAGGTATTTGCCATTTTTTAGTATCTTTAAAGTATCTTTTTGCAATAAGCAAATATGTTAACTTCCGAATAATTGGTTAATTCAAAGCATCGCTAAGCCACCGCCTCAAAAGACGCCGGGGTGGGTTGAACGAGTTGGTGGTGGATTTATTTAAGTGCTTGGGCCGATGCGTTCGTGTTGTGAGTTTGCGGTGAATTTTTTTTATAATATTGTGTGGCAGTATCCGAAACCGTATGTCCGAGTCCTTGTGAAGTAATTCGTTTGTCACATAAAATAGTCCATCCACGATTTTTCGTAATATTTTGGATGTTGGAGGTTTTGGCAGAGCCCGATAGCATTATAGCATTGAAACATAAATATTTTTATTTATGTCAAAATGTTTTTGATTCTATCTATTTCTCGTACTAAATTATATGTTTTCTCATTAAATTAACAATAGAAATATTAATATGTTTATAATTTGAATGATTTTTAGGGTCTTTAAGCTTAGTCAGTAAAGAAATTAATTATAATTTGGCGAACAGTGTATAGGTGGATATTCTTTGGGATGGAGCCAAGTTGGTGGAAAATATAAGCTTTTCCAAAAAACAATATATACAATATAAATATAAATTTATAAAATAAGTACATGTATGGATGTAAATAAAGCCTTGGTTTTGTTAAACTGTCAAGAAAACTGATTCAGCCACGACCAGCTGGTAGCGAATTTTAATGTGAATTATAATGGGAGCGCGCTGTAAATAATTTAAGACGTCACAACAACTTACATATTGAATCAAATTAATATTTTCAATATTATAAAAAAATTAAGTTCCTTCATAACAGCGAACGAGACTAATTTGCACGAAGTAAAATTAAATGAAATGATACCTTATTTTATTTGTTTACTCTTTATTTGTACTAAATTACAAATACTTATTCCCCTAGAGGAATAATAAAACTACTTATATCTAATACATTTTGATAAATGTAGGTATCATCAGAGTGCCATTTACTATACAAATATTTTTTAAGACAATAAGTATGAATTAAATTTATACTTATTGTATAAATAAGTAAATGTAATATTTATTTATAGTCGAAACACGTTGTAATGATGTGATAAATGTAAGTAATATAAATATATTTCTAAGAAAATAGATGCCATAGACAATGGGATGTGTATTGATTAATAGAGTTATGATAATAAGTAATTAAAATAAACAACTCAAAATTATAAAGTAGCATTAAGGAAAATCATATATGGAATAATAATTGAGAAAGTTGATTTATCAATGAATAATTTAATAGTTTACAATACTTTATTTTTTTCTGTTATTATGTAATTATCTTTTCGTTGCCTTTTATGACATTGTCCAATTAAATGTAATGTAAGTAAAACAAAATTGGACAATTTAGCTCAATTTTAAAATATTAAAGGCCAGTAGATAGTTTGTTAAGCTCAAATTATTAGAAATTGTAAATATGATTGTATATATATAGATATAAGATGCTTTGTACATAGGTATTATGTCAGTGGGTTTTATTTATTATGGTGTTGATGTTTCTGTTTTAATTTTATGTATGTGTGTAAAGTAAATATTAAATATCAAGTAAATTTTTTAATAAAGAAAGAGGAAGCTTGTGTCTATCTATTATTCTGTCCCTATTATATTTTTATGTGATCTGAAATTATACTGTAGAATTCAAACCATCATTTCTTAAACATTTTTTACAAATCTAAGAAAAATATAGATTGGAAAAGAATAAAAACATATAATGTGGTTCTTCAAGGCTTTCACACTGTTTCACAATGTTGTTAAATTGTTAATTAAAAAATCAGTCTTATAGAACTATTTTTTTATATTTTCAAAATGTTTTCATACATCAATTCAAACAACGAATTGAAGTAAAAAAAAATAAGGCAGAACTATGATAATTTCTAAATTAAATAGGCGTTTCTTCGATCCTTCATCTCTTACAACAAATATTCAAGGTTGGCTTTAATTTAAATATCATATCATAATATTAAAACAATGATTCAAATATTAACTACTTAACAAATTTAGACCAATGTAAGCACCATTAAACAGGTTTTAAAATTTTAGCATTTAGATAAATGTTAAGAACCGATATAATAATTTCTCAGGTAAAAACAACAAATCAAAAACTAATGTACGTTTTTTGTCTTCTAACAAAAACACACAAAAAAAACTAAGTTTCATGAATTTCCCATAAGTTTTAACTAAAACCAATGATGTCTATAGAACTTTCATATAAATAATTTTTGTCTACATGGCACGACAGGCCGTCCAGGTTCTTATCTGTACTATGTAGTTCCCAAGGATTCCACACCACGATCGTCGATGATAAGTCAAGGGTAGTGTCAAGACTCCTTACCTCTATCTTTTGTGAGAGGCCAACAGTTGGCTGTCGGGCCTTACATTATCGTGGGGAAGGCCGAGATAGTATCCCCATTTAATTATATATATTATTTAAAAAACCTTAGCCATCTATTTCAATTTTCTTCGTTTCGGAGAGATGAAGGTTGTAAACTACAGTTCATGGTTAATAGGTGAGTAAGATCTGAGGTTTTTAGATTATTTAAAAAAAATAATAATATTGGTTTGTATCCAGAAAAGAGAAAAACTCAGACGTGCAGGATGAAGTGGTAGATATGCGATTTTTGGATAAGGCAAACGCCCTGTTTCTTTTTTCTTTTAGCATTCTTTAACGACTTCACCTCATTATCAAAAGGTCAAATAATTATACCATTACGAAATAAGCAACAGCATACAATTATATATTACCAAAAACACTGGTCAAGGAATAAAAAATGCAGATTAGCGCATCAATTACAAAAATTTTATGAGAAAATATATTTAAATAATTGAAATACATTGAAAAGTATGCATGCCTTATTCGTACACCAGTTCTAGACAACATTGTTCTATGAATAATTTTTTTTTATTACATTCTCTTACCTACATATGAAAAGTATAGTATGGGAAAGTATATTAATGGGCCTTAATATGATATAAGTTTCATTCTCACTGAAATAGGGCCTAAATTGTGTATATTTATGTGTCTTACTCTAAAATGCGTTTAATTTTGAACATCCTACAAAATTAACAGTATCATCTGAGAAATGAGCAATGAAAAATAACGGCATTATATACAAGCTGAACAAGTTGAAGGGTAAAAGAGAAAAAATGTTTTTTTTTGTAATTTTTGTCTTTTATGTAATAAGAACAGTAATATAGTATTATAATATAGAAATATAATATACCGATGGAAAGAGAAAGATTTTAGAAATAACATTGTCTTATACATAAAGTTGTAAAAAGTAATGCCAAGTGATGAACAAAGCATAAACTTATTACTGATTATTATACGTAACAATTTAAAATAGATATATCATTAAATCTAAATCATAACAGAAGAAAATAAACTTTATTTACATATTTACAAATTGACAAAATATTTACAAATGATTTCGGATGAGGCGTCCTTACAATCAGCAAAATGTGTTGTTCATTTGGTAATTATAATCTATTAGCCTAAATGACTAAATATGTGGTAAAATTAAATTGAGATTATCTATGGTCGTAGGACAAATTACACAAAAAACCTACAAATAAATAACGTATAATATAACTGAAGATATAAAATTTAGAAATTAAAACAAACAAGTTAACCACACATGTTTAGTTCTTTTATGAGTGTAGCGTTTCAGTGAAGTTTTATTATAATTACTGATTTCCTTTATTAATGGATTTTTGGAGACTGGTGTTTTACAGAAATAAGCAAGAAGCTGTTTGAGTGTGGATAAATTGTGTAACTGTTGGAAGCTGCAAGTCCTGGAGCATAGATGATATTTGAGTGTAGCGGGAGTAACTGTTAAGTATAAGCATCGATAGATTTTGAATTGTTTCAAGTTTTTGGTAATTAGTCAAGCAGGTTGAGCTCTAGATGTCGTATGTAATGAAAGGGCGTATAACTGATTTGTATATTGTTAATTTGTTTTTAAGGCTCGAATGTTTGTTTTTTTTTAAAGTATGGGAACATTTTATATATTATTTTTTAATTTTTTTTGCAGTTTTCTTAATTGGAACATTTAAAAAAGCACATACTGTCTTCCATTCCTCATATAATCACTTTCTTTCACAAGTCTTATACATTTTTTTTTCATCCTAGTCGACGTTTCGGGGTTGTTTCCCCATTTTCAAGACTGAAACAATTTATTTATACTTTCATTATTGAATAAAATTACATTATTTAAATGTTTGTCTTTGAAAAAATGAAGCTCAGCAATGTGTCATAACTATTTTAAACTAACTAACTTTAATTACCTTATTCCTTTTTCCTTATAAAATTGCTACATCATTTTTCATCTATCACTACATCTCATAGAACACTGCTATTATTTGTTTAGCTTTTTCAATTTTACTTTCACTTACCTATGTATGTAATATATAGTAAGGGAAAGTATTGCGGTCGTGAAAATTTTTTACTTCCAGTTTTCGACGGAAATACACGTTTTAGGGTTTCCTGAATCTAAATAACCAAGCCCCGAAAAAAGATCTGTGTGTCCGTGTGTGCGTCGTAAGCCAAGCTCCAAAACGATAAGTCCTACGAAACTGAAATTTTATATTATATACGCCCGAAATGTTACAGCAACTTTTCCATCAAAATCGGCCCACCAGAAGAGCTACTTTATACCATGCATATTTCACCTTTTTATGATTTTCATAAAAACGACTCGAACCATTTTGATTAACTTTGTATATTGATGTAAAATTTAATATACTTTAATATTATCTAGGTTTCATTCTGATTAAAATAGTCTGACAGGGCTTAAATGCCGAAATTTTAAATGTTTTTCCTCTAAACTACGTTTAATTTTGTACATTCCAAAAGATTAACCATAGCATCTTAATGACATTGATGAAGGACGGCTAAATACACAAGTCGAACGAATTTTAATGACCGAATAAAGGATATAAGAGCAAAACTATTTTTAACGTAATTTTTGGTTTACTGATAATAAGAACAGTAATATAGACGTACAATATACCGCTGGAAAGAGAAAGGTTTTACAAAAACATTATCTGGTACACAGAATTGTAATAGGTAATATAAATTGAAGAATGACTAATAAACTTATTACTGATTAACAATTTAATATAGTTATATTATTTAATCTAAATCATATGTTTCCAACGAAAATGAATACGCGTTTAATATTTATATATTTATATATTTATTTAACGTCACTTTATGCTACTATGGCTAATCGGACGATGCTACAGTGGGAGTCCTAAATTTTGCCTATCCAGGTTTTATTAGGACAGGGATCTTTAACGAGTACCTGACATCGCACAGGCTCGGGACCACCTTTTAACGTCCCCTCCGAAGGACGGAGTAACTAAGGATTTTTTACTCCGATTAAAAAATCCTAGGACCACCTGCGGGTTTGAACCCGTGACCTTTAGCGTGGGAGGCTGTTACGCTAGACACCCAGCTACAAGTGATCCCTACGCGTTTAATTAAAATCAGCTTCAAATACTTTTCAAATTGAAAAGTCGAGGTAAGTGAAAGTGTGTGTTGCCCCACCAGATTTTTCTATTGATATGATCTTTGAAAGTAAGATATTTATCTGATGAATCTAAATCATATGTTTCCAAAAAAAAAAAAAACTAAATAAAAGTTGTGTTTAAATTAACTTAAAATTGTTTTCATATACTTCAAGTTGATGGAATAATTCTGAAATTGATTTTAACAGCCGAGGTAAGTGAAAGTCGTATGATATCCGCACCAGATTTTTTTTTTTTTTAGTTAAATTCAGCTCTAATGATTCAGACTGAACAGCCTATAATAATGTTGTGGTTACAGTTCTATTGACCATTTAGACCTTGAAAACTCGGAAATTCTGCCCCAAAGAAAGCAATAACCTCTTCACCCTGGATCGACTCTGAAAGATAGGAACTTTAAGGCGGAGTGTGCTGTGCTGTGATGTTCAACACTCGTGACCAGTAGCAGCCTTACTTAGCCATTATCGCTCGTTTAAGATTCCATTCCTAAGGCTCCGTTAAGACCTTAATGTTGCTTAAGGTGCAGTATTTGTCCATATGCTCCCTGCAATGGATGGATTTCTTAATTACAAAATACAAGATACTTGGTACTATTATGAATAAAAAATGATTAATGAACAGTATTTATTACTTGCGTTGTTCATTGGTTAGTTGCTTTTATTTTTTTGGCACAATACAACCTGTTCACTAGATGTATTTATTTTATAACAAAAAAACAAATAAATAATGGATATTCATAGTTAGCCTTTGAGAGATTTAGAAGGAAATTAGTTAGGGTGGCTGTCAGTGAAAGAGAAACTATTTATATAGTCTTTAACTATTTATTGCTGCCAACACTTCGAACATTATTGTGGGTCGTCATCAGGACTAAACAAGATACAAAAGGAATACAATGAAAGAACAACTAAGAGGATATTAAAAAAAAAAAAAAAAAAAAAAAGTTGAAGAAGATATACAAATTATTAATTTCCATTGCACATAGCAGTAGAAACTCAAGCATTGAGCACAACCTATAGGCTTTCTAAATTAGGAACAAGATCTAACTCCCTGGTATACCAGGGTCATGGTAACATGTTCAGAAGGATTGATGAAGATTAGGTGCTAGCCATGCACTCTGATCTTCAGACAAAAAATATACGGACACACTTTATAGTGTTGGAATTAATAGGACTGACTCACACAGACCATACAATGGAGTAAACTGCTATACAGACGGATCACTGACAGAGGTGGGCTCAGGGGCTGGAATATGGAGAATGGACAAATAAATCCAGGGAAGGGATATCCATCTCTCTAGGTAAAAATACTTCAGTCTTTCAGGCTGAAGTAATGGCAATAGATATATGTGCTCAAATCCTAATTTCTGAAGGGATGAGAGACAGGCTTATAACTATCTATACCGATAGTCAAGCTGCAGTCGGGGCTCTGGGTAGTTACATGACTTGGTCCAAATTAGTAGAGGAGTGCAAAAGAAATCTCAATGCGCTTTCCCTGCTGAATAAAGTCCGAGTGTATTGGGTGCCTGGTCACTCAGGCATCGTAGGCAATAAGAAAGCTGACAGCCTCGCAAGGAGAGGCTCTGCTCAGTTACCCTCTACACCTGAACTTGTGTGTGGAATAAGCCTGCAAGAAGGAACAGATTCTGCAAGAAGGAAGATGAAACTGCATACCATGTGGTATGCAGTTGTCCAGAGATTGCTAGGATACGGTTTTACCATTTTGGTAGCGACCGTCTTATAGATCCAAAGTTCTGTGAACTGATTAACCCCTATAGCTTGGTCAGATTCACCAAAGCACTAGGCCTGTTTTAACGGAATGGACAGCGCACAATAAGCCTAATAAGGCTGCAGTGCATAAGATAAGCCGGGGAAAAAAATAAAAAAATATTTTTAAAGTTTAAGGACATTCTATCAAAATGTGGACTAAAATGTCCTTTCTTCTACAATGCTGTGCTACATGGTGTAGATTCTTTACAATGTTAATCTTGATTTGATTTTTATTCCATTAACATATAGAATCAAAAAATCGTAGATTTTCATAAGTTTGTTTCCTAGTAGTATTTCTACGTTAAACATATTACAAACATTTCCACCAGAAAAAATCAGATGCATCAACGCTTTATCACTAAAAAAAAGCTACTTGTGCCTAAATGTACATTAATTTCCGACCGAATAAGAATGACCAAGATCTTGCAAATTAATTTTTTATTATTATTAATTATTGAGATTCACAACTGTATTAGTTAATACATCAAGTAAATTAGCTGTCAAATAAAATATATTAAGAGAAAATGCCAATTGGCGGCTCTCCACTTGGTAATCTAAACTAGATGGTCTCGAGGTCATCTTTTTTTCAGACGTCTCGGAGGATTGTCAGGAATGGAGGAGGAAGCAAGAATTAAAACTAGTGGATTAGAGTGGGAGTGGAAATTTGTCATGGAAGGATTGATACTTGGTACGGGCCAAATCAGCCAAATCTATGTGGATGAGTTTATTCATGACTAATTAAAGATCTTTGAGAATTTTTCGAAGGATTCAAATTAATTAAATTCGGTTATTATTATTTATTTATTTATTTTGGAGGTTTATGGAAATAAAGTGGATTCGATTAAATTTTTAATACATTTATTAGCGTATATACATTTATTAGTATTGCATGTGTAATTGCCTGTATAGTATTAATATTAGTAATGATAGAGAAATCAGTAAGGATTTAAATAAGGCCCAACTATAAAAATAAGATCGCGACACGATAAACTATAGAATAAATTATATGCTTACGTCAGAAGATTTTGAAAATTAAGATCAATATTTGGGACAAGCATAAGGACCAAGAAAAAAATCGAAAAGTTTTTTTTATAGTAATAGTTGTTTAAACAATTACTATCTAAAACTCTTCAATAAAATATTTTACACGGAATGAGTTGGTTATAGATACAAAATATTCTACATATCATAGTAATTCAAACAAATAGAGCTGGTTAAAGAACGAACATTTATCACATGAATAATTCCTGGTGGCCGAGCGTGATTTAGGCCTAACAACCTCATTGCACGGCCGTTGGCCGTGAAACGTACAAAGTTCTATGAGTACTGTACCCAAGACCCTTCACGGGTTGTAGAGGAGCAGGTAAAATAAAAAAAAAGAAAGAAGATAACCTAAATTATTTCACTAATATATACTGTAAAATTTGATGAGTACGAAAAATGGGAATATAAAATGTTCTAAACTAAATTATTATAGATATATACCTAATACCCTAAATATTGTTTATGACATTTTTTTTTCGTGCCTTCCCTAATTGCCCCTTGATCGGAACTTCCACATTATCAACCACCAAGCTCTCCTCATGAACCTGCCCCAAGACGTGCCACGATCGGTCCCCAACTCACTCCCAGCATCATCTCCATCCCGCTCCGATCCGGAGAGCACAGCCTATGAATTAACCGTCTCGCACGATGAGCCTTTTAAGAAGACATTAACCTTAAGGTATAATGTCGCTAAGTATGGTGTTTCTTGGCAGAGCTATTTCCAAGATGATGTTTCACAGGATCGGCCCAGCTCACGAGTCAGATATTATAGCTACTCAATTATCTGTCATTTAGACTATCTATTAAGTCATGACTCAAAGGGGAGCTTATTGAAAGCATAGCCGGCTCGTACATTGCACGATTAGCGCAAATAGATTTAAATTGCTTTGAGCAGTTTTATCCCCTGACCTGGAACGGTGACCGTTATGCAAAACGTATTTAGGTGCCTCCGTCCTCAAGATAGCTAGCAATAGTTCAAGCTAATTAGAAGAAAATGGCTTGTCAACGGGGAAAGAAAGAAAAAAAAAATCGTTCTGAGGAAACTGACAGACTCCTTTCTGAACGATCGCTTTAATTGAGCATCTTGTGTTATGGAAAGGGAAAACAAATTACTGCAAGCAGTTTGAACGATCTTGTAATTATCACGGAAGGCTGGTTACAGATGCTTGGTGTCTCAGTGAGAACACATACATTTCCTTTGTACTTAACTGATGTTTTCCACGAGTGAATACTTATTCTAACCATCGTAGAAATATTGAGACCACTAAGGATGCACAATGTGGAATTGGGGAATATACTCTGTGAGTATAATTGTGTTGTAAGCATCGCGAATCTTGCAAATTTGTTGCGCTCAGTAAGGAACGAATTCCAAATAAGTTGATATACGCTGAACCGACTGTTAGGTGTACGAAAGGTAGGCCGAAGCGTCGAAGGGAGGATCATGTTAAGCCTGATCTCGGGGACTTGGGCTTGAACAGGGATCATTGGACGTATCTGTGTTGGCAGGTTTTACTGGTATCGGCTTCGAACCTTCGGGTTCGGTAGGCCTATTATTATTAGCCGAAATCGAGGTTGAAATAAATACGCACCATTTAGCAAATTCTAGAGTGCTTTCAATATGTTTGTCTACACATCACGAAAATCATATTAAGTAAACAAACATTAGTTGTTCATTATCAACCTCTTATGATATAATTATCCAAGTTTCGTAATCTCTCAACCTATTAGGAATGTATTAATATATTTTAAACTTACAGCCCTGTTAATGAAATACAGTATGAACATAGATACCTATAGATAAAAGTGATTACTCGTAAATTAGACCCTTATCAATCTACAAAAAATCCTTTTCACTTCGCCTTCTATCATTATATCTTGACAATTTATAGTTGAAAAATACAATAATTTAAGTTCATGAGTGTGTATATAGTAAATCTAGTTGAAGTACGTAAAATAGTACTGTTATGAATTGCCTAATTAGAATAGGTATGTACCATGAGCTACAACAAAAATACCACCAAAAACTTCTGATTCAAAGAGCAATGATATACATAGGATTTTGCACATCATCCAATTATAATTAATTTCTTCGCTCAACATTTTTGATTATCATGAATTTGTGACCAGCTATACTTTATACATTCCTGAATGTTATATTATGTTATACCTTGAATTATAGTTTTTTTGGCTAATACTTAATAAGCCTAGTCTAAAACCGTGTGTTGGAAAAATATCATCAACTTTGTTAATTTTCCCGATAACAAATCAAAACAAAAAACTAGAAATATGGAGAGGGCTCCTTTACCTTTTGAGTTATCATAAAACAGTTGGAGGAGGGTAGCTGGGGTGGGTTAGCACTTGTTGCTGTGAACGCGCATTGCCTAGCAACCAAATGACCCAAAACTTTAGAATAAAATAATTACGAGTTTGCGTCTTTGACTCGGCGTTTATCCCCGGTCTTAATTCCCTGGCCCGGAAAACCTCTGTAAAGTCTTCAAAGGTGAGGTAGGGGTGGACGAAACTCATAACTCATTATTTAAATGGTAAATAAATTAATGAAAACAAGACTTATAGCGAGTTAAACGTTAAGAAAAAGAGGCTCAGCTGTATTACTTACCTCAGCCATTATCCTATTTGCCAAGTTCGATATTGATTGCATAGTACTTTTTTTTCAATTTAAATTTTCTAACATGGTAAAAATCTAGTTTTAGTGACATTTAAAGAGGAAAGATCTCAACAAAGGCTGAGTTAAAACTTATGAAAACTTCTATCAATTAAATATCTACCATATATATGATGAGTTCAGGTGATGTTAAATTAATTGACTAAGGCTTAGTTTGTTTTATAACTATTGTATAATGAATTAAACATTTTTGCCTTGCAAGAGATGCCCTCATCTTATCAACAGTAAACTTTCTTACCACTCCACCACTTTATTTAAAATTATCTACATACGTTTCGGTAAGTAAGCCACCTTGAGGTGCCTACAATTTTGGACTGAAAGGAAACAGTTATAATTTATTTAAAACGAGATTTCTTAAACAAAATCGACGATAATATGAAACATTTTATAAAAAAAAAAGATATATATATATATATATATATATATATATATATATATAATGTTAATTATAAAATCCATTAAAAATAAAAAATAAAATCCGATAAAATTTGATTCGACTAACGATAAAAATCTTAATTTACAGTCAATCGATCAAGGCATACAACCATATTCAACTATGTTACACACAAGTATTAAAAAATAAAAATTCATTCAAAAAAAGTTTCTTGTTTCAAAGAAATAGTAATTGTGCACTTATAGACAAAAACTGTTAGCTACTGCCAACGGTGCACAGTGGTTTCAAACGCACTTTTTTTCGGGAAAAAAGTCTGCAATGCCCGTTCTGTTTAAGATTCATCAGCCATTTTAACTCAACTTATTATCTTTCAATGTTACGATTGCCATTTATTTAGCTCAGTTCCAATTCTCAACATTGTATTGTGTTTCCGAGCAGAATATCTCTTTCTTTATTTTTATCTAGATTCTATCTTATCTGAAATGATAGTTTATCATTTAAATTAAATTTGAGAAAAAATAAATAACAAAATACTCTAGAATAACACACGTATAATTATATCTCGCTTTGGAGCTGTACTTTACGGTTTATTATTAGGAAAAATTAAGTTAGGCATCAAAATAATTTTATATGTCAATTTTTTCCTAATTTTTATAGCCATATAATTATTAGTTTTAATATCGAAATATATACCTAACATAACGAAGTGCAAAGTGCTTTCAAAATTTTGGTTTTATTTCTAGTTATTATGTACGAAATTTCAAAACCGTAATTATATTTCTAGGCTTTTGGTAAAGTAGAAAGCATATCTTTAATGGCTATAGAAATTTATTCAATAAAACAATTTACCTATAAAATTATTTTTATATCGAACTTCATTTTTACAAATGACAGACCATAATGAAGTACTCTCCCGAAGCGAGATACAGTTATAGAATAAAATAGAAATACACTTTTATTCTGGGACTTAGTCCCTTAAGGTGGGGAGCCCGTGGCTGATTAGCTAGCGCGCTAGTCTCTCAAGGTTATGATTTCGAATCCCGGTCCCGGCGGGGCTTTGTACGATGTAATTAAATGGGGATTCACTCACAGCCTCTTCCACGGGTATGTGAGACCCGTCCGCCAAACGGTGGCCACTCACAAAATTAGACGTTGGGAGTGATGATGACCCTACACTACAAAATGCATCGAGAAACGCGAGTGTAATTTTCTAGGATATTACACCGCGAGGCTCAGGACTTACAGGCCTGTCGTGCCACTGGAAGGAAAGGAAAGTCTCTTAAGAATAGCATGAAATATAAAAATAAAGGTAGAACATCTGGCCAGAAATTAGATTAAATTATTTACGTAGAAGAGGTAGAAAAAGAAATCCGATAAAATGTTGAGAAATGTAACTGAACTGAAGAATTGCTAATCGTAACATTGAAAACTAATGAAATGGCGTTAATAAGGCTGATATATCTTAAATAGAACGGGCAGTGCAGACGTTTTTAAATAAGCCAGAAAGACAGCTCTTTTTAATTGTATACATATATTTCTTTTACGTGATCCATTCTACTTCAAACTACAGTTTTATTGCATGAATATAAAAGAAAAAAATGTGGACCGTTATCTCATATGAAATATTCATAAAAGCTTTGCCGGAGGATGCTCCTCCACGAGTCATTTTTATTTCTCATACTTCATATTCGGCATATTTTATACTCCAAGCCTTTACAATGATCACTTGACTCTTCCAAGTCCTCTGATCTGAAGGTTGAGAGGCGTCCGGTAAGGGTTTCTCACGCCCTCTGTCTCGACGAGACAACTATAAATCTTGACATTACGCTTCGGCCTAGAACTGTAACTTCGCCCTAATTGAGTACCGCCGGCAATAAGAGGACGTTAAAGAAGTTATGATACACCTCGAGCCCCAGATCGGCGACGGGGCGAGGGTGAACAATAAAGAGTACAATTTAGAGACAGCAAACCCGGTTCCGTTTTGAATAGATGATAATTGAACGTCAAAGAAGGATTTTTATTGGTCGGGAGGTTGTGATTGCTCCCGGGATGGTCGCTTAGGCCGACCAATAGCGAAGCGACTTTATGGTCGATTGAGTCCCTGAATTATTTCGTAACATCTGTGAGGGGATAGAGAATTGAGTATCGGCAGTTAGAGTTTGTCGGGACCTGATTGTATTGTAACTCTACAGCTGTCCAGCGACACTGATATAAATTACTTATATTGAAACCACAAAAAAAAATATTAATTTGTTCCTTTAACCTTGATGATTAAACACCAACCATTGGTTTTATCTTTTCTACATAAGTTACCAACACTTCTGATCGACTGACGTTCTCGAAACTTAAATATGTATGAGATAGAAAAATTATATAAATCAATTTTTCTATAAATTAGAGTTTTTACATTCCTTATGTTTAAAAGGTGGAAAATTTTCAAAAGAGTTTTTTAGTTTTTTTTATGAGTCAAAAACTCTACCTTGTATACATAAACGAACCACCTTTTAATCATAAACGAATGACACTCAAAGTGAATTAAACCATTTTGCCATCTGAGCGATTGATGTAAAGAAAACAAGAATTAAATAAATATGGGGAAATTAACCAAGAACACCTATAACAAAAAAAAAGTCACTATCTTAGAGCTCACAATTTAGACATAATAAGACAAACACATAATTAATAGACAGCTTGTTAAAAAAAAAATTAATTAAAATATTAGGAAGGAAATTTAAGAATAATGAAGTGCATCTCAAATTAAAATCTCTATTATAAAATCAAAAAATAAATTCAGTATCTATGACAAAAATATAAATAAGTTTTCAGACCACTTATTCAGAATGAATGAAAATATATTAACAAAACAGATTTGCGACTTTATTAAAAACAGGAAAACAATATGTAACTGTTTAAAATATTTCAACTTGATTTGAATAAATAAGATATAAGAGAGGATATTATTAAAAATAACATACTTAGTTAAAAAATGAGGATAAAATATTCCAAGAAAAACAAAAAAAAAAAACTTGAAGAAAGAACAAAAAAGAAAAAGGCAGCATTCGAAAGAATGAGAAAATATTGGAGAAAACGTAAGAGAGCATCAACAAAAAAATAAAATAAATAATCAACTTTGCCCAAAAATATTTAAAAAACACATAGATAAATAATAGTAAAAGATGAGGAAAGTAGTTGAAAATTAAGGCCAAGTTTTGTGTTGTAAAATATGTCAGTAGCATTTTTCAAAATTTTAAGATAATCCTCTCTGTGTTTGTAAAATAATATTTACTTGATCAATAACGTTTAAATATTTTAAAAAAATAAAGGGTAAAGTGTGGTAAAGTTTCAACCGAAATTCCGAGTGTGGTATTTTTCTTGCTTAAAATGGATGAGAAAAAGTTTATTTTCGTCATTTAATGATTTTTTATTTCCGAAAAGGAAAATCTGATGGATTGACGGTTAAAAAAAAATTGCAGTGTATATGGTGATGATGCTTTAGAAGAAAGCACCGTCCATAATTGGTTTATTCGGTTCAGAACCGGATATTTTTACTTGAAAGACGCAAAGCGCTCGTTTGATGATGGGTCAATTTATAAAATGGGTCACATATACAATTGATTAAAAATATTTACGAAAATCTCAAGTTTTTATTGAAACGCTACGAAAATATATCAGAACCCAATATTATTTATCTGATCAAGATTATTCCTTTTTCACATGTCTGCTAATATGCTCTAAAGCAGATTATATATTTATTACTAATTCTATTAAGTGTTTTAATTTATAAATCACAATCCTTAAAGTTAAGGCTTATAGGCAAGGAGAGGAGTTTTCTACATTTGCTAACATGAGTTATTTCTGGCTCTGATGTTCTAAATAACAAATATTAATTTGTTTTCTTATTAACATATTAATATTCATAATGAATAGTGGATACAGCACTATGCAGCAGTTCTCCGATTGAGTTAGAATCCTGGCTGTATCATAATAATAATTTATTATTTTTTTTAGCTGCGGGGCTTACCCATTATCTTCTAAGTGGCTACCAAATATTGCGTGAAAACCTGCAACATATGATATTTAAAATTATATTAAAGTAATTCGAAAAATAAGAATTTATACAATCAATGCTGATTTTCGTTTCCTCTTCTTTAGTTACAATTAATTGTGGTTAGATTGAGAATTAATTCAATAGAAATTCTTATTCAACCTAAAATCAATAAAATAAAAAACACTTAAAAAAATATGATTTAATACAATGGTTTATCATAATTCCCATTTATTTATTTTTTTTTTTTTTGGAAGAGAGGAAAGGTTACTCGCTTTTTTAAATCTTATAGATCTAAAAGTCTAACAGATGCCGATTGCTGAAAATTCTTCAACTATTACTCAAGCTTGAACAAGTGATTCTATCTTCCTTATTGGACAATCGCAGTAAAACTGCGGTCATAAAAGGCGCTTTTAGAACCATAAGATTTCTTTTACATCTGAAAAGAGAAAGCTTCAGCAAAAAAAAGTATAGATGGGTACGCTTTTTCGTAGGTTTTAAAATTCTGAAGATTCACGAAAAGGCGCTGTAAAAATATATTTTAATTTATTTGTGGAAAGAAAAAATTATAATTTTCATTTGAAATATCATTTGTCAGTCAATATTCAAGCTTAAACATTTTTACTTAATTTTATTCCATTGTTCCATAGTAACTAAATTTTGAAAATTAACATCTAAAGAGTTTGTTTCGCAACAGATGGGTCACTATTAGATGTGAGATTAATATGCACGTGTCCATTCAGTATCGTTAAGATCCATTGACATGCAGCTGTATAATCTGGGATGGGAACACGATTACTGCCTTGAGAAATATAAGCACAGTCTCTTAAAAAAATGTTTGATTTGTTTTGGATAGTATACTAGACAAAGATAAGCTATGAAAACAAAACCAGTTTTACATTTGAAAGAACAATCATGCATTACTATAATAAATTGCATAAATTAGCTTTATACTATATTTATGATGAAAAAACAAAACTATTCGAATAAGCGAAACTCGTAAAAAAAACCCTCACCAGCTAGCTTAATATTTCTTCTTCAGTGGCCCAACTTAGGATAATACTGAATTCTATATTAGTTTAAGTTTCCTATAAAAAAAAAAGAAAAATAAATTAAAAAAAAGGTGAGCCTCACTTCTGAATCATTAATTAAAAAGTATGAAAACATGAAAAACATAGATATAGACATTTCCTTTAAAAAAAATAAATAAAAAAGTAGAGTTCCAGTACAATGAAGTTAATATAACTGTATTGTATTGGAAAAATGGTGCTAGTAATTCATTATTATTAGTCGTCAAGCTCCTAAGCGGAAGACGTTAAATAAATATGGTTAATTTTTGGGGCCTCTCTTTAGTTTTTGTTTGGTTGTTTAATTCTCGAAATTTCAGCGAGTTATTATTTTTTAAAGAAAACGTTATTTTAACAGTTAAGAGAATTTTATAGCTCCGGAACCAGCTTAGTCTTAAAGACTAAATTTATATCACTTAAGCACATCTTAGAGAAAGGTAATCTGTATTGGTTTCATGATTGAGCTATATAGGAAAAAATAAATAAAAGTGAGTCTATTTTCTTTTAAACACTTTTTTTTATCTGGTTAAAAATCTCATCTCTTATTCCTTTTCGAGAATTTTTTTCACTATTTAGGTAATGAGTTGTGGTGACAAAAATACAAAGCATTTAATTGTCTTGTTTTTAGTTTTTGTATTGATATAATATCTAAAAAAATACTGGAATTAGAAAGATTTTCTTATCTCATATTTTCGCCTGTGAAGCTGAATTAAAACGACTGCAACACGAAAAGTATGTGCCAGAATTTTTTTTTTTTTATATATGGTTTCATATTCAGGAAAAGATAGAGGACAACTGGTCAAAAAATCACGAAAATCAAAAAAGTCGAGCGGCAACGTCTGGGCGATTTCGAATGGATTGTAAAACCCTTATGTAAAATTAAATTATATTCGTCACTACATTTATTAACCTAATCCATAAATAAACTATGAACTTTTATTAGTAATATTTTAAGTAGGCAAACATCACCATTGTTGCATATTGTCTGTGGTAATAAAATAAATATCACAAAATTGCAGAATAGTGTGTCTAAAATCCTGATAAAACTGCTAGTTGCTGGGATCACTTCTCTCGAAATGGGCAGTGACATAAAGGCAGCCAATATTTTAAGTGAGACCCATGAGGACAGACTCTTCCCTTGACAGGAGCCAAGTAAAATACCCCGATATCTCTTGGGTAATAAATAACACAACTATTTCCTGCAACAATTTGTCTGTCGGCTGCCGTCCCCCTGACGGCCTCACGGTTCCAAACGCTATTATCCCACTTCGATCGCGTACTTAGCCCTAGCCCTGGCAGAGATTTATTCTGTTATTCGGTGATGAACGGGCTTTTCTCCTCCTTCATGGACGTTGTCCAGAAACATTTAGAAATGTAAGGATATTATCATTCCAACTTGATGAGGATTAACCTTTCTAGTCTTTCCCAGCTTGAATATGCAAAAATACTCAACTGCTGATCAAAATATATATATACAGTCCCCTCTAAAAGTTAGTTGAAATATTCAGATAAAAAATTGATTGGCCCAATACAGCAATTACAATTAAATTTGGATTATAATGAACATTATAATTATATTAAAATATATTTTTATATAAAAAAAATAATTTAGTTATTCCTCCAAATTAATATCGCCAAAAGTTAGTTGAAATGTATTTATTTCTATTTTTTTTTTAAATTAAGATGTGGTGAAATAGACGTTCAATCTAAGAGTTTTATTGTATTTTTCTAAATTACTGCATTATTTCAGCTGAGTTATTATGTTGTTGGAATATGAAATCCTGATTTAATCCCATAGCCCTAACAGACTTTAGTAAATTATTCCTTAAGATATTGCAGTACACAAGAATAGTCATTATATTATTAATCACATGTAATTGTCCCATTTTTATTTTCAAAAAAAAAAAAAAAAAAATGGGACAATTACATGTGATTAATAATATAATGACTATTCTTGTGTACTGCAATATCTTAAGAATAGTCATTAGGCGTTAAGGCTGATCTCGGGAGCTTGGGCTTGAATGGTGAGCATTGGATGAGTCTGTGTAGGCGGAATTTGGTGGTATCGGCATCGAACCTTCGGGTTCGCTAAGCCTATTATTATTATTATTATTATAATTGTCCCATACCGAACCAAGAAAAACATCCCCACACTATTACTCGAACACCTCCGTATTTCATAGTTGATCTCAAATATTTTTTATTATATGGATTATCTGAATTAGATCTCCAAATTGTTTTGCGTTGATTATTTCCATGCACTTTGATTATTTACAAACTTTGATTCGTCACTAAAAATAACTTTTTGCCAAAAGTTTAACGCAAACTCGAATCAACTTTTTTTGTGAACATTGGATAACAAGGGTTTCTTTCGAGCTACATGTCCTCTTAATTTTGCATTACGAAGACGTCTTCGTATCGTAGTTTGAGAGATCGTAGAATCAGCATTGTAATTGTTCTTGAATTTCCTTAGGTAGGATTTCTGTTGTGTTTTTTTTTTTCGCAAAGACGCACAATAAGTTGATTTTCCTTTGTTGTAGCAACTCTTGGACGTCCAGATCGAGGTCTATAGCTAATGCTAGGGTTTTTTTTGTATTTTTTTAAATATTTTTCTCACTCCTTCAACACTAATTTGAAATATTTTTGCTACTTGACTATAGTTTTTAAGTTTATCATATTCATAAACCACACTGAGTCCACGTCTTGAAGCCATGTATCGATCATTTTTTTAGTTCATTAAACAGCAAATATTGAAATAAATATTGAATAATACACTCGTAATATATTTTAACAAAAACTGCAAAATTTATTAGCCTTGAAGCAGAAACATGCGTGTAGTTAGCTATGACAATATGTTTCAACTAACTTTTGGCATTGTACTTCAGTCTATGTAAATAATTGTTTACATTTGGGCAGCTCAAGCGATAGGGATTTCCCTTTCTCTCTATAGGGCATTATAAAGGACAATAAGTTGAAATAAAAAGCATAGTTTTTATTTCACATGGAGAAATATTTTTGTGGACAGCCTTCTTTAAAATGAATTACAGTTTCTACGAACTTTTGGAGGGCACTGTATATATAATATATATATATATATATATATATATTGATAACGTACGGTTCATCGAAATCAGCCTGGTAAACAATATTTTAATATTGCCGACGTTTCGCATTATCATGTGTCATATTCATCGCAGCTATGAGCTAGGTCAGACATATACTCACTAAGCATATGCAGTTTATGCATGACATCGCTCATAGCTACGATGAAAATGGCTCCAATGTTTGAGTTGAAACGCTGGCCAAATTAAAATATTGTTTACCAGACTGACTCCTGATTATTTTTATCTATAATTATATAAATAAAGGAGTGAAATGACATGTACCTACGGAAAGTTAAAAAAAAAGAAGCACTATTTATTATATTCAATCAAATGTTTGCTCTATCCGCTTCTGAGCCACAATATACGTAGCAATAAAAAAACATTGTCAGGTAAAGTAGTATCTAGAGCAGCGGTCCGCGAACCACTGGAGGTCCCTAGACGTGCAAAGGAGTCCCACGATATGTCATTGTAAAACTTATAATAGTAAGAAGAATCAGTCACGCGTTGCATAGACACGTTAAATTGGGTCTGGTAATTGATAGTAAATAGATATCTATAATGTATTGCTAAATATGTTATATCGTTAGTAAATGATTTCAATCATAAAAAGTTTTAGTAAATAAGAATAACATTGAGACGATGATTTGTGAAATCAATATACATTTTAGCAAATATCCAGTAATATTTTATTCAACTGACTTAGTAGATTATTTTTGCATTGAAATCCTGTGCTTAGTGCATAATAAGTATCGGAACTGAGGTCGAAGCCTGTGCTAAGAAATAGTTGGGTGGAGATCATGTTCAACCACCAGGTTTTCCCAAATGTCATATATATGACCTTATAGGTATTTGGAAAGCGCCAGGACGATCTCCTGATCTACGGTTAATATGCCAAATTAATATATTCATAAATATAACAATTGTATAATTTTGCATCTTAAGCAATAATAAAATGATATGAGAAAATTTAAGATACCACCAAAGTAAAGATTGTCAGGTACCCTTCTCCTCCCAAGGGTGATGGTAAAACATCAAAAATAATAGTGATCTAAACATTTTTCATTGATAATGAATGGTAAAGTGTTTAAATATAGTTATTAAGTTTAAATCATAGTCGAGCTATTGTTCTACAAATATCACGCAACGAGTAAATTACCTCTAAGTAAACAGCTAGTGAAAATGTTGGAGCACATAAGAAATAATGGGTCGGAAATATAAAAGTAACGAGCTGCCCTTAAATTACAGAATTATGTGATCGTTTTCATCGAGATTCTCAGGGCGGGTCGCTGGGGTAAACGGTTTATCGTGAGTAAGGCGACCTTTTGTGTATATTTTCGATAAAATGAACTCAATATAACATGTATTTTGAGAGAAAGGGCTTTCCTAGATAATCATTAAAAACAAACGTCCAGATCTCTGCTATAAGCGTTCTTCTTAAACAAAAGAGGCTGGTTAAAATTTATTTTTAATGACCCTATGATTTGAGTAAAAAATCAGGAAAATGGATGAAAATGGGTAGATGGGTAGATGGGTAGAGGGTGTGATATAACATAATACTCCTTTAAAATATAAATCATATTCCACCATTTATTTCTTCTTTTTTTTTTTTTTTTTTTTTTTTTTTGTCATGAAGTGGAAAAAGGTTTTTGAACAGGTTTCTTTTTTATATTTTTCGAATGTAGCATAATAATAATTCCTATAAAAAATAAAATAAAATAACATATATAAAAAAAAACCTCTACCATTACAACCCAAGAAGAGTTTTGTGTTCAGTACATATAGAGATTCGTACTATTTCAAGGTCAACGGTCGTGCAATGGTGTGATTCGTCCGAGATCACACTCAGCCGCCAGGTTTTTTCTCCCATTTTTGGGTACCCACTTGATTGTGGCTGGGTTTGCCGCAGGAGGGACTCCATACTCCAGGATCGCCTCCCGGCTGAAATAACAAATTAAATAATATTCCGCCACAGCCAGGATTCGATCCCAGGACCCGGAGCACAGTAGACTCCCCAAATTCCTTTAATAAACTGTTTATTTTTGGCAAATGGTTGGTTAAGTCAGAGATAGGTTGTTTTAGGGACGAAAGTTGGTATTAATAATAAGCCTGATGCATAAATACTTTTAAAATACCACAAAGGTGAGAGGAGTTAGTCCAAAATGGTTTTTACAAGTATAATTTCAAATTCTATAAAATCAGTTAAAAATTACACAAAAGTATAGCTTACTTTATCTTATATATATATATATATATATATATATATATATATATATATATATCCCTTGGTGGGTCTTGGCCTCCTCAATGAGCCGCCATTCTGCCCGCTGTGCTGCCGCTCTCCAGTTACTGCTTACTTTGCCATTCAAAAATGTTTTCTTAATATAGTAATTATTATAATTTAACTGGTAAGCCGTGACGGTAGAGGCAATAAGCATATACATAAATAATAAATTAAAGTTTTAAATGCTAAATAATACAGGTTCAATTGTGTTAAGGTTACCAAATATCGTAGCTAAAAATAAATATCTATTTATGTTTAAAATAATACTAATAAATAAATATATAATCGTATCAGCTCTGCGGATATTTTGTCGTTGAGTGAAATAGAATTGAATTGAGAGTTGGTAAGTCGTGAAATGGACTATAAAATTTTCTTTCTTTGTAAACCAATTGCAAGTTATTGTTTATCGGTTGTTAATCGATTACCATAAATCTTGATAACAAGGCGATTACTAATAAATGAGGATTGAAATTAAAACATTTCAAATTTTATTGACAATTATAGGTTTTTATTGAGCGCCGTAACAGACTCTCAGGATGAAATTAAATTTTTTAATAAGACAATGAAGGAGAAAAAATTAGTTTTGTTCAATTGAGTACAACAAAACATAGGTTGTACAACATTAGAATTGAAAGAATAGAATTTAAAAAATAACAATACATTATTGAAATATAAATTACTACTTCATTCACAATATAAAGCTACTTAATTCACAGGAAAAAAATAAAAATAATAAATGATACTTTTTTTAGTAAATTCGAAAATAAACCATGTCAATGAAAATGAGAAATTACTAATACTCCTTCTGCATACGCACCGGTATACATATACTTTAAATAATTGTGATTTTCATAATACAACTCATTAATTATTAATTATTAATATAAATTATTGACTTTATAAGCTTAACAGACTGGTGCCGACGTTTCGACCTAAATTATAGGCCTTCCTCAGGGCGTTTGACGTTGAGCGTCAGAACAATGGAGCAATACACGTCGGCATCAGTCTGTTAAGTTTTTCTTAATTGGTTGTTCTTTTGACTGCACCCTGAACTGACTTCTCTCAATTACTCACACCGTCAACCATTCTCACTTCACGAATATACGAGAAACACCCAAAAAGTTCTTTCTGGTAATCCATGATTATTTAAAAAAAAAATATTACGGCAAGAATGCGTTATATGGAAGTGAATACAATTTTTATTTGTTTTAATTAATATAAAGTAGAATGGGTTTTTGGTGGGGTAAAACCTTTTCCAACGTCTTGAGTGTCTGTTTTAAATTAATTTGGAAATTTTCCGACATCTATTTCTCTTTCTAAAATTTCACTGAGATTTAATACTTCGATTAAGATTTATTTTGTGTGTGAAAATACAAGTATAAACAGTATAAATTTTTTTCATTACCATTATTATTTTTATTTTATTCCTCTTTTACATTATATAAAGAATATAAGTATAAACCTATTTTATCATTACTGTATTAGGACATGAGTACTAACTATTTTGTTAACATCCTTCACGTTCTTGTATATACAGAAATCGGTGATTCGGGTATCTCTCACGGGTCATTTTGGAATTCAAATTCTCTACCAAAGCTGAAATAACAGCACGGCCCGAAGTGGCAAGCAATCAGGAGGTAGACTTTAGACACGGCCTTTGTTGGAAATGATTTAAAAGCGATGACCTTTCAAGCGACCACCAAATGTATTCGAAGGCTTTGTGGGTTTCCAAACGGAGTGTGGTCAGTTCCCACGCCACCTGTCCCATTAGCGCGATATCATCTCGGAGGCTACTGGATATCCTACTTCTTAGCACCCAGGGGTTTCTGATGGTGATAGTATGATGATGGTTCGTCGAGGACGCGTGCAACACTCGTGACCGATCATATTTTTGAACATGACACCGTAATTATTCCCTACCATAACTCGGCATGAACAAGAACAGTAATCATATAGGTGTACTATACTGTGAATGATGTACACTTTAACAACCACATGAAACAATACAGCAGTGATTTTTAAATAATATGTGCCTAGAATTACGGAGGTGTTATAAGTAATGTACTCTAAGCAAGTAATAAATAAAATGGGGACATTATATGATGAATCTATTCAATAACATAATGGATAACGAAAAACCGCCAGTTGTTTGGTCAAATTCCAAACTCAGCTTATAACACAAAAAATGTGATAGGAAAGATATTGACAGTGCAGGGAAATTTCACTCTTAAATACTATAACGAAGTTATTATAGCTATACTAACTCGTGGAATTCGTAAATGGGCTGAATGTGAATAACTGATTCCCGAAGAGCCGACAGGTTTCAGAGAGAGTAGAGGGTGCGTTGATAACATTTTCTCACTGGCAGCCCTAATAATTGCCAATCGTCATGTTAATGCTACATTTGTAAATTTTAAGAAACTATTTGACTCCATAAATCAAGAGCTTCTATGGCAAAAGATGTAAGACTTTGGCATCAGTGGGAAAGTAATATGAAGTTTAAAACCGCTGTATGATAATGCCTCAATGTCTATTAAAATGGGTTAAAAAAGTTAATATAAATTCTTGTCTATTGCAGAGAGAATTGAGCCAAATGCTTTTATTTGATTTATATCAGACATAATACATTTTTTTTTTTAAATAACGGAGCCACAGAAATCCTAATCGACAGATCAAATGAGGTGACAATGTTGCTCTTAGCGGATGATATCCTGATGCCTAGCAGTTCGTGGCATAATGTCTATAAGAAACTCAAATTATAAGAATTTTTCTGCTACCAAAACACTCTCATACTTAATCCGGGAAAGCCAAAAACTCTAGTCTTCCATAAATCACCACGGACGAAGAAACTGAAACCCCTTGTCTGACATGATAAGGAACTGAGATATACCAAATCCTATATTTACCTAGGATAGCTTTCTATCATTTCACCCCAAGATCACTCGTTGCAGGTGCAAAGGTGAGGAAAATACTCAGCCGGGGTAAAAGTGATTCCTGGGAAGCAATAGTGGCACTATTTGATAAAAAAAAATGTAGTAATAAAATGATAAAATAGTTTTAATTCGATTAATTATTTTTTCTTTTATTATCAAGTTTTGCGATTTTCTTACACCCCGGTCCTGAACAAATTTTTTTCTCCAATATCTCCTGTCCATAAAATCCTCCTTTGTCAGACCTCTAACTACCATTTCTTCTCTGACTTCTTTTATCCATCGCTTCTGAGGTCTTCCTCGTATTCTTCTTTTCTCCGCTCGGTATTAAAGTGCTCGAGGGCCCATCACATTTCACTCCTTCTCTTGACGTCTCCGTATCACAGCAATCTTCTTTCCCTGATTTCATTGATGATATTGAGTTCAGTCCTACCTTGCTTTTTTTACCTCATTAAGAACCTTCTGCCGCCTGGCATAACGTTTTGTCCGTAAATCCATTTCTAGAGCCATTAACTTATTTTCATTTTTGCTTTGTTACTGTCCATGATTTTAACTAATATAATGTTGAGTCAACCAAGAATGAGTGGTATATCTTTCTTTTAATTCGAGAGAGACCTTATTATTCCATATTATGATACTTATTCGTTTTAGTTTAGGAGACCTATTATCTATTTACCATTAGTAATTTTGTTTTGAATGTCGTGTTGTACTATGCCAAATCTATAAATCATCACTCCAGCATACATTGAAATATTACTTTGAGGGATTTTCCAACCTTCTCTGCAAAATAATAAGTTCATTAAAAATTAAATTGAAAACAGCTTTGTTGAATTTCAAAGATTTTTTAAATAATTATTTTTATGCCGGATTAAATATTTCAGGTTAATTAACGATTTTCAAAATAAATTTACTACTAAAGCTTTCCACAATTAACTTCTTTTAAGGTATTAAGGTTAAATTAATAATTAAAAATTCTGACAGATATACCGACCCGCCTCCTTTTCTCCCCTTCCACATGTTCCTACATAAGTCAAAAATATATTGTTAATTTAATAGTATTTTTACTCGATCAGATTTTCACCCAATATTTAATTCCCGAAATTCCCATTTCTACGGAAACCATTATTTCTTTCATTTTCTTCCATTTAAAATCTAAAATAATTTATTTGGGTTTATTTCATCCAGAGCTCAAATAACAGAATGATATATCATTGTATATTTTCAGTTTACTTTACAAAGTTGAGACTAGAGGTTCATGATTAAACATTCAAAATTCATCTCTTGACTATTCAAAATTACTATTATGTTGCTTTTTACTTTCGAAATCCAGTTTTCAACGGAAATACACGTTTTAGGGTCCCTTGAGTCCAAATGATCAAGTCCAGCAACAGGTGTGTGTGTTGTAACTCCAGCGCAGAAAACATAAGTCCTATGAAATTGAAAATCAGAAACGCCACTTGTATCATATATCATGTAAGTTTAATGATGATTAAAATAGTCTGACAGGGCTTTTTTTTCCTCTAAACTACCTTTAATTTTGTATATTCCAAAATATTAAACATATCATCTTAATGGCATTGACGAAGGACGGCTAAATATACAGGTTGGGCGAATTTAATGACCAACTAAAGGATAAAACAGCAAAACTATTTTTTAATGTAATATTTGTTTTTCAATAATAAGAAAAGTAATATAGACGTATAATTTACCGTTGGAAAGAGAAGGATTTTAGAAAAAACATTAAGTTATACACGAAGTCGTAAAAGGTGACATAAAGTGACGAATAGGGAATTAACTTATTACTGATTAACAAGTCAATAGTTCTATTATTTAATCTAAATCATATGTTTCCTACGAATATGAATATACGTTTTATTAAAATCAAAATATTTTTCAAATTGAAGTATACTTAATTGTTTTTAAATTGAATTTAACAGTCGAGGTTACTGAAAGTTACATTACAAAAATTACATCATCCAACATAATAATATCCCTCAAAAACCCTACTTCAGAACTTATCACTAAACCAAACAGTTTCTTTGATTTTGATAAAACTTCCATTCTTATCACTGTTCTCAATAATGGCAAACGACTCATTGGGGAATGCATATATACAATCAGAAACTCTTCCTGAAAATTTAAAAATTTAGAGATTGAAAAACATAAGATAAAGAAAGATTTATTTTTTCGCTTCAAAATACTGGACTGCATTGGCCTCTTTATCCTTCTATACCAGAGACAGCCAGAGATGTCAGTGCGTACGAAAGGTCCCAGATCTAAAGATAAGATGCAGTTTACAATTTTATTACCGCAATCTCCTAAGGCGATTCCACACATCAGTTAAAGATGTCCTTATATTTTGCGAATCGAATATCAGTTGATCTCTTCCTGAAGGCTGGTGAACCTGGATAATAAGTTTGGATTCCCTTTTTTGGAAATGAAACATTATATTCATTATACTTTCCACAGCCAACTTAAGTATATACATTTAAAAACTAGGGTGAAATTGATTAATTTAAAAAGTAAGTTTCTGATTAACTATAATATTAAGAGCATTCTTAATAAATAGATCATTGGAGGCTTTACTATATACTACCCCAACATTATTATTATTAATATACAACGTTTCGGCTAATTATTTATCTCCCAGCGCGAAGTATTTTTTATATCTTTAAGCTGTGTAAGTCATTTCACCAAGAAACCTTATGTCTGAAATATTTACAATGAAATTCTTGACCTTTATCTTGAATTAAGAAAGCTCAATAGTACATTCTTTCATCAGGTTTATTATTTGTATTTCCCTTAATCGTTCTCAAAATATTAAAATAAATTCAATCCACTTGCGTTCTTACTTTGATACAGAATTATAAAAATTACATCATAAAAAACATTAAAGTATCTCCAGAAACTTTTCTAAACTACTAAAAATACATTTCACAATTCTCAGGATGATCAGTATAATTTATTTTCGAGTACTGTATTCATTGTTGTTGTTTTTTAGGAAACCCAAAAATCGCTCTTAGATGCTTTACTGAACCTATTTATTTGATTCAGTTGGTACCATAATCTATCATTATATTTTAATATAATAACAACGTTGTTTACGCTATACTTCAGTACGCTCTGAAATTTAAATATGTACTTAACAGCTTTTGGGAATAACTGTGATTTTTCGGTTAACGCGTTTATTAAACGGACTAATGGTTTTTATATGAAATCTAATGACAGAGTTAGATTTAATAATGAGAAATTCACGTATGTAAAAATAACAATGACCTAATAAATATCTTAATTTATCTTTTGGAAATCGGCAAAATTATACCTCTACTTAAACTAAAAATAGTCGTGTTCTTTGGAGGTACATCCACAGGCAGTTATGTTACATTTCTCTACTTTAGAGAAGAAAAGTTTGAACTGTTGTTTTCCTAAATAAAAGTTTACTTAGTTTTGCGTTTAAAGCTTGTTATTCCCCTCACAGTTGGTACGTAGTTGTTGGGTAAGGCGAAAACCTGAGTTTAATCAAAGTAAATGGCTAAAAAATGGGCATCGTACCATTTACCTCCGACGTTAATTTCTCTATCGTAATTTATTCCCGAGAGTCGAGCTAAGGCCAATGGATAAGTGGCTCTTATTGATTTCGCTGTTGGGCCAACAAATGACTACAAGGCCTAGCTGAACGTAGGATATTGGCAACATCCACTAGTGGTTCCATGGACCATCAATCTCGAGCGGAGCTCAACACATGTTGGACCCTATTATCCTCCGGCACTGACAGATCGTTTCCCACTTCCAGGGTCATTTGGGATTCAATTAGTGACGCTTGGGATAAACAGCTATGGCCGCCCAAGTTACCTCTGTCCTTGAAAAAGTCGGTGGACAATCGTGACCGTGCATAATATAGCCATGTTTGCATTCACTGCACACTTACTCGGTAAACACCATTTCGCTTAAATGCCATTATAAAAAAAAAAAAAAAAATCTCTTTACTCGGTTCTAAAATGGTTTCGAAATGAGTATTAATATTATATCATATATCTAGTCTTACAAGAGTTGTTGTCTGTTGAGCTGAAAAATAATCATGTAATCGTTTAAACAAAACGACAACTTTAAAATTCGATTACTGGAGTACTAGCATTGGCTAAATTGAGACGTTGATTTCAAAAGGTACTAAAGGACATTTTTTACGATATTGATTTTTTTACATATTTGTATTCTCATCATTTAGTTTTATCTAAATATTCTATTTGATGTTATCTAATGAATTCTCAAGTCCTTAAAAAACGTGGTTCAGAAATGCGGTCATTTTCGAAAAGTACTGATTACGCATTTATTTTCGTTCCAAATCATTCTAAAAAAATTAATTTCATAACTTTAATATGATGTTATTATTATAGTAAAAAAATAATTCTAAATTTTAAGGCAAAAAGACCCAAATTAGCTAGTTTTATAATATAGTAATGAGAGATTTTCGCTCTTCCTGTAAAATTTCCTAGAATGGATATAGTACCTTTTGGAAATCGACGTCTCAATTCTTCACTCACGTGCTGTATGATTGAGGATTGCATACAGGTATGAGTGAGTGGCTTTTGTTCATATTCTTATCGATTCTTTATTGTTATATGTATATTGTGTTATTATTTTAAAAATTTATTGTTTCGTATGTACTGTGTGAATGTAGTATGAATGTTATACTTGATAATAAATAAAATGAATAAATAAAAAATATTGATTATTCGGAAGAAAAATTAATTGATTATAGATGGTTTCTAAATCTTCCTCATAAGTTTATTTTTACATTAGCAATAATTAGAAGTCAACGTTTCTGTGGTTCGGCCTTCCTTATCTTCAGTACTCACTGAAAGCAATGTATTAGTTACAATAGAATATATCCAATTTTTTTTTTTTTTCATTTTTTCCATAGTAAATTATAGATACGTCTCTAAAATGTATTAAAAATTAAACAATCAGTACCACCCATCACAACCAACATTTACTTTGAGCCTTAATTTATGATCATAAATCAACTTCTCTTTCTTGAACAAATCTATGATTAAAAGAATGTATTAAATTAACTTTTATTTATCTTATTTATCTGTTATCTTATTACATTTTTATCATAATGGATATAATTAGTTGACCACTGAGAGTTACAGAAATAAATTAGTTCGGGTTGCGGTCAGTAAAAGAAATAACTGAATAGTTAAAATTTCCTATATATATTTTTATATAAAAAAAAATTATGAAATACATTTAATTAGTTTATTTGGAATTCCCAATATCAAGAGCTCAGCTATATTTAGGTGGAATGGATCCAGTCTAAGTAAATGTATGAAATAATGAATAATTTTAGAAGGTTCATATTTTTTTTTTTATATTTTAGCCTTTTTTCTGCTTAACTTAATATCAAAAACTTCTATTAGAGCCAGATGTATTGAATGTGCTAGATTGTATTATTTAAATACAAATTACTGTTTATGCATACCATACAAATTTTTGACAGTCAATAATTTAACCCTGGATCGTTCCGTGAAAACAAACTGCAATAATAATATATAAAGTTTAAATGATAATGCGTTCGAGTACATGAATAGGAAACAGACACGGGACATTTTTTAAGATACGTGGGCCTGAGAAGTTTGCACTTGGATTTATTGCACTTTAGATTCAGTATGAGCGAAGTAAATAACAATTTGAGGTAATGCGATATCGAACCCCCAACCAGGACAGCCAATATAAAACAGGCGAGCTGGAGGAGATGCCGGATAAGGAGGAGAGGGGCTAAATCAGGAGTATTCTCCAGCTCCAGCGGGATGGACCTTGAGGACAATAAACATAACTTGTCCAGGACGCGGCTAAGTAATTGGACCTCTCCCGCTTCCCTTCCATCAATGTCCTTCTTTAGTGTCTTCCATGCGGAGGGTCTTCGGCCCAATCTCCTGCCGTCCATCTAACTGTAATGATTGTACGCCGATTGGAGGTCGCTCTTGAGGAGGATGATTGTATTGCCTCTCAGCTATTCCAGGAGTAGCGTAGGTGCCCTCTTCCACTCTAGCTGACATGAAATGTAGAAACGTCCATCTACCAATGTGTGCTTTAGATTACACCTTAAGTGGTAATTGAGTCCGAGCTTTCACAAATCTGGAAATCAAGTGAAAAGATAACTGTCTCAGATGTTTTTACTCGGAAAGCAAATCGATAAGGCACTGATACCGTTTGCAGTCAAGATTTAGAGGAAGCTAAGATGAACACAGTTTTTCCCTTAACCAGTCGCAGGAAATGAATAACATTTTGTTTGTTGGTTTGTTCATGCTTAAAGGCTTAAAACCTCGAAGTCATCACTGCCTATAAAATCTCTTACATATAATAAATTTGGAAAAGAGGAGTTCTACTTAGACTTAGATAAAGCAATAAGAAGAAAAGTACTAATTATAATGATGAGAAATATGAGTGAAAACCGAATAACGTCATAAAAATTCCAAATTTAAATGACAAAGGGAATAAAATCAGACATAAATGTTATAGTTGAGATGGGAGCTGGTGTGCTTTTAAAAAATTGATAACTATAGCTATTGACACTTTGTTGTCTTTTAAAATACTACTCAAGTTTGGAGCCATACCCATTCTGTTGATAGTGTCTATATAATGAGTGTACTCGTCAAATATGTGCTTTATACAAAGAATGGAGCTGCAGAAGGTGCATGTTGGCGGTGGCTGTTTTGTTATAAGGCACAAATGAGTGAATAACATTTTTCTTCCTTTTCATCGAAAGCGGAGTGATCTAGTGAACAGAGGTGAACACTTCAGGTCCTAAGTTTGAATCTCCTATACTGTATAATAATATTTATTGTGTTATTTCAGCCGTAGGGTATTTTTCACTGGAGTATGGAATCATGGAATGACATTCCCATCGTTTATAAAGTAGGTATCTAAAAATGGAAAAAGGGCTGGTAGCTGAATGTGATCTCGGCTTAGTCACGGCCTTTGGCGACAGGACGAATAACTAATTAGCTTATACTTACTCCAACATCTATCATGGTTAATAGAGATAATGTTTTTTTTTTTGTTTTTTAATTGGATTCATATCATATTATCTACAAAAAAAAAAATTCTTCCACTAAAAACAGGATTGATTTTGTGAATTCTAGTCGAAAATTACTTAACTATTCTCATCACAATTTAACTATATGAAAAGTATAGATAAATGCCGACTAATAAATTTTCTATTAAAATCGACTATAGGAAGTGCCACATATTATCATGGATTTTACAAGTTAACAAAATGTCCAAAATTTCACCTCCTTGCGCGACCGTTGGCCTAGAAATCTGCTAAAGTAAGAATCTCTGCATATATTGAACCCAAATCTGGAGTTATGGTTGGGGAAAGAATCGGTTGTAATCGGCTTTTTTGTAATTAATGTAATTTTTAAATCATTTTTCACAGGCTGTACTACCACTATCTTAAGTCTATATTTCTTGTTTACTTAAGTTTATAGTAAGCGTGGGAAACCAATAATATGGAGCTCAGTAATTTATGATTGTTGGTAAAAGTTGATGTGAAGATGACTTGGATTGGAGTACTCGCTTTGTTGTAGGGTTACGGCTAAACAGGAGACTGATATACCGGCCATATATCGGACTGCCGAATCAATACTAAATCACCAATATGGCTGCATCATCCTCATGATGCGAAGGTACTCTGAAGGAGAGAGAAGAAAATGCAGACCCGAACCCGTAGAGCGCTTAGCACTTGAGGATGTGTTTGTGGAGCAACACGAGGCAGGGGCTTGGCTGTTTTTACAGTAATTAGTCTTGCCAACAACAGGGACAGTTCTTAGGTACTGTTTGCCTCTGAAGATCGGCAGAGGTTTGCTTTACCGTTTACCAAGTCTAGGGATTCCAAGGCCATATTTCCTAACGTCTTTTGCTATTAAAAAATATAGAAAATAGTGAATATAGAAAAATCCATATATATAAATATATTAGATATAAAAATTCATATTTCATGTTTGTAAGGTCTAACCCTTTGTACAAGCTTTCAGACAAAAAATTGGTTTTGTCAATATGTTTGTTTACGATGCACATAATATTTAATACAGGAAGGAATTAGGGGGTCGATGAAATAAGAAATATAGAAGATAAAGAGATGATATTTGATATTTGTTACACACGGAGATGATATTTATACATATTTATCCACTACATTTCATATTTTATAGGGATATTGTTATTTTTGTAAATAATTGTTGGTTATTTAAAAAAAAAAAATCCATCCATCTTTTTATTTCGTATATCTCTCCAACATTATAACCTTAGGACATTTACAAGGAAACTTCAATCTGTCCTATCTCTATTGAACACACACGCACACACACACACAAACACACACACACAACGCACACACACACACAAACACACACACACGCACACACACACACACACACGCGCACACACACATGTATATATATATATATATATATATATAATTCACTTAAATAAATACAAGTATTATATGTATTTATAATACATATAATAAAGAACCCTTGGTTCTTACCTATTCCAAACTTTAAAAAATAGAAAACCTTCCTCATAACTGAGCTCCTCATCCTCCGCTCTGATAGAGAGAAATGCTTTATTTTATCAAAATTACAATAAAACAAAACCGTGCTGCCCAACTGTATTGGGTTGCTATCATACACAGCGTACTTATCAATCTTGATGACATGTGATATTGACCTAAAAAATTATAAATTTACAATACAATTACTTTCTTTATCAACAGATTTCTATGTTATATCTTATAATATGTAATATAGTCTATAATCCAAAGCAAAATACAAGCATAAAAAAACAAAACAAAAAGAAACAGATTAGAAAATGCACACCTAAAGGACCAACAGAATCAATGACAAAATTTAAGCAAAAAGATAAGACGAATAGAGAAAAACATAAATATAAGTCTTGTAAGGAAAAATCTTAACCTACTAATATCCATAGAGGTGATGATGAATAATCCCCAGGGAGTCCAATATTATATTCTCGGCCATCATGGACAATTCACTATTACCAACACCGAGTTCTTCTAGAAGGCTCCTTGTTCTACTGGGGATAGTCCCGCGAGATCCGAACCAGAGGCCTCTCACGGTGAACTCTCTCTCTCCGAAGGTCTCGAGGAACTTCTCTTTTATGAAAGGGATACACTTATTGTAGATCTCTCTCTTTTCCTTATCCACTTCATCTGCCTGATCGAGGTCGTTTGTTTCATACCTGACGGTCGGGTCGAGGATCAATGCTGTTCTCCCGTTCTTGGGGAATGCTACAATGTCAGCATACCTCGCAGAACCGTCCGTGTCCACGCAGTAGACCTCGTCAAAGCAGGTATATTCCTTTTCCCTAAGAAGCCTTATTAACGCATGCTTAACTCGATGGTGCCGGCGAGTAACTAGGAGGGAGTTGTTGGGGCATTTTCCCAGCACGTGGGCTGGTGTTTCTGACTCTCTGCCACATTTACGACAGAGGGACCCAACATCTCTCGCCTGTCCACTGACTCCTGGGACCCCTCGCAGGGGTGCATAGTTGATATTCAGCTTCAGGGCGTTGGACCATTCAGACCCCGAGAGAACTTGTTTTTCGCATATATATCTGTTGGCTTTCGAGGTCTCTTTAAAATGACGAACGCCAACGCCCTGCCACCTGCAATTGGCCCATTCTTCAAAAGCATTCTCTCTAAGCGACTGTCGTAGAGCTCTCACACTTCGGTGGCTCTGATCCACATTCAGTCTTCCCGCACATTCAGAAATTTCGACTGGATAGTCAAATATAGACTGAAACAGAGCATCCGGCACATTTGACAGTCGCTGAGCTATGGACCAATGTTGTAGGGGAGCCTCCCATTGACAGCGGATCAGACCCAATCCCCGATATCTCCTCGGCGCATATAGCATTGCCGATGCGGTGCTGGCAGGGAGCCCGATGATGGCCTTAATACTTCTCCTTATATTAATATCTATACCCTCCAATATCGCAGAAGGTATTTTTGTAAGCGGTGCGGTCTGGAGAGGATACGTTATTCCGGAAAACACATATTGGTTGACCACGTTGAGCTTTTGTTCCGGCTTGAGTAGACAAGAGGTCACCAGTTTATCAAGATTGGTGTTTAGTTTCGTCACGACCTCTTCGTCAAATATCAACTCTCCGGAGAACGTACATCCTAAGTATTTAACGACTTCTCCTTCTTTTGCTGTGGGGATGACTTCTCCGTTCTCCAAAGAGAGTGTAGTCGTCTGCAGCTTCCCATTGTTGACGATAACACCAACACTTTTCTGTGGATTTATACCCAGACCAATCTCCGCAAGAACCCTCTGTACGCCATTTATAATTCTTTCAGCCGCACCCTTGTCACGTGCCGTAACAGCTTGATCGTCCGCGAAGCCAGTGAGGACCACGCTATCTTGGTCACTTCTGAGGTTATATCCAAACCTTCTGGCAAATTCTTGATCACACAGGTCGCGGTACAAGTGATCGACGGCTAGATTGAATAGCGAAGGTGACAAGGGTCCTCCTTGGGGTACTCCTCGCAGTATATTGATCTGGTTTGTAGAGCTCTCTCCCACATGGATCTTTACTTTGTTGGTGCATAAGAGAGCTGCTATAACGTTCTTTAGGTCGGACGACACTCCTCTTGCCTCCAGTGAGCTAATAATGTGATCATGCCCAACGTTGTCAAAGGCGCCAATAACGTCTAAAAAAACCACCGCACAGTCACTCTTCTTTTGTTTGGCATCTTTTAAGACCGCGTCAATGATTCTGGCGCTGACATGCGTTCCCGGTAGACCCCTGATGAAGCCTCTCTGATTTTTGCTGAAGGTGATTTGCTTCCTTAGCTCATAGTCTAACACTTTCTCTATGATTCGGCGCACAATATAATAGATGGTGATAGGTCTCCAGGAGGATATGCTATTTGTATCCCCTTTTCCTTTGTAGACTAATATTGTGCGCCCCTGACGGAGAGGCTCGGGTACATAAGCCACCTTCAGCATAATCTCCGCAATCATACCAATTATATGGGATATATCGAAGTATTTTATTGTGCGGACCAAAACTCCATCTGGCCCCGGTGATGTGTCCATCGATGTTGATTTGATAGCTTTTTTAACGACCTGAACATTTATGGACGTCAAATTTGGTACCGGGGCGCACTTTTCATAGTCCGCACGCTTGCGAAGATTCTTGTTCTCAAAGAGGCTCCTGAAATGGCTTTCTATAGCAGCTACCTTCAGCGGACATTGCTTTGGAGCGTCGGCGTTCATAATATTATTAACTACTTTTTTTCGCCTGTTATAATAATAATATTGTGAAAGTTCATATTGATACTGCTCCTGCCGACGGCTCCTATCTGTCTTGTTTGCTCGCTGTGGATTCGATACTTTACTTGCACCCTTGCCGACCATTCGAGTTTTATTATTTTTCCTCATTTTGTAGAACTTTATGGCAGGGTGCTGCGGGCCAGGCAGTTCAGCATTAATATTTTTTAGAAAAACCAAAAATTGAGCCACCACTTTATCGAAATCCGCAGGATCTAAATTATTTCCTTTAAGCAGTTCACTGAAGGTAGCCGACCATTTAGCGATCTCGTCTTTTACGCCTTTGGCCTCCTCCTCTCCATCGTCGCTCCGCATCCTTTTGGTCAGTAAGCTCCTCATCTTACTATCATTTGCCTCCCTGGGGTGCTTTTTAGCTACATGGGTTCTGAGACCTCTATCGCCTTTGAATGCCAGCCCACAAATGGGACAGGGTTTATTATTGGTGTCCGAAGAAGGCTGGATGTCATGTTCTTTCAATTCTTTGCTCGTCCCCGCCGCAGCCTGTGGGGCCCGGGGTGGTCGTGGAAATACATCTTCAATCGGTACAGTCTTTCCTAACACTTGACCGCCTTCGCCTTGCCATTCCACCTTGACGAACTTCTTCTCGCCTCCACCCGCGGCCGTCACAGACATCACAGAGGCCACCACAGCCTCCTGGACTGGACCACCGGTTCTCAGAACCCATACAGTATCACCTATTTCCATCCTATTACAGTAAGACCCGCTCATCATATCTTTTCACCTTTACAATAATATATTGAATAATAAAATTGATTATTTTCTTTCTCCAGTTATGCTGAAGAAACTCTAGTTGGGGTTTAAGATTTAAAAATAAATAGTTAGATTAAAATCAAATAAATAGAACAACCATTTAAAATATAGAATCAATAAATAAATAAACAAGTTAAAAGATACATAAATAAGATAAAATATTTATATTAGTATTAATGAATAATTAGGTCAAAAATATATACAAATAAATTAAGCTACAATACTAAGGCAATGATATAAAACTATGTTAATGGTTAGTAGATTAAAATAATTTGAAATAGATTAAATTAGTATTAATGAATAAATAGGTTAAAAATATATATAAATAAATTAAAGCTACAAAACTAAGTCACTAATATAAAACTATGTTAAAGATTAGTAGGATAAAATACTTTGAAAAACATAAATAGACTAAATAAGTATTAATGAATAAATAGGTTAAACATATATACAAATAAATTAAAGCTGCAAAACTTTGTCACTAATATAAAACTATAAAAGGTTATCAGGATAAAATACCTTTAAATGCATAAATAGACTAATTAGCACAAAAGCCAATATAAAATTTCCACGTATACAAATAGGTGTGCACTATCATAAAACTAGAGATTCCAGTAATATAATAAAAAAAAAAAAAAATAAAATAAAAAAAAAAAAAATAAATAAAAAACATGTCACAAAACAAAGTAGTTCGATATAAGACGCTGGAGTCCTTCGATGAATATATGAACAAAAATATACGAAGTCTGTACGAATAATAGTTAAAACAATATAATTGCTTCAAAAGCCTAAGAGAAAAAGAGAAAAAAAACAAAATATATATATATATATATATATATATATATATATATATATATATATATATATATATATTGTTTTAAAATACAGTAAGAAGCTATTTAAATGACATCCCTCTAAATATAAATTACGCCAAAATGATTCAAGTATTGATGGACTTCATTATTGATAATTACAAATATAATATAAACGTGAGAAAATAAATAGAAGTTCAAAAATGTCCACATTTTAAAATAAATACTTAAAACAATAAAACAGTCGGGTCATTGCCCATTTATCCCAAGTGGACATTGATAATATAAACAAAAATATAGACAAAGCCTAACTGTGTCCGGCGGCCTGGAGATGGTGGGGATGGACCTGCCCGAACCTCTTCCTGATAAGAGCCCTCTTCTCAGGAACCGAAGTCCGGCTTACCGCTTTTCTTGTGGCCAAGTTCGAGCTCCGAATTTATTCAAATTTAACATCCATGCATCAAAACTGCATATCAATACGCATGTACAAATACAAGCCTATAGGTCACTTATGACAAAACGTCTGTACGACTGTCACTGAGACGATCCTACTCGGCCGGCGGACTCAGCCAAACTTAGTCAACTACTAGGACCCAATCAATCGATATTTATATAACATCACATAGAACTGCATCCTTTCACAAATCGTTTCTCATTCGTTCCTCACCTTCTGGAACTCGCTTCTTACCTCTATCCGTAAAGCCACCTCTCTTTCTTCCTTCAAACATCAACTCTTCCACTACCTACTCGTATCTCAATCTTCCGTTCCATTGTAAAATATATGTGTATATAATATAACTACATACATATATATATATATATATATATATATATATATATATATATATATATATATATATATGTATGTAGTTATATATATATATATATATATATATATATATATATATATATATATATATATATATATATATATATATATAGTAACCAGACCATAAGAAGACCCCCAGATCTCTACTGGATCCCAGAATATATATATATTTTTTTTCATTTCATTTATATAATAAAAATTTGTAAATTATCTTAAGTCATAATTTTATCTGTAAAGCCCTTTCATTAGTATACTAAGTTCATTGTAATTTAATCACTCAATTTCTTTACCCATCTATTTCTATTTTGATTTTTTACATATAGACGTCCTCTGAATCAATGGTACATAAAATATTGTTTTTAATGTTATTATAATTTTTAATAATTTAGGTCCCACAAAGGTCAAGCCACAAAAAAACAAAACTAAACAAAAACAAACAGCGTTATGAAGTTTGTGCTAAACTTCTTTGGCTAAAATGAAAACGAAACTTTTCTGTACAGAAATGATATTTGATCAGAAATAATGATTCAAGCTTGGATACGACACTCAGCCACATCCGTCCTACTCTCCGAAGCTCATGTTTACGATTTTTTTTTTTTCTTTGACACTTGGATCTCTACTAACATGGTATGCAGAGACAGGGCATTATACAACTTACCTGTGACGTTATGGAACATGGCACGACAAAAGAGAAGCCGCACATTTTTGTAAGCCCCATTGAATCCAAAAAAAAAAAAAGACCTTTAAATTAGCCTTTTAAATCTAGAAAAAAATATAACATTTGTCTATTCTAAAAGAAAGAATTATTCTAAGTCAAATAACAGATCAAGAAAATAATGCTGTTTTTAAAATCTTTAGTAACGGATAATAATTGTAAAATGGGGTTCAAATGATCCTAGTGGTTGATAAAAAAATAATTAAATCTAGAAGAATCCATTAGTGTCGAATCATATTTTAACCAAGTTAATGCAATCCATCAGGAAATAGCAACAATGAAGCCATCTTTGGTAAATCGGAAGGATCCACATTGTTGCAAGACAACACCAGGCCACATATCTCACGTGTAACGTCATTAAAACTTTTGGAACTCTGCCACATCCGTCCTACTCTCCCGAGCTCTCGCCTACAATTTTTTTTTTTTTTTTTCACCTAGATCTCTACCTACATTATATGGAGACAGGGAATCATAGAACACATTTTTGAAGTTTATCAATTTTAAAGTTGATAAATGGGATCAACTGTAGCAGGGTGGCTACCATAACAGCCTCTCATGCCAAATGTCACGGGTTTAAACCCGCTTGTAATCCTAGAATTTTTTAATAGCAGTAAACAGGGGAGCCCTTGACTGAGTGTCTAGTGCGCTAGTCTCTCATGCATAAGGTTGTGAGTTCGAATCCCAGTCCTGAGGGACTTTTTAAGCATTAAATTAATGGGGATTTACGCACAGTCTCTCACTCGGGTATGTGAGACCCGTCAGTAAAATGTTGGTTACTCACAAAATTAGGCGTAGGGAGTGATGACCCTATACTACATAATCCATCAAGAAACGTAAGTGTGATTTCCCAGGAGATTACCCCGCGAGACCTAGGGCCTACTCGGCCTGTCGCGCCACTGAAAAAAACATCTCCTTCCTTCGGAGAGGATTTTAAAAGGTGGTCCCGAGCCTGTGCCATGTCAGGTTCTCGTTAAAAATCCCTATCCTAATAAAACCTGTATAGGCAAAATTTAGGACTGTAGCATCGTACGATTAGTCATAGTAGCATAAAGTGACGTTAAATAAATAAAATAAAATAAAAAGTCGATAAATCGTATTCCGAAGGAATAGAAATTGCTGTCTTCAAGTTTACAAAAATGTATTCATTGTAGTGGAGACTATTTTCATATAAATTAAAGAGTTATGAACTTTTTTACGACTTAATAATTCCCCAGACAAGCCATTATGAGCGCAGCCGCAGTTGACCGGTGGCCAAGCCAGAGCCTCAGACCTCGGAGGCCGCCAAGATAGGAAAGAGACGCCGAAGTGGAAGGACAGTAGCCGGGGAGCGGGGTGTAATGGGCGGCTATAAAGGGGCCAGGGCATTATCGCAGAGACACGAGCTATGTTATTACCGTCTCATCTGTCACTAATTGCTCTCGGCCGGGAGCCTTTCCCACGCCCGTCCTTCCTCTTTCTCTTTACTAGGGCTCTTCTGCACCGGCGCAATATGTCAACGGGAGGATACCAACAAACACTATTCTTCTCCTATCAGTCTTATATAGAAAGGAATAGAATTTTATCACTTCCAATTGAGGTGGCATTGTATGTTTTTTCTTCAAACTATATATTTCAAATCCATGTCTCTCCTAAACATTAAATACAGTTTCTTAAAAATATAACTTTCATCCGAATAAAAACTCAGCTATTCTGTCTCTTCGATAATTCGTTTTTATAAATATCTTTCGAAAATTCAACATCTCATGTTGTTTATCAATTCAGCGTTGTCCCGAAGAAAGTAGAGAAAGTTTCCACTCAGGATTCTTTTGTTATAATAGTAATAATAATAATAATAATTTAGTCCACAGCCATGGACTGTTACAACCTCACAGGCGCTGGTGATGGCGTTAAAGTCTAAAGAAGCGGATTTTGAATCGTATCCTACTTACATGATATTTCTATAGTTACAAATTCTTTCAACGAAAATAGTGACTCACAACCTACAATTAAACAAATAATTAAAATAGTCATTAAAATATTTAAAACGGGCATATCCTTCGAAATAGTAGAGGTAGTTCTTTTCGTCCGTAACAGGCCCTCCCTATTATAGAAAGTTAGCCTAACGCTATATAGTATCGAATCTTGTATCGGGAAGAAAGGTTAAATATTAAAAAGTGCCCTTTTTAGTGAGGTAATTTCTCTTACCACTGATTTTCTGAGGTTAATTTTCTCGATTCATATCCTTTTTAAAAAGGGTGTTTTTCCATTTTGAATTTTATCTTCATTACCAGATATGTCCATTGTTAAAAATACATTAACAGAGAATGACAACTTGAACTTAGAATAAAAAATAAATAAAGTAAACAGTCCTTAAAATAGTATTGGGTTATTTCACATGAAATGTCCGTTTCATAGTTTCTGAACTACATAAAGGATTTTGCAGGTCTCTGTTGTTTTCTTCCGAATGTTTACATATTTAAAGTAAACAGTTACTAATCCTCCACCTTTGTATTATAAACATTAGCTTCCCAATCAATTACACACTTTTTAGTATACCTCCAAATATGAACATGGAAACACGCGATTTTAGAGTAATAATTTTGTACGAGTTTAAACTCGCCCATTCAGCAGCTGAGGCCGCTAGAAATATTTGCTTTTGGAGAAGGTAGTGTTAATGAACGGACCATTCGCCGTTGGTTTGCTATGGTTTCAGCTAGGGATACCGACTTGGAAAACTTGCCCCAAGGAACACCTCCGTCCGTAATAGACAACGATGTCCTCAAACATGCAGTAGAAGGAAACCACTACCAAACAGTTAAAGGACTCTCAGCACAAATGCAAGTGCATCTACCGTCTCCAGACATTTAAAGTGTATTGGGAAAGTAAAAAAGCTCGATACATGGGTACCTCATGATCTCACTGAGCGGCAGCAAGACCCCATGTTTCAAAACATACCGTGCAAAAATTGAAAGAACTGGGCTACAAAGTTCTTCCGCACCTACCATATTCTCCCGACTTGTCTCCAACAGATTACCACCTGTTTAGGAATTTAGACAACTTCGTCAAAGGAAAACTTTTTGAAAATGATGATCAAGTGAATAGTGCGTTTTCAGATTTTGTTTCACTTCAAAGCTCAGAGTTTTCAGTTCGGGGGTAAAAAAGTTGGTGTCACGTTGGTAAAAATGTCTAGAAAATACTTCGAATAAAATTATCTTGTTTTCACATCGTATTTTTAATAAAAATCCTTTACCTTGAAAACGGACATTTCATGTGACACAACCCTATAAAATATGGTTTTCCCCGATATGGTCCCGAGTATAGTAGACAACATTACTTGGTTATACTGTCATTTGTTGGGGGCAGCATTTGAATTTGTGTAAGAATCATGCTTTATTCTAGTAAATCTATACTAGGGCGCGTCTATCATTTGAATGCTAATGAAATTGAGAATCATCTGTGGATAAGACTTCATTGCGTGGTCTCATACTTATACAAGAAATAGTTGTTCTTTTGCAAATAAATCTGGCCATTTTAAGCTATCTGGTAATATGTATGCTTAATTTTAATTTTTTTAAAAATATTTATTAATATATATTACGATGTGTTACGGTAATCTGTATTAGTTGCATAATTTTTCACACAGTCCCTTTTGAGATATTTACCATCGAATTCCTCGGAAATTGGATTTTTTTATATGTTAAGAAATTCATATTAAAAAAAAAAAAGAAATGATTATGTTTTCAAGATCGAAATTTTTGAATGTAGAATTATTGAAAGCGGCGCACAGTTGGCAAAATCACCAATTTAGGTGGACAAAAGTTTGAAATTTTCCAATGCCTCACCTTTTTATTATTAGTTGGCAAGACCCTTAATACTGATATTTCCCGCCATACCGTGTTTATAAATAAATAGTCAATGAATGAATCGTTCCTGTTCATACAAGTGCTTAATAACCGGCAGTGGGAATATTTTATCCATTAATCCATGGTCATTTATTCTGTTCAAGGTGTATTTAGAGCAAAGTATTTTTGCTTTTAATTAACAATGGACATTGCTGAGACAGATAAGACATTATATTTCCAATCTCGTTATTGAATATACATTGCAATCTCACCTTTAGAGTTAATTTAGCAATTAATAAATGTATGCCCCTATTCAATAACGAAAAACTATATAACCCTCATGTTACCCCAAGGATTTGTTTGTAGCATTTGTTTTACCAATCCTTCTAGTCTTTAGGTATTACAAAGAATTGTTTGCGATTTTTTGCGTTTTGGGTGATACATAATTTTTTCAGAAACAACACTCCAAATCAAAAGTTTTACAATAGATAATTTCAAGAATTTCCTAAATCATTTAAAATACATCTATTAGCAGGTCTTAGAAACTCCGAGCCATAATTAGATTTTTTTTTTGTATATTTTTTTCCCGTACTTAAGGACTTTAAACTTAATATATAGGGAAGTTTTAGATTTTAGCTAATAAAATTGATGTACGTATGACCACTGTGCGCTCGCCAATCGTGTCAAAAAATTAATAAGTTTTTCTAATAATTTTTTTAAATATTTTTTTTAGTAATCTGGGACCCCATAGGTTACATGTAGACAAATTTCAGAATTTTGTCCACCTAAATCGGTCATATTGCCCACTTTGCGGCGTGGTCCAGTGGATAGTGCGCTAGTCTGCGGTTCTGGGTTCGGATCCCGGCTATGACATAATATTATTTATTCTGTTAATTCAGCCGGAGGCGACCCGAGATTATGGAGACCTTCCTGCGGCAAACCCAGCCTCTTGAAAGTGTTTTTCCCACATCGGGGAACCCGAAAACCTAGCGGCTGAGTGATATCAAGGCCTTAACCACCTCATTGCACGGCCGTTGGCCGTGAAACAGTACGAGTCTCTGTATATATTTAGCCCAAGACCCTTTATGGTTATAGAGGTACAGGTTTAAATTAATGACTATATAAGAAAAATTAATCAAAGCTGAGTCTCTTTTTCTTTATAAACTCTTACATTCCCAAATATCTTGTGTATTATTAATTTTCAAATTTAAATAATTTTCATGCAATGCATTTTACGCATGTATGTTGTACAATAATATGTAAATTAAGCTCTTAAAATATTATTAGTTTTTTTTTTTTAATGAGGTTTACACAAAACATGTATTCAGCAGCGAAGCCGACTTAAATGGCTGCAAAACTAAAAGTATTTGTCATAATTTTTGGATTTTATTATTTACATTTTCCAATATAGGAATATATATCGATTGACCACTGAAAATATCAGGAAGATCAAAAATGTTGAGTAGACCATGCCACTTGACTGGCCGATTTTTAATAGATTGATCCCCTAATAAACAACAAAAATCCTTACTTTTTTTTGGAAGGAATTGTATTATACTTTATTAATTTCATTAGAAAAAAAATAATATTAGGATTCGCTGCTATAAAAAAATCTTATATATACTTAATATCAGAGTAAGAGAAAAAGGTCGATCCTTTGCAGAGGATGTAACAACGCCACCGAACAATAAAATGAAAGGGGTTCAGGCTGTTAAACGTAAGTTGTAAAACTAAGGCGCCATTATTTTATTTCATTTTTTCGTTATATTATTCCTGGATTTATTCATACCGCCGGGTGCACAATAGTAATTATAAGAGTGCATTATACACCTTTAGTTGTGCAAGTTCATTCAATTCCTCGGTGGGAGTGGAAGTGCACTTCTTATGCTTCCAGGCAATTTAATTGCCGCCGTCAACCCCTGTTGGTTCTTACCGTCTGTCGTCTGTGTCTCATCGGCTTTGCTGGAAAAATGCCGATATTGAACTTAATCGATCGACTATAGGTCCCAGCGATCTTTGAAAAATGTTTTATTTTCACTCACAAATATGTATATGAGTATTAATTTTACTCACATATAATTATATGCAGGACACAAACCTGGCAGGGGACTCTAAGATTTTCTATTGTAGTAAACAAACTTTGGCTATGTCGTCCTTTGGAGGTGACCACGTAAAATGGTGGTCGAAAGCCTTTGCGATGTCAAATACTCGTTAAAGATTTCTATCCAAATAAAAGATGAATAGGCAAAATTTAGGACTCCCACTATAGCATCGACTGATCAGCCACAGTAACATAATAGTGACGAGAATTTTTTTTATTTATTTTATTTTATTCAGAGATAATAAGATCTGACACCTTCTGAGGCTATGATTATTACAGCTAGAAGAAATCATTCTCCTCATATGTGAACAATGAACAATTATTAAGGACTAAACAAAGAAGAAAAAAAAAATATATATATATATATATATATATATATATATATATATAATATTATATGTATAATAAAATAAATGGTATAAATAAATAAAATAATAATAACAACCTTGACTACATTCATACCTATTTACAATATTTAAAATTAGTTGGATAAAGACATCTTCAAAAATGAAATATTATTATTGGCATATGAATTTTAATTTCTTCTTATCAAACAAGAATCATAATAAGTAATTAAGCTTTATTTATTTATAGATAGCCTGACCAACGGATAACGGACCAACACATATCGCAAAAAATAAAAAGCTTTTTATCTAATTGTACAACGTTCGAAATGCGTTCTTCAGCACTTAAACTCAACCTTTATAAATATATATATATATTATAAGGGGGGTTTATCGAGCCAAGGGATGAGGACGGGGGATAAATGCTTTGTTACAACTCGTATTTATCATCGTAAGTTTTCGGTCATCAGGAAATCGAGTAATAAATGGGGGTTCTCTTTCCAAGCTTACGTTTATTCATGAAATCTTACACAGGTATTTTGATAAATTATGAATGATCTTCTTTTTCTATACCGTGCTACATTATAAGAAAGTTGTTGATTTTTTTTTTTTTTTCTGTTGTCTCATAGAAGGATGTTTAGTAAATTCTAGGGCACGCCGTATTTGGGTTTACCTCTTTGGGTTGTTTTAATAATAATTTAGTCCGCAGGCAGGGACTGTTGCCACCTCCAGGCGCTGATGATGGCGTTAAAGTCCGAAAAAGTGGAATTTAAATCGTTTCCTAAATGCAAGATATGTCTATAATTTATTCAACGATAATGGTGACTTACAACTTACAATTGAAAAAATAATTAAAGCAGCCCTTAAAATATTAAAAATGGACATTTCCTTCGAAATAGTAAAAATTGTCCTTTCGTGCGAACAGACCTTCCCTCCCTAATATAAAAAGGCCTTACACTACATAATACCGAATCATACATTGGAAAGGGAGATTAAATATTAATAATAAAACACTTGTTAGTGTGGTAATTCTTCTTACCACTGAAAGTTTTTCAATTCATATCCTTTTTAAGAAATGGAATCGAGTCAAAAGTGGTGGTGCTTTTCCATTTTGAATTTTCTCTTCATTACCAGATATGTTGAAGAGAATCCTTTCAAAGAAATTAGCAACTTGAACTTAGAATAAAAAATAAATAAATAAAACATTCCTTAAAATAGTAAAATGGGGTATGTTTTCGTATGTCATCTTGTTTGTTATTCAAGTCTTTGTTATCATCATCAATGTACCTCCGAGCTCTATCTAATTTAACATAATTCGAACAAATAAAAGGAACATACTCTGTGCCTCTGTCTAATCCCTGTATACAATTAGAATGGATCTAGATCAATAGGAGGATGCCATAAATAATGGCTCTTGTTGACCTAGCACAAACGGCGCGAGGTTATAACGAGTAATGTGGAGGTGTTCTTTGTAGAAGGGTACGACCTCAACTATAACGACCGGCTTTGTCCTGGAATCGTAAGTCTCAGTCAATGAGTGCTCTTATTTCCCCTTCTTTGCCATCCTCATTGCTTCACTATTGTATCCGGAGTTTTTTGAATACCCACATTATGGCTACTCATATATCCGAGGATCGCAAACTCTTTGTTACACGCATTTACCATAATTTCAGGAAGTCAGTCCAACGGTATCAGTGAATGTATTGAGTGAGTAATGGAAGTCTGGAGTTCTGAGTCTGAGTTGAATTAATTTATGAACTGATTCTTATAGCGAAGTTTTTATCCAAAATAATTAAAAGTTACCACCAAAGCTCGGTCCGTTAATCTTGACACAAATGTATGATTTACAACTCATATGAACTTATAACAAGTCCTATCATAGTCGATTATCTGAAACTCCTGAAATTCAATCAAGGCGAAATTTCTGAAATTAAAGCAAACCAAAAAGACAGAGAAAATCCAGTGTCGGCAAACTTATTAGCATAGAACATTACAATTTAAAGAAATTGGGAGCCAAATCTGCTTGTTAGATAAACTTGTATTACACTAAATAAGTAGTAAACTAAATAAAACTTAAATTCATAGTTAATATATTTTTATTAATAGGAACAACGTGCTTGCATCTCCTTGGAATGTTTGAGTAAATCAGGTTTGTAGGTTATTTTTTTAAATTTTAGGTATGATTCCAAGTTCTCATCAATAAGACGACTTCTCAGTTTACTCTTGATAACGTTCATGCTTGAAAAAGATTGTTCGCATATACATGTAGAACCGAAAAGGGAAACGCTTTGGTAGCTAAATGATCATGAACTAACGAATGTGAACTAAGATCAAATTTTTTCTTCTCCAATATTTCCTAATCATACAAAGACTTTCGAATTCAAAGAACCATATCTCCTTGTTAGTTCAAAAGAGAGAAAATTTCCGCTCGGTTATCGTAGCATTAAGAGAATTTTTGACAAATGCTAAAGTTGCTCTGCTGTTTTTAAATTCCTGAAACTTGTAAAGTTGCCTATCATTTAATTCAAACAAAAAAATACACATATTCTCGATTTATAGTAGAATTTTAATTTATCAAAATAAGATTAATTTGTTTACCGATTTCTTTTTTTTTTTTTCTAATGAAAATTGGGCCTTCCGTGGATATTTGTGCCAGAGCCGCACTTGAGGAGCCAAATAGCCACATGCGGCTGTGGAGCTCAGCGGCTTTGCTGACCACTGTCCTTAACGGACCTATGAACACAATTATGCAAGCAAATGCAGGCCCGAAAGGAGAGAGAGATTTAGGATAACAGTTGAAGCCACATATAATGATTGCACTTAGTCTTATCAGTACATATATACTGATGTAGACGTCAATAAAAACATCGTCAACCAAATTATTTTCTTCCAATTATTTCAACTTCTTTCTAACTTCTCCCAAATTATTTTTAATAATTTAGTTGAAGATTTTTCTTAGTAGTCTATGAATGAATACAATTTAAGGGCGGGCATATTATTTTGAAAATAACAACACCTTCTGGATATATAAAAGTAGGCTTTTTTTAAAATGTATGGTTGACCATCGTAAATTTTATAGCATACTACATATTTTCTTATTTTAGTACATTTAGAGCACAAACGATTTTTGAAAAACATATATTAAAGGTCAGTATACACTGTCGGATTCTTCGTTATATATAAACAAACTATTCAATATTTTTTATTTTATTTCATTTTCCAAAGCTGTTAAGTTCCAAACTAATTGTTGGTATATATGAAATAACAAAACACCAATCTATGATTGAAACAATTTTTATTTTCACTTAGCTAAGGGAAAGTATTACAATCTTGAAAATTTTTGAATTCGTGTTTTCAGCGGAAATGAACGTTTTAGAGTCCCTTGATTCCGAATGACCGAGTCTTGCAAAATGGTCTGTGTTTGTGGTGAATGTTCTCGAAAACGGTAAGTTGTATAAAACTGAAATTTTATATTTTAGGATCGCAAATGCCTGAAATGCTATAGTAACTTATTCAACAAAATCGGTGAACCAGAAGAGCCAATTTCTACCATTAGAATTTGCTCAAAAACTGATTTGTATTAAGCTCGCAATATCGATGTAAACTTTAGTGGACTTTGAAATGGTTTATTATGACTATAATATGATATAATATGACATGATATATTACATCCTGATTAAAATAGCCTGACCTGATTTAAATACCTGTATTCTGAATTTCCTTTCTTTAATTTTATAGATTCGAATAAAATTTAACATTCCATCTAGACAGTATAAATTAAAAAAAAAGAAGAGGTTAGTATACAGTAAAGTTGAACAAATTTGATAACCAACGATACAAAAAAGTACAAACTTTTTTTTTAAACATAATAATAGTAACATATATGTATAGCATACAGTTGAAAAGGGAATGATTTAACAAAAAAGGTTATATTATATTCAAATTTTGTAAGGTAACGGACAGTGATGAAAAGAAGATACAACAGTAACAGTGAATGTTGCAGATAATAATTCATATTGTTAGATTATTTATCCAAGACAGATGTTTCAATCGAAACTCTATGTTATTCTTTAATATGGTTTTTAACTTTAACTTATTTAAAATTTCATAAATTGAATTTAACAACAACGGAGGTGTGGCTCGCTCCAGATTTTGTATACAATAATATAATATATCATAAATAATACTAATATTTATTATTTTTGTTTATCGAGAATAACTATTAAATATTTATTATTCATTCTGTTGCACTGTTTGCACTTGGCAAAGATGTATTCGCTATGGTTAATTGTCTGGTTACGGTTTAATGAAGGAGCATTGACTGCTAGGAGATGACGTATCTAAATCGATAAACTCGCATTGAGGGTGATTAATCGATGTATTATGCTTATCTTTCGGTCTATTCCTTGGCTAATCTATACGATGACTTAAGATACATCAATTCGAATTTCTTATGGTCTTTGGCCAGGAGTTATTTCCATATGGTCTTCAAAATATCTTCTTAATACCTTTTTCAATACCCTTTGCTTTTCTTCAATACTTTATACGCATTGGCTATTGTAAAGGATGTCCAAACTTCTAGATACACGTCTTTTTCTTCTTGTGGTGTCTATCCGTTACGGATGTTGGTGATCATCAAGGCAATGCGTAGCGTAGTTTATCCACTAGGCCTACCCTTGTACTATACCGTGTTCGCAAGTTCTTTAACCACGATATCCTTCGTCTACCAGGCCTCCTCCTTGCCATCCACCTTACCCTGCAAAATCAACTGCAACATGTTATACCGATGTTATATGTACTAAATATTTCAGCTTACGAGACTTTACTAAAAACAGCAGCTCCTTTTCTTTAACATTTCTTTCTAAGACCCTAAGATTGGTGATTTGACTTCCACGGGATTCTTAAAATACGTCGGTATTACCACGTAATTTAACAACCAATACAAATATTGTAATATTAATAGAAATATTAATAAGTTAGGTACAATAGATAATAATATGTCAGTAATAAAAATAAAATATTGAAACAAACATTTTACTCATACCATACACACACTCACACACTCTCTCTCACACATTGACTCACTCAAAGACACACACACACACACACACACACACACACACACTCATACACAAACACCAATATTCTCGCGCCACTTAGTTATTTGGACTCAGGGGACCCTCAAACGTACTATATCCGTTGAAAACTGGAATGCCAAAATTTTCACGTTCACGATATTTTCCCTTACTATATATTTCATAGGGAGCGGCGTGGTCTAGTGGATAGAGCGCTAGTCTACTGTGCTCCGGGTCCTGGGTTCGAATCCCGGTTATGACAGAATATTACCTATTCTTTTATTTCAGCCGGGGGGCGACCTTAGGGTATGGAGACCCTCCTGGGGCAGACCCAGCCTCTATAAAGTGGGTACCCAAAAATGGGGAAAACCTGGTGGCTGAGCGTGATCACGGCCGAATCACCTCATTGCACGGCCGTTGACCTAGAAATAGTACGAATATCTACATGTACTGAGCCCAAGACTCTTCATGGGTTGTAGAGGTACAGGTTTTTTATTTTTATTTTTTTTTGTATATGGGTAAGTGAAAGTAATAAGAATAAGTTTGAAACCATAATGAGATTACAGTAATAGAACAATAAATAAAAATTGAGAAACTAAGCTACTAATTAAATATTAAAGAAGACAATTACATAAACAATTAAAGTTCTGAAGAATAACACAATTTCATGCAAAAATGTTCTTTTTTAAAGTTTGCTGAGTAACTAATTTTCTCTATACAATCTTCAAATATTTTCATTCCAATATTATCAGTTCACATTAATGTTTGTTACTATATTTTATTTTTTTTACTGTAATCTTATTATCATATCCAACTTTCATTATTACTTTTACTTACCTAGTATGAAATATCGTAAACATTTTTTCATTTCAGTTTTCAACGGAAATACTCATTTTAAGGTCCACCTAGTCCAAATAACCAAGTGTCGCTAAAAGATCTGTATGTGTATGTGTCTGTGTGTGTTAAGTTTAGCACGAAAACTAATACTCATACGAAAATGATATTTTATATTGAAGACAGCTATACGCTCCAGACTTTACAGTAACATCATCAAAATCAATGGATCAAAAGTGTTATAAGATATAAAAACATAAAAACAAAAAAAAACATAAAAACATAAAAAAGGTTTTTATATCTTATAACAACTTATAAGATATATTTTTATTATAAAAATATAAGTTTTATTATATAGATTTGATAAAAAAATAGAATCACATGATCTTCTTAGCATTGATTAATAGCAAGTAAATAAATATATGACTTGAACGAATTCGGTATCCAACCAAAGGAGAAAAGAAAACACATATTTTTAGATGCAGTTTTTGAACATTAGAACAGTAAAGATTTTATGAAAAATGTCTTATTAACAAATTTATAAAAGTTAGTGGATATTGATAAAAATCCGATAAAACTAACTGATTCTTGTAGATATTAAAATAATAGATCATTTAATTCAACACTTCTTTCTATCGACACCCAACGTACTTAATTCGTCAAAATTTTTACATATCTGTATTTGAAAATCCTTAAATTGGTTTTAACAACGGAGGAAAGTGCAAGTCGTCAGATTCACACACAAGATTTTTTTTTTTTTTTTTTTTTTTTTTTTTATTGAGAAATATTACAGTTTGTTACATAATGAACAGTAGTAATAGAGATGTAGTACACATTCATACAATATATACAGAATAATGATAATAAAGTCAAAAGTTTTTGTTTATTTTAATTGTAATTTATTACTGTCATCTTATAATTGTACCCATATTATCATTTTTTTTCTTTTAATTATTATTGATTGTTATTTTGTTCCACTTAAAATGCCCATAACGTACGCCGAAATGTCGGCAATAAAATAAGTTTTAATTGTTATGATTATATTAATCGGAACATTCTCTTCTAATTATGTTTATATATATTTATTTATCATAACATGTCAAAGATGATTATTATATTACGTCTCGAGGTACCTTATGCCTCATCTTCAGATTTTCAAATATTATATTTATTTCCATATTGTATCTCAATATAGGTCAATTACTATTATAAATTCTTGATATTAAGTTCATATAAATGAATAATCATTCTATTAAATTCTAACTTTTCACTATCACATATTCATTGTTTCAACTTTTTGTTGCTGTGCACTTACAAATTTTTTATATTAGTATACAATTTTACATTTTAACAATTGTAGTATACATGATAGTTGTAAGTGCACAGCAACAAAAAGTTGAAACAATGAATATGTGATAGTGAAAAGTTAGAATTTAATAGAAAGATTATTCATATCTATGAACTTAATATGAAGAATTTATAATAGTAATTGACCTATATTGAGATACAATATGGAAATAAATATAATATTTGAAAATCTGAAGATGAGGCATAAGGTACCTCGAAACGTAATATAATAATCATCTTTGACATGTTATGATAAATAAATATATATAAACATAATTAGAAGAGAATTTTCCGATTAATATAATCATAACCTAAATTACTCTTCTATAATAGTAATTGATATAAAAAAAAGTTTTAATTGTTTTATTTGATGAAAGCCTCCCTAAAACTACTTCTGCATCATATCTGACAATTTTGTATACGGAAAATAATGTTAAAACAAGAAAATAATTTTTAGAAAATTCAGTATCTTTAAAACGGAGACTAACACATGACTCTAAGACTGAGGGATTCTACTCGGGTCGCTCCTGCAGGACAGTCATTCTTCTATAATCGATACCCTCATAACTTCAGTTCCAGGTCCCTAACCCTCGACAACTTTTTGTCTATTCCTCTAGCTCTTCTTGCGTACACTCATCACCCCAGAGCTGTAAACTAAATTAAAAGATACCGATCTGAGACAGATGAGAAGCTTAGGAATGCCCATACCTCTGAAAGGATGGATGGACTTGGTGGTTTATTGGTGAAGACCACATTCCGGATTCTACTGTTCTCCGCCCTTTGCGCCGGTCCGACTGCGCAGGTAGGTACCTCTCATCGCCTTCGTTGAGTCGCGCTTTTGATAAGCTATCTTCAGTTGTGTTAGGACGCACTTCGTATTCAGCTTCTTATTCACTTACTGTTTCAATTACATGTCTTATCTGACAAATCAAAAATTATCTTAGTATTCAAGAATAGAAGGTTAACAACGCTTTCCTTTGTGACCCTGATAGACTGAACCTAGAAAATATATTTTTTTTAATAATTATCACTTTCACATACCTATATACGAAATATATAGTATGGGAAAGTATTGTGATAGTGAAAATTTTCTAACTCCAGTTTTCGAGGAAATACACGTTTTAGGGTCTCCTGAGTCCAAATGACCAAGTCCCGCAAAAAGGTCTGTGTGTTAGTCCAAGTCCTATGAAACTAAAATTTCATATTTAAGACAACTATACGCCCGAGATATTACAGAATCTTTTTCATCAAAATCAGCTGACTGAAAGATTTTAGAAAAAAAATTATCTAATATACGGAATTTTAAAGGTTAATGGAGAGTGATGAAAAGCCGAAAAAACTAACTGATTATTTTACATTATAATATAATACTATTTATTTATATACAATATTTACAAGTACATATACAAATAAGTTTTCTTACATGATTTCAGTTATCCTTTTATCATGATCGTTCGATTTACCTAATAATAGTAATCAAATGTTTTGCTTAAGACAGTAGAAAAAAAGAATATAATATATTATTTAATAAAACACATGTTTCTATTGAAATTTAAAATAATTAATTCTTAACAATTTATTTGTATCTTTAAATGTATTTAAAAATTCTTAAATTGATTTAAATTACGAACTTATGTGAAAGTCGTGAATTGCGCCCACCAGATTTTTTTTTTTTTTGCACAAAAAGGCTTACTTAATTAGAAGATATTATATGATATAAGACTATTTTATTATTGTATGATATAAGTCTATTTCCTTGAGTTGCGAATAGTTGAATAGCTCCAAAGAAAATCAAAACAACTGAAAATTGCATTTCCAAATAAAAGATAAAATAGATAAAACAATATATTATTTACAAAACAGAATGTGAAAGTTGTATAGAAGAAAAAGTTAAAAACACGATTTTCACAACATGTGCCCAACTACTAAAATATAAAAATATTAACAGAACAGTTTTGGCAATACATAGCATCTGATTATAACATAAATTTAATTTAAAAAATTTAGAACCCTAAATAGTTCACAAAATGGCAGAAATAGAAACATACTAGAAGGTAAATACATTACTAATTATAATAAGACGATAAACTGATGATAAACAAAAGCGATATAAAAAAAGATGGTTCGAATTAGACAGATGCTATAAATAATATAAAGTTATTGACAGGAATACATAAATATCATAAAACAATATAAAACCAAACATAAGATTCAAATAAAGTTGAGACAACGAGCTAATATGACATTGTTATTATTACCGTTACGTAAAAATGGAAAGCAATTGTTATATAAGTGTTGGATTATACTAATATAAGAAAACAATTTAAACATTAATTATGTTGACTTAATTTATTTTAGCTTTGATAATGGGGAAAAGACCCCGCAAAAGCATAAGTCAAATATTTTATAAAGTCTTTTAATTAAATAAAACATAATGACAATAAAAAAGTGCTCATTCATAAAAAAAAAATACAATATAAATCGATATGGATTATGTAATTAGAGGACATTTTATTCTATAAGTTTGTTTACTTGAGTCGCAAATAATCAAAATAGCTCCACGATGAAGTCTTAGAAAGGAGCTGCGAAATGAGATCCCCAAAATAAGGCGGGTGAGGAGTTCCCACGGTGCACTATGGAACAACCCAGTTACAAATAACTGTAACCTATTCTAGGAGTTTAATCACGTCCTTCCAGTTTGGATTAATACTTTTCAATTTCCACAGAGCCCTGATAAACGACCTCATTTGTCAGGTAGCTGTGTCTTCCTAGGCCGACCAATAAACCTTTCGTATCAAAAGCCTGCGCCTGGCCGAATAAACATTACTAATATAGCGCCCGCTTCAACTTCTTCTATTTTCACATGAGTTCTTTATAAATTATCTTGGGACAAACCGGTTTCGAAGCCGAACGCCACTTACCTTGGACACGAATATAAAGCTTTCCGTATTTTATCGAGTAGGACTTAAGAGATGATAAGATGGTGTAATGGATACGATATTGGTTGCTTATGTGTATTTATTGCTCACATCTTTCGTCCCTTTTAAGATTTATAGAAAGTTGTTTTCGTATGGTTCTATTCAAACTGCTAACCGCGTTATATATTGTTTAATAAATACAAGACTAGGAACAGAGTTAGCTTTTACTTGTCATAAAATATGGTCATAATATTTACTGCTCCAATATTTTATGTTGTTTTACAATACAAAAGTTTTTATTTTCAGAAAAAATACCTCAGTAATTGACAAATGCTTTAACATTTCCTTTTTTTTTTTTATTATTATTATATAACTAGTGGACCCGCCCCTGCTGTGACTTATGTTTAAAAAATCTCTGTCTGACCGATTTAAAGTTTAACGCAATGGGAGTTTTAGTTTATCGTAACGCAAAATGCAGTTAGCAAGGAATTATTTTTAATCATTATTATCTTTATTCATTTGAAGATATGCAAAACAAAAATCAAAACTGGTTCAGTTTATTTTATTGTTATTTTAAAGTTAAGCATATATAAGAGAAAATTAAATTTTTCCATGTAAAAACCTGATTGCAATGTATGTTTTCAAAAACTATAGAATTAACAAAGATTCCTATCCTATAAAGTTTATTTCTATGTTATACTTCAAATACATTTTAAAGGTTTAATACACTTTCAAGGGGAATCCCATTTATTTAACAGTGAAAGATCTGTTTTCATGAAATAATTTTAAACTTTGAATGATTAACAACAATATTGTTTTATAGATTTATATGAAATAACCATTTATTAAACCCACTAAGTTAAGATTCGGTTCATAATATCGTTTCTAAAATCTTGCGCACTGAATAAAAGAATATAACTTGTTCGATACACTACGACGATGACAACATTGAACAATCATAACCTCTCTCTTAACCTCTCTTACCAATAACAAGTTCATGGGATTACTTAAACGTTATATTAACTCGTAAAATTTTGTTCAGTGCATATTACCTTTTCTAAAATCTTGCTCTTTCCACAGATATATTATACTTCATAATTACTACTCATAAGCCAGGACCCACTAATTACTACTCATTTTTTGACGACCCAGATGTAGAAAATTTATTTTTCCCTCCTAAAGAAAATCGAAATTGCAATTTTTTTTATTTTACTTAAAAAACTTCAGAAAAGAATGCCTTAATTGATACTAAAATTCATACCCAAATCCATATGGTGGTTTAGAAGGATTTCGCGGAAACCGATAATCGCGGTATCATTTTATATAGAGAGAGGCCAGACCATCCTCCTCAGGATGATGTGAAAGAACAGTTTTTGTTATATTATTAATAATAATAATATTCTCAAAGCAAATGATTTAGAAATATTTAATACATCGATTTATATATAATCAATGAGATTAATAAATCTACAATATCAAGAAAATTAATTTTAATTATTTTTATACCATGGTTGTTGCACTATTGATAGTGAAACAACCGAGGTATAAAAATAATTAAAATTTATCCATGATAATAAATAATCAATAACAATCCCTGGTAAATAAAAATCATCGAACCTAATCATCGGAGTGTCGTGGCTTAAACACTGAGCCACTTCCAGCTAACCATATTCAGATGTTTCGGGAAAAACAAGTTTATTCAATGTTAAATCATGAGCCTTCTCTATTATTTATTTATATCTAATGCCTCTACCCAAAAGGGCCATTAGAAGTTCTTTTAGTTTTTAATGCTGTTGTAAAATTGGTTTATTTTCAGTAACTCTATTAGGGAATCCTCGTCTTTTTCGGAGACTTAGAGGGTTATGTGGTTTACTGTCCTTGGGGCATCACCTTCCGAGCATGTAAGGACTTCTAAGCCACAAAAAAAAGTCGCCGCAGGAGAAATCACAATATCCAATTAAAAATAAAAGCGACATAGAATCGTTTCCTCTACTCTAGATATCCTATTCCTTGTTATAAAGTTTGTAATTTATTTTTTTACTTTCAATAATTTTGAGGAACTTCTTCTCCACACCTTCCTGTATTGTGTTATTGAGAAGGTTTTCGTTTGCCTCACCCATTCTTCACGAGGAATTTGATCATTAACCTTGACGGGATCAGTCTCGTCCGCTTGAGCCAACCGGAAAGAGGCGTCTGCCTTTTCGTTCCCTCTAATGCCGCATTGGGAGGAGACCCAAATGAATACTATTTGGCGAACTAGTTCAGCGGAATCACATAAGATATTCCTCATACTACGGGATGAATGGAAGTTTTGCTTCTTATAGCAAATAAGACGCTTATGGAGTCAGTGACTACAGCAGTTTTTTTATAGTTGTTCGCCTTGCAATAATGTCTCCGTGAAAACTGATCAGGCTTCAAGTAGTTTGAAGATTAAGAATGCACTACTAGCTCCTACTTCTCTATAATAATAGTAGAAATTACGATTTTTGAATAAAAAAAATGCAGACATATTGTAAACATCTTATCTTAGACAGTTCAGAACAAGTTCATTACTTTCCTGATAGACTTGCTACCATTTCCTATTCATTAGGAACTTGCTTAAGAAAACATTTCACACAGACTGAGCTCGTGGGAAGTCTGAGGGAACTGGAATAAACTTGAGACAGGAGACACTAACGACCGATTTAGACAAAGCTATCGAATGAGTAGGGCAGGAGGAGGAGAAGGCTACCTGTGTGGAACAGATTCGAGGCGTGGGCGATACATCGAGTCCACGACCAGGTTCGATTATATCGAACGTGCCCCCAACCTCCGATAGCCGCAACACGCCCCAATACCATGTAGCGATACATCGGAATAACAATGGGATCGCCCGCTGCAGGTGTTGCCTTCTTAGTCGTGGATTGTTCTCTCCAAGGGCTCTAGGGTATTACTTATTTACCACGGCTCGGTAAAACTTGTAAAATAGTAAGCGTTCGATTCCTATCTAAGGTAAAGGGAAGGCTTTATCTCACTGTCTGCAGGAGGCTGCATTCTTGAGAGTCGTTCTGGAAAAGAATCGACAGATAAGATGCATTCTAAATTCTATTTCTATTTTATCAGCGATTATAACCGTTTATTATTATTACATTGCATGAATATTTAATGAAAAGAACTGTTTCGAGGAACCAGCTAGTTTTACACGAATTCTCCTCAATTACAATATTTTCTCTATATACTGGAAACCACTACTGCGTTAAATGCAATGCATGTGTTTTTCCTTTTCTCTCCATTCAGGACTATAAAAAAAAAATATTATTGCACTTTCACTACTTCATCTCATAGTTAATAAATAATCAAATCCCAAACCCGATACATCGATTCTTATTTATAAAAGGTATATTGAGGCCACTACAATTTATGTATATTTGTGCAGTGTGAGGCAAAGCTCCTTACAAATAGAAAAAATAATTATAAACATTGAAAAACAAAATATTTATAATAGCAGAAAATGCTCCGTGGTTTATGGTCCACTACACCGCGACATGCAAATCGAATACATCGATGATTTTATCCAAAAACACTTTAATAAATACTGCTCACCACCATACCACACACCAGCTACCACCAGTTAAAGGTGCAATAGCCTACAAGATAAGGGTTCGAACTTCATCTCGCAGGCTCATGTATCATATTCTATTGTGAATATTATTATTTAGTATTATATAGGTAGGAAGCAGGCCAGGAAGAAGTGCCGCTGGGCATCTTCTTTCCATCCTGCCTACCACGCCAACTATCATTCCTTCATCACATTTGCTGATTGTCAACCTTTTTTTGATAGGTGTGAATAAGAAAATTGAAGATAAAAAAATATATACGCTATATTGTTTTATTACTATTTATGTATTTTAATTTTTTTTTAATGCTGAAATCGATTTTACATTTATACTTGGCATGCCTGTAAACTTATTATTATTTTAATTATTTAATAATTTTTTATTATTTATCAACATCAATTTAATTTTTTTACTCGATTCGTAGGAATAATTATAAACGTACGATCGTTAGTGGTGAATTTTGTTTTAGACGCTACCCCCATTTGTCAATTTTTACCAGTTGTAAATTTTTTTGTTATTTGTTTTTAAACCTATGCATGCTTTATGAAAATAAAGAAATACTTAATTTTTGAATCTTTTTTCACACTCACTCCTTAATCAAAACACAGTTATGCTCACTTTCATATCATAAGCAATGCCTTTAACTTTTTTTTTTATTAGGTCAAAATCTTGCTTTTTTACGACCGTGAATCAGAATGGAATGACCACCCAAATGATCGAGGATGAATTCATTCATCAAGGTTTTAACCTATCTGTGGGTACTGATAAGTACTACGTGGTTAGAGCTGATTATTGTCTCAGTTATTTTTGGTTAACTTTTTTTGAATTTATCAACCGTGATTATTATTATCACCTCCGTTGAGTTGATTGGTCGATTTCGTTTATGTACGCCAACACTATTAGCAATGATTTATCAAACAGTTTTTCTGATACCTTAATGAAATCTTTTTACTTTCTCTTATTTATATTTATTAAGGTAAATTATTGTGAGCAAGAAAATTTTCGAAAATAATGAGGCCAAAGGACCAAGTCCCTCTAAAAGGTATGTGAGTGTGAAGCATACGAAACTAAAATTTCATATTAAGACAATACCATATCGATGAAGAATTTAATGGACTATAATATCATGTAGTTTTCCTTCTGATTGAAATAGCCTTACAGTGCTTAAATGCCGATATTTTAAATATTCTTCCCGTTAAGTACCTATATTTTATAGATTCAAAAAAATTACGCATACTTTCTTATTAATATTAATAAAAAGTCGCTCAATATAGAAGTTAAACGAATTTAATAACCAACTAAAGGAGAAAAGGGCTAAAATATTTTTTTTATGTAATTTTTAAATATTTTTAAACTAAAGAACAACAGCATAGGTGTATTTCAGAAGAAATATTATCTTATATACAAAGTGTAAAAGGTAATATGCAAGTATAGCATACAATTATTACTGATAATTATACGTAAGGATTTGATATTGCTGTATAATTTAATATAAATCATATGTTCCCAAGGAAACTGCATACCCTTTTTATTTAAATTAATTTTAAAATATTTAAATTTAAGTTTATTTAATAGTTGTAAAATTGATTTTAACAATAATAATAACGAGTCGTATGCTGCCCGGACAAGATTTTTAATTGTTTTTTCTAAATTTTTAATTTTGCCGCATACCAGGGGAAGTTCAAAAGAATTTCCTAACTCTTCAGTAATTAATATGGTGTAAACTACAAAATTTCTGAATACCTCAAAGCTTTTATTCCACATTTTATTGCTTATTGCTCAATTACCAGATTAACTATTCCGAGAATGCTGTTTCAGAGGAATCATCAAACAGTTTATTAAGATCGTTTATTATCAAGTAAAATACTCCAGTTGATTTGCAAAAATTAGTATTCCGGTATAAGGGCCGAGAAAGATATGGGAAGATAACATGCAATCTCTCATCTATCACATTTCTAATTGGCTACAGCTCGGTGTCCGACCACCTCAGTACTATCGGATCTCGTCCTGTCCCCCGGCACTTTATTATATCTCCGTCGCAATCTTCAGATCTCTATCTCCTTCAATTTTATGTTCTAAGTACTTGGAAAAAAATTACCACCTTGGAGTAAAGTCAAAAATTTAATTTTAAATGAATCTAAGATAGTATTAGTCCTACGATAAAATAAGAAATAAAAACATCAATTAAACCAGAATATTATAAGGATCACTTGTAGCTGGGTGGCCAGCATAACAGCCTCCTATGCGAAAGATCACGGGTTCAAACCCGTAGGTTGTCCTAGGATTTTTTAATGGCAGTAAAAATCCATAGTTATGCCGTCCTTCGGAGGAGACGTTAAAAGGTGGTCCGAGTCTGTGCGATGTCAGGTACGCGTTAAAGATACCTATCCTAATAAAACCTGGTTAGGTAAAATTTAGGACTCCCAGTGTAGCATCGTCCGATTAGCCGATTAGTAGCATAAAGTGACGTTAAATAAATAAACAAACAAACAAAGCAAGATATTATATATATATAATCTTAAATAGTAATTGGAGGCTGTTATACTACTTTTTATTTATTCCTCCAGACATAATGCTTCTTCGTTTAATTACCTACATATCCTAAAGATAAAAAATTGTTTTGCAGCCGAAACCTTAACCGTTCTTTAATTGAACTTTTGAAGTAACGGTAATCCATATGAAATTAATGGACCAATATTTTTAATTCGGCCCAAAAATACATGCGCATCCAACAATTGAACGTTGATTTCCAAAAGGTACTATATCCATTTTAGGAAATTTTACAGGAAGCGCGAAAATCTCTCATTAGTATATTATTAAATCTGCTAATTTGGATCTTTTTGCATTAAAATTTAGAATTATTTTTTTACTATAATAATAACATCATATTAAAGTTATAAAATGATTTTTTTTAGAATGATTTCGAACGAAAATGAATGCATAATTAGTACATTAAGAAAATGACCGTATTTCTAAATCGCGTTTTTTAAGGACTTGAGAGTTCATTAGATAACATCAAATAGAATATTTAGATAAAACTAAACGATAAGAATAAAAATATGTAAAAAAAATCAATTTCATAAAAAATGTTCTTTAGTACCTTTTGGAAATCAACGTCTCAATTGTCTACTCAACCTAACCTATACCTTGATAACGATTAGTTTTAAAATGGCAATAGATTAAAAATGATTTAATTCAATAAATCAGTTATTTTTGATATTTGAGAAAACATTTATTGCAGTTTTTTAATCAAGAAACGGAGACTATTTGTAAAAAAAAAAAAAAAAAAAAAAAAAAAAAATTAACCCATAAATACGACTATTATTTTTTAAGATGAAATAAAAATTGAATTTTGTTTTAGGATCAGGACGCAGCTACAAATAAAAAAAAAAAAAAAATTGAAACATTTAATTCAATAAATCAGTTATTTTTGATATTTGAGAAAACATTTATTGCAGTTTTTAATCAAGAAACGGAGACTATTTGTAAAAAAAAAACAAAAAAAAAGTTAACCCATAAATACGACTATTATTTTTTAAGATGAAATAAAAATTGAATTTTGTTTTAGGATCAGGACGCAGCTCCAAATAAAAAAAAAAATAAAAAAAAAAAATTGAAACATTGACTATATATACTCTAGTAACTTCGTTATTTTGGAAGATATGGAGGAACACCCGAAAAGGACTAATTTACTATTTCAAAGGATATGCCCGATTTTCATATTTTAAGGACTGTTTTAATTTTTGTTTTTTTCATTCTAAGTTAAAGTCGCCATTCTCGTTGAAAGGATTTGTAACAATTGACATTTATTGTAACCAGGATACGGAAGAGAACCTCCAAATTAGATCAGTTGCAATTCCTATAAAACTCGTTTATTATTGAAGATAGAGAAAAATCGGAAAGATTTTCGAGATTAAGCCACTGTGATGGACAAAGAAAAAATAAAATATTCTTATATGGTTAACCCTCAACTTTCAAGAGATGCGATTCCCGGGTTATCATTGATGATATAAAAAAAAAAATGTAAGTTATTCTGGGATTAGGAAATTTTACTTTCATTATTCGAATGCAAATGGAAGGAAAAGAAAAGGAAATAGTAGATAAATCTAACATAAATGCTTGTCCACTGAAAATCTAGTACTTTCCGAACTATAACAAATTCTCTATGCTATGTTGACAACATTACTTACAAATCTTGATATGTCAATCAGTTAGCGTACAGATTTCTTCTACAAACGTTTTAACGACAACTTATACGGACATAATAATAAATTAATACAAATCATGGGCACTACCGAAATGCAATACAATGTCTGTAGAAGATTAAAAAAAAGTTAGATCAGAGACCTCTTGACATGAATAGGAAATATGAATCAAGCAATGAACAGATGCCGCTGGGTATTTCTCTATCCAATATGCCTACCACACCACAAGATGTGGTGACCGGAAGATCTATTTTACACCATGCATTTTGCACCCTTTTACGATTTTCTCAAAAACGGCTCTAACGATTTTGACTAAACTCTCAATATCGATGTAAAATTTGATGGACTTTAATATCATGTAGGTTTCATTCTGATTGAAATAGTATGACAGGGTTTAAATGCCGATATTTTAAATTTTGTTCCTCTAAAGTAATTTTAATTTTGTAGATTAAATCCCACCAGAGAAAATTACCTTTACTCTTTGTCGTAAACCTATGACATCCTGCCCTACAGTGTCCTTTAATAATATTCCGCTTGTTCCAATTGAACAGATCCGCTACCTTGGAGTTCTACTTGACAAACGTATAACATGGAATCCCCACACAAAACTGAAACGACAAGAAACTGCCCGTCGCTTTCGCTTACTTACTGAAAAGATGCTCCAATCTTCCACTTATCTACAAAAGGCTCATCTATATCACCATCAAAGGCCTACCAGGACTTACGGAATTGAGCTTTGGGGCTCTACGAAACCATCCAATTCTTCCCGTATTCAATCCTTACAATCCAAAATCCTTCGGAAAATCCTCAATGCTCCTTACTTTGTCACAAATAAACTCATCCATAAAGACCTTAACATCCCATATGTTGCTGATTTGGCCCGAACCAGGTATCAATCCTTCCATGACAAACTCCACTCCCACTCTAATCCTCTAGTTTCAATCCTTTCTTCCTCTTCAATTCCTGAATATCCTCCGAGGCGTCTGAAAAGAAGACAGCCTCGAGACCTTTTAGTTTAGTTACCTAGTAGAGTGATGCCAATGGGAATTTTCTCTTCATGTATTTTTATGTATTTACTTGTTGTATTACAAAATGCAGTTGTAAATTTCAATAAAAATATTTAAAAAAAAAAAAAAATGGAACATCGACTTATTAGCATTGATAAATAACGTTTAAATATGTAGGTTTGGAGAATTTGACAAACAACTAAGGAGAAAAGTGCAAACATGTTTTTTTAAGCAATTTTTGTGTTTAGAACACAAGAATAGTAAAATAGATGAATTATATACCCTTAGATAGCTAAAGATTTTAGAAAAAATATTATCTAATACACGGAATTTTAAATTAATTAACGGAATTAATGGAGAGTGATGAAAAGCCGACAAAACTAGCTGATTGTTGTAGATAAAAATATAATAGATTATTTAATAAAACACGTGTTTTTCCGTTGAAAATCAAAATAATTAATTCTTTAACAATTTATTTGTCCCTTTATATGTATTTAAACATTCTTAAATTTATTTTTAAAACGGAGGTAAGTGAAATTGGTGTATCGCGCCCACCAGATTTTTTAAATTGTTAATGAAGAAAGTTTTTTTAATTTTAGTTTGATATTATATTAGTAAAACTCTATTATCAACTTCTTTTTTTCGGATCTAAAGATACCGACTGACTGGTATTACTCTAGTTATTAGCCATCACAAGAATTTAAAAGCGTCTACTGCTTTCATTGTAGCAGAGATTTTATTAATCCTTAAGCGTTATACTACGAGGAAATTGAAAAATACCTGGAACATTGAGGGAGAAGCGGAGACCACAAGACACCGCGGTCAAATGAAACGGAGGAGCAATAAGAAACAATTTAGCGGCAAAGAAAGGACAAGAGCCGCGGTAGATTGGTAGCTAAAAACCTGGGCAGCGCTTGTCCTAATTGCTTTAGCTCCTGTACGCCCATCAAAGGCTCGTCCTCCCTGCAATAGGCTACCTCAAATAAGAAGGATTACACCACAAGCGTGAAATCGATGAGTTAAGCTTCGGTTCTTACATTTTATTTTTTGAAAAAACAATTTTTCTTCAAAAAGGAAATGTGTTTGAGTACTTCGTTTTCTATTGGAAGGCAGAGCTAATAGCATTCTTCTCAATGGCGGACGCGCGGGAGGAAAAGGAGATTGCTGCCCCTCCAAAAAAACAGGCCAGGTAACAAAAATTTAATGGCTAATTAAAATCTCTACTATATATAACTCGTAATTTACTGAGTTAAATATTATTGTCTTAAGACACCAACTTAGCTATTTCTATTAAAATTGCATGAATTATAAATTGGAGAAGGTTGATTAAAATTTATTTTGAGCTAGTGACTCGGCCCTTTTTCGGCACGAATCAATTTAAATGTGATGTTCGACACGACTTTCACTTACCTCCGTTATTAAAATCAATTTAAGAATTATTAAAAACAAATAAAGAATTGTTCACGAATTAATTAAATTCAATTCAATAGAAACAAGTGCTTTATTAAATACTCTATTATATTTTTATGTTCAAAAATCATTAGCTATTCAACGATATATTATACATCTATATTACTATTCTTATATTCTTGAACAAAATATTTGAAATGCACTTTTCTCCTTTAGTTGTTTATCAAATTCACCCAACTTGTATGTTCAGCAATGCTAACAAGATAATGTGCCTCATTTTTCATAATTTACAAAATTAAAGGTAATTCATGGGAAGAAAACTTAAAATATCGGTATTTAAGCCTTGTCAGACTATTTCAATAAGAATGAAACCTACATGATATTAAAGCCCATCAAATTTAACATCGATATAATGAATTTAAGTAAAATCGTTAGTGCCGTTTTTGAGAATCTCGTAGAAAGGTCCAAAATGTATGGTATAAAGTGGTTCTTCTGGTTACCTTATTTTGATTAAAACGTTCCTGTAACATCTCGGGCGAATAGTAGTATTAAATATGAAATTTAAGTTTCGTATGACTTTTGGTTTTTGCGCTAGACCATTTACTCTTTTTTTTTTTTTTTTTTTAAACATAATTTATTGAAATTTACAACTGTACTCAAAAAAATACATCAAGTAAATATGATATTAGAAAAATGACATGGAAGAGACTTGTAGAAGAACTACCCAATGGTAGCACTCCTGCCATTTATTCTTAAACGCGTATTTCCGGTCAAAAGTCGAATTCTAAAATTTTGTCGATAGCAATATTTTCCCTTAATATATATTTCATACATAGGTAAGTGAAAGTAAAAAGTACTGTTTGACCAATTAATCACTTTTGGATTATAAGTTCATTGTAACGAAATGTGCAATTAGCAAGAAAATATAATGTTTAGTTGATAACTATTCATTATTATATTTAATCATCAACAGAAATTATAAACATAAATTGGTTCAGTTTATTTATTTGTTAAGTTTAACGGTTACAATTTTATTCGCCTTATTAATATCAAATATTAGAGAAAATATTAAAGAAAAAATTGGAATACAACGGTGTAGTCTATCAACTTTATGTCGATTTTAAAAAGGCTTATGAATCAATAGACCGTCAGAAGCTATATAACATCATGATTGAACATGGAATACCTAGAAAGTTAGTTACTCTGAGAGATTTGAGGTGCGATCGGGTTTGAAACAGGGTGACTCCTTTTCACCTGTGTTATTTAATATAGCTTTAGAATATGTCATAGAAAAGGCGATGTGTACCGAGAAAAGTTTAAATATGGGTGACAGGATTCCGGTTTTAGGGTAGGCCGATGATTTTGTACTGCTAGGTGAAGACACGGAAACCATACAACTAAATACAAGTGTGTTAATAAAAACCGGTAAAGAAATAGGACTCGAATTAAATACCGATAAGACGAAATATATGATTAGTAGCAGAAACGGTGGCGATTCCCATTTTGTTTACAGTAGAACATTTATGTAATGATATAAAAGCAGAAATAATTAAAAGAAATATTAGTGTATGTATTTACAACTACATTTCATTTATCTTAACAACTTACGTACGATTTAGTACATAAATTTTACTAATATTTTGAGTCCCATTAAGAATAATTTAACCTGTACGGTGGCAATACTGAATTACCATAACCTCATTCATCACATTACACAAACATATGCTCATAAGTTTATAAAGTTAAGGTCATAGTATTGATTCAGATCAAAACAAATGGTCCACCTTAAAAGGACAAATCGTTAAAGCCCAGATCCACAGCCTGTATAAGCCTCGATCTCAAAATACACTTCTCCCAGATCTCATTGTAATTTATACAGAGGGGGGATAAAATTATTACAAAAAATAAAAAAATAATCACAGTTCAATGAATTTTACTCTTCACCACATATCCTATCTGCCAGTCTGATTTAAGAATATTCCATTATACATATCTATACCATTGCGATATATTTAATAAACTCAACAAAAGATTCATTAAGAAATTCCCTCTATCTACTGAGAGGGAAATTTGTTGGGGATTATTTGTATGAATATCCTATGACATAATTGTATCCAATCGTTGACCCAGAGCACTTTTGATTGGGATTTCCTCTAAAAATCTCACCTTTGTTTTCTGGATGAAGGGCTTATATGTTGTGGAGTGAGAGGAAGAACGGACAACGCTCTTATTAATAATTATAGAATTAAAATATTGCAGCAAAAAAACATAATGAATTCTTGAAATCAAATGTTTCCAGAATTAAAGATAACGCGCCTGATTACTAGTTAAACGAAATATATCGTGGGGATTTTTTACCCTTTCCTAGCCTTTTTAGGCTAAACGGAATTTTTTTTTGGTCTATTGGGAGGGGGCTAGGGATTTATAGCAGAGTTAAAAGTCCCTCTCCTCCCCCCGAACTCGTAATCAGGTAGCTCGGCAACGTGCGTTAACCTACTAGGATATCCTTTCCCATCACGACCTTCATATCCCTTTTCTGCTTGACCTAACAAGATCAAAATTTCTTATGAATCTCTCCAATCATTGAAATTCTCTAGAGCAGTTATCCACTGATTTTATGAACGACGAAACGGTAGCGTCCAATAAATATCATGTAACATAACATTCTATAAGTGGAGTTCGGATGTAGCCCGATTCCTTACGCATGTTAAAAATTATTGCTACTCAGTATCGACCACTCATCCACAACTGCCTCAGTAACGAGGATGTGGGGAGAGGAGCTGGGATCTCTACAACCCCTTCGAACGGATGTAATTTATGGAAGTTTAATTTGATTGGAATTAATTATATGAACTACGATTATATTAATTGTATATATTTTTTGTTTCGTTTATTTTATTCACACCTGTCATAGGTAGACAGCCAGGGAATCAGCAGAATTAATTATATGAATACGACATTCTGCATTTTTCATCTTCCACACGCGAGGGTATCTTCTAGTCCCAGACGATGAGCGGAAATACTCAATCAATTGATAGATTTATTTATTTGTTTATTGGTTCATTTTAATAATAGAAGATTAATAAATTAATTTACCATATACTTATACACACACACACACACACACACACACACACACACATATATATATATATATATATATATATATATATATATATATATATATATATATATATATATAATATATGTGTGTGTGTATGTATGTATGTATCAAATGTATTTTTGAATATGCTTTACGCACTTTAAATAAATTGTTTGGTTTTATAAAAAAGAATTTATGATCTATATAGGAATTGATATCAGTAGTACATAAATAACCAAATATGGTAAGTCATTAGTGATGATTAAGACGATATGTAGTATACTACTAATGCTGTTTCATTTTTATTGTTTCTTTTACAATATTGAATGAAGCTTATTTTCAGTTAATTTGTTTACATTGGCTGAAAATAAGACATTTTCTTATTAAGCGGTATAATGCTTCATATTTTAAGGTTTTTTTGTTTTGTTTTTTATATGGTGTGTGATAACAACAGACATTTAGATTAGGAATTGAGCGACAAGGAAAAATAAAAAAAATTGATCAAAGAGTCTTATAACATTTTTTTTTGTTAATTTATAAATCATAATAATTCCTGATCATATTAATGTATTGAAATTAATTTAGTAATTAGTCCGGGTGGCGGTTTGTGAATGAAACAATTGAGAAGTTTCAACAGTTTATTTTTTGCCAACGTTTCGACCCCGATTGTGGGTCATCATCAGGGCGTGATGTACGTGAATGGAAACGTTGGCAAAAAAAAAACTGTTGAAACTACTCAATTGTTTCATTCACCGACCGCCACCCGCACTAATTCTTTTAGCAATTCTCAACGGTCAACTAATTATATCCACTATGAAATTAATTAAGACTGATTTGACTAATAAAAGTGAGATATATATTTTTTCTTTTAAGTCCGTAAATGTCATTGTTTCTAGTAAAAAACTATACTGATTTAAGGAGATGTATACAAAATCACGCTTTTTCGGACATTTTTTTTTCTTTTTACGATTTCTTTAATACGAAATGCAATCAATAATCAATGTGCAGTACATTCTTATTTACTTATTGCAGAACCCCAATCAATATCCGTTAATGGTCGTCCAGAACCATTCTTCTTTTCCTTATCTCTACTGCTAAATTTTTTAAACCTACATCGCGCAGTGCGCTGGCCAAGGAGACCTTCCCTTTCATATTCAATATTGCCATGCTGTTTCCTCTCTGGTAAAATTTTTTTTCAGTAGTGCCTTAAGATTACTAGAATTTCTTAGGAGACTCTCATGTTTATTCTTTTAAACAAATTAAACTGAGGCCTTTTTCAAACCAGTTGGAAGGGATAGCAGAAGCTTTGAGAATACTCTAAAGGGATCAATTATTTTATTATTATTATTTATTTTTATTTTTTATAAAATTCTTAGTATTTATTAAAACATTACATAAATCATAATAATTATAATAATAATTTATTAATTTGTCTTTAGGGCAATCCAAATAAAAATGGAGCTGGCTAGCACAGCAAATCAACAAATAAGCATAACAGTGTTGCTATTTTTATATTAACTGTTACCAAAGATATATATAAAAACAAAATGAATTTAAATATATCAATATATATATATATATATATAATATTATATATATATAAAATATATATATATATATATATATTACAATGACATATTTTCGAACATTTTCATTATTTAATTAACATGTTCAATATTTCCGAGTATTTTCATTATTTCATTAACGTATTCAATATTTCCGAATCTCACGTCTTAACTTTTCAACGTTCAAGCAACTGTATTCCCTCCGTCACCTACGAGCATTCCCTTATGAAACCCGAAAACTCCTCGTCACCTGTATAATATTTTCCCATTTCAACCACTGCTGTACAGTATAAGGTGGTGTGTCTGCGGATCTCGAGGTAAAAATAAAACGCTTCATTAATTGCTTTGTTCAATTCATCTTTGGGGTGTCTAGGTACACCTCCGTATCCCAATTTTATGTTCAGTTGACGTGGCTTAACCCTTCCAATCGAAGCAAGTATTTCCTTGCGTCATTTCTTTACCAAGTTATTTAATTCCCATCATACATTTTTTACCTCCTACAATTCAAATCCTCTGTCCATCTCTGTTGTACCGGCCTTCAGATTTTACAGTACGGCCCACCGAACGTCACATTTCGACAGATCCTTTCTCATTCGATCCTCAATCTTATGGAATTCTATCCCTCCTTCTATCCGTCACTCCAACTCTCTTTCAACCTTCAAACCCGCATATTTAATCACTTAATGAATATCCAGGCTCAATAGAGTTGTAAATAAGATTTTATTTACTGTTCAAGTCCTCATTTAAATATGCCTAGTATATATAAGTATAGTAGTATATATAAGTATAACTTATAACCTATATAAGTAATTATTAACTTGTTTATATGTATTTAATTTATTCTAAGACTCCTTTTTTTACATTCTGTTTATTTTATTATAAAGGGACATGTCGCAGGATAATAAAGAATTTATGTATTTAAATATTCACAGTCCTTTGAAATCTTGAATTTGATAAAACGGTAATTTTTATACACCCCAATATGTCAAAAAATTAAATAAGAGTTATTGACAAAGAAATATTTCAGAACAATTACCTGGGATAATTGTGAAAAAATAACCCGATCCTGTCCAATATAGAGGATTCTATAAATATAATTAATGGGTTGGCCTAGATATGAACTACATCCGGAGGAGCGGGAGCCGTCCAGGTAGGCTATCGGGCTTAGGAGCGGCTATCGATGCTATAAATATGTGGCCGGGATGTGGAGTAGCATTCCTCGGGGGTATCTGGTGTCGCCTGCCTTGTCCATTCCCCCGGGATCTGGGAACAAGGGAACACTCTAGGGATGAGGCAGATACCGCCTCCTACACACAACCGCTATTACTAGCCTCTTCTTCTGTTTGCTCCTTTACACATATCCTCCGCTCCTATCTCTAGGGACAACTAATGGACTGAGCTTTATGGAGGACTGGTCAATCGGGGTGCCGCTCCAACCTCGTGGTTTACCGGTGTACTGGCTCAGATAGCCATCGGCTTCCAGAGGGTCATTGTTCCCGCTCAACAAGAATGGATCATACTATAGTTCACGGGGTAGAGCACATCCCTTCCAATTTCGATTGTATCTTATATTGATTTTTAAATTTCTACAACAAAACTATGAACACGAAAAAAATTCAATTCAGGCAGTCATAGGGATCATGCCGATAGAACTGAATTTTTTTTTGAATTCCCGATTTGCGTTGGGATTTTGTTGGAAAGAAGAGTACGTTCTTTAAAGTAGATTATGTTGATAATGCATGTTTTTTTAAAATTATTGTTTCATTTAATCGTAAAATATCATGACCCTGTAGAGATATATCATCTTGAAGTATGTCACCGTAATCTGAATGTGACTGTAGACTATGTGTGTAAGTTGGTGATAAACATAGCGCATTTTTTTAATGGACCTGCCGTTTGTATCAAGGAAATTCAGACATTTAAGAATAAGCTTTATAGGTGTTTCACAGAGATAACCTCAGTTTCTCTCCCAAGTAAACAAAAAACATATTTTTTAATCAGTAAGGAGATATACATTGTGATTAATTGAAATCTATATTATTAAAATGAATTTAATTTTCAAATTTCATGTTTCTATGCTTATATGATCAACATATTCTTTTCGATTTCGCTTAACTACGATTTAAATATTGACATTAAGTTCATCGTGATTTTAGTTCGTATGTTTAAATGTTTTCATACAAAGTAATGTCTTAATGATATTTGCAAATATTTTATAGTCCAGATAATTATGATATCCATTATATTTACTTATATATACAGCAAAAGGTAAGTTCTAAGACATAGTTTACCTACCATGTCTTTATTCGTTCATTTACAACTGATTTTAATTAAATTAAATACTGAAATAAAATATTATAAACATCGATATTTTTGTGCCGATGTTACACCGGTATCGATAACGTTCACGGAAATTGAAATCTTTATCCTATATCTAATAGACAGGCACATACAGAGCGCATGCGCCAGTCTAGAGCATGTTGGTGACGTTACTATGTTTACGAATTCAAAGCTTCCAAACCCCTGCCAAAAATTGCATGACGCGCCTAAATACTTAAGTTTTCACTTCAAAAATTCATTCTTTAATTATTAATGTATTCACTCCTCTCAAGAAGTTCAAAGTTAAAACTTAAACTGACATTGAACGCTTACTCATACCTACTGAAATCCATCGCCACAACCAAAAAGTCACACATAAAATTCGAAGTTTTTAATACAAAACTTTCAGAACCATAAGAAATTCTCTATGCTTTGTTGGCAAAGTTACTCTACATACACATCTTAACACGTCCACGCCGGGACGAATATCTACGTTTTTCTGCGTTAGGCGGGACTGTGTTAGTTGCTTACACGTCGTGGGCCGGGACCACACTGTGGCAAGTTCCAACAGTTCTAATGCGAGATCTCAACAGTTCCAGGCTTCCAACGCACTAAATGCGAGATAGTAACAGTTTTTACATGGTGTTTTCTCGAGCGCACATTTCTTGCATTAAGTGTAAAGGTACGTAAAAATATCAACATTTTATAAAATTAAATAATTTAATATTAAAAAAGAGTTATCAAATGGAATTAATCGTAAGAGTCCTTTGAAGGTTATAAAATATAAAATAAACCCTGATACCTGTTAATTCCTACAACATATAATTAACAACTTATTTTCTGAAAACACGTGACTCGTCTGTGATGCACGTCGCCCCACGGGATACTTAAGCGTGGGCCCCAAGTGGGTCACTCCGCCCCACGGAATAGTCAAGTGAACGTGAACGTGTTAATATGTCAACAGTCAGCGTACAGATTTCGTCTACAAACGTTTTAACGACAACTAACAACTACATTTTAACACATTAATACAAAACATGGCCACTACCGAAATGCCCTACAGTATCCGTAGAAGGCTAAAAAGAAGTTGGATCAGAGACCTCTAGACATGAATAGGAAATATGAATCAAGCCAAGAACAGATGCAGCCCAAAATCGAGCTTTCAAACCAAATTTTTAAATGGAGAAAAAAATCCTGGGTTATAATGAAGATGACGTAAAATGGTGGTCCCGAGCTTGTAAGTCAAGTACTTGTTAAAATTTAGGACTCCCTCTGAAGCCATATCCACATAAAGTAACTTAGTTTTAACAAATAAATAAACAATAGATAGCCCGAATATTCAAAGAAAACTATGAAATAGGCTCAGATAATAATTCATAAAGTTGTCAAATGGGGCTAAAGAGGCAAACATTTTAATTTTAACTGCAGAACGTGTTCTGACCAAGCCTAAATATTGCCTCTCGAGTTGATGGTGGACTTTTTATTGAGTACGACAGCGGGAAGTTGGAGATCGAAACATATCACTCAACTATATTGCAATATTTTGTTGATTGAGAAAATTAAGCCCCTATAAAGTACCTGGGTTAATACTTCAGATAGTAAATATATTTAGCATTGGGAATAACTTCCTAGTAGACAGACAGTTCCACCAGATATTTTTCACTGCGAATTCGGAAAGTTATCTTAATAAAATTAATTAATAACAATTGACTAATCTTCACTGATGACTTTTTTAAGGAAGATATTTTACTAAACATAATTAGAGATTAAAATACAAGTAGCTCCTACAGCAAGTCCTTGGATGCTTGTATTGTCTGTTGGTTACAACCACGACTTCCTACACTACAGGATAATGTTACACCACCAATAAATAGCGACTTTGTTTGAGGAGTAATCTCTGGAGGATCTGCAGTTGCGGTACATCAGCTCGTCCTCAACTATCGAAGGATTCCGTTAGTGGCTGCCTGGAGCGCGGACCTATATCTGATTAGATAAGCTACTCCAGGTGTTGGGGCCTCTGTTCACCTTTAATGAGACCTATTCATTATTACTAAGTGTGAACTGGCACGCGAGCTTACTAACTTTTAATTGTGTACTTCCGAACAATAGTACTCCTATAGCTGGGCTTCGTGAGGAGCACCGTATGTCCCTATCACAAGCCCTCTCCCTTTATCCAAGGCACACCTGAATATCTCCCAATAATACTAATTGGACGCTTGTATTTTTTACGTGAATTTGACCGATTGGTGGAATGAATTAGAAGAAGTTCCAGTTTCCATACTCTATATTGTTTTAGTCTCCATTGGTCCATTCGTACATTTATCCTGTAAAATTTTATTTCGGCCTCAAGTCTCTCATCCCCCCCGTAAATCTTCTGGTAGGGTAGATTTACCTGTAGCTTTCCTGAGTTTTCATTGGCCCATAGACTCTCCTCAGGACCCTTATCTCTATTTTTTTAATTTCGATTTTTTTCATATCAGCCTTATGATAGTCATTTAGGTGAGTTTTTTTTTTCGTTAATTGGTTGGTTCGAGCGTTTGTCTAGTATGTGTTAAAGTACTCGGAAACATTGGTGAGTTACTTATCATTTCAGACTTGTCTGTGTGTGTGACTTCAAAGCTTGATTAATTTGGAGTACTAAAATTGTAAGCAGTCCATCAACTCTTATTCCATTTCCATCCATTTTATTAAATACTATATATATATATATATATATATATATATATTTTTTTTTTTTTTTTTTTTTTTTTTTTTTTTGTTTTTTTTATTTTTTTGTATATGATGTATATATATATATATTTTTTATATATTATATATATATATATATATATATATATATATATATATTATATTATATATTTAGTTTTCTTCTCATGTTAACATACATTTATTTTCTGGTTTGTACATTTTTATTAGAATTAAGCTTTATAGTTATTTCATTTGTTCATGTTATTAGTTTAATTCTTTTATGTTTTTCAATTATTTTACTCTAGGACTCTAGTCTTAAGTCCACCTTTTTATTTCCTGCTATATCATTCTGAAGGGACTTGTCCCAGAATAAGTAAAGAATTATTATTATTATTATAAATCATAAAGCAATTTTATAGCCGGGGAAAAAAAAAATTCGCTACTGGAGTTTCTCATAATTAGACCAATCATTATCCAATACTAACAGTCATACATAACGTTCATAAATTTGAAATCGTAAATTTGCCATAACAATTAAAGTTCCCGACCCTTATGACATAAATCTGTTTATCTTTATAAAGTGGAGTGAAATAAATCTGCTACCTCCTAAAAGAGATTAGTGGGCTGGGGTGTCACATTTAAAATTCAAAACGTATACGCTGAGTCATATTGCAGTGTGGGCAGATCCACAATGTGAGCATGCTAAACTAACGTTTTCTGGTTTTCATATTAAAGATAGCATGTCTACGTTTGTTCGAAATAAGGAATTGATCTATCACTTCAGAACAACACTACTGGACTCGAAAAGTTGTTACATTTACTCCGATTTTCTGCATTCAAAGTTTTGCAATTTTACTGGTAAGATTATACAAACAACTATAACATCACCTAGACTAAGAAACAACCGCATAATCTACACCATTCTACTTAGATCTATCTAGATTAATTAGCAGTTTTAGTTCAGAAAAAAGTTTAACCTTCCCATATATAATATACAAACCCAAATTATACATAATTGCTAATCCATCTTGGAATATAGATCGATGTGGCTATCCTTTGATGGCCCATGTCGCGGGTTCAAATCAGGCAGATGGTTCGAGGATTTTACGTTCACATATCTTTACACAGAATATACAATAAGGGAGATATTGAATACTGCGATCGTGAAAATGTTTGAATCTGAGTTTTCACTAAAAATGCACGTTTTAGGGCCCCCTGATTCCAATTGACCAAGTCCCGCAAAAGCTTTCTGTGTTTGTCTGTAATAAGTCCAGCATAAAAATGGTAAGAATGAAATTTCACATTTTAGGGACATATATGACTGTGATGTTACAGCAAATCTTTCAAGAAAATTTACTGGAACGACATCGATTGAACTCCAAAAAGCCGATATTTTAAAATTTCTTCCACTGAAGTACCTTAATCTTGTAAATAAAAAAATAAAAACTATCTATATCATCTTGTTAGTATTGATAAATAAGGGGATACATATATAAGTTGAAGGAATTCGATATCTAACTCAAGGAGGGAGGAGCAAAGTATTTTTTAATGCAAATTATCTGTTTTAGAACATAAGAACAGAAATACATATGCACGGCTGGATTTAAATATAAAATTGTAAAAGTTAATGGAGGTTGATAAAAAACTGATAAAAATAACTGATTGTTGTATATAATAATGTAATGGATTATACAAGAAAACACGCATTTATATTGAAACTTAAGGTAATTAATTCTTTAACCTATTTCCACATCTAGCTGTATTTAAAAATTCTCAAATCGATTTTAACAACGCGGGTAAGAGAAATTCGAGTGTTGCACGCACCAGATTTGTTTACTGGTAAGATTGTAGAAACAACTACAACGCCACCTGGATTGTTTTCTTCAGTTAATTTTATTTTATGTCCCTTTATGGTTCTCTGGCTATCGGACGATGCTACAGCGGGAGTCCTAAATTTTGAATATCCAGGTTTAATTAGGATAGGGATCTTTAACGAGTACCTGACATCGCACAGGTTCGGGACCACCTTTAAACGTCCACTCCGAAAGACGGCATTACTAAGCATTATTTACTCCCATTAAAAAACCTTCCTGCAACACTATCTGGACTACAGATCACTACTAAACAAAAAAGTACTTAGATCTAACTAAATTTATTAGAAATTTGAGGTTCAGAAAAACGTTTACATTGTTATACATAACATAAATAATAAGACTAGCATAACAGCCATCTAGGCCCAATGTTTTGGATTATTATCCTAAAACAATTTGAATGTACTGCACGATCTTTGGTTATACCGACCTTGCAATGATGCTGTACGAATTCAGGTACGCTTCAAGGAACCCTTTCCGAATTAGACCAGGATGGACGATATTTCGGAGGATGTGTTTTAGATATTTGCTACATTTCATGGTTTTCAAGTTTGTTCTATGTGTATCCAGATTACAACGTTGTCACAATATATTTTTGTGTTAAAATAATAATAAATAATTGTTTCCTGATGAAAAGAAAGCTGATAAACTAATCTTACTTTTTCCATGATGAATATAAGACGTAACTACTATGAGATCCGTTACTAAAACTGTGGATACTAAACTGCTTTGATGTCCTATAATTATAAGCAATTATTAGGATGATTTGTAATTAATCGATTATCAATATTCCTTCAACCATTATTTTTACCATGCAAATCTAATGACAATAACGATTTATAGCCTAAATTAAAAGATTTTTTAATTCTATAAAGACTAAACAAAATATAAAACGTCTATATACCTTCTTCATTGCTTTTTATGGCATTACCGTTGGAAGTCTATTAAAGATGAGTAATAAGAAAATAGCTGAAATTCTAATAGGTCATTCCAAACCTGAAAATATCGCAGATGGAACAGAGATGGAAAAAGTATTTACACATCGTGTTTTTATAAATAAATGAGTTCAAGGAAACAAAAAACTTCGATTTCCTTTGCAAAAATGAAAAGTAAATTTATTAAAAACTGTCAAAAACCTCTTGTAAAAAATTAACAACACTTCATAATGAAAAAAAAATTAAAACAATAAAAGTGCTTGGAAAAAAGTATTTACAAACTTGGTCTACTATGACTCACAAACTCTGTTTACTTTATCATTAATACTCCTGTGTCCATAGGTTTGTTTACTAACTTATCTCTAATCGTTTACTACTAGTATTCTCTAGTCTTTCAATCAGTTTCCTTCAGGCAATAGAAAATTGTCATGCCAAAGACAAGTGAACTGTGTACCGCGACTCGCCAAATTTTTTTTTTTTTACTGAAGAATCGGCATAAAACATATCGCCAAATTTCCGATTTCTCAGGTTGAATTTTTCTACAATGAGATACGTCATAAATAGGTATGAGGTACGTGGTTCAACCTAAAACAGTGATCGTAAAGGTGTCCGAAAAAGTTAACTCCCAGGCTAAAGAGAAAATAAGAAAAGAAGCTCTAAAAATCTCGTGATAAGTTCTCGGGAGCTGGCTGTCATGGTACAATCAACGCCCGGAGTCCAGGTTACTAGCAGAACAATTAGATATGCCCAGAATTCGGAGGGCTCCATGGTAGAGTTGGGAGATAGAAGCAATACATCAGTGAAACGAATCACAAAAAGCGTCTTGCTTTTGCTATGGAGTGCGCACAGAAACCCTCAAGCTTTTGAGAAAATGTCGTCTTTTCTGACGAAAGTAAATTTTTTTTTTTGGTTCAGATGGTCGAAGGACGATATGTCGACAACGTAATCGCCCTAAAGAAGAAAAAAATTTTAACGACTGTAAAGCATGGAGGAGGGCATGTTATGGTTTGGGTGCGTGTTTCCTACCATGGCGTGGGAAATATTCTTGTGAGCATCAATGATTTTAAATGCTGAAGGCTATGTGAACATTTTGCGCCGTAATTTGCGTTAGTGTCGAAAAAATGGGAATCCAGGATCAGTACTATTCATATCAGTACTCCAGTTGGACAGTGATCCAAAACATACTGTGAGGAGAACAAAGGAGTGGTTAATATTTAATATTCCAAGACAGCTCCAACTCCTTCCTCAGTTACTAGATATAAATATAATTGAAAATTTATGGCACCCCTTGACCAAAATAGAAAAAAACCATATCACTTGTGTACATCACCTTAAACAACTTCTTGTTCAAGAATGGGAACAAATAAACCTAGATTTAATTAAAAACCTATACATTCAATGCCTAGACGTCTAAAGCCAATTATTGACGCAAACGGCCTATTTACAAAATATTAAATATCATAATAATCAGTTAGTTTTATCTGCTTTTCATCACTCATTATTAGCATTTACAGGCTTGTGTATAAGATAATATTTTTTCTAAGATCTTAATCTTTCCAAAGTTTTTTTATACACGTATATTACTGTTCTTATGTTCAAAAACAAAAAAAATGACTTTAAAAAATATGATTTCAGTTTTCTCCTTTAGTTGATTTATCAAATTCTCTCAACTGGCATATTTACTTGCTAATTAGCAGCGCTAACAAGATGATATGGTTATTTTTATAGAATCTACAAAATTAAATGTACTTTAGAGAAAGAAAATTTAAAATATCGGCATTGAAGCCCGTCAGACTATTTGAATCAGAATCAAACCTACACGATGTTAAAGCCCATTAAATTGTACATGGATATAGCGAGTTAATCATAATCGTTTGAGCCGTTTTTGAGAAAATCGTATAAAGGTGCAAAATGCATAGTATAAGGTAAGCTGATTTGATGAAAAAGTGTTTAACATCTAGGGCGTCTTAAATATGAAATTTCAGTTTCATAGGACTTTTCGTTTACGCGCTGGAGTTACCACACACACCACACACACACACACTACACACTTTTTCGGGACCCTAAAACCTTATTCCGTTGAAAAGTGGAATTCCAAATTTTCACGATAGCTATACTTTCCCATTTATTATATATTTATATATATATAGGTATATGCATTATATACATTTTGGATTTTCTTGATTTTTTAAATACGTTTTTTTAAAATTTGTAAGTTAGGTAAATCTGATAAAGTTTTAAATAATACTAAATGATTAGATTATATATGTCAAAGTATCAATTTCGTAAGAAACGTCCTTTAGTACATTTTCGAAATTAACTTCTTAAAGGCCATTAAAGAGAGTGTTTTTAATCCAGCAAACAAAGGCTAATCGTTTGTGAGCGTGGAAGTATAGGGCTATAAACCTACAGGAAAAGTGATGGGGGGAAAACAAATATGGCTTCTATTAATTTTATACTTGATATATACTATTTTGTTAATTTTTTGTCCTGAGAGGGTAGACTGGAAGGATCAAAGCCAGGCAGCCGCTGGGAGAACAATCCATTAACCCTGCACAATTTCTTTCCATAGCAATTTGGCTGGCTAGCGGGTCTTACACCACTCTACCACTCCAGTTTTATTGCACCATTCGCTTATAACTTTGCCTCGTTTCCTCCACTTCATTTCCTATCTTTCTTCTTACACTCCGCTGCGGTGTTCGACTCAGCTAATCGAGAGCATGACGAAGAATCCAGTAGGAACTTCCTTTCCTACAGTACTCTTCTATGTCACTCATAAATATCCATCTTAGATGCCATTCATTTGTTAATATTGTTATATTTTATTCATAACTAAGAAAGATCTAATGACGACAAACAACCTAAAAACGCTGCAAATCATTACACACTGGTTTAATTATTTTCAAATAACAATAAAATAATAATAATAATGTGTTTTATTGATTAAATTTACATACATAAATTTGCTATACATATATACATTGGACACTATGCATAGACTTTAGTACATCTACAGAATAGCGCGCCTTAACAAAATATTCTTTACAAATATTATATAAATAATAATAATAACATAAAACTAAATAAACATTTTTTTTCTTCCATTTTTCCCCTTTCTTTAAATGTTGAATTCTGATATAAGTATAAGTATATTCCCAGGTCCTTACATGATAATTATACAATGCTACCCAATTTTCACCGTTTAGATATTTCTGTATTGCTGTTTTGACAATACCGGCCCGCCAAGCCAACGCATCCTTATTTCTGATAGCACAGACCCCTACATAATGGTACATATCCTCTATGTCTTTATTATTACATAAACTACAATAATGTAGACCTTCCGCACTTGCAACATTACAATTAAGGTACAGAAGTTGTCCTCTTATTTTAATTATTTTAATTTTATTTTAATTTTAATAATTAATGAGTTCAGCTGGGTCCGCCGGCGGAGTCACATCGTCTCCATATCGATCATATAGAACTTTTATAATAAGAGTCCTATCGGCTTCGAAATTTACATACGAGTTAATGTACAAATTTGAACAAATTCGGAGCGCGAACTTGGCCACACGAAGATCGGCAAGTTGGGCTTCAGATCCCGAGAGGCGCTCTCTTATCAGGAGGAGGTTGAGACAGGTCCATCCCCACCATCTCCAAGTCGCCGTACTCAGCTAAGCCCTTTGTTTATACTTTTATTTCATTATTAATGTTCACTTTTATCAATGGCATAAACGGGTAATGACCCGGTTGTTTGTTATTATGTCAAGTTATTTTAGAATGTGGACGTTCTTTAAATTTCTATTTATTTTCTAATGTTTTATTTATCCTTGCATTAATGATCAAGTCAATTAATACATGAATCACGTAGGCATGATTTCTATATAAAAGGATGCCATATGATATGAATATCTTCTAAGTATACTTTAAACTTAATATATTTTCTTAGACTTTTTACGTGATTATGTAGTTTTTTTAATCCTATTATATTCATATACTGTTGATGTAATTATAACAATATGCTTTTAGTTATTTATAACAAATAATAATCGATAAGCTATATTTTAAACTATTTACTAATTTTAATTGCATGTTTTTTCTCTAATAATTTTAGCATTTAACTATGTTTTTTTTTTTTTTTTTTTTGTTTTGTTTTTTTAGCCTTTAGAAATGTTAGAGCAAATAATTTTATAGCTATGAATCATGCTATGATTTATGTTTTTTGACGTCTTACTATATTTTAGACCTAATATGTTTTCTTAGTCTTTTACGTGATAATATTGTGGGTTTTTTTTTTAAATATTATTTTAGTCATAACATCTTGGCATATTTATATTTATATGCCTATATATATCTTAGTTATTAATATATAAGTTGTTTTAAACTGTTTACCTAATATTGATTGCATGTTTTTCTATAATGATTTTAACGCTTAACTATCTATATATATTTTTTAAATTATAATTATTATTATTTTAATTATTTTAATGCACTTTTACTTATTTATAACAACTAATAATCGAGAAGCTATATTTTAAACTATTTACTAATTTTAATTGCATGTTTTTTTTCTCTAATAATTTTAGCATTTAACTATGTTTTTTTTCTTAGCCTATATAAATGTTTGAAGAAATAATTTTATAGATATAAATAATGTTATGATCTTTTTTCAACATCTTACTATATTTTAGACCTAATTAAATATATTTGCTTAGCATTTTAGTGATAATATTGTGTTTTTTTTTTTTTTGTTTTTTTTAATCTTATTGTAATCATAAACTCTTGATGTATTTATATACTTTTACCTATTTATATCTTAGTCATTGACCTGTGAGTTATTTTGAACTACTTACCTAATATTAATTGCATATTTTGTTCTAATAATTCTACGTTTTACCATTTATGTTTTTTAGCCTTTATCAATGTTTGAGCAAGTAATTTTATAGATATGAATAATGTTATGATCTTTTGAATTTCCTAATGGAATGGCTATATAAAAGCGGTCATTTTTTTTTTGTCTTCTTTCTTTTTGTTCGCTTTTTGTAGAGATAGAGGAGTAATTCTAAATTTTGCCACTATTGATGTTATATATTGGGTACTAAGTTGTTAAACTAGTCCTAAATAACAAAATGGAAGATATATCCGGAACTGGGAAAAATATAGATGTTGGCCAGCAAGTATGGATTCGAAGAACATGCGGGTTGCTTCAAGAGGCCTTTATTACTAATATAGAAAAGAGTGATAAGAATAACTACCGAATTGTGTCCGTTGAATGGGAGGAGAATACCGGCATTTTTTCTGGAAAAACTGTGATCGACAGTGAGCTTTTCATACGAGACCCGACAGTGATTATGGAGTCACATGAAAAAGACAATGACGGTAATCGTAGCTCAGAAAATTGTATTCAAGAGGGCTCACATAAAAATGATGAAGATTTGGATCCTAAACAGCAATGTTTAACAAAAGATAACTCTTGCCACATTTGTTCGATTTGCCATCAATCATTTAAGAGTAGTCGTGGGCTTGTAATTCATACCTCAAAGAAGCACCCGATAGAAGCCAATAGGATTAAGTTGGGAAGGATAGAAAGGAAGAATGAAGGTGAAAAGGTCGAAAGCTCAACTGAGAACAACATTGGGTTAGATGTTAAAAAGTGGGCGGACACATTTAAAGATCTGCTTAAGGCTCCTTTCAATTCTGAAAATTTTGACAAAAACATGAGGGACTTTCATTGTTTTCTAAGAGAAGCGAATAAAACTCTCCCAGGTCCAAAACATCCAGCAGTACGTTTTTACCAAATGCGTAAAACGAAAAAGCTTGCGATGGGGGGGAAGGGTGAACGAAAGGCTAGCAATCCTCAAAGATCCAACAAGGCCGCAAGGGAAAGGAGGCGTGAACAATACGAATACGACCTGGCCCAGTACAAATACTACAACTGCAGGAAGAAAGTGGTTCAGAGTGTAATGAATGAAAATCGCCCAAAGCAGTGTCCCATCGCCATTGAGAAGGTTGAGGATCATTTCAAATCACTTTTTGAGATAAAAAATGATAACGAAAAAGAAGACTACCCTTCATCACCAGGTATTCCTAACGTGCAATCAATTGATTTGAAAACAGTGCACAGGGTAATAAAAAATATATCTTTGGACACATCAGCCGGTCCAGATGGAGTTCTTATAAGAACAATTAAAAAAATAGGAATCGCACATATAATGAAGACAATAGTAGAAATAATCCTGAAATTCGGACACGTCCCCGAAATTCTCCGCTGTGGACGAACAGTTCTAATTTATAAAGGAAAAGGGGATAGCAAGGAAATATCCTCTTGGAGACCGATTACAATTTATCCCATCGTGAGGCGTATCGTTGAAAAGGTTCTCGACTTCGAGCTTCGAAAGCAAATTTCATTTCACCCAAGCCAGAGAGGTTTCATTATTGGCCAACCGGGGTGTCATGTCAATGCCAGAATAATTGATGCTATTCTCAGGGATGCAAAAAATAAACAAGAAGACGCGGCAGTCGCGTTCTTAGATGTGACTGGAGCATTTGATAACATCGGACACGGCCATATCTTGAGATCTTTGGAGTCGAGAGGAGTTTCGAGCGACTTAAGAAAAGCGATTGAGGGCCTATTGTGTAAAAACACGATAAAGATCAATCTTGGGATCAATAAAACAAACGGTATCCATGTTTTGAGAGGAGTACCTCAGGGTGGGCCACTTTCACCGGCGCTGTTTAATCTAAGTATAGAATCTCTATACACCGAGCTCTGTGATCCAAAGGTAGCTAATGAGTATGGATACAAATTACTTCCAAACCACGACTCTGTTTTACTCACAGGTTTTGCGGATGATCAAGCCGTGACCTGTCACAATGTGGAATCTGGAGAGAGAGCCATCAACTGCGTCCGTAGAATACTTGGAGAGATAGGATTATCTGTTAATGCAAACAAAAGCACAGGTATAATCTTGAAAAATGGAAAGTTGGTTGGGTCAAAGTTTTGTTTGGATACGGGAGAGGAAATCCATTCTATTCAAGATAAAGATTTCATCAAATACCTGGGTTGTAGATTTTCGGGGGAATTAGAATTTGATGAGGAATCCGTCGGTAGGCTGAATCGAGATATGGAAAAGCTTGTAAATTCTAATCTCCTAAAGCCTGACCAAAAAATAAACATTGTAAATAGATATGTTTTTCCTTCCGTGATATACCCGCTGCAGACTGCACCACTAACAAAACTGCGCCCATCTTTGTTAGAGGCAATCGACGTCATAATTCGAAGATGTATAAAGGCTATCATAGGATTGCCAGCCAACTCCTGCTCTTCTATGCTGTACTCGCCGCGACGATATAGGGGTCTTGGGCTTCTGCGTTGTCAATGGGAAGCTCCTCTTCAGCATTGGGCGATTTCTCAAAGATTGGCCGGAGTAACAGACGCCCTGTTTCAAAATATCTTCAACTTAACGGAGGAGATCCGCGAGTGCACCGAACTACTGCGAATTGAGGGAAATGCTATAGAGGCCCCTCTCACGGTAAAGAGAGTGAGGCAGTTCTTGAGGGAAAAGTCTTTTGAGGGGTGGAGCCAGTGCAAGTGGCAGGGTGTAGGCGTGGTACATTTTAAAGCCAACCCGAGCGTAAACAGGTTTATGTTCGATCGACAAATGTTAACAGGATCAGAGTGGACAAACGCACTCAAATTGAACATAAACTACGCACCACTTCGTGGAGTCCCTGGATCGAGATGCCAGGGTAACGAGGCTGTTGGACCCCTCTGCCGCAGATGCGGTCGAGAGTTAGAAACCCCTTCACATGTGTTGGGAAAATGTCCACATAACATGCTTCTCGTTACCCGCCGGCACAACCGCATAAAGAAAGAAATATCAGAACTTTTGGAAGTGAGAAAGTATAAATGTTTTCGGGAAGTCTTTTGCCTTGATACAGATGGGTCGACAAGATTTGTGGATATCTTGGCATTTAATGCCACAAAAAATGAAGCACTGATAGTGGACCCCACTATCAGATATGAAACAAATGACCAGGAACAAGGCAAGAGGATTCAAGAAGAGAAAGAGAACATTTATACAAAATGTATTCCATACCTGAGGGAAAAATTTCGTGAGGAGTTCGGTGAAAGGGAATTTAAAGTCGTGGGACTTTGGTTCGGAAGCAGAGGGACCATCCCAGTAGCCACTGGATTATTTTTAGAGAAATATGGACTCGGAAAAAATGAGATGCAAAGCATGGCGGAGACCATAATCTTGGACTCACTGGGAATCCTGCATCACCATATATATTGAGGCTAGTCGGGATTCTCAGATGTCCATGACCGATTTCAAAATTAGTAAAATATATGTATTTCCTATTTGGCGGAATCTCTCTCTATCTTGTTTCTTCTTTAAGATTGTCTTCGGGATTGATGCGGTATGCTGTGTACTGTAGCAACTCAGCGAAGTTGAGCAGCAGATCCAAATTGGAATTTCCTCCTTGATGAGTCCAACGCCGTATATATCCGAGATATAACTGTTTTCCCCTAAATCATAATTTAATTATTTATACAGTCGATGGTGAATAGATTTGTTGACTTTAACCATTTCTAAAGTCTTCTCTTATATATTCCATTATTTCTTTAGAACATTGCTTCTTTCCACCAACTAAATAAACACTATTTCGCCAGTTATATCTCCAACACAAAGACCGGAAATCATCATACCACCATATATTTCTTTTCATAATTTCATCTGCCAAAATCTTAGTCAGTCTATGGCTGGGTAACATCAATACTTTTTGAATATATTGAATATTTAGGTGCAAGGTAAACGAAAATATAGGGTCAATATTAGTTTCCAAATATAAAACAGTGTGGTGTGCTCTGCGGAACTGAAAATAATTTTCTAAACAAAATAACAATATTAGGGTACAACTGTTTATAAAGCTGTAGGTAGGCAATTTAGTAATATGAAAAGCAACTTTTGGGTATTTGTTAGTTTGGAGAAATGATTTTTGTTTTTTTTTAACGTTATTCGAGTTCTATGCATCTTGAAACTCAAGTCCTCAAAATTTGAAGGGGAGTAAATTTTATTTTTGGTCGATTACAATGGTTCATTATTGGAAATATTAAACAAAAAATTTATACTAGACTACGTTATTCTCTTATAAGTTGTAACTTCACCTCATGATATATATATATATATTTTTTTTCTCTTTGTTCATCGCGTTGTCTTGATCTCAAAAGTCTTTTCGATTTTCCCGTCTTCAATAATAACCAATTATTGGTGGAATTACATCTATTATAATTTTTGTCTTGAATATATATGGATCAACTTATATTTTGTTTTTAATTATTATTATAATCGCACTTTACTGATTCTAAAACTCTAAACATATTTGTCTCTATCGTCTAAAATAACTGAATTATAGGCGTATTTATGAAAAAAAATTCAGCTTTTTTCTTTTATTTTTTCTCTTTTTTATAATTATTCGCGGTTTTTTGGTTGAAAATACTAATATTTTTTTTCTCTTCATCTCCAAAAAAAAAAAAACTGAGTTATGGGCTCTTATATCGGCAAAAAAATTTTTTTCCATTTTCTTTGTGTTTTTTTCGGTATATTTCTCTTTACTAATTTTTAAATTCTTTACACGTGGAGGTACAGAGCGTCCCTGAGTCATGAAACTTATTCCGCCGAAAGTCTCGCGACTTGAGGTCTACAGCACTAGTGCGACTCGAACTCACAAAATTCTATACACATTTTTATCTATCTTCAAAAATAACTGAGTTATGGACGTATTTTGAATAAAATTTCAATTTTTTTTCTTTTTCTCTTTTTTATAATTTTCTGGTTAATAAACACTAATATTCTTTTCTCTATCTTCAAAAAGAACTAAATAATTAAATTAAATTTTTGATCGGCCACTATTGTAAAATAACAATTTTTTTTTGTCGATTACGAAGGTTCGTTTTTGAAAATGATAAACCAATAGCAAATTTTTCCAAGATTTTTTTTGTTGGTGTGACAGGCCTTGGAAAGCCTTGACAACACGGTATTTTTGTGAGCCACCACCAGTTGGCTGACGGGTCTCAAATACCCGAGGGTAGGTTGTGAGTGAATCCCCATTTAATTACATGCTTGAAAAAGTTCTCCCGGTATCGGTCCACCTAAATTGGTGATTTAGCCCACTGTGTGCCGGGAGAATGCCGGTAGATATTGTTTTATTGATTATAACACATATAAACTCTATTATTATTTATATATTGAAGACGTGAAACTTTATAGATTAAAGATCTTAGTTTTTTTTTCAAAGATCTCTAAAAAAAAAAAAACATACAGAGTTTCCGTTCATTGCAGGAATTCGTAGTTAATCTAGATTTAACGGCCGTGCACAAAAGTGATTTGACCGATATTTCTAGGGTATATTATGTGCAAGACTAGACCCAGAACAGCCAAAGCACTACATTCACAAAAGTTTCCTTGGTTTATACCAAAAATCCCTAATATTCAGAGCAAGAGGTGAAGTGCTACTAGTAGTAGTAGTAGGCCTTAATTACCAACTGTGGAGGAAGGATAGAGTGTTTGTATGGACCATATCCAATTTAAACCTACCGGAGGATATTTCACACTTTTTACTATTTTGAAAAAGCTCAGAAAAAAATGTTTGGGAAAGGAGCAATTAAACCAGAAAGAAGTTCTAACTATATTAAATGGGACGAATGGCGTTAAACTGTCCACATATTTAGATTAATCTTGTAAATATAGGAAGTTTCTCACTGACCATTTCGATTACTGATCATTATAAGTAATTACAAAGCGTTTGACAAGCATTAATTAACAACTCACCATAAAAAGGCTAGGCCTTAATAGCTAACAGTGGAAGAAGATTAGAGTGTGTTACACTTTCACAATTTCACACTTTTTAGGAATTTGTCCAGTATTGAAAGAATTCAGAAAATAATGTTATAGAAAGCTGAAATTAAACCATACATAAGTTCTAACTATATTAAATGGGACGGATTGGTTTAACTGAATGCATATTTAGATAACTCATACAAATAGAAAAATCTGGTGCGGGCAACACACAACTTTCACTTACCTCCGTTTTAAAAATCGATTAAAGAATTTCCAAATACAGTTAGAGATAAAAATGAGTGAAACCATTAAATACTTAATTAAATTGAATTAATATAGAAACATGTGTTTCATTAAAAACTCTATTATATTATTATCTAAAATAATCAGTTAGTTATATCGGCAAAATCAGCTGATGCGCTCAATGATAACAGTCATATGTTACATCGTCTCTCAGATTTTTGCTTTTTTCAGTAGGAATTCGCTTGAATTCGGTCTGGAGAACATCACTAGACCTCAGGAATACTACGGCAGTGAATATTAGAGACATTTCGGTAAGCAAAGTTATAATTTACTTTGTACAATCACGAAAAAGTGAAAGGAGGGTCACTGATCAGCTGATTGCCGCTAGCTCGGCAAGCTCGGGCTTGCTTTTCTTTTACTTATCTTTCTTTTATCTTTAATTCTTATCTCATTATTTATTTATTATTATTATTATTTTCTTGATCAATGAGATATTTTCATCAAGTCATGTCCTCAAAGTCTGCAAGTAAAAGATCTAGATCTGCAGGTTCAAACTCGTCTCCCACAAAACAGAGACCCCGCCGTGAACAAAATAAAAAAATGATTCCACCAGCGAACACGTCAGCTACCTCATTAGGATCTGAACCACAGCCCAGCACATCATCACAAGGAATAACTGATGAATCCCCGTTTTTTACACCGAATCCATTTCAAATCCTCCAAAATGAAAAAGAAACCATGGAATCTTCTCCTATACCCAGGGAACCACTACCTCCACCAATATTTGTTAAGAATATTAAAAATTTTAAACTTATGTGTGCGCATTTAAACAAAGTGACTGATCCTAATAGTTATTATTGTATAAGTAGAACCAATGATACTAAAATATCTCCGACTACTGCTGAAACCTACAGAAAGATTGTGAAATATCTGACTGAGACCAAAGCTGACTTTCATACTTATCAGCTGCGCCAGGAGAGAGCATTAAGGGTCGTAATCAGAAACCTACATTCCTCAACACCCGTTGAAGCTATCAAAGAAGAACTGACAGAACTAGGATTCCAAGTGAGGCAAGTCACCAACGTTCTAAAAGATAAAAGTCCACTACCTCTATTCTTCGTGGACTTGGAACCATCAGCAGGAGTCGAAAATATCTATGACCTCAGTAGACTCTACTATACCCGTGTAAAGGTTGAAAAACCTTACACAAAGAAAGACATTGTTCAGTGCCATAACTGTCAGGCATATGGTCATACCAGAAGTTATTGCCATCACATACCACGCTGTGTGAAATGCGGTGAACAGCATAAAACAGAAGAATGTACAAGATCAAGATCTACACCCGCTGTATGTGCTCTGTGCCTCAAGGACCACCCGGCTAACTACAAGGGATGTGAAATCTACAAGAAACTCCGAACCAGATACCAAAAACCTCAGGATACGAATGAAACAGCTGCACCAACCAGAAGCAGAAGAGAACCATCTAAACTTGTAAATTCTAACGTGTCATTTGCCCACTTGCTTGGAGGTGGAAACCAGAATCATGAAGTCGAGGCACTGCCGGAACAACGTTTTCCTCAACAATCTCAATCTATTGTACAACAATCTACTTCTCAAAGTTTACCTAATCTTCAAAAAACTCCTCAACATCAAATTCCTCATATCCCTTCACCATCAAACGTCACAGATCTTACCAGTCTAATGACATCGTTCATCTCCGAAATGAAATCTCTTGTTATGCCGCTTATATCACTCCTTACAAATCTAGTATCAAATTTAATCCCTGCCTTGAAAAATCCTTAAATGAATTCACCTAACTCCTTATCCATTCTCCTTTGGAATGCGAATGGTGTTAGAAATCATACTGACGAACTGACAGCGTTGTTGCAAGACAAAACAATCGATGTTGCACTCATAACTGAAACAAGACTAACCACTAAACAGTACTTCAAAATACCGCAGTATATGACATACCGTACTGACCACCCAGACGGCAAAGCCCATGCCGGTTCTGCTATCATTGTCCACCAATCCCTCTCTCATCATTTACTCCCACTTCCCACCTATGATTTCCTACAAGCCACAGCAATAGTAATCAAGACTTTTTCCTTTCCGGTAACCCTCACATCTGCATATTGCCCTCCTAAACATTCCATTTCCAATTCCGAATTTGTATCCATCCTGGATTCCTTAGGAAATTGCTTCATTCTGGGTGCAGACTTAAACGCCAAGCATCAGCAGTGGGGTTCCAGAACCACGAATTCTCGGGGACGAAATTTGCTGTCTGCACTCAACTCCCGAAATTTTAATATCCTGCCTCCTGACTCCCTACCTACTGGCCAACCGATCCTAACCGCAATCCTGACATCCTCGACTTCTTTATCCACAGCGGATTAGGCTCCCTCAACTTGTCTGTAACTCGCCTTGATGAACTATCCTCAGACCATAGTCCACTGATCCTAAAAGTATCTCTCACTCCAATTCCAAAACCCATTCCACCATCATTCATCCGAGGCCCTGTCAACTGGAACCTTTTCCGCCAAATCCTAACCGATAATATTGACCTCAGAGTAACCCTCAAAACCCCAGATGACCTAGATAATTCCGTCTATTCCTTTACCACCGCCATCCAACAAGCTGTCTGGACTGCCTCCTCTCCTAAACACTCCAATATAAATCCTCACCAAAATCATTTTCCACAACATATTATAGACCTCATCCATACCAAACGCCGAGCAAGATCATTATGGCAGCGCACCCGACACCCAACAGATCGCCGCTCCTATAACTTCTATTGTAGACAATTGAAGAGGGAGTTGGCGACCTTCCGTTCCCAGTCCTTTAATTCCTACCTCTCCTCTCTATCAGCTCGTGATAATTCCCTGTGGAATATCACGAAAAAGATCCTAAAATACCATCAAGTTTCCCATCCTCTCCGACGTTGTGATGACTCCTGGGCTGCGTCTGATGAAGATAAAGCCGAGGAATTCGCCACACACCTCTCCAAAGTTTTCACTCCTCACCCGGAATCCCACGCCAATCACACCGCAACAGTGCAAGACTTTCTTATGTCACCAATTCCACTTTCCCTACCTCCTAAAGCTATTAATCCCTCTGAGGTCAAATATCTTCTCCAAAAACTTACCCTCCGTAAATCTCCTGGACACGATCTCCTTACTCCCCAGATCCTCCGACAACTTCCGCAGAAAGCTGTTATATTCCTTACTTATATTTACAACTGCATCCTACGCACCACCTATTTTCCTCTGTTATGGAAACATTCCACTATCATTCTTTTTCTAAAACCAGGCAAACCTTCCAACAACACTTCATCCTACAGGCCTATTAGTCTACTCCCCATCCTCTCAAAAATCTTCGAAAGGCTTCTTCTTAAACGTATCCTACCCATATTAGAATCTCAAAATCTTCCTTCCCATCAGTTTGGATTCCGTCCTCAGCATTCCACAGTTCAACAGGGGCTCCGAGTTGTAGACCATATTTCCTCAGCTCTTGAATGCAAAGAGTATTGTTCTGGTGCGTTTCTGGACATTGCGCAAGCTTTTGACCGGGTATGGCACACTGGATTACTCTTCAAGCTGAAAACCCATTTACCCCAGTCTCTATACCTCATTCTCCGATCCTATCTCTCAAACCGTTCCTTCCGCGTTCGCTGTGGTGTAGAATTTTCTAACCTTTATCCCGTTGAGGCCGGTGTTCCTCAAGGCAGCGTCTTGGGACCCGTCCTCTACATCCTTTACACTGCTGATATTCCTACACATCCTGATACCTTTCTGGCAACTTTTGCAGACGACACCGCCATCCTATCATCCAGTTCCAATCCTGAAACAGCATCCTTAAACCTGCAAAGACACCTTTCTCTTATCGAAGACTGGTGTAATGCTTGGCGCATTAAGGTGAACGAAGCCAAATGCAAACACGTAACCTTCACTCTTCGACGAAACTCCTGTCCGCCAGTTTACTTCAATTCCATTCCAATTCCTCCTTCAGATACAGTCCGGTATCTTGGCTTACTATTAGACAAAAGATTGACTTGGAACCCACATACAAGACTTAAAAGACAAGAACTCAACCGACGATTCGGACAGTTATACCGACTACTCAACAGAAAATCTGAACTTACAGCTGACAACAAATTATTAATCTACAAGACAATACTGAAGCCCATTTGGACCTACGGACTTGAACTGTGGGGGACAGCTAAACGTACTAACATCAAACGCATTCAATCCTTTCAATCCAAAGTCCTCCGTACAATAGTAAATGCTCCTTATTATGTCTCCAACTATACCTTGCACCACGACCTTAATGTTCCATTTATTTCAGACCTAATTCCATCCAAATTTTCCAAATTCCACCAGAACCTATTTCATCATCCTAATCCTCTAGCTCAATCCCTATCCAGCTCCACTCATCCATACAACCCACCTAGAAGGTTGAAACGGCAGTGGCCCCGCGACCTGTTGTAAATACATTGGAGTTCTAGCACTGGCTAGATTCTCCACTCAATGTGATGTACGTATGAGTGTGTGTATGTGTATATAGGTATAAGTGAATTCTTGACTATTGTATTGATTCATTATTGTGTATATATTTTATTGTAATTTTATTCCGTGTAAATATTGTATGAATGTAGTATGTATGATATCTTTCAGCACTACTATTAATGTCCAAATTGGGACAGATTGTAATTTTACTGAATAAAAATTGTTGTTGTAAAAAAAAAAAAAAAAAAAAGTTATATCGGATTTTCATCACTCTTTATTTAATTTTACAAGTTTGTGAATAAGATAATATATTTTCTAAAGTCTTTCTCTTTCTAAAACAAAATTGGAGCGCTGTGCTTCACTGACAAGCCGCCAGATAGCAGCACCGTCAACATGAATTTTCCTTTTTTGGAACCCAAAAACAGTTAGTTTTGTCGGCTTTTCCTCACTCTTCATTACCCTTTACAATTCCGTGAATCAGATAATATTTTTTTTCTAAAATCTTTAGCTATCCAACGGTATATTATACATCTATATTACTATTTTTATGTTCAAAAATACAAAAAATGGATAAAAAAATATGTGTTCAGTTATTTCCTTTAGTTGTTCATCAAATTCGTTCAACGTGCATATTTAGCTGTTAATTATCAATGGTAGATAATATAATTATTTTTATAGAATCTACAAAATTAAAGGTACTTACTGCATTTAAGCCCCATCAGACTATTTTAATCAGAATGAAACCTTCATGGTATTAAAGTCCATTAAAGTTTACATCAACATAGCGAGTTTAATCAAAATCGTAAGAGCCGTTTTTGAGAAAATCGTAAAAAGGTGCTAAATGCATGGGATAAAGTAGGACTTTCAGTCATCTGACTTTAGAGAAAAAGTTGCAGTAACATCTCGGGCGTATAGTAGTCTTAAATATGAAATTTCAGTTCCGTAAGACTTTTCGTTTTTCCGCTAGAGTTACTACACACGGACACGCTGATACACGGACACACAGACCTTTTTGCGGGACTTGGTTATTAGGTAAGTCATATATAAGTAAGTGGAAGTAAAAAGTGTCTCACCGACCTTTTCAATTATTGATCCTTATAAGAAATGAAAATAACGTTTTCTTTAAAAACATGAATTCCGGTAATTTTTGGTATTTGTTAAACTAAACAAAAACTAGAATGATGTTAAGAGTATTTTATATAATCTTGTAATCTTGGTCCTTACAACACCTAAGTAACTAAGATAGCAGAAAAAAAAAATTATTTATGGTTTCATATTCACGAAAGCATAGAGAATAACTGTTCAAGAAATGAACTAAATCAAAATGTTTGTAGCTCAGATCTTTTAGATAAAATCTGATGACGGATTTATATAAAACTAAATCATTAAAATATATATTTCAAAGTATCAATTTAGTAAAAACTGTCCTATAAGAAATCTACAAAGCATTTGATATATATTACCGTAAAATGGGGTAAATAGGAACAGAGGTGTGAAAGGGAACAAAATTTTAATATCATTTCAATGTAGTTTGAAAGCCACTTACTTTACTGTAAAGGAATTAATTTTGGTGTTATAGGTTGGCCACCCTTATTATATGGTTCTGTTCTGTTAATAGTACTTTTGACTTATTCTACGAAATTTTTCTTATCCAAAAAACTTTACCTGTAAGTATGTATTTTATACTTTTATTAAAGTATTTAGTTCAGCACCTTAGAATTTTCAACTTTATGTTTGTAAGGTTTTAGAACCTGATAATGGAGGACACATCGGTTAGTTAAAAAAAAACGTTTGTTTAAAAAAGAATCAAGCAAACTTTTAGGTTTTTCCCAACTCAAGAGGACGCACATTTTAGCCGTAGTGAAGTTATATTGAAGTTCTGTTTCATTTATCAATGATTTAAGTGCATACCATACACCATTTACTGACATTTCTTCTTCTTCCTAGAATAGCGTGATGCTATAGAACATTTTTAGAATTTAAGAGACCTTTTAGAATATAAGAACTAGGGGTGGGCATAATCGAATGATCGTCATAATCGGATGATCGAACTTCGATGATTTAAATAATTGAATGATTTCATAATCGAATGATTGAATAATCAATATGCATTCTGAGAGACCATATGCCACAATTCTCGTATCTATGATGGCTGAGCTGGCTGAGCCTAGGTGGAAATATCCATATAATGTGATCAAAAAAAAAAAAAAAAAAAAAAAAAAAAAAAAAAAAAAAAAAAAAAAAAAAAAAAAAAAGGTCATTCTTCAGTTCCAATGATCATTCGTTACTCCAAACCGATTAATCCGATAATCGATTAATTCGAATGATCCGATAATCGTAATTCGATTATGCCCACCCCTAAGAAGTACTCTAATTTCTATTCTAAAAAGATTAAAAAAAAAAAAAAAAGTAATTTAATAAGCATTTTTAACTTTTCTGATTCACCCCACATGTTGTAAATTGAAACATAATATTATTTTCAATGTCGTTCCTATTCATGAATGGGAACAGTAAATTTTTTTTTTCGAAACTACAATTCAAAAACACGCACCCAGTAAATATGTAATAGAGGGGATGTGGACCTAAAATTTTATGTATTGTCCAATTAATTGAGCTAAAAAACAAATTTGTTATATTGTTCAAAATACCATAGTGTTCCTATTCTCCCAATTTTAAGGTAAATAACCACACACCATAAAAAGTCAATATACGAGATTTAAAGTGAAAAGTTTAGCAACTCGATGGAAAACTTACTGCCGTTGTCAATGTATGCTTTTATTGTAAAAAATAATATTGTTGTATTATTTTTATAATTCATTAGTAAAATAAGGTATTTATTCATTTATTTATTACTATCCTGTTAGGTTAAATGTAAAATAAATGCAAACAATATCCTTTTTGAATTTTTTTTTTCCTCCAGAGGAGAGAGTATGATTATCATGCATTATCCATTTGAAAGTGAATAACATTTATTCATACATATATACACATAGATAAAGGTAAGGAGGAAAGAGGGAAAGAGAGAAGATGCTACGAGGTAAGAGCTCCTAATTACTCGAGTGTCCTGCGGAGTGGCCTATGGCCAGCAACCTCACGTTCTTCCACTACTTCCCCAGGATAATGACCAACGACAGTGGCCCTGCCAGATCTCTGGATAATTAGCGACACCAGTTAGTTATCCTCACGCCTACGTCTTCAACAGGCAATAACTCAACCCCTTCCACCGGTAATGGGCTTCATTAGGCTTTGACCCCTGACGGAAATGGGAAAATCTAATAGAAAAAAATAACCATAAATCCATCAAGGTGTAATAACACTGTTTCTAATATACGGTTCCTATTATTTTCAATAAAAGATAATTAAACAGCACAATTCTGATTAAAGGCTCATTATCGTGATTTGTGTGTTTGAATATTATTTTAAATCTTCTCATTAAAGGAAAATCATTACTATGGCGCGTTATGGATTTTTTTATGGAAAGTGATTGAAAGTAGAAATGGAAGTTGCAACTTCCAAGACTACCATTCTTCTTTTCAAATGCAACTAGAAACTTATAAATGATAAAAATTTCATCACGGTTAATGTTTTTCTCCTCTCATAATCCAAAATATTAAGAAGTAGCAAGAAGAAAAATAAGTTCGTCCGAACAAGTTTCTTTTCCTGAAGACATCACATGTCAAGTCCTTCATTTATTTAAACATTATTTATTTAAAGTTCCACATGATTAATATTGAACGAGAGTAATATTAATTGAGTTTATTGGTAAATTAATATTTACAAATGCTATTTCTAGGATAATGGCTGAAGAATGGTCCCATATGAGATTTCGAATGGTTCAGGCAAATTATTATTTTCCTAATTAAGAGTGTCTAATGTATAAAGGCTGGTTGAGGCTCATAATTTTGACCATATATACTTATAATATATATACTATATATTATATATAAATATAGACTTTCTAAACAACGCACAAGGTCATATCTATATACATTAGCTCAGCCTTCCATTCCACCAAACTAATTTAACGCAGTCTAATGAAAATTGGAGTGATCTAATGATAATCTCAAAGATAAAAATATATTTTTATTAGATTTTTGTAATGGTCACTGTGTAAGACAATTTTTAATGGAAGTATTTTTTCTGATTTTTTTCCTTTACGTTTGATTTAATTGATATTTGTCTATTTTTTGATTTTTTAATTCATTTTTTAAACAAATCTATACTATTCACTGTTTCATATTCTTCTCGTTCCAGATTATTTCTATAGTATCTGATCGAATCCTTAATTATCAATATCAAATGTGTTGTCTCACTTATTTATGGGTATGTTTGAGATACAAAACTATGTTTTTAAAGATCTTCTATCTATATCTGAACAACTGTAAGTAAGTTTGATATCCTTTGGAGTTTCTAGTATTCCATGTTAGTTAATAAGAATATTTTAACCTCTTAATATCTCCAAATAAATATTTTAATGATCCCATTTGTTTCCTTGTAACAAATTAATAATGTATAAATCACTTATCCGCCCGCTGATTACACACGTCTTGCCAGTCTAGAGCTCAATTTGCTTCACTAATTATCATAAACTAGACAGAATCTAAAACCTCTAAATGAGGCTATTTAAAAACTATCACAACTACAGAAAAATATGGGCTACGCTTCAAGACTTGCAGCTTCCCACAGCTAAACAATATGTATATACTCAAACCGTTTATTATTTCAGTAAAACTACAGACTCGCAAAACCCATTAATAAAAGAAATTGGCAATTATAATAAATATACTTTCCAACGCTAAACTCATTAAAGAACGAAACATATGTTGTAAAATTAAGTTAGTTTGTCTTAATTTATAAATTTTCAATATTTTTATTCGGTTTTTCTATATTTTTCTCACAACTGTACTATAATTTCAGTTTCAATTTATTACATATAAATCACTTAGACTAATGAATTATAATTACCAAATAATAATAGTAATAATAATAATTTTGCTGATTGTAAGGATGTTACATAAAGATTATTTTCTCTCTTCTATAAAAAAAAGTCTTAATAACGAGCAAATGTTTTATTGGTTAGATATAGCAAGATAAAGTTTTATCAAATACAAAATTATATTGAAAAAATAGACACTGGGATGTGACTAATATAAGACAAATTAAGGGACTATTTTTTATTGTAAAATAAAAACTTAAACAAAATATTACTTATTTTAAGTCTGTTTGTGCCTAAGATTTATCCTTTCTCTTTTGGCGTACTGATAATGAACTTGTATTTACCAATAAGGCAATTTTTTTTTTTTTACTAAGGATTTAAGAAATAAACCTGACTACCGTGTTTAAAAGTGAGAAAAAAAAAGGAGCGGACATATAACACTAAGTTTATGTATATCAATAAAGTTCTAAATAGAATAAAATAAGCATAACAACAAGGCCCTTTCTGCACACATTCTGGTAAAAAGGATTTAAATGTCACTTGAGTCCTTTGAATCACTGCCTAGTAGCAACAATCAGCTGAATTATATTTTTTAGTAAAATCATTTTAGTCGAAACGATTTAACCAATAAAAAGTAATAGAATTCTCTGTCAAGAAGACATAAACGGTTTTTTAAAAAATTAAGACTTAAGCCATTTTGCACAAACATACATGATACATTTTAAAATAATGTCCTTGATATTTGAGAAAGGGATAGTACTGGTAGATTAGAATGGTTGTAAGGAGGTCCCTCATTGGTCAGCTGATAATAACGAATAGGAGCTGAGGGTGGAAACCATTGGCGCGTGGGTGTCATGGGAACGAAGCCTTTATCAATATTCAAAGGGTCCTCCCAGGCTGACTTAGATCTAATACCATGGCACCACGACTCATTAGCTATCCGCCATAATTACTCAGCGCTCAATTACTATTTAAAACGTCTATATCCTTTGTTTGTTTAACTTTTTTTAAAAAACGGATTTTTTCTGTTGGTTTGATTCTCGCAACTTTATTCCCAAATATCAGGTATAAGAAAAGTTTGACATCAGGAGCGAGCAATATAACTAATAAAGCAATATAACCAAACTATGTAATTAAAAACCTAAATAATACAATACATTTAAAGGCATCAAACATTTTTTAATATTGTCCTCTAAAAAAAAATATATATATATAGTATAGGGATATATATTTGTGTGTGTGTAAATCATTATTACATAGTTATGAATACATGTTCAATTGTTTAAAGATTTTGTGTTGTAAAGTTGTAGGTTATAAACAAGTAATTTAATTTTTTTTTTTTTTTTTTTTATGTAGGTTTAATCAGTTTTAAACTTGGCACATGGAGTCAAAATTTCATGTGCATATAGTTAAAAGGGATTCCGATGAATATCAGTTGGCCGGACTTTCCGAAGATCAATTGCTATGGTATATTTTACAAGAAGAATATCAAAATTTGAGGAGTCAAAAATGCAGTTTCGGCACTTTAACTTTAGACGTAGGAGGCTGTTATGTAAGCCACCCTGCTACAGGTAACCCCGAAAGGTAGGTGTTACGTTATGTTTAAACATACAAAAATGAATATTTTGATGATGATGGGAACCTGCGTTTCAAAAATATCCCTTTGAAAGAGCTTAACTCTACTTTAGATATCAATAGCATATTGAAGAATGATTAAGACATTTTTTTTTTTTAATTTAAAGAAAAAAAGGATTGAAAAGTAAATTAACTCAACCAGAAGTAAAGTTGCACGAAGTAGAGAAAACGTTTAATTTAGATCCATATATGAACTTGATTGTGGAAAAAGGAAAATGAAATCAAATTTATTTCACAGAAACAAGTTATCCTAGTGAAAAAGTAACTGCAGGGGGAGAGGTGTAGATAATTATTTTAATTATTTCATAATTATGAATTCATGTTCAATTGTTTAATAGTTTAAAGATATTGTGTTGTACAGTTGTTGGTTATTTACATGTAACTTAATTTATTCTTTGATGTAATAAGATCTTACGTATATATCCAATAAATATCCAACTAACGTATATAATCAATAAATATTTTAAGTAATGTTCAGGATAATATTAAGCAGTAACACGTATAATAAACCTGTAGAGGAACTAATCATTCACATCAATACTAAAAAAATTCTCTCTAAAAAAGAATCTCATTGGGAATTATAAAATTTATTGTTAGTTTATACATATAATTTTTTATTACTACTCGGGATGATTTAAATGACAATTAAAGGTTATTTAAAAAAATCAATAAATGATTGCCATATAAGTCCCATGAAGCTATTTCAATAACAATAAAATTCACATGGAATTAAAGCCCACTTAATTATAATTTAATCCTTAGTGCATTATTGATAAATCAGTATTTTGTCAAATTTTTGTAAATATTTGAATTATAGAAAAGCGACTTGGTAATGAGGAAGTAAGGTAAATAACAAAAATATCATCTAACACAAACGTGTTATAAAAAATTTAATCGAAAGGGCCTAGCCCAATAAGCATGTGAAATCTGCACCCGCGTGTATTAGAACCAAATTTATACCATTGAGTCACACCTATGAGAAACAACTTTACGCAAATTTGTATCCCCTTAATCCTAATAGGAGGGATGTTATAGAGAAGGAAAGAAAAAAAAATGTTTTCTCCTGAACAGCTCAACCGATTTTCACGAAAAAAAAAAAAAATGTTGTGGATTTTACAAATAGGTTTCAAAAAATATAATTCCTAATTTAATTCATTGGAGGGTCCTGCACAATATGTGTTTTTTTCAAGTTGATCTAAAATGTACCTAATAGTGGAAAAAAACAGCATTTTTTCAGCTCTCTGAGTAGTAACTGGTCACACATGAAGAGTAAGGATAGGGCTGTAGGGTTGTAATGTCATTAGATATTACTTACAGACTATGCACATACATACTATTTATTATACCTATTATTAATAATATCTTATATCGGATGGAATATATTTATTTTATTTTTTTGACTTGAATAACTACTACATAGCCACTATATGCTATATTTATATTAAACGTAAGTACAACAATTTTTTTAATATAAATCCTTTTCATATTATCATATGTTTATCAAAAAAGTTATGAGGTCAGACTTGGATGAAATGCTCGAGAAAAAGCCACCATCTTCGTCTCCCAGCAGAACTATTCCGTTTTGCAAGAACATTAAAAATTATTTATTTCTTAATATCAACTGTCTATCAAGTAGCGAAAAATAATGTTATTTATAATATGAAAAATATATTCTATTGGATGTGTTTTTTTTTTATTTTATTTTTTTTTTTGGTTGACAACATAACACTATGTGCACTGTTTATATAAGAAGAAGGACATATTTAAATAAGTAACTACGAAAAATATTTTATATATATATTTTTTATATCATTAAGATAAAACTGTAACACCAGTTAAAATGTTACTCTATAAAGCTATGATGATGTATGGAATGATCATTCAAAAAATATATAAAAATAACGGTATTTTTTGCTACTTCAGGATATTTAGATAGACAGGCAATATTTAAAGAATAAATAATTTTTGATGTTCGTAAAAAACGGAATAGTTCCACTAGTAAACGAAGATGGTGGTTTTTTTCTTTTTCTGGAAAATTCCATGCAAGTCTGACATCACAGCTTTTTAGATTAACATATAATAATATGAAAAAATATATATTAAAAAAATCTTTGTAGTTAAGTTTTATATAAATGTAGCATATAGTGTTATGTAGTACTTATCCAAGTAAAAAAAAAAAAAATAATAGAAACACACACACACACACACACACACATATATATATATATATGTAAGTTTATTTATCAATAATGGTAGGATTGATGAATAAACTGGTCTGGCTTGTTATTGATGCTTGTATTAAACTGAAAATAACAATGCAATATTAACACCGGTTTATACACACACATGAGACATGAGACATGAAACTATAACTGACCTGAATCAATTCAATGCCAGGATTTATGACATTAACAATAATTCACTACCATAATAAAACACAATGAAAACAATCACAGACATGTGGCCTCGTAGACATCAGTGGAGGACCTCCAGAGCAGGTTATGATAGTATCTCTCCTGGTGTCGACTCCTAGCGGCGGCAGAGAGAACAAGTTTGAAATGGAAATACCATTCAAACTTACATCCCCCCCCTTTTAGGAAGTAAACGGAAAAGGAAGGTAAGGAATTAGCTTACTTCTATGAAAAATGTTTATATTTTTTTCCTGCTTTCCAATATCAATTTCAAATATATTATTGGACAACTTTTTTGTTATTTTATAGGGACCCATACGAATGGGGTCTAATTTTTTCCTATTCAATTTATTGCCACTCCTGACATAAACGAGGTGGTTCTCTTCATAATTGACATCTTTTGTTCGATTATCGTAATAAAATTTGTTGACCTTATGTATTTTTTGGGAGTTTTCAAAAGCTAATTTTCTATTTATTTCCAAATTATCTATGTTGTTTTTATTTAATTCTTTTGGTAGAATTGACTTTTCGGTTCCTAATAGCAAATAACTTGGAGAAAAGCCTGTGGAGCTATGAGCTGTATTATTATATTCATCCACACATTGATTAGCAATTGTGACCCATGATACATTTTTATTTTCATATGTTTTGCATCTAATCCTATTGATTAGAGTTTGATTGGTACGCTCATTCTGTCCATTGGAAAATGCGCAATCAACTGCAGTAAATACTAACTGTATATTTTTTTCTTTTAAGTAATTTTTAAATATTTTCGAATTTATACCTGGGTACTGGTCTGACAACAATGTACCAATTTTGCCTCTCTTTTCAATGGTGTTAACTAAACTGATAAAGTCTTTTGCAACTTGAGTTTTCGATGTAGAAACGAATGCAAAGCGAGTGAAGTGGTCAACAATTAAATGTAAATATTTGTGTGTAGAATTGTTTCCAGAAAATCCACCAATTGTATCAAGTGAGATTATTTCTAATGGACATTTGGCAGGACCTAGTTGAGAAAGAGGAGCTCTAAAACTTCCAAACCTAATTTTGTTTCTAATACATGTCTCGCAACTTCTACAAATCATTTTTATATGTTTGTGCGCATTCTTGAAGTAAATGTAGGGTACGATCATCAATGACATTTGTTTTACACCTATATGACCGTAATCAATGTGCAATTTATTCAAAATAGATATACCATACGCTTCAGGAAGCCAAATTTTTCTCTTTTTATTAAGGGTTTTATAGATTATATCATTTTCTTTGTTGCAATATTTATCCCACGTTAATTGCTTTTGAGCTGACAAGATGTCATTAATTGAAATGAGATTCACTATTTTTATCTTTGATTCACCTTCACCATATTTCTCTGAAAGCACTGGATTTCTCGATAGACAATCAGCCTCAGAGTTATTTATACCAGGATTATATACGATTTCAAATTCAAATTGAGATATGTAATTTAACATATGCAAAAGATCAACATCACTGCAATTTTTTATATTGAAGTTATGTAAAGGTTTGTGGTCTGTAAATATAGTGAATTTCTTGCCTATCAAATAATATTGCCAATAAAGTATAGCTTCTTTGATTGCCAAGCATTCAATAAAGATGGCTCTTTTGGTTTTTTGAGAGATTGTTAATTTCTTAGAAAAATAGAATACAGGCTTTAAGATGTCATTCTCTTGAGGCTGTTTTAATATCGCGCCAACCCCTTCTATGCTTGCATCAGTGAAAATATAAACCGGCCTGTTGAAATCAAAAATTGCTAGTATTGGTTGGTTACATAAGTGATGTTTTATAGTATCAAAACTATTTTGACATTTTGTCGTCCATTCAAAAGGTACATTTTTCCTTAAAAGGTTATGAAGAGGATCTAAAGTTATGGAAGCCTTAGGAATATATTTAGCATAGAAATTTGTTTTTCCCAAAAATTGTCTTATTTGTTTTTTTGTTTGGGGAAGCGGAAACTTTTTTATAGCTATCAAGTTATCATTTATTGGTTTAATCGTGTTATTTGAGATTAGATGACCTAGATATTCTATTTCTTTTTTCGCAAAGCTACATTTATTCGAGTTTAATTTCAAATTATGATTTTGTAAAACCTGCAAAGTTTGTTTTATATGTTGAATATGATCTTCGTAGGATTCAGAAAAAATTAAGATATCGTCGATGTAGTTTATAGCAAATTTATCAAGATTACCGTTTCTGAGTATATTAGAAAGAATTCTTTGAAAAATGGCTGGGGCTGATTTTAAGCCAAACGGAAGACAACACCATTGCCAGTGACCATGATGCGTTACGAAAGCGGTCTTGTACCTATCTTTCTTTCTCAACGAAATTGACCAAAATGCGCTATTAATATCCAGCTTCGAGAAATAAATACATTTCCCCACTTTTGCTACTAAATTTTCTATCCTGGGAAAAGGGTATCCTTCCGGCACCACAATATTATTTAACCCTGTATAATCAATACATAACCGTGATTTTCTGTTTTCATCTTTCTTATAAACAAGGGTTACCGGTGCAGCATATGGACTATATGATTCCTCAATTAAGCCTGCTATAAGTAAACTCTTTATCTGAGATTCAATTTCGAGTTTATCCGGAATCGAGCATCTATATGGTTTTTTAGCTATATATCTATTTTCAGTAAGTTTGATCTTTGCTTCAAAATTTTTTACTGTTCCTACACGTTATTAACGTTATTAAATTTTATAAGTATGTTTTCTAATACATCTTGCTTAGATTCAAGACAATCTAAACTTTTAGCTTGGTGAAATACAGAAAGGTTTTTATTATTTTCATCATTATTTTGTGAAATTTCAAGTTTGTGATTTTGGCATAGTTTAAAAGATTTAATACAATCCAAGCCCAACAACAAATCAGCCAAAAAACAATCATTTTCCACCAATAAAAAAGGAAAATTCCTTGTAACGTTAAATATTTTTAAGTTTAACCATACAGTACCCTTTGAATTAATAATTCCGCCCAGCGTATCAAACGTTGACATCCCACTTGTTAAACTATTCTTCTTAACGTGTGAATAGAACCGAGAATTAATTAAGGAGACATTTGCTCCTGAATCATATAAAGCAACTGCCTCTCTGTTGTCTGCCAAAACGGTTATTTTAATAAGTGGGATGGTTGCTAGTTTTCCGAATGAGAAACAACCGGTTTATAGCTTATTTTATTTTCACTTTGAGAACGGGTGTTCGGTGTATTGAGATATCTCTTGTTTTCGTGTTTATTTAGAAAATCCTTGTTATGATTTGTTGGTTGAAACTGTCTCAGTTTCGACATTAAAATTTCAATCGTTGTGATTTCACTTTTATTTAAATATGAGAGCAAATATTTTGGCAGACCAATAATTATGAAATTTATTTGAGATTCTATACTTAAACTATTATCAATATTCAATAATAGGTTTCTTTTTTTTAACGCGTAATCTAAAAAAGAGCCACTTATCCAGTGAAAAGAATAAGCGTAATTGATATCACCCCAAGTGGACTCACCGAAAGTCTGAGTGAAAGAATGCTCATAATAATTCCAAGACTTATCTGCAGATTTTAACATAGATTCGTACCAATCTAAAGGGGAACCTGCCAAAAAAAATCGTAAAATTTCTGAAAACTGACCCTCCTCTATGTCAAGTCGTTGGCATTCTAATTTAAATAAGGAAAGCCATGATTTGGCATTCTGACCTTTGTTTTGAAATTTTTCTAGTACCATATTTTGTGTTATCAGTTTCACATTATAGTTTGAGGAGGATTTTGAGGCAAAAGAGAAATTTGTGATAGGTTGGAAATGTTTAAAGGAGGAGTTAATGTAAGTTCTTCTAGATAAGTTCCATTAAAAACAAAATTACCCTCTGTATCGATGTAGATCTTTTGTAGTTCAGTGTCCAAAGTAAGGTTAATCTTCCTCCTTCTCCCTCTCTTCTTCATAGATTGGACGACAGACTTTATTATTGAATGTTTGGCTAGTTCTGTGTGTAGTTTGATAGGCATATCATCCTCATCAAACGAAAATATCGAGTCTGTTGAAGGATATTGGATAGATTTTACCTTCACAACGGTGGTCTTAGGATCCAAATCTGGCTCGGTAGCGAATTGAAAAATTACCTTGATTCCTGTCATCCTTCTTATTGAATTGATTTGTAAGTTTATTTATCAATAATGGTAGGATTGATGAATAAACTGGTCTGGCTTGTTATTGATGCTTGTATTAAACTGAAAATAACAATGCAATATTAACACCGGTTTATACACACACATGAGACATGAGACATGAAACTATAACTGACCTGAATCAATTCAATGCCAGGATTTATGACATTAACAATAATTCACTACCATAATAAAACACAATGAAAACATTCACAGACATGTGGCCTCGTAGACATCAGTGGAGGACCTCCAGAGCAGGTTATGATAGTATCTCTCCTGGTGTCGACTCCTAGCGGCGGCAGAGAGAACAAGTTTGAAATGGAAATACCATTCAAACTTACATATATATATATATATATATATATATATATATATATATATATATATATATATATATATATATATATATATATATATATATATATATATTCCATCCAATATAAATTATTTATAATAATAAGTATAATGAATAGAATGTATGTCCATAGTGTGTGAGTAATATCTAATGACATTACGATCCCACGGCTCTATCCCTAGTCTTTATGCGTGGCCAGTTACTACGCAGGGAGCTGAAAAATGCTGTTTTTTTTTTTTTTTTTGTTTTTTTTTTCACTATTGGGTACATTTTAGATCAACTTGATAAAAATATATATTGTGAAGGACCCTCCAATAAATTAAATTTGCAAAAAATTGTTGGTGTACCAATCCAACATAATTTAAAAATTATTTTTGCAAAATTAAAAATAAAAAGTTTGACTCACGTTTTCGAAATAAAAATGTTTTTTAAAAACCATTAACATATATTTTTTTTGAAAGTCAGTTGATCCGTTCAGGAGAAATTTTTTTTTTTTTTCACACTTGCGATAAAATTGAAAAAATGTACGTTACGGAGGACCCTCCAATGAAATAAAGTAGCGAAAAATCATTGGTGTACCAAACTATCATAACCACAAAATATTTTTTTAAAAAATTCAAAAACATTTTTTGAACAAAATTTGAGTGAATTTTTTTTTTTTTAACCTACCTATTTGTAAAATCCATAACATATATTTTTTTAGTGTTGAGCAGTTCAAGAGAAAACAATTTTTCCAGTGCGTGACCAGGTACTACTCAGAGAGTTAAAAAATGGTGTTTTTTTCACTATTGGGTACATTTTAGATCAACTTGAAAAAAATATATATTGTGCCTATATATCTAATGACATTACAACCCTACAGCCCTATCCCTACTCTTCATGTGTGACCAGTTACTGCTCAGAGAGCTGAAAAAATGCTGTTTTTTTTTCACTATTAGGTACATTTTAGATCAATTTGAAAAAAATACATATTGTGCAGGACCCTCTAATGAATTAAATTATCAATTATATTTTTTGAAACCTATTTGTAAAATCCACAACATATATTTTTTTCGTGAAAATTGATTGAGCTGTTCATTAGAAAACAATTTATTTTTTTCCCCCTCCATAACTTCCCTCCTATTAGGATTAAGGGGCTAAAAAATCGTGTAAGGTAGTTCTCATAGGTATGACTCAATGGTATAAATTTGGTTTTTTGTGGCAGTTAGATTAATGTGACAAATAACAACAAGAAATAAAACATCACTCAAAACAGTGCAAGAAGAAAATTAAATGAGGTATTATTCCATTTATGGTATCTTAAGACCAGTATAAACATGAATTTTGATCATTAGGCACATGCTCTAAAGATGATTCGTCTTTTTCAACTTTCGCAGATTAAGAGGGCGAATAATACCCACAAGAAACTTTAGGTTCGTATGAATTAAGTTCAGCTTACCTTTTTAGTTCTTTTAGTATCTTGAATAATATTTAAGTGCTCTGTTTAATTGTCTATTCCAGGACTTTCCAATTCCTTCGACTTTTTTTCCTAATCGTATCTTTTTTTGAAGTAATTCTCTAAGCCTACAACTCATTTAAAATATTTAATGAACTCTATTTTCAGTTATCAGTTTATTAAAAATGAAATATATGACAAGGCTAGAAAAAAATATTTTCATAACGCAATATAACTATCGGTATGTTGATTAAATGTATTAAAATTACTAAAAAAAAAGTAACTTTAAAAAAAAAATATATTCTACACCACTTAAAAGTAGACGGATTACCCTCTTGCTAAGTACAATTAGTTAAGTCGAACTGTCTCTTGAACAATAGTTAAGTATTACGTTCAATAGTATTTTCCCAACCCATCAAAGATCAGGTTACCGATTTGTCAAGGAAGTGTATAAATAATGATGTAATAAAAATCCAAGTCTGCAAAAAAAACAATCAATTGGAGAACACATACCCCTTTGGAAAGGTTTCCAATTATATTCCCTTAGTTTAACCCACGTTTTAAATGAGTATAATCGTAGAAAATTTCAGCTGCTATGGTAGTAGATATAGTTGAATCTTATCGTGAAGTAATTAGTCATTATATATATATATATATATATATATATATATATATATATATATATATATATATTTTTTTTTTTTAATCTAGTGTACCATATTAATTATAATTATTCTTTATTTTGTCGATTTTCACCGAGATTTGAGATGCCAGGCAAAAGACATCTTACAATGTGGACAAGTCAGGGAATCTCTTTTAGCTGATTTGCTAGATACCCTGTAGAAAATATGATACGATGTAAAAAATATGATTGGTCATACGAAGTCATCGGAATTCATAGTCAATAGATCGTATAATCAACACACCAGTGTTCTCTAGTCTCCTATCACCGAATGTTATATAAGAAGAGTTTAGCCTATTGTAATAAAATATTCCACATAATTTAAAAACTATGTTCTAAATTGTCTTTTCTCAATTTAAGGCGGTAAATAGTTCAAAGGTATTGAAATGAAATGAAATAAAACAAAAATTAAAAAAAATATCCTGGGATGAAGCCCACTTAGAATAACGAACAATAAACCAAAATAGATCCTTATGGTCTGGTCACTTACAGAAAATATTTATAAAAAAAAATATATATATTAGAAAAAAATCTGTATACATATATAAGATCAAATATTCATTATATCTATAAATCTTTGGAAATTTATACTATATATATATATATTTTACATTGGAATGGAAGAATGAGATGCGAATAGGTAGTGGAAGAGTTGATGTTTGAAGGAAGAAAGAGAGATAGCTTTACGAATAGAGATGGGCAGCGAATTCCATAAGGACGAGGAGCGAACGAGAAACGATTTGTGAAAGGATGCAGTTTTATGTGATGGGGTATAAATATTAATTGATTGGGTTCTAGTATTTAACGAATGGATATCAGAGCGGAGGGTAAGGAGCTCAGTTATATAGGAAAGTTTACTATTTTTTAATGTTTGGAATAGGTAAGTACCAAGGAAATATTGTCGTCGTACAGAAGGGTAAAGCCATTTTATTGAGCCATTTTCAGGATTGTATTTGTAGTTATCTTAATAAATTTCACACATTCGTCTTTTGTTAATAGTATATCATAATCAAATATCATTTGGAATAATGGGCCTTATATTTTGTTTAGAAGTGGTAAATATAATTGATGGTCAATTTAATATTTGAATTTTTGGCATCAATTATTATCTTCACTAAATGGAAATATGGCGATGTAAAATTTTCACTTGGTGTTCAATATGTGTAGTATCATATATCTTCTGAGAAATAAAAGTTTTTACTTACGTCCAGTGAGTAAGGACACTGCTTGCGAAAAACACATAATTTGATTATAGTTGAAAAATCGGAAATCTTAAAATATGTAAAATTCAATAGATTACTTGGTACACGTTCGATTTACACATCGTTTATTTTAATTTAATCCTTGCCCTTCGAATAAATATTCTATGCTATCAACAACCCAACAGAGAAAGAAAGAAATATCTTGGGGCAGAAGAGAGAGCTGATTGCTATTCAAGTGAGGACTACAATAAGAACAGAGCATTTAAACTGGAAGACTACAGCTGATAATAGTGGGTAGAAATCAGGTGAGTCTTTATGGTTATTCGAGGCCCGGACTACTCCTGAGGTAAGACAATATAAGGTTATGGGATCGGCTGGGACTCCTGTTACCGGCACACCCACGGAAGGATCTTCTTGTAGGAGGGCCCTGATGGACTGAGAGCTCTGCCCAGGATCTCTATGCTAATGTCTTTCTTTTCTCATTGGCCGTGCAAGTACAACACATTATAGGTAATCGTTATCTCTACTTCTTCTAAACTCAAGTCCAGATTGTTGATTGACATAGGATCTGAGAGCATTGAATGTATATTAAAAAAAAAAAAAAAACCTATACCACTACAATCCATAAAGGGTCTTGGGCTCATTACATGTTGAGATTCGTACTGCTTTTTAGGCCCACGGAAGTGCAACGAAATGATTAGGCCTTTATCACGCTCAGCCGTCAGGTTTTTCCCCAATTTTTTTAGGTACCATTTTATAGAGCCCTGGTCTCCCCCAAGAGGTTCTCCATACACTAGGTCGCCCCCCCCCTTCCCCGGCCGAATTAACAGAATAAATAGTATTTTGCCACAGCTGGGATTCAAACCCAGGACCCGGAGAACAGTAGACTAGTGTTCTATCCCCTAGACCACACCGCTCCTGCTGGATACATATTGGGCTGTCCTGTAATTAAAGTAGGATCTAAAAATTTTCTTTAAATAACCCTCCATATGAAGTGCTTCCTCCCCTCCACCCGCAAACAATATTATCCAAGAAACATAACTTTACCAGACTATTAACTCTCAACATCCTTCCTACATCCACAATCTCCTTCACTTTAAATCCTTAGTTCACTCACTTGAAACTAGATCGCGCCATTCTGACATTGACGTTCCTACTCTCTGGACTAAAACTTTTGATCGTTCCTTTATTGTACGCTCAGTCATGTAAACATTTAGAATATTTTGTTACTTTTATTTAGGTGTAGATTATTTTAGGTGAAGGAAAAGTTTAAATATAAAATTGGTGGCTGATAATTGACTTTACTACTATTTTATTTAATTATGATGCACTACGTTTCGACTATATTGCCATCTTCTGGTGCAAGAACAATTTTATCTTATGGTGAGTGGGTGCATACAACCAGAAACCTACCTCATGTGTGATAGTAGGTGACATAGCCGAAACGTAATACATCATAATAAAATAAAATAGTAGTAAAGTTAATTATCAGTTTTATAAAAATACTCCAACTTTATTTTGTTTCTTTTAATTTTTTGTTCATTTTTGTTTAATAATACTTTTTCCTTTTGTCTGTTGGCCATACGGATTATATATTTCAATTGTACATAACCGTGATCCTTATAGGACCTAGTCCCAGAGTATTTTTTTTTTTTTTTTTTTTTTTTTTTTGTCTATTCTATTCTATATTATAAAATGTTTACGTTTGCTATATTTTTCATTAATCAGGATGTCAAGACTCATTAATCCTCTCCCAGAAGAAAGTGTTCGTTAACCTCTGTAGTACTTCAGTACTAAGAAATAATAGTCTTCACTGAGATTTTAAAGAGTGAAATTCGTTCAATTGTGGTTCAAAAATTTCGAAAATGAGAGATAAGCCTGGAAGAATGTTGTAGGAGGACTTTTTCTCATGACGACGATGTTCTGCAAGCTTTGGTGGAAGAAAATCTCAGAATAACTGTTCTACAAATTGTAGAGAAAATCGGTGTCAGTAATTTGACCGCCTCGAGGTGATTAGAAAGGTAAAAAAACTCGATAGTTCGTTCCCTCACTCATTAAACTACTGCCAAAAGAACAACGATTCATTGCTGCCGAGAATTATTAAGTGTAATAAAAAAAACGATGGCTCGAAAAGGAGAACTAGCAAAACAATTTTTTTTAAAAGTCTTAGAAAACGGGTTTTCTGGATTCAAAAAGTCTACGAATTCCAAATTCTATTCACAGGATAAGGAAAAGTTGCCACACGTTGTATGTAATAGGTAAAATGTATTGAAAGTAATAGGGATTATTTTGTTTAATAATATGAAGGTATATTATCTATATATAAAATATTTTATATATATATATATATATATATATATATATAAAAACCTTAACCCTCCATTATTATTCGGACATCCCAATATTTACCTTTTACTAAATAATATAGAACGATGATATTTTTTTTTTTTTTTTTGAAAAATAATTTTCATTCTGGGACTGGGTCCCTTAAGAACAATATGATATGTACAATTAATATATACAATGTGTCTGGCCACAAGACCAAAGGATTATAATTAATTCTTATTTACAAAGCTTTAAAAAGAAAATTATAATGATAAAATAAAACAAAAGTGTAAAATAAATAAATAACTTCTGATATGTTGAACAAAACCTATCATTGAAACTGTTTCATAATAAACTGAATAATAATAATACTTTTATCCACATAGAAACATGAACAATAAATGATAAATTTTCTTTTTGAATAGATATTTGATTTGAAATATCAGGCTTGTGGAGCGTCTGTTTGAGATGACAATAGGTACTCGAACAGCTGGAACTTGAATGATGGAAGGGAAGAAGCGTGGTGGATATGAGTAGGTAGGGAATTCCAGAGAGTAGTAGAGCGGACAAGAAAGGAATGATCAAAACTTGTTGTTCGGTGGGCAGGGATATAAAGGTCAGAATGGCGCGATCTTGTTTGGAGGGAGCGGACTGACAATTTAAATTGCAGAAGTCTGTGGATATAGGGAGGTAGCTGGTAGTTAATGGTTTGGCAAAGGTATGATCCAAGAAAATATTGTCTGCGGTTTGAGGGAAGGAGCCACTTAACTCACTGTATAAATGGGTCACATGAGACCTCCTCGGTGTGCCAAAGACAAATCTTAAGAATGTATTCATAATTCGCTTTAGCCTGTCCTCGAGCACAGTCGAGACCATATATACCATATACCCCATATTGCCATATATACCATATACCCTGCAGCAGTAGTCAAAGTGGGGGAAAATAAGTGAGGATACAAGGAGCTTACGGGTAGATAGTGGAAGAAGATGGCGGGAGCGATGGACAAAATTGAGGGTACTTATTGTTCTTCGGGAGATTTTGGCAATATGGGGTTTCCAGGAAAGGGTTTGGTCGGTGTTAATACCTAGGTTTTTGACAGAGGAAGTGAAGGTGATTGCTGATCATTTAGGGTTAGACTCGGAAATGTAGTATGGGATCTGAGGAGGGAATTAAAACCTATAACAATCGCCTGAGTTTTCATACCATTTAGCCTTAGTTTACTCAGGGTTGCCAAGGCACAGATTCTATCCAGGTCTGTCTGAATATTGGCAAATGCTACTAGAAACTCGGAGGGAGAGAAGGATAAGTAGATCTGGAAATCATCAGCGTATAAGTGATGGGAGCAGTGATGGATGGAATTGGGAAGATCATTGATATAGGAATTAAAAAGGAAAGGAGATATGCTTGAATCCTGGACCACACCTGCCGAAAGGGCATGGAAGGAAGATAGAGGATAGTTAGGAATGGTGACAGCTTGAGTCCAATTAGAGAGAAATTACTTAAACCAATGAATAGAGCTTTTGGAAAAGGATAAAGACCGTAGTTTGGAAAAAAAGGATAGAGTGATCAAGAGAGTCAAAAGCTTTTGAGTATATTAGTATTCAAAAGCATTTGAAAGTATTAGTACTTTCAGTTTCTTTTCGTCAATGGCGTATGTCAATGTATGTCGCTAGAGATTTTGAGTAGGGCAGATTGTGTGGAAAAGCCGGGTCGAAAACCAGATTGGAGAGGATCAAGAAATTTGGACTTTTCGAGGAAGTTTGACAATTGTGACTGGACTATTCTTTCTAAAGGTTTGGAAAGGTTAGATAAAATGGAAATTGAGGATAGTCTTTAGGGGATGTAGTGTTTGAGGTTTTATTCATAGGATGAACTAACACTTTTTTCCAAGTAGTAGGAAATACGAAATTTTGAAGGAAAAATTGTATGTAAAGAGTAGAAGTGGTAGGATATAAGGAAGGCATAATATTAATAATTTGACAGGTATTCTATCAAATCCTATGAAGTTGGTATGGGAGTTCATAACAGAGGATAAAAGGTCAGTTGGTGTGATATCAGAAAAATAAAAATTATCAGGGTTAAATGATGGGACTGTTGAAAACTCAGGAGGAGATGTTGAACAATCATCAGAGGAGGTGGATGAGAAGTAAGAATTTACTTCATCGGGTGAGACTTTAAAGACTGGTGAGGAAGATGATTTGCAGAGAGCGAATTTGCGGAGGAGTTGCTATTTTGACTTGGAATCGGGAGTAGAGGAGAAGGCTGCGAGATTGTCGCCTGAGTCAGATTGCGGAGTGCCCTAAACGCTTGATAGTCCTCTCTTAGTCTTGTACGTCTATAGGTATAGTTCAATATAGTTCAATGGTAACGTTACTCATTGTTAGACAAACTTGTTATATAGAAATACACAAAACAATATTAATTTGCATAACTGCTTGATAAAAGAAAAGTTCAATAATTCACTTCCTGATTTATAGATTAGCTTCAAAGAATGGAATACTAATTTGGAATTTTTTTACAAGACAGGGAGAAAACAACAACATAGGTTGTGACTTATGTGAATAATTTTAATTAGATCTAGATAAACAACACTATTGCCGCACTCCACTTAAAATTTTAACCTAGATTATCTTGTGGGTATCTTATTTTTAGAGTAAGCATCGGAGGATTATCAGGAATTGAAGAGGATTAGAGGAATTACATTCAAGTGTTTCCCTTGCATGTTTCAAATAATTAACCGCCTTCCATTGATATCAAAAAGAAAACAAAGAAAGGTTAACGATTTATTTCTTAGGAATGTTTGTAAAAAGCATAGGCTCTACTATCTGTTGGCTTTCCGCATCTCTCTTTACGTCTAAAGTTTCAGATTTATAAGGCTATTATCAGGCCTACCCTGCTCTATGGTGCACTATTGTTACGCCATCTGTATAACACGACTTTTCAGAGGCCGCAGAGCTACCAAAACTCCGTCCTCCAGCGGATCGTCCGATCAAAATAGCCACATCCTCGAGGAGCTCCAGCTGTACCTAGTTCCTGAGTATATAAGCCGGAGGCACATCAAGTTCTTTGATGGGGTAAACGCCTGTGTCGACCCCCTCTTCAGAGATATTGCACCACCACCCAGGCCTGGGAGGTGGCAAAGCACTGTCCCTTCGGTAGACGTCCTCGCTGAGGGAAGGGGTATGGACTCTGCATTCTAAATCCATTATATTTTCAAAAGCCTGGAAGATAGTATCTCTCTATCCAGTAATGTTGGGGCAAAAGCCTGCATTTGGAACCACCTGACTTAGGAATGTTCAACTTGGAATTCCCCAAACATAGTATAAGACCTGTACTGTTGCACTACTGGTTTTTTTTTTGCAATATTGTTTTATTTGTTACTTGAGTGTTAAAAGATAAAGGAGATGAGAAAAAAAAATGTTTGTAAATGTCTGATCTAGACAGGAATAGAACCTTAGGACTTTCAGTGTTCCAGACCGTGATAATTTGGTCAAGTAGTACTGATCAGAGGAATACCACTTATCTAACTTTGCACCATATAAATTGATTATATTACAGTTTATTTAAAATAATATTTTGTGCAAAGATGGTCGAATCCGTGAACCGGTAATTTTATTAGAAAGTCTAGAGTACTTTTGTTTCTTAAGAAAACTAGAATTAAAGCCATAGTCTAGGAGATTCATCTGCGAATTTCTTAAAGAGATTAAAATTTGTCTAGAGAGGAATAATAAGGAACCTTTAGAAGCGAATACATGAAACATTCTTAGGAGAACCTGAAGAAGCTGATGAATGCCTTGGCACGAGAAAGGACTCGCTATTGAGATGCAATGAAGAGGTCCTTGGTCAGGAGGGTAATTATCAAGTAATGAATTGGAAGAGCTCTATTCGGCGGACTTAGAGCTTCTGTCTTTGAATAGCTTAGCCAAGTCCATATAGGACTGCATTTTCTCTATAGCTTCTATTACTTACCTAAAAACAGTAGCCGGTCGTTAAGTTGCTTAAGGGGCTCACGCCAGGTGTAATGATTTACTAACAATGGATAAGAGAAAATCTCATTGCAATTAGAAAATGTTATATGACTCCTAGAAAGCGGTCACTATTTTTGCTTTGTAGAATTACTTTCTTGAAAGGATATATTTAAAATATAATAGAATGCATTACATACCTTAAGGACATTTCAACATTTCCTTGTTCAGTACTTTCTACATCTCTCCAACAGCGTTTCGGGACACTGTTCCATGTTCGAATTTTTCAATTTACAAAGTAAAGAAGACAAATATTTTAAAATGCATATAGCACAAAAAAATGTGTTTAAATTTTTCAGCTTCTATCTATTCCTGATTCTAGACTGTTTGTCTAATATAATCTTTTTCTTCCAGTGGCGCGATAGGCCGCGTGGAGTATTCTGCTGGGAGAATACGCTACCGTTTCGCGATGAATTTTATAAAGTAGGGTCATCACTCCACACCTACACCTATATTTGTGAGATGACACCAGTTGGCTGACGGGTCTTACATAATCTGGTGAGAGGCTGTGAGTGAATCCACATTAATTTAAATGCTTGAAAAAGTCTCTCCGGAACTGGTATTCGAACTCTTTTGGTGAGAGAGACTACCGCGTTAGCCACTCACCTACGGGCTTCCCTTGTCTGATGCAATGCACAATCACGAGTTCAGCAGGCTTAATAATCAATCGTTTATCACCCTAAAACTCCTCCCCAACCTACCTCTTAAGGAAGATTTAGGAGGGATGACAGATTCTCCTTCTATCACTGTCAGATTGTGTCATATTATTAATGATTTATTTTATATATAAGAGGATTCCTAAAACAAGAGGAATTTAACTGACGATATGATTATAATCACTGATAATATGATTCAATAATTATTAATATTTTTGAGACTAGAATTAATAATATTCTTGGATATGAAAAATTTCAGTTCCAGCTGAATATCTTCCGTCGTAGTGTAAACATGTTATATGAGTATAATGGTATCCACGCATCTATTACAGTTAACTAATCGAATCTGTGTGCGAAAACATACGAAGGATAAATTAATAAACTTCACCGAAATTTAACAAATGTGTTTGAATCATCATCCATTCCATGACAATTTTAATTATTTATTTTTTTAAATAGGATATAGATTGTCTTGAAAATTGGGTATATAATCCAAAAAGATGGAAATAAATAGCAATAATTGAATAATTGGTAATTGCAGAAGAGGATGCGGAGAATAATATTAGCTCAAACATTTTAAAATATTTGGCAGATTTTCTATATAATTATTTTTACATATTATGAAAAAGGAGATCAAGTAAAATATCTTAATAGATTTAGAACATAAACAGATTTAAACTTTAGGTTTATTGCCAGAAATCACTTAGGAAGAAGTCAATAAAAAATGGTCCTTTTTTACTTTCACTTACCTATATATGAAATATACAGTAAGAGAAAGTATTGCATTCGTAAAAATTTTCAAATTAGATTTCATCGGAAATACACGTTTTAGGGTCCAAACCATAATTTGTATAAAACTGAAATTGTCTATATTAGAAGCTTACATGTCTTTATATATAGGAATATTTACAGGAACATTAAAAACAAAATCGGCTGATCAGATGAGCCGCTTTATACCTTGCAGCTTCCAGTTTTTTACAATTTACTCAACAACGGGCCTAAAATTTTTGATTCAACTTCCTATATCCATGTAAAATTCAGTGGGATATAGCATCAAGTAGGGAAGCTAATTGAAATAGTTTGATATGGCTTAAATGCCGATTTTATTCATGTTCTTTCTTTTAAAATAGCTTTTATCTTATATATTCCAAAAAAAATAACAATACCGTATAATCCGCATTTATGAAAAACGGAAAGATTACAAGTTGAACGAATTTATAACTAAAAGAAAATAGAGTAAAAGTATCTTAGGTAATTTTTTATTTCCGAACATAAGAATATTAATTTAGGTGTATAATACACCATTAGGGGAGCCCGTGACTGAGTGGCTAGCGCGCTAGTCTCTCATGATACAGGTTCTGAGTTCGAATCCCAGCCCCGGCGGGGCTTTTATAAGGATGTAAAAAATGGGGATTCACTCACAACCTCTCCCCTGGGTATGTGAGACCCGTCAGCCAAAGGGTGGCCACTTACAAAATTAGTCCCAGGGAGTGATGAACCTAAACTAAAGATAGCATCGTGAAACGTGAGTGTAAACTAGGCAGGAGTTTACACCGCGAGGCCCAGGGCCTACACGGCCTGTCGCGCCACTGAAAGAAGAATATAATACACCATTGGAAAGATAAAGATTTTAGAAAAAAAATTGTATACATAGTTGTGGAAGGTGCCGAATAGAGCATAAACTTTAGTCATTAAAACATAAGTTCTCAAAGAAACTGAATTTAATTACTTTGAAATATATTTAATAGTTTTTAAATTGAGACGTTAAATTCCAAAAGGTACTAAATTAATTCTGGAAAATTTTACGGGAAACGCATAAATCTCTCATTATTGTATTATTTAACAAACTTATTTGATTATTTTCGCATTAAAATCTATAATATGTTTTTTACTATATTATTAACACTATTTTAGAGTTGTGGAATGAAATATTTCAGTTTGATTTAGAACGAAATTAAATGAGAAAATAGTACCTTTAAAACATGATTGTATTTATAAATCGCGTTTTTAAAAGACTTGAGTGATCATTAGATATAATGAAATAGAAGATTTAGATAAAAATAAACGATGAGAATGTAAATATGTCAAAATATCAATTTCGTGAAAAAGTTCCTTGATCAAACATCTCGGTTGATAAAAATAACCGAGGTAAGTGAAAGCCGTAAGTTGCCCGCACCAGATTTTTTTTTCTTTGGTTTAATTATATTGAACTTATAAAAAGAAATGAAAAAAACCTGCAATAACCTTAAAACCGAACCTATCCCATTGGAGCCATTCTATATCCAATCTTCGAGACCGCTTCATTTCCAGAATGCTAAAGAGCCCGATTAGCAACCGATTTGTGTTTGGATGGCACAATTGAGTCCTCCTTGAAAATTAGCCGGTCCGATAGGAGGGCTGAAACGTGAGTGGGATACCGTATGGAAACGGTCTATTTAACGTCTCAATAATCAGTGCATGGCGAAACGTCGTTTACATCTCATGCATGGCAATGCACACCAGCTACCGCCATTGTCTTTATGGTAATGGAGGGTCGTTAGGTCAGGATACATCGCCATTTTTATACAATATATATCTTTCTTTCAGGACTGCCAACACATATATTTTCCTTTGTCACAATTTTAATTACCTGTTGTTCTCTCTTGTCATTGTTCAGGGAAATTTAATGGGTTTTTTTTTTTCAATTTTATTAGTTCGGTTTCTTAGTCATCTGAGTATAATTGATGCAAAGCATTAATAGTTCTAGATGTTTCACAACAAGGTTTATGTTGTTAAATACTGCTTGTCCGCTAAGAATAATATAAATGTACAATTTAAAATTTATATTCAGGCTATAATAAATTTATGATAGTAGCTGAATACCACAGCCTAGTTCACGAATATTTCAATTTATGGTAAGAGTAACTATAACACATACAACTCCGATATCAAACATTTAACCTTTCAAATATGATCAATGAATAATGTTATTATTTAGAGCTGGATTATAATTTTATTCTGTGAAATTTACTGCGTCACACCAGTAGAAATAAGCATACCCATAATACTCAATATGTTTTAACTTTTAAATATAATCATTGTACTTCTTCATATATCAAATTACATCATAAATGAGGAATTAATCTCAATCGTGGGTCATGCTTAAAAAAAACACCAAAAAAAAACAACACTATTTCAGATTCTATTGTAGTATTAAGTTCTTATATACTTCATAACCGAAATGTTTTCAAGAGCTTAAAAATTTTTTTAAACAATAACAATTGTTCAAGCGTAACAGTTTGTAACAAGCATGTTACAAAATACGAAGCCAATATACTTAAATATGTTAATTGATAAAGAATCATTCTTCTGGTAACTTAAAGATGCTTTGTTTTCATATTGTTGGAATTCGATTATTTTTTTAAATGGACTTGTAATGTTTCAGAGTGTATGTATAGTTTTTGAGTTATTCAAAAACCAAATTTTTAAAAAGTTTTAATAATAATAATAGCCTTACCGAACCGGGTTCGATGCCGATACCATCAAATTCCGACTACACAGACTCGACCAATTCACCGTTTAAGCCCAAGCCCTGAGATCAGCCTTAACATAATCCTTCCATCGCCTATAGTTTTATAAATTCTAACCTTTAAGTTTTTAGACAGAAGCCGCAAGTAATTAATTTAGCGACTGAATAATTAACACGCATTTCCCAACTTTAACCGGACTTTATTTCTTTCTGGATCTCATTTTTTCTTGTTATCATTGAACCTAAATACTTGAATTTATCTTCGTGTTCGAAAGTTGCTCTGATATATTAATATCACCGTTTCTGTAATAATCATATATTTCGTCTTATCGGTATTTATTTCGAGTCCTATTTCTGTCCCGATTTTTATTAACACACTTGTATTTAGTTGTATGGTTTCCGTGTCATCACTAGCAGTAACAAATCATCAGCAAACCCCAAATCGGAATCTTATCACCCACATTTAACGCTTTTTCGGTACACATAACCTTTTCTATAACATATTCTAAACCTTTATTAAATAAAACAGGTGAAAGGGAGTCACCCTGTTTGAAACCCGATCGCAAATCTCTCGGAGTAATTATGACCAATTCTAACTTTATGGAATGTTTCCGACAAACACATCTCTACTAGGTTTACTAACTTTCTAGGTATCTCCTGTTCATTCATGATGCTATACAGCTTTTGACGGTCTGTGGAATCATAAGCCTTTTTTAAAATAGATATAAAGTTGATGGACTACACCGTTGTATTCCAACTTTTTCTCTACTATTGACGTATGACGTAAGGAAAATTTTGATCAATAGTCGAGAGTCTCCGCCGAAAACCACATTGGTAGTCTCCGATAATTTCCCCAGCGTGTTCCGTAATTCGGCTAGTTAGTATTGACGAGAATATTTTATAACATACTGGGAGAAGAAAAGGTTTTTTAATAATTTTTTTATTGGGATATATTACAATTTTTCTCAATGGACAATACTAATATTGCTATAAGATCACATTCATACAATATTTACAGTATAAAAAAATAAAATCAAATAACAAAATTTCGAACCAAGTCGACGAAAATTAAACTTACCGGAGACTATTGCGAAACTTTTAGAAGGCATTGAAGAATCAGCAATGAAACTGTTCAAGTTCCTCAAAGAAACGAAATATTAAAATAGAGTTTAATTTTCAAAACATGCCAATGACCCTCTGGGGTAGAGGCAAAAGATAGATAGATTGATTAATAATATTGCTTTATTGAGAAATAATACAATCTGCCACTATCTTGGGCAATAAGTATTAGGCTAAAGAAGTCATTCATACCATATGTACAGAGTAAAAACAAAACAAAACATACATAACAATAAAAAAAAAAAAAATAAAATAAATAAAATAAATAAAAAAGAAGTAATAATAAAATAATGCATAAATAATAATAATAATAAACAAAAAAAATATATTAATACATAAGATGAAATAAGATAAGTAAACTAAAAATAAAATATAAAGTAAATAAAATCTTGGCCACATTCATACCTATATACATTATTTACATACTGCCCCTGGAACTCCGAATCGAACCCCTACACCCAGAAGTGGATGAGTGGCACAACACCATGAGTTCCAGCGCCTCTCATTCAGCCGCGTCACCAGTCTAGCCAGTGGAGACTGAGTGAGGCGCTAGAGCCACACACTCTCAGGCATGAGTGGAGAAGTTGGCCATTGAGAGGCAAAAGAACAAACGAAAAAAAAAATAAAATAAATAAATAAAACAAATAAAGGTATGTAATAAAATATTACCAATTGAATAAATAGGTTACAAATAATAAACAAAACATGAATAATGAACACACTCATACTCATAACAATTAAAAGGTTTCAGAAATATATTTCTTTTCAACTACTTAAAGGAAGATTTTTTTTTTATGGTAAGACATATTCCCAGGAAAATCCAGCTTTACAGGTATTGTCGTTTTTTGAGATACTTCGATGACCAGAAAAATAAATCAAAAGGCACTTTAGTATACAAATATAGATATAGAATAAAAAAAAAATTATTCTGGAATAGGTCGCCTAAGAATAACAGGTTTGTACAGTATATGGAAATATACATGTCTGGCCAACAGACAGAAGGAACATAATCAATAAATAATTACAATTATGGGTTAATATATGTGTGCATATCATAACGCATATACACACATATATCCAAAAAAGTAAATACAATGATTAAATTAAATAAAACAATTCTTAGAAAGTATTTTGTTGAACGGAATTAAAAATTAATTAATAGATAACAGCATTTAAATATAGACAATGAACAAATTATTCTTCATTCAAAGTGTGATGTCAAAAATAAAATGTTACAGTTTCTGAGCGTCTTTTTGGGATAATAAAGGTATTGAAAAAGTTGGGATTTAAATGAGGAGAGGGAAGCAGCATGGCGGATATGAGTAGGTAGAGAATTCCAGAAATTAGAGGAGCGGACAAGGAAGGAACGATCAAATGTTTTAGTCCTATGGATAGGCAAATAATGGTCGGAATGGCGCGATCTTGTTTCAAGTGAGTGGACTGAGGATTTAAATTGTAGGAGACTGTGAATGTATGGAGGGTGTTGAGAGTTAATGATTGGTAAAGGTATGATCCTAGGAAATATTGTCTGCGGATTGGGGGAGGAACCACTTTAACTCACCGTAAAAATGGGTAACATTTTTACCTCGAAGGAATACAAATACATAACGTACAGTAAACCATTAAAAATTAAGATAAAATTAAATAAGAAACTACAATAAAGAACCAGTCTTATAAAGGAACTGTAAATTGATGTTCAAGGACATACATGTATAGTTGATTCTTATGAAACGAACAATATTATTTTTTTGATTAGTATGACTTGAGGAAGTTCTTCTTATTTATTCATATTAAAACAAGCACATTATTCTTCCATCATCTTTATTATTAGACTTTTAGAAGTTAATGTAGCAGATAGCTACAAAAACTATTATGTATCAATAAAATGTTAATTTATAGTTAATTGCATAATATGAAATTTTATTTAATAAATAACTTTATGAAAATTGGTATATATAGATATAGGAAAAAATTAATAAATGTAACTAAAAACAAAATCTTTTAAAACCTTTTTAGTCTTTATAATGGGGACAAAGCCCCAAAACGTTGACTGAAATTGACAAATTATATAATAATTATAATAATAAAGATGATGAAAGAAAAATGTGCTTTTTTTAATATGGAACAATATTCATATTTAAGTAATTTTATATCCTGTCATGGCATTTTTAAGAAAAGCGTCATAATAAGACTTTTTTTTTATTTTTCCTTCGTAGAAATAAAGTGACAATCTCTCGGAGGATACAATGAAAAAAGTTTATAAGGAGCCCATATTTCCAGTAATCCGTTCCATAGAAGGGCGACGGGGTGACAACACAGCGACTCCTCCGGCCATAAAGACTATTCCTATTTTATACATTATGCGGCCATTTTTGCCTCTAGAGATGCAGACGTCTTTTAAATGTAAAATAGGGACGGGAGCGGATAACAGATCAGCTGAAAGGGTTTGCCAACGGAAGAGGAATGGCGGCACTCAGCCAAGGATCATTCATAAGAAATTTATCACTGAATATCCTTTTGAAGCTCACCTTACGAAAGGAGTTGAATAGATCCATATACAGTCGGCCAAGTTTCGCCCCTCAGGGTAATGGGTCCGTTTCAAAACGCTATATCCTTCTTCTTTTTTCACCTTCCTGGCCTATTCCTTTTTTCGCATCCTTTTTCTCCCCTCCGGCCTGGCCTGCTCGTGCGGACAAAGACTCCAGCGGGTAAGGACGAGTTATTGCACCCGGGAGGATCAGCGCTGAGGATTATCCGAGTACCTGTTCATAGGGCACGCTCATCCTGGCCCCTTTGTCTACTCTATAAGTACCCTCTCCATTTCCTATTCTCCACAGCATCTCTTGAGATATTGCGTCTGCTCCTTCCTTCTGTTTGCTCTCTGCCACATTTCATATCCGCATACACAATTAAAATTGTTTATATCCTCACAAACTTCCGTTACATTTCGAAATTATGCAGTTCAGAAAGAATATAACAATGCCATTTGTACCCTAACAGAATAGTACAATTGACTAATTTCTAAGATGACAAGAAGTATCCCATACAAATAATGTTCTGCAACCTTCAAAAAATCAACGGTTAATTCTAAATTGTATGATGAATGTGTGGTGAGATCACCACATAAATAACATCGATAATGAGTTATTCTTTATTTAAACACATTAATAGTAACATTATTTACAAAACATACAAAATATATGTGACATAAACACATAGAGATTATATAAAAATATGCGTTGACCCCAGTAGTAGTCCCCCTCCTAATGAAAGAGTGCTGAAAGGGAAAGGACACTTAAAATTGTAGTTGCTGTTGTTGGAGAGGCAACGAGCGGTCAACAAACAACGTTCGAACTGAGCATAATAAAGGGAGTTCTGCATCAGGGTATTGGTCTGCAGTCCTAATTCATAAAATTTATTAACGTGTCTCTACTTTTTTTAAGTTTTGAAGGATACTAAATACTAAAATAGTATATCAATTCTTTATTACTGGAAATCAAGGACTATTTTAGAATAGATAAGGGTAAACAAATAAAATAGAAAAAATACTACTCTCAACTTCGATTAATTTAACGAACCGGTTAATTAAGTCAGGTGCGTTATCTAAAGCTAAGTATGTACTAATGAAAGAATGCTGAAAGGGAAAGGACACTTTAAATTGTAGTTGCTGTTGTTGGAAAGGCAACGAGCGGTCAACAACCAACGTTCGAACTGAGCATAATATAAAGGGAGTTCTGCATCAGGGTATTGGTCTGCAGGCCTAATTCATAAAATTTATTGTCATAATTTTTTTTTTTAAATAACAATTTTTAGTTATTTTTTATTGTTTCTTTTATATATTTATTAATTTATATCTATTAAAGTGTTCATATACATTTCATAATTTTTTTTTTAGGTTTAATATATGTTCAAATAAATATATAGGTGTTGGTGACCTTGACGTTTTACGCCTTAAAGCACTAACAAACGTTTTGATAAGGTTAAAACGTGTCTCTATTTTTTTTTAAATTTTGAAGGATACCAAATACTAAAAAAGTATATCAATTCTTTAATACTGGAAATCAAGGACTATTTTAGAACAGATAAGGGTAAACAAATAAAATAGAAAAAATACTACTCTCAACTTCGATTAATTTAACAAACCGGTTAATTAAGTCAGGTGCCTTATCTAAAGCTAAGTATGTACCCTAGTGATTGATCTCATCCTAAATAAAATAAAAATCCTCCTCACTTGTTAAACATTATTAAATCAAAATTTGTAAATTTTGAAATACCATATAAGTAGTTTGAATATAGTAGGTAAAATATATGTAAGAACTCAATTATATTCACTATTTTCTATTTATTATTAGTAACCAACCAAAATTTAAGGTTTGCAATGAGTGACTGATTCTTGTCATAATTATTTTCCATTAAGTTAATTTAAAATAATTTTTCAATAACATCTCGCGTACATCTTGGGCATCGTCTGGCATTATTAGGGAACGACTGCTCTTTTAAATAGATTTCTTCTAGGTCCAGGGTTCGTAACCAAATTATTATTTATTCTTTTATTTTTAATTGATAGGCTACCCAAATGTAGGGAGACCATTTTGGGGCACACCTGACCTATATAAAGCGAGTACCAAATGACTTTGTTGCACAAATCTACTGGGTTGTTGAGGTAATTTTTTGTTTCTTACCTACAGATGTATATATCCTAATTAATTTATTCCATTGATGAAAATGCAATTTAAATTTCATTTTTAGTAAGCATCAACCTGGAGTTTGAATGAGAAATTCCGGGTTGTCGAGAAAAAGTGAAAGTATTGTTCTATTCGGATGAGAGGATTTTGACAGAAAGGGTCCAGGCTGAATCATAGGAACCTCTGTCGTCATTTTCGCCTTTCGGTCCATTGTATTCAAATCAGCGAATTCTGTCAACAGCCGCGAGTTCAAGAAATGTAAAAATTGTGTTTCTCGGGTGGGATGATCAATGTAGCACGAAGAGGTAGCTATCAGGAAGAACAAGAGTCCGCTGTGTTATTCGCTTACGTCCCATATATCAATACTATCTCTTGTCGTTTATCATTTCAATTTTTCCTATCGGAAGGACTAATGACCACTTTGTGAGATATTTAAAATCCTGGAAGATATAGTTAATGGAGGATGGGGTCACGATTTTAAAACTGAATGGGAGAGAGGCACGTATCCCTCGCCCTGACGTGGGCGGGAAGATATTTAATTTTAGGATGAGATCGGTTCTGAGTCGTGGGAACAGCATCCTCACCTCTCGGGACCTCTCTGTTTGGAAGGCGCCTGCCTCCCCGCCCTGCATCTCATATCGCAACTCAGTTAATCATTTATTTATTGATTCTCTAATCAGTTCTAAAATAAGATGTCTTCCAAAAATCGGATGATAAACGAGCCGTGTCAGAAGCCATGATAAATCAGTGTTATTGATAGTCTAAGCTAGATTTTGCTAATAATAGAGTAGGAGTGGAGGGAAGATTCGAGCTTCTTCTTAGTTTCATTCTATTGTTACAGTAGACCATTTTCGGAAATAGGTCAGGAATTTGTTCACTCTGACCTTATATGCAAAAAGAATATCATATATTTTCCTTTGAATAAATTATATACCGATTGTCATAATCATATCGATGTATAATTAAATGCTTTTTAATACAAAATTGGCTTTATCCTTGTCGATTTAGACCAAAATTAAAAAAAAAAAATTGCCATAAAGTGTCTTAATTTTTTTTAAATTTTTGACGGTCACGGGTTCGAACCTAGCAGGTGGCCCTAGGAATTTTTAATAGAAGTGAAAAAAACCCTTAGTAATGCCGTTCTTCGAAGGAGACGTTAAAAAGTGGCCTCCATTCTGTGCGATGTCACGTTAATGATCACTTTTCCAATTAAACCTGGGTATGCATTTGCCTAAATGTTTTTTAGAACTACTGAAGGTAGTATCGTCCGATTAGCCTCGGCAGCATTAAGAGAAGATAAACGAATAAACAAACAATTCAAACAGTGATTTATTCATTAAAAAGTAAGATTATATCAAATGAAACTAAGTTTATCAATATTTTCTATCCATATTTTTCTACACTCAACTTTTTTTTTTCTTTTTCTAAACTTTCGGACTAGACATTTTTCCATTAATTTTTCCATGTCAATTAATCTATTCAATTATACATACTTATTTATATATATTTTTTTTTAAACAACCTAGGCTTTTATAGCCTTGTCAGTTTCTACTAAGTTACTTTTCAAATTTAAAAATATTTCCATAAAGTATCTTAAATTTTGTAAATACCAATAGCAGTGATTTCATAGAAACTAATGAGTATTTCAAAGGAAAAAAAAGTATAAAATCAATTTAGAAGATAGTTAAATCAATAGCCAATTCAAGATATGTGCAACAAGGTATATAAAAATATGATCGATGAATCAAAGTCACATGACAGAGTGACCTCTATTTTTATTAAAGTATAGCCTACAAACCTACCTTACTTAAAAGATTTACTTAATTATTCTTTATTTTATCAGAGTTCCATTTCGTACCAATCAATGTATTCTAAAGACACACATGTGTGAGATGAGAAAGATTTCTAAGATATTTTTTCAACTACTTTAAATTTAGCAGTGCCTTTTATGTTTTATGATATATACATATATATATATATATATATATATATATATATATATATATATATATATATATATATATATATATATATATATATATACACATATATATTTAATTGGAATACTAATAAATTCCCAGTGATACGGGATTGGTTGTATTGTTCAAATACAGGTGTAAGAGAAGCCTACGATAGCATTAGCAGATGATAATTTATAGGCTAGAGCAATGGAGGGAACTACGAAGCTGCTAGGGCATTAAAGACTGCTAACAGATTGCCCCCTTTATGGCCCCGTATCCTTTATAGCCTCGTAGGGCAATATTTGCCTCAGTCTTCGACGTCCGTCTCCTGGAAGCTAATGTGTTGCGCTATTCGCATCAACCAATGAAAGCGGTAATCAACTAAGACTTCAACTCGTTTACTCAAAAGCAATATTTTAACCAATAACTGGATTTTAGTGCAACTGTATAATGAGTTAATGAGATATGTATATATATATATATATATATATTATATATATATATATATATATATATATATATATATATATATAATATATATATATACATACATTTTCTTTCTGATAGGTGATCTTGGCTAGAAATAGCGACGGAATGATTCAACGTAAGGTCTTACGCTACAATTTTTAGATATAATAATAATAGGCTTACTGAACTAGAAAGTCCGATGCCTCAACCTAACTCTCGGACGCATAATGTTACTTCCATTTACTATATATAGTAAGGGAAAGTATCACGATTGTGAAAATTTTCGAATTCCAGTTTTCAACGGAAATACACGTTTTAGGGTTCCTTGAGTCCAAATAACCAAGTCCCGCAAAAAAGTCTGTGTGTGTGTGGTAACCCCCGGGCGGAAACGAAAAGTCCTTTGAAACTGAAATTTCATATTTAAGACAAATATATGCTCGAGATATTACAAAAACTTTTTATACCATGCATGTTGCACCTTTATATGTTAAAAACGGTTCCGACGATTTTGATTAAACTCGCTATATCGTTGTAAAATTCAATAGCCCTTAATATCATGTAGGTTTCATTCTGAGTAAAATAGTCTGACAGAGCTTAAATGACGATATTTTAAATTTAAAAATTAAATTAAATTTTCTTCTTCCAATGTACCTTTAATTTTTTTTTTATTCAATAATAATAACTATATTATCTTGTTACCACTGATGAAAAACAGGTAAATATATAAATTGAATGAATTCGATACCCAACTAATGGAATAAACTGAAATAATATTTTTTTAATAGAATATTTTGTTTTTGAAGATGAGAACAGTAATATACATGTGTAATATACCGCTGGAAAGCTAAAGATTTTAGAAAAAAATATTATCTAATACACAAGCTTATAACAGTTAATAGAGAGTGATGCAAAGCTCATAAAACTAACTGATTATTTTAGATAATAATATAATAGATTTTTTAATAAAACGCATGTTTCTATTGAAATTTCATTTAATTAATTCTTTAATAGATTTACTCATTTTTATCTCTTACTGTACTTGAAAATCCTTTAATCGATTTTAGAAACGAAGGTAAGTGAAAGTCGTGTGTTGCCCGCACCAGATTTTTTTTGCGTCATCCGTTCTTCAATAGACCTAAAAAAATTACACGCGCATTTGAGTCGCTGTGAAGATATAAAATCAACAATACTGAAGGGTACAAGCTCTATAATTCCGCGTTGTGTAACCGCTTTTGAACTATTAATTGACGCAGTAATTGATTCTCGATAACCTTAAGGCGTTGTTCATCTTTCGAAGTAAATTTAATTATTATTTTTATATTATAATTATGAATACCAAATACACCGGTCCTGCATTTTTTTTTTTGTTTTGTTTTGTTATTGAACTTTTCACGTAAAAAAAATTGAGCTTCGTATAACTTTTAGCCAACTATTTCATTCGGAATGAACAACTCTTCCAGAAGTATGATTTGTTGTATAATACTCCAAAATGGTGGTTGGGGAAAACGGTTTTATTTCCAGTATTAAAGGACATGAAATTCGGCGTCATGCAGTACTAAACATGATTGATTCGGCAAAAAAATACGGTTGAAATTGACTATAGTGTAAAAAGGGTTCTAAATAAATAAAAAATCTTTTGGGATACTAATTCTAATATTTATTTTTCAATTTAATTACTTTTTTTGTTCACATCACATATACATTTGTCGTATACAATCCAAAATCCTTCGCAAAATCCTAAATGCTCCTTAGTTCGTCACGAATAAAATCATCCATAATGACCTAAATATCCCATTTGCCACAGAACTAGCCCGAAACAGACTATTCCTCTTTATAATTCCAAACTCCCTACCCACACGAATCCTCTTGTACGCAACTTATCATTCCCATCTATTCCTGAAATCCCTCCGAGGCGATTGAAAAGACGATGACCTCGAGACCTACTTTAATTAAGTAAATCGACATTGAAGTGCTACCACTGGGTAGTTCCTTCACTAGACATTATCACGCCCATAAGTGTAAATTAGCCCATTTGCTTGTTGTATATATTATATGTACAGTTGTAAATATCAATAAAATTTATATAAAAAAAAAGTAATTGTGTTTTTTCCTTAATAAAATCGTAGGAGGGATTTCGATATAACTATTCCAGAGATTAGAATCTGAGTATGGAAATTTATCAATTTATTAAGAAATATCCTTCAGTAAATTTAGGAAATAGGAGTCTCTATTGTGTTAACTGACCACTTAAAACAATATATAATATGATATGGTGATAAAAAAAGCCTAAACCCATGCGTCGACGGTAAAACATCTAAATAAAAGCTTGGCTCTCGTTTGGACACCATCGCACTTGGTAATAAGAGGTAATGAGAAGGCACCCTAATAGTTAGCATCATAGAAACAAGTCCAGTACTCACAAATTCGGAATCTGTAGCTATCTAAAAAATCAACACTCACATCGGCCCAGTATTAACAAAAAAAAGTACAATCGTGGGAAAGCGAAGAGGATATGCCATTAATCAACTGAGAATATGACCCATGGCTACCTTATCAAGAAGGAAACACCTCCGAACTGTGAAAATTGCAATGCAAAAAACATCAGACTGCACGATTTCTACAACTATTCCCACACATAAAATATCAAAAGAAATCTCAAGAAGCTGGTAGGTGATAACATCAAAATAGTTAGAAAAACAACAGTTTCTAAAAATATTTAATCTGCAATTGAAACAAGAAATAAAATATAAATAAATGGAAAACGATACTAAAGACTTAAATAGTTGTGTGTCCAAAAATGAAAAAAAACAAAAAAACAGATGCGCGCAACACACGACTTTCATTACCTCCGTTGTTAAAATCATTTTAAGAATTTTTAAATTCATTTAGAGATAAAAATAAATTGTTAAAGAATTAATTATTTTTTATTTCAATGGAGACATGTGTTATATTAAATAATCTATTATATTTTTATCTATAACAATCAGTTAGTTTTGTTACCTTTTCATCACTTTCCAATAATCTTTACAATATTTTGTATTAGATAATATTTTTTCTAAAATCTTTAGCTATCTAACATATGTTATACATGTTTATTAATGTTCTTGTTTTTAAAAGCACAAAAATCGCATTAAAAAATATAATTGCACTTTTATCCTTTAGTTCTTTATAAAATTCGCTCAACTTGCATATTTATCCGTTATTTATCAATGGTAAAGAATTTAATTATAATTAAAAAAACAAAACAAAAAAAACAACAACTTTCTAATGTGTAATATTGATTGGATATTGTTATTTTTTTAACTGTTGTTTTATTTATAAGTTAATACGGTTAAATGTAGAATAGAATCAGCGAGTGACCAGTTTGGCTATTATATAATCTGTAAAACTTTAAAGATCGGCTCCGGACTGACGGTCTAAAAGACCTTAGTTCTACAAATGTTTTTTTATATTTGTAATCTTTGATTTGTTGTTGTAATATGCTTAAAGAAATAAAAAACAGTTGCCTATATATATATATATATATATATATATATATATATATATATATATATATATATATATATATATCTATTTATCAATGTTAATAAGCTAATGTTCCAGATTTTTCGAAATCTATAAAATTAAAGGTATTTTAGAGGGAGAAAATTTAAAATATCGGAATTTAAGCCCCGACAGACTATTTCAATCAGAATGAAACTTACATGATATTAAAGCCCTTCCAATTTTACTTGGTTTGATATAAAGAGTTTAATTAAAATTTTTACTTGGTTTGATATAAAGAGTTTAATCAAAATTTTACTTGGTTTGGTATAAAGAGATTAATAAAAAATTTACTTGGTTTAATATAAAGAGTTTAATCAAAATCGTTAGAGACGTTTTTGAGAAAATAGTAGAAAGGTGCAAAATGCATAGTATAAAGTGGCTCTTCAGGTTAACTGAGTTTAATAAAAATATTCTTGTAACATCTCGGGCGTATAGTTGTTTTAAATATGAAATTTCAGTTTCATAGCAATTTTATTTTTCGCAAGGAAGTTACCACACACACAAACACACGCACACACAAAACACACACACACACACACACACACACACATACAAACAGACCTTTTTGCAGGACCTGGTTATTTGCACTCAGGAGACCTATGTGTATTTCCTTTGAAAACTAGAATTCGAAAATTTTCACGATCGCAATATTATATATTTTATATTTCATATATAGTGAAAGTAAAAAAAAACAATATAAACCTTAACAACAATTTTCGTGGAAATAACATATTCTTGTTTTTCAACAATTGCAATAAAATCTATTGTTTAGTTTTAACAATACCCTCAACTGAAATATTTTTTTCCAGAGACTAAGATAATGATATATTAACATCACGCCAATGGCGGTCTATGTAGGCACAATACAAAGGCCATAAACAGATAGATTGCAAGCTGGCAAATACACCTGGTTTGGAAAATACTGTTTTTGTCTCATTTGTCTGAAATAAGAGAGCCTCATCAAGAGGCATTGTGGACGAGAGACAGGCCCGGAGGAGCGGACAATGAGAGATGGCAAAGATAGGAAGATGGAATGAAGATAGAGAGCCAGGTGGCTGCCAATAAAAATATTTCAGCCACCGCTATCTCCCATCTTCCTAGTGACAAAGCCATCCATGGGCAATTGACCATCATTGACATCAAACAAATACACTGCCTTCTTTATTGTTAGTTCTTAGATAGGTTTAGTCAGCTGTGGGCGTTTACTTACCCGGCTCCGTAGCTCCATACTACATATCCCATTCCGACATGTTCTATCTGGTAGACCTCAGTAGCCTTTGTATAATATTAATTAGAGGACCGATCAGCAAGTGTAGTTTACGTAGAGATTCATGATCCATCACTACCATGTTTGATTCTGTCCAACATTGCAGTAACCGTATACACACACACACACACACACACAACCTTTAACCTGCGGCCTAGCTCTATCAATAGATCAGTCTACTAGTTACTATTTCTACTAGTACTTGTACCATAATAATGTTTCCCTACTAATATATATATATATATATATATATATATATATATATATATATATATATATATATATATATATATATATATATATAATTTTTTTTTTTTAGTAGTCCTCGAGTGTCGATAATTTAAGTTTTCTACTGTTCTTAGTTTTCAGTCAATAAATAAAAAAAATATTTATGTAACGTTTCTAGAATTAATTGTCCTCATATTCATACCTATTAGAATATTATTATTCATATAAAACATTATTAGAAATTTACAAACAATTTGAAATAAAATAGTGTCTTACATAGACATATGTGTATACTATGAACTTTGAAAAATCCTCAATACTCCTTACTTTGTAACTAATCAACTAATCCATAAACACCTTAATATTCTGTATGTTGCTGATTTCGCCCGATCTAGATACCATTCCTTTCATTGGAAACTCCATTCCCACTCTAATCCTCTACTTTCATTGCTTTCTTCCACTTGAATTCCTGATACTCCTCCAAGGCGTCTGAAAAGGAGATAGTCCCGAGGCCTGCTAGTATAGAATATTTTTAGAGTGCTTTTGTTGGGAAGCTTCTCTACATGTCTTTCATGTCATGTCATATTTCATTCAAATTTACTTGTTGTATTCCATTATACAGTTTTAAATTAAAATAAATAAATTTAGTAAAAACTTTGAAAGAACACTGAAGTACAGATGCTGAGGAATAGTTCAGGTATGGAGGATTTTCCAAATTTATGACGTAAGGACTCTGAGGTTTTCTCCTTTTGTTTATTTGTTTTTATTTTATTTCGTATTTATTATTATTATTCAGAGGTTTTGTTAATATGTGCTTTTTAAATTAGAGCATCATGGATAAAGGTTTTGGACATCAGATTTTTTTATTTATGGCGCGATTTTTATATTTTTATATGGTAATCATTTCTTTAAAATTTGATTTGATGCTGTTTATTTTTTTTCATAATGCATTATTTTGGATAATGGTTGATGATTAGTTTGTGCGAACGTTTCAACCTAAGTTGTAGGCCATCTTTAGGGCTATATTACAAATGATAACAATAAATAACAATACGTTTGTAGAAAATAACATTTAAAGAAAATTAAAACTATTTTAAAAACGACAAAGAGAAATTATAAATTCTAAGTAATGGGAAACAAAATTACAAAGATGATATGTAAAAGAAATTATACTAATAATTACAAACTAATGTTTTCGTGTATGAATTATTTGCAATCATGTGAAAAAAAATCTTTAAGAGGAAAAGTATTGTTTAAAGGGCCGCAAAGTGAATTTTATAATAATATTAAATAATGTTAATAAATATTAATATTTTTAAAAATAACATTTTGTTTCTGATTATTAGTCTAATTTCTTTTACTTATTTTTGTAATATTCTTTTCTATTACTTAGTATTAATAATTTCTCTTTATCGTGTTTAAAATATGTTTTGTTTTCTTTATATATCGTTTTCACAAATAGTTCTGTATGTTTTATAGATTTATATATGAATTATAGCTAATGATGGTATAAAATTTATTTTAACGAAACGGCACATAAAAAATTAGTTTCTACTGACTTTAATATTAACTTCTCAATATCTACACAGTCAACCATTCTCACCTGTTCTAAATATTTATAGATGTTTCATTTATAATTTCTCTTATTACTTTTAAATTTTTCGCCCCTTTTACTTTAAAAAAAAAAAAAAAGTGAATAATTTCCAATCATGTGCAACAAAATCTTTAAAAGGAAAAATATTGCTTGAAGGGTTGCAAAGCTAACTATAAAATTATATTAAAAATCTATGTTGCACGTGGGCAAACATCACCATTACAATGGATTGACTGTATCAAAATAAATAATACATCATGGTGTATTTAATATTATTAACTTTCATCATAAAACAAAACAATATTGATTATGCTATAAATAAGTTTTTTTTAATTTAAAATTATTATTAAACTGCGGTATGAATGTCAAGTAGATTAATTTTATATTTCCAAGAAACGATGTTGTGAAAATTCTATCACGAGAAAATGGAATAGTATGTTTTTATATTTTTTTTTCTCTCCTATTGTATGGTTCCCAAGAAGTGACCACTTAAAGGTAAATAAAAACTTTACTCGCGGCTACTCTCGATTTTTTTCACTACATTGCTCAAGACCTTCACATTTTTCAAACCAAAGAGGAATAAACTCTAAAGAGTTATACTATTGGATTAACCAGTAAATAGTAAACAAAGTTCCTTAAATGCAAAAAACTCTTTTCACTTTTTTATTGGGACCATTCTTTTTTTTAATATATAAATATGTATGTGATTTCGTTGGATAAATACTAATTTTCAGCACACACAGCCTTTGATAACAATGTATAAAAGGTAAAGCCGCGTTTAAGAGCCATCATAATTTGATTTTCTATTTGGGCAATATAATTTTAAATTATTAGGGCATTGTTTTTCAAAAATTAAGAATCAGTTTCGAAATACTAGATTAAATCACTAAATGATTAAAGCCTGGTCGAAGTTTGAGCATCTTAACACTTGATTTATTTATTTAAATTTTAATTTTGTATCCACATCTACAAATGTTCAATTAATATTAATTTACTTACAAAAAAAAAATATATATAACACCCAAAAAAAAAAAAAAAAAATGATATGACACATTTTTAAGAATAAAGATTTGGATCACAATAATTAAAAACATTGACTACAAGGCAAAGTGCTTCCTAATTACGTACTTCTTATTTATATTACACACATCACAATTGACCACCTACTATCAATAATCCATGTCGTCGAAATATAAATATATAATATTAGTTAAATAAAATTAATTATTTTAACCGACTACTTGACAGAAAATCTGAACTTACAGTTGACAACAAATTATTAATATACAAGACAATACTGAAGCCTATCAGGACCTACGGACTTGAACTGTGGGGGACCGCCATACTTGCTAATGATGAATCCTTTTAATCCAAAGTCCTTCGAATAATAGTAAATGCTCCTTATTACGTCACCAACTATACCTTACAATACGACCTTAATGTCCCATTTATTTCAGACCTAATTCCATCCAAATTTTACAAATTCCACCAGAACCTCATTCATCGTCCTAATCCTCTAGCTTAATCCCTTTCCAACTCCACTCATCCCTACAATCCACCTAGAAGGTTGAAACGGCAGTGGCCCCGCGACCTTTTGTAAATATATTGGAGTTCTAGCAATGGCTAGATTCTCCACTCAATGTGATGCATGTATGACGTGTATATATGTATGAGTGATTTAAAGACTTTGTTACCATTTTATTAATTCATTATTGTATATTTTATTGCTGTGTAAATATTGTATGAATGTAGTATGTATGTTATCTTTCACCACTATATAAACATTTATCTTTTTAATATTTATTTTTATATAATTTGAATTCACCTTTTTTATTCTGTAGACACTGTATAAATGTGATCTCTAAGTATTATTATCTAAATTAAGACAAATCGTATTATATCTGAATAAAATATAGCAATAATAATTTTTCATAGAATACTTGTATTGTTTTGTAAAATGTTTAGAAGAAAGTTTTATAAATAAATATTATTGAAAACTACATACATCTTTAAAAAACATTTAACGACCCGATAGGAGAAACCACCTGGTTACTTCACGAAAGTTATATGGAGATAAAAGCAAGGAAAAGTACTTGACATTTTTTTCTTTGACGCTGTCCTTTTTTTTTCTACTAAAATACTCTCTAAGAAGTGAACAATTCAGTTCGATAAATTTTCACATCGAGCACTCTCAACTTTTTTCATGTCACACAAAGTTTACAACACTGCCCAACGCTCTAATCTTAACAGACAGCTGGCCAATGAAAAGGTTTAAACTTTGATGGATTCGAATCCATTCCGTGGAGAGCTTTATCGGTTTGGAGTGAATCCCTGAAACAAGAGAGCATCAATATACTTCCAAGATGTTGAGCCTAAATAAGGAAGCATGCTGGGGTAAACACTGTTTCCAGGAGATAAGTCAAAAAAGCTTTATCTGTGAAGTTTCACGAAACTAATGGAGCAGAGGAACCTAAACCCTATTGGGAACTTCTATCTCTGTCCGGCTAAGTGCCCCAGCGACACGCCCCTTCTAAACCTTATGCCTCCTCGTTTGCATACGGGCGGACACCTTCTGACCGCTCGTGTTTCGCGGTCTGCTATAGCTGATTCCTAAGCACCAAGTACCGCAATAGTATGTGTCTTGAAACGAGGAATGTAGGTTTCGGGTCGGAGGTAAATAATTTAATAAGTTCGTGTCTTAATATTCAACTACTTATGTTTTTCCTCCACGTGGTACATTATAACCTGGACACCGTAATATACAAAAATCTGGTGCGGACAACACACGAATTTCACTCACCGCCGTTGTTATAATAGATTAAAGAATTTTCAAATACAGTTAAAGATGAAAATGAGTGAAACTAATAAAAAATGAATTAAAGTGAATTTCTATAGAAATATGTGTTTTATTAAAAAATCTATTATATTATTATTTAAGACAATCAGTTAGTTTTATCGGCTTTTGTTCACTCTTATATTAAATTTTACAAGCTTGTGTATAGGATAATTTTTTTTCTGAAATCTTTAGCTTTCCAACGGTAAATTATACATATAACTGTTCTGATGTTCAAAAACAAAATATTGCATTGAAAAAATATTTTTGCAGTTTTCTTCTTTAGTTAAGGATTGAATTCGTTCAGCTTATATATTTACCTGTTTTTTTAACAATCCTAACAAGATGAAATGCTAATTTATTTTGAATCTACAAAAATAAAGGTACATTAGAAGAAGACAATTTAAAATATCGGCATTTCGGAAGTTCTTTCAGACTATTTCAATCTGAATGAAACCTACATGATATTAAATACCGTGCAATTTTACATCGATATAGAGAGTTTTATGAAAATTGTTTGAGCTGTTTTTGAGAAAATCGTATAAAGGTGCAAAATGCTTTGTATTAAGTACATCTTCCGGTCAGCTGATTTTGATGACAAAGTTTCTGTAACATCGCGGGCGTATAGTTGCCTTAAATATGAAATTTCAGTTTCACTGGACTTTTAGTTTTCGCCCGGGAGTTACCACCACACACACACACTGACCTTTTTGCGGGACTTGGTTATCTGGACTCAGGGGACCCTGAAAAGAGTATTTCCATCTAAACAGTTTTCTAAAAATGAGCATTTATTACAGAGAGTTTAATATTATAAATATATTTACTCATTACTTATAGATATCATCATATTGTTTTCATAAAAACCTACTTAATTAGGTTTATATTTTTAATGAATATGTGTATAAATATTCACTATTCTCTACATGAATATATATAAATTCATTTCAACTAAAGTCATGGGTTAATTTTTTATAAAAAAAATATTACCTTAAGTACAAGCAAATAGCTTGAAAAGTGAATAGCGGTAAAAAAAAAATATTTAACATATTCACGCCGGCGTGTCTGTTCCGTGGAGTGGAGTGACCCACCGGTGGGTCACGCTTAACTATCCCGTGGGGCGACCTGCATCAGAGGTGATGTTCACTTGCTTTTAGAAAATAATTTTATTTTATTTTTGCTTAACATTAAATGTTGTAGGAAGGGTTAATTTATTAAATATTTTATAACTTTTAACATGCTCCCTCAAAGGACTGTTATCGGTTAATTTCATTTAAAACTAACTCACGAGCTGCCCAGCTGCCAAATTACTTGAAAACTTGGATTGAAATGATTACGAGTTCGTGTCTCGGGTCGGAGGCGCTTTTTAATAGGCATTAATTTGCCGCACTCTCCTCCTGGCTCTAGAAATCCCCGTACAGCCTTTTAATGCGAGGCAGGGGTGACAAAATATAAATAAATACATGTAAGTAAGCTCATAGAAGTTGTTGGCTTGGGTTCTAAGGCGTAAAACCGGAGGGTCATCAACGCCTAACTCATAGACGTTTTAGTTGAGCAAAAAAGAGTTAAAATGATCTTAGATAGTTAATAAAAATTATGTTCACATTGGAAAAGTTAGCTGACCAGGTAAATGTTGTTCTGCCATATATTCTGGCCGTTTGTTGCCCACACCATATTTCTGTAATACGAATAGTTAATTTTTTTGGATATTGTTAATACTAAAATCGCGAGTGGAAATTGGAGGTTGTATGTATTTGTTTATGGCAAAAAAAAAATGCAAAAACCATTTTCGTGAAAAAAAAAATGTTCTGTATAGAGGCACCCGAAACACCTAACGGTATAATATATACTTTAGGATCAATTCTCATTCCTACTAGATATACCTAGATAAAATGTTCGTAAATATCGATTAAGCTATTATGGAAGAAAACGACCAAAAACACTGTGACACCACATTGTTACATATTCCATATTATTTAATCTAAATCATGTTTCCAATTAAACTGAATAAACATTTTTTGTTAACAGCCGAGGTAAGTTGAAGCCGTGTATTGCCAGAATCTAATTTTTGTAATACCGATGACAGTTAAATTATTTGGATATTGTTCATACGAAAATACTAAAATTGCGATCAAAAATTGGAAGGGTGGGAAAGGTGAGTAAAAATTTGGAGTTATATGTATTTTTTGATGCTATAAAAAAAAAAAAATGTAAAGGGACACTCGAATAACCTAGCTGTATGAAATATAATGTAGAACCTATTCTCATACCTACCAGAAAATTTCATAAAAACCGGTTGAGCCGTTTCGGAGGAGTACAACTACAAACACAGGAATATGAGATTTTTATATATAAAATTTAGAGTAATATGATATATAGGTTTAAGAATTTTTTAAATAATATTTATGAAATACGGTCTATTCAATAAAACGTCATGTTGGGACTGTTTGTGATGGATAAAAGTTTTACTGAAACCATTTAATTACAGACCCATTAGCTCATAGCCGGTCATCCCCATCTAACTCCACTAAATATTTTGTAACCTATTAGAGTTATAGTGCTCCAAGTGAGGATGGAGGTACAAAAAAGCCCTGCTACATCCCAGAGTCTAATGGTCGGGTGTAAAACACTGGTGAGCATTAGTACGAAGGTACTGGCTACTGGAGTTACTGTATTTATTGGATGAGAGCCAGTTATTTACAGAAATTCTTCTGTACTGAATTAGCTGGTGTTGTGTGTGCTATACGAGGATCCAAGGAGTGTATCGGACACGAATAAGGATTACTTCAGAACTTACATCAACATTGTCATGGTGAAACATAGATTCAATAGGGTATGCTTAGGATTAGATATTGGCAAATAACCTAAACCGAATAATCAGTACATAAGGGAAACTGTATACTTTTCGCCTGAACTTTACTAGAATTTTCCAAACGATAACTATGCGGTTACATTTTATCTTTCTGTCTGAATGAATGTGAATAACAAGTACTGTTGTGTTCCTTGAGGAAATGTGTACCGTTTTAAGATTTTCACAAAACTACTCTGACAATTTTGATTAAACTCGCTTTATCGAATGGGCTTTGCAGGTTTCATTATGATTGAAATGGTCTGACAGGGCATAATTGCCAATATTCAAAATTATCTTTCTCTAAAGTACTTTTAATTTTGTAGATTAAAAATTAACCATATTATCTTGTTAGTATTGATAAATATAGTAGAAATATAAGTAAACATTTGATATCCAACTAAAGAAGAAAAGAGCCAATGTAAGTATTTATATATATTTTTTTGTAACATTAGAACAGTAGTAAAGATGTATAATATTCCGTTGGAAAGCTAAATATTTTTTAAAAAAATATTATCACACATTTGTACTAGGTAATGGAGAGGGTTGAAAGGCGGGTAAAATTAAGTTATTGTTGAAGATAGTAATTAATATAACAGATTATTTAATAACACACGTTTCCATCGAAACTCAATGTCATTCATCAACCTTCTTTCATCTCTAACTTAAATTTATTTTAGCAATAGAGGTAACTGAAAGTCGCGCCAAATTTTTCGTAGTAGATACCGTAAATGAATATTTAAAACATCAACTCATATGAATAAATTGAGACGTTGATTTCCAAAAGGTACTAAAGGACATTTTTTACGAAATTGATTTTTTTACATATTTGTAATCTCCTCATTTAGTTTTATCTAAATATTCTATTTGATGTTATCTGATGAATTCCCAAGTCCTTAAAACACACGATTTAGAAACGCGGTCATTTTCTAAAAGTACTAATTACGCATTTATTTTCGTTCCAAATCATTCTAAAAAAGATCATTTCATAACTTTAATATGATGTTATTATTATAGTGAAAAAACAGTTCTAAGCTTTAAGGCAAAAAGACCCAAATTAGCTAGTTTATTAATATAGTAATAAGAGATTTTCGCGCTCCCTGTAAAAGTTCCTAGAATGGATATAGTACCTTTTGGAAATCAACGTCTCAATTCTTTGTAGATATTATATTTGAAGTTTTAGCTCAGGTCACATTGCAAGTTAGTACGTTTACAGTTTATTATTGTTTAGCATTAATTAAAAAAAACAAACAGGATATACATCTATCCTTCTATATTCCCGTAATCATTAATTCTATGTATTCATTCCTCCTTCTAAATATAAGTAGCGTTCATTAATATTCTATTGTATAAGACCTAGTCCAGAATTAGTGTCTAAACAAACACAAAAAAGTTAAAGTATGAATGCTAAACATTAATTGACGGTGGTGGATAGATGGAATTATGTAGGAAACGGTAAAGGATCTTCGGGTTAGCTAAGGCTTTTATTTATTTATTGATAAATTAAACCTACATCATATTAAAGCCCATTTAATTTTACATCCATATAGCGAGTTTAATCAAAATCGTTAGAGCCGATTTTGAGAACATTGTAAAAAGGTGCAAAATGCATGGTATAAAGTAGCACTCCCGGTCAGCCGAATTTAGTTGCTGTATTATTTCGGGCGTATAGTAGTCTTAAATATGAAATTTCAGTTCCGTATGAATTTTCGTTTTTGAGCTAGAGCTACCACACACAGACCTTTTTGTGGGACTTGGTTATTTGGACTAAGGGGATCCTAAAACATGTATTTCCGTTGAAAACTGGAATTCGAAAATTACTATACTTACTATATATTTCATATATAGGTAAGTGAAAGTAAAAATGTACAAGCTCCACTGCCGTTTACCTCTCGCACACAAAATATTTGTTGTACAGTTGTTTTCAATAATTAGCTGAGGAAAATGGTTCTCTGACAGGAGAGTTGTTTCCCTCAGCAATCTTGAACTTTAAAGGGTTTAAGCCAACAGGATATGCCCAGCAGAGCCCAATCTACATCTATTCTCACCTGAAGATTCACTGGCTATCGTCAACCTTGCTTGTTTATTTCTTAATTTAATTATCAAACCATCGTCTCTGTCAAACATAAAGCTTATACATACGGCTAGACACGTCAGTAAGCTCCTCGTTCCCTCACTTGTTCCACTTAACTTCGACTAAGGTTGTTAGTTATACGTTGGAATCTCCATTTTAGAAGAGGGCAGATTAAAAGCGATGCCAAAATTCATTCCAGCTCCAGAAATTATGACAGAGATTATGAAAACAGTAAGGTTTTTTTTATTAACTGAGGCCTGAAACGGCTGTGACTATTCGCTAAAACACTAACAGACCATTTTAATGTAATTAGCTCAAATCCTTCAACTCGAAGTTCTGATAAAGACCATTTTTGATAAAAAAGAGGAATAAAGTTATCGAGAAAATAAAAAGTTATTAATTTTGATTAATTACGAATGAACATTATTTTATCCAAACTTTCAATTATGAACTTCTTATGTTTATGAATGAATGAAGTTGAGAAATCAATATCAGATTGATGATGAACAAATACAAGTTCAACGTTTCTTAAAATCTAGAAGGTATTAGGTAGGTAAACCCATTGATGAATAAAATTAATGCTGTTAATATAACAAGATATGGCGTTATTCTAAAATGTAACTGGTGTAGGTAAAGTTAAAAAAACAATCCTTAATGCCTTAAATAATGCGGTATTTTTATTATTTATCAAAAGATTACATAATAAATTGTATAATGTGAACTTGCTTCATTACGTTTTTAATCTGTGTTAGGGTTCTTATTAAACTGATAGAAAAAGAACAATGTTTCAAATAAATGTATAAAGCATATAAATGATTAATGGAACTCATGTCCATTGGCCATAATCCAATGACGGCCTGGTATATGAGTCATGGCACCATTTTTAATTTAGGAATCCTTACATGGAGAGTTGTTCGGGAACAATATGAAGGCCTATCTAATTCCCACGTGTAAGAAGTTTATTGGAAAAGGATCTATTACCAGTCACGACTACAAGGGATAACCGTAAATAATTTTATTGGTTTGGTTTAGTGTGAAGCGTTTGGAAAGTAGATTTGAGTGGATTTGAGACTTTCAGCCCGTCTTTATTGTTAATTACATTTGTACAAGCTGCCTTTATTATTATCATATAGATGAGCTTTTGTTGTAAATTGGGGATATACCGTAATTATCCTTCATCATAGGGTGTTAACTGTCTTCAGTAATTTAGTGTTAATTGGTAGCTTATTGGAATTTACTCTCGTCTCGTAAATGCTATTGAAGTAAAATTAGATAAAATAAACTGTAAAGCTGTCATCAGGTTGAACTGGTATTTTCTTGAAATTTTATTGGATACGAATTTAATTTCTGCTCCTCCAATAAGAGAAAGGATTTATCTATGGGCAATAAATTTAATAGCCTAAGTATTCTGTAAAAAAAAAAAAAAATTAATAGCAATTCTTGTAAGTAAGTTTAGTTATTCTATATAGGTACTCATACTTGTATAGTTCATTTGTGCTATTGTGCTAACCTCAATTTATACGAAATAACTGTAGAATAGACGGTTAGCAAATAAAAATAGATGCTATAGCAACGTAGTGAACCCATAATGATAAATGAACTTTGTCAATATCAATTAATTTTACAAAACCCTTCAACACACCCAAATACCAATTCCTTCGGTATACATAAACAAATCGTTTATGAATAGCTAAAATAATAATAATGATTCAGTTATAAACTAAAAGGTATTACTTTTTTTATTAATATATCCTTTTTATTAAAATCAGGGTATATAAATCAACTCTTTTATATTTTTTAATGAGTATAAAAACACTAGTTTGCTGTAATTATTTGCTTTCAATTTTCTCATATAAGTGTTCATAACTGATTTGTTTATTCGTGATTAAAGATAACTTATCATTATAATAAATAATAAAATAGACATCCATTGCAAGCAGTCAAAGAGAACAATTCTTTCCCCCACATTTCCGGATGCTTCAAGGAACTATTATAGAATCTTCAGAAATATTAGCATGTTCAGCTGTTTTTGAAATTTTAATTTACAATAAATTTCAATATTCCATTTTCAAATTTCTTAATTATTTATTTATTAATTGTTTTGTCTACAATAAATAATGATAATAATAATAATAAATTAACAAAAATAAATATTGAAATTTACTGTAAATCAAAAGTACAAATTGGTTACTAAATTAAACTTATGACAATGGTTTTATTTAATAATCTTATAATATTTTTCAATAAATTGATAATTACCATAGCATTTATGAAAAATAAAATAATAATACCAAAAGAAAAAGGGAAAAGTAAACAAATAAATTTATCTAAAGGTTAGATATTTGTATGGTTACCATACTTAAACTAATCTCTAAACCAGATAAGGATATCCATTACTTAAATATATATTAATATCAAATACCATTCCCCAGATTGATGTATAGGGAAACTGTAAAAAAAACAAAAAAACATAGCAATAAACTACTTAGGAACATTCTTTTATTATCTTCAATTGCACATTTTATTACCTTTGGTTACATATAATCACAATTTCACAACTCTTAATTTTTATATCATTGATAAGCTAAAAAAAAAATCCTGTCGATTATCCGATTTTTTTTAATCGTCACAGTGATCGCAGAAGTAACTTCCTCGTCCTCCATATGACGTACAGGATTCGTGTTCCCACTGTTCACATTGAGAACATTAGATCCAATCTTCTACAGGTTAAAGATTTTGTATTTCTCAGTGCATACTAAACATGAATAATCTCCCATTCTATTTTCTTTTCCTTTGAGTGTCTGGGTTACCCTCCTCTTTATTTTTCCTTTAGTTGATTTTGGTGTTTTAGCTCCAGCTAACTTGGATATCTTAGTTTTCTTAACAAACAAACTCAAATAACAGCTACAGTATGGTCGCAAATCGAAAGAAAAACACCTAAATTCCTTTATTTTGCACTAAAACAAACAAACGCGCTGTTTAGTTCTGTTTGAACTGTCATGGCGCCGGGAGAGAGTTCAAGCATCGACTCGAATGCGACTTGCAGCACCATCTATTGTAGAAGCTCGTAAAATGAGCCTGTTTTCCTGGGCTATCGGCATTGCCCGGGCTTCCCCTAATATCAACGACCAGAAATGTGCTGTATGAACAATGATGAATTGATTTATTTGTTAAAGATTAAGAATCAATTACAAATGTATATAGATTTAGTTAACGAAACTTTATCCATCCAATATTTACAATTCAACATCCTTATTAAAATATTTTTTTTTTAATACTTCAACAACAATTTTTATTGAGTAAAATTTCAATCTGTCCCAATTTGGACATCAATAGTAGTGCTGAAAGATATCATACATACTACATTCATACAATATTTACACGGCATAAAATTACAATAAAATATATAAACAATAATGAATCAGTACAATAGTCAAGAATTCACTTATACCTATATACACATACACACACTCATACATACATCACATTGAGTGGAGAATCTAGCCAGTGCTAGAACTCCAATATATTTACAAAAGGTCGCGGGGCCACTGCCGTTTTAACCTTCTAGGTGGATTGTATTGATGAGTGGAGCTGGTTAGGGATTGAGCTAGAGGATTAGGATGATGGAATAGGTTCTGGTGGAATTTGGAAAATTTGGATGGAATTAGGTCTGAAATAAATGGAACATTAAGGTCGTGGTGCAAGGTATAGTTGGAGACATAATAAGGATCATTTACTATTGTACGGAGGACTTTGGATTGAAAGGATTGAATGCGCGTAAATCATTAACGCTCCTTATTTTCTCACAAATAAAGTTATCCACAATGATCTAAACGTTTCATAGGTCGCTAAATAGGTTCGAATCTGGTACTATTCCTTCCATGAAGAACTCTATTGCTATGTATCGAGAATACTGGGAGGTAAAGGAATATTTTTGAATCTTATTAAATAGAACAGTTTCCGGGCGACAGCAGGAAGGGTTCTTAGAAGGGCTATGCAAAAAACTGCACCCCCCCCCCCCCCTACTCCTAGGAACAGAGATAGCCCTCTACCTGTTGTTTGTTTGTTTATTTATTTAACGTCACTTTATGCTACTATAGCTAATCGGACGATGCTACAGTGGGAGTCCTAAATTTTGCCTATCCAGGTTTTATTAGGATAGGGATCTTTAACGAGTACCTGACATCGCACAGGCTCGGGACCACCTTTTAACGTCCCCTCCGAAGGACGGCGTAACTAAGGATTTTTTACTCCCATTAAAAAATCCTAGGACCACCTGCGGATTGAACCCGTGACCTTTGGCATGGGAGGCTGTTACGCTAGCCACCCAACTACAAGTGATCCCCTAGCCCTCTACCTGAGGGGGAGTTTTAGCCCGGGTAGTAAAATAATCGGAAGTCCAGCCACGGACGGAGGAAGTTAGGGGTCAAGCCAGGGAACAATTATGCAGATATGTCCAAAGGTACATTAATGTTATATTATGTGGTAAATTGGAACCTCAGTATTCTCGATAATAATAATGCCTTGCTGTTCCATGTTTTTATTTATAATGATATATACTCTTTTATCAATAAATGTGTATTTTAAGTTATTTACTTAATTCCCCTTCATGCCACCAAAACATAGTACTATATCCACTCTAACCTCTTACTTTTAATCCTTGCTTGCTCTTTAATCACTAATAATCCGCCGAGTCGTCTGTTTAGAATATGGCCGCGACACCTTCTGGTTTAGAATATATAATTAAGTTCTGCTAATTTATTTATTCATTTTTTTGTTTAAACAAGTATTTCTTAAGAAACATTTGTAGTATGCTATGATATTAGCAAACCGATGCTGTTGAGCAGCACTACTTTATAATTAAAATGCTTACATTCTGTCTAAACCAGCTGTTTTCAATTAAATTGTTTCTACAAGATATTTTAATACAGGAAATAGATTGTTTTTCTTTTTTTAGTATTATATGGCTTTTATTGGTATAATAGAACCTACCGATTGGTAACTTAATCCTTCCTAGGCATATTCGCCTATTTGAGGACTAAAGAAGTCTCGGAGGGAAGGCTAGAAGAAGACATCCCGTTAGCCGGGAGCCAGGGCACAATATGACCATCAATAGGGAGAGCTCTTCGGCGATAAATCCAACCTTGCAGAACTACCTGTCCAGCCTCCAGCTATATTCAAATGAATAACTGTAAACTGGCCATTGTCGCAAGAGCCGAAGCCTTTGTCTAATACGATCTTCTTGTCCACTCACGTCTGGTCATCCGGAGGGCCTTTGAATACTCGCGGGTAATTAGGAGAAGAAGAAGGACTACAGGCGGTGGAGTATCTCGTCATCGGCCCTTAACGACTTAGCATACAATAGGCAATAAATTTCTTATTACCGTTCGATCTGGAATTATCATTTGCAACTGCATTGAAGCAGTTTTTTCTGCATATTATCTGCCTTGAGATTTCCATTAAATCCTAGTGCCTTCACTGAATTGCTAAATGATATTTATACATTATACAATTGTTTAAAACAAACTTCTGATTTTGTAACATGATGTAGTACTCAATATTCACTTTTTCCTTTCACAAAATGACATGGTTTAATGAACCATGTTTTATTTTAACACATTACACGTTTGTTTCTTTTAATATGTTGTCATTTAAATTAATTGAAAGTTATGTATCAACAGGGCAATTGACCTATACTTAACTGATGAATTATTGGTTTTGTCGTTGTGATATTTGTACGTTCTATCAAATAAAGGAGATTAGAAAAACAAACGCTGAGAAACTGTAGGAATCTCAATCAAATCCTTTATGGATTGTAGAGGCAAAGGTTTATTTTATTTTATATACATTTTTTTTTTACTTCTATACAGAATGTAACAATAAATATAAAAAATATTTATTTATAAGCTTAAAAATTCTCTGACGATTTCATAATACGTCATCGGAATAAGAACCTCAACATTACGTTTTTTAATAGGTTCTCATCCAGGGATTTAACAAGCCCCCAGGTTTACCTAATATTTGGGTACCCATTTTATAGAGGCTTAATATATCTCAGAATGGTCTCCGTAACCCAAGGATGAAATAACAGAATTAATAGTGTCACAGTCGTGATTCTAACATAGGACCAGGAGTTACATATAATTTTCTATACCGCAATAATAATTATATGTAATATAAAGATTTACATACAAAAATAAAGATGTGTAAGACACAAATTTAGCACTTAAAAATATTAATAAAGTAATCTTAAATTGATTTGAAATTTTTTATTTCATCATTTACTTGTCATTAAGGATCGACTCCTGGAGCTTTTAAGGTGGTTGATATTCTTACATGATTCAGAATACTTTTATTATTTCTTTTGTAAATATTTGTATGATTGATATAAAAAAAATACTGTCAATATCCATCGTTAATATTTCTTTTCGATATTGTTATTGTTTAAATAGGTTTAACTAAAATCAGAGGGGTCACCTGTGGTATTGTGTATAGTATAACAACCTTCTTTGCATTAGAGAGCACGTTCGATCCCAGCAAATGACCCAAAAAACGTTTAGTAGGAGTGAAAATACTTGATTATGCCATCGGAAGAGTCTTATATTCTGTTTAAAAAAGTTTCATTAATATACAAACGGAGAGAATAAAAGCCAAAACGATATTTAAATGATATTTCAAATTTCCATAAAATAAAAAATAATAATAATAAAAATTAAATAAAATAAAAACCTAAACAATCATGAAAATACCTAAGCATTGCGTTTGTTTTTGTTTTTTAACTACTTAGACACAATCTACCACAGATGAAGACATCTTTCATAAACGGCTGTAGCAGTGGTACTAATGTACCAGTTACAAGACTAGGGACATCAGGCGTTGAACATCAGCCGGAGAGCTATATGAGAGTATCGGCTCTTGATCTGTAAATCGAGATGTAATGGCGCCGGGAACATCTCGCCTCTGATCGTGTGCCCATCAGCTTTCCCTGCAACTCATCCTCCTCATCAGCCAAGTTTCACTCTTAAAGGCATAAATGCTACGGAGCAGTAAAGCGAATTACAATTGGGAGGTAAGAAACAATATGGTTCAACATAGTATTATTAAAACTTGAAACCCGTGAGCTATTGGTTAGTTCCTTTATTTCTCAGCTTTGACTAGTTCTGTACGGTGTCACTGGCGGTCTCGATGAAAAACTAACACGAATGTTCCATTGCTTTACACTCCTAATCTCTGAGATATCCAAAGACACCTTTGGAGAATTGCCTAGTTTGAGAAGATTCAAATTTCACAAACACTAATTAACGTGCTGTAAATACTTCCTGCCATCATTTATCTACCAACTTATCCAATCCCAATTCCATCTCGAATCTCATTAAATTCAAATCTTCCGTCCGTTCCTGGACATTATTTTGTTCGCTTAAAATATTAAAAAGTTATTTAGTACTAAAAAGAGAAACATACAAATTTGAACAATGATTATGCTAACATTTTAGGCAAAATAAATAAATAACAGAATTAAAGCAGAATGAATTTCTTTGTTTCAATATTAAAACAATTGAGAATACTAAAATATTATTGGAATTTGGAATTAATGGGTTATAGTTAAATTAAATATTTATATATGAGAATTTTCATTTTAAATTTTTTTGGGCAGTAGAAGCACACACAAATATTTTATATACAGATGTAGAGGCTTGAGGAAATGTCAATTTACATAAATTATGAAGCTATGCTTTGTAAATTGTTATTTAGATACTTAAAGGAATGATAATGAATTATAAATAATGTTTTTCCTTTTAATTGATCGTAAAATGAAAGGAAAGAATTACCTTAATCTTGTAGAATGAAACAAGGCTGATTCAGCCTCAGATGTTTGATATGTTGACTTCATATATGAATAAGCAGATTAATGATATGTATATATTTTATAAGGGAAGCCCGTGGCTGAGTGGCTCGCGCGCTAGTATCTGATGCATTATTTTGTGAGTTCGAATCCCAGTCCCAGCGGGGCTTTTATATGGATGTAATTAAATGGGGATTCACTCACAGCCTCTGCCCCGGGTATGTTAGACCCGTCAGCATAATAGTGGCCTCTCACAAAATTAGGCGTAGGGAGTGGTGACCCTACACTACAAAATACATCGAGAAACGTGAATGTAATCTCCAAGTTGATTACACCACGAGGCCCAGAGCATAAATAGCCTGTCGCGCCACTGGAATAAGAAAATTATTATAGGGCGAGCCTGTGGCTGAGTGGCTAGCGCTCTCGTCTCGCACGCTGAAGGTTGTGAGTTCGAATAACTTCCAGGGTATGTGAGACCCGTTAGTCAACTGGTGGCACTCACCAAATTAGGCGTAGGGAGTGATGACCCTACACTATAAAATTTCATCAAGAAACCTAGTGAGAATATTCTCCTAGAAGATCACGCTGCGCGGTCTGTTGCGCCAGAGAAAAAAAAAATCATAACAATGTATAAATGTTGATCATCTTTGTATTTATAAAATTTATGTTAGTAGGTTCCTTGAAAATGGCTTACATTTGAAACGTTTCAAATGAAAAAATAAATAGTTGAATATGTGGAATCCATAAAAATATGGATACAAATTATTTTTAAAACCTATAAATAAATAATTATTTTTGCTGAATGGAGGAAAAGTAAAGCAAAGCAATTGCTTCAGAGCACAGCCGATCTTAGCTACTCCATCACATGCAGTGTAATGAAACGGATATACATGCATATCTCTACTTAAACCCATATTGGCATATTACTAACAATAGAGCTTATAAATTATGAATAGGTAATTATACAATGAGTGAGGAAAGTTATAGAAATTAACAGTTAGTTTATACCTATCCTATTAAGCCGGTGGGAAGGCCTACACACTAAAACTTTACTCCTGCGCTAATAGCTCGCTAAGAGGACGAGGACACGGAGGAACCATAAAACAAACACTGGCTACGGAGGTACTAAAAGTATTACTACTATGGCGGTCGGCACCGGAACAGCAATAACTTGCAAGGAATCCGGTGGGTAATGGACACCGCTGTGGTTGCGTGTGCCAATACGAGCTGCTAAAACCATCCAGTCGTGATTGACCAATAGCCGCGCACGCTAGCTTGTTTGTTATTCATCACGCCAACCGACCTAGCCAATTATTTTTCTGATATTTTCCTCGGCTCCTCCCCCATCTCTTGTCTCCTCCTCGCTTCGAGGACGTAGAGAAATGAGAAGTTACACGGTCAAGCGTGATCAGCACATCTTCGGAGGATACTCTGCCCGAAACCCATTTCGTTTTTGGGGTTTATGAAAGTCGGAGAACGGGTCGATTAGTATTCAGTAGTTGCAAGGCGTTAGATGTGTCTAATAACACCAAACAGATGGCGGGATATCGAATATTACCCATGGAAAAAACGTGGTCCACAACTGTTAGGGTTAAAATGTGCTAAAAAAAACGATCCAGGCAGTCATAGGAACTGCCGATAGAAGTGAAAAGATTGTTTTTAATTCTCGATTTGCACTTGGACTTTGTTGGAAACAAGAGCACGTTCGTTAAAGTAGATTATGTTGAGAATGCGTGTTTTTTTTATTTTTTATTATTGTTCAATTCAGTTGAAAAACGTCATCACTCTGTATAGATATATCATCTTGAAGTAATCTGAATGTGACTGTAACTTTTATGAGTTCGTGGTACACGTATCGATTTTTTTTTATTTATTTTTTTTTATTTTATTTTTTTTATTTTTATTATTTTTTTTTTATTTTATTTTTTTTTATTTTATTTTTATTTTTTTATGGACCTGCCATTTGCATCAAGAAATTCGGACATTTACGAATATGCTTTATAGTTGTTTGACAGAGATAACCTCAGTTCTCTCCCATAAAAACAAAAAACATATGTTTTAGTTAGTAATGAAATATACATTTTACTTAATTGAACTCTATATTATTAAAATGGATATAATTTTCAAATTTCATATTTCTATGCTTATATGATCAAGAAATTCTTTTCGATTTCCCTTTACTATGATTTAAATATTGACAGTAAGTAAGATCATCATGACTATGTTTGAATGTTTTCATGCAAAGTAATGTTTTAATAATAATTACATATATCGATATATTAGACTCAAGAGAATAAAGATATTCATTATATTAACTTTGTATACAGTAAGAGGTAAGTTTTAAGACATAGTTTATCTACCATGTCTTTACTCATTCATTTACAACTGTAATTTAATTCAATTAAATACTGCAATGAAGTATTATAAATATCAATATTTTTTTGCCGATATTACACTGGTAATATCGATAATGTTCACGGAAATCGATATCATAATCCTATATCTAATAGACTGGTATACATAGAGTGCATGCGCCAGTCTAGAGCATGTTAGTGACGTTACTATGGTTACGAAACCAAAGCTTCAGCCCCAGCTAAAAATAACGCATAACGAATTTTAAGTTAATGCATAAGTCGCCTAAAGAGGTTTTCACTTCAAAAATACATAAATTTGTTTTTAATTGTAAAAAAAATAAATTATTCAACAACTAAACACATTTAAAACTTATACTTATTTTCTTTCTTTTTTATTATCTGAAAATATTACTTTCTTTAGTTTATCACTTACCAAACAGAAACCAAAAGTTATTTGAAAAAAAAAATATTCACCTAGGTTAGAGATAGGCTTAGGTCTGGGGTCTAGGAGGAAGGCTGTTTTTCAGTTCCAAATTTATGTTCGAGAAGCATCCCAGGCATCCTTCCTTGTCCAAAAGTCCGGGTTTGTACGTCTGGACTTGTCCCTCGCCACACTAATTTTCGCACTCTAATCTAAACATCACGGTAATAGCTGCTAAGCCACAACGTTACTTTTTACACATTCGATCGGGTAGCTCACCGTCTTCTTCGTCTCGCTTCCTGACTCCGTTAATTCTTCACCAGAGTATATAATAAGGACTTCGGTTTGCGCTTCCGTTTTAATTCTTAATCTGATCTTAAGATAATACGAAAATTTTAATTACATATTTACATTAAATATATATTTATTTTTGTAAATAATTTATTTCAAATAATCCTCTTCGAGTTAACAAAAAAAATCTTAATCTATATTTTTAGTCAACTTTAACTTATAATCATTTTTTTTATTTTTTTTTTTATGTAACTCTACAAACCATGAAGGTAGAAACACATCAGGATGATACTGTTTTTAACCCAACAGCTAAAGAAATAGTTGGTTTGGCCAATCAATCTCAATCACTAGTTTTTTTTCAAGGAAGAGTACCAACTGTAAAGAGATTAGAAGGAGGCTTCTCAACACAAGACTGCTCCTGACATCATGCAATTAATAATAATCCGTCTATGCTACACTTATTCATAATACTATGAAATTAGTATTAGCCTTATAATAAAAACTGAAAGTAAAAATCTAAGTAACAAAGTGAAAAAACCAACCAATAAACAATCAAGATATATAAATTTTATTTTGAAACATTCATTCGATTTTTAACGATATGTTCTTATAACTTTAATAAGAAAATTAAGACTACTTAATTAAAGATAATTATATTTTCCCTCTCTTCTGCAGCTATCCTGAGTGTACTTTCACTTATCTTACTTTTCTGCATCTTCCTTCGGGAATAGCGGCCTTAAATAATATACATAAGTGCTTATATAGTAATCAGTTCGTTTAAATAACAATTTAACTCTATTTGATATTACACAATGTTATATACTATAAATATCAATTCACATAAACAGCATAAGCAAGTAAGTTTCACCCCGATAATTTTCTTACAATCTTCATCATATTAGAAATAAGCTTGTGAAAATAAACAAGATAGACATTACTACCATCACCAGATACGTTTTCAGTAATATTTAAAACATTATTAAATTATTTTTATTTTCACTAACCTATATATGAAATATATATTAAGGGAAAGTATTGCGACCATATTTTCGATGTATATCATATCTAGTACATATTGCGATGTAAAAATTTTCGAATTTCAGTTTTCAACGGAAATACACGTTATAGGGTTCCCTAAGCCCAAATAACTAAGTCTCAAACAAATATTTGTCTTTCTATGTGTCCGAGTGTAGCAAACTGAAATTTCATATTTTAAGAGCGTCTTTGCCTGATATGTTTCAGCAACTTTTCTATCAAAAGCGGCCAAGCAGAAGAGAACAGAAGTATAGATGTATAATATACCTTTGAAAAGATAAATATTTTAATAACAAATATTATACACACAATTGTAATAGGTAATGAAGAGTGATGAAAAGCCGATAAAAATAACTGATTGTCCTAGATAATATTATAATAAATTCACAAACAGCTTCTTACTTCAGTAAGACTCCAGTCTCTAAAAACCAATTAATAAAAGAAATCGGTAATTACAATAAATTTTCACTAAAACGATATACTCATAAGAGAACAAAACATGTATTATTAAATTAACTTACTTTCTTATGTTATAAATTTCTAAATTTTATAATTCTCACTCATATTATATATTTTCTATTAATTTATGAATTTTCAATTATTTCATGTATTTTCAATTATTTTATGTATTTTCTATTATTTCATGTATCTTCAAATATTTTATGTATTCTCAATTATTTTATGTGTAGTTTTTATGCGTAAGTTTTTTGTATAATGTTTCCTACAATCGCAATGTAACCTCAATTTTATTTCACCATATATTTGCCATTTAGGCTAATGTACTATAACCACAAAAAAACAAAAATATTTTCTGATTGTAAGGATGACTCATCCAAAATCATAGTTAACATTTTGTCAAAATGTAAATATGTGAATAAAGTTTATTTTTATTTTTATTTTATTATTATAATAAAATATTTAATAAAACACATGTTTCTATTGGAACTCAAATTAATTGATTCTTTAACAATTTATTTTCATCTATAATTGTTTTTAAAAAAATTTGGATTGATTTTAACAACGGAGGTAAGTGAAAGTCGTGTGTTGCGCTCAACAGATTTTTTTTTAATTTATGATTTCATTAACATATGTTGGGTAAATTTATTGCTGAAACTGTTGCGATAATCAACCAACCGTTAAATATCCTTACAGTTCAGTCCTAAAAAGGCAAGTAATTTATAACGGTGATTCCTCTATGACGTTTCGAAGACGATAAAGTCACAGTTATTAAAAATTAATTTTTTTTCTCGGTTTAGTGACCATGGAGAACAAAAATAATAAATGCCATCAATAACCTTTGGTATTTTGGTACACGCGTAAAAGATAAACTATAAAACACGAAAACTCTAAATATAAAAAATGATTACAATATCAGTTTAATAACAGAAATATTAAAACTTATATTTATCGAAGGAGCTGTAAAAGTACTTTCACCAACACTTGAATTTCTTAACGACTAATTAATTGGAATATAAAATTTTTAATTGAAATAATTGATCATATTACAGAACATATAATTACTGTAGTTTTTCCGTTTAAGGACAATTGTAAAAATATAATTAAATAATTGACGAGTCCATTACCGAATTCTTTATTTTTTGTTATTCTTTTTATATTAGAACTTTTCACTTAATGCTTGGTTATAATTACGTTCCACCTTTAATCAATCTGAAGCAAATCATATAAATCCTAATTTTACGTTCCTATTTTTTTTTTTTTTTTTTTTTTTTTTTTTTTTTTTTTTTTAATTTCGCATATAAATTCACGACCAAGATCCGATTGCAGTATTCATTTTTAAGCCAATTAATGATAAGAAACAATAATCTATATTTCTTTGGAATTCTATGCAAGCTAAATAGCTCAGAATGTGAAGTCAGCTGTTCAAAATAATAATTAGAAGTTATGAGCAAATGTTCTTTGCATTTTATTGTTTTTTTTTATTTTTTATTTTATGTCACCTTATGCTTCTGTGCCTAATCGGACAATGCTACAGTGAGAATCCTGAATTTTGCCTATCCAGGTTTTATTAAGAAAGTGATCGCACAGGCTCGGGACCATCTTTTAACGTCCCCTTCGAAGGACGGAATAACTAAGGATTTTTTACTCCCATTAACATTAAAGACCAACTGCGGGTTTGAAAACGTGACCTTTGCTATAGGAGGCTGTTATGCTAGCCATCCTGCTACAGATGTTCCCTTTGCATTTAATACTTTCGCTTTGATTAGACAAACATTTTGAAAACCACTAGTCATACATCGAAACATATTTACTAATCAACATTAGTCATTAATGATTGAACAATGTAAAAACAAATGTAAAAAATAAGGTAGTTGGATAAAAGATATGGATAGTGATTGTTTCACGCATGCATATGCATATGATATGCGCATAGACAGTTTTTGGATAAATATTTTTTTTTTTTTTTTTTTTAATATTTTATTGATATTTACAACTGTACATACAATATATACAACAAGTAAATGGGCTAATTGACACTTATGGGCGTAATAATGTCTTGTGAAGAAACTACCCAGTGGTAGCACTTCAAGGATAAATATAAGTAATTTTTCAACCTATTGGCCGCACATGAACGATTTTCAACTGCCATTAACCTCCCCTTACAAAAATATTGCGTACGTTTTTTTGTTGAATTAAGAAGAGGTCGTTGGTGAGTCAAAAATAGCTTAAAATATTTTAACTATATTTGTTACGAAATATTGAAAAAAAATTGCTAAATTAATATTAAAAGGTTTTTTTTTTTATATATCCTTTAACTTAATTTAATTTTACCAAAACGCGTTTTATGTCAAATAAAAAATTCGAATAGATTTCGATACATATACATATATATAAAATAGATACAGATACAGAGTTTATATGATCTAAATCCACTGTTGCTGAGCGTCAGCAGAGTACACCACTTGCACGCATATTTACATTACTGCTGTATTTATTTTTTTTTAAATTAATTATTTTTTATTAATTTTTTTTTTGTTATTTGCCATTGCCCTACACGGTCATTGGCAACTGTGGTTTGCTATATTTGGTTATAATACTTAATATCTTTTAAATAACTCAATAATATTTTCACCTGGTCCTCATCATCATTCACTATATCTTTTAGGGTTCCTGTCAATTTAATTTTACCTCTTGATGTTTCGAAAAGAGGACACTCTAATAATAGACGCTGAATAGTTTTTGGAACATTATCGCAATATTCGCAGGTGGGTGCATGCAGATTTCTCAAAAGGTAACCGTAGGTAAACTGACAATGTCCTATACGGAGCCGGTATAAAATGATTTCCTCTTTTCTAGAAATCCTCGTGCTCGTGGTCTGTATCAGGTTTCAAAATGAGTATCAGGTTTCTGATACTGAAATAACCTCCTAATAAATAAACTGCTGTATAATTGATGGCAAAAGGGCTCAAGTCATCATTTTTTTTTCCGAAACTGAGGTTACAATGTTTTTAGATAAATAATATTTTATGTTTGTACTTTACTACAAAGAATAGTCCCTTACGAGATAATGTATTGATTTATGAATAAAGAAATACTTAGACAGGATTTTAAATGACTTTTCAAAACTTTGGTAAATAGTCTTGTATACTTTACATTCCAAGATTTGTGCCCTTTCGCTCAAACATTATTGATACATTATAGGTATGTTTTGTAAAAGCTTAATGAAATATAGCCGTTTGTTGGATGAAGTTGTTTATCGGAAAAGTAAATCAACCTCTATTAAAATAATAACCATATGGATTGTAACAGAATACCAATAATTCATCAATATTTTCTTAGTTTAATTTTTTTACAACTTTGGTTAGTCATTAAAATTCTTTAGTTCCTAAAGGTTTACAATTGTAATATAATTTATTTAAGAAGTGTGAAATTCCCTTAGAAATTGCAGAAATAAAAAAAATCTTCGGCTAATAATAGCATATGAGCAAGGAAGAATTTTTCGTGAATGAGCAAATATGAAATAAAGCTTAGCATGGATAAATGACGTTACGTTTATAAATTGCCAGTGTAATTGTGTTGCCTTGTCCGTCGGAGGAAATGAACCGCAGCCCACGGGAGAGAAACATCCATTAGGACGAGGAAAACTGGAGTTGGAGAAGAAAAATCACTAAGCGAGGTGTTGTGGCCATTTTATAAACGACTTTTAATAAAACTTATCGGATGGATCTTGTCTCGGTGCGTTGAAGTCGCCGACCGCCGGGGAGACTTTAACGGTGGAAGGTGAAGCGGGAATGGGCCCGTGGCTGGTTAGATATTCCTATTGCGTCGAGAACTAATGGTGACAGGAGGGAAGCAGGTGCAAGATAAATGCAACTTGAACGGCACCGTTCCTCCGCCAGTGCCAACACTGTCGTCTACATCTCCACTCTATTCGATAGTATTAAATATGATAATATCTTGATCTTTATCTCTTGGTATCACAATAGATTGAACATCACCACTATATAATAAATATACCAAGAAAAATTATCTATATTCTTAAAGGTGGAGGGAGAACCTGATGTCGGACGGTTGAGCGTGGTCCCGACAGAATCAGCTCCTTGCACAACCATTAGCCTAGAAACCGTATGTATCGTTAAGGTCAGGTTACACAAATCAGGTGGTAGACATTTTTAACATAAATTTAATATACTAATAAAATTAATTATTCGGAAGAAACATACCTATATTGGTGACAAATAAACGGTTCTTAGTTTTTTCTCAAAAGTTTATTTTACACCATTAAAAATTAGGAGTTAACATTTCGGTGGCCCTTCCCCATCATTAGGACTCACTAACTCAGTCACACACCTCTCATTGGTATTCTGGTCAAAGGTGGCTCTATCCCGAATCCTGAAGAAAATACCTTCTAGGCATCTTACTATTCCAATCCTTGCAATATCTTTGTTACTCCGCGCACTTCCGTGCACATTCTAAATAGAAGATCTCAACCTACTGATCTATACCTACCCTATCATAGAACAGTATACTTTAAAAAGTCCTTTATCATCCGTGCTACCAGACCTTGGAACTCTTTACCTATCTCCTTCCGTATATTGTCATATCTAACCACTTTCAAACTCCGATTATTTATCGATCTCCTCAAAAATCAATGTTGTGCACATATGTGATAAATATTAAATTTAATGATACAGAACTAAACTTATTCGATGTTGTTGACTCTTTTATTTTTATTTTTATTAACTTTAAAAGTTTGCTACTTAAATAAATAATTATGTATCAAATGAAGCCAGACAAATTGCACTTCCTCTGCTCATTGTATGTTATTCTTAGGGGAAGAAATGTCCCATAATAAACATTATTTTTCATTCATTCATTCATTAACTAAAATACATTACCAAATCATCATTTAATATTACCAAAAAAAAAAGAAAAATTATCCTAAGTAAATTTAATGACAGAAGAAATAACAATGTTACATAAATTTGATTTACCTGACAGCAAATTATAAGTTTAGAAGGCATCCATTTAAAAAAAAAAAACAATAATAAATTAAAATAGATGTCATTAAAAATTAATAAAAATATATCATATGAGAACCACCCATCAAAGCCAACATATTCTCCGACACTATTGGATTAGGGCTATCCTATAACTGTAAAAATGTACATACTAATATATTATTAAAATATAGATCAATGAGAGAAGGTTTATAATTTATTAGATCTGCACAACGAAGAATAAGGTATTTTAAATCTGTTTTAAAATTTATAGTATCTTTTCAATTTTTTTTTTATATCCCCCATTTTTTTATGGTATTGGATATATCCATTTTTCTATTAAAATTAATTTGCTCTAGTTCTAAAATTGTTGGTCGACTATAATCAAATTTGTGATTCAACTATGTTGTGCTAAAGCAGCTGTGTATATATTTTTGCAATTACTATTATGTCGTTTAATTCAAGTGGTATTTTTTTTTTTTTTTTTTTTTTCAGAATCTTCTCCTATGTAGATTTTGTTACCATCTGTCCAATTTTATTAAAAAATAAAAAGAGCAACTATTGAGTATGACTAACCACAAATAAACTTAGGTCTATACAACCACAATGAACGTAGTAATCATCTGTCATTAAGCACCCCATATTCCCAAATTAAAAATTGAATGTTATATACTCGTATAAAATTAATTGTACAGTTTTAATTATTTTAGTAATTGTATGTTTTAATTTTGTTGTATTTTTTTTTTTCTAATCACCTATAGTTTTTCAGTTTTGTTTAGCTAAGATTATATATTTTTTTTTGTTTCTGTAAATACTTTGTAAATAAACCTCATTTAACTATTATCGATTTCCTGACTAAAAACGAATATAATATTAGTAAATATATAAATAAAAATTTGTTTTTTTTTCCTCAACGACAGGAAGCAATATTAGATATTTTAGGTATCTAATTGCCTCTAGCTCAAGCTAATTATCAGATATAAAACATAATTACAATAGTTTTACATATTATTATTTTTAATTATATTTGCTATAATTACAATTGTAATAAAAGTTATTCCCCATAGTCTTCTATACTAATTAAATCAACAGCGCTAATAAACAGGATTTATTGCTGAGAACTCATTTGCTAATTAAAAATAAGAAAGGCAGTTTGCCTTATTCCCTGAATTAAAGAAAAAAAGGTGTTAAAAGCATTTCGATTAAAAAAAAATAATTAAAAATAGCAAAATAATAGACTGTTGTTATGAAAGAAAAATCTATTCTAAAGAAAGTTCAGGTATTTCATTATTTCTTAGAAAGCATTTTCTGAAGAAGATATAAATTAAATTAACAACTACTCGCATTATTTTTTAATAATAATAATAATTAAATAATTGTGTCTTGTTATGGCTAAGCATTAAGCTGTCTAATTAAGCATTAAGCCCAATTAAGCAAGCTAATTCTTTAATTGTTTTGTTATAGAAATAAGTTTTCAATATAGATACAGTTTAAAAAATTTCTCTCATAATATTAATCTTAATATATATATACATATATATAATATTGTTTGATCAGTCCTCGACTGTTGATATATTATTATTATTATACAATAATTAATATATGATGTTATTGTTAGAGATATAGAAAAGAATGCATTGAACAATGAATACTCATACAGTAGGTATATAGATATTTAATTAGGATTTACATTAAAGATATTATTATAAAATTACTTACAATTTTGGACAAAATAGTGTCTTAATTAGACATGTGTAGTCCACAAACTTTGAAAGAACACTGAAAAAAAAAAAAAAAAAAGGAATAGTTCAAGAATGGAAGATTTTCCAGGAATTTATGATGACGACAGGAGTCTAGGGTACCCTATTGTTGAGTTGTTTTCATTTTATTTTGTATTATTATTAAGCCGTTTATTTTTTTTAAATTTTATTATTATTTATTTATTTAACGTATTTAAAATTTTAATATGTGTTTATTAAATTTGAGTAACATGCATTAAGGTTTTAGACATCCGATTTTGTGTTTATGACCCGATTTTTATATTTCTCAATGGTAATCATTTCTTAAAAATTTCGTTTGAAGCTGTTTTTTCATAATGAATTATTCTGGGTAAGTGAAATTTGAATGAATGTCCCGTTTTTCTGAAATGAGTAGAGAGAGCAGTTTGCTCAGGTTTATTTGGATTTTTTTAATTGAAGTGCAGCTATATTTGTGTTGGTATACTATCCTTTTTAAATATTGTTCAAATGTTCCAAAATAAGACTTTCCGCATTTGTCTTCACAAGGTATTTCGTATAATACATTTGATTGGAGGTCTAATTTGTCGGAATCTTTAGTTTTTGTAAATAATTTTGATAAAGTATTTATATTTTTGTAAGTAATGGCAGAATCACTATTATTTCTGTTAATGTTAAGTGCTTTTGCGAGTTTTTCGAAAAGTGTGGGTATGTATGAGAGAGTGTAATATATTTGTGTGCTGTTTTCATTGTCTGATTGTTTTTGTGACGTTGGTATCTGTTTTAGTAGTTTACATATAAATTCGTGTGGGTAACCATTTTCTGAAAATCGCGCCATAAATAAAAAATCGGATGTCCAAAACATTAATGCATGTTACTCAAATTTGATAAACACATATTAAAATTTAAAAAAAAATAAAATAAACGTATTAATAATAATACAAAATGAAATTTAAACAACTCAACAATAGGAGAATACCCCAGACTCCTGAGGTCATCATAAATTCATAGAAAATCTTCCATACTTGAACTATTCCTTTTTCATTTTTTCAGTGTTCTTTCAAAGTTTGTGGACTACACATGTCTAATCAAGACACTATTTTGTCCAAAATCGTAAGTAATTTTATAATAATATCTTTCATGTAAATCCTAATTACTTATCTATGTACCTACTGTATGAGTATTCATTGTTCAATGTATTCTTTTCTATACCTCTAAAAATAACATCATGTATTAATTTTTGTATAATGATATTAATGTTCTGTTTTTTTGTTTTTCCATTGTTAAGGCACGATTATGAGAACAATAAATTCTCGAAACTTCGCATAGATAAAATTGTTTATTCATTGACTGAAACCTGAGAACAACAGAAACTTATATATAAATATATAAATTTTATAATTTTGAGTAAATATGAATCCAAGCTTTTTTATACGACATTGAGATTTTTATCTAACAATAAGTTACTTTTGGCTTTTATTTAAAGTAAATTTTATGTTTTTTATTTGATGTCTAATAATGAGAATCTGTTAAGCATCCATCGAATCGAGAAGGCATTCATTTCCAACTCAGAGCTAATGTTACCAAAACACTATAAATAATAAAATTTATACATATAATATGGTTAAAACCAGTTTAGGCCAATATCACTCATTCCTGTTGCAGGTAAAATTATGGAAAACTCGTTGGATCTCGATTATTACTACATCTAACAAGAAATTCTCCTCTCAATGAAAATCAATTTGGGTTCATTCCTCAAAAAAACACAGTAGGGGCGTTATATAAACTCGTCAATTACGTCGAGACTTCGTTACAATTGAAATTAAAAATCCCTGCCGTCTCGCTAGACATTAAAGGAGCTTTTGATCATGCCTGGTGGCCTTCGATTCTTAAAGCTTTGCATGACAAGTCATGCCCTCGAAACATTTACTTGATAAGAAATTACTTATCCGATAGAAGAAACCATATTCAGGTAGGTCACACAGTTTATAGTAAATGGCAAAGTAGAGGCACACCACAAGGCTCATGTTGTTCCCCGTTGCTTTGGAATCTAATAATGGATGGAATTTTCAGTGTAGCGCAGATGACATTGTTCTCCTTTTCAAATCAAATCTATTATTTCACCTACAAGTACAATGCAACGAAGTTCTACGCAAACTAACTATTTGGGGACATAATAACAAACTCACTTTTCAACCTGAAAAATCAAAATTTATTGTATTTAGTAGAAAACACCGAGTACCAGATCTACATATTGTATTAAACAATAAACCCATTATTCAAGTAAATCAAATAAAATATTTGGGATTGACATTGGAGAGAAAGCTAAATTGGGACCTTAAAATATTAATAATCTAAAAAATAGGCTGTTAAAAATAGTCCATGGCTTATCAAACTCCGCAGCACTAACTTGGTGTTTGAACTCAGAAGTATTGTCAACAATTTACAAAGCTGCTATTCAGCCAACTATGACATACGCAATAGAAGTTTGGTATGAAGGACTTTCTCACAAAAAGAACTTGAAAAAACTAGAATCTGTACAAAGAATGATAGCTATCAAAATTATTAAAGGATACAAAACTATTTCATATGACGCATTTTGCCTTCTCGCTAACATTACCCCTATTTTCATACTTTCCGATGAAATATTAAAGAAATTGGAAATTATAACATTAGGCAAAAATCTATTAAACTTTCCGATTCATGAATTTGAACAACAAAATTCCGTGTAAACTTTGGATTCACCAAAAAGATATTTCGAAGCCTAACATTACAGACACTAGCCGAATAGCGGCATCAACATTTATACTGACGGTAGCAAGGACCAATACAAGGTAGGAGCTGCCTTCTTGCTTTTGAAGGAGAGCAGCTGGTGCATTCAGCGCGATTTAGGTTAGGCCTTATTGATCAAAAATCAGGCAGAAATGTATGCACTATTACAGGCTGTGCTCTACATAAAAAATTCTCATTATACGTCTAACTTCTGTATCCAGACAGACAGTCAAACAACACTATCGAAATTAAGGAACATGAACATACACGAAGGGCTCTTAGAGGAAATCAGACATGGGCTTATAATTTGTCATAAGGAAGGTGTGAACATCAGCTTTAAGTGGGTTAAAGCCCATGTTGGCGTTGTTGGGAACGAACTAGCGGATGAAGCGGCTAAAGCGGAGGCAAGAGACACCGCTCTCCCGATAGCATACGACAAGGCACCATCAAACACTTACTGTCAATGAAAACAAGGCAGAAGTGGAATACGAAATGGGCCATCTCAACAAAAGGTAGACACACCTATGACTACATAAAAACAATTGACGATCGAACTAAACTTAAAAAAAATTCCTACAAACTGACACAATTCCTGACGGGACATGGAGGAGCCAGAAGCTATTTATTTCGATTCAAACTAACAGACGACAAAATCTGTAAGTGTGACGGTAAAAGCGAACAGACATACGACCATCTTTCATTCGATTGAAGTAAACTGGACAAACATAGACACAAACTGATCTCAACAGTCCTACTTAACGGAGACCAATGGCCGCCTTCGAAGTGTGACCTTCTTACAAAACATTTTTCAAAATTTGATGAATTTGTGGACCGAATGGACTATGCAGAATTAGAGAAATAGCAACAGGCTAACTGGTTATTAATTTTTATTTTATTTACTTTTACTGTTACTAATACTAGTCAATTAGTTAGTTTGTATTATTTCGTTAAGTAGTCATAACAAATGAATTAATTATTATTTGTTGCTAATTTCTTAGTTTAGTCAATAAGTTAGTATCATTTTGTTAATTCGTGTTAACAAATGATTAAATTATCAGTTTATATTTATTAGTTTTATTTAAAAATTTTTATATTATGTAACATAATTTATATTATGTAATAAAAATACGCGTTGTATCGTAAGATGGTACGCGTAGAAATAAATGCACCCATTGCAGGGTTACTGTAATGAGGAAAACCGTATTTTTTTTTTTTTTTTTTTTTTTTTTTTTTTTTTTTTTTTTTTTTTTTCTTATCCTCCAACTTTATTTACAAAATAAATACAAAAAACGTAGGTTTTTCTCCTTACGAGGAAAACCGTAAAAAATAAGTACATTAATTATATTTTTTTTAAATTTGTTTTTCAATGAGAATGAATAGTACAGATATATAATGAGATTATATAGTTATTCATAAATAAAGAAATACTTAAGATAGATTTAAACTTTAGAAAATCGTCCCGTAAACTTTACAATAGAAGACTTAAGCCAGTTTGCCCAAACATCAGTGAATTACAATAATCTTGTCACATCATTTTAAATTATATTTTTAATAGACTGCATAAGGCATTATTAAACTTAAGAGATTTACTCGTTATATTCTATTATACAATTCTAAATTTCAATAAATAAATAAAAAAAACTTAGGAACAAATTTAATCACAATAATAACAATTTTAAATATTATTTAATTTCCAGATCTTAATCGTTTTTAGTGCTTAAGTCACTAAATAAATAATGAATACATTTTCCCTCTATCGACTTTACATGTTTTTTTTCAGGAATTCAAAAGAAGATAAAATCATAGAAATTCCATAATAATAAATAAATAAATATATTATAATATATATATATATATATATATATATAGTATATATATATTGTGTATATTATTAAGATATCAGTATTACAATATTTATAGTAATTTACTGATGATAATATTACAATAGAAGCCCGCCCACCTTAAAAAACCTGAACTTAGTTTACCCATCCACAGGACTACAGTTGATAAAGAAGGGACGAATCCAAATATATTTTTTTAAGGGTTGGATGAAACTATTATGGTAGAGTAGATCTAGGAATTTCGCGGGTAAGAAAGCGAATTTGTTGTATTTTTCATTATCCTCCACCTTCCTCCAATAAGAGTAAATAATTATAAAGATATATATAGTAGGTATATCTAAAATAAATAACGTCATATCCTTGTAATAACGCTAATTGCATTCAATATGTTCTGATAATTCTAAAAAATACTTTAAAAAATAAATATGTAAAATAAAAAGGTAAATGCATAACCTGTTTATTTTATTTTAATCAATTAAAAAGATAGCTTCAAGATTTGACAAATATATAATTATATTTGACACTTTGAACGATCGATTCATCCAAAGGTCTCTAACGGTTAATTTCCCTTCTACTTAAATAATTTTACAGATTTACTCACGTTTATTCGTTACATATAATTCAAATAAACCCAGTTTAGGTGGTTTAGTTTGGTTATATACTTAATTGTCACTTTCGGCATCTGTGGCTAATCAGACGATGATACATTGGGTGTTCTAAATTTTTTCTACTTAATTTTGATCAGGAGAGAGGTTTTTTTACGAGCATCTGACATCGCACAGGATGTTCCGAAACTTCTTACGTCTCCCCCGAGGGACGGGGTATCTAAGGATTTTTTAATGAGATAAAAAAAAATTGCAAGGCCATCTGCCAAGAGTGAATCCTCGATGTTTATTTTTTATTGTTGTTTAAGGTTATGGAGGGAAATATTCCCCTATCCCGTCGCTTCAAAACCGCCACGGAAATCAGTTATTAGCTGAAAAGAGGGGTAGAATCAACGGTAATTATAGAATCTAAAGTGTAAGATGAAAATAAGATAGTAATCCCTCGATATTATGGTACAATCTAAATACTTTAATTCAATTAAGCCATCAGATCTGTCACCTAAGGGACCGACAAGAGCAGGGAATCCTTTCTGACCTGTGGCTTAGAACTGGATATCGATTTAATTGAATATATAACCCCTAGAACGGGCGATAGCCACTTTTGGTAAGGGGAATTTACATTTTAGATTGCCCATGGAAAAATAAAAACGCAATTGAGGCAAAGGCTCCGATTAGAATTTCTATTTCTCTTTGTAAATTCCTTTTAGCCTGATTGGTGCAGGAAGTGGACCGGCGAGGAATGTGATTGGTCGGTGCCGAGCTGGGAGCCGCTAGGCATCCCCTAATGAATATATGCAAAACCTAGGTTTGTTAACAAGAGGCACAATTAACAATTAACCGTTGGCTAAGAGTAATGCCGCTATTGTTGCTCGCGGAACAATGCAGTCTGAGGACGATTTGCCTCTGGTGCAGAGGAGAGCGCATTTCTGGGTCGTAGCTTTCTGGGGTGCATCATGGGTCTTCTTCCGTTCGCGGGATCCCAAGGGTTAGCGAGTCTCCCACGACTACGGTAACCTCGCCTGCCCAGGACATTCATTTCTAATAGTACTCTGGTGGTAAACAAGTTAACGAATGGAACATGAGAGTAGGTTTATTACTTTGAAAATAAGGACATTATGTGACTGAGAAAAAACCCTAAAATAATAATTACGAATAGATGACCGTTGGGAGATTCAGGAGGAAATCCATCCGAATGGTGGTCAGTCTGAACTATTTATTGTTTTGCCAAACTAGCTTGATGTGCTGCTAAGCCAGAGTAATTTTACTTTGTACTTCTTCTAACTTAATATCTTATCAAATATAGTATTTACTATTACTATAAATAGTAGTATTTTTAATATTTCGAAGCAATCGAATCATAGCAACAGACTCCAGAAGCGTACACGATACCACTTGGTAATCCATGGCACACTTATTCCATCATTAGGGAGATACGTTAGGAAATGAAGAACAAAGGTATTATTGTGTCTTCCGGAAAACATATCATGGCGGCTTCCTATTGAACCCGGCCAATTTACCCATGCTCACCATCTCAGAAATCTAGATGCACACAACTGTGAACATTGGGACAACGTTTTACAAAAATATTTGGTTAGAGTTCCCTGTATTTAAATTAATAAGAAGAAAAATAAAACTTGCGAGAACCCTACAAGATATCGCACACGATAATAAAAATAATGCAGTCAAGCCTCAGTTGCCAATGACCTTTCAGGGTAGAGGCATAATAAAACAGAAAATAAAAAAATATTCCTTTTTTTCTACAGTATATATTAATCTATAATTGTTGTTACTCATATAATCTATAAGGATAATATTTCTTTCGTATCTTTTAAGGTCTGACGACGACCAAAAAAGTAGGTCGAAAAGTTAAAAATCCTTTCTTTCACAACCACCCACCCAAACTAATTTGCTTCTGAAAACTCCCAAAACCTTATGTATTCAGAAAAGTGTAGAAGATAATGTGAGGTTACCAGAATTATCACGTTTAGCTAAAAAGGGATAAACTTAATTATACTTTGTACCACATAGTGTAAAATCCCAGTAAAAAAAATAGAGTCGATATGGGCAAAGGAAAAGAAAGGAAGTAAATGAGGTGAATTAAAGCTCACGAATGTAAACGAAAGTATCTGAACGTTTTCGCTATTATATGCTTTATGATTTTGTCATTTCCCTATACCGGTTTTTTTGGTTTACCTTAGAAAGTCTAGCAGGATGTTTTACTTGCCCTCAGTCTGCATGGTGCATGATATACTTATTTTTTAATTTCGAAGAAGATTCCTGAATAAGCAACATGGATTTTTTTTTACCATAATTTAAAAAATTGCGATTGTGAGGGCTTTATCATAAATCTTATGATAAAATTATGGTCCATATATTTACTTTGTAAGTGCTTGTTTCAATAGAATTGAATAAACTATAAGAAGCCTGAATATAAAAAGTAAATACAGATTATTCGGGAGGAATCATCAGCACAGGTGAAGAAGATAATAAATTAAAAATTGCTCTATAAATTTGGCAGGATTTTTTTTTTTCTGATTTGTTACAATTTATGTCTTAGTGAACTATCGAGGTAATTATCGAGTTAAAAAAATAAACTTTTAGAAACAATTTCATTTTATGAAAAAGGAAAATGAAATCATATATATATATATAGATTGTAGACTCCTGGTTTGCTCCTTAATATTCCCCCACTTGGACTACTGCTGTGCGGTGTTTGGGGGTGTCTCTGGGGATCTTGAAGCAAAACTAAAACGATTATTCAACTGCTTATTACGCTTTATCTTCGGGATATCCTGGGACACTTCTGTCACCCGCTTCTATGAAGAGTTGAAGTGGCTTTACCCTTCCTGTAAGAACTTCCTGGCAACCTTCCTCTTTCAATTCCTCCTATTCCACCACCCATCCTCAATTTCAGAAATGTTTTCATTCATATCCTCCGTCCACTCCCGAAACACTCGTTCGCGGCCTTCAGACCTTTATGTTATGCCCCATCGAACCGCAGCTTTCGACAGATCGTTCCATATCCGTTCCTCGCCCTAATGGAATTCTATTCCTTCATATATTCGTTACTTTGACACTCTTTCTACCTTTAAATCCCGACTATTCAACACTTCCTTTCCATCCAGAATAGGCTATTCCCAAAGAGCCCTAAATAGATTCGAAAATTTCAATTCATAGCAGTAAAAACATAGAAACGATAATTTAAATATAATACTTTATTGTTTAATTTGTGTTGTATTTGCATATTTACTCTCTTATTTCATCAACATTTCACCAATATTGTAATGTTCTTTTAATTAATATATGTATTTTAGATTAGTATGTGTGTATATACACTGCCGGACAAAATTAAAGGATCACTTCAATATTTTGAAATTACTGAACTGTATAGGGTATTTTTGAAAATATTCTTTTTTCTTTGGAAGTCACACTTTATTATAAGGGTAATTAAAAACAAAAAATTCTTTTCTAGAAATTTTTAATAGGAAAACAAATCAAAAAATAAAAATGACCTACAGTCTCAAAATGAAAAAGTAAATCTTTGAAATGAAATGAAATAAGAAAACTGAATAAAAAGGAAGAATTCGAGGGAAACGATCAATAATTGGTATTCCCAACTCTAGCTCTGACGATTGCTTCCATTCTCCTGCCCATTCCAGCGACCAGGGCTCTTACATGTTGTTCTGGAATGTTGTTCCACTCTTCCACTAACATTTCCCTTAAATCTGCCAAATTTTGTGGGTCTCGGACGCGGACACGTCTTCCAAGCATATTCCATACATGCTCTATTGGGTTCATATCTGGACTTCTGGGTGGCCAAACCATAACGTCAATTTCTTCTTGTCTGAGGAAATCTTGCACTGATCGAGCAACGTGAGGTCGGGCATTATCTTGCATAAAAATAAAGTTACCTGCGATATTTCTGGCGAAAGGTATTACATGTGGCTCAAGTTCCTCCCTAATATACCTGTCAGCAGTTATAGAGTCACGGTTCACAAGAACCAACTCTGTACGGAAGTTTAAATTTATGCCCCCCCACACTGACCCACCAACAAACGCAACCCTTGCAAAACGTGCATGGAACATACCTCTCTCCCCGCCTTCTCCATACCTTTTCCCGTCCATCTGGAGATCGAAGGCAGAATCTTGACTCATCGCTGAATAATACGAGGCTCCAATCTTCCTGAGTCCAGTTTAGGTGCTCCCGATCAAACCTCATGCGCTCAACCCGGTGTTCCCGGGAGAGAAGAGGTCCAGTAGCTGAAGGATGGGAGGTCAATCCATAATCGTTGAGTCGTCTTCTCACGGTTCGCTCTGAAATTTGCACATTCCTGAACCTCTGGAGGAGACCACGCAGACTGTTACCAGTTGATCGGCGATCCTGAAGAGCATGCAGTTGCAAAAATCTCTCATCACGGTGGGAAGTTGACCTCGGACGACCTTGTCCGACTCTTCTTGTATGTCCTCCAGTTTGACGGTGCCTATTAAGCACGCTGGACACTACGGATTGTGACCGCTGGAGACGTTTGCAATATACCTTTGAGAAAACCCTTTTTCACTCAAAGCAAAAGCACGAATTGATTCCTCTTTGGTCAATGCTCTTTTGTTGGCCGTCACAACGTTCTTACTAAACTCACAAGTAAAAACTAAAGACTCTTAAATGTTAGAAAATCTTCAATAAGATGAATCTTTGTCTCTATGAATCTTTGAATCTACTATTAGCGGAGGGATGGATAGACTTTTTTATTTCCATCTTGATGCGTAATTTCCTCCGTTTTTTGTTTGAATAAAATTGCTTATCCAACATTGATTAAGCTTTTATATCCATGAGCAAAATTAAAATCACTATTATTTGAAAAACCCAGCAATATTTAAATATCTAAAGATAGTTCTTGGTTAAGATATTGATAGTTTATATACCTATAAATACACTTAACATAAAAATGTGAAATAAACTTGAAAAAAAAAGATAATATTCCTAAGATTAGAAAAAAAAACACGCTGCAAATGATTACACAATGGCTTATTATTTCCAAATAACTATATTAAGTAGAACTGCTTGTTTATATAGCTGTTTATAGACAATGACCTATTATGAAAAGCAATAAATAGTTGAAAGGAAAATGTTATCTCACTATTGCTAAGTTCAACGTTATATCTCTGCTAGTTCTGAACAAATTTCAATTATTCTTTTTTGTTTTCTAGGAAATTCAATTCTCTATGAATTCCCTATGATATGAGTTTTGCTTATTAACTACTAGGAAAAACGGTAATCGTATATACAAGCATGATTTCCTTTTTTGTTTTTCTTATTTTATTTTGTCGCGTCGCCGCTTTAGGCTACTTTAACACTTACTAGACAAAAGATCAAACCTTCCTCTGAACTACAAAAGGCTCATCTACATGAGTATTATAAGACCAATCTGGACTTTCGGAGTAGAGCTTTGGGGCTCTACTAAACCATCAAATTCTTCCAGCATCCAATCCTTACAATCCAAAATCCTTCGTAAAATCCTCAACGCTCCTTACTTTGTCGCGAATAAACTTATCCATAAAGACCTTAATATTTACTTTGTTACTGATTTGGCCCGGACTATGTATCAATCCTTTCATGACAAACACCATTCTCACTCTAACCCACTAGTTTCAATCCTTTCTTCCCCTTCTATTCCGGATAATCCTCCGAGGCACCTGAAAAGGAAATGGCCCCTGGACCTTCTAGTTTAGAATATTTTTTGAGAGTGCTACCACTGGGTAGTGTCTCTACATGTATTTCATGACAGCTTTTTATATTACCATCACATTTACTAGATGTATTTTTATTGATAGAGTTGTAAATATCAATAAATATGTTTTTGAAAAAAATTATCGCGCTTTACTGTTTCTATAACTCTATACAAAACTAAATGATTTATTGGTAAAATGGAATTATTTATGGGTATAATTTGAATTATTGTTCTTCTTTTTCTCTTTTCTATAATCTCGTAAAAATGCCGCGGACAAAAGGATTTTTTTTAATTCGTTATTCCGGTTCTACGTATCTAAATCCTAAGCCCACAAATTTTGAGGGGATGGGTAATTTTTTTTTGTTCGATTATAAAGCTTCATTATTGAAAATAATAAACCAAAATATGTCAAAAAGTAAGTAGACAATTTAATTTACTTAATTCGATGTATATTTCAATTATTGGTGATACATCGCTGATGAATCGAGGACATAGACTAACGTTAAAACATTCATCTTATATATATATATCTTAGATACCGAATTTCTCATGACTGAAGTAAGGCGAGAGTGCTTTCATTGGTACGCAGTACTAGGTACTTGTGCACGTAAACAGTGTGGAATCATCTTTTAATCAAGATTTTGAGGAATTGGTAATGTCAGTTATTTGTCCGCGGAGCTTTCTAAGTTTCCCCAGCCTAAATACTTCTGATGAGGTCCTTTGTGATCAGCGATAACCAAATCGAGCTGATGTTATCACGACCCCTCCTAGATGAGGAGTATCAAATAAATTGCTGTACTTATTCCTTCGTGACGGGGACATCGCCTGAGGATGGAGATGTCTCAGCGTCCCGAATATCGGCAATCAGGAGGATTCGTGATGCGCACCCGGGCGGGTTCCGGCGACGGAGAGGAATGCGACGACCGTTAACAGGGCCATAACGCGCTGCGTTTTTGTCCTGCGTTTGGGCGGGAGTGGCGTCTTCCTACCGGAATGGGGTCGCTTGCAAAAAATGATTTAAAGCCAAGCTGGAGTCCCGTTCGTTTTGGACCTGGCATATCATCACAGCTTATAAGGAATCTCCCCGATATGGGGGGCTTATCTTTTATCTCTTGGGATTTGGTTTTTTAGCGAGATGAAAAAATATCCATCTCGCTCCATGACCTATATTGTCTCTAGAGTTATTTGCTATTTGTCTGTAGGCTTAGAAGATTCTCTGAGCAAGGGAGAGCATACGGAGAAAAGATATTTTTTTAACCTGAATGTGTTGTTATTGTTTTATTCTTTCAGTTTTTCTAAATACCGTTTAATAATATTCCAGCTCTTATTTCAAAATAAAAACCAGTTTTCACAATTATTTATATAAATACAGACAGTTCAACGACGGGGGTCATAAAATAATTAAGGTTTTTCCTGTTAGGTATAATATCCTTACATTTTATTTTATTAAAATGTCTGTTCGTGGTAGCTCCATGAGCATTATTTATTTTTTTGTTTTAGGTAGGGGAAAGGGAACTATATGTCTTATAAAAGAAGGAAATAGGTTTGTTTTATTTATTTTTTTCTATCAAATAGAGTTTGATCTTCCTGCATTGAGAAAGTACTCTGACTTAATCTGTTTTTATTTTAATGTTGCATTTCATGTGTCACAGAATGGTGATCTCTAAACCGGTCTGCTAAAATTAAATGTAATTAGTAAATAATCTATATTGTAAGAAAAACATCTTCTTTTCTGCCCGTCTTAAACTAAAATCAATCAATTTTATAATTTACATGTTTACATAAGTTTACGTGTTTACATACTACATACTATTATATTAATAAGAATCAGTTAAATAAAATGCATTTAATTATATCTTTTGCCTGCAACATTCAACCAATAGAAAGATCAAAATATTTTACATTTAAAAAAAAATTTAAAAAAAAGCATGGCCATTTCACAGCAATATCAGAATCCAAATTGAAGTTAAAACCTCTGTTCAAATCAATTAAATCGTCATTTGACAAAGGTAATAAACTTATGATGCTGGTTCACATATACATTGACTTTTGCCACCGGTTTTCGTCATTGCTACGCTTATCAATGCCATTTTAAATACGTTTCTAAATATCTACGAAAATTAAAATTAATGAATTAAAAATGTAATGCTATTCGACCTCCTTTAGTAAGGCATTAACTATCGTGTATGCAAAGAAAGCCTAAAAGAGACCTTTTTGCACCAGACCATAGGCAGTATGCTAATATCCATCGCTTTTAAAACACCGCAACCTCTTAATATGTCTTTCATTTTTGTAAACTGATTATATGATTAATACGTTCCTGAAATAGCCATCGCGAAAAATGATTAACCTCTTGCATCTATGTTTTCTTATCTTAGATTTTTTTATCACACCTCAAGTCTTAGTAGGGCATACGAGGGATTCTTGGGTCATGGCGGGCATTCGGATAATTAATTAAAAAAAGAAAACAGAATTAAAAGCCTCCCTGCACTGAGACATGAAATTAATACAAACAAAAAAAATATGTCTGTCAAAGTTAAAGAAAGCATTGTGATTTGCTCAAATGTGAGTAGTTTTTAACTGTTCTTCAAAGACTGTTCAATCCCAAAACGGAGTTTCAGCTATTAATCAACATTCTGGCCCAGGGGTCACATCCAATAGCTTGTTTTATTTTTGTTTTTTTAATGGCTATTTTTAATTTTTTTTTTTTTTTTTGACGGCTTATCAACCAGGCTTATTATATACAGAGCATACGTATGGGGTATTATGTTTCTCTTAATCTGAATTAACAAATTATTAAAATGATTTCGCTTCCCTATTCTTTTACTATAAGTATAGTTAACGTTGTTATTTATTTAGTATTATTATCTATTTACTTGGCCTTACGTAATGGTCCAAACCAGATACCATTCCTTTCATGACAAACTTCATATTCTAACCTTATTAATTTCAATCATAGCTTCCTCTTCGATTCCTGATAATCCTTCAAGGCATCTAAATGTAGTTTCTCTTCATATATCATTGCATTATACTTTCATTACATTTACTTTATGTATTTCTTAATACAGTATATATATATATATATATATATATATATATATATATATATATATATATTAGAAAATGGAGAGGGACCTGGTACATAACAATAAACGAGACTCCATCCACATCGGCTACTGTTTATAATATAACTTAATCTTTTTAATATTCGAGGAAGGCTCATCAATAAGATCTATAAATTCGAATTTTATGCAGACTTAATTTATGAGATTAATATTTCTGATTCATACCAAAGTATTCTCAGTTTATTTGCGGCTGCTACTACATAGTTTATCTTCAAATATGCTAGGTATCAGTTAAAATCAGAGGTAGAATAAATGATCATTTCACTTAGGCCTAACACCGTTGACCTCCACTTGGAAGCTCATGTTTCTAGCTCAACCTAAAAGTAGAGTGATTGGAAAACAATGGGAGTGCTCTTGTACCCCGGAGAGCCATATCCCTTTTTCCCACGGATGCGGACATGTCACCACGACCCGGCTGACCGGAGATAACAGATCTCGATGACAAATGGTCCCAGTGGATGTCCATCCATCAAGAAGACATCATTAAATATCAATCATTATCGTGGCGAGAGCATGTTGCCATTACCACACTCTGTTAGCCATACTCAGTGTGGTCCTCACCATATAATGGCCCATAAATGGATTATCTTCGTACGTAATGGACCATCTTTCTTGTTTAGTTCGGATTCGTTGAGGTCATTTGGTAACTGGTGAGTTTCATTTGCTTGCGTCAGCGACATCCAAATTTTCGTGATAATTTATTAGTAAATACAGAATTATATGATTATGAACATTGCACATTATTTATTTTATGCGAATGAAAAACTAATAAAAATATTCCGATGGTGAACATTTTTTAATTCAATTTTTTTACCAGAAATACAAGTTTTCGACTCCAGATGAAGGATTCCATGTTTGTGGGGTTAATTAATCTCAAAAATAATAAGTTTCATAAAACTGAGATTTCAAATGTTTGAAGACTACATTCCTTAGATGCCAAATCAACTTTTTCATCAAAATCGGCGCATCAGAAGCGCCTTATACTACGCATTTTGCACCTTTTTACGATTTTTTCACAACTTGCTCTAATGATTTCAATTAAGCTCGCTATATCGTTGTAAAATTTAAGGGGCTTTAATATCAAGCAAGTTTCATTTTTATTTTAATCCTCCATTCCAACGCTAACGCATTAGTCTGTTCTTCATAGATATAAGATAATCGTACAGGGTGCCTAAAAAGAAGATGGCCTTACGGTTGATAACCTGCTAACTCGATTGTAATTTGGAATTGGAAGCCTGCTGCATTCGCACATTAAATAGATCTTCACCTTAGGATTATGTGTACTATTTTTATCACCACAATTGGTAATATTGTTTTACCAACATTCATACATCAATTACATTTTACAAAGTAACTAATAATGCACTATATCGAACAAAATTACACAATCACTAAACTATTTATACATATATTTGCCTTATATAGTAAAGGAAAGTAATGCGACTGGGAAAATGTTTGAATTCCAGTTTTCATCGGAAATACACGTTTTCCAGTCTACTATTTCCACCTCCGAAAATGTTTGTGTGGTACGAAAACGGAAAGTCGTAAAGAAAGTGTAATTTCATATTTCAGAAGCGTGTATGTCCGAGATGTAACAGCAACTTTATCATCAAAATCGGCAAACTAGAATAACCACTTATATCATCCATATTTTCACGATATTCTCAAAACCGGCTTTAACATTTTGATTAAACTCGCTAAATCAATGAAAAATGTATTGGGCTTTAATACCATGCAGGTATTATTCTATTGAAATAGTCTGACAGGGCTTAAATGCCGATATTTTAAATTTTCTTCTTCTAAGGTTTCTTCCTTTAATTTTGTAGATTTAAAAAAAAAAAATAGCATTTCATCTTGTTAGGATTGATAAGTAACTGATACATATTCAAGTTGAAATAATTTGATAATCAAAGAGAAAACATATTTTTTAATACAAAATAAAATTGTAACATTGATGTACAATACACCGTTGAAAACCTAAAGATTTTAGACAAAAAAAAATTATTTCATTAATGAAATTGTAAAACTTAATGCAGAAACACGAAAATGGTATAAACACAAGTGATTATTGTAGTTATTATTTATAAATACAGTGTGACTATGGACTTAGTTTCCTGGGTATGAGGTTGGCAACGAACGTGTTTCTACTAATCTAAAAACTCGATACAGAACATATACCTAGATCTGAAAAATGGAATAATGAAGTTTATCATAAGGTCAAGCTGTCATGTTAAGCTAAGGTTAAACCAGGAGGGTCTACTCTGAAGCTATTTGACAAGGAAACTCACTTAGTCCAAGTGGTTTTCTCTCCTCAATGTTAACAGGACCCAGGCATTTCTTAGCCCGGGACTTTTGACTGAAGAACAGACAAGACTCCTTTCTTTAATAGCAGACTCAAACTATTTTTATGCTATAGCATTAAAGTTGAGTATATAAACGCGACTGGATTTGAGTCTCCACCTGAAAAAATACGGAATGCTCTTTGAGAAGATTAGTTAATTTTAATACAAAATATAAAAATCTGGTGCGCGCAACCAACGACTTCCACTTACCTACGTTGTTAAAATTAATTTAAGATTTTTTTTTAAATACACAGGGATAAAAAGAGATCAATTAATTAAACACATAAAGTTTCAATAGAAACATGTGTTTTATTAAATAATCTATTATATATTTTTATTTATTGTTTTGTATATATTGTGTGAATGTAGTATGAATGTTGTACTTTATCACTATTAAAAATGTTCTAATAAGGACAGATTGTAATATTACTCAATGAAAATTGTTCATAATAAAAAAAAAATTATATTTTTATCTACTACAATAAGTTAGTTTTATCGGTTTTTTATAACTCGCTGATAACTTTTACAATTCCTTTTATCAGATATTATTATTTCTAAAATATTTAGCTTTCCAACGGTATATTATACATCTATATTAATGTTTATATGTTCAAAAATCACATTAACATTTATTTTTGCTCTTTCCTCCTTTAGTTGTTTATCAAATTATTTCAACTTGAATATGTATCCGTTAGTTATCAATTCTAACAAGATGAAATGCTATTTTTTTTTTTTTAATCTACAAAATTAAGGGAACCTTAGAAGAAGAAAATTTAAAATATCGGCATTTAAGCCCTGTCAGACTATTTCAATAGAATGAAATTTGCATGATATTAAAGTCAATTAACATTTGCATCCATATAGCGAGTTTAATTAAAATCATTAGAGCTGTTTTTGAGAAAATCATAAAAAGGTGCTAAATGCTTCGTATAAAGTGGCTCTTCTGGTTAGCTGATTTCAATGAAAAGGTTGCGGTAACATCTCGGGTGTATGGATGTCTTAAATATGAAATTTCAGTTTCTTATGAATTTTCGTTTTTGCGCTAGACTTACCACACACAGACACAGACCTTTTTACGGGACTTGGTCATTTGGACTCAGGGGACCCTAAAACGTGTATTTCCGTTGAAAACTGGAATTTAAAAAAAATTCAGGATCGCAATACTTTCTTTTTTTGCTATATATTTTATATATAGGTAAGAGGAAGTAAAAATATTCGAGCTTAGACAGGATCCAAAGATTATAGTTCTTCCTAAATAAATTCTCGTTGAAATTTATATGTCTGTAAAATTTATTAATTAATACGTCTATCTTAGGAAGAAACAGTGTAATTAAAAAACGTTTTCGTACAGCGTTATTTTTTATCAAACTTTTATTTTATTATAATAATTTAAGAAGCTACTTTTGAGTCCATAAATTAATTATAAGAACTAAACCAATTAGAAGGAATTTATATATCCTTCTAGAAATTAAAAATACTTATGAACTTGAATGCCTGTTGATAATTTAAGTAATTAATGACACTAATAATTGATATTACCGTATATTATAGAGAGTAAAATAAAAATAAAATTAAAATTGTTAATAATTTAGCATAATTAATCCAGAACAACAGTTACAGGTGCCTAAAAATGTCACATTAAATGACTTTTGACGTCAATTTCAACGTCGAAGTCAATTTTGGATTTCATTACTAAGGATACATCTATCATTAAGTTTCTTTTCAATTTGCTCACAAATTATTTCTATTCATAATTTAGGTGATCCGTCAAAAAGCTTTCGGAATTTATCTTGAAACGGTTTGAGCGTATGCAATATAAATGTTGGGCACTTACAAATCATCATGTAATATTTTGAAAGTTATATTCCATAGAGCATGCGCGATGAAATTTGATTCGTTTAAATGAGTTAAGGTAATGCCATAGAGGATACGGGTTAGAAGAGAGAATTACACGCATTTATTTTCGTGTTTGAATCCGATGGTGAATGAATTTCATAGTTTCGGACATTAGTTCAATATCACGGTCTAATATTATGCCTAGAATTACATAAAAGAACCTTATAACATTTCACTGAGTATAAAGAGTGTAATATCGACGCTAATCAGAAATGCGAATACAAATGTTTTCGGAATATTTCCTCATCTACTATTTAGTTTCAAAGATCATCATCATAATGTTTATATCAAATATAAACTAAACAAACAACTAAATACATGGAATGTTTCATGGGTTGGCCTTAATATGGCTAATTTAGACCAAGGCGTCTCAAAAAAACAACAAATTAAATGAGTTAAAAAGTGAAAATTTATATTTTCATCAATATGAAAAAATAATATTTTTTGTAACTATTTCACTAACGTATACCATGAATATTGAAGCTCTTTTTATTGGAATGTATTACTTAATTACACATTATACAAAATACATGCATAAAGAAAGAAAAAAAAAAAAAAAAAAAAAAAAAAAAAAAAAAAAAAAAAAAAAAAAAAAAAAAAAAAAAAAAAAAAAAAAAAAAACCTGTACCACTACAACCCATGAAGAGTTTTGGGCTCAGTACATGTAGAGATTCGTACTGTTTCTAGGCCAACTGCCGTGCAATGAGATGATTCGGCCGAGATCACTCTCGGCCACCAGGTTTTTCCCCATTTTTGGGTACCCACTTTATAGAGGCTGGGTGTGCCCCTGGAGGTATACAATTTAAAAGATAATAATAATAATAATAGGCTTAGCGAACCCGAAGGTTCGATGCCGATACCACCAAATTCCGCCTACACAGAATCGTCCAATGTTCACCATTCAAGCCCAAGCTCCCGAGATCAGCCTTAACGCAATCCTCCCATCTCCGCTTCGGCCTACCTTTCGGACGCCTACCAATCGGATCAGCAAATACCAACTTTCTCGGAATCCGCTCGTCATCGAGCCCAACAACTTTACTCGCCCATTTGAGTCTCCGCGATGCAATCAGCTCAAGTATATTCACAGGATGCAAGTTCCGCAATTCCGCATTATGCAACCTTCTAAACTCCCCAGTGGCCTCATCTCTCTTTGGACCAAATATTTTACGCAATACCTTATTTTCGAAAACCTTAAGCCGTTGTTCATCCTTTAAAGTAAGCGGCCACGTTTCACATCCGTAAAGAACCGTTGGAAGAATAATAGTTTTATAAATTCTAATCTTTAAGTTTTTAGATAGAAGCCGCAAACTAAGTAACTTAGAAACTGAATAATAACACGCATTTCCCACCTTTAACCGAGACTTTATTTCTTCCTGGATTTCATTTTTTCTAGTTATAATTGAACCTAAATACTTGAATTTCTCTACGTGTTCAAAAGTATGACCTGATACATCAATATCACCAAGATCGACACCGTTTCTGCTACTAATCATATACTTCGTTTTATCGGTATTTAATTCGAGTCCTATTTCTTTACCGGTTTTTATTAACACACTTGTATTTAGTTGTATGGTTTCCGTGTCTTCACCTAGCAGTACCAGATCATCGGCATACCCCAAAACCGGAATCTTGTCACCCATATTTAAGCCTTTCTCGGTACACATCACCTTTTCTATGACATATTCTAAAGCTATATTAAATAACACAGGTGAAAGGGAGTCACCCTGTTTCAAACCCGATCGCACCTCAAATCTCTCGGAGTAATTATGACCGATTCTAACTTTATGGAATGTTTCCGACAAACACATCTCTACTAGGTTTACTAACTTTCTAGGTATTCCCTGTTCAATCATGATGTTATATAGCTTCTGACGGTCTATTGAATCATAAGCCTTTTTAAAATCGATATAAAGTCGATGGACTACACCGTTGTATTCCAATTTTTTCTCTAATATTTGACGTAAGGAAAATATTTGGTCAATGGATAATTTCCTCAGCGTATTCCGTGATTCGACTAGTTAGAATTGACGAGAATATTTTATAGCATACTGGGAGAAGAGAGATCCCACGATAGTTGTTACAATCCGACCTCGGTCCTTTTTTGTGAATCGGAATAAGTATTGATTCTTTCCATTCTTCGGGCATTTTTTCAGTTTCCCAGATCTTTTTAACTAAAAAATGTATTTTGGAAACGCCCGTTTCTCCACACGCCTTGATTAATTCACTCGTGATATTATCATTTCCTGCGGCCTTATAACGTTTTAATTTTCCTATTGCCATTTCGACTTCCTCTTTACTCGGTGCGTCTATCCATGGTTCAGCGCTCTGATATTCAGAGAGAGGAGATTGATTATTATTTTCCGTATTTAAGATGCCGTCAAAGTGTTGTTTAAATTTATTTAATATCTCAGAAGGATCCGCAATTACATTGTTATTTGCATCTTTAACCGCATTCAATAGAGGTTCAAATCTTTTACGCGATTTGTTTATACCTTTGTACATCTCTCTTACGTTATTTTCGTTTCTGTGTTTTACTATTTCTATTATTTTGCCTCAATTTAAAAGATAAACTAACATTTCATATAAGATAGAATATAAAAAAATAAAATAAAGAAAGACAATTTCAGACCACTGTTTTACACCGCTGCATCCCTCTTGTTCCATGTCAGTTTCACCCAGCGACATTGTTTAGCGTCTCGGAAAAGAACTTATGTATTTATTATTTATATATATTCTATCTAATCTAAAATGTTAGTTTATCATAACAACCGTATATAACTGTTATAACGATCGCAATACTTTCCATTACTGTAGATTTCCTATTTAGGTAAATGAAAGTAAAAAGAGTATAGTAATCATCCAATAAAGCGGTTAAAATTTTTAATGCACGTAACTCATCTAATACGAGTGGTAATACGAAGCCCAAACTAGATACAAATTTAATTTTAGCCGTATTCTTAATTTTAACCCTTACCGATTTTATTCTGAATGAGGAAGTTTAAATAAGAAATTTTAACAAGCCACGTTCCATAACTCATCTCATCCTTGATGAGGACCTTAAAATTCTTATGTATAATTATCAGAATAAGTTTATTCCTTATTCATCACTTTACATAACATATTAAAACTTTGTATACAAAATGTTTTGGATATTTCAAGAATTAAAATATTTTTTGAAACTTTGGTTACATTTAAATTTAAAAATTACATTTAAAAAATAGTTTTGCTCTTTTCTCCTGTAGTTCGTTATCAAATTCGTTCAAATTTTATATTTAGACATTTTTAATCAATTCTACTAATATGATAAAATGAAAGGTACTTTATATGAAGAAAGACCTAAAATTCAGCATTCAAGCCCTGACAGACTGTTTGTTTGTTGGTTTATTTATTTAACGTCACTTTATGCTACTATGGCTAATCAGACGATGAAACTGTGGGAGTCCTAAATTTGACCTATCCAGGTTTTATTAGGATAGAGATCTTTAACGAGTCCCTGACATCGCACAGGCTCGGGACCACGTTTAACGTTCACTCCGAAGGACGGCATAACCAAGGATTTTTTACTCCCTTTAAAAAGTCCTAGGACCACCTGCAGGTTTTAACCATGTGGAGTATTCCATGGGCATAGGAGGCTGTTATGCTTACCAACATGATACAGCTGGCCCTCACTATATAAACAGTTATACCCTAATATAGTTATTTGCAAACAATAGACCAGTGTGTAACAAATGCTACGTTTTTCCCCTTATGGTGAGTAAACCTTAGGCATATGCTTGGAAGGAATCAGTTGTTTTGATTGGTACCTATTCCTGTACCTACCTATAGTCCGAAGTTTCATGTTGAGTATTACAGGTCACCATATATACCAATATAAATACAAACTCACGAAGAACGGCATAACTAAGGATTTTTTACTCCCATTAAATAATCCTAGGGCCACCTGCGGGTTAGAACCCGTGACACCTTTGGCGCAGGAGGCTGTTAAGATAGCCATCCTGCTACTGGTGATCCCCCCTGCCAGACTGTTTTAATCACAAAGAAACCTACATGATATTTAAGCCCATTATTTGACCGGACAGATGACCATAGGGGATTAAGTAGAAAAAGTTAAACGATTATATTACTTTCATTCTGTATATTTCCAACAGAGGATGACAAATACAGTTAAATAGCACTTATCAACACCGTATTGGTGTGACATGGTACTTTCGGCCTCTCACAAAAAAAACTGCAGGAAGGACTTCGAGAAGAGCGACTTTAGATCGGAGAGAAGGAGACGCTCTGGTTTCACGAGACTGAGGAGCAGTCATGTTGAAGAATTAATAAATGTCCTTGTTTTTTCTACTGGCTCATGTTCTTTTTTGCCGATGGTTGTGCGCAGAACCTCCGCGTAGACCCCAGGTCAATTAGCAAGAGTGCCCGGTGTGGTCCCGGCATTATTCATGTTCTTCGACCAAAAACGGATCAATTATACCCGCGCCTCGTCCCGTTTTTGCCCCGCCCGGGCAGAGGCACTAACTCAAGCACTCCTTTACCGTCCCCTACCAACACAAATTAGTATGAAGACATTACTTCTTCTTATAGTCCACCCGTTCGATCTTCTTGTTCTTCATCCCTCATGCGGTTCACTTGCTTTCATTAGATCAGAAGTTTCTTTTCGTTTAACGGCAGTCGTGATGGGACCTAAGAGAAGCCAATGATTCAAGTAGTAATCACATTTGATGTTCATTTCAGATCAATACTGATAGAGAAATCATCCGACTTTCCTGCCCATCCCTGATATTCTATTATTGGAAATTGTTTATACACTATTTTTATTTTATTAATTATTTACCGAAATTTACAACAGTACTCTTATGAGTAGTAGATCTTCTCTTTCGTTAATATTGCATAATCTGCTGTTTTCCTTTTCTTTAAAATGGTAATAAATAATTTTGAACGATACTTTTATACTTCAGTTTCTGGAAAGTCTTATTTGTGCAAAAAATTGTATGATAAAAAACGTTGTAGTGTAAGTTACATACAGATTTTCTATTAACAGTGAATATATGCTAATCAGAATCTTAGTCGAAAATCTTGCTTATTTATGAATATATATTAGGTTTTATTTTTCGAAATTTACGCATATACTTAATAATACAACAAGTAAATATGTTAAAATACAAAAAAATACGTTAAACAAACATGTAGAGAATGAATCCATTTTCAATATACTAGTAGATATTCTAAACCAGATGGTTCAGATGACCCGGGGAATATATATACTTTTTTCCGAGAGTTTATTAATTATTATATACATGTTCCATGCCTGCTCCTGCACACTACACGTAATGTTAAATTTATACAAAACATTTAGTTTACATTATTGTCATTTACAGTTTAAACAATAAATAAAATAAAAAAAAATAACTCTGAACGAAAAATATCTAGCTAGAAGAAAAAGCTAAAAATAATGTTAATTACAAAATTCAAGATTTATAAAAAATAAAAAAAACACAGAGACACATACACACACACACACACACACACACACACAGACAGACAGACACACACACACACACACACACACAGCATATAGAAATAGAAATAGAAATAGAAAATAAACTTTATTCTGGGACAATGTCCCTTCAGAATAACATTAATGGTCAAAATAATAATTTATATCTGGCCTAAAACAATATTTAACTACATTTAAATAACAAAAAAAAAGAAGAAAAAAAATAAATAAAAGGTCATTGTGACATCTCTATGTACATATTCAAAAATAAATAAATAAGAATCAACCTAAAATATATCTTTTACATCTCATTCAAGTATATAAACAAATCACCTCACATTAATAGTATAATAAAAATCAAAAATTAGCTTACATCGGACTGGAGAGAAAGTAAATATTGAAAGAGGAGGGATTTGAATGACGGTAAGGAAGGAGCATGTCGGATGTTTGAAGGGAGAGTATTCCATAAGGCAGTGGAACGGGCTAAAAAGGAGCAATCGTATTTTTTGGTTCTGTGGAAAGGAGTTTGGAGGTCAGACAGACGGGATCTTGTTTCCTGGTGATGGGTTGAGGATTTAAATACCAGAAGGCTGTAGACGTAAAATGGGTGGTGGGAGTTAATGATTTGATAAAGGAATGATCCAAGGAAAGACAATTGTCTTCGAAGGTTTGGGGTTAACCACTTTAACTCGTCGTAGAGGTGGGATACATGAGACCGTCTCAAGATGCCGAACACAAATCTTAAAAAGCAATTCATAATTCTTCTCAATCTGTCCTCGAGCACCTTCGAGAGGCCGCCATATGCCACACAACTATAGTCAAAGTGGGGGAAAATGAGTGATGAGACTAGGAGTTTACGGAGGTGGCGGGATCGGTGGAATAATTTATATATATACAATGCAAATAAAATAAATTTATTACAAGATACTACAAAGCCTTGAAGTTACAACATTTTTAAAAGACCTTTTAGATTTTCTTATCTGTATCAGGCCAAGTCCCGGGTTCTAATATTACGTTCTAAATTAGTTTTTTTCGTATGTTGTCTAATGGTTTACAGTCGAATAGCAAGTGTCAAAAATTGTGAATCTTGCCATCGTATAGACATTTGTCGTCTTGTAGTATGTTAAAGCGTTTTAAGGTTTGTTTTGTTTCTATGTATATCTGAACTCAATATAAGTTATATGAGGATACTCTAACAAAATGTCTTATATTTTTTTTTTCAATTTTCGAAGTTTTAGTAATCGAAAGTAATTAATTTTATTATTTATTACTAATGAACGTATAGTGAAAGATCGTTCCATACTGAGCTTAGAAAACATGAAGAAGCAAAAACCTGGGCCAATGAAGAAGATTAGGAACGGACGAATCCTCGTGTGAGGTACAGGTAGAGATGACACGAGAAGCATTAATATTGAGTGTGAAACTCATTCTGGAGGTGTTGGGAGGGATAGAGAGGGTGAGAGCGATGGTCCGGAGCGAGGAGAGATGTTGCTCTCCTCTCCTGAAGAGTTAGGTTAATTATCGGCTCAATCAATCACCGGAGCGGCATGTGGGGTCTTCCGCTTCTTCCGCCTGGTCCTGTCGTGTCCAAGATCAATGGAGTGAGGATCTGTCCATCGGATCGATTATCTTCTTGTCTTATTTCAGAACGAGATTTGGAAAGTAGATGTGTGTTTCCGAGGTACGATTTCATATCAATGATATCCATATTCAATAAGTAATATCAATGAATCCCCATTGATGTTAGATTAGTTATGGACACGCAACTACTATAGTCTTTATTGCCATTTTCTAACTTTTTTTTTTTTTAAATATTCTGCTTAGGATAAATTGTGCTAAACTTTATAAAACTGATTAAATATTTTTAAAAATTCTATATTTTTCGTTATGGAGTTAGCCTAGCAGCTTTTTAAAATTTTCTGTGTGGGAATAGTTGTAGTAAATCGAGCGATACTCTAGAATGCACGTTGCAGTACCACAGTTCGGAGGTGTTTTCGTTTCGATAAGGGTCAGTCAGTGTGGCGTATTCTCAGTCGAATAATCACCACGTGTTTTCTACTGTTTTAACCATTTGAACTTTTCCACAATTGTACTTTATTTTTAAAAGCTCCTTAACTTATTTGGTACTTCGGTACTTTCCCAAAGCCTGACCCATGTGAGTGTTGATTGTTTTTTAAAATAGCTACACATATCAGAGTTTGTGAATATGTGGCTGCCTCTTTGTGTACTTCGTCTTCTTTCTTATTACTTCGTATTCGATCGTGCTAATGTGTCCAAAGAAGCCAAGCATTTATTTAATTTTTTTTTTTTTTTCCACCGACGCATAGGCTTGGGCTCTTCTTATCGCCATATTCTTAGAATGAATATTCTAAAATAATGTAAATAATAAAAAAAATAAGAAAGATGGTGAATTTGTAATTATTGAATAAGGAATTTTCTTCCTCACGGTGTATGATATTGAAAAATGCTGCACAATTTGCTAGCTGTTGGTGGAAGTACTTAATTATATCTGTCTTTGATGTTTAAAATCATGTTTCATGGGCAAAATCTGAGGAGCTATTTTTCGTATATTTTATGAGCTTTAGATCTGTTGTAGGTAATTGTAAGGTTAATTTTATGTTAATTAAATGTTTTGATCACAATAGATTAATCATATTTTAATAAATATAGATACCTTTTCGCTATTCTTATAGAAAAAAAAAATCGTAGTACATCGTAAATTATATATTTGTATTTCACATATTTTATAAAAATGATTGTTGTGGTTAGAAATGCACATGATGCTTCCGTAGTAGGAATGGTAAGACAGATAAAATAAATAGAATAGAATAAAATATTCAAAAATTAATAAATACAAGAAACATAGATAAATGTTTATGGTAATAAGTGATTATTCTCTTTCTATATTAGTTACGAAGGACTCATACAGCACGCAGCTATTAAATGTGAAGACAGTTTGACTCTGAGAACCGGTCTGAAGAAATACTGCTGAGTCCTGAGAAGAATGGACGCGATGGCTGAGGCATGAGGTATGCATTGAAGCTGTTCCTTTTATTAATTACCCTCATCTGTTATAAATCTATAGAACAATTAGAACCGACTCCTTATAAGGGACAATAACTGCATCTGTTCCTCCGGTGCGCCCCCTGAAGACTCATAGGGGATCCGACCATCCGGGGGACATCCGATGACGGCCGACATGCCCTTTCTCAATTAGCTCAGGTGAGGGACGGGTATTAATTAACATGAGGTTAGTTGACGTTCATCAGCCCATATTTCATAGTCTGCATTTCCCGGTGATGCAAGTGCTTCTATTCGTGTTTCTCCACAAGGAGGACACAACGACAATATATTTAAATTAGAAAGGAGTTGCTGATTAGAAATCTTCTGTTTCTTTTTAAGCTGTCTTTCTGTTATTTTATCGTTCCTTGATTTATGTTTTAATTTACGACGCTGCTTTTGAACAAACCCCTACCACAACAACCAATAAAAAGAATTGGCTTCACATAGAGCTTGATAAGGAAGTACTGTTCGTTTGCTCGACCCGCATATTTATCTTTAATTAGAAGAAATATTTTGAGGATGCATGGTGGCCTATTAAAATCGTTATAGGTGGAAATAATCAATAGTCAGTCTAGTTAACAATATTTTAATTTTGCTCACGTTTCGGTTCAAACATGTGAGATATCATCAGGATTGCAAACAATCAGAAAACAAACAATATACAAATCAATACGGCATTACAATGAAACTAACGTAAAAATGATGGCAATGAAAAAATACAAATATACAAGCATGATGATGACTATAACATTAAAATTTGAAGTTAAATAACAATTAATAATGATCTCATACTGGCCTCCCTGACTACAAAGTCACTTAATGCTCCTACAAAATGTTTACTCTCTTCTGAAAATTAGATTAATCGTAAAGTCAAAACATCTAACGTTCAAACTTTGACAAAACGTCGAACAATTTTTTTTTTTTCCAGCGACAACCAAATTTCTCTGACGAATACCAAGAACTAACACTCCATCGAAGGATGACATGAGCCCCACATGTCAAGATGGAAAAAAATATTCTCAGGTAGCAAAAGAAAGTACTATACTCTGTTCTTCCTAAATCATTAAAACTAAAAATTAGACAAAACCTGAATACATACACATACCTATCTAAACCTATATGGACATACGCCTTACAGTTATGGCTCATCAAAAAAGACACACCTACAAGAAAATGCAATCATTTCTCCTTATCTCCTCTGTCAATCTATTAGCGTTTTCATAGTAAATTACACGAACACAACAATAGACTTATAAATGACTTCTCAATAGTTGAAATACCTGTTAGAAGAAGGTTGAAGAGAAACTAGATGAGTGTCTGATAAATCCTCAGCTAAATTCAAGGCTGGGAACAGGTGCTAGTGGCACTTATCTGACCGACGCCTATCATTTCCCTTGCTTACGTTTTACATAGAATATTTTATCATAGCCAGATAGCTCCTGACAGGTGCGAATGGAAAAATATGAAGAGAAAAAAATTCAAATAAAATTTAAGTAAAAAGATATAATAATTAATTAACTAAATACAAAGATATCCCTTTTGTTGGGGGGATTTAAAATGGGGAAAATCGCTTAATTAACTCTAATCGGTACATACCGATATCCTATCGGCTTTAAGATGTATATGAGAGTATCGGTATAGAGGTAGGAAAAGGTAAGGATTGCCTAAGGCGATGGCTTCCGTCTAATTTGATGGCATTATACCTGGACCACCGAACTGGCTTCTGTGAGAACTTGATACCTAGGATCTGTGAAGAGCAATTAACAAGTCCTGACGAATACCAAGCCATTGTTATCTTTTAATAACAAGAGAGAATTTCGAGTGGAAGATTAACAAGATAAGCAGAAAAACACTATAGATTTTTACACTAATATAGTTCAGTACCAACAATAAAACGAAGACAACTCTTGTTTTAGAATGACATTAAAAATTTCAAGAAAAAGCTTGATATCTACCGAAAAACTACCAAGAGTCGTTATTGTTGATATTATAAGTATTTAACTACTAATGAAAATAATTAAATTCATTCAAGAATTAATTATGGACTGATGACCCATGATTAAAAATATATTACTACGCTAAGCATACCCCCACTGAAGATGATCTTAGTAATTTTTATCTTATTTATCTATTTCGAACAAACAAAAAAAAAGGAAAATAAAAATTTAATATATAATAATAATAAATAATAATAATAATAATGTGTTTTATTGTTTAATTTACATACATAAATTTACTATACATTTATATATTGCACACTATGCATAGACTTTAGTCCATCTGCAGAATAGCGCGCCTTAACAAAATATTCTTTACAAATATTATATAAATAATAATTATAATATAAAACTAACTGAACATTTTTTTTCCACATTTTTCCCCCTTTATTTAAATATTAAATTCTGATATAAGTAAATATCTATATTTCCAGGCCCTTAAATGATAGTTATGCAATGCCACCCAATTTTCACCGTTTAGATAATTTATGTATTCCTGTCTGGACAATACTGCCCCACCAAGCCAACGCATCCTTATTTCTGATAGCCCAGAGCAGACCCCTACATAATGGTACATATCCTCAAAGTCTTTATTATTACATACACTACAATAATGTAGTTCTTCTTGTAACATTACAATTAAGGTACAGAAGCTGTCCTCTTATTTTAATTATTGATTTGATGAGTCCCAGGCCGTATCTATCAGAGATATAACTGTTCTCCCCTAAATCACAATTTAATTCTTTATACAGTCGATGGTGAATAGATTTGTTGACTTTAACCAGTAAACCATTTCTAAAGTCTTCTCTTATATATTCTATTAACCCTTTAAAACATTGCTTCTTTCCATCTACTAAATAATCACTATTTTGCCAGTTATATCTCCGACACAAAGACCGGAAATCATCACACCACCATAAATTTCTTTTAATAATTTCCTCTGCCAAAATCTTAGTTAGTCTATGGCTGGGTAACATCAATACTTTTTGAATATATTGAATATTTAGGTAAACATACACAAAGTAAACAAAAATGTAGGGTCAATATTAGTTTCCAAATATATAATATAGTGTGGTGTACTCTGCGGAAGTGAAAACAATTTTCTAAAAAAATAGGCATATAATTTCTCTATTCTATCAAAACGCCCAAAACCCCAAACCTGGGCTACATAACTTAAAATAGCTCGGGAGACAGCCTTACATACAGATAGCTTAGATGAAAACGGTAATTTACTATTGCTGAAAAAATGTTTGTAAGTGGTGTGGATACTGAAACAAGAGGCGCTAAACCTTTCATCAAAATGTTTATTTAATGATAATTTCGGAGATAGAGTGACACCTAGGTACTTATATTCATTAACAACCGTTACACTTTCGTTATTTAAGCGCCATTTCTCCTTTCTCGCTAACCGGCCCCCTTTCCTAAATACAACTATTTGTGATTTTTTTAAGTTAATAGTTAAATTTAATATATCATAACAACCATATATACAACGAAAAACTGTAAAGAAATAATGTCATGATGAGGATTTATCATTAGAAATGCAATCAATAGTCAAAAACGTTTAAGAATTAACATTAAAATAACACAGGAATATAATATTGACATTTACACGACTATTTCGGTGTAAATTTTGGTTTATTATGTTTAATAATAAAATTTGTAATCGATCAGGAAAAATATACTTCTCACCCCTTTAACTTTGAGGTCTTACGTTTCAAGGTACATATGGAACCCGAATAACAAAATCAGTCTTTCTCCCGAGCGTCTTCGGCGGCTTTTCTCCAAACCACTGGACCGATTTGTCGTAATTTGACATAAATTCCGAAGATGTTCCTAACCTTGATGTTTATATAAGCTGATTTGTTTTAATATATTTAAATTAAAAAACTCAACAAGTTATTTTTTCAATATAGATAAAACGCTGTTTAGAGTTTTCTAAAGAGTACACCACGAAGAACAAAGAAAAATAAAATACAAACGAAATTTAGTCCACCTAAATTAACCCATCAGTGTAATTGGTAATTTATGGCATGTTGTATATTTAAACTGTACAAACCTGTTATTCTTAGGGGACCCAGTCAAAGAATAAAAATTATTTTCCATTCTATAACACGCTCATGGCTCAGTTATTTTTGAAAATAAAGGAAAAATGGATATAGTTAAAAATTATTACACCACGATTAATTATTAAAAAAATAAAAATATACATATGGAAGGTATCGAAGATACCGTAATAGAATTATTTGGAAATTCTAAATCATTGTGTAATAATTTGCATAAAAAAACGTTTATTTTAAGTTTTTCATTTATTCTGTTTACTAAAATATTGCAGTGAATAAATAAATGAAATAAATATTTAAAACAAACGGCATTGAATTCTGTCTCTCTCTCTCTCTCTCTCTCTCTCTCTCTCTCTCTCTCTCTCTCTCTCTTTTTTCTCTCTCTCTCTCTCTCTCTCTCTCTCTCTCAAGTGAAATTCAAGTTATTCACAAGTATTTGTTTAATTTACTTATAATACTCTTATAATATATTATTAGTATAATTTTCGTGAAGTTTGAATTTTTCAAAATTATTTATGTATTTTTATTTGTGAAGAAAAGTTTTATTTGAGTTTGTATAAAGGAATACTTGAATAATTTAAAATTTCAATATTTTATGTTAATTGTTTCTCTGATTTTGTTTCTATTTATGATTATTATTTTTATTGATTCTTATGTTGATTACTAATTGTTGAGCTTAAATTTTCTATCTGGTTTGTAAGATTTAAGCTATACATTAGTATTTACATTTTTTATTTATGGATATTCTTGAGAAAATTATTTAAAGTTAAATATTTATAGTTTCATTTTGTAATTTTGTAGTTTTTCCACAATTATTTATGCATTTTTACTTGTAAAGAAATATTTGATTTGATTTGGTATAAAGAAATTCTTGAAAAATTTAAGATTCAACAACTAGTTATCTTATCTTCATTATTTTCTGACTTTGTTTCTATTAATGATTATTGTTTTTATTATTCTTATGTTGATTATTAATTTTTGAGGTTTGAAAAATTTGAGATATTCACAAGTATTTACTTTTTATTTATAGATGTTCATGACAGTTTTTCTTTATATATAAATATTTTTAGCTTCAATTTTGTGAAATTTTAAGATTTTCAGAATAATTATATATTTTTATTTGTAAAAAAAGTTTTATTTGATCTTTATTTTTTATTTTATTTAATTAATTTAAAATTCAATAGTTATTCATTTTATGTTCATTACAATCTTTTATTCATTTACTTATAATTATTGTTTTATAAAAATTGTCGGCTGATATAATATTTATTTGTATTGCTCAAGGAGACTCCATTGTCTCAGAGCATTAAAATGTTAAATTGTAAATATGTTTAAAGGTAAATAAAATCTCTCTCTCTCTCCTCTCTCTTATATATATATATATATATATATATATATATATATATATATATATATATATATATATACTCATATAAGTGTGTATCTTAGGGTATTAGAAGATAGTAGAAGATCGATGAAGCTGTGGAGGTTATAAGCTGTCTCGTTAGGTGCTGATAAGAAGACAGAGGTGTAAGTATTCCCCTTCTACCCCTTCACTTAGGCATATACCCGTTTTGGTCTACTCATGTGATTGGAGCTTCTATCGCCGTGAGAACATCTAAACAATATAGTCTCGTTTTATGCGACCCACGACTGAAGGGTCCGAGGATAGGGTATTTTCCTGGTCGTAACCTCTCTTTACAAGCTCTGCCACAACCAGGATAACTGGAATATAGGTACTGCAGATTATAAGATAGCTGGAAAAAAAAATCAATAGAAAGCGTCTTACAATATAAGAGTACTTAAGGAGTTAAAATTAGTTTAAGAGAAACAATCTAATTGGATGTTCCGAATAGCTTAAAACTAGGATCCTTCATTAAATTTATTTTTTTTTAGAACTGTATTTATTAGTATATAATACAATTTGTCATAATAGACAATAATAATAGTGCTAGAGGATCTCATTCATACAATAAAATCGAATTAAAGAAAAATAAATAAGGCGTGCTATATAATCGTTTTGTATATTAGCATTATAATAAAAGTAATAAGTAAATATTTATTAACAAATGCTCACGATGAAATTTTATTTCAGTACTTGACATCACTTTTATACTTTTATGGCAGTTCCTAAGCTTTCCTACCTAGGTTTAGTAACTAAAATAGAAAAGGCTTGGGACGACCATTTTACGCCCTCAACGAGGGACCGCATAACTCTGCCACCCTGAATCTGTTCGTTGACTGTTGACTTAAACATTTTAAAATATGACATCTGTTTTTCATTAGTTTTTTCAACTATACTTCTTAAAGTGATGTGAGAATAGTTGACTGTGAGTATATATAAGGGGAGAAGTTAGTTAGGTGCAGTAAAATAAATACTCAATTAAGTATAAACCTAACTCAATAGGATCTACATTGAAAAAAGCCTGCTTCAGGACGATTGAAGGAGTGAGAACCCAAAAATTATAGTTTAATAGTTTAAATTTTTTGGGTTCTCACTCCTTCAATCGTCCTGAAGAAGACCTGAAATTAAAGCTCCTCGTTTCGGCCTAAATCTCAGGCCTTCTTCAGGGCGAATGCGGAGTGAGAACAATTTTTTGTTTTTTTCTGGCGCGACAGGCCTTATAATCCCTTGGTCCCGTGGTGTAATCTCCTGGGAGAATGTACTCACCAAGTTTCTCTATAGAGTTTTATAGGGTACGGTCATCACTCCCTTCGCAAATATTTAATTTTATAAATTTAGATTATCACTCCTTCAATCGCCCTTAAGAAGGCCTGAAATTCAGGCCGAAACGTAGGCACTATTAAAGTAAGTTTCAACTTAATTGAGTGTTCATATGACTGCACCCTCAACAAACTTCTCCCTTATATACTTCTTAAATGTAGTGTGGCCATTAACAATATACTGAAAAATATAATAGAGATGTTTATGTTCTGTGACGATGAAACGAAAAATACTTCCTGTTCGGGTTAATTATATGGGTGGATATCCTGAATCAGAATATTTCAAAGATTTTCTCCTTTATAAATATCGTTTCATAAGGTACAGCTTAATTATATTTTATTAAATTCAAATATAATAATGAACCTTTCTTTTATTTCATAATTATTTAACATTTGAAGAGGGAAAATAAGAAACAGGAAGCTAGAAGTTACCGTGACCGCCTACTAGAACATGCAGCAGCCACTACCAATGACTCATGGATAATTAGAGAAGGACTACCGACGGTGGGGGACAGTGCGGTATCGGAGAGCGGCGCGAGATTTAGGTGTTAGATGGAGAACGAGATAGGGCGGGAATGTGAGAGGTTGAAAGGTTAACAAAGGGACGGAGTAGTAAACAACTAGTAAACAGAAGGAGGATAGGGTACGGGTACCTATGGGATAGTGCGATGGTGGGATGGTGGGATAGCTGTCGTGGGAAGGAGCAGATAATCAGTCGATTATCGCCAGCTAACGGCCCGCAGCGTGAGTCCCCGGCCCTTACCGTACCTCACTGTCCGTCCCTGTCTGTGTCTGCCCGCGGGGGCCGAATTAACTCCTCAGGAATTATTCAGGAGCAAGGATCTATCCAAGGACATCCTGAGGCCCCTTAATGGGGTCGCGGGTCTTGCAGAAAGGAGAGGATCTGAAGGAAACGGAATTTCGCAAATCTTGTCGAATCAGAACGGTGTAATTGTATGAGCTATGTGCTTAATCAAATAGAATGTGATCTAAAAAGTTTTTTTAAACATATTTATGGAAATTTACAACTGTATTATTATATACAAGAAGTACATGTTATGGACATAGTAAACTGCCATGAAATACATGTAGAGGTGCTACCCATAGGCAACACTCTAAAAATATTCTAAACTAGAAGGTCCGGAGCCATCTTCTTTTCAGACGCCTCGGAGGATTATCAAGAACCAAAGAGGATGATAAGATGGAAACTAGTGGATTAGAGAGGAAATGGAGTTTTTCATGGAATGATTGATACCTGGTTCGGGCTAATTCAGTAACATATAGGACATTAAGGTCTTTATGGATGAGCTTATTCGCGACAAAGTAAGGAGTGTTCATGATTTTACAAGCATTTTGGATTGTACGAGAAGAATTCGATGGTTTAGTAGAGCCCTATAGCTCTATTCAGTAAGTCCATATCGGCCTAATGATGGTCTTTTGGAAGTAAGTGGAAGGTTGGAGCTTTTGTCCAGTAGGTGTTGAAGTAGTCAAAAACGTCGGGCAGTTTCTTTTGGTTTTAGTCTTGTATGGGGATTCCGAGTAAGAATTTTTATCTAAAAAGTTAAAAAAAAAAATTAAATATATGAATAAACTTATAACAACATTAATGCATTTTTAGCTACAATTCAAGAATTTGATAGCAGTCTGTCCTAGTATTTTCGATTTTACCATTTCAGGGAGGTTTATGATAATCGTTAGTTTTCCGAGTTTTTTCAATTTCTAATTAATAATTTTATGCAAGGTCAATATTTAAGTTAAGCACTCTATGCAATCGCTAGGGTGGTCTTAAAGGAATGATCTAACTGGATGAAGGTTATTGAATGAAGAAGTTTTATTTCTCCCAGTTTAAGAAATTCTTAGCGCATATAGTTTTTTTTATTGAGAGTCGAGGCTTTTTTTCTGGATGGGAATTTATGATATTACCGAATACTTATCAACACTAATCAAAGCCCATAGGATGGATTTTTAATAGTTTAACAATTTCTTCTTGCTAGAGTATGTTGGCGCTCGTTGCCCTGCGACCAGACGACCAAAATCTTGGAATAAAATAATTGGATCTAGGTGTGAAATAACTCTAATATATATATCTCCCCAGCCCTTCCTTACCTCTCGACCCGAAAAAAAACGTGTATAGCTTTCAAATATATAATTAACAACAAAAATGAAACAAAATAAAAACGGAAAAGTCGAGACTCATTGTGTAGGACCGTCTAGAGATAAATATCATGATTCTTTTATGATCGCTCCCGATTAGAAAATTTATTTGTTCAATAATATAGCCGTATAAGCCCTATAAAATTTATTTGATTACAATATTGATAATATAATATAAATATTCATAATATAAACGAGGTTAGAGAAGGGATAGGGTGTATTGGAGGAGCAATATCCAATAGAAGATTATGAGGCATAAACCAACTTGAGGATAAGAAGTGGCTATACCGGAGCTGATGGGAATTAAAATTTGGCATCCTCTGTACCTGAGGGTCCTTTATAGAGGTCCTTTATTGCAAGGACCTTTGAGTAGATTAGAGGTATTAAACCAGGGCCGAGCTTTATAGCCTTCTCGGCATGTGAAAGCTCAACCCATCGCTGTCCTCATTCCTCTCCACTTGCCAACACTGTCCGCCGGATCTGGTTTACAATAGGTTTAGCAAAGGTAAATGTTTGATGAAGGGACATATGCAATCGAAAATCATAAAAAGAATTTGTTTAAAAAATACATTAATCAATCCTGCAAAGAAACATAAATATATTATACTTTATATATCGAATGGGAGAAGTTAGTTGAGGGTGCATTCAAATAAACCCGAAATTAAATACAAACTTAATTTAATGGTCCCGGCGTTTCGGCCTAAATTATAGGTTTTCTTCAGGGCCATAAAAAACAAAAGATAACAACCAGTAGTAGAATCCAATATATAAAGATGATATGTAAAAAGGCATTATACTGATAATTAAAAAGAAATTAAAACAGTAGTATGACAGCTGACAAATATGATCATAATTAGAAACAAAACTGCAAAATAAATTTAATAAAAGGTGAACAATTAGATAATGTATATTTTTTTTTTTATTTATTCGTATGTATTACAGTTTGTCACAATGGACAATAATAGTATTGCTAAAGGATCCCATTCATACAATATTTAAAATATAAACAAAAGAAATGTCAAATTACATAAAATGAAACCAAACTAAATAAACGTATACAATGACAAAATTTGTAGATAAAATAAATACAAATAAATGGATAAAAAAAATAAAATAAAAAATTAAAAATACCAATTTTAAATTTTTACAGTATGAAAAATGTGATACATTATAAAGTTACTAAAAAAATATATAGTATGAGAAAAAGAGTTACAAATCTATGACGTAAAAAATATCAAAACTTGGTTTTATTATTTATGCCGAAATGTCGGCACTATTAAATTAAGTTTATTTGACTGAACCCTCAACTAACTTCCTCCATATATACACACAGCCAACCATTCACACTTGATTGTATGTATTCAAATTGGAGAATTTACTCTTTAAATGAGGAAATAGTACTAAGCTTTTGATTGATTGATTCTACATTTGTGAAAAAAAAAAAGAAAAGTTAATGTGGTCGTCAGGTTCCTTTTTTTTTTTTTTAATTTTCTAAGGTAATAATAATTTTTCGATCTATCTATCTACCAATATATATGTATGTATGTACATATATATATATATATATATATATATATATATATATATATATATATATATATATAAATGAATCCCCTTTCCTCTTGGTCGTTATATCACGTGTGAACGGCTTCACCGATTTCGCCAATTCTTTATTGCTTGATATTAGCTTAAGGATTCACCGATTCCCCTGGTCATAGTTAAGACAAGACATCTGTTGATAATAAAAACAGTTATTCTGAATATATTCTATGGTTGTATGGAAGGAAAATATTTTCTTTCACTATTAATATGATGTCGTGAGAATGGAAGGAAATATTATTGATAATTCCATAACATAATAATAATAGGCTTCTAAAATGGGAAATTTCAATTAAATACAACTTATCGTTTTTAAGATGGACCTACATTTGTGAGACTTATTCATAAAGAATAAGGAGAACATAAAATGTGAAAGTTTTTTTTCCAGTGAAAACTGGAATTCGGAAAATATACAGGATCACAATACACTCCCTTACAGTGTATTTCATTTATAGATAAATAAATTACAATAAAACAAATTAGGCAGCTGTTGTGCGCTATAGTCTACTCGAGACGCCTTGACATTTTCACATACACATAGTACCTATATTGATAGTAAAATGTATTTATACTAAATATTGGTTTACTGTGTAGCGTATACATGTAATGTTTAACTTAATAATGATATTTGCAAACTGCTTTTTAAAAATATTTATATTGACTTATCTAGTAAAGTCCTTAAATATGTTATGTTGCATAATAAATTTATTAGTTAAGAATTTTATGTAGTCGATTTTTAATTATTTATAGGTTGCTTCCAGATGCCGAATTTCAATTGGAATTAAGCCGATACATAAACAATTATTTTAAATTGTGTCACTTGTTTACAACAAGTCCATGTAAAATGTTAAATAGTAAATTGGCACATCCTTAGGTTATATTAATTTTATTAACTTTTAAATAGATTACGCCACATCACATACATTGTAAAAAAAAAAAAAAAAAAAAAAAAAAAAAAAAAAAAAAAAAAAAAAAAAAAAAAAAAAAAAAAAAACCTGTACCACTACAACCCATGAAGTGTCTTGGGCTCAGTACATATAGAGATTCGTACTGTTTCAAGGCCAACGGCCGTGCAATGAGGTGATTAGGCCTAAATCGCGCTCAGCCGCCAGGTTTTTCCCCAATTAATTTGAGTACCCACTTTATAGAGGCTGGGTCTGCCCCAGGAGGGTCTCCATACTCTAGGTTCGCTCCCCGACTGAATTAACAGAATAAATCATTCTGTCACAGCCGGGATTCGAACCCAGGACCCGGAGCACAGCAGACTAGCGCTCTATCCACTAGACCACGCCGCTCCCTACATTATAAAAAAAAAAAGTATTATATTTTTAGATGATTTACATAATTTAAGTTTAATTCGTAAAAAAATTACAAGTCCATATTTAAATACATCTCAAAATGTAACTGTTCTATAGTGCAAGCGTAAAAAATATTTGTTCCGTCGGCTACTATGGTTGCTTTAAATTTATATTTTCACCTATTATTTGATTTATACTCATTCTTTGCTTATGCTTTATAGATAGTTTATACAATAAGAATGTATTAAACATTATTTTTATTTTACTGTTACTTCGTAAAAGTAAGTTCAGGCAAGTAAGATTCTTATCTTAATTTTTATTTTTTTATTACTTAATATCATCCCAAGGACTTGCAGCTGATACACATATCAAGAGATACCAAGCTATTTAATTAAAAAAACATAACTAATTAAAAAGACGGAGATATATGTGTGTGCTAGTATAATTGTATAAATGTATTTGTAACTAGATTAATCTAGATGTATACATAACATAGCATAACATTAAGGTAGGTAGAATGTGCCGAGATTAATTTTTATAAAGGTGTAAAGAGAGGAAATCTACGTGGGCGTATAAATATATTAGACTGTTCCAGAAATAACCACTATATTAAGGGAAACACTTTGACTCACTTCGATAATAAAAGAAAAAGTGAGATAATATCGCAGTAACCGTAAGCATCAAGAACGATCCAGTATGTATAAATAAGGGCACTAGAAACATGAGACTTTTACAACAAAAAAAAAAAAGAAATCACAACTGTCGCCATTGCTCCGCTTGTGTACGAGCTCTCATATGCGAATAAAATTATTCTAATCCGTTTTGTAAGACTCGGAATAAAAATATTATACAAAACATTTTTAAGTAATTTTATGATAGTGGCAATAAACTGAGACAGCTCAAGTCATACGCTAGAAGCGTAGGGCTATTTTAGAATAATTTAATAAAACAGACGATCGCCTTGACTAAGTCAGTCGTAAATTGCAAGGAACCGTTAAACTGCAACGTTAAAACCCTTCGCGCCATAAGCATAATTTTAATAGGACACTCCTAGATGCTTCTTTTAGCTCCTGAAGTCGCCTCATGACCTAAGTGGATTAAGAAGTAAGCTTTTTTATAGCTCCTAATAAACTTATCCTTAATTACTTTATCAAATTGCCAAGATGCGGTAGTGCAATTTAGTAGTGATTGAATCTGGATGACATTCCTTTTAGAGCCTTCTCAAGGCTTTATAAGCATGTAATATTTTAAATGTTTTATTACATCTCTTGAAATGCCAACAGATATAAGAAAAAAATAATAAAAGCACTAAAGAAGAAGAAAAATTTTCCAACCTGGCAAAGTGTTAATTTTGGTCAATTATTTTCAATCTCGTACCTTTATAATGGACTTTCACTTACCTCGGCTGTTAAAATCAGTTTAAAAACTGTTAAATATACTTCAATTTGAAAAATATTTTAGGTTTATTTTAATAAAACGTGTATTCATTTACGTTGGAAACAGATAAGACTACATTAAATGTTAATCAGTAGTAAGTTTATTCCCTATACGTCACTTTACATTACCTTTTACAACTTTTTGTATCACATAATATTTTTCCTAAAATAATTCTATTTCCAACGGTATGTTATACGGGGGAGCCGGTGGCTGAGGGACTAGCGCGCTAGTCTCCCACGCCAGAGTTGTGAGTACGAGTCTCAGTCCCAGCGAGACTTTTATGAGAATATAATTTAATTTTTATTTTTTATTTATTTATAGCAATTTACAACTGTACTAAAGAATACAATAAGTAAATGTGTAGTATGAAAATAAAATGTCTTGAGAAAGAACTACCCAGTGGTAGCACTTTACGAGACGACCTTCTTTTCGATCGCCTTGGGGTTTATCAGGGATATCTAAGGAAGATAAGTTACGGACAAGTGGGTTTGTATGGGCAGGGAGTTTAGAATGGAAAGAGGAGTATCTATCCGGGGCTACGTCTGCAACAAATCGGATGTTTAGGTCATTATGGAGAAGTTGATTTGTGACAAAATAAGGAGCATTCAGAATTTTGGATTGTAAGGACTGGATGCGGTAGGAATTAGATGGTTTCGTAGAGCACTAAAGCTCGATTCCTTATGTCCAAATAGGTCTGATAATTGAGATGTAGATGAGTCTTTTGTAATATACTGGAAGTTTTGAACGTTTGTCTAGTAAGTATTCTAGTAATCGACATCTTCGAGCAGTTTCTTGTCGTTTTAGTCTTGTGTGAGGATAAGAACATAATTAAATGGGGACTCACTCACAGCCTCTTCCCCGGGTAGTGAGACTCGTCAGCCTACTGGTGGCATCTCGCAAAAAATAGGTGTAAGCAGTGATGACCCTACCCTAAAAATTTCGTCGAGAAACGTAAGTATATTCTCCCAGGAGTCTATACCATGCGGCCAAGGGCCTAAACGGCCTGTCGCGCCAGTGGAAAATATTATACGCCTATTACTGATATTAGTTTAAAAAAACAATCTGGTACGGGCAACACACGGCTTTCACTTACCTCCGTTTTTAAAATTGAATTTATATAGAAAAATGGGTTTTTTTATTAAAAAATCTATTATATAGTTATCTAAAATAATTAGTTAGTTTTACTTTATTTTCATCACTCTCTATTAACTTTTAAAAGCTTGAGTATAAGATAATATTTTTTCTAAAATCTTTAGCTTTCCAACGGTATATCATACATGTATATTACTGCTTTTATGTTCAAAAAACAAAAAATTTCTTTAAAAATATATTTTTTCAGTTTTTTCCTTTAGTTGGGTATCGAATTCATTCAATTTATATATTTACCTGTTTTTCATCAGTGGTAACAAGATAATATAGTTATTTTTATAGAATCAACAAAATTAAAGGTACTTTAGAGTAAGAAAATTTTAAATATCGGCTATTAAGCCCTGTCAGACCATTTTTATCCAAATGAAACCTAAATGATATTAAAGTCCATTAAATTTTAATTGACATAGCTAGTTTAATAAAAATCGTCGGAACTGTTTTCGAGAAAATCGAAAAAAAAAGTGCAAATTGCAAGGTATAAAGTGGCTTTTCTGGTAAGCCATTTTGATCAAAAAGGTTTTGTAACGTCTCGGGCGTATATTTGTCTTAAATATGAAATTTCAGTTTCATAGGACTTGCCGTTTCGGCCCGGAAGTTACCCCCTCCCTCCCCTCACACACATACAGACCATTTTGCGGGACTTGGTTATTTGGACTCAGAGGACCCTAAAATGTGTATTTCCGTTGAAAACTGGAATTCAAAAATGTTCACGATCGTAATACTTTCCCTTACTATATATAGTAAGTGAAAGTAAAAATTACATAGAAAATAGTTTTTCTTTTTTTGTCCTTTAGTTGGTCATCAAATTCGTCCAACTTGTATATTTAGCCGGCCTTATTCAATTTCATTAAGATGATGTGGTTAATCTTTTTGAATCTACAAAATTGAAGGTAGCTTAGAGGAAGAAATATCGGCATTTAAGCCCAGTTAGACTATTTCAATCTGAATAAAACCTACATCGTATTAAAGATCATTAAATTTTACATCCATATAGTAAGTTTCATCAAAATCCGTTAGAGCCGTTTTTGTGGAAATCGTAAAAAGGTGTAATGTGCATGGTATAAAGTGGCTCTTGTGGTTACCCGATTTTGATGTTAAAATTGCTGTAACATTTCGGGCGTACAGTTGTCATAAATATGAAATTTCATTTTCGTACATCTTTTCGTTTTTGCTCTAGACTAACCACACACACAACAGACCTTTTTTCGGGACTTGGTTATTTGGACCCCAAATCTAAATCGCAATACTTTCCCTTACTAAACATTTCATATATAGGTTAGTGAAAGTAAAAAATACCTCCCCTTCCCTCAAAATTTGTGGGCTTATGTTCTGAGATACGTAGAATCCGAATGACGAATTAAAAAAAAAAAAAAAAAAATCCGCTTGTCCAGGGTGTGCGGCTTTTCTCCGAAAGTACCGGACAGATTTTGTTAAAACTCTGCTCAAAGATACTCTTCGCATTCAGTGATGATCCTATCACCTATACGTTGATATTCGCCGATTAGTTATAAAATGGCGAACAATTAAATATAATTTAATCAAATAACTCAGTTATTTTTTATAACTATTATGCTAGACTATTTTCTTATTTTTATTCTACACCTTTCAATTTGAGGAGCTTTTTATATAATTTTTTTTTTATCATATATTTATGTTAGTATATTTTATTTTTATGTTGTCATTTGGTTATTTAAGAGACTGGTATATTTTTGATACAGCATTATATTATATAGTGCAATAAAGATACTAAAAATTACAATTTATAATAGTTGAAAATAATTACATTTATGAATTTATTTTTTCTATTTAGAGGACACATATATTTAAAATGCTTAGATTAAATAGAATGACGGGTTTTGATTAAAAATAAAAAAAAAGATATAACAATATGTCAAATTATCGCTTTCGTACAAAAACAAATTCGCTTTTGTATATTTTTCGTAAAAAAATGTCATTCGCTACGTTTAGGAAATCAATATCTCGATTGTTCTTGACTGCTTTTGTTCTTGTAGTGGGTACATTATTGGCGGCAGAATGAAGAGATCAAATAGATCAGGTATTATAATTGGAAAAGGAGTCTTCCAATCATGTGACGTACCTTTTTGTTAAGATTTCAAGGTAATTGCCAACGTCTCGATGATGATCACAACGAATATATTTTTATATTGCACTCTCATAATATATGAGAAACGGATATTTAAAAAAAATCTAGGGTACACAACACATGACTTTTAATTACCTCAGTTGTTAAAATAATTTTAAGAAGTATTAAACAAAGTTAGAGTTAGAAGAAGTTATAATCGTTGGAAACATATGTTTTAGATTAAATGATATAAAATTTTTATGTACAATAATCACTTAAGTGTAGGTCCTGTTCATTACTTCCATAGGTTTTTTATATGAAATAACATTATTTCTCAAATATTTAGCTTTCTAACGATATAATAGGCATCTATTTTACTGTTCTGACGTCCGGGAAAAAAAAAAATCAAACACAAAATGATTTTGCTCTTTTCCCATTTAGTTCATTATCAATTTCTTTTATCTAGTATATTTACTCGTTGTTTATTAATGCAATAAGATGAAATAATAAATTTTTTGAAATCTAAGAAAAGGTTAAGTGGAAGAAAATTACAAATATTGACATTTAAGCCCTGTTGGACTGTTTCAAACATAATGAAACTTAAATGATATTCAAGTCCATTGAATTCAATATCTATTTAACAAGTTTACTTAATAAGTATTATACATCTTATCTTTTTTGAGATAGACTTACTACACACAGACTTTTTCGTAAGCCTTGGTTATCTAGACTTATAGGAGCTTAAAACGTGAAATTTTCGTTGGGAACTGGATTTGAAACATTTTCAGAATCGCAATATTTCCCTTGGTATATATTTCATATATAGGTAAGTGAAAGTAATATAGAATGGAATGACGAAACAGATAAATATTGAGTCACAACTTAAGTATTGAAGAATATAAATCATTTACCTTTCACTAGTAGAGGAAGGATAGGGAGAGAACGACGACCCCCAGAGGAGGCCTCACTGTCCAAGCCGAGTATCAAGATAATGCGAGATACGCGGAGACTTCAATAGCCTTCTTAAAAGTACGACCGAGAGCAGTTTACACGTCGAGGATGGCGGAACACCAAGAAGAGACTAGGAGGAGGACAGCTAAAGACTGACTGGAAGACATAACTCGGGAGGAGAAGCTAAAGCGAAGCGACAAAGAGAAGACAAGAAGGGGCTGACAGGGTCTCCTTGTTCTACTTCGAGATTCCCCCATACTAAGCAGGGGCGTTCCTCTTCGGCGTGTCCTGAGGCAATACCTTAGTTCGCACCGCTTAAATCTCCAGAAGCCGTCTATCCACTTCACCCATCCTTTCCATCTGCTAATTTATTTAGAGCTTTCTTCCACTGGACTACTGTCCCTCTCGCCAAGAACTGGTCTGTTTTATGTCCTCCGGAGGAAGAATGGCAGCACATGTGACGGAGGGACTCGTGAGAGAAGAGACATCGTAGGAAATGGATTTCATTTCTTTTTCCGATTGAATGATTAATAGAAGCAAGTATATGAGTCAATACAAAATATATGTATGAAACAAAACTAATATTACTTAAATATTTAATATACCTACAAATATCAAGTATTGAATAGTTAACCGTGAAATGAATATGAAGGATGAGATGATTCGGGTGGTGGTAAAAAATATTAGAAAATTGTGCAAAACTATTTGCTATCCAACGTTTCAACCTACGGCGCGGGTCTTCATCAGAGCTTACAGGCAAAGGCAAAGAAGCGATTCAGGATACGTAGAATAATAAATAAGTTTTCACTATTTTCTAATCTTTTTTTATCGCCACCAGTGCCACCTTATCCTTTAAATTCATTTCACGGTCACCTATAACTTATAGAGGAACATCTGTTTTCATGAAATGATCTAAAAGTATAAATAATTATTAAGAATGTTAGTTTATGGATTTATGAAAACTTTTTATTAATTTTAAACACAATCTGATAAATTATATTTTTTTCTAAAATTTTGAGTTCTGTAGGAAAGAACATAATTAGTATGTTATTATAGGGTGGTAACATAGAATACCCTAACCTCCCTCATTACAACATTAGAAATATAATATGTTCATAGGTTTATGCGCTTATAAAAACGTTCTATTAACTTTCACGACTTATTTTATTGCATATTATTATTTCTAAAATATGTTGATATATTTGCAACGCTAATATTATATGTTTATATTACAACTTATATTTTGGGAAAGATTTCTCGATGCGTTGATTACAGAAAATTTAATTTTCCCATCTGACCCGTCTTTTAGATCCTATACACTACTGTGCTTCCAAATCGTCCTGATACCTTTCTGACAACATTTGCAGACGACACCTCCGTCCTATCATCCAGTTGCGATCCTGAAACAGCATCCTTAATCCTGCAAAGGCACCTTTGAATTATAGAACACTGGGACAACAAATTATTAATCTACAAGACAAAACTGAAACCTATCTGGACCTACGAGCTTGAACTGTGGGGGAAAGCTAAACGTTCTAACATCAAACGCATTCAATCTTAAGTCCTGCGAACAATAGTTAATGCTCTTCATACCTTACACCACGAAGTAAATATTCTATTTATTTTAGATCTTATTCCAGAAAATAAACAAGATCAAATTCCATTAGAACCTTATCGATCACCAAAATCCTCTAGCTCAATATCTTTCCAGCTCCACACATCCTTACCAACCCCCTAGAAGGTTCAAACAACAGTGATCCCGCGACCTCTTATAGGATATAATATAGAATATAGAATATACTTTTATTGCAATCGGCGATGTCCCCATACAATAGGAGTGTGTACATAAATAATATTTTTATAAACAATTTTCGACTTTTGGTGTCACAAACTAAAGAAAAAAAAATATACATATATATATATATATATTATATATATATATATATATATATATATATATATATAATAAATATATGTACATAGTCATATATGAGTACAATGAAAAATAAATTTAGCCACAATAAAAAAAAATTAATAAATAAACAATAATAATTAGAAAAAAAAAAATAATCATTCCTTATGACTTCAAAAACAAAACAAAATCATAATAAATAAATTAAGATACATTTTTTTTTTAAGCTAGTGATCTATCACAAAACCTCTTAAATTTAGATTTGCTCTGGTGTAAAAGTATAGTTTTTTAATATTTTCAGAGGTTATATTTTTGAGATATAGTCTGAAGTTTGAAGGTGTTAACTGGGCTATGGCTGGTATGATGGTTGAGCGGTAGGAGGAGTAGGCTAGGCATGATGTGAAGAAATGGTGAATATTGTCAGCTTCTTTCTTATTGCAGATGGTGCAGTTTTCTATTGGATTGAATCTGTGCGTTATGTTTTTCATTGTGATTTGCATGATCCATGACCTCTTGTAAATATGTATATATTGGAGTTCTAGCACTGGCTAGATTCTCCGCTCAGTGTGCGGTATGTATGACGTGTCTACAGGTATAAGTGATTTCTAGACTATGCATACATTTTATTGATTCATTATTGTATGTATATATATTTTTATGATTTTAATTCTGGGTTATTATTGTATAAATGTTGTATTTCACCACTATTATTAATTGGGGACAGACTGTAATATTACTCAATAAAAATCGTTGTTGAAAAAAAAAATCCCATCTAAAACAAAACATAATTGCAATATATTTTACTTAGAAATCTTAAGGAAAGAAACCTCTAAAACCGTATCAAAATTCGTCGAGTAGTTTAGTTCGTGGTAAACCAAGAATCACGTTATCATTTTATATACATAGAGATTAATATAATTAGGGACATTAGGTATGCTGAAAATACCTGCATACCCTTTATGATCGGCGCCTTTAGCAATGTGTGTACAAGAGATATTAAAGGCGCAGAGCGTGATATAGTGGGCCATGGCATCCTATCGGAGCGGCCACACACATCACCAGCGGCCAATCATTATAAATATTCTAAAATGAATATAAGAGGGATCCCCCCGGCGACCCCTGACCCCTCAGTTCCCAGGACCATACCGTTAGCCAGCCCGGCCTTCCCGCCACTTGCGCCTCTCCACCTCTGTCACAGTGTCGGCTTCGCTGGGCGTAGTACCGCAGGGGAAGAACTTGATGACGACCAAACATGAAAAAGGAGGCTAGGCGGTAACAATACCGAACCTACAGTATAATCCATCAGGCTTTCAGAACATCACTTCTCTTCTCCCTATATATGAAATGACAAAGCGATTTTGGTTTTTCCTGAACTCCTAAACCGCAAGACGGATTTTGATACGATTTTCACCATCATTTAGGACAGTGGTTCCTAACAAAAAACCGTAGCGGACCCCTTCATCCAATCAAACCAATGGCTAGGAGCCCTAAATTAAAAAAAAAAAAAAAAAAAAAAAAATTCGCATAGAAAATTGTAATTCTTTTAAAGTTATTAAATTCAAATTTAATTAAAATATGAAGCATTCTAAACCATCTCCTTTCATAACACTAAAAACAATTACTAAGTAGTATAGTACCTATTCCAAATCATTGTATTAATGTTAAGGCGTACCCAACTAATCGAAATCTTTTTGTGTTGAAATTATGGATTAACGGCTAAGTTACAGCAGTGGAAATCATTTTTAAGATAACCCAAGACGGTATATGCTATACCCTGGCCCTAAGAACTCGCTCTTGTTCTCAGTGAATTACTAGAAATTAAAAATACCTAATTACCACCATTTAAGGGATGCACGTGGCTAAGTGGCTAGAGAGCACGTCAAATGTTGTGAGTTCGAATCACAGTCCTGGTGGGACTTTTATAAGCATATAATTAAATGGGGATTCACTCACAGCCTCTCCCCGGGTTATATGAGACCCGTCAACCTACTGATGGCCACGCACAAAATATAGGCGTAAGGATTGATGACCCTACCCTATATATAACTTGATGGGAAACGTGGTGAGTATATTCTCCCAGAAGATTACACCATGCGGCCAATTGTCGACACGGCCTGTCGCGCCAGAGAGAAAAAAAAAATTATTATCATTTACTGTGCACAATTTTTTTTAAGGCACAAATTGCAAAAGGTTTTAAGGAATATTCGTCAAACTAAATTAATTCAATTTTCCAATAGCATCCCACGGACCCCTGAACATCGTCTGCAGATCCCTAGAGACCCGTGGACGACTAGTTGGGAACCACTGTAGTAAATAGTAATGTCCTAATTCATTCTTTCCTGAAGATTTATAAATAAAATATATTTCAATTAAGCTTTTCTTCAGATAGGGAAAAATAAATTTTCTGAAACCAAGTCATCAAAACATTATTCTTGAAATATAAGTAGCAAAACACACGTATAATACACCACTGGATATAAATAATAGCAAGTTATAGGTGGAATAGTCAGAAATCAGTCATTTTTTGAAAAGTTTTTACTGACATGCTTTTATGCTTGGACGTGGCTCAATAATGCCCTGATGATGGCTCACAAGCTTGAGCCGAAACGTTGGCAAAATTAAAAACTTTTCAAAAAAAGACTGATTTCTGACTATTCCACCTATAATAGTTTCTACAGTCGACTATACATCCTCAATACAAAAAAAATAGCAAGCTTTTAGAAACGTTAATATGCAATAAAAGAAATCTTACAAGTTAACATTATGTTTTTGTAAGCCCATAAACTTATGAACATATGTTATTGGTAAAGAGGGAGGTTATGATAGCTCAATGTTGCCTCCGTCATATAGTATCGTACAAGTTATATTGTTTCATTCAGTAAGCACTATTTTGAAACAATATTAAGTATCAAATCGTAACTAAGTTGCTATAATTAATAAAAAGTTGTTGTTAATCAAAAAAATGTATTTTATATTATAAATATTTCATTTGAAATATAAAATATTCACCAAATCGAATAGGATAGTATTCTTTGTTATCTATATAGTTTTTGAAAACATACGTTGCAATCAAGTATTCTTTGGATGAAAATATTCAATTTTCTATATTCTATGCTTTACTTTAAAATAACAAACAAATAGACTGAAATGATTTTGATTTATGTTTCTTGTTTCTACTGATGATTAAATAAAGTAATGTGTAGACGTAATAAAATAACCAAACATATGTTCTTGCTAAGTGCACTTTGCGTCACGATTAACTTGTAACCCCGAAGCAATGAACTCTAAATCTGACAAACAGAGCTTTATCAAAATTAAATATAACCACAAACAACTAACATTCGGAAGAAGCAGGGAGAGGGTGACCTAGTAAAAACCATTATAACCCCTAAACTGTAGTTCAATGCAACAAATGGAATATTACAAAAAATATTCTCCACTGAATTTCTGACCTAGGAAATGTCGGAAGAGTCTGGATTATAGCAACTCCAGTAGACCTACAGCGCACAGTAGAGAAAAATCACGATTTAATGGCAAAAATTCTATAACTCTCGATCTAATTCCAAGCACATCGTTTCATACACTTTCAGTTACGGACATTAATACTTTTGCAGACATTGAAGAAATAATAAGAGAGTCAAAAAGTAATTCCAGGGAACTTTATTTTGCCTTTCATTACACATCATGTAATTTTATAAACTTGAAATGTCTTTTAAAATATCGAACAATAATTTTCATTTACTAGGTTGAAAAAAATATAATAATAAATTTCAAAAGTATACATTCGGTTTTACTTTTCCTTTAATGCTGTAGGGTGTTAATGGTACTAAAATACCATGATACAATTTGATCGATCAAATGCAATCGATCAGTGTTATATCAACTTAAAAATTTGACGCCAAATTTTCTAATATTAATTTAGACAAATTAATAAAATATGCCTCATATTTTATTATCTATTTTATATCAATTACTATTATAGAAGAGTAATTTAAGTTATGAATATATTATTCGGAACAATCTCTTCTAATTTGATTATATATTTATTTATCATAACATATCAAACATGATTATTACATTACGTTTCGAGGTACCTTATGCCTCATCTTCAGATTTTCAAATATTATCTAAAATATAATTGAATAAATATTATAAGCAATTATATATACATTAACAACACATTATCAATAAATTAGAATCAATTTATCATTTAAAATATTTACAATCTGTTTATTATTAGAATTCTACTAACATTTATTTCCATATTGTATCCCAATGTGTTGTTAATCTATATATAATTGCTTATAATATTTATTCAATTATATTTTAGATAATATTTGAAAATCTGAAGATGAGGCATAAGGTACCTCGAAACGTAATGTAATAATCATGTTTGATATGTTATGATAAATAAATACATAAACAAATTAGAAGAGATTGTTCCGAATAATATATTCATAATTTATTATCTATATTTTCTTCGTTCCGTTAGAATAAAAAAAAATATTTACAGGATAAGTATCTAAAATATATTATTTTGTTAAGTTAAATTTTGATTTTTTGTCTTTAAAAACGAATTCCTGATAAATTTATGTGTACATTCGTAATTCATGTGTAAACGTAAAAAGCTGCATAGAAGCAGATAATAGATAATTCTGTCGATTGAAATGTTCCTATATAGAGTAAATTGATCAAATACAAACAAATGCATGGAATCAGTAACTTTGAAAAATAATTAAAAATATAAGTATATTTTTATAATGATAAAGATTATAATAGAATGATAAGTACATTCTCTACTGATTGATGAAACAAGGAATTTTTATTTTATCTGAATTATATCAAGAGTTATAGACTTTTGGCCACTAAATCGTGATTTTCATCCCACTGTGCAGCGTGACAAATTGAGGGTAAAAATAGGTTACACAATGGAAGTTATAGACCACCAGCCAAAAGATATATCCATATCAAACAGATGGGCGCCATATAAAAAATAGGACATATATTTTTACTTTCACTTACCTATATATGAATTATATAGTAAGGGGAAGTATTATGTTGTAAAAATTTTCTGTTTTTTTACCGGAAATACATGTTTTCCCTCATATGTGTGTGTATGTTTAAGCGGTGAGTCCAGAACCAGAACAATAAGTTGCATAAAACTGAAATTTCATATTATAGGAGCGTATAACTGAGTTGTTAATGCAATTTTTTCACAGAAATCGACGAACCAGAAGAGCCAATTCATACTAACATTTTGTACATTTTTATGGTTGTCTAAAAAACTTTTAATTTGAATAAGCTTGCTTTATGTATGTATAATTTAGTAGGCTTTAATATCCTGTTGGTTTTATTCCGTAATAATATTATAACAGGGTTTAAATGACGATATTTTAAATTTTGTTTCTCTAAATTACCTTTTATTTTGTAGATTCAAAACAATAAATCATATCATTTAGTCTAGCATTGATCAAAACAGGGTTATGACTCCCTAGGTTTATTTTTGTAATTTGACACCAATTGGCTGACGGACCTCACATACTTGAAGAAGACTGTGGGTAAATTTGAATTTAATGCTTGAAAAAGTTGTGATGGCACTGGATTCAAACTTGAGATTAGAATTGGTAGACATGCGTGGTATCCACACATCCAAGGGCTCCCATGAACTAATAATAAATTACAAAATCCTAAGAAAATTAAAGTGACAGATGAAAACACATTCGAATCTCGAGACCATAAAAAAAACAATAGACAAACATTTTATATAAATAACACCTACCTTAATTTTCACAGAATCTGAAAGTACCTGCAAAATATGAAGAAATTATTAGTTTAGAATATTTAATTCATCTTATCTTATAATAATCTAATAATTTAATATTTTGTATGAATGAAATTACTTAATATGAATATAGACTACAAAAAAATGACCAAAATGTAGTGATAATTAATTCGAATCTCTCTGAGGTAGGAATATTATCTTTTAAGTTCCCGTTTTCGATTAGTAAACTCTGTGTAAATAGTAGCTGTTATTACATATGAATATATTTACCTACTTTAATAATAATAATAAGACTTACCAAACCGAAGGTTCGATGCCGATACCACCAAATTCAGTCTACACAGACTCGTCCATTGTTCACCGTTCAAGCCAAGCCCCCGAATCAGCCTAACCTACATTAAGAATTCAGGAAATAAATAAGACCAAACAGCACTTTGATATATATCAACGGACCAACTATGACAAATATATAACACCACATAGGCTTAATCATGGAAAGATCCTTTTCCCCATTTATGAAACCGTTTTAAGTACATACAGAGTTGTACTGATGATATGAAAAGGAAAGGAAATACTTTAAATAAATCATGAACCATAAGTGAAGAGTTAGTGCCTAGTTTGAGCGGTGATTTACCCAACGTCGCCCCGTAGGAGACTGCAATGCACATAGCCATGGCAGCTGCATACCTCCCGCAGTTAGAGTACACACTTACTAACCCTTCATATCTAGTAGCTGATTAGTATTCAGTCAGGGTGTAGGTTCGGCCTTCATTGGAGAGAGTTAGGGAGTTGCATTTTTAAATATGCCAATAATCCTCTCCTTCTAAGGAAAGTCTCTTCTAAAATTATGCGGAGGGTTTGAAAACTAGATTCCAGCATTACAAGCGAAAAAGAAAGATTAATATACTTAACTTATTTCATTTCACCATCATCACATCGTCCATGGCGCTACAACTCTTGAAGAGTCAGGGCCTGCTACAGTTTAGTCCGCCAGTCTTCTCTATTCATTGTAACGCTCTCCAATTGCGGATCTTCAAGATAGGAACTGGCATCCGCTGTCACTCCATCAATCTATCGGAACCGAGGCTTCCCACTCTCCTTGTCCCATAAATATTTTCATATTGGACCTTCCGATGGAATCTGGTCCTGGGCCATTCTACATAAATGTCTGCCTAACGAAGCGGCCTACCTTGATGAACCTTACGACGTCTGAATTCTTGTATACCCTTTTTAATTCAGCATTCGCTCTTATCCTCCAGACTCCATCGTGCGCAGTGGACCATAAATTCTCCTTAATATTTTCCTCTCGAACCTCAGGAGCAGGGCTTCCTGCGAACTCGGCAATGTCCAGCATTCGGAGGCATAAGTGAGAACCGGTCTTATGAGCGTCTTGTAGAGTTGCACCTTTGTCTTTTGAGAAATGGTCCTGCTCTTAAAATGCTTCAGAAGTCCAAAATAACATTTATTTGCGGACATAATTCTGCGATGAATTTCAGCTTTAATATCATTGTCGGCGTTGACGTTCATTGGCGTTCCATTCCATACTTGATACAAATAAAATTATAATAGAAAACACATATTTATTTCTAAACTAATAGCTCTTATACTTGAGATCACAAATCAGTAAGCTGTTCGAAATCAAAACAGACATGTTATCACCTATTTTATGCCATAATGATGGAGTTTTGTTGACCGTTGAGAAATTAGATGAGGAAGATGGTTGGGGGTGCGGTCATAAATTAGAAACACACATTTAAAATAAGTGTTATTTTAATTATGTGCCGACGTTTCGGCCTACAATGTGGGCCTTCATCAGAGCTAAAAGAAACAAGATAACAACCAATGTAATTATAGACTTAATAATGCGTTAGGTATATAATAATAATATGACAGTAATAAATTATGGGAACATAAATAAAATTAAATGTAAAATGATAATAAAACTTTGTCATTTTTTTCATTTGCTTAGTCTCTCTTTATATATTCTCATTACAATATTATCATCTCAATTATGTTTACTATATACTTTATAACTATCATCTTATTTTTGTTTATTTCCATACTTTATAACTGTCACCTTATTTCCATACTTTATAATTGTCATCTTATTATCATTTTACATTTAATTTTATTTATGTTCCCATAATTTATTACTGTCATATTATTATTATATACCTAACGCATTATTAAGTCTATAATTACATTGGTTGTTATCTTGTTTCTTTTAGCCCTGATGAAGGCCCACATTGTAGGCCGAAACGTCGGCACATAATTAAAATAACACTTATTTTAAATGTGTGTTTCTAATTTATGACCGCACCCCCAACCATCTTCCTCATCTATTTTATGCCATATAGTTTCAGATAACGTATGAGAACATTCTGCGAATCCAATGAATCTGATGTAGGTGGGAGTAGTGTTTAAGAGTAGAAAGAAACGAGCTAAAGATATAATTAAAAAATGATGACTAATAACAAGGGAAACAATCGATACTAAATACTGAAAAATTAGGTTGGTGAAACAGTCTATACACCTTGGGGGTCTTGTATACTAAAATGGAGGAAACATGCCAGCAGCACGGAGTAGCTAAGTAAAATTGAAAAAAAAAAATAATGTTTTTAGTCAGAAGACTATGTGATTTACCGATATGGAATACAAACTGAAAGCAGAAAGAAAGATTCTGAGGATAATATGACGACCAATATAAGTAGAGGAATAATATACATTAAAAAAAAAAAACGAAAAAAACGATGAACTCAACGAACATACTGAAAATATGAAATAATCGATGAGATAAAGCGGATGATTTTTTTTTTCTAGGTAATATGAAAACAATGGATACTACTAAGATAATGCATGGTACAAAAATATATTTGATAAAGTGTTAATATATATATATAAGACTATCCACAGCAAAACAAATGGGTAAGAAGCCAAAACCATGTGTATCAGATTGACGAGAAAGGGATCTATTCTGGAAAAAGGTGAAAAATTTGAAGGTTCATGGACTGGAGAAGAAGAAGCAAGAAATAAATGGACAGAATAGTGAAAATCGAAGTATGAGAAATATATAAAAAGAATATTCAGAAACAAAAAAAGTTAAAGGGACGATGAGTGATTCATCGTTGGCTTACGTCGCGATAAATAAATATATAAGTTAAGCTTACATTATAATAAAAGACCAAAATGTTGGTATAAATATATATGTATATATAAGTTATGTTTAGTTGATAATAGAATAAGGAAATGAATAACTCGTAGGATTTCAGAAACAATACTAATACATTTTTATTGATATACTAATAATAATGGACTCCCATCCTTAAGTTATATATATATATATTGATTTTTTGTTTAGGCATAATGGCAGCACTATTCAGTACCAGACTAGTACGGATATACTTTTGAATATAAGGTGACATCCAACTGACAGCCGAATAAACTAGCTCCACAGGTCGAATATGTTCTGAATGATAGAGAGAAAAATAAATGGTGATTTAACTAATACTCAGTGGATTAATTAAATGGAAAACAAAGTGCATTCCACCAGCGGTGGGCCATGGGCGCCGAGATGAATAATGTTATTCGGCTATAATTTCGTCAGTTATCTAATATTCGAAACCTGTTCAGTGAATTTCATTTTTATTTAAATGGAGGCCCGCGCAGGCTCTCGCGTTCAACTCCGACCCCTGGGTCAATAGATATCCTCTCGCCGAATACTTTAATATCCTCGCGTTCTTTGATAAAATTTACGTCGCCAATTATTCATCTATAATCTTCTTCCGAGATTTACCGTGTTTGCTCGTATCTTATGGCAAATGATTTCACGCATATTAGTCAACTGTTTACAATAGGAGAATATCCTAAGGAAGATTGTGAAAGTATAAACACATCCAAAGGATAAAGAATCTAAGTTCATTAAAGGATGGAATAAATAATTTGGCGAATAATTAAGCTAATATAATGAAGTAAGTATTAAAAATACATTTTATAATTACTTGATGTTTTCTTTAATACAGATAATCTTTTACATTTTCTTGTGAGTGTCTTTTCAAACCAGTCTCGTCTATATGCTAATTCGGTCCTAGCTGTTTTATATTTTACAACCAATACTATTTAATTCTGTTCGACAATATGTAAAAACAAAAACAAAAAAAAAATATTTCTTTTTGTAGGGTGTTGTTTCCGTGTTAAGAGGCCAAATGTACGTAATAAATTAAGGACCCCCAAAACTAGAAAAAAAGGTCTTTGGACATATGTCCAGAAATTCTCAGTTAAGGAGCTAGCTGGCCAGGTGGACACAAAAATAAATAAAAAGTATATTATCTGTATATATCTGGTATTATTTAACCTGGATCTTTGTCTTTGGAACCGTATTGACAGCCGAGCTGAGAAATCATTGAAAGCCGTTCTTGAAGTTGTTTTGATAGAAGAGACGGATACCATCAGACGTGTACTGAAGGGTGTCCGGAGAGGGAAGTTGGGCACTCGTGATGGGAAAGGGACTTATCAGGAGTGAAGAAGGCTGAGCTTCGGTAATAGCAGGAGCTGCTGCCGATCACGAAGAAGCTAAGATCACAAAGGCGGCGATGATTGGATGGTTCGCACCTCCTTCGGCTACCGTTCGGGGCTATATGGGTATTAAGGGGCCATCTAACCGGGATCAAAGGATAATCTCCTCTTGTGAGAATTGGTTCTTTCGTGAGAGCTTTATGGCCTTAAATCAGCAGGGAGCCAGTTGAAAATTCATATCTCCCCTACTAGATTATTTTGGAGCTTTCTTTCCGATGAAGCTGTAGACTTTTACTTTTTTCTTTTTAGTTCCTTAGCATAAAGTAGATTATCAGAACTTCTGAAATCTATTTTACATTTTCCACGCTCATATAGCAGGATAACATGGAAGAGTTATAGATCAGCTACAGGCATTCTCAGAAGGTTGTACGAGAAGACACCCCAGGGGGTGTGTACTAAGCAAAGTAACAGCACGGATAAAATTAATTATCTTTTTAACATGTTTGTTGCTTTGTAAAATTATTTATTTATTGATATAGAGGCTATTCAAACCACTAGTGTTATTTTAGAACAAAATTAATAATACAAACATTCAAGTAAAATAAATTAAATACAAACAAGGTTTAGATAATTACATTTAAAAAAATAAAATATAAACCATAATTAAAAAATCCACCAAGATAAACATTTTACTCTTGTCTTTTTATTTGGTAAAAAATATAAGTTTGTATGTATATTTTTATATTTTCAAGAAAATGGAAAAAAAAATATTATCCTTAAAACATTGTGGATTTATATCATGTCTATACACATAAATTCTTATTATATGAACGCAGGAATTTTGTATTAACATGAAAGGCGTAGGAAAGTTTATTTTGATTTTTATTTTTTTAAACCTGGTTAAGTCTAAATTAATATTTGATTAATAAAAGATAAAGTTTCTCACCGTGCGATTTGTTTTCATTCATTAACGTCACTTTCTACCACTGTAATGATGTATTGGGAACTCTATATTTTGCCTATCCATTTTAAATCAGGTTGGGAATAATTAACGGCTATTTGACGACACACAGGCTAGGGACTACCATTTTCCGCCCTCTTCGAAGGACAGAAAAACCAAGAAGTTTCTACTTCCAAGGTGCTATTTTTAAATTTTATTTAGTCAGTTATCCCCATCTGATTCACTGCTTGTCCATTAAGTTGACAGGTATATATATATATATATATATATATATATATATATATATATATATATATATATATATATTTTTTTTTTTTTTTTTTTTTTTTTTTTTTTTTTAAATATCATTAAAATAACAATAAACCATTTTACAATATGTATGTCATAAGCAATATATTAGAAAAACCATGGGCTAGAGATAGAAGCCCATATTTCGCATTCCTGGACCTTAAGGCTACTTTCGATTCGGCCCAACGTCAAGAAATATGAAACGCCCTTGCAGTAAAAAATGTACCAATAGATCTTATTACCACCATAAAATCTGTATACTCTGATTCTAAAGGAGTGGTACGGATTAATGGAACAGAATCTCCTTCTTTTCCTATTGATAGAGGAGTGAAGCAGGGAGACAGTCTGAGCCCGCTTCTGTTTACGGTGTTTATGGATGAAATCCATAAAATTTGTAAAAGGTGAACTGCAAAAGATACGAAAGAAAAACTAGAGCATGCTCTAATAGAATGGCAGGAAGAAGTTCAGCGAAAGGGAATGACCGTAAATGTCTGCAAGACCAAGATACTGGTCCTGTCCCGAGATGAGGAGGAGACAGTGAAGGTGATTTGTAACGGCGAGGTTCTCCTAGTAGTTAAAATATTTCTCTACTTAAGCTGTATTATAAATAGACAGGGAAAAATAGATTACGAAATTGCAAACAGGATTGCTAAAGCAAACCAAATCTATTACAGTATATGCAATAGTATTGTTGGCCATCGAGGTGTGGAGCTAGAGACGAAGCTACACATTTACAAATCTGTATACCTCCCAACTCTTACCTACGGGAGCGAGAGCTGGGTAATGCTGGACAAGGCAAATTACTGCAGTTGAAATGAGGTATTTACGTAGGTTCGCAGGAAAAACAACAAGAGACCGCGTAAGAAATGAAGGAATTAGAGCGGAACTGAAAATTTCTGCGCTGAAAACCATCCTCGAGAAGCGACAGCTAAAATGGTTCGGCCATTTTTGTCGAATGACTGAGGACCGCGAACCCAGAAAAGTGTTGGAAGCTCGACCCACTGAAAAAAGGCCGCGGGGAAGGCCTAGGATTTTATATGATGGATGTATCCAGAGGATCGGAGGGTATATATTTCAGGAACTAAAACAGCTCTGCAGAAATCGTGAAGCTTGGCAACGTTGGATCGAGGCCTCCCCACGCAAGTAAAGGCACATAGGAGGAAGATATAGAAGAAGGAGAAACCATTTTACTTCAAGTATATGATATAATTATCTTCAAGTAAAATACAAGAGACATTTTTAAAGATCATGAAATATAGACATATTATTAACTGAGGATCTATGAAAGTAATGTTATAAAATATAAAAACGAAACATTTATTTTTATTATAATAGTGCAAATTAAAGCTTAAAAGCATGGCATATAGGCATATGTTATTAGGCATAGCAACAATAATCATTTCAAACATAAACGACCGTTAAAAATATTACTGAACATTGAATATGATGGAACTTTTAACCGGAGGACAGAACATTTTTTCGGCTCATAACATCATTTAAAATAAGATCGATTGTAATTAAAAACAATTAGGGGATCTTAGTTTTTCGTTTTCGTAAAATTGCTGTCATAGCTGAGTATATTTACAAAAGGTGTAACGGAAACAACAATTTTTAAAGCATTTGTGACTCATTTCAAGATAGTAATCATAAATATTGAATCATCAAACCAACAGGCTTTCAGGATGCAATCTAAGTAGATTAAATTTTATGAGAATCATGCCGTTTTCTGTTAATAAACAATTTTAATAACTAACGATTACCCAGTTTTATTAGCTTGTTAATCTAAAAAAAAGCTTGATTGGGACGTTAAGAGTTAGGATCAACTTTCTAGATCTTTATTATTTCTAAAAGTGGAAACTACAGATTCAGAATCATTGGCTTCGTCGTAAAATAGACATTACTATGCTTGCTATTTAGCACGCTCCATAGATGTGTGCATAATTGCGTAGATTGAATGACCACTTATGAGTGCTTAGTATAAAATATCAGAATATTCAAAGAAGTTTTTTACCTTTAAAGTCTTGAACAATTATGATTTCCTTCGTACTAACAGAAGCCATTAATTGTAGTGCAACCCATCTTTCGACTATAAAAGGTTTCAATAGTAACATAAGTCTGTTCCATGGCAAATTCAGCCATTCCTTCAAACAAATACTCATTTCTTCTCTCTTACGTAATATATAGTATTTTTCTTTTGGACTTGTTATCGAACTAAATTATCCTTTAATAATGTTTTCAGGGTTTTAATTATTTAAAAGGAAACATTAATTATCTATCATGAAAATCTTGAAGAGTGTCAGTACTTAAGCAAATGACAGTTTAAAAAGAATAATTTGAACAAAAAAAAAAAAAAAAAAAAAAAATGGAAATGACGGTATATATTTGTAATTGGTGCCTATAAATTTATAAAATCGGTGACCCAGTGCCTACAATGTTTTATCTTAGATATTTCGGCTCCGGAAATAGATTTTTTTTTTAAACATAATTTATTGATATTTACATCTGTACTACATAGTACAACAAGTAAATATGACAAAAGAAAAATCTCATAAAGCAGACTTGAACCCAATGGTAGCACTCATGTAACTTTTCTAAATCAGAAGTTCTTTTTTTTTTTTTTTTTCATGTTTCATCATTTTTTTAGACGCCTCGGAGGATTGTCAGGAATGGAAGAGGAAGCATGGATTGAAACTAGTGGGTTAGAGTGGGAGAGGAGTTTGTTATGAAAGTAGTGATATCTGGTTCGGGCTAGATCAGCAACAAATGGAACATTTAGCTCTTTGTGGATGAGTTTATTTGTGATAAAATAAGGAGCGTTAAGGATTTTACGAAGGATTTTGGATTGTGAGGATTGGATACGAGAAGAATTCGAGGGTTTAGTATGGCCCCAAAGCTCAACTCCGTATGTCCATATAGGCCTAATGATAGTCATGTAGAGGAGTCTTTTGCAGTTAAGTGGAAGGTTTGTGCGTTTGTCAAGTAAGTGTTGAAGTAACCAAAAGCGGCGAGCAGTTTCTTGTCGTTTCAGTCTAGTGCGCGGATTCCACGTGAGACATTTGTCAAATAGGAGACATAGATAGCGGATCTGTTCGACCAGGACAAGTGGAATATTATTAAAGGATGCTCTAGGACAGGATGTCAGGAAATAGATTAAGATACTATTTAATTTTTTTTTCTTTTTAATTTGGTCTATAAGTAACGTTATTCTAATAACCAATTATATATTGAAATCAACGACCAACTGATGTTATAAAGTACAGATAAAAGTACATTGCATTTTCAAAATGGATAATTTTTTTTTTTTAAGTTTTTATTAGTGTTATAAAATAACTTATAGACATCTCCCTGTATACTTATTTATAAAACATAACACCGGACCGGCGCCTTCGTATAAACAAGGTAGGTAGACCCGCTTAACGGGTGTGTAGAGCGGGTTTGGTTACCTGGTGCTGTAGGCTGTTGAGCAAGCAACCTTGATCAATGCTCTTTGAATGGTTTTTATTTTAGTCGTTACAATCAAAATGAACCATTACTTGATTCCTTTCGTATTTTTATACATATATCTATATGTTTTATTTTATTAATATATTTTATTATTATATACATTATTTTGCTGCTATTACACTTTGTGTATTAGATTTTGCCTTTGTGTATTCTATAAATATTGTATAAACATAACCTCAAACTATTATAATTATTGTCCATAGACACAAATTGCAATGCATCTTAATACAAATTTTAATTAATTTCCCAGTATCGTACGTACGTCAATGCTTTTCAACACATTTTGCACACTTAAAACACAGTTTTAAGATATTGTTCTTAATATCATTTAGTAAATTTTAAATTTCAATTGAATCTAACCTTTTTTTTATCCCTTATCTTTAATACAATCGATAAAAAGTGCAAATAAGTGATTGGTTTGATTTATTTTATCACCGTCGTTTATATAACCAGACCTAATATAAAATCACCGTGAATATGTGATTAATAACTCATGTTTAGAAATTTTAGAAAACAATGAAAGATTATTGGAAAACAAAAAAAAGGTCCCTAACTCTTTTACTGATTGTAAACAACATTAAAGGTCTGACAGTTTTTCCCACACAAATTATTGTTATTCTGTCATTCAATCAAATGAACAGGTACATAGCAATAAAAGAGATACATTGAAACGAAAAATCAACAGTTATTAATGTACTGTTACTTACGGTAAAGCCTTTCAAATTCAAAAACTGGACTTTATTTATATTCGCCACATACCTTTAAACATATAAAATAGCTATAAAATGTAAGGTGTAAAAAATTGGATTTAGATCGATTTAGGGAGACGTACACAATCTGGTTATAATCTAGGCTAACTAAAATTTCCTCTAAGCCAATCGTAACAATTCAAAATTCTAAAAACCTGTTGTTTTCTTTTGTGTAAAATCTAGAAATCGATATACCTCTTATGTTCCAGCTTCTTCAAGAACATCAATAAGCTACCCATTCAATCAGTCGTACGCACTCATCATTCTAATGTATTCCTCTGACAACCCTCTGAGGGCCTGAAATGATGATGGCTTCGGGATTTGTTACGTTAAATGATTAAATAAATTATGGTTAGTTCCTTTACAGGACGTCAGTAAGCTATAAAATCTTAATCGTTATGATGCTGTTATAATTTTTTTTTTTAATTTAAATTAATTTATAGAAATTTACAACTGTATGTTCATACATCGTAAATTTCAATTAGTAAAAAAAAAAAAAGGAGCTTTATAAATTAATATTTAATCGACGTTTAAGATCAAAACTAAGATGAAGAAGCCAATAGAAGAGAAATTGGTAATGCTTTTGACACCTGGGAAGAGCGCTGGCCTCATTAGCATAGGACATGAGAAAAAGAGGCTACGGCATGACATTAGAGCCCTCAAGTGGGCGGGAGATGTGAGATAAAACTAGTAGCGTAATGTTGGACACACATAAACAGTCCTCAGCTCCTGTCCTATTGAATAATTCACCCGATAGCATTCTCTAAATTACCGCTGAGTATTGCCGATGTAAGGCCATTTAGTCGACGCCTCTCCGCAATTAGTGATTCTCTTCTATGAGCTCTTGTGGATCAGGTTCTTCTTTTCAGATTATTTTATCAAGTCTTGAAGATAAGTATTAGTGATATATAACTCAACAATTGTGAGAGGTTAAGCATTAAGCAATTCAAATAAATAATTAGATATGTCATCCATATTTATATAAAATATTTACATTATGGCCTTAAGAAATCCAAACCTGACTATGTCACCCAAAATTGGATGACAAAAAAAGAATTTCAGGAAATCCCAGCCGCATCAATAGTCTCTAAAGCAAGAAATACGTGAACCTTAGACTCTTTAATTCATTTGATTTCTATAAGAACACTTCAAGCTACATAAAAGTCCACGTCAAAGATCAGGTTTCAACGAATCGCAAGGTTAAAGCCTATCCGACCCTTTTATTAGCAATGACAGACTAAATTTACGTATGATATAAGGTGAGTTTTTCTTAAGCTAAATTACAAACGGTATCCCATCCTTGCGCATGGGCACATAATATAACACCCAAGATGCTAGCATTGTAGAGGAACCTTGACCATGGCTCATATTTTTGAGGAATGTTCCTTCGACACCAGGCAGCTGAATATAAAAGAATATAATCGTCGCGGATGCTTTGGGACACAATGAAAGAAGGATTGATGAATTGATGTGTCTCCTCTCTCAAATGGATTTTTAGAAGCAGATTTGAACTACTATTGTTTTTATCTTGACTTAATTGCTTTTAAAAATGAATTTTAATTTAATTAAAAAAACTGAATACATACACATACCTTCTTAAGCCAATATGGACTTACGCTTCACAAATTTTTGGTTCAGCAAAAAACACTCACAAAAACTGCAATCATTTCAATAAAAAAGTTTAAGACTGATAACGACAGCTCCTTGGTACGTAAACAACAGAACCCTACATACGAACTTACAGCAACCAACAGTTGACCAACATATACGAACACTCTATTCTCGTTTTCACATTAAACTTAACGGACACGACAATAAACTGATTAACGACATGTCAGTAGCTGAAATGCCGGTCAGAAGAAGGCTAAAACGAAGCTAAATGAGGGACCTCCTCAGCTAGATTAAAACATTGGAAGGGGTGCTTCTGGGCACTTTACTTCCCCATGCCTATCATGTCTGATCTTACTTTTGTCCAACACATTTGCTGATTGTCAGACATCTTCTAACAGGTGTAAATAAAGATATAAAGAGAAAAAAAAAATTAAAATTTAAAATTAATCTTAATTTATTTATAGACTTTTTTTAATTAATTTTTATTACTTGTTTAACTAGTATATTTATTACTTTATTTATTAAGTAATATTAATGTATCAATAGTTATGATTATTGTTTATTGGATTTACTTTATTTTTTTTTTTTTTTTAACATATATTATAATAACTTTTTATGAATATATCTTTTAATGTTTCAACTAAAACCTTTTATCTTAAATTAATCTTCCATAAAATGAATATATCTGGCTCTGATGACCGCGATGTTTTGTCCCATTAAAATTTTAGAAACCAACCAACCATATATATATATATATATATATATATATATATATATTTTTTTTTTTTTTACGACATTTTTATATTGTACATATTTTTTTTTTAATTTATCAAGTGTTAGGTATTTAACAATTACTTCCCCTTCTTAATTTGGTTTATTGACGTTTTGATCCCTCTTCAGAAACATAGGATTCTTATTTATTTATACTTATTATATTATTTAAAATTATTTATACTTCAGATAGCTGTATTAAAATAATTATAAACAATGTAACCAATATTTATATATAATTGCAGTTTTGAAAAGGATCCTACGTTTCTGACAAGGGATGGAAACGTCAATAAACTAAATTAAGTAGGAGAAGGAATTTAAGGAGAAGACCTTACACCCGATAAATTTTAGGAAAACAAAATATATATACATATATATCGAATGTTACTAGGGCCGAAGTTCAATGAACCGAGAGAACGGAGAAGCGAGGGCAGGTGAATGAAGCGACGACTGGAGAAGTTCCATATCCTTATCCTGGACAGGACCATTCATAAAGTGGACCCCGAGGACCGGATAAGAAGGACCTGACTGGACACTATGGAGATAGGATCGGACCTCCTCACTGCCTCTCCTCCTCCTCTTCTTTCCTTATTGTCTCTCCCTGGATTGCTAGAAGGCTCCCCTTCACTCTTCCTGGCCATTGCCGATGTCATCGCAAGTACCCCTAGCTATAAACGTAAGCAATACTTCCCATATTTTACACATTTGAGTTAAATCAAAGAAAATTCCACGGATAGTTGTCCGAGTTAGGGCCAAATTATCATTGTGTAGTTTAGTGACCTGTCGACGATGAATTCAAGAAGGTTTGGAAGGTAGAGAAGAAATAATAGGTTTCACACACATTAAAAACCATAAATAAATAAAAATAAAATTTTAAAAAACAAAAATACTTTTAGATGTTCCTGCTACACTTCTTTGTCGTTCTTATATAAAATACCTTATATAAAAAACCTTATCTAATATTATAAATACCTTTGGGGGCAACTCCCTTGATATTATGTGCCCATGCGCAAGGATGGGATACCGTTTGCAATTTAGCTTAAGAAAAAATCACCTTATATCATACGTAAATTTTAATCTGTCATTGCTAATAAAAGGGTCGGATAGGCTTTAACCTTTCGATTCGTTGAAACCTGATCTTTGAGTGGACTTTTATGTGGCTTGAAGTGTTCTTATAGAAATCAAATGAATTAAAGAGTCTAAGGTTCACGTATTTCTTGCTTTAGAGTATTGTTACTTGTGATAAAAAGTTGACACTTTACGATAACAGCAGACGTTATGGATAGTGGTAAACAAAGAAGAAGCAGTACAATATTTTCTAAAGCCTTCAACACATAAATATAAGATGTTGGTTACTGTTAATTGGATTTCATTTGAATTTATACACTAACTAAATCTTAATTGAATACTGTAGAAACCATCAATACCGAATCGTATTGTAATCAAACTAATTCAATGCATCCGAAATTGGTCATAGTGAAGCTATGTTTGGTCTGTCGAAAACCATTCTGTTGCATGACGACTCGCGGTCTCACGTGTGTCGTGAGAAAAAATGTTGGTCTTTGGACATGAAACTCCGCCCCATCCATCCTACTTTCGGACCTTCCAACTACGGATTATAATTTTTTTTTGGCACCTGCACCCCTACTATAACAAAAAATCAACAGACAAAGAGAACGAGGAGTTTTTCAATTCTAAAGATGGAAAATTCTAGTCCGAAAGACTGCGAAAGTCTGCGGATCCCATTGCCGAAATGTATTAATAGTAGACGAGACTATATTGATTAAATAAAACAGTTGTAAATCTCTGTATTCTATTTAAACAAAAATTCTGCGTCATTTCTAGAACAGTCAAATAAGTTTGATCATCAAGTTTCTTTCTATTTACTAACAAGGGAATTAAGAAGGTTTATTTATTTTTTTTATAATGATTAAAATAAATTTGAATAAACTTGAATTCCTATCATTTGAATTTAAAGTAATCTTGTTACTACTTAACGAGATTAAAACAAACTTTTACTATCTAATGCTAGGGGAAATTTAAAGATAAATTATTCAGTTATAGATGATATACAGCGGGGCGGGTCAAAAAAACTCGTCAGCTCCATCCCAGTCAAATGCCATTGTTAAGATCTATATTTAAATAACTAATTAAGCGGAATATGATTTACAAGCTGGAGGAAAGACAATTAAATGGAAACCCAAATACGCACGGCAGATAAATCAAGAGCTAAGGCGTCAATTATACTTTATAATTGCGGGCGAGTCATAACTCGGCACTAGTTCCTCGGCGTAGTATCGTCGTAGACACTGCCGATCTAGTAATTCCTCAAGCTAACGGTATCGCGGAGGTGTCATTGTTCTAACCATCTTCTGTAGTAGGTCTCCAGAACAAGAACTGGATCTTGAGAAGCTTAAGGCTTAAAAACAAAGTATAAGCGATAGTGCTCGGACAAATAAAATCTAAATTAATGATAAACCAACAGACTGGAAACTGGTTCGCAATTAAGTTGAACCGTATGAAAATTATGAGAATGAAAAATTAAGCACTAAATTAAATTCCTCCGATCTCAAAACTTGGAATCACATTCAACAGACATTTAAAATTTTCAGTTCACTTTTCTAAAAAAATTAAATCCGTAAGGCGAAAAATGTTCAGGCTTAACCATTTAATATCATCTCCAACGACTAAAAGCTCTGTTATACAAAACAATTCTTCGTCCGTCACTGTTTTATGGCTCACAGCTTTCTCCACACGTAGCAAAATCAACGAAAAAGAGTTCGTTTTTCCATCTATCCATAATAGGCTATGAAATTAATAGCAAATCAACTTAGTTGAGGAAAGTCCTGATATGCAGATTTTCATTTCATTAATGACGGGTGTTTAATCTTGAAAATCTGAAAATCAATTAGCTCCGCCTCAACCCCTTACTTGCTATGCTATTTCACTTTAAATTAAGCTTTTAAAAACAGAGAGTATGAACATTTTTTAAATTTTTCCTTCAACTATCTTTGATGAATTCATTTTGTAATGGAAAAATAATTCTACATAAAGATGTATTTTAATTTATTATGATCTATATTGGGATTAATAAGATATCGGTGTTGTCCCTACATGTAATTCGAGTGAATACTCGCTAAAAACCACTTGGATCCTTGAGGTGTATAACTGGATATGAAAATAAATTACCAAAAGGAAGATTTTATCAAAATTTTAATTATAAAAAATAAATTAAACATTATAAGATCTAGGGGTAGGCATAATCGAATGACGATTATCGGACCATTCGATTATTTCAATCATTCGAATTAATTGATCATCGGATTAATCGAACGACCTTTTTTTTTTTTTTTTTTTCCTCATTACATCAATGATATGCACGCTAGACTTAGCCACCATAGAGACGGAAATATTGTGGCATATCGTCTTTTAAAATGCATATTGATCATTCGATCATTCAATTATGAAATCATTCGATTATTGTAATCATCGAAGTCCGATCATCCAATTATGACGATCATACAATTATGCCCACCCCCAATAAGATCCATCAACGCAGGTATTATTTTCAGATTAAAAATAAAATTAGGTTTCATAATTTTACCAAAACTGGGATGTCTTTATTTTCAGTAAGCATAACCACTAACATGCTAACAATTTTAACTTCATGATGAGAAATTCCAAAGTAAGTTTGCTATTAGTAATACATAAAATATACTGCAAATTATATCTCGCTAATGACCCTGAAAGCCATCAATGATATTGTTTCGCTGCATAAAATTATATATATAATATATATTATATATATATATATATATATATATATATATATTATATAAATATATTAATATATAATTTTTACAACTATGTAGAATGGTCTCTCCCCATTTTGATATTGTATACATAAAAGCCCTTAAAGGTCAGATATCGTGAAATATATGTATATTTTTGTATTTGTAAATAATAATAAAACCGGAGAGTGTGAAAAATAAATAAATAAGATTATGCACCATCGGATTGTATATATTTGAAGGAAAGTTCAAAATCTGGAAAGAACATTCATCTGGAATCGCAAGACACCCACACATTACGCTGTATGTAGGCTTCACAGATTACAGTAAATACATCTATTACCTACGTGGAATGAGATAAGAGTTCATCTGGTTGGGAGCTCCACGGGAGAGAGGGATTGAGCGTATTATCCTGATCCGTATCCTACAGCTATCGTGAAATTTCCGATTAAGCGCTGGAAAGCGATGGAGCGAGATGGGAGGAGTGAGAGGGAGATGGTCAAGATGGGGCGTCCATAAGACAATGGAAGATGAACTCTTCCCACGAAACTTATCTTCGATATAAAGTGATAAATCTGATTACACGCTAGTCCCTAGCTACAGCGCCCTTCCATTGCGCGCCAGAACGATGCAATCCTCTACAGATTAAAATTTGAGTGCTAATAATAGGTGAAGACTTTTTACTATTTACTATTTACTATACAGAGAGCTGTCCGAGGGGATTAGCTGCGGTCCTGTAAACATTTGTTAGTAAAAAAAACTATTTGGCTTTTGAGAATAGAATATAAAAAATTTATTTATCTTAGGAAATAAATTTTAAATTAATTATGTACATTTATTTAAAAAGATAAATTAACGTTCTTTTTTTTCAATATAGTAAAGATAAAATAAAAGTACGTATGTTTATAAAACAATAATACATCTTAATGTCAATTACTATTATAGAAGAGAAAATATAATTATGAATAGAATAATTGGAACTTTCTCTTCACTTTTTTATATTTTTATTTATTTTAACATTAATAAAACTTTAATGACGTTTCGAGGTTTTTTTTTTTTGCTCATCTTCAGATTATCCAATAAAAATTCTTCATGCCTACTGAAAATTTCTTTTAGTTATTAATTTAATGTTCTTCTAGCTCTTCCATATGGTGGTGTGAGGCAAAAAAATACCTCGAAGCGCCTTACAGTTGTATTTATGTTAAAATTAAATAAAAAAATAAAAATGCATCTGATCAAGTCTGTTTGGATTGAAATTTTACACTACATTGATTAAGTTCGACTAGACTGGTTACTAGAATGTAGAATATAAATTGGCATTAAATTTCATCAATTTACTTACATCAGTTACAAATAGCTTAATACAGGGAGGTATAATAATATTTTTTATGAATTTATCAAAGATTTATATAATTCAAAACAGTCATTGAGGATATAGCACTGTTTGCATATTATTGTTTATGTTTGGCTTATATTAAAATAAATTCATATATCCAAGTTCCCATCAACTCTCTTGTTTCTCAAAAATAACAATGCCTACTAAATTCTCAACGGAGGTTTCCCTTAATGTCTAAATGTAGAAAAAAGCATTCGAGAAACTTGTCCTTTAAGGGACTAAAAAAAAATAGTTTTCAATTAACTTAAAATCTATACACCTTATTCACTCAAGTACTAATTTGAAAAATAAACGAATTTTTAACTTCAGTAAAACCGTTTTATACTGATCCCGGATTAGAAAATATACTAAATTTATATAAAGGTATATTGTGATTCGTATCTATGTTTCGTGTGCATTTTTCCATTTAAAACATTCATTGTTTATTATCTTCTTGAAAACGATTTTAAGCGACTAAAAAACTTCAGTTTTAAAATGATAACAGATCTTATTTCTAAAACGTATGAACAATGATATTTCAGAGGGAGAAAAAAAAATTATCAGGCAAAAAATAAAATAAAAATTCGTTCCATAATATAAAATACCAAATATTTAGAGTAAAAAATTAATAATCCAATTATTTATCATTATTATTTTTTTACTTTCTTAACATTAACAACGTTAAGAAAGTAAAAAAAACAAGAATTCTAAAAAGTTTATTATACACCAATAATTAATTTGAGTCTACGTTTCGTTTTCGTTTGGCCATGGAATATATTGGGTTGATTTTATGTGTGGAATTTTATGACCATTTCATTTATTTTATAATTAACAAAATTTGGTATAATTGATGCCAATATAACTGATATTAGTCAGAATTGGTTGCTATCAGTGAGTCTTGAAGATGGGGAAAACTCCTGAAACGTAGACTCAACATAATTATTGGTGCATAAAAATGTTTTTGGGAAGAATTAAGAACCAATTATTTATCATTGATATATTATATGTATTATAAATTATCCTCTCCATAAACAGATATAGATATATGTAAATAAACACAAAATGAAATATTCGTAAAGGCGTAGGTTAGAACTTTTTTTATATAATCTCAAACTGCGTTTCATGATAATTTCAACAAAAGCATCGATTGAAATAAATGTGACAAAAATGAAATTTTACGAGGGCTTGAGAAATTTTCTAGCTCAGAGTTTTCTGGTTGAAAAAATACTTCTAAAATACTCTGTCCTCCTAAAATTGTATCCGATTCTTCGAATTCAGGGACCGAGATAAAAAAATATTGATAGTATAATTGCTAATAAATTTTGTTTTTGTTTGTCATCTCTCGTTTACAAACCTCTACAGCATCATTTAGTTTCACTGGGTCCTAATATACCGGGAATACAATTTATATTGATATTTATAGTCAAAGAATTAAAGTTGAATTTGAGTTGGAAAAAGAAATTTTAAAGATTATCATTGAATTATCTTTACTAAAAAAGAGTAGAATGTCAGAAGCCAATATAGTCAAAGGGAGGAGCGTGGAAAGAGAGAAGGAAGCCAATTGCTTGTCATTAATCCCAATGAATTGTAATCAGGCGAAGCGAGAGGTTACAAGAACCGGACTCCGGCCTGGAGTGATCTGCGACTTCTCCAGCTCTCAGGACTACAACTCCTCCAGCTCCAGCTACACCTTACAGGTCCTTTTATATTTCCTCCTCTTTATGATATCTTAATACTGGGGATAAGCTATGCGACTGTAGCGCGCTCAGTTCCCATTTACATAGCCTCATCATTAACAGTATTACCCCCAAGGTCCTACTCAAATGCTATATGTGTTTATTTACAGGAATATGCATACCGAGATATTTCTAAATGTTATAATATCCCTGGGTAGATACCGTTGGTAGCGTATCAGATCCAGGTACCATGGAGCAGACTTTATAGAGCTGTCTAGGTGACCATTAGCGACAGTGTCCTCTTCCCTGTATCTCCGTAATCAATGTCCCAAATATATATTACTCCTGGTTCTACTCATATTAAGATTTCCACATCGTCATTACGGAATGCGGATGGTTCTCGATACAACCTATCTAAGGTTAGTTAAATATAACATAGTTACAATCACTTTTTATTGAGAATACTAACTTATGATTTATACAAAGTATCATTTATTATACTTGTTCGCTATTCTGCATAACCTGTATTATTGGTTAAAAGTTTAACCAAGAACCCGTCAATTAAATCAAAATTAAAATAATCCGTCATAATTTTAAACCATTCATTGGGATCACCTGAGCAGATTGGCTTGCATAACAGCATTCTATGCCTATTGTCCTAGAATTTTTTAATAATAATAATAATTGGCTTACCGAACTTGAAGGTTCGATGCCGATACCACCAAACTTCGCCTGCGCAGACTCGTCCAATGTTCACCGGTCAAGCCCAAGCCCCCGAGATCACCCTTAATGCAATCCTCCCATCGACGCTTCGGCCTACCTTTCGGACGCCTACCAGTCGGTTCAGCGAATACCAACTTTCTCGGAATCCGTTCCTCACTAAGCCCAACAACTTTACGCGCCCATTTGAGTCTCCGCGATGCTATCAACTCAATTATATTCACAGGGTACAAACTCCGCAATTCCGCGTTGTGCAACCTTCTAAACTCCCCAGTGGCCTCATCCCTCTTCGGACCAAATATTTTATGCAGTAACTTATTCTCGAAAACCTTAAGCCGTTGTTCATCCTTCAAAGTAATAGAATTTTTTAATGGGAGTAAAAACTCCATAGTCATGCTTTCCTTCGGAGGGGACGTTAAAAGGTGGTCACGAGCCTGTTGCGTTGTAAGGTATTCTTTAAAGATCCCTATTCTAATTAAATCTGGATAGGCAAAATTTAGGACTCCCACAGTAACATCGTCCGATTAGCCGCAGTAGAATAAAGTGACATTAAATAAACAAACAAACAAAACCATTCACTACTGTACTCGAACTTTCATTTAGTCCTCAATTATTGGGAAATTGCAGTTGGATTCCTTTTAAAAGCATTTGAAAACCAAAAGCATGCGATTGGTTAGGAATAGATTTAACACTTGAGAGTTTCGTTATGCAATATTTGAGTGTAATGATCGGGAATAAAATTAAAGTATGTATTAAGATGATAGAAATAGGACCAGCTCATTTGAGTTAATTTAAAAATCTGGTGCGGACAAAACACGACATTTATTTACCTTGGTTTTTAAAATTAATGTAAAAACGATTAAATAAAGTTAATTTGAAAAAGTTTATAGTCAGTTTCGTTCGAAAGATATTTTAAAATAAATAATTTAACAATATGAAATTGTTATGTTCAATGTTACTTACGTTTAAGCCGTATTCGTCGAATCTTTAGCTTTTCAGCAGTATATTAAAATCTGGATTTCTATTTTTGTATTCAGAAAAAAATATTTACATTAGAAAACATTTTCGCTCAGTTCTTCTCTAGTTAAGTTCGTTTAAATTATATACTTCGCTGTTTTTTATCAATACTAACTTGATGATATGGCTATTTTTTCGAATTTACAAAACTAAAGATACTTCAGAGAAAGAAAATTAAATTACGAGAATATCAGCAGTTAAGCCCTGTCAGTCTACTCATGAAAAAATAATATTAAATTTTATATCAGTATAGCGACTTAAATTAAAATCGCTTGAGCTATTTTTCAGAAAATTCTGAAAATGTGCCAAATTTGAGCAACATGGTATAAAGTGTCTATTCAGGTTCACCAATGTTTTTGAAAAAGTAGCTGTAACATCTCAGGCACACATGCTTCTCAAATATGAAATTTCAGTTTTATAAAATTTATCGTGTTCAAGCCAGACTTCGATAAGTTTTTCCGAAAAATATTTTTAAAGATATATTTCACACGTAGGTAAGTGAAAGTAAATGAGGTGATTTATAACTCGTTAATCGTTTGTTTTTGTGCGTTTATATACATGTATATATATATATATATATATATATATATATATATATATATATATATATATATATATATATTCACGTTTCTGAACCTGCTGCTTTTTATCTCAGTGAATGAAACCATTGTAGTTCATTCCTGCTGAAGGAGATCCGAGGTGACATCGAACAGCCAGGATTCTAACCGTCGACAGAGGGCCACCCCCGAAAACTAATGCGACACCATTTGTCTGCGAAAGTACAGACGGGCAGTGAGACGTGTTAATCTGTAATCCGGGGACACGGCAGAGCCGACGATTTGTTCACGGATACCCTAGCCCATCTGTCTTCCTCGATAATGTATTCCGTCTTCCCTAACCAAGCGAGGGATTGTCATAATGTTTGATTTCGGTTGGTCTGACCTATTTCTTTAAACTGGTGCTCCGAAACCATCATTCATAATAGCTCTTCTAGCGTGAGAATAATTTTGGGCTTATGTAATTTGCTTTAATAAAAAGTTATATTTTTTATTCTATTTTATTTTGTAAAGGGAGCGGCGTTTTCGAGTGGATAGTGCACACTAGTCTACTGTCCTCTGGCCCCTGGGTTCGAATCCCCGCAATGACGGAATATTATTTATTCTATAAGTTCAGTCGGATGCCTCCCTAGGGTATGGAGACCATTCTGGGGCAGAACCGACTTTTTTAAAGTAGGTACCCGAATTGGGGAAAAACCTGGCGACTGAGCGTGATGAAGGCCTAATCACCTCATTGCACTTCCGTTGACCAAAGAATACGAATTTTTATATGTACTAAGGTTGAATGCTATGAAAATTCAAGCCATTGTTATAGGTTCCAGTTCCCTCCTTAGATCCAACAATAAATTTCCGAAACTAACCCTAAATCATTATCCAATCACCTACAGCTCCTCAATCAAAAACCTGGGTATTACCATTGACCAAACCCTTTCATGGAAACCCCATATTGCCCAAATTTCACGCAGAACAATAAGTACCCTCAAATACTTTCATCGTTCCCGTCATCTTCTTCCACTATCCATCCGTAACCTCCTTATTTCCTCACTTGTTTTCCCCCACTTTGACTATTGCTGTTTAGTATATGGTGGCCTCCCGAAAGTGCTTGAGGACAGGCTAAAACGAATTATGAACATATTTTTAAGATTTGTCCTCAACACTCCGAAGCGGTCTCATGTAACCCATTTATACAGCGAGTTAAAGTGGCTCCTCCCTCCAATTCGTAGACAATATTTCCTAGGATCATTCCTTTACCAAACCATTAACACCAAGCTCCCTCCTTATATCCACAGTCTTCTACAATTTAAATCGTCAATCCACTCCCTCGAAACAAGGTCCCGCCATTCTGACCTTTACATTCCTACCCATAGAACAACAACTTTTGATCATTCCTTTCTTGTCCGCTCTGCAAATCTCTGGAATTCCCTACCTACTCATATCCGCCATGCTTCATCTCTATCATCATTCAAGTCCCAACTGTTCCAATACCTCCTGTATTCCCAAACAGACGCTCAACAGTAATGAGGTTTTATATCAAAAATCAGATTTTGAATGTAAAAAGGAAATATTATTTATTGATCATACCTTATTTAATTTATTAATCTTTTTAAATTTAGTTTGTTCAGCAAAAGTATGCATCTGAAGAAGTTTATTTATTTTACTCTTTTGTTTTATTGTATAGATATATTCCTTTTTTTTTTCTTTTTTTTTTTTTTTTTTTTATTTTATTACTTCTTAGACCATTGTAAATAAGAATTAATCATGATCATTTGGTCTTTTGGCCAGACGTACTGTATACTTTAATTGTACATATTTGTTGTTCTTAAGGGACTATGTCCCAGAATAAAGATTATTTTTTATTTCTACTAAGCTCAAGACCCTTCATGGGTTGTAGAGATACAGTTTTTTTTTTTTTTTTTTTTTAATTTATTATTTTGATAAGTATAATACAAGTTAGATGAAAGTTCTTCAAACCCGATTAACGAGCTATGGAATAATATTTAAAAATTCTTTTTTTGCACAGAATATCCCAATTTGCTCTTTTGGACCTATTATGCATGATGTGAATTTTTATGGCATTTAATTGCTTATTTAATCCTTTTTTTGCATTATATTTTATGTATTAGTATACCTAAAACATAAAATTCAACGTTAGATTTTCAAATATTAAATCTATTACTAGCTCATTATAGAAAAGTGTAATGAATATGATAAAATTCTTAAAAGTATTCGAGTAGATAACATGACTATAATTGCTTGAAAAGTAAGAGTAAATAAATGTTGACAAAGAAAATATAAAAAATGAAAAAAAAAAATCTTACACAACAAAACTTAACTCATAACAATAAAAAAAAAAACTTTTATCTCAGGAAATAGCATGCTTTTACTTCAAAATGGTTACTGTAGCTAATTAAATAAATTACAGTTATAATTTGTATTATACTAGATCAGCATCAATTAATATTCGATAAAAATTATAAATTAAGACTGTTGGGTAAATCTTTCAACGATTGCAGTTTATATATATATATATATATATATATATATATATATATATATATATATATATATATATATATATATATATATATATATATATAATTATCTAAATATTTTTTTATTCCATTTGCTGGTTGTCACAATAATGCTGACAGTTACGAATTAATAAATGAAGTCAGTTATTAATATAGTAAAAAAACAATTCTAGTTTTTAATTCGAAAAGAATTAAATTAGCTAGTTTAATAAAATAGTAATAAGAGATGTTCGAACTTCCTCTAAAATATCCTAGAATGTATATAGTTCCTAATGGAAATCAACGTTTCAATTGTCTGTTTCAGGCTGTATCCATCATTTTGATCGTTTTCGGTTTTACAGATCTTCCCTAAAATTCATCTTTTCCCTTTTCCCATAGGATGTAGTAAGAAGAACCTGATGAGAAGATATAGGATAACATATTTAATAATTTTTATTTAAAATGTAAAAACATATGTTGATATCATGGCTCTGTATGGGACATAGTGTTGATATGAATCGCATTATTACTGACATGAAAGCCTATGAATCCTTAATATGCTTAATTCATTAAATTTCCATCTAATTTTTCACTGGCTCATTTACATCGCCGAACAAGTAAATATGCTAATGGGTAAGAGAATACGAATTCTCAAATCCACATCAGGGGAGCCCTATCATTCCAAAATGGAATCCTAACAAACCTTCGCCAGGTGTTAATTTTAATTCATAAAAATTTCGCGGACAAGCTCTAGCGCTATCGGGCGTGACTAATACACGCCATTTGTATCCTCTTATGTTGAAATAAAGAGGGTCTCGTAAAAAAACTCGACATAAGCTGCGCAAGGGGGAAGATATACAGAACTCATCTCGAAAACAAACTGCCAAGTGATGCGACTCTTTACCAGGGCGAACAGGTACAATATATAATGTAGCCGTGTAGCCGTCCCACCTGTGGGGTCCCCATCCTCTGATCTATGGGTGCGGATACTGAGGTGGGTGTCCCGTCTATCTGGAGGATATATATCACTACTCGATCCCCTCGTCTCAGGATTCCTCCACGTTATTCTCATTTACTCGCAAGAAGCAATAATTAATAGCTATTAAACGGATGTTACCAGGAGATAGATAGGTAGGCCCAGAGACATGTACTTTAGCGAAAGAATCCTGGATTTTCTAGGAAGTGAGATGGTAGAAGGATAAAAGATTTAACTTTCATAAATGAGAAAACAACACAGTTTTCTGTGTGCGTGTGTATGGTTAAGTCAAAAAAGCATAAAAAAACAGGTCATTTTAAATGAAAGGATATAGCAGGGTTAGGATGGTAACCCGAGTCTTTTTTGACTCAAACTTGAGGGATCAATTTGGCGCAATAAAAATAATTCACCTAAATTTTTAGCTTTTTAATTCAAACTGTTTTCGAGATTTTTTTAAAACCTCTTTTTTAGATGTTATTTATTTTTTAATAGTAAAATTTTAAATTAATTAATGATGATTTTTTCTCCAATTCTTAGGAGTCAACGACATACAAAATTATATGATCAAACAAAAATATGTATTTCTTAAACCTTTTTGAAAGGTGTCTATCAACGATTTTTTTAAGAAAATCTTTTATACGCCTCTATAAACAGGAATTTTTGTGAGTTTTTCAAGTGGTGAAACAATATGAAAAAAATAAAACCCTTATTTTTGTCTGAAGTCTCGCATTTTACAAATATTTCTTATTATTATAGAAAAATGTGTAAACAATTATTTCCCACTAAAAGTTCCTAATTACATTACTTGTAAAACATTTTCAATCAATTTTCTTTAAAAAATACGCTCTGTAACATCTCATAATCATAATAATCTGTAACATGAGGTCTCGCGTCTTCATGTATTCTTTACGAATTCCTTGAAGTGACACCTTTCAAATAGGTTTAAAAATATATATATTTTGAATTTCATTCATTTAATCATCATTAATCATATCATTTTTTTAAGTCGTCGACTCCTAAAAAATGATTATTTAGCTCTTCATCTATGTAGAGTTAAAAAAAAAAGACCGTTTTTAAAATATCAAAAAGACATTTTCTGAAAAAATTCAGTGAGTGACACCTTTCAAAAAAGCATTATAACTAATTTCGAAATACGACAACAAAAAACAGTCTATTATGCTCCTCTGTACTGTAGAATTATTTCGAATTTTTCGAAGAAGTGGAACAATATAAAAAAAAAAAAGTTTTTTTCCCTCCAAAATCTTGCGTTTTACGAAATTTATAGATTTTAGATTATCAAAAAATGTGTAGACAGTAATTTTATTAACCGATAATACATCATTCGTGGAGAAATCTATAGAGAATAATTAAAGAAGGGAGGCCTTATAAGAAATGATTGATAGTGGCTAAATAGACGAAGTTAAAGAGCGCTAGCTTGGCGTGCGTTTTGAAAAACATAGCTTTAATTCAATCATTTTATAGAAAAATGATTGAAAATGTTTTATAAGTAATGTAATAATGAATGTTTGGTGAGAAATAATTGTTTACAGATTTTTCAATGATAATAAGAAATATAAGTTACATGTGAGATTTCAGAAAAAATAAAGTTTTTATTTATTTATTTTTTCATATTGTTCCAACACTTAAAAAAACTCGTTTAAGAATCATGATCATGTAATTTTTTCATGCCTTTGACTCCTAAGAATCAGGGAAAAATCATCATTAATTAATTTCTAATTTTACTATTACAAAATAAATAAAATCGAAAAAAGAGGTTTTAAAAAAAATCTCAAAACGATTTGAATTAAAAACCTAAAAATTTAGGTGTATTACTTTTTATTCCACACCAAATTGATCCCTCAAGTTTGAGTAAAAAAAGCCTCGGGCCAGATTTACCATCCTAACCCGGCTATAATCTTTCTTATTTAGGAGATAAATACATCTAAGAAGTTACAGCAAATTTTTCATTCAAATCGGCTTACCGAAAGTGCTACTTTACACCATGCATTATACACCATTTTCTGAAATTCTCAAAAACGAATAAAACTATTTTGATAAAACTCCCTATATAGATGTAATCTTTAATAGGTTTTAATATGATTCTAATTGCAATTGTCTGACAAGGCTTAAATACTGATATTTTAAATTTACTTCCTCTAATATTCTCACTTTCATTTTTACTGATTCAGAAAAATGTGCCCTTACAAGTTGTTAGCATTGATAACAACAGGTAAATATACGATGTAAAAGCATTTCAAAATAAATTGATTGGGAAAACTGTAGATTTGTTTTTTTGTTTTTTTTTAACGTAAGAATAGTAATAAAAATTAGTTTTATTGTTTTCTTGACCAGACATAAATATTAATGTCTACTATTTATTTTTTTTTAATCTTAAGGGACATAGTCCCAGAATAAAGATTTTTAAGTTATTATTATTATTAATATAGTAGATAATAAATCGTTGGAACTTATTGGATTTGAGAAAAAATGTTATATTTTATCCAAAATTGTATAAGTCAATGGAGAGTGATGAAAAGCTAAGTAACTGTTGAATATTATAATTTATTTTTAGACTAATTATTCTAAAACATATGTTTCCATGGATACTCAATGTTCGTGTTATTTAACTTTTCCAACTCTTAACTTAATTTAATAATTCTTAAATTGATTTTAACAACGGAGGTAACTGAAAGTTTTTTGTTGCGTGCACCAGATTTTTAAAATACGAATAACTGTTAAATTATTTGGACTTTATAAAAAAAAAAAAAATATATATATGAGAATTAAATTAGAATATGCGAGGATGAGAGAAAGAGGATGAAAATTTGGGGATATAGGAATTTTCTGATGTAAAATAAAAAAAAAAAATTTCTGTTTCTTGAAAATTCGGTGTAAAGACGCACAAATCACCTACTGTTATGTAATATACTTCACCTATTAACATACCTATAAAATATGCCTAAAAAGTTTCATAAAAATCGGTCGATCCGTTTCAGAGGAGTGTGAAAACAAAATCCGTGAAACTAGAACATTTAAATTGGGATAAATCCAAGTTTACCTAAACAGAAGTAATGAGATAAGTCATTCTATAGCAAGCAAATTGATATCCCATAAACCAAATAAATCGTCTAAAAAATTGTAAAATTATCAATTAGCTTGCTATAGAATGACTTATCTATATATATATATATATATATATATATATATATATATATATATATATATATATATATATATATATATATATATATATATTTCGTATTTTATTTGATTACTGTTATCTGTCAGCCGGCTTATCGTTTTAAAGATACTTTGGTACACTTCTTGGCTGATTATTGGAAAACAAAAATTCTCTGTCAATAATACAGAAAAAAAAAAAAAATATTTTTAACTGTCGAACATCTGTGTTACTCGTACCAAGTTCAGGAACAATGGGTTAAAAAAGTCGAAGAAGTTGATTATGCTAGCTAACATGAAGAGGCAGACACGAGAATTTTTTTTCACGCTCATAAAGTAACACGAGGCTCCAGAATTCTACCGCTTATGCTTTTGATACCGACGTTCTTGTAATTTTACATTGAAATATGCACCAACTGTTAGAATCTATATTGACAGTAAATTTTTGTTTTTCCAATAATCAGCCAAGAAACGATAATTTTTATATGGAACATTCAACAAAGCACCCACTATCTTCCATTCATCATCCAGTTACTTTATTTCCTAAGTCTTTTAACACCTTTTTTTTATTCCATCTTAGTCGACGTTTCGGGGTTGTTTCCCCATTTTCAAGACTGAAACTGTTTTTTATACTTACATTATTGAATAAAATTACATTGTTTAAATATTTTTCTTTGAAAAATGAAGCTTAGCAATTTGTCAAAAATACTTTAAACTAACTAATTTTAATTACCTTAATCCTTGCTACAACATTTTTCTTTATTCATTACATCTTATAGCACACTGCTACTTGTCTATTGGCTCACTGTTTCCATTATATTTCTATTTTAAACCTTTGTACCTTTTCAGTATTCCGGTGTAATCCTTATTACTTTTTATTTATTTTTATTTTTACCTCTATTAATTATTTGTCCTAATTATGGTTCTTGGGCTATTGTTTTATTTATTTTTAAAATTGTATCTTATTTATGATATCTGTATAATGAGTTCCTAAGTTTTTTGTATCTGTTTTATAATTTATTGTCCTGCTATCATTTTTGGTTATATGGATTGCTTCTAGTAGTTTTCTATTTCTATTATTTTGAGATGTATCTAAAATTACTGTGTTTTCGAAGTTAAATTTGTGTTGTTTTATTAAACTATGGGATGATAATGCTGTTGCGTTTGTGTTTTTTATATTTTTACAGTTGGATATATGTTGGTTTATTCTTGTTTTTAATTTTTTAGAAGTTTCACCTATATATATGCTTTCACAATCTTTGCAGTCTATTTTGTATATTACATTTTGCTTGTCCATTTTTTCTATTTTGTCTTTCATTTTGCTTAAATATTTTTCTAATTTGTTATTATTGTATAGGCCAAATGATATGTTTGGGTGATCATATTTTTAAAAAATACTTTTTATGGATTCTGTCAATTTTGGGATATATGTTAGTTTGTGGTATTTCTTGCAATTACTGTTGATATGCTGTTTATCGGTTTTTACTTCTGACCTACCTATCATCTTATCATCTTTGAAAAATTGAGTTATAAATTTTTGTTTTGGTTTTTTTATTTTATTGTTTAGATCTGTTTCTATGTTTTTACAATTTTCCTTTTGATTAATAATTTTGTTATTTTTTTTTGTTGTTGTTACTTCTTTTTTATAATTGTACCATAATTTATTAATAAGTATTTTTGGATAAAAATTTTCTTTTAATATGTTATAAATTTCCAATTTTACATCTTTCATGAACTTTTCATCTGTAAGTTCTAATGCTCTATGTATATAATTTCTAGCTGTGTTTATTATTTGTGTTTTTGGGTGATTTGAAATATAATTTAATATCCTATTGCTACTTGTCTCTTTTTTAGTCCATTTTGTACTGATTATATTGTTATTTATTTGAATTTTTAAGTCAAGATATTTGATTTTATTGTTTATTGATTTTTCTATTGTAAATTGTATTTTTTTGTTGTAACTATTGAATATTTCTAAAATATCTGTATATTGGTTCTTATCTATTATTATAATGAGGTCATCAATATATTTTTTTATTAATATTGGTTTAATTTTTAACTTTTCTATTTGTGTTGTTAATAGTTTATTTAAATATATCCCGCTAAGATTCACCGATAAAACTCCCCCCATAGGTAATCCATTTAATTGTTTGTAATATTCATTTGTATATTTGAAATAATTATATTTCGTGCATAAATTTATTCCGTCAATGAACATTTTTTTTCTTTTATTGGTGTATGGTTTTTGATGGAATCCCAATTATCTTCTAATATTTTGATACAATCTTCAATGGGAATATTGGTAAAGAGTGAAACTACATCTAAACTTATCACTTCATAGTTTTTACCTTTTAATTCTGTTTTTTTGAGGATTTCTTTTAACTCCATTGCATTTTTTATGTCATAATCATTATTTCTATTCAATTGATTAAGGGAAGGATTTAAAAATTTAGATAAAGCTTCATTTGGTCCGCCTATGTTATTGATTATTGGTCTTAAGTTATTGTTATGTTTATGTAATTTTATAAGTCCATGTATGCGTGGTGTTGTACTGTCTGTAGCCAATAATTTATTTTTTGTAAATTTATCTATATATCCAGATTTATGTATTTTTTGAACAAATGTATTAATTTTTTCGGTTAACTCTGCTATTGGGTTATTTCTGATTTTTCTGTATGTGGTTTTTTCATTTAGTAGGTCTGACATTTTATCTTCGTATTCTTTTTTATATAATATAGCAAGTTTTTTAGTTTTATCGGATTTTATGACTATGATATCTTTGTTTGTATTTAAAAATTGTTTAAATTTTTTCAAATCTTTATTAATTTGCATATTTAATGGTGAATTTGGTTTTTGTTATTAGAGATGTAATTATTAATTATTGTGCATATCTTGTTTCTCGTTGCATTTTTATGATTGTCCGAAGTTTGCATATTGTCATATATGTTTTCCAAGTCTATTATTAGTTTAATTATATCTCTGTCTTTATTTTTAAAGTCAAAACTAAAATTATCTCCTAATGATAAGACGTTAATTATATTATTAGGTATTGTTTTTTCTGTTTTATTCTCTACTCTATTTTTTACCTTATATAAGTTGTTATATTTTTTTAGCATTTCATCTTCATTCCTATTGTATATGTCATTTTTTTTTGATTGGGTATTCATTTAATATGTTGTTGGCATTAAGTGATGTCGTTTTGTTGTTAATGTTATTACTTATTATTTTAGGTATGTCCGGTTTATTTTGGTTGTTTATTGTATATTGGTTTTGGGTTGTTTTATATTCCTAGTGAGTTTTTTATCTAGTTTACCTTTCAATATAGGAAAAATGTTGTCATTGAATTCATTTATGTGCCTAAAAATTATTTTGTTAAGTTCTTCCGGTGTGTGATTATATTCGAATTTTACGGTTTTAATCAATTTATCTATTTTTAATTTGATTTTGTTAATCAACCAGTACGTTTGTTTTAGTTCTAAATTAATAATTTTTATGCTAAGATTTGTGAATGTGTCTGTTAAGTTGTTGTTTACCAAGAATTGGTTGCAAAATAGGTTATCTAGATTTTGTAATTTATAATATATATGTGGTGGTATTTTGTTGTTTTTCAAATTTTGTTTCAAAAAATAAATTTTAGATTTGTATCTTATTAAACAGTGAGCCAATTTACAAATTATCTTACTTACTATAATGTGTTTATCCAAAAGTCCATCTATTTTATTCTTCAAATTGGAGAAATTGTTGCTCATATGGTTGGTGCTAATATCCATATTTAATTTAGTTTCTTTTCTTTTTTAATTTTTGTGGAAGTTTTCTTAATTGGAACATTCAATAAAGCACCCACTATCTTCCATTCATCATCCAGTTACTTTATTTCCTAAGTCTTTTAACACCTTTTTTTTATTCCATCTTAGTCGACGTTTCGGGGTTGTTTCCCCATTTTCAAGACTGAAACTGTTTTTTATACTTACATTATTGAATAAAATTACATTGTTTAAATATTTTTCTTTGAAAATATTTTATCGCTTTGCCCAAAATCTTTGGTTCTGATTTGTTGAGGTCTTGTAATTTTATGTGGGATGTCAAACTTTTTTATATTCAATGTCCGATTACATGCGGGTGCAATGTTGGGTCCTTTACTGTTACACGCTATACTCAACTTGGATCTCTCTATCAACCATTTCCTCTCGCGTAAAAATTCAATCTTTAAAATTCGGCAACCCAGATTAGGACTATGTTTTTTGCAGGTAACGCTATATCAATGTGTTTGCAATAAAACAACGCTTATATTGGTATAATTTTTTTTTCTATTATCAAGCCGGTGCAGATAACTGATATCGACATAACCACTTTTACCTGACAACCGATAGTTTGTCCAAGAAAAGATTAGGCAACCCAACGGCTGCACATTCTATAACTTTGATACTTTAAGTCAGGATAAAAGTATTCTTATTATCATGATGTTGCAAATTTAATTAAAAATATATATATTTTTTTAAATAATTAAAAATAGTCTGTCCAGGATTGTTTTAGGCAACCCATTCTTAAAATATTTCCTAATATACTAAATTTGTCATAAAATATGTTTCATTCTATTATCAGCTCGGTGCAGATCGTTTCAAGTTCGGATCTTAGACTATATAAAGAACACGACTTACGATGCAAGCAAATATAATGTGGTAAGACATTTAAATTCGTTCTCAAGTTATATACTTCCTAACACTAATATTCTAGGTTATTTGCACTGAGAGATTCATATATAAAAAACTGAAAGCCCTCTGGAATCCCCACCTACTCACATTCACTATGTTTCTTCCCTTCTCTCATTCAATTTCTACATTTTCCAACATTTTTTGGCATCATAAATAGATTCAAAGCAAAGTGAATTTGCAAATCAATTGCCTCAATTTCAATGCAATGTATAATCATCTATTTTGCTCAAACTTAGTGGAATAATCGTTTGTTTTTTTTGTTATTTTTTTTTAATATCCTCAACCCTAGTAGCTTCTAGGGGATTTCTTTTCTTTCTTTCCTTTTTTTTGTTTATTATCCATATTTTTCGTACATAAATATATATATTCGGTCTTATTTGTGTTTAATTTGAAATATTGTTATTTTTAAGGGACACAGTCAAAGTATGTTCTATTATTATTATTATAAGTATAATCGAATAACACAGAGCTACATCTAATCAAAAGTTCCGGATAAGCAAATTCATTAAGGAATTTTATAAAATAGATTACCAAAATAAAAAAAATCTGAATTCCTGTGAGTTTGGTTTCCGGTTTGGTTCTTTTTATGACCACATTCCAAAGACTAGCCAGCCGGACAGAGTAGAGTAATGGACCCCCTGGCGAGGATGTAGTACAGAGCGGTGGACAAATGGTACCCACCCGAGGCACTCTGGTACAGGGCTGATAACGCCGCAATGACCGCCCGGGGATGTAATGCGACTGGAGAAGTTGATGACCCTACCATTAGGGCAGATGAAGACATTACAGGGGTTCTCTTATTAAATGGTGCTTAGCACTAGCTCTCCAGCCCTTTTTATATCCATAACAAAATGATCTTCTTCTGCCACTCTCTTCATCCCATCAGCGGCCCCGATGGCCGACACTGGAAAATCGCGCCGCGCTTTTTCTTCCTGTGGGAGTTTTCTCTCATCAGCGCCTTTCTCCAGAGCATTCATCCCCCTCTCGGGTCGAGGTTGATTGATCATCTTTTGAATAGTTCTCAGAACAGTGGAAAGTTCTGCGCTGGAGCTCGGTTAATGCTATCACATAACCAGAGTTGGCATTACCACAGTTTTCTTTTTCATAAGTGATAGAGTAATAATAATTTATCTTTGGCGGAAAATATTCTTCAATTTAAGCCATTGCAAGGTATTTACAGTGCTAATGGTCAAGGCCGATCCGCAGTTCGAGAGTAGGGGAAAGTCAAATATGAAAATGTGTGAAGGCTTAATATGATGGCGGTGACAGTAAATTATTACACAGTCTCACACACTTCCAAATTATTATATATAATAAATATATAAATACCATATATTCTATCACACTGTATCAAACCAGTTTAATTTCTTAAAATGGAGTTTCTATATTAAAAATATAAGTTTTTATAACGTGTATATTATAATTGTTTGTTTTGATACAACATTATAATTAAGTTTTGTTATTTTTATAACTAATATTTAACATTATCATAGGTTTTTTTTAAAGAAAGTAACATTTGATGTTATTATCCAAATGTATTAAAAAAGGTTATGCCTTCTTCCTCTCCCTCTACAGTCCTGCTTCTTCTCTCGCGCGGCCTTTACTCCAAATGATGAACTATGTTGTATAAAAATTATTTAAAATACATTCCAAATATTTTTTAATTATTTACAAGTTCATGCAAGTTGGCAGTACAGATCAGCTATCCTATATTTACACCTCAATCACTATTGTAAATAAGTAACAACGTATGAAGGGTCTTGGCCTCAGTAAATATAGACATTCGTATTGTTTCTTGGCCAACGGCCCTGCAATGAGGTGATTAGGACTTGATAACGCTCAGCCTCCAGATTTTTCCCCAAATTTGGATAAAAGGCTAGGTCTGCCCCAGGAGGTTCTCTATACCCTAGGGTCGCGCCCCGGCCAAATTAACAGAATAAATAATATTCTGCTACAGCTGGGACTCGAACCCAGGACCCGGAGAACAGTAGACTAGTGCTCTATCCATCCACCAGACCACGCCGCTTCCCTAACTGAATAAAACATAATAATTTATGCAATTTAAATAAATATTATCGATTATTAAATTTGAAAGAGAGTGAGAAGTATGTTATTTTTGAAGATAGAGAAAAAAGGAAAACATTTTCGAAATCAAGACACCGCGATGAGCAAAGAACAAGAACTAAAATTAATCTTAAATGAACAAGTCACAACTTATAAGAGATGTTATTCCCCTATAACTCATTTAAATAAAAATAATTAGAAAAGAAAAATAAATAGTTAAAATATCAATCATAAATACTGTTGGTTTATTTTTTTCAATAATGAGCCTTTGTAATCGACCAAATTTTGAGGTCTAAGAGACGTAAAACCCGAATTACAAATATATATAAATAAATCACTTAGTCCACCGTACGAATTTATCAATACAAAAAATCAATTTGTTGTTTTTCAGATTAATTCAATGCCAGTAAAGAGCTTAATAAACTGTTAAACCCTAATATAATTATTAGAATAAAATAATCCATTGTATAATAATTTGCAGTTGTTTTTTTTTATTATTAAGCTATAATTGGCTAAGGGGAGCGGCGTGGTCTAGTGGATAGAGCACTAGTCTGCTGTGCTCCGGGTCCTGGGTTAGAATCCCGGCTGTGGCAGAAATATTATTTATTCTGTTAATTCAGTCGGGGGGCGACCCTAGGGTATGGAGACCCTCCTGGGGCAGACCCAGCCTCTATAAAGTGGGTACCCAAATTAATTGGGGAAAAACCTGGCGAATGAGCGTGATTATGGCCTAATCACCTCATTGCACTGCCATTGGCCTAGAAACAGGAATCTCTATATGTACTGAGACCAAAACCCTTCATGGGTCAGGTGGTACAGTTTTTTTTTTTTTTTTTTTTTTTTTATAATTGGCTAAGGATTCGTTTTATACAAGTGTAATTTTAATAGCTACACTCTTATTATATAATTCAAGAGTTGTTACATAGCAACATAATCTTATAAAAGATTGATTTTTAATAAATACGTGTCTAGGTTTCATATCAATTTGAACACATGATAATATTCTCTTTTTTTATTTTATTAAATCAGAAACATTAAGTTCTAAACTTGAAGAAGGAATATTCCTGAGAAGCAATATTTTTTGGGCGTAATATGATTCGATTAACAGCCCTTAGTGTGAAATAGACTGCAATGACCTGGCGGCTACCTGGAGAGAAAATGAGAAGTTACCGAGTCAGCAAAAAGTAAAAAGTCAAAACCTTCCAGACACCTTTGGTCTACTGATTGAGTTGTGATTATAGGCTTCATGGCAATAGTGATCAAAACCTAAGTGGATATTATAAACTTCAGCTTCCTTTTAATGACCCTTACATTTATCGTCTATTTTTTTATAGATCAATTTATGTTGGTTGTCTCATATGACTAAATGTTGCGTCGGAAAGTTTAAGACGGGTATAAGTTAGTATGAAAAGCTTTTTACTTTCACTTACTGTATATAGTAAGAGAAAGTATTGCGATCGTGAAAATTTTCGAATTCCAGTTTTCAACGGAAATACACGTTTTAGGGTCTCCTAAGTCCAAATGACCAAATCCCGCAAAAAGGTCTGTGTGTGTGTGTTTGGTAACTCCCGGGCGGAAACGAAAAGCCCTATGAAACTGAAATTTTATAATTAAGACAACTATACGCCTGAGACGTTAAAAAAATCGTTTTCATCAATATCAGCTTACCAGAAGAGCCACTTTAAATTATGCATTTTGCATCTTTTTACGATTTTCTCGAAAACGGTTCCGACGATTTTGTTTAAACTCGCTATATCGATGTAAAATTCAAAAGGCTATAATATCATGTAGGTTTCATTCTGATTAAAATAGTCTGACAGGGCTTAAATGCCGATATTTTAAATTTTCTTCCTCTCAAGTATCTTTAATTTTGTATATTCTATAAAAATAACCATATAATCTTGTTAGTATTGATAAATAAGAGCTAAATATACATGTTGAGCGAAATTGAAAAACAACTAAAGGAGTATATATAACAACTGAAAAAATATATTTTTAATGCAATTTTTTTGTTTTTGAACATAAGAACAGTAATATACATGTATGATATACCGTTTGAAAGCTAATGATTTTAGAAAAAATATTATCTCATACACAAGCTTTTAAAAGTTGAATGAGAGTCATGAAAAGCCAATAAAACTAACTGATTATTTTAGATAATAATATAATAGATTTTTAATAAAACACATGTTTCTACAGAAATTCCATTTAATTAATTCTTTAATGGTTTCACTATTTTTTATCTATAACTGTATTTGAAAATTCTTTAATTGATTCTAAAAACGGTGGTAAGTGAAAGTCGTGGTTTGACCGCACCATATTCTTTTTAACACCTTCTACATATTTCAATAGCTGGGTGGCTAGCGTAACAGTTTCCCATGCTAAAGGTCACGGGTTCAAACCCGCAGGTGGTCCTAGGATTTTTTAATGGGAGTAAAAAATCATTAGTTACGCCGTCCTTCGGAGGGGACGTTAAAAGGTGGTCGCGAGCCTGTGCGATGTCAGGTACTCGTTAAAGATCCCTATCCTAATAAAACATGGATAGGTAAAATTTAGGACTCCCACTGTAGCATCGTCCGATTAGCCATAGTAGCATAAAGTGACGTTAAATAAATAAACAACATATTTCAAAAAATTTACTTTCATGTAATTACAAATGTAGATATATAACTTTTATTTTTATAAGTTTCTATTTTTAATAAAACACATTTTCTGATTGCCAGACAGCTTAATTTTACCAGACAGATTGAATTTTACAACCTAATAGATATATTAAAATATTTTTATTAAATAATGATGACATTTTTTAACTTTTTCATATAATTTAAAGAGTTTAATTTTTTTTAAATAATCATAGAGACTATAATAATAAAAGTATAACATTTCTACGCCATGCATTATCACCAAGGCTACACTAAAATACACAACTCTGAAAGCATTAGGTACACACATTTTTAACATATTTGGCTAATTTTTTTCTTCCAGTTACGTGACAGGTCATGTAGTCCCTTGGCCACGTGGTGTAATATTTTAGGAGAATATACAAGCGTTACTCGATAAAATCATTTGATCAATAATTATTTTAAATTAATTAATAGTCAAATTTATTTATTAAAATCCTGAAGTTTATTAAAATCCTGAACTGAAAAAAACTCTGGTGCGGGCAACACACGACTTTCACTTACCATGACGGTTAAAATTAATTAAAAACTATTAACTATACTTAAATTTAAAAAATATTTTAAACTGATTTTAATAAAATGTGATTTCATTTTTGTTGGAAACATATAATTTAGATTAAATAATGTAACTATGTTAAATTGCTAATCAGTAATAAGTTTATTCCCTATTCGTCACTTTATATTACATTTTACAACTTTTTGTATCAGATAAGATTTATCTCTATAATCTTTCGCTTTCTAACGGTATATTATACGTCTATATCACTGTTCTTATTATCAAGTAACCAAAAATTACATTGAAAATAGTTTTACTCTTTATCCTTATATTTAGCCGTCCTTCATCAATTTCATTAAGATAATATGGTTAATCTTTTGGAATGTACAAAATTAAAGGTAGTTTAGAGGAAGAGCATTTAAAATATCGGCATTTAATCTCTGTCAGACTATTTCAATCAGAATGAAACCTACATCATATTAAAGTCCATTACATTTTACATCATATGGCGAGTTCAATCAAATCGTTAGAGCCGTTTTTCAGAAAATCGTAAAAAGGTGCTAAATGCATATAAAGTGGCACTTCTGCTTAGCCGATTTTGATGAAAAAGTTGCTGTAACATCTCGGGCTTTTTCGTTTTCGTGCTAGTCTTACCACAAACACACGGACACATGCCTTTTTGCGGGACTTGGTTATTTGTATTCAGAGGATCCTACTAAAACGTGTATTTCCGTTGAAAACTGAAAATAGAAAATTTTCACGATCGCAATACTTTCCCTTACTATAAATTTTCTTTATAGGTAAGTGAAAGTAAAAAATAAATAACACGTAAAGGAAATAAAGATATATAAGTATATTACAACTATAAATATAAGTTATATTTTCGGCATTTAGAGTTGGATAAATAATGAGTACATAATACAGGATTAATTAATCGTCATTTGAAATTCAGTAACTTTATTTTATTGAAATGTGGTTTATTACAAAAATGCCGATATTTCCTCTGATTCAAGCTTTTTTAATATGTGATATCATTTGCTGCATATTATTTGTAAGCCATAATATGTTAATAAACATTCTTCGGATCTATCTCATTTTCATCTCAAATGATCTGTAAAATATACCTCGGAAGATTTTCAAAGACTTCACGTAGCCAAGAAAGCTTTGAAATAATGTGACGTGAAATAAATTGTTTGCCGTTTTCATTACCTAGCAAGCTGCCAGTTGCCAAGAACAAAATTATAGTAATGGAATACCTTCATAAAAATTATTCTGCTCAAATTTATTCTACTTAAAAATATATTTATAGTTTTCCTAATCGAATTCCATTTATTATTGACTCCCTACTTTGCGCATTGTGTATGGACTTCATTGCAACGACATGATCCTAACGAGGAGTAACTATAGTTCCAGAACCATGCTGTCATCGTAAAACCGACTCATACCCGTCGAAGGAATAAATACCTGACGTTATTCACTATTCTGTTGGTGAATTCATTATTAGTCGTGATAATCCGTTCTGACAGGAGTGACATCATGGTGGATCAGGTCCTGGTAATGATTGATTAAGGAACTTTACAAGTGGAGTTATAATCAATAAGTAATATTATTAATATCATACATATAATTATAAAATTGGAATTTTCGATAACTTATGGTAAGTTCTAAGAACCGAGGATTGAACACATAACTTCCATAACTAATGTTGAATCTGAAAGTTAAGAGTGACATATGATGATAGTGTTTTATACAATTTTATCGATAATCTTTTAACTTTTATGTTAACCTTGTTGTTTTTTCGTATTCAAAAGGCATATTTTAAAGATGTTTGTACAAATCAGACTTAAAGATATTATATAAGTGTTCATTATTTGACAAAATTAAAAAAAAAAAGTATTTATTTTGTTTAAGAAATTTTTAATTGTATTAAATCAATACAACAAGTAAATACGATTGATATATGATTAAAAAAACATGATATTCCTGTGAAGAAGCTATCCGTTGGTAGCACTGTAATTTATGGTAGGAAGTATCTTGGCCATCTTCTTTTAAGGCGCCTCGGTGGATTGTCGGGACTAGATATGGAGGAGAGGCCATGGATAAGCAGGCTATAAGCCATGAAAAGAGGTATATCTATATCAGGCCAACAAATGGGATATTTAGGTCTTTGTGGACGATTTTATTGGTAACAATTTGGGACGGGGTAGCTGAGTAGGTTAGCGCGCGTTGCTTTCAACACGCGTTACCTAGCAACAGAGAACCAAAAAACTTGGAACAAATTAATCACAAGTTCGAGTCTCGGACTGTGGGAAGCTTTTATCCCCCGCCCTCACCCCCGGGCCCGAGAAAGGATTTTGGATTGCAAGGTTTAAAAATTTAAATTAATTTTATATAGAAATATTAAATTAAATAATGGATTATTATTTACTTTGTTATACTATTATGATTATATAATTATCAACAATCACTAAAGTATATGCATTTATTGTCACCTTAAATTATAACATCTACGACTTCGTATGTAATTTCCAATGCTTTATATACAATACTTAAATCAATAATCTGTAGTAGCAGTATTCTTTATAAAACTTTGTTCTAAACTGCAAAGATAATTTAAGGTGGTATTTTTTTCTACAGAAAATACGTTGTTTTTATTATTATCTTTTTTCCCATGTATTATTCAAAAAACGTCTCTGAGGCTGCTAATCTATATAAATATATATTGTTTCTAATGAACATAGTATTGATTAATTTTGAAATATTTTTTCAAATCATTAAATCATTTTTTAAGAACATTCAAGTAATAGTTTAAAAAAAAACTAATATGACGACTTTTCTGTCCAGCGTTTATATATCAGTAAGAAGACTAATCTGATATTATATTTAACAGTGCAATACTAAAAATTGTGGAATAGAAATCATTAGTATACAACAAAACAATTTAAAATCAGTTAACTAAATGTTGTAACTTCCCAGTTATTTAAATAACAAATATACTGATTTTGTTTTTGAAATCACAATAGTTCACCTATCTCCTGGTATGAACTATTTTAGAAATTTAAATTAGTATTTGAGTTGGACACTAGTAATTCAAATATGCTTAAGCCTCTATTTAAAAAAAAATTAATTAAATAAATGATAAAAGTAAACAGATTTTCTACAATTAGGTAGGATTTTGAATGATTTAAAACAATTGAGAATGAGCAGATTGAATTACCGTGACTTTCACTTTATACGTAGATAAAAATATACGTAAAGCAAAATTGTTAAAAAATAAAAGCATCCTAAATTCAGAAATAGGCATGTATTCTATAAATTTCCACTAAACCTAGAGATACGTCAAACCCTACTATTTTTACAATCGTATAACGAGATGTGAGTATTAAGTTGGACTAAATGCAAAATACAGTTAACAGCCATTGAATTCTTCATTGTCATTGTTGCGATCTCCCTGTTCCAATCGCCCTGAAGGTGGCCTCCAATTTAGGCCTAAACTTTGGCACATAAAGTTTTTGCTTAATTAAGTGCTAGGTTGACTGCATCCCGAATAATTTTGTCCTCAATATTGTACATTCAGTCAACTATTCTCTATTCATTATACTTTTAAAATCGATTAAAATTTAAAACTATTAAATAATGGATTAAAAATATGGATAGAAAATAATCAAATAGAAAAAAACATTCTTGTTCATATTTAATCCTTGAATTATGTGTTATTGCATCCGAAGATTGCGGAGTACCATCTTACAGAACGAGTTTTGGCCATTAAGAAAATGACGCAATACATTTATTATTAGAAAGTAGAACTTGGAATAGCAGATTTTTTAGATTAAATTTAAATGAGAAGCGAAATTGAGATACTGTTTAGATAGGTTGATGGACAAATAAGATGTTGAGTATGGAGAAACCTGACCATGTTAAGTTGGCGTTTAAGAGGATCATTACATTTATCCGCATTGAATAAAAGAGATATAATTTTTTACCGTAATGGATTCTGAAAGTAAAGAAATATACCAAAGGAAATTATATGTTTGTGGAGAGTATTAATGTCGGCAATAACGAGATAATAAGTGACAATTATCACATCTCGTGGAGCATGGAGCAGAGGTATGACACTGGAGCGGTAATATGAGAAGGGGCCGCATAATTCCTGGGGGCATTTGTAAAGGGCCGGGGGGCATTTGTAAGTCCTCGAGCATAAATCCGCGGCGGGGCCGGTTAATTGGGAGTCGCTCTTACATAAATTACTGCCGCTCTGGTCTGATTAATATATAACCCTATTTACCGGGCGGCTCTTCGGTCTAATTTGCCGGCGATCGGGCTGCCAGTCCCCGGCAGAATGGATGGCCGTCCTACCGGCTCACGACTCTCCTTCTGTCCCCTTATCGTCCACGAGAGGCCCCACTAAAGGTACTGGTACTATTCTGCATATTGAAGCGTGCCGTCTCCCAGGCCATTGTGGTGCGCTTTAAGGTCAATGAGACAAGAGTGTAAAGTTGGATTAAAAGGCAAAATACAGGGCTAACAGTGACAGTACTTTCTGGAATAGGAGGAAGGTTCGATAGTTAATATCATTAATGAGATAATATAATGTTACTATCTAATATATAAAAGTCTCATGTCAAAGTGTTTCTGGTCGCACTTCTTCAAAATTCCTCGAGTGATTTTTATTTATTTTTTTTTTATGTATCTTTAGTAGGTATGGGAATAGTTCTTAAAGCATATTTCATACCTATAGGTGATTCGATTGTCTCTGTCTCGTTTCTAAAAAATGATATTTCATTCCATATGAATTCCTACAACCAGACAAATTATTTTTTCGTTTCCTATTTCCATGCACCATTAAAATTCATTAAGGTGCTTGTATGATTGTAAGTTATTAATTTGAAAGAAATACAGGGGCAAACAATCCTCCTAATTCTTTCAGCTAAATGTTGGAGCAGTCTTGTTGTTGTAGTTGATTAAAACTTTTTACTGGATTCATTCCAGCCAACTGTAGATAAAAGTTCTTACCGCAGCTGTGAACCTTGACGCACTGTCAAGGTGCCAGATGTATAGTATCACAAAAGGAAACCCGCAATAAAAAAGAAACAACAACAACACAAAAGAAGAAAGTAGAGACAAAACTGTTGCGAAGAAGCGTGGAAGCAATGTGAGCGTTCTCACTTCATTACCATCAGCTTCTTAGAGCGGTCTAATGCTGGCCATTAGCTTCCTCTTCTCTTGTAGCCAACTCCCCTTAACAAACTTTTTTATCTCTGTCCTCTATTTTCTCGCCTCTCCTCACTCGCCGGTCTTCGTTTCTTCTTTCGGCATTTACCTTCACACTCCCTCTCTCTCTCTCTCTCTCTCTCTCTCTATTTCTCTTGTTCATTCGTTTTAATCGTTCGAAGTTGTTAATTGTCACTGGCTGAGGAGTAAGAAATGCAACTCCTTATAGGATGTATCTTACATATACAACAACAGAACTTAGGTGAAGGGAAACCAGTAGTTCTTCAAGAACACCCACAAAAAAAAAAAAAAAAAAAAAAAAAAAAAAAAAAAAAAAAAAAAAAAAAAAAAAAAAAAAAAAAAAAAAAAAAAAAAATGCCCACCTTATCCACCATTCCAGATCGCAGTTCTTTGTAATTTTGTCATTCTACAGTTTGGTTTATTATTTTCAATAATCAATCTTTGTGATCGACCAAACAAATAAAAAAAAAAGACGTATGTGTATAGAGTTTTGGAATCAGCGAAGTTCGATAAACAGAAAGAAAAGAAAATAGGAAAAAATTGAAATCTTGCCTATAAACATGCTTGTAACACCCTTATTTTCGAAGATAAAGGAAAATCGAAAAGATTTTCGACAACAAAACGCCGCGAAAAAAAAATTTAAATAATCTTATATGGTCAACAACTTATAAGAGATGTGATTCCCTGATAACTTGGATGATAGACAAAAAATGTTTTTTATTGAAATATTACAATCTGTCCTAATTAGGACCTAGTTGGAAGTTTGTGTCAATTAATGGCACAACATAACATTGATCCTAAATTTATTTAGTGCAGATCTGCTCAGTATAGTGTTATAAAGATAATTAGAACTCGAATAAAGAATTTTTAAAAATCCATTTTTTCTTAATTAATAAATAAATACTGAACATTCCATTTCATATTAGTTAATTGCCTATTAACAGCTATATATACATTTACACCCTAATATAGTTATTTGGAAACAATAGACCATTGTGTAACAATTTGCTACGTTTTTCCTCTAGTGATGAGTAAACCTTAGGTATATGCTTGGAAGGAATCATTTTGAATGGTACCTATCCCTGTACATACCTTTAATCCGAATTTCCATCTGGAGTATTAAAGGTCATATCACCATAGATATCAATATAACTACAAATTCATATTGAAGTCGAGGTGCCCTAGGTGATTTTTAACATATTTCTGTTCAGTCCAATAATAAGATTTGCGTCATATTATGATAAAGTATGAACAGACATTGATCAATCAGCGTATATGGTACCAGATTTGCATTTTATAATATAAAAAAATAATTATATACCATTTTTTTTTTTTTTTAAATATATTTATTGGTATTTACAACTGTATAATAAAATACATTTAGTAAATGTGATACAAGATAAGTTGACATGATTCATATGTAGGGATACTACCCATTGGCAGCTCCCCAAAGACTATGTTAAACAAGAAGGTCTCGGGGCCATCTTCTTTTCAGACGTCTCGGAGGATTATCAGGGATTGTAGAGGAAGCAAGGATTGAAACTAGTGGGTTAGAGTGGGAATGGAGTTTGTCATGAAAGGAGTGGTACCTGGTTCGGGCCAAGTCAGCAACAAAGGGAATATTAAGGTCTTTATGGATGAGTTTATTTGTGACAAAATAAGGAGCATTGAGGATTTTTCGAAGGATTTTGGATTGTAAGAATTGGAGACGAGATGAATTTGATGCTATACCATCTTGATATAATATATTACATTCTATATAGTACAATATATAGAAGCTTAGTAAAAAAAAAATAATGCATTATACGTGTTAAACAGCTATTGTCAAAGAATCGGGCTATATTCTGCAAAACACCGTAGATAATATGATGATAGCGTAAGATAGAAATTAACCTTTGTAATTTTTAGAATTAGCAGGAGCTAAAAAGTCTTGCTCGATTCGAACCATAGCTTATTTATTTTTATTATTTTTTATCTATGCGTACTTTTCCATAAATAGATTATTTATCAAAAATGCTGATCTATTTCTTAAAACATCTTAAACAAAAAAATCAATGTAATTTAACTTATGGAATAGAAGATTCATCTTTACAATGTTTTATACATTCATATATACGAGTACATATCTATATATCTTTTTCGTCCACTTTTACAAAAGCAAAAAGTGTATAATTTAAGGTTATTATACTATAGTTATATATGATATTAACTTTTTTTATCAATTACTTAGGGAACGAGCTTTTTGGAACCCAGTTATGTTTTTTATTTATTAATTTAACATTACTTTATATTACTGTGGCTAATCGGACGTTGATTCATTGGGAGTCTAAATGTTTTCCTATCAAGGTTTAATTAGGACAGGAATCTGAGTACCTCATATCGCACAGGGTGACGATCACCTTTTTACGTCCCATCCTAAGGACGGATTCTGAAATGTTTGAACATTTGACCTTGGGCATAGAGGCTGTTATTTTTACCACTACACCACAAGTGACCTGTGAACCGAGCGTCGTTATCATCTAGACAATTTAGGATCCTCCATTAAGATTTTCAGCTTCATAAGCATTGCCATTCTTGAAATACCTACATTACCACGTAAGTGGTAACTTGTTTATATAAATATAGGAGATATACAGTTTATATATTTACTAATGAATTGAAATGTATGGATGGTTTCACGAAGCATCAGTCGTAAATGCAATGTTTCTCTCTTTCAGAATGATATTCTGAAAAGTATCGAACTCTAAACATAGCCATGATATAAGCCCAAGGCAAAAAGAAAACATATTATGATTGAGGCAAAGTAATTGCTCCTGTGAGACTGAGATTGACACGGGGACCGAGTGAGATATAAATGGTAGCAGGTATGTCACCGATCTGTCAGGGTGGAAGAGTGTGGGATACTGACAATTAGTAGGCCTGACTGGTCCGCATCTAAATTGGACCCGCTCCGCTCATCCATTCTGGCATCCATCAATTCCATCCCTTGCCGTCGCTGACATTTCCTTCGATCACTCACCAGCTCCCACCGCGCAGCCTCTTGTGTAAGGCGGCCTCTGAACCCTCAACTCGGATCAGGGTGATTAGCTTGACGGTGTTATCCCTGCCTCATCTCGAGATCTCGGGTAGTTAGCTAGTTGCACTCTGTTGTGAGAGCTGCCGGCACCCAACACCTGGTTTACTCTCACACGACCATTTATTTTTACTGAGGCTGGCTGATGAAATCGTTAGAATGAGTTCAATTGCAATATAACAGCATTCGTCTGAGGATAACCTTTTTACTGCCTATTACGATTACTTTTTTAAAAAATTCAATACATGAACTAAACTTAATTAGCAGAAAATTGTCTGCCTGACTCCAATTGGAGCTATGAAGATTTAGGATACGTAGATAAAAAAAAATAAGGAACAAGAGGTCTCGACACTGAATCAGGTTAAAGAGCTGGTAGGAAAAAGAAGTTTTTTTCAAACATTATTTACAACATTAAGTACGTGTTTAGAATTAAGAATCGTTTCTAACTACTCCTTTTATTCTAGAGCCTTATTTTAGTTTTTACCTAAAATATTTATTTGTCAAATCAATCTTGCGCTTATCATCTGCCTTGCCTTCCTCCAAAGAAACTGATCTTTGTCAGTTTTAGTAGCATTCATTAGTGAAATTCCTTTTAATTTTTTTTCAAAACCTAATCGTAGATAGTAAAAAAATAAAGAAATAGCTTAATTACTCAATGACTTGTTTTGTATTTTTAGAATTCTTCAAATTTTGTTCTAATTACTCCGAGCTTATCACCCAAGAAGAAGAAGGAGGGGCATGATACGGCAAAAGATCCCAGATACAATTAGCACTGCCCGCCCTGTTATTAAAAGACGGGAATTAAGGTTGTGGCCGCCCAGAGAGCTGATGGCGTGAAAACTGCTTTTGAGACCCCATGTCATCACTGAAACATTATGAGAAATTATATTTTATACTGTACCACAGTTAAGCTGTTTCTTATCGTTCAAAATAAATATAATATAAAATATCAGTTTTGATACTTTATTATTCCAGATGAAAACGTGATCCAGTAAATCAAAACTGTTAAAATCATACTGTTTACTATCTGATGTATTAACATATTATAACTTTGATATGGTTTACCATAAAATTAATCCTAAATTTACAATTCTGAATTTTGCTTTTTTTACTCCTGTTCATTTTTTTACTTACTGGAAAGATGAAAAAAATATTCATCATTACCTTGTGCAACTATAGGTGATTTAAAAAAGGTCTGTTGTAGCCAAATTCCCCACTATTCAATAAGACTGAGTATTAAAGTCTCTTGATTGAAGACTTTAACGTTGGAACTGACTGTACGGTGGTAAATTACTCCTTTTACTCTTAGAAATATTGCATAGCCTCAATACTAATTACAGTCTGCAATAATACAGGATGTATTTACCATGTAGCTGACTAACCATTTGTCTTGGCCCGCAGCCTATTCTCGTACCTAGAATTTAAAAAAACAGCTCTTGTTAAATAACGTTTTTTTTTTTAACTAGTATTTGCAATTTCATTATACTTAAAATAGGTTAATTAATATATTATATATATATATATATATATATATATATATATATATATATATTTATTTATATTCAGTTATTTTTATAAAATTTAAACATTATAAAATTTATTGTTTCTATTCTATTCACGCTACGAACACTCTTATTCCCTACAGATATTTACGTACTTTTAGTTGTTCATATTCATATTGAACTTATTAATTATCATTATATTCAGTATTATGTCATTTGAATTTTAATATTAATTAGATAAATATAATAAATATTCATCAAAAGGGAGATCAGTTATTTAAATTTACGTTATTATGTTCAGTTGATTTTCCAACAACATTCATATATTAATTATTAATAATTATTGTAATTTTCGTATATAGCGCTTTTATTATAATCAAATGCTATTTAAAAAAATGTGAAGTAAGAAAGAAAAATATTTAAATCAAAGAATGCTGATTATATATCTATTGCACAAATCACAAACATATATACTGTTGGATATCATTTAGCAGCCTCATAAATAATTATTTTTTTTTCATCAATGCTTTTGACATTATTGATTTCCAATCATTTTAACCTCTTTATTTTCAAAACCGCCTTTTCGATTGATTTCATTTGATCATTGATCATGTGTCTAATACAAAAAGGTACAATGGAGGAAAGAGTAAAAATTCATAAGAGTAATTGATGATTATGATCAAATGAAACTTCAATGCAGTTGTTAACAAAAAAAAAGATGATGCTTATAATACATTTTTTAATATAAAAATTCTATAACGTCGAAAATATTGTTATTGTAGTATTAATGATCAGTCCATGTGTGGTTAAAATGTTGTATATTATATTATATAACATTAAATATACCATGGAAATTATGCACGATGATTTTTCATTTTATAGACAATAAAATAACGACCATATGATTGGAAAAGGAGTTTCTCCATTGCATGAGCCAACTTCTTATGCTCGCTCACCTCAAAGGCCGAAGAAAGTTTACGACGTAATAGGTTTTTGGGAAATCACTGAGTCAGGTGTAAATTCAGTGTGAGAGCTTCCTAAGGAAGGCACTATGGTAATTACTGGCCTGCGTTATAGTCGCCCGTTTAAATATCACATTTCCAATCCGGAGGACCATAAAACGGCACTAACTGATGGCTCTTTTGTGCAGGGGCCGGAGGACCTTTAGCGGAGCGACAGCTGAAGATGCGGCTGGGGAAAGCAGGGAGGTCAGAGTTGAGCAAATGCCACTTGCTAGCCCAAGATTTACGCACCTGTTTATTTCTATAAGACAGCCCACAAGACGCCATATTTAAAGCATCGGGGACTTAGTGCTTTCTTGGATCGCACTCGTTATTTCAACACCGGACTTAGATATATTTTATTACCCCTCAGGCTGATTAACATATATCACTTATTTCAGGACTCATGCACATTAGATAAAAACGATTATTCCACCTGTGCTAAATGTCATCGAGCACTTAGTATAAAACCCATCGTCATAAAATGTAATAACTTCCTGGAGGAATAAAAGTGAATTTTCATATTATGTGCCATTTGCAATTTTAATCGATCAATCTATTGCAAATGCCACATAAAGTAAAATATTTAGAAGCCTTTCCATGATAATTTTGTTGAAAAATAAAATATCTCAAGCAGGTTAATAAAATAAAATAATGTAAACATGAGGAAATAATACTTGGTTATTTTATTATTTATAACTGAATTAAATGTTATTGAAAAAGATTAAATAATGCAATAAGTCTAACTCAAGGTAATTAGCATAAAGGCTATCAGAGAATATATAATAGAAACTATATACAAAATAAATAAAGAGCAATAATTTAAAAAATAAATAAATCACTATAAAAATCAATATGACATTAAATAGCATAACAATAATTAAACAATCTGCTTTAAAGACAGTTTAACATAAGGAATGGTAAAATAATGAGGTGTTAAAAAATACAATTATTTCTCAAATTGTAGTCAATTGATACAATAGCTATCTGTTAGCCAATTGCTTGATCCCACGCTGATAATAGTCTCTGGGATAACTGGCAAATACATCTGTGGATTGCAATTCCAACCGATAAATTATCATATGAATATAATGGTTCATGAAGCTTAACAAGTAATAATGTGATGGTGGTCTGGAGGTCTGGGCTATATAGTGAAGAAGGCAGAAGTTTGAATCCAAGAAGTTGTTTAAATATTTTTTGGGTCGAGAGAAATTGAAAAAAGTAATGAAACATACTAGCTAACCAAACAAATACAGGCATTAAAAATTATAATAATCACCGAGGTAAAAAATATACAATAAAAAAATGCTGATTTTTAAACTATTCTAATTTATTTCGAAATAGAAAATACAAACTTAAGAGAACAGAAGCAGAAAATTGTTGTGAAATAGGTTGACCGAGTTATCAAGGAAACCTCATGCAGTCATTCGCATTGCTAAAAAAAAAATAAAAAAATAAAAAAGTTATACCGTTCATTATTGTACCGTTGTGACTGCAACGTATCAAGAAGGATCATAACACAAAAAACTTCGACTCTAATGCCCTTAGGAATATATTACCTTCCTTAGCGCAGGTTCAATTTATTCCTCCAGTTCAACGTGGTCGTAACCTGAGATCAATAACTTAAGATCACTAATAACCAAGAGATCCGCTCATTAAATATTTGGCCAACGGTGCGAGTGCCTTAAGGTCCTACATCTTGTCCCACCGTTGAGCTCTCTGGGATATAGGGAACCTAGACGCTTCGCAGTAAAAAAACTCATCGATAGAGAGGAACTCAGATATTAATTATTAACTAACAAGTTAAGCGAAACATACTAAAGTTAATCGAAACACGTTTTATGATGATATGTATAATAATTAAATTATAAAACTTAAATTATAGGTACATGATTCACAAAGTGAGCTTACAAAAAATGTTTGTTTTTGTTTATTTATTTAACGTCACTTTATGCTACTATGGCTAATCGGACGATGCTACAGTGGGAGTCCTAAATTTTGCCTATCCAGGTTTTATTAGGATAGGGATCTTTAACGAGTACCTGACATCGCACAGGCTCGGGACCACCTTTTAACATCCCCTCCGAAGGACGGCGTAACTAAGGATTTTTTACTCTCATTAAAAAATCCTAGGACCACCTGCGGGTTTGAACCCGTGACCTTTAGCATGGGAGGCTGTTACGCTAGCCACCCAGCTACAAGTGATCCCTGACTAAAAATGTTAGCATATAGTAAACAATGGCTTAATATACAGGTACAGTAACTAAACACTGACACCATTTCACGAAATTGGATTTAGATGTGTAAAATAAGTGTGTAATAGTGCCTTTAGGTCTTACATTCTGATCCGCCGTAGAGGTCTTTAGGATATTGGGAATCTAGACGCTTCGCTGTAAGGAGAAAAACTATCTATATTGAGAAAATCAGCTAAATGTTTATACTAATCATTATTTAACAGCGTATGAGTGACCTACAAAATTTAATTGAAACACATCCTAAGATATGCATAATTTTAGGGTAGGAAGGGGGAAAAACGCTCAATGGTTTATAGCGCTCACCTATATAGATCTGTCGAAATAGTACGTAGTATCACTTCACGTGGTGTGAAGGGCATGAGGAGTGGGCCTCTAGTGTACAGTATTGCAAGCGGAATTTCAGCCCGCGTCATGTGACCATCAAGTACGTTTATTTGATTATACCCGCGCTGATCTAATTCTTCGTCCAGTGTTTTTTGTCGGTAAGTCTAAAATTATAATGCCTTTTTAATTATGTTTATTTTATTTTCTTAGATAAACTATTCTATATTATGATAATGCAATTAATTTTCACCAATTGTGTATGATTTTCAAAAAATTCATGTAAAAAATTTTATTTACCCCCTAAAAACTATTGGGGGGTTTACCGCTCACCCGAGTGCTATTACCCATTGGTGACTTCTTTATTTTTTATAGTTGTAAGTATGCCAAGAAATCGTCAAAGGACCAGCGCTAAAGCGGCTTATATAACCTTCAATCTGCTAACGCTGCGCTTGAAGGAGGGTCTTCCATAAGAAAAGCCGCGAAACAATATAACTTAACATTTACTACTTTGAAAGATCGATTAAAAAATATAAAAAACATGAGCAGGAAGACAGACATCGATAATAAGAAATTTCGTGGATTGTTTTTAATTACTAACAATCTATATTAGACCTACTAAATTAAATTAAAATTATAAAACTTACGTGATACGTAGTTAAAAAGTGAGAGAAACAGTTGTTTAATAAGTAATATTACAATCAGTCCAATTTAGGACATTTTTAATAGTGATAGTGTACAACATTCATACTACATTCACACGATATATACAAAACAATAAATTTATATAATAATAATACAATATACATAGGTATATACAAGGTTAAAAAGTAAATTTTAAAAATATAAATATTTATTGAAATTTACAACTGTATTGAAATAAATGCTAGTATATAGTAAACAATGGCTTAATATACAAGTAGAGAAACTAACCATTACCATTAACAGCGCTTCAAAAAAGTGAATTAAGATGTGCAAAAGAGCACAGCCTGACTACTTTCACAAAAATAGGTATAAAAAATTCTAGGTTACTACAACTTATATTACAATAATTTTGTTTGGAAGGTGTCTGGGCGACTTTAAAAATATAGTAAAATAATTATGAAAATTATTAAATTACTTACAATATATTTATGCCATCATTTCTGCTCAGGAGTTTGCTTCCAATCAATATCTTTTAGTTTAAAATACGAAAAAATTGAATTTAAAAAAAAAGGTAAAATGCATTTTTAAAACATCGAAAAAAGGATTAATTAAAATATACGTAAAATGTAGACCCCGCATCATTTTTATGCATTATTATTTTTCAATCAAATGAAGAATCGTCGTTTTTGTCCCATAACTCATGTATATATTTTTTTTTATAAAATCTATTAAATTCTTCGGAAATAATAACAATACGTATTTACTAGACTATTTCACAGTCATAAACTGGCTTCAGAAAATAATTATATGCATATTTAATTAATAGGACAATATTCTATTATTTATTTATTACTTTTTAATAACTAATTAAAATATTCATAAGGCTGGGATAATTATTTTCCAATAGCGTTTGTTTTAGTTTAATGGCTTCCAATCCATTGAAGCCATTAATTATATGGATTCAAAATAAACATCTGTTTGTCGACAATGCTTTGATTTCACCAGTAAAAATAATTTTTTGCAGGAGTTCCATACTAGTCCTACTTCCCCTTTAGTCCTTTACACACGATGCCGTTTACCACGCTACTTACCAGTAACTCGACGCTACATTTTCGAGAAAACTTACACACTGGAATTGCGATAAAATGTGGAAAACTTTAAGAACAAGTTCATTGCATTGTATGAAATTTGAATTCTATATATTAGTGGTCATTGAAGAACACACAAAAAATAAATGAATAATTTCCTTACGTATGGTGAACTCTGAGGTAATTCCTAATATGAATAAACGATTAATGTTTGCATGTTTAATGTTAAATGGAATCTGTAGGTTCCATAATCCTACATGATGCTCAAATGATTAGGGAAGTAGCACTTCGCATTTATTTATCATGCATCTTGATTTTTTGTCATATTTTGATTTTTTTTTTTTCTATTGTAACAGAAAACTACCCGAAAATATACGTTTGTAATAATACTAAAAAAAAAAAAAAAAAAAAAAGCTTCAAATTATTACACAATGGTTTATTGGGTTGATGCAAAATTAATGCAGGTTTCCTCTATTGCAATATCTTAATTCCAATTGTGTAAACAAAGCTGATCCTAACATTGATCATTATTATACCAAAACAAACCTTATCTAATACCCTCTCTTTCACCATGAATTTGTTATAGTAAAATCGTTTTGTTCAGTGTGTTCAAAGGTCTTGAATCGAAAATGTCAAAGTGCGATTTTCGTCAAATTTATTTTTACGAATTTAAATTAGGGCGCAGCGCTGCGCAAACGGCTCGTAATATTAATGAAGTGTGGGATCAGGGGGCTATTAATGAGTGCACGGTGCAGCGTTGGTTCCAGAAGTTTCGCAGAGGAGATTTCGACCTCGAAGACAAGGAAGGTCGGGGCCGTCATCTTGCTCTGGACAACGACCAGCTGAGGTCAAAAGTGGAAGAAGACCCAACCAAAACCACACGAGAAATGGCGGCGGAACTCGGAACTCAAAAATTGCAACGTCTTTGCCCAGCATTGATGAATCGGAAGGGGCCGATCCTGCTCCACGATAACGCCAGACCACACGTTGCACAACCAACGCTTCGACGACTGCACGAGTTGGGCTACGAAGTTCTCCAACATCCGCCTTATTCACCTGACCTCTCTCCTACAGACTTCCACTTTTCAGGCATCTGGACAACTTTTTGAGGGAGAAAAATTTTCAAAACTAGGACGACATTGAAAATTCTTTTCGTGATTTCATTGAGTCCAGGGATTCGGATTTTTTTTCTGGTGGAATAAGAAAGCTTGTTGAACGTTGGCAAAAGTGCATTGATTCAGATGGAAATTATTTTGATTAAATATATATGGTTAAAGTAAAGATATGGCGTATTTAAAATACCTACTAAAAACCTGCATTAATTTTGCATCAACCCAATATTATTTCCAAATAACTGTATTAGGGTATATCTGTTTATATAGCTGTTTATAGGCAATTAACTAAAATGAAAAGCAATACATAATTCAAAGTAAAATGGAATATCACCACTGCTAATTTTAAAACCCTATATCTCTGCTAGTTCAGAACCAATTTCAATGATTCTTTCTTCAATTTGTAGGAATATTTAGATAGATTTTTTTTACTTTTTTCTAATTATTCCCGGTTTTTTGGGATAACACACTTGTAGATTTTTTCTCTTTCTTCAAAAATAACCGAGTTATTAAATTGTCACATTTAATTGACAACCATTTTAAAAATAACAAGCTGATATCAACGTATAGGTGTTAAGATCATCGTCGCATGCCCTATTTTTTGTGGGTAATTTAAAAAAAAATGATCCAGTAGTCTGAGGGATATGCCGGAAACGGAATACATTTATTCCTTAATCGTGATCCACGTATCTTGAAACGTAAACCCTTAATTTTGATAGGGAGCAATTTTTTTTTCGGTCGATTACAAAGGTTTAATATTTAAAAAAATAAAAGGAAAAAAAAGTGGTTTAAATTTATTCTAGATAATCGCTAATAAAATTTAATGTCCCCTCAGAGAGGACAGCTCAGGTTGAATATTTTTAGATTGACATTCCTATGAGCGATGGATGTACTATGATTGCTATTATCACTAATCTATGGAGATTACTATGAGCTTATTTGTAAACGTTATTGAAATTCCTTAAATATTTTGAAAAATCGATACCATTGTTGGTTATATTTAGTTCGAAGTACTTACATTTACCTCTTAAATTTCTTAATTTTATGTTTATTTTGTTGTTTCTTTATTCATTTAGCGTCACATTATGCTACCATGGCTAATGGGACGATGCTACAGTGGGTGTCCTAAATTTTGCCTGCCCAGGTTTTAACTAGTATCTGACATCGCACAGGCTCGGAACCACCTTATACTTTCACGTACCTATATATGAAATATATAGTAAGAGAAAGAGTTGCGATCGTGAAAATTTTTTAATTCCAGTTTTCAACGAAAATACACGTTTTAGAGTCCCCAAAGTCCAAATAGCTAAGTGCCGATAAAAGGACTGTGTGTGGTAACTCCAGCGCGCAATCGAGAAGTTCTATGGAACTGAAATTTCATATTTAGAATAACTATACGCATGAGATTTTACGAAAACTTTTTCATTAAAATGAAATAACCAGAAGAGCCACTTTATACCGTGCATTTTGCATCATTTTACTAAAACGGCTTTAACGATTTTGATTAAACTCTATATATCGATGTAAAATTTGATGGGCTTTGATATCATGTAAGTTTCATTCTGATAGAAATAGCATGACAGGGCTTAAATGCCGATATTTTACATTTTCTTCCTCTAATGTACATTTAATTTTGTTGATTTAAAAAAAAAGTGCAAACATATTTTTTAATGAAATTTTTTTGTTCTTGAACACAAGAATAGTAATATAGATGTATAATATACCTTTGGATAGCTAAAGATTTTAGAAAAAATATTATCTAATAAACGGAATTTTAAAGGTTAATGGAGAGTGTTGAAAAGCTGATTAAACTGACTGACTGTTGTAGATAAAAATATAATAGATTATTTAATAAAACAGATGTTTCTATAGAAATTCAAAATAATTAATTATAAAAAAGGACAATATAATCTTGTTATTAACGATAAAAAACAGGTAAATACATAACTTGAACGAATTTGATATCTAACTAAAAGATAAAACTACAAAATTATTTATTTAGGGGAATTTTTTGTTTTTGAACTCAAGAACAGTAAATCAGACAGATGTATAACATATAGTTGGAAAGTAAAGATTTTAGAAAAAAATATTATATTTTACACAACCTTGTAAAAGTTAATAAAGAGTGATGAAAAGTCGATAAAACGGATTGTTTTAGATAATAATATAATGGATTTTTTAATAAAACACATGTTTCTACAGAAATTTAATTTAATTAATTTTTTATTAGTTTCACTCATTTTTATCTTTAACTGTATTTGAAAGTTCTTTAATCGATTTTAAAAACGGCGGAAGTAAAAGTCGTGTGTTGCCCGCACCAGTTTTTTTTACGTCCCCTTCGAAGGGAAGCATAACTAAGGATTTTTTACTCCGATTTAAAAAACCTATGGCCATCTGCAAGTTTGAACTCGCGATCTTTGGCATAGAAAGCTGTTATGCTAGTCACTATGCTATAGGTGACCAAGGTGACCACTACATTTATTTTAAATGGCTGAACAAAGACTTTTTCAGGGATTAATTCATGGAAATTCATCATAACAGTTCCTTTTTATCTTTCTTTTCTATTCTGAATTTGTCTGAATTTCACAACCAGAGGCTCTGAAAAGGGAGTGATGAAAGACTCAATAAACAAGCTTCGACAAGTAGCCGTAAACATTACGGAGACAAGAAGACGAAGAAAGAAAAAGTGTTTGGGTGGAGCGCGTGGTCTACGAACAATAGGCATGAGTTGTCCTTATGAATGGGCGACACTCAATGACTTGGTGGGCGGGGAGACGTCACCCTTCGCTTAGGAGTACGCACCACATTTACCATCTTCAGTGTCAAACGCCTTTCGTTAACTAATATTTAGGTCAAAATAAATTCATCGTATCACAAGACAAAATTTGTCTGTTTGTTTATTTATTTAACGTCACTTTATTCTAATATGGCTAATCAGACGATGCAACAGTGGAAGTCATAAATTTTGCCTATCCAGGTTTTATTAGGATAGGGATCTTTAAAGAGTACCTGACATCGCCAGGCTCGGGACCCCCTTTTAACGCCCCCTCTGAAGAACGGCATAACTAAGGATTTTTTACTCCCATTAAAAATCATAGGACCATCTGTGGGTTTGAACCCGTGAGCTTTTACATACAAGGCTGTTATGCTAGCCACCCAGCTACAAGTGATCGCCAAGACAAAATTTTATGATAATTTTGCGATTTTTAATTCGATTCCTCTTTTTGATAAATATATATCTAGCTGACCCAACAGACGATGTCCTGTCCTAACTATGAATATCGGCGTTGACAATAAGGAACCTGCTAGATTATATATTTGACCTAGAAACTAAAAAGATAAACAAATAATGAACAGATAAAATAGATATTGTATAGCAAATATTTTGTACCACCATGTAACTCTCAAAACAGGTTGTCATATCTGCAAATCCTCCGTCAATGTTTTTTTTTGTCCCTCATATCTGGCTGATTTTGGTATGTCACCGAATTACAAAGCTAATTTGACACATTTCAATCTTGATTACAGAATTTAAAGTAAAATATTACACCTAAGACAACTTAACGACCATAGGAACCGTTTTCTTTTATAAGAACCTTTTCCTGACAATAAAAAAGAATTAAAGATATAGGTCCAGCGGTTGATGACGAAAAATTCCGTTACCAAGGAAAATTAGAACTCACTTATATATATTGTAAACTTTATAAAATATCTATAGCCATTCAAAAAAATCGATAAGAAAGAACGGTAGCAAAACAGTGTATTCATATTACAGCCAAATATTTTGCTGAAAAATATATAAGAAATTTAATTTAATAAAAAAATAGTAATAAAGAATAGGAGACTTAAAATAATGGAATTTTCCGGAGTAAAAATATTAAAAACGCTGATATTACTAGCACTAATAACGAACATGAAAAATGCGAGAAAATTCGCCAGTAACTTGTGAAAATAAATGGTTTATTCATTCTTTTATTTATTTATTATTTAATGAAATTTTTCTTCGTTTCCTAGAAACATACTGGTGTCTTAGCTTGATTCTGGATAAAAGACTAACTTGGAACCGACATACCAGACTAAAAAGACAAGAACTTAACTGACGACTAATTATATAGAATACTCTCTCTAAAAAATCTCAACTCTCTATTGAAAATAAATTCCTTATTTACAAGATAATGCTGAAACCTACCTCAACCTATGGGTATTAAACTATGGAGGGACAGCCGAATTTTCTAACATCAAACGCATCCCATTCTTTCAATCCTAAGTGCTTCGAACACTAGATAGTTTTTACTATTATATTCAATAGTTAGTCATCTATTATATCTCCAACCGTACCCTACATCATGGCCTCCATTCCAGTTCCATTTATTTTAGACCTTGTTCTATCCAAATTCTATCAGAATCTTACTAATTACAGCTATCCTCCTGCCCAATACAGATTATCACATCCTTACTATCCTCCTCGAATGCTTGTAACTAAGGCGACCTTACTGGGCTTCCGCTGGCTTTTAATCCGGTGACACAGTTGAGAGAGAGACTCGCTGGGATCCCCCGTTTTCCGGATTTTCTCCATACATGGAAAGGAGTCCTAACCACGGATTGTAAATATTGCATTACTTGTAAATATACTTTTTAAATTTTGCACCTATTTTATGGATTTTTTCATTGTATTTATTTATTAGCATTATGTCATATATATATATATATATATATATATATATATATATATATATATATATATATATATATATATATATTTTTTTTTTTTTTTTTTAAATAATAAACAGATTAAAGAAAGTGAAAGATAATCAAATTCATAAACAGAAATATATTGCACTACGCTTATGAGAATTTTTTTTAACACATACCATCCGCATATGATAAATGCAATATTATATAAATAATAATTGTACGGAAGTCGTATTTATTCATATCATACTTTGGTACTTTCAACTATATAAAGGATGTAGGATGTCCTATTTTTAATTTTATATCATAATTTTAATATTTTTACTTCACTAAATTGTACCCAATAACGTTTTAATAAAAAAAATACGCAGTATATATTTTAGAGTTTATAACAGAATGTTAGAGTTTAAATAAGGCAAATAAAACTGAAGTAAGAATTACACCCCACGTCGAGAAATACTGGAACAATGTTACGGTAACAACCCTGGCAACTGCTGCACTCTTTTGGATACCGAAGGTACTTCGGGGTGGGACTTCAACGCTTATTTAATATTAGAAAGAAAGAATTGCTGAACCTAGAGATAGTACTTCGCAAGTTTAAATTAAAATGTTTTCATCCTCTGAATATTCTATGAAATGCGTATATTTTTGAAATATTACTTTAAACTATAATAAGTTAAAATTTATTAATTTTTCTTCCCATAAAATCCATGAAATGTTGGTGGGGGCCTTTACGAGTACTAAATTTAAAAAAATGTAACTATTTTTTTTTATTCAAATTGTTTTTATAGTCTGTTCTCAAGTGAGCGCTTGAACTTCGAAATTCCTTTGACATTTTTATTTAGACGTTGTATTAAAAAAATAGTTTGAATAACAATTTTAAATTATTAGAAACTAAATAGGTTATTTTAAAATCGTCCCCGTTTTCATAACTTTTACGGATTATAAGTTGGTTACGACACTATTGACAGATACACTCATTAAATATTATTTTAGTTAATACTATCAAATTCTTGTTTTTATTACTTTGTTTTATTGAAACGTTTGTCACAAGTGTTGAACGTACGAAATACAATTTATATAATAATTCTAATAATTTAATTTCTAGGGAAGCAGTTAGAAATGAATATTTTTCTGGAGACCCTCTAAAATGTTCTTTCTATTTAAAAAGTTTGGAACATCAACATGAAAAATAATAATACAATGAAATCTTCGCAAGTGAAGAGCAGGAATCAGTTAAAGGTTCTCAGATATAGAAAAGGGCTAAAAATAAAAACCGTTTTAGAATCCATAGTTCGAAGATTTTCACTCCTTACTTACAAGGTTTATAAATACTATATTAAGCTGGTACTGGTGAAGTGGGGACTTCACAGAAAAGCAATCTAAATGCGAAATGGTGGCTTAATGACAACCATTAAAAAACTGTAAAACTATTTCTCTTTCTTCATTTTTCATTCTTTTCACTTAACTGTAAATAAAATTTAAAGAAAGTTTTCGGTTTTTTTTTTTTTTTTTGTTTTTTGTAGTTGAACATAAGAAAGATGATAATTACAAAATTAAAGATATACAAAATCTTGTGCGATCGGTCAATCCTATTAACATGTAAAGCATTTAAAATTGAAAGTAAGGAGTAGTTAGTTAGTTTTTCATCGTTTCTTGTGAGAAAGAAAAACAAATTTACTACTTGATTTCGACATCAAGCGCAAACAGTTTATTATTGAATAGGATTGTATGTAGCTGTGAGTGACTTTTGTACATATTCTTATTAATTCTTTATTGTATATATGTATATTGTATTATTATTTTATAAATTTATTGTTTTGTATATATTGTGTGAATGTTGCACTTGATCAATATTATAAATGTCCTAATCAGGACATATTGTAGTATGACTCAATAAAATCTGTGCAGAAAGATTTCACTTCAACCAAAACATTTATTTTCCGCTGCAGGCTTATAATGCATTTTTAGACTATTTGAACGTAATGTTTGTCTAAAAAACTTAAATTCTCTTTCAAATGTAGTATACCTTATTTTTAAGTTATTGGATGTAGTTTTGAGTGTTTTCTATCTGCGATTAGTTCCCTACCTATTTTAAATTTACTATAACACATTATAGTACTTTAATTACTGTATTTTATTGTATTTTTTTATGTATATCATTATGTTAATAATATTGTAATATGAATACTGTGTTTGTATTATGACCACCTGTCCTTGGACAACTCGCCTGGTGATAGACTTAATAAATAAATAAAATATCTTATGCATTTCGCTTAGGATAAATCTTAATTTTTAGAATCTCATTCGGCTGGTGTTCCTGAAGGCAGTATCTTAAGACTCATGCTTTACAGTCTATACAACTGATATCCTAACCCACCCTAACAATTTTCTTTTTACCTAAGTCGATTGACAATTGTGTGTCATCAGTTAATAACGATCCTACTATTGACCTAACCTGTCAAACTGTTCAATCCTAAATAAGATACCTTGAATGGCAGAATTGAAGAATGAAAATAATTTGTAAAAAATCTCACCAAAATAACCATTCTCCTTTGCCGTAAAGCTACGAAATCCTACTAACATGGCCACAAGCCCTTCTGGTTTAGATTACCCATCGGAGCGCTGACAATGGGCGATTTTGTTCATGTATTTTATTCAAAATCTGGTTTTATTGTGGGATTATCCAATACAGTAAATTTCAATAAATAATATTAAAAATGAAACAATATTTAACTCAATTGTTATTTCGCTATGTACGAAACTATAGATAGCTATTATAAAATTGGTAATTGGCTGCAATCGCTGTTCCATTGATGAGAATTGGTGCGAGCCGTGAAAGGGATTGGATGACTTGCGGTGGGCCAACATGCCTTATTGATATGGTAATGTGGAACCTCTTTGCTCTACTTGAGCTGGCTGTCATGTTCCAACATTGCTCTCCGTCCTTCCAACACGCCTTCTCTACATCGCCACTTTCGTACCTGCGTTTATCCCATCTAAAGATCGCGCTTCTTCAAGATAATATAACACGAGCTTGTGTATGTTTAATTCCTTTAACTTTAATTTTTGTAGGGGAGCGGCGTGGTCTAGTGGATAGAGCACTAGTCTGCAGTTTTCATTGCACTGCCGTTGGCCTAGAAACTGTACAAGTATCAATATGTACTGAGCCCAAAACCCTTCATATGTTGTATTGGGTTGATGCAAAATTAATGCAGGTTTCCTCTATTGCAATATCTTAATTCCAATTGTGTAAACAAAGCTAATCCTAACATTGATAATTATTATACCAAAACAAACCTTATCTAATACCCTCTCTTTCACCATGAATTTGTTTAGTAAAATCGTTTTGTTCAGTGTGTTCAAAGGTCTTGAATCGAAAATGTCAAAGTGCGATTTTCGTCAAATTTATTTTTACGAATTTAAATTAGGGCGCAGCGCTGCGCAAACGGCTCGTAATATTAATGAAGTGTGGGGTCAGGGGGCTATTAATGAGTGCACGGTGCAGCGTTGGTTCCAGAAGTTTCGCAGAGGAGATTTCGACCTCGAAGACAAGGAAGGTCGGGGCCGTCATCTTGCTCTGGACAACGACCAGCTGAGGTCAAAAGTGGAAGAAGACCCAACCAAAACCACACGAGAAATGGCGGCGGAACTCGGAACTCAAAAATTGCAACGTCTTTGCCCAGCATTGATGAATCGGAAGGGGCCGATCCTGCTCCACGATAACGCCAGACCACACGTTGCACAACCAACGCTTCGACGACTGCACGAGTTGGGCTACGAAGTTCTCCAACATCCGCCTTATTCACCTGACCTCTCTCCTACAGACTTCCACTTTTTCAGGCATCTGGACAACTTTTTGAGGGAGAAAAATTTTCAAAACCAGGACGACATTGAAAATTCTTTTCGTGATTTCATTGAGTCCAGGGATTCGGATTTTTTTTTCTGGTGGAATAAGAAAGCTTGTTGAACGTTGGAAAAAGTGCATTGATTCAGATGGAAATTATTTTGATTAAATATATATGGTTAAAGTAAAGATATGGCGTATTTACAATACCTACTAAAAACCTGCATTAATTTTGCATCAACCCAATAGTAGTACAAGTTTTTTTTTTTTTTTTTTTTTTTAACTATTATAGTAGAATTTCTATCTTATCCTCTTCAATTCCTGATAATTCTCCGAGACATATGTAAAAAAAGATGGCCCCGAGATCTACTAGTTTAGAATTTTTTTAGGGTGCTGCCATGGGTCTGTACATGTAATTCATGTCAGTTTACTATTATCCATCACATTTACTTGATGAATTTTTATACAGTTGTAAATATCAATGAATATGTTTAAAAAAATAAATAAATATAGTGAATATCTCAAATGGCGAGATTTTAGGAGTTTAAAAAAAAAAACACTTCACAATTAGACCTGCCTTTAATCAAGAAATTTCGATGGAACGTGGAATTGTAAAGTGAGAGTCAGGGCTTCGTCAAGATGAAACAAGCATATAAAAATATTTTTGGCCCAAAAAATTTGATGGGGAAAAACCCTTTTAAATATAAAAATCCAATATTCAGGTTTTTTGTTGAAAAAGTGTATTTCTACTGAACTTCAAAGACGTTTAAATTTTTCTTTAAAATTTTACATCATGATATATTTTTTTTATTTATTTATATATTACATTGGCCTGTTTATTGAAGTTTTATATTACGTTCTAGTTCTGGATTCTTTATCAATAAAATTATATTAATTGAAATTTACAACTTTAGTACTGAAGTGTATCAAGAAAATTGATGTAAGTTTAAGGCAAAATTCAAGCTTCTAAATTGTAGACGTGAATTATGAAAATATTGGAAACCTATTTCATCATACAGGAAGTTCAAAGAACCGCAAAGTGTTTGACGAATCTTCATTAAAGATACAATATTCTTGGTTTTGATATAAATAAACAACAAAACAAAAATCCTTCATCTATAGCACCTCTTGCTGGACAATGGGCACATTTTTATACCAAACTCAATTCCGGAATAAGAGATATTAAAGAAAATGGGTTTAGGCCATGCAATATTTTCGATTATTTTGCATAGATTCACCTCAAAAACTGTCATCAAAATCCACTTCAAACAAGTAGGGTTCTTTTTTTAAGTTTCTTTTATTTTAAAATAAGTTTATGATGATTTACTTGTTATGATCCACCTGGGCCTTCTCAAAATGATATTGAAATGGAACCTTGCCGTGAATTAACTGATCTACTTTTCTTGCATTGATGTGACTATCGGTATAATGATCTGATGCTACATTAAGCTAGTTTTCACGCATTGAAGGTTCTTATGCGCGAGGATACGCTGTTCGCTAATTGGACGGAATCTTCTTGGAGGAGCAGAGAAGAGGTGCAGCAGTACTTTCTCTAAGAGGGGTTTATATAATGATCTACTTGCGGGAGGAGACGCGAACTAGTTGAAGAGGTGAGAGGCCGGGCAAACAAACAGTTCCCACGGGCCGCTCCAGTAAGGCTCCAGCCCGTCCTCCTCCACTCCAGAACATCCAGTCATCTCGTCCTCCTCCTTCATCCTTAGCAAATGGTACACAAACACCGTCCCAAACATGAACAAACCGCCTTCGGCTCATCACGTTTGTTTTCCCCTTTTCTTTGCTCCTTCCGCCTGAACGAGGCTTATGAAAATTTATATATTCTGTTCTTCCGGCTCCTATACGTGATTTTTGGTATTTTCCCTCGGTAGAATTATCATTTTTATGCGGCTTTCTCTTAGAATTTTTCCTTTCTAATAATAAAAAAGTATATATCATTACCTATTTATCTTCTTAATATTCGTAAGCGATATTTCAGGACCCGATTATTATCTCTTTTCTTTAAATTTCAGGTACTATTAATTTCATAATATTTAATTTTAAATTTTACAGCATTCTAATCGCATTGCTGATAAGAAAAGAAAGGGACAGATGGTCGAAAGTCAAATGTCTCATTTAAGGTTTTTCCCCATTTAACTAGGTTTAGGCTAGGTCTGCCCAGGAGGTTCTCCATACAATAGGGTTACCTCCTGACTGAAATAACAGAAGAAACAATATTCTTCCACAGCCTAGATTCCAACACAGGACTCGAAGAACACTAGATTGGTGCTCTATCCACTAGACCACGACGTTTTAAGGTTATTCAACGTTCACACCTTTAAAATGTTTAAGAAATAAAAAAAAAATCAATTATAATTTCAGTACTAAAAACCGATATTATTACTTGCAATGATAGAAAGCCATTGTATGAAAAATCTGCCAATGATTTTTTTTAATCTATGTTTATTTTATAAACATAGTTTTCATTGTCTTTATTATATTATATTTTATAATAACCTTTTAACACGTAATATTCACAAAAATTATTGAAACTAAACTTTAACTGAATTTAAGGCTGAGAAACACCTAAAGAGACTGCTTGAACGTAAACAGAAAAATAGAAAACAAGAGCACTCATGTAACGCCGGTGGGAATGAATTTTGTATTGCATTAATATAATATTTTATATACATATACTACTGCTATAATAGCCAATCATCATCGAGAAAGAACTGATGAAACAAACAATTATGAAGAGCAGACAAATTTACATCTCTTCTCTTTCTACTCTTCTAACAGACTTTAAAATAATAAAATATTTAGTTATTGTAGAAATAAATTTTTTAGTAGAACTATTTTTTTTTTTTTTTAAAGAAGTTCAATATAATAAACTAACGAAATAAAGGCGTTGATGAACTTCGGGTTTTGAGCCTCAAAACCCAAACCAACAACAACTAAATTTTAGTGTGTAGTATTTATCTAAATTTAGGTTGTGATATACTATCAGTACTAGATCCTGATTGAACATAGGCCTTGCGCAGTTCGGGTAAGAGCAGAATATTTAATAATACAGGAGTAATAAATAAGTGTTATTTATTTTTATTCTACAGAATATTATTAAAAATTCTTTATAAATAAAATTTTAATTAGAACAAAAAATTAATTATGGAAATTTATTATGTTCCTTTGAAATTCTGTATATTAGCACAATGTATATTTTAATTTCACTTATTTGTTATACTTAAGGAACACAGTCATAGCGTAAAATTTATTTTATATGTATAGTTATAAATAGCGGTCGTAAATAATCAGTAATAAATCAAAGTATAAAAATGACTTTATCATTAGTTCAGCTTTCCATATTATTTTTAACTAAAGATAAAAGTAAAACTACGGACATAATTAAAATTATTTATTTATATTCTATGTCGAAAAATGATAAATTTAACCTATCAACTTCCCTTTCAAAGATTAATTTTTTTTATATTATTATATCATATAATTGTTATAAGTTTTTTTGTGATAATTATTATTAATACTTTTTTTTATATACATATTTGGATTAATATGAGAGACAAACCAGAAAAGTAAAAAAAAAAATGAGAAGAATAGTTTAATAATAAAACAAATTATTATTATATTTTTTAAATTGTATATTGATATATGTTATATTAAAAATAGTCCTATTAGGAAAAAATAAGTAAGCTGTGTAAAAGCAACCCAACTAAGTTGGGCAGCATCACTTATTCAATAAAGTGTAAGTATCTCTCTTAAATAAAGCGCAATTGAATTATCAGTTATAATTAATAATAATCAGACAACGTAGTAATGTAGCAATACATATTAACAATGCTTTTACTCAATAGATAGAATAAATTTAACAATTAATGCAATTCACATAAATCATTGAAAAATTAAAAATTACAGAAAGCTCCTGTACGTGATATCCGGAGAATCCTAATAGTATTGCATTGAAAGGCATTAAAGAAGGAATTCAATAACCTAGCCTGCACTGATCGAATTGAGTTGAAGAAAACAACATGGCGACGTAAAAGGGACATAATTACCCAGAGATAACTTATTGTGTGAGAACTACAATTTAGTGTTGGGTATAATTGTTAACATAATGGCCGCGAGGGGAGCCTGCGGCTTGGCTACGGTTGAGCCGAAGGTAATTCGGTTCGTTTGGCCGGTAGTCATTGGCCCTAATAGCCCTGACCGATTCTAATTGGTCAATCAGCCAGCCAATGAGCGACAGTAGATCATGCCTTTGTAATCGAGTTATCCTGGACTCATTTGGCCGCATTCGTGCTGAGGTCTTCGTGGTTTCTTCCAATAAGGAAGGCCCCTGCGTATCCTCTTCTATCATCAAAGCTGCGATTAAGAACTGCTATTGTTCCAGGCTGCAATTAGATCTAACGAAAATTCCAAAACCTTTCTCTCGCATATTTCGCCTTCATAATAATGCTTTTTTTTTGTAGTGTGTGTGGGGATGAATGATTACGCAAAGGAATATTAGTGCATCAAAAGCCAGTACTCATTAGAATCTTTCACAAACCACACGTTATACAGTTCTAAAGGAACTAATCCGATGCCAGAAAACGGTATAAAAATTAACTTATGATGGATTTAGGTTTATGTTAGTTTAGTGAAAGTTATAATAAATAATCTGGTACGGGCAACACACGACTACCACTTACCTCGACTTTTAAATTCAATTTAAAAACTATTAAATATACTATTACAAAATGTTTGAAGTTTAGTTTAATTAAACGTCTATTCATTTTCGTTGGAAACATATGATTTGCATTAATTAATATAACTATATTAAATTAATAATAAGTAATAAGTTTATTCCCCATTCCTCACTTTATATTACCTTTTACAACTCTGTGTACCAGATAATATTTTTTCAAAATGTTTTTTTCTTTCCAACGGTAAATTATACGTCAATATTACTTTTCTTATTATCAGTAAACCAAAAATTACGTCAAAGAAACAGTTTTGCTCTTTTATGCTTTAGTTGGTCATCAAATACGTCCAACTTGTATATTTAGCCGACCTTCATCAATGTCATTAAGATAGTTTGGTTAATCTTTTGGAATGTACAAGATTATAAGAAGTTTGGATGAAGAAAGTTTGAAATATCGTCATTTAAGCCCTGTCAGACTATTTCAATCAGAATAAAACCTAGATAATATTAAAACCCATCAAATTTTACATCGATATAGCGAATTTAATTAAAATCGTTAGAGCCATTTTCGAGAAAATCGTGTTAAGTGGCTCTTCTGGTCAGCTTATTTTGATGGAAAAGGTTCTGTAACATCTAGGGCGTATAGTTGTCTTAAATATGAAATTTCAGTTTCACAGGACTTTTCGTTAACGCGCGGGAGTTACCGCACACACTCACACACAGACCTTTTTGCGAAATTTGTATTAGTTACTTATTTCTATTTAAAAAAATATATATTTATCGGTATTTACGACTGTATAATAAAATACATTTAGTAAATGTGATACAAGATATGTTGACATTATTCATATGTAGGGATACTACTCATTGGCAGCTCCCCAAAGACTATGCTGAACTTGAAGGTATCGGGGCCATCTTCTTTTCAGACGCTTCGGAGGATTATCAGGGATTGTAGAGGAAGCAAGGATTGAAACTAGTGGGCTAGAGTGGGAATGGAGTTTGTCATTAAACATTTAGTTCTTTATGGATGGGTTTATTTGTTACAAAATGAGGAGCATTGAGGATTTTTCGAAGGACTTTTTGATTGTAAGGATTGGAGACGAGAAGAAATTGATGGTTTAGTAGTGCCCCAAATCTCTACTCCGGAAGTCCATATTGGTCTTATGATAGTGATTACTTATTAAAATATGAAAAATAATCTCGTTCTAAGAGTTAACTTCAAACCGCAAAACATTGAATTACTGATATTTAAAACTAATTAAAGGTAGATATTCATTCAGAACCTCGCGCGGATCTCACTACCGCGTATGGGGAGCGTTCCACTGGTGGCGGATGTGGGGATGGTCGGTGGAATTTTCCTTGGAAACTCCTCCCGGCTAGGTCCGATGGACTCGCTGACCAACAATGAGAGCGACCCTCCAGGCTTGCTGGAGGGTTTGACGTAGGTTCGAACGCCCTACTCACATATTTTAGTTCACAAAATACCACCAACAGTCATGGATTCCTCTGAGGTAAAAAGCTCATTATCCGGAGGTAAACTAGTCCCCCGTTCGGGTCTCCGGGTGGGGACTGCTTCAGGGTAATCATGGCGCAAGATGAAAATTAGAGATCTAATAATAGGGATGTGGAACGTTAGAAGTTTAAATACGGCAGGTGGGTTAAAGTCGGTCGCGAATGAAGTTAAGGGGTACCATTTAGATATCGTTGCATTACAAGAGGTTAGCTGGCCAGGGGAGGGTTCGTTAACAGAAGGAAAATATACCATCTGGTACGGGGGGAGCGTTAATTATTGTCTAGGTACCGGGTTTCGGATTAGGAATAGATTTCTTTCCGCATTACGAGATGTACAGTTGTTTAGTGAAGGAATATCGGTTGCTATATTTCAAGGTCGTTGGTTTAAAATCGCGTTTATAAACATTCATTCTCCCACCGAAGACAGTGATGATGAAGTAAAATGCGAATTTTATGATAAACTAGAGTCGGTTTACGATAGGTTACCACGAAATTACATTAAGGTAATACTAGAAGACGCGAACGCAATGATTGGAAGGGAAGAAGTATATCGTCCTACAATCGGTAAAGAAAGCTTGCACGAATATAGTAATGATAATGGAATCCGACTAATAAACTTTGCCATTTCGAAAAACCTAATAATCAAAAGTACTACGTTTAAACATAAGGACATTCATAAGGATACGTGGACATCGCTGGATGGTCAAACACAGAATCAAATCGATCATGTTTTAATACAAAACAGATGGAAAAGTAGCATAATTAACGTGAGATCGTATCGTGGTGCAGAATGCGGTTCTGATCATGAATTAGTAATCGCGAAACTTCGACAAAAACTAAATACGAAAAAGAGAACACCAGCCTATATTAATCCCGAGAATTATGATCTAGTTAAATTGAACAATCCCGGATTAGAAAACAATTCGCAATAGAAGTAAAAAATAGGTTCGAAGCTTTGGAAACGTTAGATGACGAACACGAAGATATAAACAAAATATGGGATGGGATCAGGGATAATATTAAAGAGGTCGGTAATTTGTTTCTATGGAAAATCGAAAATAAAAAGAACAAACCCTGGTTCAACGGGGATTGTCAAAATATGTGTGAAAAAAGAAAAACCGCTGAATTCCTTAAATAATCCAAGCGATAATAACGTAACTTATTTTCGGGTAGTAAAAAAAAGAGACTTCATAATTCTTAAAAAATAAGAAAAGAGACCTTAAAGGCAAAATAATAGAAATAGAAAAACACAGAAGCGAAAATAACGTAAGAGAGATGTACAAAGGTATAAACAAATCGCGTAAAAGAATTGAACCCTTATTGAATGCGGTTAAAGATGCAAATAACAATATAATTGCGGATCCGACTGAGATATTGAATAAATTTAAACAACACTTTGACGGCATATTAAATACGGAAAATAATAATCAATCTCCTCTCTCTGAATATCAGAGCGCTGAACCATGGATAGACTCGCCGAGTAAAGAGGAAGTCGAAATGGCGATAGGAAAATTAAAATGTTATAAGGCTGCAGGAAATGATCTTATCACGAGTGAATTAATTAAGGCGTGTGGAGAAGCGGGCGTTTCCAAATTACATGTTTTAGTTAAAAAGATCTGGGAAAATGAAAAATGCCCGAAGAATGGAAAGAATCAATACTTATTCCGATTCACAAAAAAGGACCGAGGACGGATTGTAACAACTATCGTGGGATCTCTCTTCTCCCAGTATGCTATAAAATATTCTCGTCAATACTAACTATCCGAATCACGGAATACGCTGAGGAAATTATCGGGGACTACCAATGTGGTTTTAGGCGGAATCGCTCGACTATTGATCAAATATTTTCCTTACGTCAAATATTGAGAAAAAATTGGAATACAACGGTGTAGTCCATCAACTTTATATCTATTTTAAGAAGGCTTATGATTCCATAGACCGTCAGAAGCTATATAACATCATGAATGAACAGGGAATTCCTAGAAAGTTAGTAAACCTAGTAGAGATGTGTTTGTCGGAAACATTCCATATAGTTAGAATCGGTCATAATTACTCCAAGAGATTTGAGGTGCGATCGGGTTTGAAACAGGGTGACTCCTTTTCACCTGTGTTATTTAATATAGCTTTAGAATATGTCATAGAAAAGGTGATGTGTACCGAGAAAGGTTTAAATATTGGTTACAAAATTCCAGTTTTGGGGAATGCCGATGATCTGGTACTGCTAGGTGAAGACACGGAAACTATACAGCTAAATACAAGTGTGTTAATAAAAACCGGTATAGAAATAGGACTCGAATATAAATACTGATAAGACGAAGTATATGATTAGTAGCAGAAACGGTGGCGACCTTGGTGATATTGATGTATCAGGGCATACTTTTGAACACGTTGAGAAATTAAAGTATTTAGGTTCAATGATAACAAGAAAAAATGAAATCCAGGAAGAAATAAAGTCCCGGTTAAAGATGGGAAAAGCGTGTTATTATTCAGTTGCTAAGTTACTTAGTTCGCGGCTTCTATCTAAAAACTTAAAGGTTAGGATTTATAAAACTATTATTCTTCCAACGGCTTAAGGTGTTCAAAAATAAGGTACTGCGTAAAATATTTGGTCCGAAGAGAGATGAGGCCACTGGGGAGTTTAGAAGATTGCACAACGCGGAATTGCGGGACTTGTATCCTGTTAATATAATTGATTTGATACCATCTCGGAGACTCAAATGGGCGAGTAAAGTTGTTGGGCTCGATGAAGAGCGGATTCCGAGAAAGTTGGTATTTGCTGAACCGACCGGTAGGCGTCCGAAAGGCAGGCCGAAGCGTCGATAGGAGGTTCGCGTTAAGGCTGATCTCGGGAGCTTGGGCTTGAACGATGTACATTGGACGAGTCTGCGTAGGCGGAATTTGGTGGTATCGGCATCGAACCTTCGGGTTCGCTAAGCCTATTATTGTTGTTGTTGTATTCATTCAGATAGTCATAACGAAATCAAATATTGTCCATTATCTCATGCTAAGTTATATCTGCTGTTTTCCAACTGTTAGAAAATTAATAATTTAACGATTGATTGTATAGTAGGAAGTCAAAACTGACTTGATAACTGGCAATTATATCACTTAGAATGTTAAATATGTCCTTATAGTTTTGTTATTATTATTACATCGGAAGGCTTCAAAAGTATCTTACGCCCAGATAATAAAAAATCTCCCAATGACCAATAGTTGGAAACCACTAATACAAGAGATAGTTATCTATTGCTATCACAATTTTCACATTTAGGCAAATTTCAGCCATTCTGAACTCCAGATCCCTGCCGACAAAAGTATTAAGATAGACACGATGTTGTGCAGCCACATTACTGAAGCGCTAGATGACAGAATACAGTAAGCGATCTATAAAGAGGTATTAGCCCCGATAACCTTCCAGGATACAGAGAATGAAGTCACTATCTACTACCGTGGGAAGTCTGCGAGACCGCAGTATGACAGCGCAGAGCTGCAATTATTAACGACTCTAGCTCCTTAGCATTCAATGTAAACATACAATCATCATAAGTTCACAACCTAATGAGCGAGTTTAAAAGAATATGAGTAACAAGCACACTTTTTGTAGGAGGTAGTTTTTTTTTTTTTTTTTTTTTTTTTGAGGTAGTTACATTCAATAAAAACCATGCAATCCTTCTTTAAAATAAACACGGAAGTATTCTGAACGTTCAGCTGGTATTAATCATCTAATTTTGCTGTTCTATGTGGGTTCTATCTTTTATTTTAAAATGATATTCATTTAAGTCAAATCTTTAGATTACTCCAGATTTTAACAAACCTTTATTTTCCAGCATAAAAGTGCGTTAATAAACACCGGTAAAGAAATATAGTTCGAAATAAACACCAATCAGACGAAATATATGAATAGTAGCGAAAACGGTGACGATCTTGGTGATATTGATATATCAGCACATACAATTGAACTCGTAGAGATATTTAAGTATTTAGGTTCAATGATAACAAGCAAAAATGAAATCCAGGAGGAAATAAAGTCCCGGTTAAAGGCGGGAAATTCGTGTTATTATTACTTAGATCGCAGCTTCATTCTCAAAATGCGAAGATTAAAATATATAAAACTATTATTCTTTCGACGGTTCTTTACGGATGTGAAATGTGGCCGCTTACTATGAAGAATAAACAACATGTTAAGGTATTCGAAAACAAGGTGCTGCGTAAAATATTTATTATAAAGAGAGATGAGGACACTGGGGGGACATAATGAGCATAATGGTTCAGCCACATTATTACTCTACTTATACCTTCTTATTTTTCTCATCCAGTAGTTGTATAAATAAGTAGCTAGATATAAAACCCTCTTCTTAGCCAAATCAATATAATCACCTTCAATAATTTAGGAAAATGATATTCCCGACCCGGTTGGGAGGGCCTTCTTCATTTTCCAGCACCTAGAATACCTCATATTTTAGTTCAATTTTTCATTCAAGTATCATATTACAATCGTTACTTGGAAGAACAGACCATCTATCGCAACATTGGAGGATTGGTGATAAAATCAAGTATCATATTAAACAAAAAATGCCCACCACTACAATCACAGAAGTGTCTTGGGCTCAGTACATGTAGGGATTCGTACCGTTTCCCGGCCAACGGCCATGCAAGGAGGTGATTAGTCCTTAATCACGCTCAGTCACTACAAGTTTTTCCCCATTTTGGGAACCCACTTTAAAGAAGCTATACTCCCTCCATACCGTAGGATCACCTAACGACTGAAGTAACAGAATAAATAATATTCTTCCAACGGAATAGGTACTACGGAATAAGGTACCCGAAACTTGGAGAAATGAATACTGTTACACGCTGCTACTCATCAAATTGAAATTATTTTTTTTTTTTTTAAGTAATAACAATTTTTTATTGAGAAAATTTTACAATCTGTCCCAATTTGGACATTAATAGTATTGCTGAATGATATCAAACATACTACATTCATACAATATTTACACAAGATAAAATTACAATAAAATATATACACAATAATGAATCAATACAATAGTCAATAATTCACTTATACCTATATACACATACACACACTCATACATACATCACATTGAGTGGAGAATCTAGCCAGTGCTAGAACTCCAATATATTTACAAAAGGTCGCGGGGCCACTGCCGTTTCAACCTTCTAGGTGGGTTGTATGGATGAGTGGAGCTGGATAGGGATTGAGCTAAAGGATTAGGATGATGAATGAGGTTCTGGTGGAATTTGGAAAATTTGGATGGAATTAGGTCTGAAATAAATGGAACATTAAGGTCGTGGTGCAAGGTATAATTGGAGACATAATAAGGAGCATTTACTATTGTACGGAGGACTTTGGATTGAAAGGATTGAATGCGTTTGATGTTAGAACGTTTAGCTGTCCCCCACAGTTCAAGTCCGTAGGTCCAGATGGGCTTCAGTATTGTCTTGTAGATTAATAATTTGTTTTCAACTGTAAGTTCAGATTTTCTGTTGAGTAGTCGGTATAACTGTCCGAATCGTCGGTTGAGTTCTTGTCTTTTAAGTCTTGTATGTGGGTTCCAAGTCAATCTTTTGTCTAACAGTAAGCCAAGATACCGGACTGTATCTGAGAGAGGAATCGGTAATGAGTTGAAATAAACTGGCGGACAGGATTTTCGTCTAAGAGTAAAGGTTATGTGTTTACATTTGGCTTCGTTCACCTTTACACGCCAGTTATTACACCAGTGTTCGATAAGGAAAAGGTGTCTCTGAAGGTTTAAGGATGCTGTTTCAGGATTGGAACTGGATGATAGGATGGCGGTGTCGTCTGCAAAAGTTGCCAGAAAGGTATCAGGATGTGTAGGAATATCAGCAGTGTAAAGGATGTAGAGGATGGGTCCCAAGACGCTGCCTTGAGGAACACCGGCCTCAACGGGATAAAGGTTAGAAAATTCTTCACCACAGCGAACTCGGAAGGAACGGTTCGAGAGATAGGATCGGAGAATGAGGTATAGGGACTGGGGTAAATGGGTTTTCAGCTTGAAGAGTAATCCAGTGTGCCATACCCGGTCAAAAGCTTGCGCAATGTCCAGAAACGCACCAGAACAATACTCTTTGCATTCAAGAGCTGAGGAAATATGGTCTACAACTCGGAGCCCCTGTTGAACTGTGGAATGCTGAGGACGGAATCCAAACTGATGGGACGGAAGATTTTGAGATTCTAATATGGGTAGGATACGTTTAAGAAGAAGCCTTTCGAAGATTTTTGAGAGGATGGGGAGTAGACTAATAGGCCTGTAGGATGAAGTGTTGTTGGAAGGTTTACCTGGTTTTAAAAAAAGGATGATGGTGGAATGTTTCCATAACAGAGGAAAATAGGTGGTGCGGAGGATGCAGTTATAAATATAAGTAAGGAATATAATAGCTTTCTGCGGAAGTTGTCGGAGGATCTGGGGAGTAAGGAGATCGTGTCCAGGAGATTTACGGAGAGTCAGTTTTTGGAGAAGATATTTGACCTCAGAGGGATTAATAGCTTTAGGAGGTAGGGAAAGTGGAATCGGTGACATAAGAAAGTCTTGCACTTTTGCGGTGTGATTGATGTGGGATTCCGGGTTAGGAGTGAATACTTTGGAGAGGTGTGTGGCGAATTCCTCGGCTTTATCTTCATCAGACGCAGCCCAGGAGTCATCACCACGTCGGAGAGGATGGGAAACATGATGGTATTTTAGGATCTTTTTCGTGACATTCCACAGGGAATTATCACGAGCTGATAGAGAGGAGAGGTAGGAATTAAAGGACTGGGAACGGAAGTTCGCCAACTCCCTCTTCAATTGTCTACAATAGAAGTTATAGGAGCGGCGATCTGTTGGGTGTCGGGTGCGCTGCCATAATGATCTTGCTCGGCGTTTGGTGTGGATAAGGTCTATAATAGGTTGTGGAAAATGATTTTGGTCTGGATTTATATTGGAGTGTTTAGGAGAGGAAGCAGTCCAGACAGCTTGTTGGATGGCGGTGGTAAAGGAATAGACGGAATTATCTAGGTCATCTTGGGTTTTGAGGGTTACTCTGAGGTCAATATTATCGGTCAGGATTTGGCGGAAAAGGTTCCAGTTGACAGGGCCTCGGATGAATGATGGTGGAATGGGTTTTGGAATTGGAGTGAGAGATACTTTTAGGATCAGTGGACTATGGTCTGAGGATAGTTCATCAAGGCGAGTTAAAGACAAGTTGAGAGAGCCTAATCCGCTGTGGATAAAGAAGTCGAGGATGTCAGGATTGCGGTTAGGATCGGTTGGCCAGTAGGTAGGGGAGTCAGGAGGCAGGATATTAAAATTTCGGGAGTTGAGTGCAGACAGCAAATTTCGTCCCCGAGAATTCGTGGTTCTGGAACCCCACTGCTGATGCTTGGCGTTTAAGTCTGCACCCAGAATGAAACGATTTCCTAAGGAATCCAGGAAGGATACAAATTCAGAATTGGAAATGGAATGTTTAGGAGGGCAATATGCAGATGTGAGGGTTACCGGAAAGGAAAAAGTCTTGATTACTATGGATGTGGCTTGTAGGAAATCATAGGTGGGAAGTGGGAGTAAATGATGAGAGAGGGATTGGTGGACAATGATAGCAGAACCGGCATGGGCTTTACCGTCTGGGTGGTCAGTACGGTATGTCATGTATTGCGGTATTTTGAAGTACTGTTTAGTCGTTAGTCTTGTTTCAGTTATAAGTGCAACATCGATTGTTTTGTCTTGCAACAACGCTGTCAGTTCGTCAGTATGATTTCTAACACCATTCGCATTCCAAAGGAGAATGGATAAGGAGTTAGGTGAAGTCATTTAAGGATTTTTCAAGGCAGGGATTAGATTCGATACTAGATTTGTAAGGAGTGATATAAGTGGCATAACAAGAGATTTGATTTCGGAGATGAACGATGTCATTAGACTGGTAAGATCTGTGACGTTTGATGGTGGAGGGATATGAGAAATTTGATGTTGAGGAGTTTTTTGAAGATTAGGTAAACTTTGAGGGATAGATTCTTGTACAATAGATTGAGAATGTTGAGGAAAATGTTGTTCCGGCAGTGCCTCGACTTCATGATTCTGGTTACCACCTCCAAGCAAGTGGGCAAATGACACGTTAGAATTTACAAGTTTTGATGGTTCTCTTCTGCTTCTGGTTGGTACAGCTGTTTCATTCGGATCCTGAGGTTTTTGGTATCTGGTTCTGAGTTTCTTGTAGATTTCACATCCCTTGTAGTTAGCCGGGTGGTCCTTGAGGCACAGAGCACATACAGCGGGTGCTGATCTTGATCTTGTACATTCTTCTGTTTTATGCTGTTCACCGCATTTCACACAGCGTGGTATGTGATGGCAATAACTTTTGGTATGACCATATGCCTGACAGTTATGGCACTGGACTATTTCTTTCTTTGTGTAAGGTTTTTCAACTTTTACACGGGTATAGTACAGTCTGCTGAGGTCATAGATTTTTTCGACTCCTGCTGATGGTTCCAGGTCCACGAAGAATAGAGGCAGTGGACTTTTATCTTTTAGAACGTTGGTGACTTGCCTCACTTGGAATCCTAATTCTGTCAGTTCTTCTTTGATTGCTTCAACGGGTGTTGAGGAATGAAGGTTTCTGATTACGACCCTTAATGCTCTCTCTTGGCGCAGCTGATAAGTATGAAAGTCAGCTTTGGTCTCAGTCAGATATTTTACAATCTTTCTGTAGGTTTCAGCAGTAGTCGGAGATATTTTAGTATCATTGGTTCTACTTATACAATAATAACTATTAGGATCTGTTACTTTGTTTAAATGCGCACACATCAGTTTAAAATTTTTAATATTTTTAACAAATATTGGTGGAGGTAGTGGTTCTCTGGGTATAGGAGAAGATTCCATGGTTTCTTTTTCATTTTGGAGGATCTGAAATGGATTCGGTGTAAAAAACGGAGATTCATCAGTTATTCCTTGTGATGATGTGCTGGGCTGTGGTTCAGAACCTAATGAGGTAGCTGACGCGGTCGCTGGTGGAATCATTTTTTTATTTTGTTCACGGCGGGGTCTCTGTTTTGTGGGAGACGAGTTAGAACCTGCAGATCTAGATCTTTTACTTGCAGACTTTGAGGACATGACTTGATGAAAATATCTCATTGATTAAGAAAATAATAATAATAAATAAATAATGAGATAAGAATTAAAGATAAAAGAAAGATAATTAAAAGAAAAGCAAGCCCGAGCTTGCCGAGCTAGCGGCAATCAGCTGATCAGTGACCCTTCTTTCACTTTTTCGTGATTGTACAAAGTAAATTATAACTTTGCTTACCGAAACTTCTCCAATATTCACTGCCGTAATATTCCTGAGGTCTAGTGATGTTCTCCAGACTGAATTCTAGCGAATTCCTACTGAAAAAAGCAAAAATCTGAGAGACGATGTAACGTATGACTGTTATCATCGAGCGCATCAGCTGATCTCCTTGAAATTATTAAAATTAAGAAACACTTCGTTATTATCATCAAATTCATCACAACAGCACTTCATTCCAATTTTCAATCATGGTTAGCCAAGTATTTTATTTGACGTATGAAGTTTCTCATTCCCAGCCTACGTGTAGCCAGAAAAATAACTATTCCACTAATATCTCTTCTTCAAGAATCTGAGCTAAACGTCTAATAAACCAGAAGGGCCACGAAACAACATTGTTTGGCATTCCCTTTTTAATTTTAGCCCCTTAATTATAGTCGACAGTCGCTGATGATCGTTAATGATTGAATTTCGTCGCTTTCTGTTGTGTTAAAATCCTTTAATGGCCGACGATGCCAATGTTCCAATATGCCTAGATAAAAAGAGGGCTAAATATGTTACAAAATATCGTGTTTTTGCTTGTCGGACTGGATACTAAAACTATTAATTGGTAGTATTACTAGTATACGTCAGAGATCGATAAGAGTCCTGAGTACCTTAAAGGTTAACTGAAGACAGTTTTTTTTTTCTCATTGATTAATCCCTATTAATAAAAAAAAAATCTGTAGAACAAACACAAACCTTTTATCAAGATATATCTGTCATTGATAGTCTAAGAGATGATAAAGAGAGTCGAGTTGGAGAGAACGACTAACGTCTCATTACAACCAACAATTACAGAGCTGCCCATAACCTCCTGTCAGTATATCATTAGCAATGGGTACTTATAACTTTTACTGCATTGAATTGATATTCAAGTCCCGAGTGACCACCTCGATGAGTACCTCCCTAGGGTAATTCCATCCACTCCAAATGAGATTCGGATCTGAGTCAGCAGTCAATAAAAAATAAAGTCATTAGACGGGTCTCGAAAGATCCGGCCACGTTCGGACAATTAGTTTAGCCAAATAATCTACTTCTATAATTAAACCTGCCCCGGGGTAGGGAATTAATTATAGCTTTGGCTCGATAATTATCAGTACTTTTCGATATACTGCCGCGTCCGGGCTGGGCTATCCTTTATTGAATTAGCTCGGGGAACGCCCACGTGCGTGATCCCGGAGTTTTCCCAAAGCACGGGCGAGGGAGAGCGTTTTCCTAGAACGGATCTGTGCCGACGGGTGGATTACGACATCACCGGTCAGTTCCTGATCACCGAGGGATAACAGAGAAGAGGCCATGACGTAGGTAATAACCCCTACAAGATAGATATATGATTATTCCAATAATATAAGTAGCAGTGAAATAAAATAATTCAACGAAAACAATTTTTACTTTCATTTATATATATATATATATATATGGAATAATTTTCGAATTCCAGTTTTCAGAGGAAATACACGTTTTAGGGTCCCCTGAATCCAAATGACCAAGTCCCGTAAAAAGGTGTGTGTGTGTCTGTGGTAACTCTCGGGCGAAAACTAAAAGTCCTATGAAACTGAAAATTTCATATTTAAGACAACTATACGCTCGAGATGTTACAGAAACTTTTTCATCAAAATCAGCAAACCAGAAGAGCCACTTTATACCATGCATTTTGCACGTTTTTACGATTTTCTCAAAAACGGCTGTAACGATTTTGATTAAACTTGCTAAATCGATATAAAATTTAATGAGCTTTAAGATGATGTAGGTTTCATTTTCATTGAAATAGTCTGACAGGGCTTAAATGCATCGGCAAAAACTATCGAGTTTAAATTTTCTTCCTCTAAAGTATCTATAATTTTGTACATTCGAAATAATTAACCATTTCATGTTGTTAGCATTGATTAAAAACCGCTAAATCTATAATTTGAATGAATTTGATAATGAACTGAAAGCGAAAAGTGCTAACATATTTTTCAATGAGATATTTGTTTTTGAACATTAAAACCGAAATATAGATTTATAATATACCTTTGGAAATCTAAAGATTTTATAAAAAAATACAATCACATACACAAAAAGAAAAGCCAATAAAACAAATTGTCGTTATTAAATAAAAAAAAAAAAACTAATAATTTTTCCAAAGAAAAGTACCATAAACTGTAAGGGAGTTACATGTTAAAAAAAAATATTTATTTTCAGTCCTAATAAATCATCTTCAAAGCGTTCTTTATCGGTTAGCATAGGTTAGTTACCACGAAGATAGTTCGTGTCGCTAGCCACTATTAATGTAGTGATAAAAATCTGAAAACAAAGGGCCTGAAAATAAAGTTGTATACCTCCTCTACGTTAAGTGTCTTTTTTATGGATTTTAGTTCTTTCTTACTTCAATTATAGAACATCGTGATATGTTATTTCACTGAAACCCAACCTAACATATAAGATTACATTATCTATGATATCTAGAGAAAGAAAAGAACGAGATTCAATAAGAAAGGAGGCAACGAAATTAATTCAAACCAGTTATATAGGATTCCAACATTCATCATACCATGACTTCCAGGTTGTTAAGACGTTAACCTTGTTGTTCCGGCTTCCTCAGAGTATGCTGCCTCTCTTTGTACTAAGTCACCTGGACAATAGTGGAATCCATTCCTGCTCATAACAACCATAGCTGAGACCTTTCAACATTTCCAATCCTCCTGTAGGACAACCGGCGAACGGCCGCAGGCTATTTGGATCGCTGAAAGCAGAGAGCCAGTTAGCTGTAATTAATGTTGTCATATAGCAGGCGGTGCATCCTTCGGTGCATTCCGCGCGGTGCAATAAAGCAGGCTGGTCTGTGTCGACAGGAGCGGCCGCTGTTCGCTATTCGTGCCGAGCATTCCCTTCGGGAGGACGCTCGCTGCAACGGATCCACATTCTAGGTGGGCTAAAACACGTCCCTTATCTTGATATATTTCATACCCCATTGATTCGTAACAGTCTGTAAGTTGAACAGTAGTATTAGAAATAGTATGAAAAAAGCGGTCAATCTCTTGGTTACCAGCACCAAATATATTTATACTAACAGATATCTCTCTTTTTTTTTTTTTTTTTTAACACGTTTAAAATAAAATAACACACCAAATTTTATTTATCTATTGTTAAAAAATTAATTTATTTCATTATTTTTTCCCTCATAGTTCTCTAAGTCGATGACAATCTTTGATGAACCTCAGTAAAGAACTAATTGTTTCAGTAGATTCCTTCAAGCTCTCACTCAGCGATCTTGGTATATTGAATTTATCTATGAGTACATTGAATTTGGGGCAGTTCTCAATTATATGTTTTATGGTGAGAGACACTCTGCACAAGTCACACATTGGTTCGGGCTGCCCGAGGATGAGATGGACGTGTGAGCCTGCCTGCTATGTCTGACCCTAAAGCAGTTTCCTCGCGGCGGTCACTTCGCAAGGAAGAAGGTGATAGCTTCATTTTCCTTAATTTATTTTTGTTGTCAATTTCTTACCACATCTTTTCCCAGAGAGATTTTCACCTTCAGGTAATTTTTTACGGCTTCCTTGATGTAAGTTGGGTGAATTTGGACGTTTGATAATGCAGCTTCTTTCGCAGCCCTATCTGCTTCTTCATTACCATCAATGCCTACGTGGAATGGAATCCGCAAGAACAAGAGTTCTTTTATTATTATTTCTAAATCTCCCACATATTTCCGTATCTTATTAATTAGTGGATGATCAGTGTAGGTATTATGAAGGTTCTTGAGGGCATAAAGGGAATCAGTGCATAGAATGAATTTAGACTCATTACGAGACATAATGAATTCGAGTGTATTTGATATTTCTACAAGTTCCGCAGTATATATGCTACTTAGGTTAGGTTAGTTTAAATTGTTTATTTCCGGATTGTTTATATCAAGCATTAACATTATTGGGGGGAGTGGTCTACTGGTGGTGTAGTGGCTACCATAACACTTTGCCCAAGGTCGCGGGTTCGAACCTGGCAGATATCCCGAGGAATCCTAATTCGTGACGTCCTTCGGAGGGAACGTAAAATGTCTCGAGCCTGTGCGATGTCAGATACTCGTTAAAGATCCTTATACTAATTAAACCTAGATAGGCAAAATTTAGGACTCCCACTGTAGCATCATCCGATCAGCCATAGTAGCATTAAGATATTTCTATGTTAATTAATAGTAATTTAAATAGTTAAAAAAATAACATTATAAAATTTGTATATAATAAAAATCTGTAAATATATAATTTGAACAAATGTAATATCCAACTGAAGGAGAAAAGAGAAAAAATATATATATTTTTTTTGTAATTTTGGTTTTTTTGATCATAATATAGATGTATAATATACCGTTGGAAAGCTAAAGGTTTGAGGAAATATTATTTTATAAAAAAAGTTGTAAAAGGTAATAAAAAGTCATGAAAAGCGTGTAAAACTAACTGATTGTTTTAGATCATAATATATTTTTTTTTTTTTTTTTTTTTATTAAACACATATTTCTATTGAAACTTGAAGTGATTCTATAACCTATTTCCATCTCTAACTTTATCTAAAAGTTCTTAAATTAATTTTAACAACTTTGTAACCTAAATTCGCTGGCCAGAAGTGCTACTTACAACATACATTTTGCAGTCCTTTACGATTTTCTCAAAACAGTTTTAACAATTGTGATTATATTCGCTACATCGGTGTAAAATTTAATGGTCTTTAATATCAACTTGGGGAGCGGTGTGGTCTAGTGAAGTGGTTCCCAAGTGGTGGTCCAGTGGTTAAGCGAAGTGAAATATTTTGTTTTCAACTATAGATTATTCAATTTTTAAAGAGGTTAGAACATCACAGCTCAACACGTTCATATTTATGCCGGTTCTGATATACTTTTAATTTTTTTTAATCTAGGGTCCTTGGCGTTTTGGCGTTGCTGTGGTTGGGCAAAGGGGTCCGCGAAACATTTTTATTGTGAACCACTGGTCTAGTGGATAGACCACTAGTCTACTGTTCTCCGGGTCCTGGGTTTGAATCCCGGCTGTGACAGACTATTATTTATTCTGTTCATTCATTCGGGGAGCGACCTAGGGTATGGAGACCCTCCTGAGGCAGACCCTGCCTCTATAAAGTGGGTACCCGAAAAATTGGGAGAAATAAATAAATAAAATTGTTTGTTTTCGAACATAAGAACAGTACTAAACATGTATAATAAACCGTAGGAAAAGATAAATATTTTAGAAAAAAACATATACACAAAATTGTAAAAGTTAATGGAGACTGATGCAAAGCCGATATGCTGTCCTTCGGCGGGGACGAAAAAAGGTGATTCCGAGCCTGTACGATGTCAGGAACTCGCTGAAGATCCCAATCCTAATAAAACCTGGATAGGCAAAATGTAGCACTCCCACTGAAGCATCATCCGATTAGCCACAGTAGTGACGTAAAATAAATAAATTAATTAAATAAAGATAGTTTTAGATAATAATATAATAGATTTTTTTTAAACACGTGCTTATATAGAAATTTATTTTAAATAATTCTTTACTAGTTTCACTCATATTTATCTCTAACTGTAAATGAAAATTCTTCAATCGATTTTAACAACGAAGGCATGGGAAAGTCGTGTGTTCCGTGCACCAGATTCTTAATTTAACATTATATTACTAAAGATAATGACCGAATGAATAAGATTCACTTAAAGGATATTACTTCCCGTTACTTCATCCCGATTCCAGAGCATGGATCGCTGGAGGCTGCGGACCTCTGTACAAGTACACTCCTGCGGTATGCTGGCCCAACCCTTTTACTACGGGGCACTAAATCCCTCCTATCTTTAGTATCCTTCCTTTACAGGGCCTTCCTCTATCCGTCCTCTTTGTCCTATACGGGCTATCTCTTCCCGATCCGTCAGATAGCCTCTTCGTGTCCTCGACAGGATCAATGGAGTCCGTCCGTCCATCAGGGCTATCTTACCCTGGCTCTTCTGTAGTGTCACTATTGTCTGCGAAGGACTTAAGATATCTCCCGCTCTGGTAGCATATGCAAACAGGGGAGTGGCGTAGGGAAAGAATTTTATATAATAGTCGTGTACCGTATGTGTCCTAAATACATTGTTCTGAAATGAATAGGGAAAAATCAAAGTTAAATGTTTCTCAGTACATTTAAATATAAAAGACAATTGTATATGAAAATGTAAAATGAGAAAAAAGTGAAGCAGGTCTATTTCATTTATAAAACATTATCGGCAGGGGTCGCCTGTAGTGCAATGGCTATGATAAAAGCCTTCTATGCTTCTATGCTTCGATGGTATAGTAGATGGCCCTTGTATTTTTAAATAGGAGTAAAAAATCACCATTATTTATGCCGTCCTTCGGACAGAACGTATGATGGTGGTCCCGAGCCTTAATGATTTCAGGTACTCGTCATAGATCTTTATTTACCCTTGACAGGCAAAATTTCGGATTTCCACTATAGCATCCTCTAATTACCCACAGTAGCATAAAGATGACTTTCAAATAAACAAAAAAACGTTATCGTTCCGTTGCGTTTAAAGATTGATTAAACATAATATTTATTGAGCTGAAGTTAGATCATTATTATATTTAATAACAGAAAAAGCATTTTTTTCTCTATTCATTTACATTAGAATATTATCATTCTAATAAAAACAATTTTTGTTTTTTTCAAACATTCCGAAATGAGGCTGCAAAGTGCAGACAAAGTCTAATGTTTTTCTTTTCCAAAACGGCTGCGTATTTTTGAAATTTTCTATAATATATTGCTCTTTATAGCAGAAAATGGACGGTTAAAAGTTGAACATTTTTTTTATCAATGTCCATAAAAATATATAAAATTACATTCCAATAATTGTATATTTTAGGTAAAATAAATAACTTTGCTAGAATTATTGTACCAATGTGTTGAAATTGTTACATACACTTTTATTTTAAAGAAGTGACATTTGAAAAACTCATGAAAGACGACAACAGCTAAATTGAAAAAAAATATATATATATTCTGGGACCAAGAGCTCTTTGAACAAAAACATTGAAACAAAGTCTACTATTTTATATTATGAATGAACAATTTTTTATACACCACTGCTTGCATATACACATATTTCTGCACATATTATCTTAAAATAAATATTCTTTTTATGATAAGAGTTCTTGTTAAGTGTCTGATACTATGATATTCTAGTTGGTTGGTGTAGAAATATAAAGAATTCATGATACGTAAGCAACATTACATACAAACAAGCTGTTTCACGAAAACTGACACGGAAATACCAACACATTAATAAAAGACATGGCCACTACTAACAGGTCTCACAATATTTTCAGAAGGCTGAAAAGAAGAGGAATGAGGGATCTCTAAACAAATATTTGCGTATTAGTAAACTCGCCAGGAATTGGTGACACAGGGCATCCTCTCTCCATCATGACTATCACGCCACAACATCAACTTTATTGCATTTCACATTTACTGATTGTCAACCGCATAACAGGTGTAAATAGAAATTTATTAAGACAAAAAAAATGTTTATCACTCAGTTCTGATGAAGGCCACAAATATAAAGTTTGCGGAGTGTTCGAATCTTTTCGTTGTATTTTAGCATTAGTAGGTCTGTATGTAATGTTGCAAACGTGCCATGAATTCGTAATAGTTCTAAATATTTTGTATTAAAGAAAATTTCATACAATTAAAATAAAATAACATTTTTACTGGTCTCATAGAATAATATGAATTAAAAATAATATTTCCAATTGGGAATTTAATATCATCATATTGTGAAGTTATCAACATTTGTATGCGAAAGTCGCATATAATTATACAATAAAAAATTTCTGCTGTCAATTTTCCTAATCCTACTATCAATTTTCAAATGCGAACATCCTAGACTTTCTCTATGAATAATCCAAAACTTACAAACGAATTTGTATTAATAAAGCTATCAGACTGTATTATTAAGTCGTTTTTGTAAATATTCTGACCAGGACACTGACGTTGGTAATCGTTTCTGAATGATTTTCGATGATCCTTCTTCTATGTATATATGTGTATATTGATTTATATATATGAATATGTAATATAGGGCAGACGGGCAATATGGGCACCCCAAGATAGCGCCACCCCGCTACGTGCTACAGATAGTTCCCACGACAAGGCTAATAACAGAGGAGGCTATCTCTCCATCTTGGGCCTAACTGCTACACGCTAAATGGAAAATAATAATCATCCGATGGGGTTCCTTCTTTTGTGGGGGCGCTGATGTAACCTCTCTTCTCATTGGTTTTCTAGGGCACGCGGAGTACAGTCATCTTTTTTTAATCTAAAATTGGACTGGAGTTGTCTGACGACAATATCGGACAACCTTCGACGAATGGAGTATCCCGAGAGAATCATATTCCAACCTTCTGATGTATTCTGATCAATGCTAACATGAAAAAGATATTGTTTGAATTATTCGTTAAGCTCTTTGTCAATTGCCAATTTTATAATATATATGTTAAGTACTAATTTATGTTTTATTAGTTTTACACCAGAAGAGAAGATGTACTTGCTGGATACTGTTCTTCCTCATGCCTGCCTTATTATTTTTTAATATTATTTTATCCCTTTTGCTGGTTGTCATATTACTGCTGAAAGCTGTGAACTAAATTTAAAAAAGTTATTTTTTTTTCTTTTACCTATTTGCGAATGATGTAAACATTCACAGGAAAAATACTATAATAATGAACGTTTAAATTATACCTTATCAGAACGTGATAGAAGATAATGAAATACATCTCAGAAAAAACAAAAATGTATATATTGACCGATCAAATAAGCCTTCGGATGCCACGTATGAACGTGGTATGAACTATAGTACTTCATTCTTCAGGGATCACCTGTAGCAAGGTGGCTAGCATAACAGCCTTCTATGCCAAAGGTCAGGGGTTCAAACCCGCAGGTGGTCCTAGGATGTTTTAATAGGGATAAAAAATCCTTAGTTATGTTGTCCCTCGGAGAGTACGCAAAAATGAGATGCCGAGCCTGTGCGATATCAGGTATTAGTTAAAGTTTACTATCCTAATTAAATTTGGATAGACGAAATATAGGACTACCACTATAGCATCGTTTGATTAGCCACTAGTAGCATAAAGTGACGTTAAATAAATAAACAAAAATACTTCATTCTTCTTTATTGGTAATATTCTACTAATAAATAACAAACTAAGAACACATGAACTGACATTTTGTAGTATTCTATTCAAATATTATTAATGGGGTTATTGATTACAAACTAATGAAGCAGTATATAATGTTAAAACACGGTTAAGTGATCTGAATTTCGCAATCCACTTTTGCTAGATAACAACATCCCTTTGGCAAGTAGTGATATTAAAAAAACCAAAAGATAGCATAGCGTACAATTAAAGTTACATTTAAAAGAAGTTTATAAATTAAATTTTGAATATTTATTTTATTTATAGACGAAAATAATCCTGTACTGAAGCATCATGACCCCTTGGTCCATTACTTTAAGAAGTGCTGTTTCTAGGCCAATGACAGGTGGATTATATGAGGCATAGATCACGCTCAACCCCCAGTTTGTTTGTTTTTTTCAATTTTATGGATAGTCACATTATAGAGGCTGGGTGTGCCCCAGTTAGTCCTTCTACTTCAAGTTCACTTCATAGCTAAAATAACAAAATAAATAATTATTCTTCAACTGTTATGTTATATTTCGAACGTAAGACCCGGAGAGCCATTGTCTTGAGCATTAAGCACTAGAACTAGACACTTCACTTTGTGATTTACGGTATTCCTCATTACAGTAACCCTAGACCATCTTGCGATACAACGCGTATTTTTATTACATAATATAAATTATGTTATATAACATATTTTATAAAAACATTATGTAAAGAAGAGTAAGTTAATAAACTAAAAAAAAAAAAAAAGAAGAAGAATAAATTAATTTTTAAAAAACAAAACAAATATTAACAATAAAATCATAAATAATAATGAAAACTAATAAATAATTAATTCGTTATAACTAATTAATTAATACTAATTAACTAAACTAACTACTAATTAATTAATGTATTATAACTATTAAATAATAACTTCTTCTTCTTCTTCTTCCAGTGGCGCGACAGGCCGTGTAGGCCCTGGGCTTCACGGTGTAAATTCTTACGAGTTTACACTCACGTTTCACGATACAATTTTTAGTGTAGGGTCATCACTCCCTACGACTAATTTTGTGAGTGGCCACCCTTTGACTGACGGGTCTCACATAAACGGGGGAGAGGTTGTAAGTTAATCCCCATTTTTTTACATCCTTATAAAAGCCCCGCCGGACAGGAGGGATTCCAACTCAGAACCTGTAGCATGAGAGACTAGCGCGCTAGCCACTCAGCCACGGGCTCCCCTATAATAATAACTAATAAATAAAATAATAACAACTGTAGAGTCAAGAAGAGCAAAAGTAAAAATAAAAATAAACAATGAGTTATTTACAATGTAAATCATAAAACTCAGCTCACTATGTACAGCACATGCCTGTTGCTATTTGTCTAATTCTGCATAGTCCTCCCGGTCCACAAATTTATCAAATTTGTGAAATTTTTCTTATTTGAACGAAAATTTCTTCCTGTTACATTAGCTATAGTTATTTAAGCTATCGTTTAATGTATTAATAAAAATAATAATACACTTAGTCCATCAATAAAATTGATTAGGAATAATGATATCTTGACCTCAAATGTCTTCATAGAAGCTGACAAAATATATCTTCTTCGAAAAACTAATCCCCTCTTTTTCTGAAGTGGAATTCGCTGAAAATTGCTTAATTACTGAGTGCAATATCGTACGTGGTCCTGTTTCTTATCAGTTTCAAGGAAGGTGATGCGGTCAGGAGATGGCTTGATGTGTAATGTTCATCTCGACCCGGATTCGCTCCTGATCAACCACTAATAATAGATTGATGATGCCATCACAGAATGAAAACACAAGTATAAATATGCACGTTCTTTTATTCTAGATCTAAATATATTTCTCAGAGGACAACGTAAGTATCGAATAGGAAATGTATTTATTTGAAATACGTGATAATGTATATGTATTTCACATCGTAACACAGTCACTACCTCATTAATAAGTCGTAAGATTTATGAAATGTAGAGGTAATTAGTTAAACTCAAGTAGTTGCAATATTCCTAATTTGAACCCGTATATTGAAAAAAAGGTATAAACGTTAAAATGTTATGAAATAAACATGATGTTAATTTATGCATAAATAGTGCCTCTGGGTTGCAGATTCAATACTAAACTGAAAGAGACACACGAGTTTCGTTCATGTTCTTCAAATATAAAATAAAAAGGAATATTTTTTGTATTGTTGCCATTAGGATAAAGTGATATTTTCGTAGTTAGGTAGTGTTTTAACATTTTTTTTTTTTATAAATTATTTTTTCCTTATATATATATAATTCTCAGAGGGCTGAAAGGATAAATAATATTCTACCACAGCCGAGATACGGACCCAGAACCCAAGTTCTACGGGTTTACCAAAAGTTTAGGTTTAGTATTACCAAAAAATAATAATAATAACTAGATAGTAAAAAAAAAAAAAAAAGTAAACCTAGGAGAGTCTCCATACCCAAGTGTCGCCCCCGGCTGAATTAACAGAATAAATAATATTCTGTCATAGCCAGTATTCGAACCCAGGACCCGGAGAACAGTAGAATCGTGATCTATATATGTATATAACAAATTAAAAAAAAAAAAAAAAAAAAATATATATATATATATATTAATAATAATCATAATAATTTTAGGAACCATTTCAATTTGAAAGTTTATAATAATCTGGCATGATAGACATGATGGAGAGAAAACTACCAGCGGCGCATTTAGGTCAGAAGGTCTTTCATCCACCTTCTTTTCATACTTCTGTGAGTGTTATCCGGCATGTTAGTTTTGACCTTGTTTTGGGTAATTATTCCGAAGTGTCACTTCTCTTATCAGTGGCCATGTTTATGGTTATCCAGAGTGATATTGTTGAGCTTAGTTGCTTCCACCCGACTTTTGGCGCTAAATTCTCTATTCCCCATGTCTTTAGAAATATAGGTTAGAATATTTATCCGAGGTTTCTTCCACCCGACTTTCGGCACCAAAAATTCAAATTCAAGATACTTATTACAACCTTGTTCTTCCATATACTTATCTTTATTTTAAAATAACTGTCGAAATAATGGCAGGAAATTGAACTTAGAAATGCATACATTCATTTATTATTTATATCGAAGACTTCAATTTTATTTACTCAATAGAAACTTTCAATTTCAATTTTATTGAATTTAATAAAACGTGTTTTAATAATGGTTATAATAAATTATTAATTCTTCATAGGTGAAATAATCAGGAGTCAGTCTTTTTCTAAATATTTTAATTTTGCCTTATTTTAATTATGCCTATTTGAAATAATAAAATAAAATTGAAATTGAATTGAAAGTTTCTTAAGTAAATAAAATTGAAGTCTTCGATATAAATAATAAATAAATGTATGCATTTCTAAGTTCAATTTCCTGCCATTATTTCGACAGTTATTTGTTAAATAAAGATAAGTATTTGGAAGAACGCGGTTGTAATAAGTATCTTGAATTTGAATTTTTGGTGCAGTCGGGTGGAAGACACCTCGGATAAATATCCTAACCTATATTTCTAAAGACGTGTGGAATAGAGAATTTAGCCCTAAAAGTCGGGTGGAAGGCACCTAACCTCAAAATTAGCACTCTGGATAACCATAAACATGGCCACTGATAAGAAAAGTGACACTTCGGAATAATTACCCTGTTTTGTATTTGTGTGTCGGTATATATTGTGGAAACGTTTGTAGAGGGTCCGAATCTGTTCGTTCACTGTCGGTATGAAAAGGTCTGTATATAGAATAATGCTTCTCTTGTATCATGGAGAATTGTTTATAATTCTGAATGGTGTAGTAGAATTTTCCAGAGTTTTCATCGATCGTGAAGTTCTGTCAAGTGGTAATTTAATGTGAGTTTGGCGTGTGTTTAGTTAAGATAGGTGAGTTCTCTGTATACGTCGCTGCCAGAGTTTCGGTGCTGATCGGGATGTCGTTAATGTATATTATGTAGAGTAGTGGAGCGAGAACTGACCCTGGGTTTTATTTAGAAATAATTGCCAGGGCTAGTTCAACATAAATTTTTTTTTTCTTTGCATATATTTCAGCATTGTAGGTCATCTGGATTCATTTTGATTACAAGGATGGAGAATGGAGAATGGAAATTCTGCACTGAGTAGCACAAAATGATGATGGCCTGTAAAAAAAATGACCATTTTTCAGCAAAATATTAATTAGAGATCTGGATAGATACATTATCTGTTGTATCCAAGAATAAAGTGACTTCACCTCTATAAAGGCTGACCCAGCCTCTATAAGTGGGTACTCGCAATTGGAGAAAGTCCTGATAATTTAGAACACCAGATCATATTAAAATCACCCTCTTGTTCAGTCCTTGGCAAGAAAAGAGTACGTATCAGCGAATATTCTACTATCCACTCAAGCAAAGCCAGGTGTTGTTACTACAGGTTAATTTTGACCATCTTCTGATGATTTTGTGTTTTCTTTTTTTGCAAGGAACAAATTTTCTTCAGATAAAAATCACAGATATTTTAGTTATCAGATTAAGCTCAATTTATTCCCTAAGGACACCACATAGATCGCATTCCAGACGAGTACTACAAAAAAAGAGACCAGAGATAGATATTAATCAAAGAGCTGTTGGTGATGAAGATTGAGGATGTGAGGCCATTAAAGGACCAACAACAAATGGCTCTTTGTATTGGCACTGAGCTCGGCCTCGCCGGAGGTGTCAGCTCCAACAATGAATGACTCTGTCTTAACTAATTCCTTCTTACACTACCCCTGTCCATAGGTGTCTTCGGCTAATGATGGCTTTCGCAACTGTCGAGTGTTTCTTCCCCAGCAACACTCTCGGCGATGAGGACCAGATCAGACTACAGATTACCTGACGACCGTATCAAGAACAAGATAAAACCGATTGGATATGTTTGCGATTGAATATTATCAAGTAAACGTTATCATGGATCGCAACGATGATTAATTGGGCGTTAGAACAAGTTTTTTGTAATTCCTTTTTATTATTCCTTCCGAATTCCTTATTACTCTAAAATCTGAGAAAAACAAAAATTTGGACTCATGAATGACATTTCTACATTCCAGCTGGATAGTATAAAATGAAATCGGTTAATAAATGGAAATTAGATGTATTTTGAACAAGAGAAACTGTAAAAAAAATGAGAATAACAAACCAAAAAAATTGACGTAATAATTAAAAAACATTATTCGTTTACCTATAGCTTAGATTTCAGTTGATTCAGATGTTTCTGGCTCTGTTATTCGTAACAGATACTTAAGACAAACTCATAAGCCAGTTTTGTCCTATGGAGGTTCTTAGATAATTTTTTATCGGTTCTAACTTCGAAAAACTTCTTTCAGCTATTGCAGAGTCAGAAATGAAAATCATGCTCTGACATAATGAAAACGTAATACAAGGTAATGAATTTAGTAGCAATAATTCCGTGAGATCCATAATAAAATGAATTTTCTGAATTTCAGATTTCTAGAATTGTTTTTATTATATTTTTTATTTATTTCGTTATTCGCTATTTATGGTATCGTTTTATTTATATTGCAAACAAAGCACTGAACCAATTTATCAATGGAGTATACGATATCCTGATATTAACAATGACACATCTGGCGGCCAAACAGCATTACCTACGTGAATTACCTTCAAGGAGTTAAACAAGCTATTAATTTTTTAATCGAGAAATTTAGCGAACGGCCTAAGAGTTCGAGTGAGATTTTGGATAACATTTTACGAATTTTTGCTCGAACGGGTTCGGAGGTTAGGAGTTAGGTGGCTCCGTATCTTAGCTCCTGATTAGTAGGTAATCTTAACTTCAATTTTAGAACAATAAATTTTAGCCTTCAGGATCCACAAAATCTTCTAATACCTCCCAATTCTTACTTAAAATACATCTATTATCAAAAAATCTTACTTCTATTATGTCACAAAATAATTTCTACAGTCCATATAAACCTCTCACATTCTGGCATATTTGGTCCAAAATAGATATGTTTTTAATAATAAATGCACATGGACCACTCTAACACAGTATCTCGATCTGTAACGTTTTATTCTCAATAATAGGGAACAAAGGGGCTTGGGAATATGGAATCGTCATCGAAATGGGTAACTCCTTATAAATATGGATCAGGATTCAACTATTTAAAAAAAGAAAGAAAAAAGAATGAATAATTAAAAAAAAATGTAATTATTATATTTTACTTAATAATACAAGTAAACTATAGTTTCAAAAATATTATTTCTTAACGAATTATTGTAAGCAACTCAATGGATTTGGGCAGGCGGCACTGCTTTATGAATAAAGTTTTTCTCTCTTCTCTCTCTTGTGCATATTTGTTTATTTCATGCCACAATTTTAAATTTCAATACATAAAGTTCCATTTATTACTGTTTTTATTTATTTTATTATTTTTTTGCAACGATTGTCGATCATAAAATTATATTCTACTATATAAAATTAAAAATTATATGTATAAATTGAAAGTATATAATTTGTTACCCATATCGGTATAAGCCTCACAAAGAAACTTCATAGAAATAAAGCAAAATAAAACAAAATTCAACTGATTCGACGAAAACTATTTATTATATTAAAAATATAAATAAAATAATTAATTTTATATGTATCTGAATATATTTGTGTAACATATTGTATAGATATAAAACGGCAATAGACTTTCAAGCTTGATGTCTAAAAAAAGAAAAAAAAAAAAAAAAAATATATATATATATATATATATATATATATATATATATATATATATATATATATATACTAGAAGCTGCAATGGAATTGATAGTAAACAAGCATACCGATTAGTGAGAGATTGTAAAAAATCAGAAATTATTTTGTACCGTATTCGAAAATAGAAAACATTTTTGCTCTTACGAGATGAATCATGTTAATTTCCGCTAGTGGAGCTATTAATGATCCCAAAATCCGTTTCAAAACCGAAAGGATTCCCTCGGGAGATTGCTGAGCTGTGACCTTTGCTATTTATTGCCATATTAGAAATGCTGATGATCCTAGCGAGAACTCAGGAAATGACCGACCGGGTTCCACATTTCTGGCATTTGTACTCTCACAGACAGCACGGGAACTCATTCAAGGGGGATATTAGTGGCTACTAGCGGTAATACCTCCCAGTTTAGAGCTAGCAATAAAACTTCTTGGGGGAGCATCATGTGTTCAGAAACACACAGGGTTTCATTGCTCACTGTCCGCTTTATGGGTATGCCCTGAATACCAAAAAGATTTCTTCGCAAATTGGATGTGATAGAGGTGTAAAAAATTACATTTGTTGTATAAAAAGATCTGTCCTTCAAATGACGAATTATTTTTAATATTATACGAAATAGGCTATATATATAACTTTAGATTCATATATATTTTTTTCTCTCTTCATATGTCCTTATTCTCAGCAGTCAGAAGCTATCTGACAATCAGCTAAACAATATTAGGGGTACTCACTACATTTTTTTGTGCTATTTTGCTAAACCCGTCAAGTTTCTACAGTAGCCTGCTCGCCAGGTTTAGCAAAATAGCACAAGAAAATGTGCTATAGCAACGTAGTGAGTACCCCTATTATATGCCATTGTGCTGTATAGAAAATGAGATATGGTAGGCATGAGGAAGGATAGTGCCAGCAGGACCCATTCCTAGGCTTTAATTTAGCAGAGGAGGTCTCTCATCCAGCTTCTCTTTATCCTTCTTCTGCCTGCCATTTCAGTCCATATTAGTTTAAGTAGGTAAGTGTATTTATTCGGTTTCAGTATAATTCTTAATTTTGATGATTTAGATAAAAGTACTATTCATATAATACTTTCATCGGTGGTTGAGAGTTTGTCTTTTCATCTTGATAAGTGGGTTCCACATCACCCTTCGGTCGAGCGACAGTCCTAGGTAATGTACAGAAATGCTGAGATTTTGTTGTTGCCGATAAAATTCACTTATCTAAAAGCGAGATTAAGTTATATAATAATATAATTATAATATAATATAAAATATAATTCAATTGTTAATTCTATATGGAAAATTAAATTCTTGGTCAGTTTATCACTAGTCTAATCTGTTTTCTATAATGTAATAACTTTTAGGAATCACCTGTGGTCACCAGAGCATAATAGCCTTCTATAACTAAGACCATCGGTTTAAACCCGTCACATAGTACTAGGATTTTTAAAAGGAATTATAAGTCCTAGGTCATGCAGTTCTTCGAAGAGGACGTTAAATGGTGGTTCCGAGCCTGTGTGATGTCAGGTACTCGTTAACGGACTCTATCGTCATGAAATAATATATCAGAATTCCAAGTTGTAATGGTATTTCAAGGCATAGATTTTTTTAATTTAGCCTTTACTTAAAATTAAAAAGAAATTAACTTATTGCGTTTATAACGATCAGCCTATAAATATCAACCATGATCAACACAATTTTTATTAATGTTTTTATACATTTCTGTAAATTAATTGTAATACAATGCGTTAATTTATAAACACCCAACGGATGTCAAACCAACTTTTTTAAATTAATCAGCTAACCGGAAATGCTTTAATAGTCCATACATTTTGCACCCTTTTGTGATTTTCTAAACATCGGTTCTAACGATTTTGATTAAATTCGTTCAGTCCAATGTAAACGTTATTGGGTATTTAATGCATGTTGGTTTCATTCTCATTGATATAGTCTGATTTTCTTTCTCTGAAGTACCTTTGATTTTGTAGATTCTAAGAAAATAAACATATCATAGCTTGTTAGCATTGATAAAAACGGATAAATATATAAGTTCAATATCCAACTAAAGGAGAAAAGAGAGCATGTGCTTTGAACATTTCGATAGATCTAAAAGATATATGTATAAAATAAATATTTTAGAAAAATATTAAAAGCCGATAAAAACTAACCAATTGTCTTACATAATAATACAATAGATTATTTAAAAAGGACATGTTTCAATTGAAACTCAATGTTATTTATTTAATTGTTAATTATTTAACAGGGAGCGGCGTGGTCTAGTGGATAGAGCACTAGTCTACTGTGCTTCGGGTCCTGGGTTCTAATCCCGAGTATGGAGACCCTCCTGGGGCAGACCCAGCCTCTATAAATTGGGTACCCAATAACATTGGGGGAAAAACCTGGCGGCTGAGCGTGATCTCGGCCAAATCACCTCATTGCACAGCCTTTGGCCTAGAAACAGTACTAATCTCTATATGTACTGAGCCCAAGACTCTTTAATTATTTAACAATTTATTTTCATCTCGAAAAATTGGTTTCAACAACGGAGTTAAGTAAAAATCGTTTGTTGTGCGCACCAGATTTTTTTAACATGAGGATAATAATATAGATTTATTATATACTGTTGGAAAGCTTATGATTTTTGAAAACAAAAATCTTATAAACTAAGATGTACAAGATAATGCAAAGCGACGGATAAGGCATAAACTTGTGATTGTTTTAACAATTTTATACTGTTTAATTATTTACTCTAAAACATAAATTTCCAAATTCCTAACTGAATATAATTCTTTAATTTATTTCAATTATAACTTTAATTAAAACTTCTTAATTTGGTTTTCACAACCTTGGTAAGTAAAGGTCGCGAGTTGCGTACACAAGATTTTTTTTTAGGTTTCAATTTAAAAATAAATGCAATGAAGTGTTGCAAGATTGGACAGTGGAATACACCTTCTAGATAGATAGACAGGCATGTAATAAACAAAGTAATAAACAGCCAGAGTGTTACCTAGTAAAACTGCAAAAAAAAAAGGTTAAAATCTGATTATAAAAAATGGTAATAGTCCATTTGAACACCGACGATGGAAAAGGATAGACATGGGACTCAATGGAGGAATAAGATGAGCTAATGACTGTTTATGTAAGATGTGATAAATGGAAGATAGCGCAAAGGATAACTCACAACTATTAATAAACATGACGACCCATCTTCTCCAAGGCGCTACTTTTCCTTCTGAAACGTTCTTCGGGAGCGAAAGTGCACTCCCTGAGGGTCCTCATGATGGTCCAGGAGGGAATCATTTTACGGGCTCTCTTAACAGCCGGATTTATGGGCTCGAAAACACCGGGAGATCCTTACCCCATGATAACATCTCTACTGGGATTGAGCATTGCACACGAATATGCAATTACGTGTAGCAATACCATCATTGCTGTTCGGTACGATCCACGGCTCTCTTAACCCAAATACTTACGACGGAATTTACGACTAAATCATTAGGTATCGTTTCGGTTTATACTAATTATCAGAATAATTTATAAAGCTTCCTTTTTCACATGAATAGTTTGAATTTAATTAGTTTTAACTTTGAGTAATTAAATGCATGGTAATAGCTTGGCAATGGCCATCCTCATGTCGGACATACCGTAACAAAATGGAACATGCAGCTGCATAGAAATCTATATTTAAACAATTTTTGAATAAATATGTTGTACCCATCACCTGTCTATTAAGAATATTTTTACTTTCACTAACCTATGTATGAAAAATATATTAACGGAAAGTATTACAATTTTGAAAATGATTGAATTCGAGTTTTCATTGGAAATGCAGGTTTTACGGGTCCCTTGAGTCCAAACTACTAAGTCCAGCAAAAATGTCTGAGTTTGTGTTCATGTGTGTGTGTGTGTATGGTAAGTCTAGAACGAAAACAATAATACATACGAAATTTTTGTTTTTAAATATATTTAATTGTTTTTTACAACTGTAAATACAAATACAATAAGTAAAATGGCTGAATTACAATAACAGTTATGAATAAACATGTAAAGAAGCTACCCAGTTGTAGCACTTCAAAGTTTATTTTAATTTCAGTTCTCGAGGCCACCGTCTTTTCAGGTGATTATCGGGAATAGATCTAGAAATCTTCAAAGGATCTAAAATCAATCTATGGTTCGTCTCATTCATTATGCCAATTCACGTAAAATTCGAAGCATATATTACATATGTAATTTCAATATTTTGCAATTTATTCTTTTTCGGTCTGATTTATCACATACAAGCAGATATTACTTTGAGAGGCTAGTTTAGTTGGATTTAGGGTATAGCAAAACGTAATACATTCTGAAAATTATGGTAGCAATGCTTTCACTAATTTAAAGTTATACGCATCGGCAAATAAAAGTAAAAAGTATGTAAATCAATGTTCGTTATTTCAATTAAATTTAATTTTTCATTTCTCCATATAACGGAAAGCGTAAGATGAAGGTGAAATGAAGTTTATTTCTGTAGCTCGTACTGGATAATTATTATATGTTAATATCAACTTTTATTTAATAAAAATATTATATGATTTGTATATCATTACAACTTACTATATCTCTAGTAGATAAATATCATTCAACAGTTGTACGGCAAATTTCCCAGTCTCAAACCGGCCGATATTAAATTTACATCAACGTAAATTATCTTTGCACCGGACCCTGTGCTGACTAAACATTAATAAAACTTCGAGCGCTATAAACATCTAGATTTAGTGAAACAGTAAATGCCGTGAGTTAAAAAGGCTTTGGCCCTGGCAACTATAAAGCCAGAGTGGACCTAGCTGAGAGGCTCTATTAAACTGTATTAAGGAGGATTTACGGCTAGCCGATCCATTGAGTGCTTCGTAAACTACCGTTATTATCCAAGTTCAATACCAACTTATAGGACCTATTGTTCGCTACATGGGGAAAGCGAGTGGAGAAGAAACACGACTCATCGTACAGATCCGTATATGGCACGGATTTTGGAAGAGGTCTGGTTAACTATGAAGAAATTCAGAAGAATTCCATTTATGGCAGCTCATTACAAACCTCAGGTTGGGTTATGCTCAGTTCATAGTCGTTTGTTTTCTGCTCAACTGATTGTTAATGCTTTTCTTTAAATAACTCACAGTTTATGGATTTCACAATTACCTCAAGTAACAAGAACTAAGAATTATTCCACAAAAGTCCACTTCTACTTACACATCTACGCCTCCTCACTCCATCACATATCCATCTTCGGCTTGACACCAAAGAATATGGAATGGAATTACAGGTTCTGTCCTTGCCACATATTCTAGAGTCAACAGTCGTTTGATTCACAGGATTATTATTATTTATATTTTATTTGCACGTATAAATGATCTGTTAATTTTTGTATTATTTTTTTACAATTGTTTTATTGTTCTCCGAAATGCTATTTGCGATCTCCAAAAAAAAAAATTGCAATAAGCAGATACGTTAACTTCCGAAAATTGGGTTAATTCAAGGCATCTCTAGGCCACAGACTCAAAAGCCGTCGGGGTGGGTTGTACGGATTGGTGTTATATTTAAGTGTTTAATCCGAATGGTTAATGTTGTAAGTAAGTCAGTCGTGAAATCTTTTCTAATATTCTGTGGCTGTGTCTGAAACTGTGGGTATGTCCGAATCCTTGTGAAGTAATTCATTGGTTACTTAAAACAATTTTTCGCAATATTTTCCATTGAAGAGACTGAATTATTTGGATGTTAGAGATTTTGGCAGATCCCTTGGCTCTATCCCGTATGTCCATACATCAGTACTTTGTAAATAGTAATTTTGGTGTTCAAGGATAATTTTGATCGTTTCTCAAGCAGACGGGATAATAGTCAGAATCGTCTGTTCAGCACTTTTTCTTTTTCTTTGTTTTCTCTGAAGTCTAATTAAGTTCACTTATGTCTAGAATGGGTATGTCATCTATCATACCATTATGTCAATAAAGTGCATCACTTCTCATACTTTTTGTTACTCTATAACACCATTACATTTTAATTCTGCATGAAAATTGATCGATATGATCCGTAGACGCAGGACACGTTTAAGTCAGGACCAGAAACGAGGTCTGTTAAATGTGGGAATGTCTCGACAAAATGTTATGAATCATAAGAAAACTTCATTTAATGGAGTTTATTAATTAATAATTCATTTAAGTTCAATTGAATATGACAGCTTTGATTATTTATCAATAAAAAAAGTCTTTGAGGTTCTTCTATTGATCTGAATAGAATTGTCTTCACTTAAAAATAGGGATTCTGGACATCATCTTCACATGGAACTTTCATAAGCAAGCTTAATTATATCGTATGGGCTTAAGGTAAAGTGTTAGGGCGGTGGAGTTAAAATATGAAAATGCACAAGCATTAGATTATAATAAGTTGATGTAAATTACCTAACATATTAGGTTTCATCTACAAGAAATATATAGATTTTGATATATCTTAACCGTTTAAATTGTTTTTAATTTTATAATCAAGGTATATTGTTTTTAATTTTAAAACACTGCAAATTATTACACAATGGTTTATTATTTCCAAATAACTATATTAGGGTATAACTGTTTATAAAGCGGTTTATAGGCAATTAACTAATATGAAAAACAATTAATAGTTCAAAGGAAAATGGTTTATCACCACTGCTTAGTTCAAAACGCTATATCTCTGTTAGTTCTGAACCAATGATTCTTTTATTATATATATATATATATATATATATATATATATATATATATATATATATATATAGGTAAGATATCAATTATTCTTCCTTTTTTTTTTTTTTTTTTGAAATTTTTATTTATCGCGCTTTACTGATTCTAAAAACCTTTACTTACATACATTCCTCTACTGTTGAAAATAACCGAGTTATGCGTGTATTTATGTGTAAAATTTCATTTTTTTCTCTTCTTTTTTTTTTCTCTTATATATAACTATTCGCGTTAAAATAACTACTAATACATTTTTCCTTTATCTTCAAAAATAACCAGCTGATATCAACGTCTGTTTTAGAATCATCGTTGCATGCCCTAGTATTTTCGTGGCGAATTAAAAAAAAAAGGTCAAGTACTTTAAGAGAAATGCCGTGAGACGGCGGAGAAACGGATTTTTTTTTCATTCATTGGTCAGGATTTACGCATTTTGAAATGTAATCCCTCAAAATTTGGGGAGAAGGGGTAATTTTTATTTTTGGTCGATCACAAAGGTTCATTATTGAAAATAAAAACCAAAGTGTTAAATAACAATATTTAAGTATGAAATATTTAAAAATTAACGGTTGCCAGGAAAAAAGCAATTTCATTGAAATAAATGCATTTTAGCCGAAAAATTGTGCATCAATATTTAATAAAATAGTGATGAAGTTATATATGAGCCTTCATTTTATTTATAGAATTTGACCTTCACCTTAAAGAATCTACACCGATTCTTTTTTACCAGAGTATCAACCTTGAATGTTTATATTAACTATAATAATAATTGATTTATAAAGAAATAATATAATGTGCCACACTCTTGGGCGATTAGAATACAGCTAAAAGAAATCATTCATTCCATATTTACAGAGTAAACAGAAATAAAATAAATAATTACAATTAAGAATAAATAAAAACTAAATAATAGAAGCCATTGACAGCACTCAAATTGCTTAGTTATAAGAGGTCATTGGGCCAATACCTCTTCAACCTATGAGGAGGGTTATAGGGGTGGTTGGAGCTAGATAGAGATTGTAATGTTATTGACACCCTTAAGACTACATTTCTGCTGTAAAATTAAAAAAAAAGAAAATAGTTTTCATGAAGGGATCAAATTGAAAGAAACTTCCAATAGCTATTATTTATCCATCGTTCTAAAGATTCAAGAATTTATTTTGGTTCAAAAGTTCTTTAATTTGGCAAATGTATGATAAAAAGTGCAATAAATAGTTACTGACACCCTTTGGATGGGTAATTGAGACCGCAGTTATTGCCACCCAATTTTATATCCAAGCAGCTAGAGTAAGTTCGTCTTCATCTGAAAGAATAGGTCATGGTCCAAACGACGGCTTTACAAAATCGCTTAATCTGAAGTACAAAGTAGCCTGAACTCCAAATATTTTAAATGCTGATTTAATGGAGAAGCCATCATCATCATCAAGGTATCCTCTAAATAATTCTGGCTATAACTGGGCTTCTTAGGCAGACTATTACCCGTACACACTCAAAAAAACAATAACAATTTCTGGTAGGAACTTAGGTAGTTAGGAATAACTAGTCATTGAGCCCAACATCTAGTAATTGACACTCCATGTCAGTAACTAGTTATAATAGAATTAAAGTTAAACAAAATTACAGATTTGTAATGAAGATTAAACTATCAAAATTAAAACAGAGCCATCGATATTTTTTTTTAAAAATCTAAATTTAGTTATTGACATATAGTTTAAAAAAAAAATGCATTGCCAAAAAAATTACCAGTTATTGTCACCCGTGAATAATAAGATTTAAATTGATCGTTTTAATTTAAACTCACCCCAGACACTTCAATTATAGATTAGCAAACAAAATCAACTACTTAACTTTTTTGAAAATATATAGGAAGAGAGTAGGAAAAACAAAATTGGACGAGATGAAAATATCAAGGTTTTAGCCTTTAAGAGGCTATCAACTGAATCCGCGGAAATAATGATGTTAAAACGTTCCCTGTGATAAGTTTCCTAAACACTTACATCATAGATGACTTAAAGGAACCTTCAATCATTAGTTTTTTTGTATATCTTGAAATAAAATTCGGACTTGTTTACTTATTTCCTTAAGTTAAGTTTAGGGTGTCAATAACTGTGCTGCGTGTCAATAACTGTCGGATTTACTCTACTATTAATCTTGCGCCATTACAGCTCTTCAAAACCGCTTATCAATTAAAAACTTAAGGAAAGAAATTACTTTTCTATGAACTAGTAGGCGTCTCTATGCTCTATAAGTTTAAACACGACTGCATGCCCGGCAGCAAGAGATCCTGGTTTCCAACTAAATGCTAAGGTTTAGCAGTGCTTGGGAACTATTAAGGCTAGGAAGACGGACTACGTGATCTAGGAGGAACAAGACACAGGAATGAAGCGTGTAATGATGGCAGCTCCTGATTGGCTCGCTCATGCCTCTTTATTGCCTCGCCGTGTACCTTCCTCGTGAAATTTTGCGTAAGTTGATCCCGCAATGTGGAGTCGTGAGGAAATAAAACGAAACATCATACCGCTTCAGCTGGAATTAAAGAAAACTGGCAACCCATCTCTAGCCAGTGGAATTGCCTGCATTATGATTAGTTAGTTAACTCCATCCTCACACCAACATACTAGTGGCCGCAGGAATTATAATGATGTGTATTTAACGCCACAGCATTTTTTAATATCAGGCCCCAATCGCTACTATCAATTCTCTAAATAAATATGGGTCAATCCATATGAAATCGTCCTTGTAGCTTGACATTTTCGATTTTTGTGATTTTTTGACCAGTTTTTCTCTATCCTTTTATAAATATTAAACCATAAATAAAAAAAAATAAAATAGGACAGTACTTTTAGTATTGCAACCGTTTTAATTAAGCACCGCGATCAAAAACATGTGATCGAAAAATCTTTATAATTCCTGTAATTTTTTAGATATGAAATCAAAACAAAAATGAACCATAAGATAAGGAAATGTTATGTATTTTTTGTTTCGACAACACATTACCTAAATAGTGAAGAAAGTTGCTAAAACAATTCTCGAAAATGAAGAAAAAACGAGATTTTTAACGTGAAAAAATTATATGAAGGAATTATAGAAGACTCACTTTTAATTATTTTTTCCTATATAGCTCCTATATAGTCCTACTGCTGTAAAAATTTCGATCTTGAGAACATGGTCATCTTTCGTATGTGCATTTTAAAAATTGGCAAAAATTCATTTTTCATTGGGAAAAACGTTGATCGTGTAAACTATGTACTTTTAAAAAAATAAAATAAATAAAGGATTATTATCCTGTATACTAAAAGTATTATCCCGATATTTTTTTTATTCGTGTTTTATTTTCACGATAGAATAGAGAATAACTGGTCAAAAAATCACGCTAATCAAAAATGTCGAGCGGCTACAATTAATGAAAATGTTGACGATTTTAAATGGATTGACCCATATTGATAATTGTAATTCGCCATAATTGTTTTAAACACAGATTTCTTAGATATTAGATATCTTATGTTCTCAAGGTTTCTTCTATTCTAAAATAAAATTAAACAAAAATAATATGATAAGCAATTACTTTGTTTGCAATTCACTGCAAATATATATTTAAAATGAATAATTTAGCTTTATACCATTATTGAATATTTATTACTTGTATTTTGGAGAAAGATTACGGATAAGGGTTCTTAAGGTTCTAATAACACTTCTTTTTAAATCCATCATACGTGGAATCCTCAACTAATATCGATATAGGTAGAAACTATATAGGTAGATACCGATTACTTCTTACCTGAGAAAATATTCAAACTTCCAAGCTTTCTACAAAAACTCAATCCCATTATCAAAATTACTCAATCAAAATATGGTTTTTTATCTGCACTAAACCATCCAATTTCTCCCATCCCACATCCATAATCTGCAATCCAAATCCCTTTGAAAATCCTAAATGCACCTTATTTCGTCACCAATTAACTTATCCATAAAGTCTTATTTATTGATGAAAGCCTAAATATATACAAACCTAGATATAATAGATTAATAGATATTTATTCCTAATACAAAACCTCATGTTCGTAACTTCTCACTTCCGAAGATCCCGGTGATTGTTAAATTGAATGAAACAAGTTCGATGGGTAGTTTCTTCACTGTGCTCATTAAGCCTACTAATTGTAATGCTTTACATTTGTTTATTTTATAAATAAATAAATATTGAGATTTTCAATACAAAGTTTAAAAAATCCTTAAGACGTAATTTCTCCACTTTTTGTAAACGTAATTTTGTGATTCCTTATTTTAAAGTTGTTGAAACATAAAAAAAAAATACTATAAATAAATAAAATCAATCAGGTTTATGTTTTATCTAATCATTTTTACTTATACTTACTTATGTATGAAATATATATTGCGATCGTGAAAAATTTCGAATTCCAGTTTTCGACAGAAATACACGTTTTATGGTCCCCTGAGTCCAAATGATCAAGTCCCCAAAAAGGTTTGTTGTGTGTGTCTGTTTGGTAAGTCTATCGCTAAAACGAAAACTTCAGGGAAACTGAAATTCCTTATACACAAGCTAGTAACCATTAAGAAAGAGTGATGAAAAATAACTAATTGTTGATAATTGATTTTTTAATAAAATACAAGTTTCTATAGAAATTCAATTTATTTAATTGCTTATCAGTTTCACTCATTATATGTCTAACTGTATTTGAAATTTCTTTAATCGATTTTTACAATGGAGGTAAGTGAAAGTTGTGTGTTGCTAGCACCAGATTTTTTTCAACCCCTTTTAAAGTAATTAGGAATAACTATCATAACAATTGTATTAAATATAAAAATAATTAATAATAAGGTGAACAAACATCTTTATATCGAATGACGGCATAGAAAAAACGTCATGTAAATTCTTGTTGATACCGATTAAGTTTATTTTCTAGCGCAACTAAGCTAATAGATTCCCAAATATTCGGATATTTGATCAGCAATAAGTGGCTTTGAATTCTAAGAAGATAGCACAGGTAATCATTAAAATATCCAAGAACCGAAATATCCGGCTTCGGCATCCGAGGTATCCTGAACCAATCTGCAACGACACCTCTGGCCCTCGGCGGAAGAACACTTTGGCCGGAGATAAGGAGACCGATGAAAGGAATGCGCTCTTGTTTTAAACAATTGTACCCCGGAGGATGGTTTTTAATTGACACGTACCCCTTCAAGATCGCCGGACCAGATACCCCGGATGCCTCCGGTATCGGAATCCAAGAAGGAATGCAAGCGGTGCTCGCGGGCCCTGGGAGTTTTTTCAGTTTAATTAGCCGATATTTCTTGGCGATTTGCAGGAGTACTCGCCACAGGAAAGAGGGAGATGTCCCAGATTAAAATACGGCGTGCACGAGATATGGGTCTGTGTCTTTGTTTGTTCCAGAGGTAGAATTATATTGTACTGAATCAAGATTTGTGTTTCATACAAGATGACTAAAGAGTTTTTTTCAACAACAACGCCTTTTTTTATTTTTCGGGAAAGGAGGGCATTTCTCTATTAATTTTCTACCCAAATGATTAAACTCTTAATTAATTCGTCTTAATTAGACTCTACCAAGAGTATCCAATCCTTTCTGTCTAAAGTCCTTAGAACAATATTCAATGCTCCCTATTATGTTAAAAACAAGACCTTACACCATCATCTGGATATCCCATTTGTCCTTGATCTAATCTTATCCAAATTCTCAAACTTCCACCAGTGGCTTACTCACCTTCCTAATCCTTAATCCCAATCCCTATCCAGCTCCAGCCATCCCTATATCTTTCCCTGAAGTGGTAGTGTCCTAAAGACCTCTTATAACTAAGCAATGATGTGTGTTGGCAATGACCAGCTTTTTCACTCATGCCTGAGAATCTGTGGCACTTAGTCCCCACTGGCTTATAAGATCAGGGACGTGACTGACTGAGAGGCGCGGGGATCTCCTGGCATTATTCCTCAACATCCACTAGTGGGTGTTGGAGTTTGATTCGGTGTTCCCAGGGAAAATATGTAAATATTGTATATAGATATGAATGTGGTCAACATGATTATTATTTTATCTTATTTACGTTTATTTAGGTATATTTATTCTTCTCAGTAATTTTTTATTGTATTTTTTCTTAATTTGTATATATGGAATGAATTATTTCTTCTAGCTCTAATATTTCAGCGCTCAGCTGATGCGCTCGATGATAACAGTCATACGTTACATCGTCTCTCAGATTTTTGCTTTTTTCGGTAGGAATTCGCTTGAATTCAGTCTGGAGAATATCACTAAACCTCAGGAATACTACGGCAGTGAATATTGGTGAAATTTCGGTAAGCAAAGTTATAATTTACTTTGTACAATCACGAAAAAGTGAAAGGAGGGTCACGGATCAGCTGATTGCCGCTAGCTCGGCAAGCTCGGGCTTGCTTTTCGTTAACTTATCTTTCTTTTATCTTTAATTCTTATCTCATTATTTATTTATTATTATTATTTTCTTAATCAATGAGATATTTTCATCAAGTCATGTCCTCAAAGTCTGCAAGTAAAAGATCTAGATCTGTAGGTTCTAACTCGTCTCCTACAAAACAGAGACCCCGCCGTGAACAAAATAAAAAAATAATTCCACCAGCGACCGCGTCAGCTACCTCATTAGGATCTGAACCACAGCCCAGCACATCATCACAAGGAATAACTGATGAATCCCCGTTTTTTACACCGAATCCATTTGAGATCCTCCAAAATGAAAAAGAAACCATGGAATCTTCTCCTATACCCAGGGAACCACTACCTCCACCAATATTTGTTAAAATATTAAAAATTTTAAACTGATGTGTGCGCATTTAAACAAAGTAACTGATCCTAATAATTATTATTGTATAAGTAGAACCAATGATACTAAAATATCTCCGACTACTGCTGAAACCTACAGAAAGATTGTAAAATATCTGACTGAGACCAAAGCTGACTTTCATACTTATCAGCTGCGCCAGGAGAGAGCATTAAGGGTCGTAATCAGAAACCTACATTCCTCAACACCCGTTGAAGCTATCAAAGAAGAACTGACAGAATTAGGATTCCAAGTGAGGCAAGTCACCAACGTTCTAAAAGATAAAAGTCCACTGCCTCTATTCTTCGTGGACTTGGAACCATCAGCAGGAGTCGAAAAAATCTATGACCTCAGTAGACTGTACTATACCCGTGTAAAAGTTGAAAAACCTTACACAAAGAGGGAAATAGTTCAGTGTCATAACTGTCAGGCATATGGACATACCAAAAGTTATTGCCATCACATACCACGCTGCGTGAAATGCGGTGAACAGCATAAAACAGAAGAATGTACAAGATCAAGATCTACACCCGCTGTATGTGCTCTGTGCCTCAAGGACCACCCGGCTAACTACAAGGGATGTGAAATCTACAAGAAACTCAGAACCAGATACCAAAAACCTCAGGATCCGAATGAAACAGCTGTACCAACCAGAAGCAGAAGAGAACCATCTAAAACTGTAAATTCTAACGTATCATTTGCCCACTTGCTTGGAGGTGGAAACCAGAATCATGAAGTCGAGGCACTGCCGGAACAACTTTTTCCTCAACTTTCTCAATCTATTGTACAACAATCTATCCCTCAAAGTTTACCTACTCTTCAAAAAACTCCTCAACATCAAATTTCTCATATCCCTTCTCCATCAAATGTCACAGACCTTACCAGTCTCATGACATCCTTCATCTCCGAAATCAAATCCCTCGTTATGCCTCTAATATCACTCCTTACGAACCTTGTATCAAATCTCATTCCTGCCTTACAAAAACCATAAATGACCTCACCTAATTCCTTATCCATTCTCCTTTGGAATGCGAATGGTGTTAGAAATCACACTGACGAACTGACAGCGTTGTTGCAAGACAAAACAATTGACGTTGCACTTATTACTGAAACTAGACTAACCACTAAACAGCTTTTCAAAATACCGCAGTACATAACATACCGTACAGACCACCCAGACGGCAAAGCTCATGCCGGTTCTGCTATCATTGTCCACCAATCCCTCTCTCATCATTTACTTCCACTTCCTACCTATGATTTCCTGCAAGCCACAGCAATAGTAATCAAGACTTTTTCCTATCCGGTAACTATTACATCAGCATATTGCCCTCCCCAACACTCCATTTCCAACACCGAATTTGCATCCTTCCTGGATTCCCTAGGAAATCATTTTATTCTGGGTGGAGATCTAAACGCCAAGCACCAGCAGTGGGGTTCTAGAACCACGAATTCTCGTGGAAGAAATTTGCTGACTGCTCTGAATTCCCGAAATTTTAACCTCCTACCTCCTGACTCCCCTACCTACTGGCCAACAGATCCTAACCGTAATCCAGATATCCTCGACTTCTTCATCCACAGCGGATTAGGCTCCCTGAACTATTCCGTAACTCGCCTTGATGAACCATCCTCTGACCATAGTCCACTGATCCTTAAAGTATCCCTAACTCCTATTCCGAAACCCATTCCACCTTCATTTATCCGAGGCCCTGTCAACTGGAACCTCTTCCGCCAAATCCTCACCGATAATATTGACCTCAGTGTGACCCTCAAAACACCGGATGACCTTGATGATTCCGTCTACTCCTTTACTACCGCCATTCAGCAAGCTGTCTGGACTGCCTCCTCTCCTAAGCACTCCAATAGAACTCCTCAGCAAAACCATTTACCTCAACACCTAGCTGACCTCATCCATGCAAAACGCCGAGCCAGATCATTATGGCAAAGAACCCGACACCCAACAGATCGCCGTTCCTATAACTTTTATTGTAGGCAATTAAAGCGGGAGTTGGCGACCTTCCGTTCCCAGTCCTTTAATTCCTACCTCTCCTCTCTATCAGCCCGAGATAATTCCCTGTGGAATGTGACCAAAAAGATCCTCCAATACCACAAAGTTTCCCATCCTCTCCGGCGTGGTGATGACTCCTGGGCTGCGTCTGATGAAGATAAAGCCGAGGAATTCGCCACGCACCTCTCCAAAGTATTCACTCCTCACCCGGAATCCAACAGAAATCATACCACAACAGTTCAAGAATTCCTTTTCTCACCAATACCTCTTTCCCTACCTCCTAAAGCTATTAATCCATCTGAGGTGAAATATCTTCTTCAAAAACTGACCCTTCGTAAATCCCCTGGACATGATCTCCTTACCCCCCAGATCCTGCGACAACTTCCCCAGAAAGCCATTATTTTTCTTACATACATCTACAACTGCATCCTTCGCACCACCTATTTTCCTCTCTTATGGAAGCATTCCACAATCATTCTATTCCTAAAACCAGGTAAACCTTCCAGTAACACTTCATCCTACAGACCTATTAGTCTACTCCCCATCCTCTCAAAAATCTTCGAAAAGCTCCTTCTAAAACGAATCCTGCCTATATTAGAATCTCACAACCTTCCTTCCCACCAGTTTGGTTTCCGTTCTCATCATTCCACTGTTCAACAAGGACTCCGAGTTGTAGACCATATTTCCTTAGCCCTCGAATGCAAAGAGTATTGTTCTGGTGCGTTTCTGGACATAGCGCAAGCTTTCGACCGGGTATGGCACGCTGGATTACTCTTCAAGCTTAAAACGCATTTACCCCAGTCTCTCTACCTCATTCTAAGATCCTATCTCTCAAACCGCTCCTTTCAAGTTCGCTGTGGTGTAGAATTTTCCAACTTTTATCCCGTTGAGGCCGGTGTTCCTCAGGGCAGCGTCCTGGGACCCGTTCTCTACATCCTTTACACCGCTGATATTCCTAATCATCCTGACACCTTTCTGGCAACATTTGCAGACGACACCGCCATCCTATCATCCAGTTCCGATCCCGAAACAGCATCCTTAATACTGCAAAGACACCTTTGTCTTATCGAAGACTGGTGTGGTGCTTGGCGCATAAAGGTGAACGAGGCCAAATGCAAACACGTAACCTTCACTCTTCGACGAAACTCCTGTCCGCCAGTTTACTTCAATTCCATTCCTATTCCTCCTTCAGATACAGTCCGCTATCTTGGCTTACTACTAGACAAAAGACTGACGTGGAACCCACATACAAGACTTAAAAGAAAAGAACTCAATCGACGATTCGGACAGTTATACAGACTATTAAACAGAAAATCTGAACTTACAGTTGAGAACAAATTATTAATTTATAAGACAATACTGAAGCCCATCTGGACCTACGGACTTGAACTGTGGGGGACAGCTAAACGTTCTAACATCAAACGCATTCAATCCTTTCAATCCAAAGTCCTCCGAATAATAGTAAATGCTCCTTATTATGTATCCAACTATACCTTGCACCACGACCTTAATGTTCCATTTATTTCAGACCTAATTCCATCCAAATTTTCCAAATTCCATCAGAACCTCATTCATCATCCTAATCCTTTAGCACGATCCCTATCCAGCTCCACTCATCCATACAACCCACCTAGAAGGTTGAAACGGCAGTGGCCCCGAGATATATTGTAAATACGTATGCTGGAGTTCTGACACTGGTCAGATTCTCCTCTGAAGTGCGGTGTGATTGTGGCTATGGCGCCCTCACTTAGCTTCCGCTGGCTCTTACCAGTGATGCGGCTGAGAGGGAGGCGCAGGGATTCTTTGGGCTCTGCTTGTCCTTCCACAAGTGGGGGGACAAGCCCCGTCCGGGGTTCCCGAGCTGATTGTAAATATTGTACATAGGTATGAATGTGACATGTTTTGTTTATTTATTTGTTAACTTCATTTATTTGTATTTATTTTGTCTACTTAATTTTGTTATTGTATACGTTTATTTATTTTGATTTTATTTTATGTAATTTGACTTTCCTTTTGTTTATATTGTAAATATTGTATGAATGAGATCCTGTAGCACTATTATTATTGTCTATTATGACAAATTGTAATATATACGAATAAAAGAAATAAAAAAAAAAAAAATAAAAAAAAAAAAAAAATTATTGCCCAAGATTGTGTAGATGTTTTAATTAGAATTATACAATCAACTACATTTAAAAATATCAATATGTAAAAATATCAAAATTAAAAATATCTACCAATTTTAAAATAAAAAATAAACTCAGTCTATAAAATGAATTGTGTTTCAACATTATCCAGATTTTATGCAACCCTCAAAGAGGTCGTAAATATTGAATTTCTATCCCAAGAGTACCATTCATTTTATTTAAAATAAGTTACCGTCCCTTGTTTATATCATTGATATAAATATATAAATTAGAAATATGCTCAAATAGAATAAGAAATGTATGCATATAAATATATATGAATTCGATAATCAACTAAAGAAGAAATATTCTTGCAGGTAAATTGTATTTTTCTTACGATTCTCAAATTGATTGTATAGAATAAAACACTCACTAGCATTATTTCAATCAAAAATTTTAAGGCTTACTTCTACAACTCCATGGTAGGCTAACAACAAAACCCTATATATCGCTTTAAAAAGTACATATACTATTTATTCGAGTTTACGTGACAAACCAAAAAACAAAAAAAAAAAAAACAATAAAAAAGCCACTACAAAAGGTAAACAAGCCTATCAAATTCAATTTAATTATATAAACAGTTATAGCAGAGTCTCGGAACCTAAACATATTTAGCTAGTTACAACAAAAATAAGTGATATAAAATGAATAATGAAGGTGAACTACTGAATTTAAGTTATAAAATATACAATGAAGAAGGAGCACAGATATCCTCATTCTGCAATACCAAAGAAACCGAAACAACATTGTCTAGCCGTAAAACCAATCTTATGGGAGATGCTATAATAAAAAGCAATTAATCAATAACGGAATTATAGAATATTCACATGGTAAAAATGGGATTAGTATAAGCAAGCATTGTAAGATAGTTCATCGATACAGGCGTGAGATGATAAAAGAATGTTTTAAATACTTGATACTGATACTTAGAGCTTTACATTAAAATGTGTAAAGGGTCCTAGTAACAAATATTCTTCATCAAATTTTTAAGAAGGAAACTGTCTTTAAATTTATGAACCGAACAACACCTGAGCTAAATCGTATCGAACTGAGGGAGAAAAAACGTTACACAACGAAAGCTACAGACCCCCAGCTATAAGATATATCCAGGTCCGAAAACAAGTGGAAGAAATTTGTCGGTAGTAGGAACAATTCAGGCAAATATAGATTGGGAAAAGAGTAGTCAAAGTAAAAGCAGTGTGTTGCGCGCACAGATTTTTTTGTTGGCGATTTTCATGATTCAAAGGACAACAGACCACCGGAGGCTTCATCAAGCTCGAGAGGTGTGCCCCCGACGAGAGTAAAGAAGAATGCCGACAGGTGGGTAAGACGGACTATTTCCATATACAAACAGGGCAGGCCCACGTGTGTTTACGCTATATCGCATTCCAGAGGCCGGCAAACATAGCCCCTCGCTCAAATACTATTAGACCCTTTCCTGCTCCTGCGTAAAAACGGGTCCTTGATTTTTTTTGTTCTTATCCTCTAGAGTCCAGGAGAGAGGACATGAGGAAGAGAGAGAATCCTCTGGGTTACGTGACTGATCCAGAAGGAAATTTGAGGTTTTGTTCTCGAAATTCAAGAAAATAAGTACCAACAGCTTAAACAGAAGGTATAAATTATTCAAGGTTCATTTCATATTTTCAAAGTTTTGTAATGTTTTATATTAAGTTTAATTATTTTAGAAGTTTAACACAAGTTCGATTTTTCCCAATTTTGGCCTATTTGAATTAACTCTCAAATACTTTATATCAATTCGTAAGAGAAAACAAGAGATGTGCTATCATAAATTGTTCACTTACACCTTGCAACCCAAGCAACCATTATTTAATTTCCATGGAAAGTATTTTAAATATTTCCAAGCGTTTGGCTGTTTATAATCATTATTTATAGCATTTCCAAGTCAAATTCAACCTTTTCCAAGTCAAATTCAACCTTTTCCAAGTCAAATTCAACCTTTTCCAAGTCAAATTCAACCTTTTCCAAGTCAAATTCAACCTTTTCCAAGTCAAATTCAACCTTTTCCAAGTCAAATTCAACCTTTTCCAAGTCAAATTCAACCTTTTCCATTTCAAATTCAACCTTTTTCGATTTCAATAAAATAATAAAAATCAAATTAACATGATTTTATGTTTTAATGGTTATTTTAATTACACCTTGTGTTTTTAACCCTTGTGGCTTGTTAAATGTTCCAGGGGCCTTTCTACATATAATTAGTCACGAATATAATAATAAGTATAACCGATACTTTAATTTTAAGACATTTGCGATACAAGGTCTTGTAGTCGGATTAGCGGGATTCGTTTTATTTTAGTTTTATAATCGCGGGCGAAAATATGATCAATAGAGGTTTATTTTAACTTTTTCGTATTTATTGGATAGTAGGCTCAGCAGATGCGTTCCCAAAGGTTCGTTACCGATTATACTATTAATTTTAATCGCGCTCGCTCAAATATGGGTTTATTATAACTTTTTCGTATTTATTGGATACAAGGCTCAGTAGCTGCGTTCCCAAAGGTTCGTTACCGACTACACTATTAATTTTAATCGCGCTCGCTCAAATATGGTTTTATTATGACTTTTTCGTATTTATTGGATACAAGGCTCAGTAGCTGCGTTCCCAAAGGTTCGTTACCGACTACACTATTAATTTTAATCGCGCTCGCTCAAATATGGGTTTATTATAACTTTTTCGTATTTATTGGATACTAGGCTCAGTAGCTGCGTTCCCAAAGGTTCGTTACGGACTACACTATTAATTTTAATCGCGCTCGCTCAAATATGGGTTTATTATAACTTTTTCGTATTTATTGGATACTAGGCTCAGTAGCTGCGTTCCCAAAGGTTCGTTACGGACTACAATATTAATTTTAATCGCGCTCGCTCAAATATGGGTTTATTATAACTTTTTCGTATTTATTGGATACTAGGCTCAGTAGCTGCGTTCCCAAAGGTTCGTTACGGACTACACTATTAATTTTAATCGCGCTCGCTCAAATATGGGTTTATTATAACTTTTTCGTATTTATTGGATACAAGGCTCAGTAGCTGCGTTCCCAAAGGTTCGTTACCGACTACACTATTAATTTCAATAGCGCTCGCTCAAATATGGGTTTATTATAACTTTTTCGTATTTATTCGCTATTAGGCTCAGTTGATGCGTTGCGGGAGTTGCTATCCCAATTATTCAATTTATTTTAAGTGCTCTCGCTCAAGAAGAGGTTTATTTTAACTTTTTCGTATTTACTGCATACTAGGCTCATTCGCTGCGTAACCAAGGACTCGTTACAGATTATACTATTAATTTTAATTGCGCTAACTCAAGTAGAGGTTAATCAAATAAGAATGTACATATAAAATCGATCTGTTTAGCTGATTATTATCAAACTCCAAAATATTAACCAAAAAGATAACTTACTATCCTGAAAAAAAGGATAAGCGGTAACCCAATACATGCAAAGTTACGAAAAACACGAAATAAACATACATTAGACCAACTGACTAAAAAAACATTAACACATTCACTAACAAAACTCCCGAAACACAAATACAGAAATTAGCATAGAAAAAAAACACGAATTTATAATAAACCCATAATTGAGCGAGCGCGATAACAATTAATAGTGTAATCGGTAACGAACCTTTGGAAACGCAGCTACTGAGCCTAGTATCCAATAAATACGAAAAAGTTATAATAAACCCATATTTGAGCGAGCGTACGAATAATTAATAGAATGGTCGGGAAAGAACCCCCGTAACGCAGCAACTGAGCCTAGTATCCAATAAATACTAAAAAGTTATAATAAACACATATTTGAGTGAGCGCACGAATAATTCATGGACTGGTCTGGAAAGAACCCCCCGTAACGCAGCTACTGAGCCTTGTATCCAATAAATACGAAAAAGTCATAATAAAACCATATTTGAGGGAGCGCGATTAAAATTAATAGTGTAATCGGTAACGAACCTTTGGGAACGCAGCTACTGAGCCTTGTATCCAATAAATACGAAAAAGTTATAATAAACCCATATTTGAGCGAGCGCTATTGAAATTAATAGTGTAGTCGGTAACGAACCTTTGGGAACGCAGCTACTGAGCCTTGTATCCAATAAATACGAAAAAGTTATAATAAACCCATATTTGAGCGAGCGCTATTGAAATTAATAGTGTAGTCGGTAACGAACCTTTGGGAACGCAGCTACTGAGCCTTGTATCCAATAAATACGAAAAAGTTATAATTAACCCATATTTGAGCGAGCGCGATTAAAATTAATAGTATAATCGGTAACGAACCTTTGGGAACGCATCTGCTGAGCCTACTATCCAATAAATACGAAAAAGTTAAAATAAACCTCTATTGATAATATTTTCGCCAGCGATTATAAAACTAAAATAAAACGAATCCCGCTAATCCGACTACCAGACCTTGTATCGCAAATGTCTTAAAGTATCGGTTATACTTATTATTATATTCGTGACTTATTATATGTAGAAAGGCCCTTGGGAACATTTAACAAGCCACAAGGGTTAAAAACACAAGGTGTAATTAAAATAACCATTAAAACATAAAATCATGTTAATTTGATTTTTATTATTTTATTGAAATCGAAAAAGGTTGAATTTGAAATGGAAAAGGTTGAATTTGACTTGGAAAAGGTTGAATTTGACTTGGAAAAGGTTGAATTTGACTTGGAAAAGGTTGAATTTGACTTGGAAAAGGTTGAATTTGACTTGGAAATGCTATATAAGGTTTTTACACCACGACCTTTATTTTGGACATAATTCCATCAAAATTTTCCAAATTTCATCAGAACATTATCCATCACCCCAATCCTTTAGCTCGATCCCTATCCAGCTCCAAACACCATTACCACCCTACTAGAAGGTTAAATCGGCAGTGGCCCTGGGACCTCTTGTAAACATGTATATTGGAGTTCTAGCACTGGCTAAATTCTCTAGTGTAGTTGCTGTATATTTGAGAATTGTATGACTTCTAGACTTTGTGATTTATTATTTCTTTATTGTATATTATAATTTTATAGTTTTGCAAATATTGTATGAATGCAGTAACTAAGTTCTAATATAAATGTCCTAATTGACAGACTGTAATATAATTCAATAAAAAGGTATTAAAAAAAATTATAAGGTTTATAGACTTGTAATTTTCCTGGTATATATATATATATATATATATATATATATATATATATATATATATATATATATATATGTTCGATGAATATTAGGCCGCTCTTCAAAAGAAGTCTTGGTTTTTTTTTAATTTATTTAATTTCCAGAAATTGCAAAGTTTCAGCCTCCAGGGCCATTTTCAAGCCTCATGCATATCCATGTTATTATCAATTCATTTCACCGCTTATTAGCAGTGTCGTCATAAATTTTAAAAGTATCATGAGCGTTAGTAGGTAAGCGCATGAGAACACCTACAAGACGGCCGAAAACTGTTAAGTATTTTTGAAAAATGATACTTTTAAAATTTATGACGACTCGTCTAATAAGCGGTGAAATGAATTGATAACATGGATATGCATGAAGCTTGAAAATGGCCCTAGGGGCTGAAAAGTTGCAATATCTGAAAATTAAATAAAAATTTAATGTTATTTTTCAACACTTCTGGATATTCGGGGAATGTAGTTTGAATCTCATCTCACATGTTTCAGATATCCAAAGAAGCTTGTGATGATGATGTTCCATTTGACTGAAGACCGCATTTCAAACACAGCCCCGCAACAGCGATCAAATTAGCATCCTGAATAGGAAGATGGAGCGAGGTGCAGTGATCCAGACATCAGGGATAGGCTACTGCTATGGCCGACAGGATAATCAATAGCTTTACCCTCAGCTATAATTGGATCACAGCTGACAGCCCCGACGGGTTTCACAATGAGTGGTGGAGATGTGCGCATCGCGAAGGGGTTACGTCAGTTGCACGCTTATGGATTCCTGGCACCATTACTTGAGTTCGGAAATGTGTAGGCAAATATCTAGAATCATCACGTCATTTACCCTAAAAATAAATTTACCGAATGGGGTAACCCGTGGTGTATTGGCTAGCATAGCAGCCTTCTATGCCAAATGTCGAGGGTTCAAACTTGACAAATAGCTCTGACTTTTTTTTTTTTTTGTTATGTGCTCGTTCCTTAGTTACGTCGTCCTTCAGAAGGGACGTAATATTGTGGTCCCGAGCCTCTATAAAGATCCTTATTCTAATTAAATCAGCATACGCAAAACTTAGGACTCATATTAGCATCGTTCGATTAGCATTATAAAGGGGCATTAAAACAATAAACCATTTACCCAATACCTTCATTGAGTATACTAAGGAAGTATATTTCCGATATTCCGTTTGATCTCTATAGCCTTTTTTTACATTAAATCGGCAAAATAAGTATTTTGGTATATATACTAAATAAAATACTTTTAGATAATCAAAAGAGAGTAAAGAAAAAAAATATGTACAGCAATTTTAAAGGTGAGAGACTCGCTATCACTTCTTATCGGAATCACATAAAAGATTATGGTTGTGATAAGGTTGTGTTATTACATAGAGTTAGATATCATCTAAAAGAAGTCATGATATATCATTCATTAATTATTTTCGTTCTCTGGTAACCTCTTCAATAGTTTAAAATCTCACCTATACTTTCTAAATTACTCCTGATCTCTACCCTACTAGCTAATCGCTTTCAGTAAAAAAAAGGAACTGGGGTAACCTGTCGTGTAGTGGCTAGCATAACAGCTCATGATCACGTGTTCAAATCCAGCGGAAGGGCCTAGTTTTTTTTTTTTTACGGGAGTTAACAATCCTTGGATATGCCGCCCTCCGGAGGCTACGTAAGATGGTGGTCGAGAAACTGTGCGATGTCAGGTACTCGATAAAGATCCCTATCCTATATAAACCTGTATTCCCATTGCGGCATCAAGTGATTAGCCATGATTATCCGATTAGCTACAGCTGCATTAAGACAAACAAACAAACTGTTGTCATTGGCAACTTTCCGCAACCCTTTAAACAAATCTCTTCCATTATAAGCGAAGCCTAAGTGAACATTGCTCCAAGGGAAATCTTGGAGTAGCATATTGTACAAAAGCTGAATGTAGGAATAGCCTTCAGAATTATATTTAATCAAGTTTATTAGTTTTGTTTAATTGATTTGTTAAACAAATGTGCCCATAGAATTATGAAATGAGGTTTTATATATATAATATGTTTGTTTTTTTGTTTTCTTCGAAACTAGTAAGTTTGACATGAGGAAGCTCTGAATAAAACGAAGCTCTGATATAAAACAATAAAAAACCGTTCCTGAAGAAGTCATGAGACACACAGAAATCGGAAACTCACTTACTTCCAATAGTTTGCTCATTCAGTATAATTTCCTCCCGCCATATATCTCAGTCGCTCCTATATAAATTTTACATGGTGCACAAATATTGTAAACGATTTGTCTGCGTGCTTTATTGTTAAGGAGTACAAGAATAAGTAGGAATAAATCAGAGGAAGCTGATATGACATAGTGCGGTTCGCAGTGAGCTAGCTCATACAGCCTGGGTTGATTTACTCAGTCTAGTCCACCGGCCGGCATCTGAGGTGTGGGGGGTGTACTCTTTGTCACCGCGATTTATGGCATAATAAAAAGTCCTGCGTTATTCAAAAAGCTGATGTTGTGGGGTAATGTTGTATCCGACGCATCCTGAATAAAATTGCTTTACAAGGCCCAATGCGGATACAGTGTCAGGTGGAGCTGACACTGAAGATGACAGATGTACAGAAATTCTCTCGATGGATTCTTCTAGAGGTGCATTCCGCACTCACAGAACAAATGCTAGGAAGGAATCAGTGGAAACTTAAGGGTTAGGTTATTCATATTTTATATTATTGCAAATAAATCATATTTATTCTCTATGTAGAGTGAGAAAGAGGTGTGTTTATATAATCTATTTAACTAGTCGCTGCTGGTCACAGTATTTTGAGTGTCAGTATAATAAAAAAAATATATCTTTCGTTATTTTTTAAAAAAAACAGGTTCAATTCAGACGTAATTGTTTTTTGTCCCTAGTATCTACTTTATCTTTCTGGGGTCAGCAATTAGCCTAACAGCCTTCTATGTCCACGTTCACTGGTTCAAATCTGGCCGATGGCCTTAGGATTTTTTAATATGAGTACCCTGTTCTCCGGAAGGGGCTTAAAAAATTGTTCCAAGCCTGTGTGATGACAGGAACTCGTAATAGATCTCTATCCTAATTATATCTCGATAGGCAACATTCAGGACTCTCACAGTAACATCGCCCGATGCAACAAACAAACAATAAATTTCAATATAGCATTAAATTAAATGAAAACTTTGAGCACAGTCAACAAATAATAGCATCAAACAAATACAAATAGTTAGACATTCAAAAAGTAAATATTAAGATCTGATTTATTTCTGTGTGGAAGTAAGTAATGTGGTAAACCAACCATTTTTAATTATTGTTACTTTTTTAACTTTTACTTATAAATATAAATTTTTAAGCTTTTTTTTTGTTTTGTTTTTTTGTTATTCGTTAAAGATCCCAGTCATAATTAAACCAGGATAGAAATAGGATACATAGGACTCCCTCTGTAGTATTGTCCAATTAGCCAGAGCAGCATAAAGTGACGTTAAATGAATAAACAAACAAACCTTATATATATACACATTTTATCTTCCTTGGTATAATTGCCCTACGTTGAAATAAATTTTTAAATGTTAAAAAGAAATTATAGTGAATTTCAAATTTAATGAAATAACAACTTTATTTTATGTGCAATAATCACTTAGTTTTCACTAAGGAAGGTGAGGCATACCCCAAACGTTGATAGGATATTGTATATTATTTTAATAATGAACATATTAACAATAGAAGAAAATAATATTGTCCTTATTCCAAACTATTTTTTTTTTCTTATATCATTTATCGTACAACAAACAAATAACAAATGTAACAATTGAAAAAACAAACAATTCAACAGTTCAGGCCTTTCAGAACTTACACTTCCTTTTGAGGTTTTTCAAGTGGAACATTCCCAAGTCCACTGTATGTGGTTGGCTACTCCTTAAGGCTTACGCCTCATCTTTACTGGATGGGGAAAAGAAGTATATATCGAAATAACGATTTCAAAGATATAGGTAAATTTCATTTACATAAGTATCTAGATTCTAGTGGGTTAAAAATGGCTTTAACTCAGACACGGGATTTCTATATAAAATCCTAAATTCCACCCTCCCACAAACTACCTCATTATACAGTCCTACCACTGAAAGATCCTACAAAATAAACCAAAATAGTTCCCATTTATCCATTTTTACTCAGTCTGGAGTCCTAGGACCCATTCATTACACAGTCTATACAGCTAATACATCGAAACCTTCTTTTCTACCTATGTTGATGACACTTGTGTGTTATCATTTAATGACGATCCTATTAGTGCCTCCATAACTCGTCAACCTTACACCAGAAAACTTAGGGTGCTGTGAATGGGAGAATCAAAATCAATTCCAGCAACTTCCACCAAATTACCTTTTACCCTTCATCGTAAATCTTTGAAATCCTGCCCAAGTGTCCTTCAAAAATATTCCACTTGTCCGGGCCAATCCAATTTCCCAGAAGCTTCCATTCTGACAATCCTCCGAGGTGTCTGAAAAGCAGATGGCTTCAAGGCCTTCTAGTTTAGATTACCTACTTGATTGTTGCCAATGGGTAGTTGTATTTTTACCTTTTTCATGTATTTTACCTTGAAGCTTCTGTTTTTTCTCATTAAAGTAATCCTGCAATGGGTGCATTTATTTCAACGCGTATTACCTTGCGTTTCAACCCGTATTTTTATTAAAAACATATTTTGAACAAGGAGTATTTAAAGAAAAATAAGTAAAGAAAAAAAAAAAAAAAAAATATATATATATATATATAGATAGAGAGATAGATAGATAGATAACTGTTTTTTATTTCTTTAAGCATATTACAACAACAAAAACAAATATTACAAGTATAAAAAACATTTGTAGAACTATGGTCTTTTAGACCGTCAGCACGGAGCTGATCTAAAAAGTTTTACAAAATTATACAATAGTCAAACTGGTTACTTACTTATTCTATTCACCTTCTAACTGTATTAACTTATAAATAAAACAACATTAAACAAATAACAATAATCAATCATATCAATAATATTACACATTAAAAAAGTTTTTTTGTGTTTTTTTTTAAATTATTATTAAATTCCTTAATAAGCCGATATCTACAAGGCCATGCAATTTTACAAAAATTGTTTACAGACACCCAGTTATCACCTTTGAGACATTTTATCATATCATCAACTTTTAGAGAACTCTTTCCGAAACAATTTTTTCTAATTTCAGACAGAATTGGACATGCAGCCAGGAAATGAAATGTATTTTCTGTTTCTGTTTCTTTTTTATTGCACAAAGAACACATCACACTACTATTTGAATAAAATCTGTTGTAGTTGAGATAAAGAAGTTCACATCTAACTTTGAATATCCATTTAACCCCATTAAAGTTTATTTTATTATCATCAAGGTAATATGATCCAAAATCATAATTTAAGTTTTTATATAGATACATTTTTTCCCAAAACTAAAGCCTTTTTTACAAATTGTCAGTCGGGTCAGATAGTAATATATATTTCCTCTGATATGTAAAATAAAAATGTTTCTGATGAGTCATGCTCAGCTCAGACTTGGAGTTTCTATCCCTTCCTCAATGAACCCTGACCACCGCAGACTTGGGGACCCTAGCGCCGCTATTACAGAGGATTACACACCCACACAGACACAAGTACAACGACTACAATAGCGCACAAGGATACAGAACGGGACCGAGCGATGACAGTTCCCACGACCAGTGGCCTATACTTTTCACACCGACCTGCTAATTGGCTAAAGCCATCGTGACCGAGGACCTCAAAGCCACCGCTCACAATTAGGGCAATTCTCTTAAAGACTCTGAGTCACTCTCGGCTCGCTAGCCGGGTTCTGCCCATGTCTGCTCTGTTTGTCTCTCTGCGATAAGCTTGCATTACATCTTCTCATCTTGAATTAAATAAAATTTAAAAAATCGGGTGACCACCACATGAACCATATGAATTTCTCCTGTTTCGGCTGTTAAAATCAATTTAAGAACTATTAAATAAACAAAGTTGCATATAGTTTTCAAGTTAATTTAAACAAAAAGTTTATTCAGTTTCGTTGAAAACATATGATTTAAATTAAATAATACAACAATATTAAACTTTCACTTTACATCAACTTTTGCAACTCTGTATATAAGATAATATTTTTTCTAAAATCTTTAGCTTTCCAACGAAATATTATACATCTATATTACTGTTCTTATTATAAAAAATCGTCATATTAAATTCGTTCAATTTTTCGGCCGCTTTAAATCAAGTCTAAAAAGATATGGGTAATTCTTCTAAATCTATAAAATCAAAGGTACTTTAGAGAAAAAGAAGTTAGATAAAATCACTATACGCGAAGAGTATACTTCTATTATTAAATCCAAATTAGAACAACTCTCTCCTACCGTAATATATTTAATATCATATCCATTACACTAAATTATTTACGTTTCGAATTCTATTCACTTTATCATTAGAATATTGCAATCGAAACTAAAAACAATAATGCAATATCAAAATCACGTCTGCATTAAACTATAGCGTTTACAGAAAAATTATATAAAATTTATATCTATCTCTTTAACATGATTTAAAAATTCAATTTACTTGATATTTGATCAAATACCATCCATATTTGAGATATCAAAATTATTTATCAAAACTGTTTACTTGTTTTGTACAATTTTCACTGTATTTTTAAATATAAATATACCTACTAACATAATGGTTATTTGCTCTCATTGACACATATTTAAATATAGCTATTGCAACATTAAAATATCGGCAATGGAGCCCTGTCGGACTATTTTAGTCAGAATAAAACCTGCATGATCCCAAATTTCACATCGATATAGCGAGTTTAATCAAATTTGAACTTTCATTTTAATTGGTTCAGAGAAAAAAATATTATTTAGATATTTTTATTAATACTTCTGGTGTAAATGTATTATAATTTAAAATTAACAAATATAATGTTTTTCTATATAGAATAATTAATATAAATTTCCAATAAGCAGCCCATAAATTAATTTCGTCACAGACCATTTTGCCAGTTATCAAAGCGCTGGATAATAGACGCCTAATGAATGTTGAAAGGTTTAGCCCCTTATGTTCCACACCATAAATATACTCTTCAAGCGAACATTAACTTCTAGAAATTTTGCGAAATTGAGACATTAATGTTTTAATAAATTAATTAATACAATTAATTTGATATTTAGGGATCCAAAAGAGCGATGAAGAATTCAGTTATCCTTAAAATTATGCGCCGTGAAAGGGTAGAGCCAGACAAATAACAGATTAAGAGTGAATTTATTGTTTGACGGGAGAATTTTCGATTTTATCTGAGTTGAGTTATGGTAACACTGTCCATGCCAGGTTGAATTTACGGTGCACAGTAGCTCTTGTCCCAATTTTTTTTGCTTAAACGTTTTGGATTTTTGATGTAACGATTGAACCGAATATATGAAATTTTTTTTTTTTTTTTTTAAATTTAACTCATCGAACATAGATTATATACAGGTTTTTAACTAAATGGTATAAAATAGCATAATCTAATGAATGTTTTGAAATACAACGTTAAAAATAAAATCTATTATTTTCATTACTGGAAGAATCATTAAACGATTTCCCACTATAGCAGCGCCTTACTGATTTGCTATGTTAGCATAAAGTGTCATTAAATGAATAATTTTAAAGGTTTTATATTTTATTACGTTTCCTCAGGTATTAAGCATTTTATAAAAACATTTTAAAGCTTTTTCTTTCTGTGCGATTCTGAACCGAACATAAGCGAGACCGAATACAATCAATACAAGAATAACAATGATGAACCGAAAATAGAAAAAAAAAAAGTAGTAGAGGAAAATATGTAACAATTATAAGATACACTGGTTTATTAAAATAAAACAGATTACTGCAGCACCATCTAACGGCAACCCAATGAACTAATGCTAAAGTTTTTTTTTAATTACTTATTTTTAGAGAATAAATTATATAAAAATATTGAAAAAATAAATGAATAAGTTATGATGATTAAAATAATTCAGTCAGGGCTTAACTGTTAATATTTTAATTTTTTTCCTCTAAAGTACCTTTAATTTTGTAGATTAAAAAAATGATACATATCATTGTATGAACATAGATAACATAAAAAGTTTAATGTGCAAGTATAACGGATAAGACTGCAAAGTAAACACAAATAAGAGCAAATGAAATATTTTTAATGCTATTTTTGAGTTTTTTGAACATAAGAAAATCAATATAGATGCATACTTACACCGTTGGATCTGCATCAATATACCGTTGGATAGTTAAATATTTTAGAAGAAATGTTACCTGAAACAAAAATTGTAAAAGTGATGATAAGCCAATAACACTAACAGATTTTCGTAGATATTTTTTTTTTCAGTGGCGCGACAGGCCGTGCAGGCCCTGAGCCTCGCGGTGTAATCTCCTGGGAGATTACACTCGTGTTTCTCAATGAATTTTTTTTAGGGTATGGTCATCATTCCCTACGGCTAATTTTGTGAGTGAATCCCCATTAAATTACATCATTGTAAAAGTCCCGCCGGGACTGGGATTTGAACTCACAACTTTAGCATGAGAGACTAGCGCGCTAGACACTCAGCCACGGGCTCCCCTGATCTAATACCATAGGTTATTTAAATATAAATACGTTACTATAAAAATTTAATTTAATCAATACCTTAATCGATTTACTTTCACCTACATATATATTCCATCTGCAACTGTATTAAAAATTCTTAAATTGTTTTTAAAAATCGAGGTAAGTGGAAGTCATGGGTCACGCTCACCCAATTTTTTTATTATTTATAGTATACGATTGCGCTCTCTTTTAACAGTCGCCAAGGAACATTCTAAAGTTCATTGCTGGCCTAGAGATACTAAAGTTCAGGTAGCGAGATATACTGTCGATCGAACGATATTGCAATAAAGCATGATATACCCCCGAGATACAAACAGTAGCCTATTGTGTAGTTGTTACAAATGTCCTCAACGTTGCAAACTTCATGTATTATCATGTACCCATCTCCAAGTAGTATCCAAGACATGGAAGACTTTCTCCTCCTATGGTGTATTACACTTGGTTAGATGTCTTCATGCATTGAAAGTAAGAGAATGTCATTTTATGAGGTACACTATTGTTAAATTTTCCAAATTAGATCAAAATCGAAGTAGGTAATTTGGGCGGAATCACGTTCAACCGCCTGGGTTTCCCTAAATTTTGGGTGGCTGGTAGAATAATAATAGGGTTATCGAACTCGAAGGCTCGATCCCGATAAAACCAGATATACCCTACACAAATCTTATCCAATGATCAACGTTTAAGCCCAAGTCCCCAAGATCAAATTTGACAAAATCCTCCCATTGGTTCGGCCTGTTATTCGAACGCCTACCAATCGGTTCAGTGCACACCAAGGTTTTCGGAATTCTTTCTTATCTGAGCACAACCACTTTATATGTCCATTTGAGTCGTAGCGGTGATTTAAAATCAATCATACTTTCAGCATAATACTGACAGGATACCAGCCAGCTCCGCAATTCCGTGTTGTTTAACCTCTGAATTCCCTAGTGGCCTCACCTCCTTAGGGCCACCATTTTATGTAGACTGATATATTAGAATAAATAACTATCTTTCTATAGCCGTGCTCAGAACCCTTATCACTGAGCTACCCTATTTCTCAATCATTCTTTAATAAGGTATAAATTATATCACTGTGAAAAAATATTGCTAACTCAATTAAGGGTTAATTATAATTTTATTTTATTTATATCCGCACACCAGACTGAAACGTCGAAAAACTGCTCGTCGCTTTCGGTTACTTCAACAGTTACTACACAGACGCTCTAACCTTCCACTTAACTACAAAAGAATCATCTACATGATCATCATAAGAACTATCTTACAGAGTTGAGCTTTGGGGCTCCACTAAACCATCAAATTCTTCCCATCTTCAATCCTTACAAGCCAAAATCCTTCGAAAAATCCTCAACGCTCCTTACTTTATCACGAATAAGCTCATCCAAAAAGACCTTAATATTTCCTATGACCCGAACCAGGTATCAATCTTTCCGTGACAGACTCCACACCCACTGTAACTCACTAGTTTCAATCCTTGCTTCCTCTTTCATTCTTGACAATTGAGACGTTGATTTCCAAAAAGTACTAAAGGACATTTTTTACGAAATTGATTTTTTTACATATTTATATTCTCCTTATTTAGTTTTATCTAAATCTTAAATTTGATTGTATCTAATGAACACTCATGTCCTTTAATAACGTGATTTAGAAATGCTATTAATTTCTTAAGATACTTATTACACATTTAGTTTCATTCTAAATCCTAACAGAACATTTCATTTCATAACTTTAATATGGTTTTATTAATATAGTAAAGAAATAATTCTAGATTTTAATGCGAAAAGAATCAAATTAGCTGGTTTAATAATATAGTAATGAAAGATTTTCGCGCTTCCTGTAAAATTCCCCAGAATGGATATAGTACCTTTTGGAAATCAACGCCTCAATTCTTCGAGGCGTCTGAAAAGGACATGGCCTCGAGACCTACTAGTTTTGAGTATTTAGAGTGCTGCCGATGGGTAGCTTCTCTACATGTCTTATTCATGTCTATTTTATTTTAGCCTATTTACCAAATTTGTTCTACAATACAGTTTAAAATATAAATAAAAATGTTTAAAAAAAAAAAAATTTATTGTCAATAACCCCTGTGAAGAGGCTAGAAAAATAAAACATTAAACATAAACTTAAATGTTTATAATAATACAGATTTGTACCGTATATCTTAGTTGCTTATTAGGTTTCTTATGGAACATTTAAAACAATTATCTTCTCTAATTATAGTAATAAAAATATAAAAGTGAAACACTAGAGAAAATAATGAAATGAGGCATAGCGTAGAAAGTCGAGGGAGAGGTGCCCCTAATCCAGAAATCGGCAATGACTTCCATAAGAGCCCCAGTAAATGAAGAAAGCGCCAGTAAAGCTGTGTAAGAGGCGACCAAATGGGATAACGAGCCTCTATGAGTAAGGCGAATTTGAAGAGGAACGGCCAAATTACTAAACATTTTTTGGGTCAATCTTCCCCTCCGTGTCGGTGTGCATTGTCATCTCCTAGAATGACGGCACCTCGGCGGTCCAGATTAGCCAATTAAACGGCTCCTCGAAGAAAAACGGTCTGTATTTTAGAATCATGGGAACTTGCCTTAAGATAAAGAATTACTTGATGAATAGAATATAAGGTCGAATGTGGAGTTTCTTTATTTTGAGGTAGTTTTGCTGTGAACTAATAAATTTATCGATCAATTAACTGTCCTCAATTAAATTAATTAATAACTTTTGGAAATAATTTAACATGCTTAAGTTATTGTAATGATGTAGTTTTTGTTGACCGTTGTGACTATATGTTGAAGAATGTGATTAGGGATGCAGTCACTAAGAAAAAACATCAATAACACAAACTTATTTTATTTGTGTACTTACGTTTCGGCCTACATTGTCGGCCTTCATTAGGCTAAGAAAAACAAGAAAATAAAAACTGTATGGGTGGCTAAACCGTATGTATGGGATTGTAATAAATAATTAATTAAGGAAATCTTAATCCGTGTAAAAAGACTTTTAAAATCAATAAAACCGATGCAATACATCTTACTAAATAAAGAGAGAAAAAAGCATGAGAGTCTATCACTTAAATAATTGAAAATGAAAACAGGTACGAAAACAAATTTAAAAAAGATTCGTCTGAACGGTAGGAAACTAGTTTTTTAATACCAAGACAATTCACATTTACGTAAAAGCTAAATTATCCATCAAAATATCAACTTAAATTTAAATTTACTTGTAAGAGCTCGGGATATAGATCAGGTTTTGGGCGACTTCTTTTTTCAAAGGTTTGGCAGATTTGTATTGCACTATTAAATTAATACGTTGATGACTGAGTATAGAAATTTACAAAAAATGTTACGATTAGACGTCCAAAGTGGTACTCGAACAAATTAGTATAAGTTGTATTAATACAGTCGTTAAAATAGTAGTAGCGTGGTCTCAAGTTGGCCGTAAAAAAAATTCATTAAAGTTCTTTATTCTTGAAAGTAAAAGCGGAGTACAGCTTTGGGGCTCTATTAAACCATCAAATTCTTCCCGTCTCCAACCCTTACAATCCAAAATCATTCGAAAAATCCTCAATGCTCCTTATTTTGTCAAAAATAAACTCCTAAAGTTCCCTAGTCTCCTAATAAGGTCTAAATGTTCCTTATTTTGCTGACTTTACCCGAACCAGGTACCCACAAGTATAATCCACAAGTTTCAAACCTCGCTACCTCTACACTCCCTGATAATCCTCCGAGGCGTCTGAAAAGAAGATGGTCTCGAGACCTTCTGGTCTAGCATAGTTTTTGGAGAGCTGCCAATGGGTAGTATTTCTACATGTGAATCCTGGCAATATTATATTGTATCACATTTACTAGATGTATTTTATTATAGAGTTGTAAATGTCAATAAATATATTTAAAAAAGTAAAAAAGCCATACAGAGGCCTGAAGAAAACCCATCCAACTTGACATCTATATTATGTATATATGAAATTTTCAAATAGGTCTTCGGTTATCTACAAATTGAACAAAAAAAATATTTCAGGTACTTTTTCTGATTACACGTTTACTACAGTTCATTCCTTTTTTCTCTAATTATGATCCAGATATTCCTGCAAATACAAATACTTCCTCGGACAAGATTCCTTCTCGTGAGAAAGACGACGAGATGCTGAATCTGGAACGCGCCCGAAAAGGATCAAGGAGCTAACCGTGGGAAGAGCAGAAGGAATATATTGGAGAGGATGACTGGCCTCCTGCCTCCACCATTTGTCTTAGCCAGTCATTAGCACTCCTCTACTGCTCCGCAAGATCACCGGTCCAGGTCCTATCTATACATCTCCCAACATATTACTTCTAAGTATATATGGAACAAATTTTAAGAATGCCTATACAATTAAAATGGAATAGAAGAGAAACAAATTCACACTGGGACGAAGAAAGCGGATATGTAAAAAAAGATAGAAACAATAAAAAGAAATAATCCTTCCAAACATTTAAAAACAACAGAGAAGATAAAGAATTACATTGATATATGTTAACACCTAGAATCCATAAATGAATGCTCATATCAAAAACACTCTAAATTTTAAATAATGGTTTATTACTTTCGAATCATTATAAATCATAGATAATATGGAAATAAAAAGTGTTTCCTTTCACAACCATTTTCTTTTTTTCACCATACTTACATACGGAGTAATATAATCAAATTGAGAGATTATATTGGAAATTTACTGCGTAAAATATTTGGCCCGAAGAGAGATGAGGCCACTGGCGAGTTTAGAAGGTTGCACTACGGAGAATCGCGGAGCTTGTACCCTGTGAATATAATTGAGTTGATAGCATCGCGGAGACTTAAATGGCGAGTAAAGTTGTTGGGCTCGGTGAGGAACGGATTCCGGGAAAGTTGGTATTTGCTGATCCGACTGGTAGGCGTTCGAAAGTAGACCGAAGCGTTGATGGGAGGATTGTTTTAAGGCTGATCTCGGGGGCTTGGGCTTGAACGGTAAACATTAGACGAGTGTGTGTAGGCAGAATTTGATGGTATCGGCATCGAACCTTCGGGTTCGGTAAGCATATTATTATTATTATATTAGGAATTAAATTAACATTTAAATAAGATTCAGAATCGTTCAAAAGCATGCGTAGTATTCCTTATTATTTCTATTTATTGAGTAATATTACAATCTGTCCTAATTTGGACATTAATAATAGTGATGAAAGATAACATTCATACAATATTGACACAGCAATAAAATTATAATAATATATAGTATATATATATATATATATATATATATATATTACTTTTTGTATATATTGTATGAATGTGGTCTCATATCACTATTATTATTGTTCATTTTGTGACAACTTGTGATATATCTCAATAAATAAATATATAAAAGAAAATATATTTACAATAATGAATCAATAAAATGTTTACAAAGTCTAGGAATCACTCATACTTTTATACAAGTCATACATACAGCACATTGAGAGGAAAATCTAGCCAGTGCTAGAACTCCAATATATACATATTTACAAGAGGTCACGAGGCCACTGCCGATTCAACCTTCTAGGGGGGTAGTAAGGATGTGTGGAGCTGGAAAGGAATTGAGCTAGAGGATGGATAAGATTCTGATGGAATTTGGAGAATTTGGATGGAATAAGGCCTAAAATAAATCGAATATTTAGGTCGTGGTGTAAGGTAGGATTGGTGACATAAAAAAGAGCATTAACTATTGTTTCGAGGACTTGGGATTGAAAGGATTGAATTCGTTTGACGTAAGAACGTTTAGCTGTCCCCCAAAGTTCAAGTCCGTAGGCCCAGATAGGCTTCAGTATTATCTTGTAGATTAATAATTTGTTGTCAACTGTAAGCTCTGATTTTCTGTTGAGTAGTCAGTATAAGCATAGTATTCCAGAGAAGGAAACATCAATGGAAGGATTACTATGTTGATACATGGAGTGTAACCATTTTACGAATCACGATAGCTGAAATTCTGAACGTGAAAATACTACACCCAATTCATTTTTTTTTTTTTTTAAACCTTATTTAACTCTATCACATAAAAAATGATAATAATTGAAATTCACATTGATTGGAAGAAAATAAAACAAATACATTAGAACATGTTTTATTTTATATTTTGATTATCCGTACATCAAAGCGTAAAATTATTTTGATGTAGGATACTTTTTTTTTTTTTTAGTTATTTATGCTTATAAAGTAAAATAATGATTTTCTAATCATTCTCTTTCTTCTTTAGGTCTCATCATTATTAGGACTATATGTATACTCGTTTGAAGCTAGCCATAAAGGAACGTACTTTATGCCTATATAGAAAATTATAACGTTTCGGTATATATATTTGGATAGAATGGATAAAACATTAACGAGATCTACCTAACTACATAGCGACCAGTAGTTGAAATTTATGAACAAATTCTCAAAGTGAAAATCTTTACAATAGTAAGAACTATAATGAATAAAGTATATGGAGTAAAACTGACTACTTCCCAACCAACTTTTCCTTAATAATGATAAATATATTAAGACAGTAAACATGACAAGGTGACAATATTATTTTTTTTTTAAATCAGTAGTAGAAGTATAATGCTTTATTGAGTATCACCAAACATACTTCACAACACGACCTAAATATCCAATTTATTTTAGACCTTATCACCCCAATCCTCTAGCCCAATCTCTATACAGTTCCACACATCCTTACTACCCCGCTAGAAGATTGAAACGGCAGGGGCCTCGCGACCTCTTGTAAATATGTATATAATCAAGTGCTGTATGTTTTTGACTTGTATATAGTGATTTTTAGACTTTGTACGTATTTTATTGATCCTTGGTAAATATTTTTTAAATGTTGTAATTTATTATTAGTATAAATGTCTTAATTAAAACAGATTGTAATACCATTAAATAAAAATTAATGATTACGAATTATATTTAATGGTTAATTTACGAAAATATATTTCCCATTTTCCAGTATTTTTGATAAAACAACCCGGCATCGCATATTCGTAGCTGATGGATAAAATGAAGCAAAAAATAAGTGGCTCTGGCCGAAAAAATATATATGTTGCAGGTAGTAATAAAACTGATGAAAGAGACAAGAGAGCATTTTGCTAAGTGAAACCGACGGAGGCTGTAAGTTTTCAATAAGTTACACGGGTCGTGCCTGGATCCGGAGATAGCCATAGCAGAGCACCACGACCGCGATCTAGCGATACAGCCAGGGTATCCTAAAATCGGAAACACTGATAAGGGAAGAAGCACGAAACAGAGAGCTCTGCAGATCTGGAGTGCGATACCGAAATATTGATCGTTCTCGCGTCTACTACTTTAGGATCATCATTCCAGATAACATTCGGTATTTACCCTTCTTGGTTCGTCCTTCTGGGCTTCGTAAATTTGTTCGGAAGTTTAAAAAGAAAGAAAAATATATTTTGGTGTTTCAGCTGGTCCTTGGTTTATTTACTTATTATTTTTGTCATTCTATACAATTTAGGGAAGAGTATGTTGTGCTAAAGATGCCCAAAAATCTTTGTTACTTGACTCATGTGACTTGATATGTAGAGATTTGTTTCGTCGTTACGTCCAACTTTGGACCACGCAACTATTGCTTTCTTTTAGCCCAATATTGTCTCATCCTTTCTGCATGCTCCTTTTTCCGCTCTTCGGTCCATTTCTTGCCTGTTTTAGACTTGTTTTTTCCGGGAACTCTGGAGTCCAAGTTTGTTTTTCAGAGGATCAGGCACCTAAACATCTGTCCACACGACTTTCAACTCCTGCAGATCCTTTTCCACCTCCGTGAACCACGCCCCTTTGATCTTCATTCCCAGAAATCAAGTGAAAATTCTATTTGTCAACCTTGCTTGGCTAATATGTGGAGATCTTGATTAAAAACTTAAAACAATAATGCTTAATATTAAATAGCTGCTCGGTGATTGATGATTTTAATACCCCATACACCACATACAACTTTCTTTAAAATACAACATACAATATTTAGTTACAGTGATTTTATTATTCAATTATTATTTTCACTGATTAAAAAGTGTGGCTACCCCTGTTGAACGTGGGGTTTTCCATTCCATTTCCATTATTAATTGGGGTGTGTACGGGGACTTTATCTACTAATATCTTCAAACTCTTTCTTATTTTAGTGAGAGCAACGTTATGTATATATATATATATATATAATTATATATAATTAATAGTCAGCGTATCCTCTAAGATGTAATAACGTCGATTATCAGTCACAATGTTCTATACTGGTATATAAATAACAAATAGAACCAAAATTAAAATAAATATTTAAAAGATAATAAAAATAAATAATTCTTTTACTAAGAGAAAAGTAGATCAGCCAAGTCTATAATTTAGTTTATTTCTCCTTAGATATTTAAAATTTAAAAAAAAAATGAATTTTTTTAGTTAAAATAAGACATTAAGAAACAATATACACAAAACAAATAAAAAACAGACTCTCATAAATACTTAAAAGTAAACGAATGATCAATAAAAAAATGTTTTATCCTCTTTCACTCAAAATTCCTTTATTTCCTCCAACGTTTCGACTATTTCCAAGGTCACATCCTTAATTTATTTTTCATATTAAAATTTAGTCAAAATGTAAACATAATTAACTGGATGATGTGCTTTAAGTGTTCTTAAATTAAATGAATTTAATTCAGTAGTAAATTAAAATAGGTTAACAGATATAGATCTAAAAAAAATATATTTAACTTCATAAAATTAATAACGAATTTGAAAATTAAACTAAATGACTGAATTTCAGGTATGATCGGGAGATTTGTTGAGATTTGAGATTTGAAGTGTTAAAATAAAAGTACTCCATTCAAGTTATCTACTTATTCGAAAATTGGGTATATTTAACTCATTGGCAATATTTAAGCTTAAGATGATTATTACTATTAAAATTAATGCCACTTACCTATATTTAAAATATATTGCAAGGGAAAGTATCGCGGTCGTAAACATATTTTAATTGCAACGGAAATACACTTTGATTTTGTATATTTAAAAACATATTATTTAATTAAAATCGGTTAAGATCATAAAAATGAAATAAAATAAATATCCAAGTTGAAGTAATTTGATAACTAACTAGAATAGAAAAAATATTTTTTATTTAGAATTTTTTTTCTCACAAGATAAGATGTATAATATCGTTGGAAAGCTTAAAATTTCGAGGAAAAAAATGTTATTTTATACAACAACTTGTGGAGGGTAATGTAAAGTGAAGAATAGGACATATACGGATTACTGATTACTGTACATAACAATTTTATATTGTCATATTATTTAATCTACAACATTTAAACATACATTTAAAAAGTAAATGTGATTTTTTTAAATTTTGAACTTACTATTTTGTGAAATAAATAGTAAAGGTATTATTATTTTTTTTTTTAATTATTTTTTTTTTTTTTTGTAAGATATATGTTTGCCGTTTCCAAAAGAAGTTGACATACTTTCGTATTTTACAACGTTTCGACCTCTAGGTACTTTTTCAAGTATCTGTAAACAAATATTTTTTTATGATATCACTGTAAAATTTTAAAACTCATTCTAACTTTTAAATTACATATTATATCAACAGAGTTTATTTTTCCGTAAAAAAAAAATAAAAATGCTTACCAATCATGCATATGTCTCCATTTTAGGGAAAAACCACTGTTGACAAAATATGTAATTTAAAAGTTAAAATCAGTTGTAAAATGTTACAGTGATATCATAAAAATAAATGACGTTGTAAAATGCGAAAGTAAAATAAATTCGGCCAAAAAATATCTTACAAGAAAATTTGAACCAAACGAAAATTTAAGACGATAATGAGAATATATTTTTTTTTCTCGTTTTTTTTTTTTTTTGGCATATCTTAATGTTATAATGAGTTGTTTTGAGATTCATTATTGTTAAATAATCGCTAAATAAAACTACCGATAAATAAGACGACTAGTGCAAAAGGTATGTTTTAAAGAGTGTCCAGAGAGATCACAAACATTTATCATATACGTTATTTAAATGTTATTATTCATACTCTGATCAAATATTAAATGAATATATTTATTTTCTGGAATGAACCTGGAGGAAACAAGACATACCTCACCATTTACCCCCGATGTTATCCCTCCTCAAGAGAGAACAACCCTTCCGCCTCACCGTGTCCAATGCTCTCATCAACGTCCTTTGTCGAGGAACGCTGGCTGTGTCCAATTGAGATTTACTGTGCGAAAAGACGTCCTCCGGTAGCTCCAGTAATTAAATTCATCCTGTATTCATCGACAACGGCTTGTCTTAGCCCGGGCAGATTTATATCCGTCATTTAAATGTTTAATTTTTAACTGATCTTTCTTATAAAGGGAGAGTAGTGAATATTATCTCAACCGATAGTTTTGTCAATCAGTTTTATTCACTAACGACAGCTGTATCAAAGACCCTTTCGACAGGGATGTTTTATGATTTATAAATGAATGTTTTTAATACCTTTTGAATGAGTAATAAGGCTCATATTCTCCCAATGAATTATATTTGAGTTAGATTTGATGGGAACAAGATTAAATGTGAAAGGTATAGAGAAAACGATGGAAACAAAAAACTATGTTTGTGGTGAAGAACGATAAATATTTTTTATTTATTTTATATTTTATTTAAAAATAAGTTTTACTTTATAAATGATATATAGTAAGGGAAATATTGTGATAAAGAAAATTATCGAGCCGGAGTTTTCAACGGTTATGTACATTTTAGAGCACCTCTGAGTCAGCATAGTCTTGAAAAATTATCTTTGAGTATATCATGGAACTTCTTCACCGAATTTAATACACTGTTCGTATACTTTTTTTACTAAAACGTTTTATAAAAATTTGTGATCAGACAGTATATAATATTATGCGAAATTTTCACCATTACTTCTTTTAAAGTACCTTTTATTTTTTTGCATTAAAATAAATAACAATCTTTTATTGTCAATAGCACAAACAAATATATATTCATAAATTATGACACTTTAATAATCGACTTATGAAATGATATTTTTATGTTTACTAAAAAATTTGCTATTTCCTATTTTGACGCCTAAGCTCTCAAGATCTATCTTCGGAGTTTACAATTATTAATTTTTTTTCAAAGCAATAACAATTTTCCTTTGGTTTTAGACTACGTCTAAGAAACAAATTGTATATTATAAAACATTTTAGTGTTCAATTCTATAAATATATAAAATATCTTGAACCTAGAAGAAAATGGTTAAAAAATAATTTTCCGTTGATAAAGAAATAATAATAATTTTTTATAAATCATGCAGCTTATTTCAGTCAAATTCATATTTTATTCAAACAAATCAATTTCACAATTTCTTGACCTCATTCATTTCATATGGTTACTTTCATGAGGTTTTTATATAAAAAATAAATATGTTTATTAAATCTTGAAAATTTAGGACCCCGCTACAGCCCTCTCGGATTAGCCGCAGTAACCTAAAGTAGTGTTAAATAAATGAGCAATATTTAACACTACTTTAGGTTACTGCGGCTAATCCGAGAGGGCTGTAGCGGGGTCCTAAATTTTCTCTATCCAGGTTTAATAAGGCTAAGGATCTTTATGCATTTTCCTGAAATATATATATATATATATATATATATATATATATATATATATATATAATATATATAAAGTATTGTATATTTTAAATCTTAATTTCAGACGTAAATCCCCAATTTTTTAGAACGAGTGATAACAACCATATAGTAAAAACAAACTAAAAATTTATTTTTGGATCAACTGAAAAAAGTACTTAAAAATTTAAAAAAAAATATCTACTAATTAAAATTAATAAGTATCTAATTAAAATTATTTAATTTTAAAGGTTGTTTGGATTGTTTGAGATAAATAATTGAAAAATAAAAACAATAATTCAGTATAGAACCAAGGACAACGCATTGAAAGACATGCAAAAAATAAAACAAATTATTCAAATAGGAGATGTGAAGTGGCGAAGTACAAGCATACGAGCGCATTAGAATAATCAATTGACCACGAACACTCGAAGAAGTCACCCAGGGCGGTTTTTTGCCTGCACGAAATAGTCGAGACCACTTATCTTGATTTGCCACGGGTTTTGTTGAATGTCATCAACCCCTGCGAAACCAGATCACTAAGACAAACAAAGGGACGTTAACATGTGAGCAACAGTAGGGTGAAGTCAACGATTCACTTCACCCATATCTAACAACCAGGAGGTGTGAAGACTGGTTTGTATCATGAGTTGGTCTATATTATTTTAGATTGGATTGATAAACTGATATAATATGCCTTGTGTATCTAGAAATTTAAGTAATAAGAAATAATAAAATGTAAACACAATGATGTAGAAAAGCTGTATCAAATTCCTACTTCCAAGATCTAATAATGTTCTATTTTGAACGAATTTAAATGAATTAATCAGAACAAAACCCTGTTCGGGAATCAGAAAACGTAGGAGAGAATGACTATCCGCAGATTTTGCTGGCCTTAATGCAGCCGCCAAAACAGCTGATTCGATGATTGGCATACGTCAATGGATCTTTCTAATGGGTTCCAGCACTGTGGTCTTAATTACTTTTACACCCACAGTGGACCAAATCTGATCAATGGGCTTTCTGGTACGAGAGACAGATGGATATCGCGAAAGGTGGTAATTTTAGACGCACTAGAACGTAATAGTGTAAATATTGTATTAATGAGATCCTGTAGCACTATTATTATTGTTTATTATGACAAATTGTAATATATACCAATAAATAAAGTTCTGTTCCAAAAAAAAAAAAAATATTATTGTTTCAAAAAAAATTTATATTAACAATACTAGAGTAGCAAGTATTAGATCAAATCGTTCGATATATATTTTTAAATAGTTATTATTATCAGGTATGTAACACTAAAGGAAATATATCATGTTCAATATAGGTTACACGGAGCTCAGGAAACTGTGTGGGTAATATTTTCAGTATTTTTTTCCTGGTAATTACATATGTGACATACATTTAGTGAACCTACATTCCTACATTTCTGCTAAGAGACACGTGTAAAATATACAGTCTATCGCTTTATCAATTTTTAGACATAAATTTGTAGCGGTGGAACAGTTTAAATAGTGTCGCGAGATTTATTACACCGAAAATTCTGAGAGAAACAACTTACCAATATTATTTTTTCTTTCTCTCTTCATTTATTAATTCACACCTTTCAGCATTATTGCGACAACCAGCAAATGGGATAAAATTTAAAAAATGAACAAAATAATATCATGTCAGGCATGAGGAAGGACAGTACCAAGCAGCACGCATTCTCGTCAGGTTTTTTTTTAAATGATTGTTATATAGCATTTTTTACATAATTGAAGTATTTTATGTTGTGTTCATGAGTCTATTTAGGGACCATTTGGAGAGTTCATAGGTTTAGTTAGCTGAGCGAGTTGTTGGAGACGGCTTAAAAGGGGCTGAATAAGATTATTCAACCATCTTATTTTTTGCGAAATTCGTGATACATTTTCACCTGAAGACGGCTGCTGAGGAATTTCCCTTAACATACCGCAGTCTGATGGTTCGTTATGGAGACATGATGGCTGGAATGTTGGTTCTGATTTCTGGAGTGTTGTCCAATCGGAGCTCTCAGCTCCTGAACTTGCCATTCTATGCATGTGCATTATTCTGAGTTGGGCCCTGGGTTTTTTTTTTTAGGAAGATCCGGCAATTCCTCCAAATTTGGTAGTGAAGGATGAGGTCGTTCAGAGCTGTATATTTGTGAAGTAACTAACTCTAACTTTTTGAATCTTGAATTCAGATCTACGAAAAAAAATCCAGAAAATACAGAGCTATACATATAAGTGGGATTATTTGTATTTGAACAAAATAAATTTAAAATTCAGCTGAAATATTACATTAAAAATATTTACTTTTTTTTTTTTTTTTTTTTTTTTTTTTTTGGTGGAGGTAGAGGAAGGTTCTAATTTTATAGTTTATTTTTCAATATTTATGTTTTTTCCAAATAATCACGCATTCCGAGGACCGATACTAAAACAAAAAATCCGACTAAATAGGAAATAAAGTAATTTTCCAAAGTGTAATAACTACGGGAACCCTGTACATACTGTAATCTGATTAAATAATGAAAGTCAAAGAACAGTTTGTTTTTACCGAATATAATGGTAAGTACTATTTTTAATATTGTTTCATGTTTTATTTAAGAGAAAAAAATCAGTGACCTGGTTGTCTAAAAAAGAAATCCAGAGTATGTGGTTATATTAGAAAATGCATTTGGTAATTTTCTTATTGTGTAAACTTGGCAGTTTCACTGTTCATCTTATCTACGAAACAATATTTTGTCTTTCTTGTTTGTTCAATACTTTTTTTTCATGATTTGTTCTTCTAACATAAAAATCTGGTGCGGGCAACACACGACTTTCACTTACCTCCGTTTTTAAAATCGATTAAAGAGTTTTCTAATACAGTTAGTGATAAAAATGAATGAAACCATTAAAGAATTAATTAAAATGGAATTCTATAGAAACATGTGTTTTATAAAAAAAAATCTATTATATTATTATCTGAAATAATCAGTTAGTTTTATCAGCTTTTCATGATTCTTTATCAACTTTTACAAGCATGTGTATAAGATAACATTTTTCCTAAAATCTTTCTCTTTCCAACGGTATATAAAACATGTATATGACTCTTCTTATGTTCAAAAACAAAAAATTGCATTAAAAAAATATTTTATTTAGTTTTCTCCTTTAGTTGTTAATCAAATTTGCTCAACTTGCATACTTATCTGTTAATTACCAATGCTAACAAGATAATATAGTTAGTTTTATAAAACTTATCGTTTTTGAGCTAGTCTTAGCAAAAATTTAACAGGCATACAGACCTTTTTGTGGGACTTGATAATTTGGACTAAAACGTGTATTTTCATTTCCTGTATTTTATTAAATCACAATAATTTCCCTCACTATGTGTTTCATATATAGGTAAGTGAAAGTAAAAAAAAAAATACATTTCATTCAAACATTTTGGTAGGTATTAACTATCGTTATACCGTAGGACGACCTAGTTTTGACTTACAACCGCAAGTCTTGAGGATTTGTTTGCCGAGAGATACTCAGAGACGCCGAGCTCGCTTTCTGTGAGAACGTGTCTTACCGTAAGAGGTGGTTGACACTTTCCACGCAGAGTGGTTGAGGTTTCCACTCTAACAGTTTTCCATATTATGGGAGAGTTTGTCGCCTTCTGTTCACAATATCGAATTCAAAATTACTCAAGTATTTTACATCAATTCGAGGCATAGCTTCGGGTTGTAACAACAGTTCGTTTGGTGTAGTCCTGTGAGAATCCGTCTGGCAGTATATTTCTGTAACTGTATATTTACAGTATATGCTGCAAAAGATGATTTTTTTTCTATCTTTAGGGGGGAAAAAAAGACGTCCTAAAAAATACGAAATCTTATGCGGGCAACATATGACTTACACTCTCCTGGGCCATGAATGTTGATTTAAGAACTAATAAATAAAGTTTGAGTTAAAATATAGGTAAGTGAAAGTTAAAAGAATTATGAAATTGTTTGTGACGCTGAAGAAGACCGATAATTTAGGCCAAAACGTCGGCACTAGTAAATTAATTTTATACTTAATTGTCTGTTATATTGACTGGACCCTGAACCAACTTCTCCCACTTAAAAGAATTATATTCAGTTTCGTCGATAAAAAAAAAAAAAAAAAAAAATTCTAAAAAAATATATTTCCTATTTTCTCCTTTATTTGGTTATCAAATTCGTCCGACTTGAATATTGAACCACATTATATCGATTCTAGTAAATTGATATGGTTAATTTTTTTGTAAAATTTGACATTTAAGCTATATCAGACTATTTCAGTCAGAAAGAAGCCTACATTCTATTAAAGCCCATTAAATTTTACATCGATAAAGATAGTTAAATCAAAATCGTTAGAGCCGCTTTGGAGAAAATTGTAAAAACTGCTTTGCATAAAGAGGCCCTTCTTGTTGGCTTATTTTGATGAAAAAGTTAGTGTAACATCTCGGGCGTATAGTTCTCCCAAATATGAAGTTTCAGTTTCGTAAGACTCAGGAGACCTTAAAATAAGTATTTTCGGTGAAAACTGGAATTCGAAAATTTTCACGATCACAATTCTGTCCCTTACTATATATTTCATATTTAGATAAGTGTAAGTAAAGATAATATTTGAACCTTTTCATATAAATAAACAAAGAATATCCTTCAACACAAAAGAAACATTCATTCTATACCATCCTTTTTTGTTAATCCAAAATAAATGCATTGAATCAAAAGATAAATTATTACCTAAAATCCCTTCAACTTAATCAAGCAAAGCAGATTTACTGAAACCATTAAAAAAATCTTCAATTATTTGCATAAGGAGTTCTCTCATTATTTATAACTGCTTGAAAAGTTAAGGATGACCAAAAAAAAATCCCCTAACTTTTTTATAAAATCAACGTACGTTTCTTTTCAGGGTATTAGAAATGAAAGTATATTTTGTCCATACAAAAGTATTTTTTTCACTAGTATTTCTGAATGTTTTATGTACAATATTAAGTAACAAGCGTACTAACATTAGAAGATATTTCGTTATTCCTGAAAATAGTGGATCACAATCTATATTTCTACTTAACATCGAATCTCTGGTTAATCATACATAAGGATATATTTAAATATTGTATATAATGTAAGATGATAATGGTAAAAGAAATATGGAGTAAATATATACCATAAAGTCTCATTTATACTTTTCTGAATAAGCTAACGGCATTTCTTCTTAATTTAAGTTAATATGTATGTTAAAAACTTGTAAAAAAAAAAAAAAATCAATTTCTTTAAGATTTATTGATTATATAATAATATCAGATTACTCGTTGAAATGTACTTGATCCCTATCATACCTATTCAAGTACTGATTGTCATTACATCGTCTAACATAGATTAGTCACAGTCTGTCGAATTGGACTCGTTCGTAACTGATACTAGTTAATATTTGTTCTCGGTGGGTGTTGTCTCAGTTACTCTAGACATCTGGAGTATCGATATAGCTGAATTTATTTAGGATGGACAGGGTAGAACAAACATAGCACCCAGTTAGTTACCTGCCCCCAGCACACACCTGTTCACACCAGCAAGCTCTCGCAAGGCAAATAGTACTTTTAAAAACAGTCCCATCCGAAGCTAAGTCACAGTCCAGTTGTCGGCAAACATATTGGCCAAAGAGCGAAAGCCATATCTGCTTTTTAGGTAAACTTTTATTACACTAAATAAGTAGTACACTGAATAAAACTATATTCCATACCTAATAAATATTTATTAATGCGAACAATGTGCTTACATCTCCTTAGAAAATTTGAGTATGTCAGGTTTTTATGTTATTGTTTTTAGTTTTAGGCATGATTCCAAGTTCTCATCAATAAGACGACTTCCCAGTTTACTCTTGATAATGTTCATGCTTGAAAAAGATTGTTCGCATATATATATATGTGTGTGTAGAACCGAAAAGGGAAAGAACAGGAAACGATAGCTTTGTCAGGATTACTATTCCAAGCGTTGAAAATGATCATGTCTTCTTTCTCCAGGTCATTCAAAGCAGGTCTGCTACAACACAGTGTGTTGATTGAACTAAGATCACATTTTTTCTTCTCCAATATTTCTAATTCAACACAATGACGTCCGAATTTTGAGGGCCATATCTCCTTTATTTAAACTTTCTTGCCGGTCTGAGTCAAAGTCATTACAAAATACACTTCCTGTATCATCATATGCTAAGTCTCCAATTCAGTTTATATTTTATTATATGTTGTCTTTCAAAAAACCTCTATAATGTACTGGAAGAATTAATCCACTACATCCACACTACAGCCAAAACTAGAAGATCTTGAAATTTCTTTTTCAGAATTGAATTATTTTTTTCCAATGTATACCCGAAATAATGCAAAAAAAAATCAAAACAATTATTTTTTAATTTAACTAGTCAAAGTAAATTTTTCATTATGTCAAAAACAAAGCTTTCTTCATTTAGTGAAAGTTTCGTGAATTTATTCATATTTCTTCTATGACTGCAGGGAGTTCTGACTTTAAAAAATTGAATTATTTTTAAACCATTGTCCATTTAAACCATTTTTTTTTTGTTTTGACTATGGCTGCATTGAATAAACATTTTTAAACTTTAGTGTAATAATCAAGATAAAAATTGCTGAATAGAGATCTAATAGATATTAGGAGTCGCGATGCTTTCATCTCTATTATACTGACAGGGTACAAGCTACGTAATTCCTCGTTGTTTAACCTTCTCAATCCCCTAATCCACATCTCCCTGATTGATATTAAATAAAATGGCATTTTATACTTTAATTATACAACAAATATACATACTATGCTAAATATACTAATATCCAATATGCATGTAAATATAAACTATTCATAAAATCTACCGAGGGAAGAATCATGGGCCTATTCTAGCATTTACATGGAACACTATCAAATGGACTGGAGATATCAGAGACAATTATATCTGACATTTATCAAGTCCGTTATAAAACTTGCAACTTTATGTCCCATGTCACTAGCATTATCACCTTTATTGACTACAGTTGTGAAATTGTCGGCCCATAAAGGTGCATCGTTAGATAACCGGAGGCATTCCCGGCTCTAGGAATCTTAAATGACTTTCATTAATTGCTCCGAATAAGTTATCGATCTATTGGAAATTCGATTTAAATTGTCGTAAACCTATGGCTTATGTTTCTATCAGAGTCTAGAAAAGATGAGTTTCGTGTGCAAAGCGGTTCTCAGACCATCAGCGATATAGGCAGCACTTTGTATTTTGAATTCCTTTTTACGCAATTGGCATTTGCCTTTAACAGCAATAACAGTACTTATTTATCTTAGAAGAGAAAGCCATATTTCACTTTTAAAAATTAAAATAGGTTCGAAATGGTCAAACCTTCTACTTAACTACGTAAGGCTCTTTTATGGACTATCATGAGGACAATCTGGAATTATGGAATTGAGCTTTGGTGCTCTACTTCTTCTCATATCCAATCATTACAATCCAAAATCCTTTGTAAACTCATCAACACTCCCTATTTCATCACTAATATACTCATCCATAAAGACTTTAATGTTCCATATGTTGCTGACCTCTCCTTTCATGCCAAGTACCATTTCCATTCCAATTCACTAGTTTTTATCTATCCTAGCATTCTCTTGGATTCCTAATAATCCTCTGAGGTGTCTGAAAAAAATATGGCCCCAGACCTTCTCATTTAGAATATTTACGGTAGTGCTGCAAATGATTAGATTTTCTACAAGTCTGATTCATGTGGACTACTACCAAATTTACTAATTGTATTATATAATACGGTTGTAAATCTCAATCAATAATATTTTTAAAAGAATATCAAATTTTTGTTCGACCAGTTTTACTTTCACTTACCTGTATATTAAATATATAGCAAGGGGAAGTATTGCGAAGTGAAAATTTTTTAATTCCAATTTACACCGGAAATGCACGTTTTAGAGTACCCTGAGTCCAAATAACCTAGTCCTGCAAAAAGGTCTGTGTGTGTGTGTCCGCGTGTGTGTAGTAAGTCTAGCACAAAAACGAAAAGTCGTACAATGCTGAAATTTCATATTTAAGACAACTATCAGAAAGAGATAACACAGCAACTTTTTCATCATAATCAATTAACCAGAGCCACTTTATACCATGCATTTAGCATTTAGTAGGATTTTCTCAAAAACTGCTCGGACAATTTTGATTTAACTCCTTACGTCGATGTAAAATTTAATGAGCATCAATATCATGTAGGTTTCATTCTGATTAAAATAGTTTGACCGGGCTAAAATGCCGATATTTTATTCCTCTTAAGTATCTTTAATTATGTAGAATCTATAAAAATAACTATATCATCTATGTAGTACTGATAAAAAACGGATAAATATATTATTTATATATAAGGAAAAGGATATCCAACTAAAGGAGAAAAGACCAAAAAAAAAATGTTTATGCTATTTTGATGTTTTTGAACATAAAAATAGTAATATAGAAGTATAATATACCGTTGGAAAGCAAAAACTAAATTAGAAAAATATACACATAATTGTAAAAGTTAATAGAGAGTGGTGAAAAGCCGATAAAACTAAATGATTGTGACAGACAATAATATAATAGACTAGCTGTTGCTCGCGACTTTGTCTGCGTCAATTCTGTTATTATGATCGCTATTAAGACGTTTTAAAAATATATATATTGGGCTGTCCAGAAAGTTCGTAGAGAAATTTGGACAAGAATTAAAATTGATGAACATTTTTTATTTATTTATTTAAACCCTTCCCTGCCTTGAAGGCAATACGGGTGCTTGCAGCTGTAGGAAGTACCAAGTTACAACCCACAGCTGCTTTATGTCTTCAAAGTTAGTTCAAATGTTCGGCAGCCTTCTTCATGCTTCTCCCCTAACCAGCGTGAAGTGACTTGGGCCAACACATTCTTTCCACCCGTACACGATAAAATTGATGAACAGTTTAAAATTTATATATTTAATCTACAAAATAGTTACCACCATTAGTGATTACCCTTTCCCAACGGCTTGAAAGGTCCATAATCCCTTTTTTTTCAAAAATCACTATCCTTGCTCCTTAAGAACAAAAAAAGCTCCGTTTTGACGTCATCTTCTGAAGAGTAGGATTTCCCTAGTAGAAAATTTTCGAAGGGAACAGCAAAGATGGAAATTTATTATAGTTTGGTTTTGTGGAAGGACCTCAAAATGTATGGATCCCTTCCAATCCCGCCAAATACTGACCATCACCTTTCTTGGATGCAAGCCGGCCTTTGGTGTTGCGAGCGGCGTCGTTCCAGGCAACCCATAATATTTTTTCCGGCTGGTGTTGATGTAGAGAATCCATTTTTCGTCACCAGTAACAAGTCGTTTCAAAAATGCATTCTCCACATTTTTTTTCAGCAGTAAATCACAACATGAAATCCTTTCAATAAGCTCATAGGGAACCCAAACATCGTAACGACAGACGTATCCGGCCTTCTTTACATGATCAAAAACGGTCGATTTGCAGGATCTGAACTCCGCAGCTATCTCACGAACAGTAATTCGTGGATTGTTTTTGATGACCGTCATGTTATTCTCGATGTCAAGAGTTGAACTCTGGGCAGCCCGGTGTTGGTCTTCCAAATTGAAATCTCCTCATCTAAACCGCGAAAACATTTTTGAACCGTGCAATCAGCAATTGAATCGCTACCATACACGGCACGAATCTTTCTTGTAGTTTGGGATGCTTTTTTACCATTTTAAAAAAAGAACAGCATAATATGCTGAAAATGAACCGAACCGTCACTCATGTTGGTTTGCAATAAACTACAATACTGGTCCTCAATAAAGACGAATTCAGTATGTAAACCTAGTTAATTCCAAGAGGATGGAAAAATTAAATTCCTACGTGTTTAAATGTTTGCCCATATGATTTATTAATTGTTACGAAAAAAGTTAACTTAACGGGACATTGAATTATTTTAAAATTTAAAGGTAAATCTTTTGTAACCGTGGGGATGCGAGGTCAATTTTCCCCGTTTTTTTTTTCAGATTTTCTACTGATTCTTCGGTCCTATTGGTCGCAGCGTGATGTTATATAGCTTAAACCTTTCTCGATAAATGGACTATCCAACATAAATTTTTTCAATTTGAACCAGTAGTTTCAGAGATTAGCGCGTTCAAACAAACAAACAAACTCTTCAGCTTTATAATATTAGTACAGATTATTTAACGAAACACATGTTTCTATTGAAATTTAACAATTCATTAATTATTCATCATTTTTATCACTAAGTGTAAAATTATAAGTTACTATGCCCATACGAACAAAAATAGTTCAACTGACTGTTTGCGATTTACTACTACGACATTTTTTCAAACAGTTAAAAAAATATGTTTCCTATTTGAATAAATCATATTTGTGTTCTTATAGCCACATCATCAGTATATGTAACTGTCGTGTTACCCATAAAGTACACATAACGGGATTTTTATAGAGAAAACTGATATTCTTTATATACCATTTGATATTAATTTAGATTCATGCATGTTTATACTCTCGCTTTTACTGCACTTAATGATACTTTACTGAAGCCCATAAAATGGGGAATATTCCGACCATACCATGCTTATTGACGACACTCGTTCAAGAAGAGGAAATATCACAGAAAATAAAATAGAAAATTTACAAATAGCAGTGGCCGAAGACCCATTGTAACGGGACAATAAAATTTGCTATGAACGCGACTAAGGTCGTAAAACGGGGAAGCCTACTAAACATTTCTCATCCTCTTCGCTCTAATAGAATATTATTTATATATATATTTGTATACATAAATTTATTTATATTATACATATATGTTTAATATAGCGCATTGTAGACTTACTGCCTTTATATTGGTCTCATTAAGATGAGGGGTGTCGTGATGTGGTCAGTGTACATTACTGCTATTCCAAGGCTATAAAGGGCAGAGCATTTATTACCACAACCGAGGCTGCAAATTTATTTATTCAATAGTAATGAAAGCAATTCTCCACTTATTATACACTTTAAGTAACTCACTTTCGTCTATAACCATATGCCATAAATGAAAGCAAATATAATATAATAAAACCAGTACCTCAACAATCCGTGAAGGGATTTGCGCTCAGCACATAATATACGAGTTTCCAATATATCCTAGGCCAACGACAGTGCAAGCAGGTGATTAGCGCGAGAGAATTTTCCTTTATTTTTGGGTACCCGAATTATACAGACTGATTGCGACCAACCCCAATATCGGCCCACGGCTAAAACATATTAATAAATTGTTAAAATAGAAAACAGCAGTCTAATTCTCTATTCACTAAATAATATTTCTCATTAAATAGAATATAATAGGTAGAATAAAATTAATATAAATTGTATAAAGAAGAGACCATTTGATAGAAAAAGATAATAATTTAGGAATAATCTAGATATTTAAAAAAATTATAATAATCTATCAATAAACGGTTAAAAAAAAATCATAATCATAAATTCATCAAATATATTTATATTATATACCATAAAGAAAATGAAACCTCAAAAATAAATTACATCAATTGGTTTCGAAATAAAATTCAGAGGGATATTTTCTTTCACTTAGCTATATATGAATATAGATAAGTTATTATATAATTGAAACTGAAACAATTCTTCATTGAGTAATATTACAATCAGTCCAATTTAGGACATTTTTAACAGTGATAAAGTACAACATTCATACTACATTCACTATATTCAAACAATAAATTTATATAATAATAATGCAATATACATATATACAAAACAAAATCAATAAAAATGTTATATAATTAATATCATATATAAAATGCAATATTAGAATATTAAGAAAGAGAAATTATTGTGTTATATATATATATATATATATATATATATATATATATATATATATATATATATCGTAAGAAGATCGTAAGGTGTCGTGATGTGGCCAGCGTACATTACTGATATTCGAAGTATTAGCAAAAAAAAATATAATCATCATATATACATATACACACACACACACACACACACACACACACACACACACACACACACACACACATATATATATATATATATATATATATATATATATATATATATATATATATATATTAAAATATTCAGATATTGAAATTATAGAGAGGCCGTGAACATTTTTTAGTTTAAGTTTTCAACGTAAATATACATAATGATTGTGTAAAATATTTAATGTGCAATATGTAAATTTCACACTTGTTACAGTAAATTTTTCACTAAAATGTATTTAGCAGGTGTTCCAATTTATACCAAGCATTTTAAATCTTTTTAGGGTTTTCCCGATGACGGGTCATACAATTTTTATTAAACACATTAGAATTAAATGGGATTGAATAATAACAACTAAGCGTGATAGAGAGAGTGAGAGAGAGAGAGAGAGAAGAGTAGAGAGAGAGAGAGAGAGAGAAGAGAGAGAGAGAGAGAGAGAGGGAGAGAGAAGAGAGAAGAACGAGAGGTAGCTTAATTTTCAGTTAAGTCACAAATGCAGTCGTTGAAAAAAAAAAAAAATCACTCTCAAACCATTAAACTAACCATCCAAACTAGACACGATTCAACTTTCGAACGGAGAAACAAATAATAAAAAAATCCAAAACAAACAAGAGCGCGGACAGAGGGAAAGAAGTGCATTAAGGCATGAGTAACCGTAGCAACAACTCAACAAGCTAATCCAAGGCATAAGTGGAAAGTTAAAAGGCCCAGATGCTATCTCTCGGTGGGAGCCTCCCCTCTTCCTACCTGCCCCAATTATAAATAACTTTTCGCTTTTTCTGGAATTCTCCAGCTCCAGTGATAAATCCCCCGACAGGTGGCTCACAAAATAAGCGATCCCTCAAATTGCTACCTGCCACACCTGTCAATAATACGTTATCTATCTCAGCCTCGGAGAGCTGTCTGCCTCCTCTCCTGCCTCCACAATATTGATCGCTCCCAGTTCTCGAGAAGAAAAGCTTTATTTTTTGTTAATGAAACATATATACATTTAATTATATATATAACGAACATTCCAGAAATACTCGAAACTAAAACAATATGAAAAAAAGAGATACCTAAAGGATGATCAGTGTCTGGGGTTTAATTCTGCAACAACAATAATTACAGAAGCAATTAATAATTCGTCTGACATTATTCGTTTAAGACAAAACATTAGTAACAAAAGATTCAGTACAATGTCTATTAATTATCATAATTCTTAATATATAACTACAAAACTACTAAGAGCCTAGGAATGCTTTATTTTTACTTTCACTTACCTATATACGAAATATACAGTAAGGGAAAATATTGCGATCGTGAAAATATTCGAATTGAAGTTTTCAACGGATATACACGGACACACACACGCACACACAAAAAGGTTTGTGTGTGCGTGTGTGTGTCCGTGTGTGGTAACTCTAGCGCGTAAACGAAAAGCCCTATGAAACTGAAAATTGATATTTAGGACAACTATACTCAATAGTTTTAACATTACTAACCTACTAATCCAATAGATTAACACCTGGCTACACAGTTTTAATGTAGCATTTTCTTTTATAATATAAGTATTTTTTTTTACCATTCAGTGTTTCATTCGAACGAGGTTCAGCTTTCAATTACTTATTGAAATATATTCAATTACGGTCCACTATTCAAAAAAGAGTGAACATTTTGACATTGCGTTGGAAGTGATTACCACAAACACAAACTGATTGTTTTATGTAAAATATAATAGATTATTTAATAAAACCCATGTTTCTATTGAAATTCAATTTGATTTATTCTTTAACAAATTTATTTTTATCTCTATATGAATTTTAAAATTGTGAAATTGAGTTTAACAACGGAGGTTAATGAAAGTCGTGTGTTACCAGAATTTTTACTTTGTTAGCAGGCAAATCGTTTGGAAAGGACTGACCAATGTTTCATCAGGGTTAAAAGACAAAATATTAGAATAATTTAAGTAATAATTTTCGTCATATATTTATACAACTTGGACCCGATCACAACTACTAATATTAATTAATAAATATAAATAGATTCCAATAAATAATAATATACTTAATTAAAGACTGTTTTACTACTCCACCATTTTATTCGAAAATGCAATAGATTTTGGCACATCTTCAGGTGCCAACAATTTTTGTCTTGATGGTAAGTATTTATTAATAACGTTTAATCAGTGGTTAGTAATTTTCGTTGAACCAACTCTGATTAGACTCGCCACCAATTATAATTTGCTAATCTACCTCCAGATTATGGTCATTTTGTTTATACTTAATTCTAGCAATAAACAAATCGTTCATAAATACCTAGATCCTTTAAGTTTGAATTTTATTGCTTCTGGAATTTTTTAATGTTATTTTTTAATATGGAATGGAATAAATTTATTGGAAGGAATTAGTCCGGGTGGCGGTCATTAAATGAAACAACTAAATAGTTTCAACTATTTTATTGTTTGCCAACGTTTCGACCCCCTTTGTGGGTCATCATCAGGGCGCATGGTGGGAGAATGGAAACTAGCCGCGAATAGAGAATAGAAACGTTGGCAAACAATAAAATAGTTGAAACTATTTAGTTGTTTCATTTAATGACCGCCACCCGGACTAATTCCTTCCAGTAATTCTCAACGGTCAACTAATTACATCCACGGAATAAATTTATCTTTTCTTTAAATAAAATTACTCAAATGAAGTATTATTAAATTCACCAATCTGTTGGTAACTTAATTGTTAAAAAGTTTTTTAGATGGTGAAAAGATGTATGGTATACATCTCCGTTAAAATTAATGATAACTTTAAGGTATTATTGTGCAAGAAGCTTTCTTCAAATATTAGGAGAAAATGTTTGTATAACAAATTCGATGTTGTAATGAGAATTTTCCTCTTGCAGCTTATTATTCAAAATATTTCATTTAATTGTCTACAACATTGGGTTTAATTCCCCTATGAAACGTTCTACGCTGTTAGAATATACTATACTAAATAATTGTACAATAAAGTTGAATTTATTTTGCAACAATTGAGACGAAAATAATTAATAATATTACGAGTTTTTTTGTTTTTTTTTGGCTTTATTTGTTTTATTTTTTATTTAGTCAGAAATACAATGAAACCTAATGTTAACTATCTCGGATTAAATGTTACAACGAGTTTGTAAATAGTGGGCTTATACCAAGTTGGTGCAACTGGGTATTAGTGTTTAACCTAGCTTTACTATCATGCATTCATTATATAAACGTAAATCAAAAAATAAACAATATTAATAATAAAATTACTTAAGTATTAACAATGAATTCTTAATTTGTATTACATCATTTAGCCAGTATTTTCTACAATAAAAATGTCAAATAACTAAATTTTTGAAATTTCATAATTAATATTAAAATAAATAAATAAATAACGAAAAAAGAAAAGAAATCTAAATGTTGATTGAAAACCGATAAACAGATAAGGTGGGGTAGCCGTAAAGCTTATGGGAATATAACACAAATAATCCGTCTAATCTGATCATGTACCAGGTGCACTGGAATCAGTTGAGGGGATCAATTCAGAGACCCATTCTTGTCGATGTCAATATATATTTACTACTCTCATAATTAATAATTACAATAAAATTCGAACGGGGTTTATGTTACTAAAAATGTTTACCGGTTTTAATTTTTTTTAGAGGGTTTTTACCGCAAACATAACTTATCCTGTAACAATAATTTAGAGCTTTAATTCAATTAATTTTTATAGTTGAATATTACTAACATTTATTTCGTAATGAAGTATAAATATTTTTCTTTTTTAATTTTTTTTAGAAAAAATGTTTCCAAATGCCAGTGAATATCTTGACAATATTAGTCATATTTAAGATTATAATTTTAATAAAATATTGTGTGTAATGTCAATAGTCAAAATGAAGATGGGTGATGTGGAGCATTTGTAAGATAACATTATGTCAACAATAATAAGTTGTGTTCACTATAATTATTATTTAATATAAACTGAATTTCTGTATAGATAAAATAATTGAGGATAGGATTGCTTGATAGTCATTCATGAAATATGAATTATAAAAAAAAAAAACTCTTTCCACTTAGGTCTTCTTCAAAAAACATCCCAAAGATGCACTAGGAAAATTATCATTTCTTCACCCCATTTTACAACCAGATTTTTTTTTATTTCATCAATACGGTCCAAGGGTGAATGCAGAATTTTCGTGAAAGGGACGGAGGTGGAAAGAGGAGGAAACAAAAGTTGTCTATTTGTTGCATTCCACATAAAAAACAATCCTTCCGCAGTTTTAATCCACAAAGTTATGTGGTTCGAAAATTCAACGAGTAATAAAAAGTTCAACAAGCAAAAGAAATAAAGCAGAACATCCTCTTCTGAAAAACGTCTTTCAGAAAGTCAAGATCTGAAGAAGTTATTTGGGCTAGGAATTAGACAAGGAGCTCCAGGTTACCGGATGATACACTGGACCACTAATAATAATAACATGTAAGAAGCCGTGTCACAAAAATTTTTGTTAACAACACAACACGCCTTTGACACCAATACATATTGTAAAAACATGCAAATTGTACAATGATTTCAGATCAATATACACTCAACACACAATATACACTCAACTGTGATCCAACCAAAATTTTAAAACAGGAAAATATATAACCTAACCTAGTTAAACAAGTTTATAATTATTATCGCATTCATTATATGTACATGAATGATTATAAATGTAATGATGATTTTTGTATGTAGGTTCCACCTACTGAGTATTTAAATTTTGATGAAGTAGAAAAAAGGACTTATCAAGAATAAATCATGAGCATAAAACCAACAATAATTTTGTAGGTAGAAATAATCGGGAGTCAGTTTTTTTTTAAATATTTTAACGTTGCCAACGTTTCAGCTCTGATTTCGGATCTGGCAACTTGTGACCATCATCAGGGACATTACTAGGCCATGTCCTAGCATAAACTTTGTAATGCCCTAATAATGGCTCACAAATTTGAGCCGAAACATCGGCAAAATTAATATATAATATTTTTTTTTTTTAAATATTAATGAAGCTTCCGCTGGCTCTCACCAGTGAAGCGGTTGAGAGGGAGGCGCCGGGATCCTTTGGACTCTGCTTGTCCATCCACAAGTGGGGGGGACAAGCCCCGTCCGGTGTTCCCTAGCTGATTGTAAATATTGTACATACGTATGAATGTGGCACGTTTTGTTAACTTCATTTATTTGTATTTATTTTATCTACAAATTTTGTTATTGTATACGTTTATTTAGTTTGGTTTAATTTTATGTAATTTGACATTTCTTTTGTTTATATTGTAGATATTGTATGAATGAGATCCTTTAGCAATATTATTATTGCCCATTGTGACAAACTGTAATACATACGAATAAATAAAAAAAATATATATATTTAATAAAGACTGACTTCCGATTATTTCTACCTACAATAATTTCTACAGTCGACTATACTTCCTCAAAATAATAATTTTGTATTATAGGAACTTAAGTACAATATTATTTTACAATAATGATTTTTAAAAAAAAACTATAATATTTACATCTCATTATTTTTTAGCTATACCCTCCTTCAACTTTTCAGAGGTGTAACTCACCCCAAAATGAGCCAAATCGTTTCTAATAAATAAAAGCTGGCCATCTATCTTACAGCAGAAGAAATTAATTAGCAAAGACAGGTAAGGAATGGAAGCATTTTCGAAACTACCACCTCCGAGAATTATCTATCATTGGTTTGAAACTAGTATTTAAGAAATGCTCATGTGGGGGAAGCGTAAAAAAAAATTCCCAAGAAACGGTGCGGAGCTGGGACGTGGCAGAAAGCCTGACGCCAGGACTACCTGGTCAATATCCGAGCCGCTTTTTGTGAGCTAACTTTTTTTTCTTTTCTCTTGACTGTCTGTCTGTTCTCTTGCTCCATTTGATCTTCTCCCCAGTCGCTCAGGTAACTTTCAGGGGTCGCAAAAAGTCAAGTCACATCTCAGATCATCCCGGCATTCCTTTCCTTTTCGTTTAAACTTGTTTTGGTCCGTTATTATGTAAACGAAATAACTTGTTCTTATTTATGTGAAAATTATTATAATTCAGGACATCATCTGAGAATCGATTTATATAATCAATCCGTTGTTAATTACTTAAATTGAAGTTAATAATGACCATATTTCACTTATTAATGTACATGTTATTGACAGATATTTCAGCTAGGTGTTTACATAATATCTATACATATACAATAATAACGCGATTCTTCGGTTTCCGCGAACTCTTTAGGGCAATCTTTCTTTCATTCTATCCTAAAGGTTTAAAAGTAAAATACATTGAAATTTCCTGTAATCAAGGCATCAAAATATATTGTATGAAACATTAGTAGTATAATATAGGCGTATAATGCAAGTTAATATAATGTCTCCATAAGCCAATAAACTTTGAATATATGTTATTTGTAATATAGGATGTTATGGTGATTCAGTGTTGCCAACATACGTGGTGGATACAGTATCGTAAAAGTTATTTTCTTCCAAACAGTTCGCAATATTTTTTAATCATATTTAGTTAAGCTTATTTTAATGTTATTTTAAAGTATAGCATAGATAAAGAAAATTTAATTTTTCCATATAAAGAAAACTTGTATGTATTCAAAAACTTTTTTTATTTCCTATTTTATTCGGTTTATTACTATTTTATATTTCAAATGAACTAAATATTTAAATTACATCTGAAAAGTTAAATTATGTTTCCATAAGAATCCCATTTACATTACTGTGAAACATCTGTTTGCATGAAATAATATTAAATTTGAAATAATTAACAGCAATGTTAGCTTTAGATTTTTAACAACTTACCATTTATGTTAACAACTTAGTCGAAATTCATAATGTAATATTGTTTCTAAAATCTAGCGTACTGAATGGAAGAATATAACTAGCAGGATCCTGGAAACATTTGACTATTATAACCTCCATCTTTCTCAATAACATGTGTTCATAAGTTAATGAGCATATACAAACTTTATAATAACTTTTCGATTACTTTATTGCATATCAAATTTTGTAAATGTTTGCGCTTTCCAACGGGATGTTATACGTCTATATTACTACTTATATTTCAGGAATAATTTTTTGATGACTTGGTTAAAGAAAATTTATTTTTCCCTTTTAAAGAAAAGATAAATTGCAATTAATTTTCCTTTTAAACCTTCAGGAAACAATGTCTTAAATGGTAGTAAAAACGTATAAAAATCCGTAAAGTAGTTTAGAAGGATTTCGCGGAAACTAAAATGTTGTTATCATTTTATATAGTATATATATAAAGGGAGAGAGAGGGATTAAATTAGATTTTTATTGTCTTAGGGCCTGAGGCCCTTTCTTACAGACAAAGTAATAATTTTTTACACTTATATTTGTGCCAATTTTGATCATTATTCTAGAAACATGAATTTTTTTTTTTTTTTTTATAAGTAAACTTAAAATAAAACTATTATAAATTATTCAATTGAAAATAAACACTGAAGAGAGAGAGTGAGAGGGAGGGAGAGAAAGATTCTCTTTGGAATGCGAGAGATTTTTTTTTTTTTTAGATTTTTATCACTTCTATTCAGTTAAAAGGCAATCCGCTTACGTTGTGAAGGATATGCAATTCCTTGGGTCATTAATATAGTGATTTCTCGAATAAGGATGGAGCTTTCATTGTGCGTTATTGTTATTATCCCTATTCCAGAGCTACCAATAGCCTCCTTCGTTAGATCCGAACAAGAACATCTGTCAGTGGGATAAGAAAGATTAGATTGACCTCTAGATAACTTCCGGACCATAACGCCCGCGTAGCTCTCATCAGAAGGCAGAGGATAAAGGAGTAGTGTACATAAGAAGTTAATTAACCATCAGGTAAGAAGGACGATGGAGGAGGGATTGAGGCAATAAGTAGACATGAAATTGAAGCAGCTACTGTAGTCCAATCAGCTGGGTAATGAGATTAAACCACTAGAGATGGTAGCGGCCCGTTTAGTGTGGTCCTGGCGACCTTAGGGCTAATACCTTCATCAGGGCGATCTAACCTCCGCCATCGGAGACCTTTCTTCTATTACTACCCCGGCCCTTCCCTCGGTTATTAAACACGGCCTTAGTTCATGGTCCGGTATACTCCAGGAATGGTGGTTCGGGGATCATGAGATAATCTTAGACTGATGGTAATGGCTACGGTTCGTTTGATTGGACGAAATAACAGTTTTGATTGGCTAAAGTAAAGGTACAACCAAGCATCCTGTAGTTTCTCTATTAACCTAGCATAAGAACGAGTCATGGGTGAAAAGAAAAAATATAGTAAATTATTACAAAATTATCTCAATAATTAAAATAAAATTTAATAAATTATGATAAAAAAAAACAACTAATGACTGACATGATCCTATTTAGCGTTCTCATGATAATCGTCAGAGTCACGATGACGATCGCCAACAGTCTGTTGATGACTGGTCTAAATATCACAAAAATAAAAAATGTCGAGCGGAAAAATTAATGAAAATTGGATAATTTCAAATGGATTGACCCATATTTTATTTTGAAAATTTTAATCATCTGATATCATCAGATTTTATGTACAGCCAACCCCTCTCCAATTTTCCTATTTGAATTCCCAAAATAACGGGGAAAACAGACCCTTTTTATTTTTCTACTTACTGAATTTCTGCAGCATAATTGAGACGTAGATTTCCAAAAGGTACTATATCCATTTTAGGATAATTTACAGAAAGCGCGAAAAACTGTTATTACTATATTATTAAACCAACTTATTTAATTTTTTTCTTGTTATAATCTAGAATTTCTTTTTTACCACATTAACACTACTTTCAAGTCATGGAATGATGCTTGTAATCATTACCATTAGAAAACAAGTTTATTTCTAAATCGCGTTTTTAAAGGTCTTGAATGTTCATTAGATAAAATCGAATAGAAGATTTTCATAAAACTAAATTATGAGAATATTAAAATATCAATTTCGTAAAAAATATCATTTAGTACCTTTTGGAAATCAACGTATCAATTATTATAATTAAAATAATATTTTTTTCTTATTGTTAATTTCTCTTTTAAGATTACAAACGATAAGATAATAATCTCATATTTATAGTAACATCTCTAATCCATATTTATAAATTTATAATTTTATTATTGTATTACTAATTGGGGAAGCATCCATTATTGTGCTGAAGAATTGACCTCAGCACTGATTTAAAAATAGTAGAAACTTTTAAAACAAGTCAAATTAAATGTATGAAATATGAAAGTGGTGGATAGATTGAGTCATACATAATATATTGAGATTGCTTGGTATATTTAAGAAATAATAAGAAGATGTAAATCGCTGAAGAAATTGGAGGAACTAAAACATTGACACCACTCCTACTTATGTCATAGTCAAGTCAACTAAATACTGTCAAAATCAATATGTTTGTTCAATAATTCCATTTTTTTTTTACTGTCCATTAACTATTTAGTAGACTACTCCTGGCCTTATGATAAATGTTATAATATAATATAGATATATACAAAAAATTAAAATTGTAATAATTAATAGACAAAAAGTAGAAAAAATGACTATTATTGAATTAAATAAAGATTTTAAGAATTTTGATAATATTAAAAGATGTGTTTTTATTGGATGACTAAAAATTCTGAAGGGGAGGGGTATAAGTCCCGAAACGTAAATTGTTTATAATGAAGAATAAATCAATAATGTTTAAAAGAAGATACTGTTCCTAAATAACCTAATTAAATATAATAATTTATATATTTTTTTCTTCCATCAATTTCCCATCATATTACAAAGCATACAATATTTATACTTTTAACATATTTTATTTTCTCATAAACTTTTCAGGGAAGGTTTTTCAGATACTTTATTATTTGGAAATCTCCAATATTTACTGGTTGGGCAGATTCATAATGATATAAATGAGATCTGGTCAGTGAATGTATGAACAGATTTTTTTTTTTCATTTGACAACTCCTGAAGTCATTGGCCAATTTAATGAATTATGTACTATTTATTTATTTATAACAAGGCCCAATAACGGGCGAGCTGACAAGTTGTCATTTTACAGAAATAGTATTTACCTTTAAATACCATGAACGTGCTGATATACATAATCAGAAACAAAATATAAAAAAATATCATAACTAAATAAAGTAAAATAAAACAATGACTTCATACATAAACAAAAACGAAATATAATAAAATACCATAACTAAATAAAGAAAAATAAAACAGTTTCTTCATACATAAAAAAAAAACATATGAAAAAATACAGTAACTGAATAAAGAATAATAAAAAAAAATACTTCATACATAAACAAAAACAAAATATAATAAAATACAGTAACTGAATAAAGAAAAATAAAACAATTACTTCAAACATAAAAATACAAAATAACAACTTACTATCTGCTACCAATAGGATATCAGATAATTCGCCAATTCGATTGAATTCTAATATCTATCTAATATATGAATTTATTTATGTACAGCCTTAGGAATACTCTTCCGTCAAACATCCGTCTTGCTCCTTTCCTAACATCGTTTAAATCCCTCCTTTTTCACTCACTTTATTTCTTTCTAATCATATTAAAGCTAATTTTTATTATGCCAAATTATTTGAAGGAAATAGTGTATTTATTTTCAATGAAGTGTAAAAGTTAAATTTTATGTTTATTCTTATTTATTTTTTTCTAGAATATATACCTAGAGATGTATGTCACTATGGCTCTTTTTTTTATATTTTATTTCTTCATCTTTAGTTTGATATTTAAATGTATTTTTATATACTTAATATTATCATAATTGTTTTTGCCAGTTATAATTTTTATTATGTTCATAGATGTTATTCTTGAGGGACATTGTGCCAGAATAAAATTTCTTGTTATATTCTATTCTACATCAAATATTTTAATGGAATAATCAATATCAAACACCAATAAGTTTCCTAATGATACGTTACAAGCCCGATCGAAAGCTGGCAAAGATTGAAGGCACCCAGAGCTATCTGAGATCTAGATCTGGGTTCGGGGAACGCACCTGACTCAGATTAATCAAATGTCAGGGCTGAAGGGATGGCCAGCGGGGGGCGCCCCTCCCACAAAACCCAAACCCATTTTTTCATTTTATTTTATATTATTTTTTGCCCAACGGAGCCCCGAAAAAAAGAGCCGTGGGTGTGATGGGGATTATGATGAATGTTGCAGAAACGCTCTATTTATTTTTTGTTAGCCGAACGGAATACTTTATGGACGACGGAGCTAATGGGCTCGGAGGGACTATGACATGATGCAGGTAGTCCCGACCTTTGTCACTTATTTTTTCGGATCGCTGCGCCGGCAAAGGATGCTCCCCTCTTTTAGTATTCAGCAAACTGGAAATCGGAGTAACCTCTGGGATGGAAGAGATCAAGCTGAATTATCTTCTTCGGTAAACTGGCTTATTATTGTCTTGTAATCTTCTCAGATTAGTCAGAATGTTTCATATAAATCTCATTTTTTTTTTAAAACCTCGTTGTGCGATTCTACTAAAGAACACCGCTCAGAGGGGTTGTGGCCAGCATAACAGCTTTCTATGCCTAAGGTTGCGGGTTCAATCCCAGCAGCTAGCCTAAAGACTTTTAATGAGAGTAAAAATCCTTAGTTACGCCGTCCTTCGGAGTGGTCGTGAGCCTAAGCGATGTCAGGTACTTAGGATAGGGATCTTTAACCAATACCTGCTTCGTACAAGTTCGGAACTATTATTTTACGTCTCTTCCGAAGGACAGCATAACCAAGGATTTTTACTCCTTTTAAAAAATCATAGCTTCATCTGTCAGGTTTAAACCCCAACCGTTCGCATAGAAAGCTGTTATGCTAGCCACTACACAAAAGGTGACCGTTTATAAAGCTTCCTTAACAACACATTTAACTCATCAGAAACCGATAGTAATCATTGTTTCGAAAACTACTCATTTCATTTTTACATGGTGCATACAAAAATTGTACCAGCCGAAAGATGAAATTAACACAATTTTATAAATGGTCTACAGATTGAAAGTAAATATTCAATTGTTTCAATAAAATTCTTACCTAGTTTGTATTCATAGATTGTTTGTTTATTTATTTAACGTCCGTTTATGCTGCTATGGCTAATCGGACAATGCTACAGTGGGAGTCCTAAATTTTGCATATCCAGGTTTTATTAGGATAGGGATCTTTAACGAGTACTTAAACATCGCACAGGCTCGGGACCACCTTTTAACGTCCCCTCCGAAGGACGGCATAACTAAAGATTTTTTACTCCCATTAAAAAATCCTAGGGCTACCTGCGGTTTTAACCCGGGAATTTTGCCATAGGAATGCTGTTATGCTAACCACCATGCTACAGGTAACCCCTGTATTCATAGATTTATTACTACTACTAAATATAGGGGCGCAAGATAGCCTATCTTTTTGATTTTAGTTAAAAACTTAAAGCTACTTTCTTCAAGATCGCAATGCTTTCCATTACTATATATTTAATATATACATAAACCAAAGTAACAACTATTTTTTTTTTTTTTTTGCTACAAATATATTAACATATACTGAATATACTTTATTGCTATTGTGTTTCCTGTTTTTATAGTATTTTTCCTGAAATAAACTTTAGCGATGCCTATATAAATAATAAAATTCCCTTGAAGTGAAACAAAATAATAAAAACTTATAATAAAAAAAAAGTTTATCGAATTATTATTACGATCCCTAGAAATTTCACTTATCAATTCGACAGCTAGTACTCAGAATTACGTGACTATCTTTATTTGGTTAAAATTTGTATTAAGAACGAATACCAAAATACATAGAAATAAATTATGTACATTATTTCTGAATAGTTATTTAAACAAATTCCCTGGTACCTCAAATACAAATAAAATAGTTTGCAGTATCTTAGCTATTTTTTTTCAGATTGCTTTATTTTATTTATTTATTATTTTTTTTGTATTTTCATATTAGTAACATTTTTTACTATGAAACTTTCTTTCTTCCAAAGTTTTTGACGTCAAAAACTAATAAAAAAATGGTAAACTGCTTTTTTAAAGTAGTAATCGGACTATTTTATATTTGTTAGCTAACATATACATAAATAAAAAAATTGATATTCCCATTACCATTCATAACCTATCAACATTTGCTGTCATATTTTCGGAAAAACTTTAATTTTCAATGGTTTACTATTGTACAGTGTTGATCGTGATAAATTTGTTATAGTCCCAAAAAAAAACTAACTGAAAAAGTCCGTAACGTTATAAAATTCTATAAAAGAAAAATTGTCGGTATCTTCCTCATCCTTTTGTTTAATATTATTGGTTTAGTTTGTAAAGACTTATTACGATTAGAATAGAAAAATGAACTTTATTCTGGGACATAGTCCCTTAAGAATAACATGATGTACAAAAAATATAGCTCTTATAGAAGAATATAAAAACCACTAATTTAGAAAATTCTATGAATTTTGTTGAATTGAAAAAATAATATGATTATTGCTAATTGAATGAATAAATGCTTTATTTTTATAAATTATAAACCAATAGTTTTGACAAAGTTCTAGACTATAAGAATATGGGTGGTTGTGCAAAGCAAATAAAAGAAGAGCTCGAAAGGCTAAAAATCAAGAAAATAGACTGCTTAAATAGAGAGCGTTTCGGGAAGAAAATAAAAGAAGTTGAGGTTCTTACAGGAAAAACAAACAAACAGGGGAGAAAATGGACAAAGGAAGAGCGGGAGGAACAGTCCAGGAAGATGAAAGAATATTGGAGAAAAAGAAAGATGAAAGATGTGAAGAAAACAGAATGATATTAACGTGGTCCTTGATGGCCAATTCGTGCAAAAAAAACAACAAAAAAAAACAATAATATTATTTTCTTTAATGAAAGTCATACACAGACTATGGCAGTAAGCAGTTTGTTTGTTCATTTAGCGTCACTTTATGAACAAACGAAGGTAAACCGTATGCCGAGTTGTCCAACTTCGAAAAAGTTTTTTATATTGAAAATTTTATATGACGTATGATCTTAAATATTTATCGAATGATCTATGATTTCGTATACAGATTAGTAGTTGATTGTAGTTAATGGTAGGAGAGAAACATTCTATATTCAAATGTTTTACCTTGATATATAGTCAGTCGAAACCCAATTCAACTCATTTAACATATTTATCACTACTTCTTGGTTTAATTGCTTCTTTCCTAAACATTTTATTTTTTTCTGAACTATTTTAGAACTGTCAAATTTCCAAATATTTTAAAATATCCTCCGGTAGATTTAAATTGTACATGGGATACAAGCTCATTATCCTTCTTCTACGTTTGTTAATCAAGCACTAGAGCATTTTTCATCTTGCTCTGAATATTTTTTTTTTTTTTAATAATAATAATATATTTTTATTTATTCGGATATATTTACAGTTTGTCGCTATGGACAATAATAATATTGCTACATGATAACATTCATACAATATTTACAATATAAACAAAAGAAAAGTCAAATTACATAAAATAAAACTAACATTAATAAAGGTATAAAATAGCAAAATTTATAAATTAAATAACAAAATTTATAAATTAAATAACAAAATTTATAAATTAAATAACACAATTTATAAATTAAATAATTTTTAAATTAAATACTCTGAATATTAGAGATTTGAAATACTAAAAAAATAAGAAAATACAAGAAACTTGAGACTTTGCTCTGTACGTGTGCAATTTAAATGTGGTGTCAAATAGGTTTCAAAAAGTTCATACTTTAGGATTATGCGTTGATCGTAACGAAAAGGGTACAGCAAGAAACTATCATGTTTATTATATAACGTTTATGAGTTTAGTCATCGGCAGAAATCAGTCAAGAAATCAAAATTAGTTTAGTTTGTATGTTATGTTAAATGGTTTATATTTTAAATTACATTTTAAAAATTTAATTTAGTTTACAGTGGAAAATCTGTTTTCAAGAAATCATCTAAAAGTAGAAATAATTACTAAAAAGTTTAGTTTATGGATTTATAACAAAATACGTACGATTTCCTAAGTAATCCAATTCCCTCTTTAAGACCCTTCCATCGATTCCTATTCTGTTTCTGAATAACTATCCTATACAATTCCATCAATCCGTTAAAAACCTCGGCACCGCATTTGATTAAACCCTTTCCTGGATAAACCATGTAACCGAAATCTCCCGTCGTACATTTTCTACATTTTAACTTCTGAATCACGTACATCCTCTTTTCTTTCAATCGAAACCCGTAAGCTCTTGGTTAGCTCCTTAATATTTCCCCACTCTGCTGAACGGTGCATGGGGGTGTCTCTGGGGATCTCGAGGCAAAACTAAAACAAATGTTTAATTGCTTTATACGTTTGGTCTTTGGGATATCCAGAGACACCTCTATCACCCGATTTTACGAAGAGTTAACGTGGCTTTACCCTTCCTTCCACTGTAAGCACTTCCTAGCATCCTTCCTGGTGTTCGTTTTACATCTCGGATCTCCTTAAATTCAAATCCTCCGTTGGTTACCGTAACATCCGCTCGCGGCCTTATGATCTGCATATAACGCTCCATCGATCCACAGCTTTCGATAGATCATTCTTAATCCCACCCGCATCTCTTTGGAACTCCATTCCTTCCAACATCCGGGACTCCCAAACAATTTCAACATTTAAATCCCGTCTACTCAGCCATTTCCTGTTAATTAAATTCCCAAATAATCCCAATCAGATGCTAATTTAAGGGAAAATCGACAAATTAAGCAGACAGATATGTTTATTTATCTATTCAACTTTCATTTTCATATATATATTCAGCAGCAAATATTATTTGAAAATATAATTTTTTTCAAAGATGTGAGATTAAACCACATATAATTTTACAAACATAAAAAAGCATTGTAATTTGTTTTCTATTTTTTAACTATAATTTTAATTGTCTTTATAAAGTTATTATATTTTTAATAATATATATATATATATATATATATATATATATATATAATATATATATATATGTATATATATATATATATATATATGTCTCTGTTCTCATTTTGACATATACATATTTGTTTCTTTTTTGCACCTTTTATTAGAAGTTATATTTTGAGTTATTTTACTTTTCCATTTTATTAATATAATTATTTTTTGTCAATTATTTTACTCTAAGACTTGATTCTTAAGACCATTGTTTAATTCCTGTAATAATATTCTTAAGGGACTCGTCCCAGAATAAATATAGAATTATTATTATAATTATATTGGTTCTAAAATCTTGAATACTGTATGGAATAATATAACCTTTACGATACTATAAGGTGGAAGCAATAAATCACCATAACCTTCCTCCATTAAATAACATATGTTCATATGTTTATGGACTTATAACAACCTTCTATTGACTTTCCCGACTTATTTTATTGCATATTAATTTTTCTAAAATCTCGTGCTTACCAATGGTGTATTATAAGTTTATATTACTACTCATTTTCAAATCTTTTTTTTTCGTCCAAAGAAAAACGTAATTCCAATGAATTTTACTTATTAAAACCTTCAGGAAAGAATATCCTAAATTACAGAGGAAAGCTCACTAAAATCCGTCCTCCAAATGCGGTTTGGGAGGAGTTCGCGGAAACCAAGAACCGCGAAACCATTTTATAAGTATAGAGATAAAATATTCACGTGCGGGTATTACCTAGTATAAATATATATATATATATATATATATATATTTTTAAATTCAAAATTACCTATAAAGAGCATAACTTTAGGTATTGCCTCACCACATAGATATCATTAAGTAGCGATAGAAGCTCCCAGACGCCAGAGGTTCGGTTGGCCGAGACGCCCAGAGGCAGTTGGTGCCCAAACATAAGCCCCAAATCGGATTTGTTGCTCATTGTGAATGCTGCTGCTTTGGATAATCCTGACAGATGATATGTCTCACTTTCACGGTCCTACCTGGCTCCTAGGGTGAACTCGTCCGCGTGACTATCGATTAGTTTGACGACCGAGCAGCACATGCCCACCAACGGATAAAAGTCAAAACAAAGGCCATCACGGTATACAACAATAATTATTAGTTAATAATATAAATCGGTATGATATAGGCAAAAGCAATCCAGAGGACTATGATACATACAATTGTTTAGATTAATTAAAAGTATGAAACAAAAAATTACCTTTACAACCAATAAAGAGTTCAATACAGATAGAAATCTGAACTGTGTCTGGACCAATGACCGTGTAAGGAATTAAAGAATCGAGATTACGCTATGCCGCCTGGTTTTTTCACCGATTATCGGGTAACCATATTAAAGAGTATGCCAGGAGGGTTTTTCTACCAAAAGGATGAAATTTGCAGAATAAACAATTGTTCTGCCACAGCTGGGGTTCGAACCCGTCCCATATGTATGAAGTCAGTATTCAATAGGTTTATACTTATTTCTAAAATTCGAGCTGATATCCCATCCCATCCTAACACTTTCCTTTCTACCTATGCTGATGACACATGTGTGTTATCAGTCAATGCTGATCCAACTATTGCCTCTCAAACTCTCCAATCCCACATCAGAGACCTTGAAGTATGGTGTCAGAACTGGAGAATTAAAATAAATGTCAACAAATCCAGCTAAATTACCTTTACCCTTCGTCGTAAACCAATGACATCCTGCCCTACTGTCTCCTTCAATAATACTCCTCTTGTCCCGGTTGAACAGATCCGATATCTAGGACTACACCTTGACAAACGCCTTACATGGAACCCTCATACAAGACTGAAACGACAAGAAACTGCACAACGTTTTCGACTACTTCAACACTTACTAGACAAACGTTCCAATCTTCCACTTAACTACAAAAGGCTCATCTACGTGACTATCATACGGCCTATATGGACTTACGGAGTAGAGCTTTGGGGCTCTACTAAACCATCAAATTCTGCCCGTATCCAATCCCTACAATCCAAAATCCTTCGTAAAATCCTCAATGCTCCTTATTTTGTAACTAATAAACTGATCCACAAAGACCTTAATATTCCGTATGTTGCTGATTTGGCCCGATCTAGATACCATTCCTTTCATGACAAACTCCATTCCCACCCTAATCCTCTAGTTTCAATCCTTTCTTCCTCTTCAATTCCCGACAATCCCCCGAGGCGTCTGAAAAGGAGATGGCCCCGAGACCTTCTAGTTTAAAATAGTTACAGGAGTGCTACCAATGGGTAGTTCTTCTACAAGTCTCTTCCATGTCATTTTTCTAATATCATATTTACTTGATGTATTTTTTTGAGTACAGTTGTGAATTTCAATAAATTATGTTAAAAAAAAAAAATTCCAGTAGAATAATGGAAAAAAATACCATAATCTTATTACACATTACATAGTAAGAGGTATGAAATAAAGATAGAATCTTTAATTTAATATCTATATACATACACAAATTATGTTAGAAAAAAATTAAAGCTACAAAGTTCCATTGTAAGCTTATTTACATAATGCCATATTTAAGCTTTTGTGGCTAATCTGATGATACAACAGTGTTAAATTGGCCAATCCAGGTTTTATTAGGATAGGGCTCTTTAACGAGTAACCGATATCGCACTAACCATTGCACCACAAGTGACCCTTCATATTCATTTGTTGAGACATAGAAAATTGCACTAGTAAGAAAATCGTTAAAAGAAGAAAAGCAAAAAAATAAATCAAATAAGAGAACAGGAATAGTATTATATGAATGTCCCGATCCGTAAATTGGGAAAAAAAAACAATACGCACTTTAGTTTACAACGTATACGTGGAAAAAAAAATTAATATTTTATAAGCGCGTTACGAACTATGATTATATAACGTGTGTGGAAAAAAAAAAAATCATCAATTGAGCGCTGAACAGATACAAGTAAACGCACACAGACGCGAGGAAATACAGGATTGATCTGGTTCTAAGACATGGAATAAATACCTCTGCGTACTCTCCAGCTAACGACTGCCCTTCACGGCCGGAAATTATTTCTGTAAAAATTCCATGGTTTCTAATAGCCGATGGAAGAAGCCGAAGAGCGATCTAATGAGACAGAGGACACTGCGGTAGGTCGGGCCACGATCTGAGCTGACCGCAAGGAAATTGAGCGCCGGGGCATCAGCCATCTGGGGCGCCCGCACACGCGCCTCAGACCGCAACATTTCAAGATTGCTACCACTGCCGGATCTAGAGTCTTTGTTTTAGTTCAGCTGAGAATGTAGGGTCTATTAAAGGCGACGTTGAACGTCAATAATCCAATATTTAAGTGTTGTTTTAAAAAAAAAAAAAAAAAGCTTGTTGGCAGGCTTATTTGTTTATAATTCTTCTTTGCTAAGAGACAATATAGGTGTACCGTAGACATGGGAAGTAACAATATACAACTGATACCAAACCAAATAAATCAATAGCTGAGCACGCAGCGTGCTATTTTGATCCAATCGTTAGCCAGTAGCATCTAATGAAGTCCCTATGCTCTAATTCAGAATAGTAAAAAACTAGAAGAAAAAAAGTAACCTATATAGTCCAAAATTACCTAAATTAAAATCGGCCATAAAAAAGTAAATACAAAAGTTACTTTGGGAGGTAGGTTTTTTTTTTTCAATTTTGCAAGGTAATAATAATCTCTCTATCCATCTATCTATCTATCTCTCTCTCTCTCTCTCTCTATATATATATATATATATATATATATATATATTTTTTTTTTTTTTTTTTTTTTTTTTTTTTCATTGAGATATATTACAATTTGTTACAAAATGAACAATAATAATATTGATAAGAGACCACATTCATACTATATATATACAGAAAATAATAATAATGGTCAAATTTCATAAAATATAACATAAATTCAAATATATACAATAAAATAATAATAATAAATAAAAAACAAAAAAAAAATCGAAACATAAACCTATTATTAAGATAAATAAAAAGTGGCAAATAAATAAACATCTTACACACATTCATAACTATATACAATTGCTAAAGAGAACCCAGCAAGCGCTTTTTCCTCCACTTGTGGAGGAAAAAGCGGAATCCAAGAGATCCCAGCACCTTTATCTCAGCCGCATCACTGGTCTGAGCCAGTGGAGGCTGAGTTAGGGCGCTGTAGCCACAAACATACCGTACATGAGTGGAGGATCTGACCATTGTCAGAACTCCAGTTTAAATGTTTACAATAGGTCTCGTGGCCACTGCCGTTTCAATCTTCGAGGAGGATTGTAGGGATGGGTGGTGCTGGATAGGGATTGTGCTAGAGGGTTAGGATGATGACTAAGGTTCTGATGAAATTTGGAAAATTTGGATGGTACCAGGTCTAAAACAAACGGAATATTAAGGTCATGGTGTAGGGTACAGTTGGTAACGTAATAAGGAGCATTAACTATTGTTCGGAGGACTTTGGATTGGAAGGATTGGATGCGTTTGATGTTAGAATGTTTAGCTGTCCCCCACAGTTCAAGTCCGTAGGTCCATATAGGTTTCAGTACTGTCTTGTATATTAGTAATTTGTTGTCAACTGTAAGATGAGATTTTCTGTTTAGTAGTCTGTATAACTGGCCGAATCTGCGGTTGAGTTCTTTTCTTTTTAGTCTTGTATGTGGGTTCCACGTCAGTCTTTTGTCTAGTAAAAAGCCGAGATACCGGACTGTGTCTGAGGAAGGAAGCGGTATGGAATTGAAATTAACCGTTGGACAGGATTTGCGTCGAAGGGTGAATGTGACGTGAGTGCATTTGCTTTCGTTCACCTTAATGCGCCAAGCATTGCACCAGTCTTCGACAAGGGAAAGGTGCTTTTGGAGACTTAGCGATGCTGCTTCAGGATCGGAATTGGATGACAAAATGGCGGTATCATCAGCAAATGTTGCCAGAAAGGTATCAGGATCGGTAGGAATATCGGCGGTGTAGAGGATGTAGAGGACGGGTCCTAAGACGCTGCCTTGAGGAACACCGGCCTCAACAGTATAATGTTTGGAAAATTCGGAACCACTGCGAACTCGGAAGGAGCGGTTTGATAAATATGATCGGAGGATTAGGTATAAGGATTGAGGTAAATGGGCTTTGAGCTTAAAGAGCAGTCCCGGGTGCCACACCCGGTCAAAAGCCTGAGCTATGTCCAGAAAGGCACCCGAACAATACTCCTTGCACTCAAGGGCGGAGGAAATGTGGTCTACAACTCGGAGGCCTTGGTGAACCCTGGAATGTTGAGGACGAAATCCAAACTGATGTGAAGGAAAATTGTAAAATTTGGCTAGGATTCGTTTTAATAGGAGTTTTTCGAAGATTTTGGAGAGGATCGGGAGCAGGCTAATAGGTCTGTAAGATGAAGTGCTGTGGGAAGGTTTGCCTGGTTTTAGGAAAAGGATGATAGTTGAATGTTTCCATATGAGAGGGAAATAGGTAGTGCGTAGGATACAGTTATAGAGATATGCAAGAAATGTAATGGCTTTGGGAGGAAGTTGTCTTAAGATCTGAGGAGTAAGGAGGTCGTATCCTGGGGATTTACGGAGAGGAAGCTTTTTAAGAAGATATTTAACCTCAGATGGATTTACTGCTTTAGGTGGTAAGGATAGTGGTATTGGTGACATAAGGAACTCTTCAACTGTTGCAGTATGGGTTGGATTGAGCTCAGGATGAGGAGTGAAAACTTTGGAAAGGTGCTGTGCGGATTCCTCGGCTTTATCCTTGTCGGAAGCAGCCCAGGAACTATCGCAGCGCCGGAGAGGGTAGGAAATGGTGTGGGATTTTAGAATTCTCTTCGTGACATTCCATAGAGAATTGTCACGAGTCGAGAGAGAGGAGAGGTAGGAATTGTAGGATTGGGAACGGAATATCGCCAACTCCCGCTTTAATTTTCTACAAAGAAAGTTGTAAGAGCGGCGATCGTCTGGGTGGCGGGTGCGTTGCCATAATGATCTGGCTCGGCGTTTGGTGTTGATGAGGTCCTTCAGGTGTTGTGGTAAATGGTTTTGGGATTGTTTGGGAGAGGAGGCAGTCCAGGCAGCTTGTTGAATCGTGGTTGTAAAGGAATATACGGCATCATCAAGGTCAGTTTGGGTTTTGAGAGGTACTCTGAGGTCAATACCATTGGTGAGGATTTCGCGGAAGAGGTTCCAGTTGACAGGGCCTCTAATGAATGACGGTGGGAAAGGTTTCGGAATAGGAGTTATGGATACATTTAGGATTAATGGACTATGATCAGAGGATAGTTCATCAAGGCGAGTTACGGAATAGTTCAGGGAGCCTAATCCGCTGTGGATGAAGAAGTCGAGGATGTCAGGATTACGGTTAGGATCTGTCGGCCAGTAGGTAGGAGAATCGGGAGGTAGGAGATGAAAGCGTCGGGTGTTGAGTGCAGACTGCAACGACCGTCCACGAGAATTGGTGGTTCTAGAACCCCACTGTTGATTCTTTGCGTTTAAGTCGGCACCCAAAATGAAGTGATTTCCCAAGGAGTTGAGGAAGGATCCAAATTGGGCAGAGGAAATGGGATGTTTAGGAGGGCAGTATGCTGATGCGATGATAAGCGGAAAGGAAAAGGTTTTGATTACAATGGAAGTTGCTTGTAGGTAATCGTGGGCGGGAAGTGGGTGTAAGTGATGGGAGAGGGATCGGCGGACAATGACAGCAGTACCGGCATGGGCTTTGCCGTCTGGATGGTCTGTCCGGTATGTTATGTATTCTGGTATTTTGAAGTACTGTTTAGTGGTTAGTCTAGTTTCAGTAATGAGTGCAACATCAACGTTTTTGTCTTGCAGTACAGCTGTTAGTTCGTCATTGTGAGTTCTAACACCATTTGCGTTCCAAAGGAGAATGGATAAGGAATTAGGTGAGGTCATTTATGGTTTTTGTAAGGCAGGAATGAGATTTGATACAAGGTTCGTAAGGAGTGATATTAGAGGCATAACAAGGGATTTCATTTCGGAGATAAAGGATGTCATCAAACTGGTAAGGTCTGTGGCGTTTGAAGGAGGAGGAATATGAGAGATTTGTGGTGGATTAGGATTCTTAGGATTGGTTACATTTTGAGAAAGAGGTATATGTGGAATGGATTGAGGTATATTTATTAGTTCCGGCAGGGCCACGGCTTCGGTACTTTGATTCCCACCTCCAAGTAGGTGGGCAAATGATACATTGGCATCAATAAGTTTTGAGGGTTCTCTTCTGGTGCTTGCATGTCTTGTTTCATCCAGTACTTGAGGTTTTTGAAACCTGGTCCTGAGTTCCTTATAGATTTGGCATCCTTTATAGTTGGCCGGGTGGTCCTTGAGGCAGTGAGCACATACAGCTGGTGTTGATTTTGGTTTTGTGCACTCCACAGACTTGTGCTGTTCACCGCATTTCACGCATCGAGGTATGTGATGACAATAACTTTTAGTATGACCATATGCTTGACAATTATGGCACTGAATTATCTCTCTCTTTGTGTAAGGTTTTTCAACTCTTACACTGGAATAGTACAATCTATTGAGGTCATAGATTTTTTCAACTCCTTCAGCTGGTTCCAAATCCACAAAAAAGAGAGGTAGAGGAATTTTATCCTTTAGGACGTTAGTGACTTGCCGCACTTTATAGCCCATCTCCGTTAGTTCTTCTTTAATAGCTTCAACTGGTGTCGAGGGGTGTAAGTTTCTGATTACAACCCTTAAAGCTCTCTCTTGGCGTAGCTGATAGGTATGGAAATCTGCTTTGGTTTCAGTTAGGTATTTCACTATTTTTCTATATGTCTCGGCAGTAGTAGGAGATATTTTGGTATCATTGATTCTACTCATACAGTAGTAGCTGGTAGATTCGGTAATTTTGTTCAATTGCGCACACAACAACTGGAAATTTCTAATATTTTTGACAAATATTGGAGGAGGCCGTGGTTCACTAGGTATAGGAGTAGATTCCATGTTTTCTTTTTCATTATGTAAAATCTGAAAAGGATTTGGGGTGAAAAACGGCGATTCGTCAGTCATCCCTTGTGACGATGTGCCAGGTTGTGGTTCAGATTCTGAATTAGTACCGGAAGGGGTTGCTTGTAGATTTAATCTTTTATTAGTATCACGGCGGGGTCTTTGTTTTGTAGGTGACGGGATTGAACCACTAGATCTAGATCTTTTAGTTGAAGCTTTGGAGGACATTACTTGATGATAATATCGCATTTCATGTATAGAAAGTAATTAAATAATAACCAGATGTGGGAAAAAAAACAATAACTTAAAAAAAGTTAAGCAAGACCAGCCTTGCCGGGCTATTGGCAATCAGCTGATATGAAGAGGTGACTCAGCATTCACTTTACACTGTAAATTATATCACAACTTACCGCTGTTTGCTCCAATAATAACTGTTGTTGTTATCCTGAAGTCTGATGATGTTTTCAAGACTGTGCTGAAGTGAAATCCAACTGTAAAAGCAAGAAATCCGAGAGCCGACTTGAAATATGACTGCTATACTCACGCGCATGCGCAGAACTCCACATATATATACGTCGTATAAATGAATCGCCTTATCACTTGGTGATCACATCACTCGTTAACTGCTTTACCGATTTTGCGAATTCTTTTTCGTTGTGTTTAAACTAGTCAGGAGAAGGATCCTATGAAAGGATCCTATCTACCCATCCTGTTCACGGATACATTTTCAATACAACTAATTTTAATTTCGGATACAACTAAAGGTTAACCCAACCTTGCTACTAGCAGAAAGAATATCATCCGTAGTTAACAAGTTAAAATTAATAAATATAAATGCAGTAGAAAACAAGACACCACCATGGACATTTCAAAAACCTTATTTATATCTTCAATTGGCTAAATATACTAAAGAAAAACTCAAATTAATAAATTTCAAAGACCGTTTTGATAAGATCATAAGCACACTGCCTAGCCACAAATTAATTTTCACAGATGGTTCAAAGTCGGATTCAGCCACTGGCTCAGCTTTTGTCACATCAGATTGCACCTACAAGACGATGCTACATCAGTGTTGCTTCATCTACACAGCTGAAGTGAATGCGATCACAATGGCTTTAGATTATTCCAGAACACTCTCCATAGAGAATATCACCATACCCTCAGACTCATTAAGCGCTCTAAAAGCACTAGAGAATATGTATTCCAACCATCCAGGAATTTTAAGAATCCTGGAATTAACCAAATTAATCGCTGAAGAAGGAAAAAGAATCCACTATGTGTGGATACCAGGCCGTATGGGGATTATAGGAAACGAAATGGCAGATAAGGCTGCCAAAGAAGCCCTTACACTCCCAGGTCATGGTAGGGCACTACTGACACGATCAGAGCTAGCACGTCCACTAATAGAAAATATATTTAAGAAATGGGAAGAAACTTGAAACAACAGCTATCCAAGTAAGCTCAAAGCGATTAAGAATGAGGTAAAGCCTTGGAAAACTTCCAGTCGCACCGAGCGTAGAGAGGAGGTGGTCCTGGCCCGCCCGAGAATCGGACACACACGGCTAACGCATGGGCACAGAATATCAAAAGAATTGCCCCCAAGATGCAAGCATTGTAGGCGGACCTTGACCATAGCTCATATTTTTGAAGAATGTTCCTTCTACACTGAACAAAAATAGAATACCAAGCAACGTCGCGGATGCTTTGGGAAACAATGAAAGTGTTGAAAACAATGTGTCTCTCGAATGGATTTTTACAAGCAAGCAGATTTGAACTACTATTGTTTTTATATTGACTTAATTTATTTTAATAATGAATTTGAATTTAAAATTAATTAAAAGAATAATTAAAATTTAAAATTAATCTTAATATATTTATTTATTTTATTTTTTATTTAATTTATAATGACTTGTTTAACTATTATATGTATTACTTTATTTATTAATTTATTAATATTTTTTATTATTGTTTATTTTATTTACGTTTTTTTTCCTTTTTTTTATTTATTTTTTATTATTCTTTTTTACATGTATTATAATATCTTTTTATGAATATATCTTTTAATGTTTCAACTAATACCTTAAATATCTTAAATTAATCTTCTATAAAGTGAATATATCTGGCACTGATGACCGCGATGTTTTGTGCCATTAAAATTGTTAAAAACCAACTAATCCTATGAAAAAAGAGAAAAGTGACTTTAGTATAAATATGTAGGGCAGAACTGATAAACCATCACACTTTTAAACTCTCACTTATCTTATCATTTTATTTTTCAGGAATTAGTAAGAGTTATAACCACAGAAGTAATTCTTAAAAAAAAAAAAAAAAAACTTAAGCAATACAAACCCAGAAGGTGTTTTGGGCACAGTACAGTTTGTACAGTTAAGGATCCATACAGTTGGCATAAAAGTGATACGAAAGAAATAAGGATATAACTCCAGCTTTTTTACCTTCAATAAATATATTGGTTTTTTTTTTTTTTTTTTAATGACAAGTTTCTGATTTATTCTTTAATGAGGACGATACTCATTTGGCATGATTAGAAAGAATAATAATCATAAGTCAATCTTTATAGTTATCGTATTCTGTCAATGTTTTGGTCGAATTATCCGAGTAATCTTCAGGGGCTGAGAAAATCAGAAATACTTTTTTCTAATTTTTATTAGGTTTTGCATATGTGCCCTAAAAATAAATAAATTCAGAATATCACTGAGAAGATATTCTCGGGAACTACAATTTTAAATAAAAATTGAAGTGCTACTGCTGGGTGTTTTTCCACATGATATTAGATTTTTTCTAGCCCATAGTTGTAATTTAGCACTTTTACATATTGTATTTATTGTGTATAAAGTTGTGAAAATCATTAGAATAAAACAAGTACCCACATCATTGACTTAATGCATTATTACTATTATAGTATGCATTCATATAGGCGTTGATGACCTAGATGTTTTACGCCTCGAAGCCCTAACAAACAAACTATTATATTACCAAAGCCTTTAACCCGATCGACAGTACAAATTCAACTTGATAAATTGAATTAAAAATAATGGCATGAATAAAGAAAAGTAATTTATTAAATTATTATAGTTCCTACTTCGTTAAGGTTAAAAATCGCTTCTCATTAAAGTTGCTAAAATGCCTTGAAGGTTTAAAAAAATTAACTATTACGTAGAGTATTTTAATCAAAGGAAGGCACTTGATTCAAATCGATAAGAGTAAATAACGTCATATTGCAACCCATAGCATGATGGGTGTGTAATCCTGTCAAGACTACTAATATGGGAAAAGCATTGCAAGGATTGGCCGAAACATACAAGGAAGGATTTTTACTTTTCAGTAAGGGGCGTTTAAATGCAGGAATTTAATTTAATTTATTTTAGTGTTGCAGTTGCACATGATGTTGTAATCGTATGGAGAGCATTACTCTTGTTTTAATTTTTTTTTTTTTTTTTTATTGTCGGCAAGTGAAAGTATACTTTGTACTTCACTACTAAATGAAACATTAAGGACCTCCACGACGGTAACTACGGGGACGTCAATTTTTTCAATGTTTTTTTTCCAAAGACATACAGAGGAAAAAACCGACCAAGGTAAAAGCGGTGAAACAAGAGCAAACGCTGATATAAAAAAGGGCAGATGACAGAAGTGATTTATACTTGAGTGGAAGGAAGGCGGTAGCGATGGCTGCGTGTGGGCCCCTCGTCCAATTAGAACTAGTCTGTCATTTGTCCTCCCCGCTCTGATTTCCGGTCGTTAGTTCCTTTCCGGTCATAGCAGTTTCCTTGTTTGTTATTTTTTCTTCTTTCGGAGGAAGAGCGGGGGTAGTGCTGTCCTAACTCATTTCTGTGTAGAAAATCACGTTGTGCCGCCAAAAGAAAAGAAAAAAAGACAGAAAAGGTCCATCATCTCTTGTTTGTCTTGGAATGAACCGCTTCAAATTATGATTCCTAACATGATAATTCATCAAAGTACAGTTAAAATGATATTTAGAAAATATAATAAAATTATGAGCAATCAAAGGGTTAAAATGGGTCACATATTTGAAACGTGGGTTCCTACTAGATTATTAAAAAAACGATGAAAAACTGTGAATTCCTTCGTTACTAGGAAAAACATAATCTACTGCTGTTTCCATTCGATGAAAATTGAGTTAGCGGACGGATCGATGAAGTATAGAAAGTTAATTACTGGAAGGAATTACTCAGGGTGGCGGTCAGTGAATGAAAAATTAATGAGTTTCAACAATTTATTGTTTGCCAACGTTTCGACCCCCATTGTGGGTCATCATCAGGGTGTATCGTGGGCGAATGGAAAATTTTTCATCCACTGACCGCAACCCGGACTAATTAAGAATGAATATATGAAAAAAAAATACATTTTAATAGATTTCTAAAATAGATTTTATTGTCTTGTGTAGAATACAGTGAAAGATTGCTCCTGTGGAACCCATTGGCAAACTTTCGATAGTTGATCACGGTATTGTTAAAATAATCATTAGTAAGATGGAATAAAATTATTAGCTATCAAAGGAGTAAAATGGGTCACATATGTAAAACGTGGGATCCTACTAGATTATTAAAAAACGTTAAAAACTGTGAATTTATTTTTCTCATTTGGGAAAACTGAGTTAACGGTCGTATTGATGAAGTATAGAAAGTTAAAAAAGAATCTACTAAAAAAAATTCGTTTTATCGTATATGTACAATACATTGATGCAAGACATATATAAATGTTTTCATTGAAACCAATATAGCTCCTAAACAAGTGGTCCAAGCAAAAAATATTATATAACACAAAATATTATATAACACAAAATACTATATAACACAAAATAACAATAGTTGCATCTGTTATAGTATTTATGATTTTTTTTGTTGTTTAATATTTCTACAGTTACATTTTATTTTGCCTTTCATTATGTATGTATTTCAGTTAAGGAAGCTTATTTTGTTTAGTACAGTTCTAATATATCTATTTGATTTATGTTTAACTGAAATAATTTTGTAAAACTCGACTCCATTTATATGGGCTAGTCCGAAAACAAATAAAGAGATTTATTTATTTATATAACATCAAATATTCTCCATCAAATTTCTGATATGGGTCCTATCGGCAAAGTTTTGATCCGTAATTAAAAATGTTACATTTTCGAGAGTGAAGAAACCTGACACAAATAAAACTTTAGAACCCCATATAAAATATATTTATGTAAAAAAAAAAAAAAAAAAAAAAAAATTAAATAAATAATCAATGCCTTAGAATCGGAGAAAGTATTGAGATTTTGATGTTCAGATAATTAAATTCTGTTAATAAAATAAATTAGTGACTCTAATTAATCAAAACATGACGACGAATCGATAATAAATATAAGGTAGATTTTAGAGAGCAATATTTTTCTATGTTTGCCTAGCTCTACCAATTGCAAATGATCATCCATATTAGTTTTAGGACTTTGAATCCAGCCTCGATTTTCCATATAAAGATTTTGTGTATTATCCCGTTGCAATCGAAGACTATGATAAAACATGTGTGGCTTTCCCGACGTTAATGTTGAGAATACCAGATCAGGAACTATTCTAACAATAGAAGCAAGAATAAGGGAGATAAAGAACCAGTTTATCAAATATATTAAAATAACAAACAGAACTTTTAGAAAAGAAAAAAAATGTTTATGCTTTTTAGGTAATGGCACTGTTAATCTCACATGCGTATACCTATCATGAGGACTTGGACCTCCTCCTTGCTATTTTATTTATGCTCAAAGAACCTAACTTAGCGTATCTGTGAAAAAAAATTATAAATTTCAGCAATCCTGAAGGAAAATCGGAGTGATAAAGAAAGTATTTCAATTCCAAGAACAATAATGTATACTAGTAGTAGTTACTTGGGGAGCCCGTGGCTAAGTGGTTAGCGCGCTAGCCTGCCACGCTGAAGTTGTGAGTTCGAATCCCAGTCCCAGGAGGACTTTTTTCAAGCATATAAATAAATGGGGATTCACTCACAATCTCCCCCGGGTATGTGGGACCCGTCAGCTAATTGACAGCCACCCACAAAAATAGGCGTAGGGAGTGATGACTCTACCCTATAAAATATCATCGAGTATCGCGGTGGGGACTATAAACCATACCGCGCGGCCAAGGGCCTCCAAGGCCTGTCGCGTCAACCGAAGAAGAAGAAGAAGAAGTAGTAGTTACTTATTGCCCAAGACAGTGGCAGATTATATTATTTCTCAATAAAGCAATTTTATTATTTGTACCAGTTAATCTAACGGTGTTACCAATAAATTCTTTATTAAACTTATATTAACGTACAATCAGTGAGCCATGTCAAACATAAATTAAGGAAATTATCAATATTTGGTATGGAGCGGTTTGATGTAAAAAACCCCAAACGGTTTTCCCCTTAATTTAAATATTACAGATTGTCCTTTAACAGTTTTAAAAATTGGTTCTAAAAATATACAAAGAAAAAAACAAAACAAAATATGTACAATATTTGTTCTAAAAGATGGCAACAAATTATAAAAGGTATAATCTGAGGTATATCAAGAAGTTATATAAATGAAAAGAAAAATATACAGTAAATAAAACATAAATGATACAAGCATGTTAAAAAAATAAACAAGAAAGGAGGCGAAGGAAGTTGGAATATGAGGAAGAGTGTATATGAATTTATCCATATGAATGTATATAACTTCGGAGTGGCGTCGCTTTTTATAATAAGGGACGGTTTATTTATTTATTTTATATTATCATTTGTACTTAATTTTTTTTTTTGCCTTAAACATATAGTATGTAATCCCAAGTGCGGCAGATTGTATTATTTCTCATCAAAGAAATAAAAAAAAAAAAAAAGACTATACTGAATGTAGAGTAAGGAGTTGAAGATAGCATCGGACCTACGATGAGGGGGAAGGCACCAGGTTACATCGGATCCCACCCCACCACTTCGGAGCTAATGTCATTAATTATATAGGATATAGCAGGACCTGTGTTCACACGTAGGTGACGTGCTATGTCGGCCTCATCCGACCTCTAACCCAGATCCTACACGTATCCTTTCTCAGAGCCTTTGCGCAAACCATACGTCACAAGGATAAATGGATAATTATTCAGGCCGGCTATGATTTTAGGGGGCGTTATGTAAAGATGGAGCTGTGGCGGTACCGTCATGCAGTACTCTGATGGGAGGGTGGTTCGTGATCCTCTGCTTCGGCTCTCATCGCTCCATCCGTTGTGGATTGCAGGTGGTGTTTGATCGGCTCTGGTGTGCATCATAAGAAGAATAAAAAGAAAGTCGACGTTTCAACTCAAACACGTTCGGCCATTATTAGAGCTGAAACTAAACCTGAACACAATGATAAGAGAAAAAGGCTAATTTGTGGATAGATAAATATAGCTTTTAAAACTTATAATCAAAGCAAATCCGGTGCGTTACTTACGTTGTTAAAATTAATTTTAAAACACTTACATAAACTTAGAGTTGTTTTTGTTGTTTATCTAGCGTCACTTTATGGTATACGGAAGATCCTACAGTGGGAGTCCTAAATTTTGCCTATCCAGGTTTCATTAATATAGGGATATTGACAAAAATAAAAATATAATAAACCAATATATATCTTCGAAAACTAATGGCTGTGAAAGTATATTATAGAAAATATACGTGATGATTAAAGAATATAAGAAATAAGTAATTATTTATTTTATTTATTTATACAGAGCATCTACCCATTAAGGGTCATTAGCTATATACATAATTGTTTTGTTTTTTTTCTTAAAATGATTTCATTTACAAGACAATAATGGTGAATGTTTGGTAGAAGGACATTATATCTTAAATCACATTGAAGACTTTACATTTTTTTTAAAACTTAAATACTTTTTGAACACACACTTCACTGTTACCTAGTGCTATTTCCAGCCTGGTGTCAATTCCGCACTCCGTTCTTGCAACGCTGAAGGCCCCGCAGTGCAGTACGATGTGCTCCACCGTCAGAGGTGCCTGACAAGTCCTGCAGGTCGGTGGGTACAATCCTTTCAGTAGGTAACTATGTGTCAGTGCTGTGTGCCCGCTTCTTATCCTGGCCAGAACCACTTCTTCGCGCCGGTTTTTCCTCTCTGACGTTTCCCATATCCCTGGAGTCTCTTTAATTTTTCCTAATTTGTCTTTAGTTTTACTCCACTCAGCAGCCCATGTAGTATAAATCATTTTCTTGGCGTATTTTCGCCAGTCCCATGCAGTTGTCTTATTGACACGTGTCACTTCCCTTCCAGAGTCCATCCTTGCATTATTAGCCGCTCGATCAGCGTCCTCATTGCTTCCTATGCCCAAGTGAGATGGGACCCACAAACATTTTATTGTTTTTCCTTCACTTTCGCATTCTTCCTTGAGAATCTGGATTCTTTGAACCAAGGCTTCTTTTGAGTACCTATTCTCTATTGACTTTAGAGAACTTAGAGAATCAGTTACAATCAGGTGATGTTGGTGGTCGTGTTTTACTATGATTTTCAAGGCTTTCCAGATCGAGTAGAGCTCTCCAGTGTATACACTATTTGGTTCTGGTAAAACATTTTTGCTACAAATAGAGCCCATGAGAACAGCACAACCAACTTCGGAGTTCGATTTAGAAGCATCCGTGAACCAAAAGCGGTAATCGGAATATTGTTCTTCCCGCTCTTTATACAGCTGGTCATATACATGTTGAGGTGTTGTGAGCTTTGGAAATGCAGTTAAACTGTAATCGATCTGATTTTCCATTTCCATCCAATTTGGTACTGAGCTATTTGGCATCGTAAAGATTTCTGGGATTACTATTTGTAAATCATTAGTCAGTTTTTTGAACCTGTTGTAGAAACATTTACACGATTCGTGGGGTTCTTCGCTTGCAATTGGATATGCCGTGGATTCAGAAGAAAAAAGTTTTTTTCTTGACATCAACGTGCCCACGTATGCCAGTAGCAGGTATTTCCTTCTTGTTTCTAATGAGGGCTCACTACTCTCCACGTACAGGCTTCCGACAGGTGTTGTTCTGAATGCTCCGATACAGAGACGAAGAGCTTGATTGTGAATTGGATCCAGTAACCTCAAAGTCGAAGCGCTAGCTGAACCATAACCGACAGCTCCATAGTCAATTATAGGTCTGAAAAGGACTCGGTATATCGTTAATAACGTTCGCCGGTCAGATCCCCACTGAGTGTTGGCTAGTACTTTAAGTAAATTTAAGCCTTTTTGACATTTTAATTTTATATGACGAATGTGTTGAGACCAGTTTAGTTTTTGGTCAAAGTAGACGCCTAAGAACTTGATAGTGCTGGAGTAGGAAATGGGTTGATTTAAAAGTGTCAGTGACGGGTGTGTTTGACATTTTGTTTTTTTGCAAAAGTGTACAGCTATTGTTTTGGAGCTTGAAAAGCTAAAACCTGTGGTCCTAGACCATGCTTCAAGGTTCTTCAATGTTTTTTGTAGCTTCCATTCAATATACTCTAACGACTTGTTTCTTATATAAATTGTAAAATCGTCAGCAAACAAAGAACATCTTACTTCAGGTGGTGTTGTCTCTGCTATGCTGTTTATTGCTATTAGGAATAAAGTTACACTCAGTGGGGATCCTTGCGGCGTACCGTTCTCCTGGAGGAACGTTTGAGAAAGATTAGGACCAACTTTAACCTTGAATTTTCTTTCTTTGAGAAAGTTATTGATGAATATCAGTAATCTCCCGTGAGGCCTTCTTTTGAAAGAGTGCTTAGGACATTGTATCTCCACATAGTGTCGTATGCTTTTTGGATATCAACGGAGACAGCAACCAAGTGCTCTTTGTTAGAAAAGGCGGTCTGTATTTCGTATTCAAACTTCATTATTTGGTCAATGGTTGAGCGGTTTTTCCTGAAGCCGTACTGCGAAGCTGAAAAAAAGTTTCGTTTTTCTAAATAATATGCCAATCGATTGTTGACCATTTTTTCAAGTAGTTTCGATAAACATGAAAGGAGAGAAATAGGTCGATAGTTATTGATACTGATGCCTTTGTGATTTTTCTTGATGGGGATAATTGTAGCGTTCTTCCACGTTTCAGGAAAATATCCTGAGCACCATAACTTATTATAAATAGATAGTAAAAATATTTGTGCATTTGAGGGCATTTTTTTCAAAAATAAATATGGAATCTGATCGGGTCCTGCAGAGGATTTATCTTTGCACGTACTTAAGGAGTTTTGCATCTCAGATAAACTGAACAGGTGATTGTAAATTTCTGAATCTTGTGTGTGGAATTGAATAGTATTTTTCTCCTGTTCGATTTTATATAGCTGGAAATCTGGAGTGTAGTTGCCTGTTTTCGACATAGATGAGAAATGTGTTCCAAAAGCTTCAACTATTTTAGATGGATCAGTAATAGTTTCATTTTCCGTTTGTATTGTAGAAATAGCCTCACTTTTTTTAGATCCTTGAATGGCATTCACTTTTTTCCAGACTTCTTGTAGGCAACTGCTACTATTAATGGAATTAACATAGTTTTTCCATGAATTTTCTTTGCTTGCCCTTAATACCTTCTTTGCAATCGATCTAAGTTTTTTGAAGTTGTTTAAATCTTCAGGTTGTTTGGTTTTTTTGAATTTGTTGAAAGCTTTCTTTTTGTTCATTATTGCGATGTGGCACTCTTCATTCCACCAAGGAACTAAGCGCCTATCATTATATGCCATCTTGTGAGGAATACTCTTCTTTGCTGCATCTAGAATGGTGAGATTAAGGAATGATATTTGTTCCTCTACTTCAGTCAACGAGCTTCCCTTGTTTTCTATTTCCCTTTCCATTAATGTAGAAAACTTTTCCCAGTCGGCTCTTTTGAATGATCATCTCGGAGTTTTGTCAGTCTTGAAGTCAGTATTAGTATCAAACTTTATAGTGATTGGGAAGTGATCGCTTCCGTACAACATGTCCTTTACTTCCCAATGCACTTTGTGGAGCAGTCTGACATCTATTAATGATAAATCGATGGCAGAAAGAGAGCCATCACCACAGAAATGAGTTGGAGAACCGTCGTTAACTAGAGTCAAAAAATCATTAGAGTCAATAAATTTCTCGATTTCACTTCCCCTATTTCTATAGTCGAATAATGAGGAGCCCCATAATTTGTTGTGTCCATTTAGATCTCCAACAAGGATGACAGGTCTGGGGAGTTGATCTACTATTTCTTGAAGATCATTTGCAGTGAAATCTTGATTCGGTGGGATATATATATTGCAAACTGTAATCGGTTCAGGTTTAAACATTTTTGCGGCTACAACTTCTAGACTGGAATGAATTTTAACTGGTTCTGAATGTACGTCTTTACTAACTAATATAGCTACACCTCCCCAAGCGGATTTACAATCTGTTCTGTCTTTCCGGTAAATTTCGTGATTTTTTAAATTTACTACCTGAGATTGTGAAAAATGAGTTTCTTGTAAACACCAGCAATACGGTTTCTCTTCATTTAACAGTAGTTTAAAGTATTCAAAGTGTTTGTAAAAACCATTACAGTTCCACTGTATAATAAAAGAATTGGAATTGTTAACCATAATGTAAAATTTTATAAAAATGTTTCCAAGAGATCAGCTGCGTTGTTACCAATTAATTATCCGTACTATCGTCTGTGTTACTTATAAAATCTGTTGCTTCCCACTGTTTTTTAAGAAGTTTTGTGATTTTAAGTTTTGTTCTCCGATCAGTTATTAATGCTTTAGTATCTTTTAGCATGCCCCTAAGACCCTCCGTATTAGTAGTAAATTCCTGGACAAATTCACTGATGTTTTTAGTATTGGGGTATATGTCGATTAACTTGATCATGTCTTCAAATGATATAGGGTACTTTTCTTTATTTCCTTCAATTGCCTGTCGAGCACTTTCAAAGTTAACCGAAGAATTATTTTTTTCAGCTTTTTTTAGTTTCTTCAATTTTTTACCTACGGGTTGAACTGGGGTCATCAATGGGTAGTCTTCAAAATTGATAATATTTTCAGGGTCTTCCTGGGAATCTATGGTGAGGTTCAATTCGGTTGTTGATACAGTAGAAGGGGTAGAGCTAGAATGGCATCGTTTGACCCCGGATACCACGGTAGGTAGTAATATTAAATTATTGGGATTATTGAGAGCAGTCGATTGAGTAGGGTTATCTAAGGCGCCACCGCTAGTAAGCTGGTTGTCATGACTACCAGACAACAGCTCCACTGTACCGCCTCTGGCAGCCTTAGACACGGGTGAAGTGCTAGCGTTGTCATGGCTACTGGCTAGCGTGGCCTCTACTATGTTATCAGTGCTGGGTAAAACATGATTAGGCGTATCGAGTAGCGAGCGATCGGTGTTTGTTTCTTCACTGACGCTACTAATTATTTCTGGATTGAAATTAATCAATGTAGCCTCGTTTTCTTTGTTTTGGGGCTCAGATTTATCTATATCATTCTCACACTCTGGGCAATCGGTAGAGATATGCCCTGGCTGTTTGCAAATAAAACAGGTGACAATGTCTTCACCTAAAAAAATTCGGTAAGCTACATTATCGTGTTTAATTAACAATGAAGATGGGAGTTTGGTTAGGTCCTCAGGTGGGATGTAGACTTGTCTTCGAAAACTTAAAACATGGGCCAACCGTGGGTCTTGGTACCCGGCCCTGAGAAAATGCATTGGTGAAACTAACCTCAACCCTAGTTTTTTCAGTTCATTTTCTATAGTATCATGAGGTATGGAAGGGCAAGCATTAGAAATAATAATTCGTTTTGCTGGATTTATTAACCGTTTTATGTGAATTTCTTTGCCGTTAATAACTATTGATTTATGATTCCTAATGATATCATCTACTGCCTCTTTGTTACTGAAGTGAATGCAAAACCGGGAATTGGAAATTCTTGATGTGTATCGGATGAATTTTGGGTCGATTAGGGCTGCGATTTTGATTACGTACTCTTTCTGTTTTATACCCGGAACAGTGTGTAATATTATAGCGTTTTCTCGCTTTGAAAACTTTTCTGATGCGGTGGCTTTGGCATAGCTAATTTCAGTGGGTTTGAGGTTAGGTGTTACTTTATTGGTTGTTTGTCGGTTTTCCATCTCTTTTTGACTATTACTGTTTATTTTCATGACATTAGAGTTAACTGAGGATTTAATGGGGGTAGCTGACATCGCTACAGAGCCAAAAGCTCTGAGCACCTATAATAGGCGTATATTCGCCCAATTTCTTATTGAAATACCAATTCTCACTTTCGTGATGGAACACGCACCCTTAAATTGTCTAAACTGCACAAAATAATGTCTATTTTTTCAAGAAAAACACTAATAAATTAATAAAACTGTAAGACTGACCTGAAGTGCGTCTGCTTCGCATGGGTCCCAAATAGCTGATCCAAGTAATTATTATGTTCCCATAAAAAACCTAGATTGAAAAATAAAACACAATTCTTACTTATTAAAAAAAAAAAAAAAAAAAAAAAAAAAAAAAAAAAAAAAAAAAAAAAAAAATTAAGAAACACTTCTATAACTTTTTCTGTTTACATATTTTCATGGAAATTGGATTAGTCAAGATTATTTGGAAATTGAATGGACAGGAAGTAATGGAATAGACGAGATTTAAAAGGGTATTAGAATTACGAATAAATAAAAGTATTTAGACTGCATGGATTGTTTCAAAACTCTTATAACTAATGTCATTGCAAAACAACATAAATGATTTAATAATAAAAAGTAAATTATAACAGTACTGTTTTATACTATAAATTGATCATGAGAAAAATATTAAGATAATAACAATAAAAAAAAAAAAAGTATTAAGGGTTCTACTTTTTTTTCACCTTAAAAAAAAAAAAAACTCCAGTCGGACGATCTTTTGAGGCGGAGGTACGGAGCCGTATTGGAACCCCGCTGCGAGGCAGCGTAAATCACATGGGCTAATGGTAATTTGTCCCATCCACCATCCACCACCTCCCAGGCGTGGAAAATTTAAAATAACATAAATTTGAACTTTAATAAATGATAAATCAGCTTTTGGTGGCCTTTTGTCCGCCCTGAGTAAGATATGGCGTTCAGTACCGGCCTCCACGAGGAGGAATTCCAATTGGAGGCTCAACCAAGCCGGCCCGCTGGATTCAAGCCCATTACCCAAGGTTTTGCCCTATTATAGATTTGTTTTTGTAGACGAATCACTGAAAAAAAAGAATTAATTATCGTGATCTAAAGGTGTAATCTGGGATTACGATATATTTAACTCAGTCGGCCTGCAGTTGGTCTAATATAGTACATATAGTAATATAAATATAGAACATAACCAATATACATATATATTCATACACTTGTGCAAACTGTTCCTTCCAAAAGAATTAATAAGCAGGTCTTAATGCTCGTAAGCAAGGAAGTAAGATCAGTGAATGATCATCTCACTATTATAAGTAAAATTAGAGGATTTTGGAACGATTAACGATCATATGCGATACATCCTAACCCCTCGTTAAAGTCTTCAGGCGCCTGCCCTTAATATGCTGTCGATAATTATCAGTGTTAGGTATATGCTGGAGCAGAGTCAAAAAGAAAATTACTTGGGGTATAAATTTTTGTTTTCCAAATGTATAGTAGAATTATTGACCGAGGTTTTTTTCTCATCTTTAAGATCATCTATTTTTTTTTAAATTTATTTCTTATATATATATATATATATATATATATATATATATATATATATATATATATATATACACACAATTATATTAAAACAAAAAAAATCATGTAAATGTGATAGTTATATAATACAATGAAATACATGGAATACGTTTACAAACAATTTGCTTCCAATGGGAAGCCCACTAAAAATATTCTAAACGTCCCGGAGTTATCTCCTTTTCGGGCATCTGGGAAGATTATTAGGGATTGAAGAGGAAGAAAGCATTAAAACTAGTAGATAAGAGTGAGAATGCAGTTTGTCATGAAAGGATTAATACCTGGTTCGGACCAAATCAGAAACATAGGGAACATTAAGGTCTTTATGGATGAGTTTATTCCTTTTTGTAGTTAAGAGGAAGTTTTGACTGCTTGTCTAGTAAGTGTTGAAGTAGCTGAAAACGGCAGGCTTATCTAAAATACAATGAAAGCAAAGAATCATTAAACGTTAATCAATAATTTTATAATAGATATTGGGAAAATTAAAGAAGCCATTTTTTCTACCTATAGTAATTAACTATTAGAATCCATCCGTTTTGAAATAATATCATGAAAAATAAATAAAAAATATATTCATAAAATCTCTAGATTCGATATTCTATCTACAATTAACTATTCTTTCGTCATAAATATTTCTTTTTATACATTTATATTGATCAATTTTAAGAACTTAGTTAATTGATTTATAGGGAATAGTAAAATAATCAAATATCAAAATTATAAATATAAAACCGCTGGCTCAGAACTTATTAAATGTCACAAACCCTTATAATCCGCCCAGAAGACTGTAGTGACTAAGAGACTTATTACATTAATAGCTATTAATTTTTATATCCATTGTCTTTGTATCTTAAGAGTTGTCTTTCTATTCGTTTGATATTATTATTATTATTATTATTTTAATGCATAAGCAGAGGGCAAATTTCATTATTGTCAAATATCTTATAAATAAATAATAATATTAATCATGTTTTATTCACAACACAATCAAAAGTTTCTTATTTTCAAATACAATCGTTTATTTTATTCATTCATTCCAATACAGTTCATGTCATTTATCCATTTTTAATTTACACCATCTCTAATTCAGTATTCCTATCTACGATCAATATTTAGTTCATCCTACATTACCGAGATTAATCACGGCTTATTAATATTTCATTTTATAGAGAAGCGGCTAAAATAAACCACTCTATTCAGACCTATTCGGACATACGTAGCAGAATTTTAGGGTTCTGCAAAACAATGTACATACAAACAAAATAGAAACAACTCAATACAATGTTCTACAAAAAATTGTTCCAGCAACGTGGTATGTTTCGAATCAGGCGATACACAATGATATAAATATCCAAAACGTTTCGGCAAAGCAACTCCTCATTACTAATTTATTTGCAGGATCCTGATGAAGAAAATCACGACGAAAATTAATATATCACATTCCCAAGATGAGCAACAATTCATTTGGTAATATAAACAATAATAATTTCTGAGAAAATTTCTAGATTTATTACATCTGTTGGAGACATTAACAATCGATAAATTGATTTGAGACATCTGTTAAAAAAACATATTGGAAGGTTAAAAGTTTAGTTGTAGTGTAAAATAAGATTAATGTGTTAGGTTGTAAAAAATAATTAAGTGCTTCTGTAAGTAAAAAGATCTCCTTATTTATAAACCACATCATCCCTCCTAAAAATTGGTGATCCTGACTTAATTTACCTAAATGATGGCTGTGGGAATATACACATACATAATGATAAATTATAATCTATAACTAAACATTATATTAATGGTACCATGGCATCTTAATTTATTATTTGATAATTATTTTTTCTTCAACCACTTTCACCTCAATGTTTCCACATTCCCCCTACACATCCATTAGAGTCAGGAGTGGTGGAGGTCCTGGTAGCATTTGACTAAAATTTGTTTTCCAAACGTACGGATAAAATTAATGACTAGAGTTTAAAATGTAGTAAATATGGTGTTGTTTATGGTGAAGATTACATAAAGTGAAAACAGCGGAAACACCTCTATTATAGAAGCCCCCTGTTTAGGCAGTGGCTATCGAGGATATTGATGAATGGTGTCCTTAATCTATGGTTAAATAAATTATAGAGCAAAGAAGGCGAGAAGAAGCTACTAAGAGAGGAAGGCTACCGTGGGCCCCGGGGCAGCCTGCCTAATAGCCCTCTGTCTGCTCTTCCATCAGGATCCTCCACCGTCCGTTCAGGGTCTCTGGGCAACAGTTCTCAAAGATGGATCTATCGCAAGTCCAAGGCGACTGTTGAGGTGTGTGTTAATGAACAAATATAGTGTTTAAACTGATTTAGACATATCCTTTTAAGTGGTATATATTATTAACAAGAAAATTGCAGATAATAAATTAATAGTTTACATTTCGGCGTTAAGCGTTTTTGTCCGTTTTAAGAATTCAAATTTAAGGAGTTCTGTATATATTTTTACCGTTCATTTGAACCAGCCCAATGAAATCCTTTAGGTTGAATTAGGTGATATTATACAAGGAGTTTATCAGAAAGTAGCAACGTACCATATTTAAAAATTGTATCTTTTTGTTTTATTTTCAAGTGTATTAATTGACATTTAAAACTGTGTAAACAACATTCAAATGTCGGCTAGTAAATGCGAGGATATACAAATATGTGTGTCTTACAAAGTCTTGTGAAGATCTACCCATAGGCAGATGGTTTTCAGGTATACATGGAGTAGGAGACATTACGGACAAGTGGGTTTGTGTGGGCTGATAATTAGGAGCATATCTATTTCGAGCTAAGTCAACAACAAATGGGATATTAACGTCTTTATGGATTATGGTATCAATGAAAAAATATGGAGCATTCATGATGAGGAATTCGATTGTCTGTGCTTAGTTCCATACGTCCAAATAGGCCTCATAATGGTTATCTTGAGAACTAGTTTATTGAATATTGGAGAATTAGTGCATTTGCCAAGTGAGTGTTGTTATTGTCGGTATCTATTGTGGACGTAAATTTCACATAAAACTCACGACTTATGTATTTTTAATTCAAGTTAACCTTTTTTTTTTTAATGTTTATTCATATCCACTGTTGATATAAAGATTGAAAATTAATCTTTTGTTTTGTCCCGACTTTTGTTCATACAACATTTAAGATGGTAAAGTTGAGATGTTGAACTGAGTATTGAATCCTAAATTCTCCTCATCCTTTTTTTGATATTAGGAACATGATTTTGACTTCATCGGACTTTGGTGAGTCTCGTTCTGATCTAATAGAACGAACTTTAGACAGCTGTTCTTCGAATCCCGATTTTGAACCTAACCTGTAGAAGAATAATTATTTGTTGTTTCACCGTGGGGTGATTCTGAGAGTGAGGTGAGAATAACCTCATGTGGCTCACCCAGCCACTATAAAGTGGGTTCCCAAAAATTGGAGGAGGGAAGAGGAACTGAGGTCTGCTTAGCTGTTTGCCTTGAAACAGTGCGAATCGCTACTTGTTCCTCAACTATAAACCTTCACTGGTTATTAGGGCTACAGATTTTAATTTTTGTTTATGAATTTGTTATTATAAAAAATTGTATATCATTCTCTTTTATGAAACATTTTAGAGACGGTGACATGTTACTCATACATTTAAAAAAAAGTTAATTATTTCAATAAAACAATAAAAAATTAAAAAAAAAACGACGCGATATAGATACCACAAATGTACTGTAGTAATGTGATAAAAATAAATTATAACAAACAATGTTTTTATTTTTTTCCAAAGAATTTTTTCAGTCTAGTAATTCTCTAAAGTAAATAGAGAAGATAAATACTATTCTTATTATTTATTGATTTCTCGACTACCAAAGTTATATAAAGTTTACTGCACAAGTAACTTTCGTTTTTTTCATTAAATAACGGTAAAAAATAAAGAATTTTCCGTTGAATTGGGTAGTGCGATCCCCAAACTACACTAAGAAAGAAAAATCGATACCCTGAGTTTCACACAACAAACAGATTAATTGATGTAAACCATAGATGGTTTCAAACTATTGACCGACAGTATATATAGGTCTGGCAACCTCCTGTAATCCAGCTACTTGGAAGTCGGGGAATTTGAATGAGTGAGGGCTCTCCTGCCTATGACTTTGGTACTAACCTCAGCGGGACATCCGCAAGATTGGAAATCCATCTTGGGGGTAAGAAAGAAGGCAGAATTGGCAGATGCCAGCCTCCTAGTAATACCTCTGAACGGAAGAGCGCATTGACTATATATATATATATATATATATATATATATATATATATATATATATATATATATATAAGCTTTATTCATATAATATAACAGCAAAGATATCAATATGAAAATCAGTCGATTGCCTCTAAGATATGTAACGATTCAAAATGGTATGTCATCCGTAAGGAAGATAACAACACCTAGCTGCATATTTTCCTAATAAATGAATTAAAAAAAAAAAAAAAACTGATTGAAACTAAAATATGCTTCAAGATTGAATATTTTTAGAGCGTTTGGCATTTAGTATCAAATATCTCAGTGCAAAGCTCATAAAATTTTCTTCACACCTCAGAATATCTCCATAACTTCCTCTATTCCAATGAAATATCGCTACTACAAGGATAAATTTCCGAACGAAGACAACCTCTAATTCGAAAAACCGATTCCTTCCCTTCAGCAATGAGGTTGTAAAAGAATGAGAGTAGAGAAGGCAGAGTGTGGGCAGAGGAAATTGGGCGAAGTGTCGGTACCCAATTTATAGCGAGGTATCTATCAAGGGGCGAATAAACTCGCCTGAACCAGATCCCAAAGAGAGCTGCTATTTGTCTGTGTGTTAGCGGCGACAGGCGGGCATCAATAAGGAAAAATTTTTCTCTCTTAATTTCCGACCATTTTTCAAAAGGTGAATTAATCCTGAGAAGCGGCTCAGGTTTTTTAAATTGAGGCAGCGTTCGTGTTTTCGACAGTCAGCGCGGCGTCGTTCGTCGTCACGATTGGAAACACAAAGTCGTGTTTAAAGGCAATGATCTAGTCACATTTTTTTGTAGAAATTTATGAAACTCTAATAGGCAATGGCTACTCAGGGAGTTTAATTTATTCATTAATTGTTTCTCCATCCTGAAATGAATATTTTTCTAGTTAATATTAAGAAATACTTCATCTCCATAGGATTGATAGCATGATAGCACTTGACTGTTTAAAAGCGTTCGATTCCGAGTCACATTGTTTAATTTTCCAACAACTGATCGACCTGGGGTACCTTAAGCAATTATATTCCAATATCAAATCATTTTTATGTGACAGATGGAATATGGTAGTGAATGTTTTGGAAGATATATCTAATCCCATCCATCACACATGAGGTGTTCCACCAGAAGCAGTATTATCTCCTATATTGTTCCACATACTCAGTGGTAAAATCTTTGGATAAAAGTACCAGGATGCTACAGTGTCACATTTTGTATATCGATGTAAAATTTAACATGCTTCAGTATCATGTAGGGTTCATTCTGACTGAAATAGTCTGACAGACTTAAATGCCGATTTTTAAACTACTTAGTACTTCTAATTCTGTAGAATACAAAACATTAACCGTATCAATTTATTAGTATTGATAAAAAATTGCTGGATATACAAAAAAAAAAAAAAAAACCTTTGCCGCTACAACTCATGAAGGGTCTTGGGCTCAGTACATATAGAGATTCGTACTGTTTCAAGGCCAATGGCCGTATAATGAGGTGATGAGGCCATAATCACGCTTAGCCGCCATGTTTTTTGTTTTTTTTCCAAAATTTGGGTACAGACTTAATAGAACTGGGTCTTCCCAGGAGGATATCCTTACCCTAGAGACGCCCTACAGCTGGAAAAGAGGAAAAATATATTTTTAGGTAAATTATATCCAAACCTAAGAATAGTAATTTATATACTCTATATAGTTGTGAAAAAGTAAGTTGAAGTAGTAAGTGACGAATAAACTTCTTTAATTATTTTACATACCAATTTGTGGGGCACATGTAGCATAGTGGCTAGCATAACAGCCTTCTATGGCCAAAGTTACGGGTTAAAACTCACAGGTGACCCTAAAAATCCTTATTTATGCATTCCTTCGTAGGGGACGTAAAAAGGTGTTCCCGGGCCTGTGCGATGTCAGGTGTTCGTTAAAGATCCCTATCCTAATTAAACCTGGGTTAACAAAATTTAGGACTCCCACAGTAGTATCGTCCGATTAGCCACAGTAGCATAAAGTGACGTTAAAACAATAAACAAAACATAACAATTTTATATTGTTATACTATTTAATCTAAAACATATTTTTCCACGAAACTGAAATATGAAAATATTTTAAACTCTGAACTTTAATTCAGAGTTCTTAAATTAATTTTATCAACTGAGGTAAGTGAAAGTCGGGTGTTGTGAACACTAGATATTTTTAAATATATTAAATTATATCATTTTTAAATAAAATCGGCAAAGTATATTATAGTTTTATTTTTAAGAACGATGAAAAACTGTTAAATTGGTAAAATATTCATTTTTGGAGAAAAAGATTATCGTTAACATTTGTAACATGTAATATGAAATTCCTGAGGACTTTTTGTTTCCGCACTTTATTAGATATATATATTGCATAAACTCATACTAATACTGACATTTTGATAGACCATTATTTGGCACAATGAGCGCTAAAATGTTTCGAAATCAGAATTTTTCACGAGCGCCATAATTTCCATTTACAATTGAAAGTAAAACATTTAAACTAATTAAGATACTTTTGCAGTGGAAATAAAAACTTAATAACGATGGAGTTTAGTTGTCCGATGAGAATATTAGATGAGGAAGATGGTTGGGGAGTGCGGTTACAAAAAAACACACACTAACAAGTAATATTTATTTTTAATACTGTGCCGACGTTTCGGCCTTCACTGTGGACCTTCATTAGGGCTAAGAGAAACAAGATAACAACCAATGTAATTAGTTAGATACAACAATATGATGACAGTAATACAGCCTATAAAGAGAAAATAAGCAAGTAATTAAATGTTAAAAGAAGAACAATATGTAACAATTTTGAACTGATATTCGACGGTAGTATATAAAAAGAACATAGTAAAGATCATAAGTACTATATAAAAGAACGTAGGTAGTATTATTCATCAATGATACTGCTGAAAAGTAACTTTGTAGAAGAATAAAACTTAGAAGATACAGTCTGAGACAGGTGATACGAGGCACAGCCAACCCGCGGCGATGAGCTAGTGTCTGTTAAAAAATGCTGATCACTTCATCAGAGGAGGTAATCTAGACCAAGCCGTAGTAATTATAAGGAGTTTAACCCGCCCATTATCAGCCATCATCCTTTATTTTCATTCTTCCTACTTATCCGTCCTTCTTTTTCGTCCTTAGTCCTTCAGAAGGAGATTGAGACATTAACTTCGTCACGTCTCTCCCTTTAATTACGGCATATTCTCCATTTCTCTTTTTCACATCTTCTTGATTGCGCTTCGGTAGAATCTTTTTTCATAGATATCGTAATTGACTAACTCCTCTGCAATTTGTCATCTACCATTACGTGAAAAATAATCTTTGACTTATTGAAGGAAAAATCTTGTTTTTTTTATATCGGATTTTTTTTTGTGGTTAATGCAATTACAGAAGCGTTGTTTATTGATCGCTATACATTAACTTATCTACTGTTCATTAACCACGCTGGTTTAGCTGCGCCCAGTTCATTTTAATATTTTCCGATTAAACAGTTAATAGAGAATATGGGTCAATCCATTCGAAATCGTCTAATTTACATTAATTTTGTCGCTCATCAATTTTGATTTTCGTGTTGTTTTTTAGCAGTTATTTTCTATTCATTTCTGAATACGAAACCGTAAATAAAATATTTTTCTGGCCAATACTTTTAGTGTTGCATCCGTTTTAAGTCAATTCCGCGGCTAAAAACATGTGTTGGAAAAATCTTTCTTATTCTTGTAATTTTGAAGATATCAAATCAAAACAAAATCTGACAATGAGCTAAGGACATGCTTTGTATTTTTGTCTACTTATGACCTAAACAGTGAAAAAATTCCTGAGAATGAATAAAAAACAAGACTTTTAGCTAAATAAAAGTATATGAAAAAAAAAGAGGCTCGCCTTCGATTATTTCGATTTTTAGATCAATCTCTTTTTTGTATGAATTTTCTAAATTGGCGAAAATTAGTTTTTCGCGATGTTTACACAGAAATATCTCAAAAGGACTGAGTGAAAAACTTATGGAACTAATACTCATCTATACAATCAGTTTAAAGGATATATATTTGGTAATTAAGTCTGAGCTGGTTCCGGAGTTATAGAATTCGCTGTTAAAATAACGTTTTCTTTAAAAAATATTAACACCGGTAATTTTACATATTTAGATGCGAAAAAAAAATTTGGAATGATGACGAACAGAATAGAATAGAATAAAGTTTATTATTGAACTGTTACATTTAGGACCAAACTGGTCCTCTCTTGCAATGCACATTAATTGTATGTACCAACTTTGTATTTATCTCAATTATAGGTTGTTGTTTTTTTTTTTTTTTTTTTTTTTTTATTTTGTTTTATTTTATTGTACATATAAATGATTTTTTTAAATATTTTATGTAATTTGACTTTATTATTATTTTCTGCATATATATGAATGTGGTCCTATATCTCTATTACTATTGTTCATTCTGAAACAGATTGTAATATTTCTCAATAAATAAATATTTAAAAAAAAGAATTGTATGTACATCTATATTTAAATTTTTTTTTTTTGATGAGTGTATTTCATATAAGTTTTGTCCTTACAACACATTACCTAAGTAGCCGAGAAAATGGTTACAATTCATAAAAATTTATACAAACTGAATATTATTGGGAGCGGCAACAAGAAAGGTTAGAAAGGAAGATGAAAATCAAAAATGTCAAGCAGCAAGGTCAGGACGATTTCAAATGGATTGATCCATATGGTTTTAAGACATTAAAAAAAATCTGGTGCGGGCAACACACGACTTTCACTTACCTCCATTTTTAAAATCAATGAAAGAATTTTCAAATACAGTTAGAGATAAAAATACGTGAAACTATTAAGGAATTAATTAAATTGAATTTCTATAGAAACATGTGTTTTATTAAAAAATCTATTATATTATTATCTAAAATAATCAGTTAGTTTTATGTTCATTTCATCACTCTCTATTAACTTTTAAAAGCTTGGGTGTGAGATAATATTTTTTCTAAAATCTTTAGCTTTCCAACGGTATGTCATACATGTATATTACTGCTCTTATGTTCAAAAACGAAAAATTGCCTTAAAAAAATATTTTTTTCTGTTTTCTCCTTTAGTTGGGTATCGAATTTATTCAATTTATATACTTACCTGTTTTTCATCAGCATTAACAAGATAACATAGTTATTTTTATTGAATCTACAAAATTAAAGGTACTTTAGGGGAAGTAAATTTAAAATATCGGCATTTAAGCCCTGTCAAACCATTTTAATCTGAATAAAACCTACATTATATTAAAGCCTATTAAATTTTACATCGATATAGCGAGTTTAATCAAAATCGTCGGAACCGTTTTCGAGAAAATCGAAAAAAGGTGCGAAATGCATTGTATAAAGTGCCTCTTCTGGTTAAGTTAATTTTGATGAAAAAAGTTTTGTCACGTATCGGGCGTATTGTTGTATTAAGTATGAAATTTCAGTTTCATAGGACTTACCGTTTCCGCAAGGGAGTTACCACACACACACACACACACACATACACACACAAACACACACACACACACACACACACACACAGACCTTTTTGCGGGACTTGTTTATTTGGTCTCAGGGGATCCTAAAACGTGTATTTCTGTTGAAAACTAGAATTCGAAAATTTTGACGATCGCAATACTTAGTATATACATAGTAAGTGAAAGTAAAAATCCAATGCAACGAATTATCTGAGAAATTTTAAAATATAATGGTGTATGTTTCATTTATTTTTATTTTGAAAAGCACTATTCAAGAATTTCACTGAAAAATATTTTAGAGTAATTATATATCAGGTAAAAAAAAATACCATGCCTAAAAAATATACAGTATTAAATCTATATCCCTAAAATTTATTTTACTATATTTCAACACGTTTTATGCATACATTTCGTTCTAATTTGCATATTTCTCGTTAGGGAGGCAAATAACATCTTTAACCAAAAATATCCATATTCAAAAATGAAAGGTACTTTGTAGAATACGAGTATACTGAAATTGAGGTATGTCCTATTATATTAAGGGTAATTCAATTATTTAATATATACAACATATTTAATAATAAATTGAGTTGGCCCCATACACTAATATAAAAAATGTAAACACTTATAGAAACTGTTTGTAAGATTCGGTTAAATATAAAAAGGGGATCTCAAACCGTGTGTTTTTGATGAAAATCTCCATTACTTATAGCAAAAAAAATAAAAAGTTAATATAAATTTTAGGCAAGAAAGATATGATACTATAATGATGATGTATTGAAAAGTCTAAGAGAATGTTTAAAAAAAAAAATGATATTTTCATGTATTTGCAATCTAATTGGTTACTTTTATTGAAATCCTCAATCTGGTTTTATCTCAAGAACACTCAATTTCTTCTAAAATTGAAATATTTCCATAAGTTACATTACTTACAATTTCAATGCGATTATTTTATTTTTATCTTTTGTAGAATCTACCAAATAAAAGATAATTTAGAGCAATAAATTTTAATTAACGGCATTTAAGTATGAAACCTACATGATAATAAATTTTACATCGATACAGCGAGTTCAATAAAAATTATTAGAGCAGTTTTTGAGAAAATCGTAATAAGGTGCAAAATGCATGGTGTATCTTCTGGTCAACTTATTTTGATGAAGAAGTAAAGTATCATCTCGGCGTATAGTTGTAGTAAATATAAGGAAATATAAGGAAAGTGAAAGTAATAGTGTAAATGTTTGTTTTACAATCAATATTTAACAAGCTTTTTGGTTAGCATTAGTTTACCGCCACCTGAACTAGAGTTATAATATATCATTGTCCATTGGAAAATTAAGTAATACATTTTGTTTTCAATTATATGATTTAATTTAAATAAATTATTTTATATGGATATAAAAATAACCAAAATTGTAACAATGGCATCTCTTCAAATTGGTATCCAGAATATTCAATTCCCGAATTTTTCAGAAACTATTTTATTTGAAAAACGGCATACTGTACAGCATTGCTGCAATATTTTTTATTATTCCGAAAGACAGAACTAGATCCGAAATGAAATAACTCATACCGAAGGAGTGCCCCTGTGACAATCCGACCTTTGTTAGCCAGTGACAAGACAAAGACATAAAGATGATCCAGATTTCGAAACACTTTTCATTCGGCCACAATGGTACAATGTCCCTGCCGCTTTTGTGCCCCTAGATCTGGGTCACCCTTCTTATATTGTGCCTCATTGACTAATTGTCTCAGATATAATTGAAGGACTGTAATGAACTGGCGAGATCAAAGGCAGGTCGTGATCTACCGGCGTATTTGGATCACTCTCCGCTTATCTCCCTGACATCGCTTCTCTCTTAGCCTACGGAGCCTTCGGCAAATAGGAAAAAAAGTCGATGGTGCCTGAGTGGCTCTCTGGCTTAGGCAACCACCTTACACACGTACCTTACAAACCCAACTCCTTGAATGAAGAAGAAAATATCCATGATTTTACTTTTTACACCATTGAACAAAACAATCAATAAGTGAGTCTTCCTTGTAGATCTATGTGAATAGGGTCGAACTCAATATTTCAGATAGATACAAGCTATTGGGTTGTGAAATAAATTCGTAGTGTTTTTTAATATTTCAATTTAATCCTCTCTGTGTTTATAAAATCATGTTTACATTTTGTAAAAAAGGATTAGTTAAGGTGCTTGTATGTATCAGTTCCAACCGATATTCCTTATCTTTAAGTTGTATTTTGCACGCTCGAAATGGAAGAGAAAAAACATTCATTTTCATCATTTTTTATTTCCAAAAAGGAAAACCCGCTGCACAAGCGGTCAATAAAGTTATTAGTGTGAATGACGGTGATGCCTTGGTGGAAAGCACCGTCCGTAAAGGGTGTTCTTGGTTCAGAACCGGAAATTTTGACTTGGAAGACGCAGAGCGTTCGGGTCGTCCTTCAACGGTTAATGATGGCCAAATTTAAGTATAATTGATCGAAAAGTACTTAATTAAATAACCAAACCATATAGTTGATATAAAAATATTTACAAAAATTTGAATTTTTTATTGAAAACACTATGAACTTATTATTTTAACAAAATCTTCACTATACATATCAAATTATCGCAATGCTTGGTTTCCACTAACTTCCTTCAAAACTACAAGACGGATTTTGATACAGCTTTCTCTTCCATTGAATACATTCTTTCCAGAAGGGTTATAAGTAAAATTAATTCCAATTAAGTTTTTCTTTAGAAGGAAAAATTAAATATTCTATAATAAATTTATCAAAAACTATTCATGAAATATGAGTCATAATATGGACCTGTAATATACCGTTGAAAATTGCAAAGTTTTTGAAAAGTGAAAATTTAGTATTGCCGTCATACAGTGACGTAAAATTTATATTCTTATATATAGTACGCAGTAAGTAAATTAGTGGCCCTGAGTCTGTAAGATAACAAGTACTCCATAAAGATCCCCTTTTCTTCGGTAGGCACGACAGGCCGTACAGGCCCTTGGCCGCCCGGCGTGGTTTCCTAAGATTTCACACAACCATATCCAATGATAGGGCAGGGTCAGCACTCCATAAGCCTACTTTTGAGAGTGGTCTGGTTGACTAACGGATCTCACATATCCGGAGGGAGGTCGGGAGTGAATCCCCATTTAATTATATGCTTGAAAAAGTCATCTGGGTCTGGAATTCGAATCCACAACCGAAGGCGTGGTAGACTTGATCCCTTGCTAAAGATCCTGTTCCTAACTTAACTTAATGAATAGCAAAATTTCAAAATAGCAAAGAACTCCCTCTGTAGCATCGTATAATTACTCAAATTAGTATTAAAGTAGCCATAAAAATGGATGAAGAATGAATAAAACCCATACTCTTAATTTGTTTTTAATAAGTTTTACCTTTTTACAAGTTTTACCTTTATACAGCTGAACACTAATAATACAACTAGGATCTACGACCTGGAGACGAGTACCAGAATATTATAGCTAGCAACACTCTCCTGCTTTTTGTTAAAAAAAAAAAAAGAATCCATAAACTGCCTTCTTGTGAAAGATAATAACAAATAAAATAATAAATAATTGTAAAATTATTTATAGCAAATAAATATTAATATCAACATTAATTATTTTTAATAGCCAAAGAAAAATATTAAAAATTAATGAAGTAATAATTTAGAATGAAATAAAAATACAATATTTCGTAAAAATAAAATATTTTTATAGTGACATTTATATCTTAATCGCAATTATTGTTAATAATAACAACAAAGATCTACTATTTTAGAAGGCGTGAGATATGCGTGATTATAATTCCCTACGTTATCAATGCTCGAATCTTCTGTAATTTTTATTCAAATTTTTGATTGAGTGGCAAATTCGACCCAGAGCTACATCATATCTTAGAATTTACGACAAGAGCGTTGTCATAAAGAATGAGGACCTTTTCACAGTTGACATTTATAAAGAAACACCTCCGGCCGTCAACCTGATTACCGAAAATATTTCACGGTCCAGTTTAAAATTTGTCAAAAACAAAATATGGATCTCGAAACGAAATAATAATTTCATTATAAGGAAACTTGTCTTTGACATTTGACAGTCCCGTTTCAAAATTAGCTATTTTGGGAAGAATGCTATATGAAGATCCCATCTAAATTTTTTGTGTATTTCTTTTGTTTACAAAAACATATGTTAAAATCTTATATCAAATTAAGATATTTCAAACAAAATTAAAAAAGAAATTTCAGATCTCACTGTATTGTTTAGCTTGAAAAGAAAATGGAACCTCTCAATTCCATGAGTTTAGTTATTTTATTATTAAAAAAACAACCCGCTTCACTGAACAGCAATAGGTATTAATGCTTTAAGAAACCATTGATTCAAAATATACACTAGAAAAGTAGCAAATAGTAAACCAAATGCGTAATAAAAACAAAAAAAAATCTGTAACTGAGCAACCAATGAAAGGTAGGGCCGAATCAGCAACATATGGAACGCTACGTTCATTATGTATGAGTCTATTCGTGACAAAGTTGGGAGCGTTGTGGATTTTTAGAAGAATTTTGGATTATAAGGATTGGATTCGAGAGGAATTGGATGGTTTAGTGGAGCCCCAAAACTTAATCCCGAAACTATATATATATATATAGAATAGAAATAGAATAGAATAGAAATTGATTTTTATTCTGGGACTGTGTCCCTTGAGAATAACATATTTGTACAGTTTACAATAAACAGTATGTCTGGCCAACAGACAAAATGAACATAATTAACTAATGTTTACAATTATGGGTAAATATATACGTAAAATATAAAAATAAAATGAATAAAAATTAAAATAAAAAAATATCTTCAGAAAATAGTTGTTTGGACAAAATGAAAAATAAATGAGTTTGAATGGATAATAAAAAGAAGAAAAATAAAAGTTTACATTATTTTGTTACTTGGTATTTTAAGAATAACATAAGCTCTGAAATAATAAAGTAACTTAAACTGGACAAGAAATAGTGAAAAATAAACCAATTAAACATAAATAAAAATAATATACTACAATGATACAAAACGAAGTCTTCTTTCACATAACAGGCATAATAATCACAATATAAACAATTTAAAAAGAAAATAAAAAAAAAATGTAAAAAAAAAAAAATAATAATAAAATAAATCTTCCAGATAAAATAGTTGAAAAAATAGTTCGATACTTGTGGAAAAAAATAAAAATATTGAATACAATCCTACTAAAAAATTTAACATTGTCAAGCAGCGTCATTTTGGGATGCTAGAAGGTACTGGAAGAGAAGGTGTTTGAATGTGGAGAGGGATCGAGCATGGCGGATGTTTAATGGGAGGGAATTCCAGAGACTAGTAGAACGGGCCAGAAAGGAGTATTCATATTTTTTTGTTCTGTGGGAAGGGATATAAAGGTTGGACATACGGGATCTAGTCTCTAGTGGATGAATTGAGGGTTTGAACTGCAGGAGATTATAGATATAGGAAGGATGTTGGGAGTTGATAGTTTGGTATAGAAAAGATCCAAGGAAGTATTGCCTACGGGTGTGGGGAAAAAGCCAATTTGATTCGGTATAAAGATGGGATACATGAGACCGCCTCGACGTGCCATAAACGAATCTTAAAGAACTGTTCATGATCTGCTTCAACCTCTTCTCTAGCATCATCGAGAGGCCACCATATACCGCACATCCATAATCAAATTGAGGGAAAATTAAAGAGGATACAAGGAGCTTACGGGTGGACTGTGGGAGAACATGACGGGAACGATGGAATAATTTGAGGGAGCTTATTGACCTTCGGGAAATTTGGGCCACATGTGGTTTCCAGGATAAGGTTTGGTCAAAATGGATGCCTAAATTTTTCACAGAGGAGCTGAAAGTGATAGGATGGTCATTTAGAAATAGGGTAGGAAGAGAAGGAATAGATGTGAGGAGGGAATCGGATCCAATAATGATAGCCTGAGTTTTCGCAGCGTTTAAAGTTAAATCATTCTGATTTGCCCAATGACAAATCCTGCCCAGGTCTTCTTGAATACTAGTAAACGCTGCTGATAACTCAGTAGGAGGAAAAGTTAGATAAATCTGAAAGTCATCAGCATATAGGTGGTAGGAGCAGTGATGGATTGAATTGGGAAGATCGTTTATAAAGGCATTGAATAGGATAGGAGAAATACTTGAACCCTGGGCCACCCCTGAGGAAAGGGTAAGAAAAGAAGATAAAGGTTGGTTAGGAATGTGGACTGCTTGGGTTCGGTCAGAAAGAAATGACTGGAGCCAAAGAATAGAGCTGTAAGAGAAGGAAAGAGATTTTAGTTTGGAGTAAAGGATGGAATGGTTCAGAGAATCAAACGCTTTAGAAAAGTCAAGGAGTATTAGTACTGTTAGCTGTTTGTTGTCCATTGCAGTGTGTATGTCATTGGTGATTTTAGCAAGAGCAGATTGAGTGGAGAAACCAGGTCGAAAACCGGATTGGAGAGGATTGATTGATTTTGATTCTTCGAGGAATTTTGAAATTTGAGATTGTACTAATCTTTCTAGAGGTTTAGAAAGATTGGATAAGATGGAGATCGGGCGGAAGTCTTTAGGAGTTGTAGGATTGGGATTTTTCTTAATGGGATGGACAATGGCTTTTTTCCAAGAGATGGGGAATACAGAATTTTGGAGGGAAAAATTATAAATGAAAAGGAGCACTGGTAAAATTTCTGGGAGACATAGTTTTAGTAGTTTAACTGGGATTCCGTCAAAGCCTATGGAGTTTGTGCGGGATTTCATAACTGAAGTTATTATGTCAGTTGGTGAGATGTCAGAGAAATAGAAGTTTTCGGAGTTAAAAGATGGAGCTGAAGGATGCTGGGAAGATAGTGATGGCAAATTGCAAGAGGACGCAGATAGAAAGTAGGAATTTAATTCATCAGGTGATACTTGAATATCTGAAGTGGTAGTGGATTTACAGAGGGAGAGTTTTCGAAGGAGTTGCCATTGAGACTTAGGATCAGGAACTGAGGAAAGGGTTTCGTGAAAATAATTGGATTTCGCTTGTCTGACTCTTGATTGTGTCAAGTTACGGAGTACCCTGTACGCTTGGTAGTCATCCTCTAGTCTTGTGATATATATATATATATATATATATATATATATATATATATATATCGGACTTATGACAGCCTCATAGATGAGCCTGTTGTAGTAAAGAGGAAGATTTGAGTGCTTGCCTAGCAAGTGTTTAATTAACCGGACAGTATCTTGTCGTAGATTAAATATAGACGTTATAATTACATATGAAAAAACGCTGGCAACTATCACACAATGGTTTATTATTTCCAAATAACAATATTAGGGTATAACTGCATATATAGGTGTTGATAGGCAATTAAGTAATTTGAAAAGCAATAATTCAAAAGATGGTGGCATATTGCTACTGCTGATTTCAAATCGCTATATCTCTGCTCGTTCTGAACCAATTTCAATGATTTTGTTTATCATTTTGTAGAAAATGTAATTATCTATGCAATAGCACAAAGCAAAATTGTTAAAAATAATGAACCAAAAGCATTTATACTGCTGATTTCAAATCGCTATATCTCTGCTCGTTCTGAACCAATTTCAATGATTTTGTTTATCATTTTGTAGAAAATGTAATTATCTATGCAATAGCACAAAGCAAAATTGTTAAAAATAATAAACCAAAAGCATTTATACTGCTGATTTCAAATCGCTATATCTCTGCTCGTTCTGAACCAATTTCAATGATTTTGTTTATCATTTTGTAGAAAATGTAATTATCTATGCAATAGCACAAAGCAAAATTGTTAAAAATAATGAACCAAAAGCATTTATACTGCTGATTTCAAATCGCTATATCTCTGCTCGTTCTGAACCAATTTCAATGATTTTGTTTATCATTTTGTAGAAAATGTAATTATCTATGCAATAGCACAAAGCAAAATTGTTAAAAATAATGAACCAAAAGCATTTATACTTGACTGCGTTACTCTTTCCGTTTCTTTTATTTCGATTTTCTTTTAAATATTCCAAATGAAATTTCCTGATTCCATAACACCTTACATTTTTTCCCTATTATCATTAATAACCGGGTTATCAGGAAATCACATCTCTTATAAGTTGTTGCTTGTACTACCATATTGGATTTTTTTTCTCTCTCTTCATTCATCGCGGTGTCTTGATCTCGAAAATCATTTCGATTTTTCTATGTCTACAATAATAACCAATTTTTGATGGAATTACATCCCAATTTGTGCCTTGTATATATAGATCAACTTTTCTTTTCTCTCTCTCTCTCTCTTTATTCCGCTTTACTGATTCTAAAACCCTCTCCATATTTTTCTCTATTTTCAAAAATAACTGAGTTATAGGCGTATTTATGAGCAAAACTTTTTTTTTATTTTATTTTTTTTTTAATGATTATTCGCAGTATTTCCGTTAAAAAAAATTAATAATTTTCACTAGTTTTGAAAACAACGGAGTTATTGAATTAAATCACAATTGATCGGCTGACATTTTAAAAATAATTAGCTGATATCAACGACTAGGAGTTAGGATTATCATTTCATAACATAGTATTTTTGTGATGAAAAAAAAAAAAATTGGTCCAGTAGTTTCAGAGAAATGGCGCGAACGGCGTACAAACGGAATTTTTATTTTTATGCGTTATTATTTGTTTGGTCGATTACAAAGGTTCATAATTGAATATAATCAACCAGGTTGACAGGTTTTTCATCAGAGTGAAGAATTGATAAGCAAAAGGTATGTCGTTTAAATATATAATAAGGTGAAATACAATTATATTCACTTATCAAAGATTGTGTGCGTATGTACTAACTAAGCCATACTGATCATACGTACCTGTGATCGTTTACAGCACTGACGCTGGGATTTCCTAGAGGATCTCGCCTCGAAGGGAGAAGATACGCCTCGGAATCCAGGGGATTACAGTAATTGCGACCCTAATCACAGGCTGAATATATCAACCCGTCTCCTCACGAAGCGGCTATTCATTTCATCTTCAACACAAAGCCCTTGTGCTCTATTAGTCTCTCTTTGTGCCCTCTACCACCGCGTCAGCTATATCTTGTCTTTCATCTCACCTATTCCAAAGCCTGTAGGTGTGCATTGTAGGACTGGATACAACGAGCTATCAAAACACATTTAGAGATCTCATTGCAATAATTATATTACTCAATAAGATTTAACCGAACTGCTTAGTCCTGATATATAATTAGGTATTTTTTTTTTTAATGAAAACAAAAGACGTTTCAGATCTATCACCTAACTTTGAAAAAACACGGAGCTTCCCATCTCCATGAGTTTTGTTATTTTTATTAGAAAATACAACCTCCCATACTGAAGATAAATATTAAAGTATTAATGCTTTAAGGAACCATTGATTCCAAATATACACTAGAAAATTAACATATAGTAAACTTAATAATTAATAAAAAAAAATCTGTACCACAACAACCCATGCAAGTCTTTGGTCTTTGGCTCGGTACATACAAACATTCGTACTGTTTTTGGAGCAACAGTCATGCAATGAGGTGGTTGGGCCGAGATCACACTTAGTCGCCCGGATTTTCCCAATTTTTGGGTACCCACTTACAACAGATGGGTTTCCATATCCCAGGGTCGCCCCCTTCTGAAATAAAAGAATAAATAATATTCTGCCACATCTGAGATTCGAACAGAGAACCCGGAGCAGAGTAGACTAGTGCCCCATCCACTAGACCACGCCGCTTCCAATAGTTAACTACCATTTAACTAAACTGGCTGTAAATATAAAATATTGAAGATCTGGAATACACAAGTTCAGACCATCATATTTATAGGGCATCTATTGAAATACCTTTGAATGTAATAAATATATTATAATAAATTACTGTTTTTTAGAAATCTTGCTTAAGTAACAAAAAAAAAAAAAAAAGTAAATAATAATACTATTGTTATTTTTCGACTCGATCTGGTGACTTCATTTTTTTTTTTTTTTTAAAATATTGATAATAGTCCTAAAACGCTTAAATGAAATCACATATCGCATGTGTGATTGTAAAAAATAAACACCCATAATGGGAATAATTTATAATCTAATAATTGATTATATTAACTATATGATATTTAATATACCCACGAGAATTAAAGATAGATTTTTCTGAATAACGTTTTTGCCCAATAAAACAACAATAAACGTTTTAGGACATTTGTGTGTTGCCAAAATAATAAAAAAATCTGGTGAGCGCAACATACGACTCTCACTTGCCTCTGTTATTATTATCAATTTAAAAACGAAAATAAATTGTTAAAGAATTATTTACATTTGATTTTATAGAAAGATGTTATTAAATAATGTCATAATATTATCTACGAAATTAAGTAACTTTCTTTTGGTTTTTCATAACTCTGTGTTAGAATAAGGTGACCAGATTTTTAGATGGGCAAAGCGGGACAACTCTGAAGTTATTAAAAAAAAATTTTCATACGGAATAAAAATAATATCTTAATATTTTTTTATTTTTAACATAAGTACAATTTATAAATATCAAAAATGTATAATATTTTATTCCTTGACATCTTTTTTATTTGATTGAATTTGTTGTATTAAATTGTCGTCATTTTTTTAATATTGTAAAAAACCCTTCACAAGAATTTGTCAATTACATTTGACACATAAAATGGCTTTCAAAGTTTCAATATTAATTTTTATTTTTCTGATGTCCACATTTGATTCACTGTAGAAAAAATAATTATATGTTTTGATTCTTAAAGATAAATTCAAATTTTAAATAAATTTGGATTATCTAACTGTTCTTTAGTAAATTACAATATAATATTATATCTGAGAGACAAATACAATGTAACTGGGTACAAAAGCAATATGTTAGTCGCCGTAGCGGTAGGATTCTTAGAACGCAAAACAAATTGAAGGATTCTTAGAACGCAAAACAATGATTTTCATAATTATAGAATTTAACTTAATTGTAAAAACGTCGCGGTACGCGGGACAAATTTTGAAAAATCGGGACTGTTCCGCCGTCCAGAGGCAAAGCGATGAAAGAATTGCATAACGAATTATTTTAGGTCTTTTCTCCTTTATTTGTAAATCAAATTCGCTCAACTTTCATATTTAGGCGTTATTTATCAATTCTGCCGCCTATTTTTTTTTAAATCTACAAAATTAAAGATACTTTAGAGGGAAAACCATTAAAATATCTGCATTTAAGCCCCATCAGACTATTTCAACCAGAATAAAACCCAATGATATTAAAGCCCAACAAATTTTACATCGATATATAGAGTTTAATCAAAATCGATAGAGCCGTTTTTTGAGAAAATCGTAAAAAGGTGCAAAATGCATGGTATAAAGTGGCTCTTCGGTTAGCCAATTTTAAAGAAAATGTTGCTGTAACATCTTGGGTGTATTGATGTCTTCAAAGAATATTCACCCGTACACATGAGATCTCTCTTGACCTGACTATATTCATTCAAAGTTGTCTTTTTTTTTTTTACTTTATCTTTTATTTAATATGTTTTTATATATGTCATACAGCCGAATTTTAAACATCAAACGCATTCAATCCTTTCAATCCAATGTCCTCCGAACAATAGTTAATGTTCCTTATTATGTTACCAACCTTACACCACCACCTAAATATTCCGTTTATTCTGGATGTTACTCCATCACAATTTTCCGAATTGCTTTAGAATCCTATACATCACCCTAATCCTTTAGCTCAATTCCTATCTACCTCCACACGCCCTTACCATCCCCCAAGAAAGTAGAAACGGCAGTGGCCCCAGGACCTCTTGTAAACATTTATATTAGAGTTCTAGAACTGGCTAGAATCTCCACTCAATGTTTGAGGGTTGTATGACTTATATACATTATTAATTCTCTATTTTATAGATTTGTAAAATATTAATAAATGTTGTACTTGATCAATATTATAAATGTCCTAATTGGAAGATTGTAATATAGTTCAATAACAATAATAAGACTTAAAAAAAAAAAATAAAAAAAAAAAATATATAAAATATATATATATATATATATATATATATATATATGTATATATATATATTTCATAAACATATGCTGGCTACTTATTAAAAATTAGAATAATTATGCATCTAAATGAAGCCAGGTAAACTAGATATCTTTTGTACATTGTTTTTATTTTTAGAGGATCTTCGTTACACAAAATGTTCCAGAATAAAAACGATTTTGAAATATAAATAAACCAGTTTTTAATGAATCATTTTGAATTCCTATTAAACATCTTGATAAAGATCCAGCCCGTAGAACCCTAATTCCTAAACTTCTCTGGTACTGTAAGAACCAGCCAGAACACTGATAGTCCATCGTGTTTCACGAAAAGTCACGAGTCTCGGAACATAACTCAGGTTAGGGCGGCTTTGGGTTTGTGATCGCCCGGTAGCAGATGGAGGAGTGGATAAAAGCGTGGATAAAGCGTAAGCGAACGAGAAGAAGACAGAGCGGGCGGGTACGCAGGGACTATCGTGCACTAAGAGGCGGATCGTGTGAGCCATGGACACCCTAAGTGGCGGTTGTTGACGATAATCAGCACATCATCATCCGGGTTCCGGGGGAGAGATCCAGATCCCACGATGTAGGAGAGATGCCAGGTCCCTATTAGAGCGCTATGGCGTGGCTTACCCCAGGTAGCTCCCGCTAAATAGAACAAAACCCCCAACACGCCGAGCCAAATTACATTCCATTACCGCTTTATCCTCTCATTCTAATTAGTGCTTCTTCCTTCGAGCCAGCTCCGCACCATCATTTGGCTCCCGGGTCCTCTCCAACAGATAATATCGGATTCCATTTCACACCTCGTGCTCTTATCTCGTAGCGACTATCTGTGCTGGCTACTACAAAAACCCGTCCGAAGGCCTTAAGGTGTTTAGATAAACATACAACAGAACAGGAATCCTGGCCATACTAGATTATACCTTTTGAAACACGGCTGTTTTCATTAAAACATTGTCCATTTGTTATCTTAATGAATAATTTCACGGAGCCCTTCTCAGGTCTTCACCGGGCTTGTTTTCTGGTCAGATTAGATCTATCAATTAATGTTTCTTATGCATCATAATTAACTCTTATCGGTCGCCAGATTTTTATTAGTGATTCTCATCAGGTTTATAGCTGGTTTCAGTAAACATACACAAAATTTATATCTGAGATTTAAATAATTATTAGTATATTATAGCGACTTTCCACATGCGACACCTCTGAACATGCCGAAAAGTACTGTGTTCATATCAAAAGTGGCATGCGATCGATAAGGGTAAAAATATTGTCAAAGAAGGTAAGCAAAAGTAATTATTATAGATGGAAATAATCAGGAGTCAGTTTTTTAAAAAATATTTTTTATGCTTGGACATGGCACAGTAATGCCCTGATGATGGCTCACAAGCTTGAGCCGAAACATCGGCAAAATTAAAATATTTAAAAAAAGACTGACTCCTGATTATTTCCACCTGTAATAGTTTCTACAGTCGACTATACATCCTATATATATATATATATATATATATATATATCTGATTTAAAAGTTAGTTTCAGCAAAATCTCTGATGATAATTGCTGAAATATTTGGGCCTATACGTTAACAAGATTACGTTATACGTTGTCAAGGTATCAAAAAGTTCATATTGTAGTAACATCGTTTGTAATTCATACGGATGTGATATTTCTCAGCCTAAGCCTTGTGAGAGATCTTTGAAAATAAGAAATTTTAGGTTTGCATTTTCAAAATATACATATTGAACAATTGAAACGTTGATTTCAAAAGGTACTATGTCCATTCTAGGAAATTTTACAGGAAGCGCGAAAATCTCTCATTACTATATTATTAAACTAGCTAATTCGGGTCTTAATGCCTTAAAATTTAGAATTAATTTTTTACTGTAATAATAACATCATATTATAGTTATGAAATGAATTTTTTTAGAATGATTTGGAACGAAAATAAATGCGTAATTAGTACTTTTAGAAAATGGCCGCATTTCTAAATCGCGTTTTTTAAGGACTTGAGAATTCATTAGATAACATTAAATGGAATATTTAGATAAAACTAAATGATGAGAATACAAATGTGACAAAAAATCTATTTCGTAAAAAATGTCCTTTAGTACCTTTTGGAAATCAACGTCTCAATTAGTACCAAAAGTCAAAGCTATTAAAAATTTATATCGATTAAGTAAAAAGAGTATTAATGTTGTAGGGAATCAATCGCTGTTAATGTATTAATTAAATATAATAATTTATAATTATATAACTATACTACAGTAATCGACACTAAATAGTTCGTCATAGAAATAATTAAGATGTCTCTTCAAATAGTTAATTAGTAATAGATAGGATCTCGAAAACAAATCACGTAATAGTCATTTATATATTTTTTTAATTAATATAAAAATAGCTCAGACAATTATTTTTATTCTTAAACTCATAGAACTAAATGTAAACAACAACCACATTGTAATAATTTGACACTATCTTAAACGATTTCAGAAGAAGCTGTTTAAAATAAAAAAAATTAAAAATATAAATAACTAAACTTAAAAATATTGGATTTATGAATAATTGATTAATTAATGAAAAACAAAGGAAATGTAAACTTTACTTTAAGATCAGAACTCAAATTAAATCATAAATTGTTAAAATATATTTTATAACTGACAAAAAATCATAAAACTTATTTGTTGCGATATTCACCGAAAAATCTGTACTGACAATTAAAAATGGTTGGTTACTTTAATAAATTAACTATATAATCATTAAAACGTTTTCAGTTTATTTCATTATCTCGATATTTTCTCTTTAAGTATCCTAAATTATTTCGCAGATTAATTTTTTCCTTAAAACTCTTGAAAATCATGATACGTATATACGACAATTACTCCCTGACGGACTGAACAATTGAGGCAACAAAAGAAAGAAATGTACCTCTGATTATGAATTAATGTTAAACAAGTTGTAAAACAAGTTATAAAATAAAAGAGAAATGAAACAGGTTGCATGAGCGGCTGTTCGAGAGAGCCGTGCTGACAACTCCTGACATGGCCTTTAAGGTTTGATCCTATAAAATACCGCCATCGATTTGTATTCATGTTACATGCTTTATTTGATTTGTTTTTCATCTTAAACGTTCTTAATTCCGAATTATGATGCGGTTAAGGCTTGCTTCTTGTACTTTCGTTTTCTTCATTACCGCTTTGGTATCCACTTGAGAGTTGCAAAATTAGCAGATGTGATATATATGATCCATTTGTTTTGTAATGGTATTTACATACTCAAGCCTTATTTCATATTATTATTATTACTTTCGCTTAACTATGTATGAAATATATATTGTATGGTGATAGTGATAATTTTCTAATTCGAGATTTTAACGAAAATAATCGTTTTAGGATCTCATCAGTCCATAATACCAAGTCCATCAAATAGGTTCTGTTTGCTTATTCATTTAATGTCATTTTATCCCACTGTGCCTTATTGAATGATGCTACATTGGGAGTCATAAACTGTATCCAGATTCAATTACAATAGAGATCTTTTAGGTGTACCTGATATCTCACAGACTCAGGAATACCTTCGTACATCTCTTTCGAAGAATGGTAGTACAAAGGATTTTTACTCCTCGGGAATGAAATTATGCTAACAGTGGCAGTCCTAAATGCCTTTCCAGGTTTAAATAAGATAGGGAGTTTTAAGGAGTACTTGACATTGCAATGGATCGTGCCTTGCTACCTATTTGCGTCCCCCCGAAGGACGGTATAATTAAGGATTTTTGCATCAATTAACAAATCCTTTGCGGGTTTGAACCCGTGGCCTTTGGTATAGCAGGGTGCTATGCTAACCACTATTCTACAGGTGACCCCATATTGCACAATTTATGCCCATGTTAATTTTATGTTAGTAACAAGACATAGAAAAAATGGTCTAATCTTCAAATTGTTTACAGTTATGAATAAATATAACAAAGTTAAAACATTGAAAATAATTTAGTGCGGTATTAATTTTGTAACATCAACTATTTCACTAAAATTTACAGATATAGATATCTATATTATGTGTAGTGAAATGAAGAAAATGTAAGGTTTTGAAGAATGTATATAAAAATGAAAATAGACAATTATAACAAGTTAAAATTTTATGGATATACCAGAAGATTAGGTAAAGCCTCGAAACGTTTGTTAAAATGTGGGATGATATAATTATAATATTATTGATAATAATACATTGTTGAAAGAAGATTTGTCCCATTCAGTGATATATTATTAAAGTTGAGGGCTTACGTTTTAAGATGCTTAGAACCCGAATAACGAATTTTTTTCCGCCGTCTGCGGCTTTCCTCCGAAACTAGTGGACCAAATATTTTGAAATTTATAGACATTTATAGAAAAACTTATAGACGTTGATATGACCCGTTTATTTTCGAAGCGATGGCCGATTAAAAGTGATTTCATTCAATAACTCAGTTATTTTTGAAAATAGAGAAAAATGCATAAGAATTTTCAACAAAAAAAAAAAAACCGCTAATAATGCTATAAAAAAGAAAAAAATTAAACATAAATACGCCTATAACTCAGTTATCTTTGAAGATAGAGACAAACATGTATAGAGTTTTAGTATCATTAAAGGGCGATTAACAAAAAGGAAAAAAAAAAAAATTAAATCTTGTCTATACATACTCTTGCAACATTTTTGAAGATAGAGAAAAAAATTCTGTTTTACTGTTTATTAAGATAGAAGTTATAAAAAGCTTAAAAAAGAAAAGAAAAAAACAATTATACATCACAAAGTTCCCATCGACAACGTTAACTTATAACCTAATAGAGGACTGTTGATATTTCTAATTAAGAAATGCACTAGCCGTTTATCATATTAACGCAGGAACAAGGCGGGGTTATAATCTGGAATCAATTATCGAAAGATGGCTACAATAAATATAATGCCTGAGGGGCCTGTGTTTGTTGAAGGAGATAATTTATAGGTCGTGTCTCAGCTGTTAATTCATTAAAACTAGAACCGCCCGAAGGGTCGGGATCTGATCTCGGGAAGGGTAATTAGGTGGATGAGAAGGTCCCAACTTCGTGATAGCCTTCGTCCTCTCTGAACTGGATCATTTCGTCCAAGCTCTGCTATTAGCTCGGGAACTTTATGGTCTATTTTTTTTTTCTTTTCCAAAAAATAATGGTCAACTGATACTCCGTAATCTCTCGTCGTGCTCTCTTATAAAATTCCTTTAACATAGTGTATAGTTACTGTACTTACTTAATTTTCGAGAACATGGACAAGAGTGTCGGTGAGTGTAAATTATTTATAAAAGAGGAATTTCTATTTCTTCCAATAATATTATCCAGAATATTATCATATTATTATTATATTATCCAGAATATTATCCAGTAATATGGGAACAATAAATAAACATATAAAAATAAGTATTAATTATTGTAATACATTATGTCCATATTATTTTTACTTTCACTTACTATATATAGTAAGGGGAAGTATTGCGATCGTGAAAATTTTCGAATTCCAGTTTTCAACGGAAATACACGTTTTAGGATCCCCTGAGTCAAAATAACCAAGTCCCGCAAAAAGGTCTGTGTGTGTCTGTGTCTGTGTGTGCGTGTTGTGTGTGGTAACTCCCGGGCGGAAACGGTGAGTCCTATGAAACTGAAATTTCATATTTAAGACAACTATACGCCCGAGACGTGACAAAACTTTTTTCATCAAAATGAGCTTACCAGAAGAGGCACTTTATACCATGCATTTCGAACCTTGTTTCGATTTTCTCGAAAACGGTTCCGACGATTTTGATTAAACTCACTATATCGATGTAAAATTTAATTGGCTTTAATATCATGTAGGTTTTATTCTGATTAAAATGGTTTGAAAGGCTTAAATGCCGATATTTTAAATTTTCTTCCCCTAAAGTACCTTTAATTTTGTAGATTCAATAATAATAACTAGATTATCTTGTTAACGCTGATGAAAAACAGGTAAATATATAAATTGAATAAATTCGATACCCAAATAAAGGAGAAAACAGAAAAAATATTTTTTAAATGAAATTTTTCGTTTTTGAACATAAGAGCAGTAATATACATGTATGATATACCGTTGGAAAGCTAATGATTTTAAAAAAAATATCATCTCATACACAAGCTTTTACAAGTTAATAGAGAGTGATGAAATGAACATAAATCTAACTGATTATTTTAGATAATAATATAATAGATTTTTTAATAAAACACATGTTTCTATATAAATTCAATTGGATTAATTCCTTAATAGTTTCTCGTATTTTTATTTCTAACTGTATTTGAAAATTCGTTCATAGATTTTAAAAATCGAGGTAAGTGAAAATCGTGTGTTGCCCGCACCAGATTTTTTTAGTTTTCAGGTTGAAAGAATTCTTTAATACTAATTAAGGTGTAAAATATATCATAATATGAAAAAATTAATTAACTTCATAAACACCATCGTATCATTGTTTCTTTCTTTATCACATATTCTCTAATTAGTTCTTATGGTTAAAGAATTGGAGCATAAAAATGTTTTTAAATTGATCTGATACAAGATTGGGGATCATTCGTAGCTGGGTGGTTAGCATAACAGCCACCTATGCCAAAGGTCACGGGTTCAAACCCGCAGGAGGTTTCTTAGTTATGCCGTCCTTCGGAGGGTAAGTTAAAAGAACGTCCCGAGCCTGTGCGATGTCAGGTACTCGTTAAAGATCCCTATCCTAATAAAACCTGGATAGGCAAAATATAGGACCCCCACTGTAGCATCGTCTGATTAGTCATAGTAGCATAAAGTGACGTTAAATAAATAAACATACAAACATATTGATCTGAAATATAGAGCAATCTTGTATTATTTTCCCGAGAATATGATTATCTATTATTTTTATTTTTTTATTTTATAGTTTTATCTTCCAAATTTGCAGTTCATATTGAGATGTTGATTTCCAAATCCATGATTCCATAATCCAAACATTCTAGGAAATTTAACAGGAAGCGAAAAAATCTCTCATTACTATTATATGAACACAACTTAATTGTTTCCATTCGCATTAGATTCTAGAATTTTTTCGCTACATTAAGAACACTATTATGTTTTAAAATGATTTGCAAAGAAACTAAATGTGTAATTAGTCCTTTTTGAAAATAATTGCATTTCTAACCCTCGTTTTTGAAGGACTTGAATCTTCATTAGATAAAATAAAACTGGAAGATTTAAATGAGACTAAATGTCAAGAATACAAATATGTAAACAAATCAATTTCGTAAAAAATGTTTTTTAGTAGTTTTATATAAAATTAAATAGAAACTTTAAAATATTTCCCACTAATACTATTTTGCCTCCAGGTCACTAAAACTAAAGAAAACAAACACGTCCCATATGTAAATTTTATAGTATATTTCAGTATGTATATTTTTTCTTCAATATTTGGGGAATGATTTGTCCACCCCATCAATGCTCAATTTTATTTGGTATGGTCAATTGATATAGTAACACATTTAATTAAGAATAACGCAATGTATGTATTATTTATTACATATATAAACTACTAGCTGTGAATCGCAGCTTTGCTCGCAAATATTGCATTTCGTATTAATTTATCTGCGTTTATCCAGCCAGGTGCCCTTAAGATTATTTAATGAGAAAAAAAAAACAACCTTAGTTATGCCCTCCTTCGAAGGGAACGTAAAATGGTGGTCCCAAGCCTTTGCGATTCCATGAACTCGTTAAAGATCTCTACCCAAACTAAACTTGGAGAGGAAAAAAATTAGTTATCATACGATTAACCATAGTAGTATAAAAGTGACGTTAAACAAACAGATAACAACAGTAATATGCTTAAATATATTTGTTATAAAATCTTTGTACCTTTGCTGATACATATCAGATTAAGACAATTTTACGTTTAGGTTGTTCAACCACTTTTTGGGCGAAGATTTTTAAATCCTGCCTTATTGCACATCTAGGCGGTAAGACGAACCTCCAGGAAAAATTTTAGCCTCACAACCATAGTAATTTTTTAGATTACTACTACGCCACCGCCTCTGCTACAAATCATATATTTTGTCTTTTCGGTATTTATTTCGAGTCCTATTTCTTTACCGGTTTTTATTAACGCACTTGTATTTAGTTGTATAGTTTCCGGGTCTTCCCCTAGCAGTACCATATCATCGGCGTTTCCCAGAACCGGAATTTTATCAACCAAATTTAAACTTTCTTAGTACATGTCACCTTTTCTTTGATATATTCCAAAGCGACTTCGTCTGCTTCAATTTCAGTTATTATGATTGCTATTAAGAAGTTTTTAAAAGAATATATTTTAAAGTACTTCTGCGTAAATGACATTTTTAGTTTTATTTTCTTGTGGCAGAAGAACATACTGATTTTCTCCGCAACCCGATCTTGACGTAAATCTATTCCTACGTGTTTAAATGTTCAACTCAGTGATTAATTGTTACGGAAAAATATAAATTAACGGGAAATTGAATTTTTAAAAATAAAAGGTAAATCATTTGGAATCATCGGGATGCGAGGTTTTTATTTTCCCAAATGTTCCCCGTTTTTCCCTAGATTTTCAACTGATTCTTCGGTCCTATTGTCGCAGCGTGATATTATATAGCCTATAGCCTTCCTCGATAAATGGACTATCCACCACCAAAAGAATTTTTCAATTAGAACCAGTAGTTTCTGAGATTAGCGCGTTCAAATAAACAAACAAACTCTTCAGCTTTATAATATTAGTATAGATTGCTGTTTCTCGCTTTAATTCAAATTCCTTATTATGAAAAATTATGTTACTATATTTCCTGTCAGGAATCTAGGAGTAATCTTCGATCAAACGTTATCCTTCAAAAACCATATTTTTGAAGTCTCCGGCCGAACCTTTTCGACCTTAAACCGACTTAATTCCCTTCGTCATCTATTCCAGCTTGAAACCCGGAAACTCCTCGTTACCTCTCTAATATTTCCCCACTTCGACTACTGCTGTATCGTAGATGGTGGTGTATCTGAGGATCTCGAGGTAAAAATTAAACGCCTAATTAATAGCTTTGTCCGATTCATATTCGGGGTCCCTAGGTACACCTCCGTGTCCCAATTTTATGGCGAGTTGAAGTGACTTTACCCTTCCAATCGTCTCAAATATTTCCTTGCATCATTTCTTTACCAGGTTATCCAATCCCAACATTCATCATACATTTTCGACCTGCAATTTAAATCCTCTATCGATCCCGCTACGCCGTCAGATTTATACCCAACGGCCTACCATTCTGCACATTTCGATAAATCCTTCCTTATCCGATCCTCAATCCTATGGAACTCTATTAATTTTTCCATCCGTCACTCCAACTCTCCTCAAATTTTATTATATACTTTTTAAAAATCATTTGTATATTTGTTTGATCAAAGGTCAAATATTAGTCACTTCATTACTTGATAGTCTAAGAATACACGTATGTTTTAATTGGTCAAATTATGTGGCATTAAAATGAATATTACCAAAATGTTTTTTTTTTCTTTTCTTTTCTTCTGATAGTAAAGATTATTAAAAATATATATATATATATATATATATATATATATATATATCAATATACAAATGATTTTATAGAATTAAAGATATAGAAAATTATTTATAGGTTTGAGATTTTTAAGTGTTGTTAATGTATTGAAATTTTCTCATTAATTTATTTACAAAGCAATGAATTGATTATTTTCGCATTAAAATTTTATTATTATTTTTTATGATGTTTTACTTTTGAAGATGGTCAGATAAAAAGTTTAAGTATTTAATGAGTACTTAGAGAAATTCGAAAATAATTATATTTTGTAATTGCGGAAACAATCAATAAACCAATGAACTTATCCGATTTTGATTTATTGAGGAAAATAAAGATCATATCATTTTATCCGATGATTAAATATAATAACAAATAGATAGACCTTATGGTATAGACATTATAATTCTTGCTTTAAGTTTAATTTTCGTTACGATGAACTAACGATCCCAAAGAACTTTGAAATGGGGCTTACAGACCTTTTTAAATTTAAATAAGACAGCATTAAATGGATGGGAAAAATAAAATGAGTTTTTAATTTCAAATCAAATTTATTAAGTAAAAAGAATGATGAAAGTAGGTTTGTTGGTTAAAACATCAGTTGTAAGCAGTTTATTAAAACGACCTGTACACCATTTCGACCTCAGCTTTAGACTTTTGTTTACTACACTCACTTGAACATTAAGGATTCGCATTAAGGACATTTCTCCTTTAGGAGACAGCGAATGTCCTGTAGTACCATGACAATTAGGTGTAAAAAAGTGGCCTGGGAGTTTCCTGGAGTTTGGGATGTCCTCCACGGGCGAGCACTCCCAACACCGAATTAATTAGCGGAGTTGGGAAGAAGTTAGTGCAGGTGCCGTTGGTAGAAAGTTTGGAGGGAAGCATAGTTGCTTTACGCAAGCTCTTCAACGACCCGGAGGACACTTCTTCTTGATGGTCTATCTTGGGGCCATCGAGTGGCTAATCGTGTCCTCTCCTAATTGGCTAAGTGGTCTTCTCGGTAATTTTCATTTGTTACGGATTCTGAGCCTTTGAAGCTATTTAGGTGGAAAACCTCCTTCTTTGAATTCCAACTACTTTCCCTAACTTCCTTCTTGTCCATTTTTCCCCTTCATTTATAAAAATAATAATAAATTCCTCATTATTATTATTCATATCATTATTCTGGGACATGCCCCTTTGGAATAACATTTACAGAATGTATAAAATGAGCTTCAGAGTTTTAGAGTAAATTAAATACATAAAAATGTTAAAAATGGCTGATATAAAATAGACGTATGTAAATATAGAAAATTATTTATCAGATTGTGATTTTTAAATGTTATTAATAAATTGAAATTTTAAGTCTAAGAGACTAAATTATTGTTTTTAGTTTTTAAGTAATATTTCAGAAGATGAGGCAGTCATGGGCCTCGAAACGTCAAGAAATATGTTTTAATTTATTTATTTAATAATAAATAACTTTATTAAGAAGAGATAGTCCTAATCAATTATATAATATAAGCATACTCTTCATAATTGGAAAATTGAAATTTCTTTTAATGAGCAATTTTAGATTTTACTGTAAAAATTGTTAGAATGGATATGTTACCTTCTGGAACTCAACGCATCAATTATCCATACTTAGACTATTTAACACGACTTGATCATTTCGACTTCGAGCTCTAAAAATATCTACTTGTCTTAAAAATATTCACGACCGCGATACGTGTCCTCACTACATGCATAATACAGGTAAGTGAAATAAAAATATTTTTAGGACAATCCAAGATTATCATCCAAATAAACCAGAATTAAATACCATTTCACTCCATAAATATTTCAACGGATTTTCAAAAACATTGAGATCCCCCTTTTTCTTCCCTAGTCACGTTCTGGAATGAATAATCGATGATTTGGAGAGTAATGCTCTCACAGATTAAGTCTACCAAATTCTATGCCAACGGGCCGAGCGACACTAAAGTTTAAGAAACTATCACAAGAGGCTGTTACGAGCCGATGGTCCAGAAGATAGGGCTAACCGATTCGCGAATTTAGTACCTCTGAGGTACCTAAATGGTACAACGGCGGCGAGATGAAAGTACCAGCTCGAGTACGGCCACAACACGCGCTTTCTCCAAATCTGCAATTATCCTGGAATCACTGATTAAATTGGCACACTTGGAGAGATCGACCTTATAAGATGTGCATCATTAATACAAAAATGTAATATTTATCCCACAAAACGTTTTTTTGTTCAATTCATTGAAATTGACAACCATTTTGCACAACTATATTCGAACAACTGACATGTGACATGACACAGAGTATAAAAGAGAAAATGAGAGGACTTGAAAACATCTTCCCAGATGGCTTGTATAGAATCGAACAAAAAGTACTCGGTTCTGACCTAATAACAATCATATGCAACAATGAAATCATTATGAATAATTTCAGATTAGATAAATTACATAGATGTGGATTTTACAAAAGATTGAGTAAGGACTCACCTTCATCATTACAATATAACCCCAAATCTCAACTCCATAAGTCTAAAGAGCCTTATATTAGTTATGTAAATGCCTTTTTTGTTAGCCAAAAGCAGACTGGCTCGAACGAATGAAAGCGAAATAAATTTAGGAACTAGAAACAACTAAGTTGTAAAACAACTCGTCAAATAAAAAAATATAATGGAATTCTGTATGTGAATCATTTATGCTGAACCATAAATCTGTGAGGCGAATGTAGGTTTAAAGGGTGTGTGTCTAAGAATTTATTTTCTGTCTAATTTTCACTTCTAATATTATCTAATTTACTTCTTATATAATCTATATTAAAATTAAATATTGAAAAAACTACTTTACTACTGTTGGTTTCTTTTTTATTGGCACGTCTATGTTTGTGTTGATGAGTGTCTCATTGTATAGAAGTATCTCACTCTGATTTTATGAATGCAAGTGATATATTGGTTAGAGTTTACTCAATATTTGTGACAGAAGTTTCCTCTTAATACCAGTTACTGAGTAGGAACAGGAACTGCATGTCACCGTTACCCCCGCGCCAAGACAACACAGCCCCAACCACGGTGCTCTGGGAGCCCTGATGCTGACCAGGGCCGATGAGAGAGCTCACGCGCAGGCCCTTCGACCTCCCATTAGCCTAATCGCTATCTCTATTAGACAAAGCTTAATTTATATCGATAGCATTATTCACAGCCTTATCGATCGTTTAGCCGGTAATGACCCGATATTTATTTTCCATCATAGCTCTATTAAGTTATTATTATGTTGGACAGCATGTCCTGGGAGTATCTTTCTGGCGGTCTGAGCGGAAAAATTCGTGAGATCTTTGTTCTATCAAAGATTGTTTCCTCAAAATATATTTTGACATGGGCTTCAAAATTACCTCTACCGTGGTAAATGCGACAATTTTCTGTAAAGAGAAATAGCCTATTAGAGACGGCACATGGGCCAGAGAGTGGTTAATCTAATGATTTACCTGCTCAAAAACTGAGTCGTTAATTTCCATAAGGTACTACGTGACATTTTTTATTCTAATCATTTTATAAATTATCTTTTTCATTTTAAATATATAGAGGTGTCTACCCCATCGTCAAATGTATCATCATAATATCATGTCCTTATGTCTCATTATCACAGACAAACAACAATCTGTGGCATGGGATTGTAACAGAACTAAGCATTGTCCTGTAACAATTAAACATAACGTAATATATACCTATGTCACGAAAATTCATATAATAAAAGGCTGTATACAGGAGTTCCCCAAGAATCAGTATTAGGCACCGTCCTTTTCAATATTTTTTTGCCAAGTGCCTAAATTAAACACTAAATGCAAGATTGCACCAAATGTAGATAATGCAGCCCTCTAAATTACCTTCTACAGTTAATTTATTAATATATTATTAACGACACACTATTGCCATGATACAATGCCATACTATGACATTATGCCAACACTATTGTAGACAGTGGATATAATTAGTTGACCGTTGAGAATTACTAAAAGGAATTAGTCCGGGTGGCGTTCAGTTAATGAAACAATTGAGTAGTTTCAAAAATTTATTTTTTGCCAACGTTTCGATCCCATTGTGGGTAATCATCAGCGTATTGTAGCCGAATGGAAACTAGTTTTGCAACTAGTGGTTTAGTTTCCATTCGGCTACAATACGCTCCGATGATGATCCACAATTGGGGTCGAAACGTTGGCAAAAAATAAATTGTTGAAACTATTCAATTGTTTCATTCACTGACCGCCACCCGGACTAATTCCTTTTAGTATTATAGGCAGTGTTTGAAAATACAACTTATATTTTTGACCAACTTAGCTCCCTTACCTAACGATTTTAATCTGCTTGGAATTCCCCTATCGAAAATCCTGCGTAAGCCCTTGGTTGATAGCTGCATCACGATAGCCGTTCGTCATTAATCATTATTGTGTTGGACTGCTTTTACTGAATCCTTAGCTTAAATTGTTGATTTTATAATGAAGTGTAGATTTTTAATTACAGCATTTCATGTTTAATTTTTTGTGCAATAGCTATTATTAAAAATGAATATTACTACTAAATATTGAATGATTAACCAACGAAACCAGAAGAAATTTCACCGCCATTGGTTTGAGCTGCGAGGATATTTTTGGAAAGCGCTCGACTACCGTAGCCAGGCAGCACTTGGACTCTAAACATTTTATTGTACTCGGTGAGATTGCTTTCTTGAGTCACACCTTCTGTTACAACCTTTGCATTCTTCGGGTCACTAACTCTCTACTTTGCCCGCTTTTACAACTTCCTCTTTCGCACAGAAGGCTTTCAGTTATGTAAATGCCACTATTGAAGCTGTCAATATTGATAATGGCCTGTGTTTAAAGAGAGGGTACAGGGTGCAGCGTTTTTTTTTTCTTATGTTTACTGTAAACTGCAACTTGTCTGCAATGTAATATGAAGAGAGAAATATTCAAGCGTGCTTCTCTCAACGATTTTTGAAATTCATCGTTAAAGAAAATACTATGGATAGCTTAATTTAATAAAAAGAAAACTACTAATTAATCCCTTAAAATTTTACACTATGCATTTTTGTAGAATTCAGAATTTTAGAATCCATATATGGACTATAAAAAATCCTTACTTTTCTCCAAATACTGTCACCTGAGTTCATAACTAATTACCATTACACTTTTGGTTCGTTATTTTCTATAAAAAAATCTTTGTAATCGACCAGAAAAAAAAACCCTCCGTCAAAATTTGAAGGCTTACATTTCAAGAGACGTCGAACCTGAATAACGAATAATGTCAACGGTCTTTCTCCGAAATTACTGGACCATTTTTTTTTAATTCGCCACAAAAAATAAATAAAAATTTTAGCCGTATATTCGCCCATAACTCAGTTATTTTCGATAGAGAAAAATATGAGACAAAGAAATAGAGTTTCAGAATGACTGAAGCCCGATAAGGAAAAAAAAAATGTGATCCTACAAAATCAAAACTGCTTGCTCCATAACACAGAATTTAGGATTCCAATTATCCGCCTTCCTCTCGTAATTTTTTCCATGATGTCCTTGGAAGAGCTGCCATCCTTAGTTATCCATCTGCCAAGTATTTAAACTCCTTTACCCTTTCTAATACCCAATTTTCTAAGTATAAGGCTTCAATATTCCCATTAAATGCCATATGATTTAATATTATGGAGTTATGATAAAAATTGTTCTTTTCACCAGAAGATGGCATTATAGCCGAAACGTATCATAATTAAATAAAACAGTGGTGAAGTTAATTATCAGCCTCCAACTTTATACCACATATATCCAGCTTTATACATTCATAACTTTATACATACAACCTCCAACTTTATACATATAGGACTTAAAACAACCTGAAATATAACAAAACAAATGAACTCTCTGTTTGCCCTTTCATAGCAAATTTCATGGACACGACAATAGGCTTATAAATGACTTAGCAATATCTTTTTGTTTGTTTATTCGTTTAACGTCACTTTTATGCTACTATGGCTAATCGGACGATGCAATGGTTGGAGTCCTAAATTTTGCCTATCCAGGTATTATTAGGACAGGGATCTTTAACGAGTACCAGGCATCGCACAGGCTCGGGACCACCTTCGAAGGACAAAATAACTAAGGATTTTTTACTCCCGTTAAAAAATCCTAGAGCCACCCGCGGTTAGAACCCGCGACCTTTGGCGTACAAAGCTGTTATACTAACCACCACGCTATGGGTGACCCCTTAGCAATATCTGAAATTTCTATTATAAATAAGAAGTTGGATGAGAAACTAAGCTAAATTAAAGCCTAAGAAGAAGGTCTGTAGATTGCTATCCTTCTCCATGCTTATCATGATGAACTGAAATTTTCTCTATTTCTTCTGAAAGGTGCGAATCGAGAAATTAAGATATATATCGATTTGGGATTAGGCATAAAAATAACCTGAATTGTGGAAGATAAATTGCAATTAATAATACATTAAAGGTTTTTCCATTGATGTAAAATCCCAATAAATAAATTTAAGGTAAATTAATTTTTTTTTTAATACATTATACAAGAATATGTCTGTTCAAAATGAACTTTTATGGGTAACAGTTCCAGTTCTAATAGTAATCTTCCGATGAAAGGAGGAGAGAGCGGTAATTAAGAATCGCAAAATTACCATTCAATATTACTTTAAAAAAATTGGAAAAAAGTAAATTTTAAAAATACACCAAACTAAACAATTTGCATGTATGCATTATAAAATAATCTTTTTTTAATATAATGGCATAAATTCAAAAAGCAAGTATTGTTTTTGAAAAAGTTATAACTAAATAATGATAAAGAGATATAAAAATACGTTTATTACAAATAGGTGGACTTCATTGGACCATCAGAATAACTTATTAGCCGCTTTCATAGGTTGGTTTGCTGTCATGAAAATCAAGCCAAGAAATGGATAGATTTAAAAGAACAATCGTGAGGAATACTTATTTTTCTTGAAAATTGATTATAGGAAAATAATGATGATAATATAGTTGTTGTGTATGAAAATAATTTGTAACAGCTTTTAATGTGGTATAAATATATACCTGATCAGAATCTTATTATGTAATGCAACAATAAAAACATAAAAAGGAAATGACAAAAATGTGGAAGCTTACTATATTGAACACACGGAAAGAATCGCTCTCGTAAAACTTCGCTGACATTTAACAGGATCATATGGACTCGAGAGATGGCTTTGAAGTGACCCAGGTCTTGCAGGAATGGTAAAGGAATGCCCACTCTGAACTGGATGGACTTCCTGGCGGAGAATAAGTATCCTGCCTTATAGAGAGATCTAGTCCTACTTGCTCCACCGTGCTTCGTCTGGGTTTATGGAGGCTTCATAATTATCTTAACATGAATAACCCCTTAAATATAACTGTAAATTTATTATTTTGTCATTTTTATTGATCCATTACACCTTGATAAAGAGCTGTGGGTTAATCCCTTGCCATCCACTATCTATCTGCCGTCATCTGTGTATAGTCTGATGTTAGACAAATTCTTTCACCAAGGATTAAAACGTCATGTCGGTTCCTCGACATCTGCGTTCAAATAAAGACCCAGACCTCCGAAGACGCTACGGTAACTGCTACCCGAAGATCGTTACACAATAAACCAACCCCGGTACGGAACGAATGGGATCAGGTGGAACAGTAATCCTTTTAGACGTCTGAGTAAAATGTCACAACCGTGACGTCTGCGAACCTACCATTGGCTTAGCAAGGGACAATAATCCAATTCTCACGAAGACCGGTCGCGCTCCGTCGACGAATAATCCATTGAGTAACTCCGCGTCTGGACGGGGTTGATGCAGAGTATGCAAGGATACATGTCGAAACAATGTAATATTTGGCAATATTAGCAATCCTTACGAGTCCGACACGGCAGATTAACAGTACATAAGGTGGTCCCTAACAAAACTCTATGTAACCAATAAATTGAAGTTTAATAACGAAAATATATATATATATATTGAACATGCATACCAGAACAAGGGTTAAGGGAAAACAGTTTACTATCTACGAGTAGTCATTTATCTTAGCTTTATACCTATAGCATTCTTAAAAAACAAATCCTAAAAGATTTTTTCAATAAACTATGCAGTCAATTGTTACAGAAAACATCTAATATATATGTTTAGGTTATTAGAAGAGCAACTATAAGAATAGTAAATACTAAATAACACGATATTCATCATTTCCCTGAAATTCATTAGAAAATATATAGTAAAAAAAAATGAAAGATTTAGTTTTCAAGATATTTATTCTGCTCCGAGATTTGAGTGATGGGTGAGAAAAACAAACTCATTTTTTTGACCTTTGCTAAAGAAACAGTGAGTAACTATGCACTTAATATAAGACCATACATGGTTTACAGTGGTACAGATAAATATATATAAAATAATTCTTTCTGATTCAATATAAACAAAAGATCAATTTTCATGAATTCTATTATTGCATTTTTTAAATAATAATAATTATTATATAAGCACTTACTTAATTGCATTCTATGATATATTGTAGATACAGATTGTCTGAAGGAACTGATATTTCAGTCATCAGTCTGAGTCATGTTGAGGCACTTACCTGAAAAATAATAAAAAATATATTTTAGGTGATAATAAAAAAATTGTTTGTAGTATTTTTAATGACAAATAAATTTATAATATATGCCTTAACAACCGAGCTGAGCAAAGGACAGTTTTTTGTCATTGTGATATGCTCGTATAACCATAGAAAAGCGTAAAATTTCAAAATATACTATTTTTTTTCAACACAAATCAAGATCCTGCAAACAATTAAAAAGGGCGAAAATTATTATAAATAGAATACAAATTTAACATATTTATTCAATGTTAGAAATTGATATCTTTATTCCGAAAAACAAGTTTTATTACAGTTTAAGATTGTGAATCAGATATATAATCGGTTTAAAATATTTAAGGATTTAAATAAAATGTGGACCAAAACGGTCATTGATCACATTGAACAGCCTTTGACGAAGTCTGGCACAAAGGAGTACTTTACAAACTCCGCGAATTCCCCCCTCTCTCTATACATACCTTCTTATGATTCAATCCTATCTAACTGAAAGATCCTTCAGAGTAATCAAAATAATTCCTTTTCATCCCATTTTAATCAGTCTAGTGGTGTTTCTCAGGGTATATTCTTGAACCCACTCTTACAGCTGATACTCAATCCCATTCTACCACTTTCCTTTCTACTTTGCCGACGATATTTGTGTGTTATCAGCCAATAACGATAAACGTATTGCCTCTCAAACTCTTAAATCCCACTTGAGAGACGATGAAGTATGGTGTCTGTTATAGAGGATAAAATTCAATCCCAATAAATCGCACCAAATTATTTTTACCCTATGACATCCTGGCCCGTAGTATCCTTCAATAACACTCCGCTTATCCCTGTTGAACAGATCAATATCTAGGCTCCACATAGACAGAAAGATAAAAAGACATAAACGAAAAGAAACTGCCCGACATTTTCTACTACTTTACACTTACTCGACAAACCTTCCCCTTAGCTACAAAATATTTATCTAAATGAATGGTATAAGGCCGATATGGACTCACGGATTTGAGCATTGGGGCTCTGCTAAACCATTAAGTGTTTTTCGTATTCAGTCCTTACAACCTTTGTTGTTGTATATGGTACCTAAAACTGTAATCAAAAAAAAATATAAAAAAATAAATATATATATATATATATATATATAATATATATATATATATATATATATATATATTCGGCTTCTAGAAAACCACGTGATAACACTATACTGAGCAGATCTGCACGAAATCAATGTACGATCAATCAGATTTCAATATATACATATTATACTAATAATTTATTAATTTATATACAAAATACAATAATGTAAGATTAACTGTCTTAAAGTATGATTAAAAAAAAAGGGAGAAATATACAGTGAGTAATAATCAGTAAAAAAGAAAGTAATTAGATAAATGACACAAATAAAAATATAATAAACTAATATATAGCTGTAACAATACTAGTAAGAAATATAATTGATGATTAAAGAATATAATAAATAAATAATCATCATGTTCCCATACATAACCTAGGCTAAAAAATAAAATACAATTCTTACTTTAAAAGAACAAAACAATAAAAAATTAAAAAAACTCATCTATAACTATTTTCTATGTAAATATTTTTATGGAAATTGGATCAGCCAGGATTGTTTGGAAATTTAATGGATAGGAAGTAATGGAATAGACGAGATTTGAAAGTCGGACGGGTATTTGAATTACGAATATTAGAAGGAATAGAGTTCCATATGAAACAGTATCGGATTATGAAAGATCTGTTGAAAATATATATTCCTAATATCCTTCATGGTCGTCTGAAATCCACACATGGGTGGAAGCTACGGAAGGTATTCTAGATCCTTGTGTTCACTTAATAATAAAAGAACAGAAAGTCATTTTCACTCCAGGAGGATTTTAAAAGATTCTCGAAATATTATATATCTTTAGTATATTGGGTGCATACAGAATAATCTCAAACACTCGACCTGGAAGATACTAACAAAGTAGAACTAAAAGAGTGTGTTAATCACGAATTTGGCCCCGATGATGGAGCTGGAATACATACGCCCAGAACCGGTGGTGCAAGCCAACACACAAGATAAACACCTGAAGCTCAGGGCATCTCCTAGCACCCGGCTATTACCAATAATTTAAATAAACTGTTATTAATCGCTAATTACTGTTATTGCCTACATTTTACCATCAATGGGATAAACTGTTTATTTATTGAATTAAGTTTTTTCCCCTTCACACGCTATGTTAATCAGTGGAGAAACTGTTTCTGAGAAGGTAAGCCACCTAGATGCATCAATAAGACATTCACAAGAATAACGAATAAAGCTCAAGAAGAACCTTTTAAATAGCAACACTATTTAGATAGCGCAATATTTAAAAATGAGTTTAATTTAATGTTTTAATAAGTGCATTATTTATTTCTGGTATGCAAATAACTATGACAATAACTAGCAATTGTATGTTAAAACATATTTTAAACAAAGATTAATTGAAAGGTATTTATGAAATACTTATAAATGAAATAACAAAACATTAGTTATAAATATAATAAAATTAATATTCTTATAACTATTTAAGCGAAAAAATAAACGAAATATTAAATTTTTTTTTTTTAAAAGTTAATTTAATTTAGGAAACACTCATTTGAGAAAATTTAGCTTTAGTATTTCTCCCTGACTGGTAACAAGAAACAATAGATTAAGGTTAAGTCTATCTATGATTTGCTGTTTTTTCTTAGTCAGAAAGAGACTAGTTTTGCGGGTGGATGGGAAATTAAGAAAGAATCTATTGACAAAATTTATCTGTAATAAACTTTGTACATTTAGACTTTGGTACAATGGTAAATAGTTGATCCAAGCGACAAGTTTCGTGAAATATATACTATAATATAAAATAGGAGTTGAGTTTTACAAAATAGTTAAACATAAATCAAAGAAATGTATTACAACTGTACTAAACAAAATAAGCTTCCTTAACTAAAATAAATACATAATACAAGGCAAAATAAAATGTAACTGTAGAAATATTACACAAAAAAAAAAATAATCATAATTACATTGACAAATTCAATTATTGTTATTTTGGTAATGTGCTTAAATTATTCTTGAATAGACAGATACAAATTTCTTAGCTTTAAACATTCTGTAACATAATAAAATAAATTATCAATTTTTTTTTTATTTTCTATTTGCAACAAAAGTTCTACTATGAGGTCATTGTCTGACATATTTTCAATATATTTCCTCAAGTGTTTATTTCTGGACGGGGAGTAAACAGGGCAGATCTTGACAAGGCCTGACAAAGGGCCTTTGCATACCTGTGAAATTCAGGCGTATACCTGTCTACATCTGTGAATATTTTCGTATTCGTATTTTTTTTCGAAATACGAATGCATTCGTATTCTTTTTTGAAATACGATTGCATTCGTATTCGTATTTTCAAAACTCGATCTTCCCGAATGCATTCGTATTCGTATACTCGAATGCGATTTTGCCCATCTCTGGATCTTGACCTTAAAAGAATTTCCCGAACGCTATGTGAAGCCAAATGTGATTTCCTTACTAAGTTATCTGCTGCTTGAGAAAATAAACCCGATGAAACTCTCTATATTAAGTACTTAAAAAAAATTGTAAATACCTTTACAACTACAACCCTTGAATGGTCTTGGGCTAAGTACATATAGAGATTTGTACTCTTTCTAGGGCAACGGCCGCGGAATTAGGTGATTAGGCCGAGATCAAACTCGGCCGTCAGATTTCCCCCCGATTTTTTGGGTGCCAACTTTATAGAGGGAGGGTCTCCATACCCTCAACAACCATCCCCGGGAGGGTTTCTATACCCTAGGATCATCCCTGGCCGAAATAACAGAATGAATAATAATCTATCACAACCGGGTTTAGAACTCAGAACCCGGAGAACAGTAGACTAGTGCATCTACTATACTGCGCCGTTCCCTATTAAACACTAAATATATTTTAATTCAAATATTTAAACAATAGCAATATATACAGCATAATACATATATCATTTCTTAGCGGATTCGTAAGGAGGTTCTTTAAGAAGTTTGATCCAAGTCTTAATAAACCAAATGTTTATATTTTTTTTTCTGTTCTTACATTATGCCTTGTTTGGCCTTGGGTTGATGGCAACCATAAATCAAATCCAAATCAGGATCACGAGCAGTTAGAACAGAAGGACACCCAATCACAATAATGCTCCTTCATCATCCACATAATGACCGCTCCATACAAATCTTAATATAAATTGTGTAAATACAAGTATGCAGTCACGATGTGTATACGGATCTGTAGCACGTATTAAATAAAAAAACTACGGTCTACATAAAAGTTTCTAAGCAGGATTGTTAGGATATCAAAGGGATATAGACCTCAAATTTGCAGTTGAGGAAGAAGGGTAATATATTTTTTTTTAATTAATTTTTGTAGATTACAAAGGTTCTTTATTTTAAAAAAATAAACTAAAAATGTGAACAATTTAATTTAAATCAGAATATGTGTTCACAAGTGTCATTTTAGGGGTTATGTGACTGGTGTCTAACAGTAAAAATTCTAGTGCAGACAACACACGACTTTCACTTACCTCGCCATTGCCTGCGATTTTTGGCAGGAAGCCCCTTGCCTCTGGCTGCCACTAGATGGCGATGTGCTCATGATAATGATGCTGTCTGCTAGAGGGCAGCACTTAAAATATGTCGACGGCCCTGTTTCCTTAACATATTTCAACTTTTCTCCTTTAATTGTTTATCAAATTCGCTCAGCAATTATATTCAGCTGTTATTTTTTAATGCTTATAAAATAATGTGCGTAATTTTTTTAAACCTAGAAAATTAAAGGTACTTCAGTTGAAAAAAATTTAAAAAATAGGCATTTAAGCCCTGTTAGACTATTTTAAACAGAATAAAACCTACATCATATTAAAGCTTATCAAATTTTACATCGATAGAATAAGTTTAATTGAAATAGTTAAAGCCGTAATTGAGAAAATCGTAAAAGGGTGTGAAATGCTCTTATAAAGTATGAAGTGGCTCTTTTGGTTAGACGATTTTGATGAATAATTTGCTGTAACGTTTCTGGCGTATAGTTGTCGTAAATATGAAATTTAAGTTTCATAGGACTTTTCGTTTACCCGCGGGAGTCACCACAAACAAACACAGACCTTTTTGAGGGACCTTGTCATTTACTCAGGAGATTCTAAAACGTGTATTTCCGTTAAAAACTGGAATTCGAAAATTTTCCCTTATTATATATTTCATATATAGGTAAGTGAAATTAAAAAAACTGGACCAGAGCAAAGAGAATTAAATTTTCCGAGGCCGACTGTGCAATCAGGCGATTGGGACAAAATCATACTTAACTGTCCATTTTCCATCCAATTAACATCATTCACTTAAATCTGGGTGTGCCCTAGGATGGGCAACCAATCAGTTACAACGAATAAAATTATTATTTTGAGCCAGATCCTAATATTTATTCATTCAAATCCACAGTAGCACACCAAAAGATATTTATATATCCATAATTACTGGATAGCTAATGCTTTTAAACACATTCGTTGTATATGGCCATAACTCGTTAGCATAGTAAATGTAGATTAATCTCATTCCTTAATGAAGCTTTCCACACAAAAAGAAAAAGTGGGTAAGGTTTGAGAAATTTGTTCTTCTGTTTTGTAAACAAAATAAATGTTGCTTAGTCACTTTAAATAATTTTTTTTTAAATATTTATCTATGAAGATGATTCTAGGGTGACTGAAAAAAAAAAAAAAATGTCTTAGTTAACCATTACGAGTTCATCAAACATTTAACGGAAATATTATTTACTGAAAATGCATGGCTTATTTTAGATAATAATGAAATAACATAATCTATAACATTTAGGTGTCTCCTATTCTCTACCCTACTAGCCAATCAGTTCTGGACCATAAAAAAGCTCTAACTTTTATGTTATTTGTCAGCTCAAGTTATTCTTAACATTCCGACCATGAGACGGTCACAAACCAAAGTACAATCCGTTCTGACCTTATTCGCGCTGTATGACTCGGATTTACTTAGGCGACAAGGCCTTAACTCTCCTGACCGCCGAAGCCTTAAGTATTTAACAGTATTCAAGAATCCTCGTTTCCAATTCGGAACATTGGCCGTTCGTGAGGCCGTCGGCATGAGCATCAGATCGGAGAAGAGATACTCCGGAAGGAGATCTCCCGGAGGAGGTAGAAGACGGCGGTACCCCATTAGACCCAACATGCATAAGTACAATCTGGGATCAGCTAGGAGGTGTGAATTTGTATACAATAGAGAAGGAGGACAATTTGCCAGGTGGACCTATAAGTCTCCGCTATGGAGATAGACTATCTTTTCCCTTTATTTATAGGCTTTTATACCAAGAGGCTATCTTTGGCTCCATCTCGCTCCCCACAACATGATACATGGCCCAATTGTTACTTGTGTCACCTGCCAGCCGTAGTAGCCACTTCTGTGCTGTACTTCCTCAACTTCTGTTTGGATTCCGGAAGAACTTGGAGCACTCTGAGGCTCCCTGACCTCAGGTTCAGAAAAGGAAAGTAAAAGACCATTTATGTCTCACATGCACTACACTCCTGTAATTTAATAAATTTACTGAATTCATTCTGAAAAAGATTTGTTCCAATGAACAATGATCAGGGCGGGTTAAAAATTTGACAGTCTCGAGGAATAAATATCGAAGTTCCTACTCCTGCTAGAATATAATCATAGAAATAAGCTGTAGAATAATTTGGCACGTTTTGGAGGTTCACGTATTCACAAGTGCAGAGTAAAGGGAAAGAAACTGTTTAATTACTTTATAATTTTTTTTCCAAGAGAATAATATTAAAATTGCAACTCTTCCCATCATATACTTTGAGTGTTTTTTCCATTTTTATGAATGTTATTAGCATGTTTGATATATTCAAAAAGCACTGAAATTGTTGTTACTAAAATTGCATTACATAATGGTTTATTATTTCGAATTTACAAATTTAATCAATCAATTTATGTTCAAGAGAAAATTCCAATCACCACTGCTAAGTCCAACATATTTTTTTTTTTTTTGTGCCCATGGCAGTGTCCTGATCCTAAAACTCTGTACGAGTTTTCTCTAAGTTGAGAAATAACTGAGTTATGGGCGTGTACATGGGAAAACTCAATGTTCTCAGTTAATTTTTTAATAATTTATTGCTGTTCACAAAATTACGAAATGTTTAAAAAATGTCTCTATCTTTAAAAATAACTGAGTTAATAAATTATGTTATTGTTAAACGGCTGATATCAACTTCCAGACGTTTTTTTTTTATGTTTTTTTTTTTTATTTGTGCCATATTCAGAAGAAATCCGCAAAGCAGATTTTGGGTGTTTCATATTATATATAATTTTATTTTAAGTAAATATTGTACGAATGTTGTACTTTATCACTATTATCAATGTCGAAATTGGGACAGATTGTAATATTATTCTATAAAAATTGTTGTTGTTAAAATGAAAACAATATGGGTCAATCCTTAGGTATAGGTCTATGATAAGGCTGTATGACGATAAATAATTAAACTTGGAAATCATTTCCAACATCTCTTGCCATAGCGCGCAAAAGGTTTCAGTTGATGTAATTTTTCGTGATTTTTTTTTTTTACCATTTTCAAATACAAAGCATGTCCTTATCTTATTGTTAATATTTGTTTTGATTTGATATCTAAAAAATTACAGGAATTAGAAAGATTTTGCAATCACATTTTTGCCTGCGGAGCTGACTTAAAACGGTAGCAATACTAAAAGTACTGACCCGAAAATATTTTTATTTATGGTTTTATATTCACGGAAGGATATAGAATAACTGGTAAGAAAATAACGAAAACCAAAAATGTCGAGCGGCAAAATTGATGAATTTTGGACGATTGCTAATGGATTGACACATATATTTTTTATGTTTATTTATTATTTGGTAGATTACAAAGATTCATTATTGAGGATAACAAACCAAAAGCAAATTATTAAACTACATTGGTTTAAGTGCTGGCACGAGTTACATTATTCATTTTTCAGTCATTACAATGAGACCCCTCCTCTGTAAACTGCTAGACTACTAGTAGCTATAACGGTGATTGGCTACTAAGCATGCCCTATCACAGAGACACTCCCTGAGGAGCATAGCCTCAGTGTATCCATTGTCTACTATCTGCTCCGAGCGTGCATTAACTCCAATGAGGGCTTCTAAAGCGTCTCTTCATGTAGCTTTATCTCTTAGCTGGGTGGTCCTACCTCTTTGCATCCGGAGGTCTAGGCGTCCGCTCCCTCTTCTACCTAGCTTCGTTTTGAGACGGATATATAGATGTCATTCTATAAATTCTATATCTATATCTATTTCTATATTTGTGATCGTAAACGAAAAAAAGAAGCTTAAGGTATGTTTCGACATACATTTAAAAATCTGGTGCGTGCAACACCAATTTACTAACTTTAAATAAAGTTGTAGCTGAATGAACTTTAAAGAAATAATAATTTCATATTCAAATAAGCAGTCCAATAACTTCCATTTACATCATTTATTTTTCTTCAATTTCCGTTACATTATTTTTCAAATTTTCGTGGCTTTTTCCCTATTCTCAAAACTGTTATTCTCACTTTACACATTTTTCATTAGATAGCTTACTGTCATTTGTCCTTATACAAATAAATTATTTAAATGGAAGTTATTGGTTGCTAACTTAAATAAGAAAAAATTCAATGAAGCTTTCTAAAAATATATAAAAGAAAAAAAAAAAAAGAATTAATTAAGTTTCTGCTGATTAAATAGTCTAACAATAGAATTTATTATCTCTAACAATTACTCAGTTTTATCCTCTTTTCACAAATCTCCATTACTTTATATAACGTTTTAAGGCAACATTTCTTCACACTTATATAGCTTTCCAACGGTGTATATATATATATATATATATATTTTTTTTTTTTTTTTCAGTGGCGCGACAGGCAGGCCTCGCAGTGTAATCTCCTGAGATATTACACTCACGTTTCTCGATGCAGGTTGTAGGGTAGGGTCATCACTCCCTACGCCTAATTTTGTGAGTGGCCACCATTTGGTCTCACATACCCAGGGGAGAGGCTGTGAGTGAATCCCCATTTAATTACATCCGTATAAAAGCCCCGCCGGGACTGGGATTCGAACTCACAACTTTAGCATGAGAGATTAGCGCGCTAGCCACTCAGCCACGGGCTCCCCCTACGGTGTATTACACATCTATATTACTTTTTCTGTTCCAAAAAAAAAAAAATATTATCCAAAAAATATATTGGCTCTAGCACCATCACACTGGCTTTCAAGACCAGTGACGAGACTGAATGAGAGGTGCTGGGATCTCCTGACATTATTCTTTGACACCCATTAGTGGGTCATGAGGTTTGATTCGGAGTTCCCAGAGGTGGGAGTATGTAAATATTATGTGTAGGTATAAATGTGGCCAAGGTTGTTAATATTATTTTTTTCTTTCTTAATTTTTTATTTTAATTCTTCTTGGTAATTATTTAATTATGTTTGTTTGTTCTGTTCATATGATATGAATGATTTGTATAGCGGTAATACTCATTCTCAACCTATACTTAAAAAATATACACAGGAACAGACCCTTTTGCGATACCTGGTCTTTTGGATTCAGAGGACCCTGAAACGTTTATTTCAGTTGAAAACACGATATCCAACAATTTTCACAAAAGCAATACTTTCCCTTTCTATATATTTCATATATTTTTTTATTTATCATTTATTGAAATTTACAACTGTATTAGTATTTTATATATGAAATCTAAAAAATCAACCAATGTATTGTTTGTTTATATTTATAATATAGATAAATGTTTTCACATGAAATTTATCAAACCAAAGTTCAGATCCTTTTCTAATGAACACTGAAAAGATTAAGAAGGATAATCTATAGGATAATACATCTAGAATTCTTATAGTTTTATAATGATGGTGAATATTAAAATCATTTAGAAAAAAGTTAATGAATGAATTCATGCATCATGTATGTTAATATGTCCTTCGTGAACAAAAATATAGAAGTTCAGAAAATATGCTAGTAAAAGAAAGAATATGATTAATTGTTTAATTGTTGAATTCAGAGAAAGATTTGTATAATTCACTATTATAAAAACAAGTTACCCAATGGATTTAGCATGTTTATTAATTAATTCTGATATTAAAAATAGTAAACTATTCAAATTTATTATTTTATTATTTTTTTTTTTTTGTAGGTGTATATTTTCCTCTTGATTGCCTGACTTCTTCTACTAACCATTTCCAATCATTTCTTTGGAAGTGATACCTTGAGGATTTGTTGAAATTTGTAATGTTATAATGTAATAGTAATAGATAGATTATATAGGCATTTATTCTAGAATTATCACATAACGTTTACAAGAAATGTGAGCAAGGCAAATGTCAGGTTCAAGGTTCTTGATTGATACAAACCAAAATCGGGATCACTTGTAGCTGGGTGGCTAGCATAACAGCCTCCTAAGCCAAAGCTCACGGATTAAACCCTCAAGTGGTCCTAGGATCTTTTATTGGGAGTAAAAAATCCTTAGCTATGCCGTCCTTCAGAGAGGACGTTAAAAGGTGGTCCCGGGCCAGTGGGATGTCAGGTACTCGTTAAAGATCCATATCCTAATAAAACCTAAATAGGCAAAATTTAGGACTCCTGCGATAGTAGCATAAAGTGATGTTAAATAAATAAACAAACAAACCCAAATCATTCCTTGTTTCAAAAACGATTGACGATCGAACTGAACTGAAAAAAAATATCCCACAAACTGAAACAATTTCTGACGGGATATGGAGGCGCCATATATTTCCATTCAAACTAACATACGACAAACTTTGCAAGTCTGACTGTCGAAGTGAAGAGACATACGATCATGTTTTATTTGATTGCGGGAAACTGGACAGACATAGACACAAACTAATATATTCAGTCTTACTCTCAACGGAGAGCAATGGCCACCTTCGATGTGGGACCTTGTTAAAAAATATTTTTCAAAATTTGATGAATTTGTGTAACGGATAGACCATGAAGAATTGTATAAATAGCAATAGGCATGTAGATATTTTACATAGCGAGTTAATTTATATATGATTTAAATTGTTAATAATTCATTATCACTTTTCATTCTATTTATTTTTTTTCCCTTTATCAATACTGTTTTTTTCTTTAAATTTGAATATTTTTGTACACATACTCTTGATAAAAATATGTTATGTAATTTAACTTAATAATAATAATAATAGGCTTACCGAACCCGAAGTTTCGATGCCGATACCACCAAAATCCTCCTGCACAGACTCGTCCAATGCTCACTGTTCAAGCCCAAGCCCCTGAGATCAGCCTTAACGCAATCCTCCCATCGACGCTTCGGCCTACCTTTAGAACGCCTACCAGTCGGATTAGCGAATGCCAACTTTCAGGAATCCGGTCCTCAGGGAGCCCAAAGACTTTATTCGCCCATTTGAGTCTTCGCGATGCTATAAACTCAATTATATTCACAGGGTACAAGCTCCGTAATTCCGAGTTGTGCAACCTTCTAAACTCCCCTGTGGCCTTATCTCTCTTCGGACCAAATATTTTTCGCAGCACCTTATTTTCGAAAACCTTAAGCCGTTGTTCATCCTTCAAAGGAAGCGGCCACGTTTCACGGTGGGATGAATAATAGTTTTATAAATTCTAACCTTTAAGTTTTTAGACAGAAGCCCCGAGCTAAGTTATTTAGCAACTGAATAATAACACGTATTTCCCACTTTTTTTTTTTTTTTTTTTATCGTCACTTTATGCTACTAAGGCTAATCGGAGTTAATTTCCCACCATTAACCGGAACGTTATTTCTTCCTGGATTTAATTTTTTTTTTTTTGTTATCAATGAACCTAAATACTCGAATTTTTCTACCTGTTCAAAAGTATGCCATCCGTTTCTGCTACTAATCATATATTTCGTCTTAACGGTATTTAATTCTGGTCCTATTTCTTTACCGGTTTTTTATTTAACACACTTGTATTTAGTTTTATGGTTTCCTTGTCTTCACCTTACAGTACCAAATCATCGGCATACCCCAAAAGCGGAATCTTATCACCCATATTTAAATCTTTTTCGGTACACGTCACCTTTTCTATGACATATTCTAAAGCTATATTAAATAAAACAGGTGAAAGGGAGTCACCCTGTTTCAAACCTGATCGCACCTAAAATTTCTCAAAGTAATTATAACCGATTCTAACCTTGTGGAATGTTTCCGACAAACACATCTCTACTAGGTTTACTAACTTTCTAGGTATTCCCTGTTAAATCATGATGTTATACAGCTTCATGTAATCATAAGCCTTTTTAAATCGATATAAAGTTGATGGACTAAACCGTTGTATTCCAACTTTTGTAATGTAACTTAAGTTATGTAATTATAATACTTGTTGTATGTCAAGATGGCTTAGTAATAAATGCACCCATTGCAGAGTACTGTATCATGGAAAAAAAATAAAATCAAAAATCATTTTGATAGGATTTTTTAAATTTTATTATTTGTATATTTATTTCTAATAAACTTTTCATAATAATAATAAACCAGGCTAAATCTCATAGACTATCAGCCCTGGCTATTCACGACCAAGTATTATAAGAAGACGACTCCTTGTAATTTTATTGCCATAAAAAAAAAAAAAAAAAAAAAAAAAAATCATTTTGGAAGATTTTTTTTTTTTATTATTTGTATATTTATTCCTAATAAACTTTTCACAACAATTGTTATAACAGAAGACTTATATGCCGAATCCAGCTCCACAAATCCACGCCCCTAAGAAAGCTCAGCGAAAGAATCCAAACAAGCGGAGATGGTATCGGCGGAAGAGGAGAAGTTACGAAAGGGACTTTCTCAACAATTGTGGGAGAATACGCGGATAATTCACAGGAGGACACATCGTGTTCGTGGCATAATTACGCTCCGGCATAATCACAGAGGATGGCGCGGTTGTAAAAAGTGCCTGAGGAGACCGTTAAAAGAAGGATGCTAATGCTGAAGAGGACGACGGAATGTGACGGTGTAGTAGAGGAGCGTGTACCATCTCCCGTCAGCCGGCTTACAATAACAATAAACCAGGCTAAATCTCAATAGACTATCAGCCCTGGCCACTCACGACCTAGTATTACAAGAAGACAACTCCTTGTAATGTGATAGGAGTGATTATCGCATAACATAAGATCGATAAGGCAGGGCACGCCTCACTATACCGTGACCCGTACTATAGCTTAATTAACAACTCTTTGCCTAATGAGATCTCCCTTGGACTATATAGGGATCGGGAGATCTCAATTGGATAGGGCAACTTCTTTGTGTCCTCTTCCTCTACCAATCCTCCAGCAAACAGTAACCGGTAATTAGTACTCGACCGTGCTCGTATTGGAGAAGAATTTAAACGATACAGATACTTTTATTTTATTTTATTTTTTTCACTTTGCCTTACCTACAAATGAAATTTATAGTTTTTGTAAGATATATTTTGGCCGTTTTCAAAAGAGGTTGATTGATTTAACTTTTGTATTTTACAACGTTTCGGCTTCTAGGGTCATTTTCAAGTTTCTGTAAACAAATATATTTTTATGAAATAAATGTACATTTTACAACTCATCGTAAAAATATATTTGTTTACAGATACTTGAAAATGGTAGTAGATGTTTGTTTGAACCTGTTTAAGAGCGCATAACTACTGGGTCATCAACGCCCGTTCGTTTGTGTATTATTAGGTCCTGTTTTGGGTACCCACTTTTCTAAGTTCGAGAGAGAGCGGGACAGCGAGAGACGCAGACAGCCGCGCGGAGCCCCGCTAGATATCAGGAGGCTCCCAAGTCCACTAAATTCAGAGGCGGCTATATGGTTTAGGATACGAGGTTGTGGATAAAAACCAGTGAGTTTTTACGGGAAATACCCTGACTTAGGATCCTCTGGGTATAATAATAACTAATAATAATAATAATAATAATAATAATAATAACTCTTTATTTATTCTAGGACAAGTCCCTTCAGAATAACATAACAGGAAAAAAAAAGGTGGACTTAAAACTAGAGTCTTAGAGTAAAATGACTAAAAAACAGAAAAGAATTAAACTAATAACATGAACTAATAAAATAACTTAAAAGCTAAATTGTAATAAAAATGTACAAACCAGAAAAATAAAAGTATGTTAACATGAGAAACAAAAAATTATATATAAAAAAAAATTTAATCAGATAAAAGAAATATATATACATATATATATATAAACACACACACACACACACACACACACACACACACACACACACACACATATATATATATATATATATATATATATATATATATATATATATATATATATATATATATACATATAAACACATACACATACATACGCATACATACATACACATACATACACACACACACGTATATATATCCATATATACACACACACATACACACGTACATACATACGCACATACACACACCAGCATATGCATGTATGCACACAGTTTTTAAAAACAAAGGAAATTACTATTCTTCTTTAAACATATTTATAATTTGATCTTGCAACTTTGAAAAGATAATGATTTCAAATATTCTCTGTTGAATTTACCGTTGAAGATGATAATTAAATAAGTAAATCTGTTCTATTATTTATTAGTTAATTATTCTTGAAATTAGCATCTACTTGGGATTATTTAGAAATTGGATTGATAGGAAATGGCTAGACAGTATTTAAATGTGGAGAGAGATTGGGAGTCACGGATATTAGGGGGAATGGAGTTCCATAGGGAGGCGGATCGTATTAAGAAAGATCTATCGAATGCTGCGGATCGATGGGACGTTATATACAGATCTGAAGGCCGTGAGCGGGTGTAACGGGAACGAACGGAGGGTTTGAATATAAGGAGATGTGAGATGTAAAACGGACACCGGGATTGGATAACTTGGTAGAGGAAGGATGCCAGGAAGTATTTACGGCGGTAGGAAGGGAAAAGCCACTTCAACTCTTCGTAAAAACGAGTTACAGAGGTGTCACTGGATATCCCAAAGATGAAACGTATAAAGCAGTTAAACATTCGTTTTAGTTTTGCCTCGAGATCCCCAGAAACACCTCCATACACCGCACAGCAGTAGTCGAAGTGGGGAAATATTAAGGAACTTACCAAAAGCTTACGGGTTTCTATAGGAAGAAGGGGACGGAGGTAATTCAGAAGTTTTAAGGTAGAGAATGTACGACGGGAGATTTCGGAAACATGATTTTTCCAGGAAAGGGTTTGATCGAGGGTAACTCCGAGGTTTTTAACGGAAAGATGGAATTGTATTGGATTATTATTCAGAAACATAGTGGGAATCGGTGGAAGTGTCTTAAGGAGGGGATTGGAACCTATTACAATTGCCTTGGTCTTCTTAGTGTTCAAATTAAGCTTGTTGTCCGCTGCCCAAATGCTGATTCGATTCAGATCCTCTTGAAGCATTTCCGTTGCTTGTAATAGGTGGGAAGGAGGAAAGGATAGATAGATTTGGAAATCATCTGCATAGATATGGTATTGGGAGTGATTGATCTGGAGGGGAAGGTCATTAATATAAATTGCAAATAAAGAAATGCAATGGGTATAAATGCCAAAGTTTCGAAAAACAAAACAGGGTTTGTCTATGTGTTCTAAGTCTAGCACTAAAACGAAAAGTCGTAGAAAACTGAAATTTTATGTTTTAGAAGCATATATACCTGAGATGTTCCAGTACTTTTTTTCATCAAAATCGGCGAAAAATGAGAGCGAACTTTAAGGCATGCATTTTGTACCTTCTCATAATTTTCTTTAAAATGACTCAAACAATTTAACATTGATTTTGATTTAACTCGCTAAATCAAACTAACCTAGTTAATTTTTCATTCTGATTTAAATAGCTTCACAGAGCTAAAATACAAATATTTTAAATTTTCTTCCTCTAAACTGTAGATTTAAAAAAAAAATAAACATATCATCTTATAAGCATTGATGAAAAACTGGTGAATAAATAATTTGAACGAATTCGATATCTAACTAAAAATTATGGAGAAATAGCAAAATATTTTTTTTTTTTAACCTAAAACACATGTTTCCAACGAAACTGAATATAATTCTTTAAACCTTTTTGAGATACCATCTGCAGCAGGGTGGCTAGCATAACAGCCTTCTATGCCTAAGGCCAAGGTTTCAAACCCGCATGTGGTCCAAGGATTTTTTAATGGAGTAAAAAATCCATAGTTATGCCGTCCTTCAAAGAGGACGTAAAAAGGTGTTAAAAAAGCCCCAATCCTGTGCAATGTAAGGTACTCGTTATGGATCCCTATTCTTATTAAACCTGGATAGGCAAAATTTAGGACTCCCAGGGTAGCGTCGTCTGATTTATCCACAGTAGCATAAAGTAACGTTTAATAACAAAAAAAAAAAAAAAACCTTTTTGAATACGAAATTTATTTTAACAATAGAGGTTAGTAAAAGTCGTTTTTCGCCAACGATTTTTGCTAAAGGCTGTAGAAAAAATGTTATTATGTAAAATGAACTTGTAAAAGGTAATGCACAAAGACGAAAAGTGGTATAAATTTGATTATTGTGCATAATAATTTATATTGTTAGATTATTTAACTGAAACTCATGTTTCCTTCGAAATTCAATATAATTTACTAAATTTTTTTCAAGTCAATTTTTTATTCATAACCCATTAAAATTGTCAGTAGTATAGAATGTCACTTTATACCAATAATTTAATTCGATTGCGTTTTATATAAAGCTCATGAACTCAGTCTATGTACATTACGGAAAATAAATATCGTGTTATATTGGTATTTTTTACCTTTCTCTTAATAAAATTTATATTAGGAGTGTTGTTCATTTTTAGAAAATCCGAATAAGTAAAATTATTTATCACGCGGACATTAAACATGTTTATGGACAGAGTTTATCAGTTGATCATAAAACAAGTTTATCTCATTGTTTAATAAGTTCATTGTTATTCAACACCTATGCAGATTGCTTGACATTTAGACTAAAATCTTCCCAAAATAAGTAACTTCATTTATTTAGGGTATTTTTAATGACCGAACCTCCAAACAAGATATACTCAACAATTTATAGATCGAAAATAAAAATTCAAAATTATTATTTATTCATTAACTTTTATTTATTTTGTTTATGTTATTATTTTTTTTTTTGGTTTTGTAATTTTTGTGTGAATGAAGTCTTATATTAGTATTAGCTTAGTCTTTTAAAGGACAGAATGTAATATAACTACTTAAAAAAAAAATTTAAAAAAATTTATTATTTATTATTCAATATATAAGTCGTTTAACTATGCTTTATTTCAAAATGGTATTGATTTAGTACTAGAGTATTTTTATCAAATAATAAACTCGAAAATTATAACCAAGATAAAGCAATGGTAATGTGCGAATGAGCTAATGCTGTATTTTTTCCCCTATAATGATTCATATGTTCTGTTTAAGAGTAATAAAACCAGCTAAAGCATTCGTTTTCTATGTCTTTGAAAATAGTGATGTCAGATTGAAGGACGGCAATAACCATATTTCTAAAAACTTGCGGACTGTTGAATGCTTAATTCTATTGCGACAGGGATCCCGCATCTTGCGAAACACTGAATCGAATTAAATTCGCGAACATTGTGGAGGGACAAGGACTAGACAGAGGGAGATCAGGCTCATATATTCCGCACACAGAGACTCATCACTCACCGCACAACTACAAATCCTAGGAGCTGGAAAGCTGCTTTCTCCAGGCAAAGCATCTGCCTCCAGGATGAGAGGACTTGTTATGCACCCAACATGTCCTCATGAAGCGGCATTTACGTAAGGGGGGCGACCCATCGACCTCCGGGAGCCCTGGGCCACTCTTCGCCTCAACTTCAAAGGGAAAATCTTGTTTGTACTTAATAAAATTTAAATAATATATTTTAGGTAAGTAAATACAAAGCGACTAATATCGAACTTATTCTTTAGCGTGGTAATCTTACTTTTGAGAAAATTAATAGTTTTCCTAATTGAAATGGTGTTATTGCCTAGTATCTTCTTGAGGCTTCTTTCCATATTTCTAAGCGGAAGTGGTTGTGATAAAGCAGGCAATCTTCTAGAATTTGGTCAGTTGTTTTTTTATTCATTTCATTCAACAGTTTTCACAGTTCGGGGCTGTTTTCTTCTCGATAAGGTAGCCATGAGTCCGTCACGTGTGGACTATTCTTAATCGAGTGATGACAACTCATTCTGTTGTTTTGCCATGTTTACACTTTTCCACAGTTGAACATCTTGAATGAAAATTTATTCTTCTTATCTTTTTTGACTCTTCGGTATTTTCCCAAAGCTGGGCACATGTGACAGCTGCTTGTTGATTTATTATTTTCAAAAATCAATCTTTGTAATCGACCAAAAAAAAAAAATTACACCTGCTCAAAATTTGAGGGTTTACGTTTCAAGATGCGTAGAATCCGAATAACGAATAAAAAAATCCGTTTGTCCGCCGTTCGCCTTACGCCATCCGTGGTCCGCGGCATGTCTCCGAAACTACCGGACCAATTTTTTTAGAATTCGCTATAAAAATACTAGTCCATTCAACGATGATTCTAACACCTAGACGTTTATATCAGCTGGTTAGTTTTAAAATGGCAGCCGATTAAAAGGATTTTATTAAATATAACTGAGTTATTTTTGAAGATAGAAAAACAATTATTAGTGTTTTTTAACCAACAAAACGCGAACAAAAGAGAAAAAAGAAAAGAAAAAAAAATTGATATTTTTTACATAAATACGCTCATAACTCAGTTATTTCTAACGATAGAGAAAAGTATGTATAGAGTTTTAGAACCAGTAAAGCACGATAAAAAAAAAAAAAAAAATGAAAATGAACGACACCCCAGAAAAAAAAAATAATTTAAGAAAAAGTGAAATTTCTTATTTTTTAGACTAATCTTGTACTATTAAATATATATTGGTATAAGATTTTTTTTTTTTTTTTTTTTTTTTTTTTTTTTTTTTTTTTATACATGGAAAAACAGTGGAAACTACTACATAAGCATGGTCAAAGATAGGAACTTATAAAATTATTTTTATGTGCAAGTAAATGTCAGACAATAGGATTTGATAAATTCTTGTGAATAATACCCAGTAGTAATTTATTTAAATTAAGTTACTTCAATGTTTATTTAGATGAGGAAGATGGTTGGGGGTGCAGTCATAAATTAAAACCACACAATTAAAAATAAGAGTTATTTTTATTATGTGCCGACGTTTCGGCCTACAATGTGGGCCTTCATCAGGGCTAAAAGAAACAAGATAACAACCAATGTAATTAGACTTAATAATGCGTTAGGTATATAATAATAATATGACAGTAATAAATTATGGGAACATAAATAATATTAAATGTAAAATGATAATAAGATGACAATTATAAAGTATGGAAATAAGGTGACAGTTATAAAGTATGGAAATAAACAAAATTAAGATGATAGTTATAAAGTATGGAAGTAGACATAATTGAGATGATAATATTGTAATGAGAATATATAAATAGAGACTCAGTAAATGAAAAAAAAATTGATAAAGGAAAAATATGTGAACAATTAAAATTTTAAATATTAACAATTATGAGTTGATATATGACGGTAATATATTAAAAACATAGTTAAGAGTATAGGTAATATATAAAAAATATAGTCATTACAAAAGAGAAACAGTATGAATAAAAAAATAATAATTTAAATTTTAAAATAATGTAATATTAAACTAATAATTATATGTCAGGATATGTAATGGAGAAATATATGAGTATGGAAAGGGGGAGAAAGAAATGGGCGATGAAAAAAGACCCTTATAAATAAGAAAAAATACATACATGACGTGCAAGCGTTGCCTACGAAGTGATGTTTCTCAGTTTAAAAAACGCTCATTGCGTGGAACGGAAAATATGAGAACTAGAATGTCCGTTAGGAAAATTCCAAGAAGCTAAGTTATGTTTACTGATTCGATTGTTAAAAAATAGCCAAAAGTCATTACTTGAGAGTACTTGAGTTATTACTTATGAGTATTTGATAAAATTGTAAGAAATAGTGACGAGGTAAAGATTAAAAGATTTTAAGTAATAACGGATGACGATAATAAATGATGAATGATGATAAGGTAATAACGAATGACGATAAGGAGCTGTCGAAGGAAATGATAAATAAACAGTAATCTAGTAGGTAAACAAATAAATAAATAAAAAAGGGGAGTACGAAAATTAAATAAATATATAAATAAAAAATTGATAATAAATAAATAAAAATAAAATTATGAAGAGATGATCAGGTGGTTGTTTAAAAAATGAGCTAGGGATGCTTTATTAAATTTAATATTTGGGAATAAGCTAGTGACAAGTTATGTTTGTCAGTCTTTTGATTAACAGGAGGGGGTTCTAGTTGTATGTAAATGCATTCTGTAATGAGTCGTTTGTCATGGTTGGGAACAGTAGCAAGAATGGATGTTTTATCAAAATCAAAGGAATGGTTAAGGGTTAAGGAATGTTCTGAAAGTTTTGAAGCGGTAGAATTTTTAGAGGAAATTGTATATTTGTGTCGGGTGATGCGATCTTTGAGAAGGTTTTTGGTTTCACCAATATAGGCAGAGTTGCAATCCTTGCGGAACTCCTAATTGCAACTCTGAAACGTCGGCACATAATAAAAATAACTCTTATTTTTAATTGTGTGGTTTTAATTTATGACCGCACCCCCAACCATCTTCCTCATCTAATTTCTCTACGGTCAACAAAACTCCATCATTACAATGTTTATTTAAGTTAATAGGTCTCGAGGCAATCATTTTTTGAGCCACTTTGGAGGATTATCAAGAACAGATACAGATGAGAGGTTACAAACAAACGTGTTTGAGTAAGCCGGCAGCTAGGAATGAAAGGAAGATATGAGTATATTTTACCGTTGTTGTGTTCAAAAAGTCAAATATTACATTAAAAAATATATTTGCCTCTTTCTCCTTTACCTAGATATCAAATTCGTTAAAATTATGTATTTACTCTTTATTTATCAATGCTAACAAGATATGATTATTTTCTTTTTAAATCTACAAAACTAAATGCACTTTAGAGGAAGAAAAAAACTCATATAATTAAATTTTACATCCATATAATTAATACTATCAATACTTTCTATTAATATACATTTCATATTTAGGTACGTGGAAGTAAAGTGGCTCAATTTAAGTGGCTAGAAATACCAAAACTGATATCAACATGCGAATCAACAACACTGCTATTTCAAATGAATTTACAACCCATTATAACTATCTAAGGTAATCATTAAAAAGTAATACCGCAACTAAAATAATAATCAGGTAATACATGTAATACGTAATAAACTCTTTACAAATCAATTACAACAAAGAGCACTCCACTAAACACTGATCTTTATACTAGGATGAGACACCGGAGCATTGTTAAGTAGAATCGTAAATAAACTTTCTACTATAGTGCACATTGACCAGGGACAGGTTTCACCCGGGAGTGGCCCTTAAACCTATTGTAGCATTAACCTCACAACATTTTCGAAACCCGCTCGTTAAAGGGAAATAGTTCTGAGCGGCGGGTCATAGCTAATGAGATGAGGCACTCGGAGAGATCCAGGGTCGGAGGTCACTATCGGCACAATTTCTACTCCTCCCTGTCTCCCAAGCCTAGCTTTTGAGCAACAATAATTAATCATTATTCATTGGGTTATTTATAGGATAATAAGAAATATTATTTGAATAGAAGCCTGAAAGAGCTCTCGAGGTACGTCGAGGCGTTTATTGCAGTACCTGGCAATCAAATGTGGGACCTATATAAACAGCCTTCCCTCCCTTAAACTCATTAAGAATAAGTGCTAAAACTCATTGAAGAGAATTTAATTACCGTAATGAATTATTATTATCCTTAAGCCATTCCCTCTACTCCATTGTTGAGCCTAAACTATTCGTATCTTTCCTGGAACAGCACCCTCCTCTTTCAATCTCTTTTTTTTCTTTCAAGTTTCCTTAACTCCCTTTTCCCAGGTGTTCCCTAGGTTTTCTTCTTCTTCTTTTTTCTTTATTTGTATAAACATTAACTAGCTATTATCTCACGTTTTTTCTTATATTCTTGAACATGACAAGACCAAACAGACAAACGATCTTTTTGTTGATTTCACACTATGCTTGATCCTTATCGCGAATTTTTTTTTTAAATTTTACGACGTCTGGCTTTGTCCTTAACCCTTGCCTACTATGATAGAAATTATTACAGTTGTTTACCTTTGTTCTTGAGGAGCACCTGTAGTGTAGTGGTTAGCATAACAGCCTTCTATGTCAAAGGTTACGGATTGACACCTGAAAGATGGCCCCAAGTAAAAAATCTTCATTTATGAGGTCCTTCGGAAAGGACGTAAAAAGGCGGTCCTGAGTCTGTGAGATGTCAGGTAGTCGTTAAAGATCCCTATCCTAATTAAATCTGGGTAGGTGAAATTTAAGACTCGCACTGTAGCAACTTTTGACCAAACCTTTGTTATTGGGTTTCATAAATTTGCTTGGACATCGATTAAAAAATATTTTTTCTATACTTTCCTAATCCTCTTTCTATAAGTTTCTATCTGCAGGGAGGTAAAAAGAAAACAGCACAAGATTTAATTATTTAATAAGATTTAATTAATTATAAAATTTAATTATCAAATTGATACAAATGACCAATCTGAGCTTGAAGGATATGACAGGTAAATTAAGATGGAATGATCAGAAAAGTGGTCCGATATTACCTACAATATTATTACAGTGAACATCTCGCATTATTGACATTTAACTGAAATATCCAATATAGGATTCCACTATATTAGAAATTCGTTTAAATTTATAAAAAGCGTTCTGTCATCAAATATTAATTTTTCATTAAATCGATTTTGACGAAAATTAACCTTTCACTTATAGGCTAATAAGAATCTGTATGTTTCAACTCATTTGATGTCATTAATCTCCTACCCTCACTCCTTGGCCACAGGAAACCCCGTACAGATTAAAAGGAGAGGTATATATATATATATATATATATATATATATATATATATATATATATATATATATATATATATATATATATATAAGTTTGTGTTGTTCTTAGGTTTCAGTCAATGAATAAACAATTTTATCTATGCGACGTTTCGAGAATTTATTGTTCTCATAATCATGCCTTAACAGTGGAAAAAAACAAAAAAACAGAACATTAATATTATTATACAATAATTAATATATGATGTTATTGTTAGAGATATAAAAAAGAGTACATTGAACAATGGATATTAATACAGTAGGTACATAGATATTTTAAATTAGGATTTACATTAAAGATATTATTATAAAATTACTTACAATTTTGGACAAAATAGTGTCTTAATTAGGCATGTTTAGCCTACAAGCTTTGAAAGAACACTGAAAAAATAAAAAAGGAATCGTTCAAGTATGGAAGATTTTCCAGGAATTTATGATGACGTCAGGTGTCTGGGGTATTCTCCCTCCTATTGTTGAGTTGTTTTCGTTTTTTTTTGTTTTTTTTTTTTTTTTTTTTTTTTTTTGTTTTTTTTTTTTTTTTTTTTTTTTTTTTTTTTTTTCTTCCTATTATTATTAAGACGTTTATTTTATTTTTTTAAAATTTTAATATGTGTTTATCAAATTTGAGTAACATGCATTTAGGTTTTGGACATCAGATTTTTTATTTATGGCGCGATTTTTATATTTCTCTATGGTAATCATTTCTTTAAAATTTCGTTTGAAGCTGTTTTTTTTCATAATGAATAATTTTCGGTGAGTGAAATTTAAATGAATGTCCCGTTTTTCTGAAATGAGTAGTGAAGGCAGTTTGGTCAGGTTTATTTGGGTCTTTTTTAATTGAAGTGCAGCTATATTTGTGTTGGTATACTCTCCTTTTTAAATATTGTTCCGATGTTCCAAAATAAGACTTTCCGCATTTGTCTTCACAAGGTATTTCGTATACTACATTTGATTGAAGGTCTAATTTGTCGGAATCTTTAGTTTTTGTAAATAATTTTGCTAAAGTATTTATATTTTTGTACGTAATGGCAGAATCACTATTATTTCTGTTAATGTTAAGTGCTTTTGCAAGTTTTTCGGAAAGTGTGGGTATGTATGGGATAGTGTAATATATTTTAGTGCTGTTCTCATTGTGTTGTTGTTTTTGTGACGTTGGTATCTGTTTTAGTAGTTTACATATGAGTTTGTGTGGATAACCATTTTCTAAAAGGAGGTCAACTACTTTATTTTCCACGATTTTTTGGTATTTTTTTTAGGTTAATTTTCTCGCTCGATCTATTAAATTTTTTGCTGTGTTGATTTTATACCTATTAGGACATTGACTTTTATAGTGGATGTATCTACCGGAATGAATAGGCTTTTGCCACCACTTGGTTTCTATTTCCCCGTTTTGTTTGTGAATTAAGAGTATGTCTAAAAATGGTAAACTATTGTTAGTTTCATGTTCAATCGTAAATGTCAGTCTGTGTGAATATTTGTTAAATTCAGTTAATATAATATCTTCTTCATTATTTTCTGTGGGTATTGCGGTTATGATGTCATCTACAAATTTAAATAAAAACGGAATATTGAATGGAATTTTGGGAATAACTGTATCGAGTAATTCTTCTAAGTAAATGTCTGCCAGAATTGGAGCAATAGGGGATCCCATGGGGCAGCCATACTTTTGAACATAAAAGTTATCATTAAATTGGAAATATCCTCTATCCGTACAGAGGGTGAGGAGTTTCAAAAATTGGTTTTTGGGGATGGTTGTGTGTGTTTCGATTTTGTTCCACTTCTTTTCAATTATTTCTTTAATTTTCAGAATACAAATATTAGTAAATAGAGAGGAGGCGTCTAATGAAATTAGTTTATAACCTGTGGGCACATGGATTTGGGTAATTTTTCCGTGGAATTCAAAAGAATCTTTAACATTATATTTGTTAGTTGACAGATATTTTAAAATATTGGCTAAATATTTGGAAAGTTCGTATGTAGGGGAATTAATAAATGATACTATGGGTCTCACTGGGTTTCCCGGTTTGTGATTTTTTATAACTGAATATAATTTAGGGGATGTTGGGGAATTCGTGATGAGTTTCTGATACGTTTTGATGTCTATGTATTTAAGTTTTTTTATTGTACTCAAGGCTTTATTGGTGTCTGTCATTAATTTATAAGTAGGATTTGAACCGATTTTTTTATATGTATTGGTATCTGTTAACAGTAAGTTGGTCTTAGTGATATAATCATTTTTATCGATAGCAACTGTTTGGTTTGTTTTATCCGTTTTTGTGATTATTATGTCCGGATTAGTTTTTAAAAACTCTTTTGTGGTTTTATATATTTTTTTTTTGCGTGTCCGAATTCCGAAAGTTTCTGTTATTTTTATAATTTGTAATTATGTTTACACATTTACCTCTCATTTCATCTCGTTTGTTTTCTTCTATGTTGTTTTGTATAATATACTCAATATCACTAATAATTGTAGTTATTGGCACATGTTTGGGTTCACAATCTATGGAATGTTTGGGGCCAAGAGATAAAAACTGCTTTATTTCAGACGGAAACTCTATATTAGTGAGGTTTACGAACCATTTTTCATTCCCGATATTGTTGTGTTTTAATGCTGATATTTTTCTTATTTTATTTATTTGGATTTCTTTTATTTGGCTAAATTGTTGTTCATATCTTTTATTAATATTATTGAAAAAACTGTCACTAATTTTACACGGTATGAGTTTGCAAATTTCTACTTTATGATTGTTGATTTCACTATTTAAAATTCTAACTTTAGATATAGCACTTTTTATTTCTAAGTTTAAAATGTTTTTTTTAAATCTATCCATACCTTTTTTGAACTCCATCCTGAATTTATTTTCTATTTTACATGTTTGATTAATTTTATTTAGAGAATTTTCGATGTGTTTCGGTAGGATGTTTTCTTTTCTGCATCTAAGTAGGAAAATCTGGTTGTTTTTGGCAGCAGCTAGTTTCTTCAGAGTGTTCTGGTATAACTTCATAAGTGAAATTACCTGGGTACCATATGTTGATCTAATTTCTTCATAAAATCCCATTTTTTTCCCTCTTTTTCCACTGTTGATTTTTCTTCTAATAACCTTTTGATAATAATATTGTTTGATCAGTTCTCGACTGTTGATAATTTAAGTTTGTGTTGTTCTTAGGTCTCAGTCAATGAATAAACAATTTTATCTATGCGACGTTTCGAGAATTTATTGTTCTCATAATCATGCCTTATGCCCATTATATGCCCAGACACCTGATGTCATCATAAATTCCTGGAAAATCTTCCATACTTGAACGATTCCTTTTTTATTTTTTCAGTGTTCTTTCAAAGCTTGTAGGCTAAACATGCCTAATTAAGACACTATTTTGTCCAAAATTGTAAGTAATTTTATAATAATATCTTTAATGTAAATCCTAATTTAAAATATCTATGTACCTACTGTATTAATATCCATTGTTCAATGTACTCTTTTTTATATCTCTAACAATAACATCATATATTAATTATTGTATAATAATATTAATGTTCGGTTTTTTTGTTTTTTTCCACTGTTAAGGCATGATTATGAGAACAATAAATTCTCGAAACGTCGCATAGATAAAATTGTTTATTCATTGACTGAAACCTAAGAACAACACAAACTTAAATTATCAACAGTCGAGAACTGATCAAACAATATTATTATCAAAAGGTTATTAGAAGAAAAATCAACAGTGGAAAAAGAGGGAAAAAAATGAGATTTTATGAAGAAATTAGATCAATATATGGTACCCAGGTAATTTCACTTATGAAGTTATACCAGAACACTCTGAAGAAACTAGCTGCTGCCAAAAACAACCAGATTTTCCTACTTAGATGCAGAAAAGAAAACATCCTACCGAAACACATCGAAAATTCTCTAAATAAAATTAATCAAACATGTAAAATAGAAAATAAATTCAGGATGGAGTTCAAAAAAGGTATGGATAGATTTAAAAAAAAACATTTTAAACTTAGAAATAAAAAGTGCTCTATCTAAAGTTAGAATTTTAAATAGTGAAATCAACAATCATAAAGTAGAAATTTGCAAACTCATACCGTGTAAAATTAGTGACAGTTTTTTCAATAATATTAATAAAACATATGAACAACAATTTAGCCAAATAAAAGAAATCCAAATAAATAAAATAAGAAAAATATCAGCATTAAAACACAACATTATCGGGAATGAAAAATGGTTCGTAAACCTCACTAATATAGAGTTTCCGTCTGAAATAAAGCAGTTTTTATCTCTTGGCCCCAAACATTCCATAGATTGTGAACCCAAACATGTGCCAATAACTACAATTATTAGTGATATTGAGTATATTATACAAAACAACATAGAAGAAAACAAACGAGATGAAATGAGAGGTAAATGTGTAAACATAATTACAAATTATAAAAATAACAGAAACTTTCGGAATTCGGACACGCAAAAAAAAAATATATTAAAACCACAAAAGAGTTTTTAAAAACTAATCCGGACATAATAATCACAAAAACGGATAAAACAAACCAAACAGTTGCTATCGATAAAAATGATTATATCACTAAGACCAACTTACTGTTAACAGATACCAATACATATAAAAAAATCGGTTCAAATCCTACTTATAAATTAATGACAGACACCAATAAAGCCTTGAGTACAATAAAAAAACTTAAATACATAGACATCAAAACGTATCAGAAACTCATCACGAATTCCCCAACATCCCCTAAATTATATTCAGTTATAAAAAATCACAAACCGGGAAACCCAGTGAGACCCATAGTATCATTTATTAATTCCCCTACATACGAACTTTCCAAATATTTAGCCAATATTTTAAAATATCTGTCAACTAACAAATATAATGTTAAAGATTCTTTTGAATTCCACGGAAAAATTACCCAAATCCATGTGCCCACAGGTTATAAACTAATTTCATTAGACGCCTCCTCTATATTTACTAATATTTGTATTCTGAAAATTGAAGAAATAATTGAAAAGAAGTGGAACAAAATCGAAACACACACAACCATCCCCAAAAACCAATTTTTGAACTTACTACTTACATACTTTTGAACATAAAAGTTATCATTAAATTGGAAATATCCTCTATCCGTACAGAGGGTGAGGAGTTTCAAAAATTGGTTTTTGGGGATGGTTGTGTGTGTTTCGATTTTGTTCCACTTCTTTTCAATTATTTCTTTAATTTTCAGAATACAAATATTAGTAAATAGAGAGGAGGCGTCTAATGAAATTAGTTTATAACCTGTGGGCACATGGATTTGGGTAATTTTTCCGTGGAATTCAAAAGAATCTTTAACATTATATTTGTTAGTTGACAGATATTTTAAAATATTGGCTAAATATTTGGAAAGTTCGTATGTAGGGGAATTAATAAATGATACTATGGGTCTCACTGGGTTTCCCGGTTTGTGATTTTTTATAACTGAATATAATTTAGGGGATGTTGGGGAATTCGTGATGAGTTTCTGATACGTTTTGATGTCTATGTATTTAAGTTTTTTTATTGTACTCAAGGCTTTATTGGTGTCTGTCATTAATTTATAAGTAGGATTTGAACCGATTTTTTTATATGTATTGGTATCTGTTAACAGTAAGTTGGTCTTAGTGATATAATCATTTTTATCGATAGCAACTGTTTGGTTTGTTTTATCCGTTTTTGTGATTATTATGTCCGGATTAGTTTTTAAAAACTCTTTTGTGGTTTTATATATATTTTTTTTTGCGTGTCCGAATTCCGAAAGTTTCTGTTATTTTTATAATTTGTAATTATGTTTACACATTTACCTCTCATTTCATCTCGTTTGTTTTCTTCTATGTTGTTTTGTATAATATAATCAATATCACTAATAATTGTAGTTATTGGCACATGTTTGGGTTCACAATCTATGGAATGTTTGGGGCCAAGAGATAAAAACTGCTTTATTTCAGACGGAAACTCTATATTAGTGAGGTTTACGAACCATTTTTCATTCCCGATAATGTTGTGTTTTAATGCTGATATTTTTCTTATTTTATTTATTTGGATTTCTTTTATTTGGCTAAATTGTTGTTCATATGTTTTATTAATATTATTGAAAAAACTGTCACTAATTTTACACGGTATGAGTTTGCAAATTTCTACTTTATGATTGTTGATTTCACTATTTAAAATTCTAACTTTAGATAGAGCACTTTTTATTTCTAAGTTTAAAATGTTTTTTTTAAATCTATCCATACCTTTTTTGAACTCCATCCTGAATTTATTTTCTATTTTACATGTTTGATTAATTTTATTTAGAGAATTTTCGATGTGTTTCGGTAGGATGTTTTCTTTTCTGCATCTAAGTAGGAAAATCTGGTTGTTTTTGGCAGCAGCTAGTTTCTTCAGAGTGTTCTGGTATAAGTCAATGAATAAACAATTTTATCTATGCGACGTTTCGAGAATTTATTGTTCTCATAATCATGCCTTATGCCCATTATATGCCCAGACACCTGATGTCATCATAAATTCCTGGAAAATCTTCCATACTTGAACGATTCCTTTTTTATTTTTTCAGTGTTCTTTCAAAGCTTGTAGGCTAAACATGCCTAATTAAGACACTATTTTGTCCAAAATTGTAAGTAATTTTATAATAATATCTTTAATGTAAATCCTAATTTAAAATATCTATGTACCTACTGTATTAATATCCATTGTTCAATGTACTCTTTTTTATATCTCTAACAATAACATCATATATTAATTATTGTATAATAATATTAATGTTCTGTTTTTTTGTTTTTTTCCACTGTTAAGGCATGATTATGAGAACAATAAATTCTCGAAACGTCGCATAGATAAAATTGTTTATTCATTGACTGAAACCTAAGAACAACACAAACTTAAATTATCAACAGTCGAGAACTGATCAAACAATATATATATATATATATATATATATATATATATATATATATATAATATTTTATAAAGATATGCGTGCTTTTCAGAGTTTAATTATTTTTTATTGTATATATTTTGCATCAATATGGTGATTTAGAACTATTAATACTGTCCTAATTGAGGTAAATAATAATATTATTATCGAATAAAGACGTTTGTGACATTTGAACTGTTAATTATTGGCCTAATAAATATTATTTAATGTTGACAAAGGACAAGTATATATAGGACTAGCAAGACGAATCCTCCTTCAGGAGAGGCCTATACACATCGGTAGAAAATCATTTTTGTATTTATTTAAACAAGTTTTTTGTAATTTTATTTTAAAAGTTCTTAGTATTTTTATTTTAAAAGTTTTATACAATATTTGGTCAAACATTGTTTCTTTTTTTAATTATATCAACTATTAAAAGGGTTTAAAAATAAACATATATAAACTTTATGTACCAACCACATTGTATATAAAGGCTTATCTTATTGTATCTTAAGGACTAGAATTATGACTAATTAATAATAAACACCATTTAATTTTCTGATCTTCGTCTTAATTATGAAACATCTCACATTTTATAATAAATTTTTGTTTTTAATATAATGTTCCTCAGCTTCTTAACTCAGGACTAACTTTTTTTTTTCTTTGTTACATAATTTTTTTTACATCCACACCTGTCGCTCAGCCCGTGACAATAAGCGGATTTGATAACAATTGATATAAAGGGCATGTCAAGCATAAGGGAAAGTACTAACTTAACAATTAAATTAGCTAAAATTTACCTCAGATTTGTAATGTTTTATGTACATATTGTATTGTTATAGCCCAAGAGCTGTCCATATTTGTGAATTTTTTTTGGCACTGACAAAAACGTAAAATTCTGGTTTTAAGTATGGGAAGAATAAATACTTCTGTACTCCTTATTTTGTTCATTCATCTTCGTCCTGAGAAAGTCATAAGGTATTTTAACGTTGTTGTTTAAATGTTTAATGCCCTGACTTGTAACTGGCAATTATTGAACCGAAATATTATTTCAATGATTGGTGAGGCCATGTGACCAATATTTCACTCATTACCTCGACGGTTTTATTTCAGTTTAGACGTGTCCAACGTCGACTGGTAAGTTATTCTTTTAAGCCCGCATTACTGTCCGGCTTTCATCAATAAATTACACTATCCTTCATTATTGTTATCTTAAAAGAGCTAAGAAATAAATGAAAGGACTTTCAGGACTTATTCCAGGTAGTCCTTGGCGGTTCCTGCGGTTAAGATGAATTATATCCAGCCCCTTGTGTTACGTTCACTCTTTCATCAATAGCTTCCTTTAACCAGTCCTTCGCTGAGCAATCCCTAATAAAGGGAACATTCATGCCATAAATGCTTCTCAATGATTAAGTCGAGAATATATTACAAAGATTTCCAATAAACAATCATTCATGCTAACAAATAATTTCATATTTTTAAACTATTATTGCTTATTAGGCTCAGTTTATTTATAAGGCAATATTTTTTTTTCTCTTCATATTTTTCCATTCGCTATCTGAATCAGAAGGTATCTAACAATAAGCAAATTTTATTTATAAAAAGTAAGTATTAGACATAAAAGGCAATTAAAATAGGGCATATCCTTCGAAATTGGTCATTTCGTGCGTACGGACTTACAATAACCAACATATACCAACTCTCTATTTTCGTTTTCATAGAAAACAGCACGGACACTACAATAGACTTATAAACGACAAGTCAATAGCTGAAATGCCTGTTAGAAGAGAAGTTGGATGAGAGACCTTCTCTCCCAAATTCAAGTCAAGGAAGGGTATAGTAGAAACTAATTCAGAAACCAGTCAGAAGACTGGTCCGAGTTCTACGAAAAATAGTGGCATGGCGTATTTTTTTGTAGGATTAGAAGCATTTAAACATTTTTTTTTTTTCGAAACTGATCAAAACTATGTTATTAATATTAAAGGGACTTTATATCAGCTTATTCATAAATTCATTTAGACAGTCAGATTACGGTTTAGATACGAAATTTCCAAAACATCTTTGTTTTAATTATTTTAACCTCTTACTGAAATCATTATCCGTCCTATATTAATGATCTAAATGAAAGCTGAATAAATGCGAATTATAAAAAAGGTTTAGCAACTAAAGAAGAGAAGAGAAGAAATATTTATTCAGGTTATTTTTTCTGTTTAAAAGAGAAGCAATATGCATGTATGATATAGCAATAGATAACTAATGATATACAAAAATATTTTAATTATCATACAAAGGTAATAGAGAATTACGCAAATCCAATAAATTTGAGATAATGTGAAAGGATCGAATACCAGCTGCTACAGAATGATTATTTATTTTGTTATTTCAGCAGTAGGGCCACTCTGGGAAAGGAAGACTCTTCTGAGGCCTACCGAACCTGGAAAAAGTTGGTACAAAAAAAAAAACCTATTACATTATTTTATTTAAAAAAAAAAAAAAAAACCTTTACTACTTCAACCCTCTAAGGGTCTTTGGCTCAGTACATATAGAGATTCGTACTGTTTGTAGTCCAACGGCAGTGAAATAAGATGATTAGGCCTTGATCACGCTCAGTCGCAAGGTTTTTCCCCAATTGTTTCGGGTACCCAATTTATAGAGGATGGGTCTTCCCCGGAAAGGTCTCCATACCCTTGGGTGCCAACCCGACAGAATCAACAGAATAAATAATATTCTGCCCCAGCCGGGATTCAAATCCAGGACCCGGAGAACTGTAGACTAATGCTATACCCACTAGACTACGCCACTTTTTTTTATTATTTTTTTTATTCATATTTTATTGAATTTTACTACTATATTAACATAAATACAATAAGTAAAACTGTTGAATTAAAATAAAGGGCGTGAAAGGCTTGTGAAAAAACTACCCAGCGGTAGAACTCGATGTTGTTGTTTTTTTAATGTATATATTAAAACAGGATGTTATCTTGAAATTCTTCTTATTTAACATCCTACTTATTGTTAGTACCTCTCAGTGTTGAAGTTGCCAATCCAAGCTTTAAATTTAATTTGTTAAAATCCATGCACGGAAGTCAGAGGAAAAAGCAACTACAATTGTTAACAAATAATTGTTAAATTAATAAAATAATACTCGCATTTTGCTCTCGTATACCATAAAATTGTAAAATTTGTACATGCATCATATAGTCACAGATTACCTCTATATGTTTACAATAATACGAATGTTTGATTACGAAACATGCCAAAAGACATTTAGCCATATGAAAACACTGCCTGTGATTTGTGAAAGGACCATATATCACGGATGTAAATGTAGATGCCGCCTACGATATAAATCATCCTGGGTGAAGATGAAACCTGCTCAGCCATTGGCTAAGAGAGCATACCTCGACTTCTGCTATTGGTTAACTCAAACTAATTGCTCTGGTGTCGATATGCCTGACCTCTGGTCGCTGGCAGGTGTCGGCTCCGTTCTTCTGAAGTATCAGATAAAATCGATAGTGCACTTGGACCTAAATCGATAAAACGTGAGTCAGGTTTGAAAAAAAAAATATTCATGTATAATAAAAAAATCAATGATATGGATATACAAGAAATATGCATCCATGACAAGGCTTTCACTTTCCTCTCCTCTTTAACAGCTTATACAAATAGTTTTTAAGATACTATTGATTTGTTTTCCATAGATTTATTTTTTTAGAATGACTTTTATTACAAAATAATCAACATTTGTCAATGAAAGTCATAATAATGGCAATGTCTGCGGAGCTGAATTTTTTTTTTTTTTTGGAGGTTCATCTTACTGTCTAGATCTGTAATACACATAGTTTTGGCAAAAATCGTGCTCTGAGCTTATAAAAAAAAACACCTTCAAATTATTTCTAATAACGCAAAAACTATATAACTCCTTCCTATTATGAGTATTATAAATTATAAGTAATCTTAGAAAGATAATCGAATTTCTAACCATATGAAAACAAAATTATCTTTATCTAACCAGTATTAGCTAAAATATTAAATTTAGAAAAAATATATTTAAGCATATTAAGCTTCTCTATCTATATTTCTAATGCATACTCATATATAAACATTACTGAATTATTAAAATATTTTTGGACGGCAAAAAAACATTTTGTTATAGAAAATAGAGGATCTTATTTTTAAAACCTAAAAACACAGTTTTACTATTATTATTATATATATATTTTTTTAGCTTCGCCCAGGAATAATATTTACTAATTTTATGTAGCAAACGAGTTTTGATGAATACGTTAAAAAGCTGAAACAATGGAATAATTTTGGAAACGCCAACTTCTGTGGTGTGTTATTGTAATTTACTCGTATATTGAATAAATTGAGGATTTAGCTCGAATAACTTTATTTGTTGTGCACAGTTGAAAGTGTAACTGATAATTCGATAGGGAAGTTGTATGTATTATAAGTAACTCTTTCTATTAACGCAAATATACTTATAACAACACTAAATGAAATGAATTAATCTATAAATAGAACATTATTGGGCAAAACCGCGGAACACATCTGGTATTACATAATAGGTTGTCCATAAATGTTAATTAAAATATCATAATAATCAGTTTTTATCATTTATTACTTTCTACATGCATAGGCAGGATCTTTGAGAAAATCTTTGGGAGTCCAAATGGGTGAAAATATAAGATTCAATTGATTGTTTTTAAAACTCTATCATATGTCTTAATCTCAAATCAATCCAATTTACTTGTTGTATTGAATCAATACAATTGTAAATATCTTTAAATAAAAAAACTAGACACAAATAAATTTGAAAATTATCAATGTTATTATCTCTATTACCTTAATACCTTACTTTATTTTTTATTTATTATTTTAGTGATGAACGTTTGTAATCAATCAAGAAAAATACGTACCCCTCATTTAATACGAATATCAATTTCAAAAAAATGATTGCCCACAAAAAATAAATGGATCATTGAAATCGGGCAAGAAATTGTGGAGATAAAACGTTTTGAACTTGAATATAAATTGATGGATTTTCCTACACAGTTATATAAATAGTTATACAGTTATATATTGTTAAATATAATTTTTTGGAACTAATAAACTATTATGTAATAATTTGAAGCGTTATTTTTATATTTTCTCATCATTATCCTAAGTTTGCCTTTGGTTCCGAATTTGTGCGATATATCTTTGGCCGCTCTACAAAAGAAGATTTTTTTTTATTTATTTAATTTTTAGACATCAGTACGTTTCAGCCTCTAGGGCCATTTTCAAGTACCTGTAAACAATTAAAAGTTTTTTTATGGCATTTATACATTTTTTTCTCAATATACATCTAATGTCAACATTTTAATAAATTATTTTTAATAAATCCGTTACCTACCATGCATATCCATGTTATATATCTATTCTTTCACCGTTTTATCAGCGATGTCGTCAATAATTAAAAGTATCAAATTTTAAAATCACCTGTTTTTAAAAGGATCATAATATATTGTATCATAACGCAGTGATGTATAAAAATTAAATAAATAAAAAAATGTATCAACGACTTCTTTTCTAGAGCGGCCAAAGATATATCGCACAATTATTTATATATTATTTTTTTATATATTACACTACAATGCTTATCAAATAGAAGTATAATCTGTAAAAGTTTCATTAGATTTTATTCAGTCCCTTTCACGATATTCCACTGTTAATTTAGCTGAACTTGGCACTTACCCTACTTTAAATAATAATATTTAAAAAAGGACAATGTGTTGGTGATTCTATGATAATTATTGTGTATATAAATTTATATTAGTTATTTAAGGTTTATTTGTTTTTAAAAATACGAAGTAATAGTGCTGATTAACTTGATATAATAGTGCGGTTACCAGAAGGGCGCGCATGCGCATTACCGAGATTTACAGTGTCGGAAATTAAAATATCGCAGTCGAAGTCTAGTCCCAGTCGAGTCGTAGTCGAGTCGTGAGTGAGTACGTACTACAGGACTTCCATCAAGTCACACAGGGTGACCATCTAGTCCCACAGGGGGACAGCAGAGACTCATAATCGAGAAGAAGACAAGTCCCACAGGGGGACAGCAGATAAGCTTACCTTTACATATTAATGAAACATTAAAGGACTACTAATTTAACAATTATAGTATTTAATTTCAATCAGTACTATTACTTTACCACATTAGAATTGGGCATTCATTTTATTATTTTATTTTGTATTATTAATTTTAATTAAACATTTTCTTTTATACATAGTGTGGCGTATTTATTTCACATGCAATATATAACCAACGCACATACCCAATTTATTAACATTATTTAACAAACACAATGCTTACACAATCGAAATTTCTACAACCAGTAGTACAATGATAAGTCTATACGAGAAAAAAAAAGTGTTAGACTCCTTTTTAACCTTCCTTCTTATAGCGCGGAAAAAGTTTTGGTTTATGTAAATATTCTTGAATTTTTTAAACCATTTTCTAGGCTACTTAGGTAATGTGTTGTAAGGACCGAAAATGTAGATAGTAATCTCATTATCGTTCTAGTTTTTGTTTCGTTCTGAAATATGCAAAACTATTTTAATTAATTAAGTAAATTATTTTTAGGAAAGCCTTATTTTTACAGATAATAGAATTTTATAACTCCGTAGCCAGCTTTGTCTCAATTACTAGTATAAATTTATATCACTTATACTCAGCGTGTAGATGTGTAGTTTGTGTTAGTTTCATGATTTGTCACTCAGTCTCTTTTGAAATATTTCCGTGTAAACACCGCATAAAAGGAATATTTGCCATTTTTGAAAATTCATAAACAAAGAATACTATGTTCTCTAGATCGAATTTTTTACAGGAAGTAGGACTATGATTAAGCAAAATAAGAAAAAATAATCAAAGGTGATTCTCTTTTTCTTTACATACTTTTCTCCTGCCAAAATTCTCGCTTTTTATTCATTTTAGACAATTTTTTAAACCACATTCTTCAATTTTTAGGTAATATGGTTCAGGTAAAACAATTACAAAGCATGTCCCTATCGTATTGTTAGTTTTTGTTTTGATTTGATGTATACAATATTACAAGAATTAGAAAGATTTTCCAAAACACATGTTTTTAGCCGTGAAACTGGCTTAAAATGGCAACACTAAAATTATTAGCCAAAAAAATATTTTATCTACGGTTTTTTTAATCAAAAGGGGATAGAGAATAACTGTTAACAAAATCATGAACATCATAAATGTTGAGCGGGAAGGACTGGACGTTTTCGAATGAACTGACCCATTAGGAAATATCATAGAAGAATTATAAATTATTAATGTTTTAACTGATAAAAGTCCATTAAATTAAAGAAAGTTTCAACATTTATTTTGTATGCTCTAAAAAAATTGTACGTTGGACAGATGGAGGACACCATTAGCTGGGAAGACATTACGATAAATCTCCGGCTGCTGTGACAAGAAGAAGTGGAGTACATCAACACCTTTTCAAAGGCAAATGTCTCTGTGAAGGCTCAAAGGACAAATTGAACGTATGATTTATCGTTGTACAACAATTATAATGTCCTTGGAATGGAGATATTTTAACTTTTTTTTTTTTATTCATCTATAAACGAAATAATAACGCAAATTTATACTAGATGGATTATATTTCCGAATAATTGTATTGTGGTATAACAATCTATAAAGCTAACTACGAAATTAATTCAGATATATAGCAATCACTTAATCAAAGAGTTAAAGAAAGGAGATAAATTTTAGTTAAATTCAATATTTGGATTTTAATTGTCTTGAAACGTGTGACATCTAGAGTAAAAAAATCCTTAGTTATGTCTTCCTTCGCAGGAGGCGTGGTCCCAAGCCTGTGCGATGTCAGGTTATCGTTAAAGATCCCTATCCTAATTAAACCTGGATAGGCAAAATTTAGGACTCCCACTGTAGTATCGTCCAGTTAGCCACAGTAGCATAAAGGGACGTTAAATTAATAAACAAACGTGTGACATCAAATTTTGAGAGAGGGAGCGTAATTTTTTTTTTTTTTTTTTTTTTTTTTTTTACTTGGTCGATTAAATATGTTCATTACTGAAAATTACAAACTAAAAATAACATATGATTTATATAAAAGAACATTTTTTCGTTGAGACAAAAAAGAAAAATATAAACAAATAAAATAAAGGATTAGGATAAAACGTGTGGTTAGATGATGTTTTTAAGTGCTAATTTACAAGACAGCACTGCAACCTACCTAGACATATGGGGACTTGAACAGTGAGGGGCGTTTTTTTTTTTAACATAAATGAACCCAATTCTTTTAATTCAAAGTCCTGCGAACAATAGTTAATGCTCCATATTTTGTCACCAACCATACCTTACACCACAACCTAAATATTCGATTTGTTTTAGACCTCATTTTATCCAAATTCACTAAATTATACCAGATCCTTATTCATCAACCTAATCTCTAGCTTAATCCCTATTCACCTAAAAGTTTCGTTTTTTATTAATTTTCGAGAATATTTCAAACCACTTTTTTCTATTTAGGTAATGAGTTGTGGGGCGAAATTATAAAGCATATCCATTATAAAGGATTATTTAATTCTAGCAATTGGAGAAATTTTCATTAAAGTAAATGTCTTATGAATCCCATTTGACCCTAAATATCTCTACTTTTTTAATTGAATATAGTAGCTATACTAGGTTATTCAAAGACTGTAAATATCTGTAAAATCTGTAGGATGTATTTCTCAATATCTATTATTACATATAACTAAAATGAAATTTCCGATGATCAGATCGCGCCATTTATAATTATAATGGAATGTTAAATTTAAGTGTTATATCTGTGTTAATAAAACAGGATGGTTGTAAGTATAATCCAAAGAATTTATACTTATTTCATTTTTCTATGTGTAATACATTTTTATAATTGGAATAACCCTTTTATTAATAGAATATGTTTAATAGAACAAGATCTGCTTTAACCTTTTATACATATTTAGCTTGATGTTCTCAGGACGTTATGAAAACTTCATCTTTGAATTATGGGAAATGGTAGAGATATGAACGAGTTACTGACCGCTTCCAAGATGCCGACACGGAACAGCCGTTTCCCAATGGACCTTACGACAACAAATGCCCAAATAAGGACACAAAGCTCGTTACAGTGCACTAACTCACAATAGATGTTGTACATGATAACTTCGAGATGAACCTTATTCCTTCCAGATTACATTAGATCCTGCGATGGCCTCGTTGTCCTGGTAATATGGTGAGAAACGATAATGTTATGAGAGCCATAATAAATTATTAAGAGAACAAAATAATTGGGGAATAAGAGTTATCCTCTAAAAGCACAATTTCGATTTAAAATTCTTGTATTCAAATGTATATAAACAGTTAAAGACAATACTTATATAGTTGGAAGACACATATGCATTTTGATTTTATTTTTTAAAAAACTGCTGCTTGAAACACAAGACTAACATTTACTTCCGTTGTTAAAAGGTTGAAGAATTACATTTAGCTTCAATAGAACGAGTTCCAGACTAAATAATTTAAAAATATATATTACATTTTACAACAATCATTCATTTTTATCCGTTTTTCTTTTTACATCTTTCTGTATAAGATAACATTTTTTCTAAAATCTAAAGCGTGCTAGAGGAGCCCCTGCATAAGTGGCTAGCGCGCTATTCTCCCACGCCACAGGTTGTGAGTTCGAATTCCGGACTTGTTTAAGCATTTAATTAATGGGGATTCACTCACAACACCTTCTCCGTGTATGTGAGACAAGTCAGCCAAATGGTCGCCATTAACAAAAAAAGGGGTAGGAAGTGACACCCCCTACAAAAAATTACATCGAATAACGCATGTGTAAATTCCCAGCAGATTACACTGTTCAGACAAGACCAGTCGCGCCACCAAAAGAAAATAAATAAAAACTTGCCAGCGGTATATCATACATCCATATTACTATTCTTACGTCAGGAAAAAAAAATATATGGTGGCTTTTTTTCTCCATTATTTGGATATCAAATTCTTTCGTCTTGCATATTTGCCCGTTTTTATTAATTAAATATTTATTTATTGAGAATTATTACAATATGTTTCAGAATGAACAATAGTAATACTGATATGAGACCACATTCATACAATATATACAGAAAATAATAATAATAGTCAAATTACATAAAATAGAAAATAAATAAGTTCATATATATTCAATAAAATAATACAAAATAAAAAAAAAAAAATCAAAACAACTACCGATAATTGAGAAAAATAAAAAGTTGACAAATAAATAAATATCATAAAAACAGTGGTAACTATATAGTGTATATCCTCCACTTGTGGAGGAAAAAAGCGGAATCCAAGAGATTCCAGCGCCTCTGGTTTTAGCCAGTAGAGGCTGAGTTAGGGCGCAATAGCCACAAACATACAGTACATGAGTGGAGGATCTGACCAGCGTCAGACCTCCAGTATAAATGTTTACAGAACGTCGCGGAGCCACTGCCGTTTCAATCTTCGTGGAGGATTGTAGGGGTGGGTGGAGCTGGAGACGGATTGAGCTAAAGGATTAGGATGATGAAGAAGGTCCTGATGGAATTTGGAAAATTTGGATGGTACCAGGTCTAAAATAAATGGGATATTAAGGTCGTGGTGTAAGGTACAGTTGGAAACATAATAGAGAGCATTAACTCGTTTTTATCAATGCTAACAACATGAAATGAAAAGGTATTGTATGTTTTGTTAAAATTTTAAAATAACGGTATTTAAGTCCTGTCAGACAAATCAAGCATGGCACCAACATAATATAATTTTTTTTATTAATAAAGTAAGTTAATTCAAAATCGTCGGAGCCGTTTTTGAGAAAATTAAAATAGTACAAAATACATTCTTCTGCTACGCAGATTTTGTGTTGAAAGAGTTTCTGTAACATCTGGGACGTATAGGTAAGTAAGGTGTTTTAGGGCGATAAATTTCTAGATTCTGGGACGTATACGCTTTCAAAATATGAAATTTCAATTCAAAACTGATCTTTTCCCTGCTAGACTGACCACAGGCACACACTTTTTTGCAGGGATTCGTCGCTTAGATTCAGGAGACCCTAAAACGTGCATTTCCAGTGAAAAATCGAATTAGAAAATTTCCACGATAATATAGAGTGATGTTAAATAGATACGAAATAAAATATATTCTCCCACTTATACTTATATATACTTATTATTCGTTAGTTTTGAAATGTCATTCGATTCGAATAGTACAATAGGCACTGTAGTAACGTGATAGTAAGCTCCGTTAACCACATTTCCTAAGAGCTACCAACGTTTCATTGTTTAGCAAGTCGATCATCCACTGATCAGATCTCGATTTGAAAATAGAAAGTACTCCAGATCTCTTTAAAATGAGATAAGTCATTGTTGTTGGGATAGTTCGAACTTCTGGTAAAGACATTTATTTCAAGCATACTAGACTGTATTTTGCATCTGGTAGCTTGTAATAAGGCGGAAAAATTTTGGAGAAGACAATATATAGCCAATCAACATAATTCAGCAACATATACCTGCTAAAAATTAATGAAACCTCTCAATAAAAAAAAAATGCTAATTTCATTTTATTAACGATTGGCAAATAAGTCAACAATAACTTATGATTTTGTAACATTGTTTTTCTCTGTTACTGGAGTTTTCAACAATAAAGGAGATAAGAAAAAAAAAAAGAAAGTCAACAACAATAATGTTTTATAATAATCTAAATATATATTTCTGTTTTTATTTTAATATTTTGAGCAGCACTCTGTAAATTTTGTTTATGAATTTTCCTAAAGTGTGTGAAGAAGATTCATAAAGTATATTATTGTGTAGAATCCCATTAAATTATATACTTATAGACCTAACTATTAAAGAAAAAACAGCTGTTACTTAACACAATAATAGTGATTTTAATAGAATTAAACCGTTTTCATGCGAAAATCATAGTACAATTCCACTCATTCCATCCAATATGTCGACTGTATTGTGTAAGAAGGGCGATTCTACATAAGTATTACCCAGATTCAAGCTAAAGGTGAATTTAATTTGTTAAGTTGTGAAGTTTTAAGATTTCTTTGCAGATGTTCTATTGCAAGTCTGGCCTTTTATGTTCTCATATATTATATTTAAAAAATAGTTTGAAAGAATGAATCAATAATAGATTAGGGTTTTATCTTAATATTAAATTTAAATAAAACTAAAGGCTTGCGCGAAATATACTTATTTATTTAACGAAGTTCCCAGATGACAATGTATGCTTGTAACCAATGTTTAACATCTGAATACCATCGTTAAGCGATGGAACCCGTTGAATCTCTAAGTGAATAAAATAACACAAACGATATATGATCCGTTCTAGACTTACCCTTGGTAAATTTATCCAGTGAGCCATAGAACAAAATGGTGTGAGATCTGCTAATCGCTGAATGGCTGTAAATGAAGTGTGCTGGTAGCAGATGGAAGAGCCAGCGACAATACGCGGTACTAAATCAGCGACTCCGCCATTGTCCGAGGACGTGTCACAATATTGCTCTTCACGGAACACTGGCTCTGAGGATTGTTTCTTTTTGTTCAGCTCCCTATGGATATCCATATTTTTTCCTCAACAGGGCGCTCTTGGTCTGCACGGGTGGTCTAGACAGAGTCGGTTACCGGTGAGCTGAGAGCTTATGGGATGTCGACTGAAGGACTTAGCCAATAGAAGCAGAACATGGCTAAGTCACGGTCTGTTTTTAACCTGCGACCATCTACTCCGCGATCGTCAACGATTTTTAAACCAATGTTTAGAATGGAATAGAATAGGAAAGGAATTTTATTCTGTGACTTTGTCCCTTAAGAATAACATGAAATTTACAAGTAAAGGTAGCATATCTAGCCAGATAGATATAATTATGTACATAGGTAAAAGAGGTAGAAAAAGAAATTTATATAAATGAATGTACATACACACCTCTATGTACTAAAGGAAAAAAAAGCATAAAAATTTAAGTAAACAAATAGTAAATGGAAAGTAAAAAACAACTAATTTTGAACACACTAACAAAAATAGAAGATAAAAATATTAAATTAAAAAAAAAAATGTTTACGGTGCTTCTGCAATCAATAAATGTCGACACCCATCTATTTAAAAAAATCGACGACTCTATGGAAAAACAAGCTAAAAGTACATAGATTTGCAGTTAATGTTTGTTATCCCTGCTTAAACGGTTTTCTTTAAGCCAAATCAACCATGGTCAGAATCATTTAATGGAACATACCACCACTACTTATATTTTAACACCAAAAGAAATGGGAAATATTGATTCATAATTTTACTAAATTTTGAATATATAGTGTTCGAAATTTTTATGCTTCGAAATTATGATTCCATTTAAAGCTTTGGAGGTTTCAGTGCTAAGTATAGTAAGCTTTTAGGATGCCGAGATTCGAAGATACTAACTTTCTTACCCATGTCAAGAGAGCAAATCCTTTATTAACCTTAATTATTTAATCTAGCTAAGGTCTTCTGTTATTCAAAATTGACATTTTGTTACTAATTATATGGGGGAATTGTTATCTTAACATAGAAATACACATATTGAATTATATTAGAATGTATAAGTGAAAAAAATGAATTTTTTGTCTTTATATCACTCTCTATAAATTAAATTTACTACATATAACCCTGTTTTTAACTACATATTTCTTCTAATATAATTCTTTTTTTTTTATTCTTTATATATCTGTAATAGATATTGTTTTGAAAAATAGATCATGAGAGTCTTCTGAACGTAATTATAGAGTGGATTTTAAGAGAAAATGGTGTTATAATATGAGTGAATTTTAATAAGGATGAAACTTCGAGTTAACATATCAATTTTAATATCGCAAACTTCTTTACCAGGAAAGAATAACCGAAAATCTTTCTGGATCTGATAAAGAACATCTCGATAACTGAGTGGAACCGTCAATAAGGAATGCAGAGTGGTCTAGAGTTTCGAAGAGGCTTATCTGGCCGCATCAGGCGAGCCGGAGGTGGCAGACCGGGAGACGCCTGCCCTGTTTTTTTCCGGCCTGGGAGGTCGAGCAGGCCGCAACACAAAATTTACGACGGGCGCGGGGAGACACCTTTTTCACGGACTATTGGTTACCTTGTCCCTTTGTGCCAGTTCATAATGGCCGCGCTATGAACTGACTCTCGATCGCAGGCTACAAATCACTCCGCTCTCGAGGATCTTATTATTTTTTTCCCATTCCTACTGTTGCTACAATAGGAGTCCTCGAGATGGACCATGAAGATATAGAGGAACCACCCACCTCTCGGGCCATTAGTTCCATATTCCGCCTGGGAAATTTCTGCAAGATTAGAAAGGTGTCGGTCCACGGACGCTGAAGACTTACAAAACGATCTACAAATGGTCGTAGAAAGGTTTCTGAAGCAGTAGCTGTCAGCTCGGACGGAATGGTCCACCGGTGGTCATCTCCATCATCATTTATCAGTTAAATGATCTGAGAGTCAAGTCTTTGAAATAAAAACTCTATTCCATTTGCCATATGTTTTACTCTTTCATAAGGTATTTTTCTGATTAGGTAAATTCATATAATTACTCGATAGAGATTTGCTGTTGTTGTTTCATTTAACGACACTTTATGCTTGTCGGACGATGGTACAGTAGGAGTCTTAAATTTTGGCAATCCAGGTTTAATTTTGACAGGGATCTTTAAGGAGTACACAAGCTCTTCAATTCTATTTTACGTCCTCTTCATAGGAGGACATAACCAAGGATTTTTTACTCCCCATACAAAGTCTAGGACCATCTGAACCATAAACCATAAGCATAGAAGGCTGTTATGCTAGCTACTAAACCACAGGGGAACCCCGATCGTTCTTTGCTATTAATCATCATTAGTTCATTTGTAGGTAACCGGGATTCGAAGATACCGACTTGTATACCAACGAAAAAAGAGCAAATCCATTATCATTCTTAATACCTTCTTCTAGATTTCCATTACTTACTATATCAATAATTCCTGATTCCGTAAAGAATTAAATTCTATTAAACACCGTTCGTAATTGTAACTTGTTAAGATGTTTATAATAATAATACAAAATAAAATAAAATAAATAGTTTCATGCCAGGAGTAGGTACCGCTGGGTGCTGCTCTCCCTATGCCTATCACGCCAAGTTTCTTAAAATTGACCGCACATTCACTGATTGTTCATTGTATTATTTACAGGTGTGGATAAAGATTTAATGTTAAAACAAAATAAAATATTATCATAATGAATGTTATCTTGCCATAATTTTCACTTTATTGTATCGATTTCGAACATTTGAAAAACACCATATCTAAAGTAGCGAAATTAATTATAAAGAAGAAATTAAATAAAACCGTAATAATAAAATAAAAATAACAAACTGACCAAAACATTTTTTTTATTTTCTTTTTTATAAATATTTTTGTAATTTAAATATTATATTTTTACTTAAAAAACAATACTAAATGTTTTCTATATCTTCAAAAATAACTAAGTTGTTGAATTAAACACAATTAATCGTCTGCTGTTATTAAAATAAACGGCTGATATCAACATCAAGGTGTTAGGATCATCGTTGGATACCCTAATATGAGTGCCAATTTTCAAAATAATGTTCCAGTAGCTTCGGAGAAAAGCCGCGGACTGCATACAGCGGACGGCGGACAAACGGATTTTTTTATATTTTATCCGGGTTCTATTTTATCCGGGTTCTACGTATCTTGAAACGTAAGGCCTCGCGGAGGGAGAAGTTGTTTTTTTTTTTTTTTTTTTTTTTTTTTTTTTTTTTTTTTTTTTTTTTTTTTTTTTTTTTTTTTTTTTTTTTGGTCGATTACAAAGGTTCATTATTGCAAATAATAAACCAAAAAAATAGTGTGCAATAGAAAATTGCTATGATATAATGTTCATAATGTTCAACCAGGTATTAATATACAATGTAATCATTGCAGTACTTGATAATGTTTTACAATGTTCATTTTCTACATTAAAAAATTCGAGAGCTCATCATGATGTCACTGTCACTTCTCTGTCAGGTGATAAAACTTCTCCTGCCCGCTGTAAAATCTAATGCCAGACAAGAGTTAAAAAATACCTCTATCAGACAACTGTAAAAGGAAAAAAATCCTAGGTGTACGAAGGCCTCTAATACGTGCTCGCTTTCTCATTAAGGATTCAAATACGACAAGATAACCAGCTAAGATAGAAGCTATTAGTTCGCAGGAGTTGTGAAGAAAATTAATTTTAAATTATAAACGACGCACGTTCCGGAAATGCTTGAAAACAGGTTGCTGAGATCAGTAAGTGCATATAGGGATCCTGTCACCCGGCAAGAAGTTAGTCACACCAGACCTCTTCTATAACTGGGATATAACTAATTCTAATGTAAGCTGTTAGTGAACACCCCAGCTGTCATTGTAAAATCAGTTTTTTTATACGTGTATATTCCGAGAAAATTTTCTATAGCCGGGAATTTTCGTTTGATTTATGTGTGAAATAATCTTAATGACGCAAATTGTTCTTAGAAACTTTGTGATTACAAATCAATAAAATTTTCATTAGCCATATTTTTTTGACATCGCTTCATCATTAGCTGACTTCTCTGTATTTAGTGTATTTTTTTTTTTTTTATAATTGTATTTAGTTATTTTCAGGTTAAGGTATTATATTATAGAAAATTTATTTTCTGTTATTCTAGCCGTAGACTTTGTGACCGTAAGACACTTTTCAAGCCTACTCTCAGTAAGTCACTCATTCGTTTAAGGTTATTCCAGCCGAATATTAACCGAATTTATTTAAACATTTTTCGTTAGAGCTCAAAGATATGTGTTTGTCTTTCGTGAAAAATAATCTTTAACTAAACGTTGATGGTTGTTAACAAGTTTCAAAATAGTCACTATGGTTATTAAAATTAAATTGAGTGAGTAACGGCTCATGCGCATAACTATCAGAGAAGTATTCTTGAAGTATAAAGTCATTAACCCAACTTAGTATTTTTAGATTTATTTGAATGGTATTCATACATATAGGTTTTATTTTAATAACAAAACTGATTTTTAACAATTATTCACAAATATAAATAAAATAAGAATGGTTATTCAATAACAGAAGATTATGGTTTCAAATTTAACATTAAACCTGAATGACGAAATATTTCTTCTTTTTTTTCAATGGTATAAAAAAAAGAATTTTAGAGAAATATTATAATTTTATTAATAACAAGAATATCGAAATACGTAAACAAATATTTAGGTTCTATTAATTCCCTTCCTTACTTATTTATTCGCACTACTTTTCATTTCATGGCGTCTTAAGGGCAACAAAGCTATTGAAAAGTTATGAAGTCGATTAATTTGATTTGATGAGATGCTAAATACAAATATTAATATTGTTAGCTAAATATACATACAGTGAGTGTCGAAAGCATTCAGAATTCACTACTATTCCGTAATTTACTGGCTATTAACTTATTTTTTATGTTTTATGGTGTTGTCAACCACTTTGTAATGGAGAAAGTTAAACAGTAGCTAAAACCAAAAACTACGACAAAATTCATTTATTTTTATCGTTTTGAAAGTTTATTAACGAAAAAATTAATAGTGTATGTCAGTAGTGTCAAGAGTATTCGGAATTACGTGGTTTACTAATTATATTAATGCTGCGATCATAAATAAACATTTAGTTGGTTAAACGTTTTGTATAATTATACATTTTAGCCTACAAGGAATTGATCTTACCAATTAATTTATTGTTCCGTGTAAAATATTATCCCACCCAAGTACTCATTCTTTTTTTTTTTCACTTTATTTATTGATTTGCACCTGTGAGCAGTATGTGACAATCAGCAAATAGGATAGAATAATAAACAAAATAATGACATGTCAGGCATGAGGAAGGACAGTACCCAGCAGCACGTCTTCTCCTCAGGTTTTTTTTTTTTTTATGTATGGTTGTCATCATTTTTTAAATGATTGAAGTCTTTATTTTACGTCGGATTGTTAATAAGACTATCATTATACGATTAGGGACCATTTGGAGCGTTCATAGCTTGAGTGAAGTAAGCGAGCTCTTGGAGAAGGCTCAAAAGGGGATGAATAAGATTATTCAACCCTCTAATTATTTGTGAAATTTAGAATGAATTTTCACCTGAAGACGGCTGCTGTGGTATTTCCCTCCTACACCCGAGCCTGTTGGTTCGTTGTTAGAAGGCGGAAAAGCGTGATTTGGTCCCATCTGGGGGCTGATGATTCCTTTGGATGGTTCGGTGGTACCAGGGACTGGATTGGTGGTCTCAATGGCTGGATTGGTGGTTCCAATGGCTGGAGTTCTGGTTCCTGTCGAGTCGGAAACTCTCAGCTGCTGAACTGGCAACTCTATCTGTGTACCATTATTATGATCTGGTGGTTGGTTGATGTTTTTTGACGAAGATCAGGATATTCGTCGAAATTTCGTGGTGGAGGATGAGGTCGTTGGAGCGTACGTTCGAGAAGTTTTTGAATCCTCAACTCCTTCAGAACTGGCACCCACAGTTGGCTGGATCGCCCCCCTGGATTTGGCTTATGTCGCTGGTGTTTCTCATTGTTAAAATTGAAATTTTATCCATAAATACCCCTCCCTATAACTCAGTTATATTTAAGATAGAGAAATATATATAGACAGTTCTAGAATCAGTAAAGCGGTACAGAAAAAAAATTATAGCAAAGCAAAAAAAAAAAAGCAGAGTTGAAATAGATTTAATTCCAACAAAACTCAGTTATTATTGAAGATAGAGAAAAACCGAAAATATTAACAGCCAGAATGAGCTATGAGTGAGTAAGCATCCACTCACACTAGATAAATAAGTTCCTTTGCACCTGAAGCTGGCATTTTAGCCGAAACGTCTTGCATTTATTTTTAATAAAAGAGTGGTGAAGTATAAATCAGCCTACAATTTTATTCACAGAATTTGACCTTCACCAAAAGAATCTACACCTTATTAACAGTTATAAACCCGAATATGGTTATATGGAAATAATAAACCATTGTGTGATAATTTGCAGCGTTTTTCATTGATTTTTATGTGTTTTTCTTTAATTTTCAATATAATATTTTTGTAATGTTTTAAAAAATACATGGGGTTTGTTTAATTTTGTAAACTTTTTTGTTTTTTATGAATGATGCAATTTCAATGACCTCGATAGTATATTAATATATGTTTTATCTTATACCCCTATTATATTTATATTGTCAATGATCATGATCAATTCATTTCAATTAGGACTAAGATTATTTAAGTAAAAACAGGAATAATAATGTATTAAGCAAACTAAAACTTAAAAAAAAGTCTGGTGCGCGCAACTCACGACTTTCCCCATACCTCGGGTGTTTAAACCAATTAAGAATTTTTAAAGAAAGTTAGACTTGAAAAAACATTAAGGAATTAAATTGAAATTCGATGAAATCTGTGTTTCAGATTAAATAATCTAACAATATAAATTACAATAAACAATAATCACTTAAGTTTATGGGCTTTTCGTCTTTCTGCATTACATTTTGACAGCTCTATGTATATGATAATAGTTTTTTTCTAAACTCTTTGGCTTTATATTATAAATCTATAATACTGTTCTTATACTCATACTTATAATGTTTTTTTATTTATTTTTTTATTGAATTGATGCAATTTAATGACCTCGACGGTATGTTGATATATGTTTTATCTTATATTCAAACTATATTTTATATTGTCAATGATCATTGTCATTTCAATTAGGACTAAGACTGAGTCCAAGGACCCCGCAGGAGGTTTTATAAAGTTGACCCCTCGCGAGGAAGAGGTCAGGCTGGGTATTAATCAAATGGCAGCTATATCTTCTTCCCTCCGAAACTTTGATAAATTTTATCTCTCCTTAATCAAAAATCGTTTCCGGCCCTGCTAAACACCGTTTTAGGCGTTGAAAAAATAGAAGTGTCAGACCGTCTTTGGTCCGTGTTATATCGTATTTCGGCAATTATCTCAAGCAATTTATGTTATATGCTACAAATGACAAGAAACATAAAATAAATTTTCAAAGACCGAGAAATAAATTAATCCTGTCTTAGAGGTGTGTAAAGGCAGGGTAAGGGTGTTTAATCAAAATGAAGACAGGAACATGGAGTCATTTCAACAAATTTGTGTGTCAACATTTAAATAACTCTATCTATTTAGATTTACTGAAAATGTTTTCGTATATTCTATCTTTATTTCATTCTAATATTCTTTGAATTATTTGTTTTGTTATATATATATAAATACTGTTAATAGTATACAGAAACTTTATCTTTAAGCAATAACTGTACAAGTTCAAATTCAAATTGGTTATTTGACAACACAATATATATATATAAAAATATATTATATCATATAATATAATATATATAATATATTAAAGATAAATAATGAGATATTAAAAAACTTTAAATTAATTCAAAAAATTAAAAAATAAACATAAAATAAATCTGGTGCCTGCATCGCACGACTTTTACCTATCTCGGTTGTTAAAATCATTTTAAAACATTTTCAAAGAAAGTTTGGTTTGAAAAAAGTCGAGGAATTAAATAGGAATTCGATGGAAACCTGGGCTTCAGATTAAATATTCTTACAATATAAATTATTATCTACAATAATCACTTAAAGGTTTATGCGTTTTTCATCTTTCTGAATTACATTTTACAGCTATGTATATAAGATAATATTTTATCTTTATCTTTTATCTAAACTCTTTGGCTTTCCCACGTTATATTATAAATTTATAATACTGTTCTTCTTACTCAAAATATCCAAAATTACATTGAAAATATTTTTTGCTCTTTTCTCCGTTTTTTTGGATATCAAATTCGTTTAACTTTTATTTTAACCCGCTTTTTAACAATCCTAATCGAAGGGGAAGAACATTTAAAAAAATCAGCATTTAAGCTCTTTCACGCTATTACAGTCAGAATAAAACATGGTGTTAAAAGTCCATTCAATTATACATTGATAGAGAGTTAGAGCTGTTTTTAAGGAAATCGTAAAAAGGTGCAAAATACATGGTATAAAGTAGATCATGCGGTGAAAAAGTTGGTGTAAAAGCTCGAAAATTGAAAGTCTTACCTCACAGAGAAAGACCCACTCAAACCTTTTTACGTGTGTTAATTATTTGTATTTAAAACGTTTATTTCCGTTGAGTAACGATGAATTCGAACCCAAAAGACATATATCTTCTCTCTTTCACCACTCAAACTCAAATAGCTAAAAAAAAAATCCTAAACAAGTCTTCCTCCTTCGAATTTATTATTAGACATTATATTTATGATTACGAATACCATTTTCTCGTTACTGCTGATCAATAGATAATTGAATTCCCTCACAAAACGAAAATAAAATCATTGAAAGCGTTAAGAAATAACGGAGATATAGCGTTTTGAAATAGCAGTAGTGATTTGATATTTTCTTTGAATATAAATTGACAGTGTAGCTGGTTTTTCTTTATTAAAATACTTTATTGATCGATTACTTTAACTATAAGTTAATTTACTGTACTGCATTGAATACCATGTATAATGTAAATAATAGCGCATTTCGTAATAATAGGGGCAGTTTATTTATATTTTTTAATCTACAAATTCATAAGGAAAACAAAAGGACTACAGGGGACACCTGTGGTGTAGTGGCTAACATAAAAGCCTTCTATGCCTAAGGTCGCATGTTCAATTCATTGCAGATGACCCTAGGACTTTTTTAATTGGACTAAAAAATCCTTATTTATGCCGTACTTCGGAAGGGACGTAGAGAAGTCGTCCCGAGCCTGTGATATGCCAGGTACTGTTAAAGTTCCCTATCCTAATTAAACCTGGATAGGCAAAATTTAACACTCTCCCCGTGACATAGTCCGATTAGCCACAATAGCATTAAGTGAAGTTAAATAACGTTTGCAACACTTACTTTCTAGTTAGATTCAGATTCGAAAATTTTCAGGAAGTGAAATAAAAGGAATTATGGCAATTAATTTTAAAAACTCAAATAACTAGAAAAGATGAATCACCATAAGATCAATTGACAACCTACGGTATCATTATTCATTTAAATATGATTTCAAGTAATTTTCGACTAATAAATAGTCTTTTAATAGATCAATTTCTTTAATGTTTGCAAAAACGTAGCTCGAATAAAATATAGTCATTTAAAATACACAAATAGGAGGAACTAATGCCCTGATATTATAAAGATTGCTGAATATGCGAAATAACCTCGCTAAAAATGTTCGAGGGACGAGTTATGCTCAGATATGGAACGCCCAAAGCACTCTCATGACCGCCCGGTAAAGCCATCATTACACTCCAAAGTGCTTGAGTTAACCCATTATCGGAAAACATTAGAAGAGGCTAATCTTAATGCCTCGTATCCGAATCATACAAGTCCCATTACCCGCTTAACGGTGAGAAAACTCTCCATATTCACCATAAAAGCCATTTCCATAAAAGCATATCTCAATAGTGTCTCGTAAAGTTTAAGCTCAAAGATGAATTCAATTTAATTTAAAGACGAATAAATGACTGAGCTTTAGAATAATGAATCAGAAAAACACGATTAATTAGGAATTAAAAAAACAAAGGAAGTCTCTACCAATAAATAAATTTGTATTTACTTTTTTAAATAACTTCCTTATTCAAATCAGATTACGACATTTTTCAGTCCCACTAAGGCAACCAAGTTATACAATAATACAGTTAGAAAAAAAAAAAAAAAGACTGAATGACTAAACCAAAAACCGGTAAGGAATACATATATACATGATTTAAATCAAAGGCAAATAATACAAACTTGAACTATATAATATAAAAACACCATAATAAATCATGATAAGCATGATAATTACATTGAATAACATAGGGTTGCATTGAGGACGACTTGATTGACGAATTGAGGTAATTTGAATTTGATAATTCAGCTATTTTTTCCTCACCGAGGGATTTTGTCCAAATTTTAAAATTGCTGCAATACTTAATGTAAACAGTAGCTATTATACAAAACTGGTGCATCGACCTGCCATGCTTTGGTATTGGCACTACTTGTGAAAAAACGGTGTCAGTCCTCCAACTTCCTCATCCCGTCTAAAATTTAGTTTTCTCATAATTCAGATTGTCTATCATTTTTTTTTCAGACACTACACTAAAGTCTGAGAATGTGTTTATTTATAGGAATATTGGATTAATGCTTAAAAGTAATTCAATAGGTCCTGCTAAAATAAGAAAGAAAAACATGGTAGAGCAATTCTTATAGAATGAGTGACCCTTAGTCCAAGAGAACAGGGTTAAGCTATGTCCAAACGCAGATAAACTCAATTTTTTAAGATTGCTACATTTACTTCCTGAAAATTCATCCTATAGTCTTCATGATAATGAAATATGTAGCAGCTGTAAACAACACATAAGTAATAGCCTTCACCATCTCCGTCTCCTCTGCCCGTCATCTAATGAATACAGAAGAAGGTACCTACTCCAGTACATTAAAAACTCGCCACCTTGTGAAAATAAAGAGACAATAGCATCGAAAAAATGGCTAATATTTATCTGTTTTTACAATCAATATCAAATATATACTCTTCAGGTGAAAATTAGATGATATTAATACTATTAAATTGAAAAGAAAAACAATATGAATAGTTAAGACTCAGAAATTTATTATTAATTTATTGATATATAATATGATATATTGTGTTATTTATGTATTATGTATTCCCACTACGATAGGCGGAAAAGAAACTTATTTTATTTGTATATATTTGTACAAGATTATTTTCTTTAACAAATAAATATCTATCTTATCTTATCTTACATTTACTACCTGAACGTACGGCTATATATAAAAAAAAATGTAAATCTGAAGTTAATGATTTAAATTTCTAACAATAAGAATCTATATACATATATATAGTTATTCTTTAAATATTAAAGGTCATTAAACATTCTTTAATTTAATAAATATTATTCAGCATTGCTCACCGAAGTCCTTTCTATTCCCAGAACATTAGAAATTTAAATCATTAAATTTAGATTCACAATTTCTTTTTTTTCTAAATCGATGACAAATAAAATCAATTTAAAATTCTAACTAGTTCACGATCCGGAAATTCCATTGAACAGGTAGGTACCTTTCAAATAAAATCCACCTTAGTCATAAGGTACTACCGTTTCCCAGGTCCTGGATACAGTTAATGCCAGCTCATATTTACACTGTACATGATTCACTCACTCTATTAATCACTCTACTACCAGGCATTGCCAGCAAACTGAATATCACATGTATTGTAAAACCAACTATTCCCATATAATCCAAGACTTAAAAACAAAAATTATTGTTTTATACAAATAAATTAAATATATCTAAACAAATATTGCTGCATTAATTTAGTTTTAGTGTATGGAATCAATAAAATAATAAAAAGTTTCCCAAAGTTTTCTTTTTTTAGGATTCTGTATAAATATATATGTCTTCCTTGGATAGAATGATTCCAGCATCATAGGATTTTAAACGGACTCCTATTGTGCAAGCACAGGAGACTTGAATGGGGGTGCAGATTGGCAACTCATACAAAAGAACAGCCAATGAGATTGAAGGGGAGGTGCCCCCAGTCCCTCAGTAAATCCGTAAACAAGGGAGGATTATACCTACTTTCATTTTTGATCTATTTAGAATTTATTACCAATAAAAAGGTTTTTTTTTAATATGCAGAAACCTATTCGAAATCAATTTAACTATATTTAAACAATGCAAAAGAATAATGAAATAAGTCTAAAGTATTTTAGCTAGAAACAATTGTTATAAATGGAAACGTACGCTGCTAAACATTTTTAAACTTATGGAACTGCCTTTTTGGGGCAGAAAAATCAATTATTTCATCCAAAAAATCAGAGAATGAGACTGAATCGGGATAAAACCGCACTGATATTAATTCAATACGTGCAGATTGATCAATGTTTGCCCAGCCTTTTCCGTGAAAAACGTGTGAAATTGAAAATTCAATATAACGCAGAACTTTGAGTAAGTCGATATCCCTAAAAAGATGGCAGAAATATCCTAAGCACAGAAATCTTACCTAGATAAGTAATTTCAGATTGTAAGAGAATCGCCACACATAAGCAGATTATTTTGCTATACAGAATTTTACACTGATATAAAGACGAAATTTTACGATTGTTTATGTCAATTTATGACACAATGGTTTATTATTTCCAAATACCAATATTATACTGATAATATAATATTGTAATTATAATATATAACATTACAATATAATATTATACTATAATATTATACTGATTTCAAAACGCTATATTTATGCCAGTTCTGAACCAATTTCAATGATTTTTTTTTCATTTCGTAGAATATTTAATTCTCTATGCTATCCACAAAAGCTTACATTTTTTCTCTATCACTCATGATGAACGAGTTATCAGGGAATCACATCTCTTATAAGTTACGGCTTAACCATATAAGATGATTTTATTTTTTTTCTCTTTGTTCATCGTGTTGTCTTGATCTCGACAATCTTTTCGTTTCTTTTTTACCATCAATAATAGGGATCACTTGTAGCTGGGTGGCTAGCGTAACAGCCTCCCATGCCAAAGGTCACGGGTTCAAATCCGCAGGTGGTCCTAGGATTTTTTAATGGGAGTAAAAAATCTTTAGTTACGCCGTCCTTCGGAGGGGACGTTAAAAGGTGGTTCCGAGCCTGTGCGATGTCAGGTACTCGTTAAAGATCCCTATACTAATGAAACCTGGATAGGCAAAATTTAGGACTCCCACAGTAGCATCGTCCAATCAGCCATAGTAGCATAAAGTGACGTTAAATAAATAATAATAATAAAACCATCAATAATAACCGATTTTTCGTTTGTTTATAATTATAATTTGTTACTTAAGCATACAGATCAACTTTCGTTTTTCGAGCTTTACTGATTCTAAAACTCTATCTCTATCTTTAAAAATAACTGAGCTATTGGAGTAATTATGGGTAAAATTTCAATTTTATTTTTTCATTTTACTCTTTTTTATAAGTATTCGCGGTTTATTCGGTTAAAAAATACAAATAATTTTTTTCTCTACCTTCAAAAATAACTGAGTTACTAAATTAAAACGCTTTTAATCGGCCACCATTTTAAAAATAACCACCTGATATCAACGTCTAGGCGGGAGGATCATCTTTACATGGTTAAGTATTTTCGTAGCGAATTTAAAAAAATTGGTCCAGTAGTTTTGGAGAAATGCCGCGGACGGCGCACAGTGGACAATATGACCATTTATGTAGACACAATTCTGAAACTTGTCTATATTTAACCTCTGGGGTTCCATATTAAGGAAAAAAATATTTAAAAAAATTATAAGAAAAATTATTAAAAACTAATTAATTTTTGACACGATTGGCGAGCACACAGTGATCAAACATCACATTTATTTTCTGAAATCTAAATCTTTCCTATATTTTACGTTTGAAGTCACAGAATACGGGAAAAATAATACAAAAAATCTAATTATGGCTCGGAGTTGCTAAAACCTGCTAATAGATGTATTTTATATCATTTAGGAAAATCTTGAAATTATAGATTGTAAAACTTTTGATTCGGAGTGTCGTGTCTGAAAAAAATTATGTATCACCCAAAACGCAAAAAATCGCAAAAAATTCTTTGTAATATCTAAAGACTAGTAGGATTTTTTTTTTTTTTTTTTTTTTTTTTTAATTCTTTTATTGGAGTTCTGCGCTTGCGCTAGTTCATTAACATACGTCGTTATATCGTCTCTTCTTTATGAACAGTTTTTAGTGTGTATAAACAATTAGTGATTGTGCAACAACATTCGTTGTCAACAATGGACTAATCCTACTGACTGTAAGTAGTAATATTTACGATTACTTAGTTGTCGTATGAAGTAGAGCTGAGAAGCCTTATCTTTTTCGCCATATTGCGATCCCCACTCAGCTTCCTCAGCTTGCCAGTCTTCCACTGACCCCTGGAGGGGCCACGTCGCGCTCCGGACGACAAGGTCAAGGTCGCGCGGACGTATTTTTTTTTGTTTTATTTTTTTTTTATTTTTATGTATCAATGAGATACTATCACCAGGTCATGGCGGGAAAGGCAAGCTCTTAAACGCTCCAGGTCAGCTGGCTCTTCTGCTTCCCCGGTCAAGCAAAGGCAAAGAAGTAATAACAAACGCCCTACGCCCCCTTCATCAGCTGCTTCTAACGAACAGGAACCACAACCCGGGACTTCAACGCAAGGGATGACTGAGGAATCTCCCTTTTTTACTCCTAACCCCTACCAAGTACTCCATATCGAGAAAGAGGTCATGGAATCAGAATCTACACCGAGAGATCCCCGCCCTCCTCCCATATTTGTTAAAAATATAAGAAATTTTCAACTCCTATGCACCCAATTAAATAAAATCATTGATAGCAAAAGCTACACATGTCTAACACGTATCAATGACACAAAAATATCACCCGATTCAGCTGATGTGTACCGCAAAATAGTAAAATATCTTAGTGAAACAAAAGCTGATTTTCACACGTATCAGCTAAGAGAGGAGAGGGCATTAAGGGTGGTAATAAGAAATTTACACCCCTCTACACCAGCTGAGGAAATAAAGGAAGAACTGACGTCTCTTGGGTTCAAAGTGCGTCAGATAACTAATGTCATGAAAGATATTATAGAAGAATCAGGTGACAGGAGTAAAATTCCTTTACCTCTATTTTTTGTGGACTTAGAACCGTCTCCAGGAGTAGAAACAATTTATGAAGTGGAAAAACTCTATTACACGAGAGTCAAGATTGAAAAGCCATATGTAAAAAGAGACATTATACAATGCCACAATTGTCAAGCATACGGCCACACGAAAACGTATTGCCACCACATACCGCGCTGTGTTAAATGTGGTGAACAGCACAAGTCTGAGCAGTGCAATAAATCTCGTATAATCCCAGCAGTTTGCGCTCTGTGCCACAAGGGACATCCGGCGAATTACAAAGGCTGCGAGATTTACAAGAATCTCAAGTCAAGATTTCTCAAATCTTTCTTCAAAAGTCAAGAAGCCCCAGCGCCAAGAGGAGACTAGACCGAGGAGAAACCCATCAAAATTCGTCGACCCGACAGTTTCGTTCGCCCAACAACTTGGTGGTGGTGACCAGTCTACTCAATGTGAGGCCACGCCGGTTCAACATACACTCAAACATCCCGAACCTGAATCTCAACCACCTCAAAATTTTAATTCTCAAAAACTTCCCCAGCATCAAATTTCTCCTATCCCTCCTCCATCAAATGTCACAGACCTCACCAGTTTAATGACATCATTCATCTCAGAAATAAAATCAATAGTTATGCCTCTGATATCAGTCCTAACAAACCTAGTATCAAATTTAATTCCTGCCTTGAAAAAGCCCTAAATGATTCCATCCAACTCCATTTCCATTCTCCTCTGGAATGCGAATGGTGTTCGAAATCATATTAATGAACTAACTTTATTACTACACGACAAACGTATTGACGTAGCTCTTATCACTGAAACACGACTAACTAACAAACGATCATTCAACATCCCAGACTACCAAATATACCGAACTGACCATCCCGATGGAACAGCTCATGCCGGCACTGCTGTCATCATCCATCGCTCCCTCTCCCATAATTTATTACCCTTACCAGTCCATAACTTCCTCCAAACCACTGCTGTAATTATACAAACCCGTCATTTTCCTATAACAGTAGTTGCAGCATACTCTCCTCCAAAAATTCCTATTTCCGAAATCCAATTTAATTTATTCCTTAATTCCTTAGGGCATCATTTCCTCATAGGTGCGGACTTAAATGCCAAACACCAGCAATGGGGAGCCAGAACTACAAATTCTCGCGGGCGAACATTGCTGTCTGCACTCTATTCCACTCACTGTAATATCCTCTCCCCCGATTCCCCTACCTATTGGCCTACTGATCCTCACCGTAACCCCGACCTCCTCGATTGTTTTATCCACAAAGGGCTGGGACCTTTAAATCATTCCGTTTCCCGGCTTGATGACCTTTCCTCCGATCATAGCCCTCTTACCCTAACTCTCTCATTATCTCCTATTCCCAAACTCCCTCCACCATCATTCCTAAGAGGCCCAGTTAATTGGAACCTCTTCCGCGAAATAATAACGGATGGAATAGACCTCAGAGTATCCCTCAAATCTCCACAAGATCTTGATGATGCAGTTGATTCCTTTACTACCCTTATCCAACAAGCAGCCTGGAATGCATCTTCACCTTCTCCTTCCCCAAAATATTACCAGAAGAATCCTATACCCCAAAACCTCCTAGATCTAATCCATACCAAACGACGCTCTAGAACCCTCTGGCAAAGAACCAGGCACCCAGACGATCGTAAATCCTACAATTATTACACCAAATTAGCTAAAAAGAAATTAGATACCTTTCGATCCCAATCCTACAATTCCTATCTTTCTTCCCTATCTATCTGCGACAATTCCCTCTGGAAAGTAACCAAAAAAGTTCTTAAATACCAATTCATCTCCCATCCCATCCGACGTGAAGATGGATCCTGGGCTTCGTCGGATGAGACTAGAGCGGAAGAATTTGCCAAATACCTTTCTAAAGTTTTTATCCCACACCCCGAGCTCAATCCTGCCCATACAGCTAACGTAAAGGAATTCCTCTCCTCTCCAATTCCTCTCTCTCCACCCCCTAAAGCTATTAACCCCTCTGAGGTCAAATTCCTTATAAAGAAACTAAAACCTCGAAAAGCTCCTGGCTACGACCTCCTCAATTCTAAGATCCTTCGTCAACTGCCCCAAAAAGCAATTATATTCCTTACCTACCTCTATAATAGTATCCTCCGTACAACCCACTTTCCTTTGGTGTGGAAACACTCCATCATTCTCCTTTTTCCCAAACCTGGTAAACCTCCCAACAACACCTCATCCTATAGGCCTATTAGTCTCCTTCCGATCCTTTCAAAAATCTTTGAAAAAATCCTTCTCAAGCGTATCCTACAGTTAATTGAAATTCCTTTCCACCAGTTCGGATTCCGCTCACAGCACTCCACTGTACAACAAGGCCTACGAGTGGTTGACCATATATCCTTTGCACTTGAAAACAAGCAATATTGCACTGGTGCCTTTCTGGACGTTGCTCAGGCATTCGACCAGGTCTGGCACGATGGCTTGCTTTTCAAACTAAAAACCCATTTACCCCAATCCTTATATCTAATCCTACAATCCTACCTTTCAAACCGTTCCTTCAGAGTCCGCTCTGGTTCAGAATTTTACAATAGTTACCTGATCGAGGCTGGTGTACCTCAAGGCAGTGTCCTAGGTCCTGTCCTCTATCTCCTATTTACAGCTGACATACCTACGGATCCTGATACCTTCTTAGCAACTTTTGCCGACGATACTGCCATTTTATCAACCCAATCAGATCCCGAAATTGCATCTTCCTATCTACAAAGACATCTATCCTTGATTGAATTTTGGTGCGCTAATTGGCGTATCGAAATTAATGAATCCAAATGTAAGCACATCACCTTTACCCTTCGCCGCAGATCCTGTCCACAAGTCAATTTTAACTCCATACCCCTTCCCTGCTCTGACACAGTCCGGTATCTGGGATTCTTACTAGACAAAAGACTAACGTGGAACCCACACACTCGACTTAAACGACAAGAACTCAACAGACGATACGGCCAACTATATAGACTACTAAACAGAACATCAAAACTTTCTGTTGCTAATAAACTATTAATTTACAAGACGATTCTAAAACCGATATGGACCTACGGACTAGAACTGTGGGGGACAACTAAATTTTCGAACATCAGGTATATCCAATCCTTTCAGTCCAAAGTCCTTAGAACAATAGTCAATGCTCCCTATTATGTTACAAACAAGACCTTACACAATGATCTGAATATCCCATTTGTCCTCGATCTAATCCCATCTAAATTCCTAAACTTCCACCAGAGGCTAACTCACCTTCCTAATCCTTTATCCCAATCCCTATCTAGCTTCAGCCATCCCTATAACCCTCCTCGTAGGTTGAAACGGCAGTGGCCTAGAGATCTCTTATAACTAAGCAATGCTGAGTGTTGGCAATGGCCAGCTTCTCCACTCACGCCTGAGAGTCTGTGGCTCTAGCGCCCTCTCTCAGTCTCCACTGGCTTATTAGACCGGTGACGCGACTGACTGAGAGGCGCTGGGATCTCCTAGCCTTGGACCCCGACGCCCACAAGTGGGCGTCGGGGTTTAATTCGGAGTTCCTAGGGGCAGTATGTAAATATTGTATATATATGTATGAATGTGTCCAAGATTATTATTTTTTTTTTATTTTATTTTTTTTTTTTATCTTTATATTTTATTTATTTCTATTTATTTTGTATTCATTTATTTTTATTTCTTTATTTTATGTACATAAGGAATGAATGAATTCTAATATCACTAATACTTATTGCCCAAGATTGTGGCAGATTGTATTATTTCTAAATAAATAAAAGTTAAATAAAAAAAAAAATAAAATTCTTTTATTGATATTTACAACTGTACACAGTACAACAAGTAATTGAGCTTTTAGAAGGATTGATGAAACAAATCCTACAAACGACTTTTGTTTTATTTTTTGGTCGATTACAAAGGTTCATTATTGAAAATTATAAACCAAAAGGATAAAATATTATATATTTTTTTATGATTCGAATAGTGTACGAAGTATATGACTAGTTGAAATGTTGTTTATATGAAAAATTAAATGTTGGATAGAATGGTAGACCAGTTAGATAATAATCTGATGCACATGAGAAGTGAATAATCAGAAGCTAATCTTCAGTGGGAGCCTTTGCGTGGGGATCAACCGCAGTTCCTGTCTTAAATATTTATGCCGAGGCAAAAGTGAAATGCCGTACATTTAATATAGGGCAAGGATGGATTCATGGATGCGAATGCTCACCCGAGGCTAGGATCAATAATTCATAGTATACGATATAGGGGCCTATCCTCCGACCCCTCAAATCTCTCAGATTTTCTCCTCTCATATGTTACAGGATACGGAGAACGCTTGTGCCAAGGAATAAATATGTCTTCTAAGAACTCATCTAACAGTACAACCTCTGCAATATTTACTAAATCTGCATAAATCGTCAATAACAGCGAAAATTGTAATTTGAGCTAGATTACCACGGAACTGAAGAAACTGGTCTGAAGGTCTAATCTGCTCATAATTCATAAGTTTCTGATTAACATAAAAAAATAATAAATATTTTAAATCATTTGGCTTGATTTTAATTTTTCAAAAGGACATTTTTATCTATCTATATAAAATATAGATTTTATTTTCCCTTGGTGGTCGCATCATGCGTGAACGGCTTGACCGATTTTACTAATTTTTTTTTATTGTGTTTATAATAGTCATGAGAAGTATTTTATGAAAGAAAAATTACTTCGGTAGAAAGATTTTTTTTTTTTTTTATTTTATTTTTTTTTTTTTTATGTTACAAACAATCTCTTTATCTATATATAATATATATATATATATATATATATATATATATTATTATATATATATATAATTAATATATATATAAAACCGCTTTTCTCTTGGTGTTCGCAACACGCATGAACCGCTTGACGATTTCACTAAGAGATAGTTAGGACAGGACATTGTCTGTCGGGTCAGCTAGTATAAAAGAAATACCCGCGATCAACGTTTCGTGGCCGAGTGGCTAGCGCGCTAGTTTCTCATGCTATAGGTTGTGAGTTCGAATCCCTGTCCCGGCCGGGCTTTTATAAGGATGTAATTAACTGGGGATTCACTCTCAGCCTCTCCCTCGGGTATGTGAGACCCGTCAGCCAAATGGTGGCCACTCACAAAATTAGGCGTTGAGAGTGATGACCCTACACCACAAAATGTATCAAGAACCGTGAGTGTAATCTCCCAGGCGAATACACCGCGAGGCTCAGAGCCTACACGGCTTGTCGTGCACTGGAAAAAGAAGAAGTCAACAATGTTACATAAACTAAAATAAATGTATCAAAAACATTTTTTAAATATAATTACCTATTGTCAAAAAAGATCTCTTTGTGCTAAATCATTTAAAAATGTAGCGTAAATAAAATTCTTTAGCCTAGAAAATGGTTGGATTCCTAGAACCGTTCATTGGTGGATTAGAAAAAAACTTGAGAGGTTTGACTTTAGGGGTTGGGGTGTAGATTCTGCCGAAAAAGAAATATTCCGACAGATGAAATGATTTTAGAAAATAGTCACTCTTTTTTTTTTTTTTTTTTTTTTTTTTTTTTTTTTTTTTATTCAGATATTTTACGACACTATTAAAGGAAATTAAAATTCAACGCAAAATAAATATTTTGCAAAACTTAAATTTTTCCTAAACAGAAGAATAAAATCTTAAAATTCAAAGTTCCAAACCACAAAAATCAACATATAAGGATAGTAGTAGTAGAATTTGTTAATATTATTTCTGCCAAATAAATAAAAAAAAAAACAGTTACTAATGTAAGGATTTTAACTTATAAGAAGACAATGATTTCGGTGGCTGAAATATAAACAAAATAATAATGAAGGGATACCCTACCCTTAAATACCCTACCTAAGGCTTAAATGCTGATATATTAAATTTTCATTCTCTAATGTACTTATAATTTTTTAGATTTAAAAAAATTAGGTACATCATCATAGCATTGATTAATAACAGCTAAATATATAATTTGAGTGAATTTGATGAACAACTAAAGGAGAAAAGTTGAAACCTATTTTATCATGCAATTGTGTTTTTGAACACCAGAATAGTAATATAGAAGTATAATATACCGTTGGATAGCTAAAGATTTTAGAAAAAATGTGATCTAATACACGGAATTCCAAAGGTTAATGGCAAGTGATGAAAAGCCAATAAAACTAACTGATTGTTGTATATACTAATATAATACATTATTTAATAAAACACATGTTTCCATTTAAATTCAATTTAATTAATTCCTTGAAAATTTATTTCTATCTCTTAATGTATTTAAAAATCTTCTAATTGATTTTAACAACGGAGGTAAGTGAATGTCGTGTGTAGCGCGCGCCAGATTTTTTGTATTAAATTTCGATTAACTATTACATTTTTTTTTTATCAATCGACCTCTCCAATATTGTCATAAAAAAAAAAAAAAATTGCCACATAAATTTGAATTTTGAAATCATATCCTTCATTTGCCAATTGCAGACTGAATAACTGTAACTCAATTGATGTAAACCAAAAATTTGTTCACCCCGACCTTCAGTAATTATCTAAAAAATGAAAATAATATGCATTATATTTTCCTCGATTTTTACGAATAGAATATTTACAAGAAAAATAATAGCTATTATAGGTAGGCCTGGAGAAATCTGAAGAAAAAAAAATGGCCTGGTGGAATGTTTTCGCAAGACCCAATAACACTTATAAATACTGTAATATTTGCAGTAGGCTACGTGACAGGCAGCTGATTACACTGGGATCTTGCAGCAATGAGCAAACGACCGACACGACAGGTGATTCTCAGGTTGCGTCTATCCGAATTAAAATGACTGATGTACTTACGTTATGATTTATTTTCTATAGTATTACAAAGGCTTATTCTTTGTTATATAACATGAAGAACTGATTGTAAAAGTAAAGGTGTAAATAAACGAAAAGAAAGTATCATTTTATATAATACAACGGCAATGCATTTTTTTTATTTATTGATTCACTTCACTTATGAATGTACCAGTAGCTTTGATATAGAACCACTATAGTAGCACATCCATATTTCAATTGATTAAAGTGAGTGTGACTATGAGCATACAGCATATCAATCTTGAAGACACTTTCAAAGAAAAAAAAAAAAAAAGCGAGAGAAACTGCCAAAAGAAATACATAGACATTAGTCATTTCTAAATTGCCCATGGACATATATAAATCCATATATGTGGTGATGCAGGATTCCCACTGATTTCAGAATTATAGTCTCCGCTATAATGTTTCTCCTTAGATAAAAATTTTAAATGAGAAACAAATGTTATTTTTATAAATGTTAATCATGTCAAATGAATATTTTATAATCCATATACCATCAGAACAATTGATACGTTGATTTCCAAAAGGTACTCCATTCTACAAATATACTACCAGTACTCCATACTCAGTTCTAGTAGATCCATTCGATCCATTCTAGAAAATGTTACAGGAAGAGAACAAAACTCTTATTGCTACATTATGAAACCAACATAATTTTTTTTTTTCTTTTCGCATTAAAATTTGTCATTGTTTTTTTATTACATTAATAACACTATATCAAAGTTATGGAATGAAATTTTTCATTGTGATTTAGAACGTAACTAAATGCGTAATTAGTACTTGTAGAAAATAACTGCATTTCTTAAAGGAATTGAGAGTTCATCAGATAAAATAAAATGGAAGATTTATATAAAACTAAATGCTGAGAATACAAATATGTCAAAATACCGATTTCGTAAAAAACGTCCTTTTGTACCTTTTGAAAACTAGACGTAGTGTTTTATATTAATTTTTAGAAGATATTTAAGGCGTTTTACATACTCGTTAATAAAAATGCAAATAATATTAGTAAGGACATAAATAAATATAAATTAATTAACATTTTATTATGTAGGAAACTTTATCTTTTAAAATTCAAAAGAATCATTTGACATAAATTTTAAAGGAAAAAAAAAACAGAACATAATAATTAAACCTCGTTATGAGTTATTATTGCCAACTATAGATTATTGCAATCGTGGATATATTTTTTAATTTTATATATCGCAATCGTATACATACATTATACATAGAGGGAGAAAATATTTTATTTATAAAGCAGTGCTGCGTAACGGTATTGGGTTGCTTACAACACACAGCAAACTACAATTTTTTTAGAAATATTTACATTTGAAGTAATTACATTAATTAGTACAACGTTAATAGAGTATGATAATATAATCAATTTTTTTAAACTCATCTTTTTTTTATTCAGTTTTATATTATTTTTTTATTAAAATTAAAAAAAAAAAAAAAAAAAAGCTGTTTGAACACTTCGCAGATTAACTTATTGAAAATATGTGCATGCACACATGTCTCCTACCGGATACAATCGGAGGTGGATGTTGTCTAGGGAGTACAGATTTTTTTTTTTTTAATTTAACCCCGTTGGTTTAGGGTGTGGAAAAGCAAGGACCCTCCAAACATTATGTCACATAAAATATTAAATGTGTATTTAACGTCAGAATTAAATGAACGGAAATATTAGCATAAAAGAAAAGTAATAAAAGTGAATAGTAATACAAATGCAACGGTGGGAGAAGATCCTGAAACAGTTATTTTGACATAAGGCACGGCTCCCCGCTCCAGATAATAAGAAACGCTGATAGGCCGGCTGTATGGAAGGAGTGGGGGAAAGAGGAAGCTGGTTGGTCGATCAGGTCCCCTCTCCGTAGGCCACGCCCCTTCCCTGCCAGGGGTGTCCCAGTGGGCCCCCAACTGCGGAGGTGTGTGTATCATGTTGTTGAGGGCTTGAGCTCATCGTTCTCTACTCTCGGCTATCGAACTATCTTCCACCGCTCGATTTCTTTCTTGAGAACTGTCTCTCACAAAGCTGTATAGATGTTAATTATAGACACGGCAGAACGTTTTCGTCAGCTCCTCGCAAACAATCCTGCTCTCAAAACTCCAAACGTGAGTACACATTTTATGTTGAAAGAAAAAATATATCTATAACATTATACCATAATGGAAGAGCAGATATAAAATAATACCAGGAACTATCCTTTACCACCATAACTCGATTTAAAAAAACAAAACATTTAATTCACTCCTATGATTAAATGACATTGATAAGATTTTATTTAATAACTGCTAATTATAATCGATAAATTAATAATATATCTGACCCAATGTTAAAATTAATATTCTCAAACCGAAGGCTCGTACAAAAACAAATAATCAAGATCCTCAATTTAAAACTATTTCATTAAAAACATTACTTCTACTACCGTCAAAATATACATAATTAAAATAAATAATTTTAAACTAATTATAGTTAGCATTGAAAATATTTGATATGTATATGTGAAACAGCTAATAACTGCTCAGTGACCGGCGTTAGGCGTTAAAGTCCCCGTTTGAAATGTTTTTTATTAATCGACTTACGGCAGTGTATTGTTATGAATTTTTATATAAAATAATAAGCTGGTTAGTTAAACATATTTAAATTAAAGATTTGGTTAGTTAATTAAATAAAGATTATTACCTAATGATAAATTTCCTTTAATCGGAACTGTAAATGTGCTTCAACCACAATATATAATATATCTCATTGGTATACAACAAATGAATAATTGAAATTCAGTCCGTTAATCTTAAACATTTATCGGAGTATTTCAAGCTGAGAATCATTATTATTAATTTATTATGGACACTGGTATGGTTTCAAATGTATACTTATGATTGCTGAAAATGATATTGGAAATTTTTATTGGCATCGTATTACATTCTCTAAAGCATAGCTATACTTGAATAGATTCCAAGATAGCTTTGAAGTAGCATACGATACAAAGTCACTTTCACAAACTACATACATATTATAGGTTGGTCAACCTTATCAGTGAACTCTGAATAATTATCAGCAGCGACTGATACATTTTTTTTTTCCTTCTTTCCGTATTAAGTGAAATGCCTTTCAACTAATCATTCTTAAATATAAGAGAATTAGTCTTATTTTAATATTTATGTTACATTATATATGCTAATTATTTCAGGTTTCATGTGTCGCATCAACTTCATAATCCACATTTAATTTGTGAATAAACTGTATAATTTAAGTAATTTTTCATGATTAAAATTTAATTGATTTCTTTTTTTTTTTTAATGAACGATGACTTCCTTAAATATTAAAAAAAAAAAAATATTTAGAAGCTATTATATATTAATTGATAATTTGATTAATTAACACAAACTTAACGTGCCATTACATACACATTGAGCACATTCATTTTCTTATATATGACAAAACTAAATTACTTTATATATACATAAAGACCTTTAATTTACATATCGAAATTTATCTCATAGCCAGGTATAGTATAGAAAATATAACTTATAAGAAAAGTTCGTCATAAGAACCTCCATTAATTGATTAGAACGTAGGCTATCCTACGTTTCAACATCTATTAGATAAATGAGTAGGTATTTCATTAAAACTAATTAATATATTATTATTATTACTAGTCGTTAAGCTCCCAACTGAAGGACGCTAAATAAATGAAGTTAATTTTTTGGGCATCTTTTTCTTTTTATTTGCCCACCAGTTTTTCATTTTTTGCGAAAATCCAACTGTTCTTTCTTCGCTCCTATATCAATTCATAATTTGAAAACAATGTTTATGAGAGGAATTCTAAAAGTAAGGTTGAATATCCTGCACCAGTATTATTTGATTCACAAAAAACGTACATCGAAGATTTAATTTACATAATTATAATTAACTTGGTTTTATCCTAGTAAGAATATTTAAATGTAATGAGAAAATATCCTTATTAAGCTATTATAATAATAGATAACAGGATAATTTAGGATTTCCGGAAGAAAAATCGAAAGGCGGCATTAAGCTAATTAGTTAGGAAATGTCGCGAGGCAGCGAAGATTATAACTGTAAATTGCGGGAAACCCAGGTCCGGTAATGAGCGTATATAATTAACTTCGAAAAGGAGTTAGTCGAAGAGTGGTGATGTATGGGATCGGTTTAGAAAGCTCACTGGAACCACTCTCTTGTACTTCGATGGCTACGAATTTACCGGAACATATACTAATCAGGATACTATACCATCGTCCTCAAGAACAGAAGTAACACACGGTATAGATATCATGACCTCCTCCAACGATCGGGTTTCTTCTCCGACTGGCGGGAAAAATGAGGAATAGAGCCAAGTCATCCGGCTTTCACAACATCTCCAAGCACCTCCATCAACTCGAAATACGATAATAAGAAAACAAAACGAATCAAGTTCCATCCATCATGGAGCCATTATTCCCGTTTTAGAATTCATTGTGCAAAACACTTGCTATAAAACTGTTCGTTCCCATCTTACGTTGCAAGTTTTTTCTTGACTAATGTCAAGGAAACATCCACAAGGTCTTTCGGAGCAAATTATATAAATTTTACTTAGTAATGCCGGATCTGGAGGTTAGCATATCACACCTTGCCGTGAATAAATCATCCTTGTCGGAATTAAATAATAAATCCGTAATTAAAATCAAAATATTTTGTTCACGCTTTAATCCGATTACTAATGACTTGTGTATCATAGAACAGCTTCTAAGAACTTGTAATAACGCAGTTGTTAATTAATTATTATAAAGAACTGCTCTTCCGCTATTTCTAACTATCCCGGAAGAAGGGATTTATATTTTACAAACTCTGCAAATTTAGCGTTGTTCAAAAAAAAATATATACATTGTGGCTTTCTCAAGCTTGATTTATCAGTTAAGAAAACGAGGTGAGATAAATGAGACTCGTAGGGACAATTTATAAGCTCTAAGAATAAGAAAAAATATGGGAGTTCTATAGATTGCTGACCAATATATTTATTTTATATATAGCATTATTTCATCATAACATATTATTATACCATAATTTTATTTATCATAATTTATGACATCTACACGTTATCAATTAGTACTTGACCAGACGCAAACCCACTCGAACTGTTTTGATTCTGTTTCTGATTTCGGCTTTAATACGCTCTGCGGCATCACACTTCATTTCATATATATATTGATATATGAGTATTTATATTTATACTAGAATGATAACAATAAATAGTTTTATAAAATATTCTCCACTCATATCCGTTAAAAGGAATTGTGTTGAAGAGTAGGAAAGAGACCCAGCTTGAGGATGAGGGGCAGTTTACATTTAAAAATATATATATTTTGTTCTCATTAATATAAAAAGAATTTTACATGAATTACATATTTAATTTTAAAATATTTGTTATTCATAAATATGAACGTAATTAAATGAAAAAATAAAATAAGATTATAATGTAAAAATAGGGAGGATTGTATACCTTCTTTATATGGTTCCGGTCGTTTTTATTTGTTCATTTTAATCATTACATATCTTTTAATAAATCAATGAACTAGTGTTTCCAAATCTTTATAAACACACATATTTTTTTGTCCCACAAAAAAACTTAAAAACTGCTACCCACTGTCATCCCAAACAGGCGCTCAACAAATCTGATTTCTCAAATCAAATAAAATTCAAAAAGAAAATTGATTATTTACTGCTCATATTTTACTTAGTTACTGGATTAATTTTTAAACCATATGAATCGTTTTCAATATTTAGTTTTGTTCAACACATTAATCGATCAGAAGTTATTTATTTATTTTACTCTTTAGTTTTATTATACACATTCTTTTCTCCTTACATCATTGTGAATAAGAATTAATTATAATCCTCCAGTCTTTGGGCCTGACACAATGTATATATTGTATGTATCAATTGTTCTTAATAGACCCTATCCCAGAATATTTTTTTTTTTTTTTAAAAAAAGAAAATGAAAGATACAATATGCCTGGTCTATAATTTATTATTGATTATCTATAATTTTATATGATCGAAGTTAGCATCAATATGAATGTGAACAATAGAATATTTATAGCAATGATTGATTAGCAAGCAGTGTCCGAAAAGCGATCGAATATAAATGGAAAACACTGTTTTACAATGTTTTACATTAAGCATTTTTTTCAATGGGTTTTTAAAATAATATAATAATGGTTTTTAATGATATCTAGTCAACTTTCTCGCCTGAATAGAAAGGGCGTATGACACGTAATAAATAGATACGATTATCAATGCTTTTGACCTGTGTTTATTTCTAACACTGTGAAAGGGATTTTGGAATGTTCCGAATTTCAAAGGCCGGGTTTTCCTGAGAGGTCAAAGGTTATTATAACATAATACAAATCAGGATTCAGTACGTTTTAAGACGGCCATTATAGTGTACAGATATAACAATAAATTAATAAGTTGTCTTGATCGTTTAACAAATTATAAAAATAAATCAATTTTATAAACCGCTTTATAAATATGCCGTAGGGTTATTGCACTTTGTGACAATAGTTCGTAAAAATGAGCCCACGGAATCGTAAATATATAGCAGTATGCCCGGTCCATTATAATTCAGACTGTCTTATTATTATGCTCCAAGCTCCTGGTTTAAATTATAAATAGCGCCCGAACCTTTTGGAATGTCTGTAAGTCACTCACCTATGTGACTCCATATCGGCAATACAGTCTAACTGATTTTTTTTTTTCTTTACTTAAAGTTAAAATTTAAGATACTGATACAATAAGATTTAATTACAAATTCTTAATAATCTATTAATATATAAATGAATACATTAGCACGAACAATAAATCGAAAAGTTCAAGCGCGATCCAAAATCCAATACAAAAATTGGAATCAGAACGCTAGAAAACGTAATAATCGAATGTTCCAAGAATGGCGGAAGAATGGAATTTTTATTTGACATTTCAAAAACAATTTTAAAAAATCTTACTTTTCAAGCAATTACGAATAAAGGAGGTAAATTAGTGTCAAGTATAATCTGAACTGTAAGGTAAATCTTCTAATTACACCTTGAACATTTTGGCACTAAAAGAAGTTTTAATATTAAATAAACAACAATTTTAAATTGAGGAAAAAATTAGCTAGTATTAATTTTTTCTTAAACTAATATTTTATAGACAACTGTTCTTTGATTCTCGATATAATTCTTCATTGTATTATTTTGGGTTAAATGCATAAGATAATAGGCTATTTAACCCTCCAAGTCCGAGAACTATTTTTGTTAAAAATTTTTTATTTTTTCACTCTCACTTATGTTCCATGTTACCCCCTGAATATGGAAAAAAATTTGCGTTACGGATATGTCACACTAGGCTTTGGAGGGTTAAGTATAGAGACTCTGTATACCGATTACATAAAGATTCTCGTATATTATTTTGTATAATGTATGTTTGTTTTAATAAATAAAAAATAAGAGAATTTAGAAAACAAAATGACGGTATAGAGAAAGAATATTTTGGATTTAAAAATTGTTGCTTGCTAAACTCTTAACTAAAAACTAAAACCAGATATTTTTAGTTACTTTGCAGAGATTTAGATCAATAAACATTCAATGTAATAGTAAATTAAAAATCTATATATAATCTATATATATATTAATAATATATATATATATTATATATATATAATATATATTGTGTGTGTGTGTATTGATTAAATTCTTAATAGGAGAAAATAGAAAAGATAATATTCATTTATATTATGTTTTAATATTATTTTATCTTTTTATGGATATACATAATTTATATAAAATTTACAATAATTTTTAAAAATCTAGTAATAGTTAATAATTTATTATTTAATTATAATACTTGATATTTAGGTTTTAAAGTTATATTAATAAATAGTTTAAAAACAAAATGAAATATGGTTATAAATTGTATTTTAATTTATGTCCTCAATAAATTATTATCATTATATAACTTTTAATGAATATGACTTGTTTAATAATTAATAACCAGTTTCTAATGGTATTTCATTTCCTTTGTTTTATTTTTCAATGCAATTCCTATTATCTTCAGACAAAAATTACATCTATAATTTATCATTATTATTTTCTTAATTGTAATAATAACCATATTACATAAATATTCATTTATATTTAATAACGTATCGTTTTATCTTTTTTATTACTTTCTATTGAAATTTAAATTCATCTTTTTTAGTATTATTTTTATAAGGAGACATTATGATACATTTCCTTCGTTATTTAATGTTGTTTATGAATTATAAGCAAGATAAGTTTATAAAAATTGTTGGAAAATAAAGGTAATTATTGCATTTTTGTTTTAAAAAGTAATTTATTAACCTGTCCAGTTATGAGTTCAATACACGTAGAGATCCGTGCGGTGGTTAGGCTGAGATAACACTCAGCGGCCTAAATTTTTCCTCGAGATTCGGTACCCTCCTTATGAAGTTTGGGTGGGCACCAGGAGGGTCTCCCGACCGCAGGCTCACCCATCAATTGACTTAAAAATTTAAATAATAATCCTGCCTCAGACTGGCTTGATCGCAAAACCTTATAGTCAGTTGTAAATAATTTTGAGAAATATATCGGAATCTTTTCTCGATTTGAATGAAGTACCTTTTTTCACGTTTTATATAATTCTTTTTAACAATCCATATGCAAAAATCTTTCAGAAATTCCGAACATTGTCTCATTAGTGGAAATTCTTATGGAGATTCTCATTACCAAGGTTACTCCTAATGTTATTGAAATTTTCTCCTTTTTTTATTCCCTCAATGAATAATCAAATCAAACTAAAAAAAAAAAAAAAATATCATTTTCATTACCAAAGCTTATGCTTTCGTATAAGTTGCGATATAAGGTATTTATTACTGCAAAATAAATGTGTTAATTAATTAAAATCAGAATAATGTTGATGTTAGACATGTACGTTATCTGAATGTTGTATATGTATTCATGTATTCAGCTGTACATTTTGAGTTATTTTATTCAACGATTTGTCAGGATATAATTTAATGGGGATTATTAAAGAAGAGAGGAAGGCTCCAAGGCCTTAAATTTCATCGGCAATTACGAAGTGGGCACTACGGTGAAGAATTGGCCGATCTCCCGTCCAAATACACTCCATCACAGAACCCGTGGGTTGAAGTTCATGTAAAACACTTGTAAAAATTAATGCTTTCAATTTCGTTCTTATAACGGTCTCGTCCCACTTAAGCATATTTCTTTTAATAACTGACAAGTCGAAGTAAATTGATTTTAAAAAAAATCGAAAATTATTAATAAATCTAACCATCAGAAATATCTGTATCGTGATTTTAACATACTATGAATCTATTTCTTATTTAAATAAATAAATAAATAAGACAAAATACAAAATATTTTTTTAGTTTACTTTTTTATATTTCTACATGAATTAGATTTGATTTAATATTGGTTTGGTATCAAAATATTATTTAATTTAAAAATTATACAACGTACAATCGACGGATCGTTATATCTATATTTGAGAGAAACGGATATAAATTCATAAACGAAAAATTCAAAATAAACTAGCCATTTTTTTTTTTATTTAAACTCAATTCTTTCACTTTTTTTTTTTTTTTTTTTTTTTTTTTTTTTTTTTTTTTTTTTTTTTTGTAATACCTGTATATCGTTGAATATTAAACATACAAATGTCTTTTACCTCTCAAATGGAAGCTTATTAAATACTTGATAGTTCATTTTATAACGATTCTCGTAGAATGAGCCGTTTCCATGATAGTAACTAAAATTATGTTAGAAAACAGTGATATTCCCTTTTTGAATGGCCGTCATATTGTAATCCACCCGTTTTGAGTTGAAAGACGTGTATTTTTTTGCTTTACCATGATAGATGCTTTGCAAAAAACATACTAAAAATTTCGGTAAAATGGGTAGCATTTTTCGTTGCTGACTAGAATGGATACCCTTCTGGGACAAACACAGACTTCTAATCTACTTGTCTCGTCATAAGGAAAATCCTGCATACACCCTTATACACCCGATAGTAATAATCAGTGTCTAAAATAAAATATATATATCAATTTACCAAATAAGCCTCTTTTTCATATTCACACTGTATATATTGGTGGTCGTGAGACGCATACATACATGTATCCATAAAGGCTCGTTGTTTATTTCTATTGGCCGGCTGGCTAATTGAAAGAGGGTCCGGAGTTATGACGACGCCCGAGGCAGTGGAAGTGTGAATTAGAAGCGGCCTTCAGTATATTCTCACGGGATGATCTAGAGGCTACCAAAGTCCTCGCCGATTGAGACATTTCCATTTGGAGTTATTAGTCCGAGGATATACTGCTCCGCTCGTGAACCTTCGGTACCCCCGGGGTACATTTAGTTAATAGGCTGCGGTACCCGTCTCTAGCTCTCTCCCGTCTATATTTATTATATATCGTACCTCATACATTGCCTCACAACAAGTGATATATGATCCACGGAAACAATAGTGGAACGATCTTAACCTTCTTCCTGGTTTGAAGTTGTCCGCAACGTATTTATTAGCTTGAGAAGTCACAACCATAATGTCATCGCCGCCTCTTGTCATATTAAAAATTCTGGCGCGCAACACACCACTTTCACACACCTCCTTTGATAACATAAATTTAAGAACTTTTAAATAAAGTAGGAGTTTAAGAATGTTATCAAGGATTGTTGAATAAATGACTTTTTCAATGTCGTTAATTTTGACCGAGAGAACCGCATTAATTCAGGAGCCTTCAATTTGTGTCTACATTTTCCCATAAATTATTATTTCTTTAAATTTTGACAATGTTTCAGGATTCTTTTCCCCATCTTCAAGACTCATTATGATATAATAAACTTTATTAATAACAAATATTATAACTTAAAAAATCCTATTAATTCTCTTTCAATTTTATTTTAAAACTATTTTAGTATTAAAAAAAAAACTAATTAATTATTTTTTTACCTTCTAAATAATGGGAAAAATTCATATATTTTCCTAGTATTAATTTAATAATTTCGTCAACCACTTTAATAAATATATGAAGATGGTTGAGAGTGCGGACATCAGAGAAAAACACACATTAAAACATATTGTTCTTTTAACATTTAATCATTTGCTTAGCCTGCCTTTATATATTCTTATTGAAATATTATCATCTTAATTTTGTTTACTTGCATACTTTATAACTGTCGTCTTATCAATTAGCTTTATAACTGGCATCCATACTTTATTACTAGCATCTTAATTTCGTTTACTTCCATACTTTATAACTGTCATATTATTGTCATTTTACATTTAATATTATTTTTGTTCCCGTATTATATTACTGTCACCATATTATTATTGTGTATCTAACGTATTATTAAGTCTATAATTACATTGGTTGTTATCTTGTTTCTTTTAGCCCTGGTGAAGGCTCACAATGTAGGCCGAAACGTAATAATTAAAATAGCACTATGTTTTAATGTGTGTTTCGCTCTAATGACCGCACCCTCAACCATCTTCCTCGTCTAATTTCTGAACCGTCAACTAAACTCCATCATTAATAAATATTTGTGTTCGAATATATAGTTAAAGGATTGCCCTAGTGCAGTAGGGTGCAATGAATACGTGGTTCATTACTTTCAACCTTTCTAAAGTAATTCGATTTTTTATTTTTGATCGATGAAATTATCATATAGATAATATTATGAAGCATGAGTTTTAACACTTAATTAACAGGAAAACAAACTTTATGTAACATTGCAATTTGTTCTAATATTAAACGTGCGTGTAAACAGATGGGATTTTTACGTAATAATAATTGTCATTAGTGAATAACGTATAATATAGTTTATTATAGTGATTATATAGTGAAGTAACTTATAAAGATGTGGGAAGAACCCCGAAACGTTCCTCAAGTTCAAAGAAATAATCTAAGATCCATATCTTCAGGAAATGGAATATTATTCTTTTAGGGGAAGATTTATTGGTCATCTGGTAATGAGCATTTAGGATTGGTAAGATTGCTCAAGATTTTAAACAAACTAAAATAATGCGCACTTTTAAAACTTTCCATTATTATATTTTATAAATAAGCAGAAAGGTTAACCTTAAATGTTAATTATTCATTATAATGCTACCTTGAAATTTTTATTACATTGGTTTACGTCTTGGGATAGGGGATTAATATTATTTGAATAAATAGACATCTAACTTAAATAAATACAATTGTTCATGTAAAGACGAGTTATTAATAATTAATATGTTTATAAATAAATTGAATGACAATCTGTTTCTTCTTGGAAAATAACTTAAAGAAATCTGGTGCGGGCAACTCACGACTTTCACTTACCTCCATTTTTAAAATAAATTTATTTTTACATTTAGGGATGAAAATAAATTGTTAAAGAATTAATTAAACTGAATTTAAATAGAAATATGTGTTTTATTAAATAGTCTATTATATTTTTATTTACAACAATCAGTTAGTTTTATCGGCTATTAATTACTCTCCATTAAAATTAGTAATTAAGTGTATTAGAAAATATTTTTTATAAATTCTTTAGCTAACCAACGGTATATTATACATCTATATCACTATTCTTGTGTTGAAAAGCCTAAAACAATATTTTTGATCTTTTCTTCTTCATTCCCCTATTAAATTTCTTCAACCTGTATATTAACCCATTTTTTTATCAATACTAATACGATGATATGTATGACATAAGATAATCATTTTAAAGGATGATAATATAAAATACCAGCATTAAGCTCTGTCAGACTATTTCAACTAGAATGAAGCCTACATTGTATTAAAAGCCATTAAACTGTACATCGATAAAGCTAGTATGATCAAAATAGTTTGAGCCGTTTTTGAAAAAATCAAAAAAAGATGCAAAATGCATGGTATTAATTGGCTCTTCTGGTTGACTGATTTTAATAAAAACGTTGCTGTAAAATCTCAGGCATATGCACTTCTAAAATTATTAAGTCAAAAATGTTTACGATCGCAATACTTCCCATATTTCACATATTGGCAAGTAAAGGAATATTTCAATACAATGTAACGTAAATATGAATTTTGAAAGAGATAAAAAACATATTTTAAGTCGGTTCGTTTGAAAGATGACAATGTTGGTATGCGCTGAGGGGAAAAAAATATACAGGCACAATATAATAAATACAATAACAAATAGCCTTTCAAATTAATGGTTATTAGATAATTTGATAGGGTGTTAATAGGCTGAAAAACATATAAACATACGAGATAAAAGCGAAAGCCCCAAGGGCTATTATAGCCGAATATATATATAGGATGCTGGAATCCACACTTTGGGGATTGAATTGATGGCTTAGCGGCTCTCACATATTAAACCCCATAATGAGCTAATTGATTTATATCCGTGTACTACACAATCCCAAGCTGGGAAGGATTTTGGATCACGCATGCGCAGCGGGAAACCGGTATAATTCAACATCTATTAATGTAAACCGAATCGGTTTTTTTTTTCTTTATTTCTTTTTGATGTTCGTGTCTTTATGGTGTTCACACTTACCACAGACCCATCTAGATCTATAGCGTTACGTTTCCTCGACAATGTAATGATCAAAAATGACGTTTAGACTGATATTGCGTTTTTCTCATTATAATTTATTTATTTATTTAATTTTTAAATCATTAATAAAGATGAAAAGCACAAATATAGGCATAATTGATTTACGTCTGTATTGAAAATTGTATCTCTATCTATATCGTTGGTCATAGTTTCACCATAGTTCGAATCTGGAAATTAAACATTTTTTCGTTTATTTATTTATTTGACGTCACTTTATGCTACTGTGGCTAATCGGAGAATGCTACAGTGAGAGTCCTTAATTTTGCCAATCCAGATTTAGTTAAGATTAAGATAACTGCTAAGGAATCTTTAAGAGTACTTGACATCGCAAGGTTCGGGACCACCTTTTTACATCCCCTCCGAAGGGACGGCATAGAGATCTCAAAATTTGGAACTAAATAATTGAAAGTTCGAGATCCTTTATACAGCATTTATCCCCCGCTCCCCCCCGTACTGTCTTTCAAAGGCGAGGTGAAAGAACAAAAAAAATAAAAGTTATACTATCTTTTTGAGGATCATAGGACATTATTTAAGTTCTTGGTTTTAGGTAAAATTGCTAATATTCCTAGCTACGTAGTTAGATGTATAGATATAATTTATGATTTTTCTTTGACATCGTGGTAAAGTGTTGTTATTGAATCGATGAAACTATCTTATTTTGTTTAAGTATTCCGTACATCAGTTATAATACACTAAGAAAATAAATCAGTCGTCTGATACCAGATTCTCGTCACAGCTTTTTTTTCGATAGTTGTATCAGTATTATCAGTATTGTGTTCGTTATAAAAAAGAGTCATTTATATAAATATGACAATAATTAATACTTAATTAATTAACTCTGACTGTCTCACAATTTCGAATACTGTTACAGAATACTATAATTTTTTTTTTTTGATACACACTCATGAACCCATTGGCCCAAAGACTGAAATCCAAAAATAATCCATGCAACCTACCCCGACGACTTTTGAAACAGTGTACTAGAGATGCTATAATAACTATTCGGAAGATAACATATTTGCTAATTGACAAATAGTTTTTTATGCAGATGGTAAATAACATTTGGCCAAAACAATTAATTGTAAATAAATAAATAAAATAAAAATTTATCAACTCTAACTAGACTAAACAGGAAAAGTTATCTTTATTTATTTGGTAATTTGTTACAGTGTTAGCGCTAATAGTTTATATATGTAGTTTCAACCTATCCATAATTATTATTGCTGTTGTCATCTACATCTATTTTTGCTATTTTAGCAATAATTATATATGTTAGATGGTGCATTTTTTGCATTACTTTTCAAGGTTGCATTTTCGAGGAAAATAGTAAGATGTTCTTGAAAAAATTATAGTGTTGTTATCAAACAACAGTCGAGGGTTACGAAATAGTGGGACATATGATTATCAGATACAGGTGAGGAAAATGATCCTTTTGGGACATTGATGTACGGAGCTGTGACACAACGTTATGCCACACGACCTCGAGTGCTGTTCCTTGACATGTACACCAGTTCCACGATTTTGGGATATGATGAAAGGTTGTGACCGACACATGCTCCCTCGACCAAGTGCCCCTCGGGTCACGAAGCACAGACACATTCCGCCCTACAATCTCCACCACCTCGAATTTCGCCGCCTGATGAAATTCGGCCGTTCCTCCTCAGCTCGCCGTTCCCATGGATAATGATGGCCTCTGGGAGCAATGGTTCTAAAAGACCACTCGCTGCCTCGGGAGGTTTCCTATCTCTTTGATTACAACTTCCTTGTCGTAGCAAGTTCACAGCTATCTGAGATCGATATTGTTTGGCGTAATCGATAAATGGATCGATATAGCAGGGCAGGACGGATACCTTCCCCAGACTGTAGATTACCCAAGAGGCAGCGAAGGACGCGGAAGGACGCCTCGGTATCCTGCTCCCGGCCCAGATGTTTTGTCGCTGTTAATGCCGCTTTGTGGTGGAGGGCTGGGCGCATGTTTATGCATGCCCTGGTGCCACTATCTCAACACACCTCGACTAACGGAGCCTATACACAGCCAAGACAAAAGGGGCGACAACGAAGAAGAAAATCGACAGGAAGACGAAAAGATTTCCCGTGTGAACTTTTGCCCGGCGCGAAAACCTTTTTGGCATTGTCTCTGATGGCCTATTGACGAGATGGTAAGTGAGATCATTTTTGGGACTCTTAAACGAACCTGGGAACATATCCTCTCTTGAAATCCAATCTGAATCTGAACATTAGAATTTCTCCGCTTTTGTTCTAATACTAGAGTTACCTACAATGTTTCATTTAACTATCCAAAGAATAATACTAAAAATGACTTTCAAAAAAGTAAAAGATAATATGCTTATGGAAATAACGATAAATATTAGAACTACTCGAATGGTTTTAAGTATAAATACACTATATAATAAAATGTTGATTAAGTGATGAATTTTTCTGATATACTATCGCACAAATAAACAAAAAGTAAATAACTGTAGTAAATGAAATATTCATCATTTGACCAATATATGTTTCATAAACACTTATATATAATAAACTTCACCACGTTATCACAGAATATTATTTTTAAATCATAGAATAAATTTAAAACCCTTTAGCTTAGTGACCATAAAAAATATAAAACCATTTAAGGTATTAAATTATCAAATAATTAATTTTTTTTTTAACAATTAGTCAAATGTGACATAATAATGTTCAATTGCAGTTATATTTAGTGACATGAATAAATTGGGTTCATGCTCAATTAAAATTTGAGCCTTATTTGAATAGAAAACATATATTTTTATAAAATGTATAATACTATTTTCTAATAATTTTTAAATAAACTCATAGTTTCTGTTGAAAAGTTTATTCGTCAATCACATAATTACATATCGTTCGTTTTGTATTATAATTATTTTAAAAAAGTTAAATCCGTCGTAATAATCTATGTACGTAATAAAAGTTAAATTAAAATAATAACGGGCGTAATAATCTAGAAATTTATTGCCCTTAAACACCTTACCTACCTATTTATATAAATAATAAAGTTATTATTATTATTATTATATGTGTTATATATATATATATATATATATATATATATATATATATATATATATATATATACATGTAAATTTATAAAATCAGATTTTTTAAAAAAGCAATTGGTACATATTGATACAAATTATAAAGAGTAAAATAAAAAAAAAAATCAAGCCATAAAAATGTCAATCACTTTTCCTAAGAACTCTAGTTATTAAAGAAACGTACCAACAGATGGCGACACATGGCCCAGGGCCAAAACGGTAGCTCAATCATCTCGCTCGCCACCCTACACCTCCCGGACTGTAATGAAATTCATCGATGGTGTAAAAACATGAGTAGCCATCTCAGTCCAATTTAGCGACGGGAGCTAGGCTCAGACCACACAGGCGGTTTTAATGCCTACCATTAATTAGATTAATTATTAGGAGCTGAATATGGTAGCCGCGTGACCCGGCCACACACACATACTAATCGATCCGCGAGTGGGAATCGAAGAGAGAGTTCGCCGATACTAACGAGGCATCTTAGACTTGGATCATCAGGGCTTCACTTGGCGATTACTGCATTTGTCAGGGGAAGGGGAAGATTAGCCGTGGAAATTCGCGGAGCACCTCGCCTGTACCGAGTGGTTTTCACTTCTTCTGGTATCTCAGTGTAGGAATGAAATTTCTAAAGGGAATGTCAGTACAATGATACAACCTGAACGTTTGTAAAAAGTGCTTCAAAAATTACAGGATTTTTTTTTTTTTTGTTTAGAGAGAAACAATGGCTCACGATATTATAAAAAATAAATCTAGAAATAGTGTTTCTATATTAAAATGTTACAATTAAATTATCTTTTTTTTTCATAAGAGAAATACTACCATAGGCAGAAATAATAGGACGTTTCGGCTCAAGCTTGTGAGCCATCATTAGGGCTACAAACATCAGAACAAAAGAGATACATATCAATATGATAATGAAATTTTTTTTTTAATGTTAAAATTATAAATCTCTATAATCTCTCCCTCGTATGCCAACTTCTTCCGTTTCCTTAAGATGTAACTTTCCTACCTTACTGTAGGTTATTTTTTTTAAAACTTGCTGGTATAATTTATATTTTATTTACAGTATATTTGCATTTCGTTTATATAACTTATTTTTTTTATTTTTCATTTATTTATTTTTTTTATACCTCATGGTTCTTTTATATAGCTCAGATTCCAGTGTTAATACTTTTATTTTAAAAATTTAGAGCCAATATTGTACATATTTTGTTATGTTTTTCCTTGTATAATTTTGAAAAACTATTAAAAAGATGTGCTTTAGAATTTACATTTAAAGGGGAAACCCGTTTACATTTACATCAACCCCCTCCATAGCACCTATTGATGTTTTCGGTATTCCTCAGTTTATGGTAAATTTCCAGTTCCTCAAAAATGGTACGTTTATATATAATGTTTTTTGTTTTTTTGTACTACCTACTATCTATAATATTAATGTATATTGGTATAATTTCAGTTTTGTTTTAAATTTTATCATTATATGAAATTTTAGTTCAATGTACTGATTTGAATGTGTGAACCGTTTTCGAGAAAATCGTAAAAAGATACAAATGGTGCTTTTTATGTTTCCTCAATTTTGGTGACTAAGTTGCTGCAAAAAGGCATTTAATTGTTTTAAATATTATCACATATACACTCACATTCAGACCTTTTTCCGAATCGCTTTCGTTTGGAATCAAGGAACATTTCCGTTGTAAACTACGAATCGATAATTTTTTCGATCGCAATACTTTCAATTAATGTAAATTTCCAACTTTAAGAGTGCGGGTTTCCGGTAACCTGATGAACAAGTTGAAAAGATAAAATAATTAGTGTCCGCGTTTCAGTGCCCAGTGAAGGAGAGGTGAGAGGGTTTTTAACTTTGGTGTTAAACTCTTTTTTTCATATCTCGAATTCCCAATAGCCTAAAAAGACGTGATAGGTGTGAACAAAAAAAAAAAAATATATATAATATAAAAGAGTATAGGTAGATAAATAAAAATTAACGATGTTTTGTAACAATATCTCTATTAATTATTCTATCTGAATTTATTTGATCATGTCATAAATTTGAGTTAGCTACAATATTATATTTTGATTGTACATTTTATATCTCTGATTTAATTTCTACACGTTATTTTACACGATGCCTAATAATTACGTTACATTGTACTTTATAAGAACTATTGTTGTCATCTTAACGGTCCATGCTCACCGTTTTAAAGCATGGATGCGAAGTTTTTCTTGTTTATTGTTTTTAGCATTTTACTTAGTAGTCAAGTGTGCTTTATTTATTATAAACATAAAGTTTCCTAATGCTTTTAGAATATTTTGTCCAGTTAATATTAAAAACATATTATTATATTTAGATTTAAATATATTTCAAATGGACTGTTCTTTAAAAGTCCACAGAACATTATTAAAAAAAAAGAGAAAGAATAATTAATTACTGCCAGACCTCGTTTTAATACAAATGCCTTCCTATAGTGAAGTAGAAGCGATAATTCATATGGATAGTTTAATTTTTACAACGCTGGTTAAGCCAGTAAATTCCTTGTTAATTCTAGCTAGGTAGGCTACCAACCCTCCTCTTTATTGAGCGATTACTGCATTCTACAACCTGTTAATTACGAATTATTGGCGTGTTAATTATTTAAGCTCGATTTATACTTAAATGAGTCTAACTAACCTTTTAGCTGCAATTAAAAAACTGGTTGTGGCAAGTATATTTTTTCCTTTATTTTTTTTTTTTTTTTTGTCTGATAGGAATGTAACGTATCCTATTAGTCACTTTTTTCCTCAGCTGAAAATCACAAAATTCGTTATGATTTCTGTGTTTGAAAATATTTCAGTCCGTAACATCAACATTTTTTTCGGAAATACCAGAAAATTCTCTGTGTATGGTATCTAAAAAGAAAGTAAGATTCTATTTACTGATCTTATTTTCTGTTTCATGGCTAAAATAATTAGACCAAAATATAAAATAGCATATAAAATTTATTGTATATGCTTGTCACATTTAAAATAAAATGTAATAGCACATTCATAAGAAATGATAATTTTTTTAATATCATTAACGCAATTTCCTGAACAATTTGACACAAGTAGTTAACCAAAATTAATCACAAAGATATTTAATATGCTGTAAATTTCTTAAATACATATTAATTTCTAATACAGTCTCTCGTTCGAAGGATTCTCCACTGTGAAAGATTAAATTAAATGTCTGAAAGAATACTTTTTCAATCCATTCTTATGTATTTTTATTCGATTATAAAACCGTCCCCACTTCTGTCATGCTTTTTATATCAGGCGAAATTCGAATATTTTATACTAAATTCCGAGAATTCTTAATAATATTAAATCAGTATTGTGTTCATTTCAAAATGATTTATTCAACATTTAAATCGCTCATATATAAATATTTTATATATATATATATATATATATATATATATATATATATATATATATATATATATATATATATAAAGCGATTTAAATGTTGAATAAATCATTTTACTGGACCAAACAAGGTTAGAAAAAATTTTTTTTTTTTTTTCTGACATAACCGAGATTTCAAATAAGTTTTATCTTTGAATTATGACGGAGAATTTTACTATCAGAACTAAATAAAAATATTAATTTTAGTAGAAAAAAAATCTGTGAGATTATTTATTTTAACTCTTCTTATAAATATGGCATAGTAACAAAATGTATTAATACTGAATCGTATATTGTCAAGTGATATGTTTTACACATTTCGTATTGCTATAACAGAAAATCTATTTGATCTAAATTATTTTAAAAACAAATTTTAACCTGGAATAAAATTTTTGCTTTGTTAGATTATTCTTTTAAAGTTTTTGTTTCTGTATATTTTATTATATTTTTTGATTAATTATTAAGGACATATATTTTTTCATTTTTTGATTATCATTACTTTGCTAAATTTAGATGTATTCACTATAAAATAATACATGAGAGAAGTTGGTTCAGGGTGCAGTCAATATAACTCACAATCAAGTATAAACTTAATTTATACTTAATAGGCTTTAACTTAATTTATAATTAATAGCCACCAATAAATTAAGTTTATACTTTATTAATTTATATTGACTGCACCCTGAACCAACTACTCTCATATATGTACACAGTCAACCATAGTCACTTCATGATAAAATAATATACATTCAACAATAACTACAATACTTGATATTTTATTGTCAGAGCTAATACTCATTGTATAATTTATATATATTAATAAAAAATATATAGCTATAGAAAGAAATATGGTTTCTTATAATGTAATTTTAAGTGCTTATTTCTTCATTTTTATTTTGCAATAGTAATAAAGATAAAATCAAAGGACAGTGAACGACTAATTATTCAGTATAAATATTTTACAGACATACCTAGGTGTACAAAAGGTTCAATTCAAAACAATGCTCATTATTCTTATATTTTCTTTGAATAAAGAATATATAGACCTGTTATAAAACTCTGAATTAATTTGGGTTTTATTTTGGAGAAGTGTTCTATTGTATTTAAAATGCGCTTCTCTCACTGACGCAAGCTGCGCGAAGAAGACAGTCCTGAGAAACGATGTACGGGGAATGTACAAAACTGCTGAATGACGTCGATCGGTTCCCAGTTTGGACCACAGCATTTTTTATTTAAATAATAAATAATTTATTTCTATAACTAAAAATAAAACAATTTTGTAAAACCATCCAACTTTTACTGAATAGAAAAGAACCTGAAAAAAAAAATCCTAGCAATTAGCGGTATAAATAACTAACATTATTTCTTTTATCATGTATTTTAATTAATAGTAAAGTTTAAAATTATTTTAAAAACGAAGGGTTCGTGTCGTGACAATTTCAAATGCTCTCTTAATAATTGGAAAGTTGCAAAGTTTAGGGTTCATGACATTGGGGAAAACCAAATAATTATAGAAATCCCGCAAGGAACTCTAAATATAAACTCAAGACTAGGAATCTAATTGACTTTGGGTATAATGAGTATAAATGTTATTTCTTAATTTAGCTGGTATTGTGGAAAACCTAAATTTCACAAGCGTTTTAAATCTGAAATGCTTTCAGGAATAATTAATCACTGGTTAATTTCAAGTAATTTTATCATTGCTCATATTAACTTGATGCATTAATGATTGCAGTTATAAAGTTCAATAATTAAATTTATTCGATAAAAATTAGGCCGTTTTACAAAAGAAATCTTGGATATATTTTTTTAAACAATTTATTTAATTTCCAGTCATCGCAACGTTTCAGCCTTTAGGGCCATTCTCAAGCTTCATGCATATCCATGTTACATATCATTTCATTTCACCGCTTTTCAGCAGCGTCGTCATAATTTTTAAAAATATCATTTTTCAAAAAACTCAACAGTTTTCGGCCGTCTTATAGGTGTTCTCGTGCGCGACTGAATTTCACAAGCGTTTTAAATCTGAAATGCTTTCAGGTGTAATTAATCACTGGTTAATTTCAAGTAATTTTATCATTGCTCATATTAACTTGATACATTAATTATTGCAGTTATAAAGTTCAATAATTAAATTTAATGATAAACAGGATTCTAATAGCTTAAAATAATACTCCTTATTTATATTAAACTCGATATAATCATAAGCAAACTTAACGATATTTAATTTGATTATAGTTTTGTAAAAAAAAAAATCTGAAAATGCTCATTTTTTTCTCTTTAATACGATACAGGTATACATGTGACATGTTTTGTTTATTTATTTGTTAACTTCACTTGTTTATATTTATTTTATCTACAAACTTTGTTATTGTATACGTTTATTTATTTTCTGCTGAAGGAATTAGTCCGGGTGGCGGTCATTAAATGAAACAACTGAATAGTTTCAACTATTTTATTGTTTGCCAACGTTTCGACCCCCATTGTGGGTCATCATCAGGGCTAAAAAGATACAAAAAGGATACATTTAAAATAAGATTACAAATACTATTTAAAAAAAAAAATTAACAATTTCACTAGAGAATGTCAATATTATAACATAAAAGAAAATAGATGTGTAAAGAAATCAATTAATTAAATTACAATGATAAAGGTATACTAATGAGAGCTAAACAGACCAGATAATGACTAAAGATAATGTACAAATATATAAGAAAAAATTACATGAAATAAAAACCATTAACAAAATGGAGTACAGTGGAGATACGTACCGTCTGGTAGGTGAGTGGAAACTAGGTTCAATTTGGTCATAAGGAATATAGGCAGGTAGATAGGAAAGTACGTACAAAAGGTTGGGTAAAATGGAAAATACGTACCATATTTTTAGACGGGATCTGACAACAATGAGTAAAATTGTAATATTAACATAAAAGGAAGTGTTCAGATTAAACCTACAATATTAATAATATCATAACGGTATTAGAAGATGTTTTAACAAGATTGTTGAAGTAAAAACAATATAATACAATAGTAAGAATAATAATGTATAAACTATATATAGTAAAACTGACTACCTCCCAACCAACGTTTTAATAATTATTGTACATATATTAAGACATTAAAATTAACCAAGTGAAAATATTATGACAAAAAATAATAATAAGTAACAATCATTGACAGATCATATAGTTGATAAAAAATAGTAAAATAATTACAAATAGGAATAAATTGAATTGTAAAACCATTAAGAATTTATTAAGTGCAGAAACAAATGAAATAGATACATATATAAAATAAATGTATACATAAATAAGTAAAAAATAAACCAATAAATAAACAAAAGGTATACAGTGGGATGGACATGGGAAGCTGTATTACTTAAGAGAGTTTAATATATGGCTGTAGGTGGAGGAGATGCACTGTTTATCAGTTTTATGATTGACAGGATTAGATTGGAGATGGATGTGGACGGATTCAGCGATGAGCCTTTTTTTATGGTTGGGAACAGAATCTAAAATGGAACAATCTTGAAAGTTAAATGAATGATTAAAAGTTATGGAGTGTTCGGAGAGTTTTGAGGCTAGAAGGTTTCGAGAGGATATGGAGGATTTATGTTGAGATATGCGGGTTTTTAAGTAGTTTTTTGTTTCACCCACATAGGACACGTCGCAATCTAAACAAGGTATTTTATACACAATATTTGAGCGGTAGAGAGGATTTATCGGGTCTTTAGTATTAGTGAAGAGGTGGGAAAGTTTGTTCTGGGTCTTTATGGAGGATTTATGTTGAGATATGCGGGTTTTTAAGTAGTTTTTTGTTTCACCCACATAGGACACGTCGCAATCTAAACAAGGTATTTTATACACAATATTTGAGCGGTAGAGAGGATTTATCGGGTCTTTAGTATTAACTTAAAATAAAACTTTCCCACCTCTTCACTAATACTAAAGACCCGATAAATCCTCTCTACCGCTCAAATATTGTGTATAAAATACCTTGTTTAGATTGCGACGTGTCCTATGTGGGTGAAACAAAAAACTACTTAAAAACCCGCATATCTCAACATAAATCCTCCATATCCTCTCGAAACCTTCTAGCCTCAAAACTCTCCGAACACTCCATAACTTTTAATCATTCATTTAACTTTCAAGATTGTTCCATTTTAGATTCTGTTCCCAACCATAAAAAAAGGCTCATCGCTGAATCCGTCCACATCCATCTCCAATCTAATCCTGTCAATCATAAAACTGATAAACAGTGCATCTCCTCCACCTACAGCCATATATTAAACTCTCTTAAGTAATACAGCTTCCCATGTCCATCCCACTGTATACCTTTTGTTTATTTATTGGTTTATTTTTTACTTATTTATGTATACATTTATTTTATATATGTATCTATTTCATTTGTTTCTGCACTTAATAAATTCTTAATGGTTTTACAATTCAATTTATTCCTATTTGTAATTATTTTACTATTTTGTATCAACTATATGATCTGTCAATGATTGTTACTTATTATTATTTTTTGTCATAATATTTTCACTTGGTTAATTTTAATGTCTTAATATATGTACAATAATTATTAAAACGTTGGTTGGGAGGTAGTCAGTTTTACTATATATAGTTTATACATTATTATTCTTACTATTGTATTATATTGTTTTTACTTCAACAATCTTGTTAAAACATCTTCTAATACCGTTATGATATTATTAATATTGTAGGTTTAATCTGAACACTTCCTTTTATGTTAATATTACAATTTTACTCATTGTTGTCAGATCCCGTCTAAAAATATGGTACGTATTTTCCATTTTACCCAACCTTTTGTACGTACTTTCCTATCTACCTGCCTATATTCCTTATGACCAAATTGAACCTAGTTTCCACTCACCTACCAGACGGTACGTATCTCCACTGTACTCCATTTTGTTAATGGTTTTTATTTCATGTAATTTTTTCTTATATATTTGTACATTATCTTTAGTCATTATCTGGTCTGTTTAGCTCTCATTAGTATACCTTTATCATTGTAATTTAATTAATTGATTTCTTTACACATCTATTTTCTTTTATGTTATAATATTGACATTCTCTAGTGAAATTGTTAATTTTTTTTTTTTTAAATAGTATTTGTAATCTTATTTTAAATGTATCCTTTTTGTATCTTTTTAGCCCTGATGATGACCCACAATGGGGGTCGAAACGTTGGCAAACAATAAAATAGTTGAAACTATTCAGTTGTTTCATTTAATGACCGCCACCCGGACTAATTCCTTCAGTAATTCTCAACGGTCAACTAATTATATCCACAATGTTTATTTATTTTGATTTCATTTTATGTAATTTGACTTTCCTTTTGTTTATATTGTATGATTGTGATCCTGTAGCAATATTATTATTGTCCACTGTGACCAATTGTAATATATACGAATAAATAAATTTATATATATAAAAAAAAAATAAAATAATACGATACACTTAACTATGGTTATATTTTATTTATTTATTTATTTATTTAACGTCACTTTATGCTACTATGGCTAATTGGACGATGCTACAGTGGGAGTCCTAAATTTTGCCTATCCAGGTTTTATTAGGATAGTTATATTGAATAACTAACTACCCAACGGTAATGTACTAATATAATGTGTGTAAATATTAACTTCATAATCAAATAAAGAATAAATATATGTTCTAAATAATGAACTAAAAAATATAATAAAATATATATATATATATATATATATATATATATATATATATATATATATATATATAATATATAATTTGTAAGAATAAGCAGAAAAAAATTTTCAGATTAAAAATTTCTTTTTCAAATAATTTAGATTTTCTGTTATAGAAATAAAAATTAAATGTTTTTTTTTTTTTTAATTTTAAGTAGGTTTCAACCTGATTAAAAAAGTTTAAAAGACACGTGTGTAGGAAGGAGTGATCAGGGGCAATTTTCGAAATCTAGTTATGAAAGCTTTTGAGATAAATATAAAATAAAATAAGGTTTCAGGATAAAAGGTTTGGTTAGGGGCTGTAAATACTTCTAAGAAGCTATTTAATTCTGTAATGCCTATTCATATAGATAGCTTTTGAAATAAATAATCTATGTTTTTATCCCACTCCCATTTTCCCCCTCCTCCCTATGGTTTTTAATCTTCTAAGCGAAAATCACGCATAAGCCTTGCTGATAGAACAAAATCAAAAACTTTTTTTTTCCGTGTTGTATCTTTAATTTTCAATAATAAACCTCTTGTCAGTAAGTTGAGAATTCGTTTAGTATGTATGAATAGTAATATATATTTATATATATATATATATATATATATATATATATATATATATATATATATATATATATATATGTATAATATTCCGTTGGAAAGCTAAATATATTATAAAACAAATAATAAGTAGGAATAAATGTTATATAAAATGGCAAAAGGTGCACAAACTTAAAGGCCGTTCTACACGGTGAGAAAACATAGAGGTGTAGGTGAGGTAAAATATCGTGAGATTTGTTGAGAATAAATATCATACACTGTCACGTACTTTCAACTTATTATAATGAATATTCAATTACCGAATTTTCCATATTTTTGTTTTTTAACTTTTCTGATAACTAATGTATTATTTCTTAATAGTGTTTTTATATTTAAAAAACATGTTTCATGTTTTATATAATACACTTGTTTGTTATGATATAACCTTATCATTTAATGTTTTTTTAAATAATATTTAATTGTTATAGGATTTTTCTCAAAGGAATATTGATGTCATTATTCAATTTTTTTTTTTTAAATAAGCCCTCTCTCCCGCTACTTTCGTGAACTCTCACAAGACCTCGCTTGATAGTTCACCTCACCTACACCTACCTGCTTTCTCAGCGTCTTGCGTGGGCTTTAGATATTGTTGATAATTTTCTGTTGTAAAGTTATTTGTTCGCAAATTAATGTTACCATGGAAACTAAATGTAGAGTATTAAAATTTATTTCAAGATTGTTGGTAAGTGAAAGTTCATGATAGAGGTATCTGATTTTTTGTTTTTTATTATTATTTGAAAAGAGAGAGAACCCAATTGAATGGTCTGCTCAACTTTGCTGAGTTGAGAAACAAAATTGGAGGTACTGCCAAATAAATGTATGTAGCCATATTACTTATATCGAAATTGGTCATTTAAATTTTTAATCAAGCCAAGTATTAATATATATGGTTGTGCAAGATTCCTAGCAAGTCCTGGATTAAAGTTTCCGCCATGTTCTAGAACTGATTCCTTTCAAGAATGATAATAAACATGTTAATATTAAAAACGCGCCACGTACCAATCATTGCCAATTACTTTTATGAACTCCCTTTCTGACACATTAAAATAATATGGATGGTTTATTACAACTGCTTAGCAATTCATGATTTATAGTTTATAGTCTGAAAATCGTAAAGGTAGATTTTGTTAGTATCAATATCGCCAAGAGGCTATTGGCGGCGCGAGGAAGGTTTATGCAATTGTTCTCTTGCATGTTATTAACATTAAAAATCTCGACTTTGCAGACGCAACTTAGAAAATATACCCTATTCACCTTGAATGACCGCAGTTCTCAACCGCTTTCCGTCGTAAAAAAAAATCTCGACCATGAACATTTGAATAAAGACCTGCACGGATGTTGATGAGTGACGGGATCATTGAATATTGTTAGGGCAGCCTCGTTTGCTGTGTTCCTCCGATGAGTAGAGATACAAATGTCAAGGTTGCAAAATAAAGAAAAAAATAAGACAATAATGACTACGACCAACCATTTTACTATTAATATTATGCACCGCGTCTTAGAATTAACGAATAATTGCTGTTTCAATCATCTCCAAGTTCTTGATACACAAATATGCAGCGTGCATCAAACACTTTTTAGTTAATAAAAGAAACTTCATTACTATTAAATATAAATATTAAATACTCTTTTAACTTGCACTTATCTATGTATGAAATATATTGTAAGGGAATGTATTGCTATCGTGAAAATTTTCGAATTCCAGTTATCACCGGAAATACACGTTCCATGGTCCTGAGTCCAAGTCCAGATTATCAAGCCCTGCAAAAAGTCTGTGTGTGTGCTCTAAGTCTAGCTAAAAAAAATAATTAATTGTATAAAATTGAAACTTCTTATTATGAGCCTATATGCTTGAGATTATACAGCAAATATTTCATCAAAATCGGCTAACCGAACTAATGCGTTTTGCACCTTTTTACAATTTTCTCAAAAACGGCTCTAACAACAAGAAAAAAGTTGAAATATTATGACAGACATTTTAAAGTTTAATGCAGATATATAAAATTTTCTTTCTCTAAAAAAATAACTATTTCAGCTTGTAATTGCTGATAAAAAAACGGATATTTGCACAGGCTTAACGACTTTTAGAACTGACTAAAGGAGAAAAGAGAGAACTTTTTTTTTTTTTTTTTACCTTTTTTCACCGAATATGTAAATTGTAATATAGATGATACACGAGATTGTGACCAATCAATAGCGTGCATATGTTAGTAAGTGTTTTATTATCTTTATTATCTATTTATTATATATTATATTATGTGTGGTATGTTACACAATGCACAGTAAGTCTGGTTGTTCTAGACAGTTAATGTTGGTGAGTTAGTTGTGAGAGTCATGTAAATACAATTTCTCCTGTTCTAGTATTTCGGACTGATGATTTCCAGGGAGAAACTATGTGTTTTATTTCTCTAATGATTTTGATATTAGATTATTAGAAATTTGCAAACAATCATAGTCAAATTATATCTCATATATACTTAAAGTATCTCATTTAAACAATGGCATATATATAATAATAACTTCAAGAACAGGTGTGAAAATTGCTGGCATTCGTGTTTGCGGTGTAATTTTGCGCAACACAGAGTGCTCAGCGCTGTGTCGTGGCTCTAACATGGTGGGCAATTTCGATAATTATTTCCTACTTATTTTTTATTGTTATTAGCAGTTGACTATGTACACATGAAGCGATAATTGCTTAATAATACCCGGCACAGGTCTTCTTCAAACAAACCCGTCCAAGAACATAAGAGCCGCTTTGTCTGCATGTCCTAGAGGCATGTTGTAGTCCTTAAGTGATCTAAACGATTTCAAAACCCGCGAATGTTTATAAACTATATTAAATAGATTAATTATCATAATTAGTTTCGCTACTCAACGCAAAAGTGTTTTGAACTTCTTATACTACCGGAAACTGTAAATCAAAAGTATATTCTGAGTCATTCATTGCCAATGTCAACCAAACGGAATCGAAGTTTGTTTATCAATCGCAAAATATCTCATAAAGCGACCCCAAAAAATTCTGGGCCTTCTGATTGAATCGATTTTGAAATTTCCAGTCACAATAGCAGATTGATCATTTTGAACAAAAAAAAAAAATAATAAAAAATAATATATATATAATATATATATATATATATATATATAATATAACTTTAATTTGTATTTACATTGATATATTAAGTAATAAAAGTAATGATACACATGTAGAGAAACTAACCATTCGTAGTGCTCCACAATTTTGAGTTTTTAAACTATATTTTAAGATATAAGTAGGTCGGCAACAACATCCAACCAATAAGTGAATCGGTTAAGAGAAATTTCTTTTTTAAATTTGAACGTTTATTGAATTTGAAAATGTCGACGTCACTTCTTCCGCACCCATCATTGCATAGAAACTGTTTTTCTGATGCCTCTCGCTTACTGCGTTTTTTTATTAAAATTGCGCAGATAAAAATACTTCACTACGTTGTGATTGGAGTAGAAAAACTCTGAATATTTATTAGCTAAATTTTAATGTTAATGCTATCTTAGAAATAGCAGTTCTTGAATTTAGACGTAAAGAATTAAAAATGTTTAAATTTTTAATTTTAAGAAATCCTGAATAAATAATTTTTTTATTATCCTGGGACATGTCCCTTTATAATAAAATATACAGAATGTATAAAATGTGCTGTGGAGTCTTAGTGTAAATTAAATACATATAAACAAGTTAATAATTACTAATATAAAATAGGCATATATTCATATTCATATTTAAGGAAACTTTAAACATAAACATATAGTATATTTAGGTATGTACTTGTAATTTTATTATAAATATCTCAAATTAGAATTATTCGATAGATAGAATAATTCTAATTTGATAGATTATTCGGTTGCTGGTCAACGCATGGATGTTCACGCGCGCTAACTCAGCCAACCCGTCCTCTTGTATGCCGTACCCATAGAAAAGCTTTAGGATATAAATGTTTACAATAAACCTCTGAACCTCGATTCTTGAGAATAATGTTTTTCACCCAAAAAGCAATACGTTCTTCAATGATTACTCACATCTTAAGAAACGTTAGAAGGAAATGGCTGATCCATTGTGGCTTTATACAAACAACTCAGAAATCTGGTTGCAAGTAGGAATTGGGCCCGTTTCCTCACAATCATCGTTGGGAAATCTCCTTGATTCATAAATACCGAACATGATCTTGTGGTGGAAGTATCGCAACACCTGCGTCAGATGTTACACTTTCCTTTATATATTATTGCACAATTTAAAAAAAAAAAAAATTTCTACAAATCACTATTTTTCAAATGTTCATGCAATTATTCAATTAATTTTGTGTATATATATATTTTTTTCTTTTCTTTCTTCTTTGTTTAATCTTTATTAATTATTTATTTTAATTTTATTTCCAATGTACATATGGAATGAATGATTTCTTATATCTGTAATACTCATTGCCCCTGAAGGTGGCAGATTGTATTATCTCTTAATAAAAAAAATTTAAAAAAAAATTCAGATGTTCAAGAATCACAATAACATTATACTATATATCCGAATTACCTATTCGTAGCTCATTAAATAGAAATAGGTTAGTCATGCACACACAACTACTATGATCATTAGTGTCCATTTTTATCTATTTTTTTTTCTTGTTTAGTTTGAATTGGGCTACATTTTGTTAAAAATATTTAATCTTTTAAGAAACTCTATTGTTTTTTTAATGGTTTGGCGTTGTCACCTAGCAGCTTTTTGATATATCTTCTGATATTTTCTGCGTAGAAATAGTTGTAGTAAAACGGGCAATCTTCTATAATGTTGCTAATGGTAAGCTGCTGTTTGTAGTTTTCACAGTTCAGAGGTGTTTTCTTCTCGATAAGGTGAGACCTCCAGTTCTTTTGTCCCTGTATGCACATTCCCATGATTGTAATTCGTTTTCACTACTTCTTAACTTACTTCTTTATTATCTGATTTTATATTTGTAAATATATTTATTATGTATTTATTGCTATGTATTTTAATATAGAAAAGAGTAGGATATGAGCTTAGAATGCTCTCACATACAACAGAACATTTTTGTTTTTGTTACTTTAGAGAAACTCCGGGCGGGAGATCTTCCATAAGAAAAGCCTAGTGATTAACATTGCAATCGCCATCAGTCAACAAATGTTTTTTTTTATAGATTTGGTACTCAAGCAATTTATAATGTTGCAGTCTAACTTGGTAATTATGCTTAATGTATTTTACACCATGTGAGAAAATACCGCAATTATTGGAATGGAAACTGTGAAATACGAATACTATCGGTATACCGTTACATCTGAGGTTTAAGAAGATAAATACAGGTCAGGTCTATTAACTATTTATGAGTTATTTTCAATAATATTATACGTAATATCATTTTAAAAATTTTTAAATTTTCATTTCTGTTACTAAGGTAATAAGTTAATGGAACCAATCAAATTAATTGCTCTGAGGAATTTTTCCCTGATTGCAATGAAACATTTCTTCAACGGATGACATCACCACCATTCGAAAAAGGATTGCAATTAAAAAAACTATATTGTAGATAAATATGACTCTTAACATCCAACTGTTCCTACAGCTCTATTACTAGTCCATAAAATGAAAAAAAAAACATCATGACGAAAACCGTAATAATTGGACGGATTATTAAAGGTCATTGGAATGTCTTGAGATACTCGGTAGAAAATTTCATTTAATATTGAATAACATTATATATTTAAAGAAATCTTATAAATATTAATTTTAAATACATCGTTATAAAAAACTGATGGTAAGATAATATAAAAAAAATTATGAATACAAAATATGTATTCATTGTAAACGCGCCCATACAAGAAAAACATTGGGAAAATTTAAATGCAGTAATATATGATAAAATCTCCTTATATTTTATAACATATAATAAATTGTTTATTTTTCTTTCCTTTGGTTGGCGCAACAGGCTATACAAACCCTTTACTGCGTGGTATGGATTCTTAAGATTCCGCACAGTGATTTTCGATGACAGTTATAGAGGAAGATCATCGCCAGTTATTGGTTGATAGGTCTCACATACCAAGGGGGAGGATGTGAGTGAATCTCCATTTAACACGGACACACTTGTCTGTTTTCTGGGGCGGGGTGACCCACCGGTGGGTCACGCTTAGCTATCCCGTTGGGCGACGTGGATCACAGGTGTGTCACTTATTTTTAGAAAATAAGTTTTTTTTATTTTTTCTCAACATTATATGTTTTAGAAATTAACAAGCATAAGGGTTTATTTATTGAATATTTTAAAACTCTCAACATTCCTCCTCAAAGGACTCGTATGGGTTAATTTCACTTGATTATTCTTCTTTAAGAATTTAATTTAACTGTGCGTGATTGAGTTTCATATTTTTATTCCCAAATATGATGTAAGAATATGAATTGAAGAAAGTATAATAAAAATAATATATGAATCATTTTTAATAATAAATAATAATATAAGAATCTTTTTTTAAGTATTTCCATAATTACTCCCTCAAGTCACAGCGCGTTGAAAGCCTGGAACTGTTGTGATCTCGCATTTAACACGTTTGAACTTGCAACAGCGTAAACAGCTAACCGCTATACGAGGAAAAACGTAGATATTCGCCCCGGCGTGAACGTGTAAATTATATGCATTATAAAGTGCTCCCGGGATTGTGATTCGAACTCACAACCTTTGGCGTGGAATATTAGTGCACTAGCCACTGAGTCACGGGCTCCTCCACGTTGTTTGTATCGTACATAAATAAACACAGCCTACTTTTTTTTCAAATATTTAAACATAGTTCCCATAAAATAAGGAATCTTATTATAGGAAGACTGAACCAATTTACTCCAGGGTCCCATTATTACGAGAAGAATTTATGTGTTGACCGCATACCTTGAAAAGATATCTTGGCAAGAACGCCCTTTTCAGATAAATAAGTTCTTCCATGGCTGATCCGATGGCGAAGAGCATGAGGCACCGTAAAGTTTATGCCCGCCCTGTTTGGTATGCTCCACCCTACGTCACGTACAACACTACAATAAACTGGATCTGGAGCAGTAAAACGATAAAACAATAAACGAGGCGTGGGAGTGCGACCCTTCTCTCGGATAACTTTTACTTCGTCTCTCCTGTCGGTTCCGATCTTCAAGGATTCTTCGCCTCCGACATAGTGAATGTAAACTATGCCAAGTCCTATTTACTCTATTAGAGGGGTATTTAACTTTTTATTTTATTTGTCTATTCAATTATTAAATATGAAATATTATTTCACGTTCGGCATCTAGATCTATATTTTATTTAATATAATTCGCCTTACTATCTCTGGAATCCACTTATGACTTTTACTTTCCTCAACTAATAAGTCAATTATGTCATTCCTTTCGTAATCTTCGTTAAAGAATATAGAAAATAACTATATAGGTCTTGAAACTTCAAAGGTTCATCATGATCCAATTATTTATTTTTTTTTTTTAAAGAGAGGGTTTGAGAGAGAGAGCGTAAGGAAGTGTTACACGTTACCTATTTATTCTAGTTGAATTATTACAGTTACTTACTGGTAGTTATGTAGTGTATGTAGTAATATTGACTTATTACTTCTTTGTTTTTGGAGGGGGAGAGGAGAGGGAGTTAATTTTATATGTACTTTATATTTTTGTATTTTTATATGGATGTGCGTTCGATCTAAAAATTACAATTATCATTTTACATTTAATTCTATTTTTGTTTCCATATTATTGTTATATGCCTAACGTATTATTAAGTTTATAGCTCACAATGTAGGCCGAAACGTCGGCACACAATTAAAATAAGTACAACTCTTAATGTGTGTTTCTGTTGACCGCACCCCCAACCATCTTCCTCATCTAATATTCTCAACGGTCAACTAAACTCCATCATTAAAAATTACAAAGTTTACAAAAGAATTACAATAACATAATTTAATACAATTTAGAAACGGTTAAAAAATACATTTTTATATTTTGGTTTAATAATGTTTCATACCTCTCAGGAAATTAGCTTAATGTACAGGACTGTTTTTTTTTTTTTTTTTACAATGTATCTTAAGCTATCAATAGTTCAACATAAACGTTTATGATTTCGTTTAATTTACATAATAAAATATCATTACATTAATAATGTAAATGAACTTAACTATTTCATTATCATAAACGCTTATTTTCATTTCGTTCAATATTTTAAAATATATAGTTCATTCATTTTTGTTTATTATTTTTAATAAGGAAAAAAAAAAAAAAAAATTACCCCTACTCAAAATTTGAGAGCTTACGTTTCAAGATGCGTAGAATCCGAATAACGAATTTCAAAAAAATCCGTTTCTCCTAATAAATAAATGAATAAATACCGAAAATTTTATCCGATAGAGAATTGAATTATGGACCAAAAGGAATCAAAATCATTGAATTTGGTTAACAACTAGCTTAGATATTGCGTTTTGAAATCAGTGGTAGTGTTATAATATGATGCTTTTCATATTACTTAATTGCCTATCAACAGCCATATAAACAGCTATACTCTAATATTGTTATTTGGAGATAATAAACCATTGTGTAATAATTTGCAGTGTTTTTTAATAAGGAGTTAATTATTTCATCAAATGTTCATAACATTTTGTGATATAAAACAGCTAACCAAGATCAAACAATGAGATATTTTGGAACCTAACGTAACTGTTTTCTTACCTTCCTAAAAAAGTATTTGAAATATACAAAGGATAAACGTTTTGTTGCAAACTGCCGATTCATGTCAGGGATGACATATATAGGGCGCGTGCTGTCCGTCAAAGGGTATCTAGGGTAGGCACCCCTTGAGGTGAGATGTGGGGGAAGGGAGGGGGGAAACGTAACAAATACATTATTTTTTTTTTTTGTAAATTATTTTATTTCCATCCAATAAAATCCTAACAATTCTTCAGAACCACAATGTAATTTATTAATCTATAACATGTTTAAATACATTTTCAGCATATATACTAAAAAGTAAATAATAAAAATATTATTCTAGTAAATTAAATTTTAATAATATTTTTTTAATGCTTATTATAAATTAATAAGATGAATTTACTTTTTCTTAAGTTTTGTTAATGAAAATACCAATGGCAAAGTAAGTATACATTTTTTTAAATAACTATCATTAATACCTCTTTTGGTTATTTAAAAAACTTCAAGGGAAAAATGATTAAGTATTTCAGTCATGTATAGATGAGAAGGCATGTCTTCAAACTCTCTCATTAATTCTAGGTAACAGAGGTTTAGTGTTTAGTGGGATAGCGATAGGCATCGAAGGTTCATTGGTATTTAATAGACGTTTTACAAGCCACTGGATGAAGGCACAGAACGAAGGCTAATTGGCCTGAGATCTATTTGACGGAAGGAATCCGGCCCGTACCACCAAATCGCAGAGAGATATCGCCCAATCGAAACCGCTAACGATAGCATCTAAACAATTAACATGTCATTTTTAGCAGCGGATAAGATCAACTCGCCGCTGGCTTCTGTAGCGTAGCGATGCAAACGGGGACCGCTGATTGGATGGGACCATCCAGGATTATATCCCTCTTTGGCAGCGCCATCTGTTTTCTAACGAGGTCGGAAACTGTGCAATTTAAATCACAACTCGGGAGTCGTAGAAATTTGTAAAGTTGAGCAATTACCCGCGGATTTATGGGACTGCATGCTGCTTATTGGCCAATTCTAAGCAATAGCCGAACAGAATATTTTGTGCGCGTTTGGGATTTTACTCAATTTACGTTTTCCAATTGGCATTATTTTGAAATTGAATAATGTCGGGTTGGAATCATGTTCAAATAAGGAGCATATGGCGATTCAAGTACTTATTGTTAGTTGAAATCAAAGGCAGCCATTTTAATAATGTAATTACTAAAAGATATCTGTGATGTTTCATTTAAGCATAGGAACAGATAAATCTAATGAAATATTACTAAGATAGAACGAGATATTAATTAGCTTGATTATGTATATGTTCAGACCCTTTTGTTTAATTTTTTTTACTAATAAATAATGAGTAAAGTCTTAAAAATAAACCCTAAATATTATTCAATTTTTATTTTAAATTATATTTTAAATATAAGGTATTTGTAGTACTTGAAACTGAATAAACCAAACCATTATTACCGTTCATAAGTAGGTTTCATAATTTCTAGACTAATAGTATCCATACTAGAATTTAATACTGAATTTATACCAATAAAAACTTAATTACTAGCTATTAGAGATGTAATTAGAAAATTTAAACTAATTGGAGAGTCCCTTCTAAAGGACAATTATAATCCCTGGAATAAAATACATAATATATAGTAGAAAAAAATCAGTCAACTATGGTATACATACATGTTCTTGTATTCTTCTTTATTTTGTTGTGTGAACATAATTGTATATATTTACTATTATCATAATTGTTTTTGACCAGTAATAATTTTTATTCTGTTCATAATTGTTATATTTAAGGAACATTGACCTAGAATAAAGTTTCTTGTTCTATGACATGTGTGTGGAGAAGTTTATGTATACAAAAAAGTATACAGAAAATTAAAACAAATTAATGAAAGAAAAAAAAAAAGGCAAAATATTGAATCATAATTTTATATACATTCTTAAGACGAATATAGATGATATTTTTAGTTACCTCAACACCATTGTAAGGACGGAGACTACCGTATGAATAACAATCAAGAAGCTGGGTGCTACCCTTGAAACATCGGTTACTTCCTGGCGATAAACGACAAAGGGGCCAACCGGAAATAGAGACGTAGCAAGCATATTAAAAAGAAACAATAAAGAAAAAACAACTGGAAAACGGTTGACCGGACGACAATAAAGGATAAAAAGAAAACAAAAGCGGTATATATCGGGTGCGCATTGTTGTCAGGGGCGCAATAGATTTATTTGGACCTGCCCCTTGCGGTCTTGTCGTATTTACATAAACATCTTCATGACTGCATTGTTAGCCGAGGGAGCAGGCTATCATAACTCCTTTAATATTCAACTCTAGGATATTGTCCCACAGCCACTTGTGGGGTGAGCCTCAACTTCCTCCTCTTCTTCGATACACTTATCATAAGAGGACTCCTTCCTGCATATACATAAGCAACAAGTGTGTATAAGTACTCGGTTCAGATCATTATCCGAAGCAGTGTAGTTCATCCATGTATCCTTGGGCATCCCACACTCAGCCTAAATAATTGTTCAGCTGAAACGATCAGTATGTTACATTGATTGTTTCATCCTTACTGTTCCGCGAAATCAGAATAAATAAAAACAAAACAACACCTTAAGAATTCACGAATCCTTTCTCCTTCGTACAATGTTTTGATCATTACCTGAACAAAAGAATTGAATTATACTTTTTTTTTTTAAGTTGATTAGGATAACATGTAATACATACATATAACATAACATATTAACACGTTCACGACGACGCCGATTTTCAATGTTTGCTCTGTGGAGCGGCGCTCGAATTTATGCCACGTTTCATCGATTATTTCCTGTTCAGACCTATATACGGGTTGTACGTTTCCTAAAAGTTAGTGCTTATTTTGAAATGTGTGTAGTTCGTGCGTTTTTTTCAATCTAAGCTCAGGTTTTCACCAGTAAGTATAACATGGCAGCTAAAATGTTCTATTTTTTTTTTTTTTTTTTTTTTTTATAACACAAAGAGTTTCCTTCCGTCCAACATAAGCCCTGATGATGAACCACAACAGGGGTCGAAACGTTGGCAAGCAATAAATAGTTGAAACTCTTTAGTTGTTTCACTTACTTATCGCCATCTGGACTAATTCCTTCCAGTAATTCTCAACGGTCAACTAATTATATCCACTATGAAAAACATGTTTACATCTCTGTGATTTACTACTACTCATATTGAGTGACGAAATCCATGCGATTCTTCACAATGTCCTACATTAAATAAATAATTTAATTAAGATTAAAATAATTAAAACTTCTATTCTTGCATTACTTAAAATAATGTTATTTTTTTAGAAAAATGGATGTTAAGAAGTACAATTTTATGTAGTAGTCCGGTATTTTTATAAAAATTCGTAAAACCTAAAGTTTCTGGGCCAAGAACTGTCCGAGATTGTGGAAGTGTTAGGTCTAAGGTAAAAATGATAAATTATAAAAAACATCTGCCACAGCCGGACTCTAACCTAATAACATCTATGATCAACAGCATTCTAACCACTTCCCAGATCGTAAGTATTAGTATCGTCGGTAAAATTAATTAAATTCAATTTGAAATAAGTCCCTTCAAGTTCTTGATTTATTAAACATGAGATTTCAACAATATGTTTAAATAATATGTACATGTGTACGTGTTCGATAAGACGTAACCCTTCAAAGCTCTCTTTGAATTCGAGCAAAACATTTTTAAGCATTACATCAAAACGTTAAAAAAAAAGTTTTAGGAGTGTTATAATTTAGCAGTGAGTATGGAAACGTTTATCCATTATCCAGGTCCAATTTTCAATAAATTACGAATTTGAGATACTTGTGATTTTAATTCCAATAATTGTTTTTTTGTTTTAATTTTTAAATAAATACACAAAGCATACAGATTTCTGATAGAAAGGAATCATATATATTATAAAGCAAGTTGTAAATCACCGATAAGGGTACTGACTGCGGCCAAAGAGGGTGAAGAATTCACAATAATGTGATATATTGATTTATGATTGTCAATAATTTTATTACATGAAATTACATATAATACGTGAGTTAGGTATACATACAAAGTGTAAGAAAGACGAGAGATGTGCTGCTGTAAACAAGACAGACAGTGGCACTTGACACTAGAAAGGGCTCTGTCAATTAAACACCGCCCACGTTGGCTTCCTTCCCACGGTAGCGAGATCTCCATCTGCCCAACTAACCTTTAGCAAAGCTCCGATTAACCCAAAACAGTCTCTTCCTCCTCTTGTTTTATATATCATGTCTTATTGTATAGCCTATTATTTATTATATTGTCATATTGATGGCAATATCTGTGTAAATTGGATGTGATAAAGCCGGTGTGCCAGGGGAACTAGATGCAGTCCATGCAATCTCGCGCCTTATCTGATTTGCAGGGCAACAGTAAAGGCGGGAGAAAAAGAAATATTATAGAGGTCACTGGAAGCCCTTACTTGTGCACAACCATCACAGCGAAATAAGTGGTGGGTGTTGGACTATTATTATTGATATAAATCTACAAATAATGATAAACGGTTATTGTTGCTATAAATTCACAGCGTGGATGAACTGTTTATGAATTAATTACTATCTTTATGACTTCAGTTTTGTTAAGACAGCAGATATGAGATGTACTAATCTGGATTAATCAGGTTTTTACAGCTCCAAAGAAGGACTAAATACGCAAAAAATAGACTAATTATCCATTAACGGTTTTATGAGAGGATTGTTTTAGTATTGTATAAGTATTCAGAAGAATTTTTTTTTTTAGTAGATTAAACATCGGGTAATTGAATCAAAGGGGAGCTTTAGTTCACATCTCATAACGATAACGTTAAATATTAATAATATATATATATATATATATATATATATATATATATATATATAATATATATATATATATATATATATATATATATATATATATATATATATTTTTTTTTTTTTTTTTTTTAAACATATTTAATGATATTTACTACTGTATTATTATATACAACAAGTAAATGTGATGGGCATAGTAAACTGACATGAAATTCATGTAGAGACGCTACTCATTGGCAGCACTCTAAAAGTATTTTAAACTAGAAGGTCTCGAGGCCATCTTCTTTTCAGACGTTTCGGGGGATTGTCAGGAATGGAAGAGGATGACAGAATAGAAACTAGTGGATTAGAGTGAAAATGGAGTTTTTCATGGAATGATTGATACCTGGTTCGGGCTAATTCAGAAAATATGGGACATAAAGGTCTTTATGGATGGCTTATTCGTGACAAAGTAAGGAGCGTTAAGGATTTTACGAAGAATTTGGATTGTAAAGATTGGATATGAGAAGAATTAGATGGTTTAGTAGAGCCCAAATATTAATAATAAAAAAAATAAACAAATAAGAAGTGAAGTAACGGTAACTAAAACAATAAATTGAATATTAAATAGTGGACCGTTGGAGCAAGTGGAGGATAACAAATATTAGTAAATAAATACTTATTATCCAACGTTTCGACCCACTTATCAAGTCTTCATCAAAGCTTCTGGCAAGAGTAAAGAAGCAACTGCAGCAGTTGCCATCTGGACTATCTAATTCTTTATGACACAAAAAATATGATCATGAAAGTAAATTGAAAAAATTCAAATAAAAACAAAATAAAATAAAATGTTTAGTCCATAAACGAATATGTATAAGTTAATATGAAATTTCCTTCTCTACCTGTTTTACCTATGTAAATAATTTAATCTTGCAATGTATTCTGGTCAGATTTGCTATTTTATCTGTAATGCTGTTATTCTTAAGGGACTAAGTCCCAGAACAAAATATTTTTCTATTCTATTCTAAATATCGTGTATAAGTTGCTATATCAGACTCTTACAGTAGTGAAAATATAATGCAACATAAAACTACAAGTTCATCACTAATTATCAGATTTTCGAAAGGTGAAAAAAAAAAAAAAACTGCTGGTAATATGGTCAAAAATATATTTTAAAATAAACATATTTCAAGCGCCTAAAAATCTTGATTGGTCAAAACACTTTTAGATTCATAATAATAAGTAATTTGAAAGACGTTTCATTAGGAATTATTGCAAACAACCTAGATTTTCAATACTGATAGTACATCTAACTATTTAGCGTGATCGATAGATGTATAAAACAATTTACGTGTTGTCTTTTTTTTTTTTTTTTTTTTCACGGTTTACTACTATACGTGCGAACAAGAATCCAAGCCGTTCTTCCGATACAATCGAAGCTGTTGCAGATCCTGAGACGGTCCAAACAGACCGTTGGCCGTAAGATTAATGTAGGATACTCCAAAAAGCACCCCTCGTTCGCTAATAGTTAGATTAATAGTGTCCTGCCTGCCTGTCTGTCGCCCGCCGCGGTCTGTTCATCCTAAAGTCGTTAGTGGTGTCTCTTCTCAGGGGGCTTTTGTCGCCGAGCTAACAAAGGGAGTCTTCAACTGCTTCCACCACAATAGTAAACACAAATACTTTAAATAAACAGTACGTTTAGGTCGAAGGAGAAAAAAGAAAGTGAATTTAGCAAATAGTTATAGTGGTCGTAGAACACTTACAGAAAACTTTAAGACAAAAAATTAATAAAAAATATAATTAAATAAACAAAATTAATTAAATAATGACAAAATTAATTAAATAATGACAAATTAATTATTTAATTAAAACATCAAACAAATACAATTAATTAAATAATTACAATATTAAATAAATACAAATTAATCAAAGAAATACGACTTTAAATAAATACCGATTGATGAAACTAATCAAATAAATAACAATTAATTAAAATCATACATAAACTAAAACTTTCATCCTTATATAATTTTAACAAATGTTTAATTAATTATAACAAAAGACTTAAGAATAATATTGTTTGACCATATAGGATTTGGTATCAAATCTTGAAGGTCTCTTATATGTATAAAAAAAAAAAAAAAAAATTATATGAACTCCCCTCCCTTCCCCGTCCACAATATATGTCATTAATATTATTCCAAATCAACAAGAATATTAGTAATAAAATAAATAAATAGTAATAGTATTTTAAGTGATAAAAAAAAAACTTTCTTCTTTTTGTTGTTTATTCTTTTAACGTCACTCTTATGCTGCTGTGGCTAATCGGACGAAGGTACAGTAGAAGTCCTAAATTTTTTCTATCCAGGTTTTATTATGATAGTGATCTTTAACGAGTACCTGACATCGCACAGGCTCTGGATTACCTTTTTACGTTCCCTCAAAAGGACAGCATAACTAAGGGATTTTTCACACCCATTAAAAAATCCTAAGTTCCCTGCAAAGTCTGAAACCTCGACCTTGGCATAGAATGCTGTTATGCTAGCTACTATACCAATGGTGACAGCTTTTCTTCTTCTTTTTTCACAGCTCCTTACTTTAATTTTTATGAATATTACAAGTTGTTCAAATGCTTTTACTGTTAATATGCATTCTAAGGCGGGCTGGAAATATCATTATTTCCGGAGATTATTCATATTCTAATTCATAATTAAATGATGAGGCTCAGCTATAAGTTTATGTTAGATTGATAAACTAAAAACTAGAGCTAAACCTTATTTAAGTTTAGCTCATACCTTTATATTCCATCTCACAGAACTAAAAAACATCCGATCCGTTCTTTCTTGCCCGCTCCGCTGCTTTCTGGAATTAAATCCCTTCCAATATATGCCATATTTTTGTAGATCCTTATTTGGAGTGAACTATTACGCTAAAATGACGCTTTTAGAGTGTAAAATTTTAATTTAGAATTTTGATTAAAACAACACATTCATTTAAATGAAGAAATTTCTTTTATCTCTCAGAATATATTTTTCTTAAGTCATTTTCTATTCCTAAAATTTATGTTCCAAAAAGCTTGGGTAACCCAGTGAGTATGAGCTTACTCTATATTGGTCAAACTTTTTCTCCTTGATTATGAAATCAATAATTTTAGTTATTTTGATATCTAAATATTTGTTTGCTCCTTGGAATAACGCTCCGTTCTTTTTTAAATTTAACTTTTAAAAAATCTGGTGCGGGTAACACACGACTTTCTCTTACCTCTATTTTTTAAATCAATGAAAGAATTTTAAAAAACAGTTAGAGATAAAAATACGTGAAACAATCAAGGAATTAATTAAACTGAATTTATATACAAACATGTGTTTTAATAAAAAATCTATTATATTATTATATAAAATAATCAGTTAGTTTTATGTTCATTTCATCACTCTCTATTAACTTTTAAAATCTTTTGTATGAGATAATATATTTTATAAAATCTTTAGCTTTTCAACGGTATATCATACATGTATTACTGCTCTTATGTTCAAAAACGAAAAATCGCATTAAAAAAATATTTTTTCTGTTTTCTCCTTTAGTTGGGTATCGAATTTATTCAATTCATATATTTACCTGTTTTTCATCAGCGTTAACAAGATAATATAAATATTATTATTGAATCTACCAAATTAAGGTACTTTAGGGGAAGAAAATTTTGAATTCGGCATTTAAGCCCTGTCAGACCATTTTAATCAGAATAAAACCTACATGATATTAAAGCCCATTAAATTTTACATCGATATAGCGAGTTTAATTAAAATCGTCGGAACCGTTTTCGAGAAAATAAAAAAAAAAGGTGCAAAATGCATGATATAAAGTGCCTCTTCTGGTAAGCTCATTTTGATGAAAAAAGTTTTGGCGCGTCTAGGGCGTATAGTTGTCTTAAATATGAAATTTCAGTTTCTTAGGACTTACCGTTTCCGCCCGGGAGTTACCACACACACACACACACACACACAGACCTTTTTGCGGGACTTGGTTATTTGGACTCAGGGGACCCTAAATAGGGTATTTCCGTTGAAAACTGGAATTCGAAAATTTTCACGATCGCAATACTTCCCTTACTATATATAGTAAGTAAAAGTAAAAACAGTAGACGTTTTATAGTTGATTTTATAACGTGCGAAGATAGTGGTGCAATATAAAATAATACTTTTGTCAATGGTTTGGATTGAATGCCATTACATAAAATGTATGATAGATAATTTCTGATACAGTTCGTTCGTTTTTTTTAATACTTTCTTTTGCAAATAAGTATACATTTGGTCATTTTATGGGGAAGAAAATGTGCGCACAAGAAAAACATTTGGACTGTGGATTGTGCCCAACACCCTTCGTTATTTCACTGGATATAATAATTGTGAATACAGGCAATAATATACGGGTGCAATACAGGTTAAAAATAGTTGTATCGTCATTGAATGGCACGTAGATAAAAAAAAATATAAAGGTCATGCTAGTGGAGATTTCATTAAAATACAAAATACCTCTCCCATCGGGTGCTATAATTGTCTTTTACGTTATTTGCAGTTAAACTATGTGATTGGAATCAGCGAATAGAACGCTACTCCTGTAACTATTTCCCGCCGTTTTTTTTTTTCTTAACTCAAACTACAATTACCAATCCCCTTATTAAATTACATATATGAGGTTTATGGTCGGTTAAATGCAGTGGCTACACAAACGGTCTTATTGCTGTATCAAAGGTAAGGTAGTAACTCCAGCATAAACGATAAAAAAGTTGAATTAAATTTTGCGAAATCGAAGACAAAAGCTGTCATAAAAATGTAATTATACAACATTCCTAATTTTTATTCGCATTAAAAGGTTTAGTTAAATCTTATGAGAAACTTATATATAAGATTACTTATATCTCTTTTTTTTTATATTTCATTTATTTTAATGTACATCTAATGTACTTATGTGATATTAATTTATTAATAATTATTTTTAATGTTAATAAATTAATTAATAACCCATTTAATCAGTCGTCTATTAATAATCTGACTTAAGCAATAATAGAAATTTGTACGTTTAATGGTTGTTAGTATAAGTTTCATTGAAAAAACAAACAAAAAAACTATATAACTTTGACAAATAATCATATAATATTTTTACTTTGAGTATTTGAGTAGGTTATTTCTTAAGGCTACCAGAGTTGAATACATCAACAACAAATATTACATGCTTGGGAATAAGACCATTTTGATGGGTTATTTCATCATATTTTTCCAACGATCTATAATGTTTAAAATCAATTTTTTTAAAGTTCTTAGATTTATTACTAGTTTATATAACCGATACATTTACGGTTAAAAATTTCAATAAAAGACATTAATAATCATGGCCATGGAGGATAAAATATATGAACTAAATATTTTTTGCTGTTGTCCGTGGTTTTTATCAGATGAAAACTTCAATATACCTACTTGATGTACAGGCACGGAAAAATAAGTGGTACCAAATGAAAGAAGGGAAAATTTCCCAAAAGGTTAGAAGTTAAATCCTTAAATTATTGAAGTAAGTATTGCACAATGTCACGCAGAAAATTAAATTTTAATTTTTCAATCAGCGTTTATCACACGATTACTCTTCAATTGCTAGGTTTAAAATTTCCCGGATCTCAAAAAAAAAAAAAAAAACGTCTTCATTTAATCATCTTTTAAATGGTGCAAAAACCGACCTATCTTCATTGGCCAATCAAGAATGCGATGAGGCAATATTTAAAAAAAATAAATAAAAGGAACAAAATTTGTGTGTAATATATGTCTCATAAATGCCTAGTCATATTGTCATAGCTGATACTATATTTCAAGAGAAATAAAACTTTCATATGACCCATGGTCATCGGTTAAATAAAATTTTGTGATTTTTTTTGTGTTTTTTGTGATAGCATAAGGCATACATAAACAATTAATATTAATATTGCCTTCTACGATTAATAATTAAATCTGCATTCATTAAATACACTGTTGTTGTTTTGGTTATAAGGGCAAAAAACTACGAGTGGTTATTATTGAGCAAAACATCTTCAGAAGACGATTAACTTACCTATAAGAAAAAAAAAATAAATAAAAAAAACAATAAATAAAAAAAAAACATAATAATAAAAAATAATAATAATTATACATACATACATACATACATACATACATATATATATAATATATATATATATATATATATATATATATATATATATATATATATATATGTATTGTATATCCAGTTTTCTGAGAGAAAAGGACGGAATCGATCATAAAAGGACCAAATCAATAAAAATAGAATAGAATAATAGGAATAAATAAATAAAATGATTAAATAGGAACAGTAAACATAATGGTTAGCAATAAAACGATGAGAGTAATATCAAAAAGTACTTAAAATAATTTGATTGTGTTAAATGAGTGATATAAACGAATGTTCTTCACCAACTGAATGACACAGTCGACGGCCTGATCACTATCGCTTAATGCCTCAAAGAGTTTACACCACATTTTACAAATTATCTACTGTAACGAGGACACTCTTCGAAAATATGACACTGTGAGATACATTTTAAATACGTTATGACTTTCAAAGCGCGATATCACTAAATCGTTTACATCTACATTTAAATAAATTTATTTCTGAGGTTAAACTTTTGGGACAAACATAAGGAAGCATGTCTTCTTGACAGGTTATATTAGCCAGATTTCCAGGATACTTTATCCAGGACACGAGAACCGCAAGCTGACGCAGATGCGGACCATTACACCCGGACAAAGAAGCAGGTCCTTAAAGCTCATATTCCCTAGATCGGGACGGTTAGACTTTTCGGTTGGGGCCGCCCTAGAACGGAATGCCCCCCTTGGTCCCCCATAAGATCTGCCGGATCATTAAATTGACAAATGATTCCCTCTCGAGATGGGGCCCAGGTGACGGGGCTCCTCGCAGAGGTGACATCTACCACTTGAGCCGCATTAATAATCCTTATGCAAGGGTTGAACCTCCCCAGCTATCGTCTTTTATTTTCGCTAAGCACTTCCATCTGTCAACGTCTCGTCCAGTCAAGTGAATAGCGTTTTTTTATTAAGCCTTTATAGACTTCTTCAAATACATATACTTTATGCACCGCTATCAACCGTTCGATGTTTTTTTGTTTTGTATTTTTTTTATTTCAGGGCAAACGTTTTATTGCTGGAGTATTACCATGACCATAGGTATATATTGGGTTATAATACATGAAATGACATTTTTTAGGACAAGAAAACAAAATAAAAGTATTTAAATCAAATCTAAGATATATATATATATATTGTTTTTTTTTTTCCAAAGTATTTACGGTTATTTTCGATAAATGTCTGACAGCTTACAAAACCAATTATTTGAAAAACATTGGGTCACGTTTTATATGAAATATAGAGAAAACGCATTATTTTATTAGATTGTTATTAATTGCATGATGGGCAGCAGAGTGTCATGAGTTTGTACAAACAACTAGTGTTTTTTCAAGGACATGATTAAAATTATTCTGAGAAAGTTTCTTATTTTTTATGGTAAGAACTTATTAAATCCTTTAACATGGTTTTCCATTAGTGTTATATGATAGCAGAAACATTAAAATAGGACAAATTTAAATACCTAAAAAATTCGAATTATAAACCCAAAACAATGTTTCATTGATTTTGTATAACTTATGCATATTTTATATAAATACAAATATATATTGTAATTGTAATAATATATCAATAATGTAATAATATATTGTAATTGTAATATATATGTATTGTAATTATCTTTAAATTATTAAAAATAAAATCAAAACCCATAAGTTATTATATAATTAATGAAAAAGGAAATTGATAAGTACTTTCTAATTCAATGTCAAACATGAATATCAACTAAAAGTTTATTGCATTCCCATTGCCAACACGATAATAAAATATGTAGACCCTGTAATTATATCCAACTCTAATGAATGTTTGAAATAACAAACAATCGTATAACGCAATTCAACCATAAAATATGTCTTGAAGGACTTGACATATTATCAGGGCCTAAGATTTGTCAGCTCAATGGTTTTATACAAATATTTTCTGTAACTCACAATAACACGAACAAAATTAGTTATAATAAAATTTTGATGCTCTAGCATGTTCACTATTATCATTCCCTATATTTCCCTTTTTAAAGTCATTAAACCATTCCCGATAATTTCTAAGACATCTAATGTGTTCTCTTTTCTGTACTAGAGTATAGTATTATGGTAAAGCCTCATATGATAGAATATAATTAAAGCATTACAATCAAATTAAACTGCTATAAGTCGCAGGCCTTGTGATTATGGTAACAGCCGTGTAACATGCAAATGTTATTGAAAACTATTTCAAATGTTGCCTTTTTATTATAACTAACAATTAGGGTTACTTGGATAGGATGAAATGTTTTTTAGTAATTACAATATTTTCTTGATTCCTAATTTTCCTAACACTATCTTATTTTGTTTTTTTATTGTCTCTGAATATATGAATTACTATTAATCACTAGAAAAATAGAGAAATATATTTTGATAAAAAACAACTGATTTTCGATTTCTACCATTTTCGATTATGCCAATGATAATGTTTCTTTAAATAATTCATATAAGGGATAACAAAAAGAGACAGGAAAAAAACAAACAATCAAACAATTTTTCGCATTATGAAAAATAAACTATTTTAAAAACCTTATGTTTTCTCAAATTTTAAAAATACCACAAACAAAGATGATACGTCAAAATATTTTCAAAGTTTTCTTTTTTTAAATTAAACCACGATAATTCCTAATATCTGACTTACCTACCTCGATGTGAACAATATTGAATTATGTCTGGTAAATGGTAATAATGAAATAGGTGTTTTCAAATCTCAAAAAGTAGGATTCAGTTGAATACAACTAAACATCATAAACTATAAAATAAATTGTAAAACGTTTAGTTTTATGTACATTGAATTGAAATTTATTTGCTCTTGTCTTCCAGATTAACCTTTTATTATTATTTTCTGGTGTACATATTTCCTTTGTTTCTCAATTCCTTAACCACGTGGTACGTGATACAACTAAATAAGCGTTTATTTTTTAAAAAGTCCATTCCAAATATGCTTTGTTAAATTTTTTTTTTAATATTTGTTTTTAAATATTTTTATTGTAATTTAAAACTTTATTTTGTAATACAACAAGTAAATATGCTGGTAAAGATAAAATACATGAAAAAACATGAAGAGAGCCTGCCCATTGGCAGCACGCTAATAGTCAATCTAAACAAGAAGGTCTCGAGGCCATCTTCTTTTCAGACGCCACGGAGGGTTATCAGGGATCGAAGAGGAAGCTAGGATAGAAACTAGTGGGTTAGAGTGGGAATGGAGTTTTGCATGAAAAGATTCATACCTGGTTCAGGCCAAAACAGTAACATAGGGAACATCAAGGTCTTTATGGATGAGCTTATTCGTGACAAAGTAAGGAGCGTTGAGGATTTTTCGAAGGATTTTGGATTGTAAGGATTGGACAGTAGAGGAATTAGATGGTTTGTAGAGCCCTATAGCTCAATTCCGTAAGTCCAGATAGGTCTTATAATAGTCACGTAGATGAGTCTTTTGTAATTAAGTGGAAGATTAGAAGATTTGTCTAGTAAGTGTTTTTTAGTTCTTGAACAATTATTTCGAGTGATATTACAATCTGTCCTAATTAGGACATTTATAATAGTAATCAATTACAACATTCATACAGTATTTACAAAAGGATAAATTTATAAAATAATAATACAATATTTATGAAATAATAATACATCATGAAAAAAATTAATAATACAATAGTTATCAATAATAAATATCTTAGATGATGTATAAAGGTACTTAGGCCACCTTGATTTATTTTGAAAGAAAGATTTTATTAAAATTTTATTAGAGGTTTATTGCAGTAAAAGCGTAAGGACTTCTTTATCAGAAAATATCATGTGTTTATGACGGATAATTGGATTTATTTCTTTTTTTATAAATTCGCACATGACATAAGGAGTGATGTTTTTATTAAAAAAAAAGAAAACTTGTATATTTACAACACATGAAGTGTTGTACAATACTCATAAGTGATTAAAATGTTTATAGACTAAAGAACGTGAAAGAAGAACGCTACACAAAGGCTGGGTCTACGAATCCTAGGGGTGATGATTATTAATATATAATTAATATGCCTCAGGTTCAAAGCTATGCCCCTGAGGTTCTAAGTTAATCCATTTGTTTTTTTTTATTTATACATACGTACAGAACATAAAGAACATGTACTATTACATAAACCAACTAGGCACCGTGGGAGACCTAAAGGTGTGACATAATAAACTACACCAAATGCTCACTCGGTATAATATGATTAAATATGTTGTGACAGGAGCGGGAGAGGTGACGAAATGCACCATGCACCATACATGGCGATGTCGGTCCACTTAGGTGCTAACGAGCAACACCTAGATACATCATTTACTAATGGCCTCTGTGTCACCTAACAATAATTAACTCCTGATATTTTTTCTGATCTAAATTATTAATTATTTAAAACTAATGGTTATCATCAAATAATTTTATTATTATATCCTCACGAACCATTTTATGGAATTGACAACTATGGTACATAATTTATCAATCAGGTGTTGCAGAGGTATCTTTAACGTCTTAGCAAGCAATTACAAGATGAAAGTAGTAACAAGTTAACAAGTGTTAGTCTGTAATGGGCCCGTTGCGTCACTAATAATACGTTGGGGTCGAATGTCTTTCTAAGAGCAATTTTCTATAATTTTTCTGTGACTGTGAACTATTAAAGATCTTAGCAACTTTTCTATACACTAGAAAGCTTTTAGCACACATTCATACATGTTATATGATGATTGCCTCTAATTAACTCTGCCTTTATGTTTCAGATGAACCAGCAGTGTAAGGTGTGCAACGAACCTGCTGCAGGATTTCATTTTGGGGCTTTTACCTGCGAAGGATGCAAGGTAATTATATTTTAAATGCATTTAATACTTTAATGTTTTGATAGCAGGGCACACTGCATTTAAATTATAACTCAAACGCTGAAATGTGTCTTAATTAGCGCATTTTTAAAATTTAGAAGACATATGATGCAATGCATAGTATGAAATTTAGTATAATTATTGGCTACTGAGATAAAAATAAATTATTAACACTTTCATAACCTTATTATTAACAATTTACGATGACCGGTGAAATTTGCTACATTTTCACTCATGTTTTGCTCATTATATAGATTGTACAACCGTAGTACATCCTAACTGAGCTTCTGTAAAGTTATATGCAGCTTAATTAAATATTTAATTATTTTTAATGCAGTACAGTTTTATGGGTTACTCATAATAGTCATTAAACCATTTCATTATTTGTTTGTTAACCATTCTATTTTATTTTTTTGGAGTGTACATAGACGCCAAAAAGTTCATTATTAAATAACATTCATATTTACCGACCAGATAGTTTGTTGTAAACAATGATTCTCTGATAGATGATTTAAATTTATATCAGTTTATATAAAGTGACATTTCTCAGTCAAACGCCAAACCTCCACATAGTTTATCTTCGACCCGAACTTGACGTAAATCGGTTCCTACGTGTTTTAATGTTTGCGCCTGTGATTTATTAATTGTTACGTCAAAAGATAAATTAACGGGATATTGAATTCTTTAAAAAAATTAAAAGGTCATTTGGAATCATTGGTATGCGAGGTAAATTTTTCCCGTTTTTCCATATTTTCTACTGATTCTTCACTCCTGTTGGTCGCAGCTTGATGTTTTATAAACAAACTCTTCAGCTTTATAATATTAGTATAGATATGCCACATTTTTGTTAATAAGTATATAAGGATAAATTATTATTATTATAACATCCATTTTAAACAATTTTAATAACTTATAAAGTAAAATAATTGTGATGATTGCATATCGTAATTTTAATTTTATAATGATGGAGTTCTGGACACCGAGGAAGTATCTCAAGAAGTCCTTTCTTAAGATACCGGATTGGCCCTGATGAAGGCTCACTTGTAGGCCTAAACGTTAGCGCACAAATACAATAAGTGTTCCTTACTAGTGTGTTATTTCTGGATGACCGCACCCTCTTCCTCTCTCTCCCCTACCCCCCTCCCTCCTAACCATCTTTTCCATCATTGAGTTTTTTTATAAAAGTTTTTTTTTTCTCAATATTATGTCATTATTTTCCCTTTTATCGAATGCTTTAAATACTTCCTAACCAAGGATATGTAAATTTATTGCAGAACGTACTATTAGTGTTAGCCCAAAGTATTAGTGTACTGGTAACAAAAAAAAAAAAAAAATCTATAATTACAATTACCAGTTTTTTAAATTTATTTAAATTGTTATCTGATTATTAATACATAATAAAAAAATATATATATTCGGACTACCCTTTATTGTCACCTTCGTGGCACACCTGGCCCATCGGAAGACAGTGGCTGACCGTTGACCTCTCGGTCCCGATATGGACGCTGCAGCAGGTGCTCTTTCCAATAGCTAGGAATCCGCTGAAGAACTGGACAATCGCACTCGAGCAAGTTCTCTTCTAGGAGGTTGGCCAACTGATCCAAAAGAGGAGGGGTATTAAGTCGTAGTTTGAGTATGAAATATTAAAGTTTGGTCAGAAATTAAATAGCAACGAGAATATAAGCAATCTTAAATGTAATGAGAAAATGGCACAACAGAAAAAGAAATTATAGCAAATAAAATCGGACAAATCAATTCGTAGGCTGTTTATTAAATGTATATTCCTATTGGATATACGGGTTTTATTTTCTTCTTCTGGGATGCTAATTAACTAATAGGAGTAAAAAAAACGCGCATCATCGCGAAAAGATTCATTTTATTATGATATATTTTTTGTCATATACTTTCCTATTGAATGTTGTATCCAACACGTCTGGCAGCTGGACGCCGTTGCGTTAATTACGCGCGCAATACCTTACGGGGATTTTTCATATTTAATTACTTATAAAATGTACGGTGTTTAACATTAAAAAATAAATTATGGGTGTATATTTGGGTAAAATGTAGGCATTTTTTGTTATATATATATATATATATATATATATATATATATATATATATATATATATATATATGTGTGTGTGTACATATTTTTTTTTTAAAATTAATTTTATATAACTCATATACCTATACATATTTTTCTCATCTGCGAAAATAATTTTTTAAATTAATGATTTGGAACTATCTCTTCTTTTTATATATTTATTTATTATTACATTAATAATTCATTAATAACGGTTCGAGGTCCGAAATGCCTCATCTTCAAAATCACTAATAAAAAACTAACAAAAATTTAATATTAGAATCACATTTTCAGCAAATCAATAATATTTTAAATTATAATCCAATAAAATTCTATATCAGATTATAAAATTGTACTTAAAAAATATTTGTATTTTAATAATACTTACAAATTTTCCATATTGAATCAAAACAGGGCATGTTTTATTACATATCTTTATTTTTATAAGTCAACCATGGCCATTTATTGAGTGTAATTATACTCTTCATGATTAGCAATTGAATCTAAAACTTGTTTTTTTGTTCGTCGCCGTGTCCTGACTCTAGAACTCTATAGTTTTTCTCTACTATCAAAAATATCGATATTTTTAAATATTTTTTTCTTGTTCGTCGCGGTGTCCTAATCCTAATACTTTATAAATATTTTTTCTATCATCAGAAAAAACTGTGCTATTTGCATAAATAAATAGTAATTTCTTTTCATTTTTTTCTATTATTAATTATCTGTATGTCCTATATTAAAAAAAAAAAAAAATTATTCTTGAAAATAACTGATTTATTGAACTAAACAAAAATTAAACAACCGCTATTTTCGAACGGCTGATATCAACGTTTAGGCTTTAATATCATCGTCGTATGACCTAGTATTTTTTTTTGCCGAATTTCTAAAAAAGCGGACGGCAGACGGACAGACATATTTTTGTACGATGTACATGTTCTACATATCTTGTCGTAAGAACTCAATTTGTAAGGGAGGGTGGTCATTTTTCTTTCTTATTATTTTTTTTTTTTTTTTTTGGTGGGGTTCATTATTGTTAATAATAAACCGAATATCAAAAAGGTCAACATATTAAAACGAATTGCCAAAAACCTAGCTAGCTCCCTTACGATAGGAAGCTACCTGAAGAGAAGTAGAAGTAGCCAGAAGAAATTAATGTGAAAGTATGGTGAAGTAGTCTTGAGCGTACCCTTCGTGCAGTGCCAACAACCCCGGACAATAAAACTAACAGCCCTTTACGAGCCAGATACAGCGAAAAGTTACTGCCCCTCTCATACACTTCGTGATCTCCTTTAAAATCAATTAATTAATTCTATTAATTACAGCACTACTCATGAGCCCTTCGTAATTATTGGTATTATTATTGGCTTTGATTAAACCCTGTCCTCGCCTCCTTCTGTGGCCGATAGTAAACGGAAGTAATGGTAATAGGTCACGCAATCTTTCGGATTTTTTTAAGAATATCATACTTCCACAACAAAATCTCTCAAGTGTGTACATAATTTAGTAAAGGATAGGAAATATGCAGTGCAAACCCCAAGACGATTATAGTTTTTACTAGACTACTATAATTATATATACTATATATTATTATATATATATATATATATATATATATATATATATATATATATATATATATTATATATACACTATATATTTTACAATACTATACGTTTTTGATCAAACTACGAAAATAGTATATATTTTACCATCAATAAAACGACATGACAAAAAGTCAATATAGTTTGAGTGAAGAATTGAATGCATGAAGCAATTAATATATCATTACCAAGTTGGATTTAACCTTTTCCATATCAAATTAAATCTTCTCCTAGTCAAATTTAACCTTTAACCGATCCCAGTATCGAATAAATCCCAAAAAAGACAAAATAAAACTTTACTTGAGTGGACGACCTTAAAATTAATAGTATGCGAACCCCAAATAACCTCACTACTCATCCCAGTGTCGATTGAATTCATAAAAGTTAAAATAAGTGTATCTTCGAGCGACCGATGTTAAAATTAAAAAAGTATTCACTATGCAAAAACCCCTAGTACTTCATTACGTGCCTTAGTATGGAATATCCTTTGCAATAAATCGATATTAAGCGAATGATCTTGAAATCAAAAGCATTGTCCTAAAACTCTAGTATCCGAATTATCTGAAAACCTAAAATTCATCGATAATTAGCTTTAAAATAGTAAAAAAAAATATGTAAAATGGCCTCCGGGAACAGTTGAGAAGCCACAATGGGTAAAAACATAACTGAGAATTAAAATAACCATATAAACTAATAACTATAAATAAATATATTAATACGATTTTCATTGACTAATAGAATTCAAATAAGGTTGACTTTGACTCTTAAAAAAAAGACCGCAAAAAAAAACCAAACTAATTTCTGGTGATTCCTTCGCCGAAACAATGATCATCGATTTCTATTTTCCATAGATACCTCTAACTCGCGCTAGTTCCATAACAATGTAAAAAAAAAAATAATAAAAATAAAGTAATGCATAACAATGCATGTAATATGCTAATTACCCACTGTAAGTAGATGCATGAAAACAATGATTAAATACAATTTATTGTCCTTTAATACAGTAATCCTGTTATTTTATTTTCTTATGTACTCTTAATTTTTTAAACACAATTGAGGAATTATTTTTTCTTTTAAATGGTCGGTTTATGCAGCTCAAAATCAGATTAAATCTAATGTTTCGATCCCAGAACTTTAGGAGCAAGTGATCGAACCATTTGCATCAAGTATGATATATATATATATATATGTATGGTATTATTCGAAAAATATTTTTTCTTCTTAGGCAACTAAATGAGGGAAAACGTAACATATCCTAGTTATAGCTACTTGACCTTTCTTGGATATGAAAAGAAAAAGTAACTATTAGGAGTACCTGAAGAGGAAATGCTACTAGAAGTAATGCGAAAGATAAGACAAGGCTATAAACTCGACTATTTAACATAATCCACATTTTTTTTTTTTAATATTAAGATTATATCGGAACATCAGAGAATCTGTATCAGGCGTCCGGCGGGATCTGATAAAATGCGAGCGTACCCAGATGGCTATCGCGCACTCATAAGTACTCACTCCGATGTGCATAAAAAGCCCTTATTATGGATTTTCAGAGGGGGAAAGGTGGGGCGAAATCCCCCGCATAAATGGATAAGCGAAACATTTCGCGGGTATCAGATAGTGTGGGCTATTGCTTTCGATCTTATCTACTGCAGGCCTTACAAAATTTATCGTTTGATCCTTACACAGGAATGTTCTCACTGCACTCTTACTCCTGCACTCCGCAGGTAAGCAAAAAAAAAAAGAAAAAAAACACTCTCGATATTTGAACTTTTTGCATTGTTCTTCTAGTTTTATGATATAAAAATTATACTTTAAAAACATGGATTTGTAATTAGATTCATTTATTAATTAATATTTTACTTCTTCAAAAGATACTGAATGTTCAAAGGGCAGATTTTTCCCCAATTAAAGGTACTTGATTTATGGAGGTTGGATGAACACGACCCAAAACTGAAATAACATAACAGATAATTGTCTCCAAAACTTGATTAGAACACGGGACTGAAGGATAACGAACACATTGCTAAATATGTACGCTAGGATCTCATGTTGCTCTACAATAAAGATGCCTATATTGCAAAATATTCCATTGCAATTTTCGTGTTATAGTGGTAAATAAAACGAAATAGTGAAAACGAAAAATATTTCAATCTCCTTAAGGGGTTATAAAGATGGGTTATGGGGTCACCTGTGGCATAGTCGCTAGTATAACGCCCTTCTATGCCCAAGGTAACAGACATTTTTAATGTGTTTAAAAAATCCTGTTATGCCATCCTTCGGAGGAAGCACAACAAGGTGGTCTCGAGACTGTGCAATAACAGGTACTCGTTAATGATCCCTATCCATATAATTAAGATTTAGGACTCCCACTGTAGGATTGTCCGATTAGCCACAGTAGCATAAAGTGATATTAAATAAATAAACAAACAAAGAATGGATTTGTTTACTTTTTTAAGTATTTTATTTAATAGCAGTATTATTTTGTGTATGTGATTGATGTATGATGTATGATCAACTTGAATATCAATAATACTAATCATTCACGTTTTTTATAACATAGAGCAGCGTGGTGAAGTGGATAGAACAATAGTCTACTGTACTCCACGTCCCAAGTTAAAATCCGGCTCTAGCAAAATATTATTTATTCTATTATTTCAGCCATGGTAAGACACCCTTAAGGGGCACTCTCAGCCTCTATAAAGTGAGTACCCCAAAAATAGAGAAAAACCTGGCTGAGTGTGACCTAGGCCTAATCACCAGAAACAGTGAAAATCTTCATATGTACTAAGCCCTCTTCAAGGATTGTTATGATACATGTTGTTTTTTCTTCAAACAATTTAAATGCCTTCCCTTTTTTCGCTTTCGTTTTGATCATAAAAACGGAGCTAATTGTAAAAGTAGGAATAATAATTTAACGGTACCATCTTAATTATAAATCTCTACTTCATATGTAATTATTCGAGTACAAAGGAGTGAAATTGCATTGGAAGCAAATGCACTCGTCAAGAGGAGCATGCAACTTAACCCGCAACAGTTACGACACACACCTCAAAGATTTTCCACTAATATTATATCACAGAAAATCCACGTTCCGATATTAAGAAGAGCCGTTACGCCACAAGGTGCCAACATATTTTATCAATTTAATTAAAGGATTCCGTAAGCGAGTGACAGACAGTTTTATTGGCCGCAGATGGGAAGGCGTCCTCAAAACCACTAATGAAAAGAAAGATTACTAAAGTAAGGATGGAGTAATTGGCGGGCGAGGGCGGTCGTTTCATCTCGAGTAAGAAGTGTTATTACATGAAGGCTAATTAATTAAATGCTCGTAATTAATAATAATAACGATTTCTCAGCCCAGTTTAGTGTTCCTAGGGTGGAATAAATGTTATTTATGGCCTCGAGGATAACGGGTTCCGCCTTGGACAGCCTTTGTAAATCCCCATTTTTATTAGTTTGGAAAATGGAACAGGTTTTGCTGTTATGAAGCGAGGACTATATGGAATGTGACCCGCTTGTACCCTAAGCTTCATTAATTTTATTTCCTTTCTACATGGGACCATCAATAATTACCAATCAAATTACTATGTTTTTTTTAATTATAAGGCTAATTCAGACTCTTTACGGACCTAAAAATTGATCAGAAAAAGTGTGCGTGTCTTTTCTCCCTATCCTGGATTAATAAGTACTTAATATTAATCAACGGTCCGCAAATCATATTTAATTTTATATGTTTACATTGCATCATACAATTAATACGAAAAAAAAAAAGATTGGTATAATACACAACTGTTAGATCACAATTTTCATTGGTTGTCGTTTTGCTTCTTTTTTTTTTTTAATTTTGCTTTTTTTTTTTTACTATATAGATTTTTTGTTTTTAATTTTTTTTTGTGTATATATATGAATTTCTATTATTATTATTATTTTTTTTTTTAACAGTCCAGATATCATATCTATTTTATACGTTTACATCGCACCATAAAATAATATGAAGAAAAGAAAAAGCGGGATCATACTAACTGTTAGATCATAATTTTCATTGTTTTTTTTTTTTTTTTTTAATTTTTTTATATGTTTTGTTTGTATAAAGATTGTATATATATATATATATATATATATATATAAAATATATATATATGAATTTATATTATTATTTTATTTTTTTATGAGCAGCGGTCCGGAAATCATATTTAACTTCATACGTTTACATTACACCATCAAATTAATACAAGAAAAAAAGAAAGGTGTGATCATACTTTGATGTTAGATCACAATTTTCATAGTATTTTCTTTTTTTTTTTTTTTTTTTTTTTTAATTTTCTATTTTATGTAATTGGACTTCATCACATTTTCTGTATAAATTGTATGAATGTGATTTTATATCACCCTTGTTGGTCTTGAAACAAATTGTAATACTTCTCAACAAATATTTAAAGAAAATCACATTATTTGACTAAAGCAGTATTTCTGTTAATTTGTTAATAAAACAAATTCACGAATTCGAATAAGCAAACTGAAAAATAAATTATCTGAACATAATGATCTATATATTTCTTATGTTGTAAAAAGTAGTAAATATGTCTAAACTTATGTTTTGCTGATCAGCTGGCGTTAGGTTCGGTAGTGGGTTAGGTTTTGACAGAAATGGATTGTTTCTATTTCGGCAAACAAGGAGACAAAAATTTCTTAATGTTAATTTTTTGAGGGTCGTTTAATGAGCGAGGAACAAAATTTCTCAGTTTTCCTCTGGTATTAAAGTATCATAGACAGTTGATCAGTTACATTGAGTTTACAGTTTTCAACTGTTTCTATGTTGTTTTTTTGTTTTTTTTCACCAAAACTCGTAGAAAATCGTAATCAAGATAAGAAGTCCTTTGAACTAACTGTTGAGCGGTTTACTCACTAGTACAGCCCTCGCTCTACATTTCGTAGATGTTGTTGGCAGTTTCGAAACGTTCAGGCTGAGTTTAAACTCGTAAAATAAAAATATACGAAATTCATGTTAAATAAGCGTTTACTTTCATACAAATTAATAATCCAGCGAAAGTGAACATTTTACTAAAAAGAGGGGTATTTAAAAAAAATCCAAATAGCCTGAATATGAGTGAACACTGGTTGATCAGTTTTATTTGCCGTCAATCCTATAATGATTGTTATATTTTGACTTAAAGTAGTAGCTTGTCATAGATTGTAAGGTTGCTATTCATCGCTGCTTGAACACTAAAATAAACAAACTAGTTAAAAAAAACTATAATTTAAGAAATCGGAGCCTAAATGAAAGGAAAGGGCAAGATCTAGACAGACACGAACTCGAAGACAGGCGGAAGGTCTCGCGATATCGTGAAGAATGTGGCAAGTGTGAGATCTGTTTATGACGAGGCCGCCCTTGTGGCTATTGTGAGCTGGAACTGGGGCAGCTCTTGCGTCAGTGCTCGGTAGAGTGTGCCTCCTCTCACTGTCGTTGGTTCATTCATATCTCCTCCATTCAGAAATTAAACGCTCTTAATATCAGTAGTATTAGTCACCTCATAGCTCAATGTGTAGTAACGTGAATATGAATGTAGTACTGCTTCCTAACTTATCATTTGTAGTTGGTTGGTTCTTTCTTAATTCGGTGGAAAACATATTGTTCCAAATCAATTTTTTTTTCTTGCCAAAACTATTAATTATCAAACCACATAGAAATAGGTAAAGTTAAAACATAAGATGTAAAAATGAACACTTTGAAACTCATACCTATAAAACCCTTGAAGATTCTTAGATACAGTTCATAAAGAGATTCGTAATGTAACAACGGTCATGCAAGGAGACGATTAGAGCGAGATCATTATTCAGCTGCCCGGTTTTTCTCCAGTTTTCGGTTTTCCACTATATTGAGGCTAGTTGTGCTCTACGGGAGGATCTCTCCACATAATGACTGAATAAATATGAGGGATGGAATGGTTCAGGTGGCGCTCCAAAATGATTAGAAAATAGTTACAAACTATTCATCACCCAACGTTTCGGTCAAAATTTCGGTTCTTCCAGACAAGTGTCAAGAAGCAACTACGGAATAAATAATTATACCAACCGGGGTTCGTACTCGAGACCCGGAGAACAGTAATATAGTGGTTTATTGACTTGACCACACTACTCTCCTCTAAATAATGTATGAAAATAATTAAAAAGTACGCTAAAATATTTCGTAATTATTATGAACAAGCTTACCTTAGCAAAATAATAGTTTTGTAAAAAAGTTTTCCGACTTCACCAATATTATATTAATATTCATAATGACAGAGAAGCTGGTTCAGTCACCAAGTAATCCTAGGAGACACACTGGAGTAATCCTAGTAACACCTAGGAGACAAATTTGTTTTATTTGTGTGCCCAAGATAGAGAAATAAATAAAAGATAAAGAATAACCAATAGTCCTAATAATAACCATCAGACTACTAATAAATGTAAGATAAAAATAAGTTTCTCTTGTTGGTGTGTTTTCTAATCCTTACTCCTAACCAACTTCTCCAAAATGTTTTAATATTTGTTGAAAAAAAAATAAATAAAAAAATTAACCTAACTATAATAAAATGAGAAATATTATAAATAAATATATTTTACTGATTCCTCATATTCGGAAATCTGTTTAAAAAGATTCTGCACTTTTTAATCGAGCTGCTTTTATTTTTATTTTAGCAGTAGTTTAAAATTTTAAAGTGTAGTGACTCACATAACATCCTTCAAACATAATGTTAAAATATCAATTAAACTTTAACAACTAAGTGCCCGCAACACACGACTATCATTTAACTTTCTTGATAAAATCAATTTAAGAACTGTGAAATATAAAACATTTTAAAAGCGTTTAAAACATCATATTCAGTTTCGTTGAAAACATATATTTTATATTAAATAATAGAAAAATATAAAAAATTTACGTGCAATAATCACTTATGTTTATGCCCTTCTATTCGTCAGTTTACATTAACCACAACTTTATATATAGTATAACTTTTTTTTTTTTTTTTAAGATCTTATAGTATACATATTTATTACTATTTTTATGATCCGAAAAAAAATTACCTAAAAATTGTTTGCTCTTTACTCCTTTAGTTATTGGTTATCAAATTCGTTCAACTTCCTCACTTCTGGTTTGCCGGTTTTGATGAAAAAGTTGTAACATCTAAAGTAAAGTTGTAACATCATATTCGTCAAAAATGTAAAATTTCAGTTTTATACAACTTACCGTTTTCAAACTGGTCTTACCACACACACAGACACATTTTTGGGGGACTTGGTCATTTGGAGTCATAGGATACCAAAACCTGCATCTCCGTTTAAAACTTACCATATTGTTCATATCTAGGTAAGTGAAAGTAAAAAGTTTGAAAAATCATTAACTCCAAAACAGTTTTAAACAACGCTAAATAAGAATAATCTTTAGATGACCTTCAACTCCTGAGACAGACTAATAAAGTATTAAGGGGCTGTGAATCGATAACCCTCGAGGATACAGCTATAATGGACAGGCTACTCTGGTTTGTGCCAGGATGTGCGGCTTGGCATGACAAACGGCAAAGGCTGTCCTTGCAGAAGGCAGTTCACATTCTGCTCCAGGTCCATCGCTGACCCCTTTACCACACTAGCGCCTCTGGCGCAACACATGCTACTTCCATCAGACTACTAATTGCCCTACCAACATGTCATATACATGCTCTCATTTAGCGAAGGATGTCGTCTAGCATTAAGGAGCCTGAAAGAAGTTGATGGACCGTCTGTTAAGGGAAGTTGTCTGCCAATGAGGTGCTCCTGACAAGGATTTTTTCTACAACACAGCATACTTGAATGAAATGAAAAGTAATTTTATTCTAGGACGAGTAGTCCCCTAAGAATAACAAGAGAAGTAACAACATACATGATAATTGTCCGGTCATTTAAGACTTCAGTTTAACGATAAAGGACAGATTTTATGACAATGAATAGTTATCATCTATAGATTTTAAATATTACATATGGTGGGAAGATTGATACTTTAGAAGATGGAGAAATAGTTGGTGTTTGAAAGTAGATAATGATAAGGCTTTACGAAGGGATATAGGCAAGAAATTCCAAAATACGGTAGCACGAATAACAAAGGATTTTTTGAAGGAGGCAGATCTGTGACAAGGTATATACAAGTTTACAGGTTGGGATCTAGTGTTCACTGAATGAACAGAGGAACAAGTGGTAAGCATGTCAAGAATGTGAGGAGGTTTTTTGTGTTGAAAAATCGGAAGGGAAAGACATCTAGGAGGTACTACCGACGGAAAGAGGGATAGAGCCAATTCAACTCGGTATAAACCTTCTAGAAACATGGGAGCGTCTGGTGATTCCCCACAATGAATCGTATTGTTGTCTAGTTTATGCTTATTTAAATGAAAAAATATTAAATTCACGTCCACGATAAGAGGCTAAGAGGTTGTTAGAAAGTAAAAGGATGGGAATGATAAATGTAGAAGTGCCCGCATTTCCCTTAAGTGCTCCCACAGAGGCTACTGCTTATGTTGAAAGACTTATTTATAATTCAGATAATGTGCAACACCAAGTGTTTATCTACACGATTTATTCTAATATTCCGCATTTAGTCTGTCAACTCAAATTAATGAGAGAATGCAGCTAAAAAATTGCTCTCATGTATATAATCCTCTCCAAATCTTCCTAGAAAGGGCGGTTTATTAACTGATAATTCCAACCCTACAGAGAAAAAAAACAATATCATATCATTATCACAAGATATTTATCCTAATTAATAAGATAACTAACATAATAGCCGAAAAACGTTTTTTAAAAAAAGTTTCTTATCAACTGTAGGGCCAAAACCTTACTAAGAATTTTGACAAAAATTGTCTTAAGTATTTTAATTAACTGTTATAAGTCCTTTCAAAAAAGGAAAAAAATACGTGTCAATGTGTGAATACATTTAAAAATGACAGTAACAAAACAAACTATAAATAAAAGTTAGGTATAAGCGTATAGGTGGAAAAAATGTGTGAAACTATTACAATAAAATTAGGAAGTAAGATGTTTTGTAAATTTAATTTTATATATTTTTTTAATTTGACCATACGTCCAAATATGAATATAATAAATTTCTTTTATTAGAGTATTTTTTAAAATAAATAAGCGCACCTGAATAAACTTCTCTATTATATATACTCCACCATGAATAAAAATAATAAATTACCTTAAAAAAATTGTCTGACTAAAAGATTTTATTTTTTTTAATTGTTGGTGTATACCTTCTGTATATACCTTAATTGATTAAAAAGTATTTATGCACTAAGTTTTAATTTTTTTTTTTTTTTCATTTTCTTTCATATTATGAATCTTAACTTTTATAAATCACTAACAATATTTGAAATCTTTGTTTTATCAACATCGTATTTTTAACGCATTGATTTTAAAAAAAACAATCTTATATTGTATAACATAACAGTACAACTTACAACTTTTTTTTTTCTAAAATGATACATTCACTATCTTGCCTTTACTGCGTGTAAATGTGGGGAATAAAAAACAAAAACAAACGACAGGCGAGAACGACACGAATCGCAAAAGGAAACGTGGGAGGACGACGTAAAAGAAAATGGTTAGAAAAAGCTAGTACGGGTGAGAAAAGTATTCCAAGATCCGAACGGTAGATGCTAGATGGACAAAAGCGGACTGCCTGGGAGGATTTATAGCAGGAGGAACTTGAAAGACCGCGACCGCCTAGGAGCTGATAAGAATAAGGCAAAAAGGACACGGGGGCTGAATACACTCCCTCCGATGAATACATAATACAGGGCAGGCGATACATAATACATGATAGGCCGGTAATTGGGAGAGCTTTGCTACATATATGACATTCCTCTAGGCGAGGGAAAGAAGAGCGGTAGATGCTATCGGAGGCCAATTAGATCGGCTAAGGAGGTGTGGCGGAGGAGGCATCAATCTCTGCGAGGAATGCCACGGGGCAATATGATCCTCTTAATCCAGCCTTCTTATGTCACTTCTCATCTCTCTCAGCAACTTCTTCTTTCTTTCTTAGACTTTCTTCGATAGAATGAAATTGCTACGCGAGCTGCTCTTCAAGAGTCTCGACTCGAGGAGATATCCCGTTTCATTCAATCGATAGTATCAATTCATGAGTTTTAAATCGAATCAACATTTATTAATCACCTCAGAATGAATTTTTTTTTTTTTTAATAATTTCTTTACTTAAATCAAAATACATTTTTACAGTGCAAGTAGAAGTCACAATCCCACAAAGGCAAACCCGTGTGTGGGAAAGGAGTTCACCTGCGACAATTCAATAAAAGTACAATGACACAGTACACAGTAAGAAACAATACAATACTTAAGTAATATTACAAAATATAAAACAAATTGGTATTAAGAAACAGTTACTTAGTACACAGTAAGTAACAACATAACATTTAGAAACATGAGGATATTTACAAAATATTTACTATGACGGATTAATGTTAAATTTTTATTTATTTATTGATATTTATAACTACATGTATAAAAAAAAGAAAAAAATACAACTAGTTAATATGAAAAAGGCGATAATCGGCTTGATAAAGTCTTGTGAGGAAGAAACCCAGCGGTAGCACGTTTATTTAAATGTTTTATTTATTAGCAGGTCTCAAGGCCGCCGTCTTTTCATGCCCCTCGGAGGCTTATCGGGAATAGATAGAGATGAGAGAATACGAAGAAGCGGGTTCGAGTTGTCTGGTAGTTTGGAATTAAAGGAGGAATATTGGAATTTATTTCGGGCTAATAATTCTGCAACTGACAGAATATTGGTGGCCGAGTGGGTGAGTGCGCGTTGCCCAGAATCCTAAAGATCACAATATTTTGAATAAAATAGTTATTACTTTGCGTGTCAGTGCTTGTAAGGTGAGATAGGAATGGAGAAAAAAAGTAATGGAATATTCAGATCTTTAAGAAAAGTTCTATTGCTGACAAAATATGGGGCATCTATGATATTTCAAAGGATTGGATGCGGGACGAATTTGATGGATTGGTTTATCCCCATACCTCTTTCACACATGTTTATAGAGGCCTAATGATGACATAAATTTTTTGTTGTTATTAAATGGATTTTTTTAGCGTTGTCAATTAAATTTAGTAATGGGTATCTGCGCGCAGTTTTTAGTCATTTCAGTCTTGAGCGAGGATTCCAAGTAAAACGTTCTTCAAGATAAAGTCCTGGGTAATAGATCTGTTCAACAGGGATTAGTGGAATATTGAGAAACCATACAGGGAAAAAGAAGGTGTTTAGAAAAAAAAAAAGAAGTTGAAATTTTCATGATCTAATCCGAACATGTTATAACTAATATAAAATGTATTATTTTACATATAAATACAAAATAATAAATAAATAAAATTTTAAGAATATGCATCGATAATTGCTTGGAGAGAGAAAAATTTTGCCTTGAGAATTTAAGTTTGATCAATGATTTGTCAAAAGCTCAATTTTTAGGTATAAAGTAATTACTCTCTTTACTAAATGTTATACATTTATAGTTAACAAATACTAAACACTTTTATAGGAAAGTGTTAATAGACATTTTTCGTAACATTGCCATTATAAACTTAATGAACGTTATTATTATTTTTTCCAACTTTATAGTATTTTATTGATACTATCACAATATATAGAAACTTTTTGGCGAATGATATTGCAACGCTGTTTGCAATAGCTTTTTAAAGATTAGTTTGAACATGTTATCCTATAATACGTCGAAGAAATTGTGAGTTACGGAGCAGCCAGCAGTAGTGGGGCAGTTAATCCCTAGATGTTGGAGGATTAAACAAGGACTCTCACTTTCGTTGACAAATACTTCGGCTGTGAGTAAATATTTTTAAAATAGACAATATTTTTATTTATATATACATATTAAATTTATATATATATTTTTTTTTCTTTCTCTTTTTATTAAATATAAAACTACAAAAATGGTACAGTGTTCAATCTGTGACAACACCATCACTAGGGACGATAAAGCAAACATCAGTTGTGGTAAATGCCGTGTAATTTTCCACGGCAAGTGTTGTAATTTAAACGATAAGGAGATCGAGACTCTGAAAGCACTAAAAAAACCCTGGCTGTGTAAAGGATGTGAGCAGGGAAAAAAGATGGGCCAAATCGGGGAAAAATCGACTAGTCCCCCAAAGATCGTCGATCCGTCTGTAGCGGATATACTTGCCGCGGTTAATCTCTTCAGAACGGGGGTTAATGAGGAGATCAAAAGCCTTAAATCTTCGCTCGAAAAATATGGCGAACTAAGTTTCGAGCTCAATGACCGCCTCACAAAAGTAGAAAAGCACCTCGAAGGTCAGACAAAGCACCTTGAGGAGGTCACATGTGAGAACAAAATATTAAAATCACGAGTAAGCGAACTAGAGGTCCGCCTTAATAAGGCCGAGCAGGGTCTACTCTGTAAATCAATTGAAATAAGAGGGATCCCAGTGCGACCAGGGGAAACACCCGCGGCCCTTGTGACCAGCGTGGCGGCCGGCCTGGGAATTAAAGTCACTGCAGAGGACCTGGACTTGGTGGAGAGACGCCGGCCAAAAAAGGATGACCCGCGACCGCCTTCTGTTATAGCCCGATTTGTAAGGCAATCGATGTGCGACGAGCTGGTGAGGTGCAGAAAAGTCAAGAGAGACTTCACAACAAGAGATATTGGGTGGCAAGAAAACGATTCCCACCGGATCTATCTCAGCGAGGAGATGTCTCCGATGAATAGGCGTTTGTATTGGCTCGCTAGGCAGAAGAGGTCGGAGAAAAAAATAAAATATGTTTGGTTCGCTGGCGGTAGAGTGCGCTGCCGAAAGGAAGATGGCCACCCGGTCATATTTATCGACAAAACCCAGGATTTGGACGTCTTCGGCTGACTTCTAGGCTCCCGTCTACCCACTGGCTCTGAACTGGAAATGATTTCGCCATCTGTCTTACACCTTTTTTCTCGATACAGGCATATATATTTAATAATTTTCTTTTTGCCAAGTTTATTTCGTTTTTATATATTTACGGATATGAATTTTATTTTTAATGTTTTTTTCCTAATAGTAGTTATATTATTTTTATTTCAATTTTTTGTTTATAATTTGACTTATCACTTAGTGACTCTAGCGTCTTCCCTTCACATTCTATTTCCTTCCCCATTTCCTTTCTCACATGTCTAATGTCCTGACAGCCTGTCATGTCAACGCCCAGTCCTTACCTGCCCATTTTGACGAATTCCTTCAATATTTTACCAACAATTTTTACCACATTATCGCAGTATCCGAAACATGGCTAAAGTCCTACATTCCTTCCTCTTCTGTTTCCCTCCCTAATTACTCTTTTATCCGCCATGACCGGATTGGCCGGACTGGCGGAGGTGTCGGACTTTATATCCATAATAGCCTGAAATCCCGAGTCCTAGATGTCTCTTTCAATTCCGATTCTCCTCACATCGAATTCCTTTTCGTCGAAATCTCCTACAATACTAACCCTCTCCTCTATGCTGTGGTGTACCGACCCCCTTTAGTACCCTTCGATTCATCCCTTGAATCTATCCTATACAACCTCATCCCCCTATATGACAATATCATAATATGTGGTGATTTTAACACCAACCTCCTTTCTGACTCCATTGATAAAAATTACCTGGTTAACCTTTTCTTCTCTCTTCACCTGTTCATTGTTCCATATGCTCCAACTCATCACACGCACCATTCCGACACCTGGCTTGATCTAAATATCATTGATTCCGCGCAAAACCTTCTTTCCGCTTCTCAACTGCCTGTTCCGTTCCTATCATCTCACGATCTTATCCAAATTTCATACAATTTCCAAACATCAGCGTTCCTTCCCAAAACGTCAACTTTCCGAAACCTAGATAATCTCACCCGAGAAAATATTGCACCCGACTTAGAAACCATGAATTGGAACAAAATCTATACCTGTTCGACCATTGATTCAATGGTTGACATTCTCACTTCCAATCTCCTTAGTATCCTAGACAAACATGCTCCACTCAAAACCCGTACCTTCCGACGCCGTCCCGCTCCTTGGATGAATCCAGAAATAAAAGAATTACAAAAGAGGCGTGAGGCAGCCCGCAGACGCTTTAGACGTACAAGACTAACAGAGGACTATCAAGCGTACAGGGCACTCCGCAATCTGACTCAAGCGACAATCAGACGGGCAAAAACAGACTACTTTCATGCAGCCTTCTCCTCCACCCCCGATTCCAAGTCAAAATGGCAACTCCTTCGCAAATTATCACTCTGCAAATCATATTCCTCACCAGTCTTTCAAGTCTCACCCGATGAATTAAATTCTTATTTCTCATCCACCTCCTCTGATAATTCCACACCATCTCCTCCCAAGTTTTCAACAATCCCATCATTTAACCCTGATAATTTTTATTTTTCCGATATCTCACCAACTGACCTTATATCCTCTATCATGAAATCCCATACCAGCTCTATAGGATTTGATGGAATACCTATCACATTACTAAAATTATGCCTTCCCGATATCCTACCAATTCTTCTCTTTATATACAATTTTTCCCTTCAAAATTCCGTATTCCCTAATACTTGGAAAAAAGCGTTAGTTCATCCTATAAATAAAACCTCAAATCCTACATCCCCTAAAGACTATCGCCCAATTTCCATTTTATCTAACCTTTCCAAACCTTTAGAAAGAATAGTCCAGTCACAATTGACTAACTTCCTCGAAAAATCCAAACTTCTTGATCCTCTTCAATCTGGTTTTCGACCCGGCTTTTCCACCCAATCCGCTCTACTCAAAATCACTAGCGACATACATACCGCCATTGACGAAAAGAAACTGACAATACTAATACTCCTGGACTTCTCAAAAGCTTTTGACTCTCTTGACCACTCTATCCTCTTTTCCAAACTACGGTCTTTATCCTTTTCCAATAGCTCTATTCATTGGTTTAAATCATTTCTCTCTAATAGGACTCAAGCCGTCACCATCCCTAACCATCCTCTATCTTCCTTCCTTGCCCTTTCGGCAGGTGTGGCCCAGGGTTCCAGCATATCTCCGATCCTTTTTAATTCCTATATCAATGATCTTCCCAATTCCATCCATCACTGCTCTCATCACCTATACGCTGATGATTTCCAGATCTACTTATCCTTCTCTCCCTCCGAGTTTCATGTAGCATTTGCCAATATTCAGGCAGACCTGGATAGAATCTGTGCCTGGGCAACCCTGAATAAACTTAGGCTAAATGCTATAAAAACTCAGGCGATTCTTATAGGTTCCAATTCCCTCCTCAGATCCCATACTACATTTCCGAGTCTAACCCTAAATGATAAGCCAATCACCTTCACTTCTTCTGTCAAAAACCTCGGTATTACCGTTGACCAAACCCTTTCCTGGAAACCCCATATTGCCCAAATCTCCCGAAGAACAATAAGTACCCTCAATTTTTTTCTATCGCTCCCGCCATTTTCTTCCACTATCCACCCGTAAGCTCCTTGTATCCTCACTTATTTTCCCCCACTTTGACTACAGCTGCGGGGTATATGGTGGCCTCTCGACTGTGCTCGAGGACAGGCTAAAGCGAATTATGAATACATTTTTAAGATTTGTCCTTGGCACACCGAAGAGGTCTCATGTGACCCATTTATACAGTGAGTTAAGGTGGCTCCTTCCCTCAAACCGCAGACAATACTTCCTGGGATCATTCCTTTACCAAACTATCAATTCCCAGCTACCTTCCTATATCCTCAAACTTCTGCAATTTAAATCGTCCGTCAGCTCGCTCCAAACAAGATCGCGCCATTCTGACCTTTATATTCCTGCCCACAGAACAACAAGTTTTGAACATTCCTTTCTTGTCCGCTCTACTACTCTCTGGAATTCCCTACCTACTCAAATCCGCCATGCTTCTTCCCTTCCATCATTCAAGTCCCAGCTGTTCGAGTACCTATTGTCATCTCAAACAGACGCTCCACAAGCCTGAGTTTTCAAATCAAATATCTATTCAAAAAGAAAATTTATTATTTATTGTTCATGATTCTGTATCGATCAATTATTATGAATCAGTTTCAATGTTAAGTTTTGTTCAACATTAGAAGTTAGTCATTTATTTTACTCTTTTGTTTTATTGTATCCTACTTTTCTTCTAAAAGCTTTGTAAATAAAAATTAATTATGGTCCTTTGGTCTTGTGGCCAGACACATTGTATATATTAATTGTACATATCATGTTGTTCTTAAGGGACCCAGTCCCAGAATAAAAATTATTTTTCTATTCTATTCTATATGAAATTATGTGTATTCAGTGCCAAAATGAGGTATTGTCTCATGTGGGTAAATATGTGGAATGGCAAGATACGAATTGAAGTTAAAAAAAAAGCATTTTACTAAAAAAAATGTGAATGGATAAAAATATAATAGATACTTAAATATTTTTAATTCCCTATGAAATCGCGGGAGGAGTGCAGAGAAGTAACTCTGTGACAACTTTTTCTACCATATTTTGTAAATAAATAGATTTCACACCATTTTTGTTTTAATGCAATCATAACCGTTATATCAATTTAATAATATTTTATTACAAAATTAAGAATCATATAGAATTCAGTCGAATGGAGAAATTAATCTTAATAAAATAAGATTTATTTTTATTGTTTTTACTTGGAATAATACAAGGATGAGCCTCAATAATTTTTTAAAAAATCCAAGCGAATTATTATAAAATTGGTTGATTGTCCTAGTTCTATTCGTTAAAAGTATATAAAACATTTCTATATATTTTTTTTCATTTTAGTGTTATTTTATAAGAAGCATCTAGTTGTGTTATAAAACAATTTTTTTCAAAGTTTTGGAATGATAAACAACAAAATTCTGAGATGAAGCTGTATTTTCGGTTGAAAGAATGAAGGCAGGGGCGAACGTTATGTTTCGTAAGGCGATGAGCAGATCGGTTGTTTCACAAACCACCATTGTCCGATGTCAGACACTTTCTAGGCCTCCACGCCTCGTTTCCTATCGCTTCTGTAGATCTTGTCTCAAGATCGGAAGGTAAGGACTCCAAGTCTTGGGGTCCTCCGTCTTAAGGATATCGGCTGAAATTGATAACAGAGGGTTTACCGCAAGGCGGAACTGATTTCTCTATACTCTACGAGGGTTTTTTTTTCTTTTTTCACTCTTTGTATTTACTTTTCTCCGCAGTATCACTTTCACTTTATTTTATTGACGTTTTCTAAAAGCGTTTAATGTCACCTCCGATTTAGATTTCTAATGTAAAAAAGTAAAAATAAAACAAAGGATAATATGTTTCATAACAATTGTTTTGTAATTCTATAATTCTTAGAATTACACATGGGAAAAAATTGAAAGAAATATATTTTAGGAATAATTAAAAGTGTTTTGATATAAAACTTAGTCTTGAGAAAGCAGCAGAACTTCTCATAATAAGTAAAAGTAATATTTCCACAAAAAAATAATTTGAAATTACAAAAAAAAAATGTTTTCAACACAAAGTTTATGATTTTTTTCTCTTTCTTTTCAGTGACGCGACAGGCCGTGCAGGCCCTGGGCCTCGCGGTGTAGTCTCCTGGGAGATAATACTCGCGTTTCTCGATGCAATTTTTAGGGTAGGGTCATTACTCCGTACGCCTAATTTTGTGAGTGGCCACCATTTGGCTGAGTCTCACATACCCGGGGAGAGGCTGTGAGTGAATTACATCCTTATGAAAGCCCCGCCGGGACAGAGTTTCGAACTCACAACTTTAGCATGAGAGACTAGCGCGCTAGCCACTCAGCCACGGGCTCCCACAGTGATTTATTAGTTATGAAAAATCGTAGAATGGGTATAAGTGAAAAATGCTTAACTCTACCATACCTCCCTTTGATGACAACAATGAAATATTTAATTTGTTTAACATTGATTTATTTATTGTTACGAAAAATTGAGAATTTTTTTTTTCTCATCTCCATTCGATATAATTATTGATTTATTCCTTTTTCCGTATACTCCGTATGTTTTAAGGGATTGTGAAGCTGTACTTAAAACGTTTATAATTTTATTCATCTTAGATTCTTGAAATAACAAAAGATCCTTACTTCAGCCTATGTCACTTTATTTATTATCCGAAGCAACAGGATTTTGCCACCGTTTTGGGGCTGGTTGAGGTTTCAGCTAAAAACCACCAGTTTGGCAACTTGTTTAATAGTTTAAAAAACCTAAATATGGACTGATGAATTCTTCAACTATAGAGATGTTTAAAATTGTATTGGAATAAAGAATTTTTTTTTCTTCCATAACGAACTGCTCTTGCATATTTAAAAATAAAATAAAATGTCAATGGTTAAAAAAACGTGTGTGGGGTCCCCCCTAATGAGTGGGGTGCTCTAGTGGATACAGTGCTAGTCTACTGTTTTCCGGGCCTTGGCTTCGAATCCCGGCTATGAAAGGATATAATAATATTTTGTTAAATTGGGCGGAGGGAGGGGGGAGGTGATCCTAGACTATGGAGACCCTCCGGGGGCAACCCAGCCTTTTTAAAGGGGGTACCCAAATTGGGGAAAAAACCTGTCGGCTAAGCGTGACGAAGGCCTAATCACCACATTGCAAGGCCGTTGGCCTAGAAAAAGTACGAATCTCTTTAATTACTGAGCCAAAAACCCTTCATGGGTTTTAGAAGTACAGGTATTTTTTTTTTTGTAATTAAGCGTAAAAATGTTGATACCATTAAACCATGTTTTTCCAACAAAAAAAACTCATTAACAAAGAAATCTCAGGTATTGAGAATAAAAAACAAATGTATTTTCTTTTATTGTTTTTTTAAAGTGTTTAGGAATTCATCTCAAGGCTTGAAATATGAAATATTTAGTTTCAACGTGCTTTACTTCTAACCCAAATAAAAAACCCTGCAAATTATTACACAATGGTTAATTATTTCCAAATAACTATATTAGGGTATTACTGTTTATATAGCTGTTAATAGGCAATTAACTAATATAAAAAGCAATCATTTTGTAGGAAATTTAATTCTCTATGACGTATCACTATGGGCAAAGAATTGGTATTAATTTATCAATAAACCAAAAGTTTCGTTATTCGGGTTCTACAAATCTTGAAAAGTGGGACTTCAAATTTTGAGGGAGAAGAGGGAATTTTTTATTTGTTTGTTCCATTAAAAAGATTCATTATTGAAAATAATAAACCAGTATGAATATCACCGAGCCCTCCAGGGTTAGTAAGGTAGATCATAGTCTCCAAGTGAGAGCTATGATTTGCTTCAATTGATAAACATTAACTGTATATAATAAACTGAAATTTAATACTTCTACAGAACTGTTTGAAACTCATCCCTTCTCATTCCAGTAATATATAACAGTATATTGTTCTATTTAAATCGTAGGCTACATAGTCTGCCATCATTTCGCAACAGGATTGTAATGCGGTTTCAATTCCAGAGCGGGTGTGATATTATTCAATAACTGTAAAGGAGTAAAATTGGTTGGAATCGTTCATTGCAAGAGAATTGTTAACATAATGGCTGTAAGTAGAGAGGCCTATGTGGAGGAGATGATTTGTGGCTTGGTTGGGAAATTTCTAGAGCAAGGGAGGCCAGCTCTACTTTCAAATAGAGCTATTAGTCTTAAGCTCTGTCTCTGCTCCGGGGTATAAATCATATCGGGACGTTTATTCTTATTGAACAAGAGCTATCTTCAAGACGAGGAAATTGCCGAGAGAACTAGTTCGACTTTATTAAAATGACAACTAGACAATGAGCATAAATTTGCGTAATAGCTCATAACAGACAACTAATTACCAATTAGGGGGTATAACATAATAGCCAATTGAAGGCTATGAGGAAAGGACAGGGTAGAAACATGCAGTGGCTTATCCGCAAGGGCTGAGTCAAAGAGGGGAATTCTCTCTTCCAAAATGACCACCGGGAAAAAAATTAATAGATGATATTTAAAGTACCATCGCATGTAATGGGTAGCTGACAGTATTCATATATGTATGAATGTGTCAAAGATTTTTTTTTTTTTTTTCTTTCCATTTGTTATTTAGGTTTATCTTTTATATGTTTTACTCTGTACATATAGAATGAATGATTTCTTTTAGCTCTAATACTCATTGCCCAAAATAGTGACAAATTGTATTATTTCTCAATAAAGCATTAATAAAAATAATCAGTATTAATAATCGTAACTTTAATATATTAGAACTGTTTGACTTAAGTAAACTTGGCAATTATGCAAAACATTCCCCCCATCTCTTGAAAAGTAATCCCCCTTAAGAAAAATAATAATAGCAACACCGGGAAGGGGTATCAAACATGTATATAGTTTTGCTATTTCGATATAATTTTACCGGTTATTTTTATTTTTAGAAAATATTTATTTAAAAGTAGAGACAAGTAACTTAAAAATAAAAAAGAGACAAAACTTATTATTATTATTTTTTTATATACAGCTTCCGCAGTCTATTCGAACTACAGTTACAGACCCTCAGCCAAAAGGTTTATCTGTGTCAAAAAAAAATATTTTTAGAGGTTTAGTTCTTAAACGAAGTTCTGTGACGATAAATAAGTACCTATTAAATGGATAAATAGGTAACAAATAAATACAAATATTTTAATTTATAGCGATCATTAATAGGATTTCCTATTTTGTATTTATACAATATTGCAATCTCTTTAAGTGTATTCTCCTTTCCCGACAATGAATCATTATAGAGGAAAGATGCACTTGTTTATTAAGCGTGCATAGTATTGAGGTGTAAATCATTCTCCGTGTTGAGAAAGTACAAGATGTGAAAGATCCATTTTATTGCAGCTGTTATGATTTGTAGTGAAGACCCCAGTCGTCCGATTCATAAGACGTCTTCACGAGCAATGAATGAAAGGTACGCGTGGGTGTGGGGGCACTCGGGGCTGGGTGTTCTCACGGGCCTATCCCGGCTTCCAATGGGATATTTCACGCCTGGGTTCGAATCCCGCCCAGTTTATCATGAACTCTAATTCTCCACAGGCACGGTATACCCGAGGAGATCTGACGTTGATCTATATCCCGCGGTCCAGGAAGACTAATTCCAGTAGCTGAAGGGTTCGTAATTGTAAATTGACACCTCAGAGACTGTCCATAAATTTACAAGGTTTTCGAGCAACTCTAATGGCCAGGTATAAATCATCGAGGTTACCTCACCCACCACTTGATCTCATCTATTAAAGCAATATATTCCAAAAACAAAACAAAACTATATACCCTTATTTATTATCACATATTATTTAATTAATATTCTACTTACATCATTATTCATTTCTTTAACATGCTAGAATACAATCATAAAAACCTTTTACTCTAATCCTGCACCTCTACAATCCAGGAAGCGTCTTGGGTTTCGTACTTAAAATATTCGTACTGTTTCACGGATAATGATACTGCAAGGAGGTGATTAAGCCTTGTTCACTCTCAGTCGCCCAGTTTTCCCCTCGAGGTTTGGGTACTTACTTTATAGAGGCTTTGTGTGCCCCAGGAAGGTCAACATACCCCAGGGTCGTTCCAAGGCTGAAATAAAAGAATAAATAACACTGCCTCCCCCGGGGTTCACCAATAGACCACGCCTCTCCCTCTATCAATTAATTACTTAATTAATATTCAATTAAAACAATAATAAAAAAGAATCATTGAATTAGTTTAGAACTAGCAGAGATATACAGTTTCGAAATTAGCAGGGTGATATTCATTTTCCTTTAAATTATTTATTGTTTTTCATATTAGTCAATAGCCTTTAAACAGCTATATAAACAGTTATACCCAAATATGGTTATTTGGAAATAATAAACCACTATGGAAATAATTTGCAGCGTTTTTTATCATCTTCGCTCCTCTTCTTATGCCATTGTAAATAGGAATTACATATTTATATACGTATTATGATTTATATACGTATTGGGCAGACACATTGTATATCTTAATTGTACGTCTATTTTGTTCTTAAGTTTTTGGACCCTGTCCCAGAGTTAAAATTATTTTCTCTTCCATTCTCTATAATAATATATAAACTAATATCCTGTTCTATATCAAGAAACTCCCATAAAACACCCCCCTTCGCATCCTCATCGTCTCCGGAAGACACAAATCGCAGAGATACACCTGTAGCCTTATATATTTAAACAGGTACAAGATGAATGGATGACTGGCCGGGTGGAATTAAATAAAACAAAAGGAGCAATGTATCCCGGAGGAGGAAGGGCAGATAGAATGTTAAACAGTTTGATTGATATTCATAGCTGCCCTCGCCCGCTCCGGAATCAGTTCAAGGGTAGTCTTCCAACTTTTGTTTTAGATCATCGCACCACTCTTCCAATTCAGTTTGCCTTGTCCGCAACAATCCACGATTCCATTATATAAAACATCTTACTATTGGACTCCGACGTTTATATACCACGAGATTTATTGAAAAATTAATTAACTTGTTTAGCCTATAAATATAACATCGTTTAATATTAGTTCTTGGAAAAGCTCTAACGAACATTCTAGTTCCCATATTTCCCGTTCCACGCAATGAGCGTTTTTTAAACAGAAAAGATCCTTTAGACACCGTCTCAGAGTCAAGTATGTATCTGTTTTCTTATTGATTATGATCTCCTTTCATCGCCTTTTTTTCCCCCCTCTTTCCATATTCATATTTTTTTCCGTTACATATCCTGACATCTAATTGTTAGTTTAATATTACATTATTTTATAATTTAAAATTATTTTTTTATTCATATTGTTTCTCTTTTCTAATGACTATGTTCTTTTTTTATATATTACCTATGCTCTTAACTATGTTTTTAATTTATTACCGTCAAATATCACTTCAAAATGGTTCATATTTAAAAAAAAAAAAAAAATTAAATTTTAATTGTTCACATATTGTTCCTTTTTTATTTCCTTAGTTTCTCTTTATATATTCTTATTGCAATATTATCATATTAATTTTGTTTACTTCCATACTTTACAACTATCATCTTATTAATTATTTTTATAACTGTCATCTTATTATCATTTTACATTTAATTTTATTTATGTTCCCATATTATATTACTGTCACCATATTATTATTCTATACCTAACGCATTATTAAGTCTATAATTACATTCGTTGTTATCTTGTTTCTTTTAGTCCTGATGAAGGCCCACAATGTAGACCGAAACGTCGGCACATAATTAAAATAGCACTTGTTTTAAATGTGTGTTTCTATTTTAGGACCGCACCCCCAATTCCTCATCTAATTTCTCAACGTTCAACAAAAACTCCATCATTATAAAATCGTTTTAGATTTTATAAACAGCCAATACTGACTCTGCAGATTATATCCTCAAGTACAAATATTATGAAGAACATAATACTTCCTATTTATACATGTTTTTGTAACGACGAATTTTATGAATTGTTACTTACTCTCAAACTAAAAAATAGATAAGATGCAAATAGATTCGTAATAATCTAATATTATCAGCCCAATATTATAAATTAGAATGAATAACAATATAATTTAAAAAAACAAAAAAAAAAACAACGCTATATATCTGTTTTCGTTCATAACTGTGTTCTGATTATAAAACTATCTATACACTTTTTCTCTCTCTTCAAAAATGACAGAGATATGAGCTTATATATTGGTAAAAATTTAATTGTTTGTATTTAATAATGGTTTCCTGATTAAAAATCTCTATAAAAATGTTCTCCATCTTAAAAATAACTGATTTCATAAATCAATACAGGTTTAATTGGCCACCTTTATGATATTTACCAAGGGGCGTTTGGATCATCGTCGGATGTTCTGGTATTTTCGGGTCAAGTTTTGAAAAAAATCGGTCCAGTAATTTCGATGGGTTGATAGGTTTTAGTAGGGTAGATTTTAATTCTCCAGTTTTGACACCATTCTTCAATGGTAAAATGTGAGACTGGAGCGTTTTGGAAGAAACATATGGAGAATTATTTACGGATAACGCACATGTGTCATATGCGTAATTTGTGAGGACAGTACCAGAATGGATTATTAGTACAATATTTTGAATTAACAAAACAGTGTCATTTAAATAGTCTTAAATGTAAGTACTCGTAGTTTGATAAATGTCACTTGATATTTGATGGTTTCTAAGCACAAGTTTTGAAAATAGAAAATCTCATAAATATTAACATTCGTTTTGCTTTCACATGAACTAATATACTCCTTTTAGCATTTTGTTGAATGTTGTGTTTAATGTCGACGGATTTGAAATATACTAATTAGAAAAACAGGTTGTGAGGTAATTTCTAATATTGTGCAAAGAAGATAATGTATACTCATCCTTCGAAATATTATGCAAACGAAATCTTCTGTTGTTATGATGGAATTCCTTAAGAAGCAACCTTGTCATCTGGCTATGTGGAAATACGTTTCGAAATTAATTTGAGGTGAATTATGAACTGAGCAGGATAGATATTTATGAAGATACATTATTGGAATGCTTTTATTATTATAGTATGAGGAAGTAGTAAAAATCATTCATTAATCAAGAGTCATATCGATACATTACAAATTTTTAGTACAAGGAAAACATGGCAGAAAAAACAACCCTGAGAAACTATTCAATACAAATAAAATATTTTTCTTGAGCACTATACGAAGTAAAACTCTTCATAAATAAAAATATATATTAAACAATTTTTATCTCCTCATGTATGGTCCGACCATATCATATTCATGAATAAACATTTCATACATGTTAATATGACTGAATATATTTAATCATTTAAATAAAATATCAGCAACATTATGGCCTATCATATATTTTCAGAAATAAAGGTGTGTATGAATACTGCTTCAGACACTTTCGTGATTACTATAAAACTCTTGGAAGAAATGAAAGGAAAACACACATTCTGTATTAATGATGTGAACTGTTAAATGCAGATTCTCTGAGAACATGCAAAAGCTTTTTAAAAATTATTCGTCAATTTTAACAAAACATAACATATTATTATATTCCTTACAACTCAGAAGGAAATTATAAGCTGAATTGAAAATCTACCCAGGGCTATCAAAAATTTAGAAGTAAAATAAGAACAAAGAGAATAATGGGGAAAGTAGATTTTGGTTGACCGTCACTCTGAACGTCTTCTTCTTCATTATCTACACGTTCAACTGTTAAAAGTTATTTCATTTATTCATTTTTTAATGTTCTACTCGCATATTTCAGTTTTTGAATTCTATCAATTTTATTTTCACTTACTAAATATAGTAAGGGAAAGTATTGCGATCGTGAAAATTTTCGAATTCCAGTTATCAACGGGAATAACGTTTTAGGGTCCCCTGAGTCCAAATAACCAAGTCTCGAAAAAAGGTCTGTGTGTGTGTGTGTTTGTGGTAACTCCCGGGCGGAAACTAAAAGTCCTATGAAACTGAAATTTGATATTTAAGACAACTATATGCCCAAGATGTTACTAATATTTCTTCATCAAAATCGGCTAACCAGAAGAGCCAGTTTATACCATGCATATTTGCACTTTTTTTGTATTGTAATAAAATAAATGTTATAACAAACACTTCTTTTATTATTCCAATATTTATTATTATTTTTGTTTCTTTAACCTTTAAGTATTCAGTCAAACTGAGAAGCGTTCGAAAGTTAAGAAAAAAAATTGTTAGAAAATATGAGATTTCTTATATATTAATTATTGAAAGAAGAGTTTTTCCTAACAGTTATACATATTACAACACATTTTACTCTACATTGTATAGTTTTTATTATAATTTTTTTTTTTTTTGTTTCAGTCGTTTTTCGGACGGACGTACAACAACCTGGGCTCCATATCGGAGTGCAAGAACAACGGGGAGTGCGTCATTAACAAGAAGAACCGGACCTCGTGCAAGGCCTGCCGCCTGAGGAAGTGCCTCCTGGTCGGCATGTCCAAGAGCGGCTCCCGCTACGGCCGCAGGTCCAACTGGTTCAAGATCCACTGCCTCCTACAGGAGCAAGGGTCGTCATTCCCTTCCCTAAGGATGAGAAGACGGAACAGGAAGAGGAGGAGCGGAAGTGGGCCTCGCCGGAGCGGAAGTGCTTGACGCCTATGGGTTTCCAGCCGTACCCGCGCCCCGTGGCGCCCATGTTCTTGGAGCCGTGGCCGCGGGAGAAGACGTCGTCTTCGCCGGCCCCTGGAGGAATCGCCTTAGAGCAGGATGCGCCCATCGACCTGTCGGTGAAGAGGCACACCACGCAAGAGCAGCCCGCGGTTCTGGACCTCACCAAGAGGCAAGCTCTCACCAGCTAAGTCTCTAATGCCTGCACATCCAGGGCTGGGTTCAATTCTGTTTCTCTGCCTCTGAACCTTCTTCTTGAGCCAAGTCGGCATTAAAAAAAACAGAGGAGTTAATGACTACAAAAATATTCCACTATACAATGCAATATTTATTTTAATATTCTTATTGATTTTAAACCAAACATTATCACGTACACAAAACATAAATGGTGAATCATAAGTTTGTTTGATTACCCAACATAATGCAAAATTAAAAACTATGAATTAACAACCAGAAAAATATATGAAATATAACATATTTCGAAAATTGTCACGTAAGCAAACTAGCCAATTTGTATTATTTTTAATTTGTAATGTATAGTTGTAAAATATGTGAATTGTAAATCCATTGAACTGTATATTATATTTTTTTATGAAAAAATGTATATTTTTCTAATTAGTTATTTCTTTATAATTAAAGATAAAATGTCAAGAAATGATTAGGATATTAATCAGTCACCAATATCAGCGATGTGAAAAGGAATGTCAAAGAAAAGATGATCTCTTTCAAGATATTGATAGAGCTAACATCAAAAATAACTTTTTAAACTACAAAAAAAAAAAAAAAAAAAATGCTTGGTTTCTATGCAAAATCATCTTAATATAAGAAAAAAATCCAAATTTTAGCATAAATTATTATACGCTGTGATTTCTGATATTTTGATTTCCTTCAATTTGAAATATTGACATCATATGAAAGTATTATTTTGAAATATATTTTATTCTAAATTCTCATATTCACTAGGAAATTGGAAGTAAAATCCCGAATTTCGATTATGACACAACTTTTTTCTCTTAAAAGTAGCATCGCGTTTGTTAGATTTCAGAATTTGAAAACTTTCTAATATGTAAAGGCGTCGAGAAGTTGTGTTTTCACCGACCCATCACCGCGTGACAAGATGGAAAGACTTTCCCGACGTTGCCCTGGGCCAAATACGGATAGGCCTAGGTCTCTTCTATTGTATCGTCTCGGGTTCGATTCACGGCTATATCTACATAAAGTGGGCTGCAATTTATTGGTCCTGTCAGGAGAGATTTCCAAGCAGTGAAGAGTTCCATGCGAACCTTATTTGCATATGAATATAAGAGCGTTCGCCATTCTTTGAACAACGGAGAGGTTACCTTCTGCGAATCAAGGGCATGAGGCTTCTTGCTCTGTGTCTTACGCAATCTACTTACATTTTAAAATCTGATCATTATAAAAAAAAAATTCAAAATTTAGAATATAAACAAAGAATATCTTAAATACGCGAACCCTCAGTCAATACTTATTTATTATTGAAAAAATTAAATATTTATGACGCCTATGATATCATAACTTATTTTCAGATATATATGATATATCCGCAAAAAAATTAAGTATATATGTTTAAAAAATATATATCACATTCTAAATGTGCCTTTTATAAATTCATTGAAACAGTTTTTATGTTTAGAATTTGTTAATGTAAATAAATATATTTAGGGTTTTATATATGTTTTAAATATGTAAAATACTCTTGAATGTGATGATTACTTGTACATAAAATAAGTTTTAATTATGTTATATATATTTATAACTTTGGTAGGATTTGTTTATTTATTATAAAGACTGCATGTGGCCAGTGAATGCTATGAATTCTGCATATGACGTACCCCATGATGTATCCATTTGTTTTAACTTTTTTTTTTTTTTTTGTATCGAAATAAATAAAGAGATTATTGTTGAATTTTTTTTTTGTATGAATTTCAGTTTAACCTTGAATATAACCCTCGCAAGCTGTTGCATAAATTATGATTTATTTTCCTTATCACTCATTAGACGAAATTTAAGTAGAATGGAAAAATTATTTTTTATCTTTTATATATATATATAATATTAAATTTATTGAACAGAAATTTTTCCTTTTTTACACAAATAAATTATACTTTAAAATATAGCAAGAGAAGTTACATTTTGCCAATGTAGATCCAGAGAGTTTAGAAATGCCAAATTTTTAAATCCTTTCAGTATTATTTTTAAACCTTCATGCTAATAACTTATATTAATGCTGGTAATCGAATACTAGCATCATTTACAAAAAAAAAATAATTCCAGTATTTAGATTCAAAATTGACCATAATAAGTAAAGTGCAATTTAAATGTGCTTTAACGACACCAATTCAATCCCCCATCACCAAAGCAGTTCTCTTTACTCTTCCTTTTTTTTAATTTGAAGTCTTTAAAATACAAAAAATGAAGTGGAAAATCATTATACGGAATTATGTTTATTGATTTCTAGTTTAGAAATGATGTTCTGAGAACGTGAAGAGTAAGTTTTATACATGATTTGGTTCTTAGATCTAGAAGTACATAATAATATGGCTAATAAACTCAAAAATAAATTGCAGAGACAGCTGAACGTATTTCAAGAAATGAGCATGAGATAATCTTGATCGGGAGTTTTCTCCAATCAAATGAAGACAAGTGAATTATGTTATACATAAATTTATTCCTTAAGTACTTATTTATACCAATATAAGCAAGTGTGATGAATAAGGAATATTTTACATTCGCTGACAAATAAGATTTAAATACAGACTATACAGATATAACTGACAATAAACTACCAAATCAGTAGTTGAGAACCATTTCTCAAGATTTGAACGTTTGGTAATCCAATATTATTAATGCCGACATTAAAATAAACTCTCCATTTACAGGAAAATGATAAACGGCAGAACAATCTGGCGGACATAAAACACATTATATTACAAGATCTATGCCTCGACCGGACACTATTTCAGGCAAAGGACTGCATTAATAATCATTATTCATATTCATTCGTCTTATTTCAACACAACTATTAAAACATTAGGGGGAGCCGTAATATTTTCGAATAAGGAGTTGGCTTTTCATCAGAACTAGAGCAGGGCCTAATAAGGTACCAATCTTTGGCTAATTTAATCGAGAACTCGTGTACAAGGGACTTGGATATGTTTTATCAAGCCCGGGCTGTATTTAAGATGCATTTTTAACTAAGGTCAGGCATAAATAATACATGAGTTTCTTGTAAAAGCAAGATAACGTAACCGTGTGACGCTGGTCTAGACATTCCTTAAACGGAAAGTATGAAGCTAACATAATGGAGCAAGAAATACAAATGCTTCTGGTGCAGACTCCATCTGAGAAAGGAACTCTACACCTGTTAGTGTTAATGTCTTTCAGGTACGAGTGTCGTTTTCTATGGACATACTCAACACATCCACAGCAGGTATTAGCTAACTACCCCTGACACTAATAACTAGAGACTGATTGTGTATCCGTAATGCAGTAAAAACCTCAAAACCTGCAAAATCGTACAGTAAAAATCGCAAAATGTGTAAAATCAAGAAATAAAATCCCCAAATATCAAAATTAGTTATAATATATACTATTATATATATATATATATATATATGATTCTTCCGATACTCTATTCAAAATTATGAATGCAATGGTGGTCCGAACTAGGCCTAAAGGAAGACCAAGAACGAGACCCTCATCAAGAAGGTTAAGAAGGCTACGGAGTTCCAAGCAGTGAGCTGGAGGGGACTTACCTCAACACGAAAAGTAAAGGTAATTGTATGGGATTTTTAGGTTTTCATTTATATCTATATAAAATATTTAATAAAGTGTCGAGGAATGGGTGTAGAGGTTGGTGATGATACACTTTTCAGCCTTCAGTTCGCAGACGATCAGGTTTCCTAGCTTCGGAAGCTTGTGATCTTATTAGCTGAGGAAATTGAATAAAGCATACTCTGAGGGGGTCTAGAGATCAGCAGAGAAAAAACAGAGTATATGCCATGCAACTCAACAGTCTCAACCATCTGTGTGGAGGATTGGACTATCCCACAGAGCAACGCCTTTAAATATCTTGGGGTAACCATAGATCAGTTCGGAACGATGACAAAAGATATTGAAAATAAGATTTCAAATGGTAGAAGAATAGTAGAATCTTGAATAGTGTTCTGTGGAGGAGACAGGTGTCGCTTCTTACGAAAAAAATGATTTACCATTCCTTCCTCCTAGGGACCACTTTAGATGGATTTTTGGGAAAGAAGAGCCTGCGGCAATTCCAGGCTGCAAAGAATCCCTTAATGTGGAAATTAGAAAAAAGTAGGGGCTGAGCTGAACATATTGAATGAGATATCAAAGAAAAGACTCATGTGGTATGGCCATGTCATGAGGATGGAAGGGACGCAGTGGCCACATAAAATGATAAAGTACTCCCCGCAGAAGAGGCGAAGACGAGGAAGACCCCGCAAAACGTGGATAGAGAGTGTGAGGGAGGGGTGGCGGCCAGAGGCTTGACGGAGGAGGACTGCAGGGACAGGGAGCACTGGCGTACGGAAATACAAGTTTCGGGATGTGACGTAAGTCGCAGAACCCGGGGAAAAAAAAAAAAAAATTAATATCTTCAGTTTTGAAACCAGTCTTTCGGGGAAATTGATGTTTAATTAGTAAAAGCAGCGTGGACTATATAGTCCGAAAGCCAGCAACGAAAAATGCAACCCATTTTACCAAAATTTTTAGTATGTTTTATGCAAAGCATCTATCACGGCAAAGAAAAAAATACACGTCTGCCAACTAAAACGGTGGATTACGAAATTGCGGCCATTCATAAAGGGAATATCACGAAATATCACTCTTTTCTAACATAATTATGGTTACTATCATGGAAACGGCTATCCTATAAGGATAATCGTTATAAGGTAAATCATCAAGCATTAATAAGCTTTCATTTCAGGGGTAAAATACAATAGTGTGTTCAATATTCAAAGATATAGAGGTATTACAAAAAAAAAAAAAAAAATTAATCAAAATAAAAATAATTAACAGAAAACGAAATATCACTCTTACTATTTATTATTATTATGGCTACTATCATGGAAACGGTCTTATAAGAATATATATATTAGAAAATTAAATAACCTTTAATTTGAGTTGTAAAATACGTCTGTATGACTAATAGTTATATAGATATCATTCTTCCAAAAAACGGAAACCGAGAAACTACTTATTTATTTATTATATTTATTGGTTTATATCATGGAAACGTCTGTTCCTATCAAAAAATGATTATAAACTACTTTAAAAGGTATAAAATTAGCTTTAATACGATAATAATAGAAATCCGTAGTATAATACTCACAGACATAATGGCAGTGCAATGGTAAGATGGGTCAGAATTTCTGTCCCTAAAAACGCCTTCGTGTTACCGCCTAATATTATGAGGTCAAAAGGAAAATCGTGGTCAAATGAGTCAGAATTTCGTCCTTTTGGTCGCTTTTTGAATGTCCGCCATATTGTAATTCACCCGTTTTCAGTTGGCATACGTATATTTCCTGCTTTACATACTACTTACTTACACACTAAAAATTTTGGTAAAATGGTTTGCATTTTTGGCACTGGCTCACGGACTAATAATAACACGTTTGGTTTATCAACGTAAGAACTGAAGACATTAATATAATCCATTGGAATATTTATAGCTAACTTAGGTACAATCATTGTTTTATTGTTAGCAAAAAAAAAAAAAAATAAATTAATAAATAAATGGGTATTTTTATTAGATCATTGATAAATAATAGTACTTGAAATCATAACACAAAATTGATATTTTCCTATTAAAACAGAATGATTAAAATTACCATAAACACACGAAATTAATGACATAAGAGTTCATTAATTTAAAAGACTATTCCTAATAAAAACTCTAATTATTAATCTGTGCACGAGATAATGCCGTGGGAAATGAATCGCCAAGGTGCAAGTATAAAATCGGAGTTTAATTATTCAAATGTATTCTCTAATAGGAAAGACCTACCAGGAAACTGATTAAACAGCTGCAATTTATTGGATAATAAAATGAATCCATTTATTGGTGAGCATTGCGTCAACTAGAGAATCTTCACATATTATAGATTTATGAGTGGAATTTCTTTACAACAAACAACAAATAGATAATTTGCATACGAATAAGAGGATAAGAATAAATTCGTAGCAGGCATGTCATAATATTTGTTGTAGTAATTGTATGGAAGAAACATTATTATTGGAATGAAAAGCGAGATTACCAGTTACAAAGAAAGGTAAAAATCAGTTTAAACAACCTAAAAACGTTTTACATATATGTCAACTATATATGTAGCTTTTTATAACTTTTATAATTGAATATTTAAAATAAATTTTTTTTGTTAATTAAAAAACATCTGGGTACACATAATATATGGATACACTAAACAGTTATAAAAAAAAATTGGTGCACGCAACACACGACTTTCACTTACCTACGCTGTTAATTTTTATAATTTTTTAAAACATTTAAAGATGAAAATAAATTGTAAAAAAATCAATTACATTGAGTTCCAATAGAAACACGTGTTTTATTAAATATTTATCTTATTTATAATATTATCTATGACCATCAGTTATTTTAATCGCCTTTTCTTCACTCTCCGTTAACTTTTACAATTTTGTGTATCAATTAATATTATTTTCCAAAATCTTTAGCTTTCCTACGGTATATTATCCATCTATATTACTGTTTTTATGTTGAAAAACACAAAATTGCATTAAAAATTTACTTTTGCTCTTTTCTCCTTTAGTTGTTTATCGAATTTGTTTAACTTTTATATTTATTCATTTTCTAACAGTTGCAAAAAAGATGATATGGCTATTTTTATAAAATATACAAAATTGAAGGTAGTTTAGAGGAAAAAAATTTAAACTTTCGGCATTTAAACCCTGTCAGACTATTTCAATCACAATAAAACCTACATCATATTAAATCCCATTAAATTTTACATCGATTTAGCGAATTTAATCAAATTGTTAAAGCTGTTTTTGAGAAAATCGAAAAAAATTCAAAATGCATAGTATAAAGCGGCAGTTTCGGTAAACTGATTTAAATGAAAAAGTTGCTGTAACATCTCGGACGTATGTTAAATATGAAATTTCAGTTACGTACGACTATTCGCGTCCCTGCTAAACTTACCACACAGACGCACACACACACAAACATACACACACAGACCTTGTTGTGGGACATGGTCATTTGGACTCAGGGGACCCTAAAACATGTACATCCGTTGAAAACCAGAATTCGAACATTTGAAGATTTTTACGATCGCAAAACCTTCCCTTACTATATATATATATATATATATATAATTATATATATATATATATATATATATATAGACCTATATATATATAGGTAATTGAAAGTAATCAAAACTATCTAAGAAAAAATCAGGAAACAAGATCATAATAACAATATAGAACCAACTATAAGATTGAAATAAAAAATAAAAAAAATTAATAATAAGTATTGAGTACAAAATCTAAAATTTGAAACGTGGAGACTGTAAGTCAATATGACATCGTAAGAATTGACTTATAGCATTATTGTTATATTAATATTATCCACGACATATAAATAAAAGGTAATGACCATATAAGTATTGAATTATATTAATGTTAGAAAAATAAGTTACTTCAAACTGTTTAAACATAAACATAACGAATGTTGAATTAATTTATTTTTTATTTTAGTCTTGATAATAGGATAAGATCTAGGATATTAGATATTTTTGAAAAGCGTTTTAATTAAATAAAACATATTGAAGTTTTGAATAAAAAGGTTGAAGTTTTCTAAAACTATATAGGAACTTCCAAAGGCTAAGGGAATAGAAAGAACCTAAAGATGCTTTTTTATACTGATTTTGTTAAAGAATTTTATTTAAATAAATTTAATTGACTTTGAAAGATTTATGCCTATTATATACGTAAAATTTTATAAATTTTAACATGCACTAACATCTTATAATTGAAAATTTATCACATTCTTTTTCTTTCTTAATATTTACAACTGTAAATAAAATACAAAAAGTAAATGTGCGATACAGTAATGTTTTGCTTGGAAATGAATTGTAAAGAAGCTACCCAGCGGTAGCACTTGGTTTTTATTGAGTGGCACTTTCATGTACATTTTGACCCTATCGAACCATTATATATAAACTTTAAATATCTATTGAAAAATTTAAAATGGGGACCGACTTGTAAATTGAGAATTCATTCTACATTAGTGTGAATATATGTATTATAATATTAAAGGATATTTATAAAAATAAGAAAGCCATGCTTCTGTTATTATAGATGTACTTACATGCACTAAAACTCAAAACACATATTCCAAATCGAGAGAAAAATTAAAAAAAAAAACTACGGACAATTTAAAAATATAAATAAATAAATGTTAACCAGCCACTGGAATACAATTAATGCTGAGTTTTATTTCAAGTTATTTATAGTCTAAGATCCGAACTTGAAACGATCGGCACCGAGCTGATAATAGAATGAAACATATTTTATAACAAATTTAGTATATTAGGAAATATGTTAAGAATGGGTTGCCTAAAAAAATCCTGGACAGGCTATTTTTAATTATTTAAAAAAATAATGATTTTTATTTACATGTTGCAACATCATAATAATAAGAAAACTTTTACCCTGACTTAAAGTATCAAAGGTATAGAATGTGCTGCCTACTCTTTTCCTGGACAAACTATCGGTTAGGTAAAAGCGGGTATGTTGATATCACTTATCTGCACCGGCTTGATAATGAAAAACATTAAATTTTTGTTTTCTCAATAATCAGTCAAGAAGTGTACCAAAGCATCTGTGAAACGATAATTTTTATGGCTTTGTCCAAAATCTTTGGTTCTGATTTGTTCAGGTCCTGTAATTTTATATGAGATATCAAACTTACTTAGATTCAATGTCCCATTACACGCTATACTCAACTCGGATCTCTCTGTCAAGCATTTCCACTCCCTTTAAAATTTAATCTTTAAAATTCGGCAACCCAGATTGGACGAAGTTTTTTGCAGGCAACCCTATATCAATGTGTTTGCAATAAAACAACGCTTATATTGGTATCATTTTTTTTCTATTATCAAGCCGTTGCAGATAACTGATATCGACATACCCGCTTCTACCTGACCGATAGTTTGTCCAGGAAAAAATTAGGCAACCCAACGGCTGCACATTCTATACCTTTGATACTATAAGTCAGGGTAAAAGTTTTCTTATTATCATGATGTTGCAACATTTAATTAAATTTTTTTTTTTTAAATAATAAAAAATAGTCTGTCCAGGATTTTTTTAAGCAACCCATTCTTAAAATATTTCCTAATGTACTAAATTTTTTATAAAATATGTTTCATTCTATTATCAGCTCGGTGAAGGTCGTTTCAAGTTCGGATCTTCTACTATTAATTTTTTTTTTTTTTAATTAGCACTCATAACTTTAAATATTGCTTTATTTGTTATTTTTATTTATTTTATATTTAGTCTTTTTTAAGGTCTTTTCTACATTATTAACAGTTTTGGGATTTCATAGATTTTATAGCATAAATGCTGTGACTGAATATAGACCACACATTTTCAAAAAATACGTGTATATAGAAACTTCCGGGGTCAAGGGAATATAGAAAGTTATTTTAAGTTATAATTTATATATTTTTTATGGGATGAAATGGAGGGGAATGAATTAATAAAATTCCATGAAAAAGTTGACCAATTAAAATCTTGAATAATACCTAATATAAACAAATCAAAAAAAACTAATAGGATAACAAAGGAATACATTTATATTCTGATTCATGCTAATTTTTAGACAAGGACATAGACTTGTTCCGAAATATAGTACATTAAAAGTACTTTAGAGGATGAACATTTAAAATTTTCGGCATTTAAGCCCTGTAAGACGATTTCAATGAATGAAACCTACATCATATTAAAACCCATTAATTATTACATCCATTTAGCGAGTTTAATCAAAATCGTTAGGTCTGTTTTTGAGAAAATCGTAAAAAGGTCCAAAATTCATGGTATAAAGTGGTTCAACTGGTTAGCTGATTTTGATGGAAAAGGTGCTGTAACAACTCGGGCGTATAGTTAAGCGTATAGTTTTAAATATAAAATTCCAGTTTCACATGACTTTTAGTTTTCGTACTAGACTTACAACATACGGACACACACACACGCCTTTTTGTGCGACTTGGTCATTAGGACTCAAGGGATCCTAAAACATGTATTTCCGTTGAAAACTCGAATTCGAAAATTTTCACGATATTATTACTTTCCCTTACTATATATTACATATATTGGTAAGTGAAAGTAATAACGTATTCAAAGGGGATATAATATTTGAAATGATAATGATATCATTGAAAGGGCTCACCTAAGCCTGCGTGGAATTCTTTTAGATGTATTCTGCATCTATTTTAACCCATTTCCTTGGCTAACTGGATGCAACATGATCCTGCCACGCTTTCAGGCTGGGAGAGGTTACATACTGGAAAATAGTGGATTTTCAATTAGCTTTACGGTGTTATAAAGCTTTACATGGCGTATCTTAATGAATTCTTCGACTGATGGTACGTTAAGACCTCGATGGCAGTTAAGAGCTCATTCTTTATATTGTGACCTTTCCTGCAGAATATTTTGATTACTCTATAGTTGGTTGTGTGGAGGGATAATATTTGTAATTTTTTTAGCAGATTTCAACGTATAATACTGCAGTTGAACAATATCTTAAGTGTATTGAGGTCATAAAGAGTGTAAACTTCTATGATTTTGTCCTAACAGAAAGAAAGCATTTTTTTGTAACGCTTGTAGAAAAGTCAAGCTCTTGAAATAGACTTATTAACATTTTCTGTCGTGAACTGGATGAGCAGTTCTTTCTGCTTTTCTGAAACGTAATATAATTTTAAAAATTCAATTCACGACACGACAATGGCTTATAATGTACGAAGGATACAATAAAAGGATAAAATACTAAAAATCAAAATTAAGATCGAATTTAATAATAATAATAATAAAGATAGGGTTTGAAAGTAGGGCAAGAAGAGAGGAAAATGATTTAAAAGGCAGTAAAGGAGAGAAACGAGTTACTATTAAGGAGGCAGAGAACTGGTTCCTCAACACCAAATCAAAGCAGTTCCAGCGACAGTTACAAGGCGAGGGCTTTGTATCAATGTTGTCATGTCTAATTGCAGTACTGGTGTAGAAGTACTATTCTCTACATAAATCAACAGAAACATTATATGTAACCGGTTATATCTCCACCTCACAGCTAAATAATTTCACTTGAAAACATTATGCATTAATAAGCTTACGGGTTTGACCAAGACTAAGAGGTAATATTCTTGTAGCAAGAAATTGGTATTTTATCATAATGCTTATTATATATTTAAAAACAATTAACTTTTTTTTAACCTTGTATAATTTCATAAAAAAAAAATAAATAAGAAAAATTGTTTGGAATAATAGAGTATTATTTTTTCAAAACTATTAAAATAGTGCGCGTACTAAATTTATATGAATCGTAAAGATCCATAACCCTAAAAACTGCTAAATGTCGTAAAGCGGCCCGATATGTTTAATAAAACGTATGATACGCTAGTCAACGATACGTAGGCGTAATGAAAAACAAATTTATTTTAAATCTCTCAAATGTCTGGGTCATACTAAGCCTTTATAACATTAGTAATCACGACTTAAGGAAAACTTAGTCAGTCTCAATTCAGTACAAATCATTTCTTTAAATAACCGTCAGTATAAAAATACTATTATAACAATTAGTGAAACCCTAAAACATATAACGATATAACCGCAATATATAATTGATAATGAACATATAATAACCATATAAACCATTATCATCATATAATAACCATATAATATATACTTCAATACCAGTCAGTTACTGAAACCAACATTATTCAAAGGCTCTAAATCAATACTTTGGTGGTATTAAATTATTGTTTAAGTATTGAACCATGATAAAAAAAACCGCTGCAAATTATTACACAATAATTTATTACTTCCAAATAACTATATTAGGGTATAACTGTTTATATAGCTGTTAAGAGGCAATTAACTAATATAAAAAGGAATGAATAATTCAAAGGAAAATTGTATATCACCGCTGGTAATTTCAAAACGCGATATCTCTGCTAATTCTCAACCAATTTTAAGAACTATTTTTTCATTTGATAGAAATTTAATTTTTCTATGACACAACACTAAAATACAAAAGTGAAAGATTTACTCTCCATTAACTATTTTAAGGCAGTAGGTCCCGAGGCCACCTTCTTTGTAATCGCCTCGACGGGTTATCTGGAATATTTAAGCAAGATAGATTACGGACGAGTGGGATTGTGAGACCCAGTATGGATTGAAAAGAGGTATATCTATAACATTGTTTACAAAAAAAATTCACAAAAAGTCGGTAAGTAGGTATTGAAACTAACGATCTATGGAACGAAATGCGAATTTGTTGAGCTATCAGAGACGAGTTAACTTTTACAAACAAGTCCAGGGTCTAGAAGGAGATTGCTATGCGGGTTAGTATTTAGTTATTATTCAGTTTTTACTGGTATTTCGTTCAAAACTAATTTTTACTTATAACTAATCGGGCTGCTTCAATTCAAAAACACTGCAAATTATTACCCAATAATTTATTATTTCCGAATAATTATTTAATGGTATAAGTTATATATATATATATATATATATATATATATATATATATATAAAACTAATATGAAAAGCGATAAATTAATCAAAGGGAAGAAGCCTAATTTCTCTGCAATTTCCAAAACGATTTTAATGATTTTTATTTTTTTTTTTTTGTAATTCTTTTGTAGAAAATTTAATTATCTTTCGGATAATAATTATTATGTCGGAAATTTATATAAATACCTTAAATTTTGAGGAGGAATTATTTTTTTTTGTCGATTACAAAGGTTCATTATTAAAAAAAATAAACCGAAATAAGAAAAAAAATAATAGAGAGGGTAGAAATTCTGATTTATATTTCAATGGGAGTTCTGCGCATGCGCATGAGTATAGCGGTCATCTTTCAAATCGGCTCTTGGATTTCTTGCTTTTTCAATTGGATATCACTTCAGAACAGTCTTGAAAACATTACCAGGCTTCAGGATAACAACAACAGTAAATATTGGAGCAAACAACGGTAAGTTGGGTTACAATTTACACTGTAAAGTGAATGCTGAGTCACCTCTTCATATCAGCTGATTGCCAATAGCTAGGCAAGGCTGGTCTTGCTTAACTTTTCTTAAGTTATTTTTTTTTTCCCCCCACATCTGGTTATTATTTAATTATTTTCCTTACATGAAATGCGATATTATCATCAAGTAATGTCCTCCAAAGCTTCAACTAAAAGATCTAGATCTATTGGTTCAATCCCGTCTCCTACGAAACAAAGACCTCGCCGTGATACTAATAAAAGATTACAAGCAACCCCTTCAGGTACTAATTCAGAATCTGAACCACAACCTGGCACATCGTCACAAGGGATGACTGACGAATCACCGTTTTTCACCCCAAATCCTTTTCAGATTTTACATAATGAAAAAGAAAACATGGATTCTGCTCCTATACCTAGTGAACCACGACCCCCTCCAATATTTGTCAAAAATATTAAAAATTTCCAGTTGTTGTGTACACAATTGAACAAAATTACCGATTCTACCAGCTACTACTGTATGAGTAGAATTAATGATACCAAAATATCTCCTACTACTGCCGAGACATATAGAAAAATAGTGAAATATCTAACTGATACCAAAGCGGATTTCCATACCTACCAGCTACGCCAAGAGAGAGCTTTAAGGGTTGTAATAAGAAACTTACACCCCTCGACACCAGTTGAAGCTATTAAAGAAGAACTAACGGAGATAGGCTATAAAGTGCGACAAGTCACTAATGTCCTAAAGGATAAAATTCCACTACCTCTCTTTTTCGTGGACTTGGAGCCATCGGAAGGAGTTGAACAAATCTATGACCTCAATAGATTATACTATACAAGTGTAAGAGTTGAAAAACCTTACATAAAGAAAGAGATAGTTCAGTGCCATAACTGTCAAGCATATGGTCATACTAAAAGTTATTGTCATCACATACCTCGATGCGTGAAATGCGGTGAACAGCACAAGTCTGTGGAGTGTACAAAACCAAAATCAACACCAGCTGTATGTGCTCATTGCCTGAAGGACCACCCGGCCAACTATAAAGGATGCCAAATCTATAAGGAGCTGAGGACCAGGATTCAAAAACCTCAAGTACTGGATGAAACAGCAAGACAAGTAAGAAACAGAAGAGAACCCTCAAAACTTATTGATGCCAATTTATCATTTGCCCACTTACTTGGAGGTGGGAATCAAAGTACTGAAGCCGTGGCTCTGCCGGAACTACAAAATGTACCTCAATCCATTCCACATATACCTCTTCCTCAAAATGTAACCAATCCTAAAAATCCTAATCAACCACAAATCTCTCATATCCCTCCTCCTTCAAATGCCACAGACCTTACCAGTTTGATGACATCCTTTATTTCCGAAATTAAATCCCTTGTTATGCCCCTAATATCACTTCTTACGAATCTCGTAACAAATCTCATTCCTGCCTTAAAAAAACCATAAATGACCTCACCTAATTCCTTATCCATTCTCCTTTGGAATGCGAATGGTGTTAGAATTCACACTGACGAACTTACAGCCGTACTGCAGGACAAAAACATTGATGTTGCACTCATTACTGAAACTAGACTAACCACTAAACAGTACTTTAAAATACCAGGATACACGACATACCGGACAGACCATCCAGACGGCAAAGCCCATGCCGGTACTGCTGTCATAGTCCGCCGATCCCTCACCCATCACTTACACCCACTTCCCGCCCACGACTTCCTACAAGCAACTTCCATTGTTATCAAAACCTTTTCCTTTCCGCTTATCATCGCATCAGCATACTGCCCTCCTAAACATCCAATTTCCTCTGCCCAATTTGGATCCTTCCTCAACTCCTTGGGTAATCACTTCATTTTGGGTGCAGACTTAAACGCTAAGAATCAACAGTGGGGTTCTAGAACCACCAATTCTCGTGGACGGACGTTGCAGTCTGCACTCAACTCCCGACGCTTTCATCTCCTACCTCCCGATTCTCCTACCTACTGGCCAACAGATCCTAACCGTAATCCTGACATCCTCGACTTCTTCATCCACAGCGGATTAGGCTCTCTGAATTTTTCCATAGCTCGCCTTGATGAACTATCCTCTGATCATAGTCCATTGATTCTAAATGTATCCATAACACCTATTCCTAAACCTATCCCACCGTCATTTATTAGGGGCCCTGTCAACTGGAACCTCTTCCGCGAAATTCTCACTAATGATATTGACCTCAGAGTGATTCTCAAAACCCCAAATGACCTTGACGACGCCGTATATTCCTTTACAACCGCTATTCAACAAGCCGCCTGGACTGCCTCCTCTCCCAAATAATTCCTTACAAAAGCCATTTACCACAACACCTGACAGACCTCATCAACAACAAACGTCGAGCTAGAACATTATGGCAACGCACCCGCCACCCAGAAGATCGCCGCTCCTATAATTTTTTTTGTAGAAAATTAAAGCGGGAGTTGGCGATCTTCCGTTCCCAATCCTACAATACCTACCTCTCCTCTCTCTCGACTCATGACAATTCCAGAGAATCCTAAAATCCCACACCATTTCCCATCCTCTCCGGCGCTGTGATGGTTCCTGGGCTGCTTCTGACAAGCATAAGGCCGAGGAATTCGCACAGCACCTTTCCAAAGTTTTTACTCCTCATCCAGAGCTTAATCCAACCCATACTGCAGCAGTTGAAGAGTTCCTCACGTCACCAATACCACTATCCTTACCACCTAAAGCAGTTAATCCCTCTGAGGTCAGATATCTTCTTAAAAAGCTTCCTCTCCGCAAATCTCCTGGATACGATCTCCTTACTCCCCAAATCTTAAGACAACTTCCACCTAAAGCCATTACATTCCTTACATATCTCTATAACTGTATCCTACGCACTACCTATTTTCCTCTCTTATGGAAACATTCAACTATGATCCTTTTCCTAAAACCAGGTAAACCTTCTAACAACACGTCATCTTACAGACCTATCAGCCTACTTCCGATCCTCTCAAAAATTTTCGAAAAGCTCCTACTAAAACGAATCCTAGCCAAATTTCAAAATTTTCCTTCACATCAGTTCGGATTTCGTCCTCAACATTCCACGGTTCAGCAAGGACTCCGAGTTGTAGACCACATTTCCTCCGTCCTTGAGTGCAAGGAGTATTGTTCGGGTGCCTTTCTGGACATAGCTCAAGCTTTTGACCGGGTGTGGCACCCGGGACTGCTCTTTAAGCTCAAAACCCATTTACCTCAATCCTTATACCTAATCCTCCGATCCTATTTATCCAACCGCTCCTTCCGAGTTCGCTGTGGTTCCGAATTTTCCGAACAATATACTGTTGAGGCCGGTGTTCCTCAAGGCAGCGTCTTAGGACCCGTCCTCTACATCCTCTTCACCGCCGATATCCCTACCGACCCCAATACCTTTCTGGCAACATTTGCTGATGACACAGCCATTTTATCATCCAATTCCGATCCTGAAGCAGCATCGCTAAATCTCCAAAAGCACCTTTCCCTTGTCGAAGACTGGTGCAATGCTTGGCGCATTAAGGTGAACGAAAGCAAATGCACTCACGTCACATTCACCCTTCGACGCAAATCCTGTCCAACGGTTAATTTCAATTCCATACCGCTTCCTTCCTCAGACACAGTCCGGTATCTCGGCTTTTTACTAGACAAAAGACTGACGTGGAACCCACATACAAAACTAAAAAGAAAAGAACTCAACCGCAGATTCGGCCAGTTATACAGACTACTAAACAGAAAATCTCATCTTACAGTTGACAACAAATTACTAATATACAAGACAGTACTGAAACCTATATGGACCTACGGACTTGAACTGTGGGGAACAGCTAAACATTCTAACATCAAACGCATCCAATCCTTCCAATCCAAAGTCCTCCGAACAATAGTTAATGCTCCTTATTACGTTACCAACTGTACCCTACACCATGACCTTAATATTCCGTTTGTTTTAGACCTGGTACCATCCAAATTTTCCAAATTTCATCAGAACCTTAGTCATCATCCTAACCCTCTAGCGCAATCCCTATCCAGCACCACCCATCCCTACAATCCTCCTCGAAGATTGAAACGGCAGTGGCCACGAGACCTATTGTAAACATTTAAACTGGAGTTCTGACAATGGTCAGATCCTCCACTCATGTACGGTATGTTTGTGGCTACAGCGCCCTAACTCGGCCTCCACTGGCTCAGACCAGTGATGCGGCTGAGATAGAGGCGCTGGGATCTCTTGGATTCCGCTTTTTCCTCCACAAGTGGGGGGAAAAGCGCTTGCTGGGGTCCCTTTAGCAATTGTATATATTGTATATAGTTATGATTGTGTGTAAGATGTTTATTTATTTGCCAACTTTTTATTTATCTCAATAATAGGTTTTTGTTTCGATTTGTTTTGTTTTTATTTATTATTATTATTTATTGTATATATATGAATTTATTTATGTTCTATTTTATGTAATTTGACCATTATTATAATTTTCTGTATATATAGTATGAATGTGGTCTCTTATCAATATTATTATTGTTCATTTTGTAACAAATTGTAATATATCTCAATAAAAAAAAAAAAAAAAAAAAAAAATATATATATATATATTTTCAATAATAAGCATTAATAATATTATAGGATTTTAATTATATTTCAATAAAAATAATTACGGTTTATGACAGGTGTACTCTACATATCATATGACGGTCTATTTTTAGTTAGAGATTTATAAGTATGTGGATCTTTTAAAAATATTGTTTGTTGGAAGGAAGACACCGGTTAGATATTCAATAGAATTATTATTATTATTGGAGATGGAAACGGGTTGACATTTAGCTAGCCCAACGAGAACGGATTGGTTTTGGCTTGTGGTTTTGACGTTGCACTGTTATTTGGTAACTTTCTCTACTATTTATAATATTCTCTACTTATCGATGAAAATAGCGGTGGCCGCAAGAAAGTTGACGGATTGTCAGTATAAGAGGATTATATGAGTTGTCTCTTAGGCAATCTACAAACAAAATTTCATTTAGGGAATTCAAAAAGTTAACGGATTGCTTATAATTATCTGGCTAGTTTACCGTCAGTGCTATTAAGAACAAAATTATTTTTAAGACATATTGAGAATTTATAGTAATAATTAATCTGTAGTATATATAGGCTCAGAACCAAACCAGCTTCAACGCAGTATTTTAGCAAGAGGAAATTATTGTTTATAAATTTAATTTATTTTTTCCAAATACTGAATAAGTATGTCTTGTTTTTTATTTTGTTATTTGCCTCTACCCTATAGGGTCCTAGGCAGCTGTGGGTCTTGTTTTTTTCGTAGCCTTATTTTCTGTTCTAAAAACTGCAATGCTTGTTTTTGAAATATATTTATTGTTATATGTTATAACCATGTTATTGAATATGTGAGTATAAACTATAAAATAAACCTAATAAATGTATAAAACTGCATGATACATTTTTAGAGAAACTATCGCACGGCAGCACTCCAAAAATATTCTTAAATAGAAGGTCTCGAAGCCAACTTATTTTCAGTATTATCAGGAACTGAAGAGAAATGAAGGATTGAAACTAGTGGATCAAAGTGGGAAAGGAGTCTCTCATAGAAGGACTGGTACCTGGTTTTGGGGCGAATCAGCAATATGTGGAACATTAACGTCTTTATTTATCACGTTATTCCTTACTTATTAAGGAGAATTGAGGATTATGTATTGTAAGGGCTGGATACGAGAAGAATTCCATGGTTTAATTGAGATCCATAACTCCACACCAACTACATAATTTTAAATATTAATATTAAGTAAATTATTTTAAGTTAGAATACTATATTGTTGTTTTTTTACAATACTTTTTAGAGGAGTGACGGGCATGGTCACTTGTCTGATCCTTTGGTAATAGCGTACATCCATGTATTCGAACATGTGCTTGATAAATTATATAAATTTATACAATTCCGCATTTATATAATTATGCAACCTCTACTTACCCTATCAATCAGGACCGTCTTTAAAATTTTCATGATCAACTGTTTTGCCTATCACGGTATCTAAGACCATAATAGTAGAAGACAAACAAGAAACATCATAAAAAAAAAAAATAATAAAGAAAAGGGTATTAATAACTTTAGCAACTTCTGGAGAACAGATCATTACTTAACATACGAAACAAGCACCATTATACTCAGATCTATCTGGTTACATGGATTAGATTTTTGGAATTTGCATAACATGCACAACAGATATAAAAATAATGCAATCGAAATTTTACAGTAACGCTTAATTTGTCTTGGCTTTTTTCGAATTACACACAACGATGTGATTATTAAAAAATTAAAACATTATAGAGTTGCAAACGCCAGGGACAAGACATACAGTCAAATCCATATGTTATATGACGTTGCTCCATCATCTTACCTAGTAAATTTGATCGGATATTTAATAAAGGGTGTCCAAGAAAAGTTCACATCTGTTTAATCATTATTACTACAATCAAGTAGATCAAAGGAAGACATAACTCAACATCGCACGTGGGAATAAGAAGGCAGACGACGCAGCTAAAGAGACAGCGTTCTCCTCCATAAGCTCGATGTTTACAAAAGATGTTTACAAAATCTGATATCTGTAGCTATCTGAAAAAAAAGGACAAAAACAAGCAACACTCACAAGGACTCAATTTTGAAAAAATACCGAAGAGCCAAATAAATTAAGAAGTCTGAGAAACGCAGTACGATCTTGGAAAAGTGCATTGACAACAGAAGAGAAGTAGTTGTCATTAGCCAATTGAGAATAGTCCACAAACGACTGACTCATGGCTACCTTATTGAAAAGAAAACAGCACCGAAACGTGAAAACTGTAACGTGAGAATGACCATCAACCACATTCTAAAAGAAACCTCATGAAGATAACACCATATCAATTAAGAAAACAATAGTTTTTTAAAAGATTTAACCTGTTCAAAAAAAAATTTACACAGTTGAAAAAAGGAAAAAAATAGACGGAAAAGGACATTTAGGACCACAGTAGTTGCGCGTTCAAAAATAAAATAACCAAACCTAACTCAACTTCAAAGTTGCTAAATGCATAGCAATGCAGTTGAAATTATAATATTAAAGAATGAATAAAAAATTATATGTAATTAGAATTGGGGAATTACTACAGTATTAATAAAGTGCCAGCTCTGACTCTACTGACGTGTCAGAAAAATAATTAAAAACTTAACACATGAAGATGTGCCCCTATCACTCAAGGAAGCCGTGAAAGGTGGAGCTTCCATAGATCAAGAAGACCCCTGTAGCTGTCATGTACTGCCAAGAACCATGTTCCTTCGGCCAAGGGACAGCTTCAAGATAGGATCAAACGCCGCCCCTATAAATCAGACCAATCCCTTTCTGTCCCTGCAAAGAGTACTGCATTCACAATATCTCACCTCCACCATCTACACCAGTTATCTCATGTGTGAGCGTAATCTGTCATTTAAAACACTAACAGCAAGAACACTGGTCTACTCGTATAAGATAACTCGTTGCCTGGAATAATCACAGACAGAAGAAGGTCTCCGAAGCCACAGATCTTTCATAAACTGTACATCGAAATACCTATTAACCCGATACTTCTCTTACTTGTTAGCATTAAAATTGAAAAAAAAAATAAATTCCCCATTAGCATCTTGGAATATTTTCTATGCCTTATAAATCTAACGGTATTTCTTCCAAGGTGTCATTTATTACAAAACAGAAGTAAATTAAAATATCGATATGAAAATCCAAATTTATGTTGACTGTATCACAGGTACATTCTAATAAAGTATTGAATTAATACGACAGATTTAAACATTTATTTTTAAATATAATTTTTCCGGAGAGACCGTATCACAACCGAGGTCGCGATGAACGGATATAGCTCCGAAAGGTCAGAAAATGTTTGAAAAAAATTGGGTAAAATTCAAATCATATGGAAAATATGAAATCAGGATTTTTGACAGCTGTCAAGAAACGAATCGACGCTTGGTAGTAATGGTATGATTATCATATCATTAGCCTCGTAAAGCAATCAAAGGATTCACGTATACCACAATTTGATTTCTTTGTGGAACATACAGTCCAAGACCTAAAAAAAAAAAAATATTATGTAACTTTGATATTAATAGAAACTAGACTTTATCTTAAAATATCTAAAGAACAAACGTATCTAAAAAGTCACAGGATTTATGGAATTGATCAAAAATAAACCTTTATTTATTTTATTTATTTATCCTTTTAAGTTTCTATTCAATCATTAAGAAAACGGCATTTTAGATTCTTTTCTTTTTTAATTTTGTTGAAAGTTTTCTTAATATAAACATTTAAAAAAAGCACACACTGCCTTCTATTCCTCACCCAATCACTTTATTTCATAAGCTTTTTATCAGTTTTTCATATTAGTCGACGTTTCGGGGCTGTTTCCCCATTTTCAAGACTTATTCATTTTCCATTATACAATTACTATATCATATTTCACCCTTCATTCCATCTCATAGCACACTGCTACTTGTCCATATTGGTGTTCATTTTCATGAAATAAAGTGATTGGGTGAGGAATGGAAGGCAGTGTGTGCTTTTTTTAAAAGGCAGATTAGAGTTTTTATTGCAAATTTTAATTATTTTTTTCTTAAACGTATTTATTGATATTTACAACTATATCATATAGATCAAGTAAATGTGATGGACGTATTAAACTGACATAAATACACGTAGAGGCGCCACCTATTGGCAGCACTCTAAAAATATTCTAAACTAGAAACTTTCTAGTAGAAACTATCGGGGCCACCTACTTTTTAGACGCCTCGGAGGATTATCAGGAATCGAAGAGGAAGATAGGATAGAAACTAGTGGGTAAGAGTAGGATTGATACCTGGTTCGGGCTTATTCAGTAACATATGGAACATTAAGGTCTTTATGGATTAGTTGATTCGTGATGTAAGGAGTGCTAAGGATTTTACGAAGTATTTTGGATTGTAAAGATCGGATACGAGAAGAGTTTTATTGTTTATTATAACCCTATAGCTCTGCTTCGAACTTCCATATCGGTCTGGTGATGGTTATGTAAATAGGTCTTTTGTAATTAATTGTTCGAATTTTATTTATTTATTTTTTTGAATTTATATTATATGCCAAGTTACCATAAAATTAGATATTTTGTGTGAAACATAACTCTACCGGAAATCCATTAGCTTTGATTTAGATACAATTTAATGGTATTGGAGGATAATATACAGGACATGATACATAAAGTTAAGATGTAGATAAAGGATAGGAATGAATAGAATATAGGAGCGGTTTCCAGGCCGACATTAAGTTATGGATGGGAGCGGAGAACGTGATTCTCTGAAGTATTGTTTCACCATAAGCAGTAACTACGTGACGACCTGCATTTGCACAAATGTGTGTGATATCGTTTAAATGGAATCTTATTCGTAGGGATCCCAGCCACGCTCTATTTATAGCGGTTAACTCGTGTTCGTGTCCTCCTTGTACTATCTCTGAAGGGGCTCCTGTTATTTTGCAGTTCTTATTTATTTCTAAGAAAATGGTAAATCAGCAATAATGCCGTTTTCAATATGGTCCATTGAAACAAAAGAGTAGCAACTAGTACACTTTGCGACCAATAAACAATGAAGATTGATATAGGTAATGTTTATTACTCACTCTACTGGTTCCCAAGATAGTATTCCATTCACATGGACTCTCGCGTGATTAATTGGGAACTCGCTGGATTTTTTCGGAAAACTTATTTTGCAAATATTATAATGAATTAAATAGATAACAAGGAAACCTTGTACGTACGACGTTCAGATCATGGTAAAAAAATTGGTATTGACCCTATATCTACCCTATAGTTGGATCGACTAAATGAGTGTCCTGAAAACAATGATACCTCAAAGATTCGGCATAGGGCGATTGCCGAAATTCATAATTTACACCATGAACGTCTGATCGAGAACAAGGAAGTGCTAATATGGGTCCCCGCGCATCGTGGCATATAAGGCAATAAAAAAGCAGAAGCTGGTGGAAACTCAGATCGTCTTTAACAACGCCACAACCTACAATAATCAATAATATGCAGGACATGACAAGGCAGTTTTTCTGTCTGCAGAAGGTAAAATGGCATATCAGGTGGAATATAAATCTCAAAATTAAATGAAATATAAGGCCCGTTGGAAAATTTCCTACAGAAAGTTGATGAGAGAAGAAGTCCTCTGCGGGCTCTTAATAGGACATTGGGAATTCTCTCAGGACTATCTTCTGCGAAGTCTGGAAGTCGAAACTTGTACGCGGTGTAACACAATTGAGACAAGAGCTACAAATGGATACTGCACTGAAATACACACATATATATAATATATGTATATTCGTGAAAATTTTTGAATTCCAGTTTTCGACGGAAATACACATTTTAGGGTATCCTGAGTCCAAATGACCAAGTCCCCTAATAAGGTCTGTGTGTGTATTTGTGCTAACTCCTGGGTGAAAACGAAAAGTCCTATGAAACTAAAATTTCATATTTAAGACGACTATACGTCCCAGATGTTACAGAATCTTTTTTATTTAAATCAGCTCACCGGAAGATCTAATTTTTCCATACATATAGCACCTTTTTACGATTTTCTCAAAAACGGCTCTAAAGATTTTGATTAAACTCGCTATATCGATGTAAAATTTATTAGGCTTTAAAATCATGTACTGTCTCAACATTGGCAACGGTATCTTCCTAGTTAGTTTACAATTATTACGTGTGTTTACATAGAGTTAGAGAATATATCTTGTTTAACCAATATAATTTATTTATTCAATAGTTACAATAAAAGTTACAGCAGAATTGGCGACGAGTTGGAAGTAAAATGGATCCAGTACAGTTCAAAACCTTCATAAAAGCCTTTACCCATTGACAAACAACTATTGTTGATATAATTCTTTCCAAGTTGCAGACAGTTTACCTAGTAAGTACCTTTAATTTTGTAGATTAAAAAAAAAATTGGAATATAATCTTATTAGCATTGATAAGTAATGGGTAAATATGAAAGTTGAGCGAATTCGATTAACAACCAAAGGAGAAAAATGCTAACATTTTTTTTAAATGAAAATTTTGTGTTGTTAAACCGTTGGATGGCTGAAGATTTTAGAAAAAAATATTATCTAATACACGGAATTTTGACGGTTGATAGAGAGTGATGAAAAGCCGATAAAACTAATTTATTGTTTCTATAAAACACATGTTTCTATTAAAATTCAAAATAATTAATTCGTTAACAATTTATTTGTAACCTTAAATGTATTTAAAAATTCTAAAATTGATTTTAACAACGGAAGTAAGTAAAAGTGTGTTGCGCGCATTCTTTTTATTGCGTCAATTTAATCAGTTGATTTCTTCATTTTTCTGACGCTCTGCTTTAAACGTCCTGAAAAAGCCTATAATTTATGCCGAAACGTCGACACCAGTACATTATGTTTATACCCATTAAACATGTACTCGTTAAACATCTATATCCTAATAAATTAGACAGGCCAAATTTAGGACTTCCACTATAAATTATCTTCCGATATCATTCCACAATATCATAATCCGACGTTAATTGAAAAAATAATGAGATGGCCCTAAGATTTATTAAATAAACTAAAAAATCGTTTATGCCGTTCTTCGTAGGGGACTTCAATTAGTGGTCCCTGGCCTGTGCGATGTCAGATACTTGATAAGATCAATATCCTAATTAATATTAATATTTGAAAAACAAAAAAGTAGGACTTCCGCTGTAGCATCATCCGATTTGCAACGATATCAATATATATATATATATATATATATATATATATATATATATATATATATATATATATATTTTTTTATTTTTTTTATTTTTTTTTTTTTTAACATTTTTATTGATATTTACAACTGTATTAAAAAAACTACATCAAGTAAATGTGATAGTTATATAATACAATGACATGAAGTACGTGTAGAGAAGATTCCTATTGGTATCTCCTTTTCAGGAATCGAAGAGAAAGAAAGGATTGAAACTATTGTGTTAGAGTGAGAATGGAGTTTGTCATGAAAAGAATGATACCTTGTCCAGGCCAAATCAATAACATAGAGAACATTAACATTCGTGACAATGTAAGGAGCGTTGAGAGTCTTACGAAGGATTTTGGATTATAAGGATTGAATGCGATAAGAATTTGATGGTTTAGTAGAGCCCATTGATTTCTTATCCTCCACTCCGTCAGTCTAAATTGGTCATATAATAGACATGTAGATCACCTTTTTGTAGTTAAGAGGAAGGTTTGACCGTTTGTCAATTAATTGTTGAAGTAGCCTAAAACGACGAGCAATTTCTTGTCGTTTTAGTCGTGTATGAGAATTCGAAGTGAGGCGTTGATTTATTTTCTTAAAGAAGACGAGAAGAAGGTCACTGTCCTCTTATTTGAAAAGAATTCTTTATTGTAACATAATATTAAAGCTTAATAAATACGCCAATTACAAAAATGGGTAGGGTGTAATAATTTGCAGCGTTATTAATATAAATCTCATAACAGATTAGTAAACATTTAAATTTCAGAAACAATGATTTTGGAGTAAAAAAAAACCAATACTTGTATCAGTATATAAATCTAAACTAATGATAATCTACTACGTAATCTACTAGTAGGTTAAGTAATTAGAGAAACAGATCTTTGAGCGCTGATTTTACCCGTGGGACTTGGATTTAACCATCCGAAAAGAACTTTTTTTCTAGTAATAAGCCCAAAAACTTCCAATGATTGAATTATAAACTTTTTCAGTTTATTATTTCGAAAATAAACACTATATAAATAATGATAGTTAACATTTTATCAACATCATAGGTCAAATATTTAAAAAAATTCTGAAAATCAAAGATGGAATAATACCCCGTCCGCTAAAAAATAGTGCGTTTTCAGACTAATGGTCTGGCGTTATTTTTTCTTAATTGACACCAAAATCACAAATACGGAATGTTTCGTATTTGCACGGCACTCTCCAACTATGTATTCATTAAGACAAATTGAACAAAAAAGTTCATATCAACATATGTCTCAAACTCATTTATTAAAGAGACATTAAAGATTAAAGATTTAATATGTATTTACTGCATTAAGACTTACTGCACAAAGCAGTTAGTTCCTCTTTGCAGTTCTTCGGTTAGAATATTTTTCACGATATCTTTAGTAACAGTAGCAGCACCGTTTCTATATACCTCGCTATAAGTTAAAAGTATGTCTGTTTGTTCTGCAAAAGTAAATAAATTAATGGCGTCTTCCATTGTGCTCATAAATTGAACTGTGTCACAGTATTCACTCACACTAAAACACACAGAACAAGACAAATGATGATAAATACAGCAATGATACACTAGAACACACAAAATTAGACAAAGAGATGAGCAACTACTGTAATTGCTTTTCGTTAATATGTTTATCAGGTGATTTAAACCTGCTATTTAGTACTAAATACGTTAAACTTTGTACTGTCAGTCTTAATTTAGTAAATAAATAGTAAATCATTAACCTTTGATATCAGCTTAATAAATGAGTTTGAGATATATTTTAATATGAACTTTATTTCATTTTTTATTTTGCGTTAATGAACACATACCTAAAATAGTGCCGTGCTGTTACGAAACATTCTGAGTATTAAAATGATGATTCATACCCTACTGGGCAATAAATTACCAGGTAGTTTTTTTCAACCAATCGTTCGTTGGTGCACTTTAGAGTTTCCATAATAACGAAGCAGAGTTCCAAAAAAATATTTTATTTGATCATAAACTTTTTCTATTTAGCCCAATTTTTAATGAGGCTCGAAAGCATCACGCTTCCGGTTTTAAACGGTTGGAAAGTCCGAAATGAATCAGCACTAATGAAATCAATGCCATTTTTATTATTTTTTGGTGAAGTAAACATTTTGCAACTACCACGAAGCTCGGTATGGCTTCCAGACAACGAAGAACTCTTGTAGATAGCGAAGCTTAGAGGCAGATGATCCAAGAAGAGAAAGGTTGAGAGCCGAAGAACTGGGTTAGGAAGGGCATGCATATGTTAATCCCCGATGGGCTATCTCCTCAACTACTGTGTTACCTCTTATCTCAGAGCCCGCTCATTTATCTTCCCATCCACTCCTTGCCATCCCCTCAGGCGGCTCATGTCCTAGGGATGGCCTATGGCTCGTTTATTAGCCGTCGATGACCAAGTCTTTATGGACTAACAGCCTCCTAATATCGGTTTGCCAAATCAACATGCGCATTATCGCTCACACTATTCACACGTGTATCGTTTGTCTTCCATTTCATCTAACATTCTTGGGTTATAATTGTCATAGATATTTGACCAGTTTACACATATCTCACTCTCTCTCTCTATCTCTCTCTCTCTCTCTCTCTCTCTCTCTATATATATATATATATATATATATATATATATATATATATATATTATATATATATATTTATACATATATGTGGGATTCCTAAATTTTGTCTATCCAGGTTTTATTAGGATAGGGATCTTTAAAGAGTATCTGACAAGCCAGGGACCACCTTTTAATGTCCCCTCCGAAGGACGGCATAACCAAGGTTTTATTACTCCCATTAAAAAATCCTAGGACCACCAGGGGGTTTGAACCCGTGACGTTTGGCATAGGAGAATGTTATGCTAGCCACCCAGCAACAAGTGATCCCATATTCAGTAGTATTAAGATTTTCATTTAACTGAAAATCAGTATTTCCTATTATCATACACACTATTTCTGTTTGACGATTCCTTTTCTCAAGTCATGTGCTGAACCAATTAATGAAATAAAAAACCTTCTAAACTCCCCAGTTGCATCATCCCTCTTCGGACCAAATATTTTACGCAGTACTTTATTTTCGAAAACCTTAAGCTGTTGTTCATCCTTCAAAGAAAGCGGCCACGTTTCACATCCGTAAAGAACCGTCGGAAGAATAATAGTTTTATTAATTCTAACCTTTAAGTTTTTAGATAGAAGCCGCGAACTAAGTAACTTAGAAACTGAATAATAACACGCATTTCTCACCCTTACACACACACACACACACACATAATATATATATATATATATATATATATATATATATATCATTGTACAAATTTAAATAACAGGCATATATAGAAACATAATCTTTACCAAATTTCTGACGAGTGAAGTTTCGTCAACATTTGATTCGACCAACATCAACAGAATTAGAATTAAGTTTATTAATGACCTGATATTTGTAAAGGTGATCTAATGGCAAATAAAATATATTTTATTCAATTTCAATTTAGGCAACCATTCTCTGAATGTCCAAATAAAAAAAATGATAAAATAAAAATATTGGGTAGTAAAATAAGTCCGAAGCTATTTATACAGGTAATTTCATTAATAACTTCGGATTCTGGAATTAATTTTATACGACCAATTTCTGCGATATGCAGAGTCGTAGCGTGAGTTGTCTGTGACCAATGCATGAATTCGATCCGAGCGCATTGCGTCTTCCTAGTAAGAATTTCTGGCTCAGAACCAAGCAAACGGACGGTTCTTTCTCTTAAGACATCATCGCCATTGCACAGCAAATTTTTTTCAACTGTCTGTGCAGTGGATTTTTCGCTTTTATTTCTTTTTGGAAATAAAAAACCAATAAATAACCAAAATGATGTCTTTTTCTCTTTCATTTTGGGTACTACAAATACCAGTTAAAGATTCTCGATTGAAACTGATGCATAAAAACTCAAAGTAATCCTTTTTATGAATATATAAACATTTTTGATCAAGTAAAAATGATTTTATAAACACGGAGAGGTTTAAGTTGAAAAAAAAATAATAATAATAGAAATGGTATGGTGTTTCTTAAGATTATTTTGTTTCCACAATAAATTTTCCAATTACCGTTTATAGAAAAGCATATCTTTTATAAGCAGATTCGAATTTAAAAGCTTTTTCTGCATTCAGTGCAAAGACATACTTTTTATTACCGTACTGTCGGAATATACCTTTCCGACGGTCTGCTTTTCAAAGCATAACCTAGTATCGGCCATTCCTGGACACGGCATTGGAACGCGTGGACAATACCAGTACGGTACCCGCTACACTCTCAAACTACTTAACATTAATCCTTAGCAAGAAAACAGGACCAGTACACGACACTCAGCGCCAAGTCACGTTAGGGCAAACACCTCGTTAGTGGAAAGGTACTGCTTTCTGCACCTTGCACTACACTATCTTCACTTCGTTACAGATACCATTATGTCCCTCAACGCTCCTGCTTATAAGTATGGTGAGACCAAGTTTAAATTAGATCTTATATGGCTAAGCAGCGAAAGTAATAATCGCGCGAAGGAAAAATTAAACAATGAGCATTCAGGTGTAGTTGGAAGGGATGTATCCAATTAAGCGAATTTTAAAATTAGACGGATCGTTTTTATATTGACTGAAAATCGTGAAAGATAAGAGGTGAAAAACAAATTGTCCGATGTGACATTTATTTAAGCTCGGAATTCACTGTTAATTTTAAAGTATTAGTTATCTTAATTATAATAAATGATGTCCTACACTCAGTATTGAAAAACAGTAAACAATCATCCTTAAAAATCATTATAAATATTGATGTTGTGGATAAAATAAATACTTTTTTTTTTCTAAGATTTATACCCATTTAAGGAGACGACAAATTCACATAATGTGTGTCACAATATTTACTAAGATGTCCCAGTACGCAATTGGAATTTACCTATTCATTTATATTTATGCTATCATTATTTATGTATGTATTTGTAACCATGACATATTTATGTATGTATATCTATGATATTATCATTTAATACTAAGGACCACTAACTCCAAATAGGCCAAACTCCATGCTTCATGTATATAACAGCCAATAAACTAAATATCTATCTATTTTATTATGATACATGTGCTAGTAATTCAAGATTCATGATACACTTTATTTCACAAATGTTCTTAGTCATTTTAATTTTCTGGAAGAAACAAATATTAATGATAAATAATTGGTTATTTATTATTCCAAAAGTTTTTTATACACCAATAATTATTTTGTGTTGAGCTTTTAGGAGATTTTCCCATCTTAAGGACTCACTGAAAGTCAATTAGTAACCGCTGTAATAAAATCAGATATGTAAGCATCCATTACTTAAGATATCATCAGATAATCAAGTATCATCATTAAAAATTCCACACATAAAATACACCAATTACAGCCAACATATTATTCAGTCCCCAAACTATTTTATATATATATATATATATATATATATATATATATATATATATATATATATATTAATATTTTTTTTTTAAAGCGTTTTATTGAAAGAAATGATAATACGATTTTATAGAAAAATAAAAATTGTACCTCCACAACCCCTGATTTGGTCTAGGGCTCACTGCATATGCATATAGTATTTTTAGTCCAACGACCGTGGCAGTAGATGATTAGCCTGAGATTACACTAAGCCACCAGGTTTTTTCCCTATGTTGGGTACTTAATAGAGGGTGGGTGTGCCCCTCCATACCCCAGGGAGCCTCAGTAATATAAACAATATTCTGCCACAATCGGGATTCGAATCCAGGACCTAGAGAACACTAGTGCTCTATCCACTATCACGTCGCTACCTTTATTAGTCTCATTATGTTATAAAATCTTATCATTAAGTCTCATAATCTATAAAATCAACAACTAAACATTTATCAATGACAGAGGATACTAGGAAGAATTTGAATCTAATACATATTCAAAATTTCGATGAAATTATTAACCAGTATTGAAGAAAAAATAAATATTAAAAGCAATGATATAACACGTTTAAAACAGAAAAGATCTTGTAGGATTCAGAACTAATTTCATATTAATGGAAATAATTAACTGAATAATAAAAAAGGAATTGTGAATGTCATAAGTGTCAAAATCTGATACGTCAGTGAAGTTGAATGCAACTAGAGGTAGAACAATGCCAGGCAAGCAACACAAGTTTTATCATTGTTAATTAAGAAATAGAGCATAGTATGTTTTCAGCTACGTGAGGAACAGTATGATAAAAGGGAATTATTAATTTGTAATATTGTTGGTAAGTTCAAAATAATAAAATTGAGAAAAAAATGAAAAGATTTTGAATTAACCTCCATATATGCTTAAATGTTAAGTGTATTCTAAATATTTTTCATAAAGTCCGAAAGTTTGCTAGAGATGGTAAATGCGTAAGACAAACTAGATATAAAAATAGAAACCTATATTTTGTGCAACAATAAGGTGAATTATATAATTCAACTATAACTGAAATAATAATGGGCAAAGTCAATAAGATATTCAGATCATCAAAACTACAAAAAGACTTATAATCGTCGTTTTACTTATATTTTTAAGTGTTGAAGTGCATTTATATTATGATGCTAGTATTTTTTCAAATATCCGGGTACTGTTCCTTCACTCAATGTGAATCTTAAAAGTTAAGAAATATTTTTTTTTTTTTAAATTCACACAAAAAGAAGCATACTAATAAATGTCATAAACCTGAAACTGATAATTTAAAAAATTGTCGCATTTCCCATGTAGTTACAAGTAAATTCAGTTGTACAAGAATAAACGTAGTTGGAAATTGATCAGAGAAACGGGACCGTGCCTTGTTGCTATTGTTGGTATAATTTTTACAGCACGATCCGGAGGATTTAAGGACACCAATAGCCCACGATGGCACTTGGCAATTTATGTAGATCCAATTCGTGAATGACCGTAAAAGGATTTGTTCCAACTGCTCCAAACACACCAAGGACGATTTGTGCACTGGATGCCCCTTATCTGTCCTCAAGAACTACAATACATGTTTGGTTGATCTGTCAAAACTATTTACTATATTAGGGATCGGTATCACCAGACGTTTTTGAGAAACAAATTATGTAATCATTGTTTTCTTTTTACAGTTTACAGAGGTTTATTCTATATTTCAGTTTCAGGCACTGTGAAGTTACTCATTCATCAAAGTACTCATAAATAATTTAAGCAATAAAGAAATAGTAAAATAATGGTTACCGGTAGAATAGTATTTCAATAAAGATTAAAAAAAAAAAAACACATGTAAAAATGTATATGTATAGTGATGACTGAATAGTTTTATTCTTCCTAATAGTTTTAGTCCATGATTGTAGGGAATCTGATTGTTGTTAGTAAAAATGCCATTGAAATGTTTACTTTAGATAATATAATTATATAATATTTAGTATTCACATCACATTTCTGATATTAATGTTTTCTTATTTTATTGATTTGCGTATAGAAAAGAAAAAACTCCCTTCTTTGTATAAAGACTGGTAAAAATGATTTTTTATTTTTTTATTTTTTTTGGTTCTTTGAATTTTCGGCAAATAAACGAAATACTGATCATCAAAATCATACAAAAATTTTATTTACAAAAAAATCAAGTATTATTTATATTAAGAGCAATCGATGATGTTTCATAAAAAAATATGGTTATTAAGTATTTAACTTAATTAGGTTGATAGTAAAGTACCATCACAATCAGAACATTTTCGTCACTATCATTGTTTATTCTCTAAAATATCAACAGAGTGAAGTTTTACAAGTCGAGCCCTCGCAAAAAATACGACAAAATATAAATATATATATTTTATTGAATAATCAATGATTCACTGTGAAACGAATATGAAGGTTGGTCTTTCTTTTCTGTTCTTAAGTAATTAAGTTTACTCAACTTTTAATTATTTGTTATGTTTTTTTTTTTTTTCGTTATTATCAAACAGCTACACTGTATCATGTGATTTAGCCCCGATGAAGCCTCGTAGCGTGGGTCGAAACGTAGGATATAAAATATTTTTTTCACTGTTTTCTTATATTCATGAAACCTTCATTTCCTTTATATGCATGGGCTCCATGATTCCATTCTTCCCTTAACAATAACGTAAACAAAAAATTAAATAAAGTTATTAGACAATTTAACTGAAATGATTCGTGTGAATCCCTTTTAACTATATTTATTTATTTTTCATTTAGTTTTTATGTGTCATATTGTTATAAACGATCTGGATCATAAATTATTTTAGATAAAGCCATTTATTTTCTCATCCAAACACATTTTATTTTTTCCTCATTCAGCACATTTTAGAAAGAGGAGGGAGTAATTGAATAATATAAAGAAGCAGATAAATATTTTGAAATAATTTACTTATTTATATATAGATTAGCCTCCAATTACAAACTAAAATATCGTCCTGTAGAGTTAGAAAAAAAAAGAGAAGAAAAATGCTGTTGTTTCTGAACCAAGGTTCGAAGCTACACAATAATAACATGTCAAAAATCGGCATACAAAAAAATGGCCTCAATCAAAGCATAATTCCTCAAGATATGAATAATATGCCCTGGAACCGGTAGGTTCAGATAGAACTGACCTTTTCGGGGGAAATTTGAATATTTAAAATTCTAATACTCGGTGGGAGCCCTCATATCGGAGCTGTCGATGTTTTTTTTTTTGTATTTTTTTTATTCATAATTTATGTGTTTTATGACTGGGAAGAGTTAAGCGAGCGCTGGAGAGGTTACACAATGGATGATCCCGGAGAAAGTACCTGACCTGGAGTCCTGTATCGGCGCTCGGTGTCCTCTGGTGACCGTACTCTTGTACCTGTAGGGTAGTCTCCTTGCACCTGTCTTCGGCATAGCCCTTGGATCTCTTGAATCCTTTTTTCCTAATGTTCATGGAGGATAAGTGTTTAGGGTAGTTGTGTATAAAACATTAGGGCAACTTCTATTCAAGGTTAGAGGGATCATTAGGCCGTATTAAATGGAAGCAATGACCCGACTGGATGGAACGGCAAAACTAGAACATGCATTTTTTCTCTCATTTAAATTTTAAGGTCGTAGAACCATAATTCTATGACCTATAGGGAAATAAATATTTATTTCTAAAACGTCTCTGTGCTCCTGAATACTTGAACTTTCTTTAATTTTATTCTCAAATATATTACTTAGTCAACCTCCAGAACTAATCTCTATCTGTTCCTAAAATTAGTATTATGAAGAGTATAATATTTATACACGTATGTAACATAATGTGGAACTATTCTCTTCCTAAATAAATTTTTTTTTTATTAAATAAATAAATTCTTTATTATTCTGGGACATGTCCCTTTAGAATAAAATATACAGAATGTACAAAAAAGACTTTAGAGTCTTAGAGTAAATTAAATTAATACAAACAAGTTAATAATTACTAGTATAAAATAGACATTTTTCAATGAGAAAAAAAGTGGTCGAATATTCGGGATTTGGAGGTAGGACGAGAATTAGAGTGACGTATGGTAGGAGGGATAGAATTCGATAGGATTGAGGATCGGATAAGAAAGGATCTGTCGAAATGTGCATTTTGGTGGGCCGTACTGTATAAATCTGAAGGCCTGGAGCGTGTACAACGAGGATGGACAGAGGATTTGAACTGTAGGAGGTCAAAAATGTATTATGGACAGCGGGATTGGATTACTAGGTAAAGGAATGACGCAACGAAATACTTGCGACGATTGGAAGAGTTAAGCCACTTCAACTCACCATGAAATTGGGATACAGAGGTGTATCTAGAGACCCCGAAGATGACTCGAACAAAGCAATTAATTAAGCGTTTTGTTTTTACCTCGAGGTCCCCAGACACACAACCGTATACCGTACAGCAAAAGTCGAAGTGGGGAAATATTAGAGAGATAACGAGGAGTTTTCGGGTTTCAAGCGGGAACAGGTGACGGAGGGAATACTGTCACTTCAAAATCATAGCTATTATTATAGAATCATACCTTCCAATAGTTTTTGACGTTTTGAAGAACATTACTTTATTTCCATAAATTTCATAACAACTAAAAACAATAATTAATATTTAAACCAAGATTAAAATAAATTACATTCTCAAAACATTATATTTGTATCTATATCTTCTCACGGATTGTGGTCCGTGCTTAGAGCCTGGGTCTAGTTTATATAATCTATATATTTTGGATTATCTTTAAAAATTGATTTCAATCGTTGTTACAAATTCGTTAGTCCATTATTTTAATAGAAAAGGTTAAAATTAATACAATGATTTGGAAAAGGTACTATATCATTTATGGAAATTTCAGTTTTCTTTTTATAAGTTTCCTTGATTATTTTTGCATTGCAAACTTAGATTTTTTTAATGTTCTGGGAGGGGATGCTTTAGTATGATTTGGAACGGAATTAAATATTAAATTAGTACCTTTCGGAAAAAACTGCAATCTTGAAATTGATGAAATCTAATACACATTTATGCACAATTTTTCTATTTATGGGGTCCTTACCATTGTACTGATTGGATGAATAGTCCGTGGAAATATTTTGTTGGGAACCATTGTTCGAAAACTTTATATTATTATACATGACATGTCCTTTATTAGTCCGTTGTCGTGTCCGTGTAATTTTTTATGAAAACGCGAATATAGAGCTCATATGTGCTCGTCAATTGTTGGTTATTGGATGTCCGTATGTAGAATCATTTCATTTACGTACCAAGGAGCAGTCGTTATGAGTCTTAAAATTTTTGATTGAAAGAATTGAAGTTTTTGTTATGTGTGTTCTTTGCTGAACCATAAATCATAGTAAGTGCATATGGGTTTAAGTAAGTATGTATATTTATCCAGTTTTAGTTTAATTTTTAATTTCGAAGATTTGGGTAAAAGAGAGTACAGTACTTTCAGTCGCTGGTTGAGAGTTTTTCTTTTCATCTTGGCGTGTGGGCCCCATCTATTACTATTATAATATATAAAGAACATCTAATATAATATCATCTATTTTAATCATATTTAATAATATAATATATTATAATCTAATATTATAAGATCTAAGGTTGCACTACCCATAAGGATTATATGGAAAAATGATATATGTTGAAAACATAGGAAAGAAAGTATGAGATTATACAAACACAAAGATTTACTTTAGAAATTTTTCTATACTCATGACAACATAAAATTTATGAAAATATCATTTTACCATAGAATATATCATAAACGCTGAGATTTATTCCGAACTGAGTTGACCCCCGAGTCCTCATATCGTGAGATGCAACTGTTACCTAATAATTTCGCTTTCCATATTCTATTCTAGAAACTACTATTTTGAATTAATACATATTTATCCCACAATCCCAGGGGAAATAATATGAATGATACATGCTCGGCGGCTTGATACTCCGCTCCCGACCCTAAATCGTGGGCATTGCGTCAGACCATCAACATGCCCCTGCGATCTTGAGGAGATGAGTGAAAACGACCATCCGAAGAAGAGCTTGCTTTCTCTTTGTCATAGTTCACCATCTCTGAGCCCCGGGGGTCAGTCCCTCTTGCTATGTTATCTCGGCGCATTCAATGCTAAAGGCTGTTTGAATTATTTTATATATCTTCTTGATTAATTAGACGATTGCATAAATAAATTATGCGATAAAATGTATCGATAGAATTTCTTCTTAAGGGCGTGCTTAGAGATGGGCAAATACTCACATGAGTACTGTAATGAGATTAACTAGTTGAGTTACAGAGTATTCTAATCACTAATTTGCCTCTGTCTGCTTCGAGGTTTATTAATAATTTATTTATCATATTTTTTCATATTATCGATTTTGAAATCGATTATTTTATACTGTTGAGTACAGTAATCGTACTTTTTTTAGTAACCGCCCATCTCTAGGTGTGCTGGGGTTACCTGTAGCAGAATGGCTAGCATAACAGCCTCCTATGCCAAAGGACCCGGGTTCAAACCCGTAGGTGGCACTACGATTTTTTAATGGTAGTAAAAAATTCTTAGTTATTCCGTTTTTCGGAGGGGACGTTAAAAGGTGGTCCCGAGCCTGTGCGATCCCTCTCCTAATTAAACCTGGATAGGCAATATTCTGGACTCCCACTGTAGCATCGTCCGATTAGCCACAGCAGCATAAAGTGACGTTAAATAAATAAACAAACAAACAAACAATCAAGGTGAGCTGTACGACGTTTGTAACTCATGAAATAACTTTAATCGAAAAGATGATGTCTCGTACAAATTATATGCATAAGAAAACTAATCTCAATCTAAAGTGCAATAATATTCTTTCCAAAAAAATAAAAAGAAATTACCTAAACAGTTTACGATAGAAAATGTAAAGAAATCCATTTCCAGGGCAATATTATACCTAGGAATCAAATTTGACCGACACTTGACTTTTGCAGTTCACTTTAGAAAAAAACTAAATCATGTTAGAAACAAGTCGTAGAGACTAGCCCATCTCCTCACCTCGCCACACTTAAGTTTGGGACTGAAAATCATTATTTACAGCAGCTTCATCCGGCCAGCTCTGCTGTACGGTGCTCCTATGTTTCCTCATATCACACAGCACACAGCGAAAGAAATTGCTGCAATTTCAAAATGGGGTGGTCAAAAAAATATGCAGAAGCACTTCACTCTGGAGGGAAAAAACTCTCAATGTCCATACAATTTTAAACATTCAAACTGTGCAAGAGTTTATGAAGCGCGTCAGGTCAAGTTTTTTGAAACTACAAAACAAATTGGCGAATCCACTAGTTTCTAGCTTAATACCTCCACCAGCCCCAAAACGGTGGTAAAATACTGTTTTATCTGATTAAGTTATTATAGAATAAGATAGGCTTAAGAGGAATTTTAAGGACACCAAAATCTGCCCCGTCGCAGATATACTTCATTTTGATAATAATTTTAAAACATTGAAGAACTCCGCAATTCCTTAAAATGTATGAAAGTTACAGAAAAATGAATAATTTAGTAACGAAAACGATTAATTAAGAATTTAAAATTAAGGGGATAAGGAAAAAAAAAAATATTAGTCTATTAAAACTTTTATACAATAACAAAAAACTAAAAGGACACTTAAACATGAGATATATATTCATAAAACATTACAAAAAATTGGTGGAGGTTGTTTACACCCACTGTCAAGTAGTACACTTTATTTATCCTTTCGACACTATTAATAGTCAGTAGAGCTTGGAATTGAGATGATAGGAAGATTCTGCAATAAATAGATGGGGGCGTTGTTGTTTATATTTGTTGTGTGCGGGACATTGAAGAAGAATGTAATATAGACTATTGGAGATATATATGTTGCATTAAATACAGATTTCTTGAAAATGGAATGTAAAGGTTGTGTTTCTCGGAAAGAGCCTGGATATGGGTTGGCTACTCTCAATTGATTGGCTCATCTCAATTACTTCATATGGACTTTAAATGTTAGATATCTTTAGAAACTGCGGGGAATGTGACGGCATAATGTTCTGTATATATCTTAAAGGATAATTTTATTATTTTTTTTTTTTTCGCTGGGGAACAGGCCGTGTAGGCCCTGGTGTAATTACTGTGTGATACACTCACCACGTTACTCGATGAAATTTTCTAGGGTAGAGTCATCAATCCCTATTTCCCTACGCCTATTTCTGTGAGTGGCTAACAGAGACTTACGGGTCTCATATACCCGGGGGAAAGGCTGTGAGTGAATACCCATTTGATAATATGCTTATAAAAGGGGATAAAGATTTTCTATGGGTTAGCTAATGAAGTTGAATAGATTTTTTATGTACTTGTTGGTATGGTTTTTTTTTTTTTTTTTTTCACTATTTCAGAAATATGTTTGTAATTGTGGTTAAGAGTGACTACCTAAAAGTTATTAAGTCTTAGGCGACTTCAAACATGGATCTTAGATGTGATTGACGTCAATATTTGATAATCTCAAAAAAAAGTTTAAAGTGTTTGTATCATTCCCAAATTTTTTAAAATTATTACCTATTATTTACAAAATTACACTATTTTTCCTTAACCCTGTTTCCATGATTTTTTAAAAAAGTTATAACAACTAAATGTCTTCTGGATTTACACCATAAATTTATGAAGTATACACCCATATACACCCCTATTTGTTAACTTAACTTTTAGATTAAATGCTCTCAATATTCAAACTAATACCTACTTCTATATTGAATTAACTCCAGAGACTGATTGAAGCAAGTAGTGAGGAATGAATATTGATTTTTAGAGGAAAAATCATTGGAGTAAGTAAAATTATAACCGTGCCAGAGATGCTCGTACAACACGGAAGATCCATATATAATGTCATAGCACAATAAATTAAAAACCTGACCGTGGGGAACTTTGATCTTTCACTTTACGGAATTACATGTTTTGGGAAATGAGTTTTCTTAATAGGCTGTAAGAGAAATGCTAATTTATCGTGAAGAAACTAGCGACACTAGCGCCTGCTATAAACGATGAGCCATCGGAAGCAATTAATATTCATAGAAGGGAACCAGAAGGTAAAACATTCCAGTTGTGAAGTCCTGGCCAAGGGTTAGCGCGGGGTCAGGATCAATAGAGTTTACACCTGCCGATGGAGAAACCTGCTCAGGCGGTTATAGAAATCTTGGGAAAGCACAAACATGGGAGTTCCAGCATCATCCTCTCTGGAAGGAGTACGATGATAATGAGTACGTCGTAAAACTATCTTGAGGGCCCATCCATCATCACGGAGTCCTGGAAACAAAGAAAGTATTTGCATGACGAGAGTGGACTCCATTGAGTTGGACTAAGTGGAACGCCACTCGGCAGCGGGGATGGTGATCGAATGCAAACGGGAGCACTTGGGATGGTAATTGGGGTAATTTGGAACGGAGCCATTGTGGCTTGTGTGCGCTTGAGCCGTGAGCGAGGATTGGGGACATCTGAATACAGATAGCTCTGGGGAAACCGGCGGGGCAGTCTCGCTAGGACAACAGGCAACAGTTTACTACTCAACAGCCCATCATAGTAAAAAGTGATTCTTATACATCTATATATTGTTTCCTTATTATTAAATTTTTTGATAATAAATAGCATGGCATATACTTATATACTTGCAATATTTCATCTTCCATTACTCATTTTTTTAGGAACGGGAATTTTTATAAATTCCAGAAAATTTAGGAACGAGAAACTACTAAGTTGCAAAAAACTCGTTAACAAAATAAACATCAGTACATTTTCAATAAATATTTTCATTTCCATAGCTAGAAAGTGAATGGAAAATCTGGTGGGCGCAACACACAACTTTTACATAACTCCCTTCTTTAAATCATGATCCAAATAAACGTAAAATTAATAAACAAATATTACATTGTTTCGGAGGAAAAACTTATTTTTACGTTAAAAATGATAACAATTATCATCTATGAAAATCAATTAGATTTGTACCATTTTTGTATTCTGCATTAATTTCTAAAACTTTTTATGTAGCTAAAATATTTTATAAAATATGTATTTTTTAAAATATATTATACTCCTATATTATTATTCTTATTTACCATATCATCTAATTTATATATAATTATTATATATATACAGTCTGGCCCGAGATAGCATCAAGGCAACACCTATCGCTCTTTTGCTAGTTACCTATATTATCTACAGAACTTTATTATTTATTTTTTAATAATATTTTTTCTTAATTCGTTCGTTCGTTATTGTAAATGTTTATCCGTTAAGCCGAGTGATAATAGGAAATAATCATTCACGAGAATCATCACGCCAAGGAAATCGTAGAAATTACAAGCAGCTTACGGCAGTCGGCAGTTAATCCCTAAACGTCTGAGGATTTAACAGCCAAGCAGTAGTTCCCGTTTACAAACAGTCCAATTGTGAGTAAACAAATTTAAATAGACATTACTTTTATATACTCATTTTATTTTTTTTTTCCTCGCTTTGAATCAAATATTTATTAAAATGGTTCAGTGTACTATCTGTGAAAATGCGATCACTAGGGAAGACAAGGGAAATATCGGCTGTGGTAAATGTCGTGTTATTTTCCACGGCAGGTGTTGCAACCTTAATGAAAAAGAAATCGAAATTTTAAAATCGCAAAAAAAAACCCTGGCTATGTAAGAAATGCGAGCAAGGAAAAAAGACGGCCCAAGGCAGAGAAAAATCGACGAGCCCTTCTAAAATCGCAGAACCTTCAATAGCGGACATACTGGCCGCTATGAACCGGCTCAGAACAGAGGTCAATGAGGACATCAAAAGCCTCAAATCATCAGTTGAAAAATATGGCGAGCTAAGCTTTGAACTCAATAACCGCCTCACTAATATAGAGAAACATCTGGAAAGTCAAAACAAACATCTTGAGGAGGTAACCATCGAGAATAAAGTTTTGAAATCCAGAATTAGCGATTTAGAGGTCCGCGTCAATAAGGCCGAGCAGGGCCTCCTCTGTAGGTCTTTAGAAATCAGAGGTATCCCAGTGCGCCCGGGAGAAACGCCTGCGGCCCTTGTGACCAGCGTAGCAGCGGGCCTGGGGATAAAAATCACAGCGGGGGACTTAGACTCGGTGGAGAGGCGCCGGCCAAAAAAGGATGACCCGAGACCGCCTTCTGTTAACGCCCGATTCGTGAGGCAATCGATGCGCGACGAACTGGTGAGAAATAGAAAAGTCAAGAGAGACTTCTCGACGCGAGATATAGGATGGCAGGAGAATGATGCTCACCGAATCTATCTCAGCGAGGAGATGTCTCCGATGAATAGACATCTGTATTGGCTCGCCAGGCAGAAGAGGTCGGAGAAAAGAATTAAGTATGTATGGTTTGCTGGCGGTAGAGTGCGCTGCCGGAAGGAAGATGGCCACCCTGTCATCTTTATCGACAAGGCCCAAGATCTGGACGTCTTCGGCTGACTCCTAGGCACCCGTCTACCTACTGGCTGTGACCCTGAATCGATTTTGGCATCCACTAATGTTTTCTCTTTCTCCCGAAATATTTATTTACCAATTATCTTTCTCTTAAGGTTATTTTGTTTTCTTATTCTACTTGATATGGAGTTTTCCTCCTTTTACTGTTTTCCTCCAAATGGACTTTATTCTATGCTTATTTCATTCATTCATGTTTTTTTTAAAACTAGGTTTCGATCATCTCGTTGATTCCATAGCGTCTTCCCTTCACACGCTGTTTACTTTCCCACCTCCTTTCCGGTATGCCTAATGTCCTAACCACCTGTCATGTTAACGCCCAATCCTTGTCCGCTCATTTTGATGAATTCCTACAATATTTCACTCACAACTTCTACCACATTATCGCAGTCACCGAAACATGGCTAAAGCCCTATATTCTTTCCTCTTCTGTTTTCCTCCCTAATTACTCCTTTCTCCGCCATGACCGGATTGGCCGGACTGGCGGAGGGGTGGGTCTGTATATCCATTGTAGCCTGAAATCCCGTATCCTAGATGTTTCTTTCAATTCCGATTCTCCTCATATCGAATTCTTTTTCGTCACAATCTCCTGTAACACTCGTCCTATCCTGTATGCTGTAGTATATCGCCCTCCTTTGGTCCCTTTTGATCCTTCCTTTGAATCTCTCCTTTACAAATATATTCCCAGGTACAATAACATCATAATTAGTGGTGATTTTAACACCAACCTCCTCATTGACTCCAGTGAAAAACTATATCTTGAAAACCTCTTCTTTTCTCTTCATCTATTTATCGTCCCATATGGCCCTACTCACCACCTCTCCAGATCCGATACCTGGCTAGACCTGCATGTCATCGATTCAAGACATAAACTTCTATCTGCATCCCAACTTCCGGTTCCGTTCTTATCATCCCATGACCTCATCCAGATAACATATGATTTCCAAACTCCAGTGTTCCTACCCAAAACTATATCTTTCCGTAACCTAGATAGTCTAACCCGAGAAAATATTTTACCCGACCTTGAATCCTTAAACTGGTATGAAATATATTCCTGCTCTTCCATCGATTCGATGGTAGACATCCTCACCTCCAATTTACTTAGTATCCTTGACTCCCATGCTCCTCTCAAAACCACTACCTTTCGTCGTCGACCTGCTCCTTGGATGTGTCAAGATATAAAAGATCTACAAAAAAGGCGTGAGGCAGCCCGTAGACGCTTTAGACGTACCAGACAGACAGATAACTACCAAACGTTTAGGGCACTCCGCAATCTGACACAGACAGCAATTAGGCAAGCGAAATCTAAATACTTTCACGATGCCCTCTCCTCAGCACCTGATTCCAAATCAAAATGGCAAATACTTCGAAAACTATCCCTCTGCAAATCCTCTTCCTCTGAAGTATTTCAGGTCTCACCCGATGAACTAAATTCATATTTCTCATCTGCTTCCACAAACGATTCTCCTCAACTTCCCTCCGACTCTCCGCTAGCTCCTTCATTTAATCCCGATAATTTTTATTTTTCCGATATCTCACCGACTGACCTCATTTCCTCGGTTATGAAATCCCACACCAATTCTATAGGATTTGATGGTGTACCTGTCAAATTAATAAAATTATGCCTTCCCGAAATCTTACCTATCCTACTCTACATATATAACTTTTCCCTCCAAAACTCTGTATTTCCTACCTCCTGGAAAAAAGCAATTGTACACCCTATTAATAAAACCTTTAACCCCACTTCCCCTAAAGACTATCGCCCTATTTCTATCCTCTCAAACCTTTCTAAACCAATCGAAAGAATAGTTCAATCTCAACTATCAAAGTTCCTCGAAAATTCCAAACTGCTTGATCCTCTCCAATCTGGTTTTCGTCCCGGCTTTTCCACTCAGTCCGCTCTCCTAAAAATTACCAGCGACATTCATACTGCTATGGACGAAAAAAAGTTGACTGTGCTCATACTTCTGGACTTTACAAAAGCTTTTGACTCTCTTGACCATTCTATCCTTTTTTCCAAACTAAAATCGTTATCATTTTCCAATAGCACAATCCGTTGGTTCCAGTCTTTCCTTTCCAACAGAACTCAAGCTGTTACCATTCCTAATTACCCTCTATCTTCCTTCTTAGCCCTTTCGGCAGGTGTGGCCCAAGGCTCAAGTATCTCCCCTCTCCTGTTCAATTCCTATATCAATGATCTTCCCAATTCAATCCTACACTGCTCCCATCATTTATATGCTGACGACTTTCAGATCTACCTATCTTTCCTTCCTTCTGAGTTATTAGTAGCATTCACCAAAATTCAGGAAGACCTTGAAAGAATCAGTGCCTGGGCAACCCAGAATAAACTAAGGTTAAATGCTATGAAAACTCAGGCCATCCTAATAGGTTCCAATTCCCTCCTCAGAGCCAATACTACATTTCCTAGTTTAATCCTAAACGATCACCCAATTACCTTCAGTTCCACTGTCAAAAACCTAGGTATTACCATAGACCAAACCCTTTCCTGGAAACCCCACATTGCTCAAATTTCCAGGCGAACTATAAATACTCTTAAGTACTTCCATCGCTCCCGTCACCTCCTCCCACTTCCCACCCGTAAGATGTTGGTTTCCTCGCTTATTTTCCCCCACTTAGATTATTGCTGCGTGGTATATGGGGGCCTCTTGACTGTACTTGATGACAGACTCAAGCGGATTATGAATATGTTTATAAGATTTATCTTCGGTACCTTCAAGAGATCACCAGTAACCCACTTATACAGCGAATTGAAATGGCTCCTACCTTCCATACGTAGACAATATTTTCTAGGGACATACCTCTACCAAGTCATTAAATCTCAACATCCTCCATATATTCACAATATCCTTCAATTCAAATCCTCAATTCACTCACTTGAAACCAGATCACGCCATTCTGACCTTTACATTCCTACCCATAGGACCAAATCTTTTGATAATTCCTTTTATATCCGCTCTGCATCTCTCTGGAATTCCCTACCTAATCATATTCGCCATGCTTCTTCCCTTCTCTCATTCAAATCCCATCTTTTCCTACACCTTTTAAGATCCCAAAGAGACGCTCACTAAATGTAAAATTGATAATTCACTATCTTACTTTCAACTTAAGATCATTTTATTTTAATTTTATCAGAATCCTAGAGTTATGGATTAATTCATTTATTTTATTTATGTGGAAATTGTTCAGCTCTATTATTTTATAGCAGATTTTTTTTTTTTTCTTTGGTTTATATTCCATATATTTTTTATATATCTATATAAATAGGTCTTATTTTTATTTTTTACACATTTGTAAATAAAATTTTATTTTATTGGTCTCTCGGCCAGACACATTGAAATGTATATTTACTGTACAATATTGTTATTCTTAAGGGACATAGTCCCAGAATAAAGTTATTTTATTATTATTATTATTATTAGATTTGTACCATTTTTGTATTCTGCATTAATTTCTAAAACTTTTTATGTAGCTAAAATATTTTATAAAATATGTATTTTTTAAAATATATTATACTCCTATATTATTATTCTTATTTACCATATCATCTAATTTATATATAATTATTATATACAAATTTTATTAATTTATTATTATTTATATATAATCCAGGGAGCGGAGTGGTCTAGTGCGGAGAGCGCATATAAAATAAAAATTATAAATTAATATTCTACTTTGTGAAGTGTAAAAATCCACGTTTCAGAATTCTTTATATTTACATAAAACACAAGCTTTCAATTAAGTATAATTTTTATTCCTGAAAGATCTTGAACAACTTTTAAAACATTTCAAATTTTGGATATCGTTACCACTTTTTTATTTACGTAACTATGAGCATAGTTGATATTGTCGTAGTTAACGGATTAAGATTAATAACAAATCATTTAAAAAATCTTCAATAAGAACCTTGCTTTGGCTCTAAACGGATGAAGGATAGAAAATTAGTTTAAAAAAAATATGTATTCCAATATACAAGGAAATCTGTCATTTTATTTCACACATACCTTTCAACGACATAAGTTATATCTCTATTATAAAAAAATACGTGCATCATTAATGACCACTAAGACCACACATAAAATTAATAACACGACCAAGATCAATTATATACAACCTAAGCCCATTTAGGGAATAAGCATCTGCAATAAAACGATAAAACATAAATAACGTAAGATTATGAAGAAAACAATGTTTAAAACCAATCTTGAAAGCACCATTAAGGCATTCCTACAAAAGTTTAAGAATAACAATTATGTCTATTTCAACATAGCAATATAAATCTATAAAGCAAATGTCAAATAACACCTCAGTACATATAATACACGGGTGTAAACAAGAAATGCTTAAGGCAATATAATTACCGTTGTAATTGTTTATTTATGAAAGACTCTTTTAAGGGGAAAAATTGTAAAATATATAGATATATATTTTAATGAAATTCATACTAGAACTTATGTACAGAGGTTCTCTATTTTTCTTATAGCAATGACCTATATAGCACAAAGTGTTCTTGCATCAGGAGCAATATTAAAAAACAAGTAGTGCATTAAAGTGAGTTGTGAAAAGTAGCAGATTCTTTTCATTCAGATCATTATATCCGATATCTGAGAAGAGAGATTTTGCCTGTCACAGTTGAGGTTTTTTTTTGGAGGAGAGAGAGGAGAATTTTTTTTAATTTGCCCAAAATTGATTCCAATCAAAGTCAGTTTTCAAACATTTTGCAAATTAAACCATGGACGTCATTTTACTTCAGTTATTAGACGAGACGAGGATGATTTACGAATATTAAATCGAAATAAAATGAAAAACAAAACAAAAAAACTTGAACTTCTACAACCCATGAAGGGTCTCGGGTTAAGTACATATGGAGATTCGTACTGTTTCATGATCAACGACCGCGCAAGAAGGTGATAAGGCCTAAATATCGCTCGGCCATCAAGTTGTTTCTCCAACTTTGGGTACCCACTTTATAGAGTCCGGGTGTGTCCTAGAAGCGTTTCTATAATCCATGGTTACACCACGGCTAAAATAATAAAATAAATAATTATACCTTAGCCGGGTTCGAACATGGGAACCGGAGAAAAGTAGCATAATGCTCTACCCAATAGATACCCATTATAGGCCACGCCGCTAATGTAGAATATCTGAAATAAAATGAGATGTTCCTAAATCTTAGATTATGTCAAGATCAGGCACATAACGTATAACCATCTAGACCAACCGAATCTATCACATAATTGTGCTCTTCAAGTTTTTTAATGTTTTAATCTCAGCTAGAAGTAAGCTTAAGTATTAAAAATAGTTTAACTATAGAAATTTGAAGATCTAACCGTAAAAAATGCTCACTTATTTATTCTTATTAATAATAAGGCTTCCCGTTATTTATCTATCATTACTATTATTTATTTTTTTAGAGTATTTCACGACGGAGCGGCGTGGTCTTGGGGATGGAGAATTCGTCTACTGCCCTTCACTTCCAGTGTTAGAACCCTGGCTGTGGCAGAACAATTTATCATTCTGTTATTTTAACGGTAGAGCAAACCTGAGGAGTAAGAATCCCCCTTGGGCACACACCCAGTATCTACTAAGTGTGTACCCTACAATAGGGGATAAAAACTAGCGATCAACTTCTTACACGCCCATTTGCCTAGAAACCGGACAAGTACCTACATGTGTTGTAAAGATACATTTTTTATTCTTTGTTTTTAAATATTTCTATTAAAAAAACGTATGGAAACATCCGAACTAATAGTGGTGAAGAATAGGCCCACATTAATCGTTATGGACACATTGCTTCAACGCGATGCTTCGTATGAACATGGATTCCTATTTGTTGGATATTCCATAATCAGTTGTCTTGTTAGAAACCGATGTTATACCTAAAAACGGAGGTTATTTAAAGGGTTTAATTCGGTACGGTACTGTTCAAACCGTCCCAGAGACAAAGAGGAAGCTACCGGAAGCGGCAGAGAGCGGTACCAAAAGAGCATGGCTAAAGCCTAGTGGAAGTAGATATGGAAGAAGATAAGAGAGTAAGAGGCATCTTATTATGCGGCACTCAAGATAACATCATAACTCTTAGGGGCAATTTGATGCCGCATATCCTGGAGTAATGTGAAATTTTTATGCCATGTAGACGGCCTGTTTACATTTTAAAAGCTTTGTTATTAAAACTAAATGGACAGATAAATCTCGTATATGTCTCTTCTCTTCGTTAAAAATGTCTCTATTTGGTCTAATGTATGTAGTGCTTTACGGATTTTTTATTTGGGAACTATTTAAAGTCAGAGAAAATATTATGTTTACTACGACTGTATTGTAGTAGATGGATTCCATACTTATAGGCATTTTGACACGGATATTTCTTTTTCGCTCAGTAGTTTTATTGGAACACTAGAACCTACCGCATTGGTTCGAATGAATCAAGTCAGATTTTTATGTATATATATATATATATTTTTTTTTTTTTTTGTATATACTATATATATTATATAATACTATATTTTGTTGGCGCTTTTTTGACATGCTCTAACTCTGTCAGTGTGTAGAAAAAATGGTAGAAGCTGTAGTGGTTTAAATGAAAAAAAAAAATCACCGATGTACCAAGGTCCAAATGGACATAAACGATCAAAAGTAAATTTTGTTGGTAGATTATTTCTTTCCTTGTTTACCTTCTCCACCTGCTCCACCCGTCCGTCTGCAAACTCAGTATTTCCTTGACTGGGAAAAGCAGAAGGTTATAGATAAACAATTTTCCTAGTCAGGAAGAAATAGTAACGCTACATTTTTTTTTTTTTTTTTCTATTCACATTTGTCAATGAATGTTGACAATCAGTGAATATGATGAATGGTAGATATGAAAGAATGACAGTCTGGCGTGGCAGGCATGATGGAGAGAAGATGGCCAGCGAAATATCTTCTGCGTCATCCTATTATTCATTAAGCTAATAAGGTCCCTCATCCAACTTCTTTTCAGCCTTCTTGAGTATTTTACAGCATGTTACCAGTGTGGTCATGCTTTGGATTAGTGTGTTAGTATGTCCGTGTAAGTCATTGTGAAAACGATTGTAGAGGGTCCGAATATGTCTTTGTCTGTTATCTTTTAATTTCTAATAAAATGTCTTAATCTCCTTCTTGGCATATTTAACTATAATATATTTCATAAAAATTTTAACTGACAATCCGGAAGAACCTCTATCAGTACCTACTGTACCTTTAGGACCTTTAATATGAGTAAAAACGCAAAGTAATAACTAGCTTAGACTATTTCATTGTTTTATTTTCTCAAATTAAACCTGGCCTATTTCTTAATTTCCAGATGTTGATATTTATTATCAAATGAGAATGTTTTGACTTTAATTTTCTTGTTCTTTTATAGATGTTGAAAAAAATATTGAATAATGAATATCATGATATTAAATAAGAATAGGTGGTTCGTGTGGCGGTAAAAAAAACAACAACATAAAAACAAAAAAAACATTTAATATCAATATAATAAATTATATTAATATAATTTAAAAAATATTTATTTCACAGTATTGACAAGGATGTATTTATTCGGTTTAAGATGAAAAAAAAATGTTTATAAAAATATATATCAAAACTGTTCTAATATATTTTTAGAGTACACTACTTAGATCACTACCTATTGAAATTCGTATAGTTTCTTGGGAAATATCTGTACAAAGAAATGATAAAGACAAGATCAAGCTCAGTCACTAATCTTTTCTCTACTTTCTCGGTACCCACTTTATGAAGTCCTAGGTCAGTCGGTGTCAACTTTCCAGGATTTCCTTAAGGTTTATATGACAGAATTTGACACAAGTACTCCAGTAAATTACTCACAATCCAGCTTAATATAACTACATAAATCGCTTTTGAGGATGTATAGTCGACTGTTGAAACTATCATAGGTAGAAATAATCGCGAGCTGGTCGTTTAAAAATATTTTAATGTTGCCAACGTTTCGGCTTAAGCATGAGTGACTAGTGACCAAGATTGTTATAAGTTTGAGGGTCTTGTAATAAAATAAATGAGTAACCATGAAACATAAACTTTATAAAGTATAATTTATCTATAACTTTTTAAAAAGTTTACTTGACATGGCTTACTGATGCCCTATGATGGCTCACATGCCTGAGCCGAAATGTCGGAAAAAATACAAATATTCTTAAGCGCCTGACTCCCGATTATTTCCACCTATAATAAATCAGGGATCATAAAATGTTTGTTGCTCCGAAAATGTTTAGCCATTCCAAAGGCTAATCATTATTTTCTTTCTATATTAACTACGTCATTCTTACCTGACGAAATTTTTAATTTATATAATGCACTACAACAAATGACAAGCGTTTAAAAGTCAGTCGGCAGATAGCTCACGATACAATCATGAAAGCAAGGTCCTCCGATATCCAAAGGTCAGACGAACCATGAAAGAGGTCCTTCGAAATATCCAGGACCTGCAAGGAGCAGCCCAAGATATGGAATAATAAATATAGATGAGAGGATTCCCAGTAAGCGCAGCCTATGGCGTGCGGTATTAGCTGATGCTGACAGCGGACTACTGAGCGAAACGTCCCGAATAAACGATTGAATAAACATTATTCACCTAACCATATTATTTGATTCCCAACTGCATCAGCAACATTTGAATATACTGAACGTCAGACCCCATTTCCATAGTGTTACTCTATATTAAATGCAAATGCTATAATTATAGTAATCACGGCTAGAGTGCAGTGCCTTTGAAGAAATATCCTTCACAAGATTTCCGTCTGCTCTGAGATCGTTTGACGAGCAAAATAAAAATAATGACATACTAGGAGTGAAACCGAAAATTAATTTCCCAGACTGTGTAATAACTTATCTTAATTCCATTGAATTATCTTTATTCATATTACTATCACATTATATTTTATTGAATATCTGAAACCGTAGTTATGCATAGTATATGTTTAAGTAATTATAACATGCCGTGAAACTTTCGCTCCTTAACGACTGCGGATAGATAAGCTTGGCATTCATAAAAAAAATGTTTCCTTACTATTCAGAATTTTAATTATCCTGGGCAGGTCTATATTTTGAAAATGGACACCATCTAAATTCTAATCTTAAACTAAAAATCCCGTTTACATAAATACATGTAATGTGTTTATTGCACGCTCTATTACCCTCTCGAATTCTCTTCCAGCCCATATCGGCCATGCTGCTTCTCTATCCTCATTCAAATCCAGACTTTTCGGAATACCTGTCATCCCAAACAGACGCTTAGCAATTGTAATATTTCATTTTTACATATCAAACTATGAATGAATAGGAATAATTGTTTACTGCCCAAATTTCAACTTTGCTTATCAGTTCATTTTGTTAAACACTGAGAAGATTTTTTATTTTGTGTTAGCTTTTGTCATATATTTGTTCTTTCTTGGCTCACAATTGTACATAATAATTAATTAAGTTCATTTTGTCTGAGGGCCTGACATATTCTATATTTAAATTGTACGTAACTGTATTTCTTAAGTGACCAAGTCTCAAAATAAAATTATTGTAAATTCTATTCTATTCTAATAAATGAAGTATATACAAATATTTGAATTACAGTCAATGGTATAGGAAAGTTGTTATTATTGTCTTGCATACGTTTCTTGCTATTGCGTAGTGAAAATTTACAATTAAATACAAAAGTTAAATACCACTATTTAATCGATCTTTTAGATTCTACTATACTTCGTAATTCAGTTCACCTCTACAAAAACTATATAAAACAGTATTTAAAGCAGAGATTTTACCACAATGTCCTTCAAGTATAAGTTGGTGCAATAATTAGACACCTGTCCATTACTAGCACCATTTTTGACCCTAATATATTGAATTATTTATCACACTAACTTTTTCTTTATATTGACGCAATTTTTTCAACCAGTAAACATCGTCTCCGTCTACCACCCACGTAGACAAGAAACACTATAGGGCTAAGCCATTTACACTACAATAAAATACGTATTAGATTAGGGAAATACAGAATCCTAAAGAATGCGAGCGAATAAGAGGTCCTCTTATGGCTTTCTAATAATAAATTTAATTATTGTAATTATAAAAACGAAATTTAAGAGAATTTTAAAGGAATGATTTACCTCATTTCCTGTATAACTGATGCTATATTAAATAATACGCATAGTCACTGATTCCTAGATTTAAGAAATCAAGTTAAGGATCGTGAGGGAAAAAATCCAACATTGTGTATTCTCCCAAATGTATATACATGAGATTATTTGCATATACACTAAACAAAAAGTATTATTCCGGATTGAACTCTGAATGGGGACAAAAAGAATCAAGTTGTTTCGCAACCCACGTCCACAAACAATGTCTTTCTCACTGTCTGCGGTTAGGACATATTTCTTACAGCAATGCATTTTCCATTGTACCAAAGCAAAGTCAAGGTGACGGTTGCTACGAAATTATTCCAAATTTATTATATTAATATTTTCGACACGATGAACTTGTATAGTTCACTTCATATCGGAAAGCAGTTCATAGTTTACTGTCATTTTTAAATTAAATAAAAAAATTGACGATTCTGTTTTGCTGAATATGCCACAGACTTAATAATTATATAGGAATTTCTTAGCCTTAGGATCGTTACTTTTAATTTAGCATATTTCATGCAATATTGTAACACCCAGGAAGAACATTATTACTTTCTTAATTTTTTTTTTTAAATCATGATTGATTTACATATGTGATCAATATTATTTGAATAATAAACTGTCTATTCATTTTTTAAAAATTAATTTTGCGCGATTTTGACTGTGCTAATATATATTTTTAAATTGATTTGTTTATTGTTATTTACAACAGTATTAAACAACACAATGAGGAAATATGTAGAATGAGGTAAAGGCATGAAAATGTCTTGAGAAAGAACTACCCAGTGGTTCTCTCATTATTTTAAGGCAGTAGGTCCCGAGATAATCTTCTTTTCAATCGCCTCGGAGGGTTATCAGGATATCTACTGAGATAAATTACGGACAAGTGGGTTTGTGTGAGCAGAGGGCTTAGAATAAAAAGATGTGTATCTATCACGGGCTATGTCTGCAACAAATGGGATGTTTAGGTCATTATGGAGGAGTTTATTTGTCACAAAATAAGGGGCATTCAGGATTTTGGATAGTAAAGAGGAATTAGATGGTTTAGTAGAGCGCCAAAGCTCGATTCCATATGTTCAAATAGGTCTGATAATTGTGATATAAATGAGTCTTTTGTAATATAGTTTTGAACGATTGTCTAGTAAGTGTTGTTATAATCGGTATCTTCGAGCAGTTTCTTATCGTTTCATTCTTGTGTGAGGGTTCCAAGTAAGGCGCTTGTCAAGATGGAAACCTAGTTATCGAATTTGTTCTACAGGAGTAAGGATGATGTTATTTAAAAGATATGGGGGGAGGAGGTGCAGGAAGTCATCGGTTTGCGATGAAGGGTAAAGGTACTTTGGTGGGATTTATGTTAATCCTCCAATTTCGACACCATTATTCAATTGCTGTGATGTGAGACTGAAGGGTTTGGGATGCAGTAGTTGGATCACTATGGACGGATAATACGCACGTGTCATCAGCATAAGTATTGAGGAAAGTGCGGCACTTAGGTTAAATTTGGAAAAAACATTATGTTCTGTTAGAGTGAGCGATGTATAATACAACAAACAGAAAAATTGCATTATATAAACGTTGCAAATGTAGCCTAATTTAATCCTTATTACGTGAAATTTAACCATGCAACCTGAATTATAGACCAATAATTCAATCTTTTACAAAATATGAATGAATAATTTTAGAAATATAGTGACTGCTTTACCTCATAACATATAAAGTGTAACTTTAAATTAAATTCAAGGCTGGTTAGAATTTTCCAAAGCACAGGATAATGGACGGTACTTTCTCCTAAGGCGTCATCGCCATACACACTGCAAATTTTGTTAACCGCCAATGCAGCACATATTCCTTTTAGGAACAAAAACCATTATTTGACGACAATGATTTTTTCCCTTCTATTATGAGCAAGCTTAATGGATATAGGTTCGAGAGAGTACCACAGTTTAAGTCTCTAGGCACTGTTATCACAGAGAACAATAAGATTAGAGACGAAATTAAAGCAAGGATAACAGCTGGCAATAGATGCTATTGGTCTCTTCAGAAAATATTTCAGAACAGGAATATATCCACAGAACTGAAGATAAGACTATATTGTACTGTCCTTCAGCCAGTGGTCATGTACGGAAGCGAGTCCTGGACATTAACACGCAATGATGAAAGACTACTAAACATGTGGGAAAGGAAAATTCTCAGAAAAATCTTTGGTCCTACAAAAGAAGGAGATCGTTGGCGAATGAAGACGAATGAGGAAATTAGAACTCTGTATCAAACACCTGATATAGTTGCCAAGATCAAGAGTGCCAGAATAAGATGGCTGGGGCATGTACAGAGAATGGAAAGTAGGAGGCTGCCTAAAATATGATGGAGGGACACCCTGGTGGAAAGAGGAGCAGGGGCAGACCTAGACTTCATTGCCTGCAGGACGTAGAGGAGGACCTTCGGTCGTTAGGAGTCAGCGGATGGAGAAGAGCTGCAGAAGACAGGTCAGAATGGAGGAGGATCGTTGAGGAGGCCAAGGTCCTACAAGGACCATAGCGTCGATAGATAGATAGATTATGAGCAAGCAAAATACCACTATAAAAAAAGAAATCTCGGTTGGAACTGATGCATAAATGCACCTTAACTAACCCTTTTTTAGAATATGTAAACATTATTAACCAAGTAAACATGATTTTATAATCACAAAGAGGATTAAATCGAAATATAAAAAAAAAAACGCTTATTTTTAAATCAATATGATCTAATAAGTCTACCTCTATTATCCTAAAAAAAATTTACATTATCCAGTTCAAGAAATAGCACGTTTTGCAGTAAACAGGAAAAATTCAATCACGAAAACGTGGCAAATAACCTGATTTAAAGACGTAGAAATGAATATTAAATATTGAAATAATATGAATACATGATTATGAGAAAATGGCATTAGTATTTAATCATAACCAAAATGGAATTTAAATTATGCAATTTCAAATTAATGGTTTAATAATAGTATTTAACGTAAAAAGATGCATTTTATTCAGTGACTGGGATAGAAAACATTTAAAAAAATCTAAAACAATGAAACCAGTACTTTTACAACCGCCTAATGTATGATTTGTACTGATTTCAAACCAACGATGATATAAATTATTTTTATCTGTGTGAGTTCTAAGATTATGACCATACCCCAAAGGTGCACAGCGGTTGAAATAATAACATCTATAATAATCCTGGCACAGCCAGATTTTAGCTCGTGGCTCAAAGATCAGTACTCCAGTGCTAGAACTCTTCTCTCTATATATATTATATATATATATATATATAATAAAATATTAAATATCGTTAAATATTATATTTAATATCGCTAAAAATTCTGAAAAATAATTTGACGATGTATTATAATTTACAGCATAAGTGCGAAATAAAAAAATAAAAATTGGCGCTTTCAAACATTTGCTTTTTCCAAGATTTACTATGGTAGAGGTAGATAAATTATCAGATAGAAAAATTATCTGCACTTATTCCTTATTAATAACATTTCTTAACAAGAAACATTAAAATTACTTATAACAGGCCAAAAGGCATAAAAAAAATATATTATGTTTAAACGATAAAAATATAAAACAATAAAAAAAAGAATATCATCTTTATATAATATGAGATTTAAATAATGTAAAAATAATAAGTCCGTAAATCTACAATAAAGATAAAAATCAAACCCCCTCGTTCAGAAAAAAATTAAGACATTACCGGACAAGAATTTTATTTGAATTAACGGCACCACAATCTCTTTCAACTATAATATTATGTGAAAATTATTTGTAAAATTTTCAAAATTACATTAATTTTACGGTATTTTTAAAATTTTATTTTTTATCTTACTACTTATTAGGTAAATACTAAAATCTATGATACCAAAATAGCTTAATCCTCAGACGAGTAGGGTAATTTATTAAAGTTATATCATATTTTGAGATTTTCTTTTCCATTGCACTATTTATTTTTTATTTCTATGTTATTAATTCTTCGATGCAAAAGAAACCATAACTCTATACCTTGAAGACTGGAGTAATTCATAGCAGAGTTTTGCCATAGTTTGAGATATTTAGTTTTTCTAATCAATGATTGTCTCGTATCATCTTAATTTAATTTAGTTAATACAAGTAGATCCAGACCTGCGGCTGCTTCGCACGTGTGCAATTCGAATGAGGTGTCATTTATGTTTAAAAAATCTCGAAGTTGATTTTTTTCTTCGTATCGAAAAGAGCAATTAGCGAGAAAATATTTTTATTATATAACGTCTATCCATTATTATATTTAATCATCGGCAGAAATGAAAAACATAAGTCAAAATTCTTCACAATTATTTTTTTTTTTTTTTTAAAAGAAGATAACGGAAAATTTAACTATCCTACATAAAGAAAACCTTGATCGCTAAGTGAGTATTCAAAACCAATAGAAATGACAAAGGTTCCAATCCTATAAGGCTTATTACTATTAATGTTCCAAAGATTCTATTTAAATTACATTTTACAGGTTTAGTATAGTTTCCATAGAAATCCCATTTAGTTCACATTGAAACACCTTTTTTCATGAAATATTATTAAATTTGAAATAATTGATAACAATGTTAGTTTACAGATTTATAACAACTTACCATTTATCTTTACAAATAAATTACAATACGGTACATAATATTGTTTCTAAAATATTGCGTACTAAATGGAAGAATATAATATACAATGTTGGCAATATATTTTACTATTATAACCTCCCTCTTTTCGAATAACAGATCTTTATTAGTTAATAGACTTACAACAACTTTAAATTAACTTGTCAGATTTATTTTATAGCGTATTAACTTTTCCAATATTTTGCACTTTCCAACGGTATATTATACGTCTATGTTACTACTTATACTTCAGGAATAAATTTTCGAGGACTTGGTTACAGAAAATTTAAAATGTAAAGCATTTTACTTAAAATCCTTCAGGAAATAATGCTCTGAATGATAGAGAAAACCGTATTAAAATCCGTCTAGTGGTTTAGAAGGAGTTTGCAGAAACCAAAACCGTTTTAGATATGTAGACATGTGTCAAATTATGTGCTGAAATTCGAGGAACTTGAGGGTGATTTATAGGAGATATGTAACTATTTTTTGTTTTTTATCAAACAATTAACAAGAATAGTGAAGCTTCGACGTGGTTAGAAACAATGGTACCTTGCGTTAAGAACAGAAAAGCGATAGATGTGCGGTCTGTTAACCCAATTCTAGCTAACTGTTACGTGGGAAACGAATAGGTGCTAGCTTTGGGCCCTTTACGACATCAAGATCATCCATGCACATAAACCTGGAAAAAAGGTCACTTGGTGGAGCAATCTGCATTCAAACAGGCCGGCTATGCATGAGTCTTTCCAACCCATTACATCTTCACAATCAAGTCTTTATCTTCAATCGGCAGCTAATTCTTAGCAGTAGCATCTCTAGTAATCTCTTGTCATGTTTAACCAATCTCATAAAATACGGCATTTTTTCATACTTTCATTGATAAGTTATGAAATCACTAATGATAAAATTAAGAAAACGCAATGGATAAATCCATCCAAATGGAATATTCGCACCACATAATTTTTTTTACTCTTTCTTTTGTTATATCTATACAAAACAAAAAAAGGTATCGAACTTTCAAGATAGTTCAAAACACAATATTGAAACAAATAGTATATACTAAATTTAATATTAATTATTTAATATTTAAATTAATGGAAACTCATCTATAATGAGCTTAATTTTAGTTGCATATATTGCCCTTACCAGGTACTATACTTTTCATAACATACACGGCCGTCAAAGCAGGCGGTTAGGCCTAAATCACGCTCAGCAGCCAGGTTTTCCCTAATTTTGGGTACCCACTTTAAAGAGGCTGTGTGTGCCCCTCTGTGCGGCACGGACGGTCTCTGTGCCCCAGGTTGGCACTACATCTGAATTAACAGAATAAATAATTGCTCAGCCGGGGTTCGAACCCCGGACAGTAAGTAGACTAGTGCTCTATCCACTAAACCACGCCACTTCTTGTATTACGTAGAACAGCCGTAAATTCCAATAACAAATAAAAATAATTGAGATATTTTAAAAAATAATTTGAAATTTATTGTTTCTAGCCTATGAACCTAAGCCAAATTTTCGCACCAATCATAGGTTTGTATTAAATTGTTCAATAGATGAGCACATATTCATTAACAACATCCAGTTATAAATGTACACTACACATCCTACTAAGTTTGGGTCTATTCATTTCATTAGATGCTACAGTCAAAGATCTAAATTTTTCTTATCCAGATTTAATTAGGATAGGGATTTCTTAAGGCTTGGGAACACCGTTTTACGTTCCCACCTACTAAGGCATAACGAAGTATTATTTATAATCTTTTAAAAATCCTAGAGCCATCAGCCTTTAACCTACCTACATACACGGCTGTAATGCTAGCAACTACAGCACAGGTGACCCTACATTGTAAGTACCTTTATTCATTTTCTTCTTCTTTACCTCTTCCTCGCCTTTGAAAGCTATATCGGGGTTTCTCGGACCAGGGGGTGATGGCGGGGTATAAATGCCGATATAAAAGCCTGAGACGCAAATTATTTAGTTTCAAGTTTCAGGTCGTATATGATTGCTAAACAACGCGCGCCCAAAGCGAGGTGCGCTAATCCAACTAGCCACCCCATTCCCCAAAAATTCTTTTTTATGATTTCCAACCAAAACAGTATTAATGTTATATACACATTGTAAGTACCTAACCTTTTAATAGATAACTATATAAATCAGAAGGAAAATATTTTAATATTTTTGTATATTTAAAGAGGACCATAGATAATTTTCATTTCTTACAATACTGCTTTATATACAGAAACTTCAAACTTATTTAAGTCGTTAATAGACAAAAATGCTCCTAAACACCTAGAAAATTAGAATTGGGTAATAACATATTCACATCTTTTGAAAAACTTAAGCAAGCCATTAATATAATCACTCAATAACTTACTGATCATTTGCTCCCTATTACTATAAAATCTGATGATTAATTTAAAACACTAATATGAAATGTTATTCTTATGTTTATATTTTTGTTTCCTTGATAATCATTTGTACAAATTGTAAGATACTACGGTCATTAAGAACTACAAAATACTGGCTGTAGCTACAATAATTTAATATAAAATCATATACTCTAAATACAAATATTTTTCATCACATTTTGTTTTAATTATTTCAGCATTGGTATAAAAAAATTATCTTTCATTACATTTGTTGTCAAACTTGCCTCAGTCTCAGTACAAATTAGCATAAAAGGCCATTTTCCTTACCTGAAAATATAAACACTAATATTATTACTCTTAATTTTCATTATTATAATTCAAATTGATTTTTATCATAAAAAGTCTTTTACAATTATTAATGACACATATCAAGATATATGGAACTTATGACATGGGAAGGTGAGGTTGGTGGGTTGATTCATTTCCACTGAAATATTGTTTGATCAATAATTAACTACAAATGTTAATTGCCATTTTTTCAAAAAACGAAGTTTCGGAAATCACTGGAGAGTTGAAGGACGCAAATAAAATATTAAACGAATGTTAAAATAAATAAAAACTATTATTTACTTACTTTTTCTTTCAAATTTTTTTTATTTTTATTAAGTGATAATACAATCTGCCACCTTCTGGGACAATGGGTATTACAGTTAAAAGAAATCATTCATCCCATATATACAAAAAACTATTATTATGCATCAATAAGAGAAATCAAATAAAAGAAAATAATATAAATAAAAATAAGCGAGACAATATCCATTCTTTACTTTAATTTATTCTTAAAAAGAAACCGTTCAAACCGCAATATAAGTCGTCGTAGTTATATTGTAAATTGTAACTCTAGATTTAACAACAATATTATAAATAACATCAACAACTAAAGTAACATATAATGCCTATTCAAAAGCTTTACAGTTTTTATTTTTATAGATCTATCAATCACAACATTATTATTATTATTTTTTATTACAAATAAAACTTGTTTGAATGAATAAATGTATTGTTAGGTTCTTTTTTTAATTATAGTTATCCATTTTCATTAAACATATTTTATTTATTTTTCCTTCTCCCTACGTTTCGGCTTTTTGCCATTTTCAAGAGATCTATAAACATCACTTATATTTTTAATTAAAAGACAAACAACATTACTTTTTTACATTTTTATAAGACATTTTACATACCTTTAATATTCCATCATATTGCTCTTATATAAATATACATTTTGTCACATTTTTTAAAAACTTATTACAGGCTGACCAGCCCTGTCATGCTTGTTATCACCCACTGGATTAAAGCATTGTATCCCTTCACTCTTAACAACACTTTATATTAAAATCAATATTTGTCTTTATCCTCATTTATAATGTAATCATTTCAAAACTATATCAAATAATATAGTAATTAATAATAATTACTAAAAAATAATTAATAATAATAACAAATAATAATAATAACTAAATTAATTATATATTTGATTTATATTTTATATATTTTTATGTATAAATTAACCATGTATATAAAATGTTTTATTTCCTCTTCCTCTAATCAATCAATTCCACATTTGTTTTCACAGCCAATTTTTTATAATAATATAAACACACATTTGCCAATTTTTAAATATTTTTTAAACAATTATTACTATATATAAACATATACATATGCACACATACACACATACATGCACGCACGCTCACACAAACACACACACACACAAATACACACACACACATACACATACATATATATATATAATATATATATATATATATAATTTGATTATTATTTGATATAGTTTTGAAATGATTACATTATAAATGAGGATAGAGTTAAAAATATAAAAATATTGGTTTTAATATCATGTGTTGTTAAGAGTGAAGGGATACATTGCTTTAATCCAGTGGGTGATGCCACGATGTGTCTTCTTCTGGTGATGCTGGTCAGCCTATAATAGTTTTTTAAAAAATGAGACAATATGTATATTTATATCAGTGCAATATGAAGGAATATTAAAGGTATGTAAAATGCCTTATAACAATGTAAAAAGTAATATAGTTTATTTTTAATTTTAAAATAAATGATGTATATAGATACCTTGAAAATGGCAAAAAGCCGAAACGTAGGGAGAAGGAAAATGAAATATGTTGAATGAAAATGGATCACTTTAATTAAAAAAAGAACCTAACAATATAATTATTGTAAATTCGTTAACTTATTTTGTGATTAACAATATATAAAATTTGATATATAACAATCTATAAATATGTAATAACATTTTAATTACGTGGATTTAATTGACCCGGAATAAGATAGAGATCATTAGAAGGTTCCGAACTAAGGAACGCAGAGAAATAGTTCACAGTTTGGAACTTGAGGCATTTTTTCGAAACTGTGACATTTTCTGCTGCCTAAATATTTTCAAGCTATTTCTTATAGCATTACGAATTCCTCAATTTAATTTGTATTGTTATAATTTTTTTTAGCTTTTCTTGAAATATTCCAATTAAGTAGAGAATTTCAAAAGAATCCATTTCTTCAAAAGATTTTGTTTTTCTTTATCAACTTAAATATCAATTCAAGCAATAAAATATTATATAAAATATATCAACTCTCTTGATCGGCTACGTAAACTGTTAATAGAAATCCAACTTAATCATAACGCGTGAAATGTTCCTTTCAGTAATTTTGATATTTAGCTATCGGTTCGTTATTAGGCTTATCAGATACGTAAAATTTTGTTGATGTAAACTAAGTGATAATCATTCATCAATTTCCTCCTAACATATTTAAGAATTAATCTGATCAATGACTATAGGTTCAATATATGAACCTATGCACTCATTTTTATGTTTACTTAACCAAAATCGTAAAGCAAGAGATGGATGGGAATAGATTTTAAAAAATAAATAAATAAAGTTAGATATTACTTAACTCAAAATCTAATTAAAACAGCGAAAAAGCATTTTAGTAAATGCAAGTGAATAAAAATATATATATATATATATATATATATATATATATATATATATATATATATATATATATATTTATTTTTGTTTTTTATTTATTTTATTAATTTATTTATTTATTTTATTTATTTATTTACTTTATTAATTTATTTATTTTATACATTCTTATTTATTTTTTGTAATTTATTTATTTTATTTTTTTTGTTTAATTTTATTGAGAAACATTAATGGAAAATATATAACCAAATCAAATATGTTAAATGTATTTGAATGCAAACAAAACCTATAAATAGCTTGATAATTAATCTTCTTATTTGATTGTATTTATAATTATAACTAGCGTACCAAAAAACTCACTAAGGGCATAATAACCTAGAAGTTGATTGCCCCGAAAAAAAACAGTAATCTATGCTAATCGATATCGCGAGTTTAATCAAAATCATTTTAGCCGTTTTTGAGAAACCCAAAAAAAGATGCGAAATGCATGGTATAAAGTGTTTCTTCTGGTTTGCCGATTTTTATGAAAAAATTGCTAAAACATCTCGGGCGGATAATAGTGTTAAATATGGATACCGCATAGTTCTTTTATACACAGACCTTTTAGCGGCACTTGGCCCTTTGGACACAGTGGACCCTAAAACGTGGATTTTCTTTGAAAACAGGAATCAGAAATATTTTACGTTCCCAATACTTGCCCTTATTTTATATTACATATGTAGGTAAGTGAAAATGATAAAGAGCCAACATCTGTTTTAATTTTTACTCCCCAGTTTACCATGACATTAATTAATTAAAAATCTATAATGAATCTCATTTGCACTATTACTATTTTCTTCATAAACCGATCAGATTTTTCTGAACTATTTATTAATCCAGTCCCATTAGTTTCTAGAAATGTAATTGAGACAATTCACATTTAAAAAATAAATCAAAAACTGCATACAAAAAATACGGTGATAGGATCTGCATACAATATAGCTGTACTTTCTCCAGCTCCAATGAGGAGATGTGACTTGCCAGGTGGAAAGGTCGCCGTGGATAGAGTTAATGAAGCCTCGGCTGGAGAGGTGCAATATCTGATTTATTATATCATAAATTCGAAATAAATGGATTTGCATTAGCATTACATAAAGGCAGTCTCAGCTGTTAACGACAATACTTCCCCATTAGGACCTTTATGGCTGAAAAAAATCAGATGTAACAGCCGTGTTAATACCGTTAAATAAACTGTTTAGTTCCGTTTACTTTGATTTATTTTTTATTTTAAATTATATATAATGAGTCAGCTCTAAGTGCAATATGTGAAAGTGGAAGTGTGGGTAACAGAGAATAAAAAAAAAAAAAAAAAAAAAAAATATATATATATATATATGTATATATATATATATATATATATATATATATATATATATATATATATATATATATATATATATAATATATATATACCTAGTTCTGCCAAAAATACTATCACAAAAGTTGAACTTTATTTACATCCTTGAGTATTATTCAGATAACCCTCACCTTTACCAGATTATTTTCTTTACATGTCAGCGTAATAACCCTAATAAGTTTGTATAATTCTTTCGCTCAGTTAAAATGTAGTGGGGTGTGAAAGAAAACCAAATATCTGTGGTGGCCTTACACAAAATTGAAAAATGTTGGTTAGAGATTTTTTACACTTTGAAACCTTTACCGTATGTTCGTGTACGACACTATAAATTAATATAATGAGACCTTATTTGTATGTGACAGACCTGGAACTGATCCTCCCCGCACTGCCAGAACGGCAAATCCAGTTAGAGCAGTGGCTACTCGGATCAGAAGAAATCCTATTGAAAATGTTTTATCAGTAATGTAATTCTGAATTTTTGGTATGAAATATTTGTTTACACATTTTTCAATAATATGAACAATACAAGTTAAACGCAAGATTTCAGAAAAAAATGAGTTTTTAATTTTTTTTATATTGCTCCACCCCATCATAACATTCCTGTGTATAGAGGAGTAATAAAAGACATTAAAAAAAAAAAAAAAAAAATATATATATATATATATATATATATATATATATATATATATTCATTTTTCTCTTCCGCTAAAAATCGGTTTTTAGAATCATGATTATATCATTTTTTCATGACTTTGACTCCTACAAATCTAGGGAATAAAAATTCATTAATTAATTTTAAATTTTACCATTAAAAAAAAAATGAAATCAAAAAATGAGGTTTCTTAAATATCTAGAAACCCTTCTTAATTAAAAAGCAAAAAATTTAGGTAAATTGTTTCTATTTGACATCAAATTGATCCCTCAAGTTTAAGTCCAAAAAGCCACGGGGGCAGATTTACCCTTTGCTAAGGTTAACAAAAAATACAAATTTAACAGAAGAAACTCCAAATTTACCATGACTTTGTAAAAGGTTAGAAGCAGGTCTTTACATTAGTGAAATATAATTAAATAAGGGTTAAGATTAAATGAAGTAATAAAACATCTTTCGACCATAAACTTACTGAAGAACAAGTAAGTACGATTGTAAACACGGATAATGTTAAGAGATGATAGGGAAAGAGCGATCCCATGAAATGCCAACCTTGGACGGACAGGACATAATGAGAAGTCCACCGAAGGCCAGGGAGCACTCAGAAATGGACCATTAGCTGAGGACTGCCTCATTACCGGCAGAAAGGACACTATTTGCAGGTCGGTAATAAAAATCGGCAGTGCCATCTGCATAACTGCTCTTGCGGCAACACTAATTACCGAGGGAAAGGATGCTCCTGAGTAGGGATACTCTGACCTATCCTCGGTGAAGGGTGTCCTTGCCTCCGGCCTCGTAGCATCTGGAGCAGCCACGCTTTCGGGGTGTCCGCTTAGCATAGGCATGACGTTGGTGGGAGGATACCGGTGAATAGCAATTAATATTTTCTGTAACTGAAACGTTTTTGAAAATTAACTAAAATGTTACATTTGAAAAAAAAAATTAACAATAAATTAAAGATATTATTGTTTGCTTAAAAATATATTTTTAGAACATTAAAAATATCGTTCGTTTGTTTATTTTGTTTAACATTACTTTCGGCTACTGTGGCTGATCGGACGATGCTACAGTGGGAGTCCTAAATTTTGCCTATTCAGGTTTAATTCGGATAGGGATCTTTAACGAGTACCTGACATCGCACAGGCTAGGGATCACCTTTTACGTACTCTCCCCTCCCCCCCTCCGCCTTCCCCCCGAAGGATGGCACAACTAAGGATTTTTTAGTCTTATTAACTAACTGCGGCAGTGAACTTGTTATGCTAACCACTATGCAACGGATGACCCCCATGAAAGATATCGATATAAATTAACGTATTCACAATTAAATAATAATTCGAATAAAATAAAACGATTAAAAGAGGGGTTATACTCGTTCTTCAAATCCATACTTAATATTGTTATTGTTTTTTTTTTAATGTATATTTATTTAGGTTTAATAGTAGCGGTGTAGCGCAGAATATGTCTGATATCTGATGGTCAGGTTAAACCAGGCAATGACAGAATATTTTTTCTTTACTACAATCTCCTCCGTGGGACAACTCAATGAGGAAGGAAGACCCTCTTGGAGCTTAAGCAGTCACTACAAAGTGGGGACATGAAATCTAAGTAAAAAATTACAACATCTGGCTCAAACCTAATGAGGTATAAAAACCATTGGAGTATGTAATAAAACAAACACACAATATGGATTGCAATATTACATTTTTTTTTTTCATAAATAAAGGTATGCCAGATAAATCTCTGATCCGAGTACTTCCTTCTACCTGCATTTAAACATGAATATGTATATATTGAGTAATATACAAAATAGAACCTGTAAAAGTACAATTCTTTAAAGTGGCTGGGTGAATCCTACTCCAGGATCGCCCCACGGCTTACATAAAAGAATAAATAATTATCTACCCAGGGCCAGTAGTTCGATTGTACCAAGGAACAATCTCTCTAATTGACATCGATACGTGTAAATTATCTCATATCCGCAACCTTATATATTTAATTGTATTATGGAACTTTCCTTGTTAATCATCACTATTTTTTTCAACATGAATAGAAAATCTATCATTTTAGTATTTATGATTAACCATTAAATAATCAAACAATAAAGTCAGGCATGAAAAAAAATTATGTAGTTCTAATATTTTAATGGCGAGTTGACCAGCAAAAATATATCTCACCTCAAATAGTAATCTGGAAAATTTCATTTTTTACGCCTTTATACTTTTTACTTTCACTTATATAAAATATAGAGTAAGGGGAAGTATTGCGATCGTGAAAATTTTCGAATTCCAGTTTTCAACGAAAATACACATTTTAGGATTCCCTGAGTCCCAATAACTAATTCCCGCAAAAAGGTCTGTGTGTGTGTATGTGTGGTAACTCCCGCGATTAAACGAAACGTCCTGTGAAATTGAAATTTCATATTTATGACAACTATACAACCGCGATGTTATAAAAACTTTTTCATCAAAATCAGCTAACCAAAAGAGCCACTTTATACCATGCATTTAGCACCTTTTTACGATTTTCTCAAACACAGCTCCAACGATTTTGATTAAACTCGCTATATAGATGTAAAATTTAATGGGCTTTAATATAATTTAGGTTTCATTTGGATTAAAATGGTCTGACAGGGCTTAAATGCCGATATTTTAAATTTTCTTTCTCTAAAGTATCTTTAATTTTGTTGATTCTATAAAAATAACTATATTATCTTGTTACCACTGATGAAAAACAGGTAAATATATATATTGAATGAATTTGATACCCAACTAAAGGAGAAAACAGAAAAAATATTTTTTTAATGCAATTTTTTGTTTTTGAACATAAGAGCAGTAATATACATGTATGATGTACCGTTTGAAAGCTAAAGATTTTAGAAAAAATATTATCTTACATATACTACTGTAAAAGTTAACGAAGCGTGATGAAAAGCCGATAAAACAAACTGATCGTCGTAGATAATAATATAATAGATTACTTAATAAAACACATGTTTCTATTTAAATCCAATTTAAATAATTCTTTAGCACTTTATTTTCGTTAATAAATTAGTTTAAAAATTCTTGAATTGATATAAATAATGAATATGGTATCATATGGTCAAAACAAAACAAGAGACGTGATGTACTCATAACTCTGTTATTATTGGTGATAGAGAAAAAATGTACTGAGTTCTGGAATCAGAAAATTTTATTCGAATGAAAATTGAAAGAAAAGAAAAGGAAATATGAAGTCTAGTATATATATGCTTTTGGTATATTATTTTTCATAATGAACCTTTGTAATCTATAAAAAAAATTCTTGCTCAGATCTGATGTATTTAGATATTGACTTCGTTTTACTTTTTTACCTGGCTCAATGTGTGCTTAGTGAAAATGTTGGGATTACTGAGTATATAACGAGGTAACTTTATAATATTTATTTAACTAAGTACTATGTAACATTGTTAAATTTTTGCTTTTAATGCCTCCTTATGATTTTAAAATTTGTTATTTAATATTTTTAAAATTTTTTTTATCAATTGACACCTAATTTATAAATTTTTTTTAACCATTCACTTCATTATAGTAATTTTTAATGTGATGGTAAATTGCTCAATATAATTTTTGTAGACTTCTGAAGATGGGAGAATATCCCGAAACGTCATGAAATAAAAGAATGAGTATTAATGGAAGAATTATTCAGCCCAAAATCAACCTTAATAATTAAATGAGCTCTTCCTTGTTTAGAATATATTGATATAAAAAAATTACCTTTTTTTACCCTTCGAAATCAAATATTAGAATACAATTAATTGCCTACAAAAAAAAAGGCCCTGATGACCGTGATGTTTGTGCCAATAAAAACAGCAACCAACGAAAACATAATAATTGCAATCAGTTCAGAAATAACTGGGATATAGCGTTTTTAATGTAGCGGGGGTGGTAGGTCGTTTTCGGGCAATTTTCTTTGAATAAATTTATTAATAAATAAATTTTCTTTGGATATAACTTAATTGAGTATAAACAGTTATATCCCTAATAGAGTTTTTTGGAAATAATAAACTAATGTCTAAAAATTTGCTGTTTTTTTAATTAGTTCATTAAAATAACATAAATAAAAAACTAATTAATATATTACTAATTTTGGTACAATGCTAGAATATGTCCAAAATATCTCACCAAGACCGAAATGGTTATTCTATAACACCCAGAGGAGATTTACCTCAACTTCCTGAAGGAGATATTACTGAGATGTTGAAAGAAGTGGAGACCCCGAGAGGAGATAAGACAAGCGGTTGACGGATTTGTTGTTAAGTCGTTTTCCGCGTCGCTCGCCGCGGGCCTGGCCACAGATAGGATCCGGTCCATTTGGAGCCACAACCACTCCTCTTTTATGATCCAACTCCTTTAGCCATCCTCTTCTTACCATCTCTTCTACGGCCATTCCCTACTTTTTCTTTCCTCTAGGCTATTTTGCAAATCTTATCTGTCGCCCGGGGTAGATTGAGTGTTCGACACTTTCTCTCTACCTACGTCCCTCTTTACTATGGTATAGTTCTAAGTGAGCTAGTATCTTAATGGAGAAAGTATAATATGCTCAGGTTCTCGCTTGAGTGTGTGTTTTCCGTCATACCTGTCACCTAAGTAGGTATTTTATCATTACGTGAATACAATGGTAATCGCAATTCCTGTTCACATTACGGCATTTGTTTTAACGAAATAATAATTCTTCTTTTAAAGTGCCAATTTTTCAAACTTTTTATTTCGGAAATACCTTTAATTTTGTAGATTATATAAAAATAACCATATCAGTTTGTTATCATCGATAAAAAACTAGTAAATATATAAGTTGAGCGATTTCGATATCCCACTAAAGGAGAAAACTGAAAAAAAATATATATTTTTAATCTTTTTGAAGACAAAAAATAGTAATATAGATGTATAATATACCGTTGGAAAGCTGAAGATTTAAGAAAAAATATTATCTTTTAAATTTTATCTTTTTATTATTTTTTTGTTATTATGATTTTTATTTTATCTTATTTTATTATATGTGCTGGAGATTTGATATTAAATCTGAGTGTCAAATAGTTGCTGATGGTTGTTATAAGTTGTCATGTGATAATCATTATGATAATTATTATTATATATATTTTTATATACATACATACATATATACATACATATATATATATATATATATATATATATATATATATATATATATATATATATATATATATATATATATAATAGATAGATAGAAAGATAGATAGATAGATAGATAGATAGATATATTTGAATTAATATGAGTGATAAGCGAGACAAGAAAAAATATTAAAAAAAAAACAAGAGAAGAAAAATAATTTTTAAAAATTTTAAAGAAAACAAAATGTTGAAAGGAAAAAAATGTATTGTTTATTTTATGTGCATGGTATATTAAGATTTTATGTTAAAAATAGTTAATGTTAAAAATAGAAGGAAAAAGAAAGTAAGCTGTGTAAACCAGTGGTGGTTAGAAAAAATAAAATAATAGAATAAAAAATTTACTAATTCCAAGTTTCGAATCTATTGAGGTCTGTATACATAATAGATAAAGCTTATATCATTTATTTAGTAATAATAATAATAATATTATGCTTACCGAACCCGAAGGTTCGATGCCGATACCACCAAATTCTGCCTACACAGACTCGTCCAATGTTCACCGTTCGAGCCCAAGCCCCCGAGATCAGCCTTAACGCAATCCTCCCATCGACGCTTCGGCCTACTATTCGGACGCCTACCAGCCGGATCAGCGAATACCAACTTTCTCGGAATCCGTTCCACACCGAGCCCCACAACTTTACTCGCCCATTTGAGTCTCCGAGATGCTATCAACTTAATTATATTCACAGGATACAAGCTCCGCAATTCCGCGTTGTGCAACCTTCTAAACTCCCCAGTTTTTCTCTTTTCACTTTGGACCAAATATTTTATGCAGTACCTTATTTTCGAAAACCTTAAGCCGTTGTTCATCCTTTAAGGTAAGCGGCCACGTTTCACATCCGTAAAAACCGTCGGAAGAATAATAGTTTTATAAATTCTAACCTTTAAGTTTTTAGATAGAAGCCGCGAACTAAGTAACTTAGCAATTGAATAATGACAAGCATTTCCCACCTTTAACCGGGACTTTATTTCTTCCTGGATTTAATTTTTCTTGTTATCATTATATTCCGGTTTCGGGGTAATCCATAGGAATTAAAAAAATCAATGGTTGAACATTTAGAAATTCAAGATATCGGGTCCATATCGTTTGACTCCTATTTCTACATTTAATTATTGTCACAAATAAACTCATCCATAAAGACCTTAACATCCCATATGTTGCTGATTTGGCCCGAACCAAGTATCAATCCTTCCATGACAAACTCCACTCCCACTCTAATCCTCTAGTTTCAATTCTTGCTTCCTCTTCAATTCCTGACAATCCTACGAGGCGCCTGAAAAGAAGATGGCCTCGAGACCTTCTATTTTAGTTACTTAGTGGAGTGATGCCAATGGGCGTTTTCTCTTCGCGTTTTTTTCATGTATTTTATCATTATTAACATATTTACTTGTTGTATTACAAAATACAGTTGTAAATTTCAATAAAAATATTAAAAATAAAAAAATAAAAACATTTAATTATCTATCATTTATTTACTTTAAAAAAAATAATATAATCTGCCGCACTCAAGGGCAATGAGTATTAAAGCTACATGTACTACATGGAAATAAAAAAAATGTAGAAATAGGAGTCAAACAATAAGGACAGAATATGGTAAAATAAGACCGCTATCTTGAATTTCTAAATGTTCAACCATTGATTTTTTTAATTCCTATGGATTACCCCGAAACTGGAATATAAAAAACCCTCTGAGCCTTTCATCTATCAATGTTTACATTTTTAGTAAATTATTTATTAGTTTATTTAGAAGTGTTTCATACCCTAGTATACAATGAAGTTCGCTAAAAAAATTATTTTAATATTACCATACTAAATTACAATCTAAAATGTAAGGAACGAAACTTTTTTTTTAATTTTATTAAGTAAATAACAAATTTTCGACGAAATTTAATACAAAATTTATTTCATAACATTCTGTATCTACCACTAGTAGATAATCGTCTTCAAAATAAAAATATAGAATGAAATGTCATAACTTTGATCAAGAAGTCAGTGGTCCAGTTTTTTTTGTATACCATGACCGATCCTCTATTAACTTGCTAAAGTCCATCGTCACAATATGCTAATATATATATGTGTATTATCATAACACATAATATATCACAAATAAAATATGGATTTACTAATGAATATTAACAAAACGCTAACACATAACGAGTTTATTTATTGGCGGTTATCTACAATATGGATGGAAATCCTAAAAAGATATTGCCTCATAATCCTGCACATATTATGTGACAAATCCTCGCTGAAGACTATAAATTTGTATGAAAGATAGCTTTCAAACGCATTCAAATTATTGGCCTGCAGCACTTTCCTCAAACTTGTGAATAAATAAATAGAGGAAAAAGGCATACACATACCACTTTTCCTTTCAGATTTCAAGGACATGACAGGATTATGGTAGAAATAAAAGTTTGAGCGAAATTTTCTTTAGCTCTATCCGAGATAATATTCGAAACCAATATTAGATAATAACAAAATAAAAAGTGCTCTATTCGAAAAATAGTTTGGATTGGATAAATATAAGAGACAGTTTAAACTCTACCTAAAATCAACCAATGGTATCGTACAGTACGTGTTGCTGGTATATCATCTGCATTGGTTGTGTGTTAGTTTGGTGACTAAATTGTAATAACAAAACAAGTAATCACTAGATTAACTATATTCAATAGCCCAATCAATCCTATTTTTTTATTCAATCTATATTAACAATATGACATCTCCCTCATTAAGTATTCAAAATTATTTACAATACCTTATAATATGATTTACCTAAATTTATTTAATTAGTGTTTACTACTTAATAACCACGTATTTACACAAACTAATTTCAGTGATGTAACTGGGAAGCAATTATCCAATTTACTCTTAATGCGATTTTTTGAATTATGAATAAATTAAAACTTGTATTTATTGTTATCTCACCATCTTCACATATGCCCTGTATCAGAGGACATAAAAAAGGCAGCTCAAATGAATAATAATTACTCAAGAGTGGAAGGAATTACTTTCTTCCAGTAATTCTCAAACGGTCAACTCAAACAAGGCACCAATGAAAGATACCAACAAAATAAAAGATAAAAAATTAAGGAAGAATAAAAATTACTTCAATTATTAATACCACATTTAAAGATAAAGAATATTTGTAAAAAAAACCTGGTGCACACGACATTCACTCACCTCTGTTGTTAAAATTAATTTAAGAATTTTCAAGTACAGAGATGAAAAAAAGGTTTTATTTATTTACAAATGTTTTCTTATTCACAAATTGCTATTTGCCATGTGCAAATACAAAACTATTTGCAATAAACAATTAGGAATGTTAGTATCACCAGGCCACCGTATCAATGGCCAGAGTGGGTTGTACGGATTAGTGGTAGATGTAGGTGTTTGGGCTGATGGCTTCATGTTGTTAGTCAGTCTGTCATGAAATTTTATTATATATTCTGTGAAAGTATCTAAAATTGTGATCAAGTCCAAGTCCCATGAAGCAATTAGTTTGTCCCATACAATCCACGATTTTTTGTAGTATTTTTAATTGAAAAGACTAATTGGAGCCCCATATCTCTTTAAGGGTTTGATAAGTACTTTGTAAATAGTAATTTTGGTGTTCAAGGATAATTTTGATCGTTGGACAAATCCTGCAACTGTTTTCTTTGAAATCTAATGTGGGTCCTCCATGTCGGTCTTTTGTCTAAGTACAGTACCAAATATCGTACTTAATCTGGATTCGTAAAATGTATATTCTCGAAATATACTGTAGGACAATTACAATGTATGAGCGTAAAAACAATAAACACACTCTTAGTTTGATTCATTTTTACATGATGCATTTATTTTTACATGCATGCAAGAAGCCTAACTAGATAAATAGTCAAGGTGGACTTACAACATGAAAGATGCAAGAACAGAGTTTTAGTTGGATGTCAAAAAAGCTCTATCGTCTGCAAAAGTGGCTAGTAAAATGTGATCATTCTCAGGTAGCTCTGACGTGTAGATATTAAAGATACTATAAGATAGACTAATATCCTGGAAACACCTGGGCAATATTTTTCAGACTCTAAAGCATTCGAAATGTAATCCACTAATCTATGGCATTGTTGAATGGTCAAATGAAGTTTTTTGAAACCGAATTGATGATTTTGAATAGATTTAAAATGCTTAGAGAAAATTTAGGCGATAGAAAATAATATTTTCGATTAATCTCAAAATTCTCATAGGGCAATAGGAACTCAGACTGTATGAAGGTTTATTGGCTATTAATATCATTACTACTTCATAACGTTCCATAAGGCAGGATAATATGTTTTCCTGAAGACAGAGTTGTAGTATTAAGCCACATTAAATTTTACGTCGATAAAGCGAGTTTAATTAAAATCGTTAGAGCAAAATGCTCGGTATTAAGTGGTTCTTCTGGTTCACCGAATTTGATCAAACATTTGATGTATCATCTCGGGCGTGTGAAATTTCAGTTTCGTTCTAGACTTATCACACACCGACCTATTTGCGGCACTTGGTTATTTGGACTTAGGGGTCCCTAAAACATCGCAATACTTTACCTTACTAAATATTTCATATAAATTTAATTGTAATTGGTAATTGAAAGTAAAAAGCGAAACATATCTTAATGTGATAAAAAAAAAAAACAGTTGGGTGTTTTGCTTATTGCAATGCGACCTGTTAGCTTTACTAATTACACTTTCAGCTTGAGTGACTGTACGCTGAGATACTTCGATTTCCAAAGATTTTTAGCTTAGAACAGTCAATTTTTACAGTCTAGCTCAGTATCGCAAGTTTTACAATTAAAATCAAGAAAATTGATGAATATTTTATATTCTGCCACATGATCAAAAGGCACATAATTAAAATATCACCAAATTTTAATGTGTGTTTCTGTGTAATGACCGCACCTCTAACCATTTTCCTCATCTAATTTCTTAACGGACAACAAAACTCCATCATAATGAAAATTTAGGTTCTTAGGTACATTTTACCCTTTTGTTTGAATAGATATGATCTTAATTTATGTTTTTTTACTATAACAGTTAACTGGATTGACATATTATTTGAAAGTAGAATATTTGTAGAGATGGTGTATTTTTCAGGACTAATTAATGAATCTATTCTTACTTATGCAACTAAGATAATTAGCATACATATTCTATTTCCACATGCGTGACTAACAAAACATCGGATGTCAATAAAACTTGTCCAACATGGCGGGCGACCCATTAACATTTCTCTACTAGTTACAATGTCTCCTTAAAACTAGTAAAAACTCCTTCTCGTAAAGCACGGACTTGGTAAGAGAGGTTCCCACGACGCAGCAAGCTTTACGGCCAATAAACTCATTAGGTCTTCCTCCGCAGCTGACCGCAGTCCGCTTAGGAGTAGATTTACTGCAGGCATGTAAATCAGGAGGCGATGGCCGTAAAGAAGGCAGTTATTCATTCATGTTAGTGGTAATTAGAATGCTCTATGTCCCCGCCCGATCTGGGAGGGCACGCTCTAGGCTGGGTGCAGCTCTATCTTGTCAGCAATGCGAACAAGACAGATTATATTTAAGATCTAGTGATCTGTATTAAGGATCTAGTGACCTATATTTAGGATCTAGTGACCTATATTTGGGTCTAGTGGCAAACTGGTGTAAATACAACTCGTAGGTGATCTGAACTTATCGGTTCAGAAACGCATACCCCATGTTTTACCAATAATCTTTCTTCCACAATCAAAAAGAAAGCTTCCCGTTTCTTCTTTAGTTTTCCGCCAATTTGACTATGCCTGTTTGATGTACAGTTGTTTATCTATAGTACTAGAGAATGAAGTAATGCACCTCATGAATTACTTTTTGGAATTTGTTTTCGGTACCTCGAGATTATCTCTCGTCGCTCACCTTCACGCTCAGTGCCTTTTATCCACCACACGCCGACAGTATTTCTTTGGTTCATATCTCTGCCTAATATTAAACTTCCAGCATCTTCCCTATACCCATACTCTTATTTAATTAAACTCCTCAGTCCAATTGCTGGAAATAACATCGCGCCATATATCCCATCCCACCGAACTAAAGCCTTAGTTCGATCCTTTTTAGCCCGTTTTCACAGCATTCAGGAATCCCATTTCTTCCTATACACGTCATGCTTCTTCCTTTAAATCTCTTCTTTTCCAACACCTATTGACTCAAACCGAGGCTCGTTAATTGTAAAATTTTAAAAAAGACTTTCGATGAGAATAACCGAATCAATGATTATACGTCAGGTACGTTGTTTAAAGACAATTAGTTCTTGTGTGTCTTGGGTGCCCTTCCAATTCAGTGTTGTAGTTTTTTTTTCTTTTTTTGTGTTTTCTTAATTTTCTTGTATTTTTTACTAGTATTTGGGTTTTCGTTTCGTCTTGATTTCGAAAGCAGTGTTCATATATTGGTCACTATTTTAACGACTCATTCTAGTGTTTTATTTATCTTTTTTTTTTCTCCATTACTCAGTAGTGGCACCAGGGATACTACCTACTCTTTTAAGATTCCTTAATTGCATCATAATTAAGTTTGACTATTGAACTTTCTCTGAATCTCTCATTGCTTTCAATGGCAGTGAAACAGCTGAGAATTACGCTTTAAAAGCTCTTCGAATACTGTGTTTCTTCCAGGCATTTTTAAATTCTAAGTATTTTCCGATTTATTATAAACTTTGCAATGTAAGATAATATTTATACATTACTTATTTCATCGACGTGTTAAGTTCTAATAGATAACTTGAGAAGCAGCATCACTTGTTGAGTTAAGTCGTAAAGATATAGCAAACTTTTAGGTGGGGTCTGCTATAGGGGAATCATGGGCTGAATTTGAGTTATAGGTACGTGGGATGGCAGAAGACTAATACTACAGGTGGGTTGAAATTGTTCTTGAAAGAGATGAGCTAATGCAACTTAGATATAACGGTGCTAACCAAAGCATCTCTCATAAATTGTATTGTCGGCCAATAGGAAATAAAATAACAAAAACAATTTTTTTTTTTTCTAGGAAGATGGGTTTTTCTTAAGAAATTTAATCAAAATATAATAGCAAGGAAAAAAAGCAAAGATAGAAAAACAAAATATTTTGGTCATCTTAGAAAAAAAATTAACGCAGGAAGCTAAAATATTAGTAAGAACAGCGATTGTTAATTTTTTTTTTTTTTACACAGGATCAGGCAACAACTTCTTTTTTATATTATGGTTGTATTCAATCCTAAATGAAAACAAAATACACTTTACTAATGTTTGCTCCATTAGCTAGCATAAAATATGATTTTAGGAGAAAATTGCTTTCTTATCAAAAGTTTCAGTTCCTATTTGAGTAAATATTTGAACTATAAAAAATTCAAGATCTTGTAGGCTATGTGTTACTATTGAGGCTATTCTTTATATACAGGGCAAATCTCCCTCTGTAGAGTGAGTGCACTCACTAACACTTCTCTGGCCTTACACTTAATTAATGTTCCTCGCCGTTTGACCTCGTTCCGGCCGAGTTTAAAGTAATAGAAAATATACTAAAATCAGCTTTGGTATTTTATTAATTACTGTATTATTTTCAATCAGCGAAATACTACAAACGCAAGCACACATCTTCTTTTGGAAGGAAATTAATAAGTGTTAACATTCATACGAATGAATAATCTAGAAAAAGTAAACAATTTATTATAACTGAGGTACAAATTTTAAAATGATGATTTTTTTTTTTTTTTGGTGATCGTTTAATGAAGACCTTCCACGACTTTCTTTGTATCCAGGCCGAATCCCTCTCTCATATTTCTTCTTTTTTTTTTTTAGTGGACTTACTAATACTGCCCTGGAATTACACTTCAATGTTTGGGCCTCATTCCGGGCGAGTTTAAAGTAATAAAAATATACTAAAATAAGCTTGGGCTTTTAGTAATTACTATTTTATTTTCAAGAAGCGAAATGCTACATACGGAAGCAAACATTTTCTTTTGGGTGAAAATTAATAAGTGTTAACATTTATACAAATGAATAATCTAGCAAAAGTAAACAATTTATGATAAATGAGGCACACATTTTAAAACACTGTTTTTTTTTTTTTTTTTTGATTTTTAATGAGTGAGAAACCCATCTTTCAAGTTATTTTACTTTTCCAATCGCCTGGAGCTTATCATCAACAGTTGATTTACTAATATTGCGTTTCCTGCTAGTTGAATTTCCTAAAATCAGGCTATGACGTCTTAGTAATCATGGAATAGTTTCCAAGCGCTTCATAAGTCTTCTTTTTTTTTTTGGAAGAGGGTTAATAAGTATTAAAATTCATGCATGGGGTATATTAAAATGATCCTAAAATCCTGCATTATTTACCAAAAACAAAATATTTCAAGGCAAAACTTAAATTGTGTCAAAAAATAAGAGCATCAAAATTTACAGAATTTAAAAATTACAACAGTCATTATGCCATAAACGTATTATTGCTAATTGAGGAACGAATGTGATTGGGCAATAAGTGGGCATAGAGGATCGGTTTAATTCATACAGGAGATTGCCTCTTACAAGGATGTTTGCAGATGGAGAAACCAGAGGGAGCCTCCAATGCAAATCAGGCGAAGGCAAGGAATACAAATGAAGTTTCTGTACCCAGCAAGCCGCCATCTCTTCGACATAAATCGACTATTTGTAGTAAAGATGAGGACAATAGATTGCCTACCGCCGACCCTACCCTCCGTTCGTTATCCCATATCTACTGTCATATCTACCTCTTCTCTAGCATCCTCTAAACCTTACCGTTACAGCTCTAATAGCAAAAAGATATTTTCCGAAAACCTATTCTAATTTTAGTGATAAGAGAAAAAAATTCTTATATCATTTCTATTCTAACATTGAAAAATAATTCAGAAACGTTTCTCAAATATATACGTCAATGATAAGCCCAGTAAAATAAGAATATTTGTGGGAATTAATTCGGAAATATCTGGAAATCGTTTAATACCTCTTAATGGCCCTAAATATAAGTAATCTGAGTCACAGGTGATGAGTTTAACTTTTTGGAGCCAAAAAACTTTTAATTTTAAGAACTTTTTTACCTATAACTCGTAAACGGTGCTTCCTACAGGAAATACTTTTATTTTCAAAATAAAGAACGTTAAATATACTTTCTAAAAGAAATCTTAGTCATTGAATTTGGTTTAGTAATATGGCCGCAATCGTCCGTCAGAAATAGGCCACTTTTTCCATTTTTGTTGAAAAACCCAATTTGGTCTCTAAGAGACAACTATAACATGGAAACAACTATCCGAATTGAAATAAGTCACAAAATAAAAGTTGTAGAGCATCAAATTTCAAGTCCAATAGCTTCTTTAAATTTAGGACTGACTATTGGATCGGCAGAGATCACCTGTAGCAGGCATAACAGCCTTCTATGCTATAGGTCACAGTTTTAAACCCGCAGGTGGTTCTAGGCTTTTTTAATGGGATTAAAAAATTTCTTGGGACGTCCTTTGGAGGGGACGTAAAGAGGAGGTCAGATACTCGTTAAAGATCCCTATCCTAATTACACCTGGAAAGGCAAAATTTAGGACACACTATACCATCCGATTGGCCAAAGTAGTATATAATGACGTTAAATAAACAAAAAATATAGAATCGGCAGGATATGAGTTATACAAATCATTAAAATGTAGAATAGAACGGTGGGCAGCCCCTGCAGCATTTAGCGGCCTTGGGACCCGCGACCTTCCGGCAGCTCATCACGACCTCTGCTGTAATGGATAATGCTCATCTCGAGAAACAATAGCACACTCCGGCTCTTATCTATGTCAGAAGGCAGCCCCCTATCTCTTCTTTTGCTATTCATAGGTTTGCGTAGATCGACAAGCCTATCTTCATTTGTAATTCAAGTCTTTCTCTCATCATAAAATGTCTCAGAATAGATTATATTTAGGGAGTACACTCTTATTTTCGCTCACTCTAACAATAGTTGAGTCGTGTACGGCGGGTTGTCTGGAAAAATGAGATGAGACTTAAGAAACATTCTGAGGAATTCACAGACGCTCCTATCTCTTTAATGGGCATAGGGGAAGGGACGGTGTCAAAATATCAGCCACTGTCCTCTTTCATTATTTCTTCTTAGTCTATACGGATTTATTATGACGGTTGAGGGCTCATTCGCTGCAAGCAAAGGATCACTATGGCGATGTATATTGTAAGCCGGGCCAAGCTGGTTTGGCTTTACACTCTCAGTATTAAAAGTAAACACAGTACACTGTGTACCAATTTAAGAATGTAGAAGAGGTTTGTTTGCCAGGGCAAAACTGAGCGAGTATAGCGTCGAGTGTGGATAAGACGCTATGTTTTTTAATGCTAGACGAACCTTATGTTTTTTTAAAACAACTGAATTATTATCATTCTAATACATTCAATGTTCAAAATTAAATGTTATTTATTATTTAAGTTTAAAAAAACTTAAATTCATTAAATTAAAATTGAAAAATGATAATTGTAATTAATTACTAATGAATATTATAGTAAATAAATTTAAGTCTAGTTGGGATTGAACATTGGGTAAACCAAGTTTGTGTGGCTCTACCCTTCTTTCAGTCGAAAATATTTCCTTGGTATCTGTCTTAAATGATATCAGTAAAATCCATTTAGCACTGCTGGATAAACAATAATTTTGAAAAAAAAAATAGGTCCGGAAAAATCCCGGACAACGGACAGACGGATTTTTTACTCAGTATTCAGATTCTGCTTAACGGCTGAACTTCAACCTTTGTGGATGATTATAATATTTTTTTTCTTGGTCGATTACAAAGGTTCAGTGATGAAAACAATAGACCAAAAATGAAAACCAAAATACCGCACTTGAAATTCAGCTAATTAATTCATTTACAGGTTTTCAGAAGAAGATAAAACTTAAGAACATAAATTAATGTAAACATAAATCGTTAATCGTAATCTTCATATAAAATATTATTAAAAAGCAAAACTGATTTTACAATAAATAAAAAAATTGCAGTGGATAAAACAGATGCATTGAAGTATGGATAAATTAGAAATATATGGCATTTACCTCCGTCCTTGTATTGTCAGGCATAGACCCCCTCCAACCCCCACTTAAAAATAAATAAAACAAGTGGAAACTATGGACGCAATAATCATAAAGTGGACAATAAAGAGCGTTTATAGTGGATAAATACCAGGGGCTTTATAGTGTTTGCCGGCCACCGTCTGACCTTTAGTCTTCCGACTCTAACCATCACTGAGCTTCCTCACCCACAGCTAAATCATTGCCCTATTCCCAGTCACCTGTCACAGCAACTGCATAACTGAATCGTGTTACTGATAAAAGCGAAAATTTTAAATCCCATCTCGCTTCAAGTTATAAATAAATACTTGATAGGGAATAAAATAATGAACTTTGATCATTTCTACATTTCCTTGATTCCTCATTGTATATATATTTTATAATTTTATTGCTGTGTAAATATTGTATGAATGTAGTGCGAATGTTGTATTTCATCACTATTATTAATGTCCAAATTAGGACAGATTGTAATATTACTCAATAAAAATTGTTGTTAAAAAAATACATTGCTACTTGATGTTTTAAGAATAATAATTTTTTTTTACGAATAATTTATGGTTTATTCCAACTCGAGGTTTTGACCACCAGAAAGCCACCACAGCTCGTGGTATACAGTGTTAACAAAGTAATTAGTGCAAACCACATGCACACCTGTCCGTCCATCCATTTTAGGAAATTTTAAAGCAGGGGAAAAAATGTCTCATTAATTTATTATTTAACCAATTTGTTTGTTTCTTTTCGGATTAAATATTCATTATTCATTTATCGACAAAAAAAAAATGTTCGTTTTCGAATATTAAATTTAGCAAATCTCTAGGCTACAGTCTTAAAAGCCATCAAGGTGTTGTGTCTTTATAAATATCATGCGTTATTGAAGAGAAAATTAATTATAGACATACAATTGTAAGAAAATTTGACTATACAGAACAAAAACAGTCGGCAAAGTCACTATAATCGATTGCTACTAAAGGTTTTTCTTCATAACGTATTAATAGTTGATCAAACATATTATACGTAATATTATGTTTGTAACATGACCCAGGTCATAGGGCACATCATCTGTAAGTGGGATTCTATATATTAATAGATAACAGTATGAGTTGTAACGGATGTGTGGTGGATTTAAGGGTTTGAGTGATAGGTTTATGTTATAAGTCAGTTTGTGTTGGAGGTTTTTAAAATAATCTGCAGCAGTATATGGAACTGTGAGTTAGTCCACGTTCCCCTGGAATAATCCGTTTATTAAAAAGAATGGTTCATCTCCGATTTTTCGTAAACATTGGATTGGAAAGTCTGAATTCTTTGAATACTGGACACGTTTTAGCAGAACCGCATAGCTCTATTCCGCGTGCCCATAAAGTTTTGATGAGTACTTAGTAAATGGTGATTTAGGATTTTAAGATATATTTTTATTAGGTATTTTTTTCTTTTAGTTGCATCGACAGGAAAATTCCCAAGTGTATTCACAATCTTTTGATGTCCAACGCTCAGTCAAACTGTCAACAAAATTCGGATTTACATATCAGGTTTGAACATCTTCACATCTCAATAATTGCATATACAAACTAAAATATATATATAATAAAAATATCAATTTCACGCATGACTTAATAGATTTATTATAGTGATATAGTGCTTTGAATTATATTTATAATATATATATATATATATATATCAAAAATATAATTAAGAAAAATCAGAAGTGTTATTCTCAAGACACTGGTTTAGAAATACAACAAGCCTTTCTTATATTGAGCTACATCAAAATCGAAATAAATATTTTAACGTAATTTCAGGAACGAAGTATCATTTTGCATTGTTTCGAATCCATTCTAATGAAAGATATGTAATAATAAAAGTAAATGGTAGCAAAAATAATATTTAAATTTTAAATATTTTATTTCGTGATACAATCACAATTTTATTGATAGCTAAAAAAAAAAAAAAATTCAAACTGATCTGTGAAGGAGTTAGCTGTGGTGTAACCCTTTGCTCAACCAGGCCAAGACTGAGCGAACAAAAAATCGACCCAAAAATGGTCTTTATTAGTTTGCTGCGTCCAATATCTCGAAATGATGAGCATAAAAACGTTTAGAGTTTTGAAGAATTTGATAAGAAATCTCGGTCATGGTAAACTGCCATTGAATACAAAAAAATACAATGACCAGTACTTTATGTGTAAGCATTCGCTTCAATGATATTCCACTTGTTAGGAAATGCAAGGACTATATAGTTACCAAATAAAGGCAGTATTCTATACTGGCATTAGAATACTGGATGCATATCAAATAAGTAATAAATTTTAATTCCCCAGAGAGACTATAATCTTAATATTTGAACTAATATTCTTATATTATTTTTTAGTAAATAAACCCATTAACTCACAAATGCTAATAGGTTTTAGTTGACCATAGCTTTCAAAATAAAAAAATAATGATTACACACAAAATTCTGATTTGTAATTCTTAACTCATTTTTTTTTTTTTTTTTTTTTTTTTTTAAATAATCAGATTCTAAGTTACGAATCGATGAAAAAAAAAAAAAAAAAAAAAAAATGAATTGATGGTCTTTAATTAAATTTTTTCTTTTAATTTATAATTTAATTAATAATTTTCTTAAAACCAAAAACATTTTAACATGTCTTCTAAACTTTAATTATGTATTTATTTATTCTGGGGCAAGGCTCATTATAAAGCAGATGACAAAAAATATAGGCTTTCATGACATACCTAATGTTAAAATAAAAGAAATACAGTGAAAAGTAATAAGTAAAACTAAGATTGACAAACGGAAAAGACAAAAAAAAAAATGAATCAATTGATATTATATATAAACTAATTAAAATAAAAATGTAAAGATATTTGTAAATAAGGTTTTCTCTTTTTAATAGGGAACATTTAGCAATACCTCGGTTTTTTTTTGGTTTTTTTCCCAACTCATTTGTTATGGTTCCATTGAGATTTCAATAATAGGGGATTAAAGTGATTATTGTATTTATTTTGTTCGTAATTTAAATTATTATGTTATACAATAAAGAACATAATGGCTTATTTCCAGATTTTTCAAAGAATATAATTTTATATTTCTATAGGATTTCCAAGTCAAATTCAACCTTTTCCAAGTTAAATTAAACTTTTTCCAAATCCATTTCAACCTTATCCTAGTCAAATTCAACCATTTTCAAACAAAATCCAAACGTTCACTATTAAATTGGAAGTTGGTTTACTTATGTATATTAATAAAAAACAAAACAAAAAATATACATTATTTTCAAACGATATTGGGATAATCTACTTGTTTCCCATATAGAATAAACTAAATATAAATATAGCTTATAAATGACAACTTATTCTCTGTTTATTTATTTATTGTAATTTAATTTTTACTTTCACTTACTATATATAGTAAGGGGAAGTATTGCGATAGTGAAAATTTTCGAATTCCAGTTTTCAACGGAAATACACGTTTTAGGGTCCCCTGAGTCCAAATAACCAAGTCCCACAAAAAGGTGTGTGTGTGTGTCTGTGTGTGTGTGTGTGTGTGTGTGTGTGTGTGTGTGTGTGTGTGGTAACTCCCGGGCGGAAACGGTAAGTCCTATGAAACTGAAATTTCATATTTAAGACAACTATACGCCCGAAACGTGACAAAACTTTTTTCATCAAAATGAGCTTACCAGTAGAGGCACTTTATACCATGCATTTTGCACCTTTTTTCGATTTTCTCGAAAACGGTTCCGACGATTTTTATTTAACTCGCTATATCGATGTAAAATTTACTATTATTAGACTCAATAATAATAACTAGATTATCTTGTTAACGCTGATGAAAAACAGGTAAATATATAAATTGAATAAATTCGATACCCAACTAAAGGAGAAAATAGAAAAAATATTTTTTTAATGCAATTTTTCGTTTTTGAACATAAGAGCAGTAATATAAATGTATGATATACCATTGGAAAGCTAAAGATTTTAGAAAAAATGTCATCTCATACAGCTTTTAAAAGTTAATAGAGAGTGATGAAATGAACCTAAATCTATCTGATTATTTTAGATAATAATATAATAGATTTTTCAATGAAACACATGTTTCTATAGAAATTTAATTTGATTAATTCCTTCATAGTTTCACGTATTTTTATCTCTAACTGTTTTGGAAATTCTTTCATTGATTTTAAAAATCGAGGTAAGTGAAAGTCGTGTGTTGCCCGCACCAGATTTTTTTATTAAAAATCTCTATAGTTAACAGCACATTGCATGAATGTGTTCCAATTCTTTCCGTTTGAAATTTATATTATTTTGTTTACAATATAAAATACAAAATACTCTCTCCAAAATACTTTTTCCAAATGACGTACACTTATCTTAAAGATGTGCTATATTTTCGTCCTCCTTACTGTTACAAATTGAACATGTTTAAACTATTTCACTCATTCATGGTTTACAATTTAAGGATATCATTTCGGCTCTTGTTTAAAAATCATTTTCATTAAATCTATATTGTTTTTATCATTTATGACTACACCATAGTCTAGCTTCTTATAGGTTAGATGATCTTTGGTACTCATAACGGAGATTATTATCTCGTTTTTTTTAATTTTCTTTAGGTATAGCTATTAAATTCACAATCTGAATCTTCTACCTTGCCACCGATACGACTCCCCATCAAATGGAAAGTCTAAATCAACCGCTAGTTTTACCCATTCCTTAAGCAAACTACAATTTTTGTTTTTCATGCCTTCAAGAGCTAATTTTAGCTAATAATAATTTTAGTGGAAATGCTATACAAGAGACAATTTTAACTCAGAACTGATCTGATTATTTCAACAGGAGGACATGTCGAGGAAAGATGGTAGGTCCTGCAATAATAAGATCCTTCCATCATAGTGTCCCGGCGACCTCGAGTTCTCCAGACCCTTCCACCGATTTATCGAGGGCAGGAGAAGATCCTGCGGCGGCGCAGAAGACCAAGGATACACGGGCAACAGAAAGGAGGAGATAGGACAACATAAATAAGATAGATGAAATAGGAAGTAGCCGTAGTGTGGATGCTACGCGCGGGCCAGCTGAGGACTCCTTCGTGATATCCTTGCAATAACGTGCCTCACGCCACTCCGGGCCACAATTTGTTACTTTTTCCTCTTCTTTTAATAAGATCCCAACACTAGATCACGATCCCTTCTCATCAGATCTTATATAAACGGTAAATTGAGATTTTTTTTTACCCTCTCCGGGGATTTTATACTTTTTGTTGTTCTTCTTCAAGCCTTGTTTGCTCCGAAGGAGAACAAGGATAATGGTTTGAAAGGACCCATTCACTCAGAATACATGACGACTTGAGATAATTTTTTGCTTCAATATAGAAAAAGAATCGATCAATGGATTAGAAAAAAAATCTTAATTAGTTCAACTGTGTTATATACTCCAATTAGAAAAGAAAGGCCGTGTTATAATATTACTTTTTATCTAAGGTGAGAGGGTCAAGATTTATTCAACGTTTATTCCAAACAGCACCAGTTCTGATTTCGAGAGCTCTATTGGAAAACAGTGCAGAAGATAGTACAGTTAGGAAACATATACTGAATTTAATTAGATAATAATTCATTAAATATACATAAAGTTATTTTTTAAATTAAACAACTCATTTTTCATCTCTCTTCTTATACTACAGGAATTCTTCCTTGGTCAAATCCACTTTTAATTATATAACTGTCATATTTTATAAAACTTTATTACTATTGTTATGCATTTGGTTTATAATTCTCACTTAGCTGTAACGCGGCTTTGCTCGCGCACATTGATTTAAATTAAAAGTTTAATGAAGATTTTTTTCTAGTCTAATAACAAAATCTTTTTTATTCACTAAAAGTCTTTGCAAAACGGCCAGAACAGTTGCAAGTATTTCCATGCTGCACAAAAACCATGGTTATAGTATAATATACTTAAATACAAATAAATATGATCTCTTAATCTCCTTAGTTCAGTTTTCTTGTCCCTAGTTGTTAAATTGCGTTTATATATTTTTAGGTAGTGTACTGGACTACTGATCTACAGATTCCGAGTTTAAATCCGGTTGTGGCAGGATAAATATTTCTTTTTATGATTACCGTCGTAGATTGCCCTTGGGGTAGGGAGGTCGTCCTGGTGCCAATACAGCTTTTACCAAGTGGGTTCCCGAAAATGTGGGAAAATCTCAACATGTACTGAACCCCGTCTTAATATTTAAACAGTTTATTTTTATTTTTTGTTAACCCTTGTGGGGGTGTAGCAAGCACCGCTTCTACCACTCCATGAAACACTAACCTGAACTAAAAATGGAACCTCCAATAAAGGGATGTATCAGTGTTTATACTAACTATTACATCATGTTTATCATGATACTTTTGCCCATCATTAGCACCTCTAATGTCGAAACGTTTCAGATACTATAATTTTGTGAAAAAATAACATTTAAGATGCTGACATAACCATTGTGTTCTATATCATGGAGGTGTTGAAGTTCTGTACATGGGGTCAATTGTAGCTGGGTGGCTAGCATAACAGCCTCCTACGCCAAAGGTCACGGGTTCAAACCCGCAGGTGTTCCTAGGATTTTTTAATGGGAATAAAAAATCCTTAGTTATGCTTTCCCCTCGGATCATCCCATCGGAAAAATGCCTTCGAAGGGACTGTTAAAAGGTGGTTCCGAGCCTGTGCGATGTCAGGTACACGTTAAGATCACTATCCTAATAAAACCTGGATAGGCGAAATTTAGGACACCCGCTGTAGCATCGTCCGATTAGCCATAGTAGGATAGAGTGACGTTAAATAAATAAACAAATAAACAAGATCTGTAAACACGGGACCCTAACCTAATCGAACCTGGAAACGCAAAGTTTATGACTTCCACTGTAGCATCGTTTACCTTGCCATAGCAGCATAATATGACGTTCAATACATAAACTAACAAAACTTATAAAGGGATCCTTACTGTTATATGCCCAAGAAATGAGGAGATTAACAGATAACTCATCAAAAACACAAATTTTACGTTTCGACCAATTATTTACACAGTCTATATAGCTGATATCCCAACCAATCCTTTCCTTTCTACGTTAGTTGATGACATTTGTGTGTTATCAGTAAATTATACTCCCAACTCCGCATCTCAAACTCGTCAATCATTCCTCAAAGAACACTCCATTTTGGAAACGCCTTACTCGGAACCCTCATAAAAGACTGAAAATAAAAGAAACTGCTTGTTGTTTTGGCAACATTAACACCAACTAAAGAAACATTTTAAGTCAAACCGACTTAAGGATCTGAGCTTTGGGGCTCTATTAAACCATCTTGTCGTATCCAATTCTTAGAATCCAAATTCCTTCGAAAAATCCCCAATATTCCTTATTTTGTTGTTCTTTGTTTATTTATTTAACGTCACTTTATGCTACCGTAGCTAATCGGAAAATCCTTATTTTGTTATGAATAAACCCAATAATAACATCAATGTTCCCTTTGTTGCGGATTTGGCACAAACTAAGCACAACGACTTTCGTGACAAACTCTATTCCGACTATAAACCACTAGTTTCAATCCTTTTAAAAATATGATGGCCGTGAGACCCTGGGGTTATATTTATGTGTACACGATTGCTCGAAATGGGTAGCTTCTTTACAAGTCTCATTCATGTATATTTGTCTATATATATATATATATATATATATATATATATATATATATATATATATATAATAGAATGGAACAAGTAACTTTATTCTGGACAATGTCATGCACACAAAATAAAAATTATAACTGTCCAAAAACAATTATGATAATAGTAAATACATACAATTACGTTTGAATAGCAAAATAAAGAAGAATAAAAGAAAAATTGGTCATAGGTGATATCTCTATGTATATATCTTAAAAATTAAATATAAGAATATATATAATATCTGATAATCTTCCACAATACTGGTAATTCAGTAGTCATAAAAAATAATAGAATATATATAAATAAAATAATACAAATATGAAAACAAAGTATAGAGACAGAGCACTTCATAGACTCATTATAAACAGATGTATGATCTTTCAAATCATTAAAACATATAGCAGTACCAGATCTATTGCCTGGTAATATATAAATACGGCAAGATTACTTCGTTCATTCATCCCAACCTATGCAAGCCACTGACAACTGCTAGAGGTACCGGCGGCCATTTCCACACCCCCTGACCCGCGACCAGAGGACCCGGAGGATCCACCTGCAAGGACTTTCACTGACACAGCAAGGTCATGGGAACCACTATGACCCAGATCCGTGGGCACATAGAGCACCGCGCTAGCTGCACCCGTCCTCTTGTGCAACACTCGCTCAATCTCAGCGGAGAGTGTCTCGGCCCACGCCCGCACCTTCCCATCTTTGGCAGCCTCATTAATATTTCGGCCTGCACTTTATTGGATCCTCTTACCCAACGCTTCAATGGTCTATTATCTGCTGGGATATGAATACATATCGAGGCCGTCTTTTTTTGAAAATTCAACGAACAACGCCTTCCTCTGAGTTTCCATCAGTAGCCTAAGTAAAAAAAGCAAAAACTTACAAAAATACCGAACGTATCGGTCCGGAATATGATGGTTTATTAGACAAAATTTATATAATAGTAAAATATGGAAATAGTAGAATATAGAAGTAAAATATGGAAATTATCTTCTAAAAATTCGGAAAGATTTCATAAAAACCTTTGATGGTTTCTTTCTTGTCTACCATACTACCCTTTGGAATCCCCTACCTACTGATATTAGCCATGCTTGTTCTGTATCATCATTTAAGTCCAAGCTGCTCAAATACCTTCTGTATTCCCTAACTGACGCTTAACAATTCTGATATTTCAAATCAAATATCAGACATCCAGGGAAAGAAAACAATTATTTATTTATCAAACTAAAGTTACATAATAAATTAATTTTGATTAACTAATATACCTACCTGACGTTATTTTTTTTTATTATGCTGTATTATTTTCTTCTCCTCTTCTCACCATCATTGTAAATAAGAAATAAATATACTCCTTTGGTCGTTGTGCATTCTCCATTGTAATTGTAGAAATATGTGAATATTAAGGGACACTGTCTCAGATAAAAATGTTTTTCCATTCTATTTGATTCTACTCTAAAAACGGATGACCTAGATACCATGTTTCTATTTTGCTATTTTCAGACATAATATCAAGACTAGATAAAATATAATATCGTTATAAAAAATAAAAAGAATGGCAGGAGATAGGGTTGGTACAACCCCATTGTACTTCGTAACGATCCATTATTTGATGTGCACCCCCTACTACTTATTTCCCAATTAGGCCTTAAGGGTGGGTAGAGGTTGTTAAATAAACTAAAAATATTTTAAATAACATTTTCTAGTCCCAGGTCTTCGTTGTTCTCTTGTCCTCTTTTTAAGAAGTAGTTTTAATTCAGTGCTAGTAACACAAGTAATTCAAAATAAACAAGTTTTGCCCAGTAAAACTTTAAGTGATAAGTCACAGACTTAATTAGGTATTAGGATCTGATCGTCAATCAAGCAATCAAGTTCCTTTCCACTTTGATCTGTACAATACACCCTATAATTTTAAAGGCAGACAGTAATACCGTCTGAGTCTCTACCGGTATACATCCTCCGATACGACCGGTAGCTGCTCACGATTGAAGATGCAGAGTGGGCCATGATCTGTCACAACAAAAACCACCCGCTCTTAGTGAATGACGATGGGGACCAGTTTCTCAGTATTAATATGAATAAAACATGTCGCACTGAGTTGAGTTTTATCCGGTCTTATAGGCTCTTTCCGTTTCGGCTCGTGTTCACAAAAAAAAGTTTAAGACATTAACGCAACAAAAAATACGTGTTGAACAAATCCTTAACCAACGTCCTTGGTTAAGAATTTCGAAATATCACAGAATTTTTAAAGTTTTTTTTTTTTTTGTTCTTATTTAAGACTGGATCACCTTTAATTCTAATATAGGATAAAAAGATGCTTGTTATTGTACACTAATACGTTCATTTACAAGAATTAAACTTTATGGAATAATAAAAATAACTCTTTACAACGTAAGGAACCACTTATTCTTCTGTTATGACAGGCATATAAAAGAGAAAAAAATCATGATATCGATGATCTTTCACGCTTTGAACTTGTATTAGAATTTATTCCACAATAAGCTTATTTAATAATCGATTTGAGATTCTGTAAGTATTAAGCAAATCATAAATTTAAGATTATTATCATTTATTTTTCTGTTTAAGGAAAAATTTAAAATGAAAATAAGAAAACGCATAAATTTTCAGTCTAAGTTACGGGTTTTTTTCATTTAACATGTTTACATGATTTTTCTTTTTTAACCAAGACAATAACGATCCCAGGACACAAAAGTCTTCAACAGAGAAAGTTCAAAGAAACTCATTACGATTACCATGGCTTTAGGGAATTATTTTATTAATTATTAAGTTGATTGTGAATAATCAATGGGGTCACCTATGGTGGAGTGGCAATCATTACAGTTTTCTATGCTCAAGTTCGGCGGTTGAAACCATGCTTATTGCCTTGAATGTTTTAAGGGAGTGAAATTTCTAGTCCGGCTTCAACACTACTATTAATCTTTTCTTATGTTTTCATGATCAAAAGTGCAATAGAATAAATAAATAAAATACTAGGAATCGATCACAGAACATAGAATTCATAAGTGATCATTATAAAAAACAACAATTATTGTTTTAAAATGATTAACTAAATTCATTTATATTATATTAATATATGATAAATTTTACAATGCATATTTAAAAATATCAGGGACCTGAAAATACTTGAATAATACTGCTTAAAAACCACATGAAAACCAATTAAGAATGGGCACATCGAATTCCAAATTGATTAAATAGCGAACGGTGAGACAGGCATGAAATAAAACTGGTTGCTTGCCTGGCTCAGCTGTCAGGTGCAATACTCCGTCTCGGAAATGACTGATGTACGTCTTCTAAGATTCCCGAGATTTCATTTTGATATATTATGGAAAATTTTAATTTTAATGAGATTAAGATCTTAATGTACCTTTTTTTACTATTATATTTTTTTTTTTATCTAAAGATGTAACAAAGAAATTGTTAGTAACACATTTGATGCCAGTAATATATATATGAGCTAACAAAATAAGATTAATACGTCAATAAATTGATATCATAAAAAACATGATTTATATTATAGATTTTCAGAACCATTTTCAAAGGATTTTGTTCTATGTAGTAAAATTTGTATTTGTGTTAACTTATAATCTATTCAATCGTGTACTAATGTTGCTTATAAAGTAAAATACACAACAGATCTGTTGTATTTTTTGTTGATACATATAGAATCGAACAAAGTTTATAGTAAAACTAAAAACATTTTAGACAAATTTTATGTGAAAAAATATCTTGAAGCATTAATAAATCTTTTTAATTTTAATAAAATGTTTTTGTAAGAAGTATATAACTAGCCCTATTCATTTCTACCTTAGAAATACTGTAAATAAAAATAAAATAATTGCAACATTTTTTTTTTTTTTTTTTCAAAACCACATAAAGGCATAACTTGAAACTTTAAAAATGCATTTGATTTTAGGCCCGAAAAATGTGATGTAAAGAAAGTTTTAATATAATGAAAAAAATAATAATAATAAAAATGTCGAGTGTATTTTAGTTTTCATATTTTGTTTTAAAAGTAGCTCACTGATAACATCAGTAAGACGTTCTCCATATTTTTTACGAAAAATAAATAAAAATATCGAAGCTTTTGTGGGTTTTAGAAGTAAAACCCTAAGGCGATCAACGGCTGTATATATTTATATTTAGTCTCTATAAAAAAGGGTTAAATTGGTAAAAGAAATAAAAGAAAGTTAAGTAATGAATAAATATATATGAAACAACTGCTAGAACACGCGGAAACAGTAATCATCACAGAAACATTCATTGGAATTTGAGATCTAACTTACATGGCCTTACCCTTTAAGTTAAAATGTATTTACATATGGATATAAGCTGAAAAGTGCTTAAATAACTGATAATGAAAGCAAATTGTTTTATTTATTATTGATTTGATGAGACTTTGATATAGAATGGTGCACCATGACATAGTGGGGTTACCTGTGGTGTGATATCTACGCCTATAATTGCAAGTTAAAAGCCGGCAGATGGCCCTAAGATTATTTAATGAAGAGTAAAAAAAATTATGAATAATGTGTGATCTTGAGAAAAAAAATTGATGTATCAGGAACTTTTGAACACATGTCATTGGTGCTTGAGATAAAGCTTGTAAAATTCATTTTAAAGAAGTTATAAGAATGTTATTATAATATTAGCTGTTTTCATGATATTTTTATAAAATAGTTATTTCTCAAAAAAAAAGAAAAAAGAAAAAAAAAAGAAATAGCAACTGCTTTTGTTAAACTGCATTTCAGATACTGTTCAATGTACAGATCTCTATTAAGCACAATTTTTCTCTTCTATGAAGAAGTTATTTTTTTATCATGATATTCATTATGGTATGAAGTCATTTATGCTATGAAAAATTAACTAACGTTGTAATGTTCTCCTGGGATAATTAAACTGCCATTTGGCTATGGATGTCGCAAATAAAAATGTTTAATGGCATTATAAACCATAAAGACATCTAGAGATTATAGCAACCTGACATGTTTATGCCGTGCTTCGGAGGGAACGTAAAGCGGTGGCCCCGAGCCTGAGCAATATCAGGTACTCGTTAAAGTTTCCTATTCTAATTAAACCTGGAAAGGTAAAATTTAGGACTCCCACTGTACCATCGTCCTATTAGCTGCTGCAGCATAAAGTGAAGTTAAATAAAACAAATAAACAATGAAATAGCAATGTGCTTCTATCAATTACGACATTATAATGTAGCAGTACTTAATAAAAGCACGTACATAAAAGTTATGAATCCTTAATGATTAGTATAATAATAGAATCGAAAAATGAAACGGTTTAGGTATGATGTTCGAGGTAGACTAAACTAGGAAAGACTGAACGTGGAAGAAGGCTTGGCAGGAGGAGGTAGGGAGCTTGCGGAGAGCCGAAGAGAGGATGACTGTTGAATGCAGGGTGAGTGAGGAGCCAGGACATAAATCCAGGGTTAGCAGGCAATAAATATATCACTTGAACCTAATCCGGACCCGGCCTTTAATTTCGCAGAGTCTTCTTCAGCCGGGACAAGAATTGTTACAAGTACTAAAAGGGCGAGGACTGATATCCTCTGCAGTTCGACGGCTGGTCCCTCTTTGGAACCTCCGCAGAGTTATAGCGTTCCCCATTAGCTATCTGCTTTCGTTTCCAATGCAATACTTCTATACTTGGGAACCGGTCGGCACTAGCGCATCAACTACCCCGCCGGTTAGTATGCAGCCCGCGGAGATGGGCTACAAATAGTACATTAGCGCCGGCTAACAAGGGTACAACCAAGCAGTTTTTCTTCCAGTCCAGTTGAGACGCATTTCAACGGACACCTCTCTATTGCGAAAAACATCTCCGGTAGGGTGTACTCCGCATAAAGTACAGAAGTTTCGGGGGAGTAAAAAAATGGCTCACGCTCAAATTTGAGATTCCCATAACGAGAATTCTTCACTTCTTGCCTGGATACGAATTTTGTTTCCATTGCTAATGGGATTTACTAATTACGAGTTCAGGATACATTTTATGTATGATATGATGATAATTTTCAATTTTCTAAAAAAAAAAATATCTATCTCGCCCTCGTAGAATAGATGGGTTTTGTTTTCTGGCTTGGGGTGAAGGTGAGGTTTAAAGTCGAGTTAAGAGCCCTCAGCAGCAAGACGCGCGCTTAATTTTATAATTAATTAAAATATAATTAATACTGCATCTAGGTGCCTCGCCTCCAAATTTTCTGATGACGTTTTAATTCAGAGCAGCATAAAACTAAATCAGAAAGAACACATATTACGATAAAAATCATATTAAATACTGTAAGTATGTCACCACAGGTACAAATATTATAAACTGTGAGTTCATTGTGGAAATTAATTTAGCAGAGAGAAAAATGCTTTATTAAATAAATAAATAAACATTATGTAGCTGAAATACATTGGGTTGCTTAATTTTACACAGCATACTTCATCCATCTACAGCAGACAATTGTTAAAACATTCTTTTTTGTTTCTTTCACAATATTAAATTATCCACAATTATAATTTGTATTATTAACAATTATTATCAAACGTTAATCCAAATTATTTAACAACTTCTTATCAACCTTATTTGTGGTTATTTAATATATATTTGACACTCCATGCAAAAAAAAAAAAATAAATAAATAAATAATAATATATCTATATACAATCACATGGATTGGGACACTGCTAACCATAAATGTGATGATGGATAATTCCCAGGGAGTCCAGGATCAAAATTTCGGTCAATCGCGACATCCTTAAATTATCAATTTAACAAGCTATAATTGATATAACAAGTTTTCAGATTGGTCTTTCATGCCAAATGTCGAATATGTAAGTTGTAATTCTAATTTTCCTAATTAGGACACACCTTTCCAATCCATAGTGGATCAATGTTTCTTAAATGAATATTTTAATTAATTGGTGTCGCACCATGTCTATAGCCCCGACAGAACACGTGACACATCGGTTTTGCAAACGTAGAATCGAAATACTAATGAACTCATTAATATTATTTCTGGCTTACAATAGGAGGATAATTAACGAAGGATATCACAATTAGCAGAAGTAGAAAGGTCCTTATAGCAATTTAGCGATTCCCTGATAACGATAAAATTAATGACAGCAGCTCAGACATGACTAATTACCTGTACAAGGGTCGCCTTCACTAATAATTTACTTGGGATGGAACACAAGTGAGATCCTCTTGAAAAATCGGAACTTGAAAGAAACTTGACACCGTGATTTGTAGGAGCAGTACTTTTTATGTCGCTGTTCCTATTGAGAACTTTCTATTGGAAACGAAGAGAGGTTACCTTGGGCAGAAACCAATCATCATTTGGCTGATCATTTGTAGCAACTTCCTACTGTTACATGGCACATCTTTCAGCAAAGTAGTGGGCTTAGCAATTAGTCAGGATTCTAAATGATCCTTGCACCAGAGTTTCAGTTCTCATTTGGAAATATACTTATTTGAACCCGGAATAGAAAACATACTGTTCTCCAAAAGCTCACTGATTCTTTTCCTTGACTTTCTTAGAAGATTCAGAGGTATTCATTCCAAAATATTTCTTATCATGAATAAATATATATTTTAGCTAATAGGCATCAATATCATATTAGATTATATTAAGTCCAGTGACGACCACAGTGGTGGTCAATTTTTTTATCTATAATCTTTATTGCTATTTAGAAATTCATACAGTATACACAATGTTGCAGAAAAAGTAGATAAGTCTCATAATTAACCACATAAAGATGAGATATAATTTCTTCTTAATAAATGAAAGGCTTAATAAATAAAGGGAGCGGCGTGGTCTAGTGGATAGAGCGCTAGTCTACTGTGCTCCGAGTCCTGGGTTCGAATCCCGTATATGACAGAATATTATTTATTCTGTTATTTCAGCCGGGGGGCGACTCTAGGGTATGGAGACCCTCCTGGGGCAGACCCAGCCTCTATAAAGTGGGTACCCAAAGATGAGGAAAAACCTGGTTGCTGAGTGTGATATCGACTGTTGGCCTAGAAACAGTACGAATCTCTATATGTACTGAGCCCAAGACCCTTTAAGGGTTGTAGTGGCACAGGTTAACAAGTTAACAAAGCAAAATAAATATAAAAACTTCCAACATTTTTTTTTTTTGTTTATTTATTGGAATTTACAACTGTAAACAGGAATACAACAAGTAAATTAGATGAAATATATAAAGGCATGAAACACATGTAGAGAAGCTTCCCAATGGAAGCACTCTAAAAATGTTCTAAACTAGAAGGTCTCGGGGCAATCTCCTTTTCAGACGCCTCGGAGGATTGTCAGGAATTGAAGAGGAAGAAAGGATTGAAACTAGAGGATTAGGGTGGGAATGGAGTTTGCCATGAAAGGAATGGTATCTAGATCGGACCAAATCAGCAACATACGGAACATTAAGATCTTTATGGATTAGTGTATTCGTGACAAAGTAAGGAGCATTGAGGATTTTACGAAGGATTTTGGATTGTAGGGATTGGATACGGGAAGAATTCGATGGTTTAGTAGAGCCCCAAAGCTCTACTCCGTAAGTCCATATCGGCCTTATGATAGTCATGTAGATGAGTCTTTTGTAGTTAAGTGGAAGATTAGAACGTTTGTCTAGTAAGTGTTGAAGTAGTCGAAAACGTCGAGCAGTTTCTTGTCGTTTAAGTCTTGTATGAGGGTTCTAAGTGAGACGTTTGTCAAGGTGCAGTCCTAGATATCGGATCTGTTCAACCGGGACAAGAGGAGTATTATTGAAGGAGACAGTAGGGCAGGATGTCATAGGTTTATGACGAAGGGTAAAGGTAATTCGGTTGGATTTGTTGGCATTTATTTTAATTCTCCAGTTCTGACACCACACTTCAAGGTCTCTGATGTGGAATTGGAGAGTTTGAGAGGCAATAGTTGGATCAGTATTAACTAATAACACACAAGTGTCATCAGCGTAGGTAGAAAGGAAAGTGTTAGGATGGGATGGGATATCAGCTGTATAAACTGTGAAAAGAATCCAACATTTAAAAAAAAAAAATGGAACAAATTTATATTCAGTAATATATATTTAGTTCTTTTATGGACGCACCGTTTTGCACTCAATGTAAGTATTGTGTTGTAAAAGAAGTTCGTAACGGTTTTTGCTGTTTAATTTTAACTTTAAATTCTAGTAAATATTTTTAATCAATTATATGATTTGCTTATTTAATCAATCATTAAATATTTTTGATCGAATATCTCTGAATTTGGTCATTATAAACAGTTGTAGGACTACCCGAGGGCTTTGCATTTACCAAGTCAAAATTTCCGGTTCTGAACCAAGAAAATCACCCTGGACAGTGCTCTCGCATCATCGTTGTACACACGGCAGTTTTTTAAACTGTCTGTGTAGCGGATTTTCCTTTTCGGAATTAAAAGATGATAAAATGACGAAAATGAATTTGTATGAGAAATGAATGAATGAAAATACCATTTATATAGAAGGAAACTGATTCATAAAAGCACCATAATTAATCATTTTTTACTTTCACTTACCTATATATGAAATATACAGTAAGGGAAAGTATTGCGATCGTGTTTAGAATATGTAAACATTATTGACTAAGTAGACATGATTTTATAAACAAGAAGACGATTGAATTGAAATATTGATAAACGCTACCAATCTATTTTACTACCCAATGCATAATAAGAACAGTGCGGGTCGATATTTATTTAACAGCTACCCACGAAATGAATCTTGGCATTTCCACTCCAGTTACAATAGGATGATTCTTTTTGGTGAGTTCTAGGTGGTAAGAACGTTAATCCTCTTCTGCTTTTCTCTCACGAAAAAATCGCAACTTAAAAACTACTTCTGAATGCTGCAAACTACATTATTACACAAACCAAGCTACATTAAATTATTCAACCCAGAATATAATGTGCTTAGTGTGGATATTAAAGAAATAGAAAAATAAAATCAAACGACACAAGATTGTTATATTCCTTTTACTAATTTCAAACCTCCGCTATATTTTCGTTTATATATTTCCTTACTAAAGCACTATTTCGATAAAGACAAAATATATTTGTCAAAATAATTATTACTAACTGAGAAAAGAGAAGTATCAACTTGCAAATTTTAAACCCGTAAATAAGGAATACGAATAAGGATCCCCTGAAACTATGTACTTTCGAATTTTACCAACTTGTAAAATCGGTTAAGTAATGGTCCATTTGGATAATCAACGTGATACATAACGGAATATATATATTTTTTTTACACACAAATCATTACTATGTTACGTTCTGTGTTGCTGCTGCCTACCAGCACATTTCACTGAGGGCTACAAATAACTAAAGAATTTATACATTACTAGCGAGAAAATTGTTGGACTAATAAATCTTCATAGTTTGCCCTGAACCTACTTCAGTTTAAAATTGCCCTCCTTAAAAGGCAGGCCAACTTCCTAGAAGCTTAGCAAAATAAATGTTTACGTTCTCGGGAATTACCAGCGTATTAGAAGGAGTATCATGACGCTGAATTTTCTGAAGGTTATAGGTCTTAGGCTATTACATAACAAAGTATTTCTTTTACCTTTAGGGGATAGAGACTTTTATTTTATTTTTTGCATTTTTTCACGATAATAACATCATATTATAATTATTGATTATTTACGACGTTGTCATATTTCTGGAAGTCTGAGTGTGAAAAAGTGTCGAACGATTTGTAGAATTTTTTTAGGGATTGGGTAAGTTTAATATTCAGGATTTGAAAACAATGCACACCAACCAACATATGAACCTTTGCACAAACCAAAAGTAGCTTGTTAAATAAATAGCAGGGAAATCAAATTTACATCATTTTCTAAATTAAACGGGATTTTTATCTAACATTTAAATTACATGATAAACGATATATTATAATACAATTCAGAATTGATGGTTTCTTCAAGATTTATGAAGCTCTAGTGTATCAAACCAAATAAAGCCAACGGAAGCGACGCCAAACTGTAACCATCTCTTACATTTGTCTTATTATTTCGGGGCTTCCGAAATTCTCCTCAGTTGAGCTACTGTCCATAGCGTCTATTTTTATGTTAAATTATCCACTTTTAACTAGTTTAAGTAACAAAGGTATTTCGGCAAAAAAGTGTAGCACTATTGCATTTTTTTAATGTCTATAAAACCTTTTTTACTTGTCCAACTCCTAGAGATGATCATCAACGGTTAATTTACTAACGGTAACTTTCCCTGCAACTTCTCGAAAAGTTGTTCTATGGTTTTCTTTCACAATTGCCTTCAGAACATCGCCATCAAGAGAGGAAGTTCCTCTACGACCTTTTTTGTCATCAAGGCAGAAGTTTCTCTAACTAAATTTTTTGAACCATCGTTTTAATGCTCCCCTTGCCCTAGACTTGAATTCAGCCGAGTTTAAACTCGTAAAACGAAATCATACAAACTCGTTGAAATCTTAGTAAAGACTGAATTATTTCTAATCAGTGAAATACTACAAAGAAAAAAAAAAAAATCATCGTTTGGAAGAGGATTAATATGAATTAATATATGATTGATCTTTGAGCCCTGTTTCTTCCTTTATCTTCTTGCATCTGATTTTATCCATTTTTTTTTCCTTTCTTTTTTTTTTTTTTTTTTTTTTAAAGACACTCTCGCAAATAAGAAAAGGCAAATGGAAATGGGCTGGACATCTTCTGCGATGCATCGACAATAGATGGTCAAAAATAGTCACAGAATGGACTCCATATGACCGGAAAAGGATGAGAGGTCGACAAATGAAGTGATGGAGAGATCCATTTAGGCTTCTGGCAGGACCTCTCTGGTGGAGAACAGCTAGGGACAGAGATGCGTGGAAAGAAAAATGGTTAGAGGTCAGAAATCCCGCTTACCAGTAGGGCTAGTCACCCAGGGAAGTGTTAAACACTATTACTCCTAAGGGAAGGCCTATGCAAGATAGCAAAAAGTTTTGTATAAATTATAATGCAAACAAAAAAAGAAAAAAAAGAAAAGAAATTGTTTTATTTTGTTTTGTTACCTTTTGAAATTGTAATATTAGTGCATAAATAAAGGCTATTTTCATTTCATTTCAATATATGATTGATATTCCAGTAAACGTAAATATTTTTAAAGAAGGGTATTTTAAAGAAAACACAAACCCTGCATTATTATCCTCTTTCTCTATCTCTCTCTCTCTCTGTCTTTCTCAATATATATATATATATATATATATATATATATATATACACACATACACACACAAATATACATAGTAATTTATAGAGATAGAGTGGGGGTATTACCAACGGAGAGAGTAGAGGTGTCGCCCGAAGGGGTCGTGGCCGGGATGCTCCGTGCCGGTATCCAGGTAAGGCCGCCCTGTAATCCTCGCGGCGGCCAATTCGGCTAATTTCTCAAATATTTTCACAATTCTAGGGTCACAGCCGAGGGTCTCAGGGGTACTCGAGCTGTCCTTAAGTGGGTGATCTACTGTCGGCAGCTGAAGGAATGTCAACTCTCGGTCTTGTATTATCTTGGACATTCCTTTGAAATTTGATAGCATTTCTAAGCGTCTAAACAATAACAACTCGGGTTTATTTCGGTGTTTTCATCTTAGGCATGAAGAAGAGCACAGGAAACTGGATCTATGAAATATCGCATGAGAGATTTCAATCAAAACATATAACTGACAACAACCAACAAAAACCGACACGGTCCTTTCCTTAAAAAGGTCGTGAATTATCGATAGATGGGGGCACGTGGGCTTGTCTATAAAACGCCAATACAAGACCAACAGAAGGGAGAGGGCAAAGCCTGTTGATGGAGAAGTGCAGAGTACAAACGGGATATATTACAGCAAAACGATTTTTTTAAATTATTGAATGACTTAAAGTAATTGTAATCATGATATTTTTAGAGTTTTTAGCAATCTGTTACAAAATATTTTTATTACGAGAAAAGAACAAGTAAAGTAAGAGATTGAGGATGTACAGGGACACTCCGTTATGACATCTCAGATGTCAGCAGAGATAAAAATACATATAAAGTTGTATAAGACATGGGACTGCCCGCAGGCGCTTTAGGCTTACTAGATTAATAGACGACTATCAAGACATTCCGTAATTGGACACAGACAACTATCAGAGAAGCGAACTCCAATTATTTTCATGAATCCCTTTTCTTTGCTCCTGACTCAAAACCAAAATAGCAACTCCTCCGTAAGCTCTCTCCTTGCAAATTCTCTTCCTCACCTGTCCCACAGGTTTCTTCTGATGAATTTAATTCCTAATTTTTATCTCCTTCCCCTAACTGTTTTTCTCCACCTCCTCCTCACCCTTTATTTGCTCCTTCATTAAACCCCGATAATTGTTACTTCACCGACATCTATCCAAGTGACCTATTTCCTCCGTCATGAAAAGCTCGTACCAATTTCTTTGGTTTTGACGGAATATCTATAATATTGTTGAAATTAAGCCTTCCAGAAATCCTGCCGGTCCTTCTTATCTATAACTCTTCTCTCTAAATATTCTTACAGACTATCGACCTTCCTCCATCAAATATCAAAATCCCTCGAAAAATCCAAACTACTTGATCCACTCCAACCTGGCTTTCGTTTAGGTTTCTTCACACAATCCTCCACTTCGAATATGGCTGCGTGGTGCACAGTGGTCTTTCTATGGCACTTGAGAACAAAGTAAAGCGACTCATGAATTGTTTTTTAAGATTTGTTTTCAGTACCTTCACATTGATTTTGATTTGTATCCACGGATTAATTGGTGGTCTTCTTAATTCTGCGAAGATCGGTTGACGGCATGTAATACTTCCTTCTTTTATAGTACAACAAGATAAAAAAACAAATATAATTGAATAATAACATAGCTTAGTACAAAGGGTTTGTACATAACATCTAGAGGGGTAAAATATCACTAAAAAGGAATCATCGATTACTTAGCAGACGTACAATACTTTCGCAATTTTATTTGAGGTTAAAGGTACTTGTTTCGTTGAGAGATGAATGCAAACGGTGATAGTTAGGGTTTTCAATTTATAAGAGCGTGTTAGTATCCAATATTCATATTTCTAAGGCCTTATTATTATTAAATAAATTATAATTAATTAGATAATTATAATTTGTATTTATTTCATGAATATATTTTTATTTAAATATCTATTATAATATCACAAGTAAAATTCAAATATCTCAGTCCAAAAATTTAGCAAATTCTCCATAGTTCGTTAGCATTACTCAACATACAGACATTCATATCATAAGTGTTCCGGACCCTCTACAAACATTTGTATGACAACTTACACGGATATTAATACAAAATATAGCCATACTAATATGCTTCGCAACACCCGCAGAAGGCTGAAAAGAAGGGATCTTCTGACATAAATGCGAAACACAAGAATCAAGGCAGGAAGAGCCACAGCCGATCACATTCACTAGTTGTCAGCGGCATGACAGGTGTGAATACTAAAAATATTAAGATAAAAACAAATATTTATGTTAATATGCATTAGAAGATTCCTTTATAAAGAAAGCAATCAATTTCATGATAAGATCCCTTTGAGTTATGCATGCGCATAGGAATGGACTCTATTGCTGACCGTGATATAAGGTATAAGTTGTAAGAAAAAAGTTCCAAGTTATTAGAGGTGTTGTGACGACCCAGATGCTAAGCCCTAAACCGGACCACTAAGAGCCCTGTCCCCTAATTTCGTCTCCTAGGCTGGAGGACTTGTACCACTTTCAGATGCTCCAGCTTGGAGATAATCTCACCTTCATCCATAACCGGCCCTTTATTTGGTCTTTTTGTATTAACGGTCGCTGTCTTCGGTATGTGGCCGCATCTGGAGCATCGTCGGTGTCCATAACCTGCTTCCGATGTTGTCCCTCTGTCTATCCGCACCCTGGTAGTTCATAGTCAAGGAGGATGTCTAAGAAGCTAAGATATCACTCAAGGAGAGACCGGTAAGGTATCATATTTCAATAACCAGAAATTAATAGTGCCATAGTATTTGTGACGATGGTGAAGTCCGTACTCGTTTTAAATGATGCATTTGACTGAATTTACTTTTCTACAAAAATGGTATAGGATCATTTCACTTTAACATAAGACGTACAGTAAAAAAAAAAAATGATCCGGAGAAGGTAACATTAATCACCGTAATTAACTTTTAAATACTATTAATTAAGAAAATAATTTCAATGTGAATCTTAATACTGAAATCGAAATGTATTAAACCAACCAGTTCAGTTTATGACAAAATAATCATACTATAATTATGCTATAAGTTTAAAAACTATTTTATTGACACTATTTCCTGAAAATATGGTAGATCCTATAAACGTTGGCATTTTATAATAGATTATATTAGTGGTTCCCAACAAACACTTTTCGTGCACTCCTTCATACAAACATTTTAATGCCAAAAACCCTTAAATCCTAAATATTAGGTATATATAGGTATTCTTTCTATATATTTAGATTTTTATTGAACTACGCTGTATCACGTACATTTCATGCAAAATACATCTACCGGAACTCTGTATTATAGAAATTGCTTTCTAAGGTTAATAGAAATGAAGAAAAAAGAACTAGGCACTAGAAGTCTTCTTCAATCCGCATACAATTACATAATTAAATGTTACTGTTAAACCTGGGAGGTGGTTTTAGAATTTTTAAAAGGAATGATAAATCCTTCGTTATGCTGCCCTTCATAGGAAACGTAAAATGGTAGTCCAGAGACTGTGCTCAGTCAGGTCTTCGTTTAAGATTCCCAACCTAATAAACCCTTTCTAAAGAAAATTTAAGACTTGTGTTTTAATATTGTCCGATAGCCACAGCAGCATAAAACGACCTTAAGTGAATACAAATAACCTAAAATTTAAAACTTATAGAAGAAGGTACTTATTCGAAATACTTATTATTTTAGAAATGTTAAAAAATGACCAATTTCAAGGTTGTGATTGAGAAGTAGCAGGCCCTTGCCATTAAACACAAGCAATCGTATCATCTAGAATTTTTAACTTGACCATGTAGAGGGTGTGGTTCTTATTAAAAGCCAAGGCTTAACAAATATTTTTTGTAATTCCAATTAGTTTCCAATGACATCTCACGGACCAGCAGTTGGGAACTACTGGATTATACTATGAATATTAAACTTTTTTAAAGGAAGATAATATTCCTTCACGTATATATTGAACACAAATTATGACATCTCCCGAAAATAATATGTCAGCTGGACACAAAACACTTGATATTTTATTAGTCTAGAAAAATTTATAATGAATAGTCAAGTTTCATATTTACGGTATATTTCTACTCATAAAACTTCTATTTAGCTAAGAGTGCTAGTCCAATACAAATAATCTAAGCTATAAAATCCGTAATAATAGTTCTTGCAACATTATGGTTTAATATTTACAGTAATGCACCTCTCTTATTAATTAAATTACTACCAAAAAATATTACCCCTCTCTTTCTCAAAATTTAGGTCTTACGTTTCAAGGTATGTAAAACTCGAATAAGGAAGTGCTGATCGTTACAGAATTAAATTTCTTACAAAACAATAAAGAATCATTGAAATCGGTTTAGAAATATCACGGATGTGGCGTTTTGAAATTAACAGTGGTGATTGAATATTTTATTTATTATTAGCGAATTGCAAGTAAACAGCTAGAGGAACTGAAATAAAATAATATATTTATTCGGAAATAATAAATCATTGTGTAATATTTTTTTTCATTATTTTAAATTTGGTCATATAAAAAAGATGTTTTGATGATTCGGAAGATGTATGTGGTACTTTTTTGAGAGGTATACTGAATCCTGAAAGATTTTTAGGCAGAGTATTTATTATAGATGTAAGTTACATTTTTACAATTACTTAGCAGATTTTTTTTTAATTCAATAAAATTTATAGCGTTACATGTATATCCTTTTTAAAGCAACAGAAAAAACGTTTGGATCAAGTATTTAGTTAAAACAAGCATACTATTTCTAGGCTCATAATTGAGCAAGTTGATGATTTGCCTAAAATGGCCAAGTTTGGCACAAAATTATTAAAATGAAAATTTTAAGAACACGAAAAAGCACAATTTATCATAAAGGTTGTTCTAGGAACAATAGAAAGGCTTGCAATATTGAACCTAAGACCTCTCATGGGTTTGTATTGTCTACACTTTTGATTTCAGGAAATATAAATATAGATACTAAAGCAAATATATATATATATATATATATATATATATATATATATATATATATATATATATATATATAGTCCTCTTCAATTTAAATTCTCAGCCAGTAGCTGGGGACAAGATCGCACCACTCCGTCCTTTTTATCTCATCCTTCATAACTAAAGCCTTTGATAGATCCTTTCTGGCCCGGTCCACGACATTCTGGAATCCCATTCCTTCTAATATACGTCGAGCTTCTTCCTGATCTACATTAAAACATTCCTTTTTTCAACACCTATTAGCCCAAATAGACGCTTCTTGATTTTAATTTTTATTTTGTTTAATTATTTTATTTAGAAATAATACAATATGTCACAATCTTGGGCAATGAGTATTAGTGCTATAAGAAGCCACGATTATAAATTACACTTTTAATAAACGTACTTTTTTTTTTAACTTTTTATTGATATTTACAACTGTACATATAATATATACAACAAGTAAATGGGCTAATTTACACTTATGGGCGTGATAATGTCTAATGAAGAAACTACCCAGTGGTAGCACTTCAAAGTCAATTTAATTAAAGTAGGTCACGAAGCCATCGTCTTTTCAATCGCCTCGGAGGGTTGTCAGGAATATATGGGAATGATAAGTTGCGTACAAGAGGATTCGTGTGGGTTGGGAGTTTGGAATGAAAAGAGGTATATCTGTTTCGGGCTAGTTCTGCGACAAATGGGATATTTAGGTCATTATGGATGATTTTATTCGTAACGGAATAAGGAGCATTTAGGATTTTGCGAAGGATTTTGGATTGTAAGGATTGAATACGAGAGGAATTAGATGGTTTAGTAGAGCCCCAAAGCTCGGTTCCATATGTCCAGATGGGTCTGATGATGGTAACATAAATGAGCTTTTTGTAATAAATTGGAAATTTTGAACGTTTGTCTAGTAAGTGTTGTAGTAGTCGGTATCTACGAGCAGTTTCTTGTCGTTTAAGTCGCGTATGGGGATTCCATGTAAGACGTTTGTCAAGATGGAGTCCTAGGTAACGGATTTGTTCAACAGGTATGAGTGGGGTATTATTAAAGGATACAGTGGGGCAGGAAGTCATCGGTTTGGGACGAAGGGTAAAGGTAGGTAATTTGGTGGGATTTGTTAGGATTTATTTTAATCCTCCAGTTCTGACACCATTCCTCAATGGCTTATAAACATACTTAATATTTATGACTGAATATTTTGGTTTTGTTGAATATCAAAATTAGTTGTTTTTAACTTTTGTTTCTATTGTACTTATTAGTATTATTTGTATGTTTTTTAACATATACATTTCTTTCTCTATACAACCGATAGATTGTTTCGTTACCAATAAAGCTTAACAATTTATTCTCACTGCAAGTAGCTGATATTACTATGTTGCCTTTGATTATAATAAAGTAGCCAGGATGACGGAACATAAAGCCGATTGACATTTAGAAGAGAAGGATCAGGGATGACAGTTCTACTGAATAACAACATTAGAAAACATTGCAATACAAAATACGCGGTGCCGTCTCTAATAAGATGTTGCGTCACTGGCCTGTCATCCACGGCATTCGAGACCTATCTGCGTTCTCTATAATTTATTGTAAAGCTAATGGCTGCGGAATGTGTTGTCATAGTGGGGAGCGAATACATGAGAGCAATACCATTCCGATATATGAGGCTGGCTTATATACTGCGCTTTGCACCTGAATGCATGCAGATGAACATACGATGCACTTCTTGTTTTGTGATTCCCACAGACAAAGAGTTGTTATTAACGCTTTCCAAGGTCGAAGGAATACTTATTTATATAAGTCAATACCAAATATGCATTAAAAGAAGTTTTTATTGTAAATTGTTCATTCTTATATCCAAAGTTCATCTATAAATAATTAAAAATATTAAAATTCAAAACCAACTTCATAAATATAGACTACCTTTCGGTTTTACTTAATACTTTTTAATATGTCTTAACTCTCCAATTGAATAAATTTGTTTTAGGGCGGAATTTTATGAAATGTTTTCTTCCACAGAAACTAAAAAATAGATAATAGTCAAGGCAACATTTATTCGACGTATGGAAGCATTGCTACAGATATTAAACATATTTCCTTCATCCATTAGTTAGGGGGGAGGGAGCGACGTGGTCTAGTGGGTAGAGCGCTAGTCTACTGTGCTCCGGGTTCTGGGTTCGAATCCCGGCTGTGACAGAATATTATTTACTCTGTTAATTCAGTCGGGGACGACCCTAGGGTATGGAAACCCTCCTGGGACACACCCAGCCTCTATAAAGTGGAAAAACCTGGCTGCTGAGCGTGATCTCGGCCGAATCACCTCATTGCAGGGTTGTAGAGGTGCAGGTTTTTTTTTTTTTTTTTTTAATTTGTTTATTAGTTAGGAACTACTAGATGTATATGTATGTAATACCATAGCTAATTAAATGCAATTGCAGTAGTTTATAACACTTATCTTCGTTGGGTGGTTAGTTACAATGACATAGGCATAAATAAAAGCTGAACGTTGGTGACTTTTCGTTAAGATACAGGCATTAAACTACTCACAACTTCAGAGGCAGACTACTCGAAAGTAATAGCCAATTAGTCAATAAAATATTCTTATGTAAAATTAAATGAGAAATATTTTTGTCCCTTTTAGTTACCTCCTTCCGACCTATGGATTCTGAATTTGATAAATATATTAAAAAATTGCTATAAATTTCACTGGTCAGCAGGGCTTGAGGATCCTTGTGCTTGATAAAAACTATCAATTAAGAATATATGTAGCTATACGTCCGTCCATGGAATAGAAGAGCACTTTTTTTTAACTCAGATACTAATTGAAAAAGGTATAGTAAATATAATATTATCATAAAATGTTTATTTATATGAATTTAAATCTGTAAATTACAACCGTGAAATAACGTAATTAGCCCGAGATTACACAGCCCTAGGTTTTTTCCCAATTTTCGGACACCCACTTTTACAAGCAGATTAAGTTCCACGAGGTCCTCCCTACCCCAGGTTCGTTTCACGACTGAAATAAAAGAATAAATTAATTATCTTGCCGCATTCTTGTACACTATCGAGCCACACCGCTACTAATATATACACACTCATAAGTGGTCACATATAAAATAAAAAAAATATTTACCGCGCGTTTTATTTCTCATAAAACTACATAAATATATTAATAAAAAAATTAAATGGAAAATATTACGTAGAATTTTACCGGGGTGTTATTATTTCAATGCATTTATTCGTTTTTCACATATCGCTATTACAAACATAAATATTAAATATTACAAGCATAATATCTTTTCAGAGATCAACTATAACACCCGTCTGTAAGTTACTATGTTTGTCCGGTCATAGCATTTATATTTAATATACATTTAAGAAATATGTGACAGATGAGAGGAGTATAGACTGGTACAAGATACTAGCTGCTAATTCTAAGACGGCTGGAAGACACTTTATATGGAGATGCCCCATCGTTGTTATTATTTACGAGGTTCAGGAAGCTGATGTAACCTTCTTACGATAACTTCTTAGTAAAGAATCAAATTGATGTGAAAGATTTTCCAAACACGGTATAAGCCCTACTCAAGACACTTCAAAACATCATACCAAATTCCTAACATCATTGGTAATTTTTCTATATTTTAATGATACCTTAACGTCGTGTTCGCTCGTTTAGAAAGGCTTACTTTTAAAGATAAAGTGCAAACAGCATAAAAGTTCTTATTATTTTTTTTTTTTTTATATAATACTATATTTCAAAGTATACCTAATGATAAAAACTATTTCTCACTTTATTTTAAAGAACTTTTATTTAATGGACTTTTATTTTGTTTTTTTAATTGTATGGAAAGAAAAAAAAAAAAAAAAAAGGATGAATTAATCATCTAAGGGGAAAAAAACGCTGCAAATTATTACACAATAGTTTATCATTTTCAAATAACAATATTACGGTATAACTGTTTATAAAGTAGAAAGGCAATTAAGTAATATGAAAAGCAATAAATAATTCAAAGGAAAATGGCGTATTACAACAGCTAATTTCAAAACTCTATATCTCAGCTAGTTCTTAACCAATTTTAATAATTCTTTTTAATAATTCTTTACTGCACGGGAGCCTTTCTCGACGTAGAACAGGCCTTTGACCGAGTCTGGCACCCGGGATTGCTTTACAAGCTCCGTCTATTCCTCCCTCCTACCTATTTTCTAATTATCCAATCCTACCTCGCTGATAGATCTTTTAAAATAAATCACAATAGTTCCTATTCCTCCCTGTTTTCTCAATCTGCTGGTGTTCCTCAAGGCAGCATCCTAGGACCCGTTCTTTATACAGTCTATACAGCTGATATCCCAACCCATCCAAACACTTTCCTTTCGACCTATGCTGATGACAAGTGTGTGCTATCAGTAGATAATGATCCTGTTACAGCCTCCCACACTCTTCAATCCCACATCCGAGACCTTGAAGTATGGTGCCAGAATTGGAGGATTAAAATTAATTCTAACAAATCCCACCAGATAACATTTACCCTTCGTCGTAAACCCATGACTTCCTGCCCTACAGTATCCTTTAATGACACTCCACTAGCCCCTGTTGAACAGATTCGATATCTTGGACTCCACCTTGACAAACGTCTAACTTGGAATCCCCATACAAGACTGAAACGTCAAGAAACTGCCCGACGTTTTCGACTACTTCAACACTTACTGGACAAACGTTCCAACCTACCACTTAATTACAAAAGACTTATTTATATGACCATCATAAGACCGATATGGACTTATGGAATAGAGCTACGGGGCTCTACTAAACCATCGAATTCTTCTCGTATCCAATCCTTACAATCCAAAATCCTTCGTAAAATCCTTAACACTCCTTACTTTGTCACGAATAAGCTCATCCATAAAGACCTTAATGTCCCATATGTTTCTGAATTAGCACGAACCAGGTATCAATCATTCCATGAAAAACTCCATTTCCACTCTAATCCACTAGTTTCTATTCTGTCATCCTCTTCCATTCCTGACAATCCCCCGAGGCGTCTGAAAAGAAGATGGCCTCGAGACCTTCTAGTTTAAAATACTTTTAGAGTGCTGCCAATGGGTAGCGTCTCTACATGTAACTCATGTCAGTTTACTATGTCCATCACATTTACTTGTCGTATATAATAATACAGTTGTAAATATCAATAAATATGTTTAAAAAAAAAATAATAAAATAATTCTTTTTTTATTTTGTAGGAAATTCAATTCTCTATTAAATACCGCTAAGAGTATTTATTAATTAGGAGTTCATTATTCGGGTTCTACTCATCTTGAAACGTAAACTCTCAAATTTTAAGAGGAGAGGGGGGGGGAATGTTTTTATTTTATTGATCAATAACGAAGGTTCATTATTGAAAATAATAACCCAAAAAACAACAAGGACAATTTTATTACAGTGTTATATTATATTGATGTCATACTTATTATCATAATTATTTTTAAAGAAATATTCCTAAGAAATTGTAGTATACTGTGTATTAAGCAACCCAATGCAGTTGTGCTGCACTGCTTTATAAGGAAAGTAAATTATATTTTCTCTCTCTACCTTACTATTTGATACTCTGTGCTTTTTTTTTTTTTTTTTTTCATAACATTGTAAATTAATTCAAGGTAAAGAATTACTGACAAATAATATAATAACAGTAGTACTACTACAGAACAAGGAAAATAACTTAAGAAATATTTAAATTGGTTCAGAAATTTAACTATGGGTTCTGTGGACCGTCAATATTCACGATAATATGTCCAAGGCCTTTTTTTTTTTTTTATGTTCATTTTATAAGCTTTAATTAGGCCTTTTGTAAGTATCATTTTTACCTAAAACTAATAAAAACATACTAATTTACTTTAGTACTTTGCAACTAAAGCATGTACAGTAAGAAAAGTTTATCCTCCAATGCAAAAATAAGGCACTACGGTACAGTAGTAAGACCAACCACATTGTATGGTATGGGAACAGTTTGCCTTTCGAGTATTGAGAAATTTCTCAAGATTAAGAGAAAAATTCTCAGGAGGCTTCATGGACCCTAAATTACAAAAGAGGGCTACAGGCTAAAATCCAATGAAGAAATATATAGAAATTTGGAAAACCTTGAAGTAGTCATCAGAACTAGGAGACTGAGGTTTTATGGCCATATGGTAAGAACGAACAATCAGAGGCTGAACAAACAGATTTTTGACAAAGTTCTAGGCTATAAGAATATGCAGTTAGTTATGCAAAGCATATAAAAGAGGAGCTCGATAGGTTAAAAATCAAGAAAATAGACTGCTTAGATAGAGAGCTTTTCGGGAAGAAAATAAAAGAAGTTGGGGTTCATACAGGAAAAACAAAGAAACAGGGGAGAAAATGGTCAAAAGAAAAGCGGGAGGAACAGTCCAGGAAGATGAAAGAATATTGGAGAAATGAAAGATGAAAGAAGTGAAGAAGACAGAATGATATTCACGTGGTCCTTGATGGCCAATTCGTGCAAAAAAAAAAAAACATACTAAAATTTACTTCGTCAAAGGATCTAGAAGCTATAATTTATTTAACTAATTTCATAATTCCGCTCACAAACAAAAACGATGTTTATGTATATAAATAATTTTATATATATTATATTTAATGGTATTTATGGAAATAAATTTTTAATTTATTAACCTCGCCTATTGTTTTATTTTATTCTCATGTAAATCATAAATGCTATATAGATATTTCACATTTATAAACGTTTAAGCAGTTATGGTCAATACGAATTATATTAAATAATATGAAATCTTTCTATTATAGTTTATAAAAATTTAATTTGAAGGTTATATAATCGAAATCCCGTGATCCGAATTCTATAGGAGATGTCATATGGGAATCTAGATAAGTTGATAAGAAAACCAAATATAAAATATTAAAATTCCTTCTGATTGCTTTTCAAGGAATTCATTGAATTTTAGACCTTAACGAGTAGGAATGTCTTCTTTTTTTACCTTCTCTCTTTCTAAACTGTAATAAATAATATTGTAGTCTTTTCTGAGAGGAACTGAAAAAAAAATGCAGATGAAGGAAGAATATTTTATCTGTTTAACTACTCGTTTAATAAACTCATTTATCGCTGTCCTCAAGCTATTATTCAGTAATAAGGGGTAAGTTCCGTTCATAAGGATAAATATTTGAAACCATTTTTTCAAGTATTTAATTTTAGTATACTATAATAATGAAAAATATATATAAAATTACTATTGGTTTATAGCTAAATATATTACTGAGGTATGAAAGAATAATAAAAAATCAAATGAAATAGAAGTTGTGCGTATATGGATTATTATTTAAAAAAAAAATCAAATCCAGAGCCTAAAATGTATACACAGCCAATGCATACACTTACTTCGATCCATTTTTAACAGTCCGTGCGGTCTAACCACAACTTAACCACTGACCTCTGTGGTCTACATTAGGCGAGAGAAAAAAAAAATTACGTTTCACAGCGGCTAATAAACGTAGGGCCGAAAAGATGGTTTAGCTTTAGTAGCTCTTGTGAAGAAGGCATTCAAAACAAAAAGTACAAAAACATTTTTGTTATAAAACGGAAAAGTGGTAAAAACTTAATAAGATAGATTTTTTTTTTTTTTTTTTTTTTAAGCAAATTTGAAACACATGGATAAGGTTAGGTTAGGTTGATTTATTTAAGGGCACATAACTTCTGATATCTTCAGTGTCATTTTCTATGTATTTTTTAAAAATTTAAAAATAAAAAAAAAATTATCAAACAGAGTAAATCTTTTTTAAACAGTATTGTTTTAGTTTATTATTAGAATAAAAATAGAAAGAAAGGAAAGGAAAATAGTAAAGAATTGTAGTAAATTCTTTATAAATTCTCTTCGTTTATAATTTTCAATAATGAAAGAAAAATTACACCTAATCGGAATTGGAAGGCTCACTTCTCAAGATACCTAGAATCCAATTAACGAATAAATACATCCGTTTGTCCACTTTCCGCGGCTTTTCTCCTAACATACCGGACAAAGTTTTTTGAAATTCGGCACAAAAAAAAGAGGGTATTAACGATAAGTCTAACAGCTGGACATTGATATCAGCTGTTAAGTTTTTAAAATTAACGTTTTCCAGAATAAGGAATGTTTATTTGAATAAAAATGGAAGAAATAAATAAGTAAATAGTAAAGAAATCAAAAATAGATGTTTTTAGATTATTATTTTCAATAATGAACATTTGTAAAACAAAAAAAAAAAAAAAAAAAAATCCCATACCTCAAAATTTGATAGCTTACGTTTTAAGATACCTGGAATCCGAATAACGAATAAAAAAATCCGTTTGTCCACTGATCAAATTCAGAATATACAAAAATGTTAATGATTTTTGATGGAGAATTAAGTTTTCTACAAAACGAAAAAAGAATCATTGAAATCAGTTTAGAAATAGCAGAGGTATAGTGTTTTGAAATTAGAAGTTGTGATAGGCCATTTTCCTTTGACTTATTTATTGCTTCTCCTATTAGTTAATTGCTTTAAAACAGCTATACCCTAATATTGTGATTCGAAAGTAATAAACCAGTGTGTAATAATCTGCAGCATTTTCCTAATCGTTATGATATTACAAATTTCTTTACATATTTTCTTTGGAAATATTTGTGGTAAAGCGGGCAGTCTTCTAGAATGTGTCTGATGGTCAGTTTTCACAGTTCAGTGGTGTATTCTTCTCGATGAGTCAGTCGCGTGGGATCTATTCTTAATCGAATAATAAAAAACCCTTATCACTGTTTGCCGTATTTTTCCTTCTGCATTTTCCCAAAGCTGCGCCAATGTGATTGTTTCTTGATTTTTTTAGATAGGTACTAATATCAAATATTGTATATATATATATATATATATATATATATATATATATATATATATATATATATATATATATATATATATATATATACATACATACATACAATATTTATATAAACGAGATATTAATATATATATATATATATATATATATATATATATATATATATATATACATACATACATACAATATTTATATAAACGAGATATTAATATATATATATATATATATATATATATATATATATATACATACATACATACAATATTTATATAAACGAGATATTAATATATATATATATATAAACGAAAAAGCGACAATTGGCGAATTTCTACAGAAAATCAATGATTAAAAAAAAAAACCTATTCGTTAAAAAAGGAATTTCCAAAGCTAAGACTTATTAAATGCTATTCTAGGTTTCCTGAGCTTCATCATCAGGCTGCCTGAAGGTATTGATAAAATATCAAAAAAAGATAAAATCAATTGTAAAAAAAAATTATATTAATTATAAATCTCGTTCCAAGGTTCTAGATGGTTCTAAATCAGACTCATCCACTGGTTCAGCTTTCGTCGCATCAGAATGCACCAGTCGAAACTACATCAATATTGTTCCGCCGACACAGCTGAAGTGAATGCGATCGCAATGGCCCTTGATTATTCTAGAACACTCTCAATAGAGAATTTCACCATAGCCTCAGATTCATTGAGCGCTCTAAAAGCACTACAGAATATGCATTCCAGTCATCCAGGAATTTTAAGAATCCTGGAATTAACCAAAGTAATGGCTGTAAATGGAAAAAGAATCAATTATGTGTGGATACCAGGTCACATGGGGATAAGAGGAAATGAAATGGCACACAAGGCTGCCAAAGAGGCTCTCACTCTCCCTGGTCGTGGTAGGGCACTGCTCACACCATCAGATTTAGCACACCCTCTAATAGCAAATGTATGGAAGAAATGGGATGAAGCATGGAAAAACAGTTATCCAAGCAAACTGAAAACCATTAGGAAAGAAGTAAAGTATTGGAAAACCTCAAGTCGCAGCAACCGCAGGGAGGAGGTGGTCTTGGCCCGCCTGAGAATAGGGCACACAAGGTTAACACATGGGCATTTAATATGTAAAGAGTTGCCCCCAAGATGTCAGCATTGTAGGGGAACCCTGACAATTACTCATGTGTTCGAGGAATGTCCCTTCTACACTAGACAACTGGACCAAAAGGGAATACCCCACAATGTCGCGGTTGCATTAGGAAACGATGGGAATAGAATGGACCAATTAATGTGTCTCCTATCTGAAATGGACTTTTATAAGAGGATTTGACGACTTACTTTATGTATATTTATTTTTATTATTATTTATTTTTTCATGAATATCGTCTACTGATATAACTTGATATATGTTTATTTATTACTAACGCTCTCATATTTATTTTTATTATAGATTCTTCTTCTTTTTTTATTATCCGTTTTAATTAATACTATTATTAATTATATTGAATTATAATATTAAATTATAATAATTATACTAAATATTAAAAAATATATTATTAAAAAGTTATTTGTTCTAAATTCATTTTCTAAAATGAGCGTATCCGGCACTATTTATGAGTGTATTATTTGTTTATTACGTATTATCTGTATGTATGTATTTATGTATTATGAATGTATTACTTATTATGTATATCATTATTGTCTATTATGTATTATTATTTGTTCATAATGTATTCGTTTATTGTGTATTATTATTATTTGTTTTAGTGTATTATTATTATTTGTTATATTAGTTCATTATTTATTTTAATTAATATTATTATTTAATATTTCAACTAAAACCATAATTGTTTGTTTTCAAAAACGTGTATGTTATAGTGAGTTAGATATTATGTATCTAAGTGTATCTCATAGTGAGTGTATCTGGCACTGATGAAAAAGATGTTTTGAGCCAATAAATAAATCAAAAACCAAAAACCAAAATCGTTCCAAGGCCCTCTATTTTTTAATTCTAAATTTGAAGATACGGCATTGTGTTATGTTTAATAATACCAAGCTAGTTAGCATTGTATAAATTCGAGGCCAATACCTACAAACGCTGTCAAGATGTAACTGCTTCTTTTATTTTCAATTTTGTCATTCATTTTTAAAATAGTGATCATATTATTAGTTATTGAAAGTACCAATAAAGATATCATTAAGTTGGATTTCATGCTCAATAAACACGGTTCAATAGATATATTCAACACATCTAAATAGACTTAAGAAATATTGACAATTTAAATAACTGAGGGGTGTTTTGGTTATGTATAGAATAGAAAAAAAAATTATTCTGAGAAGAATTCCGTAATGTACAATAAAGATGATGATGTACAATGTGATATGTACAACATACGATGTGTATGGCCTAAAGACATAATACATTGTATATAAGAAAATTATTCAAGTTTGATGCGTATTTTTAGATTGTTTTTAAGGTATTTAAGGGATGGTTGGTGTACTAGATTGAGCACTAGTATATCATTACCCGGGTCAGGATTAGAACTCCAGCCGTGGCAGGATTATATATATATTTTTTATTATTTATTGAAAGAAATCGGGGTTAGGAGATCCTTCAGGGTTACACCCGTTCTCTAAAAACTGAGTACCCAATAATTGGAAAACAGAAGAAAACCTGTCGTTGAGCCTGATCTCGGCCAAATCACTTCCTTGCACGCTATCAGGCCAAAAAACAAGTTCGATTTGCTACATGTACTGAACTAAAGAACTTCATTGGTTGTAAAGATACAGTTTTATTAATTTTCTTTTATTTGTTTATAACTTATAACCTTATTTAGTTTATCGTTATCTTAGTGACTCTATACATTGTAGTAATAATATATCATGTTTCTATGCTGTCCTAACACAAGAACACCTTTATGCACAATGACCTTGACATTGCAATTCAAGAAATTTACAATTTATGCTTCTCATTGATTTTAAGATCACCCATTATCGATTTGGAGATATCATAATGCTGCAAGCTGTAGTATTATACGCTCACAATCAAACATCAACCGTTCCTCCCAAGTACAATACTCGCCGATCGATTAGCAGCCCCGACTTTCTCTAAGAGGCACATAACTACACACTCCGCGACCCGAAGACCACCGAGGTCGAGCCGAAGAGAAGACTGACCTCGACAAGAGGCAGATCGGGGCGAAAGGATACCTCACTCTAAAGAGATCACTTTCCTTAAGGCCTCAATGTTCCCACGCATCCGGTGCGAGCCTTTGCGTCATCGGGTTATCGTCGATAATGCCGAGCAAACAGACAACCCAGCAAATATAACACGTCCTGGAGATGTTATCTCGTGATTAGAGAGATCTCTCAACCTCGTTTTTTTCTTCTTTATCTCATCCTCTTACCATACAAGGATGAGGATCTTTATTCGTCTTGTAAGAGACAGCGGTCCCATTAACCCGGGATTGATCGTGGAGTAACCCAAGGTCCGCTATTGGCACCATTACTCTTCCCTCTTTCTGACAATGTGTAATGGCTTTCCTTTCAGTCGGCAAGAACATTATTAGTTGAGGTTAATTACAGTGTGTCTTTGTTTCGAATCAGTTATTACTACATCCATATAACGTTAGAGCAATAGAATACCATAGGTATAGGCAGAATTAAAGTGTATGAAATCTTGGTATTGAACTAAAGAATGGATTTTTATATCTATAATTGATCCTATTCTACATATTAATCATGCCTATGAACTCAACTAATTGTTAATTTCACCACGGTATTCGTATATTTAATATATGTAAATAGTAAGAAAAATAATCATGGGATAGTCAAAATATTCCAATTCGTAATTTTAATAATACACAATTTAAGAGCTTAAAAAACTGAGTTTAGCAATATTTTAAGTATATATCTAAGCGGGTTGCGTATTTTGTTATTGTTGTATGAAATATTGAACAGTTATGACACACTACAACCTCTGTATTAGCGCTGAAGAACATTTTACTTTTTTGTTTAAATATTTATATAGGATTTTTCCTATACGACATTAGCCAAAATTTAAAAAGTATTTATAATTATCATTATCAGTAACAATACATTTTTTTTTTCTCATCCTCCATTTCTGGAACTGTATCAAGGTCGGGAAGAAAAATCATATCGATGCTTAGTTTAAAATATATCGTAGTTACAATTAAATATCAGAGATTTATTCATAATGTGAATTATATCTTTATAGTTAGAAAATTTAAAATAAGCTGCTAATTATGGGGAGGGAGTTTTATTTTTCCAGTGTCCAGGTTTCTGTTACTTAATTAAAAAAAAAAAAATGTTTTAAGGTAAAGTTGTTACACATTAAAGATGTTATTGTTTGGGTTGTGTCACATGACATGTCCGTTTTCAAGATAAAGGATTTTTATTAAATATGAAAACAAGATAATTTTATTCAAAGTATTTACCTTCTTTTTCTACACATTTTTTCCAACGTGACACCAACTTTTTTATCCCCGAACTAAAAAACTCTGAGCTTTGAAGTGAAACAAAACCTGAAAACGCACTTTTCACTTGATCATCATTTTCAAAAAGTTTTCCTTTATCGAAGTTGTCTAAATTCCTGAACAGGCGGTAATCTGTTGAAGACAAGTCAGGAGAATATGCGGTGGGTGCGGAAGAACTTCGTAGCACAGTTCTTTCAATTTTTGCACGGTATGTTTTTGAAAACATGGGGTCTAGCGTTGTCGTGTAAGAGTATAGGGCCCTTCCGATTTACCAATCCAGGTTGTTTTTTTAAATAATTTTGTGTGCATTTGGTCAATTTCATTGCTGTACGTTGTAGAGGTAATGGCTTCACCTCTAGGTAAAAAGGAATAATGAATTATCCTAGCCATGGACCTCCATACTGTAACTATAATTTTTTGGGGTGCAAATTCGGTTTTGGCTGTTCAACCACTGCCCTGACTGACGCTGATTGTCATATGCGATCCATTTTTCATCGCAGGTAATTATTCTTTCAAGGAAATGTTCGGATTTTTTTTGCCTCGCAAGCAAAGAAACGCAGGTCTCAAGGCGTTTCAATTGCTGCTGCTCAATGAGATCATGAGGTACCCATGTATCGAGCTTTTTTAATTTCCCAATACACTTTAAATGTCTAGAAACGGTAGATGCACTTGCATTTACTTGTGCTGAGAGTCCTTTAACTGTTTGGTAGGGGTTTCCTTCTACTGTATGTTTGAGGACATCGTTGTCTATTTCGGACGGAGGTCTTTTCCAAGTCGGTACCCCCAGCTGAAAACTTAGCAAACCAACGGCGAATGGTCCGTTCATTAACACTTCCTTTCCCAAACGCCTTGCAAATATTTCTAGCGGCCTCAGCTGCTGAATGGCCGAGTTTAAACTCGTACAAATATATTACTCGAAAATCGCGTGTTTCCATGTTCATATTTGGAGGTATACTAAAAGTGGGTAATTTGATTGGGAAGCTAATGTTTATAATACAAAGGTAGAGGATCAGTAACTGTTTACTTTAAATATCTAAACTTTTGGAAGAAAATAACAGAGACCTGCAAAATCCTTTATGAATTTCAGAAACTATAAAAACGGACATTTCATGTGAAACAACCCAATACAATGTTTCATCTTATCTAATCAAATATATGTTTTTTTTTTCTACATTCAGTTGCATTCGATTAACTCCTTTTAATAACAAGATTATAAATTGATTCACAATCCTTTTTTTCTATACTAGTCACCACGAGGTGTTATCATATAATTGTGTTATATATAACATATAACAGTCAAATATGTCATGCAATAATAAAAACATATTGTATCAACATATGCAACCTACTTACATGTAGAAATATAGATGCATAACCATTAGATGGTTTAAGTTTCCTATCTTAATTTATTCATTATATATATATTTAAATTTATTTGATTTTGTTTTTTAATTTTCATAGTATATCTTCTTTATACTTTATCTCTATACTTACAAATCACTAAATTATGTCTTGATACTTTTTAGCCTTGATGAAGACCTGCAATGTGGGTCGAAACGTTTGTAGGTTAATACATAGTTTTTAATGTTTTTGTAATACTTTATTTACCGCCACCTGGACCCTCTTATTATTATAAGCTAACATTCAACTATTTAAGATCCAATTAATCAAATTTCCTTTTTCGGTTGATTTTTAAAGCACTTACCGTCTCCAAAAAAATATTTATGTGACTAGAATGGTATTTTTAATGCTAGTTATTATAATTTCTTCAGTCAGGAGAACGATAATCCGTACTTATTCTCTTTCATTTATATGATCTTAAATGTCACGTTGAAATAATAACGTTACATGTAATTGGAATACGTTAATCAGATCCCAGAGCCTTTAAGTTAACGCCAGTTCAACAAGTTATGTGCTGAATTACAATGTTTAATCATAATATGAAAAATGGACATGATTGCATGACATAATTAAGGAACGAGAAATTAATATTTAATAGAAGAAGCGTGATAGACTATATCATCTTCCTGACTAAAGTTTTTGGAGCATCTCTGAAACTATTTTTATTTGATTGGTACATTTAATAATGAAAAATTGCTATGATAGTTGCATGTAATACTTTTTAAAAACTAAAATAAATATTTAATTTCCATAATACAAAGAAGGTTTTCTAAAGGTCGGAACGAGTTGGACTTAAGTCAGCATCTATTTCATTAGAATAGAATAGATTTTATTTGTCTTTGGGGTATTCCCTTACAATAGAGCGGCTTGCAATTCACAATACATTTTTTTAAGTTATATATATATATTTTAATAAAGATAAGTCAACAGTTTTTTTCTTTTTTTTTTCCTTCCAATAGTAGAGATAAATTTAAAAAAAGATACATATGTTTTTGAAATAATAATACATCGGTTTAAAAAAAAAAAAAAATACATATGGTTTTAAAATAATAATACATCCGTTTTTATTATTAAAAAAAAAATTACTCAATGTGTCAGATTAACAATATTTTAAAATATTTACTAATGAAAAGTGGGGAGGATAAATATTGTATTCCAAGAGGAAGGATTTAAGTCTATCTAATGTATCACGAAGTCCGGGATTAATTTTATTTAAAATTTTAGAATAAAGATTTGTAACTCAGAAATTAAATAGCTTCATGCTATATCATTTTATTAATTGAAAATCACCCTGAAGGTTATATTTTTCTCAATGTAGTCAGAGACACGCCAAGCCCGATAGTACAGACACCCCTCGAGCTGCATTACATAGTAACTAAGTAAGTTTGTTTTTACATCCATTTAACGTCGCATTATGATACTGTGGCTTAACAAACGGTGCTACGGAGACCTAAATTTGGGTCATCCAGTTTTGATTAGGATAGGGATTTTTAACGATTACATGAGAACGCACATACTCAAGACCACTATTTTACGTAGCCTCCGAAGGCCGGCATGACTAATGATTCTCAAAGTCTAACACCATATATTTAAGAAAATGGTAGTAAATCCTGTTCTATTTTATCGGACCTGTTGAACTCTTTCTTATTTGATTATTCTTTATTTTTGGTTTATTACTTTTATAATGAACCTTTGTAATAGACCAAAAAAAATTAACCCCTTTCAAAATTTGAGGGCTTACGTTTCAAGATGCCTAAAACCCGAATAACGAATAAAAAAATCCGTTTCTCCTAAAATTAATAAAACAAATAAATAGCAAAAATTTTAAGAATTAAATTTTTATGGAAAATGAAAAAAAGAATCATTAAAATTCTTCAGGAACTAGCTGAGATAAGTATTTATTTGAATTATTTATTGCTTTTCATAATACTTAACTGCCTATATACAACTTTATTAACAGTTACACCCCTATATTGTTATTTGGAAATAATAAACCATTGTGTAATAATTTGCAGCGTTTTTTATATATAACAGTTTTCCTATGTTATTGGATTAAGAAATTTCATTTCTATGTTACAAAACCTATATTCTAAAATTTTAATTAAAATTAATCCTCAATTTCCTTATTCTTAAGATAGACTTAAATTATACTCTTGAAGTATAAGATATGTCCTCTCCGTCTTTCAATAGTAAATATTTAAAACCATTGTTAATCTAATACCTTGGGTAAATATTTTACAACAGCATATGCTGACTTTAATCCTTAATTTACCCTTAATCCCTAATTTAATTAATCCATTCACTAATTAACCAATATTTAAAATGTGACAAAATTGAATCTTCCAATTACAGAATCTACGATGGAGTTATTTTCAGAACAGTTTAATTATATAATATGCCTTATATGCCAGATATTTTGCTTAAATAGAAAAACATTGTCCCCATGACTCCAACTCACCCAAAACTCCACTGACACTTTGGACGCTGTCGATGATGTATTCCTTAAATTTTACTTCTTCTTTGCAGGAAACCAGTAGAAGGAATGGAGACAGACGAAGACATCAGAGGACGCTGCGACAGTTTCCAGTATCCTGGAGGCCAGTGGAAGGTGAAAGGAGAAGAGGTAGCGGTATTAGATTTATAGTCTGTTGGCTAGGGTCCATTGTCAGCCCAGGTCCAACTATAGTCTTTAGATATATCAACGTCCATAGCCATCTACTTACTATAGCCCTTATAGTAAATCTCTCTCCACAACTCCTCCTACAGGCTGCCACTTCTTAATCCAACCCTATATTTCATCCCTTTCCCTCTCTCTTGTCTTCTCCTTTTCTGCCGGAAACGGGACGATCTCACGATATTTTTTTTTCTCCAACTTCGCCAAGGTTCATCCCTACTGGATGAAGGGGATTATTTTTTAACCGATGATAGATAATGATTAAAAAGGTTCAGGCTGAGCCCTCCTTTGCAATTTTTCAGAGATATTATCAAGATTCAGTAAAATTGATTAAATGGCTCGCAACTGGCAGCAACGGTAGATTTTTTGTTAAGTATTAGACTGAAGGCAATCTTTACATATGGGTTTGATTCTGCGAACCCATGAAGATTTTTTTTTCCAAAATGATCAAATATGGATGTATCCATTGTGAGTCTAAAGTTGGGAAGATGAGATGATTACGGGTTACAGTCTCTGTGCCGAGAGACTTTTAACTCTGGCATTATTCCCCAGACCCTCATTCCCTGACAAAAAAAGTGTGTTTGGTTTGAGAGGTAAGGAAAGATATTTCATCCACGTCCCTTTAGTAGCGTTGGTTTTTCGGATTATAGGATGTTACGATCCTCTTCCTCCTTTAATGTTTTTTGGCCACTCAAAACTAATAAAAGATATTGGGTTCGATTTTAAATATTCAATATACGTTGAAAATTGTGTATAAATATTTTACTTAAATTCATTAAAAACATTGAATTCGAATCACTGACACGCAAATTTATTATATTAATTATTTATTTTGTTTTTTTATTTGAAATATTATTTTGCAATAATTGTTAAATATAATACTACTTGCATATATATATATATCGACAAACAAAGCAGACAGATACGTTTATTTATTTATTAAACTTTTCATTTGCATAGATACATCCAAGAAAAAATATTATTTAAAACGATTATCTTTTCAAAGAGGCAAGAATAAATTATATATTATTTTGCAAATATTCTAAAGAATTTTGATTTCCTTCTATTTTTTCAACTGTATATTTTTACTTCTTTTTTTCTTAAATATTACTATTTTTTTATTATATCTTATTTTTCTGTTTTCATGTTAACATTCAGTTTTTTTATAATATTGTATGTACATTTTTACTAGAATTTATCTTTTGAGTTATATTATTTGTTCATTTTATGAGTTTAATTCAATTGTTTTCAATTATTTTACTCTAAGACTCCAGTGTAAAATCCACATTTTATTTCCTGTTATATTATTCTGAAGGGATTTTGAAATAAATAAAGAATATTATTATTGTTATTATATATATATATATATATATATATATATATATTATATATATATATATATAATGAAAAAGCTTGGGAATACAAAATAGTAACAAACTATCTAAACGGATCAACCCTTAAATAGAAAACAATAGTAATAATAATGTATATTTGTTAATAAAAAAACAAATTAAATATTTTTTATTTCAAATAACTATTCTATTCTTCAATGCTATTTACCATAAGGTGTTTCCATATATTAACTGTTCAGTGTGCCATACAACTATTAAAAGATATGATAACAACATATGCAACCCGTTTACAAACATAAGATACCCTTTAATAACAAAAGCCCCATCACACTTCGGTTTTAAAATTTAGAAATGCTGTATAAAAAAAAAAAAAGTTTCACTCCAGAAATAATGTAGTTGACTTGACTGGGTAGTTAAGACACAAAGCAACCGTTTAATTATACCTAATCACTTGCAATGACCAATAAAGCCAAAGGTCATAGCTGCGCCATTACATGTTATTAAATGTTAAATGTCAGGAGCTAAGTTAATGCCCTGTCAGTGTTTAATTACTGAAATTGTAAGCTATTCAAAGACAAAGCTTCATTATTAGTTAATCCAAACGTGCATCTAAGATTAACTTATTTACAAGGAAACAACTGCTTTCGAAATAATTCAGCTATTCTCACCTACCGGAAGAATCTTCTTCGATCCCGAAACAAAATTACAAAAGTCATGTTCTCTTAATTAGACCCTTATCTTTAAGGGTAAAAGTATGAGAAATTCAGATTTTTTATTGTATCATGTAACTTTATTCTCAATTAAACGCATTAACAGATTTAGTATCTTGTGGCCGAGTGATGGTAGAGAAAACCATTACGAAATAGTAAGATTTTTTAATTGAAACTCAGCATTTCAACTAGTATTGTTGCATTGTCTACATATGGGTTAAATGAATAATGAACAAAGCATGGGAAAAATTACAACGATTTCCAGAAGTTACAATATCCATTTCTAAAGATTTTAAAAGAAAAATCGCGATAAACCTTATAATTGCTATTTGGCTATTTTTCATAAAATTATTTTTACGTTGTAAAATAAAATAATCGATAACAAGGTACATTATAAAAAAGTTATTAGTGTTTAATTTACTATTACTTGAATAATGTTTTGAGTAACAAGGTAATGTTTTTATTAAGATAATACAAATTCGTCGCTTACCCTGTGTTTATTCAGAGCGCAGGTTCTTAAAGATAAATTCAGTATTTTCTAAAGTTCCTAGCAGTAGTCAGTCACTAACCTGAAAAAACAATAAAATATATAAAAATAAATTTTTCATTCTAAACATTTAAATATTTTAACAGTTGTAAATTTCAATAAATAAATAAAATAAAAAATATTTTTATTTGGTAAAACAATAAAAACTATTTATAGAATTGAATGTTTCGGAGTGCTGCCAATGGGTAATTCCTCTGCAAGTGCATTCAATAATATAGTTGTAAATCGTAATGAGTATTTAGAAAAAAATAATTGACTATTTCCTAATCAATTCATAATTAAGATTTGTATTTAATTATTTTGTTATGTATCAAACATTAAATTATTATTAAATTACTTCTACAATCCGAAAGCGAGTCTTGGCTACAAAATTAAATAAATATGTAAATTAAATATCTCAAAATATTTAATTTAAATGTTTTAATTACATTAAAGTTAAATGTAAGTTACAGACACACACATATAAGCATTGTAATTTTTTAAATTCAATAACCAGTTGAGTGAGTAAATGTTTACTCGCTTTTTTAAATATATACAACTTAATGCTAATGCATCCTTTTTTATTTATTATTCATAAATCAATTAAGAATAATTTTACAACATGAAATTACTTGTTTCGAGGTAAATGGTCATTAAATGCATTTTAAATTATCTCTTATTTTTAATTTTACTTACATGTATATGAAATAGGTTTTGTGATAAAAAAAAATCCAGTTTTCACCAGAAATTACATCCTGTGTCCGAATGACCAAATCCCGCAAAAAAAGGTCTGTATGCATTTAGTCTAGCTCGAAAACGGTAAATTGTATAAGACTGAAATTTTGAATTTTCGATGCGTATATGTTGAGATACTGCAATAACTTTTTCATCAAAATCGGCCAACCAGAATAGCCACTTAATACCATGCAGTTACCACCTTTTTACGATTTTCTCTAAAACAGCAATTAGGATTTTGATTGAATTCTCTATCTCGATGTAAAATTTGATGGGCTTTGACATCATGTAGGTTTCATTCTGATTGAAATAGTCTGACAGCGCTTAAATGCCGATATTTTAAATTTTCTTGATCTGCAGTACCTTTAATTTTTTAGATTCTATAAAAATAATCATATCATCTTGTTACCATTGATAAATAACGGCTAAATATGCATTTTGAGAGAATTTGATAAACAACTAAAGGAGAAAAAATATTTTTTATGCAATTTTTGTGTTTTTGAAAATATGAACAGTAATATACATGTATAATATACCGTTGGAATCCAAAAGATTTTAGAAAAAAATATTATTTTATACACAAACTTGTAAAAGTCAATAAAGAGTGATGAAAATCCGATAAAACTGATTGTTTTAGATAATAATATAATTTAGCTTTTAATAAACCACATGTTTCTATAGAAATTTAATTTGATTGATTCTTTGTTAGATTCACTCATTTTTATCTCTAACAGTATTTCGAAATTAATGTCGTGCTGTCCGCACCAGATTTTTTTTTTTTTAATTCTACAATAAAAGTTTATATATGATTAATTTTTGTGGAAAATGATCACTATTCATTGAACAAACACTTATACTAATAAATAAAAACTATCAGTAAACGATTATATATCTAAAATACATATTTGAGACGCATTGAACTATGAACGGTCCGTTGATGGTAACTGTTTAGTAGTTCAAAACGAATTGACAATTAAAAAGTAGTAATCCTCAAGTATTGAATCGCTTATGGTGTGAACATAGCTAGAAAGAAAAGAATAACGCTATCCAATCTTTCAGGAATCATCGGAAACCGATAGAGCATGGAATTTCCTCCCATGCGGTTAGTTCCGACAGAAATAAGGAGCCTATCCTACGGTTGACAAGAAGAACTGTTTCAGTCCTCCCAGACATACTATCTTCCCACCGATTGACTACTGAATTATTTCCCAAGGGGAAACGTAACCAAGGGTGGTCGGTCAACCACAATCCGTTCTTCAACTTCCTTAAAAGTGAAATTGTCCCTAGCGCAGGAGCCTATTGTACTAGAAATTCCATAACGGTCTTCGGAAGGCTGTTCTCTGGGGACATAGCGCCTCTACTTGTGTGGGAGAGCTCGCTGTGAAAAGGTGTATTAGTGATGAAAAATAAAAGTAAATAATAATGAGTAGTTCGCTGAGTAAAACTATAAAGATAGTTAAGGGTAGTTTGCAATAAATTTTAGAACCTGTAATACTAAAAATAATAATAATAACAAAAATATACGGAATATCGGAAGTCTAGGTTTTATTTTTATTTTGAAAGAAAGGAAGAAAAGTAAATTTTATTTTGGGACCTTCTGTCCCCTAATATAACTGTTTTTTTTTTTTTGTTTTGTTTTTTTTGTTTTTTTCAACAACAATTTTTATTGAGTAAAATTACAATCTGTCCCAATTTGGACATAATTAGTAGTGCTAAAAGATATCATACATACTACATTCATACAATATTTACACGGCATAAAATTACAATAAAATATATACACAATAATGAATCAATACAATAGTCAATAATTCACTTATACCTATATACACATACACACACTCATACATACATCACATTGAGTGGAGAATCTAGCCAGTGCTAGAACTCCAATATATTTACAAAAGGTCGCGGGGCCACTGCCGTTTCAACCTTTTTTTTTTTTTTTTTTCAACCTGGGTCGTATGGATGAGTGGAGCTGGATAGGGATTGAGCTAGAGGATTAGGATGATGAAATAGGTTCTGGTGGAATTTGGAAAATTTGGATGGAATTAGGTCTGAAATAAATGGAACATTAAGGTCGTGGTGTAAGGTATAGTTGGAGACATAATAAGGAGCATTTACTATTGTACGGAGGACTTTGGATTGAAAGGATTGAATGCGTTTGATGTTAGTACGTTTAGCTGTCCCCCACAGTTCAAGTCCGTAGGTCCAGATGGGCTTCAGTATTGTCTTGTAGATTAATAATTTGTTGTCAACTGTAAGTTCAGAGTATAACAGTAAAGTAGAAAAACATGTGTCTAGCATAATAATAAAAACATTACAAAAACAAACATAAGGATAGACTTATATTATTTATAAAAGTAGAAAATATGATTACTTGTACGGCATGCAACTACTACTTACATAATTTATAAAAGTAGTGAATACAACGATAAATGTATCAGTATATTTATATAATAATAAACATATGTGTATGTAGAGGTATTATAATTATATTTCTCACTAATATCATAAAATAAATAGATCAATTTTGGGGGTACTTTTGTGAAAAAAAGTTTTTCCTGAACCTCATGTCTTATTAAACATTGTTTAAACATTAATGAGAAATACCTCTTCCTGAAGACAATCAATGAATATGTGAATATTATTTAACTATTAATTTCATAGAAGTTTGATATGTAGATCATTTTTTACTTAAATTAACTTACCTTAAACGTATCAGTATTCTGAATTTAAACAGGGTTTTTTTTAACAATTGAGATTTACAATGTAATTATTTTGATTTTCTTATCATCGTCTTAAGTTTTCTTTTGGTTCAATTTTTGTAATGTATATTTTTAACCATTTCTCAAAATACCTATAGGAAGGCCGATGAGATGTTGATAAGCTGAATTGGATGACACTGCTGATGAAGCGATGTAAGATAATATAAGAAGAAAAATGCAAGATGGATACTTGAAAATGGCCCTAAAGTTGTAAAATAACAAAATAAAATAACTCAATCAACTTCTTTTGGAAACGGCCAAAAATATATCTTACGAAAATTTAACTATTTTGATTACTAGAAACCGCTTGAATCCACAACTTGATGTCTGTTGAATTCAAAGACGAAATTTAAGGTTTGTTTGTTTTTAGACATCTCGGAAAACAATGAAATTTTTACAAAGGATGGTAACGCATGAAGAGAATAATGTGATATTAAGATTAGCGAGGAAAGATGGATAGTTATTATTTGTTAGGTTAATTTTAAGGATTAAAAAAAGATTGAATCAATTTTATTCTTTTTAAAAAAATTATTGATTGCTGTTTACAACTGTTTAAAGAAAAACAACGAGTAAATGTCAGTAAATGTAAAAATCATGATACACTTGTAGAGAAGCTTCCACTATCAGGAATTGAAGAAAGGATAGAAACTAGTGTATTATAGTGTAAGTGGAGTTAGTCATGAAAGAAATGTTATCTGGTTCGGGACAAATCAGCAACATATGGAACATTAAGGTCTTTGTGAATCAGTATATTCGTTACAAAGTAAGGAGCATTGAGGATCTCAAGCAGAATTTTGGGCAGTAGGGATTGGATGAGGAAAGAATTTGATGGTTTAGTAAAGTCCCAAAGCTCTACTCAATTTTATCATTTAAATAATTAGGCTTATACATTTTAATTGTTTATATTGATTTTATGGCGCTTCAGACAGTTTCTTTTAAGCATTCACGAATGTAAGGTGCTCAAGGCATAACTTCCAAAAAGTAGAAACAAAATGAGTATATTTCCTGAACAATTTATACCATCAATAACAAAATATCAAAAATCAATCTGATTACTCCTAATTACGTATCCACCATGAACTAATAAACGGAAATTCTAAAAATACTTATACTTGTGAAAAATTAATAGCAAACATTAAATTTGCCATAACGTATCTTGAGATGATGGTAAACGCATGAGGCATGTGAATCTTCACAATTACTATGTGTTCTCATTCATTCAAAAAACATATTTCTATATAGAAACATTTGCATACATTTAAACACAGGAGATTACGTAAATACCGATTTACAGAACCGGATTATTTAAAGAAATTCAAGCTAAACATATTAAGCAGTTTATATTATTCGAAGAACATTTTAACAATAGTTAAACATAAATATAGGTATCGTTTCTAACGGTCTGCTATTTCTTAGCCAAGATGTGTTGAGGATCGGAAACCGGGAAAGTGGTACGGTTTGCGGAGGTGTTAACCCAGAAAGATGATCTTATTATTTACGAAGAACTACGATATTGGCCCTTTGTGGTTACCCGCTCCAATTTCTCTTTCGAAACTAAACAATCTGTTGAACTGTTGCCAAACGAAATGGGTGCCTAGATCTCTCTATGAAATCACCTCAGGAAAAGGTTGCCCGACAGTAGTAACCACTAGCAATAATAATAAATAAAAATTAATAAAATTAAATTAAAAAAAAAAACCTTTACCGCTTCAATCCATGAAGGGTCTTAGGCTCAGTACATATAGAGATTCGTGCTGTTTCTAGACCAACGGCTATGTAATGAGGTAATTAAGTCTTGATCACGTTCAGCCGCCAGGTTTTTTCCCCACTTCGGGTAACCACTTCAAAGAGGCTGGGCCTGCCCCAGGAGAATCTTCATACACCTAGGGACGCCCACCGGCTGAATTAACAGAATAAATAATAACTAATGCTCTACAATAATAAATAAAGCAAACATAAATATAATAAATTCATCATTCATATGATTTTCGAAACTATGCTAAAAACACATAAATTAATCCCTACCTCTTCAAAAATTTGGGGTCTAAGTAGTAGAATCTACATATCCAATTTAAATGATCCAACTTTACATTATGTTTTTTTTTCCAGATTTTTATGTCCTTTCTCACTCCAATTATTGCAAACAGAACGTGTTATCCTATAATTAACCATCCTATTCTAACCAGAAAGAAAAGGTTCATTAAATGAGATCAAGAAGAATCATTAAGAGAGATCGTCCCTAAATAAATTTCAACCCGTCCAGGCCTTCCAGATTCTAGCCGGTGCAGACCTTTCTCATTCTGCAGTCCACGCCTATTCTTCTTCAATTCTAAGCCTATTATCAAAAGATTCTCGAATTCGGCCTTACCCTCAGAAATTTGTAAGTGAATTAAGTTTAAGATAAGTATCCTGTGGAGGTCTCAACATTTCTCTACCGTTCCCTACAACGTTCAAGATCTCTTTCAACTTTAGTAAGAAGGTTAAAAAGTTCTCGACACAAAGAAAAATAAAACGAAAATATTGTTAATATCTAATACTATACTATAATTGATTAACACACATACGCACACACACACACACACACACACACACACACACACACATATATATATATATATATATATATATATATATATATATATATATATATATATATATATATATATATATATAGATATAGATAGATAGATAGATAGATAGATACATAGATAGTTTATTGGTTTGTTATACAGCCATGGACTTTGGCCCATTTTTTGTTAGTAATAATTAAAATGTTATTAAAACAAAATAAAAATAAGAACTTTTGTCTAATATAGTACTAAGGTTGTTCCCAAAAATAGAGATTTGGTGATTACTTCTAAATCTTTCAGATGCTTTTGGCTTAGATAACTAAACCCCACTAATCATCGGGGACATTCTTGACCTCGACTTGGTATCTTTCGTGAAGACCCTCCCGAAGACTAGGGCAACACAAGAGTACAGACCCCTCAGCCTTGAAACCGGTCGACTATTATTTAGAGCACCTGTTGAAGACAGTGAGGCTTAAACATAGACTAACGGTCAACTGGCTCATCTCCTCTTTTTTATCTCTTTTCTCCCTTGCCCTAGATTTTTCTCTTGATTTATTCCAAGCCTTTAGGTCATCTGATAACTCTCAAATTCTTCTCCGATCGTCGGCATTTCATTCGCTTCAACGTTTATATTCTTATGATAATCTGGCGTTGTGTGTGGTACCTGTGACTATTAGTATTTTCACGGAGGGTCGGGTTGATATTGTCATTTCCTATCAATTTAATGAATGCCAACGTTGAATTCGAAATCGATACAAAAAGAAAAAAAGAAAATCCACTGAGAAAATTAGTAATACATTCTTTGCATACAATTTTGATTTGATTAATAAGAATTTAAAAAAACAATTATTATTATAATTTTTTTTTTAATCTCAGTTTGTATTAGTAGCCTGCAAAGGGACAAATAGAGTAGATCTTAATAAAATATTAGGGATTAAGAAAGTTAGTTACGACACGCTTTAAATAGGGCATCTTGAGTAGAAAAAAATCTAGTACTTAGAAGCTTGCATTATTTTTTATTTAATTTACACAATCCAAATGATAAATTCCATGTCGGGAAATTTTACACAAAAATAATTTGATTTATTTTTTCTAGAAGATCTAGGTTCACTATACAAGGGATGTTAAGACACTTGGGGAATTATCCATCACTAAATGTATGTTATTAGTTCTGATACTTTGTGTATATTTATTTATCATATTATCATCAATTACGAATGCCAACATTGTTTTTTGTGTTGGAGAGACATTTAGAAAATATTGAAGAATACCTCAGATGGGTTAGTTACGTAATTGGGTATTGGCCGATTATATAAAAAGTTGGACTAACATTGGAAATTCATTACTCATAAATGAAAAATTTAGATAAAACCATAAGACGGATAAAAACTAAACATCAATAGTTCGCATAAAATGTAATTTATTACCTTATGGAAATCGGCCTCTCCTTCGTTGTTGTTGTTTTAATTTTAAGGGCAAAAAACTGCTGATGGTTATTATCGCCCTCACATCTTTACAAAAAACAAAATAAAGGGAAAAACGATTTACCAAAATGATGGTATCAGGAAAAAAAAAAAAAATTAAGAAAAGAAAAAAACGAACAAAATACTAAAACAAACGAACAATACAGTAACATTCACAAATATTAAAAATAAAACAAACGAAATTAACGATAATAATAAATAACAAACAAATAACTGATAATAACAAATAAAACACGAATATAATAAAAATAATCAATAATATAAAAAAAAAAAAATAATAAAAAAATAAAAAAAAAAAAATAAAAATAAAAATAATATATATATATATAATATATTAAGTTTTAAAATAAAATAAAAATAAATAATAATAAAATAAGATTAATATAAATGAAATTGAATATTTAATATGAATGATGAAGAAAATAAATATAATGATAAATGAAAACATAACATATATCATATAACACATATCATACATATTATCATACACACACACAAAACACATATAAATAAACTATATAAATATATATAATAACATATACATATATAATACATAATAAGAATAAGATACAATATTATGTTATATTTGCTGGAACAGACGAATATTCTTTATGAATTTGATGGCACTGCTGATAGTTGCTTCATTATCGCTCAAAGCCTCAGAGACATGGCGTGGCACCCCAAATTTTTCAATTTCTCTCCTGTACCGTGGACAGTCCTCAAAAATATGACTCACCGTGAGAGTCACCTTACAGTGATTACATTGAGGCGGATTTTTTCTTGTAATAAGATATTCATGTGTGAGGCGGCAGTGCCCTATCCTCAGGCGGGTGATGACTACCTCCTCTCGCCGGCATGTTCTGGAAGATGTAGCCCAGGAGCTGACAGCTTAATGTCTTTAAGTTTGTTATTTGCTAATATATCCCAGGTCTGCTGCCATTCATAAAATATTTTTGCTTTTAATGGTTTAATGGCCTCTCCTTCGTTGTTTGTCCTTATACGCTAGCTTACTGGTGGATAATATTTATTATTTCATAAATATAAGTAAGATATTTTATTTTTTCTGAAAGCAACTAATAAAACATATAATTATTCGTCCTTCATAAAAAGTTAGAATTCTTTAATATATTTATATTAGACGTAACATATTACTTCTATCCCCTTAAAGCCGAAATATTTGAGATATAATTTATAAACAAATAATTGTTAAAAAGGTAATAATTCTCAATATTTTGTGTGAATTTATATTAAAATTGTTGTATTCTCTTTTTGCCAATTAAAAATGTTACAGATGAATTTAGCACTGTGACGAGGAAGCTTCAAAAATATCTTCCTAAAATAATAAATTAGTCTGGATTGTTGTTTAATACTTTACATAAATTATTAAACAACAGTCTAATTATTGCAAAATAATTACTCCTTTAAAACATAACAATATTTCATCTAAACCGGCGATAGTTAAGGCGTAGAGTTAATTTTTATTAGTTGGAGGATAACAGCTGCATTGCGGGTCCTGCATTCTCTACCCCGTTTCTCATGGTTCAGTGAATTCTTGAGAAGTATGGCACTATTGTCAGAAGTATATCTTTCGTATTGGGTTCCAGACATATCTTATAATTAATTATTTAAAAAAATATTTACAATTTATAAAATATGTTTTTATTAAAATTCGTATACATTCTTTTTCCGTAACAAGTAGAGATAATGTTTTAAATATATTTCTATAAAATTGTCTGCAATAATACATACTTTGGAGTTGTTTTAGAAATATAAATGAAAATTAGATACATATCTAACAACAACAAATTTATAATTTTTTATTCGTCAATATAGATTCAAGAATGGTTTAATATTTAAGATAATATTGATATAAAATAAAAATCGTGATAATAATCTAAGACACTCCAAAAGATAATCTAAGAAAGAGCCTCTCGAGACCATCTTCTTTTCAGATGCCTCGGAGGATTATCAGGGATTGATGATGAAGCTAGGATTAAAACAAGTGGGTTAGAGTGGGAATTTATATTTTCATGGAATGAGTGGTACAAAATTCGAGCGAATTTATTAAACTAAGTTCAATTAAAGATAATTGGAGTTTTTTTTGGACGAGGTAATGAGTATTGAAGATTTTACGAAGGATTTTGGATTGTAAGGATTGGATACGAAAAGAATTCGATGGTTTAGAAGAATCCCAAACCTCATCTTTCTAGTCCAGATTTGAATTACAATTATCATGTAAATAAACCAATATGTAGTAGGTAAGAGGAAGATTAGAACTTTCGTCTAGTAAGGCTAAATAAATATATTCTAGAATATTTGAATCGTAGTCCTAGCATTGGCTAGATTCTCCACTAACATGCTGTATGCTTGAGGATTGTAAATGAATGACTTTTGTACATATTCTTATTTTATCTTTATTGTATATACGTATATTGTTTTGTAAATATTGTGTGAATGTAGTATGAATGTTGTTCTTGATCACTATTAAAAATGTCCTAATTAGGACAGATTGTAATATTATTCAATAAAAAATGTTTCTGAAAAAAGAATATATGAAGATTATAGTTTATTATCGCTCTTAAAAATGATCAAATCGTCATTAACATAAAGTTTAATAAGTTCATTTTATCATCAAAATTCTCTAAATAACTTCTTTCTTAAAAAGATATTAGATAATATCTTGATGTTGGCGACTATACCCATTACATTATTGCTCAGTACTCAGTGCTAAAGCAGTACCCAAGTACCCAAGCAGTACACCAGTTGGGACCGAAAGGAGCTCTGCTGGAGGGATCTTCACTAAGCGTGGACCCCTGACCTATCCAGAGGCGAGAGATCCTTCCACTTTCACTAATCTTCACGTACCCTTCTCTCAATATGCTTTGCATACTCCCAGGGCTTCGAGTCATTAACATTACTATCTAATGCACCGTTCTATTGTAGTTAGAATATCAGTCTCATGTGGTTAAATATAATAACGTAATTGCTATAATTAAATTAGATAAGTAGTATTAATTATTATGGCATTTTAATTAGCTATGCATGCGTTTCTAACAATCTCCAATTTTCAAATAATTATAAAAATATAATTTCTTTCGAATAAATAGACTGCTATTTAATACGCTTAAATTGCAGAATGTTTATTAATTATACTAATTAAATATTAGGTAATCCCTTTAATACGTTTAGATACCCTTGGCATACAGGAATGGTGTAGTCTGCCTATTAAGGTTAGCTCTGTTTTATATTTTTTTACTTTCTATTTTTCATACATTTTTTTTTTTTCAAACAGTTTAAGAACTATGAAATTGAAATAGAATTATAATGAGTTTCAATAAAAACATGTGTTTTATTGAATAATCTATTGTATTAGTATCTGCAACAATCAGTTAGTTCATCCGTTTTTTCAACACTCTCCATTACTTTTTATGATTCGTATAAGACAACATTACTACTCAAATATCAAGTTTTCCAACGATATATTAAACATCTATATATGTTCGGGCATAAAAAAATATTTTTGCGTTTTTTTAAAAACGCTAATAAGATAAGGTTAGTATATTTTGAAATCTTAAAAACCTACAGGTTCTTTAGACGAAGAAAATAAAAAATCGACATTTAAGACCTGTCAGATGAATTCAATAAGAATTATTGAAAATGGTATTAAAGCCCATTGAAGTTTACATAGATAAAGTGAGTATAATCAATATGGTTAGAGCTGTTTTTGAGAAAACCGTAAAAAGGTGCAAATCCATAGTATAGAGTGCTCTTCCGGTGTCCGACTTTGATAAAAAGTTGGTGTAACATCTCATCATACGTATACGCTTCTAAAATGTAAAATTTCAGTCTTATACAACATACCGTTTTCGAGCTAGACTTATCACACACTGACCTTTTTTTGGGGACTTAGTCATTAGGACTCAGGAGACGGTCTTCGGAATTCGAAAATTTTGGCGATCTCAATACTTTTTTTTTACTTTATATATTTCATATATAATAATAATAATAAATAAATTCTTTATTATCCAGGGACAAGTCCCTTTAGAATAACATGAACATAATATATAAATTGGGAGTCTCATAGTAATTAATTATTTATAAACATGTTAACTAAAACCCATCGAAAACAGACACGCAAATATGTAGAAAATAAAATAGATTAGAGTCTTATTTACAATTTTGTTATGACTGGATGGATTGCTATGAGATGAATGAATAAGCGAGATTTGAAGGTAGGAAAAGAGTGACGAAATAGAAAGAGGAATAGAATTTCATAGGATTGAGGATCGGATAACAAACGATAGGTCAAAATGTGCAGATTGGTGGGCCGTTGTATATAAATCGTGTATATCTGGAATGGATAGAGGATATGAACTGTAGAAGGTTGAAAATGTATGATGGACGGCGAGATTGAATAACTTGGTAATGGAATGATGAAAGGAAATACTTGTGACGATTGCAAGGGTAAAGCCGCCTCGACTCAGCATAAAATTCGGAGACTAACTCGGGTTCCCGAATATAAATCGAACAAATAAATTAATTAGACCTTTTATTTTTAGTTCACTAAACACTACCGTATACGGTACAGCAGTAGTCGAAGTGGGGAAATATTAGAGAGGTAACGAGGAGTTTTCGGATTTTTATATGAGAATAGGTGACGAAGGGAATTAAGTCCTTTAAGGTGAAAAATACAAGGGAAATTACTTAAATATGGAAATATATAGGTAAGTGAAAGTAAAAATAGAATTGAGACTAATACACCGCTAATTTATCGTACTTGTACAAATACCTCTCCAAGTTCTTGGTTCTGAAAGAAGACCTCTTCTGCATACCAAGGCAAGCGTCCCAACAGATAGCATGTCCACCCTGTCATTGGCGAATACCCCCTCCTTCCCCGGCTATCTGAGGTAAGAGACCAACGGGACATTTACGATTGCCAACGCCACATTTCAGATAGGAAATGGCAGAGCGGCTAAAGGTGAAGACGACACTGGAAATGATAACAATTGTGGACAGAGGTTCCCATGCAGCCCCGGGTCCTCAGGTCGCACGTAGCGTCGACGTGCTCCCGCACTCCCGCACTTTCTATATTGGCAGCTCTCCGGGCGAAAGGTCTCCTTACTATCTTCGTAACGCGTCATTATTCCATCCCCCGGAAGAATTTCTGTCTCCGTTTGTTTTGAAACAGATGACGAATCGATTCATCGAGCCCAATAACTGACGAAATGCCGCAAGAAGATCCGAGTCTTCTGGTTTGATCCTTTGCAAAATATAACATTAAACCTTAGGTAATTGTATATACGAAACCACTAATGACTTCTAAAACGAAAAACTACATAATGATATGTTAGACAATAATAAATCGCTTTCTTGTGTTCTAGACGTGATCCCTCAACAACCTGCTGACTCCAATTATATACCACACTCCCTTAATCTCCTATTACTTATTTATATTATTTAATATTGATTATAAATTTATTTATTCCAAAATCTCCATTGTAATACTTCTTATATTTTATTAACTAGGTTTGTCAAGTTTATTGGTAAAAAACATAAAATGAAAAATTCCTATCAACATTATTTTGCAAACTTCTTTCAAGATTTCTCCATAATCATATGATGGTCATGTAATGGGACTACGTAAGATAATGATCTTAAAACAAGTGAATAAGTGAATTATATCATAAAATTGTAAGTTTTATGATATAACACCACCAGGGAAACCTCGTAATCGCTACTGAAATAGCTGGGGTTTATGTAGTTTGGCATGAATAGTTTCGTTATGGTACCGTTAAATTAATTTGGGACCACAGATATTCATATACAATTTACCTTACAAGCACTAAAACCAATATTTTCCCACGGTCATGGGTGTAAAAGAGCAATGCAATACATGCAATTCATACTGCAGGCAGAGGTTAAATCATAAAATGTTTTATCGTGAGGAAATAGCGTGGAGCCGTCAGTAAACTTTTACAGTCCCCTTTTCCCGATCTATTTCGCCTAGTGGTAGTAATCCCCCGGAGGTTGGAGTCTCTTCCCATCAATTACTGACTTTATTGGCACGGTATGTCTCGAGGAAGATTGCTTCTGGGCTTAATTTCCGATAAGGCAGGAAAACGTGAGGACTAAATCTCCAGCAATTTCACTTTTTTTTTCTGCTTCTTTTCTAAATCCAGATTTAATGATTTCAGTCAATGGTTAGGCATACTTTTAATCCTTGGTTTATCAAAACATTTTAAAAATAAAAAGGATAAAGTATTTACGGAATTCCTCCATTCCACTGTTGATACTGATACTGATGTTGATACTTTTAAATTATACAAGAATAATAAATCGCTGCACGCAAACACACGCTTTAATTTACTTTTCTATTTAAGATAAACTCCAAACGTCCTAGGGGACACTTAATTTCGACTAAATAGTATATTTATAGAAATATTATTTACAAAAATAATTTTAGTTGGTGCGTTTTTTATTGTTATATATTGGGAGATCCGAAAATCATGTATTGCATGTAATCCAAAAATTCAACTTTCCATTATAAAAAACATCTATATTAATACCCTAATTTGTGAAATTTTGTTTCAACCTATAAAAATATTTCTCCTTAGTGTAATAGTATTATTCTGTAATCAAAAAATTTCTTTACAGTTCTAAATTTATTATCACTACTAACAACGGGAATTTATTTTTTATTTCAAATAAAAGATAAAAAGGTACTTTCGAGACAGCAGTTTTGAAAAATAGATCTTATGTAGTTATAGAATTTTTAAAGAAATATTTTTAGCCACACTTAATTTAATGAAAATATACAAATGTAAGGACGGAAAGACGCAGACTATTTGGGAGACTTGGTAATTTGGAATCGGAGGAGTTTACTTAAATTTCCATCGACATTCATTTTATTTTTATTTTGTTCATTTATCGTTCGTTTATGCTACTCAGACGATGCAAGACCTAAATTTCTTCCATCCAGGATTGACCAGGAATCTTTAACGAGTACCCCTGACTCGGGACCATCATTTTACGTCCCCATGGAAGGAGGTAAACATCGACACCACAAATGATCCATATGTATTTGTAATCTAGTTTGACATAAATATAATATAATAAATATACTGGAAGGAATTAGTCCGGGTGGCGGTCATTAAATGAAACAACTGAATAGTTTCAACTTAATTTTCATTTAATGACCGCCACCCGGACTAATTCCTTCCAATAGTTCTCAACGGTCAATTAATTATATCCACTATAATAAATATAATAAAACTTAATTATACGATAAAACCATGAGCATATACGAGCGTTTTTATTAAATGTGTATTAAACTATTGAGCATCCATTTTACTTTTTTCAATAGTTTTTAGCTGTGTTAACCCTTAACCCATTTTATGATATGGCATCTTGCATGCAGTAATACAACCATGCGCACACAGGGCCATCTGGCGGCATATGTAGGTACTCGGACTGAGACCAGAATGCTCTGTGAGCAAGGGCAGTGAACAGATAGCAAGAGAGAAAAAGAAAAAGCACATGCGTCTACCGAAGCAAACTTCTAGTTTTCGCACAAGTATCATCCTCATCCTAATGGAGGAGTAAAAGAATAGGCGCCGGCCGGCACAGGAACGGAGAAATAACTTAAGAGGAGAGACCGCCCCACCTCCGCATCAAACAGATACGTTTACTAATAGTCAATTCTAACCTAGTTCCAAATTTTTTATAACACCATTAGCCATCATATTTACTTGTTAACTCAATACAGATGTAATCATATTCCCCTATAGTATTCTTCTTATATTTCATTTAAATTATAGTCCACTATATTATTTTATCATCCAGCCTCGTAAAAAATATTTAATATTAAGAGCACCCTGGAACGCCCCAGGTCTCGAAATATTTACAAGCTGTTTAACTCTTAAATCTCAATAAAAAGTGATTTTAGAATTTAAAACAGCTATTATAATTCAACAAAGGAAAACTTTTTCTATCAAATTACAGCATGTGCACTACGCCTTCATTATTTATTACTTTCACTCGTTCGGGAATGATTCGTGTCATTTCTAGAGCATCTTATCCAATAAAATAATTACAGGATACATATAAATGAACCTTATAATCAAATTTTGGTAATTACTTTTGTTTGAGCCTGGAAATTATAATAATTTTTTTTTTTTTTTTACCTGTATATATATTTTGTTTATAATTAAAAAATCAAATCAAATTAAAAATAGTTTTAATGAGGAAAATATTTTTTTTTGTTGTTAGTTTATATATTATTCAAGTGCAGTTAGGGATTAGACTGATAAGAGTGTTCCCCTTGCCCTCAAGCCAGTACCGTTGGAACCAGCTAGCTTAGAGTACCTGTTTATCGATTGGCGCCTTCACCAATTTACCGAAGTTCAGGACTTCATTTCGTTGACTTCTGAAGATCACCATCCTTCCAAGGAGAAGATCACCATCCTTCCAAGGAGAATCGCCTACCCGTCGTATGGAAGCTAAGTTTTAATAGAAGAACCTTTTTTTTATTTGTTTATAAACCAAATTGTTTTCACATTTTATTTATTTGTAAATTTTCCTCATTTTTTTTATTAAACTTTTATTTATTTTCATTACGTTCAATTTTATCTTTTTATTTAATATTACTTTTTTTATTTTTTTAAATCATTAAGTACTCAAGACCAGCTCATTTCGAAACGGGATTGAGATTACATTTTCTCACTGAGTTTTATTGTCACTCATCCCAACATAAGTTTGGTCCTCCGGCAGCCAGATTTTGAGTACTTAATTGTTAGTTTGATCGTATATTAACCAAATAAATTTAACCATTTATTTAATTATTATTTATTGAAATATTAGATTTTCTTTAAATATTTCTTTAAATTTTTGTTGTGTAATTTTCAGGCTTAAATATTTTATTATTCGTTCCAATATCATTTTTTTATTAACAGCTCTATAATGCCACCTAAAACACCATCTTCTAAGGGGGATTTTGATTTAGAACTTTTAGTTGAGGAATTTAAAGATCTCGCCGATGATATATTAGAAACATGTACATTGGGGCGCGCATCGAGTTCCGATCCTAGTAAAAAGGGATTATTTAGGGCAAAAATTTCTCGACTAGATTCCACCCACGAGAAATTTATTGATAAATATAATGAAATTAGGAAAATATCAAAAGTAATGGGGGAACCTACCGAAGAGTACAAAGAATTAAAAGATAAAATAAGAAACAAATTTTATGAGGCATTATCGTTTGATATTTCGCCCGAGTCTAATAAGGAATCCGCCATTACTGATGCATCTCTACGTGATACGCATGCGCGAGATTCTAATTTTCATCTGCGACTTCCTATAATTAATATCCCTTCGTTTTCAGGAAATATATCGGAATGGCCTGCATTTAAAGACACTTTTGTCTCTCTAATTCATGAAAATGAGGATCTTAGTGAAGTCCAAAAATTTCATTACCTAAAATCGAATTTGAAAGGCGCTGCAGCACAAACAATATCGGCTATTCAAATATCACAACAAGGATATACCACAGCTTGGGAGGCCCTTACTAAGCGTTTTGACAGTCTAAGAATTCAGGCAACCCATCATTTAGTAAATATTTTTAATTTTCCAACGCTGGCCAAACATTCGTTGTCTTCTTTAGAAAATTTGTCATCGACTGTTTTAGAGAGCGCAACGGCATTTCTTAAATTGAAGCTCCCAGATCCATCTGGTTTTATATTGTACACTTACATTCTTCGATTGTTGGATCATAAAACTAGAGAGCGTTTCGAGATGAAATTTAGTTCGAAACCCGAATTACCCACTTTTCAAGAATTTTCTGAATTTATTACTCAACAAATAGTGGAGCTGCAATCGACAGCTTTAACCTCGACCTCCAGATGTTCTCCGTCGTACACTGATGACAGGAAAATTCCAAAACGAGTCCTCATGTCCAATATAAATTGTAATATTGTTTGTCCAATGTGTAATAGCTCTCATCGCATTGTTGATTGTTCTTCGTTTCGAAAAATGAATCCTAAACAAAGATTCGATCAGATGAAAATTTTAAATCGTTGCTTGAATTGCTTCGGATTAGGTCATTCTCTTGCTAAGTGTCCATCAAAACATTCGTGTAAGTATTGTAGCCGCCGGCATCATAGCTTACTCCATTTTTCGACCTTCGAAACACCTACTCATAATAATCAAAATAGTAGGAAAACCAATTACCCTGGACCAAGCAACGAGATTACCAATCAATCTTCAGTTACACGTATTTCCCACCAGCTGCCTCAGCTTCAGACAAACTCCAATGAACCTTCAATATCAAATAATACCACTATTCTTTCATCATCAACTTCTGGAAATCTTAATGTTCTACTTGGTACAGCTCAAGCAAGAATAAAGGACAATTTTGGACAATATCATCGTTTGAGGATACTAATAGATAGTGGGTCCCAAAGGTCATTTATCACCTCACAATTTGTGAAGAAATTGGGGCTATCAAAATTTAGAAATCCTCATCAAATAGTAGGTTTTGGGAACCAACCAATTTCGGGGGGAAAATACCGAGTTTCATGTTCACTCATACCTGAAACAGAAGATGGTCCTGAGATGGAAACTTGCGCTATTGTAATTGACCAAATTAGTTCAAACATGCCCTCTAATCCAATTCCCAGCCAGGTGATGGATAAATTTAGAGATTTAAAACTGGCCGATCCAATATGCCATTTACCAGGTCCTATCGATTTTTTATTGGGTGCCGATTTATTTGGTGATGTACTAACGGGTAAAATACAAAAGACCTCAGAAGGGTTCCCTAATGCTCTTAATACGGTATTTGGTTGGATATTAGTTGGACCAATTCCTAATGGGCCGCCAAACTCATTCTCTACAGCGATGTTTACTGTAGCCGAAACAGATATTGAAGAGGAAACATTACCGTGTATTATGAATAAATTTTGGGAGATCGAGGAAGTCTCTACAGTTCCACAGTCGAATCCTGAAGATATTAAGGCTGAAGAACATTTTAAAAGGTCTCACACGAGGGATGATCATGGCAGATATATAGTTAGTCTACCATTCAGAAGCAAATCGTTTAATTTACAAGTTTCGAGACTAATTGCCATCCATCGTTTCTTGAAGTTAGAAGGGAAGTTGACCAAGAACCCTAACCTGAGACTTGAATATGATAATGTATTTCAAGAGTACCTCAGCAAACAATACCTTTCGCCTACATCTCGACCAGGAAAATTCTTCCTTCCGCATCATGGAATTTACAAGGATAGCTCTTCCACACATCTGCGTATTGTCTTTGATGCTTCTGCAACTACTGCATCGGGGTCATTAAACAGTCATCTTCTAACAGGGCCTAAATTACAGCACGATATAAAGGATATCTTGTTAAAATTCCGTTTACCTCAATATGTAATATCCGCCGATATATGCCAAATGTTTCTACAAATTTTGATTCACCCCGAAGATCGATTGTTCCAACACCTATTTTTTCGTTTCAACCATGCTGATGCCATTCAGGAATATGAATTTAATCGCTTGCCCTTTGGATTATCGTGTTCTCCTTTCCTAGCCATAAGGGTAATCCACCAACTTGTCGTAGATGAAGGACATAAATATCCACTTGCTTCACAAGCTTTATTAGGAAATATGTATATCGACGATCTGTTGACTGGTGCTGAAACACTAGAAGAGGCCTTGAAACTACAAAAAGAGCTTATTGACCTGCTAAATAAAGGTGGTTTCACACTGAAGAAGTGGTTTAGCAACGACCATCAGCTTACAAGAAATGTATCTGAAGGGATTGATTCCACTGTATCATTTAGTAACATGGAAGACAAAGCAATTAAAATCTTGGGTATGCAGTGGGAACCAAACCATGATCGGTTATCGTACCGTGTCACACCAAGAGACATCGTTTATACAAAAAGAGGTCTCATGTCTACTATAGCCCGTGTGTATGATCCATTGGGATATTTGGCACCTGTTGTTTTTAGAGCGAAGACACTTTTACAACAACTTTGGAGGCTCAAGATTGGTTGGGACGATCCGATTCCTATGAACATTCAGAAACGATGGCACACGTTTTTCACGGAATTACCTAAGTTGGCCGAAATAAGCATTCCCAGGAGAATAATTTCAAATAGAAAATTACGGAACTGCCTAGTTGGGTTTTCGGATGCTTCGTCGTTTGGATATGCAGCAGTCATTTATTTTAGAAGTGAGAGTGAAACAGGCCATATCACAACAAATCTTGTTTTTGCTAAAACGAAATTGGCTCCCTTGAAACCAGTCACCATTCCGAGGCTGGAACTCTGCGCCGCAGTACTATTAGTGAAAACCTTAAAGGCTCTTCAAGAATTTTTATCACAATTCCAGGACATGCCAGTAATTTTACTGTCTGATTCAGCGACTGTGTTAGCTTGGCTTCAAATGCCATTCCATCAAATGAAGACATTCGTAGCTAATAGGGTTGGGAAAATTCTGGATTTATCCAAGTCAGCTTCCTGGCACCATATTCGCTCCCAATATAATGCAGCTGATGTCGCCTCTCGTGGTGTCGATTCTACGGACCTAATTCATGATACATCTTGGTGGATAGGACCTGATTGGCTGCGACTTCCTAAGGCAGAATGGCCTTTAGATCAAATAGATATTTGTAATACTCCACCACTACCAGAAATTAAATCAGAAGTAATGGTTATGTTAACACATAGTAAAATTACTCTGGAAGTCATAGAAGAAATTAACAAGTTTTCTTCATTTACCAAACTCATTAGAGTTTTCAGCTATATTCGCAGATTCTGTAATAACGTCAGACCCCACAAGAATGAAAGAAAAATTGGTTCATTAAAGTTGAATGAAGTTAGAGACACCACTACTATGCTGATAAAAATTATTCAAACTTACCATTTCCCTAATGCCATACCTACTGAAAAATCCGACAGAATAAGTCTACAATCGTTGTCTCCATTTGTTGATTCGGTGGGTATCCTTAGGGTGGGCGGTAGATTGCGAAATGCACCAATATCTGAAGATTCTAAATATCCAATACTGCTCCCTCGTAAATCACACTTTGTCAATTTGCTTGTAGACTATTACCATTCGACATATCTACATTCAGGTCCTCAAATTTTGCAGTCACTACTCAGAAGAAAATTTTGGATATTATCAAGTCGGCGTTTAGTCCGACAACGAGTTCACCAGTGTTTAAGATGTCACGAGTTGTCGGCGAAGAATTACACCTATCGCATGGCTGACTTACCGCCGTCTCGTTTCCAGCAAGGAAGACCATTCATCGTAGTAGGAGTAGATTTCGCAGGCCCCTTTCTGTTAAGAGACTCGCTCAAGCGCAAAGCTGCAGTTCAGAAAGCATATGTAGCTCTCTTTGTGTGTCTCAGTACCAAGGCAATACATGTGGAGATTATTTCTCAATTGACAACAGAAGCCTTCTTAGCGGGTTTAGATCGCTTCATTGCTCGACGCGGTCTACCGCAGAAAATCATGTCCGATCATGGGACCAATTTCATCGGGGCTCATCGACGCTTAAAAGAATTATATGTGTGGTGGAATCTTCAGCCAGCCAAGCAGAAAATTGAAGACCATCTTACAACACGTGGCATTCAATGGTGTTTTATCCCTCCTTCAGCGCCGCATTTTGGTGGTATTTGGGAAGCAGGAGTAAAATCGCTAAAGTTTCACCTTACCCGGGTTGTAAAAGATCAAAGTCTAACTTACGAGGAAATGTCAACTATAACAGCGCGTATCGAAGCTATTCTTAATTCCAGACCTCTACATCCCATGTCTTCCTCTCCTGAGGACTTTGACGTATTGACACCAGGACATTTTCTTATTGGTGCACCATTGCTGGCATTACCAGACCAAGACCTTCATGACATTTCATCTAATCGTCTCACTCGATGGCAACTCTTAAAGCGTAGCATCAAAGATTTCTGGAATCGATGGAGACACGACTACTTGAACTGCCTACAACAACGTGGAAAATGGACTACAGATACACCTAAGGTAACAACTGGCACCATGGTATTGTTGAAGGATGCAAACATGCAATTAAATCGATGGCCAAAGGGTCGTATCGTTGGTGTGTTTCCTGGAGACGATGGGGTAATTAGAGTAGCAAAAGTCAGAACAGCTACTGGAGAATACCTAAGACCGGTTTCAAAATTAGCTCCCTTATTCCCTCATGTGGATTAACCACAATTTTGAAAATTTAATATGATAAATTTTGGTGGGCGGTGTGTTTGAGCCTGGAAATTATAATAATTTTTTTTTTTTTTTTACCTGTATATATATTTTGTTTATAATTAAAAATCAAATCAAATTAAAAATAGTTTTAATGAGGAAAATATTTTTTTTTGTTGTTAGTTTATATATTATTCAAGTGCAGTTAGGGATTAGACTGATAAGAGTGTTCCCCTTGCCCTCAAGCCAGTACCGTTGGAACCAGCTAGCTTAGAGTACCTGTTTATCGATTGGCGCCTTCACCAATTTACCGAAGTTCAGGACTTCATTTCGTTGACTTCTGAAGATCACCATCCTTCCAAGGAGAAGATCACCATCCTTCCAAGGAGAATCGCCTACCCGTCGTATGGAAGCTAAGTTTTAATAGAAGAACCTTTTTTTTATTTGTTTATAAACCAAATTGTTTTCACATTTTATTTATTTGTAAATTTTCCTCATTTTTTTTATTAAACTTTTATTTATTTTCATTACGTTCAATTTTATCTTTTTATTTAATATTACTTTTTTTATTTTTTTAAATCATTAAGTACTCAAGACCAGCTCATTTCGAAACGGGATTGAGATTACATTTTCTCACTGAGTTTTATTGTCACTCATCCCAACAACTTTGTTGTTTAATCTAAAAATTTTTGAAATTTATTTTTTAATATTTATGCATCTTTTTAAAGTATTGTTAGCAGTTGGCACACTAATAGAATGATATGAAATTATATTATTTTTTCACCTCTTTTGTCACTTATAATTACGTCATTCACTCATATGTACCTGTAAAAAAAAAAAAAAAAAATTGTCTGCATCTCTTCTGTTTCAAATTTTATCCAGACCTGATGACGGTTCACATTTTTGCACTGAAACGTCGACAGAATTTACTTTTTCTTTTTTCAATGCAGACTCCTGATTATTTCTTTGTATTATCATTACAACAGTCAACCATCCTCAATACAAATATAAATAATAAAAAATATTTACAATAATACATTAATAGGCCTAGAAGTATGTTAACTAGTTAAAAGCTTTTTTTTCAGCACTTGAAAATTATTACGCAGCGGTTTATTATATTCCAATACTTACCGATGTATGCTAAAAATAATATATTAAAAAAAATGCACCACATATCGCTTTATTTTATCACTCCAAACCAGTGGTCCCCAACAAAATATTTTCGTGGACCCATTCATTCAATCATTTCATTGGCAAGCACCCCTTACGTCCTATATAATATATATATATATATATATATATATATATATATATATATATATATATATATATATATATATATATAGAGAGAGAGAGAGAGAGAGAGGTTTTACGCCTAATATAATATACGGCTAAATCGTATCTGATATTTTTCATGTGAAATACCTCTGACCGATTTGAGGATATGGAAATAAAGAAAATTAAGGAGTCAACTACTTTATTTTGCAGCCCTTTTTAGTGTGTCAGGGGAGTTAAGAAATAATAATAAATAAATTAAAAAATAAAAATATACAAAGCTGAGGTTCAACCCAGGTCCTTGAGGTGGCGGCCCATAAAGGATAACCAGATCTGCCCTGGAGGAAAAGGAGTACGGGCTAGCATTAGCGGTAGTCGGTGAGGTAATGACAGAGGAAGAGGCAGACAGTAGCCGGCCCCCCCGGATATGGAAATCAGTTGGTCTAATTGCTAGAGCTCTTACTGCCCCTTCTTTTTCTAATTCTTCTCTTCAGATAGTTCAAGGCATTTACCGGTCGGCCACGAAGGGAGAGGAATTCAAAAAATCGTTTCATTCTCTTTAAAGTTATTTTGTTTGTACCCACCAAAACTAAAAGGGTAAAAGAAACATTTTAAGTACACTATGGTAATGTTAACACCGTAAAAAAAAAAAAAAGTAAAAAAATAAACCTGTACCTCTACAACCTATGAAGGGCATTTAGTTAATTACTTATAAAGTTGGTACTTTACTCAACGCCAACGGCACATATTAACACGTTGAGCGCCTTGCCGATTTTCGTCGAAGGCCACGCACTCTACTTACAAGCGCAGTGACGAAAAATAATCATTTAGGAGCGAAAATTCTATAACTCTTGATATAATAAAGATAAATGAAACCTCCTTTGTTCATTCATGATTGTGGGATGTCATTTATCAGTGAAAGCGAAAAAAATACTTCCATGAGATCTCTAAATATTTGTCAATGTTGCTGAGTTAATACACTTTTTTGATATGACCAATTTATTCTATACCCGAGCATTCAAATCGAAATAAATGATTCTCTTTTCGCTTCTATGGAGGTTTCTGCGTTTCTAAATGCGTTAATAGTATTCATGATGAATTATTGTTTAAAGGCGAAAAATCGACAAATCGGCAGAGAACGCTCGGTAAGACATCTCTCGATATACGAAGCAGAATCTTGCTGAAATGGATGCCATTGAACTTCTACCGCCCCCTACATATGGCTCTGAACTTGCACCATCAGACTACTATTTCATCAGAGCTATGGCTCACTTCCATATGGACAAAACTTATCTTACATTGGAGGAAGTCAATAATGGGGTAGAAAACTTTTTCAATTCAAAACCTAAACCTTGTATCGCCAAGGAGTCGATCGCCAGAGAATCGGTTTCTAAATGGCAACAAACTATTGAGCATAATGGACTCTACTTTAATCCCTAAAACTTATTTGAGGTAAATTAAAAATCAAGTTAATTTTAATACTTAAAACGGACATTATTTTAAACACCCTTCATAAATAAATTTGAATTAATAAATTTTCAATTGCCAAAAAACAAAACAAATATTAGTAATTAAAATTGTAGTGGAAACTATAAATAATATACTATATAAACATTAAAGCGACATGTCAAAATGCGCTGATTACTTATAACAAATATCTGTGAACCCAATCGAATTTCGAACGGTTGGAATTTTATAACGGAAACACATGCATAAAAAAAAAATTAAATAAAACTATATTTTTTTTTTTTTTTTGTACGGACAGTTCTGAGCTACAGTATTACAGTATTCGAGTCTTCTTTTCATTTAAATTTTGTTTGACTATGTTTGTATTTCTTAACTTTAATTAGCAAATAATAAATGTCTTTTGTTTAAACTTTTAGAAACTGAAACTAGTTGGAACTTGATCACATATCCGTATCGCTCACATCAATCTGATTTTGAAAGAAAAAAGCAAATAATTTGTTACAGATATTTTTAAAATAGAAAACACTATAATTAAAAACACGTATTTATTTTCCTAATTCATTAGTTTTATTTTCCTTTTTGCTTAAATACTGTACAGAATAAAATTAAAAAACAAAAGTTAAAAAACCTGATCTCGTTTACAGTAAACTATTTATTACTTTATAACTATCTTTAGCTACCTAGGCAACCATCTTGTTTTGTTTTTTCTGGAAGACATAATAAGGTCTAGATTACTAAATCTAAATTAATCTACTAAATCACTCAGCCTCCACTGGCTTTTAATTCTGTAATAACCATCGAGATGTGGCTTCCTAGGTCTGTTGGTTGCAAAAAGTGTTTACATCCATCTCTGTGAGAACTAGTTCAATGACTGCCAAATTGTAATTGGGTATAATTATTGAAGATAGAACATCAGTTAGCCAATAGGGTGTATTGATACAATATTGAAATTTTATCCAGGTTGATGGGTTACTAATGGCCCAAAGTAGGATCTAAATGAGGCTACCTTTCTCCCTTTTAGCGTTACAATTTCATAATTTCGTCTCAAATTAGATTTGTTTCTAACAAGGTTCCCGATGATTTCTCCTAATTCGTTAACTAGATAGATTAGTTCATTTAGGTTACCTTCGCCATCTGACAGCTATACATATTATATTTGTATTGTATTTTGTTCGAAAATAAAACCAGAGGGTAAGAAAAAAAAAAAAAAAAAAAAAAAAAAATTACCTTCGGCCAAAAGCACTTTATATCTGAAACATTAAGAATCGCTTTTTCTATTTTAGCAACTTTTTTTCGGTATCTACGTCTTATTTGTCCATTACTTCTCATTTTCTAAATAAACATCATTTTTGAAAGACCATCACACACATATTTGTCTATCGGAAACAACACGTTTTGTATGCTGATATTATTGTTAGTTTCCGAATATATTATAATAAGGCTAAACAATAATGAGTCATTTCCAAATAAATATGAATACCTTCCCTCTTATGGTCTTGTAGAAGGAGGGGGAAATACGCATACTTCTAAAATTATCATGTTCTTTACATAAAAAATGTTCATCATATATTTTCGCTTAGACAAAGATTTTGGAGATATTTCAGCGATCAAATTAATGTATCCACATTGAGTTAGTAATTGATTGCTTAATATTTTATCTATATGCATAAAATGAAGCACTCTTCTTTTGGTGATCGCATTACGCGTGAACGGGTTGACCCATTTCAGTAATTATTTTTTAGGTTGTATTTATTACAGTCAGGAGAAAAATCTTTCGAAAGAATAAAACAGGAAAGTTACTAAGGTTGTCAATTTTTAAAAAATAATTCTAGATTTTTTTTTATAACATATTTATTAATATCTACAACTGTATTACAAAAAATACATCAAGTAAATGTGATGATAAAATATAAAAATGTCATGAATTGCATGTAGAGACACTACCCAGTGGCAGCACTCTAACTAAATTTTTTATTTTATTTGTTTGTTTATTCATTTAACGTCACTTAATGCCACTATGGCTTATCGGACGATGCTACAGTGGGAGTCCTAAATTTTGCCTATCCAGGTTTTATTAGGATAGGGATCTTTAACGAGTACCTGGCATCGCACAGACTCGGGACCACCTTTTAACGTCCCCTCCGAAGGACGGCGTAACTAAGGATTTTTTACTCCCATTAAAAAATCCTATGCAGGACCACCTGCGGATTTGAACCCGTGACCTTTGGCATAGGAGGCTGTTACGCTAGCCACCCAGCTACAAGTGATCCCTTTTATTTTATTTTATTTATTTTTTAATTTCGGAGATAATAATATACTCTCCCTCTCTCTCTCTCTCTCTCTATATATATATATATATATATATATATATATATATATATATATATATATATATATAAATGAAACTCATTTTTCCTTGGTAATAGTATCACGTGTGAAAGAGTTGAAAAAAGAGAAAAATTAATTTGGTGCTTAGGATTTTTTTTTTTTTTAATTTTCTAAGGTAATAATAATAATCTCTCCCTCTCTCTCTCTCTCTCTCTCTATATATATATATATATATATATATATATATATATATATATATATATTGGTCAGTTGGTCTGGTCATTGCATCACCAATAATGATGGGCTAGACCAATTTCGCCAAAACATAGTTATGGCAGGATATCGTCTGTCGGGTCAGCTAGTTAACAATCAAACTCAATTTTCAATCAATAAATTCAATCTCAAATTTCTTTAACTTTTTTTTATTTTGTCATTTCCCATATTTTTTGTTTTACTCCTATGTTGGGGTTATATGAAATCAAGGGTACGAGAGATTAATGCCAGAGTTAAACATCGTAATAAGTAATAATTGTATCGTCTTTAAACTTGGTTTATTAGGTTAGCAGGTAACGCTCGGCCGCTCCGAAGTACAAAGTTTGTGATAAGCATAATATTTTTAGAAAAATTAACGAAAAAAAAAATTAAAAATCATTTTCATCTATCTCTCCTCTCTCTCACTACGAAAACCGATGCAGGAAATTATGTAGATATTCACTAGTTTTTTTTTCAAAGCTAGGTTTACTGAATTTACATATTTCGAAAATGTAACACTTTTTCGCGTACAAAGAGAACACGCAGTAGTAAATGCAACGGCTGTCAGAAACTCCTAGATGTGCCGTTTCGTTATTGACATTTAAAATTTTAAAATCGTACTATATCCCGACCAAATTATTTAAGTCAGGTTTGATAAAGCAATGTTCAATCATTCCGATCGGGTTCCTAAGAACTCTCCCTCACTAATCGAAGATCGTTACAGAACCTAGCATTGACCAGAGCAGAGCCCATTACCGCAGTGGCCGGCCCTATACCGTTAGCATTGTAGCAGTGCACATCTCCTGCATCCTGATGCCTCCCATCCCATCGCATGAACTCCAGGGACTCCATCAAAATACCACTACCATTACCCTTCTGACGCCTCTTCCTTATCGGGACGTTGAATAGAGGATTCGGTTAGTGAATAAATCTCTTTCGAGCTACGACCTGAATAACTGCCCCCGGATTGTATACAAAGGCCTGACATATAAGCGGTTACATTTGTATATTACTCCGGTGTTGTATATATAACTGAGAATGTCCCCACTAGTAGGAGTTACATTTCCATAACCGCTCCTTTGATATAATATACAAGAGGACTGATCCTATAATATAGGTGATATCTTAAATCTCGCTTTTAGGGGGTCCGGCCACTTTCCCCGCTGGTTCAGTTGTTATGTTAACTAAGTCTAGGAACGAACTGTGCTATAATTCCTTAACACAACCACTGGCATCGAATAGCACAAAGAATTTGAATTTTCATTAATAACATATAACTGTATAATGTTTTTTTGAATATGTTTGCGTATTTTTTTTTCATTGTGAGGTTCGGAAAATAACGCGAGACTTTGGTTTAGTATCGCTTCGACTTTTACTTACCTCCCTGGTTAATTTCAATTTGGTACAAAAATTCAGTTAAGGTTGCGCAACACGGCCAGAGAACAGTTAGGTGAAAATTCGTGAGATAATATATACACTATCACATACCTTCATAGTATATTGTAACAACGTACAATTTTAAAGAAAGGATTTCACATTAAACTTCATTATTTACTTTTTAAACTTTTGTTATAAATAATGTTTATTTCTTAAAATAGACTTTCTACATTAAAATCTTATTTATTTTTTTTTTTTTTAAATATTTAATTATATAATAGCTAACTCCCTATTATAGTTAGTTACCTGTAGCATGGGGATTAGCATAACAGCCTCCTATGGCAAAGGTCTCGGGTTCAAACCCACAGGTAGCCCTGGGATTTTTTAATGGGAGTAAATAATGATTAGTTATGCCGTTCTTCGCACGGGACGTTAAAAGGTGGTCCCAAACCTGTGCGATGGCAGGTACTCGTTAAAGATCCTGATCCTAATTAATAGACAAAATTTATGACCCCCAATGTAGCATCGTCCGATTAGCCACAGCAGCATAAATGAACGTTAAATAAATAAACAAACAATTATATTATAGGATTTTTTAACACATAATATTTCATGTTATTATCCGAATTTATTTTTAACAAAATATACTTTCCCCCTCTCCTGCTACTCTTGTGAACAATTACAGTCAGACACAAGACCTCTCACGAATTTTCATCTATCTCTTCTCTCAACGTGTAGCAGAGCATTTAAAGAAGTAAAAATATTAAAGAATAAATTACATCGAGTTTCAATAGAAACATGAGCTTTATTAAATATTACACGTCACTTCTTTCTTTTGACTATTTATAAAAATTAACAATGAGAAACGATTATAATTATAAACTTGTGCATTAAAAATATACATGCGTAAATGAGACATATAATATCAAGGAAGTTTACTTGATCCTTAGAAAGATATATATTGGTTTGAAAGACCATTTATAATAATATTAAAATATGGCTTGAGCATTATTGTTCAAAATATATAAAAATGTCTATAAGAACTTATTATAACAAGCTGAATACTGAACTTCAATTAAATTGTATTACGATGATATAAAATCTAATCTAATTACGATCTTTAATAGCGGAAGACAGATAACTCTCAAAAATACCAATTGACCAAAAAGGCACTAGGCCTCCACAAATCAGAGGTGAACTCTTGGGTCAGAGGCCATACCCTCAGGCTCCAAGTGGAATATATAAACCTCAAATAGATCATACTTCTAAGGGTCATGGGAACGTGGCACTTTTAAGATACCTTAGCTAATATAATACAACTTCTTAAACATAACCTACGCCCTATAATAACATCAATTTCCTAATCCATTACTTTTATTTTATAATGGATTCTGTCCTGAGTGTTGAATTTTTTTAAGATGAAAGTTGAATTGTAGTAGATAAACGAAATAAGACTGTCAATGCGCTTTATTTCTTGAATAGAATTCTACAAAATAATTCGTTCCGGCTAAAATGCCATTGTCAGGTAACAACTAAAAGAGCATCAAAATACTGTTTTATTTTTTTTATAAATAACATATTCCTAAATATTTTATATAAAATCTTAAATACAATAAACAATTGTACAATGTATTTTTAAAGAAAAAATAAATATATCATATTATGATATATGCTTAATTTTTATTTTATAATAACACCAACATTAACGAATTTTAAATTCTGGATGTTTATTAAAAATTAAGGGATCATATGTGGTGTAGTGGCTAGCATAACAGCGTTCTATAAGAAGGTTTAAACCTGGCATATATTCGTAGGTATTTTAATAGGAGTAATAGGTGGTCCCGATTTGGGTGCTCCTTAAAGATCTCACTCTAAGCTAATAAAACCTGGATAGGCAGAATTTAGGACTCCCACTGTAGCATCGTCCAACAAGCCACTGTAGCACTAAGTGACTTTAGTGACTTTTTGTCACTTCAAACCTAAAAGCTTTAGTTTGCTAAATTAATGATTCTTTAGGGTCTCCTGTGGTGTAGTGTCCAAAAAGCTTTCTATGCTTAATTTCACTGGTTTAACCTGGCAGGAAACCCTCCGTGCTTCAAAACGGATGAAAAAAAAATGATAAAATGATTTGATGACAACTACTCGTTAAAGTATCCCATATCCTAAAAAAATCTAGATAGGCATAATTTAAGACTCCCACTGTAGTATCGTACGCCAAAATAGCATACAAATGTCGTTTAATGAATAAACAAATAAAAAAAGAATAAAAACTTTATTTTTTTATTTATTACATCTTATTGTATTCCTTAATAAGGCTTTCACCCGACTAGGATCGAAGTATTTTATAATTCTAAATAAGTTTCCATTTAATTAATTAGTCTAGTTACAATTTTATATAATTAAGAGTCAACGATTATTGCACTACTATTCGTTATTCCGTTTATTTAAGTGGTTGTTTTTATATTAACAAAAGCAAAAGGAATTAGAACTTTTTTTTTTCTGGCTGTTAAAAAATTTAATAATATTTTGCTCGTCCATGAACCATGTAATCTTTCTATATAGGGTTGCTTAAAAAAAAAACTTTATTCAGCATACAAAAATAGCTTAAAAATGTATCGAAAAACTGTCGAAAATAACTGTTCATTAACGAAGATTAGAAAATAAAAACCAATAAAATAATTAAATCGAAAAAAAGAAGAAAGGTATTCTTAAATCAGAGAAACTCGATGCCAACATTTCAGCACATTTCATCTGAGACCACCAAAGGTTATCACACAGACTAAATAAGGATTAAGATCAGGCCAGTTTAGAAATTCAGAGAAAAAAATGCAGTGATTCCGGATGAAATTCGAAACTTTGGCAGGAAGGATATTGGAATATTTGAGCCCGATAAGGCAATTATTGAGAATAACGCAGCTACAAGCTCCACATAATGCTCTGTATCACACCGTGACCATCAATTCTTTCAATATATACACATATATATTCAATAGTGTAAAATGTGGAAATATTTATTTTAAATTCTTGGTGATCAATGATTTCTCTTGATGATGAATGCATTAAGGATGTAATGAGTGATTCATAATAAATTATTAGACTTTTTTTTTGTTAAAATAATAGATATCTTGTTTTCATCCTCGGATCACAATGAATAATTATGGATAACAGCACCAGAGTATTAAAAATTCAAATGAATTTTTTTAGTATTAAAATTAGTTGCTTTTAAAGAAGTGCCTTCTTGGAGTGAAAGAGGTTAAACTATATTTACTTCTTATAATTTTTCTTCTATAAATCAAATCGACAATAACCTCACAGTGCAAATGCTGGACATGCTAATTTGACCATTTTTACTTTCACTTACCTATATATGAAATATATTGTAAGGGTAAGTATTGCGATCGTGAAAATTTTCGAATTCCAGTATTCAACATAAATACACGTTTTAGGGTCCCCTGAGTACAAATAACCAAGTCCCGCAAAAAGGTCTGTGTGTGTGTGTGTGTGTGGTTGTAACTCCCGGGCGAAAACGAAAAGTCATGTGAAACTGAAATTTCATATTTAAGGCCCGAGATGTTACAAAAACTTTTTGATCAAAATCAGTTGACCGGAAGATGTACTTTACACCATGCATTTTCCACCTTTTTACGATTTTCTCAAGAACGGCTCTAACGTTTTTTATTAAACTCTATATCGACGTACAATTTGAATATATTTAATATGATATAGGTTTTATCCTGATTGAAAAAACTGACAGGGCTTAAATGCCATTATTTTGAATTTTCTTTCTCTAAAACACCTTTAATTTTGTAATACTAAAAAAAATAACAATATAACCTTATCGACGTTATCAACGATGAAAAACAGGTAAATATATATATTCGTTGGACGAATTCGATCTCTAACTCAAGGAGAAAACTGCAAACTTATTTTTTTAATGCAAATTTTCGTCTTTGAACATAAGAACAGTAAAATAGATGTGTAATACACCGTTGGAGAGCTAAGGATTAAAAAAAAAAAATATACACAAGCTTATAAAAATTAATAAAGAATGAAGAAAAGCCGATAAAACTAACTGCTTATTATTTCAGATAATCATAATATAAAGAAAAGACAAACGTTATTTAATTTTGGTATACATGTGTGAAAGGGCAAGGGCCTTTTAAGGGTAAGGAATATTTATAATTATAATAAGAAATAAATTATTCAGAATAATAATAAAGAATATAGTTAGGAAGTTGTGTATTGTTTAATTAATACACTTTTATACTTCTATTATAATTATATATATAATATGAACCTTCTTTTCATTTCATTTGTTTTCATATCTCTCATTTTTATTCAATGACACCTTTAATCTCGAATGTTTGTTAATTTATGATTGAGACTTTTTCAAAACTTAATGCATGCATTTTACAAACTTCAATGCCCACCTACAAAAAAGCTAAAAACTTTAATCGGATAACTGTAAATAAGATAAAAATCGCAAACCTATAACTGATGTTTACTTTATACCCAGTGCAACGTTATCTACGCCTGTAGTTATGCAAAGGGGAGCAAAGATGGCCGAGCCCTTGGCATTTAGTTTATAAACATAATTATACAAACACAAATTGCCTCTGACCATCTTCCCATTGAGATGTTAATAGTCCCATCATGGTCTATCATTTGGCTCGACCGTGCAGCAGCATTACAAATATCACTCAGCTACCTTGAAAACAAACCAGCACAAAGAGAACACAAAAAGAACTTTTATCAACCATTTAGTACTCAGCAAAAAGATTAAATTTTTCCGCAATATATGAAACACGAGATTTGCTAAATTTTAAACAGAAATTAAAATAGATTACTTAATAAATTAATCTAAATTCGAAATCAAGTATCAAGCCACAAAAGTTCATTTACACTAGAAGAACTGGTTGTAATGATGTTTTGAAATAAATATTGCAATTTTACAATTTTTAACAGCCTACGAAAATTGTATTAAATTTTTTAAAAAGTAGCTCAATTATTTCTAAAATAACAAAAATCCCTCTGATTTAAAAATACACTTATTTTAAAATTGATTCTTAATTAAAGAATAGTATGCCGCACTCAATGTTAATTTAAATTGAGGCTAAAAACCATGAACATAAAGCTATCTTAAATAAATAAATCGGGTCTAAAAGCCGATACCATTTTTTTTTTTTTTTTTTTTTTTTTTTTTTTTTTTTTTTTTTTTTTTTTAACCTGTAAAAAACATTTCATGTGCAAATCTCTCAAATTCACGTAATTTTATAATGTTATCCTTGGTAGAGTTTGAAAACTAATCAATTTTCGACGATTTAAAATTTATTACATTAGATAGGTGGGTCATAATACAACACAAACAAATCATAAAATTAAAAAGTACATTACTTTTAATGCAAACAGTTTTTATAATGCAAAAATAAGTAAACAACCAAAATTTAAAATAAAAAAAAATAATAAATCCTTTTAGCTAAGCTCAAAGTTAACAAGTGAATCACGGTGATCCACAAATGTTAATCACGTTTAGTTCTGTGATCCACCTTTAGAGATCCCACTGTTTCTCTCAATACTACGTAAATATCGAAACACAGACTGCAACAATATAAAAAGTGGAAGAATATCTTAATATAAGTCTTATCGTTTGTTATGTAGTTGTTATGTGCTTTAAATATAGTTATTTAAGGTTGGAAGTCACATATCGGATGATTTTATTTAAACATTAATAAAAACTAACAAAAAAAATGGTTCTCAATAAAATACACTTTAATTATTTATAAATATTCTATCAACTACTCACTCCTTCCACCTCATTGAGTCAATGATGTTTTGTTAAAGTATTACAGATCTTCTTTAAGAAGAAGAAACTTTATTTATTTACATAATATTTACAATGTACACTCAATACAAATATGTTTGGTTTCATGATTTCAGTGGACCTTTTTTCATGATAACAGAGTTTCAATCATCCTTTGAATTTACTAATTTTCATACAATATTTGATTTAACAGATCTTCTTCTGGTGGTTTCTTCTATCCTCGTTGGTTCATCAGACTCCTCTCGGTTTTCCTCTCGGCTTGATGTGAACTCTATTCCGCCGGTACCTCTTCCCACTCACATCCACAAGATAGGATCGAAAAGACTGGAAATCAAAGACCTGCCCTAGAACCCTAGTCCCTCTCTTGTGAAGACCTGTGAATACAGCATAGCTTGTGCCTCTCTCTCACCTCTTTGAAAATTTCCGATCTTCATAAATATTTCCACTCACATCTAGTTTTTCAGTAATAGGAATTTGGGACATAGTTGATTCCATGGAATTATACTCCTCACACCATGTTTTATGTTGTAAGTATAGTTACTAAAGAAAGCATAACCTTTCCTCCTAAAAGTCACATATCAGATGATTTTATTTAAATAAAAACAGCTGTTTTAATTAACAGATGATTCTCAACAAAATACACTTTAATTATTTATAAATATACCATGAATAAAAGTACAAACCCTGACTTTCATGCGGATAGACTGTAGCGTTCTGATAAAGCTATATCGGCTATATAAATATTTTTATAAAACATACCAATTCAACTGGAGGTGGCATGGAAACCAAACATTTATTTACACTATTACACAGCACTAAGAACTGGCACTTCCATCCTCGTTAGCTTTTTCCGCAGCTATCAGGGCTGGTAAGAAATAGTAGCCGGAATGTGTGGGAAGAGCGCGGGCAGAGCCATCTGTCAACCAAGGCAGAAACGGTAGCCATTATCCAATTTCCAGTGGGCACACACAGGAGATAGCCGATCTACAAGGCTGAGGAGTCAGCTCGGTAAATCCAGGCAGGCGATACCGCCGACCGTTACGAAGATAATGGAAACGCACACCCTTGTACCTCTCACCGTCGGCAAAAGAAAACGAGGAGTCGGATTGGGAGTAGTGGACCGATTATTTCTCGCACCTGGTAACAACTCTTCTCTTCTAGCCTTCCAACAATGCTTTCCCCGCGCTCATATTTTACTTCTGAGTGCCGTCTGCGACCGGCTCCTGCGTAGAGCGGTGAAGATCATTCTGCGATAGTACAACGTCCATCCATGAGAGTGTTACTGGGTTGAGATACTCATAAAATTACGGTATATTTACACTCTGTTACAACAAGCCATTGGAGCCATAACTAGAATAACACGAATAATTAACCATTCGTTTAAAATTATAATTTAATTGTACAGCATTTGAAAAGAAAAAGATTTCTACTATATCGGAGCTACACAGATTCTTTCGTCTTCTTAATATGCCATAATACAGGCTAGCTGGTATTTTAGAAATGTCTCTGGTTAGCCTAAGTTCATTTTTCCTCCCTTCATTGCTATTAATACAGTTTATAAGAGTTCCTTTTATGGAAGAAACAAGAATAAATAATAATAAATCATCTTCACATATTATAACTAAAAATTAAAAATCGGGTGCGCGCAACACACGACTTTCACTTACCTCTGTTATTAATATCAATTTAAGAATTTTTAATCACATTTAGAAACGCAAATAAATTGTTAAAGAATTATTTAACTTTGATTTTGATAGAAAGATGATATTAAATAATATGTTATAATATTATCTACAAAATCCAGCGGGACAACTCTGAAGGAGGGAGGGTATCAACAAAACATTTTCATACGGAATAAAAATGATATCTTAATATTTTTTTTATTTTTAACATAATTGCAATTTATAAATTAAGGGTGGGCATAATCCAACGACGATTATCAGATCATTCGATTATTTCAATCATTCGAATTAATCGATTATAGAAATAATCGGTTTGGAGAAACGAATGACCATTCGAACTGAATTTTTTTTTTTTTGCTCATCACATAAATTATATGCATGTTTGCACCTAGCCTCAGCCAGATCACCAATCATAGAGAGGGGAATTGTGCCATATTGTCTTTCACAGTGCATATTAATCATTCGATTATTCAAGTCCGATCGTTCGATTATGCCCACCCCTATTATAAATATCAAAACTGTATAATATTTTATTCCTTGACATATTTTTTATTTGATTGAATTTGTTTCATTAAATGGTTGTCAATTTTTAAAATATTGTAAAAAATCTTCACAAGAATTTGTTAAATCATATTTGACACACAAAATGGCTTACAAATTTAAAATATTAAATTTTTATTTTTCTGATGTTCAGATTTGATTTCCTGTAGAAAAACTTATGATTATATGTTTTGATTCTTAAAGATAAATTCAAATTTTAAATTAATTTGTGATTATCTAACTGTTCTTTAGTAAATTACAAGATTATATGTCTATGAGAATTAAAAAAAATACTAAAATGTTATAATTGTGGATATAATTAGTTGACCGTTGAGAATTACTGAAGGAATTAGTCCGGGTGGCGGTCATTAAATGAAACAACTGAATAGTTTTAACTATTTTATTGTTTGCCAACGTTTCGACCCCCATTGTGGGTCATCATCAGGGCGTCTGGTAGGTGAGTGGAAACTGAGTTTCCACAGTTCCACAGTTTCCACTCACCTACCAGACGCCCTGATGATGACCCACAATGGGGGTCGAAACGTTGGCAAACAATAAAATAGTTAAAACTATTCAGTTGTTTCATTTAATGACCGCCACCCGGACTAATTCCTTCAGTAAAATGTTATAAATACAAACAGTACAAATATGCGTTTCACGTCGGCGAAATTTCGCCGAATTAATTTGCCTTAAACATAATTTACATGAACATGTTATATCGTTGTATATAACGAAATTAGTTTGATTGACTTTAAATATTGGCAACATTTTATTCGTATATTTCTTTCTGAAATTTCTTTTAAGGTTATGGTCGGTGATATAATTTTTGCCATCAATATACAATATGAAGACTAAGAGTATCTTAAGCTGAGTTTAAGACAATTAAAGTATTTATGAAATATATAAATAAATAAATAACCTTAATTTTATATGGTAAGTAGCAGATTTGTAATATTTATTTCATTAATTAGCTTGCTAGCATGCAGTAGGAAGAAGAAGTCTATCATCTGAGAGACAAATACAATGTAAGTGGGTAGCAAAAGCAATATGTTAGTCGTCGTAGCCCGTAATTGTAAAAGACGGGAATTTAAAAAAAACGTCGCGGTACGCGGGACAAATTTTGAAAAATCGGAACTGTCCGCCAAAAGCGGGATAAGGGAGAAAAAAAATCTTAAAGTTCCTGTTCATGTTCTGAAAATTCCTGGTTATGAAACATAAAAGTCTCTATAAATGGTTTAGTACAACCTGATAGCACTACTTCTATTGTTTTTTTTTCTCCTTTTACACTATACAGTAAAACTACCTGTATAATACTTAAAAATACTTGTATGCAGTAAAAATACTTGTATGCAGTATCTATGGTCAGAATCTTTGATTTATTGTGTCTCTACATTTTGTAACACATTGCAAGTCACAAAATGTAGAGACACAATAAATCCATTTTTTAAATTGTGAGCTAATATATGAGGGACCAGATAAAAATGAGTAAATTACTTATAATTACAAACTTCTATATAAATTTCAAATTTGAGATTCAATTGGAAGTTGTGACAAAACAAAATGACAAATATAATTCTAAAATATGATGTTTGTTTTGTTAAAGGCCTATACTGAAAACAAACAACACATGTTTAATACCTTTTTTATCCTGAATTATTGGTGATGAATATATCACAGCAACCAAAATATGTGACAATATATGGAAACCGTTTTTTTTAAATGGCCCAAAAAGCCTTCATAATGATTTTTTTTTAAACTTCAAAATTAATATTGATTTGAATCATAGTACTCTTGGAAAATTTTATGGAAAGTTTATAGAACAATTAAATAAGTATTATCTTCACACCCATATCGAAGCGTAGAAAAATAATATCAGATTTGAATAAACTTTAGTTGTAAAAGGTCTAGTTATATAACATTATTACTCCTACAGTTACAGTCATATAAATATAAATTAGAAGATTTTAATATTTACATAATAAAATAACCCCTCAAACATTTACGAGGTATTTAAGTAAGTTCATGTTTTAAGTTTTAATTCTATGCAAACTGCCGCTTATATAATGATTTATATCCCTTTACCGTTACTCATTTTGACAAGGACCCGTAAATAGATTATAATGTTAAAAAATAATTCATGCCTATTGCAAGTTATAAAGTGTTTCGATATTCAGCAAAATAGATGTTATTCCGATCGTACCCTCATGTAGGTAATTCCATGTGCCATTGGCGATAATTAACCTGCTCGTAAAGCCGAGAGCTGATGGTACCTGGAGGAAGATGGAACGACTAAATGATTTCAACTAAGATTTAGGGCGACTCTAGCCTGGTAATTGCCGTGGATGACCCTTAAGGAGGCCTAGCTTTACGACGACTGACGGCCGATAAATCTAATGTCACCGAGCAAATACAGTTCTAATCAGTCCGAGAGATTTACTGTTGGTGCTCAGGGCCGGGTCGTAAAGGCGTCGCAAGTCATCCCAACTCCCCTTCCAATGGATTGTTATTATATCTGTCGCTAAATCACACCTCAGCCGAAGCTCGGCGTCGATGACAGCTAGCTTAGTATGCGGAGGCATTCGGCGGTTACACCCCTGCCTCTTGCCCATTAACCAGAGGACGGTAGTAAGTGCACTGCATTTATAAACCAATTGGAAATGATATAAGGTAAAGAAAAAAGAAAAAATACGAATAATTGCAATGTGGCACCAGGGACTGCTTGATACATTCCGTCAATTCCTCTCCTCTACAAATTATCTGCAACCAATGGGATGTTGAGGTCCTTATATAGGAGTTGATTTGTGAAAAAATAAGGGGTATTCTGGATTTTGCGAAGGACTTGGAATTGTAAGGATTGGATACGGGACTAATTAGATGGCTTAGCAGAGCCCCAAACCTCGATTTCATAAGTCCAAATTGGTCTGATAATTGTGATGTAAATGGGTTTTTTGTAATAAACTGGAAGTTTTGAACGTTTGTCTTCAGTCTTGTTTGAGGATTCCAAGTAAGGCGCTTGTCAAGATGGAGTCCTAGGTATCGGATTTGTTCTACAGGAGTAAGTATAATGGTATTAAAGAATGGCAAACCATAACTTTTCCTTCACCCATATTTTCCCCATCTCCTGGAGCGCTTCAAGGTAGGATCTTAGGTACTATCCTCTACTTCCTTTATACAGCTAACATTCCACTCCGTCCCCGAACTCGATACTTATGCTTATGACACGTGTGTCCAACTACTGCATCCCATACGCTGTAGATATGTATATATGTATATATATATATATATATATATATACATATATATATATATATATATATATATATATATATATATATATATATATATATATATATATATATATATATATTAAGTTCTAAGCAAGAGTGACTACACCGCTAGGATCTGACCGAGAGGACCTATTGATGCAGCTATAAGTTTGTTTTAAGATGGATTGATTGTTTTTTAGATGAGTTCCTAAAACATGTGTCGTTGTACAAAGAACCTTAAGTAAATAAATAAATATAAGTTCTATACTGACTTTTGAAATATATTTAGTACTTGTTTTGTTGACATGATACTAAGGTCATGAAAATTTCACTTTATAATTTAAGTAAAGGTTTGGTTATTAATCAAATAATGGTTTGTTCATTACTAAAGGAAACTTGCCACAGTGTGCAAAGTTCAAACAAATAGATTCTCTACTAATGGCCTTAGGAAAGCGGGGGAAGAGCATTGAGAACCGTGCTTTGCTATTTATGTTTAGGTCGGCCACGGGGACTCTGGGAATAAGGCACACCTGATAAAAACATCTATAAATCCAGCTGGAATCACGCAAGCAAGATTTTATCTAACTTTTCTATTTATTATATGTTTCTAAAGAAAATAATAGTCGTAAAGCACTACTATGTTTATCCAATCCCTGGGTGTTATCAGCCTCGTTAGTGGCTCTCTATGCCCTCTCGCAATGTCCAAGGGACAGCATTCATTATTGCTAATACAGGTGAATAGTAATTTATAAAGAATTACCCGCAATAGATATTTATTACACTTTTTAAAAAAATATTTCAATATCTGTCACTGAAATATGATTTTCAAAGAAACCCGTTTTAGAGTATGGTGGAATTCATGTATTCAAAAATATTTACAGTTTTGAATTATCTTATATTTAATTAAACAGAAAAAAATAATAAAAAAATATTAGAAAGGGTAAGAGCAACTAAACAAACATCTATTATATTTTTGTTAGTAGTGTCTAAAACGAAAATTCTTCCCACATTCTTTCGAAGAGTTTTAAGGTCTAGTGGTGAAAACAATTATATTTTATAGCCTACAATCTAAGTTTCAATATTGTAAATTTATTCTATTCCACATTATTTTGTGATTTTTTTATATTTTTTATCCGACTCTCCCCTTTAAGGGTCATTGCCGTTGTCCATCAGGGGAAAATTAATATATTATTAAGGAATGTTTAAAATATTGTACGAAATAAAAAATGAAAAAAAAAACAACGTAAATGTAAACATACAGTTCAATTCATTGTAAAAATGTCAAAAAATAGGTTTTAGGATTATTTAAAAAAATACATGCCTGATGTTAAGTTTTAGATATATAACTGATACACTTGTGTTGTTTTGATTTTAAAATACACATAAAAACTTAAATATTCTAATGTTAATAAATTCGTAATTGTAAAATAGTCCTTTCATTCTAATAAATTATGGACAGTTCTAAAAAAAACAAAAAAAACAACTCTATATATTATTTATTGAAACTACTTTATTATTACTTTCAAGAAGAACAATTATAATCAAATAAAGATATACTGGATGGATTAATTTTGCGTAGGGTATAAGAAATATTTCAATCTCGTGGGCTCAAAATCACTAATCAATTGTTAATGTTAATTATGATAAAATATGTTCAATTCAAACGTATCGATTTATTTACAACTAAATCTTAGTAAAGCCAAATCCAAATGATTAATGTAATGGGAAGAATGTGAATTGGTATACCATATAAACCAAATTTAAGTATTAAAATTTTGTTATTTTTTAGTTTAAAAAACAAAAAAAACACTCACCACCTTAAGCAATATCTAATCAATAGGTTGACAGATGTCTCTAACAGGTGAGAAATACCAGTTTTTCTTGTGGCAGCTTGAAAGAAAAAATAATTATATTTTTCCTTAATTTTCTTTAATTGCAATTTTTTATTGAGTGATATTACAATCTGTCCTAATTAATAAAATCGTGTAAATTGTTACAGATAATGATTTTTTTTCTTATCTCTCATATATCATATAGCAGAGTGTAAAGTCGAAATAAGTAAAAAATAGGCTACTTAATTTTCCTTTAAATATTTTTATCAATTTGAATTGTACATATTTAACCTATTTGTTTTTGTTGTCCTGTTTCTTGTACATAGTAAACTCTGGAAGACGGCATTTGTCATATTATTTAAAAAAATTTTAGCTATTTTTTATTTACTAAGGACATGTTTTTTAAAAATAAATATGAGTATATATTATAAAAGGTTTAAAAGCCGAAAGGTTCGATGCTGATACCACCAAATGTTGCATTAACACAATCCTCCCATCGACGTCTCGACCTACGTGGGTTCAGTGGAATACTAACGTTTTAGGGATTCGTTCATCACTTTACCTAACAACTTCACACTTTCATCATATTGACAGAGTACAAGCTCTGTAATTCCTCGTAGTGTGACGTTCTGAATTTCTCAGTGGCCTCATCTGACATTGGTAGCTTATTCTCGAATACGTAAAGGCATTGTTCATCCTTCAAAGTAAGTGAACCTGTTTCACATCCATATAGAACCCTACGGATAATAATAGTTTATATATAATATGGTTTAGTTATTAAAAGTACTATTATTACATTTATTCACGGTGCATGTGACGCCGAAAGCTATAAAGAGTATTTTAATAAGAATAATTTAAAAATGGTATCTTAGTTCTATTAATTCACTCAATAATTGTATTTTTCTAAATTCTTTTATATAGACCTCTTACATATTTACCGTTGTTCATAATTAATTAATATATATATATATATATATATATATTATATATATATATATATATATATATATATATATATATACATATATATTTTTATTATTTTTTGTTTTTGTTTTTTTTAAACCATCATTGTATATGGTCTTACTCTAATACCGAATATATCTAACTATAATTTGACTTATTCAATGCAATACTGATAAAAATTTTCATTTGTAAAAGATAAAATATTTTATGTTTGAAAAAGTGTATCAAGTAAGGTGAGGCCTAATGGCCAACAAGAGAGGACCTGTTGCACAACTTCAACTGACACCAGATCGGAATAAAGAAGGAGAGCATTTCCTACCCCGTTTCTTCAGCGTTCAAGGAAAAGGCGAAGATAACACATGTTCTAAAGTTTCTTAATAGCTTGGTGGACAACTGGGTAGGAGGGTTATTAATAATTTATGTAAGGTAGCAAAAAGGCGAAGAGACTTGTTAGTCGAGTGCTATAGTTTATGGAGGAGGAGGTGCAAGAAGTGCTTATCTGCCGAGGATCTGCGGGGCCAAAGAACCCACCGGCAAAGAACCACAATTAAAAGCGACCGAATCCTTAAACTGTTAATGTCGTTGTCTGTTGGTTCTTTTTGTCGGGTAGCGGGTGTTTTTATCTGTATACACCTTTGAGCACATCTCACCGGCCTCTGTTTTCTTCGTTCTTTTTCAGTCTTCGGGTCTTCTTGTTCTCCAAGGGTGTGAGTGTCTATCGATGGAAGAAAGTGAGATCTTGCAAAATGTCCGACACCCAGTTTCTTCTTTAGTTGGACATTACTTCATTCTTCTATGGAGTTATATCATTGGTGTTTTTATCCTCCATTAAAAACTGCGGCAAATATTGAAACAATGACAAACACAAATTAATTTGTGATGTGGTAAGAAATCAAATTAAATATTACGTATTTTTTTTTTTAAGTTTTTGACATTTTTCATTATATCATATTTTTTTTAAAAATAAATAAAAATTTAAAATAAACAACCATGTAAATAAAGCTACTTTTATGTTTCACGCCTGAATTTATTTTTCATTATCAGAAATAATCATAGGCGTTCGCAGAGAAAAGTAAAGGGAGAGCTATGGCCTTCTCAAAAATTATTAGGACAAACAAAAAAAAAAAGCATGTATTAGAAATAAAAGGTGTGGTTAGAGAGTATTTGTACTTTCAAGTAAGTATTTTTGAAATGTGAATTATGTAGACAGTTTTTCAATAATAAAATATATATTCTGAACCACCTTCTCGCAAACTATTTTTAACCTATTTGCTCCCTTCCCAAACGATAATCCTAACTAATTAATATAATGTTAACTAATTATTGGTCCAAGACCTTGTTTAAATTCCGTATATTCGTATATTAATTTAAAAAATATATTTATTTTACAATTTTAAATAATTTTAAAGGATAATGCGTTGATAATATAATATTATACTTCAGAAATTAAAATCAACAAACCTAGAAGCATAAAAACGGCTTCTTTTAGCGTTTACTTAAATGTTTTTCCACTCTAACTCGTATATTGTAGGTCCTTGGACGCGCAGTGTAATGCTTTCGGATAATGCATTCGCTGTTATCAACGATAAGCTATACGTTAGGGTCAACAATGCCTACGCATATTTTGTGAGTGGCTAGCAGTTGGCTGACGGGCCTCACATACCTGAAGAAAAGACTGTGAGTTAATCGCCACTTAAACATATGCTTGAAAAAGTGTTTTCAGGACGGAGATTCTGACTAATCTTGAGTTTTTTCCTTATTTTAATTTTTTTATTCCACAGTCATACGCTAAAACTATTTTGATGAATTGTTTGATAAGTTCGGGAAGAAAATTAATCTTTGGATTATTATTTATATGAGGCTGGGATATTCATTATTCTAATAATTATGTTTTATGTACTATATTTCCAAAGTAAACAACAATAAAGAATGAAAATATTAATGTTATACATGACATATAAAAATCAGTTAAACGGGATAGCAGATAACATAATATAATTGCATGAGTCTTTTCATTGGAAGATGAACCAATGTTTAAGAAATTATGAAAACTATTAATATAATAATGATAAAGGATTTTTAAATGTTCAATGTTTTAGAGTTATAGAAAATATCAATATAATAAATAATGGTTTCCAATGGAATTGAAGCTCCTCTAGTATTCCTTTATCTGAACACCAATCAAACACTTTTTCAAACAAAAAAAGTCATTGACGTATGGTCTCTTAACTTCATTTCTTAAATTCCTTAAATTATATAAGCTGTCTGGACTGCCTCCTCTCCTAAACACTCCAATATAAATCCTCACCAAAATCATTTTCCACAACATATTATAGACCTCATCCATACCAAACGCCGAGCTAGATCATTATGGCAGCGCACCCGACACCCAACAGATCGCCGCTCCTATAACTTCTATTGTAGACAATTGAAGAGGGAGTTGGCGACCTTCCGTTCCCAGTCCTTTAATTCCTACCTCTCCTCTCTATCAGCTCGTGATAATTCCCTGTGGAATATCACGAAAAAGATCCTAAAATACCATCAAGTTTCCCATCCTCTCCGACGTTGTGATGACTCCTGGGCTGCGTCTGATGAAGATAAAGCCGAGGAATTCGCCACACACCTCTCCAAAGTTTTCACTCCTCACCCGGAATCCCACGCCAATCACACCGCAACAGTGCAAGACTTTCTTATGTCACCAATTCCACTTTCCCAACCTCCTAAAGCTATTAATCCCTCTGAGGTCAAATATCTTCTCCAAAAACTGACCCTCCGTAAATCTCCTGGACACGATCTCCTTACTCCCCAGATCCTCCGACAACTTCCGCAGAAAGCTATTATATTCCTTACTTATATTTACAACTGCATCCTACGCACCACCTATTTTCCTCTGTTATGGAAACATTCCACTATCATTCTTTTTCTAAAACCAGGCAAACCTTCCAACAACACTTCATCCTACAGGCCTATTAGTCTACTCCCCATCCTCTCAAAAATCTTCGAAAGGCTTCTTCTTAAACGTATCCTACCCATATTAGAATCTCAAAATCTTCCTTCCCATCAGTTTGGATTCCGTCCTCAGCATTCCACAGTTCAACAGGGGCTCCGAGTTGTAGACCATATTTCCTCAGCTCTTGAATGCAAAGAGTATTGTTCTGGTGCGTTTCTGGACATTGCGCAAGCTTTTGACCGGGTATGGCACACTGGATTACTCTTCAAGCTGAAAACCCATTTACCCCAGTCTCTATACCTCATTCTCCGATCCTATCTCTCAAACCGTTCCTTCCGCGTTCGCTGTGGTGTAGAATTTTCTAGCCTTTATCCCGTTGAGGCCGGTGTTCCTCAAGGCAGCGTCTTGGGACCCGTCCTCTACATCCTTTACACTGCTGATATTCCTACACATCCTGATACCTTTCTGGCAACTTTTGCAGACGACACCGCCATCTTATCATCCAGTTCCAATCCTGAAACAGCATCCTTAAACCTGCAAAGACACCTTTCTCTTATCGAAGACTGGTGTAATGCTTGGCGCATAAAGGTGAACGAAGCCAAATGCAAACACGTAACCTTCACTCTTCGACGAAACTCCTGTCCGCCAGTTTATTTCAACTCATTACCAATTCCTCTCTCAGATACAGTCCGGTATCTTGGCTTACTGTTAGACAAAAGATTGACTTGGAACCCACATACAAGACTTAAAAGACAAGAACTCAACCGACGATTCGGACAGTTATACCGACTACTCAACAGAAAATCTGAACTTACAGCTGACAACAAATTATTAATCTACAAGACAATACTGAAGCCCATTTGGACCTACGGACTTGAACTGTGGGGGACAGCTAAACGTACTAACATCAAACGCATTCAATCCTTTCAATCCAAAGTCCTCCGTACAATAGTAAATGCTCCTTATTATGTCTCCAACTATACCTTGCACCACGACCTTAATGTTCCATTTATTTCAGACCTAATTCCATCCAAATTTTCCAAATTCCACCAGAACCTATTTCATCATCCTAATCCTCTAGCTCAATCCCTATCCAGCTCCACTCATCCATACAACCCACCTAGAAGGTTGAAACGGCAGTGGCCCCGCGACCTGTTGTAAATATATTGGAGTTCTAGCACTGGCTAGATTCTCCACTCAATGTGATGTACGTATGAGTGTGTGTATGTGTATATAGGTATAAATGAATTCTTGACTATTGTATTGATTCATTATTGTGTATATATTTTATTGTAATTTTATTCCGTGTAAATATTGTATGAATGTAGTATGTATGATATCTTTCAGCACTACTATTAATGTCCAAATTGGGACAGATTGTAATTTTACTGAATAAAAATTGTTGTTGTTGATAAAAATAAAATTAAATTATATGGAACCAAATAATACAACTTTCAGCCGGTGGACATACATAAATGTAAATTTACGTTCCTCCCTTTATATTGAGAGTACACAGCGCTACTACACAAGAGCTTACCACTGTGAGTTATATATTATCGACTCCTGGCCATTCGTGCGAGGATTACGGCTCACTTGAGATCGTGCCCTGGATGGAGGACAGTCTTATATAAACAGCACCTTCTATTGGACTTAATTGTCGGCCCCTTTGTCTTCCAGCTACCTGGAGATGGTCACCGTGCCGTGCTGTACACGGGAGGATAACGGATTGCATTCTCTTCTCTTCCTAGTACATCATTTCTATCACCAGTAACTGAGGTTATCTCTGTGTTGCCCATTTACCAGTGTTAAACACCTAGCATACATTCTAAAAAATGTCTCAAATAATGATTACTTTTGAACTAACAGAACTCAGTCTAGGAGGTTGCGTATTTGAATGTTTTTCTTTGATATTTGACTGAACTTAAGAAAAATATCTTTATAATAGGTATTATCTTATAAGAAATAATTACATTTTTAAATACCTTCATTTTTTAGTTTAATTAAATATAAGAAATAAAGGGGGAAAATCCCCTCCTTTGAGTCAAAAATCCTGTTTTATTTGCGAATTGCGATATAAAAGAGCAAAATAAACAAAATTAAATTAGGTTTAAGCGATATAGGGATAAGAAGAAAAAGTATGCAATAGTTTAATCAACAAACAAATTAACAATAACGGTTGAAGAGAAAGAGAAAATTAAGTGTCCTATAGAAAAAAAAAAAGTACGGTATAAATATACGAACAAAAATCCTCATAGATGGATCAATTTTCTAAACTAGAGAATAATTGGAATTATAATGCCGAAATTCAAGATGAAGAGAAAATCAAGGGTCGTTAATATCAATGCAGGCAAAAAAAAAAAAAAAAAAAAAGACAAAAAATGTGGGACTAATTCGTTCACAGACAGACGAATATTTTGAAACAGTTATAAAGCATATTCCTTAATGTCCGAACTTTCATCATACAAATGGCAGGTCCATAAAAATAAAAAAGTGTGGGTACTATGTGTGCCACTAACTCATACAGTCTACAGTCACATTCATTATGATGTTTTACAATTAAATGAAAAAAACAATAATAACAAAACATGAATCCTCAACATAAACGACTTTTACAAACGTACTCTTCTTTCCTACAAAATTCCAGGGCAAAACGCTAATTATAAAAAAGTATTTACTTCTATTACGTGTTTTTATTATTTACCATTGAATAATATTTAAATTAAATCTCAAAGAAAATTTATTGAAAGAATAAATTTGCTTCCTTGTAACACAACTAACTACTAAGTAATAGGTATATTCGAAATACTCCAATGTCAGCTAAAGCAAAAGTTTAATTGAAACGCAGGAGTAATAAATTGTATTTAAATTTAGAACTATTTTAAGTAATTTTCAAAATTTATATTTGGAGTCAGACAATAATATGAATACAATTATTCATACAAACTTAACTTTTTAACCGGTAGACTAGGAGGTCCTTAGCAAACTGTTTTTTTAAATACTAAAGCTGGTTTAAAAAATCTTGGGCGCACAACACACGCCTTTCTCCGTTTTACCTATGATTTTAAAATCAATTTAAGAGTTTTTAAATACACAATTAATTACGTTGAGTTAAGATAGAAACACGGGTTTTCTGTCATATGATTATCTACCAAATCAGTTAGTTTTATTGGCTTTTCATCACTCATTATCAATTTTTACAATTTTGGTTATAAAATAACACTTTTTCTAAAATCTTTAACTTTTTAACAGTATAATATACATCTATATTAGTGTTCGTAAGTTTAAAAACAATAAAATTGCTTTAAAAAAATATTTTTTCCTCTTTTCACCTTTATTTGGATTTCAAATTCTTCAAACTAAATATTTTATCATCAAAGCTAGGTACATTTAGCCGTCTTTTATCAATGCTGAAGAAGTATGGTTAATTTTTTTAAATCTGAAAAATCAAGGATCCTTTGAATAAAGGAAATTTAAAATATTTTTACTTAAGTGCCGCCAGACTATTTCAATCAGAATGAAATATAAATGATATTAAATAAAAAAAATTTTTACATCGGTATAGCGAATTGAATCAAAATTGTTAGTGCTGTTTTTGAGAAAATTGTAAAAAGGTGGAAAATGCATGTAACATCTCGGGTGTATAATTGTCTTAAATATGCACAGTCCTTTTTGTGCTCAGAGGTCCTTAGTAGAACTCAGGGGATCCTAAAACACGGATTTCCGTTAAAACTGGAATTTTCACGATCGCAATACTTTTCTAACTATATATTTCATAAATAGGTAAGTGAAAGTAAAAACAGGGTCCTCAAAATCATGCAGCTTTCTTTTTTCTTTTCTTTCAATTATACTTGTCATATGAAGTGGTATACGGAAGTAGAATGAAAGACTGTTTAATATAGGAAGTGTGTTAGTATTCTCCATTTACGTCCATCTTTTCCAATACTGTCTTTAATTTCACCTACCACCATGATTACATGTAAAAAAAAATATCATGGAAAACTCCTCCCTTGGAGAATACCAACACCGCATAAATAGTGAAGACTACAGGGCAGGGGATCAGTTTTTGTCCACCCAGATGCCTCGACGCTTTTTAAACCCAGTCCATGTGGACATGATTTCACATGTTCTGTTTTACAAAAGACCCTTCGCCGTCACTACGGCCGTTTCATTAGGCAATTTTTTGCCCACTCCCTTTCTGTCCATCCTTATTCTTATTCTTGTTTTCCTGTTAGTTTTCTTCAAGTTTCTTCGTCACTTCCCTCCAAGCTCCTCCTAATCACCAGGACATTAGCCGCACTTCGGATCCCTCAATAATTGCCATTCGGCTTCTTATGCATCGGCTACCGGCTGTTCTTTTCTCACGATCCCTGCATAGTGGAATTCTACTCGAGCAAGTGTGAAGACCGGCGAAAAAAAAAGAAGAAATAAAGAAAGAAAAAAATACCAATAATTGCTAAGCAGTAATAACCGACGTTGGTTTAACAGGACATAGCCAGGAACTTCTTTTCTTATGATTTCCCTTGTAGTCGTTCCCATTTCACGTTCTCTGCATCGTGTTTACACGTAATAGTTGCATTACAGATTAAAGGAACGAGGATAATCAATTAAAAAAAACTATCAAAAATGTTGGCTATTTTTATAATATTTCTGATTTTCATAAAATAATAATAAAAATCTGTGGCGCGCAGCACACGAATTTCACTTACCTTTATTGTTAAAATAAATTGAATAAATTTTAAACAAAGTTAGAGTTGAACAAAGATTTAAGTATATATATTTATTTATTCGGATATATTACAGTTTGTCGCAATGGACAATAATAATATTGCTACATGATAACATTCATACAATTATTATATGAACAAAGACTAAAGTATTAAATTGAGGTTCAATGGAAATATATGGTTCAGCTTAAATAATCTAGCAATAGAAATTATCCTTTAACAATCATGCAAATTAATCTGCTTTTCATCCTCCTAGATTAACCTTATGAAACTTTTAATGTAAGATAACATTTAAAAAAAATCTAAAATCTTCAGTTTTCTAATTTTGTATTATACATATATATCAATTATTATTCTTATGTTAGAGAGTACAAAATATTGCATAAAATAGTATTTTGCTATTTTCTCCTTCGGTTGATTATCAAATTTATCAAGTGTAATAATTATATATATATATTCAAATTAAGGTATATTAACCCGATTTTTTATCAATGCTAACGAGACGAAAAGGTTAATGTTTTTTTAATTTATAAAATTAAAGGTACTTTAGAAGGAAAAAAATAGACATCGGCATATTGACCCCAGTCAGACTATTTCAATCAGAATGAAATTTTTAATTATTTGTTCAATATATTCAGATGGTTCCATAGTTTTCTCTTTAAGAAATCAGGTTTGATTTACTGCTTCAAAAGGAGTTCAGTTTCAACAAATAACTAAATATGAATCACTGAAATAAAAAATTATCCATTGGAATCATACTCATAGAGCACTAGTTTTCTTTTCTCCAGGTCCTGGTTTCAATATTGGCTGTGGCATATTATGTATTCCGTTATATCAGTCAAGAGATGACCCTAGGGTATAGAGATCCTCCTGGGGCAGACCCAGCCTCCATAAAGTGAGTACCCAAAAAATAAGGGAAAATCAGGAAGGAAGCTGAGTGTAATATCGGCCTAATCACCTCAGCGTACGACTGTTGGCCTAGAAACAGTACGAATCACTCCTTGAGTTATATAGGTTGTAGAGGTACAGTTTTTTTATTGTTTTTATTTTTATTTATTTTTTTTTTTATTTTTTTTTTTTTTGAGCAACGGATGAGTAATATATTTAATGCATGGTAATATCGATTTCAAATGTGATTATTTCACCATTGAAACTGTAAAGATGCAAGTGTCAAGTTATTGGACTAATCATTATAAGCCTGTTGTTGGATGCGTCAGCGAAGAGCGTTTGTCTCAGCTGATACATATACCCTAGAGGAACGGGTCCCGAAATGTTAATTAAAGCAATAAACACCTTAAGGGGAGCCTAAATAAATGAGGCTCGCCCTAATGGCAGCCATCAGAACTGGGAGCGTGGGAAGGCTATCTGTCAGTTTTGGCGGTAGTCAGCTGATTACAGAGTGCCCACTTTCCCTCATCCACTGATACTTGCTACACACTCCAGCTCTCTGGATAATGTATGCTCTCTATTTTGGAATCATGCCGACGTCATGCAGTAGGGAATTCTATACGAGAAAAACCTAAAATATAGTTCATATCTTATAATATCATGGCAGATCAGAGGTAGATGGTAACTTTCTTATTTTTTAAAGAAGAAGAGGAGGTTTGACATTCTTAACAACTCAAATTGAGTCAAAGCCAATAATGACGTCCTTAATTACCAATTAATCCTACTCTGCCTTGATTGGTAAAATTTAAGATTTATATTTTAATTCAATGTACCGAATTAAAAAAAGTTACAATAATCAATGAGGGAAATTCAGCTAATCAGAAAATCATAACAATTTACTATTTATTTGTTTTAATGTTCATTCTACTGAACTAAAAAAAAAATTATAAATTAAGAAACGCGCCGCATCCTTACAAACCATTGGCGTAGCCAGGATTTTCGTTAGGAATGGCCAAGCAGGCTAAAAATTTTACGTAGGAGAGGGGAACAGATAGGTTGAAAATTTAAGTTGTTTAACAATTTCTAAATATATGTACTTTTGAAAATTAAGTACATACTAAAAAAGTACACTCTACGACCACAAATTTTATCCTGAATCATTTTTATATTTTATTATTTTCTTTGTCCTAATAATTTTTAGGAGAAAGGGTGCTAGCTAGCCACGTTATCCACTTTTAATAATTTAATATGAATTTTTTCACATTGCTAGCTTATGTATTATAATACAAATAACTTTTTCTTATTATTACCATGCCAATTATGTAGAAGCTGTATTTTAGACGGAATGAGCAAGTAGGGATGATTCACCACCGTTTTACCACAAGAGTAAAACCTTACTATATCTTAATGGTGCCAAGAAAAAAGATAGCAGGACGACACACCGAGCTTGTTATTCCATAGCTAATGTTTTTCCAAAATTTCAATATTCTCAAACAAATCCTCCAAAGTAATCTAAGTATTACTAAAATGTTAAAATTTCGGCGAAATCCCTCAGTGGGGAAAAATCGCTGAATTATTGAGTATTTACGTGCCTTTATTTTATATCCTGTATATATGTATACACTGTATATGTTCCTTATTGGTTTTTGATTTGTCAGTTACTGTTTCTTACTGTGTACTGTGTTACTATTTCTTTATAATTGTTTTTTTAACATTATTTAAGTGTTATATAAACATTTCTTTTATTTACCTGCCTTTATGTTTATATCCTCTATAATATGTATATGTTATTCCTTATTGTTTTTTGTTTTAGTCGATTATTGTCTTCTAACTGTGTACTGTGTTACTGTTTGTTATTGTACTTGAATTGAATTGGTGCAGGTGAACTCCTTTCGCATACACGGGCTTGCCTAAATGGGGTAGTGACTTCTACTTGCACGGTAAAAATATCTGTTATTTGATATAAATTAAGAAGAAAAAAACCTATCTTTCTTAATTCTATTTAAGACAACAAGAACCAACCTATTATTAATAAAGTAGAAAAAATCAATATCATCTAAAAAATAATTGGACTCCTTGGGTTTCACCAATAAACAGTCTCCCGTCCAAGTACTGACCCTGGTCAACAATGCTTACCCATAATTAACCGTGGTAAATATCTAAATCCGCACCTTCGAACTAATTCCTTTAATATACGTATCATTTTGTTTATATTATCAACGAGTAATTAATAAGGCGAGCATTCCTCCGGAGAGCCGTAGGGCACAGGTGGTTCCCACGTCAGGTGCCCGCTCATCATTAATCGCGAGGCTATCTCCGTGAATACATTAGCCGTCGGGGTGGGGCCGATAGTCTCAGCGAGGAGTCTAGTTATCTCGTCGCGGGTCAGCCATGCCCATGCTGTCATTCCCATGGATTCTGTTGGAATAACAGTAAGTTTCAGGAGGGTAAGTTCGTTCAGTTTTGTTAGTAATTAAGTGGGTTAAATATTTTGGTTTTTAAGGTGTAAAAGCATATTGTTTATCAACGTCATGTTATTATATTATTTTTCAATATTTACTTATTTTAAAAATATATATATATATATATTTTTTAATTAATTAATTTATTTTATTTTTTTTTATCGTTCCGGCCAACTTGGGACCACGCTACTGCAGCTTTCTTTTGGCCCAATATTGTCTCATCCTTCCTGCATGCTCCTGTTTCCGCTTTTCGGTCCACTTCTTGCCTGTTTTGCGCTTAGGCTTTGTCTGGTGACTCTGCAGTCCTTGAAGTTTCTTTTTCAGAGGATCACGCTCCTGAACATCTATCCACACGACTCCTAACTCCTGCCACCTCCGTGAACCCCCCCTTCTCCATGAACTTGTTTCCCAGAAAGTAAGAGAAAATTCTATTATTCAACTTTGCTTGGCTCATGCGTGCGATGTGACCATATAACTGGATCCTTCATGACGTCCGTTATTTTGTCCACATAATTATATAGTTCCTTGTTATTTCTTTCTCTATATATACCATTTTCCTTAACTGGGCCTAAAACCTTCCTTAGAATCCTTATATATACATATAAGATTAAATTTTAAAACCAACACATTAATACGTCCACTCGCAGAAGGCTGAAGTTGGATGAGGAAGCACCTGACATAAATGCGTAATACGAATCATGACCGAAAGTGGTGCAGCTGAGCATCCCTTCTTCATCACGCTCAACACGCCACAATATCAAAGCCTTACGTCGCATTTACCCACCGATTGTAATCTGGATGACATGTTTGAATCAAGAAATATAAAACTAACAAAAAAGTATTATATTACGATAAAAATAAAGTAATTTGAATACATAGATTAAGAATAACAAAATATTGCATATAAAGTAAAAGAGAACATAGTTAAATCATTTGAAAAAACGAAAAAAATATATTCTCTTTGAAAGGCCTACTTTGGAATGTTCTGTTGACTGGATAGAAGCTGTTTCTTCTTCGATACAAATGGATTTTGAAATTATTAGTATTCACAAGTTAGAAAATAAACCACAATATTCCACAATGGACTAATACATGAATTTTTTTTGTTTCCCAAAAAAATACTCGTTGTTTTCATGTTTTATAAAGGGTATAGCCGGGTTAGTATGGTAAATCTGCCCCCGAGGCTTTTTTGACTCAAACGTAGTGGAGCAATTTGGTGTCGAATAAAAATAATTCACCCCATTTTTTAGCTTTTTAATTCAAATGGTTTTCGAGATTTAAAAAAAAAACAACTCTGTTTTCGATTTAAAATTTTTTTTTTTTTGTAGAAATATTTGAAATTAATTAATGATGATTTTTTTTCTAATTCTTAGGAGTCAAGGGTATGATAAAAATATATGGTTATGATTCTTGAACGAAAAGCCGACTTTTAGCGGAAGAAATATATATATATATATATATATATATATATATATATATATATATATATATATATATATATATATATATATTAACCTTTTTGAAAAGTGTCAATCACCGATTTTTTCAGAAAACCACCACTTCGAAAACATTCTGCAGTACAGAGGAGCATAAAAGACACTTAGTGAGTGACACCTTTCAAAAAGGTCTTATAACATAATTTTGAAATACTACAAAAAAAAAAAAAAAAAAATCTAATAAACAGTGTTGTTTTTTTTTAAACTCTATATAGACGAAGAGCTAAATAATCATATTTTAGGAGTCAACGACTTAAATAAATTATATGATGTTAATTCTTAAACGAATAACCGGTTTTTATTATATATCAAAATCAAAATATATATATTTTTAACCTTTTTGAAAGGTGTCACTCACCAATTTTTTTTCAGAAAGTATCTTTTGCTCCTTTGTACGGTAGAATTTTTCGAAGTTTTTGGAGTGGTGGAACAATATGAAAAATAAATGTTTTTTTTTCCGAAATCTTGCGTTTTAAGAAACTTATAGATTTTAGATTGTCGAAAAATTTGTAGACAATTATTTTTTTAACCGAAAATACATCCTTCGTAACAAAATCCATAGAGAATACTTAAACAAGCTAAACCCGATTGTAATCTGGATGACATGTTTGAATCAAGAAATATAAAACTAACAAAAAAGTATTATATTACGATAAAAATAAAGTAATTTGAATACATAGATTAAGAATAACAAAATATTGCATAAAAGTAAAAGAGAACATAGTTAAATCATTTGAAAAACGAAAAAAATATATTCTCTTGAAAGGCCTACTTTGGAATGTTCTGTTGACTGGATAGAAGCTGTTTCTTCTTCGATACAAATGGATTTTGAAATTATTAGTATTCACAAGTTAGAAAATAAACCACAATATTCCACAATGGACTAATACATGAATTTTTTTTGTTTCCCAAAAAATACTCGTTGTTTTCATGTTTTATAAAGGGTATAGCCGGTTAGTATGGTAAATCTGCCCCGAGGCTTTTTGACTCAAACGTAGTGGAGCAATTTGTGTCGAATAAAAATAATTCACCCATTTTTTAGCTTTTTAATTCAAATGGTTTTCGAGATTTAAAAAAAAAACAACTCTGTTTTCGATTTAAAATTTTTTTTTTTTGTAGAAATATTTGAAATTAATTAATGATGATTTTTTTTCTAATTCTTAGGAGTCAAGGGTATGATAAAAATATATGGTTATGATTCTTGAACGAAAATGCCGACTTTTAGCGGAAGAAATATTATATATAATATATATATATATATATATATATATATATATATATATATATATTATAATATATATTAACCTTTTTGAAAAGTGTCAATCACCGATTTTTTCAGAAAACCACCACTTCGAAAACATTCTGCAGTACAGAGGAGCATAAAAGACACTTAGTGAGTGACACCTTTCAAAAAGGTCTTATACATAATTTTGAAATACTACAAAAAAAAAAAAAAAAAAAATCTAATAAACAGTGTTGTTTTTTTTAAACTCTATATAGACGAAGAGCTAAATAATCATATTTTAGGAGTCAACGACTTAAATAAATTATATGATGTTAATTCTTAAACGAATAACCGGTTTTTATTATATATCAAAATCAAATATATATATTTTTAACCTTTTGAAAGGTGTCACTCACCAATTTTTTTTCAGAAAGTATCTTTTGCTCCTTTGTACGGTAGAATTTTTCGAAGTTTTTGGAGTGGTGGAACATATGAAAAATAAATGTTTTTTTTCCGAAATCTTGCGTTTAAGAAACTTATAGATTTTAGATTGTCGAAAAATTGTAGACAATTATTTTTTTAACCGAAAATACATCCTTCGTAACAAAATCCATAGAGAATATTAAACAAGTAAACCCTATAAGAAATAATTGATAAGGCTAAATTGACGACGTTACAAGCGCTAGTCTGGCGCGCGTTTTGAAAACATAGCTTTAATCCAATCATTTTGTAGAAAAATGATTGAAAATGTTTTATAAGTTTATTTGTTTATTTATTTAATGTCACTTTATGCTGCTGTGGCTAATCGGACGATGCTACAGTGGGAGTCCTAAATTTTGCCTATCCAGGTTTTATTAGGATAGGGATTTTAACGAGTACCTGACATCGCACAGGCTCGGGACACCTTTTAACGTCCCATCCGAAGGACGGCGTAACTAAGGATTCTTTACTCCCATTAAATGTTTTATAAGTAATGTAATTCTGAATTGTTGATGAGAAATAATTGTTTACGCATTGTTCAATAATACTAAGAAATATAAGTTGAATGCGAGATTTCAGAAAAAAATAAGTTTTTATTTTTTTTCATATTGTTCCACCACTTCAAAATATTCGAAAAAATCCCTGTGTATAGAGGAGTATAAAAGACATTCTCTGGAAAAAATTGGTGATTGACACTTTTCAAAAAGGTTAAAATAATACATATTTTTGTTTTATTTCTTACGCTAAAAATTGGGTTTTTGTTTAAGAATCATGACCATATAATTTTTTCATGCCCTTGACTCCTAATAATTAGAGAAAACAATTATCATTAATTAATTTCAAATCTTACTATAAAAAAAAAAGCGAAAAAAGAGTTTTTTTGAAAAATCTCGAAAATCATTTGAATCAAAAAGCTAAAAAATGGGATGAATTATGTTTATTCGATATAAAATTTATTCCCCAAGTTTGAGTCAAAAAAGCATTGGTGGCAGATTTACCACCGTAACCCGGCTATACCCTTTAGCTTTCTTTGATTTTGTTCTCTATTTATAGCGTGGTCTCTATATGGAGAGGCGTGATATAGTTGATAGAGAATTAATCTACTGTTCTCCAGATCCTAGGTTAGATTCAACCGAGGAACGACCTTAGGGCATGGAGACCCTCCTGGGGCAGACCCAGCCTCTATAAAGTGGGTATCGTAAACCTTGCGACTGAACGGGATCTCGGACTAATCACGATATTGAATAGCCGTTGGCTTAGAAGTAGTACGAATTCTATAGGTAATGAGCCCAAGACACTACATGGGTTGTAAAGGTAAAGGTTTTTTAAATATATTTTATTTATAATGTACACGAATAGTGAATTATTTCATCAACCACTAATAGTCTATATTTTGAGTGAGGTAGATTGTATTATTTCTCAATTCATAAATAATTATCAAGCTCTCTCACTGTTTAAATGAATAAATAAATAAATAAAAATTATAAAAGATTTTTGATACAAATACTAGAGAGAAATTCCGATTTGGATTTGCTGCTCAACTTCGCTGAGTTGCTATGCGTACACAACATACCGCATCAATCCTGAAGACAATTTGTAAGGACAAATAGAGGGAGATTCTGCCAAAAAGAAACACTAGGACATATCGATGGGCCTCTTGGACAAATCGAACCTAGCCTCAATACATATGGTGATGCAGGATTCCCAGTGAGTCCAGGATTATGGTCTCAGCTATGTTTTGCAACTGTTTTCTTTCGCATCCATACCTCTCCAAAAATGATCCAGTATTTACTGGGATGGTCCCTCTGCTTCTGAACCAAAGCATTACATATTTTATAATGTGAAAATTAATTTGAAATCGTTATGAAGATGGTTATTTAGCAATATCCATTCATACAATATTTAAACACAAGTGACCTCTACAACTCATTAAGGGTGTTCAATGTGGATTCTGACACGAAATCCAACGACCATGCAATGATCGGATGAATTCGAGATCAATCTCAGCCGCCATTTTACTTATCCAATTTTTTGGTACCAAATTTAAAGGTTAGGTGTGCCCTAAAAGGGTCTTTATACCTCGAGGTCGCTCCACAGCTGAAATGATTTGATAAGGCTGAAGAAATAATCATTATGACTCAGCCGGGATTTTAGCACGGGACCCAATGGGCATCAGATTAGTGCTTCATCCAATATACCGAGTCGCTCCCGCTTTCAAAAACAAAAATGCACCTAAGATTCATTTTACTTTAGGAGGCCTTATATTCGGCTGCAGAGAAAACAAAAAATAAAACCATAGCAATGGCTTTAATTTCAACAAAAGCTATTTTATTTTTGTAGAATCCATCTCTCTACTCGATTTCTTAAGAATAATTACTGTATCACGCAGAAAGTCTTCCTAATAGTTCACGGGTCGGCTTCGTTAATGTCTTTGATAGCCCATAAACTCATTACCTTCAGGTTAATTATACAGATAATGATTTATGGCCAATGGATACAAACTTCAAAAATAAGGTATATGGGTCAGCGTGAAAAAAGTTTTAATTATATTTTGCCATCAGTTATTAGCTTAAAACTTCATGCTAAATTCTATTGCTATGGCTGTTTTTTAATTTTATTTTAAACTATACCATAATTAGATTTCCATATAATTTTATTATATTAGATATTAACTGTTTACCACAAAGTATTCCACGCTGGAAACTCAATTAATTATTCAAAAGCATAAATTTTAGTTAATTATTTATAAATTTTCTAAAGTTATATATGAAAAAACACTTGTTTTAAAATAAATAGATCAATATATAAGTCATCATATAGAAGTTCCATGTCAACATAATTATGAGATTTGTTGATATAAGTAATATAAAAATATATTAAATACAAAAACTTAATACAAGAGGAAATTAAATAAATTGAGAATAGTATAATTAGGTAAAATAAAGAAAAGACATAATACTCCATAAGAAAGTATACCTATAAGATCTTTGAGTTATTTCATTTACCATGAAAAAAAAATGTTTTCAATATTACTGTCAAGGTTTTGTGGGATGCAGAATCAATATATTTTGTTGTACAAAAATCTATCGCTTTAGTGTCTATTTTTCATAAAATGATGTAGCCAAAAAGAAGTTTATTATAATTTTTATATTTTCCTTTTATAAGGAAATCTGTGAATATATTCGAGTTGATAGCATTGCGGAGGCACAAATGGAGGAGTAAAGTTGTTGGGCTCGGTGCGGAACGATTTCCGAGAAAGTTGGTACTCGCTGAACCGACTGGTAGGCGTCCGAAAGGTAGGCCGAAGCGTCGATAAGAGGATTGCGTTAAGGCTGATCTCGGGAGCTTGGGCTTGAACGGTGATCATTGGAGTCTGTGTAGACAGTATTTGGTGGTATCGGCATCGAACCTTCGGGTTCGGTAGGCCTGTTATTATTATTATAAATATATAATTAAACCTCAAGATCATGTCTAATCACCCACAATTCCTACCATCTAGTAAGTTATTGTAAAATAATTCTTTCTTTGATAATATTATTACAAAAAGACAAGCAAAACAAAAATAAGAATAATAAATACTGAAGTTGTACAATTAATTTTAGAGAAAATAACCTTGAACGCGATAAATGAACAGCTTCAACTTCCTGTTCATCTCACCCAAGCCAAATCTGCAATCAGAACTTATCTCATACTTTTTATATTGCGCTTCACAGATGACAAGACACAATTATGGGAAGGGGTAAGATATTGGCTGAATGCAATCGAGATCTGTAGATTATGCCTTAAGAGGTTCTGTTCACTTTCCACGGCGGAGGAGTTTCTTTTGAGAGTCGTGCTTCTCCGGGAGGAATCCTTAAGCAGGCGGGCCCGCGGAAAAGCGGCTGCGTCGCTCATGAAAAAAAAGCGCGGGAATGAACATATCAGCTGAAGGCAGGGGTGCGACACACCTGGCCGGTAATGGCCCTGTCCGACACATCCCAAGAATCCGCGGTCGGTCGCTTTTTTTTTATAACGTCACGCCGTTGAGGCAGCTAGGCAAACCAAAGTAGACTTCGTTCAGCCTCCGACTACGGTGGATGCTCTGATGTAATGCCAACAACAGCTCTTACATGATTTTATGTACGACTTGTAACTCGGAAACGTAAAAAGTCTTAAGAAAAAAGCAACACACTTATAATTGCTCATCTCTCAAGAAATATAACAATGAAATAAATCATTAACATCAAATTTGTGTTATTTATACCAAACCTTCTCTGATGTAGAACTTAATCCTACTTTTTTGTGAATATTACTTCAACATATTGCTATATAGAGAGAAACAGATAAGAAATTAAGCAAATATTTCAGATGCACCAAAAATGACAATAACTTGCCAACAAGGATTATTAGAAAGAACATAATAACAAGGATATTAATATAAAAAAAATAACAAGGAGTATTAGAAAGAACAAAAAATCCAAAGCAAAATTGAAAACCCAAAATTATAACTCGGTAATAGTTTTGCCAAGAGAGAAAACATTTACTTTAACTATATAAAGCTGTTCTCATGTCTTTCCGAATTTCTATTCTAACACATTTATATCAATTTTTTTAATTAAAAGGATTTTTCCAAACCAATAGTTGATACTAATTTATTTAAAAGTTGGTATATTTATTAAGTAGTTGGAAGCGTCAGTGATGTAAGACGACTATAGGTATGAAAATACATTATGATCATTTTAACAAGAGAAATAATCAATATAAGCAATGGAAATTTGATATCTACTCTATATAAAATTATATATCATATTTTGATAACGTGCATTTACTGTAAATTTATAAGCAATCTTATAGTACTGTTTTCATAACTTTTTTTGTATGTACTTATTTGAGTTTTAATAAAACAAAAATATAGTACAATAACTGTCATGTGATGTTTAATTATCATCTAAAGCAGATGTAAATGTAAAATAGACAAGGACATAATAAAATATGTTTTTTTGTTTGCTTATTCATTAAATAACTCTTAATTCTAATTTGGCTGATCAGGAGATGCTAAATTGGGAGTCCTAATTTTGCCTATCCAGGTTTAATTAGGATAGCAATCTTTTACAAGTACGTGTAATCCGCATAAGCTCAGAATCCCCCTATATAAATTTTAGGACCATCTGTCTAGTTCGAACTCGCGATCAGAGACATTAAAATCTGTTATGCAATCCAATACGCGACAGGTGGCTCCAATAAAAAAAATAAAAATATTCTTATGTAAGAGGGGTTTCCGTCATGAGCGCACTCTACCCAACTTATCCAGTAATATAAATACTTATTTGAATATTAAAATTATCAATTTATGTTTTTGAAATTATAATTGTATCAATGACTATGATATTTTGTAAATATTGTTAAGGAATGCTCTATAATTTTCATAGTTCTTCGTAGAATAAAACTCTTCTGAGCGCACGAAGAGAAAGACGAGGATCCATTTATCAGATCTAAGCAAATTTGATTCATCCAGAGGGTGGAAGACGCCCACCGGTATCTCACGCCCCAACCCCTAATCTAGGACGCTCTGACTTGCATCTTAATCCGGTCTCAGTCCAGCCTTTGATACAGCTATCTCTCAGGAATATTAATAGGCCGGGCCACCTTAGTACAATCTACTATCATTAGAGTAATCGGCCGTGTAATTCTTAAGTCGATCCTAATTAACGCGGGAGGGTAATATGTGAAATAAAACGTACTCGAGATGGTTATCGCTTCTAATGGCTCCACTAAAATGTGCCCGATAATTTGGGCGGAACTGATTCCTTGTACCGCGGATTATGGGCCACCCACACCGCCTCCGTAATCGTATCATCCCAGCTGTTTGCAGAGCGTATAATGTAATCTCTTAAAGGAAATGACGTGTTATAAAACAAATGTCTTGGAGCTAACATTATTACAGAAAACTCTACTATGGTCCTGATTGCCAACTATTATGTATTTACCATTTTGTTTGATTATTTTCAATAATGAACGTTTGTAATCAACCAAAAAAAACAAAAAAAAAAAACACAAATTACCCTTCCCTCTAAAAAAACAAGGACTTACGTTTCAAGATGCATAGAACTCGAACTACGAAGAAAAAAAAATCTGTTTGTCCACCATACGGATTCATAAATACCAGAATACCAAATCTGTTGTTTGAATAAAAAATCATTGTGTAATAAGGTGCAGCGTTTTTAAACTAGTAGTACAAAAAAAATGAATTAAATATTTTTAAAATGATGGTAAAAAATAAATTAATCCAAAAATTAAATAATAATAAACAATAGTAATAAAATATATCATCAATTATGAATTAACTTAGAAGTAAGTAAGAACTAATTATAAAATTCTGCACTGCAAAGAAATCATACAAGCTTATATTATAATCATGAATTCTATGGTCGTAATTATCTCCTTATTTATCGCCCTAACACACCATGCCTACCCTACTCTTATAACTTTATTAATTAATTTATATAGAGGTGCAGCGCCAATAAGCTGTTAGAGTTATGTAGTTTTTACAAGTGCGGTGATTTATTAAATTTTAATTTATTAAAGCGGTTATTTTAGCGTAGATAGTAGCTTTTAGTTTAAATTATTTAAGATATAGTGATTATACATTACGTTTAGAAAAAAAATTGTTTACCTGCCTTCCTTCTACTACCGCCATTTTCCTCAATCCCATCATAACAATTTATGCATTTCTGATCCAATATCACTTTTACAACGAATCAATTTTACATAGTATTTAAAAAAAATTATATAGCAACTTTTCAAATTTCCAAATCTAAAATCATCTCGCTTGGATAGCTAATAATTAATAAATACATACACTTAGCGATAACTGTCGAATGTTGATAACAAAACAAATTAATTAAGTATTATTTGATATTAAACAATAATTATTAAAGTAAATATTATTGTTTCACATATTATATCGTTAATCACAAAGTTTTTCTCATAATAGCCAAGAAGCTACTTATCTTTTTGACCATTCAAGGGAACCAGAAGTACATTTTTCTTTTAAATTGTAATCGGACTTACAGATATTTTTTTTTTTATTAGTGTTTCGTAAACAAAAAACACAAACGATCCAGCAAATCGAATCGAAACAGTAATTTGGCTTATCGATGTCTGGCATCTTTAAGTCGATACTGATTATACAGGAAAAACTCTTCTTGAGCGTAGAATTACACCGGTTACTAACAACTCATCTTCAATTACCAACTGTAAAAAGCTTTGAAGTTACAAGAAGATGGTAATTGTATCTGGCATTAAAGTCTTATCTGTGGATCAAAACGCATCTATGAGCGCGATACTTGCATTATCTTTAAGCGAATGCTAAAAGAGAACTGTTAATTTAGCTTTTAACATTGAACAGAAGATTTCTTAATTTAAAGACGAATTGTGCAACATGGATCGTTTTACTTTGTTATTTTTTTATACTACTAGGACTATATAATCGTCCTTCAGAATACATTATTATTGTAAGGCAACAAGCAATCACATTTAAAATTAGGTTCATCACTTATTCCTATTTTATGAAAATCATACGAGTATATGACAAATAAGCTAAAGAAATTCACTTTAAAAACATTTCATTTCTAGCTTTTTTACAGTCAAATTCATAATTTTTTCATCAAATTCATAATTTTTTCAATCAAATTCATAATTTTTTTCAGTCAAATTCATAATTTTTTCAATCAAATTCATAATTTTTTCAACCAAATTCATAATTTTTTTCAGTCGAATTCATACTTTCTTGTACCCATTTTATACAGTTAATTTAATGAGGTTTCGCTATCATGACCTTAATATTTTTATTGAATCTTGTTGTTGTTTATCCATTTAACGTCACTTTATGTTACTGTGCTTAATCCGACGATACAACAGGAGTCCTAAGTTTTGCCTATCCAGGGTTAGTTGGTTCCTGAAGTTGGTTCAGGTGCAGTCAATAGAACATAAATTAATTATAAACTCAATTTACTGGAACCGACGTTTCGGCCTAAATTATAGGCCTTCTTCAGGGTGATTGAGGGAGCTGAGCGGGCGTCACAACAAATGATTTGTTCTCTTCGTAAGTTGTTATTTTGTATTTGTATGTGCGAAGTAATTTCTTTCTTTTTTAAGTTGTTTTTGTTTATGTATTTAAAGGAATGTCCATGATATTATAAGGTAAATGTTTTTCTATAATATGACCACCTGTCATCGGGCAATTCGCCTGATGGTAGCTCTCTATATAAATGAATTAATTTATGACAAAAACAAGTGATCCCCATCTTTAATAGGTGGAAACATTTTCTTAAAAAATTTGTCTAGGAATACATTCCAATCGGTGGATATTTCCTCCCATAATATAGAATATCAAAAACGGTAAGAAGCATCGTTATACGTAGTTATTGCATGGGTTTTTTTTTTCATAAATTGAAAAACATGTCGTAAGGAATATTTAGTGTTGCAAGTATCCAGTTCGATTAGCCAACTGCGGACCAATACTCACATCGCTTACCCTTTCCTACCCGTCATGAGAAAAATCCTATGGTGTTGAAGAACGGCGAGATGTCGTTATGTTAATATGGCCAGTGAGGTCCTGGCTAAGAAATCTAATGAATAAATTACCAAGGAGCAAAGAGTCATTTTTCATTTCCACCCCGGACCATGGGAATATCCGATAATCCTCTGGGGAACTAAAAATACCCGTGCTATACCCGCTTACACCAATCTAACAGTCCTCTACGCTGTCTGAAATTTACAGCTGTCCGAGACGTGTTTTTTCATTTTCTGTCTCGGTTGAACACGTGAAAGGAACATTCTTCATCTATTTCGTAACGCGCCCATCAAAATCTAGGAGGCGTTGTATTATTATTAACTGTTCCTGATAGCCGGCGTGCTTTTTACTGCCGGGGATTTTATTAGAGCCTCCCAAGACTAGGTTTACTGTCTCGTTCAGAAATTGCTGTCTAAGGCGGCCCTCAGTATGCTTAAATAATTTATTCAATGGCGAAACGTTTAAAAGCCCGTTACGGAAACATCAAATCTACAGATATTATGAATTGCAACTTATGATATGCGAATATGCAATCTCAAACTGAGCGGGAGATGAAAGATAAATCAGAAGCCAAAGTTTAGCTCACATCTGGCGCGAAATATAGGAGGAAATCAGATAAAATTGACAACAGACTATTTTGTCGATTACAAATCCTACGTTCCTCATATCGATTTATGTAACTACAGACGAAGAGCTCATACAAAACTCTTGGTTATAATCGGGAATTAGGTGATCAAAAGACATATGTTCATTAAGAAGATTTAAAAAAATTCTGCAACAAATGAGAATTTTTTGACATGATAATTATATAAAATCACATAAATTAAAAAAAAAAAAAGAATGATAATATGTTTTAATTAAAGAAAGCTGTCATTCCCTCACTTATATGGTCATCGCAGAATCTCAAAAATTACAATGGTTGGGATGCTAAATTTTGTAATGTAGTATCCTCTTAAAGTCTAAATAACACTAGATTTGGGAAAAATTATTTCTCCAAGTGGAAGGAAACAGAATTGTGAAACCTTAAAAAAAATATTAGAACTACTCAAAAAACATAATTCTCCTGATGCAATGAAAAATCATCATGATCTTACCAATATTAGCAGTGATGCTAAAATAATAATACAAATATTCCTAGGCTTCCTGGAAGAAAATGAATTTACTCTCATTTTTTAAACGATTTTTTACGACATGCGACAATTTTGCTTAAAACATAATTATAGTTTAATTATGGGTACGCCGACTTCTACTGGTAATTTATGATAATTTGCAATCCAATCCGCAGGTTATAGCTAGTTATTCTATCAAATCATAAATGGGTCAATCCATTCAAAATCGTCTAGAACTTGCCGATCAACATTTTTGATTTTCATGATTTTTTTTACGACTTATGCTGTATTTTTTTCTGGATAAAAGTGTATAATTTTTTTTTTTTTTTTGCAAATACTTTTAATGTTGCAGCCGTTTGATTTTAAATTCGCGGCTAAAAACATGCTTTGGGAAAATCTTTCTCATTCTGACAATTTTGTAGGTATCAAACAAATAAAAATAAAACTTTACATTTTTTGCTCTCACAACTCATTAACTAAATATTTAAAAAAATTAATTAAATTTGTCTTGAAAATAAAAAAAAGAAGAGACTTTTTAACAATTCAAAAGTTTTAAGGTGAGAGACTTACCTAGATTATTTTTTCTTATATAGCTTAGTCATTGTAATTCTTGGTGTGAAAATTGTGGTCTTGTGAACATATTTCCTTTTTGGGTCGTCGCAGTTGATAATAAGTAATAAAAAACTATTTTTTTTTTTTTTTTTAACTGTCCTTTACTTTCCACTTTTAGATTGATTAATTTTTTACTTTCTACCTTTTAGCTCAACTGGATGAATCATCAAAGTGATGTTAAAACATGAAAGATACATCAATCTAGAATTTATTTATTGTTTTCATACTCAAACATGGTGAATTTCCAGCAGTCTATTTCGAAGATAAACCTATTCCAACTTCAGTAGAAGTTGCTGTATGATTTTGAGGATTCTGTTTTTACTTTCACGCCAGAATTAATGTTTACAAAGTACTGATCAAACCCTTATACGGGATAGAGCTACGGGGATCTGCCAACACCTCCAACATCCAAATAATTCAGTCTTTCAACCGAAAATATTACGAAAAATCGTGGATGCGCCGTTTTATGTAACCAACGAATAACTTCACAAGGACTTGGACACACTCACAGTTTCGGACACAGCTACACATTAGTGCAAAAAAGTTCACGACAAACATGAACCCATCGGCCAAAACATTTAAATCCACCGTCTATCCGTACAACCCACCCCGAATTTTGAGGCGGTGGTCTACAGATGCTTTGAATTAATATAGTTTTCGGAAGTTAACGTATTTACTTATCGCAACTTTGTTTTGTTTTTTATTTAATTGTTTTGTTTTTTTGCAAATGGAGAAAAATAATTCTAAATTAAAAAAATAGATACACCTCCTTTAATTCTAAACTACTAGTCCTCTCAAACCCGCTTGTACATAAACTCTCATCTACATCTATTCCTGGTAATCCTCAGAGGCGCCTAAAAAGACAGTGACCTAGAGACCTGCTCATAAAATAAACTTTGAAGTACTACCATTGGATAGATTCTTATTGTATTTGTATAGACAGTAAAAAACAATAAAAATTATATTTTTTTAAAATAAATAAATAAAAAAATACTTTCCACAACATACGTAGTTAGAACAGCAAATAAAACAAACAGCAGATTTTCAACATCTGTTTAGTGAGATGGCAAAAAACTAGCGTATAAAAAATGAACTGTCCTTATACTAACATTTTTTATTTTTATTTTGCGAATATTATAATGTCACAACAAAAGGCGTTAAACACCAGATTTATCTCCAAACATTCATAGCATGTTGTTGATTTCTTTTTTTCTCTCTACTCCGGGCAACTTATCTACCGGGTTCCTTTAAAAAAGACCGAAAGGAAAAAAAAAAATGAAATTATAGAGGCGTTTAGACAAATGAGCGCATTATGTATTGCGAAACAGGTGACAAATATTGAAGTCTAACATTACACGAGATAGGACTAAGCTGAGGCAGTGTCCTCACTGAGCTTGGATATTAGTCAAGGGGCGATACCTCCCACAGCTCCAATGCCTCGGATTATCCAACAGATTAATGGAGTTCTCTAGTCGGATCTTTAGGGGAAATGTTGGAGCGGGTCCATATACCTCATGAGCTATATCTCATTTCCCACGAGCTCTCATAAATAACAATGAAGTATAAAAAATTCTACTCCGGTATCCGGGACAAGTGAATCTCGCCCGAGATACCGCTCGGTACCAAACGAATATGAGTCCTCTAACCGTTTCCTGAATAGAATTTGAATTATTATCCCGTCTAGTTATTCCTCGTGTTTTCGGCTAAATGGGAAGCTTAGCTGAATTTAAAAAAGTGAACCGGGAATTCAGGTTGTTACCATTAGGTAGGAACATGTAAACAAACATCTTGTGCGCCACAATTACGTTTGACAATTGAGACGTTGATTTCCAAAAGCTACTATATCCACTTTATACAATTTTACAGGAAACGCAAAAAACTGTCATTTATTTACTGCTGGGCCAATTTACTTGATTCTTTTTTTTTTTTTTTTTATTAATATTTAATAATAATAATAATAGGCTTACCGAACCCGAAGGTTCGAGGCCGATCCCACCAAACTCCGCCTGCACAGACTCGTCCAAACTATAATAATTTACTTTATTAACAACTCATTTTTCCAATTTATTGCACTCTTCCCATGACTTTTTAACAATGGATAAAGTACTTTTTGGAATGAAACGTGGGCTTAGTACTTTTGGAAATAATTAACAGGGATATAGTACTTTTTGGAAGAACATAAAGCGAGATAACAGTCATCATAACCTTTCTCGTACATTAATCACAACTAACGTCTTTATTATGTTAATTATTAATGTATATTTAGTATGTATATTTCCCTGTTCTCACTTAATCTTATCTTGTTAGTTAACTAGATTTTATTTTCTACTCTTCATAAAGAAAGCGAATATTCAAGGGACCTTTTATTTAGTTTTGGAACTATAATAAGAAAGTATGTAACTATAAAATTCGTTTTGAACTTTTACTTCCTGTTTCTGTGAATTAAACAAATGTATTTGTATTATTAACTAATAGTAAACAATTATCAACTATAAAGACCAATACATAAATAATTTTTATTTCGGTCTTTTACATTTTTCAAAAAAATAAGAAAAATATTCTATTAGGTAAGATCAGGCACGGTTTTTCTTCTCATATTTATTGGGTTGATGCAAAATTAATGCAGGTTTCCTCTATTGCAATATCTTAATTCCAATTGTGTAAACAAAGCTAATCCTAACATTGATCATTATTATACCAAAACAAACCTTATCTAATACCCTCTCTTTCACCATGAATTTGTTTAGTAAAATCGTTTTGTTCAGTGTGTTCAAAGGTCTTGAATCGAAAATGTCAAAGTGCGATTTTCGTCAAATTTATTTTTACGAATTTAAATTAGGGCGCAGCGCTGCGCAAACGGCTCGTAATATTAATGAAGTGTGGGGTCAGGGGGCTATTAATGATTGCACGGTGCAGCGTTGGTTTCAGAAGTTTCGCAGAGGAGATTTCGACCTCGAAGACAAGGAAGGTCGGGGCCGTCATCTTGCTCTGGACAACGACCAGCTGAGGTCAAAAGTGAAAGAAGACCCAACCAAAACCACACGAGAAATGGAGGCGGAACTCGGAACTCAAAAATTGCAACGTCTTTGCCCAGCATTGATGAATCGGAAGGGGCCGATCCTGCTCCACGATAACGCCAGACCACACGTTGCACAACCAAAGCTTCGACGACTGCACGAGTTGGGCTACGAAGTTCTCCAACATCCGCCTTATTCACCTGACCTCTCTCCTACAGACTTCCAATTTTTCAGGCATCTGGACAACGTTTTGAGGGAGAAAAATTTTCAAAACCAGGACGACATTGAAAATTCTTTTCGTGATTTCATTGAGTTCAGGGATTCGGATTTTTTTTCTGGTGGAATAAGAAAGCTTGTTGAACGTTGGCAAAAGTGCATTGATTCAGATGGAAATTATTTTGATTAAATATATATGGTAAAAGTAAAGATATGGCGTATTTACAATACCTACTAAAAACCTGCATTAATTTTGCATCCACCCAATAGCAAAGTCAGGGAATTCTAATTCCAACCAGTTTCTGAATAAAATACCATTATTCTATTGAAATATAAGTTTCTTAAGATTTTCATATCAAATTTATGTGGCTGCAAGAAGAAATACTATGAAAAAACTTAATTTAATTGGGAATCTACGAGAACCGAAGCGAGGCAATTAAGTTGTTTAAAACAGCCTAAAAACTGATTATTAGGTTAAAATAATTGATCAAAATAATAGCGTTGATTCAAGACGTACAAAATGAACTATTAAAAATGCACAAAATGATGAAAACAATAAATTTATGGGGTATATTACAGGGTTAGGTGCTTCTGCCGTATAGTAGGAAATATAGTATCTTTTGGAAGGAAATGAAAGGAAAGGTTGTATCTGTTTACAGAGGATATAGTACAGTATGGAAGGAAATGTTTTTAGTACCTTTTGGGATGAAATGAAATGTGGATTTAGAACGTTTTGGAATGAAAGCAATTCTTAAATACGTTTTTAAAGGATTTCAATGTTTTTAGATAAAATCAGATGACGGATTAAGATAAAACTAAACCATTAATATACAAATATGCAAAAATATCAATTTCTAAAAAAATGTCCTTTAGTACCTTTTCGAAATCAACGTCTCAATTATGAGTACCTTGGTTAATGGCCGCAACTGCAGTTCTATTCTTTCGTAGCTCTGTGTTTGTCACACTTTCACCACGGTTCTATCAACATGTCAGCTATAAAACTTTGTAAACAGTGAGTTTACTATCAACTAAACACTTTAATATTCACGTATAGTGAGGTGAGTGACTATTTGTACCGATACACGATATCTTATAAACTGATAGCTATCTGGTTGAGATGGCAACGTGGCCCTAATCCTTAACAGTTATCTTTATTTTTAAAGGGCTAGGCCAAGTTTACTAACTCAGTCATCTGTTTTCGTCTAGGACTTTATTTTGTTTTTAGTTTCATTCATTTCTTTTAAATTTTTAAAGACCATTTTTTTTGTCCTATTTGTTATAATTGTTTCTTAGATATGTTTTCTTTATTAATTGTATATAATCATGTGAATAGTTTAGTTTTTAAGTATTTATTGTATAAAATTTATTTTTTATTTTAATACGCAGGTGTATATAGATTTTTTTTTTCTTTTCTTTAATTTTAATTAATAATGGACTTAGATAGAAATACGTCCGGTGACGACTCAGAGGAGACCCCTTTCTCTGAAATAAGTGAAACGGACTCTCAATATTTAACTCGCCGTATGAAGCGGCATCGGAACTCCCTTCCTCCTGGATCTGGGGGTAACTCACCAAATAAAAAAAAAAATAAATCAAATAAAAATAAGCAGGCGTCTGAGCAAAATATGTCACCGCCAAAAACCCGCAGTAAACTCACTGCAGCCAACACAATAGAACCAGTTCCATCATCATCAGCCGCTCCGTCTGTCTTCACAGCGCCATCTACCTCTGCCAGTACGTCAGGTACAGCCAACATAATTTCAGATTCTCAAGGGTTTTGTGATCCCGAACCCCCACCAATATTTGTCAACAACATACAAAATTTTATGTCGTTTGGTCAAGAAATTGCAGATTTGATCGGACAGCCCAACTTTCGTTGTTACTCGAGAACAAATGATATTAAGATCAATACAACAAATAAAGACAGTTACAAAAAGCTTGTCAACCATTTGAATTCGAAAAGCTACGACTTCCATTGTTACCAATTGAAAAAAGAAAAGTCATATCGTGTCGTTCTTAGAGGGCTCCACTCATCAACTCCCACAGATGCTATCAAAAGAGGGATAGAAGAAATAGGCTACAATGTCAGAAAGGTCTCTCCCGTTTTCCATCCAAAGGGAAAATATCCACTGCCTCTATTTTTCGTGGATCTAGAGCCTGCCACAAATAACCCAGAAATATTCAATATAACACGACTGGTATACTCCATTGTGCGATTTGAACAGCCTAGGCCGACATCTACAATAGTACAGTGTACTAAATGTCAAAATTTGGGACACACTAAATCCTACTGTTACCACCAGGCCCGGTGCGTCAAATGTGCCGGCCCTCATGCTACAGAGACCTGCCCGAAATCTCGTGATGAACCAGCAAAATGTGCTCTCTGTGGTGAAGCACATCCAGCGAGCTACAGAGGCTGTTCGGTCTACAAAAATCTGCTCAGACAGAGATCACAAAACCTTCTACCCAAAAGTCTGGAACAGAAAAGTAATACACCTGCACCACCTCCTGTACTGGATAACCTGGTAAATTTTCCAGAAATTCAGAAACCTGCTGTTAACATGACTCCACAGCCAACTACTCCAAAACCTGGAAATCAAGATCGACGGAACATTAAGAAGCCCTCCTCCGTTATCAACTCGCAGCCTCAACAACCTAGACGGCAGGCGCCTCCGAACTCCCAACCCATGACCCAGATTTCCCATCCCCAGCTTGAAGCTCCACACCAGCCAACCCCTCTTCATCAGATACCTGTTAGGGTTAAATTACCTCCAGAAAAACCTCACCCGATCCCACCCCGTTCTACTGTACAGCCAAATCAACCCAATCCTCAACCCCAAACATCCCAAAATGCATATCATTGTACCCCTCGACGGGTGCAGACTCCAGCCAATGTACCAGCTCAACTAAATTATCCTTCCCAATCCTATAATATACCCCCACCCGACTTTTACTCCATTCTTAATTCCTTCCTATTAGATCTCAAAGAAACCATCCAGCCACTTATCTCCCTCCTCACTCGTATTCTTTCCGAAATCCCATTTAATTTCCCACGATGAGTGTAAAGCCCCTAGCTATCCTCTTGTGGAACGCTAATGGCCTACTCAACCACCGAGACGAACTCGACATACTCCTACATGACAATCACATACATATTGCATTAATAACTGAAACTCACTTCACTCAACGATCAAAATTTTACATACGAGACTACATCACTTATAGAACAGACCACCCAGACAACACTGCCCATGCTGGATCATGCGTTCTTATCCATAAATCCCTTCCACATTCCCTTATTCCTACTACTCCATCTGACGCCATACAATCCTCTTCTGTAATAATTTCAACTCGTCCTTTCCATTTCACGGTCTCAGCTGTATACTGTCCTCCTGGTAACACCGTTTCCTATAGCCTTCTTAATTCCTTATTCCGATCTCTTGGGCGGCGCTTCATTGCTGGAGGTGATTACAACGCTAAACACCAACGATGGGGTTGTCGAGCATCCAACTCCCGTGGTAGTATCCTTTCTAACGTCACAAACTCCAATTGTTATTCTATCCTTGCTCCTACGAATCCCACATATTGGCCTACATCTCTAAAAAAAAAACCTGATATCCTGGATATATTTGTTACCTCTCAAATCCCTACTTCCCAAGCCGAAATCAAATCCCTGAATGACCTTTCATCTGACCACAGTCCTGTTCTGCTTTCTTTGCATTCAAACTTTGTTCCTAAACCCTCTCCTCCTACATTAATTACAGGACGTGTAAACTGGGACCAACTTCGATATGACATAGAAAATAAACTAGACTTAAAACTTCCACTAAAGACCAAACAAGATATTGACCTAGCCATAGAAAAACTTACTGACTCAATAAGTAGCACCATAATAGACAACACAACTAACACCAAACCTAATAAACCTCAGAAAAGTAACCTACCACAGCACATTCAGATCTTATTGAGAGAAAAGCGCACAGCAAGATCGAAGTGGCACAGGACCAGATACCCAACAGACAAAACTTATTACACCCAACTGACTAACAAACTAAAATCAGAACTCAAAAAATACAAAATACAAAATTTACAAAACTTGACGGAAAATCTTACGATTGCTGACAAATCACTATGGACGACTACTAAAAAAATCCTGAAGTTTAAAAATTTCAACCATCCACTCCTTAATGAAACCCGAACCTGGACACGATCCGACGAAGAAAAATCCCAGATATTTGCTCAGCACCTCTCTAAAATATACAATCCTCATCCTGAAATACTCAATTCAAACCATGTTGAATGTATTGAAACAGAACTCGATATTCCTCTCCAAATGACCCTACCACCTAAAGCATTTCATCCTTCAGAAATAGCCATATCATTCACAGATTACCTTCCCGCAAAGCTCCTGGACATGACCTAGTTACTTCCCGTATAATGAAACAGCTTCCTCGAAAATCCATCTGTTTTCTTACCTACATATATAATGCTATCCTCCGGACCACATATTTTCCTGATTCCTGGAAACTATCCATTGTTAAGATGATTCCCAAACCCCAAAAGCCGCCCGAACATCCATCCTCTTACCGTCCAATTTCTCTATTACCTATTATGGGTAAAATCTTTGAAAAACTCCTTCTGAAACGAATATATCCCATCCTTGATTCTAATCATATCATCCCTGATCATCAGTTCGGATTCCGAACATCCCATTCCACTATCCAGCAATGTCATCGTGTGGTGGACGTTGTCTCTTCTGCTTTGGAGCGCGGGTTGTACTGCACGGGAGCCTTTCTCGATGTAGAACAGGCCTTTGATAGAGTCTGGCACCCAGGACTGTTGTACAAACTCCGTAAATTCCTTCCTCCCACATATTTCCTGATTCTTCAATCCTACCTCTCTGATAGATCCTTCAAAATTAATCACAATAGTTCCTATTCATCCCTTTATACACAGACTGCTGGTGTTCCTCAAGGCAGTATTCTAGGACCCATTCTATACACAGTATATACAGCTGATATCCCAACCCATCCTAACACTTTCCTTTCTACCTATGCTGATGACACCTGCGTGTTATCAGTTCATAAAGATCCATTTGTTGCTTCAAATACCCTTCAAGCCCACATCAAAGACCTAGAAGTATGGTGTCAGAACTGGAGAATAAAAATAAATTCCAACAAGTCCCATCAAATAACCTTTACCCTTCGCCGTAAACCTTTGACTTCCTGCCCTAAAGTATCCTTTAATAACACTCAACTAGTTCCTGTTGAACAGATCCGATACCTAGGACTTCTTCTTGACAAACGCCTAACTTGGAATCCACATACACGAATAAAACGACAAGAAACTGCTCGCCGCTTTAGGCTACTTCAACACTTACTAGACAAACGATCAAACCTTCCTCTTAACTACAAAAGGCTCATCTACATGACTATTATAAGACCAATCTGGACTTACGGAGTAGAGCTTTGGGGCTCTACTAAACCATCAAATTCTTCCCGCATCCAATCCTTACAATCCAAAATCCTTCGTAAAATCCTCAACGCTCCTTACTTTGTCACGAATAAACTTATCCATAAAGACCTTAATGTTCCCTATGTTACTGATTTGGCCCAGACCAGGTATCAATCCTTTCATGACAAACTCCATTCTCACTCTAACCCACTAGTTTCAATCCTGTCTTCCTCTTCAATTCCGGATAATCCTCCGAGGCGCCTGAAAAGGAAATGGCCCCGGGACCTTCTAGTTTAAAATATTTTTAGAGTGCTGCCACTGGGTAGTGTCTCTACATGTTTTTCATGACAGTTTTGTATATTACCATCACATTTACTAGATGTATTTTTATTTAATACAGTTGTAAATATCAATAAATATGTTTAAAAAAAAAAAAAAAAAATTTTGCATCCACCCAATAGCAAAGTCAGGGAATTCTAATTCCAACCAGTTTCTGAATAAAATACCATTATTCTATTGAAATATAAGTTTCTTAAGATTTTCATATCAAATTTATGTGGCTGCAAGAAGAAATACTATGAAAAAACTTAATTTAATTGGGAATCTACGAGAACCGAAGCGAGGCAATTAAGTTGTTTAAAACAGCCTAAAAACTGATTATTAGGTTAAAATAATTGATCAAAATAATAGCGTTGATTCAAGACGTACAAAATGAACTATTAAAAATGCACAAAATGAAGAAAACAATAAATTTATGGGGTATATTACAGGGTTAGGTGCTTCTGCCGTATAGTAGGAAATATAGTATCTTTTGGAAGGAAATGAAAGGAAAGGTTGTATCTGTTTACAGAGGATATAGTACAGTATGGAAGGAAATGTTTTTAGTACCTTTTGGGATGAAATGAAATGTGGATTTAGAACGTTTTGGAATGAAAGCAATTCTTAAATACGTTTTTAAAGGATTTCAATGTTTTTAGATAAAATCAGATGACGGATTAAGATAAAACTAAACCATTAATATACAAATATGCAAAAATATCAATTTCTAAAAAAATGTCCTTTAGTACCTTTTCGAAATCAACGTCTCAATTATGACATTTCAGACATAAAGCTTCCGTGGCTTAAGTACCCACTCATCTTAAGATAAAAATTGTTCTTTGAAACAGAAGATGGCATTAAAGCCGAAACGTAGTGCATCGAAATTAAATAAAATAGTAGTAAAGTCAATTATCAGTCTCCAACTTCATATTTAAACTTTGACATCACCTAAAATAATCTACACCTAATTATAATGAGTTTTAGCTCAAAAACAATATTATACGAGTAAATAGAGGGATAGATAAAATAATTTAAGTCAAATCATTATAAAATTTGATGATATTGTTTATTACTATTTATCTTATTATTTCTACAATGGTACTCGATGCAGACGTAAAAAATGAATCAGACTGCCAAAAAAAAAAAAAAAAAAATGGTGGATTAGCCAATAGCCTATTTTGTTTTCCATCTCCACTTGTTACTTTAAATGTTTACCCATATAAAATTAAATTATTTGACTTATTAATTTTATTTTACTATAGAGCTGCTAATAGGAAGCTTCTCTACGTAATTTTATATTTTTCCTCACATTTATTTATTTAATTCCATTATACAGTTGTAAATAGCAATCAATATATATTTATCATATATTATATATTATATATATATACAGGTAAGCGACTTAAATTTTTACATAACACCAAAACAGAGTTATTAATTACAGTTTTCTTTCCACGTGAAATTTCTTCCACCAAGAAATTTCTTTAACCAATTTTACGCGACGTAGGAGAAGGTCTGAGGGAGCGATACGTGAAGTTAATTCATTTTTGATATAACTCGAGTTATCTATTTTTTCACGACCGCCACAGATATGATATTTAAATTGAAATTAGGTAACGAAATAGTTTTGTACCTTAGTAAGTTTTTTAAAACAAGTAAAACCATTATTTTGTTTTTTATACCTAAATGTAAAATTTAAAATAAAAAGATAGTTTAATTATATATATATATATATAAAATAAGTGTTAATATTTTTGTTGTAATTTATTTTTAATGTTCTTTAGACGACATTAAGGAATTCGTAATTAAAAGAATTAAAGAAATATTAAACGGATTAAATGAGGGGCAAGAATCGCGAACCGTACATCATTTTATTTATTTTTTTTATTTCAAGCAGCTTTATAAAGTAATATTGCAATATTAAGATAAGTGTTAGTATTTTTGTTGTAATTTGCTTTTAATGTTTTTAGAAGACACTAAAGAATTAGAAATTTAGGAAATATTTCTTTGATCTAATCAACTATGATCATTCATTTTTCTTGTACTGTGAACAGCTTTATTGAGTAATATTATAATTTGTCTCAATTGGGACACTAATAATAGTGCTATATTTCAACATTCATACGACATATTTTTTATTTATATTAGTTTTGTTTGAAAGGATTAAAATAATTTGCTTCTATACCTTTAATTCTTCAGCATAATAAGTTATTTATATATATATATATATATATATATATATTGATATTTACAACTGTATTTTAAAATACATTCAGTAAATGTGTGACAACAAGCTTTACTGTCATCATTTACATGTAAAGATACTGCCCATTGGCAGATCTCCAAAAACTATGCTAAACCAGAAGGTCTCGAGGCCATCTTCTTTTCAGACGCCCCGGAGGATTACCAGGGATTGTTAAGGTGGCAAGGTTTGAAACTAGTGGATTAGAGTGGGAATGGAGTTTGTCATCAAATGAGTGGTACCTGGTTCGGGCCAAGTCATCAACATATGGAACATTTAGGTCTTTATGGATAAGTTGATTCGTAACAAAATAAGGAGCATTGAGGATTTTTGATTGTAAGGATTGGAGACGGGAAGAATTTGATAGTTTAGTAGAGCCCCAAAGCTCTACTCCGTAAGTCCATATCGGCCTTATGATAGTAATGTAGATGAATGTTTTGTAATTAAGCGGAAGGTTTGAGCGTTTGTCCAGTAAGTGTTGCAGTAGTCGAAAACGTCGGGCAGTTTCTTGTCGTTTCAGTCTTGTGTGAGGATTCCAAGTAAGACGTTTGTCCAAATGGAGTCATACATATCGGATCTGTTCGATTGGGACAAGCAAAGTGTTGTTGAAGGAAACAGTAGGGAAGGATGTCATCGGTTTATGACGCAGGGTGAAGGTTAATTGGTGGGATTTATTGGAATTTATTTTTATCCTCCAATTCTGACACCATACTTCAAGTTCTCTGATGTGGGATTGAAGGGTTTGAGAGGCAATTATGGGATCATTATTGACTGACAATACACAGGTGTCATCAGCATAAGTAGAAATGAAGGTGGAATGATGGGTTTTAATATCAGCTGTAAGACTGTGTAAAGAATGGATCCAAGAATACTGCCCTAAGGAGCACCAGCATGCTGAGTAAAAGTGGAGGAACAAAAATTATTGTGATTTACTTTGAAGGATCTATCAGTGAGGTAGGACTTGATGATGAGGAAGTATGTTGGTGGAAGGAATTTTCGGAGTTTGTAAAGCAATCCCGGGTGAAATACTAATAAGTTCTTAAATCACAATTATTTCTTATATTTAAATGCAAGTATTTAAATTAAAGAAGTAATGAAGTAGTGAATTTCTCCTAAAAAATAGAAACATATAACTTATACTAAATAATTTATAGCTCATATTATAAAAAAATATAACCGGAAAACGTGTTTTTAGAGATCATTTTGTTTCTTGTTATTCTCTATCACAAACGGTAACTGACGTGAAAAAAATTATTTATATTATGAACTCAACAATATGGACATCCTCATCATTGCTATATATTTGCTCTTAACATTTTCCGATAATAATGCTACATTACTAAATTCATACAAGATATTTTTTATTTATATTAGTTTTTGGAAAGAATTAAAAGACTTTTTTCCTACACCTGTTAATTGTTCATCATAATAAGTCCTTAAATCACATTTATTTATTATATTAAAATGCAAGAAATAATGAAGTAGTGAATATTTTCTAAAAAAAAAAAAATTGAAACGGATAACTTACACTCAATAATTAATAGTTCATATTATTATTTCTCGTTATTATTTCATTTTCCGAGGAATGAAATTCATATTTAAGAACTTACTCTCCAACTGTCGAACAATGGGCCCCAAGATAGAAGAAAATAAAAGAGGTAACCAGGTAATTTGCATTTGAGCGAAGAATTGATTACAACTAACGAATTCTTAGTTCAAGATGATTAAAGAGGTATGATAAAGCAACTAGCGTCCAATGATAATTCCAATGCCCCAAAACTTAAAAAAAAAAATCTTCATTCTTAATGCTTGACAGGCTGTTCTGCCAAAAATAACCAGAATTTAAAACTGCTCTTGAGTTAAATAATGTTTCCGAGACTGAAACCGCATTACCAAAAAGGTAGTGGCGGAGCACCAGAATAAATGTGAGCTTTTTTAAAGAACACGCCGAATAAATACTGGCTATTAATTTCAAAAATGGTACCATGCTCTTAATAAATGGACTAAATTGGAATAAAAAAAGCTACACGAAAATGACTAATATATTAGTTATACTGAGGCCTTGAAAATATAATTTAACGCTAATTTATATATACTTCTTTTATTACTGAGAGGGCTTAATTTGGCGTGATACTATTAATATTTATCATACACTATTATGATAATACAATAAAAATATGTAAGTAGCTCAATTCCAGGAAGTTAATATTGTATAAAAAAGGCAATAAAATTATTTTTCAGCAATGGTCAGCTATTTTAAATACTCAAATATTCGATACTAAAATCATATTTGAGTCTCTCAAAACTCAATTAATGATCAATCGACACATATGTGTAATAAAATCGTCAAATAATTATATTAAGTAATAATAATACATCATTATAAACAATATTAGGTATCTATGGGTAACATTACTTCTTACATTTAAATTAAAGAAATTATTGTGATTTAAGGGCTATAAATGATATTTTTATGCAGACAAGTGACGCGGGTGAGAGAGAGGCTTTGGGATTCTAAAAGTGGAGGGAAAGGCCCAGTCTGGGGTTCCTTGTAAATATTGTATTTAGTTATGATTGTGTGTATGGTGTTAATTCATTTCCCAATTTGTATTTATCTCAATTATAGATATATAATATGATATTTTCACATATTTGTATTCTAATGGTTTAGTTTTATCTAAATCATTCATCAAATTTTATCTAAAAAACATAAAAATCCTTTAAAAAAGTATTTAAAAATTGCATTTCATTCCAAAAGGTACTAAATCCACATTTTATTTCATTCCAAAAGGTACTGTATCCATGTTTCGTTCCAAAAGGTACTATATTTCCTACTATACCGCAGAAGCACCTAATCCCGTAATATATCACCATTAATTATTTCATCATTTTATGCATTTTTATTGGTTCATTTAGCACGTCTTGAACCACCGCTATTATTTTTATCACTGGTTTTAACCTAATAATCAGTTTTTAGGCTATTTGAAACAACTTAGTTGCGTCGCTTTGCTTCTTTTAGGTTGTCAATTAAATTAAGTTTTTCCATAGTATTTCTTCTTGCAGTAACATAAATTTGGTTCAAAATTTTTCACAAATTCACATTTTAATAGAATGATGGCATTTGATGCAGCAAATAGTTGGAATTAGCATTCCACGAACTTGCTAAATATGTGAAGAAAATCCGTGCCTGATCTAACTTAGTAGTCGATTTTTTTATGGAAAATAAAAGCTCAAAAGTTATTATTTATCAGTATCTATGGTTAAATATTGTTTAAAAGTAGTTATTAATATAGATATATTTGCTAAATTCACACAAATAGTAAATACTAGTTCAAAACAAACTCACATACTTTCTTATTATAGTGCCATACATAGATAAATTGTCCCGTGAATATTCACTTTCTTTATGAATAATAGATAATCAATGTAATTAACCAACAAAGAAAGATATTTCTCAGAGGGAGAATGAGGAAATATACATAACATAGTAATTAACGATATAAATACGTTAATTATCACTAATGTTGTATCAGGAAGGTTATAGTGACTGTTACCAACTTATCTCGCGTTATATTCTTCCAAAAAATACTATATCCCTCTTGATTCTTTCCAAAAAGTACTATATCCACGTTTCATTCCAAAAAGTACTATATCCATATTACATTGTTTAAAATCATCGGAAAAATGCAATAATTTGTAAAAATGAGTTGGCAACACTCTTAAAAATCAACTTTTGATTTTAATAAAAAAAGAATCACGTAAATTGGTCCAATAATAAATAAAAGACAGATTTTTGCGTTTCCTGTAAAATTTTCTAAAGTGGATATAGTACTTTTTGGAAATCAACGTCTCAATTATTGCATGTCGTATTGTGAATTCATAAACTTTTAATTCTTCCAATCAATTACGGTTTTGGACTTAATTAAAACGACTTGTGAAGAAGCTACTTGTGGGTAGAACTTTAATTTTAGCATATCCTGAAACCATCGTCTTTATAATTGTTTTGGTGGCGCTTCAAGAATATTTAGAGATAAGAGGTTAAGAACTAGTGTCTTTGTTTAGGATGGTAGTTTGGAACTAAAGGAGATATATCTATTTGTCGAACCGGCGGAAAGAATCATAGAAGGACAAAGCCTAAGATGTTATAGATAGGATGGAAAACCATTGGCATACTAGGATGACATTAGACGCTAAAGTGGACGGACGAAGATGTAGAGGAAGGCCCCGACACACTTGGGCGGATGGAAGAAGGTAAGCCTTAGCGAAGAGAGAACTGGAATGGGCAAATAGAAAAGAATCGGTTAGACTCTTTAGAAAGGCACCTCACACTGTATGAGGTGGTGGGCGAGAGTGGATTATGATTATGATGATCTATTTCGGGCTTATTCGGCAACAAGAATATTATTACAGTTATTGGAAAGAAGACTTACAGATATAATACTAAACAACATTGTGCAAACAATATTGTCGATCACCTGATAACAAGCAGTCAATATTATTCAAATTGAATAAAGTTATAAATCGTCCTGCAAATCAGGTAACTAAATTAACTATATATATATATATAATATATATATATATATATATATATATATATATATATATATTCAATAACTAAAAACAAATAGCATATTTGTATCATGTTAAGTCAAATTCTAATTTATTAATTCCATTCTTCTACATTTAAATGATGAAATTATAGACTTGTAGGTCGTCTAGAAGTTACCTCGTATTACCTCGTAAGAATAAGCAAGATTCTGTTCTATAATTAATACGGTAGTTCTGCGCATGCGATGATAACAGTCGCTCTTTACTTCGTATCTCAGATTTGTAGTATTTTCAAAAGGATTTCAATTCAGTCTAATCTTCAACACATCACCAGCTACTAGGAGATGAAAAACAGTAATCTTTGGAGAATAACATTAGTAAGCAGCATTATTATTTGCTGTGATAAGTGAAAGGGGGATAAATAGTCTTGACACGAATGGTCGCCATATTTCTTTATATCAGCTGATCCTATCCTCAAGCACAATTCCCATCCAGCTCCACTCATCCACACAACCCTTCTAGATAGATGCTGGAGTTCTGACGCTGTATCCTCTTATGTATGGTGTGTTTGTGGGTATGGCGCCCTCACTCTGCTTCCGCTGGCTCTGTCCAGTATGGCGGCTGAGAGGGATGTACTAGGATCCATCGGATCATGCTTTTCCCTCCCCAAGCTCCGTCCGGGGTTTCCTAGCAATTTATGAATATTTAATGAATGTATGAGTGTGTTCATGTCTTTTTCATTTATTTGCTGGCTTTGTATTGATTTTATTTATAAATTTTGTTATTATATACCTCTATTTATTTTATGTAATTTGACTTTTCTATTGTTTATAATGGGATCTAATAAGCTTTATTATTATTGTCCATTGAGAGGAATTGTAATATATCTGATAAAAAAATAAAAAAAATAATTATAATATTAAGGATCGATGAAACTAAAATAGTAATAACACTTCCAACTACTAGGATATTTCGTAATACCCACGCGCAACATGCTCTAAAATTAATCTCGTTGAGATTGCTCCTCACAAGCGTCTTCATTAACAATATTGCTGTAGCGCCGCATCTAAGGAATAAGGAAAATTGATCCGATGATGCACATGCACAATCTAGAATTATTTTTTATTACTACAATTAGGAACGGAATTTATTTCGTAATTCATTTCGAGTAGAGTTCCTGCCGACTATCAGACCCATTCCATTCCCGTTGGCGAACTCATAAAGATCACCGCTCACCGACATTACGAACAGCAATATCCGAGATCCTAGGCGAACTAAGCACCCTCCGACGCTTACAAATGATTAGCGTGAAAGATTATACGCTATTGGAGAAACCATTGAAGGTAGATTGTTAGTAATCTCTAAATTCGGAGATAATTGTCTTAGCATTTTATGCAGTCTCACCGAGGGAGGGTTCCCACCGAGCAGAAGAGAACACCCCTTCCTCTCTAATTGTCCAGATTAAGAGCTCAGTGAAGGAGTAGGTCATTACCTTTCATCTCCGCCCGTCGGGTCTTCATCAGGTGGACAAATCGGTGGGAGTGGCCGGCTTGTCACTGCCGAGGCTTTGAAGGCCCAGCGCTCGACAAATTGATCCCTCAAGCGCCTTCTGTGCCATGGAGAAAGAAATGGATGAACCAAGTTACTAATGACGGTCTACTTTAAATTGTAGATCTACATTCTTCTTTTGAAGAATGTGTTCTATCCTCATCTATGTAACTCGTCTATAACTGATCAAATTTATTGCTGAAGGAAGTTTTTCAGGTAAAATATTAATATTGTTGGAATCGGGATAATAATTTGGGGAAAGATTATTATATTTCTTATAACCTTTAGAAACCCATTAGTAGGCGGACATGGTCGGACCCTATACATTTAAGTTTGGGTGCAACTCCACACAGATCCAATAAGAAACGAATTAAAAATTGCTTTGAATTAAATACACCATTACATTAAATATTTAATTAATAATATTTTTCAGCCTGAAAAATTACAAGTAGCACAATATTAGGCAATATTAATTCAATGAGTTCACTAATGTAATATTCAGGCGAGAATTTTCTGGACACTGAAAAAAAAAAAGTTCGTCTTTTTTCCTTAATTAAATTGTAAACATTTTTACAGAGGAATGTGGTGCTTGAGACAACAAAATCTGTAAAAGAATAAATTAAAATGGTGTGTCTCAGTAAGTTGAGTTATTAATGAATAGTGCTCGTAGACGAGCAGATGCATCATTTATTTCCTGAAATATTTATTCTCTTGCGATTGATTCTACTTTTTCCTCAGACCAGATAAGGGAATGACTGAAAAGGCGCTGGGATCTCCTGGCATTTCTACTCGACATCCACTAGTGGGTGTCGGGATTTGTTCGGGACAGTATGCCAGTTAATATTGTACACAGGTATGAATGTGGCTAAGATTATTTCATTTTTTTGTTTATTTTGGTTTATTTATTCTTCTAAGTATTTTTTCATTTCACTTACCTATATACGAAATATATAGTAATGACCAAGTCCAAATGAGCAAGTCTCGAAAAATGGTCTGTGTGTGTAGTAAGCTAGCACAAAAACAAAAAGTTGTATATAACTGAAACTTCATATTTAAGACAACTATACGCCCCAAATGTTACGGCAATGTTTTCATCTTAATCGGCTAACCAAAACAGCCACTATATACTATGCATTTTACACCTTTTTACAATTTTTTCAAAAACGGCTCAAACGATTTTGATAAAACTAGCTATTTTGATGCAAAATTTAATGGGCCTTTATACCGTGTAAGTTTCATTCTGATTGAAATAGTCAGAAATGGCTTAAATGCCGATATTTTAAATTGTCTTCCTTTAAAGTACCCTTAATTTTGTATCATCTTAATGACACTGATAAAGGGCGGCAAAATATACACGTTCGACGAACTTGATGTTTAACTAAAGGATAAAAGAGCAAAACTATTTTTCTAAGTAATTTTTTTTTTAATAATAAGAACAGTAAATTGGACGTATAATATACCGTTGGAAAGTGAAAGATTTTAGAAAAAATGTTATATAATACACAAAGTTGTGAAAGGTATTTTAAAGTGACGAATAGGGAATAAACGTATTACTGATAAACAATTCAAAATGGTTATATTATTTAATCAAAATTATATGTTTCCAACGAAAATGTAAAAACGTTGGAATGATCACGGTGAGTGATCGCCTAATCATATCTTTTGGTTTGTCGGTTTTTAAAAACCAGTTTTGGGGAAAAAATTATGATATACGAAAACCGGGTTTTTGGTAGAAAATACCGGTTTTCAATGTTTGAACAACACTTTAAAAAAATTTGAAAATGACAATTGTAGCCATCTGTACCAGACTGAAGAAAACACCGTTGCAAGCGGTTTGGTTCCTGGAATCATATAGGTCGGAAATCATTTGAAGAAATGGTTTGTTTTGTCTATTGGGTGAATTAATTTAGATTTTATATCAGTTTGTCTTCTGGCTTCTTTATGTACAGTTAATAAATTCAGTGTTCAGTTCCATTGATCGATCTTTAATATAGATGATATTATACAAAATGTAAGTAGGTAACATATTTTAATATTATAAAAATATAAATTTGTATTCATATTTTTATATCTTTGTAGTACTAATAGCAAATAGCTCGTTCATACGAGAGTCATAGGTACAACGAAATAATTCCTTACCACAAAATAGTTCTAGAGTTATGAATTTTATTTATAAGTTTTATGAAACTATTAAACTATAACTGCATTCAATTGTATAAAGAATAAAGGGCCAAATGTATAATAATTTATAAATCCAAATGTATAAATATGGAAATTGAAGATATTTAAATATATTTTCTAAACGTTTTTAATAAATTCCAATATCTGTATCTAATAATATTGTTTTTAAAACAAAATAATATGGTTATTATGAAAATGTATTGTTTTTAATTATTCGAACCCTTAACTGAATAACTCGTTTCATTATTATTAAAATATTTACACCCTTATAATGAAAATTATACATTAACAACGAATAATTGTTTTTAAAATTATTTAATCCTGGTCAACTATTACTTCTTTGTTTTACTAAATTAGGTATAAACCCTAGTATAGAGACTCTTCATGGATTGTGGTGGTACGTTTATTTTCTCTTAATAAAGACTATATATGTATATGTATATCTATGTATATATATATATATATATATATATATATATATATATATATATATACATAGTATGTAATATGGTTACAACCGAGGGGGTGATGTAGTAAGTACAAGGATGATGTAGGAAAGACCGGACTGACAGATGCGTCAGAGCCATGACCCCCAGTCAAGGTGAGGCACGCATATGGCACCTGTAAACAGGCTCTTCTCTCATTTCCTTTATTTGATTACTTCACCGTTTCTTGATTTCTTTTTTTTTTTTTTTTTTTTTCTTTATCTCTTATCCTGAATAAGCGATCGTTTATGCTCCTTAGTTTAATACACTGAGCTTTTGTCTTCTCATAATGGATCTGTAAGGAAGATGTTATTGCGATTCGGTACTATTTGGGCAATCACTCATCGAAATGGTATACCAGTGCCTTTTCTGGTTGTCAGGTACTAGTGATTAATTTAAGGTAATCAATTTATCCGAGGACATTTGAATAAAAACATTTCAAGGTGGATTTGTTGTTTATTTTTTTTACATTTTATTTAAATAGAAGGTGCAACTTTGCGAAGATTTCGCACAAATAACTTATTCCGCAACACAAATAACACATAAATTACTATAAAAACTGTAAGTACCCAATTATTTATTTAATGAGTTATAATCGAAGTATTATAACTACATAGATACATATACATAGATCTACGACTAGTTAAAGTGGTTATTACCAATCTTTCGAAGAGAATATTTCCTTGGATCATTCCTTTATCAAATCATTAACTCTCACCATCCATTTAATGTTTACAGCCTTCTGGTGTTTAAATCCTCAACCCATCACCAGGAAACAATATTCCGTCTGTCCGACCTCTACACTCCTTTCTACAAAACCAAAAAATATGATCGCTCCTTTTCAGCCCGATCCTGCTATCCTTTCGACACTGCCTTATGGAATAGTCTCCCTTTAAACATCCGTCATGCTCCCTATCATCGTTTAAATCCCTTCTTTTTCGATCCTTCCATTCTCTTCAGTCAGTAAGCTAATTTTTATTATGCCAACTTATGTGAGGTAAATTTTACTTTAATGAGATTTAAAAGTTAAATTTTATGTTTATTATTATTTATTTATTTCTAGAATTTGTAAAGAGAGATGGTACTATGACCCTTTTTTTTTTTTTCATTCTCGTGTTATTTAATAGTAGTTATATATTGTTTTTGGCCAGTTATAATATTTTATTTAGTTCATAATTGTTATTCTTAAGGGACATTGTCCCAGAATAAAGTTTCTTTTCTATTCCATTCTATTATATTATTCGGGAAAAAACAGGCGTTCACAGGACAAGAGGATATTTTTTTTTTGTTTCTACGTATCTTGAAACGAAGTCCTCAAATTTTGAAGGGAGCTATTTTATATGTTTTTCTAGTATCAAATGATAACCAAAAATAAAAACAGTTAAAAATCCAATTTAATGTAATGGTTTCTCATACTATACTAAAATATACCAATTACCACAACACTTAATTGACAACATTCGAAACGTTCGGTATAAAATAAAAAATATTTACGTTACTATCTATAATCATATATATGTGGACACATAAATTCAAGCTTTGCGCCTCTACTAAACCATCTAATTTCTCCTGCATCCAATCCTTACAATCACAAATCCTCCGTAAGATCCCGATGCCTCTTATTTGTCACTTCAATCACTTCAAATGACCTCAACATCACAATTGACGCATAACTAACCCAAAATAGGTATACTCCTTTTTATTCCGAACTAGCTATCCACACAAACCCACTTCTGAAACCTATCTCCTTAGATATTCCTGATATCTCTCCGAGGCGGTTGGTAAGAAGTTGGGAAAGGGACTTACTCGCTTATAATTATTTTATTTTTTATTTTCACAGCGCTACAACCCGTCACGGGTCTTGGCCTCCTCCAACCGCCTCCTCCAATCATCGCGGTCTTGAGCCGATGCCATCCAGCTCCTAACTCCCAGCAACATGCGAGCGTCCGCCGCCACACCATCCGACCATCTCAACCTTGGTCTGCCTCTTCTTCTTATCCCATGGATCGGCTGAGTGAGCAGACTTTTGGGCATTTCTCCATTTTCCATCCTGGCAATATGCCCTGCGTATCTTCGGCGTCTTAACTTAATTGCCCGGACCACATCACCTTCTCTAAAAGCATTGTAGAGGTCCTGATTTGTGCGCCGCTTCCACTCCTCTCCAACTTTCACTCCTCCAAAAATACGGCGGAGAACTTTCCTTTCAAAAATTAGGAGTTCCTTCTCGGTCGCCTTTGAAGTCGCCCAACACTCTGATCCATAGAGCAGTACGGGACGCACTAATGTCTTATAGAGGTGGAGCTTGGTCTGTCTAGAGAGTATCCGCCTGGTTAACTGCTTGCCTAACCCAAAGTAGCATTAGTTGGCTGCAGTTATTCTTCTCCTTATCTCAATATCAGGGTTATTATCTTGGGTGACCACTGATCCCAGGTATGTGAACTCTGAGACCTTCTCAAACTTATGAACCATGATAGTGACTGTCTCGCCTAGCATTGGGATTTCTTCTGCTACCATATATTTTGTTTTGGACTCATTAACGTCCAGTCCAAGTCTGCTGGCAGGACCCATCAAAGCCAGAAAGGCATCAGTCACGGACTGTAGAGAGCGTCCCACAATGTCGATGTCGTCTGCGTAAGCGAACAGCTGGACAAGTCTGGTAAATATATTCCCTTCTCTTTCGCGTAAACCAGCATCTCTTACGGCCTTCTCAAGTGCTAGATTAAACAGCAAACAGGCTAGTGCATCCCTTGTCGGAGTCCTTTATCTGCACGAAATTCCTTGGACCTGTCACCATTTACTCTTACCATACACCTCACCTCCTTCATGGTAAGCTTTATCAAGCGTATAAGTTTCTCAGGTATATTAAGTTCTCTGAGGGCAATGTACAGCTCTTCTCGTATTATGCTGTCATACGCTGCTTTGAAATCTATGAAAAGATGGTGAGTTTTGGTTTTATACTCATGGACTCTTTCAAGAATTGTTCGCACACATAACATCTGGTCTGAGGTGGATCTTCCTTTTCTGAATCCACTCTGGTAGGGACCAAGTTCACGCTCAGCAAATATTGCTGCAAAGTAACCTGTCACCCTTTTTATGTATAGGGCAGATCACTGATCTGGTCCAATCTGAGAGCATCACCTCATCTGTCCATATCACAAGGAGAAGATCTTGTAATGCTTTGTTGAGCTCATTTCCACCGTATTTCAAAAGTTCAGCAGGGAGTGCGTCAATGCCAGGGGGGTTTTGTTATTTTTCAGTTTGCTGATGGCATCTATAACCTTTTCTTCATCAGGAGGTTCAATATCTAACCCTTGTTCTTTCACTTGTATTCTGTTGATTTCTTCTGTCTCTTGATTGTCTAGTTCATCATGAGAGTCTCCTTCTCTTGGATTGAGAAGGTCATTGAAAATATCCCTCCATTCGTCAAGAACTTCAGACTTGTTGGTCAACAAGTTTCCATGTTTATCCTTACAAGACATCAATTTACTAAGGTATTGCTTTCTTCCCTTATTGACTAATCTGAAGAAATCCCTACTTTCTTTGCTGCAGTGGAGCATTTCAATTGTTTTCAGTTCCTCGCTCTCTTTCTGTCGTTTCTTCTTCCGGTGTAAATGCTTTTCTTCTTTTCTTCTCTGTCTATATTCATCAACAGACCTCCTTGTGGTTGCCCTAATCATTCCTTGGTACGCACTGTTTTTCCGGTTCGTGGCTATACTGCATTCTTCATCGAACCAGGGTGACCTTGGTTCCTTCTCATATGGCCCTATTACTTCATCAGCTGTTTCCATTATCGCTCCGTAACAGTGCGACCAGAACTTTTCAATGTCCAGCTCAGCATCGTTGCTTCTCTGGCGCATTTTAATGTCAAGTGCTTCAATGTATTTATGCTGGATTTGTGGGTCTTTCAGTTTTTTTAGATTAAAACGTCGGGGCTTCTCGGCAGCTTTTAATTTCCTCACTGAGCAGATCTTCACCGTCACATGTGCTATGCTCAAGTAGTGGTCCGAATCGACATTTGCTCCTCTGAATGTTCTAACATTTCTCAGATTGCTTCTATGGCGTCTACCTATCAAAATATGATCGATCTGATTGACAACTGACCGGTCCGGTGACGTCCATGTGCCCTTGTGTATATTCTTGTGCGGATACAGTGTACTTCCTACCACGAGATTCCTGGATTCAGCGAAGTTAATGAGCCTTTGTCCATTGTCGTTGGTTGTGTCATGAAGGCTGTGTTTTCCTATGATTCGCTGGTGTATTGCTTCTTTTCCCAACTACTCGCTTATAATAGTTGATAAATAGCAACCAATATGAAGTTATTTTATAAAACATTTTCACGACTTGTATTATTACTACACGTTTATAATATGTATTTGTTTAATACACTTGTAAAACAATATAAATAAATAAATAATAATAATAAAATAGTGGTAGCGAAGAAAACAAAACTATACAAGACGGGAAAATATAAAAAACAAAACAAAAAAAACATTTAATACAAACATATATAATTAATTCGTTACAAACGAATGTATTGTTCTTTCACAATAAATTCGGTGTCAAAAGGTTTGGAAAAGTAGAGATTTGATTGATAATAGGGAAGCAATTAATAAAGTATTTAAACATTGCTCACCAGTTAGGTGGCTGAGAGAGAGAGAGGCACAGGGATGCCTTGGTTTCTGTTTTTCTCACCAAGAGTGAGAGGACAAGCTCCATCAGATGTTCCCGGACATATTGTATATATTTTACACAGGTATAAGTTTATTTATTAGTAAACCTTGTAATTATTTATTTTAATTGTTTTGTTTTTTTACATATTTTGTTATTTTTATGTGATTTGACTTCACTATTTTATTATGTAAATATTATATAAATGTGATCTCAAAGCATTATTATTACTATTGTCCATAATAAAAAAATTAAATTAAATAAAATTAATTTTAGAAGTATATTTATATATATATATATATATATATATATATATATATATATATATATATATATATATATATTTATATATATATATATATTATAACATAATTTCGCCATAGAAAAGAACTAACCCACTTTAACGCAACAAAAAATTACTGCAGACACAGAACAAACTGGAGAGCGGTGAAGAAGATGTAGTACTGGCTAGAGGAATCACGTACGTTCGAGTTTAGAATCGCCTCACGATCCCCGATGTTAGAGAACTATTTCTGCTACTAAACTAAACTACCATTTTCAATAGTAATCTGCATTCCGTAGCATCGGATTCCACCACGAACTGTTATAAATAACAATGTAAAAGGCACCTTATCTTTTCCCGTGCTACATTAAACAGGACATAATTCAACCCATCTTTTCATCTTCTAGCGCTCTGATCCATCCTAGAAGATTGTTTAATGATTAAGATCCCCATTATAAAGTCATCAAATATATCATAAGATCTCATAAAGAAAACATATCGCTTCAATAATCGTAAAATTTGAAGAAGCTAATAATTTTAATTAATCACCCATAATGTTTGGAAATGATAAATTCTCTAAAATATCTACTGTTAGACATCTAGTTAATGGGAACTTCATAAACTGTTGATTGACAGTAAACATCCATACAAATAAACACCCAAAACTTTCTTTATTTCTCTTAAATTACATCTATATTTAGTTAATTATTCAGTTATCATAGAAGTCAAACTGGTCTACTATGTTTTTTAATTTTAAGAATTAATTTGATTTTCCATTCCGTTTTGAGTAAAAATTAGCCATATGACATGTGATCATGTGTACACACTCAGCAACACATTATTATTATTAAACCATAGACCTTTTTTTTTGTTTTTGTTTCGTCACATAATAAACAAAAAATCTTCTTATGCTCATTACACTAACTTTTATTTTTATCCTAAAAAAAAAAAATATATATATATATATATATATATATATATATATATATAATATTTTTTTTTTTTTTTTAATAACTTAAAATTATGTATTCACTTTTTCTATTCATAGAAATTCTATTTAGTTTCTATGAAAATAACCAGCAGAAAACAATCCGTATTTCTATAAATATTTTTTATTTTATTTATTTATATTACAAATGACCCTCAAGACTTGATAACAAATCCTATTTGGTTTCTATAAATATTAAACTAAACAATAACTTCAGTAAATGAATATTTCTTCTCCATTAACTTCAACGAGTTTATTGGTGAGATATTTTTTATTGTAGTATAAAAATATTACAACGGTTATTAAGTGACATGTGTGCAACGTAAGAAATTATTTCATTTTTTAAATTTTTTCTTTATCAGTTGAATATAAAATTATAAACAATGATTACTAATAACGATTTCATACGGTTAGTCATTGTAAACTTTGAAAATTCAGACTGACATAGCTTTTCCAATGATAGCAAAATGTCAAATAAAATGAGGAATGGAAATATTATTTCCATTTTTTTTAGCAAAATCCGTATTATAGCACTAAAAAGCTTTTTCCGGTTAAATCTTTTCTGTAATTAATTTCGTTGAATATATAACAACAACGGGGTTACCTGTGTTGTGGTTAGTATATTTCCTTCTTGCCCAAGATCGTAAGTTCAAAGCCGGTAGATGGTCCTAAGATATTTTAACGAAAGTAAAAAGCCACTGGTTATACCTTCCTTCTGAGAGAACATACAATAGTGGTCTTAATAAAACCGGAATAGGAAAATCTGACTCACTATAGAATCGTCCGATTCGACACAGTGGGAAAGAGTGATGTTATATTAATAAACAAATACATAACAAAAATTAGCTGTAACTTGTGTCCCGATAAGTTTGTTGTGTTGAATTGTATACCTGTTGCGCCTGGCAGAAAACGGAAAAATTGCCCTCGGACAAAAGAAGGACTAATATGATATACCCATTATGATAAATTGTATTGTATTGTATTGTATGTATTGTTTGAAAAATAAATGGGGGATTTGGAAAGTAAATGATACAAGAAGTTAAGCCGCTTGCTAATCACGGTTTGTCACAACAGTGTTTAAATCTAATAAAAATTTATAACGATAGCAACTGTGAAATATGAAATCTGAAGTCCCGGGTCTCATTCTCTTCAGAAAAGAAAAGAGGGAGTACCAAAAGATGAATACGACATCTTTCTAAAAGAGTCAAACTTACAAAACCTTAAGATGACTAAGCAATTATTAATAAAAATTCAGACCATAATTTAATATAAACTCCAAATAATTCTTTATATTGAATTTTTTTTTTAATTTTCTGTAAATTGTAACAATTTACCTAACTTTGTATATAATATAACGAAAACATATTGATGAAATAGAAAATGTTTGAAATATCAAATTGGACATTAGTATAGATTAAAAAATTATAATAAAAAAAAAAAAAACCTTTACCTCTACAACCCATGAAGGGTCTTGGCCACAGTACATATAGAGATTCGTATTGTTTCTAGAGCAACATCCGTGCAATAAGGGGCTTAGGCCTTGATTAAGTATAGCCACCAATTTGGGTACCCACTTTAAAGAGGCTGGGTCTGCCCCAGAATGGTCTCCATACCCTAAGGTCACCCGCCCTCCGCTGAATTAACATAATAAATAATATTCTGTCACAGGATTCGAACCGAGAACCCGAGGAACAGCAGACTAGTGCTCTATCCACTAGACCACGCCGCTCCCTTTAGTATAGATTTAATAAAACAGGATTTCACGTAAATTAGCATTCTTGAAATCAGTAATTAGGCAAATGTTTGAAAGCACTAATTACATGGGGTTTCTGTTACAATTATAGTGCTTAAAAAATATCATTTAAGAGGAGCAGTGATGTATCAGTTCTCACCCTCATGTTGATTTTTTTTTCACTTCCTCGAGTCGCCGTGCTTAAAAAGTACCATAACTCAAAGCTGGCTGCTCACTAACACCGGTCGGGAACTCCAACTGTGAGAGAAAGAACATCTGTTTCACTTTCGGTTGATTAGGTAGCCCGGAGAACTGATATTTTCAGTTCCTTGGGAAGACTAATCAATCACAACTATTAAGGTAGAGGCCGTTATTAGAACTAACTACACAAACTATAAGTCAGTTCCGTTGCCAGCTGAGCAAGGCTCGGACAATTAGTCTTGCCTGTCAGGAGGTGCTAAATGAGCAGAAAGGGTTAACATATTGCCTCACTCGCTCAAACGAATCCTTCTCTCCATCTCTAATATCTGTTGTTATAATATTCTTCCCAAGAACCTTTATTCAGCCACGGTATCACTATGAATAAGTATTACAGATAGTAAAGTCTGCAGCAGATAATGGTAATACCACAAACGATTTTTTTGGTTATTCTTAAACTGTAGGAAACAGCTAAATTGTCTATCACACGCATACAATCTTTTCATTCCGAATTCCTTCGAACAATAGTTAATGCTCCTTAAAATGTCATTAACAATACCCTACATCATCATTTATTTTAGACCTTATTCTTTCCAAATTTTTATATTCCATCAGAGCTTATTCATCGCCCCAATTCTCTAGCTAAATCCTCCCCGAAGGTCGAAATCGCAGTATGCCCGAGATTTTTTTCTTTATTTAGGAGTTCTCGCTCCGAGTTTTTCACTCAAGTCAGGTATGCTTGTGGCTATAGCTCTCTTACTCCTGTAAACTGGCTGTGAAAGGCTCTGGGAAGACTCGGCCTCTGTTTCTTTTCACAAACGTGAAGGAACAAGCCTGGCTGAGGGTTCCCCAGTCAAACAGTAAATATTGTAAAAGGGTCTGCGTGTTTTCAACATATTTATTTAATATTAACTTTTATATATTTTTGTTAAAGTTGTATTATTCGATATTTTCAACATTATATTTCTATTGTTTTATTTTTTGGAAATTTTTTTGTAAACTAATTTTGAATTGAGTATTTTATCAGTATTAACATTGTTCCTTATTGGACAGAATATTATATGAGTAAATAAAAAGTTATTTATTCGTGTTTGCTAAACCTATTATTTTTTTGTTCGCCATATTTCGTCTTTTTCTCTAAAAACGTTTTGATGCTATACTAGTTGGACCAAAGCGGAAATTCCGCGAAAATTGTTGGATTGTATAGACATGATACCACAATAATATTTTAGTACAGCTGTAATTTTTTTAATTGATTTGATGTAAACAAAATAAGATTTAGTACTAATCTAGTTAACAGATCAACCTTTTCGTGTAACTTTTGTAATGCAGAGCTAAAAGAAGCTCCAAAATGAGCGGCAGCACTAAAAATGGAACCTTGCGGTCCCCTGGGGTAAACAACATTTTATGGTCTATCTGGAATACATTTTTTTTTTACTTCTATTTTTGCCATTTTAAATTAGTTTTTTTGGTTTTGTTTTTTAATTTATAACAATATTCAGTTTATATATGTTAACTAATAGTTTAGTCATTATTAATTTTTATTTAAAAATAGATGAATCTATTAAGTTTTCAATAAGGCAATTAAATGTTCGGACCTACTATGACAATATCATTCATCTCAATTTTAATGATGGAGAAGATGGTTTGGGTGGCGGTCAAAACAATAATAGTGAGAATTTGTTTTAATTAATAAAAACATTTTTAAGAATTATTATTAAGATATTACATTGATTAGCTAACCAGGGTGGTCAAAGCCAACGGATCTTTATGGATGAGATTAGCAAGAGAATGAAAACTTTGGAAAAATGAGTGCCAGCAAGTTAAGGCTAGTCTCCGTTAAAGACTGTTATCTCCCTTCGGAGGAAGGTCTATATGTAAATAATTGTTTGGTAAAAAGTTATTTTTTCAGTCTATAATGAAAGATATTTTTTATTTGTATTTTCATATAAATAAAGACTTAATTATTTTATTATATATTACTTATTTTATGGGTCTACATTAAAACTAAAACCACCCCAGTTGCACAGTAAATAGTTATTCATAATTTTATAATCATTTTTACCGCCACCCGGACTATCTCATCTATCATTATAAACACCCAACTCAACAATTTAATATTCAATTTGTATTTTTTTTTTTTTATATGAGATCATTGCGTGCTCTAATATATAATTTATTGGTTTACCGACAAAAGGCTTTGGACAGTCGCCCCTCAAATACACCGTTTGGATCCGCGTATAAAAAATCTCTTAGTGGCATCCATCTTAACAACGCCATCATTTTTTCTTGGCAAAAAAGTTAAAAAAATAGATTACCTTCCTTGATTAATCTGAATCTGTGATAATTATTTTTCTTCCTCTTGAATACAAAAGAATTAGATGAGATATCAAAGTAGAGAAGAATCATTATCCGTTCTGATCATACATTACGACCGGTTATCATTGAAATACCTTAAACATAAAAGAAATATAGACATAAAACATGAACCGAAGTGACCAAGAACAGTAACGACTAGTTTCCTATAAAACGCCGAAGCCTGAACAATATTCAAATGCGGCATTTCCTATGCATTTATTCCTAAGCGACTGAATTTCGCAGACTGGGTAAACAAGACAAGGCAGATAGTCTTATCAAAAACCTTCGATACTCCTTGGTGCGGGTGAGTTATGACCCGAGCGTAATGATGACCACAGTTAGCTATGATCTACTGTGACCTAGCCAGGACCGAGTTAACACCTCCAGTCGTGACCAGACCCTGATTTAGGAGGCTTCGTGAGGCGGTAGCGCCCTGGTCACACGGATAACTGGCTCGCCTAATAGGCCTTTAGCACTCTACAATCCTCTGATAAACAATTTAAATATGTTTATAATGTTGAATCAATCAGCCAACTCACGCCTGGCATTCACGAGTCTTGAGAAACCTTTGATTTTCAGTTAAAGGTGAAACACGGATGCTAAACATCTCCCGGGATTCACATCCGAAGACGTAAGCTATTAACAAAGGTGTTTGTAATGAGGGGGTAAGCCTAGCAACAGGTGGATTCGTGAAGTCATTATCGGAAATGTGTCAATCACGAATGAAGATATAAGACATTATATAAACAGAAAAATGTTGAATATGGTCCAACTGTGAACTGGTGATTAAGATAAACGACTCTTTAAAACACGTCAGCATATCAATTCCATCATATACTCCACATAATTTGGGTTATTATAGACAGCAAATACCTAAACACACTTTAGCAATAAATAGTAAACATTGATTACAGTCTGCATGCTATCGGTACTAGTAGCTATCGATTAAAAAAAAAACTCTAGTCTTAAAATTTAGTATCATAATCACCTTCACGATTACTAACCAGGAAACTTGGCTACGAAAGGAACTGATCTCATTTCTCGTATTAAAGGACCAGAGCAAGACCAGGCATGATGCAACAACGCATATCTTTTCTCATTCTAACTAGTCAAAGCTTAGTTAGGTGCTTGTTCTCAAGCTAATCTACGGGAGAACAAAGTAATTAAGATATTTATTAAGAAAACAAAACAAAATAAAAAACGAAAATAGTTGAAACTTGTCATAAGAAGCTTTTTATTGCAAGATTTAGAGAAGCATAATAGCACAAATCTTTAAAACTTCATAAATAGAATATTCATAATCAAGGCTAGAGTATTCTTCGAAAAGTCATTATGCCGACATTTATTACACAGTTTTCTACCATAAATGTAGTTTATTAGTTCTAGTTGTAAAAATAACAAATAAAAAAGGTCTTTCTATATTAATGATATCGACATCATTTGCATTGTGTCTGTAAAAGTAATATAACGGCATTGAGAAACCATAAACGAAGAAATGAGATAGGTATAAAAGCTGTAAAAAGACCGTTAGACCATTCCGATGAGTCTCAAAGGAGTGCAATATCGGCGGGGATCAGATATGGAGATGCTCCCGCCCGTATATGGTCCAACTGCCAACCTCCTGATCTAATAACTATGAACTCATGATAGAGTGGATTAGCATACCCAATGGCGGTCGTGCCAAGGACTAGGTGAAAACACCTACGACCAGCGTGGAAACCTGGGAAACTCAGGGTCGCTTGCGACAGGCTTTGAGTCATTCTGGTGTCATCACCTCTGCGGGGGAAATGCAGCTCTACATCTCGGCACCGGCCATTCAAACCATAGGCGTGTGATTAGCAAAGTGCAAAAAAAAAAAAAAAAAGCTATGCAATCTGTAATGTTAATTTTCTTTGAAATATTAACTCTAGGATATTATATTTCCCTATATATATATATATATATATATATATATATATATATATATATATATATATATATATATATATAATTGTAAATAAACTTTATAATTACTACTAAATGTCTATTTTATACCAGTAATTATTAACTTGTATTAATTTATTGAAGGAATTAGTCCGGGTGGCGGTCATTAAATGAAACAACTGAATAGTTTCAACTATTTTATTGTTTGCCAAGGTTTCGACCCCCGTTGTGGGTCATCATCAGGGCGTCTGGTAGGCGAGTGGGGGTCGAAACGTTGGCAAACAATAAAATAGTTGAAACTATTCAGTTGTTTCATTTAATGACCGCCACCCGGACTAATTCCTTCAGTAATTCTCAACGGTCAACTAATTATATCTACATTGTATTAATTTAATTTACTCTAAGGCTCAAAAGCTCTTTTTGTACATTCTGTATATTTTATTCTAAAGGGACATGTCCCAGAATAATAAAGAATTTATTTATTTATATATAAAATGATAAGGCGATTTTGGTTTCCATTAACTCTTTCTAAAGTACAAGCCGGATTTTGGCACGGTCTTCATCATCATTTAGGGACTTTTTTTCTCAAGGTTTATAAGCAAAATACATTGCAATTTAGCTTTCCTTTAAACAGGAAAAATAAATTTTCTGTGACCAAGTTATCAAAAAATTATTTCTGAAATATAGGAAAGCGCAAGATTTTAGAAAAGTAAAAATGAAATGAAAAAAATTTACAATTTAATATAAAGTTGTAAGCTCATATACTTTAAAAAAATAAATATAAAATTAAAAATAAAAATTATAACTATTCGCCAACCAGCGAAAAATGCAACAATACTCCTCTAATTGTAGAACACTTGCTAATTGAGTGCCCGCTTTAATGAGCAGTCAAGAAAAAAATTGAATCTAAAGAAAGACACGAGAGAAATACTAAAATATGAGAAAGAAAGTATTAACAAATTAATAGAATTCACGGAAATGATAGGATTCTGCCATAGAATATAATTATTTCGATCACGCCAATGACCCTCAGATAAGCAAATACAAAAAAAAAATAATAAAAAAAACTATAAACCTAATAGAAACGTTTGTTATTTCTATAATTTTTTAAATCATGCATACCAATAAAGTTTATTTATATGGGAAAATTAAATTTTCTGTTATCTCTGCTTCACTTTAAAATAACAAACAAACTTAACATACTGCACTTTTCGTTACGATAAACTAAAACTCCTAAAGCAATTAATTCTAAATCGGTCAGAAAGAGCTTTTTTAAACATAAATGACACCTCATTTAAATTGCACCTGTGCAAACAGGTTATAATGTAAGAAATAAAAATTATAAAAGTACAGCCCATGAAGTGTCTTGGGTTTTGCACTTATATAGAGATTCGTCCTGTTTCTCTGCCAACGGCCGTGCAAGGAGATGATTAATCCTAAATCAGTCTTGACCGCCAGGTGTTTTCCCCAATTTTGGGTATCCATTTTATAGAGACTGAGTATGCTCCAGGAGGGTCTCCATACCCCAGGTTGCCCCATGATTGAAATAACATAATACAATAGTTATCCCCCACATTTCATGAATAACTTTACAGGAGCTGTGCGACTTTACTTCTTAGTAAACTCCCTTTCTAGCCCGAGGTGATCTACGCTTGACATAACAGAATACATTAGTGGAATTTAGAGTACAGTAGAAACGGAATAAAGGTTAATAAATGCATATTACTCACAAAAAAAGAAATCTAAACTTGCAAGCTTGATTCTCTTGTGTCCAAAAAACCGAATTAAATCACATAAAACTCTGGAAGGCGGAAGTAAGGCTTATGTAAGAAATGTAATGATAAGTTATAAAAATGTTAAATTCTATTTTTTATAATATATAAACGAAACAAAAAATATTTATTTAGCAAAGTGCACGTATTTTTTTCACACGAGATGGTTGGGGTGGCGAGTAAAAAAGCACAGAATATAGTGAAAAACTATTTAATATCCAACGTTTCGACCTACGTTGCGGGTCTTCATCAGATCCTCTCTCCACAAAGTACAGAAGCTGAATCAATTCAAGCGTGGGTCGAAACATTGGCTATTAAATAGTTTTCTAACTAATTTCGGTTATCTTTTTGATCGCCACCCGAACCATCTCTTTCTTGATATTCTTTGCACGGTCAACTATTGATTATCCAATGCGTTGAAAGCAATACATAATATTACATTTAATATTTTAATATTCTTGTTTAATTATTTATTTACATGGAAGACGGTTTAACTTTAACTAGTCTAATTATGATATTGAGATATGAGATAACAATAAATTGGTGTATTTCTCTGGTAAGAGATGGTAACACCTTCGTCAAAACGTACAGGTTTTTCCTCTTATCCTGCAGAAAAAAATCCATTTTTTTTTCTAGGCTATACTGACATACTTGTCCGGAGTTCCAATCTATTCTGTGTTAAAAACAGAATTCATTTTGTGAGACTCACACGAAATGAATTTCAATACGTCCACCCCCAATTCAAACAGACACTTTTAAATTCGATGTTGCTGCAATTCACCTGATAATTGATTAAGCAACTACCAAGTATTGATGCCACAAGGTATTTAGAGAGTGCAGTATTATTAAAAATCTGGTCAGCGCAACACAGGACTACACTTGAATCCGTCGTTAAAATCAATTTAAGAATTTTAAAAACAGTTTGAGATGAAATATTTTGGTAAGTGAAAGAAAAAATGATGAGGAATAAATTAAATTATATTTCTATTATATTATTATTCACGATAATCAAATAGTTTTGTCAAATTTTCATATAAGAGAATATTTTTTCTATAATCTTTAGCTATCCAACATATATTACACATCTGTATTAATGTTAATAGGATAAAAAAACACAAAAATTGCTTAAACAATTTTGTTTGATCTTTTCTCCTTTAGTACGATATCGAATTCATCCATTTTGGATATTCAGCCGTTTTCAATCAATGCTCATAAGATGACGTGTTTTATTTTTTGAATCTACAAAATTAAAGGTACTTTAGAAGAAGAAAACCTAACTGTAATCCAGAAATCCTCGACTTCTTCGTCCAAAGCAGATTAGGCTCCCTGAACTATTCCGTAAATCGTCTTGATGAACTTTCCTCTGACCAAAGTCCACTGATCCTAAATGTATCCCTAACACCTAAACACATTCCTAAACCTGTCCCACCGTCATTCATCAGAGGCCCTATCAACTGGAACCTCTTCCGTGAAATCCTCACCAATGATCTTGACCTCGGAGTGACTCTCAAAACCCCAACTGACCTTGACGAAGCCGTCTATTACTTTACAACCTCGATTCTACAAGCTGCCTGGTCTGCCTCCGTTCCCAAGCACTCCCAAATAAATCCTTACAAAAACCATTTACCACAACACCTCCTAGACTTAATCCACACGAAACGCCGAGCCAGAACATTATGGCAAAGCACCCGTTACTCAGCAGATCGCCGCTCCTATAACTGTTATTGTAGACAATTAAAGCGGGAATAGGCGATATTTCGTTCCCAATCCTACGATTCCTACCTCTCCTCTCTCTCGAATCGTGACAATTCCTTATGGAATGTTTAGAAGAGAATTCTAAAATCCCCCCTGACATCCCACTCTCTCCGCCGTAGTGATGATTCCTGGGCTGCTTCTGACAAAGATAAAGTGCAGGAATTTGCAATACACCTTTCCAAGGTATTCACTCCTCATTCTGATCTCTATCCAACCCATACCGTAATAGTTGAAGAGTTCCTTACAATTACAAATACCGTTACCAATTTCCTTACCACAAAAAGCAATCAATCCTCTGAGGTCAAATATCTTCTTAAAAAGCTTCCTCTCCGTAAATCCCCCGGATATGATCTGGTTACTCCTTAAATCTTAAGACAACTTCCACCTAAAGCCATTACATTCCTTACATAAATCTATAAATGCATCCTACGCACTACCTATTTTCCTCTGTAGTGGAAACACTCGACTATCATCCTTTTCCTAAAAAACAGGCAAGCCCTCCAACTGCACGTCATACTACAGACCTATTAGCCTACTTCCGATCCTCTCCAAAATCTTCGAAAAACTCCTACCAAAACGAATCCTAGCGAAATTTCAGAATTTTCCTTCACACCAGTTTGGATTCCGTCCTCAACATTCCACGACAAACAAAACCCATTTACCCCAATCCTTATACCTAGTCCTCCGATCCTATTTAACAAGCAGCTCCTTCCGAGTTTGCTGTGGTTTAGAATTTTCCAAACATCGTATTGTTGAAGCCGGTGTTCCTCAAGGCAGCGTCTTCGGACCCGTCCTCTACATCCTCTATACCGCCGATATCCCTACCGAACCCGATACCTTTCTGGCAACATTTGCTGATGACACAGCCATTTTATCATTTAATTCCGATCCTGAAGCAGCATGGCTAAATCTCCAAAGGCACCTTTCCTTTGTCAAAGACTGGTGTAACGCTTGGCGTATAAAGGTAGACGAAAGAAAATGCACACAGGTCACCTTCACCCTTCGACGCAAAATCCTGCCCAACAGTTAAATTCAATTCCATACAGCTTCCTTCTTCAGACACAGTCCAGTATCTGGGCTTTACAAGACAAAAGACTGACGTGGAACCCACATACAAGACTTAAAAGAAAAGAACTTAACCGCCGATTAGGCCAGTTATAAAGACTACAAAACAAAAAAACTCATCTTACAGTTGACAAAAAATTACTAATATACAAGACAGTGCTGAAACCTATATGGACCTACAGACGTGAACTGTGGGGGACAGCTAAATATTCAAATATCAAACGCATCCAATCCTTCCAATCCTAAGTCCTACGACCAATAGTTAATGCTCTCTATTATGTTTCCAACTGTACCTTACAACACGACCTTAATATTCCATTTATTTTAGACCCGGTACCATCCAAATTTTCCAAAGTCTATCAGAACCTTCTTCATCATCCCAATCCTCAAGCTCAATCCCTCTCCAGCTCCACCCACCTCTACAATCCTCCACGAAGATTCAAACGGCAGTGGCCCCGCGACGTTCTGTAAACATTTATGCTGGAGTTCTGACACTGGTCCAGATCCTCCACTTATGTACTGTATGTTTGTGGCTATTGCGCTCTAACTCAGCCTCTACTAAGACCAGTGAAGCGGCTGAGAGAAAGGCGCTGGGATCTCTTAGATTCCGCTTTTTTTCATCCACAAGTGGAGGGAAAAGCCCAATCTGGGGACCCCTTAGCAGTTGTATATATTGTACATAGTTACCATTGTTTTTATGATGTTTATTTATTTGTCAACTTTGTATTTACCTCAGTTATAGGTTTTTTTTTTTGGTTTTTTTTATTGTTATTTTACTGTATATATATATATGCATTTTTTTCTTCTATTTTATGTATTTGACTTTAGCATTATTTTCTGTATAGATTGTTTGAATGTGGTCTCATATCACTATTACTATTGTTCATTCTGAAACAAATTGTAATATTTCTCAATAAATAAATAATAAACTTAAAAAAAAAAGTAGAAGAAAATGTAAAATATAGACATTTAACCCTATTTTCAGACTATTTCAATCACACTGAACTCTACATTATATTAAGTCCCATTAAATTTTACATTGATATAGCGAGCTTAATCAAAATCGATAGAGCCGTTTTTGAGAAAATCATAAAAAAAGGTGCAAAATGCATGATATAAAGTGGCTCTTCTGTTTAGCTTATTATGATCAAAACGTTGCTGTAACATCTATCTTGGGCGTACAGTTGTCTTAAATATGAAATTCCTGATTCATACGATTTTACGTTTTCGCGTTATACTTACTGCATACTATATATTTGATATGTAGGTAAGTGAAAGTAAAATGTCTAATATTGTATTTTGCTCAGTGGTTATTTTGAGAGAGAGAGACTAAATTCCCTCCTTCCTAGCACCTCTAGTCCAGCCATTAGATCGGACAATGCAAGGTATCTTTAAGAATATTTTTTAGGTGTTAAATAAAAATGGCACATAAATGACCAGGTGGCTTGTTTTTATAACATTCAACCGATATCTTAAAAAATATTTTTTCTAAATTTTATTTTGTGTTTTTAAGAAGAAGAAGAAGAAAAAAAGCAACGTTATTCCACTAAGTCCCCTAGGAATAACATGAAATTTAACATAGTAAAAAATTCATATCTCGTCATGATACAAAATTAATGAGGAAAAAAATAAACAAATCTTAAAAAACAGTTCAAGATATACAAGTGCTTTTTATGTCTTGTGTTGATAAATGATAATATCATTATCAAGAAGAAGAAGCTCACTCATAGACCTCACCGAGGACCGAAGGAACTTCGAAGAGCCTACTAATGCAATGGATGATGCAGAGGATGCAGATGATCGATAGCGCGAAGGAGGGAACTGGACCGACAGCCCACCTCCCATATATCATCTTCTACATCCTCCATTATAGAGACCGAATTAGCCGAGGTCAGGGTGTATTATACTTCCCTGATGAGCTGGTGCAACCTTTCGATAGGGGAATATCGCCGTCATCAGCAATACCTCATTCCATCACCGAGCTGATGAAATATACAAACTTGTGTCTGGGTCAGCACGTGTTTACAAATAATGCAAAACAAAGTTTTATACTTTATATGCAAAACGTATACTCTAAAAAAAGGGATTATGTAGAGGATGTATAGTCGACTGTTGAAATAATCGGGAGTTAAATGTTTTTTTATTATTTTAATTTTGCCGAAGTAAAAAAAAAATATATATATTCACCTGTTCATCGTTTTCATCCAACTCATCACACTCATTATTCCGACACATTGCTTGACCTACATATCATTGATTCTGCGCAAAACCTTGTTTCCTCTTCTCAATTGCCTGTTCCGTTCCTTTCATCTCATGATCTTATCCAAATCTCATACAATTTCTAAACTTCAGCGTTCCTTCCCAAAGAAGCAACTTTCCAAAACCTAAATGACCTCACCCGAGAAAATATTTTACCCGATATTGAATCCTTGGATTAGAATAAAATCTATGTCTGCTCGTCAATCGATTCATTGATCATTGATATTCTCACCTCCAATCTCCTCAGTATCCTCGACAAACATGCCCCACTCAAAACCTGTACCTTCCGCCGCCGTCCTGCTCCTTGGATGAGTCCAGAAATAAAAGACTTACAAAAGAGACGTGAGGCAGCCCGTAGACGCTTAATGCGTACTAGACTGACAGACGACTACCAAGCGTTCAGGGCACTCCGCAATCTGACTCAGGCAACTATCAGACAAGTAAAATCTAACTACTTTTATACAACCCTCTCCTATGCACCGGATTCCAAATCAAAATGGACACTCCTTCGCCAACTGTCTTTCGGCAAATCCTCTTCCTCGCCAGTTTTTCAAGTCTCACCCGATGAATTAAATTCTTACTTTTCTTCTTCCTCCTCTGATAATTCTTCACCACCTTCTTCCGAATTTTCCTCAATTCCATCATTTAATCCCGATAATTTTTATTTTTCTGATATTTCACCAACCGATCTTATTTCCTCAATTATGAAATCTCATACCAACTCCACAGGAATAGATGGAATACCTGTTAAATTACTAAAATTATAACTTCCCGAAATCCTACCAGTTCTTCTCTTTATTTATAATTTTTCACTCCAAAACTCCACATTTCCTACCAATTGGAAAAAAGCAATAGTCCACCCTATCAATAAAATCCCTAACCCCACATCCCCTAGAGACTATCGTCCAATTTCCATCCTCTCTAACCTTTCCAATCCATTGGAAAAATAGTTCAGTCCCAATGGTCTAACTTCCTCGAAACATCCAAACTTCTCGATCCTCTCCAATCTGGTTTTCGACCTGGCTTTTCCACACAATCCGCTCTCCTCAAAATCACCAGCTACATACATACCGCCATGGACGAAAAGAAACTGACAGCACTAATACTTCTAGACTTTTCTAAAGCTTTCGACTCCCTTGATCACCCTATTCTCTTTTCCAAATTACAGTCTTTATCTTTTTCCAACAGCACTATTCGCTGGTTTCGATCATTTCTCTCAAATAGGACTCAAGCTGTCACTATTCCTAACAATCCTCTGTCTTCCTTTCTTGCCCTTTCGGCAGGTGTGGCCCAGGGCTCTCCTCTCCTTTTTAATATCTATATCAATGATCTTCCCAATTCCATCAATCACTGTTCCCACCATCTATACGCTGATGACTTTCAGATCTACCTATCCTTCTCTCCTTCCGAGTCAGTAGTAGCATTTGCCAAAATTCAGGAAGACTTGGATAGAATCTGTGCCTGGGCAACCCTCAATAAACTAAGGTTGAATGCTATGAAAACTCAAGCCATTGTTATAGGTTCCAGTTCCCTCCTTAGATCCAACAATAAATTTCCGAATCTAATCCTAAATCATTATCCAATCACCTACAGCTCCTCAATCAAAAACCTGGGTATTACCATTGACCAAACCCTTTCGTGGAAACCCCATATTGCCCAAATTTCACGCAGAACAAAAAGTACCCTCAAATACTTTCATCGTTCCCGTCATTTTCTTCCACTATCTATCCGTAACCTCCTTATTTCCTCACTTGTTTTCCCCCACTTTGACTATTGCTGCTTAGTATATGGTGGCCTTCCGACAGTGCTTGAGGAAAGGCTAAAGCGAATTGTGAACATATTTTTAAGATTTGTCCTCAACACTCCCTCCAATTCGTAGACAATATTTCCTAGGATCATTCCTTTACCAAACCATTAACACCAAGCTCCCTCCTTATATCCACAGTCTTCTACAATTTAAATCGTCAATCCACTCCCTCTAAACAAGATTCCGCCATTCTGACCTTTACATTCCTACCCATAGAACAACAACTTTTGATCATTCCTTTCTTGTCCGCTCTGCAAATCTCTGGAATTCACTACCTACTCATATCCGCCATGCTTCATCTCTATCATCATTCAAGTCCCAACTGTTCCAATACCTCCCGTATTCCCAAACAGACGCTCAACAGCAATGAGGTTTAATATCAAAAATCAGATTTTGAATGTAAAAAGGAAATATTATTTATTGATCATACCTTACTTAATTTATTAATCTTTTTAAATTTAGTTTTGTTCAGCAAAAGTATGCTTCTGAAGAAGTTTATTTATTTTACTCTTTTGTTTTATTGTATAGATATATTCCTTTTTTTTATTTTATTACTTCTTACACCATTGTAAATAAGAATTAATCATGATAATTTGGTCTTTTGGCCAGATACACTGTATACTTTAATTGTACATATTTGTTGTTCTTAAGGGACTATGTCCCAGAATAAAGATTATTTTCTATTTCTATATTAACTCAATCGATCTAAGGCTAAACAGAATAGAGTATTTTCTACACAATGCGGATTTTCTGAAAATATCACAATATTTTATAAAAACAACCACCGAATCCCCCTTTTGTAGGAAGAAAGAATAATATTTAAAAACAGTCAGTTCTACTATCAACATGTTTATAACTACAAGTTCATGAGGAAAAGCTTGGAATGCGATTTTGAAAACATATTTGAATGGTGAAAATGTACAGATTTCTACGATAAAAAGTATCGCTCAAAACTTTTTGAATCATTTCTTAAAATCGAATACTCTAACAATGTGCGTTGGCAGAGGAGAGAAGGTATATACTGAAAATCGGTCAGACAGTGCTTTCTTAAACATAAATGACTCTTCATTTAAATTTCACACGCGAAGTAAGCGCGAATGTACTAGTTTATACATATATTTGTTTAATAAAACTGTCAGGAAAAGCAAATAACACAAAATTAACAATGTCCTAATTCATTCTTGCACAGTATACAACGAAAAAGGACTATAATATTAATCGCAAGATAACTTTCAAAGCTTATTATCAAGTAAAATTATCACCCCGCGTATAACAGATACTGGGATAATATATAAAGATGCTTTGTTAGATTCTGATTTCTCAATCTCTGAGCTAGAGATAGTCTTGAAAAATGCGGGAAACGGTAAAGCCCCGGGTATAAATCGTATTCCCTATGAATTCTATAAGAATGCCCCAAAAAGTTTCATAAGTGAGTTAATTAGAGTTTATAATGAAATATATAGTAATTCTCGAGTTCCTAATGATTTTAAAGACTCACTTATTTTCCCTTTGTATAAGAAAGGGGATTCTAGTCAAGTGACCAACTATAGAGGAATATCCTTTATTAATGCCGATGCTAAACTGTTTACCGGATTATTATTAAACAGGCTGCAACTCTGGCTTGAAGTGCACAATGTTCTTTCTGAATTCCAGGCGGGTTTTCGTAAAAGTTATACAATAGGTAATATTTTTAATCTAACTAATTTAATCAAACTAAAATTAGAAGAGGTGAAACGAAATTATTTGTTTTTTATCGACTTTAGAGCTGCTTTTGACTCCATTCCGATAGATTTACTATTTTATAAGTTACATAAATGTGGCATATCCAACAAATTTGTTAATATAATTAAATGCCTGTACGACAAAACGCGTGCGGCTGTTTGGGGTAATGAAGGAATGTCCGAGCTTTTTGACACACCAAGCGGTTTAAAACAAGGATGCCTTTTATCGCCAATCTTGTTTAGTATTAGTATCGAAGAAATAGGAGGAGGTGTAAAATTGGGAAATTTCAATGTAAATATGCAGATGTATGCTGATGATATTGTTTTGATTAGTGACGACCCCGTCAAATTACAAGTCATGATTAATAAATTGAGTGTATATTGCGATAGTTGGGGGCTAGAAGTTAATCTCGATAAATCCAAAATTATGATTTGCAAGAAAAGAGGTGGAAAGTGTAGGGGTAATTGGGAGTATAGTGGTAAACAAATTCAAGTTGTAGATAAATATAAATATTTAGGTGTCTACCTAACTCCTACTTTATCCTTTAACTACCATCTGAAAGAAAAACTATCTACTGCGAAATTGGGTATTATCAGTATTTGGCATAACGTTTTTAATAACAATAATATACCTGTCTCTGCTAAGTTTAAAGTATTCAATGCCGTATCGAGATCGGTCATGTGTTATGGCTCACAAGTTTGGGGTTTTGGAAAATTCGAGCACGTCGAAAAATTACAGAGATTCTTTATTAAAAAATTATTTTCACTCCCAGAAAATACGCCAAATTATATTTTCAATTTAGAATTTAATTTTTCAAATATTTACTTGCACACATTAAAATTACATTTAAAGTATGTTTTGAAAGTTTTAATGCTGCCAGATTCAAGATTACCGAAAATTGTTGCAAAACAAATAATTAATAAAAAACTCTACTGGTTTCAATCATGGAAGTATTTGTGTGACAAATATGATATTAATACGAATGTGAACAAAGATAATATCAACTCAATGTGGGAAGCCAATATAGACAATATTATTAGTAATATAACTAAATCAGCTGATGCGCTCGATGATAACAGTCATACGTTACTTCGTCTCTCAGATTTTTGCTTTTTTCAGTAGGAATTCGCTTGAGTTCAGTCTGGAAAACATCACTAGACCTCAGGAATACTACAGCAGTGAATATTGGAGAAATTTCGGTAAGCAAAGTTATAATTTACTTTGTACAATCACGAAAAAGTGAAAGGAGGGTCACTGATCAGCTGATTGCCGCTAGCTCGGCAAGCTCGGGCTTGCTTTTCTTTTCCTTATCTTTCTTTTATTTATTTTTTTTTCCTTCTTATTCTTATTCCATTATATATTTATTCCTATTTATTTTTTTTAATCAATGCGATATTTTCATCAAGTGATGTCCTCGAAAGTTACAAGTAAAAGATCTAGATCTGCAGGTTCAAACTCGTCTCCCACAAAACAGAGACCTCGCCGTGATAATAATAAAAAAATGATTCCACCAGTGACTGCTTCAGCTACCTCTTTAGGATCTGAACCACAGCCTAGCACATCATCACAAGGATTAACTGAAGAATCGCCGTTTTTTACACCGAACCCATTTCAGATCCTTCAAATTGAAAAAGAAACAATGGAATCTTCTCCTATACCAAAAGAACCACAACCTCCACCAATATTTGTTAAAAATATTAAAAACTTTCAACTTCTGTGTGCGCATCTAAACAAATTAACCGATCCTAACAGTTATTATTGTATAAGTAGAACCAGTGATACTAAAATATCCCCGACTACCGCCGAAACCTACAGAAAAATAGTAAAATATCTGACGGAGACCAAAGCTGATTTTCATACATATCAGTTACGCCAGGAGAGAGCTTTAAGGGTTGTAATTAGAAACCTACACCCTTCGACACCAGCAGCAGCTATCCAAGAAGAACTGACGAAGATAGGCTATAAAGTGCGACAAGTCACCAACGTCCTAAAAGATAAAATTCCTCTGCCTCTATTCTTTGTGGACTTGGAACCATCAGCAGGAGTTGAAAAAATTTATGACCTCAATAGATTATACTATACTAGCGTAAGAGTTGAAAAACCTTACACTAAGAAAGAAATAGTTCAGTGCCACAATTGTCAGGCATATGGTCATACCAGAAGTTATTGTCACCACATACCACGCTGTGTGAAATGCGGTGAACAACATAAGTCAGAAGAATGTACAAGACCAAGATCAACACCCGCTGTTTGTGCTCTGTGCCTCAAGGACCACCCGGCTAGCTACAAGGGATGTCAAGTCTACAAGAACCTCAAAAGCAGATACCAAAAACCTCAGATTCTGGATGAAACAGCTGAACCGATCAGAAGCAGAAGACAACCTTCAAAAACAATTGATTCCAATGTAACATTTGCCCATCTACTTGGAGGTGGGAACCAGAACAAAGAGGCCGAGGCCCTGCCGGAACAACGCACACTTCAAAATCCTCAAACCGTTCCACAACCAACTATTCCTCAAAATTTACCCAACCCTCAAAAACCTCATCCGCATCAAATTTCTCATATTCCTCCTCCATCAAATGTCTCAGACCTTACAAGTTTGATGACATCCTTCATCACTGAAATCAAATCCCTCGTTATGCCGCTAATATCACTGCTTACTAATCTTGTATCAAACTTAATCCCTTCCTTAAAAAATCCTTAAATGACTTCACCTAACTCCTTATCCATTCTCCTATGGAATGCGAATGGTGTTAGAAATCATACTGACGAACTTACAGCTTTATTGCAAGACAAAAACGTTGACGTAGCACTTATTACTGAAACTAGACTAACCACTAAACAGTACTTTAAAATACCTCAATACGTAACATACCGTACGGACCACCCAGACGGCAAAGCCCATGCCGGTACTGCTGTCATTGTGCACCAGTCCCTCTCTCATCACTTACTCCCACTTCCTACCTATGATTTCCTACAAACCACAGCCATAGTAATCAAAACTTTTTCCTTTCCGGTAACCCTTACATCAGCATATTGCCCTCCCAAACATTCCATTTCCAACACCGAATTTGTATCCTTTCTGAATTCCTTAGGAAATCATTTCATTCTGGGTACAGACTTAAATGCCAAGCATCAACAGTGGGGTTCGAGAACCACGAATTCTCGTGGACGAAATTTGCTGTCTGCACTCAACTCCCGTCATTTCAATCTCCTGCCTCCTGATTCCCCTACCTACTGGCCAACCGATCCCAACCGTAATCCTGACATCCTTGACTTCTTTATTCACAGCGGATTAGGCTCCCTCAACTATTCCGTAACTCGCCTTGATGAACTATCCTCTGACCATAGTCCACTAATCCTTAAAGTATCCCTAACTCCTATTCTGAAACCCATTCCACCTTCATTTATCCGAGGCCCTGTCAACTGGAACCTCTTCCGCCAAATCCTTACCGATAAAATTGACCTCAGTGTGACCCTCAAAACACCGGATGACCTTGATGATTCCGTCTACTCTTTTACTACCGCCATTCAGCAAGCTGTCTGGACTGCCTCCTCTCCTAAGCACTCCAATAGAACTCCTCAGCAAAACCATTTACCTCAACACCTAGCTGACCTCATCCATGCAAAACGCCGAGCCAGATCATTATGGCAAAGAACCCGACACCCAACAGATCGCCGCTCCTATAACTTTTATTGTAGGCAATTAAAGCGGGAGTTGGCGACCTTCCGTTCTCAGTCCTTTAATTCCTACCTCTCCTCTCTATCAGCTCGAGATAATTCCCTGTGGAATGTGACCAAAAAGATCCTAAAATACCACAAAGTTTCCCATCCTCTCCGGCGTGGTGATGACTCCTGGGCTGCGTCTGATGAAGATAAAGCCGAGGAATTCGCCACACACCTCTCCAATGTATTCACTCCTCACCCGGAATCCAACAGAAATCATACCACAACAGTTGAAGAATTCCTTTTCTCACCAATACCTCTTTCCCTACCTCCTAAAGCTATTAATCCATCTGAGGTGAAATATCTTCTTCAAAAACTGACCCTTCGTAAATCTCCTGGACACGATCTCCTTACCCCCCAGATCCTGCGACAACTTCCCCAGAAAGCCATTTTTTTCTTACATACATCTACAACTGCATCCTTCGCACCACCTATTTTCCTCTCTTATGGAAACATTCCACAATCTTTCTATTCCTAAAACCAGGTAAACCTTCCAGTAACACTTCATCCTACAGACCTATTAGTCTACTCCCCATCCTCTCAAAAGTCTTTGAAAAACTCCTTCTAAAACGAATCCTGCCTATATTAGAATCACAAAATCTTCCTTCCCATCAGTTTGGTTTCCGTGCTCATCATTCTACTGTTCAACAAGGACTCCGAGTTGTAGACCATATTTCCTCAGCCCTTGAATGCAAAGAGTATTGTTCTGGTGCGTTTCTGGACATAGCGCAAGCTTTTGACCGGGTATGGCACACCGGATTACTCTTCAAGCTTAAAACGCATTTACCCCAGTCTCTATACCTCATTCTACGATCCTATCTCTCAAACCGCTCCTTCCGAGTTCGCTGTGGTGTAGAATTTTCGAACTTTTATCCCATTGAGGCCGGTGTTCCTCAAGGCAGCGTCTTGGGACCCGTCCTCTACATCCTTTACACTGCTGATATTCCTATTCATCCTGACACCTTTCTGGCAACATTTGCAGATGACACCGCCATCCTATCATCCAATTCCGATCCTGAAATAGCATCCTTAATCCTGCAAAGACACCTTTGTCTTATCGAGGAATGGTGTAATGCTTGGCGTATTAAGGTTAATGAAAGCAAATGCACCCACGTCACCTTCACCCTTCGACGCAAATCCTGTCCAATGGTTCATTTCAATTCCATACCGCTTCCTTCCTCAGACACAGTCCGGTATCTCGGCTTACTACTAGACAAAAGATTGACCTGGAACCCACATACAAGACTTAAACGAAAAGAACTCAACAGACGATTCGGACAGTTATACAGACTACTAAACAGAAAATCTAAGCTTACAGTTGACAACAAATTATTACTTTACAAGACAATACTGAAACCAATGTGGACCTACGGACTTGAACTATGGGGACAGCCAAACGTTCTAACATCAAACGCATTCAATCCTTTCAATCCAAAGTCCTCCGAACAATAGTAAATGCTCCTTATTATGTCTCCAACTATACCTTACACCACGACCTTAATGTTCCATTTATTTCAGACCTGATTCCATCTAAATTTTCCAAATTCCACCAGAACCTCATTCATCATCCTAATCCTCTAGCACAATCCCTATCCAGTTCCACTCATCCATACAACCCTCCTAGAAGGTTGAAACGGCAGTGGCCCCGAGACATATTGTAAACATCTATTCTGGAGTTCTGACACTGGTCAGATTCTCCTCTCATGTGCGGTGTGGCTGTGGCTGTGGCGCCCTCACTTAGCTTCCGCTGGCTCTCACCAGTGATGCGGCTGAGAGGGAGGCGCTGGGATCCTTTTGACTCTGCTTGTCCTTCCACAAGTGGGGGGACAAGCCCCGTCTGGGGTTCCCGAGCTGATTGTAAATATTGTACATAGGTATGAATGTGACATGTTTTGTTTATTTATTTGTTAACTTCATTTATTTGTATTTATTTTGTCTATAAATTTTGTTATTGTATACGTTTATTTATTTTGATTTTATTTTATGTAATTTGACTTTCCTTTTGTTTATATTGTAAATACTGTATGAATGAGATCCTGTAGCACTATTATTATTGTCTGTTATGACAAATTGTAATATATACCAATAAAAAAAAAAAAAAAAAAAAAAAAAAAAGTAATATAACTAAGGAAGAAGTATTAAATGCGGAATCGAATGCAAAACAAGGCTCGCATCATGGTCTATATCCTAAATAAAATTATAATTCAAGCAGGGGTTATATATATTCTATGCCATTTAATGATACAAAATTAATACTAAAAAGCCGCGCAGAATTATTAAATTTAAATTATAAACCGTTCAGAACTGATATTTGTCAACTATGCCCTCTTTGTAATTTAAAAGAAGTTGAAAATGTTAAGCACCTAATTGCCATCTGCCCTATAGTAAAACCATATAGAATCAAATTTTTGAATAGTGCAACGTTAACAGATAGTGAAGTCATTAATCTTTTAAACGGCTCTAATTGGACTGTCCTAGTAAAAATTTTAAGAGAAGCGTTACGTTATAGAGCTTTTTTAGTTCAAGAATTTAATTATAATTAAGAAGGAAAAAAAAAAGAAAAGAAAAAGAAAGACATTTTGTTGAAAAATTTTACTTTCGATATTTAAATCAGTAATTCCTATAGTTTATTAAAATGTACGTTTATAATTGGTATTTTCTTTACTGATCTGTTTATTAGTTTGATAAGTGATAAGTATTTTTTATTTCAATTTATAATATTTGCAACTCTGCTGACGGAGTAATCCAAAGCAAGAATGTTTTTATTTTGTATTTATAGAAAAAAAATGTATTATATTAATAAACATTATTATTATTATATTATATTATTGAATCGCAAGTTAATATAATGTTTTTGTGAGCCCATAAGCTTATGAATAAATGTTATTGGTAAAGAGGAAGATCATGATAGTTAAATGTTACAAGTTACTGTTACAAGTTACTCTTTCATTCAGTACGCACGAATTTAGAAATAATATTTGATATTGCTATAAATTATATAAATTTTATATTATTATTATAAATAATATTCTATGAAATAATATTTGATTGCTGGGTTCTCACTCCTTCAATCGCCCTGATGATGACCCACGATGGGGGTCGAAACGTTGGCAAACAATAGTTGAAACTATTTAGCTGCTTCATTTACTGCTAACTATAACCACTAGCATAAAAAAAGAAATATACTATGATCATCATAATATAATAATTTAATCAAATGTTCGCCCTAATTTAAAGCCATTACTGGTTAGTGATTATAAAAATCTTAAAATCTCTCTCCTTGAAATATTAGGAAAATGGGCAGGAGGTACAGTAATATGCTTTTGAAACAAGAAGGCTAAAAATCTCAACTCATCTGTCCTTTTTTTTTTTTTTTTTTTGTATTTCTTTTGCATAGAGGAATATATATTATCGACATCAGACTTTGAGATCCTGGTTTCTGACATAGAAATATCAATATAATATTTATATATGTTGAAAAAAACTCATTTACAGTACCGTTCTCTAAATAGCCATTTAACGATTAGAAACATAATTGTAGATGAAACGAACGGAAACCCTGACGATCAGATATTGCATTGGAATTATTCACTATTAAATATCGATAAGAAACATAGAAAGTGGACGGAAAAGGTTAATGGGACGGAAGGAACAATGCAAGGGGAGATTTATCTTGAGGTAAGTGACGCCGATCGAATCTGAGGAAGAGGCAGCGAGCACAGAACTATGGAAGGCGATTCAGTCCACGATGGGGCCTCGAGATTAGTCCATCCTAGCCACTAAAATATGGGGATGAGCTGGACTACGGGGTGCATACTAAGCAGTACCACTCCACTCCCACCACGCTACTCTCATTACTTATGCTAATCTAGATATTACCGGCTATAGCTAGGTACCGTTACTCTACCGAACTGGAGGGAAAAAGGAACTATGAGCATGAGTGTGCCCCGGGCGGCGGTCGGCCAGCCACGATTTACGATCTGTGGGAATCGCCTATGTGGAGCTTATACCATGAACGCCTACGCCCCGTCAGTGGATAATTATACGGCTGTTTAGCGAAACAGTGTCACATTACTGCGATCGCTTAGATCATATCTGCACCCATTTAATTGTGTATGGCTGAAATATCTCCTCGGCCAGGTTGCCTTTTCCTCCTTGGCCATGGGATAAATGAAATGAATAATTTTATGGGGGACAAAAACAAAGATTTCTAAAACCATACTCGCGCCGTATAGAACGACAGAATGCATTCTATTATATTGGACTGCAAGGAAACAAAATAAAACCGTACTCTATGCCTTCTCAGAGAACGGTTTTCTTCAAAGGGTGGCGGAAATAAACCCTATTACCATTACAAAGATTTAGTATACTCTTGGAAAACGACTGTGAGCCCAGCCCACTTTTATCAGAATAATACAAGACAGAGGAGATGCTCTGTAAAACTATAAAAACTATTGAAATGGATAATGACTACGATGATAACTACCTTAAAAATATTATCAGCAACCTTAACTTGTTGCGATAATCCGCTAGTTAATGTTGCCGTAACCCGAAGTGCATATTCTGCAAGAAATACAAAATAGAAAATAGAAAGTTTGGGTACACACTTTTAAAATGCTGGGTATGCCTCAGAAAGGTCTCCATAACGTAGTGTCGCTCCCGGCTGAATTAAAAGAATAAATAATATTCTTTCATAGCCGGGATTCGAACCCAGGACTTCGAGAACAGTAGCCTAGTGCTCCATCCACTAGACCACGCCGTTCCCTAACAACCACCTACTATGTAATAAAAAATAAAATAAATAAACACATTTAAAAAAAAAACATATCTCCTCTAATAACTGAAACATTATTTTGCAATGAAAAACAATTTAGAAGGATGGTTAAGCATTTGTTAGAAATATTAATATACTGAATAGCACAAAATTTAGCACGCTGTGCTAATGACCCGGTGGGATAAATATTATAAGCAAAGCATGTTCTTAGCTGAAAATTATTTGATAAATTTTAGGATAGCATTGTCATCCATGATTACTTACGACAAACAAATTAGAATACAACATCAAAAGGTGATCAGGTAATCGGAAATAATGACACGCCTAGCCAAATCAGCAATCAATGGATCGATCAACAGGCCATCTGGACAAAAGTAGAAACAGGGAAAGGTGCAATTGAATGTGACAGCTTATTGAACTTGATGTTAAATATGAACCTCAAATATTTCATAAAATAGGGTAAGGCATAATGTAAACATGGACAATGTAATATGTATGACATAATGTAAACAATAGGTTATAGAACTGAAAATTTGAATTTATAGATAAAAATATTATTACTAAACTTATTCCGATTTCACATAAATTTTGCACGGTTTGTATTTTTAAGATAAAGAAAAGAAAATAAAAGAATAAAAAAATTCACAAAAAGAATTCCATTAAGAAAAAACAATTTTAATGGCTAATCCTTATAAGGACATGCCCAATTAAATTTATTTTTTCAATGGCCAAAATTACTTGTAATTATCCAAATTAAATATTACGGTTTTGAATATTTTACAAACGTTCCTGACCTTCAACAACCGCTCAAATTTTCTTGTTCATTATTTCGTCTAAAAAAAAAAAAAAAAAAAAACATCCCATAATTACGACAAAATTAACGGCAGTACATCTCAAGTTTAATTTATTCATATTTAATTTTTTTAACACAGTTTATGATATAAAATTAGTAAAAATAATAATTATAAAATTGAGTAGTGAGTTTAGTCGAAATAGGTTAGAAAGTCAAACGTATTTTAAAAAAATAATAGTGTCTAAATAAAAATATAATACTTACGAAAATATACCAAACAGATATTTAAATGCGGGCTCCTCAATAAAACTGATCAATTCTTTCCATGTAACATATTATAAATTGTATTTTGTGAAGGTTTTCTTTGATAGATTTCCGTACTGAAGAAAGACTAATTAAGGGTACTGTTGTAAATACTATATGTAACATTTAATTGGTGCTACATCATAAAATTTATAATGCCTGAGCCTTATGAAATATTTTTTAAACAAAAATCATATTACTCCGAAAATCATACTTCGCATGGAAGCATATATTTAAGAGTAACTTTAGATAAAATTGTCGTCAATACATATTCACATCTCAATGGTGTCAATTCATCAAATTAAAATAAAATTATCATAAACATAACATAAACCTTTTCCTTGTTTTTCCTCAGTTTATGCTTGACATGGCTCTGTAATGCCATGTTGATGGCTCACAAGTTAAAGCCAAAAAGTCGGAAAAAATAAAATATTACAATTGACTGACTCCCAAATATTTATACCTATAAAAATTTCTACAGTCGACTATAAGATCCTCAATAAAATAAAATTAATATAATCAAATATTTCACCTTCCGAAATTCAGATTTTCGGACACTCCAAACTCTTTAAATTACTGCACGGCATTAAAAAAGTTGTTAACTACATATTAGGATCTACAAAAAGCAAACACCAAACAACCAAATTTATAATAAACATTTCAATATTAAATATATCATAATTTAAATACGAAATAAGCGGTCTTCTAATTTACATTTACAACATATGGAATTAGGCCATTCTAAATAAACAGGTGTCTTTTTTCTAACTATTAGTAGTAAATTTTATTTAATTATATTGTATTCAGAAGATTTAATTTCTAATTATTGTTTTTTATGTTATTTTTAAGTGAAAACTTTTTTATGCGATTTTTGGCAGGGGTAAAAGCTTTGACTTCGTTACCATGGTGACGGTTTGCGTTACCAACATGCACTAGACTGGCGCCTGCCCAGCAGTCTTTGTATCTACAGTCACATTCAGATTACGATGGCATAATTTAAGATGATATATCTCTTCAATGTGTTGATGTTTTACAAATAAATAAAACAATAAGAAAAAAAAAACATGCATTCTCAATGTAATCTACTATCACAGTCTTTCTAGTGCAAATCGCGAGTTAAAAAAAAGTTTTCACTTCCATTGGCAGTCCCTATGACTGCCTGAATTATTTTTTATTCTATCATTATTATTCATTACTATTTTGTCTTAAGAAGATATTGCTTGTATATCATTTCAAACATGGTATTATTCTAAGGAGATTTAGTTCCAGAATAAAGTTGTTTTTGTTTTTCTTATTAGTAGCAAACACCTCCTTAAAACTTTTTTTGCTTTATTTTCTTTTGTTCAATAATTTTGGAAGCTCAATCATCAGAAACTTAAAAAAAAATGTTTTGAAGCGCATAGATTCATATTGCGTAACACTAAAGAGCATTGAGCCAGTCAGTTCTTGACTAGGACGATACAAAACGGACTAGTAAAACAAGACATAAAATAGAAAAATATGGATGTAATAAATACTATATACTAACCCACCCCTCAGTATCCTGCAAAGGATAAGAATACGATACAAGGCGTATTTATACAGATCGAGGAAACGATAATTTCTGCATACGAGAGCGCGTTCATATGAGTGGGCATGCGATTGCGCGGGCGCTGAGAGATGAGTATTGAGAGAGAGAGAGAGAGAGAGAGAGAGAGAGAGAGAGAGAGAGAGAGAGAGAGAGAGAGAGAGAGAGAGAAGGAGAGAGAGAGAGAGAGGGTGAGGGAGTGAGAGAGTGTGTGAGGAGGGAGATATAGGAGGGAGCGTGAGAGAGATGGAAAGAGAGCTAGGTCAGAGGTCACCCGGTACAGGCACACACACACACTCAGCCAATATTAATGGTCGGTTCCCTCTCCCGTTCTGAAAAGATATTAATTATAGAAAATATTATCCCAGGCTAGGGAGGTGAGCTTAGCTTCTCTGTCGTTTACCTCTTTTGGCATTGAATTCAATTTCGTGGAATGGGATTTACACCATGAGGATGACCGTAAGCAGAATTTTGGTTAGGGAGAGGAACAAAGTGCGTAAAAAACTGTTAGAGGGTTGAAACGTTTAGTTATTTGAGCAAAGCACTGTCTACATAAATCAGAGAAATAATCACTTAGTACAACTTTTATCCTAACACCTTTTTTCTTTTTTAGCTTTTACTTTTATGATTTTATATGTCCCTCCAACTTTCACCAAACTGACAGAGGAGACAAGATTCATAGGCTGATCTATTAATCATAACAGTAAAGTCAGTTATGTATGAGAAAAGATAATTTCTTTTGTCCAATCTGGTCTATTTAATATATTTTTAAAAACATTTATTTATTGAAATTTACTAGTGAATTACATTATACAACAATTAACTATGTTAATAGATAAGTGGTATGAAATAGACACTACCCATTGGCTGTACTCCAATAACTATTCTAAACCAGAAGGTCTATTCAGACGCCTCGAAGGATTATCAGGAATTTAAGAGACAGCAAGGATTGAAACTATTGGGTAAGAATGGGAATGGAATTTGTCATGGAAGGAGAGATATCTGGTTCGGGATAAGTCAACAATGGAACGTTAAGGTCTTCATGGATGAGTTTACTGTTTACTTTTTAGTGACGAACTAAGGAGCGCTGAGGATTTTACGAAGTATTTTTGGATTGCAAGGATTGGATACGGTAAGAATTCAATGGTTTAGTAGATCACCAAAGCACGACTACGCTTTAAAAATTAAACGTTTAAATAAATAAATTTAAGTAAAAATGCATTTTCACACCTACTTAAACAAATTTATGAGTTGTTAGTAAGGTTGATGAGTATAAAAGTGGATACTTGATCTACAGGATTTAAGCATAGATGCTAAGAGCTTTCTTCAACACAACACAGCTTTCTGCATAACACTTTATAATTAATAAAGCTAAATGTATATCTAAGAAACTCCACTACTATCACAAGCGTCGACGCAACACGGCGTCAAATCGCCTATTAAATATATTTCCAAATATATATATTTTTTTCTGGAACCATATTCTTCTGAAAGTTCATAAACAACTAAAATAAATTTAAAAAAAAAAAAAAAAAATATATATATATATATATATATATATATATATATATATATATATAATATATATATATATAATTAAGGCAGATTTCGGGCTGAATAAATTCTTCCATAAATACTCAATTTTTTATTTCATCAGCATTGACGTTTCGGGATATTCTCCCATCTTCAGTCTACAAACTTATACATATAAAACAATTTTTATACAGTATCGGCCCAAGTAGAGAGAATACAAATAATTATTCCCTACATGTTCAAGAGTATAAGACAGTTAAACAATATAAGACTAAAATCGAGTAAAAAAAAAAAAAAAAAGAAGTAAGAAATACGCTTTATCATTGCTATTATTCGTCTGATTTCGATATTGTCCTAGGAAAAGCTCAAAATAAAAAATAACTAAATTTGTAAAAAGCAAGACCGGAACAAGAACAATTTCAGCTGTCTTAGCTTGCCCTATTATAGGAAGATAAAGCCTAGATATTTTTTGTAATAGTGTTTTATGCGTCTCAAAAATGATAGAAAACACAATTCCCCTCCTTTCTGGTGACATGAGCAACACATTATATGCGAGAAAGGTTTCACTCAAAAATCTTATTGCAGGATTTATACTTTTTTTTTTTCAAATTTTAATTATTTTGCCATTATTCCTTTAAAATTTATTTCGTTCCAGGCAAGCAAAAATTTAAGAATTATTTAATATGCGATATCTTTGCATAAACCATTTCAAATATTAAAAATTATGCAAATGAAAAGCAAACAAGTCGCCCGCTGACTGAAGATAAATCGACCAACTATAATAGCCCCAAGGCCGTTCCTGATACAATCCTTCCCATTTAAATGTTTGTTCCTCCTGATTGGACAATTAGTCTATATAATTCCTGTGTCACAGGAGCGGACGATTTAATATCTTAGCAAATGATACCCTGAGGCCCAGCTTTCAGCTTCCAGAAGTCAATCAAGGCAACTTCTCCTGTCCCCGGGGTTTCAGGGAGGTCCTCTCTGGAATCTGCCTGTCATATCCAAGGATCATTTCTCTAACAGTTACTCTACTTCTTCAAGCGTAGATTAGTTCCGCGAGCGTCGGGAAAACAGTTCAGACTTAATAGCTAAGACAAACGGATGTACAGGCTTTGATCAAATTTAGATTGGATAATAAACTGTAGATAAAACATATACCACAATATTCAAGGTATATTATTTAAATTGGAATTTCGTAGAGATAACATTAATACCTAAATTTACTCAGTTTCCTAGTTCTTCCCTAAGATCTCACTATCCATAATGATGGCCCGCATGAATAGGCCAGAACGTTAGCGATATTAAATAAAATATTAAGACTGATTCCTAATTATTCTTTATATAATTAAATTGAGAGTCAACTACTTATCTTCATAGCAATAACAGTAATGAATTAGCTTAAAATAAGTTAAGAAAGGAGGAAATCATTAGTCTTACAAATCCGTTTGTCCTTCTTTAAAAAAAAAAAAAATTCGAAATCAGCAATTTCGATTTTCAGATTTTCTAGTAACTTGTATACATTGTGGTACTGTCATTTAGGCAAGTTGTGAAATTGATAATTAGTAAAAAAGTGGCGAACGTATAATCTATTTTATAAAAATGGTAATGTAGCATTACAAGTACAACCGTACCTTAAACATGAAATTTTAGTTTTTGAAGTCTAACACAAAAACAAAAAGTCGTAAAAACTGAATTTTCATATTTAAGACAACCATACGTAAAAAATGTTCTAGCAACTTTTACACTAGAATCGGCTGACCGGAAGTGATACTTTATACTATTCCCCGAAAGCAGCATTAACGTTTTTACAATTTTCTTTCGATTGAACTCGTTATATCGATGTACAATTGAATTGACTTTAATATCATATAAAAGGTACATACTGATTGCAATATTCTGACAAAGCTTAAAGGCTGACATTTAAAGTTTTCTTCCTCTAAAGTACTATTATGTTTGTCGCGGGGTCTTGATCCCGAAAAATTTACTATTTTTCCTCGATCATTAATTATAACCAAGTTAGAGACGTATCTGCAATATCTAACATATTAATATTATGAATATATTTATTAATTTTAATTATTATCGGTGCACTGATACTAAAGTTCTATATCTATTTTTTTATATCTAATTTATAGGAGTATGTATGGATTGAATTATCATGTTTTTATAACATCACGGGGTCCTAGAGAGAAAAATCTAAAACTCGATCTTTCTAGATTATTAAAAAAAAAAAAATACTGAGCTAGTGAAGTAAAAATTTTTGAAATTAATCAGTTAATATCATAGAGAACTTCGAAAAAGTAGTCTAGTCGGTCTAGTAGTTTTGGAGAAAAACCGCATACGGCGTACGGATACTTTTTTTTTCTCGTTATTTTTTATGTACATATGTTGAAACGTAAGACCTGAATTTTTGATGGGGCCGAAGGTTATTTATTTATTTTTATTATTTTTTTTTTTTGTAGATAACAAAGGTTCAATATTGAAAATAATTAACTAATGTAAACTATACCAAAAAAGTAATGTAACATTTTAAGAATATTCGTTGGCCTGTATCACTCCTTCCATGAAAAACTCCACTCCCACTCTAATCCACTAGTTTCAATCCTTGCTTCTACTTTAATTCCTGACAATCCGCCGAGGCGTCTGAAAAGAAGATGGCCTCGAGACCTTCTTGTGTAGATTCACTACTAAAGTGCTGCCAATGGGTAGTTTCTTTTCATGTGTATTATCATTGTAGCCTATTTACTAGATGTATGAACATACAGTTGTAAATTTCAATTAATGAATTAAAAAAAAAAAAAAAAAAAAAGAATATTCGTACCTTAAACATGAAATTTCAGTTGTTAAAGAAGAAATACCACAAACTCAGATTGATTATCGAGCTATAGTTATCGGACTCGGAAAACCTTGAAAAGTTTATTTCCGTTGTAAACTAGAAATCGAAAATAAATTCTGAATGCAATAGAATCTTTTATTACTATAAATGTATTATAGTTTGACGAAATTAAAAATTAATTCGAAATATACATCACGTTCAATAATCATGTTTGGGCCTTATTAAGGCTTAAAAATTAATTTTGAAAATATTAAAAATTAACATTTTCGACAAGATTTTTCGTATCGAACTAGTTCTAAACCTTTGACTTAAATCACGACTTTCACATAAGTTTTAGTTTTGTTATTAGTTTTTATCTATTTTTAATTAGCAAAGTGAAGATGATTAATATTTTTCAATTAAAACTCAATCGTAAAGAAACAATATGAGCAACTAAGAAAAAGGAGTGGCTATTGATTACTCAGCAGTAAATTATAAAACAACTATCGGATTTGAATACAATGTAATGTCGTCCTCTCGGGGAAGAAAACGATTCATTTCCAACGGTCCTTTCTGCCTATATATAGGAAATTATATACTTAAATTAATCATAACCTAATTACGAAGATGTTTATTATAACGGTGTTTACTAATTATTTTAGCTTTTCTCTTTCTGAATAATTTAACTTTGGAATAAATGCATCAATAAAATTCACAAATTAGTAGTAAGAAATGTTAAAATAAAATAATTGTTCTCCTAGGTAAGTGAAATTATTTATTATTATTGTTTCAGTTTGAATATATTTTCTTTAGTATGATTCTATAATTTGAAACTTTTATTTTATGAATTATATGAGTTTATTTATATTCCGATACTTTTTAATTTCATCACAATAGCATAATAAGTATTTTTTTTAAAGATTTTTTTTTTAGTGTTATTGACGCATTGTGTCTCAACACATTTGAGGACAGTTCTGGAACTCAATTAACTGTATTCATCTCTTGGAATAAAACTATAGTTATAAAGAATTGTTCCAAGAGTAACAAAACAACAAATAAAAATCTAGTCCGCGCAACACGACTTTCACTTTAATGACACTATCCCTTGTTGAACGAATTCGATACCTAGGACTCCACCTTGACAAACGTCTAACTTGGAATCCCCATACAAGACTGAAACGAAAGAAACTGTCCGACGTTTTCGACTGCTTCAACACTTACTGGACAAACGCTCCAACCTTCCACTTAATTACAAAAGACTCATTTATATGACCATCATAAGGCCGATATGGACTTACGGAGTAGAGCTATGGGGTTTCACTAAACCATCGAATTCCTCTCGTATTTGGATACGTATTTGCAAGGATTGGTCCTTACAATCCAATATCCTTCGGATAATCATCAATGCTGCTTATTTTATCACAAACATCTCATTCATAAAGACCTTATTATTCCATTCATTGCTGACTTAGCCCGAACTAGGTACCATTCCTCCCATGAAAAACTCCATTCCCACTACAATCCATTACTTTCAATCCTTCCTTCCTCTTCGATCCCTGATAATCGTCCGAGGCGTCTGAAATGAATGTGGCTACGGGACCTTTTAGTTAAAATATTTTTAGAGTGTTGCCACTTGGTAGTGTCTCTACATGTATTTCATAACAGTTTTATATATTACCATCACATTTACTAGATGTATTTTTATTTAATACAGTTGTAAATATCAATAAATATGTTTAAAAAGAACATTTAAATACAGTTAGAAATGAAATATATAAGTAAGCTAAAGTAAAAAGGTTAAAAAATTAATAAAATGGTGATAAGATAGAAACATGTGCTTTATCAAATAATATAATATATTATTATGTACTAAAATCCGTTAGTTTTATCGACTTTTTATTACTATCCATTTACTTTTACAATATAATGTATAAGAGAAGATTTTTTCTAAAATATTTAGCTTTCCAACAGCAATAATAACTGGAAAAAAATATAACAACATAGTTACGATAGTTTTGTTGTTATAATTAACAATAGTTTTATTTAAATAATTCAATAATTTCGCTTAGTCAGTTTATAAATTTTTAATGAGCATTTAATTATCTAGCATAGTTATATCTACATCACTGACCATAAATGGATTCAAAATCACCACATAAGTCAAAAATATAGCACAATCATACGTTTTTCGTGTCTCTTGTAAAAATTTTAAAAATGATTAAAACGTTTTGCAACCTATCAATACATATAACATATTCGCTTCCAGTGACCTAGGTTTGGCTTAATAAATGGATGTTATGAATTTATTTAATAACGACTGTATTGATTTACAAGAAGAATTTTTGTATCTACTTTAAATTTATATAACTTATATATCTTAATCATGAAAATAAATGACAAATCTTAGTTGTTATTGTTTTGGTTTTAAGGGCAAAAACTGCGAGTGGTTTATATTGCCCAAAACATTTTCAGAAGACGGCTAGCTTACCTATGATGATATAACGATTAACGATTTTTTTTTCTAATAGGATTAATGATTGACCAACCGTTATTTATCTTTTTAAATTATAAAACTTTTTTTTTTCAGAAAACACTGTATATTGCTGTTTACACATCTAAGGTATCCTTAAAAGAGCGCGACCAAGAATACAATTTATAATGTAAGTTTACAATAATAATCTACCAAGCTGAACCGAACAGAAAACAGCCGAATCGTCATAATTTATTTCAACTCTAATCTATGATCCAAGATAGCATCAAATGTTAAATTTTACTGAAGTCAGACTGGCATTAGAACTAGCAGATTAAGCCGAAGCTAATACTAAAATGAGAACAAGGCGATTTGAATACAGATGATCCAAAAATGATCTAGCTTTTGGTAGTTACGAAACATTTTTTTCCTGATTTTATAGTTAATATATTCAATATTTTTAAGCCTTAGAAATCAGTCTATGTGAGCTTTCATTGGACTACGGGTGATTCCGAAGCAGTACTATCAGATAATCCTAGGATATTTTATAATCATTTAGACTTTAGCGAAGGTCGGGACTGAGTATTTTAGAATACTTTGAACAGAATTCAATGACTTGGGTGGTAGTATCAATGGTATCGTTTTTATAAAAGTGGAATGAGTCCAATAAAAATAAAAAATGATAATAGTAACTATAAAGGTACGGTGAGAAAACAGGTAGGTAAAGTAGAGCGAGGTCTAGTAAGAGTTCACGAAAGGAGAATGAAGGAGCGGGGGAAGGCATAATTTGTTTAAATAATGAAATAAAATATAAAAATAAATTTAAAAAAAGTGCCACTACAACCCATGAAGAGTCTTGGGCTCAGTACATATAGAGATTCGTACTGTTTCTAGGCCAACGGCCGTGGAGTGAGGTGATTCGGCCGAGATCACGCTCAACCGCCAGGTTTTTTTCCCCATTTTTGGGTACCCACTTTATAGAGGCTGGGTCTTCCCCAGGAGGGTCTCCATACCCCAGGATCGCCCCCCGATTGAAATAACAGAATAAATAATATTCCGTCACAAGCGGGATTCGAACCCAGAACCCGGAGCACAGTAGACTAGCGCTATATCCACTAGACCACGCCGCTCCCTAACATAAAATATAACTTTTTGAAAAATCATATAATATAATTAAATATTATTTAAAAAAAAAAAGATAAAAAACTAAATGATAAAGTTATATAAAAACGAACAAGCGTAATATAAATATCATGAAAACATGTTTTTTTTTTTTATTAATTTATGTTTTGTTAAAACTCAATTTTTAGAAATTAAACACTATTTATTATAAAATTATAAAATAAAATAAATGATAAAGTTTTATAGAAAATACTGTAGTTCAAATGTTATTATAATACGTATTCACTATAATTCACGTTTGCTGAATAATGAAGAAATAAATTCCCATTGTATGAGTTTTAAATGGACGTGGAAAACATTGTGCAACTAACTTCTATAAAGCTTTATGGTTAATTACCATAACATCAATTGAATTAACAATCCAATTTTACATTTGTACCACTAAAAATTAAGTTGCTAATATGACTCTAGAAAATGAGACTTTTAAACATTTAAAAGATACTGGCAGAAAATTAATAATTTAGTTTAAAACATTTTGTATAAGAATTTTTAGAAATACGTTATAAAAGTAGTTGTAAACAAGGAATGATGCACCGTTCAAAATAATGTCTTCACTACAAGAAAAAAAGGAAACGTTTTTAAAAATATCAAATCGACATAAATATAAAAAAAAAAGATACTACTTACGAAGCTAAAACCTAAATGACAATACAGTTACATTAAAGTAAAAATTTAAAAACAATGGAGTAGAATATTTTTTAAAACCTTTTTAACATCAAAATATACAGAAAATATATTGAGAAGTTGGTTGGACACCTACAGAATAATAAGGAAAACTTTTTATATTTATATAAAACACTTTCTGCACATCTTTTCAAATAATCGCCCTAAAGAAGGCCAACAATTTAGACCGAAATGTCGACGCACAAATACAACAAGTTTATTTTATCAGAGTGTTATTTCTTGACGATTACTCCTACAATCGACATCTTCATTATATAAAACAAATCTGGTGCATAAAACAAACACACGACTTTCACTTACCTCCATTATTTATATCCATTCAAGAATTTTTAGACAAATTTATAAACGAAAATAAATTGTTAAACAATTATTTAAATTGGATTTTAATAGAAATATGTTAGAATGTTTTATTATAATAGAATTTATTATATTATTATCCAAAATAATCAGTTAGTTTTATCGCCTTTTCATCACCTTTTATTCACCTTTACAAGCTTGTGTATTACAAAATCATTAGCTATCCAACGGTATATTAGGACTGTGAGAGACGAGCTGGTGCGGCAACGAAGAGTGAAGAGAGACTTCTCTACCCGTCATTTGGGCTGGGAACAGAATAGTGCTCACCCAGTCTACGTCAGCGAGGCGATGACGTCCACCAATCGCCACCTCTACTGGCTAGCCCGTCAGAAAAAAATACCAGCCAACATAAAATACATTTGGTTCAGCGGAGGCAGGGTCAGGTGTAGGAAGGCTGACGGTCATCCGGCTATCATAATAAATAAACCATCCGACTTAGATGTATTCAGCTGAATTACGAGATCAAGTCACCACAAGACTATTTTTTTTTAATATATTTCGTATCATTTTTCGCACTCAGGATATTTTTTTGTTATTAATTTTGGTAATAATAAGGCAAATCAGTAGTATTAGTTTTCTTTATTATAAAGCAATAATAGTTATTTTCAATCTAGACTATTTAAATAATAATGTACTTTTTATTTATATGCACACTAATTACGGCTATCTACATGTTTTATTTGTCCGAGTAATATTATTTTCTGTTGGAAAAACACAATCATTTCATTCAAATTATCAATAGATTTTTGACCTATTTATTTCATCTAACACTATATAACTTCATACCGACTGTTCTTGAAATTATACATATCTTTAAAATTCGCTATAACCTATTTCCTAATCACCAACCTTTTCCATGCTGTCCCATATCCTACATTAGTTATGACTAATAACCTTACATCCTGTCACATCAATGCACAATCCCTTATTGCCCACTATGATGAATTCCAACAGTATTTTCTAGATAACTTTTATCATATTATAGCAGTATCCGAAACCTGGCTTAAACCTTACATTCCTTCCTCTCAAGTATCCCTTACCAATTATTCCTTCTTTCGCCACGATAGATCTGATCGCAGGGGTGGTGGCGTGGGGCTGTATATACACGACAGTCTCAAGGCCAAAATCCTTCTTCAATCTCCATCTCCCGACTATCCCCACATTGAATACCTATTCGTGGACATTTTATCCTACAAAACTCCTCTTCTATATATCCTGGTATACCGACCTCCACATGTTCCATTCGATAACCTGTTTGAATCTTCCCTTGTCCAATGGGTCTCCAGTTATACTAATGTTATCATCTCTGGAGATTTTAATACCAATATGCTTGCGGAATCCTATGATAAATCTTTCCTAGTTAACCTAATCTATTCTATGAATCTTTATCTCGTTCCTTACCTTCCTACCCATCATACCCAATTTTCCGACACCTGGCTCGACCTTCACATTACTGACTCTCCTCTAAAAGTCCTTTCATCCTCCCAGCACCCAGTTCCGTTCCTTTCATCACACGATCTTATCCAGATCTCATACAGCCTACCCGTGAAATCCTTCACTCCCAAAGTGGTCTCCTATCGTAGTTTGGACTTCCTCTCTTACGAATCCCTTCAAACCGACCTTGAATCACTCCATTGGGACACTATATACTCCTCTAATTCCCTAGATCATATGATATCCACTCTTACCTCATACCTCAAAACCTTACTAGACCTTCATGCACCTTTGAAAACCCGAATGTTTCGCCGTCCAACCGCGCCCTGGATAACTCATGACCTAAAGGAGATGATGAAAAAAAGAGAAGCAGCAAGAAGAAAATTTCGACGCACTCGTATGCCGTCTGATTACGAATACTTTAAACAATTACGCAATAGAACCCAGGACGCGGTTCGACGAGCTAAATCCCTACACATCCATAACTCACTTTCCAATGCTCCTGACTCCAAATCCAAATGGAAAATTATCCGAAAATTATCTATCCTAAAATCCAATAACCACACTCCTCTCCCTGTTTCTCCAGACGAGCTCAACAATCACTTTATATCCTTTGCTCCTGTTTCTTTTCCTGCCTCCGATATAGGCCATCAGAGTTTCAATCCAGATAGCTTCTTTTTCTCCCACCTCTCCTATGATGAAATACAAACAGCTATCCTTAAATCTCATACCAATGATTATGGACCCGACAATATTCCCGTAAAACTGATAAAAGCTTGTCTTCCCGTTTTAATACCAGTACTATACCATATCTACAATTTTTCTTTTCAAAATACCATATTTCCTAATTCCTGGAAAACTGCCTTAGTTCGTCCATTAAACAAAGTTCCAAATCCTACCTCACCTTCTGATTTCCGTCCTATTTCTCTCCTTTCTAATTTATCCAAACCCCTAGAACGCCTAGCACAAATCCAGTTATCAAATTTTTTAGAGGAACGTTCCCTTATTAACTCTTTCCAATCCGGCTTCCGACCGGGTTATTCAACCCAATCCGCCCTACTAAAAATAACTCAAGACCTCCAATCCGCTATAGAACACCAAAAACTAACCATCCTCATCCTTCTAGATTTCTCTAAAGCATTTGATACTGTAGACCATAACATCCTTCTGGCCAAACTACGAAATATTCCACTATCGAACAGTGCTCTGCGCTGGTTCAAATCCTTCCTCTCCAACCGCTCACAGTATGTAGTGACCCCAGGTCAACCTCCTTCCAGAACTCTGCCTCTATCCTGTGGTGTACCTCAGGGATCATCATTATCCCCTTCTTTATTTGCAATTTATATTAATGACCTTCCCCTCCAGATCAATCACTCCCAATACCATATCTATGCAGATGATTTCCAAATCTATCTATCCTTTCCTCCTTCCCACCTATTACAAGCCACGGAAATGCTTCAAGAGGATCTGAATCGAATCAGCATTTGGGCAGCGGACAACAAGCTTAATTTGAACACTAAGAAGACCAAGACAATTGTAATAGGTTCCAATCCCCTCCTTAAGACACTTCCACCGATTCCCACTATGTTTCTGAATAATAATCCAATACAATTCCATCTTTCCGTTAAAAACCTCGGAGTTACCCTCGATCAAACTCTTTCCTGGAAAAATCATGTTTCCGAAATCTCCCGTCGTACATTCGCCACCTTAAAACTTCTGAATTACCTCCGTCCCCTTCTTCCTATAGAAACCCGTAAGCTTTTGGTAAGTTCCTTAATATTTCCCCACTTCGACTACTGCTGTGCGGTGTATGGAGGTGTCTCTGGGGATCTCGAGGCAAAACTAAAACGAATGTTTAACTGCTTTATACGTTTCATCTTTGGGATATCCAGAGACACCTCTGTAACTCGTTTTTACGAAGAGTTGAAGTGGCTTTTCCCTTCCTACCGCCGTAAATACTTCCTGGCATCCTTCCTCTACCAAGTTATCCAATCCCGGTGTCCGTTTTACATCTCAGATCTCCTTATATTCAAATCCTCCGTTCGTTCCCGTTACACCCGCTCACGGCCTTCAGATAATTTCTTTCTTAATACGATCCGCCTCCCTATGGAACTCCATTCCCCCTAATATCCGTGACTCCCAATCTCTCTCCACATTCAAATCATGTCTATTTAGCCATTTCCTATCAATCCAATTTCTAAATAATCCCAAGTAGATGCTAATTTCAAGAATAATTAACTAATAAATAATAGAACAGATTTACTTATTTAATTATCATCTTCAACGGTAAATTCAACAGAGAATATTTGAAATCATTATCTTTTCAAAGTTGCAAGATCAAATTATAAATATGTTTAAAGAAGAATAGTAATTTCCTTTGTTTTTAAAAACTGTGTGCATACATGCATATGCTGGTGTGTGTATGTGCGTGTATATGTGTGTATGTATGTACGTGTGTATGTGTGTGTGTATATATGGATATATATAAATGTGTGTGTGTATGTATGTATGCGTATGTATATGTATGTGTTTATGTGTATGTGTGTATGTATATATATATATATATATATATATATATATATATATATATGTGTGTGTGTGTGTGTGTGTGTGTGTGTGTGTTTATATATATGTGTATATATATTTCTTTTATCTGATTAAATTTTTTTTTTTTTTTTTTTTTATATAATTTTTTGTTTCTCATGTTAACATGCTTTTATTTTTCTGGTTTGTACATTTTTATTACAATTTAGCTTTTAAGTTATTTTATTAGTTCATGCTATTAGTTTAATTCTTTTCTATTTTTTAGTCATTTTACTCTAAGACTCTAGTTTTAAGTCCACCTTTTTTTTTTCCTGTTATGTTATTCTGAAGGGACTTGTCCCAGAATAAATAAAGAATTATTATTATTATTATTATTATATTATACATGCTTATTATTGTCCTTATGTTCAAAAACAAAAAAATGCAATAAAAAATACTTTTTCGTTTTTTTCCCTTAGTTGAATATCGAATTCGTTCAACTTATATATATATACCTGTTATTTATCAATGGTAACAAGATAATATGGTTATTTATAGAATCTAAAAAGTTAAAGGTACTTTAAAGGAAGAAAATTTAAAATATCGGCATTCAAGCTCTGTCAGACTATTTCAATCAGAATGAAACCTATATGATGTTAAATCCCATTAAATTTTACATCGACTTAGCGAGTTTAATCAAAATCGTTAGAGTCGTTTTTGAGAAAATCGTAAAAAGGTGCAAAATCCCTGGCATAAAGTGGCTCTTCTGGTTAGCCTGATTTTGATGAAAAAGTTTTTGTAACATCTCGAGCGTATAGTTGTCTTAAATATGAAATTTGAGTTTCATAGGACTTTTCGTTTACGCGCCGGAGTTACCAAACACACACACACGCACAGACCTTATTGCGATTTCCGTTGAAAACTAGAATTCGGAAATTTTCTCGATCGCAATACTTTCCCTTACTATTTATTTCATATAAAGGTAAGTGAAAGTAATATCATATTATAATATCTTAGAGTGCTGCCACTGGGTAGTGTCTCTACATGCAATTCATGACATTTTTCTATATTATCATCCCATTTACCTGATGTATTTTTTCTAATAGAGTTGAAGATATCAATAAATATGTTATTAAAAAAAATATATAATATCTGAAATTACTAATATGTAAATTTATTTTAATTTCATGTGTAATTTATTTCTCTTATGTATTGTGGTTTCTTATGAATTATAAATGTCATTTAACACATTTTGAAAAAGGAGGATAACCATTGATATCATTTCAAACATATTATTTCTTGTTTATTTATTTAAAGTAACTATATGCTACTGTGGCTAATCGGACGTTAATAAAGTAGGAGTCCTAAATTTTACCTACCCAGGTTTATTTAGGATAGGGATCTTTAACGATTACCTGATATAGCACAGGCCCGGAACCACCTTTTTACGTCCCCTCTGAAGGACGGCATAACGAATTTTTTACTCCCATTAAAAATCCTAGGACCACCTGCGGGTTTGAACTCGTGACCTTGGGCATAGAAGACTGTTATGCTAGCCACCCTGCTACAGGTGATCCCCAACATATTATTTCTTGAATAAAATTTGTATGCTTATTTGAATAATTGATTTGACAACCGTAGAAAACCAAAAATATTATTCTGATGGACTGAATGTTACCCATATTTTAAAATTTCATCCGACGAAAATCCTTCAAAACACCGATTTGAACATAAATGGTTTAACGTCACTTATAAAATAAACGAGTCTAATTTTTGAATTCCAGACATTTTCACTTTAATATACACATCGTCATAAAAATTGCACCACTCAATAAAAAAAATGTTTAAAAAAATTAAACATTACCGCATGTATTTAAAAGATGCTGATCACACAAAAAAATATATTATGTATTGAAAATTAAAAAAAAAAACACATATAAAATACAACGGAAAAATATAGTAGTTGAAATTCTCTGGTGAAATGAATTATAATATTAATTTCCAAAACTATGACCACTCTTGATTTGTGTCAACGATGTTTTCCGTCTAGATCGTTTCATGTAATCTCACAATTTAATTGCTTCCGATAGCAACATGCTTAAAATTCGAAATAATTAAAATTTGTATTCTAAATTCTTGGTTAGTTGTTTTAATTACTAAGAAACTTTTCTTTTTTTTATTTCAATAAGCGTATGATATAAATAATTAAACAAAAACAAAAATATTCAATTGGATCAAATTCTTTACCATAAAAAATAGAGAATAGGTGAAGCAATTTCTATGACCACGACTGTACGATAGTAAAAGTATAAATAAGAAACATCAAGAAATGATTCTAAGAAAATGATCTGGATTTACGAAGATGGTCATACAAGAGAGGGCCACAACTTCATGTCTAACAACACCCGCTGAGAGCAGGAAAGGACAAGGATAAAGAACTACTTTACTGACAAGAAAGAAAGACCTGCTACTGGATACATTACTTCCTGAAGTTTTTTATCCCATATTCACAGATTTGTAACACCACCACATAACGTTCACACTTTGAGGAAGGAAGTTTAACATACCTTGTAAGGAGGAGTACATTACTTCACGACCAACTTTTTTTTTAAATTATTTTTATTGAATATTACAATCTGTACAATTTTTAATAATGATCAAGTATAAAATTCATACAATATTTATAGAACTATAAAATAAATAATTAATAAAATATTTACAAAGTCTAGAAGTCATACAATCCTCAATCACACATTGAGTGAAGAATCTAGCTAGTGCTACAACTCCAATATACATGTCTACAAGATCCAATATACAGAAGCCACTGCCGTTCCAACCTTCTAGGAGGATGGTAAGGTTGTGTGGAGCTGGATAGGGATTGATCTAAAGGATTGGGGTAATGGATAAGGTTCTGATGGAATTTGGAGAATTCACGTACAACTAGAAGAATTAAAGTAAAATAAAAAGAAAATAAATACAACGAAATTACAAGCGATATGACTGCGGCTGATAAAATTAAAAAAAAAAGAAAAAAAAAAGAGGTGGATCAGAGATTCCTTTGTTCAATTGAGTGACTAATTAAACACCGCAGCTCATCCCCATATACTGTTGGGTACTATCCTTTCACGTAACAATGATTTTGAAAAAGGTGCAAATAAAAAAGTTTTTTATTAATAAATAATTGTGTAAAGAAAAATTAAATATCTATTAAGGCACATACACATCCCCAATATTTATTTATATTTTCCAAGTTTCGGCTGTTTAGGTCTTAAAACTGATTATGGTGATACTCCATAAACTTGCTACAATATAAGCAATACTTCGTTTATCAAAGAAATGCATACCAGCCAGAGCTGTTCTACATCAAAAGCCCGTTATACTAATTACGTTATGCCTGAAGATGGCAAAAACGTAGGATTATAAAAATAAAGATTAGAAAAAATAGATGAGACCTACTAAAAGCTTTAGTAAAAATAAAATGACGGAGATTTTAATAGAGAGTGTTGCTTTGTTTTTGGTTTATTGTTTTCAATAATCAACCTTTGCAATCGACCAAAAAATTAAATAAAAAAATTAACCCACTTCAAAATTTGAGGGCTTGCGTTTCAAGATGCGTAAAATCCGAATAACGAATAAAAAAAATCCGTTTCTCTTAATAATAACTAAAAACATACAAAAAAACAACAACAGCTTTTAGTGTTCTTCAACAGAGAATTAAATTTCCTACAAAATGAACTTTTCATACTACTTAATTGCCTATCTACAGCTGTATAAACACTTATATTGTTACTTGGAAATTATAAACCATTGTGTAATCATGTGAAGCGTTTTCTTATATTTATACCTATTAATTTCAAAATTACAAATACTCGATCCATTATACATTCCATACCTCACCCCTAAGTACTCAAGATCAGTAAACTGTCTTCTGCCATTTACCGAGAGTTTTTACTTTATAAACAGCATATGACGTCTATTATTTAATAAATAAGTTTAATCTTGAATAATTAGAAACAGAGATAATTCTTTTTACCATTTTGCTAATTTTTATTGAGAATTGTCTACCGTTTCTCTGTTTTCAGAATATCAACTCCGGTTGTAATTAGTTAACCCATCGGAAAGTAAATAAATGCATATGACGAAGACTTCAGAATTGAGAACCAATTTATTAATCTAATTTGTTTCTTCAGGAAAAACTGATATCATTATTTAATTTATTTGCTTTCTCAACGACTATAAGTGACTCAAACTGATTATTAAAATTTTAAATGTTTAGTGATGCTGCTCCTCAGAAAGCTGTATTTTTTTATGCGAATAATCAAAACATCAAGTTGTAGTGGTTAATTGTGTTAACCGCAATGTGTTAATTACATTAAAGAACTTGTCCAGATTAGGTTTGTAAGACGAGATTCAAACACTTATCCCTAAAAGATTTCATCGAAAAAAGTTCTAAAACTTAATTCTGTTCATTTAACGTCACTTTATGCTACTGTTGTCAATCACACGACGCTAAAGAGGGAGTCCTAAATTTTGCCTATTCAGGTTTTGTTAGGGTATGAATCATTACCGAGTGACATCGCAACCACTCCTTTGGAAAAATCAAGAGTCATCTGCCAGGTTCAAACCCTTAACTTGGGCACGAGAGCCAATTAAACTAGACACTACACCACAATTAATCGTAGTCTCATCCCATGCTGAATGGTAACTCACATCGAAGTCACTTATCAAATATGAAAAAATAAAAACAAACAATGATACGCCCATAGAATTATACACATCTCTGAACAGTATCATCCCTTGGGAACAAGAGATGTTTTGTACCACTCGAACCTCGTTGATAGCCGCTGACGATACCATAAGGTACCGCCGGAGCGGATACTGTTATTTGCATTGGAGCGGTACAGATTCCGGGGGGGCGTTAGGAAGAGCGACCGCCACGTAGAGCCCCGATGATGACAGCGGGAGAGGAATCACGTCGACACCAGGGCTGGGGGTCGGAGGGGTCAAAAAGGCACACCAACGAGATATGAAGATCCTTGGGCCTTTTATTATCCTCCGATCGAAGATGGACGTGAGGTTAGGAGCAACGGTCCATCTTTATCTCCCCGTCTCCCCCGCCTTGTCTATATGTGATCCTTGGATCTGTCTATCGATGGCGGCTAAATGGAATAATTATTTATTTATGCATAGTTTCAGCTTTCTCATGCGCAATTATCTCAGATAACGAACATGCACGCGCTATCTCAAAACACGATTTCAATCGAAAATGTATTGGTTTTCAATGACATTTTCCCATGAAAAAATCCTAGATGATAATTTTTTCATTACTTCCGAATTAGGGCGTTTTAAGCCGAAAAAAAGAGAAACTGAACTGTGAAACCCGACAAATTTTATTATATTATTATTATTATCAAATGCGTAACTGGGCATCCGACAAATGTGAAGTTCCATGTTTTTCGTGATCAGCGTCCTGAATTATTATCAATTGTTAATTAGTTGAGTAGATCTCTCGGCCATATTATTTTAAGTCTTCCTTAGGGTTGGCTTGGTAAAAGAGAGAAAAAAGTTGAAGAAACGAGTTGATTTGAGTGGTTATGTTTCGATGAATGAAACATGTTATATTTGTCGTGAATGTAAGAATTTACTGTAGAGATGTTTGTGTATCGTGTGATTCGAAACATACTATAGTGCGTGAAAATTTTTTTGTAAAATTTTGAATTAATGTATTTGTGTGTACGTTTTTTGCAGAAGCCCAAACTTCTGCTCCGTATGTCCATATCGTTCTTAGGAGAGTAGTGTATATTAGTCGTTTTTTTTTTCCGTAAATTTAGTGATGATCTGAAATTTAATAGAATTAATTTTTTTTTATAATGGCTTGTTAGTTCTTGTAACTATAATTATGTATGTATGTTCCATCCATGTTAGTCTTCTGTCCAAATACATTCCGAGGTATCGTACGAAGGTTTTTGAAGGTACTGCATTGTAGATTTTCACAGCTGGACAGGTACCTTTCCATAGAGAAAAGCTCACATGGCTTGATTGAGAGCCATTAATTTTGATTTTCCATTTTTTAAACCACCTTTACAGGTCATATTTATAATTCGCAAGGGAATTTATAATATAATGCCCAACAATGAATCTTTGCAATCGACCAAGAGAAAACAATTGAACATGTATGAAGAAAAAACTATACGATAGGTTTTTTAATGATCCTGAGCTAGGGCTTTTCATTGGGGGCAACATGTAGGTTGAAAATCGTCAGGGAGAGAGGGCCAAGTTGGTCTAAAATACAATTAACTATTTACTAACACTGAAGCTCCATACTTGGAATCCTCATACAAGACTTAAACGACAAGAAACAAATTGTAGACCAATTACATTAATACTTACTTGACTAAAGTTCAAAACTTTTACACTATTTCAAAAACTTATTTATATTACAAATATTATGCCCATTTAGACATATAAAACGAGCTTCAGAGCTCTATAAAACTATCTAGTTCCTACCACATCCAATCCTTGCAAACCGAAATCCTCCGCAAAACCCTGAATTCCCCTTTTCCTTTCACAATAATAATGATCAAAATATCCCATTTATCCAGAAATAGATATACCAATTTTCTTTCCAAATTATCTGCAAACACAAACCCACTTGTCTGTATCCTATCTTCTTTAGATATCCCTGATAGCCCTCCGAGGCGATTAATAAGTGACCTCAGGACCTACTCGCTTAAAATAGATAATGAAGAGCTAACAATGGGTAATTCTGTCATAAGATATTTTCACGACTTGTATTCTTCCTACACATTTAACTATTATATTTGTTTAATACGGTAGTAAATTACTATCTCTCTACATATAAAAAATTGGATTTAGGTTTCCGCTAACTCCTTCTTAACCACTGAACGGATTTCGATACGGTTTTAACTATCATTTAGGGTATTGTTTCCTGAAGATTTATATGTAAAATTAAATGCAATTTAGCTTTTCATTAAACGCGGAAAATAAATTTTGTGTAACCTAGTCATAAAAAAATTATGTCTGAAATATAATTGTAACATAGACGTAAAATATACCGTTGAAGAACGCAAGATTTTAGAAAAGTTAATTTGCAACAAAATAAGCATATAAGTAAAAGAGCAATTTAACAGAATGATGTTATAAGCGCATAAACGTATGCACAAATGTTATTTGTAATGAGGATTAGGGAGGTTATGGTGATTAATGGTGATCGTACAGGTTATATACTTCATACAGTAGTCCAAAATATCATGTAACAAATCGTTGGTAAGTTACTAAAATAAAGGTTGTTATAAAGTAATACTGCTACTAATTATTTCCAATTTTAGATCATTAAAGAAAAAAGAAAGTGGTTTTACTGTAAAGTAAATGGGACTCACGTGGAAACTAAATTAACTTTAATAAATTAAAATGTATTTAGAAAAAGTTCTTATGAAATTTAAAATTTTAATGAACCGAATAAAAAAGGAAAAAAGGTACCGTTAAAACTAAGAAACAAATAAACTAATTTAAGTTTTTATTTTTTGACCAATTTACGTTTCTACTTTCTGCTGATGATTAAATATAAGAATTAATAGATGTTATATAATGAAGATAATATTTTATTGCTAAATGTGATATTCGTTACGATGAACTCATAATCCTAAAGTAATAAATTTTAATTGGTCGAAACGAACTTTTTTAAACATAAATAACACGACATTTAAATTGCATCCGTGCGAAGCAAGGGTGGTTTCGCTATTAGATGAATAAATACATAAATGAATGTTCCTGGAAGTTGTACAGTCCCTAAATACACCTTTATAAAGGGTATGTATGGATTTTACAAAGTTTTTTTTTTCAAATTGTTTTTCCTACTAACCTTTAGGGAAGTCTCGGTCCTTACCCTACCTACTTCAGTCCACGCCAACGATCGTTGATTCTATACCTATTAAGGATTGCACTGTTTCAAAACTAACTTTCTGTGCTTGGTCGAGTTGACGCACAACTACTAGGTTTTTTTTTTACAATTGAGAAAACCAACTTAATATAAGATACCCCTCTACATGTTTGTGAATAAATAATTGTTCTGTTCTAGCTTAGTTATAACCGAAAATATCTCATAATATATATATATATATATAAACTGAATCAGACTTAAATTAGGCAAGGATAACTACATATTTCGCATCAGGCATCAAAATATTTCAGAACTTAATCTACGTCCATATTCCTCTAATAGGTAACGACTTACATGCCAAATAGATGATAAAAAAAAATAAAAATAAAGTGCCCGATAAAAATCAGTCTATATACGAGTGAGCATTGTAAGATTAATCTAGCTTGTAAGGATTACCATTAACCGATTATAGAAGGAGCACATGCTAACTTGTCTCTTTAATAGTAGCCTAGCGATTACCAGAGATTGTCTGTCATTGAATGGATGGTCCGTGTCATTACCGATCTTGATGGCCGTGAAACCAGAGAAAAAAAATATGTCCAACGTCATTATTCAAATTGGTTACCGCTTGTTCCAGTTTGCTTAATGTACATAGGGTGTTGTTGGTTTTTGTTCTTTTAATATGTATAAGATAATTTGGTCTATTGCATTGCTATTGTGAATTTACTATTTATTAAGAGAACGAAAAAATATATAAGGAAGGCCTATGATAAACGTCTAGAGACTTTTGTGTGATTGAACGATTCAAACCATAAATTCCTAGATTTAAATATAATGATATCCTCCTAACTTCTGTATTTTTATCATTTACTTTGAATGACAATGCATTATTATTCATGCCTCAATACAATATTAATTAGTCTGAAGTTCTTATAAAAAAAAAAAAACTGATCTGATACGAATTGAATGCCAAAAATAAAATAAATCTTATTTTTAAATACCATTAATTTGATAAATTATAAATACTTATTTGAAAATGGAGCGGCGTATTCTAGTATATAAAACATTAGTCCGGGTCCTGGATTGGAATCCTGGCTGTGACCGAATATTATTTAATCTGTTATTTCAGCTGTAAGGCGATCCTGAAATATGAAGACCCTCCTTGGGTAAACCCAGCCTCTATAAATTGAGTACCCAAAATGATAGGGGGGTGGTGGCTGAGCGTAATTTCGGCCTAATCACCTCATTCTACGGCTGTTGCCCTAGAAACAGTATTTATATATGTACTGAACCCAAGATCCATCATGGGTTGTAGAGGTATAGATTTTATTTTAATTTATTTAAAAACTAATCAAATTATTTATTTTAAAAAAAGTTATGTTTTTCCATATTTATAGTTTTCGAGTTATTCGAAACACAACTTTAATAACGTTTAAAAAATATTTTATTTTTTTGATCGCCTAAGGAATGGATTTTCAAAAACCAAGCCGTATTACATATCTGGAAGGTGAGGGGAAACTTAACTAAAAAATTCAGCTTTATTTCACTAAAACTTTCCATTGTCATTTTTGAGATACTGCAATCACTACATAATTAAGAGAATAGTAACTTGCTTTTATAAATATAGATATTACCACAGCAAGTTTCAGACATGAACGATATGGATTTTTTGAAATTGATTATTATTGCTTTTTTATCCACAGGCTCTTGAAGAGTTAACTATAGCTAAGAAGATAAATTTTATCCTATCCTGGTCAGATCCTATTCCGCATCCCATCCATAGCGAAGACTACACCCACAGTCCCGGAGAGCCGCAGTATTTCACCCCAGCCTTCGCCGATGTGGAGGGATTCTCCCGGTACCATGCCACGGCTACACCGCATGAATAAAACATGGCTCATGTTCCCTTTGCCGGCACCTCGCATTATGGTTTCGTTACAGTTTACCGTTTCTGCATTTACAGGCAATCTTTCTTCAGCGGGTACTGACTGGGAGGTCTGCCAGTTGTACCATATCCGCAGACAACGGAACCTTAACGCGATTATTTCAAACGGCCACAACACCTAAAATTATCGATTGATCAAATAATAGGTTTAAATCTTCTTCAGAAATCTTGTTTGTGAGATTTTTAATGAGTGAATAGAGATGTCACAAAACAAAAATTCTGTCCAATCAACTAAAATTCTAGCGATCAACCAACAAATGTAAATATTGTATGCATTAAAATTCGGATATAATTAAGTATTTCATTATAAAATAAATTATTATTGCTAGAAAATTTCTTAATGTCACATTCATCTACTTATTTCTTCAATGGTAAAAAAGAAACGTACCTATTTAACATAAATGCTTGGAGCGACATATCAGTAAAACCTCTATTAATTGAATAGTTTTTGACGTAATTAAGAAATTTAAATAAATTAAATATAATTCTCTTCAACACTTACTACATGATTTCTCGAACCTTATACTTAACTAAAAAGGCTCGTCTACATGACTATCATAAGGTCAATCTGGGATTACGTAATTTAGCTTTAAGTTCTAAACAAACTATCGAATTTCTCTCGTAAAATCCTCAAAGCGCCCTACTTTGTCACTGATAAACCCATCCATCCATAATGGCCTTCATGTTTCATATGTTGCTATTCATATCTACCAGATACCTATCCTTCCATAATAAACTCCATTCCCACTCTAACCAACTTGTTTTTATCCAAACATCCTCTTTGATTCCTGATAATACTCCACTATGGCGGACCGAGACCTTCTCCTTCAGCATTTTTTATTTTATTTTTTAAATGTTTCGAATACATCAAATTTACTTGATATATTGAATGGTACAGTAAATTACAATTAATTTTTAAAAAAATACCACTTACCTATTTCAAAATAGGTTTTAATCAATCATCCACTCACCTGGAAAAAAAAATTAAAATTAACAATGAAATAATATCATAAAATAAGTATTACTATTAAGAGAAATGACTCCATTTTTATTTATATATATATATATATATATATATATATATATATATATATATATATTTATTTATTTATTTATTATAAATATTATATTTATAGAATATTATAAATTATAATTATTATATATATTAATTATATTGTATAATGGAACTTGGGTCAGAAGATCTACAGAAGATCTCAACGAATCCACGGCAGCATCACAGATAAATTTAAGAAAAGACGCCAACAATTCTACGGTCACTTATGCAGGATGGATGAAAACAGGCCCACTAAGATAATTTTTAATATATCGTTAATGTTAGAAATGTATAAATGCGAATTGTATAAAAGAAGTGCAAGAAGGATTGGATCAAATGAGGATCTCGAAAGAAGATATCAAGTATTGAGAACAGTTCAGAAATAACATCCGGGACAAGAAAATAGAAAAATGTGCAGGAGGCAAGGAAAGAAACAAAAGGAGAGAGGTGGATAGAGGAAAGGAAGAAAAAACACAATGAACTGATGAAGAGGTGTTGGGAAAAGAGGAAGATAAGAGAAGGAAGTGATGATGTGACGATTTTGATTGCCCTGTGGAAGCAAAATTTAATGCGCTTTAATGTGATGGAGGTTTCATTCTGATTGGAGTAGTTTAACAGGGCTTAAATGCTGATAGTTTAAAATTCCTTCCTCTAAAGTACCTTTAATTTTGATGATTTCAATTAATTAACCATATCATCTTGTTAGCATTGATAGAAAAAAAACGGATAAATGTATAATTTGGACTAATTCGAAAGAAGATCAAAAATATTTCAGCATTCAATTTTTCGGTTTTTGAACATAAGAACAGTAATATAGGTGTGTAATATACCGTTGGAAAGCTAACGATTTTAGAATACAAATATTTATAGAAACAAATGAATAGAAAATAAATGTTTATAAGTAAAAAGGATTAAAAACAATTTCATTAACGTGTAGGAGTTCTTTTGTTGCATGTTGATTTTTTATAAACCTGGCGCTTTCGAAAGGTATATTACACGTCTATACTACCATTCATATTTTAAGAAAAATTATTTGTTGCCTTTATTGAGGAAAATTTAATTTTCCCATCTGAATAAAGACTTAATTCCAATTTATTTTACGTTAAAACATTCAGAAAAGATTGTCCTATAACAGTCCTATACCATGCAAGATTACATTACACACAACATTGTAAAAGTTGACGGAGATTTATAAAAAGCCGATAAAACAAACTGATTGTCGTAATTAATAATATAATAGATAATAATATATAAATCATGTTTCTGCTGCAACTCTAGGTAATCAATTCTTTTACTATTTATTTTCATCTCTAAATATATTCAAAAATTCTTAAATTGATTATAACAAAGGATGTAAGTGAAAGTCGTGCGTAACAAATTTTTAAACTATATCTTCACCACAAATCCAAATTGTTTACTAACTTATAAGTATTTACAGACTTTCGGTCGTGCCTTATATACTAATATTATCTTATCTTAGCTGAGCTGTAATTAGCAGTGATTAAATGTAAAATAAAAATATATTTTTGAACATTGATGAGTGCAAAAACAGAGGCTGTGGCGCTGATAACCTTGTTCTCCTTGGCGAAGCTTATTACCACCCGGTATTGCTCCTCAATCCGCCATTACTAATGGAACAACATAAATTATCAACCATTATCTCCGAGGCCATCGGAAAATTAATTTATTCTTTTATTTTTACTATCGCCTCCTGAAGCGGAAAAGAAACTTAATCCGAATGGGTTTAGTTCCCGTTCGCAATGTTATTCCCATAAAAATGTTCTCTTAGAAATGGAGGACATTTCCGAACGATGCTTCATGATGTGATAGTCTTAAAAATATCCATATAACCACAGATTTCTTGATAAACATGACTAAATTATGCCTCATTTCTTAGTAATTACACATCCCGAAGTGAGCTGACATAGTAGGTCAGCCCTGATACACAGAAAGAATAATACCGCTTCAAGGTTCCGATTGGAGAGTGGCCAGCAAACCGAAGAAGTTTCGCAAAAGTCCGATCAATTTCACGGATTTCTGAATGTAATAATTGCCTACTAAAATGAAGGCATACCACCTATCATGAGCTCATTTCGCTTCGTTCGTTAGATATTTTATCGTTTTTCTTTTTGAATATTATTTGAATTCAATATAAAAAGTAAACAAACAATGGAAGACTTACAAAAACCTATTATCGATTAAATTTCCTATCATTTTAGTAATATTCCTGACGGTTCTATACGGATGGGAAACGTGAAGGATGACCAACATCCCAAGGTTTTCTAGAATAAAATTTTACTTAAATAATTTGGTCCGAAGAGAGATTAGGCTCTTGAGAATTAAGAATACTACACAACGAGGAATTACGAATTTTGTTTAGCTCTAGTGTAAATCAAGTTGTAATAGCTGCTTAAATGGATGAGGTCAATGTGTAGTGTCTCATCAGATACATAAAATATCTGGTGCGCGCAACACATGACTTTCACTTACCTCTGTTGTCAAAATCAATTTAATAATTTCCAAATACTGTTAGAGATTAAATATATTGGTAAGTGAAAGTAAAAAGGTTAAAGAATTAATTAAATTATGTAATATTTTATCTAAAATATTTATCTTTCTAAAGTTTATTATCCATCTAAATTACTCTTCTTGTGTTCAGAAACACAAAAATTGCATATACAAATATGTTAGCTTTTTTATACTGTAGTTTGAGATTGATTCCGTTTTAACTTATACATATACCGTTTTATATCAATTCTAACAAGATGATGTGGTTATTTTTTTTTTAAATCTACAAAATTGAGGGTACTTCAGAGGAAGGAAATTTTAAATATCGGCACTTCAGGTCTTAAAATATTTCAATTAGAATGAAAACTATATGATCTTAAATCCCATTAAATTTTACATCGATTAAGCGAGTTTGATCAAAATCATTAGAAAGGTTTTCGAGAAAGTCGTAAAAAAGTGCTAAGTACATGGTATAAAGCAGCACTTCCGGTCAGCTGATTTTAGTGAAAAAGTTGGTGTGACATTTAGGCCTTTAGCTGGCTTAAATATGAAAGTTCAGGTTTGTACGACTTTTCGCTTTCGTGCTAGACTTACCACAGTGACACACACAGAGACCATTTTGTGTGACTTGGTTATTTGGGCTCGGGGACCCTATCTATTTCGACGAGTATTTCCCATATAGGTAAGTGAAAGTAAAAAGGGGATTTACAGTTTCATAAGTAATATTGGTTGAATTGATTGGATAATTTTGATTTCACCTTAAAAAAAAAAAAACAGAGTACCATAAACAAAATGACTTTTTTTTATTTATTTATTTTTAAATAAGCAGCAAGAGAGCATAATTCTGTATATTGAACCACAATATTTAGATCGATTCTTTTACATGAAGCTTGAAAAATATAGCTTTTATTTTGAATCAATAATTCTAACATGAGAAATGAAAAAAGGTTGTTATGATTTTTGGTAGAATATAGTATATAATTATATTATATGATGTAGTACATTTGTCTTCATATATTCCTATAGAAAAATAAATAACATTAAAAATGAACACTATATTTTTTTTTACGAACCTACAAGCAAAAACAATTCCAGTTCTTTAGACCTCACTTTAGCACAGATAATAGTTGTGCGATAACCCCTTTTGGTAGTGCATTAGGAGAGAAAGTACAGATGTATCACGTCATCCTGATAATAAAAAAAATAAATAAAAAAATACTGGAGACAATGAACCAAAGAAACAGTGTTCTATAACGCAGCGGGAGTGGTGTGCCTCTGTTTTTGTACTAAGACTATTACGGCAGATGTTTAATGGGTTTGAAGGCAGCTCGTAATAGATGACCATCTTAAAAATATAAATGTGATATATCACTTTATTCTGTACCGATAAGATCGATTCGTTTTAAGTACACATCAAAATAATCCTGGTCGATGGCATACAATACTTGATAGGTATAAGGAAGAATTTATTTTGAATTTCGAGGCCAAATAATAAATATAAATAGTTGTATTAAAAAATAATATTTTATTGAACAGTAAAAAAAAAAATGTAAAAATCTCAATTAAATTTTATCTTATTTTAATTATCAACAGATCAATTTCTATCTAACTCAAAAGTAAATAAAATAAAACCTGTACCACTACAACCCAAGAAGGGTATTGGGCTCAGTACATAAAGAGATTCGTACTGTCTCTAGGCCAACGGCCGTGCAATGAGGTGATTCGGCCGAGATCACGCTCAGCCGCCAGGCTTGTTCCTCATTTTTGCATAACCACTTTATAGAGGTAGGTATAAAAGTAAAAAGTTCTAGAAAAATAAAATTATATATTTAAGATTAATTTAACATTGATTTTACACAGCTTTAGAATTTTATTGAAAACACATTTTATAGTGAATCTCTATACATGAATATTAAATTTAAATCTGTATTCAGTCTTATATCCCCAATTACATAGCCATTTTTATACAATTAATCATTTTCTTAAAAACTGCTTCAAAGAATTTTATTAAACTATTTACATCTATATAAAATCTATAATTATGGCGGTCATCCTTATTGATTGACAGGTCTTTATAATAATCTGTCTTTATAATAATCTGATAAGCTTTAAATTCCAAATTGTCACTATCCTCATTATTAGAATAAATATGTTTCTTATCAAAAAAACATTAATACGCAGTATCATAGAATTTTGTACACTAAATCGTGATTATTTCCCTCTTAGCTACAGCGGATCCCTTAAACACATATTTAATAAACATAAATATTCCAAAACCCCTAACTGCGAACAATATAGCAGCGGGCCTTAATTAAAGAAGATTGGTGTTTTTTAATTAACTTAAGTAACCTCACCTCTCCCCACTCTCAAATAATTATATATATATATATGTATATATATCCCCTACTCGTGGATTGATAGAAATGAATAATCTAAAGTGATTCTTGTTGATATAATTTATTTTTCATATTATTTAATAAACAATAAATATTTCTAATGTAAACATTTTAGTATTGCTCTCAAGTAAACAGGTTGAGAGTAGCAGTTCAGTGATTATTTTTATTGTCCTCATTCAGTCGCATTTATGAAATCTCTCGACGTCAAAACAGTAAAAGCGATCTCTTGGCAGAGAAAGGGCAATTAAGAATAGCGTACCCCTAAGAGCTGATAGATCGGGAGATGAACAAATGCCCTCCAGATCTAATAACAGACTGGTAAGGTCGGTTCCCACAGTCGTCAGATGTGGATCAAGTCGTGATCGGCTAAGTAGGGGCTAGCCCAGATGGATGATAGCCTCTGTGTCTCGATGGATGGTGTCTTCTCCACCCACACCTCTCGGCATCTCAAGGCTGGTTCCAGGGGTACTTCAGGGCTACTTGTTTCTGCAAGTGCTTAGCATGGAATTCGGCAGGCGGAGGGTATAGTCATTTTATTTAATAGGGAACGGAGAGCAAAGAAAAACATATTAATTTTACCATAAGATACTGTCCGTATGTAAAATTACTCAGCCAAGTGGAAGGTCAGCGAAGTACCAAGGATGCACTCAGAAATTTTATTAGGATAGGTTAAGATGAGTTGATAACCAAAATGGAGGAGGAACAAATTGGTTGAAAATATGAGTTATTCTTTCGAACCTTAGTTTAATTTTTGGTTTAAAAAATTCTTAATTTTTTGTTGAGAGAGGTGGTTATTTTGTTTATTTAATATAAATTTGAATTTAAGTACACAACTTTCATCCTGATGCCGTATTTTATTTTTATTTTTTTAATTTAACCCCTCTTAGTGCAGGACGAAAAAACGAGTGCCTATACGAAGATAACCGGCAACTTTGACAAATATCCAACGATTTAGAAAAACGCTTATAAAAAACCAAACGACAAATGATATTTACATCCTTGAAAATGCCACGTATTCGAGACGAAATGGAGAATAAAGCAATGATAATGATTCTCCAATATCAATCGAAAATAATATGAATAACACAATCATAAATAATATAAAAATTAAGTGCTATATATCATAAGCAATTCGACTTTGGACCTAGAGGAGTATCAGATGCCAAATGTCCATCCCATCACTCCATTGTTAACAGTTTCAGCACACTCCGGTATAGATTGTGAAACATGTCTGACACAAACCGGCTAACAAATTCTTTGTCAACGAAATTTAATCATTTCCAATAACATTAGATCATTTATAAATTTACTTAAAGACATAGTTTCCTTCAATGGGAAGAATAAGGCGCAATTAAACGCACGATGATATATTGTCCTCCGGCACTAAAAGGGTTAATAAGGTTTAAAAAAAATGTAATACTTTTTTTAAATATTTTCTGTGATTATTCCTAGGATTATGACGAGTCATTCTGGGTTTTTTAAGAATAAAAGTGAATTGTTTTTGGTTTAAAATAATATGAAACGTTTCTTTTTTTTTTAATTTGTTTATTTATACATGTAAATTTAATAATACATTTAAGTACACAAATTTCATCCTAATACCCCAATTTATTCTTTAATCTATTTTTATTTAAGGCACTCAGCAGTTCCCCGTGACTACGCTTAGGCCCGGTTGCACCAACAGCCTGTGTTAAAGTTAACTTTTGTTGTTAACTAACCCGGGTTAAAAGCTAATCATGATTAAAGTTTTTGTCCAGTTGCACCCACAAATTTTTAATTCGAGTTAGTTAACATCGGTTAGCGCGGGACGTCATCATATTCGTGACGTATTTAGCAACTCCAAACCCTCTAGACAGAGACAGTTAGGTTATATTGAAATGATTGTTTTACTCTGCCGATTAATATATATTAATACAATAATGGATATAATTAGTTGACCGTTGAGAATTAATAATGAAACATTTTAAGATCTATTGAATATCAAGGAAGCTGGATTGAATTGTGAAACCAGACAGACAATGAGTATCTAAATGGAATAAAAACTATAGTATATAAAATGTTATTAGATGTATTCGAAAAAAATAATAAATTAAATCAAGTACAATGAAATTAAAAATGAACCCAGGACAAAAAACCTTAACGTTAATAACAATAAATTGATCAATAATAAACCAAAAATTGATGACAATAAATAGTAAAACCTAAACAAAAAACTATAACAGATCTTTACCAGAATGAAAATAATAAAAAAACATTATAGGTAATATCAATAATGCGATAAGACATGATAAGTGGAAAAAATAGAAATATATACCATAATCAAAAAATGCAATTTATACCTCATCTATCCAAAGAAATTAAGAGAACACTTGTTGAATTTAATTCACCACAGACAAAATTAGGGCTATATAACCATAATAAACTAAGTAATCATTTATCAAACATTAAAGATTTTACCACACGAAAAACTGAATGTTATTTATAAAATAAATTGTATAGATTGTGATAAGATATACATAGGAGAAACCTCTAAAAAGATCACAACTAGAGTCAAACAACACAGCAATAATTGTAAAAATATAAACACTACAGCATTTGCACAACACAGTCTTCAGCTTAATCACAATTTTGATTTTGAAAAACCTACAATATTGGATATAGAAAAACAATCGAATCTATATATAAACAAAAATATAAAAGATACCATAAATTATAAAACAGATTGAAAACACCTCTCACAAGCAGTTCTTGCTACAATTGGGAAATTAAAATTTGTAAACCTTACCTTAGTGACCTATATTTAATAATAAATTAGTGTATACTTACTACAGTAAATAGTATGACCCTAATTCATCAGGGGCCAAAGAATATGTCAGTTAAATGGGTATTTTTTCCTTAGTGTTAATTTAAAAAACAAACCAATTTTATGACATAAATTTTTGACAAAATTTTAATCAAAAATGGATAATTTTTTTAATTTTAAATGAATTTCTGGTAAATATAATTTTTTTGTAACATTGTTATGCATATTTTTGGTAATGTTTTTAGTTAATATTTAAAAAGTTATTTTATAATGTTAATTGATAATTTTTTGATGTATTTTAGTGAGTCCTGATGATGGGGAAGGCCCTCGAAATGTTGGCTCGTTTTAAAGTTAATTGTAATAAACTGTTTTGGGAAGATTTAGAAACCTACAAATTATTTATTATCATTTTTCATTCTTCCAATTAACCTATTTTTATTATTAATCAATTTACTGAATTAGAGGGAAAAAAAATATGTAAATAAAATACAAAAATCAGACTTTATTGATAAATATAAACAAATAAATTACCACTTGACAACAAAAGAGGGAAAGGTTAATTGATTTAATAACACAGATTGCAATTTATACAAAATTATGTCATTTCCTTTGATCTTGAAAAATTTGTGTCGACAAGTGCTCTGTGAAAAGCTATATCACTTTCACATATAATTTCTGATGGTGAAACAACATCAGGAAAGTAATCTTCTGGTTCTGGTACGTTGTAGATGTCCTGGGTTTCTATTGCAATGTTGTGGAGGACAGCTACAGCTACAATAATATTTAGGGCTTTTTTTGGATCCATTCGAATTCCATTGGCAAGGCAAGGAAATCTTCTTTCCATAAAACTGAACGCTCTCTCAATGATTGTTTGATTTTTGTGTGACAATTGATTTTTCTTCAGCAGTATTTGTTGGGTTTAAAATTGGTGTCAGTAAATATGTTTTGCAGCCATAACTACTATCTCCTAGAAGCCAAAAATCTCCAAATTCTCTTGACTCAAATCTCACTCGTAATGCACTTTAATTGAAAATCCAACTGTCATGCACAGAGTCAGGATTTTCAAGTTCCCATTGCACACTACTTGTATATTTAATGAAAACCACCCTTTTCTATTTCTAAATAGTTTTGTATTAGCTCCACTTAGAGACTGGATTTTAATATGAGTGCAGTCAATCGCACCAATTACTCAAAGAAAACATTTTATCCTGTAGAAATCTGACACTGTTTTGTTTTTATCAACTTCTGTTACAGACATTTTAATTAAATCACTTGACTTCCTGGCTATTAATGCTGTTATGCGTGGAATAATTCTATAAACTGTAGATTTATCAATATTAATGATGTCGCTAAGAACCTGCTGGTAACTACTAGTAGCATAATACCTCTTGAGGTTAAGTAGAATATGATGCAAAATCATTAATACTAAAAAGGTCAATCATATTTAGCACTGTTTCTTTTTGAAATCTATACCTTCTTATGAATTCCACATCTTCCTAAATTTCAAAAAGATTCCTCCTTACTTTGTAAACCTTGTTCCTAGGAAGTATATTTACCAGTTGTATTATTTCTTCATCTGATGTTGATGAGTATTCATCTGAAGAGATTGTGTTCATTTTTCTTCGGTGTAATAGGATAAATATCACGAAAATATTCAGAAAAAAACAAACTGAAACTGACACAAACTATTTGAAAGCTGAAGTAACAGTAGAGAAGGTAACATTGACATCGGATAATCGAGGTAGGAAGGTGAATTAACTTAACACCATCACTTAATTTAGAGTTAGGGCTAAGTATGATTGATGCAATGGAATTTCTGCTAACCCGTGATTTACTTATCCAGATTAGTAAAGTTAAAGTTAAACACGGTCCGTGCAACCGGGCCTTAGACGTACGACCAATCATTGTGGGCTTTTAAAACAAAAGTAAACCGTTTTTGGTTTCAAGTAATTCTAATTTTTTTAATTTTAATTTTTTTTTTTGTTACTTTAGATTTTAGTATACACCTGTAATGCTCATACTTCATTGATTTTTTTGTTATTCACTTTCATTTATATTAGCAGTTATTTTTACTTTTAAGGTTCTTCCCTGTACCTCAGAGCCCAATGCTTATTATTAACACTAACATACAAACTAGAAATGACTATTTAATACGAACTAGATGTTTAATTTATTCTAATATTTTATTGATATTCTTAGACTGCAATATGAGTTTATAATATAAAAATAATCATTCAAGACCACAGGTTGTTACTATCAAAGAGAATATTGCACGCTGGCACGAGTAATGAGAATTCTTAACAACTTCCGTCTATTTTCTTCCGAATCCACTATTTTTATTATTTTATTTTAAAATTCTTAAACTAAAATTAAATATTAAATAATAGATGACCATGTAATAAATATTTTTAAAAAGGCGCTCAGGAAAGATTAGAAAATAGGAAAAACTATTATCTAATCTGTTGTAAACAGCTTGTTGCCGCTACCTGAACCATCAGATCTTTCATATTTAAACCCATATCTCTGAGGAAGTTGGTAATTTTTATGTAATTAAATTACAATTCAAAAATATCTTTAAATTAGGACATATTATACCCATTGATTAATAGTAATATTAAGTAAAATTTTCATTTTTTTATGAATTTTAAAAGGCAGTTGACCTGAGACTCTTTTATGTTTTGTAAGAAGCTAATTTCCTTCAGATCAATATTTAAGCAATATTAAATTATCATCAATATATATCACAGTCCACTCCTGGAGGTAAACTTAAAGCTAAGAAATGGATATTTTATCGTTTAACGAATAAAATATTCGTTAGATTACAGATAAAAATTTCGTTTAATGTACAGAATCTGTCAATACTATTAGAAAATTTAAATAAATGTTTCTATATTCTTTATTTTCATAATCATACAAAATAACAATTTGTCAAACGCTATTTAGAATAAAGAAAAAGTTAATAGATAATATCATTTTAAATTTCATTCAATAAAAACAAGGTGAATATTTTTTATGGTATACACGCTAAAAACAGCATTTTCAGAAACATTTAGTATACCATTTACTCACCTGTTTTCGAGATATAACAGCGACAGCCAAAGAACGCGGACCAAGATCTGATTACCGATCGGGCAAAGGATATTCAGGAATTACAAAAAAATACGTTCGACAAAACGAAGGTTGAGGGTAAAAAATAAGGAATATATATCGTAAGAAATGACCTTTAAGTGGCGAAAATTGTATTTTATCAATACGGATCGAAAAGAGAACGCATTGAATAATGGAGCTGGGAAAACATAAATTACATTTTAGCCAAATAATTTTTTTTTTCGGATTTCTTTTCTGAGAAAATTCATCCAAAGAGCGATAATCATCGGTATTTACGAAAATATTCTGGGTAAAAACATTTTAAATTTAGTTTACGGATACTGAATCGTGTGTATATTGGCATCTTTAACCTCAGCACACTGATATAAAAATTTAAATATAGTATTGCAAACTATTAATCTATTTTTTTAAAAATACTATATTAGTTGCCTTTCGATAGAAACAAGTGTTCTTCCATCCAAAACAATCAGTTAATTTTATCGGCTTTTCATCACTCCACCAGCTTTTACAATTTTGTACATAAGATAAAGAGTGCTTTCTAAAATCTTTAGTTTTCCACAGATGAGTATCTTACATTATTTTTTAAAAACTCAAAAATTGCATTAAAAAAATGTTTTCTATTTTCTCCGAACATTATGCCACATTTAACTTATCTATTCACTCGTTTTTTATCAATGCTAACAAGATGATATGGGCAATTTTTCAAATCTACAAAACTAAAGGTACTTTGGAGGTAGAAAATGTAAATAATCCCATTTTAATCCCTGTCAGACTATTTTAATAAGAATGGAACTTATATAATATTAAAGCCCATTAAATTTTACAGCGTTATAGCGAGATTAATCAAAATAGTTAGAGCTGTTATAAAGTGGCTCTTCTGGTTTGCCAATTCTGATAAAAAAAAGTAGCTGTAACATCTGGGGTGTAGTACAGCTGTCTTTAATACGAAATTTCAGTTTTATACGACTTTTCGTTTTTGTTATAGACTCACCACATACTCACACACATAGACCTTTTAGCGTGACTTAGTTATTTGTACACAGCGAACCCTAAAACGTGTATGTACTATTGAAAACTGGAATTCGAACATTTTCACGAACGTAATACTTTCCCTTAATATATATTTCCTATATATGAATTTCATATACAGGTAAGTGAAAATAGTTCGACGCATTGTTTACTGGAAAACTGAAGAAATTTATTTATTTATTTATGACGCCTCTACCCTAGTGGGCCATTGGCGTTCACACTTACATTTTAAACTCTATTATAATATAAACTTCTTTTTAAATACTTCAAGAGGATATTGGCCTTGTTTTCATCATCTTGTAATAATTCTTTTAGAGTTTTTCCATTTTTAGTTCAATTCTTAATTTATTGAAGATTGGACAATCTAACAATATATGTTTTACTGTTCTCATTGTGTCACATTGTGCACAAGTTGGGGCTTCTAAGCCTCGCAGAAGGTAGCCGTGGGAGAACTCACTATGTCCTATCCGAATTGTATGAAACCGTTATAATAAAAATCTATGCCTATTAAAAATCGTTCATGTACCCAGTACTCATTAGTTTAATTTTAATTGGGTATATAATTAAACCGCTAAACTGCTCAAACGATAAACTATGGCTATATTTAAAACCACTCTTTCAACACCCATTAAGGAGCTCTTAAGCCCATAAGGACCATGGAAGATACGAGAGACTTGGGATCGAGAATACACGAATAAATAATACAGGCGGATAAATAATATTAATAGATGTATTAGTATGCATGTAACTCTGGACCCATTAGCCAATACGTGTGAACTCGCTGGGAGATTAAGGCCCGACGAGGCGAAACTAATAAACCCAACAGCCCGGTTTTATTTATACACTCAAAGCCCCCGTGATTTAGTGTCCATTTGCATCCCAAACTAGACTCAATAATATATTCAGATAGATTTATCTACGCGACGGGGTCTTTGGTATTTTTTCGGAAGGCACAAGCCGAAAGAGTATTATTTTTTTAAATAGGCTGTAATAGTGAGTGTTTAAAGGATGCCTGTTTGGTCGTTATATTTCTGTTGCGGTGCCTACGTGAGCCGCGTACGATCTCCGCGGGGGAACACTATATCAAACCTAGGATATTGCCAGCCCCACTTCCAATAGTAATAATTCATCCTCGCTATAAAAACTCTAATAGTTATGTCCACATGATATAATGGAGTTGTTATTTTTGGATGTAGACAAGGATTTGGTATAAATATTTAATAAAATTAGATGTTATAGGAGACCATTATTCTTAAAACAAAATTAATCCTGAAACTTAAACATTAACATAATATAATTTGATAAATTCAATTAAAACATAATTCTAGAGCAATATATATATATATATATATATATATATATATATATATATATATATATATATATATATATATATATATATATATATATATATATATATATTTTTTTTTTTTTTTTTTTTTTTTAAACATATTTATTGACATTCACAGCTGTATTATTTACCTCAAGTAAATGTGATGGACATAGTAAACTGGCATGAAATACATGTAGAGACACTCCCCATTGGCAGCACTCTAAAAATATTCTAAACTAGAAAGTCTCGGGAACATTTTCTTTTCAGATGCCTCGGAGGATTATCAGGGATCGAAGAGGATGGTCAGAACGGAGTTTTTTTATGAAATGATTGATACCTGGTTTAGGCTATCTCAGTAATATATGGACCATTAATGTCTTTATGGATGAGCTTATTCGTGACAAAATAAGGAGCGTTTAGGATTTTACCAAGGATTTGGGATTGTAAGGTTCGGATACCAGAAGAATTCGATGGTTTAGTAGAGCCCTTTAGTCTATTTCGGTTGTATGCAATAATTAAAAAAAAATCTTCTACTACACAGTTTAGTGTATAAACGTTTTAGTAAAAACACAAAATAAATTTATCATTTATAATCTGAATAAGTAACTGGACTAGATAGTAGATTGGAGTGAATAGATGATACTCTAAATTTCACCCAGCTCAATGACGCCTTCATTGAAAGAGTTGTTATTATTATAAAATGTTGGGTTTACAACTTTTTACTATAAAGCAATAAATTTTTTTTTTTTTATAACTTTATTTCTTTATCCACACCTGTTTATACATACATATAACAATCAGTGGATTGTCTGTCAGAATTACAATAAAAAGTGGCATGTCAGGCATGAGGAAGATGACAATACCCAGTGGTATCTCTTCCATGGCATGTTTTAATTCAAAAGATTATAAAAGATCTCTCATCCATGACCTTTTCAGTCTTCTCCTGATGTTGTGGGGCATATTGGTTGTTGCCATTTGTTCTATGAGAGGGTTGTAATGTCCTAGTAATTTGTTGTGAAATCGAGAGTAGTGAGTTCGTATGTATTCTCTGACGGTAGGCATGTGTAAGTCTGTATGTAAAGTTGTGTTTGAAACATACCAAGGTGCTTGCGTAATTCGTCTAAGTATTTTTGACTGAAAAGTTTGAAGTCTTTGTATATGAGTCTTTTTTGCAGCTCCGAAAATTTGAGAGGCGTATGACCATATTGGTTTCAGTAAGTATGTGTAGGTGGCAAGTTTCTGTCTTAATTTTAGTTTTGATTGTCGTCTGAGTAGTGTGTGCAGCAGTCTACTTCTTTGGTTTAGTGTCTTTCGTTTTTTCTTAATGTGCGGGCCCCAAGTCATTCTCCTGTCAAAAGTTAGTCCAAGGTAGTTGACACTGTCTGTTTGTGGTATTGGTATATTACCGATGTACACTGGTGGGCAGGTTTCACGTCTTAGTGTAAATGTCATATGTTGGCATTTGTCATAGTTTAGTCTGGTTTTCCACAGCTTGCACCAATCCTGTACTTTTTGTAAGAGATGTTGTATAGTCAGTGAGGCTTGAGTATGATCTTCATGTTTTGATAAGATTGCGGTGTCGTCTGCGTATGTTGCCGTCAGGATATTTGAACTGTCTGGTATGTCGTGCGAGTATAATATATATAGCAGTGGTGCAAGTATTGAACCTTGGGGCACACCTGCCAGCACTGGTCTTATTGAAGAAGTTTCTGTACCTTGTCGGACGGAGAAAAATCTGTCAGAGAGAAATGATTGAATAATAAGAAAGTATGTATGTGGTAGTATCTTTTCGAGTTTAAACAGGAGACCCTGGTGCCAGACTCTGTCAAATGCTTGAGCTACGTCCAGGAATACACCTGTTGCATATAATTTTTGCTCAAGCGCAGTTGAAATGAAATCAGTCACTCTGTGTAGTTGATGTGTTGTGGAGTGGAATTTTCTAAATCCAAATTGATGATCGGGTATTATTTGATTATCACCTAGTATGTCTATTAATCTTTTGTATAATAAATTTTCAAATATTTTGGAGCAAATAGAAAGCAAACTAATTGGGCGGTAGGAAGAGGGGTTGTTTTTATCCTTGTTTGGTTTATTAATCATGGAAATGTAAGAGTATTTCCATTGAATTGGAAATTTTGTAGTCCTAAGTATTGCATTATAAATAGTCGTGAGAAACACTAGAGCCTTTCTTGGCATTTGCTGGAGTGCTATAGCATTTACAAGGTCGTGGCCAGGAGCTTTCTTTTTTTGTAAGTCTTTAATGTGTTCTGCGACCTGTGATGGAGTGAAGGAAGGAGGAGGCAATGAGAGCTGTAGTGGAATGTCTAAGGTTTTGAGTACAAATTCGTCGTGTTCTTTATTAGTGTCGTCAGTATGTGGTGTGAAAACAGATGAAAGATGGTCAGCAAAGAGTTCAGATTTTTCTTCATCCGACACGGCCCAGGAACCGTCTTCTCTCCTTAAAGGAGCCGGCACCGTGCGATGCTTTAAGACGTTTTTTGTGTGTCTCCATAAGCTTCCATAATCAGTTCCTAAATTTTCAATGTAAGATTCATAAGTAGTTCTGTTGAATGTTTGTATCTTTCGTTTCAGTTCATTGTTAAGTTTGTTAAATGTCCGTTTGTCTGATGGTAATCTGTTTGTTTGCCACACTTTACGAGCTCTTCTCTTTGCTCTGATCAAGTCCCTTATGTATTGTGGGTAGCAAGGTAAGTTCGTTGCATGTTTGTTGCTGGGTTGAGATGAAGACCACGCTGCATTCTGTACAGACTTGGTGAAGACATCAACTGCCGTCTCAAGTTCTTCCTCTGTTTTCAGCGATAAAGGAATTGAAATAAGAGATTCTAAGTACACTCTGTAGAAATCCCAGTCCATATTTTTCTGAGTGAGTGATGGTCTTTTATTTACTTCTGAGGGTTCATCATGAAGAATCAGGTGTACTAAGGAGTGATCAGAGCAAAGATCGAAGCTAGTTTTAACAGTGTGAGGTACAGTTCTAAGTCCTTTAGTTATAAAAAAGTCAAGTAAGTCAGGAGTTTTGTGTAGAGAATTTGGCCAGTATGTAGGGGTATTTGGGGAGATTGTGTCCAATGAAAGATTTTGGAGGACACTTAACAGATTTCCTCCTCGTGTGGTGCAGAGCCGGGAACCCCAGTTGTAGTGTTTGGCGTTAAAATCGCCTCCAGCGATAAAGCATCTCCCTAATAGTTTAAAAAAGTCTGAAAACATTGTTGGTGTCAAAACGTACCTTGGCGGACAGTACACAGCTGCAAGAGTGATAGTGTGGTGCTGAGTGTAAAGTGTGATGCCTGTTGATTGTATTATCGGTGAGATGGGTAGTTCTACAGAGTTATGTTTAAGAACTGCTCTAATCAGTATAGCCGTTCCACCATGTGCTGTCTTGTCAGGGTGGTCTGTTCTGTACATAATGTAACCTGGAATGTAAAATTTTGAACGTGGTGTTAAGTGAGTTTCAGTTATTAGTGCTACGTCTGTCCTATTTTCGTGCAAATATAAGTCAAGCTCAGTTCTATGTTGTTTAAGTCCGTTAGCGTTCCAAAGGAGTATTGACAAGGTACCCACTGTTAAGTGACTAGGGTCCATATGATGTGACCACACTTGTGAAATCTGTGATAAATGTTGGAGAATACTGAAAAGGGGGTGGATAAGATTATTAAGTTCTCTGATTATGCCTACCATTTGGGAAGAACTACTTACAGTTGGAGGTACCTGCTGGGTAATGCCTTTTCCCATACCTGACAGTATTGGTTGCTGATGAGGTCCAGAGCTAAATCTCGGTTGTGCTGGCAGAGGGTGCTTCTGAGGTCCAGAGCTGGTTTCTGGTTGTGCTGGCACATGATTTTGCGGAGTTGGAGGATACTGAAGAAGTAAAGAGTACTAAGGAGGCGGTGCATACTGAAGGGGCGAAGGTTGCTGCGGCTTTGGAGGGTAGTGGGATGGCTGACTGAGGGTCGGGAAGTCTTCTGAGCGAGGAGGCATCTGCGCTGGTTGAATGTGTGTTGGTCGTTGGATCTGTCTTCTGGCATTTCTAAGGTCCCTTAAAGTTTGACAGCCCTTATAGTTTGCTGGGTGTTCTCCACCACAGTTAGCACACTTAGCTGGGGTGTCTCTCGGCTTGGTGCAGGTAGTGCTAACATGATTGAGACCACATCTAACACACCTCGGTGGATGGTTACAGTATGATTTTGTGTGACCGTACTGCTGGCACCTTAAGCACTGTGGGATGGTTCTCTTTTTTCGAGGTTCTTCAATTTTTATTCGAGAGTAATAAATATACTCGATTTCAAATATTTTTTCGTTAAATGATGACTTTGTGATGTCCACAAAGAACATCGGTAATGGTGTTTTAAATCGAGAAATTACATTTGTTACGTTCGTAACTTCGTATCCCAATTCCTTGAATTCCTTTTTTAATATTTGTTTGTCAATGGTGTGATAAAGACCCTTGATCACAACTCTTGGGGTACGATCCTCTAAAAGTTGATATGAATGAAAATCTGCTCCATTTTGTCTTAGTGCACTAGTGAGTTTTCGGTATGTTGTCGGGATGTCTGTATATACAGTTATACCTTTCAGGGTTGATTTTATTTTAAACTTTTGATGGCCTGCTTCTTTTTCTAAAAATGACACAAAATGTGAGTAGTTTTGAACACCGTTGATAAAAATAGGTAGTACCTTTTCATTTTTGTTTGTCGTTTGTTCAGAGAAATTTGTTGGTTCAGTAGGTTGTGAGAGTACTTCAAAGCTGTTGCTGGTAGGAATAACCTGACTTGGTCGTTTTTGATGTGGTGTGTCTTTATCACTATTGAGAGGCCTTTTTCTTCCTATCACTAGCTCCCATGCATGATTTTCTTCACTGTTAGTCAGAGTGCCCATTTCACTAACCGAAAGCGCGGGCGCTGACGGCTCCCCCATCAATGGGGTGGAATTTTTGTTTATTAGCACTTCTACTAAAACGAAACGCGCCTAATAATTAGTAATTTAGTGATTGGAAACACTGCATTAAACTGTAAAACTAAGAAATAAATTGAGTTCAAAGAATATTAACAAAAATTTGTAACCTGTATCTGTCTCATGTGATTTTCCGTAAGCTTGACAAATATAAGTTAATATAATCTACCGGAAATGTTAACAAACTTTTAGAAAAACGTTTTTGAACACTAAAACGCACTTGAACGCACTTTAAAACATGGTTTTATTCAAAATAAAGCGGCACTAGAAAGAGTAACCTCATTCCTCATAAAGCAATAAAATAATTCTCCTTTTAATATCTTTATCCAATGACAAGAAATCTGGTGACGTATAATGTTTCTATAACCGTTGTTTATAAGGATCCTTAAAAATCCTTAAAAAGTGTGAGTTTAAGAAAAAAAAAAAACCTACAAAGATAAAATCAATTGTCTTTATCAAAATAATTTTTTTTTTTTAGTTATACTAGAATCTCTCCAAAATTAGAACATTTATTATAATAGTGATCAATTACAACATCCATACAATATGACAAAGATAAAATTAATGTTTATTATAAATGTTTGTGAAAATAAATTTATTAAAATTAATTGTTACTTGCAACTTTTATATTTTAGACACTCATCAATCAACCGCATACATACTAAAGTTAAAAAAAGAAAGAAAAAAAAAGTAAGCTAGAATGGTTGTTAAAAATATAAATATTCTTTATTTATTTTTTTTTTCTCCCGCATGATCATCGTAAGCATTTGAACAAAATTATACATATATAAAAAAAATAAGGAAACACTAAAAGGTATATATAAAAACAGATAATTAATTCGTTAATTTTGTGTGTGTGTGTGTGTGTGTATATATATATATATATATATATATATATATATATATATATATATATATATATATATATATAAAACAGCTGGAGTTAAAAGTTACAACATATAACCCCAACTCGTTCAGTGATTTAATAAGTTTTACTCAAGGAATAAGTGTTTAATTCTGATATAAATATCACTGACCAGAATGCGACGAAACCAGGTACCGAAGGTAAGACTTTTGCCTCCATAACCTCTAAGAAAATAGATTCATTCCCGAAGCGAGACCAAGCTATTGTTTTTAACAGTATTAATGGCATTAAATTAATAGAATATCTAGAGAGACTATCAGAATTCATTGCTCCAAGGGACATTAGGTTTGCTTCATAAAATTTCCAACAACCGTATTTGTATTCACCTTAGTTCTAAAGATCACGTGAATAAATTAATAGAGTCAAATACTTCCTTGAAGCTAGGGGATAGTATAATAGAAAAAGTACTTTTTATTTTATTTTTAACTTGATCTAGTTCAAACAATCTGCTCTATAAGAGTAGCGAAACAAACGCAGATAATAGTTAATACATAAATAAATAGAAGCAATATTCTATAATTTATATAAACTTTAAATTTAATAGATTAATCTGTCAGGTAAGCTCGACATATTCAAAACATACAACCTTTTTTATAAGGATGCTCCTTTTCTATTTATTTAGGTAAAGTAGATACAATGAACAATAAGTTTGTCATGCTTATTTTTTTTATAATTAATAATTAAATATTCAATACATAATCGTTTTTCCTAAAAGATTTCCAATTAAATTTTAAAACATGTCAAAGCTTAAACTTATATGTATCAAGCCTGACCTAAGACATACTTACGTCCACTTCATACATCAGCCATAATATCTTAAGATAAGAACATTACCCTCACTACCTAATATTACAATGGAATACCGCTAACTGGGATAATATGAATGAAAAAACTCCAGTAGCCGACACGACCTATTGTCAATGGCGATAAGATCATTGAGAAGCGCACATGAATGCTATAACCAACTGCTTCAGCTTGCTACTTGCCACCGTGAATCAACATTAAATTTAATGTATTTTTTCCAACTGATAAGGATCGACTGATCGTGTTTTTCCCTTATTCATGAGTGAGGGTTCACGGCATCAATTCAATGATAATAGGTCGTGAAGCGTTTTCCCCGCTTATCCTCTCCTTTTTAAATATTTCACACAGGCTACTGGAAACATTAGTCATAACGACTAAGTTTTCCAAGAAATACTTTGAACCCTATGGGTATAATCATGGATAAATATTTATGAATACTCACACCGATAATTAGTAGCCTAAATAATTTGGCACAGTTATGTGGAACTGTTGCTGCTGAAAGGGTATCCATTTTACGAGTGGTGTAGCGATTGAAGGTGATTAATGAGGTTAGCTTTGAGGAATGGCGTGCATCAGATCTCTCCCACGGTGAGTTTGTGGCGGATCCGCTGCCAGCCTCATCAGCCTAAACCAACCATCACGATCAGTTTAACCATCACTTCTACGGGAGCAATTACCCTCGGTAACCAGTCCGATTCCACCAGGAAATTCCATTGTCTGGAACGAGAGAAAAAATTGGCCCAAAACGGTAGGAAGCGGCAACTGAGGAATGTCCGATTGTCGATCAGATCTCGAAACGGTGAGTCATTCTGTTCAATAATTGATATCCAATTACAAAAGTCTGGAAAGGTATTTTTTTTTTAATAGTTAATGTTTTGAATCGTATTCCTAATTTGATGTAGCCAGCTCACCTTCCCCTCTCTCTCTCTCTCTCTCTCTCTGAAACCTCCCGATCATATTTTACAAATCTGGAATCATTGGTCACATCAAGTCGACCAGTAAAACAAATCCTTTCGAGTGTATAATTGTTTTTCCCAAGAAACTAAAATGAAAATTATACATAACCCCTTCAGAATTTTGAACTATAAAAATACGTTTCAGTAATACCTACCAGGCCCTCATTCTAAACTTAAACTACCAGTAACTCTAACTCAGACCTTTTAAGTCGCCATTCTTTTTCTTCAGTAGAGTTTTGATTTTAATGTAGTGAACACTTGCGATATTGTTCATAATTTAGTCTTGGAAACATAATTTTGATGGATAAATTCAACCACGGTCATGTAAGTAAATTAGTTTCTTTTTTTTTACTAATTATAATTTATTATTCTCTTCTCCAAATCGGATTATAATGTTTTAGATTACATTTTATTATAACTGAAGACATACCTAGAATTTTCCAAGAGCTTAAAGACCAATTTTTCTGACCAGGAACATAACAGTGACGCCAAACAAGAAAAAGATTCTGATCTTATATTAATAGATTAGGACATTTTCAGAAAACAGATTTTTTTTATAGAAAGGATAACAGCATGTGGGCTTCCACGGATTTTAACAATAGTTCTTTTCGAACTAAATTAACAGGTTCAAAAGGGGAAGCAAAAAGTGCTGTCACCCGGGCTAGGGTTAAAAACTTCAGTGCAATTCAAATTATTTGTGATCTCCTCTGCAAAGTTAGAATTAAACAGTTAAAATTTATTTTTTTTATTTATTTTATTTTATTTTTTTTTTTCTTACCCTCTGGTTTATGAAAAAAAAAAAAAAAAAAAAGGATCACTTGTAGCTGGGTAGTTAGCATAACAGCCTCCTATGCCAAAAATTCATTCTTGTCTTCTCCAAACCAATATTTGCATTCAGTTTTTACGAGAACATGTCCAACGTTTTTAATATTTGAAATATTTCACAGCTAAAAATAAACGAGATTATCGATATTCTTCAAAAATCGAAAACTGGTTAGTACAGTATTTGTTTTTTTTTGTACAAATATTAAAGTTAGGTGGCTCCTGAGCCGGGCCTTTACGATATAAGTGCTTAGGTTGATGTTTTAAAAAATATTAATTACAATAATGTTTGCATAAAAGCTTGTCCTAAAAGGCAATCGGATTACTTAATGGTTTACCATAATATATAAAAAACGAAATACTTTCGATAACTTTACCAGGCTTTCCACAACTTCATTAACTTACTGAGCTCAGTCACCAATTTTATAAATAATAATCATATTTAATAATATAATATAACTATATATAATACTAATAATTAAATATAAATTACTAGTCATTTAGACATCCATGTGTATAATATAATCCTGATTATAATATTTACTATATCAATCCGATATCTAATTCCAACCACTTTGTAAAAAAAAAAACTTTGCTGAACTGTTATTTTCTTCTTGAGATGTGACTTAATTATTTTTTTTAACTGTTATGGTTTTCTGCACCTAATTCTTCATTAAAGGTTTTTTCTTAAAGTTAAAGAAGGCTTCGTTTATCCTAGACAATATAAAGAATCTAGTACCGGTCTCACTAGTACAAATTTGCATGCACTTCCAATTTAGAAATATAATTGTAAACAAAAATCAGCTGATGCGCTCGATGATAACAGTCATACGTTACATCGTCTCTCAGATTTTTGCTTTTTTCAATAGGAATTCGCTTGAATTCAGTCTGGAGAACATCACTACACCTCAGGAATACTACGGCAGTGAATATTGGAGAAGTTTCGGTAAGCAAAGTTATAATTTACTTTGTACAATCACGAAAAAGTGAGAGGAGGGTTACTGATCAGCTGATTGCCGCTAGCTCGGCAAGCTCGGGCTTGCTTTTCGTTAACTTATCTTTCTTTTATCTTTAATTCTTATCTCATTATTTATTTATTATTATTATTTTCTTAATCAATGAGATATTTTCATCAAGTCATGTCCTCAAAGTCTGCAAGTAAAAGATCTAGATCTGCAGGTTCTAACTCGTCTCCTACAAAACAGAGACCCCGCCGTGAACAAAATAAAAAAATAATTCCACCAGCGACCGCGTCAGCTACCTCATTAGGATCTGAACCACAGCCCAGTACATCATCACAAGGAAGAACTGATGAATCCCCGTTTTTTACACCGAATCCATTTGAGATCCTCCAAAATGAAAAAGAAACCATGGAATCTTCTCCTGAACAAGGGAACCACTACCTCCACCAATATTTGTTAAAAATATTAAAAATTTTAAACTGATGTGTGCGCATTTAAACAAAGTAACTGATCCTAATAGTTATTATTGTATAAGTAGAACCAATGATACTAAAATATCTCCGACTACTGCTGAAACCTACAGAATGATTGTAAAATATCTGACTGAGACCAAAGCTGACTTTCATACTTATCAGCTGCGCCAGGAGAGAGCATTAAGGGTCGTAATCAGAAACCTACATTCCTCAACACCCGTTGAAGCTATCAAAGAAGAACTTACAGAATTAGGATTCCAAGGAGGCAAGTCACCAACGTTCTAAAAGATAAAAGTCCACTGCCTCTATTCTTCGTGGACTTGGAACCATCAGCAGGAGTCGAAAAAATCTATGACCTCAGTAGACTGTACTATACCCGTGTAAAAGTTGAAAAACCTTACACAAAGAGGGAAATAGTTCAGTGTCATAACTGTCAGGCATATGGTCATACCAAAAGTTATTGCCATCACATACCACGCTGTGTGAAATGCGGTGAACAGCATAAAACAGAAGAATGTACAAGACCAAGATCTACACCCGCTGTATGTGCTCTGTGCCTCAAGGACCACCCGGCTAACTACAAGGGATGTGAAATCTACAAGAAACTCAGAACCAGATACCAAAAACCTCAGGATCCGAATGAAACAGCTGTACCAACCAGAAGCAGAAGAGAACCATCTAAACTTGTAAATTCTAACGTATCATTTGCCCACTTGCTTGGAGGTGGAAACCAGAATCATGAAGTCGAGGCACTGCCGGAACAACTTTTTCCTCAACTTTCTCAATCTATTGTACAACAATCTATCCCTCAAAGTTTACCTAATCTTCAAAAAACTCCTCAACATCAAATTTCTCATATCCCTCCACCATCAAACGTCACAGATCTTACCAGTCTAATGACCTCGTTCATCTCCGAAATCAAATCTCTTGTTATGCCGCTTATATCACTCCTTACAAATCTAGTATCAAATCTAATCCCTGCCTTGAAAAATCCTTAAATGAATTCACCTAACTCCTTATCCATTCTCCTTTGGAATGCGAATGGTGTTAGAAATCATACTGACGAACTTACAGCGTTGTTGCAAGACAAAACAATCGATGTTGCACTTATAACTGAAACAAGACTAACGACTAAACAGTACTTCAAAATACCGCAATACATCACATACCGCACTGACCACCCAGACGGCAAAGCCCATGCCGGTTCTGCTATCATTGTCCACCAATCCCTCTCTCATCATTTACTCCCACTTCCCACCTATGATTTCCTACAAGCCACAGCCATAGTAATCAAGACTTTTTCCTTTCCGGTAACCCTCACATCTGCATACTGCCCTCCTAAACATTCCATTTCCAATTCCGAATTTGTATCCTTCCTGGATTCCTTAGGAAATCGTTTCATTTTGGGTGCAGACTTAAACGCCAAGCATCAGCAGTGGGGTTCCAGAACCAAGAATTCTCGGGGACGAAATTTGCTGTCTGCACTCAACTCCCGAAATTTTAATATCCTGCCTCCTGACTCCCCTACCTACTGGCCAACCGATCCTAACCGCAATCCTGACATCCTCGACTTCTTTATCCACAGCGGATTAGGCTCCCTCAACTTTTCTGTAACTCGCCTTGATGAACTATCCTCAGACCATAGTCCACTGATCCTAAAAGTATCTCTCACTCCAATTCCAAAACCCATTCCACCATCATTCATCCGAGGCCCTGTCAACTGGAACCTTTTTCGCCAAATCCTGACCGATAATATTGACCTCAGAGTAACCCTCAAAACCCCAGATGACCTAGATAATTCCGTCTATTCCTTTACCACCGCCATCCAACAAGCTGTCTGGACTGCCTCCTCTCCTAAACACCCCAATATAAATCCTCACCAAAATCATTTTCCACAACATATTATAGACCTCATCCATACCAAACGCCGAGCAAGATCATTATGGCAGCGCACCCGACACCCAACAGATCGCCGCTCCTATAATTTCTATTGTAAACAATTGAAGAGGGAGTTGGCGACCTTCCGTTCCCAGTCCTTTAATTCCTACCTCTCCTCTCTATCAGCTCGTGATAATTCCCTGTGGAATGTCACGAAAAAGATCCTAAAATACCATCAAGTTTCCCAACCTCTCCGACGTGGTGATGACTCCTGGGCTGCGTCTGATGAAGATAAAGCCGAGGAATTCGCCACACACCTCTCCAAAGTTTTCACTCCTCACCCGGAATCCCACGCGAATCACACCGCAACAGTGCAAGACTTTCTTATGTCACCAATTCCACTTTCCTTACCTCCTAAAGCTATTAATCCCTCTGAGGTCAAATATCTTCTCCAAAAACTTACCCTCCGTAAATCTCTGGACACGATCTCCTTACTCCCCAGATCCTCCGACAACTTCCGCAGAAAGCTATTATATTCCTTACTTATATTTACAACTGCATCCTACGCACCACCTATTTTCCTCTGTTATGGAAACATTCCACTATCATTCTTTTTCTAAAACCAGGCAAACCTTCCAACAACACTTCATCCTACAGGCCTATTAGTCTACTCCCCATCCTCTCAAAAATCTTCGAAAGGCTTCTTCTTAAACGTATCCTACCCATATTAGAATCTCAAAATCTTCCTTCCCATCAGTTTGGATTCCGTCCTCAGCATTCCACAGTTCAACAGGGGCTCCGAGTTGTAGACCATATTTCCTCAGCTCTTGAATGCAAGGAGTATTGTTCTGGTGCGTTTCTGGACATTGCGCAAGCTTTTGACCGGGTATGGCACACTGGATTACTCTTCAAGCTGAAAACCCATTTACCCCAGTCTCTATACCTCATTCTCCGATCCTATCTCTCAAACCGTTCCTTCCGCGTTCGCTGTGGTGTAGAATTTTCTAACCTTTATCCCGTTGAGGCCGGTGTTCCTCAAGGCAGCGTCTTGGGACCCGTCCTCTACATCCTTTACACTGCTGATATTCCTACACATCCTGATACCTTTCTGGCAACTTTTGCAGACGACACCGCCATCCTATCATCCAGTTCCAATCCTGAAACAGCACCCTTAAACCTGCAAAGACACCTTTCTCTTATCGAAGACTGGTGCAATGCTTGGCGCATTAAGGTGAACGAAGCCAAATGCAAACACGTAACCTTCACTCTTCGACGAAACTCCTGTCCGCCAGTTTACTTCAATTCCATTCCAATTCCTCCTTCAGATACAGTCCGGTATCTTGGCTTACTACTAGACAAAAGATTGACTTGGAACCCACATACAAGACTTAAAAGACAAGAACTCAACCGACGATTCGGACAGTTATACCGACTACTTAACAGAAAATCTGAACTTACAGTTGACAGCAAATTATTAATCTACAGGACAATACTGAAGCCCATCTGGACCTACGGACTTGAACTGTGGGGGACAGCTAAACGTACTAACATCAAACGCATTCAATCCTTTCAATCCAAAGTCCTCCGTACAATAGTAAATGCTCCTTATTATGTTTCCAACTATACCTTGCACCACGACCTTAATGTTCCTTTTATTTCAGACCTGATTCCATCCAAATTTTCCAAATTCCACCAGAATCTCATTCATCATCCTAATCCTCTAGCTCAATCCCTATCCAGCCCCACCCATCCATACAACCCACCTAGAAGGTTGAAACGGCAGTGGCCTCGTGACCTCTTATAACATGTATATTGGAGTTCTAGCATTGGCTAGATTCTCCACTCACGTGCTGTATGCTTGTGAATTGTATATAGGTATGAGTGACTATTGTATATATTTTTATTGATTTTATTTTGTATATATGTATATTTTATTATTATTATTATATAAATTTATAGTTTTGTATATATCGTGTGAATGTAGTATGAATGTTGTACGTTATCACTATTAAAAATGTCCTGAATTGGACAGATTGTAATATTGCTCAATGAATAAAAAAAAAAAAAAAAAAAAAAAAAAAAAAAAATTGTAAACAATCTGACTTATATTATAAATCCTTCGTGGTTGATTAAGTAAGAAGCTTTTGATTAAAAAAAAATAAATAAAAAAAAAAATATTAAAAAAAAAAAAAAAAATATATATATATATATATATATATATATATATATATATATATATTTATATTTATATTTAAAGCTTGGTCATGAAATTATACCAAACCAGCATTAAGACAGTTAACATTCAATTTGAATGCCATTGAACTTGGTAAAGGTGTAAAAAAAAGGACAGTGAGACGAGATGGATTATAAATTGGATGACCTCCAAAGAGACAAAAGAAGTGTTTATCTTTTATAATGAGGATCACGCCCGTTCCAATTATTTATTCATAAGTAGACATGGCTAATTAACCGAAACAAATCAGCTCTGCATATCCCCCAGCCGCTAGGCGAGGTCTCTTATGGGCGCCAACCCACATCCCGGGATAAAATTGACTATTAACTAATCCAACCTTACCAAACAAAACATTTTGTATATACATTAAATAAGTGGTTCCGTATAATTTAAAAAGTAATTCTGTCAGATACTTAAGTTACAGTCGTTGAGTGATTATAGTGTCATAACCATTTGCAGTATATAGAAAAAAAGAAAGAAAAGAATTATTGAATTATGGTTTTTATTATTGTTAATTTTATGGAAGATGTAATATAATGTTTAATTGTTATTTTATTTTATTTTTTTTTTTACGAAAATAATTTATTTATTGAGATATATTACAATTTGTTACAAAATGAACAATAGTAATAGTGATATGAGACCACATTCATACAATAAATACAGAAAATAATAATAATAGTAAAATTACATAAAATAGAAAATGGGCGCTGGGATCTCTTGGATTCCGCTTTTTTCTCCATAAGTGGAGGGAAGAGGGCAGTCTAGGGTCCCTTTAGCAGTTGTATATATTAAGGGTACTCACTACGTTTGCTATAGCATGCTATTTGTGCTAAGTCCATCAATTTTATACAGGAAATAACTGTAGAAACTCGACGGGTTTAGCAAAATAACACAAATAGCATGCTATAGCAAACTTAGTGAGTACCCCTATTGTATATAGTTATGATTTTTGTATGATGTTTATTTATTTGCCAACTTTTTATTTATCTCAATTATAGGTTGTAGTTTTGTTTTTTTATTTATTATTATTTATTGTATATATATATATATATATATATGAATTTATTTATTTTCTATTTTATGTAATTGTTATTAGTTGTTAAATAGTTATTCTGGAGATGAGGCTATAAACCTCGAAACGTTAATGTAATATTGAGGTATTAATAAAGAATATTTAAAAATATGAGATTGTCCGATGAATTTATTTAGAAAAAAAAAACTGTACCACTACAACTCATTATGGTTCTTGGGCTCATTACATATAGAGATCCGTACTGTTTCTAGGCCAACGGCCGTGCAATGAGGTGACTAGGCCTCGAACCTGTTCATTCCATCCCACAGAACTGCTTCCTTTAAGAGATCCTTTGTCATACGTGCATCTTCATTTTGGAATTTCTTACCCATGTCGATTCGTACATGCCAATCCTTAACATCCTTCAAACATCACCTATTTATCCATCTCCTCGAACATCAATCTACCGTGCTTTTATAATATATATATATATATGTGTTGTGTGTGTGTGTGTGTGTGTGTGTGTGTGTGTGTGTGTATAAATATGAAGGTATATAAATGAAAGTGTTTGTATATATGTATGTATGTCTGTGTGTGTGTGTGTGTGTGTATACATGTATATACCATATGTAATATAATTTTATGCCCATAAAATGTTGTTTATATGTTAAAATTTATATATCCATAATTTAAATCTTTTATTGTACATTTATATTGCTCTTAGGGAACTAGCTGTACCAGAATAAAATTTCTTTTCATTTTATTTGATGACGCTCAGCCGCCAACTTTATCCCAATTTTTGGGTATCTATTTGGGTATATAGGGGCTGGGTCTGCCCCAGGAGTGTATCTATATCCTAGGCTCGCCAGCCGCCTGAATTAAAGAATAAATAATATTCTGCCACAGATGGGATTCAAACCCAGGACCCGGAGAACAGTAGAGTAGTGCTCTATCCATTAGACCACGCCGCTCCCCGGTATATAAAAAGAAAGATAAAAAAACAAAACAAACCTTTATTCTGGTGAGTCCCCTAAAAATGACATAAAATTTGACATAATATAATATTCATATCTGACCGCGGCACATAATTATTGAGGAAAAACAGGGAAAAAAAAGATTTAACAAAAAATAAAAAATTAGATTAAAAAAGAACAATAATAAGAAATAAATTCATTTGGTGACAATATAATTAAATAAAATTTACAGATAATGATTAAACTAAAAGAAATTTGAGATAACTTGTATAAATACATGTAAAAAGTTAAAATATTGACTACAATCTAACAGTAAATGTAGTCGTCCGCTGTCATGCCACAAAATGGGCCCCTTTCGATTGACCTTCATTATTAACTTCATTATTTCCGATTTCTGACGCCTTGCATTGATTTTGTTGCAACACGATTCGGCATTCCCCAGGATATAGAAAGGTGTACTGTATCAAACTAAATGAAGCCCACATCAAACAGTAACAATCGCCTAGATGAGTTGGAGGTTTTGTAAAATATTGTTATGGTAAAGTATCCACTTTTACTCACAAGTAAAGATTCCGGACACAAAAGGATCGCTTATGTTTTGGCAAATAAATGTATTAAAAACTTCAAATTTCCATATTTGTTTTTTTTTTGGCGGTCGACATTTGTGGAACACAACTTTAAAGCTTTGAAAACGCCTTGAGTTGGTCATGGACGGTCAAATTACTTAGGCTACGGTTTCCTGTAAGTTCTCGAACAGTTGATCTGGGGTTTTCTTTCACTGAAGCCAGTAGAACATATGCTTCACTGAAGCCTCTCTTTTCGACATTTTTTTAAACAGTGAACTAATTAATGCTGCCCTCGCCCCAGACTTCATCGATGTTACTTCATCATATGAAAAACAATTTTAATTCTTAATTCTTAGTTCACTATAAATATCAAGTAATCGACTATACATATGATAATCTGGTTTACACCACCTAAGTAAAAAACTAATTTATATTATCACTCATACTAAATATTAAATAAAAGAAACTTCTTAACTGATACCTAAGTTATGGTTAGTATACACGTGTATAAATTGACAGAAAATGAAATATTCACGAGCGAACCCGAGGGTCTGTATTTCAAACACAAGAACACCTGGTGTAGAAACCACTAATACTGTTTATGACAGGATGACACAGGTACTTGGATACGCGGATGGTATAGATATCGTGGCAAGATCGCTAAATGCCTTGAAAGAAGCCTTTCTTAGACTTCTGGGAGAAACAAAAGTCATGGGGCTATCTATAAACCAAGATAAAACGATGTACATGAGAGGTGGCCCGGGAACTAAAAACTCTTGATAGAGGGAACCACTATCGATGGGATCTTTCACGTTTGAAAGCGTAAACCAATTTACGTACCGGGGGTCTATAGTTAGCAGTTCTAACAATATTTAGCTAGAGATCAGCCTAAGACTAAGGAAAGCAAGCTGTTGCTATTTTGGATTAAGGAAACATCTCAGCAGTATGGCACTATCCAGACAGACTATGTGCAGCCTTTACATAACCCTCATTCAACTGGTGCTAACTTATGCTAGTGAGGCGTGGACATTAACGAGTTCGGAAGAAGCAGAGCTATTGAAGGCTTGAAGGCCAATGAAGTAGATCAATGGAGAAGGCTCTACAACCGAAAACTATATGAACTCTTTGAGGAACCCAACACTGTACGCCACATCAAGTGCGGCTGCTTGAGATAGGCAGGCCACATGAGGAGGATGGATGAGGAGAAAATCCCCAGGAAGCTGTTAGAAGGAAAACTGGACCGCTCAAGAGAAAGAGGAAGGCCTAGACAGCGTTGAGAAGATGCTGTTGCTAAGGATGCCCGAACCCTTCTGAACGTACGGAATTGGAAAGCAGCTGCACAAAATCGAGGGCTCATTGAGGAGACCAAGGTTCACATCGGACTGTAGCGCCACTGTAGTAGTCATAGTTTAGGACTCCCATTGTCGCCGATTAGATACAGTAGCATAAAGTGACGTTAAATAAATGGATGAGCTCCTCCTCTATAAAAAAAAAACTCTCCTATTACTTGCGAGGGTACTGTTGCCTCTGAAATCATGCAACATGTACTTTGGTGGTACTAGTAGTTCTGCGGTCAACTGAGCATATCAACTATCAATCGATGAGTGACGACTCCTCGCCTGAAGATAAGACCGACTGGGCTGTCCCGACAGGAAGTAGACCAGGAGAAGAAGCTGGACTGACTCAGGACTCCCACACACGGTATTGTTCTCCAGAGTGAGGACAATGGCCATCGACTAATTACAGAGGAAGCCCTTCCGGAAAGGGTCACCGGTGCCATTGTGAAGATGACTGATTACAGAGGCAGCGAGCCCTCCTCTGAGGTCCACAATTTGACTGCCGCGCTGCGCCCACGCTCCTCCATCCACACCCTAGTCTGTCCCAACGTCTACTTAGTCGAGATTTATACTCGTCCCTCTGTCTCTACGGCCACTATATCATTCGTCATATTGTTCTCCTCTAGCTGCCAGTATCTTACTGACACACATCTCCCAACAGATGTTTATAAATGGAAACAAAAATTTAATTTATAGCCTAACTTATAATTGATACCAATTGCCTGACTCGTGCAAGGTAGAATAAGTACCGGTGAACATTTGAAGAAATCTGAGTATGTAACTCACTCAAAAGAGCTATCTTATTTTCATTTATGATGCAAGAACAGTTCACCGTTTACAGAATACAAGGAGAACTTGATAAAGGCCAATGACCGCAACCCATCCAATCTCTCCTTTAAGCATTATTTTTATTTTCAGTTATCTCTATCAGAAATATTAAAGCCTATTAAATTTTACATCAGTGCAGAAAGTTTAATCAAAATCGTTAATCTTTTTTGAGAAAAACGAAAAAGGTGCAAAATGCATAGTATAAAGTTGCTATTCCGGGCAGCCGATTTTATTATAAATACAGCTGATAATTGTAAATAGTAGTTAATTATGTTCATTTTGTCTGTTGGCCAGACACATTGTATATTTCAACTGTGCAAAATTGTTATTTTTAAGGGACCCAGTCCCAGAATAAAAATTATTTTCTATTCAATTCTATTCTAAAAACATCAAAACTGTTGAGCGGCTATGTCTGGACGATTTCGAATGGATTAACCCATAAATAGAAAATAAACTAGTTTTCATATCCTTACATATCTACCATTTCTTTAGTCAAATATTTCCTAATGTCCAACCCCTTTTCATTTTATAATTTAAAATTTACAATATTCTCAACTTAGAATTAGATACTTCAAATATACTACTAAACTGAAAACGTAAGGAGGATAACAATATTTTTTTTTTAAACTACATAATTCATTGTTTTATACGATCATACGCATTGAAAAATTCAATCTATTTTGGTTTTATAAGTTTAAAAATATATAATATTTATGAAATCAACTATTTCGGTACTATTTCCACACCTTATTGAAATCTTTCAAGAAAAATGATTTGTGAACAATGCCCTCTACAGACTGGATCTATCTTCCTACTAAGTGTCACATTAACATAATGATGAAGAATCCTTATTTAACGCGTAGCAGTATTTGTCCACGCCTACATTTTATGACGTAATTTCAATGGAGAGAAAATAACATTAACGGTTAATTGTTACAACCTTCACACAAGTCCATGACTCATTCCAGTGGGACAGTAACAATCATCATAAGGCTTACTGCATCAGCACATAAGCTGAGATATATCCCATAAACCTAGTTTTTATTCCTCCTTCTGAACACTAGGGAGAGGAAAAATGATAAGATCTGGCCTTCATACATGTTTTTATAAAATGTAGACTGAAATTTTTCGTTTTTATTTCATGTTCAACATCTTTATTAATTTAAATCAAGGCCGATAGGAAGGTTTATTCTCAAAGTGACCATCCTCTTTTCGCTAGATTGGGATGTTGAAGAGGCCATAGGACCGCCTAATAATTAATTTCAACTCACACTGATAGGAATAAAATCGGCACCACCAGGAACACGGTATATGTGTTAAGCTTTAATAATTGGCCAAATAGCCTCACGCCTTAATCTATCATATTAGAAAACTATATAGGATGTAAATTTCAATAAAAATTTAGAAGTAATATAGTTTATAAAAAAAGCTATAATAAAAAAATATAATGTACCCTACCTAACCTACTAGTTAATTCAAAGAAAAAGTGATTCTAAATTAAACTTTTAATTTGTTTTTATGCCAATGCTATATTAATAATTTCATTAAAAATGATAAGAAATGACGATTTGAAAAATACATAGAGGTTAAAGGTTAAATAATAGTATACATTTGTTAAATTATTTCAGATGAAAAGGGTAATTGTATTTAAAAGATAATTATCGATATCAAAATTTTAAAAATGTTTGTTATTTACAATTGAGACGTTGAATTACAAAAGGTGCAATATCTATTCCAGGAAATTGTATAGGACGCGCAAAAAATCTCTCATTACCATATTAATAAATCAACTTATTTGGTTACTTTCGTATTAAAATCTATTATTTTTCTTTTTACTATATTAATCAAACTAATTTAAATTTATATAATGAAATGTTTCAGAAAGACTTGGAACAAAAATAAATGTGTAATTGGTATTTTTAAAAAATAACTGTATTTCTAAATCGCGTTTTTAGAGGTCTTGGGTTTTCGTTAGATAAAATTAAACAGACGATTTAGATAAAACTACATGATGAGAATGCAAATATGTCAAAACTTCAATCTCGTAAAAAAACCTTTAAGTACCTTTTGGAAATCAACGTCCCAATTGCTTAAGCTCACAATCTTTTATGTTTTCAACCAACTGCTATAATTATAAATATATACATTTTCCTCAAAATGCTGTAGTTAATATTCTCCTCTAATCTTTTTACTTTCACTTACTATATATAGAAGGGAAAGTATTGCGATCGTGAAAATTTTTGAATTCCAGTTTTCAACGGAAATACACGTTTTAGGGTCCCCTGAGTCCAAATAACCAAGTCTCGCAAAAAGGTCTGTGTGTGTGTGTGTGTGTGTGTGGTAACTCCCGGGCGGAAACGGTAAGTCCTATGAAACTGAAATTTCATATTTAAGACAACTAAACGCCCGAGACGTGACAAAACTTTTTTCATCAAAATGAGCTTACTAGAAGAGGCACTTTATACCATGCATTTTGCACCTTTTTTCGATTTTCTCGAAAACGCTTCCGACGATTTTGATTAAACTCACTATATCGATGTAAAGTTTAATGGGCTTTAATATCATGTAGGTTTTATTTGGATAAAAATGGTCTGACAGGGCTCAAATGCCGATATTTTAAATTTTCTTCCTCTAAAGTACCTTTAATTTTAAAGATTCTATAAAAATAACTATATTATCTTGTTAACGCTGATGAAAAACAGGTAAATACATAAATTGAATAAATTCGATACCCAACTAAAGGAGAAAACAGAAAAAATATTTTTTTAATGCAATTTTTCGTTTTTGAACATAAGAGCAGTAATATACATGTATGATATACCGTTGGAAAGCTAAAGATTTTAGAAAAAATATCATCTCATACACAAGCTTTGATAAGTTAATAGAGAGTGATGAGAAGAAGATAAAACTAACTGATTATTTTAGATAATAATATAATAGATTTTTTAATAAAACACATGTTTCTATAAATTCAATTTGATTAATTCCTAAATAGTTTCACGTATTTTTACCTCTAACTGTATTTGAAAATTCTTTCATTGATTTTAAAAATCGAGGTAAGTGAAAGTCGTGTGTTGCCCGCACCAGATTTTTTAAAACCTGAGATGGATTTATACATATTTGTACAGTGCCCTTAGCATTAAACTAATTCCTAATGTAAATAGTAATAACATAATACAATTACATAAATGTATCACCAAAAACAATTTTTGTAGTTGTTTTTTTTTTTTTTTTTTTTTTGGGTGGACTGTACTGTTCAACGAATTAAGAAACTATTTTGGACACCCCCTTTTCAACTGACAATGTCTGTAATCGACTAGAAAAAAAAATGAAAGAATGACCATAAGTTGCATTTTTTAATTTTATTTATTTTATGTCTTAGGCCAAAAAAAGGTCATAGTATGAAGTAACCTGAGATAATCTTTCGAACTCAATATTACCATATGGTCAAGGAATGGTCTTATTTGCTTCTTAAATGATTTAATCTTGGTCATTTATGAATATGGACGGGAAATATATTGAGTTTGCGAATAATAAAAGCTATAAAAAAATTAAATAATAAAAAAATGTTTAAAGTTAAAATAAAAATTATTAGGTGATTAATAATTATGTATCATGATAATATTAATATCATGATCCTAATGAAAACAAAAAATTAAATAATAATATTAATCAACATAATTATCGTAAAAAATACATATTTATGTTAGTAATAAGCTCTTTAAATAATCCTGATTTGTACTTATCTTGCCAAGATTAAACACCTCTGGTAGCTCAGTTGGTAGAGCGGTGGACTGTAGTTGGTTGATATGTAGCAGTTATCCATAGGTCGCTGGTTCAAATCCGGCCCGGAGGATTACTTTTATTTTTCTTTATTAAATATTTATTTAAAATTTAAGAAAAACTGGCGTTATACTACTTTTATCATCAAAGCTATATACTATAATTTCTATTTTCAAGATTTTTTGTAACGAAGATTTTTTCTTTATGTACTAGTTTGTTTGCGAGCGTCTGGATTTAACTTGACTTCCACATTGCTACACTAAATTATTTTATATTGTTGGTAATATAATTTTTCTTTCATTAATATCATTTATTTTACGTTTAGGACACGTTTACCACAACGCAAGGTTAGAGACTCTCTTCTTGGTATTAATGACAAACGTTTAAATACTTTTTAATTGGTTAAAATTCATTAACATGTGTTTTATAGTGGCTTTTATCATCAAAGCTATATATTAAAATTTCTATTTTCTAAATTTTTTTTATTTTATTTTTTATTAGAGTGCTTCCACTGGAAAGCTTCTCCACATGTATTTCATGCATTTATATATTGTTCTCAAATTTACTTGTTGTATTCCATTATACAATTGTAAATTCCAATAAATATTCAATAAAGCTTTTCTTTTATGCACTTGCTTCTTAAGAATAATATTTAGATAAAAAGGAGTTTTTTTTCTTTAATATGACTTAATTTTTAGATTTATTTAAGAATTGTTTATAATTTAGGTTAACGAATTAGCTACGTTGATTTGTAGGCCATTCTTTGATTTCTATTAGCCTGTACCTTCTAGTATTTGGTGTCATAAAATTGAACATGTTTTATCCTTAAACTTCATATGTTGTTAACTTTTTTTTTTCCATTGCACGTTTGTTTTTTTTTCACATTTACTTGTATTTTTTCCTGTACAGTTGTAAATATCAATTAATAAATAAAAAACTTCATATATATGTTATTATTATTGCTATACATATTATTACTAAAGGTGTTTGGAATCAAAATCGACAAGTAAATAAAGAGTACATACCTAATTCAATAAGATGCAACCTAAGTATTTCTAATATTTACGAGACTGAGGATCGGACACACGGGACTCATGCTTAATGGCTTAATGTAAGGCACCTTTTCAACCAGATATGGACACGTGAGGAACGAGTCACCACAAAGCATATGTTAACCAATTAAAAATTATTTAAACGTTTGTAATTAATACCAAAAACAGAGTCCCTAACCTAAAGTTGCGGTAAACGAGCCCGAAACGTAAAATAAATGAATAAATGTTATTACTGAAAGTAAAAGTTAGTAATGCCTGAAGTATTATTTTTGAAAGGCAACTTTAATATTACTAATAATATAAAATAATTTTTAAAAAATATTTATAAAACAAAGCTAACAATTTAGATTAGATAACTGTTTTATTGCTAATAAAAATTAAAAAAATGTAGCAATGTGGAAGTCAAATTAAATCCAGACGCTCGTAAACAAACTAGTACATAAAGAAAAAATCATCGTTACAAAAAATCTTGAAAATAGAAATTTTAGTATATAGCTTTGATGATAAAAGTACAAAGCCTGTTTTTTCATAATGTCTGAATAAGTAGTATGATAAATAAAAAATAAAAAAAATAATCCTCCGGGCCGGATTTGAACCAGCGACCTATGGATAGCTGCTTCATATCATCCAACTACAGTCCACCGCTCTACCAACTGAGCTACCAGAGGTGTGTAATCGGGGTCAGATAAGTACAAATTAGGTTTATTAAAAGAGTTAATTACTAAATATATATACGTGTATTTTGTTCGAAAATTGTATTTATTCATATTATTATTTAAATATTGTTCCCATCACGATCATATTATTTTGATCGTTGATCATTGATATTATTGACAGAAAAACAAAATAATCATTAAAACTACTAAATGGGATCACTTGTAGCTGGGTGGCTAGCGTAACAGCCTCCCATGCTAAAGGTCACGGGTTCAAATCCGCAGGTGGTCCTAGGATTTTTTAATGGGAGTAAAAAATCCTTAGTTACGCCGTCCTTCGGAGGGGACGTTAAAAGGTGGTCCCGAGCCTGTGCGATGTCAGGTACTCGTTAAAGATCCCTATCCTAATAAAACCTGGATAGGCAAAATTTAGGACTCCCACTGTAGCATCGTCCGATTAGCCATAGTAGCATAAAGTGACGTTAAATAAACAAAACTACTAAATCATATGTAGTACAATTAAATAAATATAAAACAGAATACAATATATAGTATTCTGTTTTATATTCTTTTGAGATTAATATTTTATGTTCAATTTTATACTTTGTTTAAAGCTTTAAAATTATTACGTTAAATTAGAATCTGATTAAGACTCAGGTTTTTAAATATTAGAAATACTTTATGACAATAACTGAAAGAAGAAAAAATTATAAAAAATTTATTTGTAGAATTATTTTATATTTAAAAGTATTCAAAAGCACGGACATAGTTGTTGATTTGTTTATTAAATCTGTAAGGATGTTTTTTTATTACATATTATTAACTTAGGATGCTAGTGTATTTAAAAGAAAAGAAAACTCTTTAAACAGGTGTGCGTAGCCTTTCGAAACTATCATTTAAAAAGATCTTTTTGTCTTTATTATTATATTTCAAATAATTTACTTTATAGCTATAAGATAAATGAATTCATAGAAGTATATCAATAGGCAACAGCAACTTTGTTACAATACAATAGTTGAGGGAAATGATTAAAATTAGCTTTCAAAGCATTTGATTAATTTATGAATTTTACTTCCTTTTAAAATACAAGAGTGTGACAAGAAAATCATTTTTTTAATTATATTGTTTGAAATTTACAACTGTATTATTGAATACATAAATTTGAGGAATACCTCAGGAATAATAACATAACATATTTGTAGAGAGACTACCTCTGGTCTCTGGGCCATCTTGTATTCAGATACCCCGGAGGATTATCAGGAATTGAAGAGGGTGCTACGATAGAAACTAGTGGGCTAGAGTGGGAATCGAGTTTTTCATGAAAGGCATGATACCTGGTTTAGGCCAAATCAGTATCATATAAGGTCATTATGAGTGAGTGGGTTTACTCGTGACAAAGAAAGAAACATTGAGGATTTTAGATTGTAAGCGTTATATATGAGGATTTTCTAACTTCAGTTGTATTTGGATTTATTGTAACTTCGGGTAACTCAATGCAAAAAGATATATTTCTATAATTTCGGAGGCTAAGATTCTTCCATAGCGATGTCGCTGCTAACTATAATCATTGAAGCAAAACACTTACGCAAGGCAGTGGTTCAGGCATCTGGTTATTAATTATATGATTATCACCACTTCTTATCGATTCCTTGGAAGAAACCCTTACATGTTTAATATTTTTAATTTTATTTTGAAATAAAGAGTTTCGTCTTCCATTTCCTTAAATCTATAATAAAAGTATTATACAAACTTCATTAGACGTTTTGGGGTCAACCTCATTTTCTACAGAATGTCCTCATCCATGTTTCATCACAATATTTCAATTCGAAATTCCTCAAATTCATGGCTATTACTGTTTCAAATAAAACATTTAACATTTTTAAAAAATTAAAAATAAAAATTTTGACTCACGTTTTCGAAATAAAAATTTAAAAAAAAAGTTTTTTAAAACTCTTTAAGAAAACCATTAACATATTTTTTTTTTTTTGTGTATTTCAGTTGATCCGTTCAGGAGAAAAAATTGTTTTTTTTATTTTTCACTATGGGGTACACTTGCGATAAAATTAAAAAAAAATATATGTTATGTAGGACCCTCCGATGAAATAAAGTAGCGAAAGATTGGAGGTGTACCAAACCATCATAACCAGAAAATATTTTTTTGAAAAATTCAAAATTTTTTTTTGACAAGCATTTTCTTGGAAAAAAATTTTAAATAATATTTTTTGAAACCTATTTGTAAAATCCATAACATATATTTTTTCCAGAAAATCGGTTGAGCTGTTCAGGAGAAAACAATTTTTTTTGTTTTTTCTTACCCCCTCCATAACTTCCCTCCCGTTAGGATTAAGGGGCTAAAAAATTGCGTAAGGTTGTTTCTCATAGCTGTGACTCAATGGTATAAATTTGGTACTAATACACGCGGGAGCAGAATTCACATGCTTATCCGGCTAGGCCCTTTATTATTATTATAATAATAGGTTCATTCTAAACTCTTATGTGATCAATTTTATGTTATTAATAGAAATTCGGACTCCCATGAGTACTCAATATGAGAGATGAATAATTTCATCCAAATCACTGCACCCAAGAAGAATCTTCGTTACATTACATACGTTTTTTACGTCAAGGGCTGTACAAGTAATTAGACTTAGTCCTGCAATTAATAGTAAATGCTCCTTATTATGTATCCAACTATACCTTGCACCACGACCTTAATGTTCCTTTTATTTCAGACCTAATTCCATCCAAATATTCCAAATTCCACCAGAATCTCATTCATCATCCTAATCCTCTAGCTCAATCTCTATCCAGCTCCACTCATCCATACAACCCACCTAGAAGATTGAAACGGCAGTGGCCCCGCGACCTTTTGTAAATATATTGGAGTTCTAGCACTGGCTCGATTCTTCACTCAATGTGATGTATGTATGAGTGTGTATATGTGTATATAGGTATAAGTGAATTCTTGACTTTATTGTATTGATTCATTATTGTGTATATATTTTATTGTAATTTTATGCAGTGTAAATATTGTATGAATGTAGTATGTATGATATCTTTCAGCACTACTATTGATGCCCAAATCGGGACAGATTGTAATTTTACTCAATAAAAGGTTTTTCGAAAAAAAAAGAAAAAAAAAAGACTTTGATGAGGCTCATCCACCAGGTTCTCTTCAAATTTTGATTACTATTTTCATAGGAGCTGGTTGAACCTCAGAAAAATCTCTCAAGCACAGGGCTGCCCTGTAGATGGCATAAAAAAAATTATCCTGCTAAAGCCGGTCCCGAATCCGAGGCCTGGAAATCGGTAGTCCATCGCTCTTAGGTATAAAACTGGCTATTATGTCACATACTTACAACGGATGTTGAGGCAAAACGTGTGAAACGCCGCTAATATACTTCTAGGTATTTGAAAGCTCTGCTACCTACACAACAAAAGGCCATTGTCAGATCTGGTCCAAGCAGACTCCTACTTGAGAACGGCCGCGGTCAGCAGGTGACGAGAGTCGGCCCCTTTGAGGAGCACGGTCCATCGAGCAGCTAAGTAAGCGTGGCAGTAGCGTGGCTCAGCTTATCCTCAACACCAGGGGTCGATATAATTGGCTCAAATAGATCTCACTACCTACTTACTACAACCACTTATACCTTGGAGGACCGATACCCCCGGATACGGTAGCAAACGAAGCACTTCAAAATGGAACTCATCGACTGTGTGATTTGGACAAGTGTGGATCACAAAACAGTACTTCTGAATGCCAAAAGGAGTTTTAAGACGGACCAGAAAATATTTAAAAACGTATCCATGTAAAAATTAGGTCAAAAAATAAAATTTTAATCCCACCTTACGTCGGAAAGCTGTAGATTATTACAGAAAAATTATATTATGGTTTTATAAAATAAGAGTATATAATAAAATTTATTGAAGGTCAGAACGTTTTTAGGCGCGTTATGCGATTTTTAGCAGGGGTAAAAACTTTGATTTCGTGACCATGGTAACGTCACCAACGTTCTACGAAACCAAGAGCATTCTAGACTGGCGCAAGCGCTCAGTGTAAACCTTACTATTAGAGATAGGATAACGATATCAATAGCTGCGAACATCATCGGTACCGGTGTAATATCAGCACAAAAATATCGATATTTATAATACAGTATTTAATTAAATTAAAATCAGTTGCAAATGAATGAGTAAACACGTAGTAGATAAACTATGTCTTAGAATTTACTACCTCTTACTGTATATAAAGTTAATATAATGAATATCTTAATTCTCTTGACTCTAAAATATCGATATTTGTAAATATTATTAAAACATAACTTTGTATGAAAACACTTAATCTTACGAAGCAAAATCATGATGACCTTACTTCAATCGTAGTAAAGAAAAATCTAAAAGAATATCTTGATCAGTTAAGCATAGAAATATGACATTTTAAAATTAAATTAATTTTATGAATATAGATTTCAATTAAGTACAATGTATATTTCATTACTTATTAAAAAATATGTTTTTTCTTTACTTGGGAGAGAAACAGAGGTTATCTTTGTAAAACAACTATAAAGCTTATTCCTAAATATCTGAATTTCCTTGATACAAATGTTAGGTCCATAAAAAAAATGTGCCATGTGTACCACCAACTTACACACATAGTCTGCAGTCACATTCATATTACGATGACATACTTCAAGATGATATATCGCTACAGAGTCATGATGAAACAATAATAAAAAAAAAAACATGCATTCTCAACACAATCTACTTTAACGAACGTACTCATCTTTCCAACCAAATTCCACCGCAAATCGAGAAAAAAAAAAAAAAAAGTTTTCTGTCCCTATGACTGCCTGAATTATAATTTGTTTTATTTATTAAAATTTACAACTATACAATTGAATACATCTTGTGAATGTGTGACAACACTAAACTAAGACAAGATACATATGTATGGAAACTACTTATTCATATCACTCCACAGATTTTTTTTTCAGTTCAAAAGCTCCATCTCCGCTATCTACCAACCAATTTCAATAATTGTTTTTTATTTTGTAAGCAATTTAACTATATATCAATTAGTAATAACGAAAAGATATTATTCTTACAATGTATAGGATATAAAAAAGAAAACGAAGCAATTCAAAATGGAACTCCAGTAACTAGTCCTCAGAGGGACCAGAAAATTGTAAAAAAAACAAATCCATATTAAACATAGATTTAAAAAATGACTTCCTTTAATTTCACTAAGGGTGAAGTAGGAAAAATTTTCAGCTACAATATATCATGTGCACTAGACAAATAAATAAAATTTAAAAAAATGTAATAATGACAGTAATCCGGTCTTCTAAACCGCAAATACCGAAAAAAATTCCACGATTTTTGCATTCGTCGCTGATGCAGGACTAATAAATAATAATTAAGGATCAATTAGTTATTTAAAGTAAATATATCACCACTAGAATGTAATTATATAATATTTAAATAAATTTTAATTAGATGATAAACCTACTGAATGTTTTATTTAAAAACCACGGGTTTTTTTTTTCCAATTACATAATTCTTTTAACCTGATCAAGATTCTTTTCAATCCAGCTTATACTACTGCATTTCAGTTATAAAACTGCAAAAGTTTTCAATAAACAAAAGAGTTTGATGAAGAACAACTTTCAGTTAATGCCCCTCTTCAAATGTATTTAGGAGTAGGAATCTTCGTCACTTAAACCTTTTCAGAGTCAATTCATATCATTTCAATAAGGATAAAACCTATCTGATACTGAAGAAAAATTAATTTAAATTAAATTCTTAAGTTATTGAGCTCAAATTGATTAAAAGAGTTCTCTTAAATTTTAAGAACACGTTGAAAACAGCGATTAATTATTTTTAAGTTAGCAATACTTTCCCTAACTATATCTTTCATTTAGAGTTTGGAATAATTCTAAAAATACAATATTAAAAATTAAAAATACTCCTTTAACCAATTTCCAGTACAAGTTCTCAACCGAAATATTTCTAATTAAATATTCTGTAATTAGTAATTTCTAATTATGAATACTGAATATTCTGTAATATTCAAAGTATTAGTCAACCTTCCGAAATTGTTATATGATTATATGTGTAAGTGAACAGCCTGACACTAAAAGGAAACAGACGTTAAATATTGATAAAAGTTTCATTCCCACGATCTTCTTCACTAACACCAAATGTGACTTTTGATTTTTACTTTTACTTACCTATATATGAGATATATAGTAAGAAAAAGTATTGCGATTGTGAAAATTTTCGAACGTCGGTTTTAGACTTTTTGCATTTTTCACCATTAAATAATTTGCACCAAAACGGCTCCAACGGTTATACCGACTAAACACACTTTATCGAAGTTAATTTAGTAAGCTTACCAATACCTTGTTTCATTCTGATTGAAATAGTTTCACAAGGCTTAAATGCCGATGTTATAAAATATCTTCCTCTATAGTTCATTTAATTGTGTACTTTCAGAAAATCAACCATTCTATGTTGTTAGCACTGATAATTAAAAAAAAAAATCTGGTGCGGGCAACACACGTCTTTCACTTACCTCCGTTTTTAGAATCAATTAAAGAATTTTAAAAATACATTTAGAGATAAAAATGAGTGAAGCCTTAAACGGGCGTAATAATCTAGAAATTTATCGCCCTTAAACACCTTACCTACCTACCTACCTTAAAGAATTAATTAAATAGGATTTCTGTAGAAACATGTGTTTTATTAAAAAATCGATTATATTATTATCTAAAATAATCAGTTATTCTTATCTTCTTTTCATCACTCTCTATTAATAATAATAATAATAATAATAATAATAAATTTTTTATTTATTCTGGGACAAGTCCCTTCAGAATAATGTTACAGACAAATCAAATTGGAACTTCAGTATCTTAGAGTAATAAAAAAAAATAAAATAAACAAAAAACAACAGAAATAACAAAGAAAATGAATAATAGTAATAAATTAACTGGTAGCTTCTAATAATAATAATTTTAAAAAAATAAATAAATAAAACAAACTAGACAAAAAATAAAATATTTACATATTCATATATACAGGGCTAATTAAAATAAATTTACAATGCTTGTGAAAGTTGTAACATAAAATACATAAATGTTTGAATACAATGCATAATAAGATATAGTAGATAACTGTTTTTATCTGCTCTATTTGCTGATTTTTATTGAACTTTGCTGATTAATTGGGGTTATTTGAGAATTGGATCGACAAAAAGTGTTTGAACAAACGGGATTTGAAGGCCGGAAGAGTATTGGAGTGACGGATATGAGAAGGAATAGAATTCCATAAGGATGAGGATCGGATTAGGAAAGATCTGTCGAAAGCTGCGGTTCGATGAGGTGTTACATACAGGTCCGAAGGTCGCGAACGAGTGTTGCAGGTGTGGACGGAGGATTTAAATGAAAATATATCTGAGATGTAAGATGGACGTTGAGATCGGAGAACTTGGTAAAGGAAGGATGCCAGGAGGTACTTAGAACGGTAGGAAGGATAAAGCCACTTTAACTCATCGTAGAATCGGGTTACAGAGGTGTCCCTGGATATCCCAAAGATGAAACGTATAAGGCAGTTGAATAATCTTTTTAGTTTAGCTTCAAGATCTCCAGAGACACCCGCATACACCGCACAACAGTAGTCAAAGTGGGGGAATATTAATGAGCAAACCAAGAGCCTACGGGTTTCAAATGGAAGAAGGTGACGGTGGTAATTAAGGAGTTTCAGAATGGAAATTGTGCGTCGGGAAATTTCGGAAACATGGATTTTCCAGGAAAGAGATTGATCGACAGTTACTCCAAGGTTTTTGACGGTTTGGTGGAACTTTATTGGTTGATTATTTAAAAATAGAGTTGGGATTAGGAAAAGGGTTTTAAGGAGTGGATTGGAATTTATGTATTAACTTTTAAAAGCTTGAGTATAAGACAATATTTTTCTAAAATCTTTAGCTTTCTAACGGTATAACATACGTTTATATTACTGCTCTTATGTTCAAAAACATAAAATTGCATTAAAAATTGTTTTTCTGTTTTCTCCTTTAGTTAGGTATCGAATTCATTTAATTAATATATTTACCTGTTTTTCATCAGTGGTAACAAGATAATATAGTTATTTTTATATAATCAACAAAATCAAAGGTACTCTAGAGGAAGACAGTTTAAAATATCGGAATTCAAGCCCTGTCAGACTATTTTAATCAGAATGAAACCTACATGACGTTAAATCCTATTAAATTTTACATCGATATAGCGAGTTTAATCAAAATCGTCGAAACTTTTTTCGAGAAAATCGAAAAAAATGGACAAAATACATAGTATAAAGTGGCTCTTATGGTAAGCTCATTTTGATGAAAAAGGTTTTGTAACGTCTCAGGCGTAGAATTGTCTTAAATATGAAATTTCAGTTCCATAGGACTTTTCGTTTCTGCCTGGGAGTTACCACACATGGACACACACACACACACACACACACAGACCTTTTTGCGGGACTTACAGTTATTTGGACTCAAGGGACCCTAAAATGTGTATTTCCGTTGAAAACTGGAATTCTAAAATTTTCACGATCGCAATACTTTCCCTAACTATATATATAGTAAGTGAAAGTAACACGATCGCAATACTTTCCCTTACTATATATAGTAAGTGAAAGTAAAAATAGGCCCTAATATCATATGGAAATCATTCTGGTTTTACAAGGCTTAAATGCCGATATTTTAAACTTTGATCCTCCAAAGAACCAAAATATCTTCCTCTATAGTACATTTAATTTTTTAGATTCGGAAAATTAGCCATATCATCTTGTTATCATTCCTAAAACGAATTAATATATAAGTTCAACGAATTCGGATCCAACTAAAGGAGAAAACAGCAAAATAATATGTTTTATGCAATTTTTGTATTTTTGAACACTAGAACATTAATATAGATATATAATAAACCTTCGGAATGCTAAAGGTATAGAATAAAATATTATCTTATACAGAAGATAGTAAAAGTTAATGGCGAGCGATGAAAAGCCAATAAATCTGATTTTTGTAGATACTAATGTAAAAGATTATTTAATAAAACACATATTTCTATCGAAACATAATTTAATTAATTATTGAACCTTTTAGCTTATTATTTTTAATAATAAGCCTTTATAATCTAATACAAAAAATTACCTCCTTCTCCCCCCAAATTTAATTCAATAACTCAATTATTTTTGAAGATAGAGAAAAATATGTAGAGAGTATTAGAATCACTAAAGCACGATAAACAAAAAATAAAATTGTTGATCTATATATTCCCATGAAATGAAAAAAGAAATTGGTTCAGAATTAGCTTAGATACGGCGTTTTGAAATTAGCGGCGGTGATATAACATTTTCTTTTGAATTATTTATTGTTTTTCATATTAGTTAACTGCCTACATAAACATTTTACTTAATTACGTATTTAAAAATAATTGTTTAAATTTCAATTATGACTTTTGATGTGACTGTGATATATAAATCCGAAACAATTGTTTCGGCTATAACACTCGTGAAAATAAATGTTACTTTTGACTGATAAAACAATTGTTCAATATAATTGATGTTTATTATTTATTAAATACTAATTACTAATCACATTGAGTTTTCGAAAATACTAATTCCTATTTCTAAATTTCGCACACGCTATAATATTCAAATGAATTATTAATCTTTCAGAATCGACAGACGTAGTAATCATTTATGTTTAATCAAAACATTAAATTAATAAAGAACATATTTTTTCTTAAATTATGCATATTTTAGTTTCTGCTTTTCAGATATCTGATACTGTAGTAGCTTTCTTCTTTGTTTGCATGTAATAATAAACACAGGTAATAATAAAAGAGTTAGGACGCTTTAAAAAAGCGCAAACCTTTCAAAAATGTAGGCGAAATTTGACTTTATATTCGAAACAATATAGCTGCTAAACGGTAGGCTTTAGCGACAAATATTATAATCAAAAATAATATTCACTATATTTCTGATCATAAAACTGTCTGCCGAGCAACACCAACTGAGTAATAGCGTGTTAACAACATTACATTTAAGAAAGATGAAAACATTACTTTTCTTTGTGTGTGGAAAGGCCCAAAGACATATCAAAATCTAATATACAAGAAATTAGAAACAGAAGTCACTGCCTGTGATGTACACGCCGACCTAGGTTCATTGATATCAAATCGATTCTCTCATGGCTATGTAATAAGAGGTCTGAGGCTCCAACTTGTGAATAGAACATGTTTCAAACAGTAAAACTTTATTTTTTCTCATCTCTCTCTTTTTTTTCACACAAAACAAACATGATAAAAAATAACAAACATAAAACCTGATAATAGTTCCATCTTTTGGCCGAGGACGTTTTAAGGTAAGGTGAATAATACATGAAAAATGCAATGTATGTGTCTAAAAGCATTTTGGTTTTTGCCCTTTACGTTTTATGAATTGGAAGAAACCATTATACTGACTATAAATGTCGGTTGGGTTCATACTGCGGAGTCCAGATCCCTTCCCTCGGGGAAAACATCAACCAACGGATAGTTAGTCCCTTACCACTTCTCGGACATCGGTGGTGGGTAATATATCTCTAAAGAGAGTGTTTCCACAGGCCTTCAGCCTATTAACTCAGGCACCGAGGGTGGCTGGAGATCCTCATAGATTGTGGCGTTTTTGTTGCATTGAGCGAGATTCCTTTGACTATCAACCGAAGCACGGCGTTCTAGAAATTCTGCTGTCTCTGAAGGTTAGTTTTATAGAGGTGTCGAAACAGACATAGAGAAGAGCCTGATCTGATGATAGCCTTGTAAATTTGTAATTTTTGGCAAAGCGAGAGCAACGGCGAAGTCAGCAGATGGTATAGCCTATACGACTTCGATCGGGCTAGCTCAAGTCTATTCTGATGGCTGGAAGAGGTTAGATGTCAGTCCAGCATTTTACGAATGCTGTGTGAAAAATGTCGTTTTACACCTTCCAGAATAAAGTCCTTTGGAAAGAACAGTACAATGGCATATGTTTTAGCGGGCTTTATCCTGATCCCAATCTTCCTCAGGTATTCGACAATGTTGTTTGCGGCTCGTTGGGCCAGGGTAAGGGTATTGCTAGCATTGGTCCTTGAGGGCATTGCACAGGCTGCTACCATCGCCCCTGGATGCTTCACTGAGAACCCTGGCGCTGTGAAAACGAATGAAAAGAATAGGCCCCAGTACAGACCCGTGAAGTGCCCCGCAGATGGTGTCGCATGGATGCAACAAATCCTCGCCAACCCGTAGAACAAAAGATATTCCGCTAAGATAGCTTCTTAGTCGACATAGGGGGCAAAAATTGTGTACTCCTCCAGGCGGCGGAGTAGGATCATCGCCGTAGCCCAATTCTTGTTCAACTTCTCTATGGTGTTCTTCTAGCCTGAAGCTTCACCAGGTGATGTTCGCAAGATACTCCTTGCTGGAAGTCAGTGTGCTCCGAAAGGATGATGCTCTCTTCCCTGCAGTGTTTCAGCAGATAATAGTGAATCAGCTTCTCGAATAACTTTCCATGTGCGAGAAATGAATGATAGGCCACTAGTGCTCCGTTGAGTCTCCAGTCTTCACAGTCTTGAGCAGCGGCACTAAGATCGCACGTTTCCAGGCAATAGAAAAGTAGGATAACCGTATGCACAAATTGAGGATGTTCAGTAAAAAGGCTTTATCCCTCCTAGGGCGCACTTTCAGAGTACACAAGGGATATCGTCCTCCCCAGACGACTAATTACCTTTAGGACGACAGCGCCGACTCTAGCCGGCAGAAGCTGAAGTAGATAGGCTTCTCATTAGGGGATAAAGGTCTCCCTTCTTGAAGCACTGGTGCATCCGCCTTCCGAGCCTCTTCCCTCGCAACAGTAAAACATGTGCTGCCGCATATTTTAATAACTTATCGAAAATTAAATGTTTCGGGAACTATAGCAGAAAGTTTAGAAAATAAATAAAACACAATAGTGAACTTATTCAATTATCTTAAAGATAAAAACTATTATAATATAGTGTAATTTGTAATTTTCTTATAATGTTCATAACCCTCTAAAGTAGAGAAAAAAGAAAGAAGAAAATAAAATTATGTGTTTTTTTTAATACTTTTAACAAAACCTTTCACTTAAGTACAAAATACTCGTTTACATGACAATCATAAAGCCTATCTGGACCTATAGAGTTGAGCTTTAGGGCTCTACTAAACCATCCAATTCTTCCCGAATCCAATCCTTACAATCGAAAATACTTCTTAAAATCCTCTACGCTCCTTACTTTGTCACGAATAAAATCATTCATAAAGACCTCCATGTTCCATATGTATATGTAAGCCCGTAACAGGTATCATTCCTTCCATGACAAACTCCATTCCCACTCTAATGCACTAGTTTCAATACTTGATTCCTCTTTAATTCCTGATAATCCACCGAGGCGTCTGATGAGAAGATGGACTCGAGACCTTCTTTTTTAGATTGACTACTAGAGTGCTACCAATGGGCAGTTTCTCTTCATGGTTTTCATGTATACTATCTTTTGGCAGCATATTTACTTGTTGTAGTACAATATACAGCTGTAAATTTCAATAACAATTTAAAAAAAATAAACTATTTTTAACTTTGTATGAGTTATAAAATATAATCACACAAAGCAGACTTACAAGGACTGATAACGGTAATGTTGATAAAACTCTTGAGCCCCTTAAACCAGTAACTTCAAGTAAAAGAATTTTAAAAACTTGCAAGTTAAAAAGAAGAGCAATGCAATTTGCATACAGTAGGGCTGCAAACGGATAAGGGCACAAGGGTAATTAGTGCAAGCTTAAGAATTTACCCGTAGGAGTGCCCACTTTTGTCTCTGCTGAATTTAAGTTATTGTTTTGTTTTTGACCTTTCGTATAGGCAGTAAAAAACTAAAACAACTTCTACTGATTTATCAGTAGTTTGTACTGATCGAAAACGATTCTTTAAATGCCAAATTACCCTGAATTCTGTTTTTGTATTGAACAGAGGCGCAATTGCAAAATAATAGCTGAAAATTTATTATTATTATTTTTTTCACTTCACCTAAGTAACTAATTACTAACTAAAGTAACTAATTGCTCTAAATCTATCGGAGACAATTAAATTCGAATCATGCTTTTATTTAACACGCCTTTTCATCTAGGACTACGGTTTGATATTAACAAATTAATACTACTTATTTATAATTATAATTCAAGATGACGAAAACCTTCACTTCCCACACACATGTTTTAACAGACGAATAAATTTTAGAATCCCATTAATTTGATAATAATTATGGCCATTACACAATGTTTATAATCCTCTTTGAACTGGTTTGAGCTGCAATTATATTAATTTATAGGAGAAATAAATCTTACGAAAGCAAAAGATAATTAATGCATTGCAAAAACAGCGTTATTGTCCTTGAATAAAAGAAACTGAATTTTATTAAAATTATAAAATGTTAATGTTAATATAAAGGATAATTCTGAGACTGTAAATGAAGGGTAGTTATATAATCAATAAAAATGAATTAATAATATTAAAATTGTATTGAGAAGGTATAGTCGACTGTATTTCAAATGTTATCATTGTCACTACATTCAAAAAAATTTTCATTATCATATTAATATGTATCTCTTTGTTGTGATGTTTGTAGCCCTGATGAACGCTCACAAGCTTGAGCCGAAACATTGGCAAAATTTAAAAAATTTCAAAAAATGACTGATTCCTGATTATTCCACCTATAATCATAATATTAAAAGTAATTCTTACACGATCGTATTTGCAATTTTAATATGAACCTAAGCGTTATAGATTTAAGCCTTATAAAAATCTTGGAGAGTGCTAAACACGACTGTTACTTACCTCGGTTGATTAAATCAATTGAAGATCTTTTAAACAAAGCTAGAGTTAAAAAACTTAAAAGTATTACGTTCACTTTCCTTGGAAATAGATTTGTTAGATATATAATATAATTCCACAGTATAAAATTGTTAAGTACAACAAATACCTAAGTTTAAGCCATATTCGTCAAAATACATTACTTTTCACAACATTTTTTATATAAAATAACACTTTTTTCTGAAATCTTTATACATTTATAACACTGATCTTGTGCTTGGAAAAATAATTCATAAATGTGGTAACACTGGTTACCAGTAACTTTCCCTGGCAACACTGGTATACACCAGTAACCTTCCCATGTTATTATATATGTATTATTAATTAAAATATAAGTGTGTGTCATTAGTTTCTGTGCATTCTTATTTATGAAATATACATTCATTCAATAGCTTTCCAGATATAACAAGATACACATTAATAAACAAATATGTTTGCTCTTTTATCTTTTAGCTGGTTATCATATTTATATTTATACTTATTAATATATATATATATATATATATATATATATATATATATATATATATATATATATATATATACATATATATATATATATATATATATATATATATATATATATATATATATATATATAAAACCTATATAAGTAGGTATTACGATAAAAGGTTTAGGCTGTAGTGTGTTTTATATACAATGTATATATATATATATATATATATATTTATATTGTTTATATATACATTGTTAACAGCACACATCACGTAAATTATATATGACTTTTTTTTTTTTTTACAGATTTTAGCAAATAATCATACAGTTGGATATTAAACTCAATGAGACAGAGTTAGGTAGCTTTAGATTTGGTAAATTACCTAGTAATTATATTTACTTACTAATTACAGGTAATCATCTAATTTATTTTGTACTATTGTTACTTTCACTTACCTACATATGAAATATATAGTAAGGGAAAGTATTGCGATCGTGAAAATTTTCGAATTCCAGTTTTCAACGGAATTTCACGTTTTAGGTTCCGATAATTCTAAATAACCAAGTCATACAAAAAGGTCTGTGTGTGTGTGTGTCCGTATGTGATAAGTCCAGCACGAAAACGAAAAGTCCTGCGAAACTAATAAATATTAAATTTCATATACAAGCTAACTATAAATAGCTAACGAGAAGTCACAGAAAATTTTTCATAACAATCAGCTGACTGGAAGATGTACTTTATACCATGCATATTGGGCCTTTTTAGTATTTTCTAAAAAACGGCTCTAACGATTTTGATTAAACTCTATATATCGATGTAAAATTTGATGAGCTTTAATATGATGTAGGTTTCATTCTGATTGAACTAGTCTGACAGGGCTTGAATGCCGATATTTTAAGTTTTCTTCTTCTAAAGTACTTTTAATTTTGTAGATTCTAAAAAAATAACAATATCATCTTGCTGTATTGATAAAAGTCAAAATATTTTTTTGTATGCAATTTTCCGTTTAAGAGCATAAGAACAGTAATATAGATGTGTAATATACTGTTGGAAAGCTAAAGATTTCACGAAAAATATTATCTTATACACCAGCTTAAAAGTTAATAAACAGTAAAGAAAGGCCGATAAAACTAACTGTATATTATTTCAGATAGTAATATAATCGATTTTTTAATAAAACACGTGTTTCTATAGAAATTGGATTCAATAGATATTTTAATTCTTTATTAGTTTCGCTCATTTTTATCTTTAACTATATTTGAAAATTCTTTAATCTATTTTACCAACGGCGGTAAGTGAAAGCCGTGTGATGACCGAACCAGATTTTTTTATAATGGATATGTGTATTGAAAGTCCCGCTTAAAGGTGGGAAATGCGTGTTATTATTCAGTTGCTCAAATTACTTACCTCGCGACTTCTGTCTAAAAACTTAAAGGTTAGAATTTATAAAACTATTATTTTTCCGACGGTTCTTTACGGATGTGAAACGTGGCCACTTACTTTGAAGGATGAACAACGGCTTAAGGTTTTCGAAAATAAGGTACTGCGCAAATTATTTGATCCTAAGAGAGATGAGGCCACGGGGGACTTTAAAAGGTTGCACAACACTGAATTGCGGAGCTTGTAACCTGTGAATATAATTGAGTTGATAGCATCGCGGAGACTCAAATGGACGAGTGAAGTTGTTGGGCTCGGTGAGGATCGGATCCGAGAAAGTTGGTATCCGCTGATTCGACAGGTAGGCGTCCGAAAGGTGGGTTGAAACGTCGATGGGAGGATTGCGTTAAGGCTGATCTCGGGGGCTTGGGCTTGAACGGTAAACATCGGACGAGTCTGTGCAGGCGGAGTTTGGTGGTATGGGCATCGAACCTTCGTGTTCGGTAAGCCTATTATTATTATATGTGTGTTGTAGTATGATTATTCTACGTATTCTAATGAATATAAATATATATATATATATATATATATATATATATATATATATAATATATATATATATATATATATAGAGAGAGAGAGAGAGAGAGAGAATAAATAATATAAATTAATAATAAATAAAAATAATAAAATAATAAAAAAAATAATAAAATAATAAAAAAATAATAAAATAATAAAAAATAAAAAAATAATAAAAATAAAAATAATAATAAATATATATATATATATATATATATATATATATATATATAGATATAGAGAGAGAGAGAAGAGAGAGAGAGAGAGTGAGTGAGAGAGAAAGATTTATACATACCCTAACGTTTTTAACTTTCTTTGCAACCTTACCACTAAAAAAATTCTGGGCATACCCACGGTTTTAAGTTCATATTACATTACGTTGAGGCCAGAATAATTTCACTTTTTTTTATTCCTCCGAGTACCTTTTCGTCATCTATGCGTGTTTTTTGCTACTTTTTCTCAGACTAAGTAGTACCCTTGTTATTCCCAAGTATCGAGTACGGTATAACACGAGCTAGGGACGATCTACATGCTATTTTAAAATATCCGTGATCCTTGAAATTGCTTAGAACGATTAAATCCTCTTGTAAGTTATTTACGAGGCTGTGCTGTTTTATTGGCTTAAATATTTGTAACAGTTGGTGGCAGGACATCCGCGGTTAGAAAAACCCACGTTATCCCTAAGGTCATCAAGAATTTTATTCGTAACAGCACCTTTTCACAAGTTACAGGTATTTATGTATAAGAAGTATCGGCGGGCATTCTTCTACTAAATAAATAATATTCCGGATCCAGCTCCTGTCCTGGTAACTAATAAATATCAAGGTCTAAATATTTTTTTCAGGTAAACGGGCATGCCTATACAAATATATTATATAACTATGTTTGTAGAAGAAGAAAGAAAAAAAAACCTCTTTTTGGGACTACGACCTACAAGAATATCAGATTTGAAAAAATACTACTCATAATTAAATACGATATACAGATATCTGATCAAAACTAGAAGAGCACACACCAAGTAAAGTTGAATTAGAATACATGTAAAAAAATAATTATTAAAATCCAACTAAAATATAACAGTACATAATGTTGTTCAGAGAAAGTATTTGAATGTGGAAAGGGAGGGCGCAAAACGGACGTTTGGTGGCAGGGAATTCCAACAACTATTATATTCGAACAGGCAAAAAAGGAAAATCCATATTTTTTTGGTTTTGAGGTAAAGGGTATAAATGTTGGAAATACGGTGTGTATACTGGTATTAATAAGTATATAACTAGATATGTTTAGGGAAAGAAAATGAATATAATTAAAACATTAACAAAATAATTTACTAACTTTCTAATGACATAAGTAGTATAGCTAATTGCTATAGACTTTTTCTTTTTTTCAATGTCAACACACACACACACACACACACACACATATATCTATACATATGGGTCAATCCTTTTGAAATCGTCCAATTTTCGTTAATTTTGCCGCTCAACAATTTTGATTTGTTTACCAGTTACTCCTGGTATAATGTACTGAATACAAACATTTTTAAATTGGCAAAAATTCGTTTTTTGTTATGTTTACACGGAAATATCTCAAAAGGACTGAGTGAAAAATTATGAAACTAATACATATTACCCATCTATACGATATGTTTAAGTTTTAAAAAATTAGTTATTGAGGCTAGGCTGGTTCCGGAGTTATGAAATTCTCTTCACTGTTAAAATAATGTTTTATTTGAAACATTTTAACTTGTTTGATTTTGCATATTTAGGAACAAACAAAAACTTCAATGATGAGGAGAGTACTGATGAAACATATATAGATTATATCTTTATGCCTGCTTATAAGAGATTCAGATCGAAATATAACATATCAAATATTACTGCCTTGCCAGAGTAGCCCACATTTTATCAACCTATTATGAGCCAAACCAAATTAATAAAACTAGGACACCAGTTAAGCCTCAGCCTCTAAATTTTATCCGATAGAACTTATATAGAGGTATAATCTGTGCAAATTTCATCTGTTTTGATTTAGTACCTTTCACGAGCTCCCGCTTTTAATTTTGCTCAACTCGGCAATAACCCGTTTTTAAAATATTATATTAAAAAAAGAACATTGTTTGTACGATTAAAATTCCTATTACCAAGAGGTATAATGATACGTCTATCCATGAGACATTCCTTTCTAACCTTCCTTGTAAAAATGGGCAAAAAAGTTTTAGTTTTTCTTAATTTTGGTAATTTTTTTATACTTTTTCTTAGCTAGTTAGGTAATGGGCATTAAGGAGCAAAATTACATAAAATACTCTCATCATCATTTTAAGTTTTTGTTTTGTTCTTAAATATGCAAAATTAAAGGAGTTATTTTATTTTAGTTTTTTAAACCGTTATTTTAACAGCAATGAGAATTTCATAACTCCCAAACCAGCTTAGGCTCAACGACAAAATTTATAAAACGTAAACTCATCGTACAGATGGGTAATCTGTAATAGTCTCATAATGTTTCAAACCGTCACTTTTGAGATATTTCCGTGTAAACTTCGCGAAAAACAAAGTTTTACCAATTTTGAAAATTCACATACGAAAATGAACTATGTTCTATAGATCAGAATTTTTATAGCAAGCAGAACTATGTATAACTTAGCTATATATGAAAAAAAAAATCAAAGGTGAGTCCCATTTCCTATTTAGGAGACGTGCTTTAGGGACAAAAATTACAAAGCATGTGCTTATCTTATTGATAGTTCTGGTTTTGATTTGATATCTACAAAATTACAAGAATCAGAAAGATTTTCTCAACATATGTTTTCAGCCGCGAAGCTGAATTAGAATGGCTGTAACACTAAAAGTAGTAGCCAGAAAAAAAAATTATCTACGTTTTTATATTCAGGAAATGATAGAGAATAACTGGTCGAAAAATCATGAAAATCTAAAATGTTGAGTGGCAAGGTGTGGATTATTTCGAATGGATTGACATATCAATATACATTTTTTTTATTCTTCGTAAATATCAAATATTCATAGTTCTGTGGAACAGACTGCGAGAATATAAAGTTTTCTACTAAGATTCTCTCATTCCTAAATATTTTGTAAAATTATTAGAAATTCTTTAATTCATTTCTTAGGTAATTTCATTATTTTATTTTTTATAGTATTTTTTTTTTTCTGGCGCGAAAGGCCGTGTAGGCTCTTGGCAGCGTGATATAACGTTCTCGAAGACTTTCCTCACCACGTTTGTGGATGAAATTTTATAGGGTAGGGTCATCACTTCTTAAGACTATTTTTGTGAGGGGCCACCAGTAGTCTGGCGGGTCTCGCATACCCGGGAGAGAAGCTGTGAGTGAATCTCTATTTAATTATATCCTTATAAAAGTCCCGCCGGGACTGAGATTCGAACTCACAAGTTTTAGCATGCGAGACTAGGGCACCAGCGCTCAGCCACGGGTTCTCCTTCATAGAATAAATAATCCAGTATTATATTTGTTAAACACACTAAACAACCTCTTGATTAAGAACTTACATAATTCACTATCCCGCTCTCATTAGCCTAGCATTTATGATATGGGTTCGAACTCACAATCTTGAGGTATCAGGGTGTTATGCTAGCCACTACACCACAGATGATGCCGCTATAATATTTATTATGAATGGGTTAATAGGAAAGAACTATTCGTAAAGGGACTTTTGATTCATTAGAAGCACAATCACCACGTAGCCTTGCCCTTAAGAGTAGAATATTGACAGACCACTTGAGAAGAAAGCTGGCCATATTTCGCATTGCACGAGCACCGCTATCCATAACAAGTTGCATACAACAATGTGAAGATATCTTATCAGTAAGAGATAAGGCGAGACGACAGAGAGATCAAAGGGATGCCGCGCCATTACCACAGTTGTCCGACAAACAGAGAGTATTAGTCGACCCAAATAGGTTTGAGAGTTGGCTCTGAGATTTATGTCGAACCGGGAAGAGGCTAATACCGCTCTCTCGGCTAGGTGCCCGCTCTCTATGACAAAGAGACTGTTTATAAATTTTCTCGAGAATAATTATTGCCCCTTTGCTGAGACAGGATATATTTACCGTAAAATAAGCCAGCTCACCGGAGATGATTCTAAACAACGTTATACCCGAGCCTTTGTGTTCACCGGGGTATAGATAGCTTTCCTAGTTCCTACGAGCTATTGTCTTCCACTTCTCAAGTTCGCACGACGCCTGTAAGATGATTAATGCATCTGAGAATTAGTATTTCGTTCGTCACCTTCCATAATACGAATGATTCGCTTCAGTAAAATTATTTTGAAACAAATTATTTTCTTTTTAATCATATTAGACATCTCAGTTTTTTAATACTAATTACTCAAGATTCCAGCAAATCTCTTGATTTCTTAGACGATTGGAAAAAAGCATGACTTAAGTGCAATTCTTTAAAAACAAAAACTATTGAGGAAAGAAGAGAAGCGGATTTCTTTAGCCTCGCTTGTCTCTTCACATGTTAGGAGACAAGCTTGGCTGGGCGTTCATAGATCTGATTGTGTATCAAAGGTTCTTTGTAGATATAGAGCTTTGTAGATATAAATTCAATGCTTATTTCCGATGTAGTTGTAGCTGGAATATCAATGGAAATATAAAACTTTACTTAACTACACTTACCTCCGCGAAGGTACTAATACCTCTCCTTAATAGATACATATTATAATAAGCATGAAAAACTCGTTGGCTCATTCCTGCTTATCGTAGAGTAAAGGCTATTCTGGTTAAAGAATATGAAGAAGGTTGACTGTAATTTTGGAGGTACTGAATAGTGGCTGCGACATTGACCCTGATATATTTGACCTGATATATACCAGACAAACAGTGGAATTAGCAATATGCATGTACCACTGGTAATACTTATCGACAACTGTTCATCCTGCTTCAATCCTGAGCGATCATCTTTCATGGAAAACGAACAATAGGCTTGATACTTCAGCCATTAGTACTCTTTCCAAAAAGGTCCAAGAAACCCAGAATAAAGAATATAAGTATTACAGGAACCACCACAGTAGGGAAACATCTCGTCTGGCTACAAACCAAGACTTTTTTAATATTAGATGATATCCTCGGACCTTATATATGTTGTTTAAGACTAGATCAAAAAATTAAGAGCCTCCTGCTTAGTGATACAGCAAAAGATTAATTGAAACAACTACAACTGTAAACTTTAAATATATTTTTAGCGTAAAGTGAACTTTATTTTATTGATTTTTTTAAATATTATTTTTAGTAAAAAAAAAAGTAACATTATTGTTGATATGATACTAGACTGTTTTTTGATACTATCAGGCCCTGTGCTTAATATTATCATTGGCCCGAGATAGTGTAAGCCACGGGATTTTTGGGGTCACATTTTTATTTTGACAGCCGAAATCGCGCAATCTACGGAGATTTTTTTTCCGAATTAGTAAGTTTTTGAACAACGGTGCGGCATGGTATATTGATAGAGCACTAGTCAACTGTCCTCCAGGTCTCGGGTTCGAATCTCGGCTGAGACAGAATATTATTTAACCATTTAATTCAACCGGGTGGGCGACCCTAGGGTATGAAGACCCTCGTGGAGCACGCCTAGTCTCTACCAGGTGGTTACTTAAAAATAGGAAAAAACTTGGTGAGTGAGTGTGATCTCGGTCTTATCACCTCATTTCACTGCACGTACGTTGGTCTAGAAACAGTATGAATCCCAATATATGTACTGAGCCCTTGACTATTCAGGGGTTTTAGAGGTACAGTTGTTTTTTTTTTTAATGTTTTCACCCCATTTTTATTTGTATTGTCAAAAGCCATTAAGTCGCGTCAGAAGTTTTTCCTTCTATGGATTTCCTATCAGCATTGATAAACCCGACTTAAATTATTTCTTAAATATTTTCTTCTTTTTTAAGATAGCGTCTTATTTAGATGACTCCTCAGTCACTTTCATAAATTGTCAACCGCCGCAGTGGGAACAGATTCCTTTCAGTTAAGATAGCTTTGTTTCGATCCCATTCGTCACCGAATAGCTGGCATTCCTTCCATTTCTCTTTGTTATCCATCCAACACGACTGGGCTATGCAGGATATTTGAGGAGCTTTCAGTTCTTCTAATATCTCGATCAGAAACAGATTTATCCGTCATACCGAATTCGGTTTTATGGGAAGGAGTTCTTTTTTCATCAAAATACCACGACCGGCCGCCAGTTCTATACGAATTAAGTTGGCTACTATATGGTTATTTTTCATAATTTAAAAAAAATAAATATTTCTAAGTTAATTTTTTTTTAACTATCCCTAAAATAAGAATGACTATAATTACCCAATAGAGGTGGAACTGTTAGGTAACATAATGCGAACATATCCGATTTAATATCAATTTTGAAAATATCATTACAAACAAACAGAAGTGTAAACTTTTTCATGGTCAAATATAAATGAGTTAACTAACATTTAGTTCGTTGAAAACCATCGAAGTAACACAAAACCATACAGGTTTGACAGATAATGTGTAAATAAATCTTATTATGTTTTAAATAAGTCATATCACAGACAGTGTCAACGAATCTATTTCTAAACATGCCATCATCTTTACAATGGTTAGCCTATGATCGCAAACACTTCAGCATACCCAGAGTACAAAAAACCATCTTGAAAAACGTTTTCTGATACAAAAAATCCGGTTTGAACAGCACATAGCATTTACTTATTTATTTAAGTTAAAATAAATTCGAGATATGAATAACATAAAATAATTACTATGCATTACATTCTACAACTTTGTAGGTCGGATAACATTATTTCTAAAATCATTAGATTTCCAACGGTATATTATACATCTAATTTAACTATCCTTATAATAGAAAGAAAAAAAAAATAGTGAGCTCGACTCACGACTTTCACTCATCTCCGTTGTTAAAATCAATTGAAGAATTATCAATACAGTTGAAGAATGAAGAATTATTAAATACAGTTAGATATGAAAAAAGGTTGAATATTAATTTCATTGCGTTTTAATAAAAACATGTATTTTATTAAAATTCATTCAACTTACCCGTTTTTTATCAATGCTAACAAGTTGATGTAGTTATTTTATTGAGTAATCGATTTTTAAATGCCGATATTTTAAGAATATCGTAACATAAAAATTTGTTTAACCATAAAATTTAAACCCTTTCTATTTCGATACGAGTAAAACCTATATTATATTAAAGCCCATTAAATTTTACACTGATATAGGAAGTTTACCCAAAACCATTTTTTAAAAAAAAGGTCAAAATGTATACAGTATAAAGTAGCCGAATTCTGTGAAAAATGTGCTGTAACATCTCGGCATTATAGTTGGTTTAAATATGAAATTTTAGTTTTTACTACTTTTCTTTTTCGTGCTAGACTTGTCACAAAAACACAGACCTATTCCTGCGACTTGTTATTTGGACGCTAAAACGAGTATTTCCGTTGAAAACTGGAATTTAAGATTTTACGATAGCTATAGTTTCCCTTAATATATACTTCATATATAGGCAAGTAACTGAATCTAATAATCATATTAATATTATGAAATAAAACATGATTTTATGCGTTAAGAATTAAACAAATCACTATAATAATCAATGCCTCGATTATTGCCTATATTTTATAGGTGGTGATGATAACATATGATGAAAATGATAAATGATAATGTAGAATAAAAATATTAACGAATGGATATAGTTCAACATTATTTAGTTCTTAAATAAAGAAGGTCTGAAACCATTCAAGAAACATCTCGGCCACAGATCTAGGTTTCGAATGGTACACAGTGGAGTGGGCGGTTGTGGTTCCTTAGGCGACAATGCGTGGGATAATGAGCGTGTAAGGAGGATTTCACGGACAGCTGGCAATGTGTGGGGAATCCACCACTCAACTCCCGGCTACCGGTGGCCACGGCCCTCCCTCCTCTCTGCCCTCTCCTATTATATATATCAGTGTCAATTATACTAATAGCCACTTCCACGGTACAAATAGCCTATTCAGCTCCTGTTCGGGCCAGTATTAGTCGACCATATTAAGAAGGTGTGAAAATATTCGGTCCGAGCTTCCAATTATCCACTCTTCCATTTAGCTATCGCTTCTAATTATGATGATTGAGAGTAATTTCACCTCCAAAAATTATTGGGTAAAAATAATGATCGTTAATTAACTCACGTAATTATACGATCCAATCCTAAACATGGAGGTTTCATTATTTATGTTTGATCATCATGAGTTTAAGCAGGACGCGCCCTCTCTCGAAAAGGTAGGGGGATAAATAAAACTTATAAACATGAAAGATCATTTTTGGTAATTTTCCGTAACGGTTTTATAGTCACTCTGCCCGCCCCCCGCCCTAAAATAAATCCTATGTACGTCTTTGTTGGACATTAATAAATTTTAAGAAAAATAGTATTTATTTCTATGTCAAATAGAACAATCTCGATTTCATATTAATTCTGTTTTATTTATAACTCAAGGTTTTTCTACTACCCAAAAAATAATGTAAATCATTTGATATAATATTAATAATAATAATACTGCTATTTTTTGGAAATCTGAGGTCAAGGAAGAATTTAATAGCACATCAAACTGCGAATGAATAACACAACCCATCCTGTAAATGTCACCACTGCAAATCAAATCAGTCAGTAAGTAACTTAGAATTATTATTCTTAGAGTTCTTCCATTGGGAAGCTTCTCTACATGTGTTTCATGCCTTTTTTATGTTTCATTCAAATTTACTTGTTGTATTACTTGTTATACAGTTGTAAATTCCAATAAATAAATATATATAAAAAAAAAAGAATTATTATTCAAAGTTCTTCAAAATACCAAGGTTCTTAGTACCTAATTTGGATACCAACAGAAAGCCGAACCGATCTCAGTTTATCAGTCTTCCCTAAGCCCACAATACCACACCAAGTATATTTACAAATCTACATATAACTGGAAAATATTATTCCAATTACTGTTTTAGGTTTCCCGACAGCACCAAATCAAACTGTAAAGTTGGATGTGCTATTATCAACATTTGTTACAAATACTTACTACCAGCATCAAATAGTATTTATACAATATGGAAAACTCTGAGCTCTATTCAGCCGCTAGAAAACAGTAACTCGAACGTCTACCCGCCGACTTGCAAGACACTGGCGTACGTCATATTGCACTGCGAGGCGATTAGGAACGCAAGGAGCAACTGCAACATCGGTAACAGTATGTGCGTCGTTCTGGGAGACAGTGCCTTGTTCTAAGCTTATTAAAGTTTTGAAAACATTCTCAAATGTATAACCAAATATATTTAAATAACAAAAAATAATAAAAATATAATAAGAAAATAATGCATGTACTTATGCAAATGACCCTATGCTGTGGGTAGATGAGAACATGTAAACAATAAATAACGTATGCAAAAATTTATATAATTTTATTTATATGATATATATATATATATATATATATATATATATATATATATATATATATATATATATATATATATATATATATATATATATAAGTTACGATAGACTGAACTCGTAGGACTAAAAAAAAGGGGGTTTAGGGCAAGTAATCACAACGACATCTAGAACTGAACTGTCCTTATTATCTTTGTACACTTCTATTTATAGTAGACTTATGTTTACATATTAGAATTATCTTACACTAGTAGACTTATCTTAAGACTAGAAGGCTTATTAACAACTATATACATCTAACTCCCTCCCTCCAGTTCCTTCGTAAGGAGGAACTAACTAAAACAAAAATACTTCAGTACATGATAAGTTACATAGGTTCTTAGAATTAATAGAAAAATAAAATAATTTCACACAATACACCAAGGTTGACCTGAAAAGAGAACATACATCGAAACGAAATTAACGAAGTAACTTAAAAAAAAATGATCTTACAAGGGATACATAGAAGAAATAAAAACAAAACAAAACAGGTAACTGGAAAGGAAAGAACGACAATGGTTAATGTGGTGATGTCTCCCCCTGAGCGCCGCTGTCCGGCTCGAGTTGGTCCATGATATGGGGCACCCGAAGTTCCTCGAGGTGTACCGTGCGTGAACGAAAGGGGTGGTTCACGTCCTTAATGGTAAACAGATTGTTCTCCCGTATGGTGGTAATTTTGTAGGGACCCTCGTATCGCGCGGCCGTCTTATTTCTTGCGGTCCTCAACCGCCTGTACACGATAGTGCCCAATGCCAAAGGACCCCTCCGATATACTACCGGACGATTATTGGCTTTATCCACACGCGTCAGCTTGTCTCGGATTAATTTTTCGCGGACTGTCGCCCACGTCTTCCTCCGTTCCGTCCTCGCCGCACACAGTATCGCTTTCAATTCTCCCTGATTAATGGTGAGGAGATCACCTCTATCGCGTCGCCTCTGTCCAAATACGATTTCTACCGGGGACAAACCCGTTGCTGAATGGATGGTGTTATTATATGCGATCACCGCTCGAGGCATGGCGTCATACGGTTCGATATTACGGCCCAGCTTGAGTAAGCGGAGGTGTTCCCCTAACGTCTTGTGGAGTCGCTCGACAGCCCCTCTACCCTTAATGTGGTGAGGTGCATTCCAATGCCATGTGATCCCCAGCACTTTGCTTTCCTCGCGAATTAGGGCGTTATCAAACTCTTTCCCGCAATCGGATATGATTTTGTCGGGCACGCCATAGGTCGCGCACCATTGCAAGATTGCTTCCCATACCGCCGACGGTGTTTTCCTCTCGATAGGATAGGCCATCGCGAGTTTACTGAACGGGTCAATTGTCGTTAGCCACGATTGTCCCTCATTGGAGTAAATATCGACTTGGACGGACGTCAGTGGTTCCATATCGGTAGGTGTGGCGGTCTGAGCCGCGACCGGAGGTTGGCGGTCGTATTTGGCTCGTTGACAGATTTCGCATCGCGCTATGCAATCGCGCACTGTACGATCGATAGCTTTCCAGTAGTAGAGCCGTTTTAGAGCTCGCGTGGTTTCCTCTATTCCGCGATGATTCGTTTTGCCGATGTGATGATCGTGAACGAGCCGCTGTTGGACAACGGTGTCAGTAACCGTCTCGACCTCGCGGAGACACCGGACAAGCGAATACCCCACTCCTACCCGCTCCTGTCTCCATAACCTTTTTAGTTTATCGGCGATTACCCTATTCCCAACGTATACGTAGCAAGTTCGGCTGGGGTTACTAAATTCGTCAAATATACGTTCTAACTCGTTTTCATCGATGGTGACGGGTGTACGGACCGATATAATGGAAAGGCCCTCATATGCGCTCGCTCGCGTCTCCGTTCCAGCGGCTTGTTTCGATTTTATAATAACCTGCAGCTTTTTATCGTTGATAATCTGGTCGACTTCGGGTAACTCTGCAGGTCTGTCGACCGGAACATCGTTGTCGTCCGAGTCGCGCTGGATCAATGGAATCTCGGGCCCGTTCTCCGCCCAGTCACGCAAGTATTGTAACGCAAACGGCTCTGCGTTATTATCCTCTTCGCCTATCGCATTGACTAACAGGTCTCGAGACAACCAATCAGCGACTGCGTTCTCGACTCCCTTCTTATGCACCGTGTGGAAATTATAGGCTGCTAACCGTTCCTTCCATCGTGCCACTCGCGCCGAGGATTCCTTGAGCGTACCAAGAGATAGTAGGGGTTTGTGGTCGGTGCATAGCTCGAACCTTCTCCCGTAGACGTAGGGCCGGAAATATTCGACCGCCCATACTACCGCCAACAATTCGCGTTCTATCGCGCTATACCTTTTTTCTGCGTCGTTTAATTTCCTGCCGGCATACGCTATTGGTTTCTCTCCCTCCTCGAAATTTTGCGACAAAACGGAACCGATAGCGACCTCACTGGCATCTGTCGTGATTCGAAAGGTGCGCTGAAAATCGGGGAATGCCAGTAGCGGTCTCGTTGTTAGTATGTCCCGGCATTTTTCAATACTCCGTAGTTGTTCGGGTCCGAGGTAAAAGCGCTTCCCCTTCCTTAGCATATCGGTCAGCGGGTGCGTTAATTCGGCTATACCGGGTATAAATCTACGATAATAGTTAACCATCCCTAAAAATCGTCTAAGACCGCGTGTGTTCTTCGGTAATGGTGCTTCTAGAATGGCTCTTACTCGATCGTGGTCTGGCTGGACCCCATCATGCGAAACCACGTGACCCAAAAACCGAATCTCGCGTAATCCGAACTTTGATTTTTCTCGAGATAGTTTAAGGCCGAATTCTCGTATCCGATCAAAAACGCGTTTTCAAATGGGTGATATGTTCTTCTTCGGTCCTGCTAAAAACTATTAAGTCGTCCATATAAACCTGCGAAAAATCCTCGTCTAATCCCCGCTGGAGCTCGTCCATAAGTCTCTGGAAAGTTAGAGGCGCACCCTTCAGCCCGAATGGCATTCTAACGAATTCGAAATGGCCCCGTTCCCACGAAAAACGCGGTCTTGCCGATATCTTCCTCGGCCATTTTAACTTGGTGATAGCCGCTTTTGAGATCGAGAGTGCTAAAGAACGTTGCCCCCGATAGCCGATCTAGTATATCTTCGACGCGAGGTAGAGGGTACCGTTCGTCCTTCGTCGCTTCGTTGAGTTTCCGGTAGTCAACCACCACCCGATATTGTTTCGAGCCGCCGTCCCGCTCGCCTTGTCTCTTCTCTACTACCCACAACGGACTATTGAACGGGGAATTGCTATGTCTAATAATACCTTGCTTCAGGAGTCCGCCCAATTGTTCACGAATGATATCCCGCATGGCTTGAGGGTAACGCCGATCCTTCACGTAAACCGGTGTTTCCGATTTGAGGTGTATCCGATGGACAGTCCTCCCCGTTGTTGGTAAAACTTCATTTTCCCGGTAAAATAAATCGATGTTATCCTCGACTAGCTGTGTTATGGTCCCTCTGCCGCACTGTACTGTCCCGATAGCGATACCCTCATTATCTGCTGCCGTTGTGGCCCGAAAGTTCTGCCGACCTATCACGTACTCCCAGGTATTGTGGCTAACTTCCAATTTCAGTCCTACCCGTTGTAGCACATCGCACCCTATAATGAGCTCGTATCCCGGCATAAGCTCCTCGATGACGTGGATCCTCATACGTATATTTCGCCCCGTTAGCTCCTTGAGATTTAGCAGAGTCTCCCCTAAAGTTCGGCATTTTCCGCTAACCGTTGTGATCGCGCAGTCGCATTGTCTACGCAGCTCCCAGATACCCAATCTTTTAGCTCCCTGCCTACTGATCAACGAATTTGTGCTCCCCGAATCTATCAAGAATTTGACCCCTGATTCCCCCAGTCTCGCCACGGGCAACCGATACCATTTTCCTTTCCGCGCACTGTTGTTGCTGATCAACACGCCCCTCTGGTTGCCCCACCCATTATCGCGTCCTCAATCTGAATGCGGACGCCGCGCCGCGACTTCCGCCCCGGATGGGCCTCCCCTCCAGGGAACCCCTCTACTCACCTCATTTCGCCTCGTAGCCGAACCGCTGCGCTCAGACGAGACACTCTCCTCTCCTGATGACTCTTCGCTGGCATATCGGCCGCTGCTCCTCCTCCCTCCGGCTCTTCTGCTGCTCCAGTCCTGAAGATTAACCTCCATCGGTTCCGGCTGCTGCTCTCTCCTACTCGAACGGGATTGCGCCTCGGACACTCTCTCGCTACGTGGCCTCGTCTTCCGCACTCGTAGCATCGCGTGAGATTACATTGAGCTGCCACGTGGCCCGTTTTGTTACATTCGTAACACCGCTTTTCGCCGCGCCGTCTCCTGTCATCTGTGCCTCTCATCTGCCTTCTGTCGTTTGGCCCTCTTCTGTCGGGTCCTCTGCCACTCGTATTACGCCTGGGTGGGCTCCGTAGCCTTCTCCTGGGTGACCTCACCTCCGTCCATTCTGCCTCCGGTCTCTCGAATCGTGCCTCGTTGCGTTCCCGAGCGTCGATAAGATCGTGGGCACATTCGACAAAATCCCTGTCCCTAGGGAGAGAACCAGGCCTGTCAGTATAGTGGTTCAGTTGGACCTTCAATATGCCCCTTACGAATTCCATCTTTTGGGCCCCCTCCGCTGGTCCGAAGGTCTCCACCATCTTTTCTCCCAGTCTATTGTATAGCACCAGGAGTTTTTCGGCGAATTCGCCCTCAGATTGGTCTTGGGTCCTCCGCTCCTTCAGAAGGTAAAATACATCCTCTTCGGGGGTCCATCTACCCCCACCGTACAGCTTCTTCAGCCTTATTTTCAACGTATCCCAGGTTTGGGACAAGTCGCCCTGGATCGTATTTAGCACCCTCCTAGAAATTCGGCCTACTAGCGAAGCTTCCAAAAGTTTTGCGTCTGGTTCTGATAACACGCCGCTTTCTTGGCGTGCTAGTATCAAACTCTTGATCTGGTCCCCGCCTTTAATAAAATGTTCTAGATCACCTATAACTCCGCCGAAGGGTTCTAGCTGGCTAATTACTTCGTGAATGAACGCGGAGTTTTGAGTTCGTATTTTAGCAAGTTCCAGCTGCGTCGTCTCATTCGCCTTGGTGAGTTGGCCTCCAGTTATTAGTTCGGGGCTACGAAACGAAGCTTGGAATATCCTGTATTCCCACGGTTCTTTCATTCGTCCCATTTGAGGATGAACAAAGCTTGAAGGTTTCGAAATAGTGCTACTTTCTAAAATTGTCTGAAAGGTTGACGCAGATTTAGAAGGTTACAAGGGGATTGCCGGAGTTTCGGCACATTAATTAGTTGATAGCACGGGGTAGGACTCAAATAGGGGGGTTTTAGGGCTACGTGAGGAACGGATTCAGAAATTTGGTATTCCTTGAAACTGGTAAGCGTTCCATATAGTAGGGACTCGTATGAGGTTACATATTAGGATGATCTCAGCTCTTAGTAACTTGATCTTGAAGGCTAAGTTTGGCTTATTAACCTTCGGTCAAGCTATATTATTATTATATATAAAACTTTATATATATATATATATATATATATATATATATATATATATATATATATATATATATAATAAAATGATACTTAATACTTGTATAATCAGGAGCATAGTGATTAGGTGGATAGAGCACAAGTCTACTGTTCACTGGGTCCATACCCTAAGCTCGGCCACGGTGGAATAATACATTTATTTTGTTATTTGAGCCTTGGGCTACCGTTGTAAAGGAAGATAGGAAGATGAACCAAATGCATTTGAGTAATATAAAAATGCAACATTCTCTCTCTTATATAATTTTGATTAATGTGTATTATTTTTCTTTTATATTAAGGTCTCACGCTCACGTTCTCAACAACGTGACATCCATTATTGGTTTTAATTAAGTATAATATCCATTTTGTTGTCAAATTGTATCTCATTTTAAAATCATGCGTTCTCCCCGGTTTACTATAAACCTTTTTGATTTTCCTTTAATTCAATTCTTATAATTTCACAATTTGGTGTTTTGGCCCAATGGTTCCACATTTTTTTTATATTATCGTTTGGGCTTGGACTGATCTCCTTTCGTTTCACTTTCTTTTTTGTCGGATCTGTTTTCAATCTAATACAATCGGAATTAAACTAGCCTAACGTTGTGATAAATTCAGTGACGGAAATGGGGAGAGGTTTTAGATGGAAAAAGTTTTCCCTCCTTAATGAACACTGAGTAATATACATAATTAGTATCAATATTCCTGAAATATAATAACTCTGCTAATGAAGTTGACATAATACGTCAAACGTTTAAAATCTCCCGGAGATGGTTAAAGTAATTAAATATGAAATTCAGTTTCACAGGACTTTTCGTTTTCGCCGCACACACACACCACAGACCTTTTTTCGGGACTAGGGTTTTTGGATTCAGGGGACCGTAAAACGAGTATTTCCGTTGAAAACTAATATTCGAAAATTTTCGCTATCGAAATACTTATCCTTACTATATATTTCATATATAGGTAATGAAAGTAAAAAAAAAACAAAATAATACGAAGTTGTTAAAATAAATGGAAAGCTATAATAAAGCCATAAACTAACATTGTTAAACATTAGTTATACCTTTAGATCATTACATGAAATCAGATGTTAAATAAATGGAAAATAAATTGAATTTTTAAAAAGTATTTAGAAAAAGTTTAATTTAAAATATAAAATAGTAACTAGTCGAATAAAATAGTAACTGTTAAACATAACATACAAATAAACTGGACCAATCTTATTTTTTTGATCAATTTATTTTTCTAATTTCAGCCGATGATTAAATACAATAATGAATAGACGTTATATAATAAACATAATATTTTGTTGTTAAGTGTACTTTTTAGTGATTAATTTATGATAATTCCCAACTTCTGATTGGTCAAACTGAACTTTTGAAAACATAAATGACATCACATTTAAATTGTACCCGTGCGAAACAGGGCGCGTCGCAAGTTGTAAATAAAACGCCATTGTCACTGATAATTGTTTTATGTGACCACCAAATATCTTGATGACCTAAGGATTCCAGGTCTTAAATAAAAAAATATACCATAGAAGTTAATAAAACTCTAAAAGTCAAAACTCATAAAGCACAAACCAAACAGGAGAACCATTGTGCCCGGAGATGTCAGAGCTGACCACAAAGAAGTGGAGGAAGAGAATAGACAAGGACAATACAGTAGCCAGATAGGTGGTGATGTGGTTTCCCACTGGCCCTGTCAAAACGGGCGACCTACCCGGAATCTTGGCAACAACTGATTTACTGCCCTTGAGGACACGGCCCAATGGTCGGAGGCAATCCTCATTACTCTTCCTCAGGACACCTGTCACCCCTCTAGTACTGATCCTTTCTCACTATCTCAATATTTATCCTTTCTGTGCCACTTTCCAGGACCTCTGATGGAGAAATATTAGACGTGCTCTGGAGACTGATGTCAATGGTGTCCCCTGGAGTAAGTGATAGCTGGAATGTAAGCATAACGGTTGTAGGATTCACATCCTTTTAAACGCTGGTTTTTGTTTAATCCGTGGGTGCTCTAATAAATTCTATAAGTATGGCTAAGTGTGTGTTTAACAGTGGTGTGACTACCAGACTGCAAAAAATGTTTTCCTACTGTGAAATGATTTTTGGCTGTTTAAATAAGCATGCACGATGGTTGATGAAATTATTCTTTATTACAGATACTTATTAAATGTATAGAGATAAATTTTAAAAACTAATTATTATTTTTGATAAATAAAATCGCAAATGTGATAAAAAATAAAATAAAATATAATATAACTTTATTCTGGTACTATTTCCTATGGGAATAACCGTTTTGTACAATAAGTATACGTTTTAATGTAATATCTCTGGCTGAAAGACCAATAAATTAATTATTATTTACAAACGCGTACAAAAAAAAACAACTATATATATATATATATATATATATATAATATATATTTAAAAAATATATTGAATAGAAAAAAAAAAAACAGAATGGAAAAAAATAACTCCTAACAGGTCCTAAAGTTAAAGAAATTTTAAATAATTAAATTATCCTACAACGCTAGGATTTGGAAAAAATAAATATTTATATCTAACTAGAATTATTGAACTGAAATGTCATGTTTGATCTTCTATTTTTGGGACGTCAGGAGTTAGAAAAGATGGACTTTCAATTAGGCAATGGAAGAAGCAGAATACATATGAGTATTTAGTTAATTCCAGAGGGCTACCCAGCAGATAAAAAAGGAATGACCAAAATTTTTACTTTCACTTACTATATATAGAAAGGGGAAGTATTGCGATCATGAAAAATTCCAGTTTTAGACACGTTTTAGGGTCCCCAGAATCCAAATAACCAAGTCCCGCAAAAAGGTCTGTGTGTGTGTGTGTGTGTGTGTGGTAATTCCCGGGCGGAAACGATAAGTCCTATGAAACTGAAATTTCATATTTAAGACAACTATAGGTCCGAGACGTGACAACACTTTTTTCATCAAAATGAGCTTACCAGAAGAGGCACTTTATACCATGCATTAGCACCTTTTTTCGATTTTCTCAAAAACAGTTCCGACGATTTTGATTAAACTCGCTATATCGATGTAAAATTTAATGGGCTTTAATATCATGTAGGTTTTATTTGGATAAAAATGGTCTGACAGGGTTTAAATGCCGATATTTTAAATTTTCTTCCCCTAAAGTACCTTTAATTTTGTAGATTCAATAATTATAACTAGATTATCTTGTTAACGCTGATGAAAAACAGGTAAATATATAAATTGAATAAATTCGATACCCAACTAAAGGAGAAAACAGAAAAAATATTTTTTTAATGCACTTTTTCGTTTTTGAACATAAGAGCAGTAATATACATGTATGATATACCGTTGGAAAGCTAAAGCTAATTATAATAATATAATAGATTTTTTAATAAAACACATGTTTCTATATAAATTCAATTTGATTAATTCCTTAATAGTTTCACGTATTTTTATCTCTAACTGTATTTGAAAATTCTTTTATTGATTTTAAAAATGGAGGATTTTTAGTTCTTTGGGCAGAAATTTAAGTTAAGATTCATGATCCAGCTTTGAGTGAGTGGACTGAGGATTTGAGTCGTATAATACTGTAGATGTATAAAGGGCGTTGAGAGTTAATGATTTGGCAAATGTGTATTCTGAGGAAATATTGCGTCTATATGTAAGGTGTTTGGTGGAGCTACGCACACTCCTCGTATAAGAGGGTAAATGGAGGTATCATTTTTTTTTCTTTTCATAGAGAAACATTTAAATTATCAACAGAACATTTGACGAATAACACAATTGTAAAAATAAATAAATTTTTAATATTGTCTGAATAAAGGAAGTTTACAATCAGCATATTAGCTCCAACACTGTTTAATCTATGTTGCTCTGACATCCTACAGCATCCAGAAACACTTACAGCAACCTTTACCAACGATTCAGCGATCCTGGCATTCAACAAAGATGCCTCTAAGGCTTCTCAAGCACTCTAAGAACACCTAGATGCTAGATCTATAACGCTTGCTGGGCAAAAAAATGGAAAATAAAAACGAATGAATCAAAGAACCTGTTTGTAACATATTCTCTAAAACATGACTCTTGCTCTCAGGTCTTTTTTAATAATATTTCAATACCAGTTTCCGACACAGTACGTTATATAGGCCTTTACCTTGACAGACGACTGACATGGGCATTCCACCTCAAAAGAAAAAGAAAAGAACTGAATCAACAATATGGAATTCTTTCGAGATTACTAGACAAACGTTCAAAATTATCATTGACAAACAAATTAAATATTTATAAAGTTCTGATAAAACCTATTTGAAAAATCGAGTTAAGGGGGACTGCAAAAAAGTCCAACATCAAAATTATCCCATTATTTCAATCAAAATTTCTTAAGAAAATTATAAATACCCCATTCTATGTATCTAACGAGATACTACATACTGACCAAGACATTCCATTCGTCATTGCAACTGTCTCTGATCGCTTAAATAATTTTCATGACATACCTACCCTAAATTCAAACCCGCTCACTAAAAAACCTATCCACTGCCAAAACCCTTAAAATTTTGAATCTATATTATAGTATCTTATGTAGTTTTGCACTTCAGTATTACTTGTTAGTATATTTGCTTATTGCATAAGCAGATAGCAAATCTCATTTTACTGCCAAAACCCCTATAAATAAATAAGATGTATAAATTTCTTTACAATACCGCTTGGTACAACAAGGCATGCATTCACGTCGAAAATTGTTCAAACTGTTAAAAATTAAAAAATAACTCGATGGGCGAGAGCCAGACGTGCCCTACCCGCTAATGGACTATTGAATATCGTATCGACTACGGCTCAATCCGGGCCGGGATAATTAAAGACCGAGGCGTGGCCTATTAGCTCTATCTTCCCAAAGGCACCGCTCCTTCTACACCGTCAATATCTACACTATCGTGTGAGGTCGTGGATGGCCTCTGTCACCGTCGTAAATCTCTCTTACGGAATTGGGGGTCGTTGCAGAAATCGGTGAAAAACTCCGATATTTTTTCTCATGCGACACCGAAATTATCCATATTTTTAGCTATCGGCAAAAAAAAATTTAAAAATTATGTTTGTACATAATTGTGTATTACAAAAAAAAAAATATTATCTATAGGTATGTTGGTTTAGTAAAATATTTAAAAAAAGTAGAAAAAATTAATTTATCAACAAATTTAGAGCATAAGGAGATAATTTATTTTTACAATTCGTGAGGGTTAAAGACAATTATACGTTCATAAATTATAAACACACATTTAAAGCAAAGAAACTGGAATTTATAGATACAACATTTGAAAAAAAAAAGGAAGAAGTAAAGGAAAAACACTAAAATATTTGTTTCCTCGTAAACCGACATGAACTTGCAGGTAATTATTAGCGGAAAGTTAACTATAAGCCTTCTTGTTAATTTCTGTGTGGTAGATTTCTGTGCGATATTCGTTATGAATGTTTTTAATTTTTTTAGTTCAAGCTGTATACACCTAAGTTATGATAATAAAATTAAATTATCCTAATAAAGTTGATTCATTAATTTTAGTTCATCAAAATAGTTGTAGAACTTTTTTTAAAGTACATTTTATATGAACGGTCGTTTAAATAAGATATCTATCTTAGGTGGAAAATTTTAATTAAAAAAAACTGATAATGATAATAGAAACTAAGAACAACAAAAAAAATATATAGGGAAATTCGAAATTTCAGATATTGGTCCTATGTCCACCAAATGCATAGTCTCGCCCCACTGTGCGGCGTGGTCTAGTGGATAGAACACCAATCTACTGTTCTCTGAGTCCCATGTTGACATCCCTACGGTAAAAGAATAATTCTTTATTCAGTCTTGGGGCGATCCCGAGGTATAGAGACCCTCTAAGGGTTACCCCGCCTGTATAAATTGATACCCCAAGTTTGGGAAATAACACAGCCGTTGATTAGAACAGTAGGAATCTTTAGGTGTACAAAACCCAATACTCTTAATGGGTTAAAAAGAAACAAATTATGTATTTATTTTTTAAAGTTTTTGTGAATTGGAAGAAACAATACGTAATATATAGTAATAATAACAATAACAATAAGTAGTAGGTAACGAACTATTGTCTGAGATAGGTTTCAAGTTTTTTTTGGCATGTAATTTCATTTGATTTAGACCTTACATTTACAGAGACTTATTAGAATTTCCATTGTAAATTACAAATATCACAGCCATTGGGAAATGGTGTCAGAAATGGAGGATTAAAATAAATCATAAACAATTCCCGCCAAATACCTTTACCCTTCGTCGCAAACCGATGACCTCCTGCCCCACTGTATCCTTTAATAATACCCCACTTATACCTGTTGAACAAATCCGATACCTAGGACTCCATCTTGACAAACGTCTTACATGGAATCCTCATACAAGACTAAAACGACAAGAAACTGCCCGTAGATACCGATTACTACAACACTTACTCGACAAACGTTCAAAACTTCCAACTCATTACAAAAAGCTCATTTATGTTACCGTACAACACATTTACTTATTGTATTTATGTTAATATACAGTTGTAAAATTCAATAAAATATAAATTAAAAATTACGAATTTTTCACTTATTGCTAAGAAAAAGACCGAACAACCATATACGGTGCAGGTAAAAAAATATATAGAAAGCATTATTACATCTTTTAGTGTGATATTAATTTTTCTGAATCCAGAAATCTTACATCATTATTACGTTTATTTTCTCCCCTTATAAAATAAGACGATAAGAATAGAGTTAAATAAAGGACAGAATTAAACAATTCTATTATCTATCTTTTTTTAATCAATCATTGTTAAACTAACCCATTAATTTATATATATCGGCCTTTTTAGGACCTAAGCCTGATATCCATTTTCAGCCTTTATTTTCGAAATTAGTAATAAGCAAGTTTTAAGCACTTAACCTTTGCGTTACTTTTTTTTTTTTTTTTTTTCTATTTCTATTTAGAATAAATTGTTAAAAACAAAAGCAAATTGATTATATTTACACTATAACAGAAAAGTAAATAACAAGCTGAAACGTTGCGATGACTGGAAATTAAATAAATTGCTTAAAAAAATATATCCAAGATTTCTTTTGTAGAACGGAATAATAGTTATCGAACAAATATTCAACCAAAAGAACAATTACGACAATGATGAGAAAATTAAACAACAAGCTACTTCTGCCAACTTATGTTATATATTAATAACATAAACCATTAAATACTGACAGTTCTGCAACTCTAAAATTTAAAACTTATTAGACTGCTCTAGGCCTGAGTTCAATATTTAAAAACGCACCCTTCAACGTTTGTAATAATACAAATATTAACTATTAATTTTATTTTCTAATTGGGAGAGTTAAATATTGATTAAATCTATAGAACCTTAAGAATGTTAATGACAACGTTCCGAAGTTGCATCATTTTTTCACATATTATACTAAATATTTATTATCATGAAACTACCAATTCATAATTTGTGTTTTCCTTTTAAATTATTTTGAAACAAGTATCAAAATCATCTATAATTACACACATTGAAACACTATCTTAATTATGTGTCAATCCTCATCATTTTAAAATAAAATATATTATTTTTCACATTTATCTTTATTCATTTTACCTGTAGAACATCTTATTTCACAATCCCATTAAAAGCTAAATTCACATATGATGTACTATAATCCTGAGTCTACTCTTCATTATTTTTTGGTAATCATCTTCTACTTACTCAGATATTTTAATATTTAATTCGTATTAATTTATTTTACTTATTAAATATAAGTGCATAGTTGTTTTTGACGTCTATTTTATAATTTATAGTGTTATATATATATTTATTTTTTTTATTTTAAAGATATTGTGGATAAATAACCAGCATAACATAACAAAATAAAGAGTGTCTGTTTTGATTGAAGGGATCTGGAAAGTTCCAATTCCATCAAATCCCGTAGCGGTTTCAGCGCCTCTTTATTTGACTCTTGATAATTTCCAAGAACCATAGGTAGAGACAAATGCCTTATGAGAGCTCCTGAGGAGTTATTATGGCCAACTATTAACTGACAGTTGTCAAGAACAGGTAGTGTCTTGGAGGAGTGTAGTTTGCCTAACGGACCGCACCGAGATCACCGATCGTGGGAACCTGTCTCCTATTGTTTTTGCCACTCACTGCATTTCCTCTAGCTCTGCCAAAACTGGATCAAGGTCGATTAGTATATCATCTTCCCATTTAGTTTTGTTAATAATAAGTGATTAAGTATTAATCTAAATTTATTTGTTTAAATTTATTGCATAAAAACTTGCTATCACAAGTAATACTAAGCTACATACATTATACATCAATTCAGTCCTCTGGTATAGGTTAAATTGGTACATCCTTATATGTATGTATATATATATATACATACACATATACTGTATAAATCATTCATATTATCCTCATACATCAGCAGTACAACTTATTCCGGACAGATGGGGAAACACTTAAAAAGTTACGCTCTTGTAAAACTGAAGCATAAATTTAACTTTCAACTGAATACAGCTTTCCCAACTTCCCTATTTATATATACAAAAATAAGTCCGAAACGCATAAGACAAATACCTGTGTTTTTTGTCTTGATAATTTGTATAATTTATTCAAAAAAAGCATAGATACTATCTATTAATTAAAAAAAACAAAAAAAAAACCTTTGCCTTCAGAACCGATGAAGTGTCTTGGGTTCAGTCCATACTAAGATTCGTACTGTTTAGACCTGTAATGAGGTGATTAGAAAGAGATCACGCATAGCCGCCAGGTCCTTCCTAACTCTCCTCCCCCTATTTTATGGTACCCACATACTGGGTGTGCCTCCATCCACTCGGGCTACATAAAAGAATAAATAATATTTTTCTTATTAGGTTCCTTTAATTAAAATGATCCTTTTCATTCAACTTATTTTATTTTCTTATTTTTTGTCCCTACGTTTCGGCTCTTTGCCATTCTCAAGGGATCTACAAAAAACATTTATTTTAAAATTAAAAGATACACAACATTATTTTTTAAATTCTTATAAATCAATTTACATACCTCTTTATACTCCTTTATACACTCTATACAATATATAGATATATATTTTGTCATAATTCAGTAAAATAAAAATTAAAACTATTACAGGCTGACCAGCCCTGTCCTGGTTGTTATCATCTACTGGATTAAAGAAATCTATTCCCTCACTCTTAACTATTGATATCAAAACTAATATACACACATATATTGTTTTATTATCTCCTCCTCAGTCAAGTCTACATTTATTTTCACAGCCAAAAATTTTTTCTTTTAAAATTCTTTAATTAATTATTACCATACATAAACATCTACATACACACACACACACACACACACACACACACACACACACACATACACATACACACCCACATACACATACATATATATATATATATATATATATATATATATATATATATATACATAAACACATAAACAAATATATTAATATCCAATTAAAAACAAGATAATTTACCTAACCATAAAATTCCAAATATTATTCTATTATATTGTTATTTAAACTTTATTCCAGAAATTCCATTTATTTAAATTATACTACTTATTAATTTTGCTCAAAATCTCAGCATAATGGTCATTCAAATTCTTTGTGTCTGTTTTGTAATTTATACTGTAGTTAATGTTTTCTGATATATATATTGCCTCTAAAATTTTTCTTCTAAAATCATTACTTTCTTTATGTACTACCATAGTATTTTCAAAGTCAAATTGGTGTTTTTTATTTATTACATGTTGTACTAAAGCAGTCTTATTACTATCTTTTTCTTTATTTTTAACATCATTTTGGTGTTGATACATCCTATCCTTCAAGAACTGCAGGTTGTATATATTGGTGAAACAAAACAGTTCTTGAAGGATAGGATGTATCAACACCAAAATGATGTTAAAAATAAAGAAAAAGATAGTAATAAGACTGCTTTAGTACAACATGTAATAAATAAAAAACACCAATTTGACTTTGAAAATACTATGGTAGTACATAAAGAAAGTAATGATTTTAGAAGAAAAATTTTAGAGGCAATATATATATCAGAAAACATTAACTACAGTATAAATTACAAAACAGACACAAAGAATTTGAATGACCATTATGCTGAGATTTTGAGCAAAATTAATAAGTAGTATAATTTAAATAAATGGAATTTCTGGAATAAAGTTTAAATAACAATATAATAGAATAATATTTGGAATTTTATGGTTAGGTAAATTATCTTGTTTTTAATTGGATATTAATATATTTGTTTATGTGTTTATGTATATTATATATATATATATATATATATATATATATATATATATGTATGTGTATGTGGGTGTGTATGTGTATGTGTGTGTGTGTGTGTGTGTGTGTGTGTGTGTGTGTGTGTGTATGTAGATGTTTATGTATGGTAATAATTAATTAAAGAATTTTAAAAGAAAAAATTTTTGGCTGTGAAAATAAATGTAGACTTGACTGAGGAGGAGATAATAAAACAATATATGTGTGTATATTAGTTTTGATATCAATAGTTAAGAGTGAGGGAATAGATTTCTTTAATCCAGTAGATGATAACAACCAGGACAGGGCTGGTCAGCCTGTAATAGTTTTAATTTTTATTTTACTGAATTATGACAAAATATATATCTATATATTGTATAGAGTGTATAAAGGAGTATAAAGAGGTATGTAAATTGATTTATAAGAATTTAAAAAATAATGTTGTGTATCTTTTAATTTTAAAATAAATGTTTTTTGTAGATCCCTTGAGAATGGCAAAGAGCCGAAACGTAGGGACAAAAAATAAGAAAATAAAATAAGTTGAATGAAAAGGATCATTTTAATTAAAGGAACCTAATAATACAATTATTCATTCAAACTATTCTTAATTGTAATAAAAATTAATATTTTTCTTTATATTCTCTGAGTCCCGGGTTTGAATCGAAATTGCAGTTCTTTCTCAAAACTACTAAATCCACATTTCATTTCGTTCCAAAGTGTACTGCGAATACTTCCTTCCAAAACGTACTCCATCCTATGTAAAAAAATAACCTATCCTTTCAGTTTTTTCCAAAAGGTGACCTATTTCCTATAACACTATTTTATACATTAATACGTGACTTTTAAACTGGTCTATTTAGCACATCTTGAATTAACACTATTATTTTGATTAATGGTCTTAACGCTTAAGTTCTTAATTAACTCTTTGCACTCGGTTGCTCATTCTGAGGAGACATTACACTTTATTTGAAATAATGTAGAATAAACTTAGACCACCGCATTTTTTTTTTTATAGGTATATTAAAATCGCATATTTTCTGTAATTTTCTATTAAAAAAAAAAAAAAAAAAATTGATCGAATTATGAAAAAAATATCAAGACGCATGATAAATAAATGTAAAGTGCAACTTCTCTAATCAGTTGAGCAACATTCATATTCTATTTAACGTGCAAACATTAATATATTATTTATACTTGATATTGCTTCAGAATTGTTTGTTTATTTATTCAACGTAACTTTATGGTACTGTGGGTATCGGACGATGCCACAGCGGCAGTTCTGAATTTTTCTGATCCAGGTTTAATTAGGATAGGGATCTTTAACGAGTACCTGACATCGCACAGGCTCGGGGCCACCTTTTTACGTCCCCTCCGAAGGACGGCCTAACTCGGGATTTTTTAATCCCATTAAAAAAATTCTAGAATAAAAAGAACCTGTATTTTCTTGATGACCGGAACAACAGTGTGGTCATAGATTTGAACATCAAAAACTAAAACTAAAATAATAAATGTAGGTTATAAACTATGTACATATTTACAAAAGAAAATATTAGGATAAAATAAATAAACAAAATTAGATAGTCCATAGGAGATAATTAAAAAACACACCAAAATTGGTATTTCTAGCAAACGCACATTGAGCTTACTCTCTGTTTAATTGGGAAAGAAAAATGTGGTTAAAAAGAAGCGAGTTAAAGGTGAAAACGGTTCGTGTATGACGGATCTCAGGAGGGATAGAATTCCAAAGAGAGGGAGCTTTGGCCAGGAAAGGACTTATCAAACCTAGGAGTACGGTGAGGAGGGAGGTAGAGGTCAGAAAGAAGATGGTGCATAATTAAAACATTATAACAATAAAATATAATTAAATAGTGGATTCTTCCAAAGCTTTGGGTACAATTAAATATTTTAATAACTTTATAGGATGGATTAATATCGTAGGTAAAAACAGAATTAAAAAAGTCTAATTTAAAATGATTAGAAAACTTGGTAGAAGACTGAACACCAAAAACCTATCTATTTAGAACTCTTAACCTGATTCTGATGTATGTTTTAATAAAACACGTGTTTTAACTGTGTCCCTTTTATTCTTGACGTGTGATATGCGTTGCTTCTTATAGTAATTTACTGAAAAGGTAAGTGATAACAGACGGGGAAGAAAATCTGAGTGTCGGAAGAGACCAAGTTACAGAGCATCAAGCGAGACTAACCGTAGCAGAGGAATCTATCATTAAGGGGCTCTACTTCAGTCCGCCGCTCGGGCACAGTTTAATTACACAGTCTCAAGATGGTCTACATAAATAAAGTTCATTAGCCGGCGATGAATGAAAGTGAACGTTAAAATATGAAGGTTCTTAGTTCAATTTATCGCTCACGATCTGAGTTTTAACTTCGCATTAGTGTCTTGTTAAATTTCAGAAGAATGTTATTAGCAAAAGCTAGGAATATCCCAAACCCTAACCGGCCATTATCCTCGCCTCTAAATCGTGTTCGGCCTCATCATTCCACCGACCATTCCACACCTAACAAATTCTCAACATTTCATAACAGGATCCTTGATTCAATAATATTATATCCTGTTAAAAGATATTAGAATCATTTTTCCAGGCTAATAGTGGTAAGGAAGAAATCGATTAAGGAATTCAGAGGCTAAAGTTCGAAGCAGAAACTTAATTATTCTTATTAATAATTTAAACTGAATAATTAAGTTTTTGTTAATACATAATTAAAACAATAACTGAATGATATATATTTCATTATTTACTATGCATGGTTCTCACGCCCTACAACATAATAAATACAGTTGTATATAATAATAATAGTCCCAGTGAATTCAAAAAACTACGTTAATTATTAAACGCGATCAGCTGATGCGCTCGATGATAACAGTCATACGTTACATCGTCTCTCAGATTTTTGCTTTTTTCAGTAGGAATTCGCTAGAATTCAGTCTGGAGAACATCACTAGACCTCAGGAATATAACGGCAGTGAATATTGGAGAAGTTTCGGTAAGCAAAGTTATAATTTACTTCGTACAATCACGAAAAAGTGAAAGAAGGGTCACTGATCAGCTGATTGCCGCTAGCTCGGCAAGCTCGGGCTTGCTTTTCTTTTAATTATCTTTCTTTTATCTTTAATTCTTATCTCATTATTTATTTATTATTATTATTTTCTTAATCAATGAGATACTTTCATCAAGTCATGTCCTCAAAGTCTGCAAGTAAAAGATCTAGATCTGCAGGTTCTAACTCGTCTCCCACAAAACAGAGACCCCGCCGTGAACAAAATAAAAAAATGATTCCACCAGCGACCGCGTCAGCTACCTCATTAGGTTCTGAACCACAGCCCAGCACATCATCACAAGGAATAACGGATGAATCTCCGTTTTTTACACCGAATCCATTTCAGATACTCCAAAATGAAAAAGAAACCATGGAATCTTCTCCTATACCCAGAGAACCACTACCTCCACCAATATTTGTTAAAAATATTAAAAATTTTAAACTGATGTGTGCGCATTTAAACAAAGTAACAGATCCTAATAGTTATTATTGTATAAGTAGAACCAATGATACTAAAATATCTCCGACTACTGCTGAAACCTACAGAAAGATTGTAAAATATCTGACTGAGACCAAAGCTGACTTTCATACTTATCAGCTGCGCCAAGAGAGAGCATTAAGGGTCGTAATCAGAAACCTACATTCCTCAACACCCGTTGAAGCAATCAAAGAAGAACTGACAGAATTAGGATTCCAAGTGAGGCAAGTCACCAACGTTCTAAAAGATAAAAGTCCACTGCCTCTATTCTTCGTGGACTTGGAACCATCAGCAGGAGTCGAAAAAATCTATGACCTCAGCAGACTGTACTATACCCGTGTAAAAGTTGAAAAACCTTACACAAAGAAAGAAATAGTCCAGTGCCATAACTGTCAGGCATATGGTCATACCAAAAGTTATTGCCATCACATACCACGCTGTGTGAAATGCGGTGAACAGCATAAAACAGAAGAATGTACAAGATCAAGATCAGCACCCGCTGTATGTGCTCTGTGCCTCAAGGACCACCCGGCTAACTACAAGGGATGTGAAATCTACAAGAAACTCAGAACCAGATACCAAAAACCTCAGGATCCGAATGAAACAGCTGTACCAACCAGAAGCAGAAGAGAACCATCAAAACTTGTAAATTCTAACGTGTCATTTGCCCACTTGCTTGGAGGTGGTAACCAGAATCATGAAGTCGAGGCACTGCCGGAACAACATTTTCCTCAACATTCTCAATCTATTGTACAAGAATCTATCCCTCAAAGTTTACCTAATCTTCAAAAAACTCCTCAACATCAAATTTCTCATATCCCTCCACCATCAAACGTCACAGATCTTACCAGTCTAATGACATCGTTCATCTCCGAAATCAAATCTCTTGTTATGCCGCTTATATCACACCTTACAAATCTAGTATCGAATCTAATCCCTGCCTTGAAAAATCCTTAAATGACTTCACCTAACTCCTTATCCATTCTCCTTTGGAATGCGAATGGTGTTAGAAATCATACTGACGAACTGACAGCGTTGTTGCAAGACAAAACAATCGATGTTGCACTTATAACTGAAACAAGACTAACGACTAAACAGTACTTCAAAATACCGCAATACATGACATACCGTACTGACCACCCAGACGGTAAAGCCCATGCCGGTTCTGTTATCATTGTCCACCAATCCCTCTCTCATCATTTACTCCCGCATCCCACCTATGATTTCCTACAAGCCACATCCATAGTAATCAAGACTTTTTCCTTTCCGGTAACCCTCACATCTGCATATTGCCCTCCTAAACATTCCATTTCCAATTCTGAATTTGTATCCTTCCTGGATTCCTTAGGAAATCGTTTCATTCTGGGTGCAGACTTAAACGCCAAGCATCAGCAGTGGGGTTCCAGAACCACGAATTCTCGGGGACGAAATTTGCTGTCTGCACTCAACTCCCGAAATTTTAATATCCTGCCTCCTGACTCCCCTACCTACTGGCCAACCGATCCTAACCGCAATCCTGACATCCTCGACTTCTTTATCCATAGCGGATTAGGCTCTATTAACTTGTCTTTAACTCGCCTTGATGAACTATCCTCAGACCATAGTCCACTGATCCTAAAAGTATCTCTCACTCCAATTCCAAAACCCATTCCACCATCATTCATCCGAGGCCCTGTCAACTGGAACCTTTTCCGCCAAATCCTGACCGATAATATTGACCTCAGAGTAACCCTCAAAACCCAAGATGACCTAGATAATTCCGTCTATTCCTTTACCACCGCCATCCAACAAGCTGTCTGGACTGCTTCCTCTCCTAAACACTCCAATATAAATCCAGACCAAAATCATTTTCCACAACCTATTATAGACCTTATCCACACCAAACGCCGAGCAAGATCATTATGGCAGCGCACCCGACACCCAACAGATCGCCGCTCCTATAACTTCTATTGTAGACAATTGAAGAGGGAGTTGGCGAACTTCCGTTCCCAGTCCTTTAATTCCTACCTCTCCTCTCTATCAGCTCGTGATAATCCCCTGTGGAATGTCACGAAAAAGATCCTAAAATACCATCATGTTTCCCATCCTCTCCGACGTGGTGATGACTCCTGGGCTGCGTCTGATGAAGATAAAGCCGAGGAATTCGCCACACACCTCTCCAAAGTATTCACTCCTCACCCGGAATCCCACATCAATCACACCGCAAAAGTGCAAGACTTTCTTATGTCACCGATTCCACTTTCCCTACCTCCTAAAGCTATTAATCCCTCTGAGGTCAAATATCTTCTCCAAAAACTGACTCTCCGTAAATCTCCTGGACACGATCTCCTTACTCCCCAGATCCTCCGACAACTTCCGCAGAAAGCTATTATATTCCTTACTTATATTTATAACTGCATCCTCCGCACCACCTATTTTCCTCTGTTATGGAAACATTCCACCATCATCCTTTTTTTTAAAACCAGGTAAACCTTCCAACAACACTTCATCCTACAGGCCTATTAGTCTACTCCCCATCCTCTCAAAAATCTTCGAAAGGCTTCTTCTTAAACGTATCCTACCCATATTAGAATCTCAAAATCTTCCTTCCCATCAGTTTGGATTCCGTCCTCAGCATTCCACAGTTCAACAGGGGCTCCGAGTTGTAGACCATGTTTCCTCAGCTCTTGAATGCAAAGAGTATTGTTCTGGTGCGTTTCTGGACATTGCGCAAGCTTTTGACCGGGTATGGCACACTGGATTACTCTTCAAGCTGAAAACCCATTTACCCCAGTCCCTATACCTCATTCTCCGATCCTATCTCTCGAACCGTTCCTTCCGAGTTCGCTGTGGTGAAGAATTTTCTAACCTTTATCCCGTTGAGGCCGGTGTTCCTCAAGGCAGCGTCTTGGGACCCATCCTCTACATCCTTTACACTGCTGATATTCCTACACATCCTGATACCTTTCTGGCAACTTTTGCAGACGACACCGCCATCCTATCATCCAGTTCCAATCCTGAAACAGCATCCTTAAACCTTCAGAGACACCTTTTCCTTATCGAACACTGGTGTAATAACTGGCGTGTAAAGGTGAACGAAGCCAAATGTAAACACATAACCTTTACTCTTAGACGAAAATCCTGTCCGCCAGTTTATTTCAACTCATTACCGATTCCTCTCTCAGATACAGTCCGGTATCTTGGCTTACTGTTAGACAAAAGATTGACTTGGAACCCACATACAAGACTTAAAAGACAAGAACTCAACCGACGATTCGGACAGTTATACCGACTACTCAACAGAAAATCTGAACTTACAGTTGAAAACAAATTATTAATCTACAAGACAATACTGAAGCCCATCTGGACCTACGGACTTGAACTGTGGGGGACAGCTAAACGTTCTAACATCAAACGCATTCAATCCTTTCAATCCAAAGTCCTCCGTACAATAGTAAATGCTCCTTATTATGTCTCCAATTATACCTTGCACCACGACCTTAATGTTCCATTTATTTCAGACCTAATTCCATCCAAATTTTCCAAATTCCACCAGAACCTCATTCATCATCCTAATCCTTTAGCTCAATCCCTATCCAGCTCCACTCATCCATACAACCCACCTAGAAGGTTGAAACGGCAGTGGCCCCGCGACCTTTTGTAAATATATTGGAGTTCTAGCACTGGCTAGATTCTCCACTCAATGTGATGTATGTAAGAGTGTGTGTATGTGTATATAGGTATAAGTGAATTATTGACTTTTGTATTGATTCATTATTGTGTATATATTTTATTGTGATTTTATGTTGTGTAAATATTGTATGAATGTAGTATGTTTGATATCATTCAGCAATACTATTAATGTCCAAATTGGGACAGATTGTAAAATTTTCTCAATAAAAATTGTTATTACTAATTATTAAACGCAAGTAATTACATATTCAATGAATTATAAAATAATTTTAAAAGATACAAATTTTAATATGATTCAATAACTGACGTAGAGCTGGGAGAATTAAGGCAAACCTAACAAACACCTATAGGAGAGTCTAGACAAGGAGCCAGGAGTAAAAAAATAATAATAAAAGTAATAAATAAAAAAGCGTCAGCGCGCTCAACAGAACTGCAATCTCCTGCAAATCAAATCTTCCATTCATTCACAGGAAATAAGATCCCGATTTTCCGACCACAAAACAAAATAAATGAATGCTCTTATCTACTCCGTTCTCTAAATTTCGAAATTCCCTCCTATCAAACATTCGTCATGGTCTCACATCCTAAAATGACGCAGCCTGACAATGAAATAGCTTTATAGTATTCTAATCAATATTTTTATTTTTTCATATGTATTTATTTATGTATGTATTTATAAATGATATTTCAAATTTTTATTCTAGTAAATTTTCTTTTACTTTAATCATTGCAGTACTTTATTTATTATTATTATTTTTTTTATGTATTACAATATCACTAGAAGAATTTATTTCTAATTATGGATAGGATCTTATGTTCGGGCGATTTCATATAAGAAGTTTCTGTAACATCTAAGGCAAAAAGTTTCAAAAATATGAAAATTTAGTTTTGCATAACATATTTTGTTTTCGAAGTAGACATACCACACACAAAGACCTTTTTCGGAACTTCATCATTGGACCTATGAGATCCTAAAACGTTTCCTGTGAAAACACTACATCTAAAATAATCACAATCGCTTAACTTAACCTTTATATACATTTCATATATAGGTAAGTGAAGAGGGGCAAAGTAAACAGTTGATCTTGGAAAAAAGAAAACTTGGAATAAAATTATTATGACTTATCAATGCCGGAACGCTTTTAACTCGAAGTTAGGGGTGAATGAAAAAAAATAAATTAAAAAAGGAAAGTAAGTGAATGTTAATACATATTGTACATATAACAACTTTTTTTTTTTTTTTTCTTTTCATATATATATTCACACCTGTCAGAAGGCATCTGAGAATCAGCAAATGTGCTGTACAAATGTGACATCAGACATGGTAGGCATGGGGAAGGAAAGTGCCCAGCAGCGCCTCTTCCTAGGCTTTAATTTAGCGGAGGAGGTCTCTAATCCAGCTTTTTAACTTTTAACTTCAATATTTAGGATTTTTTTTCCTTAATAATACATATATCGTTAATAATAAGGATTGATTAAAAATAATACTTAATGTTATTATAAACATTTATTAAGATAACAACACCTTTTCCTCCCTTCTGCTACTATCCATAGAGAACAATCAGAGCTGAAACTATAATCGATTAGAATGTTTTTATTAGATGGAGCAATAAAGACAATTCGTAATATTAGTAAGTTCAGGAAATAATACAGGATAATTGATTTTGTGTTTTATTTAACCATTTAAATAACAAACTGTTTACGTTCCAATAGAATGGAAAAGTTGTAAAGCCATTGGCAAGAATGTATTCTTAGTAAGAGAAATTATTTTCATAAAGAAAAACAATTGTTAATATTTCTTTTCTTTTTTTAAATCAAAATCTACATTATTTTCGGACATCCCAAAATTAATGAGCAGTCAATGATAACGCTGAGCCTTGTCGTGCGGGTTTGTAGAACCAAGGAGCCCACCTTGGTATTTTAGTCGATGTGTTTAACTACCATTGTACTGATTCGTACATGTTTATTAATTTTATGGTACTTTGGCTAATCGGACGATGCTACAGTGAAAGTCCTGAATTTTGTCTATCTAGGTTTTATTAGGGTAGGGATCTTCATGAGTACCTGACATCGCACAGACTCGGGAACACCATTTATGTCCCTACACCATTTAGAAGGACGGCACAACCGAAAATTGTTTACTCCAATTGAATAATTCTATGGTCATCTGCGGTGTAGTGGCTAGCATAACAGACACATATGCACAAGGTCACTGGTTCAAACCTGGTATGTGACCATATGTCCTTCTGAGGGGACTTTACTCCTATAATGGTAGATACATCTATTTTTAAACTGTACTCTAACAAGCTAACAAAGTCCCGTTTATATATCTACATAAAGTGAGAACGTCGCGAAAGTTAAAGGATAGTCACTTAAGCAATCTTAAGGACGCGTTTATACTGCACGCGATTTGGCGTTTAAAGTAGTAAGCGGTTTCCTAGAATCCAGTCTTGCCCAAAACAGTGCGCAGTACAAACCACACTTAATCAGATCGAATATGATCAGGTTGGAAGACGCCCCTCTTTAATAAGAATGACTTGGTAACCAGTAGTATCGTCCATTTTTTTTTTTTTTTATTTTTTTTTTTTTTTTTTTTTTTTTTCGTATGGCATAGAAATTAAAAGGACTTTACGACACATACACCAAAAAAATCTATTCTATGGGAATATGAATTAGAACTAGAGAAATAAATGCACCATATACATCAATCTACTTTATAATTGACTATGTTAATCATTACAAAAATTTTAGAAACCGAAAAATTCCAATTGATTATTCATTTAAGTTTAAAAAAGGAGTGTCGGGGAATAAATCGTAGTTCCTTTCCTGTTTTTAATCTAAGGGCATATTCTGGATAAATGATCATTAAAAATATACAGGACATCAATGTTGAATATGTTCTAATTAAAATATGCTTGTCGATACTAAAATTATTGTTTTTATTTTAAGTTTCGAAATACATAAGCTAGTGGGGTTACCTGTAGCATGGTGGTTAGCATAACAGCCTCCTATGCCCAAAGTCCTGCGTTCAAACCCGCAGGTGGCCCTAGGATTTTTCAAAGGGAGTAAAAAATCCTTAGTTATGCCGTTCTTCGAGGAGGTAAAATGGCGATGTCGGGGTACTCGTTAAAAATCCCTATCCTACTTAAACCTGGTAGGCAAAATTTAGGACTCCCACTGTAGTATCATCCGATTAGCCACAGTAGCATAAATGGGCGTTAAATAAATAAACAATATAAGCAACAGTTTGCGAGTACATGTACAATATTATACGCACTTCTATGTTCTAGTAATGAAACCATATATTATTAGAATAACTGCTTTAGATATCATCCCAAGGACGGAAGATTGCAGGATCCCTAGTGAAATGTTCAACTATTTTCAGTGGACATTATAAAAAGAAGAGAAATCCAAAGAGATAGCCATCTTCTCGCCGTAAACGAGGAATACAACTAAGACGGAAATCGTGCACCGAGGTCACCAGACGACACCAACTGCCTTGATATACAGCCCAATTCTTCCACCTGCACTGATTAATTTTTTTTAACTTGTGCCATTTCTTCCAGCTTTGAGGATTATATATATATATATATAATATATATATATATATATATATATATATATATATATATGCATATAGATTCCTATGGAAATAGAGCAGGTTTCTCAATCTAATAAAGTAAATTAACAGTATTTTTCAATATAGTAGAGGTAACAATAATAAAATACATTATTGTTAAATACATCTGAAGTAGGCTATTTCAATCGAAATTGTACAGTAGAGAGAGTAAGCTCAGCTAGACTAGAATGAAAATTTCATATATATAAACATTACATTTCATAAGTTTACTCACATAATTTACGCATTGCTTGTTTTTTAATTTATTTATAACAAAACTCTGTATGAGCTCAATAATTTACAATTGCATAGGACTTAATTAAGATTTCCTTTAAAAGAAGAAAATCATTCTAGAGGCTGAAGCTTATTACTTCCAACAAGTAATAAAGAAATTTATTCTGGAGTGAAAGTGGATAACAATAAATGATGATGTCACTCATAAATAGAATTTACATCGATGAGAGAATGGTTGACTCTAGGTTAAATTAGGGAGCAGAAATAGGTAGCAGGTGCAATCATAAAAAAAAAAAAAAAACACTTTAATTTAGTGAACTTAATTTATTGTGCCAACGTTTCGGTCTAAATTGTAGGTCATCTTCAGGGCTAACTAGCTTATCCCTATTATCTTAAGCTTAGTCCTCACACATGAAAAACGACTACGCCATAAACCAACTGGTTATTTATATGCACAATATAATATACTAATAATTAAACCTAGTATTACAAAACTTAAAAACGTAGTTTTGAACTATTTTGAAGAAGTCCATTTCAAATCAAGATAGGGGAGACTTAAAGAAAATTAAATAAATAGGAAATTTTAAAAATAAAGTATCAAACACAATTTGGGTTTTTGCGAAAAACCCAGCTTCATTTATACAAAAATGAAGTTCAATTAAAAAAAAAAAAAATAAAATAGTGGATAAATAGATTGTCAAAAAGTTGGACAAATCCAGCTAAGCAGTTAGGGGATGAGAAAAACATTTACAAGTAGAGTTATTTAAAAAAATAAAGCTGTTGGCTTTATGTTCTTAAGCACACGTGTTTCAAGAAGGAAACTTGAAAAAATTACGATAGTACAACCAGAACTTCCATAGTTTTAAACTAATAGCTCCGTGAGCAAAAAAAAAAAATTATATCTGTTTTTCTTTACGGTACCATCTATACCACAAGTTTTCTGGTTAATAGGAACTAATGATATACGCGTTTTAATGTTTGAACCCAAGGTTAGTTAGCAAACCGAGGGTGCACGTCCTATAATATGACATCATATATCTGTACGAGTATATTTAATGAGAGTATATGTAAAACAAACATTATTTTTAACCCAGTGAGGACTCAGTTTGCATTAATGATAGCCAAACAATATACCAACTGATTTTTCACGGGTTCATCATGTCATGATCTTTAGAGTCTAACCTCAAAAACATTTTCCTTATAAGCTCAGAATGAAAAAAAATAAAACAAGTAGGAGTTCAATAAAAATAAACAATCTGCGTAATTCAATCACTGTAAAAGTATATCATTCCTGCTTTCTTGTCCAGCCTAGTCTTACATCCTATGCAGACACCACCATCAGACCTGATCTCTTCATCTTCCGCATGCCAACCGAGATCGGCACAGGTGTGACACCACCTTCTTGTAGCTCGGATGACCAGAAGACCCAACGATAAGATTAGAGATCGCCCTTGGACGCTCGTGCACCGTGTGTGGGGCAATTCAGCCTTCCCATGTTGTTATGAAACCACCTCCCCATTTCCCACAATTAGAGGCAGAGGCCCAGTTACATCCCCACTATTGTCGCCGCCAGGCCTTGACTCAGTTAGGCCACTGTACTCGTTAACACTTTTCTTTATCGCTTTACTCCCCTTTTTTCCTTTACATCTAATCTCATTCCGATTTCTTGCATTTCCTCCTCAGGGATTCCTCTAGAAAATTAATCGATATCGTGGAGAATCCATATCTAGATGCCGATCAATCAGTTCTTATCAAAAACTGGTAAATCATTTTAGTTTGGAAACATACTTCCAAAGTAAACGTCTAAATACTTCTTGGCTCCGGTTGCAATTTAACGAACGCGATCCTTTTTTCACAATATATCATCCATTAAAAAGATACAAGCCAATTATAACCGCAGTAACCATCAATGAAGGTTCAGACGAGAAGGACTGTGAACAACAAAGCGGTTAGGGCACTACCCAATTTTTAGGCCTCCATGAACTTATTACGTTTTAAGCAGATAGCTGGAGTGCAAAAATGGACCATCAATGAAAGCTTGTTTTACTTGAAAAGCTTCTTCACAGTAATCCAACCATAATGCACTCTTATTGGACTAAGTATCCTAGTGCTTAACAATAACAGATCAATTATTCAAAGCTCGGATTACCATCCTCGTACTTATGTTTTAAAATACACGTCCCGTCATAATTCATGACTATATTATGAACTATTAATGTCAAACAACACAAGTAATTCAGACTGCTTGATCCGTCAAGTAATTCAGACTGCTTGATCCGTCGAATGTAATTATACCAACAGTTAAAAGTGGATAATTATTGGTCATTCTAGATTAATTAATTGAATCTTTCTCATAATCGGTAATACACAGACAGCTGTTTTCCATTATTGATATTTAGAATTATAGAATCGAGGACCACAAGGATAAACTTTTCTGAACTTATATATGAAAATTTTAGAATTCGGCTAATGTCAGCGGGAAATGAAAAGGGAACAGTAATACGTTTATCATGATACACAAAAATGGATCTTATTTATATAATGACGTAGAGACTTGGAAAATTAAAACACCAAACGGATCAAAATTATCATTAAAGAAACAGAGATGGTGTGTAATGAAAACTCGTACGAATAATAACCAAGGAAGAACTTGAAGTGCAGTGTTAAAAGGGATATCGTCTATTCTGACGTCAAAAGACATACCTTTTACAAACAAGATTTTTGTACAATCGCAAAAAGGTGTTTGACGGCTTCTTTATCTAATGGTATGTTTTTCGCCAGGATTGCCAAAATCCTTGCAAAGAATAGAAACATATTTCTAACTACTTGCAAAGGTGATTTAATGTTATATTTTAAAATATTGATTTATTGATTGGTAAATTTTAAAAAATCAATACTAGAAATAGAGGTTCTACTGATTACCGAGAAGAATTTTCGTAAAATCTTGATATTAACAATTAGCTCAGAACTCAAACACGGTAAATTTTCCACATCCTTAATTCTATTCCATTCCAGTGTCATAATTGGAGCTGAAAACCATTATTACTTAATTAATAATAATAACACACAGAAAAACAAAAAATTCCGAACTGATACTTCTTCCACTTTGGATTACTTGAATTAAAGTCACAAGCTTAAAGTGAGAGAAGATAATTTAGGAAAAAATTGAGTGGCTAGATAAAGATCTGCGCCGGCTCAGGCACCACGAGGAATTTCTCCTTAAGATTCCAACCAGTGGTAATTATTCCCAATTAAGGTCTGTTAAAGTTCCAACCACAGTACTAATAATTATAACTAGCTTGAAATTCTTAATTCGATTGGTTTTATTGTGACCACATTTTCACGATAAATTAAAAGTATATTATAGTAATTATAATATAATAGGATTAGCGAAGGTTCAATGCCGACAACATTAAAATTCCTCTTAACTAGACCTCTCGATTTCATTGTTTTTGAGTTCATAACACACTTACACAGCTATTGGGTTACCAGACACCGGCTTCTCGTTTGATGATACAAAAAAATTGGTGACTTCCCGTATAACCGGCAACTGATGTGTCAGCATCAAATTTGTTTCTAAACCAAGGACCATGTAAAATGGCAGACGTTTGAAAACTTGTACGATGATCTCACTTTTAGGGACTGTGTTTCGATATTCCAGAATTTGCCAGGCGATGCACAAATGCCTCACTATGGACGGAATATTTATGATCTCCCTCCGGTTTGCAGAAGAGTTAATATAACCAAATAACGATAAATTTAATTAATACAGTTCTTGCGTAAGTCTTCCACCAGAGGTTCAGTGCTCTTAAGCGCGCGAAATTTAAAACAACAGCCATAACCAACAGTTTCCAGGGCTTTTATTCACAGAATTACTGTTAAATTATAACAAAATTTATACACAAATCTGAAAAAATAAAAAATCCAAAATATTATTACATACGAGCTATTAAAGGATTGGGAAAATTTTTTTTTTAACAACTATGCCATAACAATCAGTTCTCAATGATGTTAAATTAATAATAGGAAAATTGAGACGTTGATTTCCAAAAGGCTAGAAAGTTCATTTTTATTATGTTTTTAACTTTATTAAAAACTCTATCTTTATTTCATAGTTCTTAAGATGATTTTATTAATCGAGGTATGTGAAAGTCGTGTGTTGCGCGCACCAGATTATATAAATTATATTTATATTATTCTATCAATTATTCCTGTTGGAATTACTCAGCTGTTCTGTTCTTATTTGAAGACAGGAGAAACTTAAAAAAAAAATATATTAGGTTCAGTTTCCAATATCAATATACAGCGTCGACAAAGATGAAACAATCAATTAAGATTAATAAATATACAATAAAAATTGCACTTAAATATCTAGGATTTTTTTTTTTTTAATAATCAAATGATTGTCGAACACTGATTAAAACAGATGGGCTCTTCTGTGAAGATGCAATCGAAAGACAATTCCAACCATGCCTCGCCATCTCTGGAATATACGCCCTGGATTCCAGCTGTTTTGAAATTCAAAAAATTCAACAACACACCATGTGATTTACTGCTGTTTCCATTTAATTGTGGGAAGGCCGGGGAGAATGCCGAGAGTAATTATTGCTACGGACGGATTGGTATAAATAAATTACACGACTGGACATCGGACAAGATGCGGTGCTCTCTCCCATGTTCCGGATGCTTCCGTAGGATTTGTATGCTTAAGGAGAGATTTAATAATTGGAATATTCCTTACATTAAAATATTTTGTCGTAGAATTATTCTACTATCTACATTTTGATGGAATAGGAGGAATACATACGCAAAAAATAGTCGAGGTTTAAGAAAAGTCCTATAAACAGGTTTACCATCCGAAACAACACGAGGATGCATACAATTCTTATGAATAAATTCATTTATGAATTTGCTAAAAACTATCTAAATTTGGCTATAGAGTTAGGGTTTCTACATTCTAAAAATCAAAATACTACTTACTAAATTTAAATTTATACTTAACAAAGTGCGAATGAATATAGCTCTCAAAGCTCCACTACCAGTAAAAAAACAGTATCGTACTGCTCTAATGTTAAGAATAATTACATTACTAAAAAAAAAAAAAAAATAATAAAAAATAAGATTTCTATATTGTTTTTTACTTTTGGTAAATACCAAAAATTAAATAGAGTTCCGAATGAAGAGGAAAGAAAATTACTTACAAAGGTCGGCGGCACATACCACATTTCAGATAAAATACAACTATCGGTATTGACAGTACATACATCGTATAGATAAGAAAATACTAAAAGTTAAATTACCGAGTATTTTATTCAATTTATCAAATCGCTGATGTATTGAGAGTATTTGAATAGTTCATTTGATGATGCCAACACAGTGGAGTTCACTACCTACATGTTTCCGATTTTGTATATTTTGAGACCAATTAATAAGTATTATTTTACTGCTGTCGATTATTTTTAAAGTCATAAGCTTTATTTATACTTTATGTAACCGATAACAATAACGCTATAGTAAAATCTTTGGTATCATGTTATTACATGACTATTAATAAATCAGTATGAGAGACGTAAATATCAAATAAATCTGAAGAGTTAAATAACAATCGACAATACGATAAGAAGTAGGGCCTAAATAACTCATTATAGGCCTAAAAGCAAACAAACAGAAATATATGATATATGAAGGTCAACTTCGACCTAATATAAAATACATGACATAAATACTCAAAGTAAAAAATGGAGGAAAAAAAAATATTTTCAGGAGAAAAGCTCAGATCATTTTGTACCTCACAGTCATCAGCTAGACTATAAAACCTATACCAATAGTCATAGAATAACATGATACCCAATATTTTACTATCACGTTCTTGATATGTTATTTAAATTAAGATTTTAAAGATAATTGGAAGCAATAAAATAATACAACATATTAATAGGTCTCAAAATATACAAAATCTAAAAAATGTAGGTAATGAACTCTATTCTTGTGACCCCTTCCCTCCCCCCTCGCCTAGTCAAATAAAATATTCAAATACTCAAAGTAAAATAATTGTCCTAATACTTCAGCGGTCTGATAAATTTAATAAAATACTAATTTCTATTAATTTGAGTATTTTCTCACCTCTACTATATTTGTACTGTCAATACGGATATTTTTATTTTTTTTTAATTGTGGTACCTGCCGCCAAGTAATTTTTTCCTCTTTCTTCGTGTATTTTATTACACTTCGGTTTTTGCCTGAGCTTAAGAACATAATACAAGAATTTTTTTATAATATATTTTTTTTTTTTTTGAGTAGGGAAGTTATTCTTGTCATAAGAGCAGTACAATACTATTTCGTTTACTAGTAGTGGAGCTTTGAAAGCTATATTCATACGCACTTTGCTAAATAAAAATTAAACTTTTAAATAATATTTTAATATTAAGAAAGTAAAAATCCTGATATAAAAAATTCACAGACAACTTCAAAGCTAATAAATTCATAAATAATTTTATTTTTTTCATAAGACTTCTGATATATCTTGTATTGCTTAGGATGCTAAACTTCATAGGACGTTTCTTGATCCTAAGCGATTTGATTAATTCTTTCAAAACTTATATTTTGAACACGAAAACAATTGTCAATATGTTAAATATTTTAATTATTAAATCGCTACTTAATCACACAAGTACGGAAGCTAACTACAAATCTCAATAGGAATGCTAAGTATTGTACTTTTCTTACTTCACAGACTTGGTTATCTAAGTACTTCAGCGTTCTGATAAGTTGATTAAAATACTCGGTAATTTTAATTTGAGCATTTGCCCATCTCAAATTTATAGCATATTATTGATTATTTTCTTGTTTTGGGGAATTATTAAGTTAATAAATAAATACAATTTAATCTGGCCTATTTACAGCACGGAAAACGGGAGAAATTTTAGTGAGGCCGGTGGTACGTGAGTACTGAATTCCGTACACCTCATCAGCTGAGCCCACAAACCTCTAACCCTGAAGTTCACAGCTTTCTTTCCCCCAACTCCAACTTTGCCAACTTACTTTTACTTCTGTTTTTAATCGGAGGAGTTAGGCAATACTGGTGAAAGGTGCCTTTACGATTTCGGTTCCAATCAAGATTGCCTCTAATCCTGTCATCATCGGAGTGCTATCGGTATCCGGGTTCAGACGAAAAATTATTAACAATTTTTCAGTCATCTCATCAGAAAGATAGGGTGATTTCCTGAAACGATTAACTTTCAAGAAAAGAGAGCAGATAACAACTTTTGGTCGTATTGCTTTTATAATATTTTGCGAAACTCTAAATGATGGAAAATGATGTGTAATTCCGAAACATCACACAAAATAAGAGATAAATATTTTAGCGTGCAGGACAAATGAAGGTTATTTTACGTGTGAAAACATACAATATGTATGATAATAAGTAGACAGTAATAAACTTTTTGTTGTTAAAAAACACTACATTTCTAATTAAAAAATCGTATTTAGATCATAAAAAGGATGTCATAATGACATTTTTTTAATTTGTTTCATTTGCCTCTACCCCAGGGGGTCATTGGCATGTTATGAAAATTAGACTCTATCTTAATTAATTAGTTTCTTTGAGGAACTTGAACAGTTTAATAGCTGATTCTTCTTTGTCTTCTAAAATTTTCGCGATATTCTCCAGTAAGTTTAAATTTCATCTACTTGGTTCAAATATTTTTCAATTTTCCAATTATGAAGAGTATAAATGTATTATATAATTTATTAGAACTTTCTCTTCTTTATAAATTTATTTATTATTACATAAACAAATCAATATATATCTTTACGTTTCGAAGTTCATAACTACCTCGTATTTAGAAATAATATTTATTTTTAAAACTAAAAACAATAATTTGATATCAGATTTAAAATTTCAAGATATTATCAACATTGAAAAATCATAATCTTACAAATAATTTTCTCTATCATGAATTGTTTTTAAAATCATTTGTATTTCTATTATACTTACAATTTTCCATATTAAAATACTACAGGTAATTTTATAAAATTTATTTAAGTATGTACATATATTTTAACTGGTCAAATTATGTGACAATGAAGTGAATACTGCCACATAGTGAATGATGTTTATTAATTAAGTGAATGACTATTATGAAAATTAATACAAATAAATTTTACATAATGATTATTATGGGGAATCTGCGCGAAGATGGGGGAGCTATATGATGGCATAAATGAAAGTGGGTAAAGAAGCGTTCATATGAATTGGATAATAAAATATATTCTTATAAATTGGAGAAAAAAATATATAGTATGTAGAAGAAGCGACGTAGATAAAAATGTATTTATGTACGTTAAGAAATTTATGTAAGGAATCCAAAATAAAATACAAGATCCGAAAACAACGTATTTTCGCTTAAGTTGTTTCTCGGTTGAAAATTATTTAATTCACACCTGTTACCCGAAAACCTGAAATTTATAATTTACAAAATTATTACTCTCCAAGAGTAAATGTGTTGAAACTTTTAATATAAATGAAGTAAATACGAAAGATAATTGAAATGGACAAGTCATGATGTGAAGCATGGAACAAAAGGATGCAATGAACCGAGTAAACGTTTTAGGAGTGGACTGAAGCGTAGGTGGAAGAATTGTGTTTTGAAAGAAGTCGGAGGAAGTAAGTTATATTTTTAAGTAAGTTATTTACTGAGTAATATTAGGGAAGTAGGTTAGTGATATTTTTAACACGAATCTTTTATTTTGAATATAATGATTGTGAGACGATCTATTTTGATTATTAGCAACTGTTCATGCTTTTTATGTATTTCCTTCATAAATTAGAATAAAAGTTAGAAACAATTTATGGGTTTTCTTGAAAATTAAAATTAGTTATAAAAAATTATCGTTGCTCAAACACATACAAAATCTAATTTTTATTAATTAATTTTAGTTAGTCATATCAATATGCATTCCTTCAATTACAATAAAATTGTGTTCATTTCTTAGCAGTAGTTAAAAATCAGGATCAATACTTCAATATTACATATTAACGTAAGTGATAAACGCAATAGAAATCCAATTAAGCTATGCAAATTTCCTTTTGAATTATGCAAATAGAACGTATTTAAAAATATTAAAAAATCAGTATTTCTTATTTGGCGAAAGCCTATCCTGTTTGTCTGCTTTGAATCCATTTTATTTATAATTACTTCAAAACAATTTAAAAAATCAAATATTGAAAATCAATATAAAGATAAAACTATACTGAAATATAATCTCAAAATTAGATTAATCCTGATTTATTCAATTGAAATAAATGAAACATAAAAATCATTACAATAACTTTGTATAAGATCCCCAAAAATATTTAAAATATTTTCTTGATTAAAGATTTAAAAGAACTGGCTGAAAAAAACATAATATTCCTATACATGTACAACTTTACAACAAAAATAACTGGGATTTAATCCTACAGGAATTTAGAGAATCCCTAACAGGTATCTGTAGATCAAAATTTATACGAAGGGCTGTAGTCTCAGAAAAAAATTCAATATGTATTGATGTGATTATGTGACGCAATATTTGTTTGATACCAAATCCAGGTTTTAATGGAATGAAATGGATATTTAAAATTAAATGTGAATTGGTATACCTAAACTAAAATATGTTTCGGTCAAATAAAAATGTGACTTGCTCGTTTTGTAACAGAAGAGAAATAGAAAATTACTACATTAGTGAAATTAGAATAAGGTGCTTCGGAAAGAACTGTTTAAATGTTGACGAAGTAATAAACTGTCTTAACGGCCAAAACTGGATGGCTGTATGTAATTATTGTAAACGAGCTTGGCCTTATAGATAAAAACTTATAAAAAAAAGGGAACCCTGGACTTGCCCCGCTAAAAGGTCTGTGGTAAAAACCGAAACGTGGTAAACGAAAAGTCGTATAAAAATCAAATTTCGTATTTAAGACAACTATACGCCCGAGATGTTACAGAATCTTTTTTATCTAAATCAGCTAATTAGAAGAGCCACTTTATACTAAGCATTTTCCACCTTTTTACGATTTTCTCAAAAACGCCTCTAACGATTTTGATTAAACTTTGATTCATATCATGTAGGTTTCATTCTGATTGAAATAGGTTTACAGAGCTTAACTGCTGATATTTTAAATTTTCTTCCTCTAAAGTACCTTTAATTCTGTACTTGTTTAAAAATAACCATATCATCCATCTTGTCCCCATTGAAATTAGGTAAATATATAATTTGAACGAATTCGATATCCTACTAAAGGAGAAAACTGAAAACATATTTTTTTTATGCAATTTTCGTTTTTGAACATAAATGGAAATATATAAATAAATAATAAAACATATTATACATGTATAATATACCGTTGGAAAAGTAAACATTTTAAAAGAAATATTATCTTATATACAAAAGTATGTAAGTTAACGGGGAGCGATGAAAAAACGATAAAACAAACTGATTGTTGTAAATAATAATATAATCGATTATTTAATAACATGTTTCTATTGAAATTCAATATAATTAATTTTTTCAAATTATTTTAATCTCTATATTTATTTAAAAATTCTTAAATTGATTTTAAGAAGAAAGGTAAGTGAAAGTCATGTGTTGAGCGCACCAGATTTTTTTGTTGTATTATGCTGAAAAAAAATTTTAAAAAACGGTTATCTATTTGTCTATCTATAAATTCAGTATAAATACGGCCTAGGTATTATTTTAAAGAACCGTTACAGTACCTATTTAAGATATTAAACAGTGCAAATAAACACATTTTTATTCTCCTTTTTTTTCTGAAATGTAAAGCTTTTACCCTAAATCGGCACTTTTGTGGGAGAGCGCCTAGCTGTTTTTTTACCACAACCTAGACTACTCATAAGTGCTACATCAAAAGGCGGGGGGAAAATGTTATACTACATAGCAGTTCTGTCCCCACACCATAGTTCTATTTTTTTTTTTTTTTTTTTATAAATTGTAAGATTGTCATATTTGTGTCGTAATATGCTAATAAAAAAAAAAAAAAAAAGAAAAAAAAAAAAAAGAAAAAGAAAAAAAAAAAAAAAGAGTTATCTATCTATGAATTCAGTATAAATACTGTTGGTGATTCTATGATAATTATTATGTATATAAATTTATATTAGTTCTTTTAAGGTTTATTTGTTTTTAAAAAATACGAAGTAATAGTTCTGACAAACTTACGCGGTTACCAGAAGGGCGCTTATGCGCATTACCGAGAATTACAGTGCCGGGAATTAAAATATTGCAGTCGAGTCGAAGTCAAGTCGCAGTCGAGTCGGGAGTGCGTACGTACTACAGGACTTCCATCAAGTCACACAGGGTGACCATCTAGTCCCACAGGGGGACAGCAGAGAGACTCATAATCGAGAAGAAGACAAGTCCCACAGGGGGACAGCAGATAAGCTTACCTTAAATATTAATATAACATTGAAGGACTACTAATTTAACAATTATAGTATTTAATTTCAATCAGAACTATTACTGTACCACATTAGAATTGGGCATTCATTTTATTATTTTATTTTGTATTATTAATTTTAATTAAACATTTCCTTTTATACATAGTCTGGCGTATTTATTTCACATGCAATATGTAACCAACGCACATAACCAATTTATTCACATTATTTACCAAACAAATACTAAAAGGGTTTTATTTTAAATAGCCATAACAGTACCTATTAAAAGTATTAAACAGAGCAAATAAACACTTTTTTTTCTAAAAAGTAAAGCTTTGACCCTATATCGGCACTTTTGAAGGAGAGCGCCTAGCTGTTTTTTACCACAACCTAGACTACTTAAAAGTGCGACATCAAAAGGCGGCGGACAAATTTTTACTGCAGAGCAGTTCTGCCCCCAAACCGATATCCACCTCTATCAACTTACTTGAGCAGGTCAAGTGTTCCGGAACCTCGGGGTCGTTGACATACGTCCCACCCCTAACGGAATAGGAACAAACTCATAATTTATAGTACTGCCAGTATTTCCGATATGGTTCATTTCTACATTGTTTTGACGTTAAACGAGTTACCATAGTTGTTTAAAAGCAACAGACTTATCCTTAATTTAGATGACAGACACCGTTATATTATTGAAATAATAAGATAAAGTAGACTATGAATAGTCCAAGTCTCAGAAGTCTGAATAATTTCTAAAGGTTCTAGAAACGGAATCAGAGTGAGAATTTCAGGGAGAAAATTTCAAATATCTTTGTTGTATATTATTTTTATTGGCTATAAAAAAATTTAGATTTGGCCTGACCCGGTAGAATAATTAAATATTATAATAGAATGAAAACAATGAGATTAGTAAAAGTTCACAAACCTCATTTATGCCCGTAGGAAGCATTCTGGAACAGTAGACACAGCAACCTATCAACAAAAATCAAATCAGTTAGTACATTAAATTTTAATTTTACCCAAAATACACTGTTAATGAAAATTTAGTTATAAAAACCAAACATAATTAAATTTATAAAAGTAATAAACATTTTTCATTCAATTATTATTTTCTGATTAATTTAGTTAATATTTTTTATTTTTAAAAACATGGTTAGCGTTCGACACCCAGGACTCCTTTATAAACTCCGTCAATTCCTTCCCGCAACATACTTCCTCATAATCCGTTCCTACCTCACTAACAGAACCTTTCAAGTAAATCATAACCTTTCCTACTCTTCCATATTTTCTCAGTCTGCAGGTGTACCTTAGGGTAGTATCTTAGGTCCCATCCTTTATACGGTATATACAGCTGATATCCCACTCCATCCTAGTGTCCTCACAACTTACGCAGATGACACTTGTGTGTTATCCGTCCATAATGATCCAACCGCTGCATCCCAAATCCTTCAGTCCCACATCACAGCCATTGAGGAATGGTGTCAGAACTGGAGGATTAAAATAAATCCTAAAAAATCCCACCAAATTACCTTTACCGTTCGTCGAAAACCGATGACCTGCCCAACCGTATCCTTTAATAATACGCCACTCATACCTGTTGAACAAATCTGATACCTAGGACTCCATCTTGACAAACGTCTTACATGGAACCCTCACACGAGACTAAAACGACAAGAAACTGCCCGTAGATACCGATTACTAAAACACTTACTAGACAAACGATCAAAACTTCCAATTCACTACAAAAAGCTCATTTATATTACTTTCATTAGACCCATCTGGACATATGGAATAGAGCTTTGGGGCTCTACTAAGCCATCTAATTCTTCCCGCATCCAATCATTACAATCCAAAATCCTAAATGCTCCTTATTTCGTCACAAATAAAATCATCCATAACGACCTTAATATCCCATTTGTGGCAGACCTTTCTCGTACCAGATATACCACTTTTAATTCCAAACTCCCCACCCATATAAACCCTCTTTTCCGCAACCTATCAACCTCACATATTCCTGACAACCCTCCGAGGCAATTGAAAAGAAGATAGCATCGGAATCTACTAACTTAAATAAACATCGAAGTACTACCGCTGGGTAGTTTCTTCACAAGCCTTTTATGCCTTTTATTATAATTCATCACTTTTACTTATTGTATTTATGTAATATACAGTTGTAAAATTCAATAAAATATAAATAAAAAAAATAATAAAAATCATGATTTGTTATTATACATATGTCTCAGTTTTAATTAAGGAGCTAAATATTGAGCATTGTTAGTAATTGCACAGAAAAAAACATTCCCTATTTATTTAAATTTTATCCGTTAGAATGAAATATATCAGGTATTACAATATGTTTTATTATTATTTCTCAGGGTGTGTGTCTAAAAAAGTATATAAAGTGCAAATTTATTTTTTTAACATTTGGTATATTTATTTCAAAATACTGCATATTTTTCTTTTATCTATCTCGAAAACTCGAGTTCGATGATCTTATCGATGCTCTGTGGTGACCAGCGCATTTTTTTAACCAATTTCAAACCAAATGGCATAGAATATTTTCACTTCTCTGTCTCTTTTTTAATTCATTTATTTTTTTAAATTTGATTATTAATTATCAGCAGACATATTCATCATAAAATTAAATTATTAATTAAATCGTCCAACACTATTTTAGTCTTTTGACGAAATGGCCATGATCAAAGCAGTAAATCTAGACAAAGAATAAAAATATATTTATAATTATCCATCTATTTCTCTACGAGAAATTGATTTTCTAGGTTCGAAAAGTTAAATATGTACATGTTGAACGACTTTGATAACTTACTAAAGGACAGAAAAAAACAATTCTGTTTTATATACTTTTTTCCAAACACAAGAATTATAAATGTATAATATACCATTGAAAAGCTATAAGGGTTTCAGAATAAATGTTGAATCTTATGTAGAAAGTTGCAAAAGATAATACAAATTGACGAATATAGTATAATTTGGTTGTTGAACAAAACAATTGAGACGTTGATTTCCACTAAAGGACATTTTTTACGAAATTGATTTTTTTACGTATTTGAATTTTCGTCATATAGTTTTATCTAAATCTTTTATTTGATTTTATCTACTTAAGCCCTTTAAAAACGCGATTCAGAGATTATATTATTTTCTACACATTACTAAATTACACATTTAGTTTCGTTCCAAATCACATAAAAAAAATCATTTCATAACCTTAATATAATTTTATTAATATAGTAAAATAAAAATTCTATATTTTAATGCGAAAAGCACCAAATTGCCTAGTTCAATAACATGATAATGAGCGATTTTCGCGCTTTTTTTTTTAAATCAACGTCTCAATTGTATACTGTTATATTATTTAATATAAAACACATGTTTCCAACAAAACTGAATTTAATTATTTAATTTTTTTTTTAACTTTGGCTTCATTTTAAAGTTCTTAAATTGATTTTAACATCATAGGTTAGTGAAAGCCGAGTGTTGTGCACACCATTTTTTGTTTTTTTTTAATAGTAACGAGTATACTTTATAAATTTTCATTTCATTTTATATGAAAGAAAATATCAATAAAAAAACGCGGTGGAGAGAAGGTAGGATATGCCTGGAATAATAACGGTTGAGGAGCGAGACAAAGAAACAAAGATGGTCCGAAGAACCTTGAGACAGTTTCCATGGAGCCTATTATCTGGACTAATGCCCGGTCCGGCGTATAAACACAGGATTACGTTCTTGCATTACATCAGGATTTGCCCAACAGCTCCTGTGTTTCCTCAGGCATGTGAACTGGAGGAAGGACGGGCGACACATTGCGAATCTAATTGGTCAATTGGAGGCTATGGGACTCTTGTCTTTTGCCGCTTAATTGTCTCCTTAATAATAACTAGGCTTCCGAAACCCAAGTGATTTCAATGCCTAGGGACTTGATTGCCGTGTTTTAAAGATGGAAGTGAAAATATTGAGATTATTATTTGATAGTTTATCTAAATAAATAAAAATATTTTAATGGCTAAAATTAATCAGCACCAGAATTTTCTCCCTACAAATATAATTTTTTTATTGATTTAGATTTTCACAAAATTGAGAATCCTGCTTACATTTCCAGAATTCCACAACCATTCTAAGATGTAATTAAAATATGTCTGTATTAAATATTAAAACAAATGATCACATTTCCTTTACAAATTAAAAAAATATATATTGCATTTATGGAGACTGTATTAATTTAATAAATATTTAACATGCGTGCAAGTACCCACACCAAAAAAAGTGCTTGCTATATATGGCGAGTGAGTACCATTGAGATATTTCAAGAATTACCTGGTGGCCGTGGGATAAATGAAGTTAATGGTTCTATTCGCTGAACTAATTCAATCTCTTCATGACTTCCAAACCATGCTTTTTTATTTATTTATTAATTTTATTTAGTGAATGTATATTTTTATAATTATTTCTATTTTTTATTGTTTTGAATGGTAGTGAATAAATGTTAACAAAAACCAGGGAAACTATTTATTGTGAACTAAAGATTCGACCCAAATTGCAGGTCTTCATCAGGACTAAAAAGTAAGTAGTTTACAGGTTATATTTTGTGTTGGGATAATGTATCAATAAATATTGCAATGAAAAACTTAAATACAAATATAAAAAATAAATTTAAAAAAAACGTAGCTAGAAAAGAAAAAGTTATTAAAACTAACGAATAATGAGTTAACACAACAATAGTTGAGTTAAAACATTAACATCTTTTACTATTTTAATTTTAATTTATATCGCGTCGAAATAACAAAATGCATCTTAATTTCCCAGAATCTACGTTAGTTCAGATTTCTAATTCTGTATGGTAAATATATTTGTTGTTCATTAGGGTGTAATTTTTTACTTCTTAATTTTATCTTCATATAAAACGTACATATAAATTTCTATTCCTATATAAGCCGATATTTTTACCTTTTTTTTTTTTTTCTTTTTTTGGGAAAACTAATCTACATACGTTTCAATTATAATTTTTCAATTAATCATTATTACCTAATAAAAACCTAAAATTACATTAAAGTACATAAAGTTTTTTTTTCTGTTTAGAACTATCAGTGGCGATTAATGAGCACTTATTAAAATGTTTATGAAGTTAATGGTAATCTAACAAGGTCATTAAAATTTTAATTAAGAACATTTAAATCAGTATTGCTTTAATAATAAAACATATGAAAACTATTAAGCCGGATCATTTGTAAGAAGCAGAGTGAAACAATGGATAATTATGAAAGAACAAGGTTTATCAGAGGAATTGGCCATTCTCTCAAGGTTAGGGGTGAAGTGTTTCCTGTATAATAACAATATACTATTAAACTCCAATCTCTAGTTGCGTTAAAGCAATTGCTAGGAATAATAGAGCAACAAATTTATTTTTTAATTAGATAATACCTTATACTTTTTACAAATCGGACAAAAAAAGTATAAATGCACATGAATCATGACAAATTTTCTTCGTTCACGTAAAACTCCAATGAACTCCTAAACTAGAATTTTTGTATTATATCCTATGTGAATATGTATAATGTATAAGGTGACCAGACCTTCCGCTTTTGGCGGGACAATTCCGATTTTTCACTATTTGTCCCGCTTCCCGCGACGTTTTTTAAAAGTCAGGACTTTTAAAATTATGTTAAATTTTATATTTATAAAAATTAATGTTTTGCTTTCTAAGAATCCTTTGATTTGTTTTGCGTTCTAAGAGTCCTACTGGCTACGACGACTAACATATTGCTTTTTCTACCCAGTTACATTGTATTTGTCTCTCAGATGATACACTTCGTGTTCGTATTGCGTGCTAGCAAGCTAATTAAACAAATAAATATTACAAATCTGCTACTTACAATAGAAAATTAAAGTAAGTAATTTATTTATATGTTTCATAAATACATAAATTTTCTTAAACTTAGCTTAAAATACTGGTAGTCTTCATAATTTATATTGATGACAAAAAGTATCACCGACCTTAACCTCAAAAGAAAGTTTTGAAAGAAATATACGAATAAAATTTTGTAAATATTTTAAGTCAAACTAATTTCGTCATAAACAACAATAAAATATTTTCATGTAAATTATGTTTAGGGCAAATTAATTCGGCGAAATTTTGCCAATGTGAAACGAATATTTGTACTGTAAGTGTTTATAACACTTTAGTAATTTTTTTAATTCTCATAGACATATAATATTGTAGTTTACTAAAGAGCAGTTAGATAATCACAATTTAAAATTTGAATTTATCTATAATAATCAAAACTTACAGTTATACGTTTTTATACAGTAAATCAAGTGTGGACATCAGAAAAATCAAAATTAAGTGTTAAAACTTTGAAAGCCATTTTATGTGTCAAATATAATTTGACAAATACTTGTGAAGATTTTCAAAATATTTTAAAATAACAATCTACTGAAACGAATTCACTCAAGTAAAAAATATACCAAGGAATAAAATATTATACATTAGGGGTACTCACGACGTTTGCTATAGCAAGCTTTTTGTGCTATTTTGCTAAACCCGTCGAGTTTCTACAACTTCTTTTCTAGGGGTACTCACTACGTTTGCTATTGCGATTTTTTGTAGCATGAAAGCCAAGTTCCATCGTTCACGATAACCCTATTATAAGACTATTGTATATTGCTAAAGAGACAAGACAGGTGGTATTTGGCAACTTTATACGTTTGTATAAAGTATATACAAATATACCTAGTAATTTAATTGTACAAGAAATATACCTAGTATGTTTCTACTGCTGGGCATGCGCAGTCGGAAGACATTTTATTTTTGTAACCTCGTTTGTTTGTAACCTGTTGGTTGATAACTTATAAAGTAGTGTTAACCTTCTATTTGCTTATTTTTCAATAGTTTATTTCACTTATTATGTCTAAAAGTTGTCAAGAAAAAAGATTATTGAACTTTTGGCATATGATTGCTCAGTAGAACTTTTAGATTGTGATTTGGTAGAAGTAAAGAATGAGATTATAGAAGACTGTAGAGAATATTATGCTTTAGGTCTTCTTTACCTTTCGAATTGGCTCTATATTAAAATTTAAAGATATGTAAAATTCAGTTTTACCAAATTTAGATGACATTTTGTTTAAAGCACTCTTACAAGTGAATTTCTTTCACCATTTAATAATATATTGAAGACGACCAAGTGTTCATTCTAAAATTGCCAATTGTTTGATGTTATTGATGGAGACACAATTAGTAAAGACACTAGACGTGTATTTTAAGCAATTATGAAAGAAAAAAAAGTAAATATCCTTTTTGGCTTAGTGAAAGTGAATGTAAACATGAAGAAATAGGAGACCCTTTTTGTTTTTGTTATCTTTCCAAACCAACAGATTAAATTGGCCCTGTAATTACAACTTTTAATACCCATTAAAATATAAATTTTAATTTAACAAATAAATATTTATTACTCTTTAAACATTCAATTTATAATTAATAAAAGTAAATTATTGTTACTTGCATTTTCATTTCTGTTCTGTGTGTATAGATATATAACGCAAAGTTAGATCAGCAACACTTCCTTATTTATTAAAACTTCTTTATTTATATAAAATAATAATTTAAACAGTATTAAAGATAACTTCACACTATTGTATACTAATATTACATCATGTTGAACACATAGAGTAGTAACGGAGTCCGAACTTGTGTTTTATTGAATCTATTCTAAATAAGGTAAGACTTATCATTTTACATTTAACATAAAGTAGTTGGTTTTAAATAAGTGAATCACTATACAAGATGAAATGTAAAATGAAAAAGGACTTGCAAATTCTGTTCAATTATTAATTTTAAATTTACTGAATGCTAAGCCGCTGCTTCAGCAGTCCACAAATTTCCTTATTGCAAAGGAAATGCAGATGGCAAATTAAATTTTAAGTCAAATTTCTTGTTTTTAATAAATAATAAATAAATTTACTGCAATTGTTTCTTATGGACAGTCAGAGTATATATTTTTGAGTTACCAGTTACTACTAAATATTTAGGTCAATACATCTATGATATAAAATAAGTAAATTCATATTAATTTTATAATCATAAACAACAGAACTATTGAAATAAAGAACTGTGATGGGTTTAGGCCAAACTGGTTATAATAAGTTATTAATATTAATTTTGTTTTATTCACTTAACAAAGGGATTGTTCCTTCCTCGTTAAATGCTCTTTAAAAAACAAATCCTTTTTTCCCCTGTCCCATTGGAGTACTAGTTCATCCTTATACTTCTGGTATATCAATCTTTGCAGCTTACACCGAAGTTTGTGTTCATCTCTTTGTTGTTTTGTATCTTATATTATGAGAAATATGCATCTTTTCTTGTGACCAAGGAAAGAATAGACAAAAGTGATAAGGCATATAATTTTATAACTTAATGTGTCTCTTCCTTTACCAGAAATTAAAATAGGAAAAATTAAAGCTTTGATAATTATTGTTTATGTTTATCTCTGAAAGGTTAAATATGAAAGAGTGGAGTATGATTATGTCGACTATTAATAGAGTTGCTTTTTTAAAATGAAAATTAACCCTTAACTATTGATAAATGTATATCCAGAAAAGGGACATTAAAGTAAATATCCTGTCTATTATTCTTATCAGAAGATTGTAGCAAACAGAACCACTATAACTTAAGGTGTACAATAATTTGAAAAGGACTTAACTATTTGCTCTGGTAATTGTGACTCACTTATTAAAAATCTTCATCTTTATGATAAATATCGAATCATAAATCTTACCTACCTTGATTTCACTTGTTTTTAAATTGTTTAAAACACCAGACACTCATAAACAACTTAACTTAAAGAAACTACATATCTACATAGGATCGCAACCTAGCAAAACCTTCCTTAAAAGTTGGAGGTTTTGTAGGTAGCTTAGTTCACTTAATTGACACGTCAGCAGCACACCGCTGGAATTTTCCATCTAGAGGAGTTTCCAGTTAAATGAAAGAATTTTAGTTTGATGGGGCACTGGCACAACAATAGCAATAGCAATTCTGAGTAGCAGACCTCAGCCTATGCTACAGAAGAGTGCTATTGTGCTATTGGCCACCACATTTCTAACTTATGCAATCGTTATTTTCACATATTAGACTCTTTTTTTTTTTAATCATTCTCGTTTAAAAGATGTTATTCTCGTTGAAATAATTATAAACCATCCCTCCTTATGAAGATGTCGATAAAATTTACAAAATAATACATCATTGTTCTCTATCAGCCTCTTAAAGAAGAAAAAACTATTTATTTTAAAAGAAACGTTCAGTAGTTGAGAGAATTTCTTTTCTAACTTAATAATTATCATTGTATTTACTAAAAACTTAGAAATAGTATTATGAAATAAAAATACAGAAAGGTAATCAAACCTTGATAGTAAATAAATACGTAAATATTACAAGAATACAAAATAAAAATATTGCTCAATTATTAAGGTTGTATTTTATAGACAATTTATATTTTTTATTTCGTTTTTCTAGTTTAAACCTTTTTAAGTTACAATTCCATGAGGATGGGTTTCTCTTCTACCAGTTTTCTACAAAAAATTTGCTCTGAAGGTTTCTAGAACTATAAAAAACATAAAATTAGTTCGATTACTGACAGAAATTGTAATTTGAGTTTACCTTGCACTACAGATAAATTTATCTGGATAGATTGAATTAATTAATAAAGTTTTTAAATTACATATTAATAATTTTTGTATTCCTATTCTAAAGAGGAAATATTATCATTGATACGTCAGTTTTTCTCATAAACTCATGAGTAAAAAAGGGATGTTGGGGGGGAATACTAATTATAAAAACGACAAATACACAAGGTATAACGAAATAAGAAAAAAAATGTCTCCTTATCTCACATTATCAGAGTGTACTATCCTAATTTAGTTTAAAATAACTCATGTAGTGCAAGATAATCAATTAATTTTCATATAAAATGCTTATTGACTTCAAGTAAAAAGTTACTAACCTCAATTTTGTCTCCGTTTTCTATCATTTTCTTGCAACAAAAGTTGAATGTCTTCATTTGAACTATTTATCTTATGTTTAGTCCTTATTCTGCTTTGTTAACATCTTGGTGAATTTGAGGAAATGAGAAAATCATTAAAAACACAGATACGTGTTGCGAGGTTTAGGTTTTTATAAATCAAAGCCATAGATAAAATGGCGGCCAATAGCACTATAGCACAGCCCATTGCATGCTTTTGTAGAAACTCGACGGGTTTAGCAAAATAGCACAAAAAGCTTGCTATAGCAAACGTCATGAGTACCCCTATTGTTTTATATGTATAAATTGTAATTATGTTAAAAATATTACGATATTATTTTTATTCTGTATGAAAATTTTTGTTGATACTCCCTTCCCCCATCCTACATAGTTGTCCCGCTTAGCCCATCTAAAAATCTGGTCACCTTAATAAAGTATAAATTTTCATAACGATGAGACGATTTTCACTATTCATTTTTCATTGACTTTCTTAACAGGAAAATGTATTGTAAAACAATGAAGATTTTATTTAAAACAATGTCTCATAATCAGATTTAAAAGATATTTTTTGTATGTCTATTAAAATAAATTCATCACCTCGCGAATATAATAAGGTAACATCCCTAAGTTAGTTACCTCACAAATTTGTAGAAAATACGATGAAGGTTCTCCAAAAGGGATTTGCACGTCATTATGCGAATTGACCAAAACTCGGCCTACTTCCTCCCTGCTTAGTTATATTTCCCAGAACCATCTTCAGGAAATTACTGCCTCCAGGAGTCGCGATATCTGGAGCGGCTGACTCACACCTGATCCGGTTATCTTCTGGAGCACTTCCGTCGGCAGAGATTCCACAAGACTGACTGATACTTAGGAAACAGACTAATACAGAAACCGTCGGATGACTGTCACAGGAATTCGGAAATCGTTTTAAAAAACAATATTTGCGTGTTTTTTTTCGTACATTAGAAATTAAATTTCAACTGAAAAAGATTTTTAGTAAACTCATGTGTTTCATTTTTATCCTCTATACCAATTTCCAAAAAAAAAAAAAAAAAAAAAATGTTTGGATATCTCCTAAACAAACAAAAAACATAATAAAGGATTTATCATATATAAGGATTTATTTATTATTTTAAGGATGTGTTTAACTTTTTTATGTATTGAGATTTTTTTGTATATGATTTCAGCTAATAAAAATTTTTTTATACTTGTACTACAGCAGAGCGAGGCACAGCTCATGAGTCCTGAAACAGCTGATTACATACAATTTTATGTTATTACGTACATTATCTAATTCCTAATAAATAAATAAAATATTATTAAAAAATTCTTACCCTCAATCTTTAATCAAGATTTAAACTTTTATTAACAGTTCCCTGATTTTTTAGTCCTAATAATTATATGTAATTGACCCAAGCTTAGCGATGAATGATGGTCCATATAGGAATTATTTATTAATGATTAATTTTCTCTATAATTTAATTATAAAATGCATCCTATTCAAGTTGTCTCAAAAGCTTCTTTTATTTTTAATGAACCCAATTCGCAATCTATTAAACTAACAACTAAAATGCTTTTTAAAATAACGAATTGCGGTGTTGTTCTAAACAATTATCAAAAATATTTTTTGTTTGATATTTTCAATAATAAACCTTTGTAATTGATAAAGAAAAAATAATAAATATGTAATATATAATAAATAATGTATGTATGCTTAATGTAATCCCCCTCAAAATGTGAGGACTTAACGAATAAAAACAAATCGTATCTCCGCGGTTCGAATTTATGAATACCGATTTAAAAAATAGTGGTGATAGGACAAAAATTAGTTATTGTAAAATTTCTGAAACAAGTTTAAAAATTAAAATAATTGTTAAAAATGATTTTTATAACTTATTAATTACGATTTTTTTTATCAATAACAAGATGTTATAAAAATAAGTAAAGTACTTATATTAAATGCAATGTTTACTTAATACTGACAATATTGAAAATTGATATTAGGAAAAGATTATAATAAAGGAAGCAGTTGTAATGATTATACAGTAAAATAATAACTAATTATAGTAATAATACACATATTTGTTTTAATTAGTAAGAGACTCTTATAATAAATCGACTATGTCAATTATACTACTCGTGAAGATAAAAAAATATCTAGTAAATAAAAAAAGAAGATAGGTAAAAGAAGAAAGTCTTCCATTACTGATGTGTCATAAAGAACTGAACGCAATAGATGGAAAAATAAGATTGAGGGTAGCCTTAAGATTGAAGAACGGTACTGGACTGCGAGTTCGGACATGGGCACCCTATTTACGAGTCCACCGGGAGAAGATGCTGTTATGGTCCTCGGAAGTAAGCGGCTGGACCAAGAACTATTCCATAATGCCGGCCATCTCTTTCGTCATGTCACCTCCTTTTCCAGGAAGAAGAAATATACCGGTGACCAGAAGGAGTGGTGATGGCTTCTTCCATCGCCTTTTAAGGCCATCTTCTGGTCAGTCTCCTAAGATATAACCGTAGGAGAGCATCCTTGGAATAAAGACGAAGAAAGTTCTCGGTCGGAAAGACAGTAAATCCACAACCTTCAGGCTATACGTCACACTCTGGTAGCAGCAAGAAGCGCAAGCTAATTCTTTCAAATGCCAATTACTTTCTTTTACCTCATTATTGTGTATATATTTTATTGTAATTTTATGCTGTGTAAATATTGTATGAATGTAGTATGTATGATATCTCTCACCTCTACTATTGATGTCCAAATCGGGACAGATTGTAATTTTACTCAATAAAAATTGTTGTTGTTGTTGAAGTTGAAAGTTCTTTTACCAATCATATTTAAGTATTATTTAAAGAGATAATAAAAATCACAAATACCGCAATAAGCACCCTTTTACTTGTTATTCTATGCATTTGGGTTCACAGGAAGGAACATAAAACAATAGTGTCTGGAAGTTTTTTCTTTTCTTATATATTTTGACTTTTAAGTACTTATTTCCAGAATTGATTTAGCATATTTATAGCGGATGGTAAAATAATCATATTTAAATAGTTAAATTGTAAATAGAAGTAATTTTTTTTTTTTTTTATGATTAGGTCGCAGGTTCAATCCCGTCAGATGACCCTTGGATTTTTTAAAATGAGAGAAAAATCCTTGGTTATGCGGTCTATCGGAGGGGACACGTAAGAAGTTGGTCCCGAGCCAATGCAATTGTCGGGTAATCGTAAAAGATCCCTATCAAAATTAAACCTGGCAGTCGTGACATTGAAAAAAATAAAACATAGACAATGCATTATTGAAGTTAAGTAAACAGGGTACAAATAAAATTAATTTTCAAACAAATTTTAGGTATTAAATTTGCATACTTTGATCGAATAATAAAGGATTTCCCAAAATTAACGCAATGATTTAGATCAAATATCTGTGGCGGCCATGAATAAGGTGTTATGTCAAAATCTTTCATTTTACAGGTGATTTACTTAAAGTTTTAGGTAAAACCAAAATAGAGTTATTAAGATACAGCTTTCTTTTCGCCTGAATTTCTTCCACCAAGAAATTTCTTTAACCAATTTAACACAACGTAGGAGAAGGTCTGAGGGAGCGATACGTGAAGTTAATTCATTTTTGATATAACTCGAGTTATCTTGTTTTTCACGACCGCCACAGATATAAAACACAGTTCTTTCTTCATTTTTAATTTTTCATGTAACAGCTTATAGTTTAGGGTCAGTAAAAATAGAGCGTTATATGAGCCAAAAAAGTTTCATTGTTGAACAATATTCAAAAAATAATGTTTAGCTACCACGGTTCAAGACCAGTTCAGACACAGCAGAAACTGTGTAATCGTGTCGCGATATCGATCACATAACACTGATGTCCAGATTTATTTTCGTCCAAGTCCAATAATGCCTCCAGCCCAAAATTCACACCAAAAAGTTACCTCCATCCATCAGTACTTCTTTTTCGACGATCACATGAGGGATGGCTTGAATCTTTCGGTCACTCATTCCACAGTTAATGAAGTTAAATTACTACCCCGACCATCTTTGTATAGAACTTTCGAACTGTGGCCAAAAACCTTTCGATTTTTTCAAAATATTGTACACAAAAATGAAAACACGTTCGTTTTAAATTTTTACTAAACCCTAAACGATCTGCTATTAAATTTACAAGAAAAAAGAATACAAAACAAAAAAGGGCTGTTTATCTACATATATATATAAATGAATCGTCTTTTCCTTTGGTCATCGCATCCTTTCATAGAATAGCATCCCGTGAAAAGTCCTTCATCATCCGTGCTACCGTACTTTTGTACCCATCTCCCTCTGAGAAGTGTCTTCCCTAACCACATTCAAACATCAATTATTTAACCATCTCTTCAAAAATCAATCTTCCGCACATATGTGATAAATCTAGACTTTAATAATACTTAACTAAACTCATTTGATGTTATCTGTTTTATTTTTTGTAACTTTTATTCATATTAACCTTATATAATTTAATTGACTAAATTATTACTTAAGATTTTTTCAGTTCACTGTATATTATTCTTAGGGGACGAAATGTCCCGGAATAAAAATTATTTTTCATTTCATTTATTGTTCCTGGAGAAACAGATATTATTATTGATAAGAAATGACTAAAGATTAAGAGTTATAAAAAATGTCTTTACAAGAAAAAAACTTTGGCTTTCCGAATTGTGGTAAATACGAGTATTTTTTGTAAGATAGTTGTTTACCCTTTAAAGCGACAAGGCCATGTCGGATGTCGCAGTGGCAATTTTTGTGTTCTGCCAGACAATTTCAGATAATTTATCAAACTACTGATTAGGAGGCTGTTTACCCATAAACAAAGAAGGAATTTTTTTAAAGGGGGATGATCATAGGTCAAGGGGAAATGATGTTTCGGTCAGAGAGAAAAAAAAAAAACCTTAAGAAAAAATCCTAAATGGAGTAAGAAGCAACGTTTCGAGAAAGAAAAAAAATAGTTCACGACTCGGTCAGTTTTTCGACGAAGGGGTATATTAAAAGGGAAGGAGGTCTAATCATGGGAACGCTCTAATGGATTAATCCAGTTTTTTCCCGGATTTTACCGAGTGGCGGCCGAGAGCCTTGTTTGGTCCTCCAGCCTTCCTTTTCATCCTCAGCGAGTTTTTGCCCCGGCTCTGAGCACGTATGGCTAATTGCTCATGTAGCAGATTTGTACATCTAGTTCACTTCGGACCCTGGAATGCCGGTAATTGTTACTACTTTAGAGTGCTAGGATATTTTATTCTTTTTATCGATTGATAACATCTGTATTATTAAATCTTATTAATTTCAATTACTAACAGTTTATTTAAAACTGATATGAATTGTTTTAGGTATATCGGAAAAAAAAAATTTAATGACTCAAAATAATATGTATAATAAGGAGAAATTAATTCGGGTGCAGTCGTAGAGAAACTTCAATTAAGTAAGCTTAATTTAAAGTCATAAATTTTAGTCCTTCTTCGGGTCGATTTTCTGGCATGGGCCCACAACTATTTCATTTTAAATATCTAAAAATGGTGTCAGAACTGGAAGATTAAAATAAATCCTAAAAAAAGTCAACCAAACAACCTTTATCCTTCGTCGCAAACCGATGACCTCCTGCCCCACTATATCCTTTAATAATACCCCACTCATACCTGTTGAACAAATCCGATAGGTAGGACTCCATCTTGACAGATCTCTTACATGGACTCCTAGACTCTTTACTCATACGAGACTAAAACGACAAGAAACTGCCCGTAGATACCGATAACTACAACATATACTCGAAAAACGTTCAAAACTTTCAATTTATTACAAAAAGCTTATTTACGTTAGACTTCTTTAAACACCGTCTCAGAGTCAACCCTGATAAAGGCCCACAATGCAGGCCGAAACGTCGGCACATGATTAAAATAGCACTTGTTTTAAATGTGTGTTTCTATTTAATGACCGCACCACAACCATCTACCTCATCTAATTTATGTTACCGTCATCAGGTTCATCTGGAAATATGGAATCGAACATTGGGGAACTACTAAACCATCTAATTCCTCCCGCATCCAATCCTTACAATCTAAAATCCTTCGCGAAATCCTCAGGATATACTTACTTAAATAAACATCGAAGTACTACGGCTGGGTAGTTTCTTCACAAGCCTTTTTACCTCCTTTATTATAATTCAAAACTTTTACTTGTTGTATTTATGTTGATATACAGTTGTAAAATTTAATAAAATATAAATTTTAAAAAATATATATATAAAACGCGAATCTCTTTTAATTTTTTATAAAATATTCTCATTGTTTTAACCTTGAGCCTAGCAATCATCTCGAAGATGAGCTACATTTAGACCGAAACGTTGGCATAATAAATTAAGTTCACTTAATTAAAGTGTTTCTATGACTGCACTCCCAACCAACTTCTCCTTATATTTTAACAATTATTTATTTATTTTATTAAATGCCTCTAACCGCAAGGGTCATTGGCAATTCTTTTTCTATCAAACTCTGTTACAAAATCGGGTTCTTTTCAGAAACTTCATTAGAGAATCCACGTATTTTTCGGAGTCCTGGAGAATTTTGCAAAGAGTCTCGCCCATATTTAGCTACTTTATCAATGCGATATTTTCTTGTCATTCTAATATGTGTTTCACCGTTCTTGGGACACCACATTTTGAGTATGTAGGGACTTCTAAGCCACTTGCAATGTCCAATCCTTAGGCGGCGTAGTATTGATTCCTACTTTCTAGATTTCTTATTGCTTGTTATCCAGTATGTAATTTATTGTTTTATGTTAAATAGTATTAAGGAACTGCTTCTCCATACCTCTCCCCACTGCATCATTAAGGTTATCGTTTGTCTAACCCAGTTTTCTCAAGGAACTTGATCATCTATACTTTGAACTAGGAAATTTATTTTTTTTAAAACTCATATATTTAAAACGAAATTCATTTATTTATGAGATGTTAGGCATTTACATACATTTACTTTTATAAACGCTAATTGTCAGTTTTTTTAGTAAATAAAAAGGAGTAGTTGTATTAGAGAAAAATATGTTTATGAAAAAAAAGAGAGCCATGGTACACCATTCTTTACTTTTTTTATTATTATGTTTTTTACTTATACTAAAAACTAAAGTCTAAAAAAAAACTAAAAAAAAGTGGTTAGATCTCGAAGGTTATAATAAATGAATGTATTAATTGTTACTCACAATAAATTAAAAACTAATTGATTGCATTCAGTTGGAAATCAATTACACCGATATTAAAAGCCATACTAAGGATTTTTTTAGGGAGCCAAGTAGTTTAAAAATTGTCAGTGGAAGGGGGAGTTTAGGCGGGTTGATACAAAATACTTTGTCTCAACACTGTTTATAAACAAAAAAATTTTAAAACTAAGTGAGTAGTTAGAAGTACAGCATAAACAGTTTCTACCCAACACATTTATCTTAATATTTTACTTTATTTTTAATGTTAAAAAAAAAAAAAGACCCAACAATGTTTATGTTGCGCCCCTCTCCCTACGCAAATAATACATTTGACATACATAAATGATAAAAAATACATTTATAGCTAACTGCTTTTCATGTATAAATGAAAGAAGGATACTTTTTCCTCAACATTTAAATTGTGAAAAATTACAAAACAAACAAAAGTTTTTAAATATAAATATATCTAAAGACAGAGATATATGTCAGCTAAATTTTAGGTACCAACTTTTTAAAGAGGAAATCAGTTGTTTCGTTCCTATTGAACATATCAGAAAACAAAAAAATCTTTACATATTCAAATGATTTTTCATTAAAAAAAGAAATTTATGTTTAAGCAACCATCGGTCGGTGATAACGAAAGACAGGACAATATAATAAAGTTTTCCTGAGTGCCCTTGGCTAATCACAGATTTCCCACGTCCTTGGCCAGCTTTTCACTCTTTCCACATTTCACTGCGACACTGGTGGGGGATGGTTTCCGCAAGGAACTGCTTTTCCTTTTTACTGCATTTCTTTATGTTGTTTCCTGTTATTGAGAAATATATTATAAAAAGGAGATTTTTCTTTATCATTAAGTTGTTTATAAAAACATAAAATGTTTATATATTTTATAACTGAGTTATATATTTAGATAATTATACAAACCATGAATAAAATTAATCCATATATCTAAAAGGCGAAAGATTTATTCATTTTGAAGAGAGACTAGAGGACAATCTTAACTGTTTGGTCACATTCACTAAAGCAATAGGCCTATATTCACAAGATAATGTACGGCGTATAATAAGCCTAATTGGAAAAAAAAATCAATATATCTATATGCTACGTTAATGATTTTATTTTCCTAAATGAAAAGAAGTTAAAAATCTATACAGGAGAATTAAAAATAAAAGAAAACGTTCATATTTTATCAATTATTTATTCATCATGGACCACGTATACATTTTTAATAAATACATTTTTAGAAAATCTTTTTAGACATTAAAGAATAAAAAAGCTGCAAACACCAATAAATTAAAATAAGGGAGTAATAATAATTAAAAACTTATAGTTACAGAGTTATAGAGTTTTGAACATGCAACTCATGATATGGAAAAGGATTCTCCTAGATCGTAGGTTCAAAAAAAAAAAAAAAAAAAAAAAGAAATTGTTGCTATATGTTCTTTTAATGGGAGTAAAAAAATCCTTAGTTATGCCGTCCTAAGGAAGGAACATAAAAAGATGGTACCGAGCCTGTGCTATGTCAGGTGCTCGTTAATAATCCCTATCCTGATTAAACTTAGGACTCTTAGCCACAGCAGTCAAACCACACGACGGTTTTCTCGATTATTGAGGGATATCTTTTCTGAAGATCAATAAGTACAATTGTAGAAAATAAATTTTTCGTTTTGTGTGTATATATACACACACACACACACACACACACACACTAAGGGAGCGACGTCGTGGATAGAACACTAGTCTAATGTTCTCCGGATCCTGGGTTCGAATCCCGGCCGAGGCTGAATATTATTTATACTATCAATAACGTCATTCCGTGATAACTGACAGTTAGGAATGGCATCAAATCACAAATCAAGTAAAAAAAAAAAAAATCAAAATTCATTTATTGACAAATATGTTCCTTAATTTTCCTTATTAAATATAATAATGAATATACCTTATAATATAGACAAAGTAATTTTTGGCTATGTGTGATTTCAGTAACAATAAACAAACTATTCCAAAGAGATTAAATATAAATTGCTTTTATAAACATATTCTAAGAAACCGCATTCAAATTACACCCGTGTGAAGGAGGTGCGGGTCACTACTAAGTTCATAAAGCAATAAGAAACGAGGAATAAAAGGAAATAAGGTATATTTTGTATATAACTATTATTCACTCACATATACAACTATTATTATTTTATATAACGTTTAATTTTCTAATTATGAAGAGTATACTTATTTAATATAATTGATTAGAACTCTCTTTTCTTTATAAATGTATTTATTATTATTATATTATTATTCATAAATAAATAAATTAATACATATATCTTGACGTTTCAAGGTCCATGACTGCCTCATCTTCAGAAACAGTCCTTCATGCTCTTCCTATACGGGGTTCCATTTCCATATTAATATTAGTTAAGTTTCCATTTTCTAATTATTAACAGCATAATTATATTATATAATTGATTAGAACTATATAATTATCAATATTATAATATAAGTATAATATTTATAATTGGAAAATTGAGACTTAACTAAGATTAATATGGAAGTAGAACACAAATCCTCCAAAGTATTCAAATTATTAGTACAATGTTAAAATATGGACAAAATCCCTCGGTGAATTATTGAGTTCAAATTACTGTGTACTGTGTCACTGTTTCTTTATAATTGTTTATAAAAAAAATTGTTATATTTTGTAATATTACTTAAGTATTGTATTGTTTCTTACTGTGTATTGTGTCATTGTACTTTTATTGAATTGTCGCAGGTGAACTCATTTCCACACATGGGCTTGCTTTGTCTGTATTTTGATTAACAAAAAGAAGTCATTAAAAAAAAAAACACCATATAGGAAGAGCAAGGACTATTTCTGAAGATGAGGCAGTCATGTACTTCGAAACGTCAAGATATATGTATTAATTTATTTATGAAAAATAAATAAATTTAGATAGTTCTAATCAATTATATAATGTTACACATATATTAAGGAATAATAAATCATTGTGTAATAATTCACAGCATTTTTTTAGCATGGAAATTCCGGTCCGTTTGATTTTTATACAATTAACAAGAATATGAGAGAATGGCATTGATGAAAATTATTGAAGACAACCGTAATAGGATGATGTTGCTCTGGGATTGCTTAGATTTCTCTCTATCCACTCTTCAAAGGAAGCAGAAGAAGAGCGGCGAAGAAGAAGAGGATCCGAAGTGTGGTATCGGAGGGCAGGTCATCTGATAGCCGGGCCGCAGCTCAAAGGTACCGCCGTCTCTTATCTATATAATGTTCTACTCACGTTTTAATAAACACTCTTATTTTTATCCATTAGCCCATAGCCTCTTTTTACCCTTTTAAAGAATATCTGCTAATAATAATAATTTATTGTGAGCTATTGCCAGCTTTTGTTAATAATATCTCTCGCATTTCAGGCACGTACGGCGTCGTGTTGGAAGGGTGATATAACATAATGTGTGACCCCCATCATTTACTATTGCAAACAGACTATATTGTAAGACTTTATATATTCGGATCATATCATCTCCCTCCCTCCCCCCCCCCCCAAAAAAAAAATATATATCCAAGGACGTACTCAATTTTTTTGTTAGGGGAAAGGAGATTAAGCATCGTTATGGGGAGCAGCATTGGTCAAAAATATAATTTTTTTTTTTAAATTGTCCATCCGTATATGAATTTCTCACCAAATTCTAGGGTGTAAAAACAATATATAACTATAACTTTTATGCTAATAACTCATTTCAGTTTTTATAATTTTTTTTTTGTTTATTATATTTTAATAATGCAGGTGTACTTCCGAATCTGAATTTAAATAGTAAACAAAGTTTAAAGTAAAGCACCCGCTTTCCAGTTGATTATACTTGTTTTAAACTTCTCCATAATGAAACCCAAGAAGCAGTACGACGGGTTAAGTCCCTCCGCGTCCCTAGCGCCCTTTCTGATTCTCCATATTAAATCCAAATAGAAAATACTCCGAAAATTATCCCTTCCAGACTCCAATAACCAAGTTTTGAGAGAGGTAGAAACAGATTTAACATTTAAAATAATGTTTACTGAACTTGTAGGACAATGGTTCCCAACCATTTTTTGGCGGATCTCTTCACCGAATCAGTATATTGGCTAAAAGAATCTAAATTCATGCATATAAGTATGTAGAAGAGAATAGAAATATATTTTATTCTGGGACTTACAATTATTCCCTTAAGAATACGTATATATATATATTTAACCTGATTTAAGATTTGACCTGATTTAAGATGAGGCCACTGGGGAGTTTAGAAGGTTGCACAACCCGGAATTGCGGAACTTGTATCCTGTGAATATAATTGAGCTGATTGCATCGCGGAGACTCAAATGGGCGAGTAAAGTTGTTGGGCTCGATGACGTGCGGATTCCGAGAAAGTTGGTATTTGCTGATCCGACTGGTAGGGTTCCGAAAGGTAGGCCGAAGCGTAGATGGGAGGATTGCGTTAAGGCTGATCTCGGGAGCTTGGGCTTGAATGGTGAACATTGGACGAGTCTGTGTAGGCGGAATTTGGTGGTATCGCCATCGAACATTCGGGTTCGCTAAGCCTATTATTATTATTATTATTATATTTAACCAGGTAAACCGTTATGGCCAGTTCGTATCCAGGATTTCAGTACCTGGTAAGTATCTTCCGAAGTAAAGGGTTGAAAAGGAGGTGAGTTAACAAAAATTTAAAATTATACTCGATACATACTATTAATTTAATGGAACGGCCATACCTATTAAATTGATTTTTTAAATTAAACAATTTGGTTGTTTAATTAACATAACAAATCCCAACAAACTTCTAAAAGAGTTTTATATGAAAATGTTTGGAATAACATAGGGGTAGACTAAAATCTTAATGTAGCGCTTTCTGAGCATAGTAAATAACCGGAAGATGGCACAGCTGCTACCTTCTTAATTTTTTTTTTTTTTTTTTTTTTAATTTTTTTTCATTTCTTTCCATTCCACACACTGATAAGTAAGTATCAACAAATAATGTAGTACTCGTCGTCTTTGCACACGCAAAACGTTTGATTTTCGGAACGTTTATGTACATTAAGCCTTGACTAAAAAAGAATTTTAATAAACCGGAACTTGATAAAATCGTTTATTATCCTTTAAGTAAGAAGTAATAAAAAATTGAGCGTTTTGTGCTAAGGGAAGAAGTAGAGAATGCTGTTGTTTAGAATTTTTTTTTTTTAATATCTCTGAGCGCATTTATTTTAATCGCAAACTTTGTAATTAACAAAGTTATAATAAAAAACTAATAAAAAAAAAAAAGGACAAAAACCGTACCTCTGAACCTATGAAGGGTCTTGGGCTTAGTACATATAGAGATTCGTGCAATGAGGTGATTAGGCCTTAATCGCACTCTAATTTTGGGAACCCACTTTAAAGAGGCTGGGTCTACCCCAGGAGGGTCTCCATACACTAGGGTCGCCGGCAGAACTAACAGAATAAATAATATTCTGCAACAGCCGGGATTCGAACACAGGACCCGGAAAACAGTAGACTAGTGCCATATCCACTAGACCACGCCGCTCCCTGCAAACAAAGTTAAGAAACTTTAAAAATTATGTACAAACGACAAGATAAAGATTTCCGCTAAGACTAATCCTTACGGAGGTATTTGACGGATGAAATTGATGGGTTCTCAAAGTAGAAATGCTCGAAACACAAATGAAATTGCAGATCTCAAGATTAACATTATGTTTAATTAATAAAATATTAAGCGATAAATTTCATCTCAATTTTGATTATTAGCACCTCAATTTTATGTTGTTTGGAATATTTTTACTGAAGTAAGAGAAAAACCTTAAATTCTCTGAAAAAAATCTCTATAACCATTTATCAGAGCGAATATATTTTTAAAGTCATTTTTATATAATTTTTATTTTTAACTATGTTAATACAATCGTTGTTACCAACACTATACTTTTCGAGATATTCGCATATAACTTTTAAAACTACAGTTTTTTCTACCTCTTCCAATCCTTTCTACAAAACCTGAAGCAAGAAATAAAGAAAATTGTTACCAGTTGTTACGAAGAGTAAAATGAACAATATATATTAAATTTAAGCTTAGTTTTTGAAATGAATTCAATGTAAGTGCCAGGCATGGTTTATCCTTATCAACATTCAGTAAGTAAAGAAATATTTAAAAATTACTCCAATTTTTTAGCGACTTTGTTAGCTCTTATATTTTACTACGAGAGCGACGTGGTCTAGTGGTCTAGTGGCACTAGTCTATTGTTCTCCGGGTCCCGGGTTCGAATCCGGGCTGTGGCAGAATATTACTTATTATGTTAATTCAGTCGGGGGGCGACCTTTGGGTATGGAGACCCTCCTGGGGCAGACCCAGCCTCTATAAAGTTGGTACCCAAAATAATTGGAGAAAGACCTGGCGGCTGAGCGTTATTATGGCCTAATCACCTCATTCCTCTGCCGTTGGCCTAGAAGCAGTACGAATCTCTATATGTGCTGAGCCCAAGACCCTTCATGAGCTGTAGTGGTACAGGGTTTTTTATATTGTACTAAAATGAACAAGGAGCTGGACTAGGGATCTTCTTCCAAGTGAAGATGTCATACTGAGGATCAAAGCCGTTGATCATTTTTCCATTTGTAAGCCCAATAAGAGAATTTAGTGAAATCAATCAAGAATAGAGCGCGTACCGATTCCCCTGATAGTTGACTAGCTAAGGATCAATTAGTGGCTGTGGTACTGTTTATTAAGAAAATCTTGATAGCCTGCCCAAGGCTAGGAAGGGTTTGGTAAGAGTATGCAGTGGAGTGCAGATTAGTGCCGTGTGAGAACCGAGTGTAGGTCTCGGCCATGTAAACTAGTACAATGCTCTCTATGCCGCAATACTAACTCAGAGGATTGGAGTCTTTCGAAACCCGATTCATAATCAACTCTTAGGAGATCGTATCGGCTTTAATTGTAGTTATAATGGTCGAAAAGGATTCGCAGTGTTAGACGTGATAATTGAAACACGTTAGCTTTTATTGTTTTATTTAAAATAAACGATTGTATAACAGCAATACTAGTAAATGTGGACTATGGTCATAAGACATGAACATCGCTTTTGAAGGAAATAATCGTTTATATTTTAAATAGAAGGTCCTGCGGCCATCATCTTTTGCATTTCTTCGTAGGATTATCTAAATATGAACGGATGATTTGAAACCCAAGACCCACCCTCATGGGTTGTAAAGGTACAGTTTTTATTATACTTATTTATTTTTTAATAAGAAGAAGAAATATTCTCGAGTCAATCAAGCAAAACATTTTTTAATACTGACAATAATATTTACTTTTTATTATCATCTCCACAGTCAAGTATACACCTCCTCAACTAAAAGCTATAAATAGATTGTTGGTCAATTCCGTCGATTTTTAGTGACGATAATTATAATAAAAATCTGATTAATAAATGTCATATGCCTATCTTTTCTGCTACTTATATTTTATATAGCGGATTTGCTTATTGACGCGTGTTTCTTTTGACAGGTGCGAATAAAAAGTATGAAGACAAAATATTAAACAATGTATAAAAAGGGCCATTGCGCTGGGGAGTTTCTTAACAATAATTTACCAAGCCAATAATAGCAATCGTTTACATGTACTTATTATTATTTTATTTTTTTATACAGTTGTATATTTCAATAAATAAAAAAAAGGACCATGATCTGCTTTAATATAGCACAAATGCTGAATTATGAATACATTCGGGATTGATTGAGGACATGATAGATTGAAACCCAATTATATTTAATGCTAATGGGATTCTGGGCCGATTGGCGTGGTACCATGGAAGGGTTGCCACGACGATCCAGGCCACGTGGGATGGAACTGCGTTGGCTTACATTTTACGGCAATCGGCATGTCCACCCATCGTAGGATTGTTCATTGTAGTCCCCTACAAATAAGGCATTAGCTCTAAGCTCTTCCGATTGTCATGCTACAAGGTTTTCCATCAACGGTTAGTTGACATTTGTTAAACAGAAAGTAGCAGGTCTATTTGCCTGTCTAAGCAAATGAGTCAATACCATTACAGGAGGGATGTTGCTCGTGGGTGGAACCTCTATGAACTGCACAGCTGCAGTAAAGTGATTAATAATTGAATAAGTAAACAGCTGTTTAGTGTTAATGACATAATAATAAACAGCTGTTTATTTATTTAGCTATTAATTATTGAATTGATAGCTTTTTCTTGTAAACCCAGAACTTATAGCATTTGTAAGTTATGTTCTTCGAGACGTTTTTTTTATTTTAGTTTTGTATTTTATGTTACTTATTTTCTCCCACTTTGACTACGGCTGTGTGGATGATGGTCTCTCGACGGTGATAGAAAAACGAGCAAAGCACACAATGAACTGTTAGATGATTAGTCTTTGGCACCTCAAGGCGGTCTCGTGTGTCCCATCCTTATAGCTAGTCAAAATGACGTTTCTCTCATACCCTTAGACGATATTTCCTCGGAACGTACCTATACCGAACCATTAACTTTCAGAACTCTCCCTGTATCTACGATCTCTAGGAATCCAAACTATCAACCCATTCACAAGAAACTAGATAGATACCTACTTTCCGACCTTTACATCCTTTCTCACAGAACGAAAGAATATGAACGTTTCTTTCTAGCCCATTCCATCAGCTTTAGGAATTATCTCTCTTCTAACATCCGTCTTGCAACCTACGTATCTTTCTACATTCAAATACCTTAATTCAAATCCATTCAAATAATGCTATCTGATAATAAGAATTAGACTGTTAAGTTTTATTTGGATTGTAATAAATAGTTTTAGTTGTTTTCATTTATTTATTTAAGTTATTTTAACTTTCCTTTTTTGTGAATTCTATTTTAGTTCATTTAATTATTTTTCACTAAAATAATTTGTTTGTTTATTCATTTAACACCACTTTGTGCTACCACTTTTTGTCTCAGCACTGGTTATTTTTGACACTTTTTAGTACTTATATTAATCAGAATAACCAGTTTATTTGAACTAAACTTTGTTTTTCTTTCTTTTGTATTGATTATGTTATAAACTAACGTTCACTAGTTTTGTTTTATTAATTTAACGTCACTTCATATGCTGCTGTGGCTAATCGGACGATGCTACAGTGGAAGTCTAAAATTTTGCCTATCCAGGATTAATTATGATAGGGATCTTAAACGAGTACTTCACATCGCACAGGCTCGTTTTTACGTCCCCTCCAAAGGACGCCATAACTAAAGAATTTTTACTTCCATTAAAAAATCCTAGGGCCACCTGCAGGTTTGAACCCGCGACCTTTGACATAGAAAGATGTTATGCTAGCTACTAAACTATAGGTAACCCATAAAATAATTGTTTCTAATTATTCTTCTATAATAATAATAATAACAATAGGCTTACCGAACCCGAAGGTTCGATGCCGATACCACCAAACTTCGCCTGCACAGACTCGTCCAATGTTTGCCGGTCAAGCCCAAGCCCCTGAGATCAGCTTTAACGCAATCCTCCCATCGCCGCTTCGGCCTACCTTTCGGACGCCTACCAGTCGGATCAGCAAATACCAACTTTCTCAGAATCCGTTCCTCACCGAACCCAACAATTTTACTCGCCCATTTGAGTCTCCGCGACGCTGTCAGCTCAATTATATTCACAGGATACAAGTTCCGCAATTCCGCGTTGTGCAACCTTCTAAACTCCCCAGTGCCCTCATCCCTCTTCGGACCAAATATTTTACGCAGCACCTTATTTTCGAAAACCTTAAGCCGTTGTTCATCCCTCAAAGTAAGCGGCCACGTTTCACATTCGTAAAGAACCGTTGGAAGAATAATAGTTTTATAAATTCTAACCTTTAAGTTTTTAGATAGAAGCCGTGAGCTAAGTAACTTAGCAACTGAATAATAACATGCATTTTCCGCCTTTAACCGGGACTTTGCTTCCTCCTGAATTTCATTTTTTTTTTCTTGTTATCATTGAACCTAAATACTTAAAATTCCCTACGTGTTCAAAAGTATGACGTGATATATCAATATCAACAAGATCGTAAAATAAATAATTTAGAATATTAATAAATAGGTAAATAAATATAATTTTATAGTGATTTAAAGGAGGTGAAAGTGAAGTAAATAACAGCCTGGTACTGCACAATAATAACAAAAATATTCTTGATTCGCCTACAGCACAATGGAGACGTTGTAAAGGTACCAAAGGACATTTTTTAGAAAATTGATTTTTTTACATATTTGTATTCTCATCATTTAGTTTTATCAGAATCTTCTATTTGATTTTATCTAATGTACACCCAAGTCCTTTATAAACGCAATTTAGAAATATAATTATTTTCTAAAGGAATTAATTACACATTTAATTTCGTTCTAAATTATACCAAAACACCTCATTTCATAACTTTAATATGAATTTATTAATATACTAAAAAAACAATTCTGGATTTCAATGCGAAAAAAATCAAATTAGCTAATTTAATAATATAATAATTAGTGATTTTCGCGTCTCCAGTAAAATTTCCTAAGCCTTATGTCTAAATGAGGTCATAGAAATCAGCCTCCAATTTTATTCATAGAAATTTGACCTTCACCTAAAAGAATCTACACCTTATATAAATAACAGAAATTAATATCGGAGTTACATTATGAGAAGCGCATATAAACAATAATCAACAGAAACAAAAGACAACAGCTAGCAAGATTTTACAATGGATTTGCCACTGTAATATAAAATATTCTTTCTACAAGAATAAAATATAGAAAATAAAAACAGTTTCAACTAAATATAAAGTGAACAAAAATATAAACATGTTTCAAGCAGTGACAAATCCATTGCAGCTAACCTTTTTGCTCCCACCAGCTGTGTGGTTGGTTGTAACCTCACTCCATCACACACATCAGGCCCGTCACATTGTATTTAAAAACATAATAATTGTTACTTATTAGTGTGTTATTTCTTGATGACCGCACGCCATATAGTCTCAATGGTCAAATAAAACTCCATTAGGATGTTATTATAAATTTGAATTTATTTTTTTCGGATGAATCCAGATTAATGATCCCAAGATATGCAAAGCTCGTGAATCAAACCTAACTGTTCAACCCATTAAGCATTTGCAAGTAAATGAGTACGAATTTACTCGCCTATGTACACAAGCCATTAGGCTATTGAGCCCTATTCATCCTGTCATTGGACACCAGCAATAAAGGAATCAAACAGAAATCATTCATGAGTAGGTATTGCAAAGAGCCATAAAAGCCGAGTACTGAGGGCCGTGGGTTAACAAGAACTGACCTCTATAAAACTCATCAAACGAGGCCACCGCGACAGGTTACGACCCCGGCTCTCATGTGTCTGTGTGGTCCTCTCCTATTCCCACTCCAATCTGTCTATTCTGCCATTGCTGCTTTATCCATCGTTAAATACTTAATGTCAAAAGATTAATTTGCAATTGTTACTATACTGAAAATTAAAAAAAAATTCATTTGGAAAGGATTCTTTAAAAGATCAAAAATTTAGCAAGCAAATAAATTGGATTGAATAGTCCTTAATGCTACCAAGTCAATTTACATTAGAAAATACGTTGTTCACATCACACAGCTATACACACAAGCATCTGAGGGAACCACGGAACGGACATGGTCATTTAATTCAGGATACTTTTATGTTACTCATGTGCAATGCTACATATTATATACATAGACAATAATCTTCTTCTTTCAGTGGCGCGACAGGCCGTGTTGTCCCTGGGCCTCGCGGTGTAAACTCCTCCGAGTTTACACTCACGTTTCATGATGCACACACTATTGTCTATACACACACATAGACAATAATAGTATGAAGAAATTAATGTTGAATAAAACGATTTGAAGTTTAGTTATTTTCAATAATAAATCTTTGTAATCGAACAAAAAAAATTACTTCCTCTAAAGATTTTTCAATTTTATGATACATAGAATCCAAATAACGAATAAAAAAATATCCGTTTGTCCACAGTACGAATTAAAAAATAAATTTAAAAAAAATGGGAACATTACATTATTATCTATAAGAATGAAGAAAAGAGTTGTCATCATCGAAAAACTTTATATTTGCTAGAAGATAATAATAATATATATAAATATATATATATGGGTAGAATTTTCGTTTCATGGTGCCCCTAATCGGGATTGTTGGAAACAACACTTACGGTATTTTTTACTGTCCCCATTCACAATGTTAGCACATTTTCTATTTATTCTTGGCTGGTTTGTAAATTTATCTCGTCAAATATTTTTATTTGTTAAACATACACACACACACACACATATATATATATATATATATATAGGCCCGCGTCTTTTGAAGATTTCCACCTACCCTCGATAAAAAAAAACATACACAGACACTCACACACACACACACACATATATATATATATATATATATATATATATACATACTTACACACAAACACACACACACACACACAATTCGCCACAGTCGTCCTTAAGAGGTTGAGAGCGGAAGAGAGGGCCAGAAGGAGTCAATAATATGGAAAAATGAATCTGGTGGAAGCGGACAACGAGGCGGCACTCAGCCATTTCCCTCCACGAAGTAATGCCTAACGGCGGTCCCGTGGAGAGGGATGAACAGGTGTAGGGAAGTTGGTTTTTGTCGGTAAAAATCCCACTCACGGATATAGGTACGGGCCTATCCGCGTCTTTTGAAGATTTCCACCTACCCTCGATAAAAAAAAACATACACAGACACACACACACACACACATATACATATATTGTCATTACAGTTAAAACAGGGCTGGAGCCTGAACTTCTCAATAAGAGAAATAGCCTCCTTGTTCACCAAAAAACTATGACTTGCGTTGTAAGTTTAAGGAATCAGTAAACATTTAGGAAGTTTTTGGCCGAATTCCAATTCAGAGGAAGTTCTGTAGACAAAAGGCTTTAAAGTCAAAGTGGAGTCGAGTGTAAAAGGTTTGGCCATGAACGTCTTTCGTGCCTTTGTTTACAAGAATGACTCCCGTATAGCCAAGGATTGCTAAGTGTCTTTAGGGGCCTGATGTCATCTTACTGTCAACAGGGCCTTCGGTCTCCATAAATAGGGTGCAGTTCTAATTACTTATGTCTTGGTTCACCAAATGATAACTACCGAAATCATTTTAAATAATTGAGCATGTTTCGAGTTAAATTTCTACCAGCATTATTTTTTTTTTTTTTTTTTTTTTTTTTTTTTTTTTTCTAAAATCTTCTTGGAGTTCTGCGCATGCGCGTGAGTATAGCAGTCATATTTCAAGTCGGCTCTCGGATTTCTTGCTTTTACAGTTGGATTTCACTTCAGCACAGTCTTGAAAACATCATCAGACTTCAGGATAACAACAACAGTTATTATTGGAGCAAACAGCGGTAAGTTGTGATATAATTTACAGTGTAAAGTGAATGCTGAGTCACCTCTTCATATCAGCTGATTGCCAATAGCCCGGCAAGGCTGGTCTTGCTTAACTTTTTTTAAGTTATTGTTTTTTTTCCCACATCTGGTTATTATTTAATTACTTTCTATACATGAAATGCGATATTATCATCAAGTAATGTCCTCCAAAGCTTCAACTAAAAGATCTAGATCTAGTGGTTCAATCCCGTCACCTACAAAACAAAGACCCCGCCGTGATACTAATAAAAGATTAGTATTACCTTCCGGTACTAATTCAGAATCTGAACCACAACCTGGCACATCGTCACAAGGGATGACTGACGAATCGCCGTTTTTCACCCCAAATCCTTTTCAGATTTTACATAATGAAAAAGAAAACATGGAATCTACTCCTATACCTAGTGAACCACGGCCTCCTCCAATATTTGTCAAAAATATTAGAAATTTCCAGTTGTTGTGTGCGCAATTGAACAAAATTACCGAATCTACCAGCTACTACTGTATGAGTAGAATCAATGATACCAAGATATCTCCTACTACTGCCGAGACATATAGAAAAATAGTGAAATACCTAACTGAAACCAAAGCAGATTTCCATACCTATCAGCTACGCCAAGAGAGAGCTTTAAGGGTTGTAATCAGAAACTTACACCCCTCGACACCAGTTGAAGCTATTAAAGAAGAACTAACGGAGATGGGCTATAAAGTGCGGCAAGTCACTAACGTCCTAAAGGATAAAATTCCTCTACCTCTCTTTTTTGTGGATTTGGAACCAGCTGAAGGAGTTGAAAAAATCTATGACCTCAATAGATTGTACTATTCCAGTGTAAGAGTTGAAAAACCTTACACAAAGAGAGAGATAATTCAGTGCCATAATTGTCAAGCATATGGTCATACTAAAAGTTATTGTCATCACATACCTCGATGCGTGAAATGCGGTGAACAGCACAAGTCTGTGGAGTGTACAAAACCAAAATCAACACCAGCTGTATGTGCTCATTGCCTGAAGGACCACCCGGCCAACTATAAAGGATGCCAAATCTATAAGGAGCTGAGGACCAGGTTTCAAAAACCTCAAGTACTGGATGAAGCAGCAAGACAAGTAAGAAACAGAAGAGAACCCTCAAAACTTATTGATGCCAATTTATCATTTGCCCACTTACTTGGAGGTGGGAATCAAAGTACTGAAGCCGTGGCCCTGCCGGAACTACAAAATGTACCTCAATCCATTCCACATATACCTCTTTCTCAAAATGTAACCAATCCTAAGAATCCTAATCCACCACAAATCTCTCATATTCCTCCTCCTTCAAACGCCACAGACCTTACCAGTTTGATGACATCCTTTATTTCCGAAATTAAATCCCTTGTTATGCCCCTAATATCACTCCTTACGAATCTCGTAACAAATCTCATTCCTGCCTTAAAAAAACCATAAATGACCTCACCTAATTCCTTATCCATTCTCCTTTGGAATGCGAATGGTGTTAGAACTCACACTGACGAACTTACAGCCGTACTGCAGGACAAAAACATTGATGTTGCACTCATTACTGAAACTAGACTAACCACTAAACAGTACTTTAAAATACCAGGATACACGACATACCGGACAGACCATCCAGACGGCAAAGCCCATGCCGGTACTGCTGTCATAGTCCGCCGATCCCTCACCCATCACTTACACCCAATTTCCGCCCACGATTACCTACAAGCAACTTCCATCGTTATCAAAACCTTTTCCTTTCCGCTTATCATCGCATCAGCATACTGCCCTCCTAAACATCCCATTTCCTCTGCCCAATTTGGATCCTTCCTCAACTCCTTGGGTAATCACTTCATTTTGGGTGCAGACTTAAACGCTAAGAACCAACAGTGGGGTTCTAGAACCACCAATTCTCGTGGACGGACATTGCAGTCTGCACTCAACTCCCGACGCTTTCATCTCCTACCTCCCGATTCTCCTACCTACTGGCCAACAGATCCTAACCGTAATCCTGACATCCTCGACTTCTTCATCCACAGCGGATTAGGCTCTCTGAATTTTTCCATAGCTCGCCTTGATGAACTATCCTCTGATCATAGTCCATTGATTCTAAATGTATCCATAACACCTATTACTAAACCTATCCCACCGTCATTCATTAGGGGCCCTGTCAACTGGAACCTCTTCCGCGAAATTCTCACTAATGATATTGACCTCAGAGTGATTCTCAAAACCCCAAATGACCTTGACGACGCCGTATATTCCTTTACAACCGCTATTCAACAAGCCGCCTGGACTGCCTCCTCTCCCAAACAATCCCAAATAATTCCTTACAAAAGCCATTTACCACAACACCTGACAGACCTCATCAACAGCAAACGTCGAGCTAGAACATTATGGCAACGCACCCGCCACCCAGAAGATCGCCGCTCCTATAATTTTTTTTGTAGAAAATTAAAGCGGGAGTTGGCGATCTTCCGTTCCCAATCCTACAATACCTACCTCTCCTCTCTCTCGACTCGTGACAATTCCCTGTGGAATGTCACGAAGAGAATCCTAAAATCCCACACCATTTCCCATCCTCTCCGGCGCTGTGATGGTTCCTGGGCTGCTTCTGACAAGCATAAGGCCGAGGAATTCGCACAGCACCTTTCCAAAGTTTTTACTCCTCATCCAGAGCTTAATCCAACCCATACTGCAGCAGTTGAAGAGTTCCTCACGTCACCAATACCACTATCCTTACCACCTAAAGCAGTTAATCCCTCTGAGGTCAGATATCTTCTTAAAAAGCTTCCTCTTCGCAAATCTCCTGGATACGATCTCCTTACTCCCCAAATCTTAAGACAACTTCCACCTAAAGCTATTACATTCCTTACATATCTCTATAACTGTATCCTACGCACTACCTATTTTCCTCTCTTATGGAAACATTCAACTATGATCCTTTTCCTAAAACCAGGCAAACCTTCTAACAACACGTCATCTTACAGACCTATCAGCCTACTTCCGATCCTCTCAAAAATTTTCGAAAAGCTCCTACTAAAACGAATCCTAGCCAAATTTCAAAATTTTCCTTCACATCAGTTCGGATTTCGTCCTCAACATTCCACGGTTCAGCAAGGACTCCGAGTTGTAGACCACATTTCCTCCGCCCTTGAGTGCAAGGAGTATTGTTCGGGTGCCTTTCTGGACATAGCTCAAGCTTTTGACCGGGTGTGGCACCCGGGACTGCTCTTTAAGCTCAAAACCCATTTACCTCAATCCTTATACCTAATCCTCCGATCCTATTTATCCAACCGCTCCTTCCGAGTTTGCTGTGGTTCCGAATTTTCCGAACAATATACTGTTGAGGCCGGTGTTCCTCAAGGCAGCGTCTTAGGACCCGTCCTCTACATCCTCTTCACCGCCGATATCCCTACCGACCCCAATACCTTTCTGGCAACATTTGCTGATGACACAGCCATTTTATCATCCAATTCCGATCCTGAAGCAGCATCGCTAAATCTCCAAAAGCACCTTTCCCTTGTCGAAGACTGGTGCAATGCTTGGCGCATTAAGGTGAACGAAAGCAAATGCACTCACGTCACATTCACCCTTCGACGCAAATCCTGTCCAACGGTTAATTTCAATTCTATACCGCTTCCTTCCTCAGACACAGTCCGGTATCTCGGCTTTTTACTAGACAAAAGACTGACGTGGAACCCACATACAAGACTAAAAAGAAAAGAACTCAACCGCAGATTCGGCCAGTTATACAGACTACTAAACAGAAAATCTCATCTTACAGTTGACAACAAATTACTAATATACAAGACAGTACTGAAACCTATATGGACCTACGGACTTGAACTGTGGGGGACAGCTAAACATTCTAACATTAAACGCATCCAATCCTTCCAATCCAAAGTCCTCCGAACAATAGTTAATGCTCCTTATTACGTTACCAACTGTACCCTACACCATGACCTTAATATTCCGTTTGTTTTAGACCTGGTACCATCCAAATTTTCCAAATTTCATCAGAACCTTAGTCATCATCCTAACCCTCTAGCACAATCCCTATCCAGCACCACCCATCCCTACAATCCTCCTCGAAGATTGAAACGGCAGTGGCCACGAGACCTATTGTAAACATTTAAACTGGAGTTCTGACAATGGTCAGATCCTCCACTCATGTACGGTATGTTTGTGGCTACAGCGCCCTAACTCAGCCTCCACTGGCTCAGACCAGTGATGCGGCTGAGATAGAGGTGCTGGGATCTCTTGGATTTCGCTTTTTCCTCCACAAGTGGAGGGAAAAGCGCTTGCTGGGGTCCCTTTAGCAATTGTATATATTGTATATAGTTATGATTGTGTGTAAGATGTTTATTTATTTGCCAACTTTTTATTTATCTCAATAATAGGTTTATGTTTCGATTTGTTTTGTTTTTTATTTATTATTATTATTTTATTGTATATATTTGAATTTATGTTATATTTTATGAAATTTGACCATTATTATTATTTTCTGTATATATAGTATGAATGTGGTCTCTTATCAATATTATTATTGTTCATTTTGTAACAAATTGTAATATATCTCAATAAATAAAAAAAAAAAAAAAAAAATCTTCTTATTTAAAAAATATGATTATTTGAAATCTGCAACGGAGGCGGTAATCAGTGATACTAATGACAGTGGCAGACACAAGAGTGAAAAAGAAGGGGAATATATGGTAGATTTTTTCTCCCCTCTACGACCTAAGAAAAACAAAATTAATAGATTACTCTTAACCAAAAGTACAAGATATAGTAAATTTTGCAAGTGCGAATTATGTATTACTGTAATATAAAAAGACTAGATGGCTTAGTTAACTTTTTTTTTTTAATGTAATTTACAACTGTATTAAAAAACACAGTAAGTAAATATGCAGTATTAAGAAAAGTAATGAAAATGTCTTGAGAAAGAACTACCCTAGGTAGCACCACTAACTATTACATTAGGTCCCGAGACCGCCTTCTTTTCCGTCGCCTCGGTAGTGTTATCAGGGATAACTAAGAAAGATAAATTACGGACAAGTGGGTTTGTGTGGGCAGGGAGTTTAGAATGAAAAGAGGTGCATCTATGACGGGCTATGTCTACTACAAATGGGATGATTAGGTCATTATGGAGGAGTTGATTTGTGACAAAATAAGGGGCATTCTGGATTTTGTGAAGGATTTTGGATTGTGAGGATTGGATCAAGGAGGAATTAGATGGTTTAGTAGAGCCTCAAAGCTAGATTCCATATGTACAGATGGGTCTGATAATAGTGATGTAAATGAATTTTTTCTAATATACTGGAAGTTTTGAAAGTTTGTCTAGTAAGTGCTGTGAGGATTCCAAGTAAGGCGCTTGTCAAAATGGAGACCTAAGTCATTTGCGACGAAGGGTAAAACTTAAAGTTAGTAAATAAATAAGTATTTAATGATAAGTATCCTATTATAAGTATTAATGATAAGTATACATCCTCCTCCTCCATCTCCATAACAAAAGTTTCCCTCTCTCTCCAAAAAAAAAAGTCTCCTCTCCAAATCTTAATATTTACAACTGTATTAAAACGATACATTAAGCAAATGTGTTGCAAGATAAGAAATAATTTATGAAGGAAATAACTATTGAAAGCAATAAGAAGCTATATATATACACCCCCACGGTTGCTAATATTATAAATAACATGACGAAAAAAAAAAATAATAATAGATACTAAAAGTATATCTTGCTTTTAGTATTACAGTACAGAAGATAACTATAAAATACTCATAAAACAAAACTTGCTTAAATGGAGAAAATCATGCCATATTGAGTACTGCGTAATTCACGTGAGTTTTTTAAAAATTCTTATCTACGTTAAATGAGCGTCGATAAGGAAAATAAAATTACTATTTTCTTTGGAATTTTGTATCAGGTCATTCGTTGGGAGTGAAAAGTCGATTAATATATATATATATATATATATATATATATATATATATATATATATATATATATATATATAAGAGAGAGAGAGAGAGAGAGAGAGAGAGAGAGAGAATAGAATAGAATAGAATAGAATAGAAAAAATAATTTTATTCTGGGACTAGGTCCCCTAAGAATAACAGGTTTGTACAGTATATGAAAATATACATGTCTGGCCAATAGACAGAAGGAACATAATCAATAAATAATTACAATTATGGGTTAATATATGTGTGCATATCATAAACGCATATACACACATATATCCAAAAAATAAATACAATGATAAAATAAAAACAATTCTTAGAAAGTATTTTGTTGAACGGAATTAAAAATTAATTAGTAGATAACAGCATTTAAATATAGACAATGAACAAAATTATTCTTCATTCAAAGTGTGATTTCAGAAATAAAAATGTTACAGTTTCTGAGCGTCTTTTTGGGATAATAAAAGGTATTGGAAATGTTGGGATTTGAATGAGGGGAGGGAAGCAGCATGGCGGATATGAGTAGGTAGAGAATTCCAGAAATTAGAGGAGCGGACAAGGAAGGAACGATCAAATGTTTTAGTCCTATGGATAGGCAAATAAAGATCGGAATGGCGCGATCTTGTTTCAGGTGAGTGGACTGAGGATTTAAATTGTAGGAGACTATGGATGTATGGAGGGTGTTGAGAGTTAATGATTTGGTAAAGGTATGATCCTAGAAAATATTGTCTGCGGATTGGGGGGAGGACCCACTTTAACTCACCGTAAAAATGGGTCACATGAGACCTCTTCGGAGTACTGAGGACAAATCTTAAAAATATGATATATATATGTGTGTGTGTGTGTGTGTGTGTGTGTGTGTGTGTGTGTGTGTGTGTGTGTGTGTGTATTTAACGCCTCTTTTAATATCGCCAATTTGATCGGAGATACTTTCAATCACTTATAATGATAGGTCTTTAAAAGGAAAAAATAGAATGGAATCAATAGGGGAAATGCATTTAAATATCTTTTTTCTATGCTCAGAATTGTGTCAAACAGTAAACAATAATATATAGAGTGAGAAATACACAGTTGGATCAACTTTCCTGAGTTACTATTAATACACATCATACTGATCAATCTTAAACAAATAAAAAAGGGAAATAAATTGTCAAATAAACATATACAGCCATATTACTTATGTCGAAATAATAATAACACATTACATAAACATCTGTACCACAACAACCCCTAAAGGATATTGGGCTCAGTACATGTAAAGATTCCAACTGCTTCTAGGCCAACGGTCGTGCAATGAGGTGATTAGGCTGAGCTGAGAGATTAGACGCGAGGTTTTCCCTCCATTTTTTGTACACAGTTAATAGATAAAAGATGTGCCCCATGAGGGTCCCCATGCCCCAGGATTGGCCCACGGTTATACAGAATAAATAATATTCAAATATTAACCTGGAGAAGAGTAGTGCTCTATCCACTGGACTACGCCGCACCCTAATAATAATAAAACCTAAAACTATTTTATCAGAAATTCGTTGTATCCATTCGGGGAGATTACGGTGGAACAAAATACAGCTTTACTAACTTAGCAACTTTACAATAATTATTTTGTAACATACTACATTTATATTTACTCATTTTAATTTCACTGCATACATCTTTAAACCGGGTTTTCAATAGTGAGAGGGTAGATTCTTCTTCATACTCGTTACCTCTGAACCAGAAAAACAAGATCGACTTCGGCAATAAATAACGCTTCGGTTCGGGAAAGTGAATATAAAAAAGAAAAAATGAGCTCCAAAACAATAGGTAGGTACCTCATATATCCTCCCTTGGCCATTTCTCATATAAGCGGAGCTCCTAATGAGACGTGGATGCTGGCATCACGATTCTAACATTATGGAAATATGGTCCGCCTCCATTTTCGAACTGGATGGAAGAGCGTTCGCTGGGTAACTGATCTGTCGTGGGCGGGTCTCTGACTCACCCGTAGTAGGTGTACTTCCCCTTGCGATAATGGTCTTCATTCATGCCACTCTGACCGGTGTATACCATCTTCCATTACAACTATCGGATTGCCTATTATAGGAAACGAAAAAAAATTACAACAGTTTATAAAAATCTTGTTATTGAAAACTGATGATGGATAACTTACATGAATCTACGTTCAGCTAAGTGAAAAGAAAAAATATTTTTATTCCGGGAACAAACACAAAAATGCTTACAACTTATTAATTGTATAATGATGGAGTTATTGTTGACCGTTGAGAAATTAGATGAGGAAGATGGTTGGGGGTGCGGTCATAAATTGGAAACACACATTTAAAACAAGTGCTATTTTAATTATGTGCCGATGTTTCGGCCTCCAATGTGGGCCTTCATCAGGGTTGACTCTGAGACTGTGTCTAAAGAAGTACTAATTGTATAATGGTAGCTGTCATTAATATTTGACAATATGCCAATTGTGATTGTATATTATTATTACACTTGTTAATGAGCAGTTACATATAGACATGATATTATCAAAGGAGTAATATTAGTAATTAAACAAAGAATAACCTGAAAGATATGTTAATAAAATGTTAATGATCACTACCAAATGGATAAGATAGTTTGACGTACGCTTATGACTCTTCACAAACATCTTATTAGTCAGCGGCAATTAATTTAAGCATGAGAACCTATACAAAACGAGTATGAGAAGTCTGAGAAGATACAATACGTAAGGGATAGATAATCTGGTAACAGCACTGACCACAGTCAACGAATCGTCGTTTGAAAATCACAGATTATTGAATAGATTAGGCGAAATTATGGTCTAGACCGTTATGGTGATTGCGAGATCAAACAGCGTTGATTTAGGCCTCATTAACAATGGTTAATATAACAGACTATTAAAAATAAAATAGCAGTAAAATATATTTATTATGTTCTCTTATATATGAAATAACAGTTGCTGATTGTGGACTCAAAAGATAAAACCACTGAATATTATGCAACGATCAACACGTTACATCATATATTTCCGAAAATAGGACAATTGCTTATTTCAATTTTTTCCAAGATGCACATAAAAATGGAGGTCAAGTATAGAATTAGTTAAAAGAGAGACGAACCTAATTCAACAAGGAGATTATTGTCAAAGTATTGTTCGTTTGTTAGATGTTAAAGGCGCAAAACATCTAGGTCATTAGTGCCCTATCCAGATAATAATTCTATAATGATCATTTTATACATCAAAAAATAAAAATAAGCAAGTAGGAAAAATAAATAAAATAAAATAAAAAGTAAATGAAAAATAAACATAAATGAAAAAAACAAATAGGGAAAGATAGAATCTATAAGAAATATAAATTATAATATCTTAATAAATGTTTATTTTTTCTTTTCATTGTTTTCGCAAAGATGTTATAATTTTTATTGTGATATTATTTATAATATTAGAAATAATTATTACATATAGTTTATTTTATGTAATTTATTTTTATATTAACGTTAGAAAAGTTTTTTATCATTACAGATTTACTTTAGTTAGAAAATGTATTATTTTCTCAGCTTTGCTAATATCTATTGAAATGTTTTGAGGTATTCCTATTTCATTTAATTTACGAATGTAGTATGGACATTCCTGGAAGATATGGTCAGAATATTGTCACAATTATTGTCAAAGTAATCCTCTTTAACAATTTTATATATTATTAGGTGTCTATTTATATAACACCATCATAAGGAAATCGCAGAAATAAATATTCCAACTGCGCAGAACATTTTTTTTCTTTTTTTATTCTCGCTAAATGTTTATATGGTTGATGAACTTGTGAGGAAACACTAACTGCATTTCGCACACGCGCATCCTAAATGAGTTTAGCCAGCTCAAGCGCGACTTTTCAAAGAATTCAGCAGTTCCTATATCCTTGGAACATTCGATCCGCATGGCTAATAGCGAATTAATATTTTCTATCCGTTCATTCTTGAAATAAGTTTACGATAGGAGAGCTATGTAAATGGACAGACACGGGGGACTAGAAATATGAGGCGCCTACTTGCCATGCCGTACGCTGCTTCCTCCGACTCCAACGCTCACGTACCGGAAGCCCTCCAGTCTCCAGGATTTCGGATGTCCTCTTCCCCCTCCTATTATGTCTTTTTTTTCTCCTATGATTCTCTTCCTGGGGGCGGTAGTGTCCTACCTGGCCAGCCCAGGATATCTACACTGGATATCTATTCACCCAACCAGATTTATGACACTTAAATATCTAGTTCTCGATCTTGTTTAACAAACAGTCGGTTATTTATTGTAATGGCCGGTTCCACGCCTGTAAAATAACAACTCAGCGTAGGATCAGAGTAGCCTTAGGCAGGCATCAGGTGTATGCTATCACTGAGCAGAATTTTTACGACCGTTCAAAAAAGACTTCCTTTCTTATTAAATATGTGTGAATGAAGGGATGCATCCTGTAACCCTTCGAAGCAAAGATTCCTAGATTTATGGATACCGTTAGTTCGACCGTTTGCTAGATAAGAATATTTTTTAAGATAATCGCAGCTCAAATAATTAGATGTACCTGATGATGTTTTTAGAGCTGAAATAAGCAATATATCCACCTTATTCTTTTTATTTTCACTTTTCGATATACAAAAAAAGTAGTCGTAGAAAACAATAATCATAAGTATATACATACACACACACACACACACACACATATATATATATATACATATATATACCTGTATATTAAAATAAGTGATATTTTCGTGGTCCAGAGTTGGCCTATAAAGAAATTTTAAAAAAATAAATAAATAAAAATCATATATATTCTTTTTTTAAACCACTAAACATGCATATTAAAAGTAAACTCCTATTATGTAGAACCAAAGAGATTTTATTTTATGAGATTACCTATTTTTTATTTTATTTTATGGAAAAGCAATTTTTGATAACCACAAATTGTCTATCATAAATTATATCTCATTTGTCCGCTTATTCGAATAAGCATTTTTACTTTTCCATCTAAAAAAAATAAATAAACTTGAAGGATATGATGGTTCGGGTTGTTGTAAAAAAATATATTAGAAATTAGTGAAAATTATTTATTTATCCAACTGTCAACCCACATTTCGGGTCATCATCAGGGCTTTCAGGCTAGAGTCAAGAAGTAACTCAATAAAGAGCTGCAACGTGGGTAGTAATTAAACTTTGGTTAATTAATGGATTTGTCACGATTTTTTTCTTTTTTATTGCCACCCGAACCATCTCATCTTTCATAATTATTTCACGGTGAAATACTTAATATTAAAAAAATAAATTTATTTCTATTTGGAGCAAAAATGAACTTGATTTTGACAATGCGGCTCGTTATATTTTCAAAACGCCTCCGGATATGCCTTCTTCACAAGAGTTGTGGGTTTTTTTTTTGGGGGGGGGGTTATTATAAAATTTCAGTTACAGAGATAAGTTATAATTTTTTTGTTATAACAATTTCTGTCTTGGCTGATCTGATGATAAGGAGAGGATATAAAGTATTAAAGAAATAAGTTGGTTAAAAAAACGATAAGGACGTATATCTTCTGATTCAATAATCTTTTTCGCTTCAAGGTCATATCTAGCCCCAGATTTCAAGATAAGAACTGATGAGGTACATTAAGTTGATAGATCAAGTACTCGGCAGTGAATTAAGTTCTTTATTGGCTTGTGAAGGTGTCAGGAATCTTCGAGGCGACGGAGCCTTACCTTGGAGGCGATTCCATTCAGGTTGGCCTGGCGCCTAATGTGTGCCCTGCGTCAAAGCTTATGAATAAATCATCAGGCGGGATATTCGTAGAACTCGTCCAATCAGAGTCACCGGAAGGATGGCATCTCGACGCAGCCTGTTCCGAGGAACTGTCTTCACCAGGAGCCGTCCAGCGAGAGGGATGTCATTGCACCAATAATATCTGCTACTATCTCAATAGGTATAACCGGAGACAATTGATCATCAATGAATTATCATCGTTCATTGAACAAGTTTACAATCCAGGTGGAGAGCACCGTGAGATATGGCTATCTGATAGGAAGGGGTACAGAGCACAGGATTGATAACTAGCTGCATCGGCTCCTGGGAGGGGTTCGATTGATTCTGATCCAATAAATCAAAGGTTACTATCGAGTCCTGTATCTGTTCATACTTCAATGCAAGGTTCTTAAAGTCACATACGTTGATCATCAATAGAATTAATTTTAGGATATAAGATAGCTGAATGAATTATAGTTCTGTTCTCAAATTTTATTAGTGTTTTTGTATACTATACCCATATTTAGAATTTTAGTATTTAATCGCAGGTTCGTATTACATTCAATGTCAATCATTAAAAGCGGCGAATATTTTTTATGAGCAGGATCTGACTATTACCAGACTACCAAAACTTATTTACGAGTCTGAGAGCCTTTTCGTCATCCTTCGAAATGTATCGGAGGTTTAGCTGGATCAAAATTATGAGTAATGTTAAAATTTAGAAAATACCTGGGGAATAAAGTTTTTTTTTTCTTCTTGGCATCGGAGCTCTCCGTACAGCCAGGACCAACATATCATTACTAAATATTTACTGAGTAGCAATCATCATTTTTAATTTATTCCTATATATATTTCTTTATTGAGTTTAGGAACTGTGTAACAATAATGTTTCATTAGATTTTCTTGACGTCAGTAAATATTTCAATTATTGTAGTTTATAAAAAAAAAAAAAAATCCAGTAATTTCTTTCTCACGCTTCTTATAAGCCTGGTACTCCAGAATTATTTGCTGCAGAGTCTCATTCTTATTACATTTATCACACTTAGAGAAGTTGAGAACTCCGATGCGGTGCAGGTACACACTTCACACATTGGTGTGATCTACTACATTAGAGAAATTTTTGAGGTCTTTTGCTAGATTCGTTTCATAAAACCACGGCTTTTCCAGGGAACGTTGTAAATTCGATTTATAAAATCTTCCTGAGATGGACTCTCCCTAATATTCTGAAGAAATCTTTTTTAGTCATATTTAAATAATCGGAGTACGGCAGTCGGATGTCTGTAATAAGATTTAGGATATCGGTGGTTTTTGCTAAACGACCTACCTCATCATTTTGGGGGATTCTTACATGCGCCTCGATCCAAATAAATATTATTTGTTTTTTGTCGCTTATTGCTAAGAAGTGCTCCTCAAGAACATTGGCTAAAATGTTATGATAATAATAAATTCATCATAAATAAAATTATAACTTAAAAAAAAAAAAATTATGGAAAACTCTTCTTCTTCTTTGGCTTCTCCCTATAGTGCCGTGTCAGCGTAGGGAAGCATTTAACCACCGGATCCAATCCTCTCTATCCCCAGCGAGGTTCCTGGCCTGGCGAAGATCCTTTCCTCTTCCTCTGCAAAGTTTGTCGATGTACTCCAGGTAGGACATCCTTGGTCGACCCCGAGGCCTTCTCCCTTCTGGAACGTAATCCATGGTTTTTAGGGGGTCTCTGTGTTCCTCCATTCTAATGACGTGGCCGAACCACTTCAACTGACGGGTTTGCAGAGTTTCTTTTAATGGCGCAACCTCCAGTTCCTGGCGTATCCGTTCATTCCTGACACGATCTCTTCTTGTCTTTCGTGCTGTTCTTCGCAGAAACTTCATTTCAGCAGCTGTGACTCTGCTCTCCTGCCGATCCGTCAATATCCAGCTTTCAGCTCCATACAAGAGTATAGGCAAATATACTGATTTAAAGATATGGAGCTTAACACTTCTACTCACCTCTCGCTTCCCTATTACAGTGTTGCAGATCTGATAGTAGACTGTATTTGCCTTCCTAATTCTGTTTGATATCTCTGAGTCTACTTTCCCAGATCTTTCTATTACTGTGCCGAGGTAAGTGTATTCCGAAACCACTTCCATTTCCTCTCCGTTGCAGTATATATGGAAATCTTCCTCTTGCCTTCCTACTTGTAGTATCTTGCTTTTACTGGTATTTATTTTCATCCCTTTTCGGCTGAGCTCTTCTTGCCATTCAGTCACCGCTTGCTGCAATTTATCAACCGTGTCTGCCACAAGAACAATGTCATCCGCGTAGAGGAGAAGTTGAATCACCACTGGGCGAAGGTTTCTACGACCCAGGAAGGTCCTCTCCGTTCTTCGTTTGCATATGGTGGCCACTCCATCCATGTAGAGTAAGAATAGCAAAGGGCTTAAACTGTCCCCTTGTTTGACCCCCCTTGCTATGCTGAAGACATCAGACTCCTGTCCGTTTAGCCTTACTACTCCTTTTGGTTTTTGATAAATGGACTTAATGGCTTCCACCAAGTTTCTTGGGACATTCTTTGCTCTGAGAGCCTCCCATATTTCTTGTCTTGGAACGGAGTCAAACGCTGCTTTGAGATCAAGGAAGGCGAGATACATACTTTTGTCTCTGTCCCAAGATTTCTGTAGAACATTTCGCAAAGAGAAAATGTGGTCCTGGGTTTGCCGTCCTGGTCTGAACCCGGCTTGTTCTTCTCCAATTTGGTGCTCCACAAGAGGTCTTACCCTTCCCTCCAGAATAGACGTATAAAGTTTGTATATTGTTGGTGAGAGGCATATAGGGCGATAATTCGAGCATTCTGCCTGGGACCCTTTCTTGTGTATCGGAATGATAACGTTGTATTCCCAGTCTGTTGGGATCTTCTTCTCATCCCAAGCTTTTTGGAAAAGAACTTGTAGGGCTCTGACTAACTCTGGGCCTCCCGCCTTGATGTATTCTGCCACTATGTTGTCTCGACCCGGTGCTTTTCCTGTCTTCATTCTCGATATAGCCATTTCAATTTCATCCTCCTCTATCACCTCATTAAAATCAACCTCATTCCACGGTCCTTGCTGGTTCACTGGATAGGTATCATCTACGCAAAATTGCTTCTCGTAATGTTTGCACCAGACGTTCAGAATAGCCTTCTCCTCCGTGACCACCCTCCCTTGATCATTCTTTATATTTCTTATTTCTTTACTTTTTCGGCCTCTTAAAGCTTTAATCTTTTTCCAGAACTGCTTAATGTTGTCTCCATGGTCTTGGTTTAGCTTTTCCCCAAATTCCTCCCAAGACATCTGCTTAGCTCTTCTCACTTCTTCCTTCGTTCTGTTACGCACCTCTACATATACTTGCCATTTTTCCGGAGTCTTGTTTTTGCAGTAATTCTTCCATGCAATCTTCTTTTCTTTGACCTGTGCCCTAAGTTCTTCAGTCCACCAAGAAGTTCGCTTGCCCTTTGTGGATATTCGCTTTACTCCGCACACTAGAGATGCTGACTGCAATATACTATTCTTTATGTAACACCACAAGTTATCTAGGGTAGCATCCGCGTTTAATTCTTGAAGCCTTTTCCTTAATTCTTCCCTGTATTCTTCTCCTTTCTGAGGGTCCTGCAGCTTCTTCACTTCAGTCCTTTCATATGATTTTGGCTTCACTTTGCGTTCCCTCAGTACCCGGGTATCAGCCACTAAAAGCATATGGTCACTTCCTATTTCAGCACCTCTAATCACCTTCACATCCGTGAAGTACCTCCTGATGTCACGACTATAGATAAAGTAGTCTATGACACTATTGGCACCTCTCTCGGCAGCAGAAAAGGTAATTTTATGTACCCTCTTATGGGGAAAGAAGGAGTTTCCCAATAGTAGATCATTCTCAATGCAGAAATCTATTAAGCGCTGGCCACTTTCATTCTTAATGCTTTCTCCACCATGCAGGCCCATCACTCCATGAGCCCTAATGTGTTCATTGCCCGTTCTCGCATTTAGATCTCCCATTATTAATATGCTTCTGTTGTTATCCCTTGCTTTAACAGTAGCTCGCTCCAAATCGCTGTAGAACTGCTCTTTCTCGAGGATATCAGAGTCATTTGTAGGGCCATAAACTTGGATAAGAGCCCAGTCTCCAATACGCAGGTTTATATTTGCCACAATAATGCGAAGGCTAACTGGCTCCCATTCGACAACCTTCTTGAAAAGCTCATCTTTCATTATGATGCCCACACCTTCTACAGCTCTGTTTCCCGGTGGAACCCCTGAGTAAACCAAAGTGTGCCCTCGGTCCATCCTGTACTCGCCAGAGCCCTTCCTCTTTACCTCACTCAGACCAAGAATATCCAGCCTGTATGTCGCCATTTCCACTATAATTTCGACTTCTTTGCCGGTGAGTGATCTCACATTCCAGGTTCCTAATCGTATGTCCTTATCCGTGCCGGGTCGTTTCCTTCTAGACTGTCCAGTTCCGAGGCTATTTACTAAGTTTCTTTGAATCAGTTATACTCCCAAGCGGGTGATTGGCCCAGCTCAGGAGGCCCCGTTACCTCGGGACTACTGGCTTCCCGAATATTTAGATCCCCTCGGGAATAAGGGTGGCCAGGCTATACCCCCCAGCACTGGGTACCTATTGGTCCACGGGTCTTTATTCTGTATATTCAGACCACCCCTCCTAAGAGGGATCCCCCATCCGCCAACCAGGGGACGCGCTCCCTAGCGGGTAGGTTCCGCCGAGAGATGGAAAACTCAACGATCTTAAAAATGCAAGAGGACCTCCGGCAAGTAGTAGAATATGGTTATCCCAATGAGAACCCAGTGTTCGAAGGACTTTCGCAGGGTAGACACGATGATGACGTTAATGAAGTCAGATTAATTTAATTTCAGTCTGGAGATGATTTTTATATTAAATAAATAATCTTCGTTCAATAATGATCAAATATCATATTGTTAAAATTTTGTTTTATATTACTATTTCCAAATGTAATCAGCAGTCCTTCTCCCTGAGTAAAACATCTGCAGGTTCTTGGGAAGTGTTAAAGAGTATGCGCACATGATATTCCTGAGAAGTAGTAGATAATCCTAGAGTGCTGAGAGACACGAGATAGCTATGACGGGAGACAGGAGGCTGGCTGGAGTCCAGACACCCAGAGCCCGGCGCCGAGACAAAGACCTCCGCTTGTGATGCAGCAGGCCGGATCAGCATTAGGATTCAGGGGGTGTATGTCCGGTAGCTGCCGCCGAGGGCACATACTAACCAGCCCGCTTGGGTGGCGGTCTTACCAACCGATATCGTTGCTTACACAGTCTGTGTATTCCATGGCGGCTCCTGAGGGAATGGGAATAGAGCGAGGTAGAAGAGAGAACGCAGTGCAGAGGAGTAAGTATCATTCAAGACTTGGTATTCATTCATATTGCTCTGCTGAAGAACTGACCTACCCCTGTACCACATAAATATCCGAAAAATTAAAATATACTCTATATATTTACTCATAATAGATAAATAATAAAGACCATAAACAGTTCACGAAGAGTTGATTATAATGTATTTTTGGCATATAATATGATCAACAGAACGTTTCAAAGGTAAGGTATTTTAGGGCTGAGTAAACCTATGATCATCTAGCAGATTTATTACCAGTAACATTGAATGTTTAGGAAGATAAACTTTAAGGATTGTTTAATATTCTGAGAATTAAAGAAAGCTCTTATAAAGATCATGTACTTCATACAATACCAGAAGGCTCTTATGTTCACTGGGTAAGGATAAATCATTTCTTTAATAAAGTTTTTGCAGAATCACGAAAAGGGAAGAGAACTTACTTTTTGGATGCCCTCCATGAGAATTTTTCTACCACAAAGTTAATCTAAATAAGCAGCAACCTAAGACTATCGATTAAAGACTATCGTATGATATTTATTTCCAAAAAAATATATTATCCCGGGTTTATCACAGATGTATCGTTCAATGAATCTACTTAAATTAGCAGAGTGATGGGATTATCCATATTGAGTTTCTAAAAAATAATCTGATGAAGACTACTCTTTTTATTTAACTTTACCCTTTTTTACGTATTTTATGTAACTTTACCGTATTCCTCTACTCTTATGCTCAAATATAAGTGATATGAGGTGGATTGCATCCATTCATTTTTCATTAATATAACTAAAACGACCTTTTATTGAATGTAAGGTTTGTTCCATTATTAATCCGTGATCATTATAATCCTTTCGAAGCACACTATAAATTTTTTTATTAGTCTACCGGAGGATATTTCACACTTTTGAATTCGCTCAGTTTTGAAAAAAATCAGAATAGAATGTTTGGGAAAGGAGCAATTAAACCAGACAGAAGCGCTAACTATATTAAATGGGATGAATTAGGTTAAGCCGGTCATATATTTGGATAAAATATATAAATAAAGGAAATTTCTCATCGACATTGTAATTACTATTCGTTATAAAAAATCACACAAAATTTTAAAAATATTAATTAATCACACACCATAAAAAGTCAGTAAACAGAAATTAATGAATGTTGGGTAATTCGACAGATGGCTCACTGCCATTATCAATGTATGCTTTTATAGTAAAAAATAGAATTATTGTAATTTATTAGTAAAATATAGATTACCTGTAGCATGGTAGTTAGCATAACAGCCTCCTATGCATATGTCTCGGGTTCAAAACCGCTGGTGACCCTAGGATCTTTTAATGGGAGTAAAATTCCTTAGTTATATCCTTCGGAGGGGACGTTAAAAGGTGGTCCCAAGCCTGTGCGATGTTAGGTACTCGTTAAAGAACCCTATCCTAATTAAACCTAGATAAGTAAAATTTAGGACTCCCACAGTAGCATCGTCCGATAGCCACAGCAGCATAAAGGGACGTTAAATAATAAACAAGAAGAAATATTAGTAAAATAGTGTATTTATTCATTCACTGAGTCAATGATTGATTGATGCAAGTTAAAACTCGTGTGGAAACAAACCTGTTGGCAGATAAGTTTTCTAAAACGAAAGACTAAAGTAATGCATAACACGCTGCTTGCTGAAACATTGTATTGTGTGCTTTGGAGATATGCGGCAGCTGCATGGCTACAGAGCAAATCCTAATTGGCCGGTCGATATATCAAATTCGGCCCAGTCATCCTCATTAGCCAATGGCCGATGCAAATCTATCAGAGCCTAGCTATCATTGCCTGGGGATAACGAATAGGGAAACTGGATGCTTTAAACGGTCTCCGGCCGACAATGCCTATGTAATTGCCCCCTTCGATCCATCACCGCGGAAATAATTTGTACTGACACAGTTTGGTCAGAAGGCCTTAGCATAATGATGCCGAGTTTCGAGTGTCGCTGTCTAACTAGCGCTATTGTATTATAACAGTTGTTTGCCACCTTTTGTATATTGTTGTCACTGATATCTTCCGCTAAACACAATATCAGTTTACAATCTCAAAGTAGAGTGAGTAATCAATCATCTAAGTCAAGAATTTCATTTCACTATTGTTACTAATAATATAATTATTTTTAGAATAAAAATTTAGTAATTTTATTATGTTCCACTTTAATGAAATAATAAGATTATATACCAACAAAAAAAACGTTAGGGTTTACATCTTGCATTGAAATTAAGATAAGTCAGTTGTAGTTTCACATTTGTTGTGCATCTATTTAGGATGCCAAAAGATGTTGGAAAAGATTGGATTTGATTCAGAAAAGAAAAGAAGCATGGCGAATCTGAATATGTAGCGATTTTCATAGGGCTGAAGCGTGGATATAAAAGAAGTGATCAAAAGATTTATTTCTATGAGTAGCAATGTAAAGGTTGGAATGGCGAGATCTGGTTTCAAGAGAGTGGGCTGAAGATTTAAATTGAAGTATGCTGTGAATGTATAGAGGGTGTTAAGAGTCGACGATTCGGTAAAGGTATAATCCGAGAAAATATTTCCTCCGTAACGAAAATAGCAGCCACTTCAACTCGCTGTATAAGTGGATCACTGGAGACATCTTCGAGGCACCGAAGGTAAATTTTCATAATATAAAGAAAGATCTAAAAATGTTCACAGAAATCGATAAATAACTTCTTGTAAACATTAATGACTAGCTCAGTGGGATATAACACTGTTCTGTTTTGTATAACATTCTAGAAAAAAATCCCAAGCATGTTTTAGTGGTGAGTAGCGGTGTTATTTTCCTCATTATCATCCTGAAGCAATGCTAAAGCTATAATTAATATTTATATGCAATGACGAAACTGGTTACTGAAATCAGCAAAATCAAAATTATGTAGCTAGAGAAATGTTATTTAAATATTTAATATTATGCTGCTCACATATATACATTGCGTTGCTATATTGGAGATAGCATACCAATCAATCTAAAATTAGATATATATTGTGATTGTAAATATCTTTGTACTCATCTGGTTTTTTTTATTATTCAAATATAAAATAAAATAATACAGCCTGAACACATTTGGACATATAGATTTTGGCATTTGGAATTGGCTTACTTTTGTGTCTCAAATCAACTTTTTTAGCATATAACCCGTTATTGATGTACGGTCATACATGATTTTTTTTTTTTTTTTTTAAATAAATTCATTATCGTCCACTTAAGATGATCAATATATTATGGTGCTAAAATAATATACCTTAATGTTTATCGGATGCCATAGTTAATAGAATACTATATTTAAATTTCATAATATGTAATATAATTTTTATTTAAATATAATCAAAGATCCTCATTGATAACGAAAGAAAGAGAACTCAAAATGAATCCTTCCATTAAAATTGATGATGATGATCTTCTATATTTGACTGTTCAAGAATTCACGTACATTTTCGAAAAAGGGCACGATTGATTAACTGGTACTTATCTGAGGAGTTTAATGAAACACGTGATATCTGAAAATCATTTTCTTTTTATGACTCAATGAGCTACCGATGAAAACAAAGTTTTTTAAATACATGATTGTTTATTACAGCGTAATTATACAGAAATAACTACTAATTAAATTATGTTCATAAGCTTAATCGCGCATAAATTAACCAATTTCTTATTGATTATTCACCGGAGATCTCATTGATAAAAAAAAATTCATACGATTATCTAAATACTTATGGTAATAAGTATTGTGAATATATATAATATGGAAACATTTAACTTTAATCCTTTTCCTAAAACCAGGTAAACCTTTCAATAGCACATCATCTTACAGACCTATTAGCCAACTTCCGATCCTCTCAAAAAGTTTCGAAAATCTCCTACTAAAACGAATCCTAGCCAAATTTCAAAATTTTCTTCCACATCAGTTTGGATTTCGTTCTCAACATTCCACAGTTCAGGAAGGACTCCGCCCTTGAGTGCAAGGAGTATTGTTCGGGTGCCTTTCTGGAGATAGCTCAAGGTTTTGACCTTGTTAGGCTAAAAAAAAGTTTGGTGTGGCACCCGGGATTGCTCATCAAGCTCAAAACCCATTTACCTCAATCCTTATACCTAATCCTCCGATCCTATTAATCAAACCGCTGTGGTTCCGAATTTTCCAAACATTATACTGTTGAGGCCGGTGTTCCTCAAGACAGCGTCTTGGGACCCGTCCTCTACGTCCTCTTCACCGCCGATATCCCTACCGATCCCGATACCTTTCTGGCAACATTTGCTGATGACACAGTCATTTTATCATCCAATTTCGATCCTGAAGTAGCATCGCTAAATCTCCAAATGCACCTTTCCCTTGTCGAAGCACACACGTCACCTTCACCCTTCGACGTAAATCCTGTCCAACAGTTAAATTCAGTTCCATACCGCTTCCTTCCTCAGTACAGTCCGGTATCTTGGCTTTTTTTAGACAAAAGACTGACGTGGATAGAATCCCACATACAAGACTTAAAAGGATAGAACTCACCCGCAGATCCGGCTTGAATTATGGGGGACAACTAAACATTCTAACATCAAACGTATCCAATCCTTCCAATCCAAAGTCCTTTGAACAATAAGTAATGCTCCTTATTACGTTACTAACTGTACCCTACACCACGACCTTAATATTCCATTTATTTTAGACCCGGTACCATCCAAATTTTCCAAATTCCATCAGAGTCTTCTTCATCATCCTAATCCTCTAGCTCGATCCCTCTCCAGCTCCACCCATCCCTACAATCCTCCTCGAAGATTGAAACGGCAGTGACTCCGCGATGTTTTGCAAACTGGAGTTCTGACACTGGCCAGATCATGTTCTGTATGTTTGTGGCTATTGCGCCATAACTCAGCCTCCACTCGCTTACACCAGTGATGCGGCTGAGAGAGAGGCGCTGGGATCTCTTGGATTCGGCTTCTCCCCCCCCCCCTCAGCCCAGTCTGGGGTCCTCTTAGAAGATTGTATATAGTTTTCTTATATATTGTTACTTAGTATATATATAACAATATATAACAATGTTATATATTGTTACTTAGTTTTCTTTGTATAAGTTTCTTTGTATGATGTTTATTTATTTCCCAACTTTGTATATATCTCTACTACAGGTTGTTGTTTTGATTTGTTGGTTGTTTTTTGTTTATATTAATTGTTATTTCTTTTGTATATACTTGAATTTATTTATTTCCGATTTTATGTAATTTGACTTTATCATTATTTTCTGTATATATTGTATGAATGTGTATCACATCACTATTACTACTGTTCATTATGTAACAAACTGTAATACATCTCAATAAATAAATATATATCCTATTTATGTAAAATATATAATATTTTTCATTATCATATATATTTATCTGGAAACAATAAGAAAAAATACTTTCTTTCAAACCATATTCCTTCATAAATAATTAAAATTCAGACACAACTCTTAATGGTCACTGTTATCTGAACACTATAAAGAGAGTAAATTAAGCTTTCAGCATTCAATCTTTATTAATTTATATTCGATGAATTTTATAGTAATACGAGAATTACCAGATATCAGAATATCCACAAGATCGTGAAAGAGCGATTTTCAGTTTATTATTCTGAATAACGTAATATTTTGTAATCGAAAAAAAAAATGTTAAATTTAAAAAAATCCGTATTTCCGCTTTGTAAATGAAGGAACAAACAATAAATATATAAATCGTTGTACTAGGTGAGCGGATTGGAGTTGTATCGTTTTGAACTTGAAAGCAGACGTGATTCGTAATTTTACCTAAAACTCCAGAACATCATAATTCACGGGATAAGTTATTGGCTTATACAACTTTATATATTACTTTTTAAGAAACCCACACAAACCTAATATATAGTGTGAATAGAATCCTTCTATATTTGATATACATATAGTTATTTCAAAATAATTAAACATTGTGTAATAATTTTTAGCGTTTTTTAACTTGCACTGATTTCAAATGGAAGTTCTTGATCTTTAGCAGTAATCTTAAGCTGATATTCTATCGGATAACACGTGCCGCGGTAAATAGTTGAGATAAGAATTGTGCATTTTGTTTTGAAAGGATATAGAAATTCCGCATGAAAGATGTAACTCGACCTTGAATTACTTAGTTATAAACAAAACACGGCCTTCGGTCAAATCAATTACACTCCTCTGGAACTAACTCCCCACCTTCCTCACAGAATCCCACCCAAATGGAATACATGATATCATCTATTTTGATATACTCATTTGGTGTGACTGAAATATGTAATTTTCCTGAATAATACTTAAAATAAACACTTCAAATGGGCATTTCTGATGAAAATCGGATTCGAAAATTTTCACTTCTCCTTAGATATAAGTTTGATACCAAACAAAAGTAAAAATGGAACAAATTACAGTTAAATAGAATAATAAAATATAATAAAAATAGGCTTGCCGAAGCCAAAGCCGAAAAACTAAACACTGCTGACACAGATTCGGCAATGATCACCGTTCAAGCCCAAGCCCCCGATATCAGCCTTAACACAATCCCCCATTGACGCTTCGGCCTACCTTTTGGACAGCCACCAGTCGGTTCAGCGAATACAAAACTTTCTCGGAATCAATTCCCCACTGAGCCCAACACTTTACACCCCTCCCCCTCCCATTTGAGTCTTCGCGACGCTATTAACTCAATTATATTCACAGGGTAAAAGCTCTGCAATTCCGCATTGTACAACCTTCTAAACTCCCCCGTGGCCTCATATATCTTTGAACCAAATCTTTTACGCAGTACCTTATTTTCTAATACCTTAAGACTTTTTCATTCTTCAAAGTTAGCGTCCACGTTTTACATCCTTACAGGACCATCGAAAGAATAATAGTTTTATAAATTCTAACATTGAAGTTTTTAGACAGAAGTCGGGAGCTAAGTAATTTCGCAACTGAATAATAACATGCATTTTCCGCCTTTAACCGGGACTTTGCTTCCTCCTGAATTTCATTTTTTTTTTTCTTGTTATCATTGAACCTAAATACTTAAAATTCCCTACGTGTTCAAAAGAATGACGTGATATATCAATATCAACAAGATCGTAAAATAAATAATTTAGAATATTAATAAATAGGTAAATAAATATAATTAGGCAAAAACTGAAATTACTGTAAATTTAGTAACTTCTTAAAATAGCTAAACCGATTCATTGGATATAGAAACCTAGATGGACGAATTCCTTGCTACAGCAATACCGACATTCTGGAACTAGAATATGACCACTGAGGTTTATTTCTAAAACTGTAGCCAGTAGTCACCTTTGGAGCAGTACCTTGCATAACAGCGTTCTATCAACACGGTCTCGCGCTCAAAATCGGCAGATGACCCTAGCATTTTTCAAAGGGAGCAAAATATCTTTGGCTATATTGTCCTTCGGAGGGAACAAGAATGGTGGTACCAAGCATGTGCGATGTTAGGTACTCGTTAAAGATTAAAATATAAATTAAAGTCAAATTATTGGATAGGCAAAATGTAGGACTCTCACTGGAGAATTGTCCAAGTGGCCACAGTAGCATACAATGGCGTTCATTTAATAGAATGATATGCTATGTTTAATAAGAAATAAAAATATTGGATTGTTCTTCATTCTAATCAGTCCCTGTTACACATATTATATTATAATATAATATTGAAATATTGCAGCAGACCATTTTCTTCAGCTAAGAATATGTTTCTAATTTTTAAAATAACTTATCCTACTTTCTTGACTGAAGTACAAAAGGTGTTGAATCAGTTAAACATTGTATATCAATATAAAAAAAATAACATTAAAAAAAAAAAAAAAAAAAAAAAAAAAAAAAAAAAAAAAGTCACCGGCACTAACCAGAAGGGGCTGGGTGTGAATCGATCTAAAATAATTTAGACGCAGACCTTTTTAACAAAACTATATATTAACGTTAAAACTGGAATAAATTTGTTGTCCGCACAAAAATCTCCCCTCTTTCTTGTTCAGGTACCTACACCAATGGCGTAAAGTATAAGCGAATCTTCAATCCTCAGATATTTAAAATTTTATATTTAGAAATATCACCAGGATATATATATATATATATATATATATATATATATATATATATATATATATATATATATATATATATATAAATTATTTTATCCGCGAAGTTAAAAATTTTATTTATCTGTATTTTTTTGTTCAAGAAAACTCGATATATAAATATTTTAAACGATAAAATACATTAGTCCTCAATACCTAAGTATTTTTAGTAATCGATAAGGTCAGTACTAGGGGTGGGCACAATATGGCACAATTCCCTTTTCTATAATTGCTGAGCTGGCTGAGCCTAGGTCCAAATACCCATATAATTTATGTGAGGAGCAAACAAATAAAAATAAAAAGGTCATTCCCTTATAATCCCACGAGATTATGATTAAAAAATTCATTCGTTTCTCCAAACCGATTACTCCGATAATCGATTGATTCGAATGATTCAAATAATCGAATGATCTGATAATCGTCATTCGATTATGCCCGCCCCGAGTCAGTACTACACTTACATAGAAAAAGATTTAAAATAAATGGAATATTTAGGTAGTGGTGTAAGATATGGCTGGTGATATAATAAGGAGCATTTACTATTATTCGGAGGACTTTGGATTGAAAGGATTGAATGCGTTTGATGTTAGAACGTTCCCCACAGTTCAAGTCCGTAGGTCATGATAAGCTTCAGTATTGTCTTGTATAATGACAATTTGTTGTCAACTGTAAGCTCAGATTTTCTGTTGAGTAGTCGGTTAAGTTCTTGTCTTTTAAGTCTTTTATTTTTTTTAATTATCCAAGTGACCTTCAAGATTTGAAACCAAATCATATATGGTCATTACATGTTTGCTATAATTTAATAATAACTTAGGTTACGGAACCAAATATAATAAAAAATGATCAATACATTAATTAAATAGAGAATAAAATAAAATAATTTAAATGGGAGAGGAAGGTGACCCAAAAAAAAAAAATAAAAAAAAAAAAAAAAATAGAAACTATCGCAATGCCCTTAGATTTATAGGACTGATTCATTTTATCTTTCATAATATTTATGTATCGAGTCTAATAACAAAAGACAAACTAATTCCGTGCATGCCTGAACATTCTCTCTCTTTCAGAATTATGTTATCGCAAACCGGGAGACCTCGGGTGCCGAAGAGACAAGACAGCTTTGCGCAAAGGTGGCAGGCACCTTGAAGAGCGAGTTTGCGCTAACAGGAAACTGACGTAACGGCGAGGGAGCTCATGTGAGAAAAGGAACAAGGATCCGAAACAATGAAGGTGTCCCAATCGGCGAGATGTGTCCGAGCTTTTAGTCCACCATTAGTCGTCGCATAGGCTGTCCCAACCCTCCTCTACCTTATTCATCGGTATAGTTAATATCACATTGCCGAATTGAATTGAAACGAAATAGATGTATTGAGTGGAGAACCTGAACTTCCATGTACACTGCAAAGTAGTATTATAAAATTGCATAGGAGTGCCTTTTTTCATTACCTTGTCATTATTGAGCTAAGGAAAATTTCTTTCTGCATAAAGATAAATTTAGAGTCAACGACAAGGAACTTGTAAAAACAAAGAGTGACTGAAACTTTCTGATATTGATAAAAAATGCTGTTTTATTGAGGCATTTAATGAAATAGTTTGTTTCATGATGAAACATTTATGATCCACCGAGCAAGTAAAGAATAACTATCTTCAAAATACTCGGACAATAAAACGTAATGAAAAAAATAATAAAATAAATCAAGATATAAAATTTAAAAGGAAAAGCAAATTTAGTATTAATGGAAATACATTATCCCCTAAATCGTTAAACCATTATCAATATATCGGAGTTATAACACTTATCGTCATAATCTTTGTGTGTGCAAGAAACCGTAAATACCTTATTTTGAATACATATAGGTATGCTATAAGTATACTCCATAATCGTGTTCATGAAATGGATAGAAAACGAACTCCAGCGGCTTGCTGCTGACATGAGTACCAAAATGAGAGTCCTATTTCTTCATATTGCAATTCTGAGGTTCTTGAAACAAAAATTAAATATTTATAGGTATAAAAAAAAGTCCTATACTTCTACGACCCATGAAGGGTCTTTAGCTCAGTATATACAGAGATTCGTATTGTTTATAGGCTAACGACTGTACAATGAGCTGATTAGGCTTTGAACACGGTCAGCCATCAGGTTTTTTCCCCCAATTTTTGTACCCATTTTAAAGAGGCTGGGTCTGCCCCCGGAGGGTCTCCATACGGTAGGGTCGTCCCCTCCCCCCCCCCCCCGTGCTGAATTAACACAATAAATAATATTCTGTCATAGCCGGGATTCGAATCAAGGACCTGGAGAACAGTAGACTAGTGCTCTTTCCACTCTACCACGCCGATCCGTTATAGAATAGAATAGAATAGAAAAAAAAATTGTTCTGGGACTGGGTCCCCTAAGAATAATATATTTTACATTGAAATATGAAATATATTATAAGTCTGGTCAACAGACAAAATTAACATAGTTATTATTTATAAAAAGAAATATTATACAACAAAAATAAATAAAAAATGAAATCTTCCGAAAACGATGGTGTTTAACAGAATGAAAAATAAATGAATTGACAAATAATATTTCATTTAAACAGCAGGCTTTTTACTTATTTTCTTCATTTAAAATTCAATACTTATAATTACAATATCACGATTAACAATAGTCAGTTCGGGATGATAGGAGGTACAGAAAAATTTGGGATTTGAATGAGGATAGAAAGCAGCATGGCGGATATGGGTAGGTAGAGAATTCTAGAGGTTAGTAGAGCGGATAATAAAGGAACGGTCAAAAGTTTTAGTTCTGTGGGTAGGAACGTAAAGGTCAGAAAGGCGTGATCTTGTTTCAAGAGGGTGGACTGAGTATTTAAATTGAAGGAGATTATGGACATAGGGTGGGTGATATGAGTTAATGGTTCGGTAAAGGTATGATCCTAGGAAATATTTTCTGCGGGTGGGGGGTAGAAGCAATTTTATCGCGCTGCATAAGTGGGTAACATGTGACCTTCTAGTTGCACTGAGGAAAAATCTTATAGAGTTGTTATATTGGGTTGTTTCACATGAAATGTCCGTTTTTATAGTTTCTAAAATACATAAAGGATTTTGCAGGTCTCTGTTGTTTTCTTCCGAATGTTTACATATTTAAAGTAAACAGTTTACTAATCCTCTACCTTTGTATTATAAACATTAGCTTCCCAATCAATTACCCACTTTTTAATATACCTCCAAATATGAACAGGGAAACACGCAATTTTCGAGTAATATTTTTGTAGGAGTTTAAACTCGGCCATTCAGTATCTGAGGCCGCTAGAAATATTGCAAGGCGTTTGAGGAAGGGAGTGTTGATGGACGGACCATTCGCCGTTGGTTTGCTAAGTTTTCAGCTGGGGATACCGACTTGGAAAACTTGCATCGAGGAAGACCTCCGTCCGTAATAGACAACGGTGTCCTGAAACATACAGTAGAAGGAAACCCTTACCAAACAGTTAAATGACTCTCAGCACAACTAAATGCAAGTGCATCTACCGTTTCCAGACATTTAAAGTGTATTGGGAAAGTAAAAAAGCTCGATAGATACCTTCGATACCTTATGATCTCACTGAGCGGCAGCAAGACCCCATGTTTCAAAACATACCGTGCAAAAATTGAAAGAACAGGGCTACGAAGTTCTTCCGCACCCACCATATTCTTCCGAATTGTCTCCAACAAATTACCACCTGTTCAGGAATTTAGACAACTTCGTCAAAGGAAAACTTTTTGAAAATGATGATCAAGTGAAAAGTGCGTTTTCAGATTTAGTTTCACTTCAAAGCTCAGATTTTTACAGTTCGGGGATAAAAAAGCTGGTGGTGCCACGTTGGGAAAAATGTGTAGAAAATGAAGGTAAATACTTCGAATAAAATTATCTTGTTTTCATATCGTATTTTTAATAAAAATCCTTTACCTTGAAAACGGACATTTCATGTGACACAACCCAATATATAGGTATACAGGTGTTTATTTATTATTACAATTTCTTATGTTTCGTTCACTATTGCTTTTGCCAGTATTACTTTTGTTTAGTCAGTATTAAATAATTTTTATTTTATTTTATTTTTTGTTAATATGGTTTGAATGAAATTTCTTATTACTGTTGCCATTGCCTCATATGCAAAACAATGTAATACAAACAAATCTTTAATCTTGATGAAGAGTATATTTTCTTTTATCCTATTGGTCGATTTAAATTCCTTATTATTGAAAACTATAACCCCGAAATATAAGAATGAAATTTTAAATATTAAATATTATGGTTATGCCTTTATAACCTTTTATGAGTGTAGCGGTTAAAAATATAAACTTATGTAATATGATCGCTCTGTTTTTTTGTGTGAGAAGAATTAGCAGAATATCAAAAAATTCGAGCGGGACACCTTGAAAACAAAATAAGTTCCCATTAACAGTTTTTATAAAGCTTATGAAGAATGTTTAACTGAAATACAAAATTAGACCGTGATCTAATCGCTTCCTGAATTAATATTAATGTAAAATGCAAAAAAAAATAATAGTTATTTTGATAGTGAAATATTTTGTTATTAAGAATTCCTAACTCTAGGTGCTGTAAAAAATTATTATTACTTTTTTCAAGTTGACGGTTGATTTACGAATGTTAAAAAATGCACACCTTTCTGTCTAAAAGAAATAGGCGCTTCGATAATTATTATCTATGCTAATATTATAAAGCTGAAGATATTATAAATAAAGCTGATAATATCAGGAACTAATGGTCCGAATTGAAAAGTTATTCTTTTGTTGGATAGTCCATTTATCGTGGAAGGCTTTAGGCTATATAACATCACGCTCCGACCAACCAGGCGAAGAATAAGAAAAATGTGGAAAAAAAACAAGGACAATTTATCTCGCATCCCAATGATTCCAAATGATATACCTTTTAATTTGAAAATAATTCTGTTTTCCGTTTAGTTATATTTTTCCTTAACAATTAATAAATCAAAGGTGCAAACATTTGAACACGTACCAATCGATTTACGTCAAGACTGCTTTTCACGCGGCTAACTATATGTCGGATGTGGAAAATTACCTTAAAATAATTATTTTAAAAACTTCTTAATGTTTATCATAATAACAGAAATTGACGCTGACGAAGTCGCGGCTAACAGCTAGTTTTAAATAAAATCCTAATTAATGATTAAGAACTAAACGAACTACTAACATACAAAACTATAACTAATATACAAAACTTAAAAATAGGGAAAATTAATGTCATAGTCCACAAGAATTGCCAAATAACCCATTTCTGCTCACATCTTTTGAGTGATGGCCACACTCCCAAGACAGATATACGTGTGAACTCTTTGCCCTATCTCAAAATCGCGATTATTCCAATTTGAGTTTTTTTGGAAAGTAGGAAAATGCGAGACAAATCGGTAATGTGTAGCCACCGCTGACCCTATACTCCATCATTTAGCGGACCTTTCACTGCTTAGTACCTCAGTTCTCACAGGACCTGTCTTAAAGCCTTAGCGTCCGTGTCTCAACATATAATATCGTCCATAATCGCGTTTAACACGTTTTTAGAATACGTCAAAACCAACACGAATTCTTAATAGCAATATCTTATAGTAGAGGCATTTGATCTTTCTGAATATAAAAAGAAGTTCAGTATTAAGAACTCAGCAATTTCCAAAATATATTATAATCAATTAACCAATTTAACTAAAATTTATTAGCAGTTATCTTAAACCAATGTAATCGCTTGAAGATAAATATTTCAAACTTTAATATTTATTATCCAACAGAAAATCAAATTTTCTTCATCAAGCGATTTATTTATTTGAGTATTCTATACATTTTACAACATTAATAATATATATTTATTCTGATCGATGTTTAGATAAATAAAAGCTAAAAACAAGAATCAAATACTTTATCAAAATTCACATTAATCTATGTATATATAAATTTAACTTTTTCTAGTCACAAGTAATTATATATTCGTTTCTTACTTCCAATAACGAACCTTTATAATCAACGTAAAAGATAAAATAAAATAAGAAATTTCTCTCCCATCCCTCCTTAAAATTCGAGTTCATACGTTTCAAGAACATAAAATCCGAATAAGGACTAAAAACAACCTTTGTCTGCCATATAACTCAGTTATTTTTAGTGGTGATAGACTATTTGTTTATTTATTACAATTATTATTAATTGCTTTTCAAATTAATTAATTGCCTTTAAACAGCTACATAAACAGTTATTCTCTAATATAGTTATATGGAAATAATAAACCATTTTGTAATTATTTTCGGAGTTTATTATGTTGATAATTCCTAAGATTATTTAAGTTATTTATTCGAGTTTTTACCTCGGTTTTAAAAATATTTTTTTCTTAATACTTATTGGTATTTTCATTTTTTATTATTTTAATCATTAAATGCATTTAATTTTCATTGATACTTTTAATTATTTTATTTCTTAATTAGTTTCACTAAAGGTTACTTATAGGACTGCTTCAGGAAAATATCATAAGTATTGAAAATTTAGTAGTCAAATAAAATATATTTATTTTTTTATTTTATTTTTTTCTTTAAAGTAACAATTATGATTTTGGTACACAGATATAACTAAATCATTAATATATTTATCACTGCATGTTGTAATGAATTAATATTTGTGGATTTGGAATAATTCTATAAAACTTAGAATAGCCAGAAGTAGATAATGTTAGTGACAAATCAAATAATAAAACATAAAAAAATGTATATTGCACATGTCTATGGTGATTTTCCTCTAATGATAGAATAATAAAGTTTACGTTCTAGGCTTGTAATATTTTTTATTACTTTAAACAAGTCAGAAATAGTTTGTTGGAATACGTTTTTTAAGTTTATTGAACTTGTTTCAATCATAATAGCTGAAGACGCTCAACTCCGATACTATACAACTCTTCGGGGGATATAATCAGGCAAAACAAAAAGCAGTAAGAGCATTACCGGGACGAAATATGCTGAAAGGACGCGGCAACTTTTACGACAGTATCTGCCCTATGCCTCCTGGATAATAAGGCATAAACCCAAAGCCTTCTAAATTGTACAGTTTTATAGCCGGCACACTGCGGTCCAGTTAGACCCTCAATTCCTATTCATATGAATGAAGTACTAGTGAAGCGGATTTAAATAAATTCCCAGTAAACAATATGGAGCCTCTGCCAGCCATGTTTAATAGCCAATTTCAATAGCTGTACCGTATATACTGTAGTACTACGGTCCTTAAACGGTAGCTATTAAATATTCGGTATTCTCTGAGATGGCCTGTTAACTCCCCAGCACTCTAAGAACTGTACTTGCTGACAGATTCTCAAAGATTTTTATTGTTGCAAACTATAAATGTATAGCAGAACATTGCCCAACGGATTCATCAAATTTGAATCTTGCATATCTGTAAAGTTTTTATTTTAACATGGATATGGTTTATCGTAATTTTTATTGTGTAATTTTGTAATTATTTTTTACCACCCAAAAATGTAACACTCGCCGAATTCTGCCAGGAAATGTCTCTTATGCTCGACTCTGTACTCGACATTTTTTTAGAATTTTTTGAAGTGGTGGTACAATATAAACAAATTTAAAAACTCATTTTTTTCTGAAATCTTGCTCTTCAAGAAACTTATTGTTTTTAGATAATTGAAAAATGAGTAGAAAATTAGTTTTTAAACCAAAATACATCCTCCAAAATACCTGAACAAGCGAGATCTTAAATGCAATGATTGATAGTGGCTAAAATGACGGCGTTATAGGGCGATGGCCTGTCGTAGGCCAGATGCGCGTTTTGAAAAACATAGCTTTTATCCATAATCCATAAAATGTTTTATAAGTAATGTAATTCTGAGTTTTTTGTAAGAAATATTTTTGAAATCATTTTTCAATGATTATCAGAAACATAAGTTTTCTTGATGCAAGAAAAAAATGCAAGATTTCAGAAAAAAAAAAAAAAAAATGAGTTTTTAATTTTTTTCATATTCTTTCACCACTAATTCCAAAAATTTCTGTGTATAGAGTAGTAAAAATGACATTTTCAGAAAAAAAAAATCCGTGATCGAAAATTGAAAAGGTTAAAAAAATATATTTTGATTTTCTTTCTTTCGGTTTTTTGTTTAAGAATCATGATCACACCATTTTTTCAGGACATTGACTCCTAACAATTAGGGAAAAAAATCATCATCAATTAATTCCAAATTTTACATTTGAATTAAAAACCTAAAAATTTAGGTGAATTATTGACACCAAACTGATCCTCCAATTATTAGTCAAAAAAGCCACGGGGGTGGATTTACCATACTTATACGGCTATACCACTTAATGGAACTTAAGATAGATATATCCATGACCTATTGTATTCCCAGTCAGGAAGAAATACTCAAGTTTTTTAAATATAATTTTTACTAATAAATTTCTTGCTAGTAGTGAAATATGTATAGCAGCTAGCTTTAAAAAAATTGAAGATTACATAGAATGTTTCTACTGCTGCCAGGTAAAAAAAAAAACAACGCTAAAAACCTTGCCCGAACAAAACGTTTATTGTTTATAAAAAAAAAAAAATTAAACATTTGTTGGAGGTTGTTGGGTACTTTTCATTCAATCTATTGTATAATACGGTAATTGGTTTGAATTTCCTCGTTTAAATATTCTTAAATAAGTTGTGAGAGGAACAGTTATAATAAAGAAATAGACCACTATCCATCAAAATCTGAAACCTTCCAAAACAGAACAGATTTAATGGAGAAATCGTCAAAAAAATTCTTCTTCTTCGGGTTCTGCAACTTGCGTCACATCCCGAAACTTAGTATTTCCGAACGCCAGTGCTCCCTGTCCCAGTAGTCCTCCTCCGTCAAGCCTCTGGCCGCCATGTCCTCCCTCACACTCTCTATCCACGTTTTGCGGGGTCTTCCTCGTCTTCGCCTCTTCTGCGGGGAGTACTTTATCATTTTATGTGGCCACCGCGTCCCTTCCATCCTCATGACATGGCCATACCACATGAGTCTCTTCTTTGATATTTCATTTAAGATATTCAGCTCAGCCCATACTTTTTTTCTTATTTCCGCATTAGGGATTCTTTGCAGCCTGGATATGCCGCAGGCTCTTCTCCAAAAGTCCATCTCCAGAGCCAACAATCTTCTTTCAGCCGATTTTAGCACTGTCCATGTTTCAGCGCCATATAAAGTGGTCCCTAGGAGGAAGGAATGGTAAATCTTTTTTTTCGTAAGAAGCGACACCTGTCTGCTCCACAGAACTCCATTCAAGATTCCTACTATTTTTCTACCATTTGCAATCTTATTTTCAATATCTTTGGTCATCGTTCCGGACTGATCCATGGTTACCCCAAGATATTTAAAGGCGTTGCTCTGTGGGATCGTCCAATCCTCCACACAGATGCTCGAGACTGGTGAGTTGCATGGCATATACTCTGTTTTTTCTCTGCTGATCTCTAGACCCCACTCAGAGTATGCTTCATTCAATTTCCTCAGCATATATTCAAGATCACAATCTTCCGAAGCTAGGAAAACCTGATCGTCTGCGAACTGAAGGCTGAAAAGTGTGTCATCACCAACCTCCACACCCATTCCTCGACACTTTTGTATCCACAATCTTAGGGTTTGTTCTACGTAAATATTAAAAAGTGTTGGAGAGAGGCAACATCCTTGCTTTAGACCTTTAGTGACCAGGAATGGTTCAGTATATTTTCTTCCTATTTTCACTCTTGATCGAGCCCCTATATATAGACTCTTTATAGCTTTAATGAGACCTCTATTTATCTGAGCCAGACCCAAAGCTTCCCACAGTTTCTTTAAAGGAACACTATCGTATGCTTTGCGAAGGTCAATGAATGCTAAGTGGGTTTCGAGATCATATTCTATCCTCTTCTGTACCAGCTGAGTCAAGGTAAAAATATGGTCACTACATGATCTCCCACTTCTAAAACCTGCTTGCTCTTCCGTCATCTGATCAGAGACCTCTGGTAATAATAAAAAAATTATTCATTTATCAATATGGAATTAGTGTGGGAGAAAAAGGGAACTTAACTCTGAATCTTTTAAATTTATTTTATTACATTTTTATTTAACCACATTATTCTAAATAAAATACTTTTGTGAGGAAAGAAGGTAATTTATGTAGCATTAAATTAGAGTAATTCTTTGCCGAGCTTTTTTTTTTTTTTTTTTTTTAAAGCATGTCTGATGCACTGCAGGCTATAAATCGGCTTATTGCGCGCTGTCCAATCTACTGTTAGTACAGGGCTAGTGCCTTGGTTAATCTAACTAAACTATGGGGGTTAATCAGTTCACACAACTTGGGATCTGTAATACTGTCGCCGCCAAAATGGTAAAACCGTACCCTGGCAATCTCTGGATAACTGCATATCACATGATATGCAGTTTCATCGTCCTTCTTGCAGAATCTGCATGTAGATGAGGCCACCAAATTATGGAGATGCCTCTACTACTACTACTACAGAGCTTTACTTGCATTAAAAATTCTGGTAGTTCAATTTGTATTTGTTTCTATAAACTATGATGATAACAAGAAAAAAATGAAATTCGGGAGGAAGCAAAGTCCCGGTTAAAGGCGGAAAATGCATGTTATTATTCAGTTGCGAAATTACTTAGCTCGCGACTTCTGTCTAAAAACTTCAATGTTATAATTTATAAAACTATTATTCTTTCGATGGTCCTGTAAGGATGTAAAACGTGGACGCTAACTTTGAAGGATGAAAAAGTCTTAAGGTTTTCGAAAATAGGGTACTGCGTAAAATATTTGATCCAAAGAGAGATGAGGCCACTGGGGAGCTTAGAAGGTTGCATAACGCGGAATTGCGGAGCTTTTACCCTTTGAATCTAATTGTGTTGATAGCATTGCGGAGACTCGATGGGCGTATAAAGTGGGGCTCAGTGAGGAACGGATTCCGAAAAACTTGGTATTCGTAGAACCGACTGGTAAGCGTCCGAAAGGTAGACCGAAGTATCGATGGGAGGATTGTGTTTAGGCTGATCTCGGGAGCTTGGGCTTGCACAGTGATCGTTGGATGAATCTGTGTAGTCGGTGTTCAGTGGTATCGGCATCAAACCTTTGGGGTCGGTATTGTTATTAATATTACATAAAAAATGAAGCTACAATTTTTTAATCTCTTATATTCGTATGTTCTTAGCACTGTATAAGAAAGTTATATTTATCCCACTTTACAAGCAAAAAAATATTTTTTTCAGGCTCAGTATAAATTCCTGGAACTGTTTCATTAAAAAAATATTTATAAGAAATTGGGTTTGAATAATGTTCTTCTAAATGGGGTTAAATAGACTTATTATTTGTGAGTGTGCCAATATTTTTCGAAGGGTCCTGCTGTTTGGAAGAGCCTACGCAAAGTCCATTTCACAATCAAAAGAACTTTTTTTCACCATAACCAAGCTCTACCGATTTTCATCTCAACAAGTATAAATTCCTCTATATATGTAATTAAACAGAAATATGAAAACAGTTTTTATATGGTTTTGGATGTAGCACTAACGTCTTGGTAAGGGAGTCTTGTAACGTTTTCACAGTGACTGAGCTGAATAATGCTGTTAAAACGGCCTTCACGTCTCCCTGCCTCTTAGTGTAAATCATCTAGTACGATTTTTTATAATTGCCGGCTTTTTGATTAAGACATCGCCTGTCATGTTGTTCCTTCATCATTATAACCGAAGCGTTACCGCACAAACATTACCGGCTGGTGTTTGCCTCAAAGGTTCCACGAAATATTAATAACTGGTTATCAATAACGTTCCAGTTTGGAACACAAGTATTTTAAACCAATTGAAACTGTCAAAAAGTATTTAGCAATAGAAATCGTTCACATAGGTCATTTTAAAAATATGGATTATTTTCAGCTTCAACTATTTGTCAGAGGTAGCTCAATTTTGTTTTTGGAGAGATGACAAGATAACCTTTAAAAGCACCCAACTATTTTAAAGATTAAAATTTTTAAACATATTAGATTCATACTTTGAGCAAATGCCAATAACATCAATTTCAACTCTTTAGTCATACACATTGGGCTGATGGTTTCTCGAATTTTTATGTTTCACTGTATGAATGTTTTACTTCATTAATGGATAAATTTATTTTGGCTTCAAAGTTCCTATGTCCTATATCCTAAATATTTAAAACATAACTGTATATATTCAGAATATTTTTGCATTAAGAAAATATATAGCCTCTTCAGAGAACAGCAAAGACAAAGCAAAAAAAACTTGAATCCTTCCTCCAAAAAAAGTGAAAAAGAAAATCCAATTTTTAGAACCATATTAAATACTATTGGACTAAAATATAAGCTTTACTATTTAATCTTGTTCATTTTCTTATGCTGAAAACATATTTAAAAAATTAATATTTTTAAAATCTACTGAAGAATGCGCACGCTTTATTGGATCAGGCAGAAGCGTTGGTCGAAACGTTATTTTAATTGTTTTGTGGATATTTTGTAAATTTTTTGACCGCCATCTAGATCATCTAATAGCTCAGTGTACTAGACAATGCTCTATTAAGGCTCGTGTCAATGATTCAATTCGAGCTGTGGCATGATAATTATACTATATTAGAATAGGATCGACTATACGGTCTGGTAGCCTGATAAAGTGGATAATCTAAATTTTAGATTTGAGCGCATGCCGCTGACACTTGTGTGTTATCAGTCAATAACGATCCAACTGCTGCTTCTCAAATTCTCCAATCCCACATCAGAGACCTTGAGGTATGGTGTCAGAATTGGCGAATTAAGATAAATTCCAACAAATCCCACCAAATAACCTTTACCCTTTGTCGCAAATCTGTGACATCCAGCCCTACAGTATCCTTTAATAATATTCCGCTTGTTTCGGTTGAACAGATCCGCTACCTAGGACTTCTACTTGACAAACGTCTAACATGGAATCCCCACACTAGACTGAAACGACAAGAAACTGCTCGCCGCTTTCGGTTACTTCAACACTTACTAGACAAACGGTCAAAGCTTCCTCTTAAATGCTCCATATTTTGTCACGAATAAACTTATCCATAAAGACCTTAATGTTCCATCTGTTACTGATTTAGCCCGAACCAGGTATTATTCATTCCATGAAAAACTCCATTCCCCACTCTAATCCACTGGTTTCCATTCTGTCTTTCTCCTCAATTCCTGATAACCCTCCGAGGCATCTGAAAAGAAGATGGCCCCAAAATCTTACTAGTTATAGGATATATTTAGAGTGCTGCCAATGGGTGGTGTCTCTGCATGTATTTCATGTCAATTTGCCATATGTCCATCACATTTACTTGATGTATTTTGTATACAGTTGTAAATATGTTTAAAATGAAAAAAAAAAAAAAAAAAGATTAGAGCGCGATCTGAACCAATTAACCTCCTTGCACAACCTTTTGTCTAGTACGAGTCATTTCTATGTAATGAATCAAAGACTCTTCATAGGTTGAAGAGCTACAGGTTTTTGTTTTATGTTCAAATAATGTGATATGCTTTTTAAGATCACTTCGAGGAGTGTCAGGCGCGATGGGAATAAGCAAGGAATCGGTTAGTGTAAAAGGGTTAGTTAATTGATGGCAATAGGTGAGATAAAACTGTTAATGGGCGACGAAGGAAATAATCCTTGGGATAAGATAGCTGAGGGAATCGGGAGGGTTATATAACGGCAGGAGACCGCTCTCCGCTCCATCTTTGACATTTCTTGTAGGTCCTTGGGTCACCAGTCGTGGTATAGAGGTCAGGAATCCTCTTTGATTGTCAGTAATTTGACTACGACCATCGATTAATTTATAAATTCCTTTCGTTCTGGAATAACATATTCCATTGTTAAAATATCATTTAAATTCCATTTGTATTATTACTTTCATTCGCCTATACAGCGTGCACGATATACCCCAAATAAGATTCTAAAACTTACCTTAATTCCACACGTTCTTAAACTATATCAGTGAGGATTTACTAAAGCGTGTTCAAAGAGATTTCTCGGAATTTGTGCCCTAAATTGATGAAAAATTCAAACAATGTACAAACATCAATTAATTTTAAAGAGAGACATTAACCCTTTTTTTCCGCCATTTACATTTTCAATGCATTCCTAAGGTCATTTATCACAAAAATGTTAAATCCTTTAATTACAACCAGCAATAAAGCAAACCTAAGTAGAACCTCATTTTATACGATACAGTCTCTTTGCCCCTATAAATTTTTTTTTTAATAGAAAACGTCTTGATTAAAAAGAAAAAAGTACATTTGAATTTTTTTTTTTTTTTTTTTAATTTGAAATGAACGGTTTCTTTGTGTGAATATATTAGAGTATACTGTGGCGGTTCAATGCAGGGAATGAACTGTGAGAGATCCTTAAATGCTGATTCCGAAATTTCTTCTCGAACACTTCATATCGTCTACTTTATTCCTATTAAATGTATACAAGTGGCCTACCGAGGCCGAAATAATTAAATAATGACAAATGAATAAGAATAAAATTACCTGTGGTAATATAGATGTATAGAATATTTAATTAGAAATCTTTGAGAGATGATGAAGAGTGACAGTTACCACATAAACTTTTTTTTTTTTTCCCGGTCCCTTAAGCAAAAAACAAAAGAATTAATATAAATATAATAATATTATATATATTACAATATGTGTTGACTTACAATACCTTTTTCATTCCGACATTATTTTCATTACATTCAAACTTTAATTACGACTTACGGATTGTTTTATAGGTGTGTGCGAGTAGTTACATCCGAGAGTAACCACGATGAAAATGAATTTATATATTCGTAATGTACATTTGAAATATATAACCTGAAAAATAATCCGGGAAGACAAAAAGCATGCTATGTCAAATCAATCCAATTTATATTATTTAATGGATAATAATTAATAGTTGTAGCTATCAATTCATCAGATGTATTTTCTCACCCTCAGATGGTAAACGGGGATTTGTGTAAAGATCAACTTTAACAAGATTTTTTTTTTTTTAATTTTGAGAGACCTTCGGAATCAATGTTTCTAAAGTAAGAAAGTTTACTAATCCTAATCAGCAATTTCAATTCATAATAAAAAACCCTAAAAATTATTACACAATGGTTTATTATTTCCAAATAACAATATTAGGGTATAACTGTTAATGGTATAATCTATAAAGATGTAGATAGGTGATTAAGTATTATGAAAAAGTTAATAATTTCAAGGATAATAGTATATCACTAATGCTCACTTATATCTCAGCTGGTTCTTAACCAATTTTAATTATTCTTTTTTCATTTTGTAGAAAATTTAATTCTCTATGAAAAGCACAATTTATTAATTATTAGATTAGCTTGTTATTTGGATTCTACGCATCTTGAAACGTAAGCCCTCAAATTTTGAAGAGGGGTAATTTATTTTTATTTTTTGCTTCATTACAAAGGTTCATTTTTTTTTTCTAGATCTAATGGCGTCTAATTTAATATTGATTTGTGGGAACTCTACTAATTATTTTTCCAGGTTTTTTCGCAGCTCCTTATTTACTCTTCTGTTAGCTCTACAATGCTTGCAAATAAAAAAACCCTTTGAGTTATTTATAATCTGATGTAAAATGTTTTGCGAGATATTAATACTGGAAAAACCGCCATACCCGCCGTGTCAATTAGAATGAAATTCCATCACGCACATTATAAACTACTAAGTACACAAGTAACCAGATCACCTCCTGCTCCAGGATACGGAGGAGGATGCGGTCTTCACCTCGACTTCCTCGGCTATCTCCTTGTTCTTCTCGTTTTCTTCCTTTTCTATTCCTGCTGTTGATCATAGAGAGCGGAGAATGGAGGAGATCGACTGAGAAAAAAATGACCTTGTTTGAGTAAAGAGATGACTCATGAAAGGTCAGGGGACACCGTGGCGTGCTCCGGCTAAAAATACTCGGATTCGACAGGAGTCCAGATGAGCCAAGGTTCGCCCTTGAGTGTACCCGCGTACCTTTCCATCGTAGTCCCAGCACGCTCTAGATCGGCGTGTAGTTAATGGAATAAAGAATTCACTCGGGCCCATTGGGAAGGGCAAAGCGTTGTGATGAGGCAACAGGGTGAGGTAAACCTCTTCTGAGTTAATATTAAATTCTTTTATTTAATTTCATATTATTTCACACCAATTTACTTACTTTCCCTCATCTACATCTTATAATCATACTTATAAGATTACTTACTTGTAGGATGTGTATTTAGAGCGTTTTTTTTTTCATTTTCTTTCCTACTAATACCTAAGCACTTTAATAAGTAGGGATGACAAGCTAGATACAGAAATAGGAAGCCGAATCAGCAAGGCAAACAGCGTATACTTTCAAATTAAAAATACCATAGTAAGAAATATCCCCGGGCACAAAGTTAGTCATCTTCAAGACTATATTTCTCCTTGTTCTGATAATTGAATAGAACACTGGACTGTCCTGGATAAATACGAGTGTCGTACATCACAGGACTCCCTCAGAATTTCATAGAGGAGTGACAGAATTAAACAACAAACTTTTCCCTAATCTGGTATACTTGTATACCTCCCAAAAAAAATGTTTAGAAAGGTAAGCATCACCACTGGTCAAAATATTTCTGCTAATAGTACTGATTTAAGAAAAAAAAAATCACAACAATCTTAATGTACAATCGATTGAATTCAAACAATTAGTTTGATCCAAAATTACATCTAAAATTAAAATTAATAAATTATTGAATAATTTATAATTAAAATATATTAAATTAATTAAAAATGTTGGGATCATCTGTAGCATGATGGTTAGCATAACAGTCTTCTATGCTAAAGATCACGGGTGGTCCTGGGATTTGTTAATGGGAGTAAAATATCCTTAGTTATGCCGTCCTTCGGAGGGGGCGCAAAAAGGAGCCTATGCGATGTCAGATACTCGTTAAGATCCCTATCTAATTAAACCTGAATAGGCAAAAAGGACTCCCACTGTAGCATCGTCCGATCAGTCACAGTAGTATTAAGTGACGTTAAATAAACAAACAAATTAAAAATATTAGGATAAATTGATTAAAAAAATATTAAATTAATTAACATATTGAATAAATTAATTAAAATATATTAAATTAATTAAAATGTTGAATTAATTAAAATACATTAAATTGATTTAAAATATATATAAACAATATAAATATAAAATAAATTAGTTTTAAAATATATGAAATTAGAATGTATTCCTTTTGCGGGATTCTCCATACATTTTAAGGAATTGTGCTGTAGTTTCTCGAAATTGTTTCTTGAAATAATATAATATCAGTGATTTAAAAACAAAATCATTGAGTAGTGACAGAACTATAAATACACAGGACAACAAACATTTCTCTAATCTGGAGTTAGCTGAGTTACCTACCTAACTATAGATTCTGTGATAAGGAAAATTATCAAACTTTTAAATTAATAAGGAAATTAAACAAAAGCCCAATGGTAAGAAAAGGAAAAATAAGCACCTTGGTAGTCGGGTAAAGAAGCTGATACGCAAGAATAATTCCAATAATAATTATGCTTCTAAAATTACATGTTATTCTTAGAAATCTCCATGTAACAGTTAATTAAATTGGAACAAACCTAAGTGAGCGAAAGTAAAACGGCTTCAATACACACTACTATACATACAAGGGAGTAGAAAGGTAGGTTATCGTGCGTGAGGCTGCCCGTGTATGAGTGCTCTCTTATAGATGAGCAGCCGGTAGCGCCATTTGGACTGAACCCATCTCAGCCGATCGTAAAGCTGACATTAATGTCTTGAAAGGTTGGAGGAGCAGCGTGGAATATAGGGCTTTCAGGAGAGCACCTTACCGTTAGCGGCAGTCCCTCTACTCTTCTACTGTCTCTTTTTATGGTCATAGTTGCCTAACTCCATCAAATCCTAATCACAAGAATAAAAAAAAAAAAAAAATTAATGATACAATATTTCCAGAGACAAAGGGAACCGAATCGGTAAACGCCTTCCTTAGAACTGAAATTGGGCAGCAATATATTTTATTACTGTTGATGTTGCTAGTCTAAACATTATTTCAGACCTCTCCATTGTATATATACATAGATAGAATAGAACAGAATAGAATAGAAAAAAAATTATTCTGGGACTGAGCCCTCAAAGAATAACAGTTTCATTACAATAAATATATATATAATATATTTGGCTAACAGGCAAATTAGCATAATTAATTACTATTTACAATGTCAAAATAAGTAGAAAAAATATACAACGAAAACTAACAAAGAAATTAATAAAACAAAAATAATCTTCTAAATTTTGGGTTTTCTGAACAAAAAAAAAATCTTATTTTTAATAAAATGAAAATAAAACGAATTTGAAATTGGACGGTAAACAGTTATGTTCGTTCATTCAATTTAGATGTCAAGAATTGAAATATCACATTTGCTGATCGTCTATTTGGGGCAATAGAAGGTATTAGAAAAGTTGGGATTTGAATGAGGATAAAGAAGCAACAAAGCGGATATGGGTTGGTAGAGAATTCCAGAGGGTAGTAGAGCGGACATTAAATGAACGATCTGTAAAAGTTGTGGTTCTGTGTATAGGAACGTAAAGACCAGACTGGCGCGATCTAGTTTCAAGAAAGAGTCACCTTAACTGATTGTATAAGTGATTTTATCGCTTATGACAGTAGCCAAAATCGGAAGGCATAATTTTATGGGATGTTTTTGAATTATTGAATTTAAATTTAATAATGACCTAATTATTACTTGTTTTCTATTAAGACATTCTTATTATTGATGGTGTAAGATCGATTCATAAAACAGTCTTAGAAAACGATTTTATAAAGAAATAAGGCTTTGAGAATGGTCAAAAGAAAAAGCCTGAAATGCTGTATTTGTAAATAAAACCAAAAATAAATGATAGATAAGGAAGTATATAAGAGTAAATGATTCTTTCCTTGAAATATAATTATAAGAAAATGATGTGACGATACTAAAATATTTTATATTACGATATTACTATCTAGGGCAATAGTTTTTATTTTCTATAAACTTTTTATTTTATCAAGAAACAATTTGAAATACTGAATCTGAAACGTGGATAATAACCGAACAATTACTTGTTTTCTATTAAGTCATTCTTACAGTGCTGAACACTCAAGTTTAGTTCAGTTTTCAAATTCCATTATTTGCGAAAATTGTTTAAAAAACGGAAATCACGTCATAAAATAAACGTAATTTAATTTATCGAAAATCGGGTTTGAAGATTTTGATATAAAAAAAAAAAAAAAAAAAATGAAATTTTTCTAATGTGTCCCTATTCTCATGATAATTGGTTGTTGTATTCTCCATTATTAACCTTAAAAATATTGATTATGTAGATGATATGTAAGCCAGAATAGTATGGAATGATATAAAAAATAATCTTTAAACTTACCGTATCAATTGATTAAGATGTTTACTGAGTAATTGGACGGTGAAAAAGATTGCTTTTGAATCACCATATATAATAACTCTAAACAATAATGATTTTCAAAATAGCTAAAAATCCTATGGCTCTCGGTGAACGGAGGAAGAATGGAAATTACAGCGAATTATGAGCGTTTCTAGTTCGTGAATGGTAGCATGACAAATTGCTGGTTTGACAAGGCCGCTAGGCAAATCATCTACCTCAATAACGAGGCTTAATCTTACATAAAAAAGCGAAAGTTTAAAGTCAGGGTTTGACAGCAGAAAGCCCGAAGCTTCACTAAAATATTAATGTTTTCTAAAAGTTTGACCGTGCAATAACCACGCTAAAAATAAGATAAAATTGAATTTTATAATATCTTTGAAAAGTCTTCAGAAAAAATTTGTACCGATTATTATTGAAATAAAAATTTCTTAAGATTATTAAAAGCCAAAAATCACATGCTAAGGATCCTTAGCGGTTCTAAACGTAGGAGTAATTTTTTGAAGATTTCTAACGTTGTTTTAAATTGTCTTCAATCCCATTCAGTGTGAATTTAATTTTCTTATGAATTTAATTTAATTTCTTGAAAATAAAAAAGAAAAATAGATTTACCAGCTTTTATAACGCTACTGTTAGTTTGTGAACAATACACATATTATATCTACCACTTTGGTTTAATAAATGGATAACCTACTAAAACGTAACACATATAAAACTCCATCTATATGACTCAGACAGATCTTACCGGATGTTGGAATACTATACTAAATTGTATTCCATAATTATACTGCTTAGTATTGGTCGCACTTCAGAACCCACGAACAAGAAGCAGATTTTCTTACCAAAGAACTTCTTACTCATCATCATCGATGGCGCTACAACCCGTGAAGAGTCAAGCCCTCCCTTAGTCTGAGCCGCTAGTCTTCCCTGTTTTGTGCTGCTGCTCTCCAATTTCTGATTCCCAGCTTGTTCCGCGCATCTGCCGCCACACAATCCTCTCACCGCAAACGAGGTCTGCCAACTTTTCTGGTTCCATAAATCTTTTCCTCGGGGTTTTTTTTTTGGGGTATTTCATTACTGTTCATTCTAGCAACATGCCCGGCCCATCTCAGGCGCCCAGATTTTATAAAATGAACTATGTCTCGGTCGTCAAAGAGCCTCATGAGCTCTACATTTTTCCTCATTCTCCAGGTACCGTTCTCATACACTAGCCCCAGAATCCTTCTTAATATTTTCCTTTCGAATCTTAATAGGGACGATTCTTGGGCTTTTGTCAAAGTCCAGCACTCCGACGAATATGTGAGAACCGGTCTAATCAATGTTTTATATATTCTCATCTTCGTTGTTCTGGAGAAAGAATTGCTCCTTAGATGTCTGAGAAGTCCGTAGTAGAACCTATTGGCCGCTAAAATCCGACGCTGTATCTCTGGTTGCTTATTATTTCCTGAGTTTAGCTGTGTTCCGAGATAAATGAATTCCTCTATACAGTCAAAGCTGAATTCCCCTATTTTTACAACTCCTCCTACATGATCGCTTGTGTTAGGATTGCAGATCATATACTTTGTTTTCTTCTCATTCACCAGTAGTCCAAGTTTAGCAGCTTCTCTTTGGAGATTCATAAAGGCACTCTTCGTGCTGAAGAAATTGCGTCCAATAATATCCAGATCATCAGCGTAGGCTAAGATTTGGCATGATTTGTTGAAAATCGTCCCACCTACCTTTATTCCCGACTTTCTAATTGCGCATTCTAAAGCAATATTGAATAGCAGGCATGCTAAGCAATCACCTTGTCTGAGGCCCTTATAACTGTAAAAAAAACTCAGATGTTCACAGATGCAAACAGATCAGGTCTCCAGCCACTCTCACTGAGCACTGAGTAGCATTCATTGTCATCTTGACTAGGCGGACTAATTTTGGAGGGATACCGAGAGCGATCATTCCTTCAAACAGTTCTTCCCGGATCACGCTGTCATAGGCAGCTCGGAAATCCACGAAGAAATGGTGAGTCTGGATGTTGTATTCAGCCGCTCTCTCCATTATCATCCTAACTGAAAATATCTGGTCTGTTGTGCCTTGACCCTTTCTGAAGCCTGCATGATATTGGCCTATTCTGCTTTCCACAAATGGAAGGAGTCTATGGAAGATAATGTTGGAAAATATCTTATAGGAAGATGACAGAAGGGATATTCCTCTGTAGTTTTCGCAGTTAAGGGGATCCCCTTAAAGAACTTCTTACTGAATACTAAAAATAATATCTTAATTTCTTCTTAATATTTAATATCTTAATCAAAAAGAACAAACGCATTCTCGCTGTCACACAATTATCTTCGCATCCCCACATCATATTCCCTTTAAATATATCAATTCTTCAAAGGCCAAACATTGGGTCAACCATGCATAAATTCAATACAACCTTAATATCGTTTTTTGTTACGTAGAAATTAAGGATTTTTATAAGGATAACTCTCAAGAATCAAACTAGTTTAATATATTGAAGTTAGAAAATGTAATTAATAGTATTTTATATGTCATAAGAATGGTCAACTGTATTTTGTTACATTCAAAAAGTTCTTATTTTCCGTTTTATAATTATAATAATGAATTCGATGGGTAATGGTATTTGTAATGGTGGAGGAATGAATCCAGGAAGATATGAAATCAAATTAAGGAAGGGCTTAAAGAATACCGCATGTAAACAGACATTATAGCTCTCTCCAAAAACTTGAGCGTTTTAAATTTAGTCTTAAAACGCATGTTATCTATAATTTTGCATTTTTGTTCAAATTTTCATAATGTTTTGTTTGTTCAGATTATATAGTTCAAACTTTCTTCAAATATAGCAGGAGCCCCTCTATCAGATGCTAGAATCTATCATGTTTCGACTACAAAATACGTGTCATTTTGTTAAATTCACGACACACCTCTCGCACCAACCTACGCTTCCCCTAAAGGGAGGCAGCCATTTAGAATTTGTCATGTTACCTCACATTGAGAGAAGTTATCGAATACAAATTTGCAACTTTTGGCTTTCACCAATATAAAAAAACAGTTTACAGGCGTTTAAGAAGGATCAAACTCCCCTTGACAGTCATCAATACTGCTTGTCATCGTGTTTGTACAATGTTCCCTCCGAACTAGGGACAAGGCGCACAATCCTCGGCCGGTAATGACAGGTAAAGATCATCTAGAAGGAAAATGGCTCTTTCATAAGGGAATCAAAGGAGTCAGTTTTCAAACAGGGATTCGAAAGCGGTGCTCGGGACAGATGTGTGATAGGTGACTTTGCAGGTATCTCCTGATTATGGCTCATTACCTGGCATTGAGGGCTCCGTGGCTCGGCATCCTCTTGTGGGTGTGGCATCAAAAGGGGCGGTCATTAGGTCGAGTACTCACGGCGGGACCGCACAACATTAAATGGAGCAAGTGTTCTATATCTTGTCTATAAAGAAGTGTACACAACCTTATGTCGCATACCATATAATAGTTAAATGCACCCGAAATAAATGAAGACTTATTTATTTGCTAATCATCTTATGAAGAGCATTAATTCATTAAACATCTTTTTTGACCTGTATATGTCTTCTGGCTGTGGATCTATAGTTTTTATTTTTATTTTTTTTTTTTTACCTTAAAAATTTATCATTTCGACAAAAATTTAACTTATGCTCGGTCTTGCTAGGATCAAAAATTTGCCAACAGTTTCCGGCTCAGAAATTAATGCAGAATATTTTTTAATGACGGAGTTTTGTTGATCGTTGAGAAATTAGATGTGGAAGATGGTTGGGGGTGCGGTCATAAATTAGAAACACACATTTAAAATAAGTGTTATTTTAATTATGTATTAGTTTTAGTTATGTGTTTATGTTTTATATATGTATGTTATATGTTTATGTATTAGTTTTAGTATTAGTTTAATTATGTGCACATAATTAAAATAACACTTATTTTAAATGAGTGTTTCTAATTTATGACCGCACCCCCAACCATCTTCCTCATCAGAATATTTTTTGTATTATAACATCAGTTTGTTTGTTTAATTATTTATTTAACGTCCCTTTATACTACTGTGGCAAACCGGACGAAGCTACAGTGGGAGTACTAAATTTTGTCTATTCATTGTTTTATTAGGATAGGGATCTTTAACGAATACCTGACATCGCACAGGCTCGGGACCACCTTTTAACGTCCCCTCCAAAGGGCGGCATGACTAAGGATCTTTTACTCCTATTAAAAAATCATAGGATCACCTGCGGGTTTGCAACCGTGACCTTTGGCAAAGAAAGCTGTAATGCTAGCCACCCTGCTACAGGTGATTCCATAAAACATCTGTTATTAGGACCTAATATTTCGGGGCTATATTGGTTATAATGAAAAAAGTCACATTTTGTATACATATATGTATATATGTGTGTGTGTAAGTATATATATATATATATATATATATATATATATATATATATATATAATTTTTAAGTGTTAGGGCTTTTTCGACATGATCTAGCTTTGTTGATGTTTCTCGGATCGCAGATTTGAAGACAGTTACTAGCAGGAATTAAATGAAAAAGATTTTTGGTCATATAACAATTCAAACATTGAGTTCCAAAAGATGCTATATCGATTCTTGGAAATTGTACAGGAAGCGTAAAAATATCTCATTACTATATTATAAAACAGACTTATTTGATTCTTTTCGCATTAGAACCTAGAACTTTTTTTTAATATATTAATAAAACCGTGTTAAACTTATGGAATGAAATGTTTTAGTGTGATTTGGAATGAAACTAAATATATAATTAGTAATTCTAAGAAATAATAACATTTCTAATTCACGTTCTAAACGGACTTGAGTGTTCATTAGATACAAAAATGAGAATAGAAATAAGTCAAAATATCAATTTCGAAAAAATGTCCTATAGTACCTTTTGGAAATCAACGTCTCAATAAAAAAGTACCATATTTTCTCTCAAATACCGATATTTAGATCATAGAAAGAAATCTAATCAGGGAGAAATTGAATTTGCAGTTATTTTAATCAAATGCCGCCTAAAAAATCCTATTTTATAGACAACTCGCATATCACAGTGCCATTCTAGGATTGTGAAAAATCAATTTTTTCGGCCTTAAAGCTGATATTAAGACGTAATATCACGACTAAGAGTACAGACCGAAGGAGAAGGATGAGCAGCGGTATACTTACACGATTAGTATTTGAAATAGTACAGAAATAGCAGGCACTCCCAAGGTCCTCTCAGCCGTGACGCCGTCTGCGCTTATATCCTGGTCCGGAGGATCATCCTATCACGAATCCCCGTCAATTGATAATGTGTTTATAATACCATTATTACATTTATTTTTTTTAAACAATAAAACGTAACTATCTGGTATGAGCTATCATTCCATACTATACACTATACCTTACATATCATCTACATAATCAATATTTTTTGGGTTAATAATGGAGAATACAAAACCAATTATCATGAGAATAGGGACACATCAGAAAAAATTCATGTATTTAATATAGCACATTAATCTTTCTTCCAAATATATTTGTTAAAATTTACAACAAACAACAAACTAAGGGGAGACAATAAGTTCATTATTAAATAATTCTAATATTAATCTAGTAAATGCTAATAAGCTTTTATCGGAAAAGTTCAAAAGGCGTTTACCTAAGCCCCTTGAATTTCCCATGGGTACATCGCGAGGCCCCCAGGGACTTTCTAGATCCCAGCCGGCAAAAGTAAGGGCAAAGGCTGGACCGCCGATTTCGGGCACCTCCGATATCAGTCCAGCTTACTTTGTCATGATCACTGAGATGAGATTCCAAAATATAGTTATAGAAAAGAAGGAGATAGAGGTGATGAGGGCGAGAATGGAGAATCAGAGAAGGCAGTTGAAGCCCAGCGAGAGAAGCAGTCGTATTCCATCAACGAGACGAGTCAGCTGTATTCGAGACACAGACGACTCAGAAATCGAAGAGAAGTCCTTCGGAATTCAGAGAGCAACCAGTCTCTGGGGTATAAAACTGAGCAGTGACGAATTCCACCTTCGCCAGCAGCTGTGTTTTTAATGTAACTTTTTGTTGTACACACTGGTAGTACTCCATAAAATGTACTGAACTAGAATGTCTTGCAGTCATCTTTTTCAGACACCTTGGAGGATAATCAAGAATTGAATACGAAGCAGGAAAAGAAACTAGTGGGTTAGAGTAGGAACTGTGATAGTTACCAAAGTAATAATACTTGGTTCGAGGGCAAATTGGCAGCATGAGGAACATCAAGGTCATCATGGGAGTATTTGTGACTAAGTAGGGAGAATTGATGATTTTGGATTGTAAGGATTGGATATGAAAAGAATTAGATGGTTTAGTACAATACCTAAAATCAACTCCGCAAGTTCAGATTGGTCTTATGATGTGTATATAGCTGGTTCTTTTGTAGCTATATTTAACGTTTGACTGTTGAAATAGCCGAAAATGGAGAAGAGTTTCTTGTCGTTTTAGTCTTGTACGAGGGTTCCAAGTCAAGCTGGAGTGCTGGATTCGCCAGTTTTTACACTATATTTTTAGGTCTTTGAGGCGGGATTGATGATTAAAGGAGGAAATAAATAAATCATTATCGACTGATAATTCGAAGATGTTCGTCACCATAGATAAAAGAGGAAATTGAGAAGATGGGTTACGATATAAGCTGTTTAAACGATGTTACGAATGAGTCCTAGGAAACTGCCCTCAGTAGCAGACAGACTAGAAGGGATGAATAAGAACTACTGTGATTAATTTTGAAGAATCGATCAGAGAAGTAGGACTGGATGATACATTATTTTTTAAAAATCATAAATAATTAGCCTTTATTAAAAAAAAAAAATGTAATCATCATTTTATGGTTTACTTGGTAATTTTTTACTATGACTTCTAACTGTTAATATTTTTTATTTTGAATTTGGTCATGAATCATATAGTTCATTTATTAGTTAATTATAAAACTTGGTGGTCTTCCTGTGGTGCTTGAGAACAAGTTAAAGCGTCTCATAAATTGTTTTTTAAGATTTTTTTGGGTACCTCGAGGCGGTCTCATGTGGCCCACCGCTATGACGAGTTGAAGTGGCTCCTTCCCTCCATACGCAGACAGTACTTCCTTGGGTCATTTCTCTACCAAACTATAAAATCCCAGCATCCTTCCTATACAGTCTCCTTCAATTTAAATCCTCAGCCCACTTGCTTGAAACAAGATCGCGCCATTCCGACCATTCCGGATGGCATACCCACAGAACTAAAGCCTTCGATGGATCCTTTCTTGCCCATTCCATTACATTCTGGAATTTCATTCCTTCTAATATACGTCATGCTTCTTCCTTATCCACATTCAAATATCGCCTTTTCCAACACCTATTGTCCCAAACTGACGCTTGTTGATCTTTAATTTTAAATTAGATTTTTCATTAGAATTATATGAATATCCTATGTTTACCTTTTTTATTTTTTATTTAACTTCACATGTATGTATGGTATATTATATATATATATATATATATATATATATATATATTTTTTTTTTTTTTTTTTTTTTTTGTTAGTGTGTTCAAAATTATTTGTTTTTTACTTTCCATTTACTATTTGTTTACTTTACTTTTTCTTTGGTACATAGAGGTTTGTATGTACATACATTTATATAAATTTCTTTTTCAACCTATTTTACCTGCGTACATAATTATATTTATCTAATGTTTTCTGGTCAGATGTGTGCTACCTTTACTTGTAAGTTTCATGTTATTCTTAAGAGACAAAGTCCCAGAATAAAATTTCTTTCTATTCTATATTAAATATTGAGAATCCAACGTTTCAACTCTCAATTTTTGCAAACTATCTCCTAATATAAGGAGCCTTGATGAAGGCAAGCAAAGTACATCGAAAAGTTGGTTTCAAAATCATGCAAAGAATATACATATGATTTAGTTTGTTATAATTATCTGTTTTATCATTTTATATACTTTTAAAAACATTATTTATCGTAATAATATCTACATAAAAATCACTAAGGGAATTAAAAAATAAATTAGGGCTCAATAGTATGAAATTTTCCTCTAGCCTCCTTTACAAATTTTTCAAAGGAAAATCTTTTAATTTATTTTATAAATGTATATTCACAATGTCATAAAAAATACATAAGTTCCAATTTTTAAAATAACAATATTATAATAGAACTCTCTTTTGAATACTAGACCAACCTGGTACACATCGCTTAAAACGGTAGTGAAATACAAAAATTCAATGTACTCTTCTTCAAACTAAGTAATTGTTAATTATTTTAGTCTGTTCACCATACTTTATCAGACAATGGATTTTATTTATACATGTTTCTCTTGAAATATACTTTACTTTCATAATATTTTATTTCCGTGGAAGGTGGAATCATTGTTTTCCAAGGACGTTATATTTTTTAAGTTATATCAGATTTTTATTATAGGCAAATGAATTCTTTCTCTCGCAAGACATATTGCATGAGACCATGTGAAAAACTGGCAGACAATAAACTATATTGTCCCAACCTTCAGAACTACGTTGCACAACTGGACTGAATACATTCTCAATTTTGACAGAACTTTATTAGTTTAAGTTTATCAAAATACTTTAAAAATTCAATAATTAGTAGGATGAAGTATAAATTAAAAATACTTCAGAATAAATAAATCATATAATCAAAAATAATAATAACCACAAATGGAATAAAATTTGTAATAAAATAAAGCACACGATTATCACATCCATAAGATGCTGAAATCAATAAAAGAACTTTGAAATAAAGTTGGAGCACAAAAAAGATTAAAACGTTTATTTCCGTTGAGAACTGGAAATCGAAAATTTTCACTATCTCAATACTTTTCCTTGCTATATATTTCATAAATAGTGTAAGTAAAAATAACTAAATATTATAATAAAAAAACGTTCGTTCATTTTACGGGTAACCATTGATTATTCAAAATTACATCATATATAATTGCTCAAAATTTCACCCATTATTTCTTAAAATTTGCAAATTATTTTATTTGTATTCAATAAAATAAATATTCTTCTAATATACAATTTCACCTAAATATTTAACGATTTTGAATTTATATTAAAATATATATCCTTCGTCGCAAACCGATGGCCTCCAGCCCCCCGTATCCTGTAATAATATGCCACTCATACCTGTTGAACAAATTCGATAGCTAGGACTCCATCTTGACAAAAGTCTTACATGGAATCCTCACACGAGACTAAAAGGACAAGAAACTGCCCGTAGATACCGATTAGTACAACACTTACTAGGCAAACGTTCAAAACTTCCAATTCACTACAAAAAGCTCATTTATATTAATGTCATCAGACCTACGGACATAAGGAATCGAGCTTTGGGGCTCTATTAAGTCATCTAATTCCTTCCGCATCCAATCCTTACAATCCAAAATCCTTCGCAAAATCCTAAATATTCCTTATTTCGTCACAAATAAAATCTTCCACAACGACCTTAATATCCCATTTGTTGCAGACCTTTCTCGTACCAAATATAACACTTTTAATTCCAAACTCCCGACCTATATAAACCCTCTTGTCCGCAACCTATCAATCAATCTCATATATTCCTGACAACCCTCCGAGGCGATTGAAAAAAAAGATGGCCTCGGGATATACTCACTTAAAAAACATCGTAGTACTACCGCTGGGTAGTTTCTTCACAAGACTTTTACGCCTTTTATTATAATTCAACACTTTTACTTATTGTATTTATGTAATATACAGTTGTAAAATTCAATAAAATAAAAATATTAAAATATGTTTACCTAATCTAACACATCTAATAACAATTCTGAATTAGAAGCACATAAACAAGCATAAAACCAATTATAAATTATTTATAAACTTACAATCTCAATGACGTAATTTATATACAATTAAAATCCTTAAATTACGAAATAGTAACATAAATGTTTATATATACTGGTCTAAAATTAATTATATTAATGATTAAAATTACGAATTAAAAAAAGAATATTCCATTTTTTAACATGATAAAGAAACAGATGAATTTTATCCTTCGTCATCACAAAACAATGTTTTACACTATTAAGTGATGAAATTTTATTTAACACATCAAAAATATTTAAAATATCAATCAGATGGGAGGAAACCTATGAAAGAGGCTAGAAGTAAAAAGTTCTTAAATATTCTTCAGGAAAATGTTGAATCATTATAATTGATTACTTTCCGTTTTTTTATTCACAAATAAGTGAATACGAAACATAATACGGACATTAGAAATAATTTACATAATGCATTTTAGAACCAGTGTGACTCATTCAATAACCGAGCTATGATTTATTTTTCAAAATATTCAAAAGCACCCACCGCAACTCACGACTATATGAGAATCTCGTACAACTTTTTATCCTCATGACGAAAGGTGTATTAGTTCCACCCGTCAATTATACCTCAAATATTACTAATTCTGTTTACGATTTGTTATACCTAGAGATATTTACGAAAAATATTATAGAGAAAGGAAGGAAGAATTCATCAGAATAAATGCAACCATGAAACAGGGATACTTTTACAATGATTGTTAATACACTCATTTAACTAGTTATTTGCTTGATTCTTAAAATAACTTTAGAGTAAGCACCACAAATGTATTTCATTTATTTGTAATATCTATTGGTTTAAATAGATATTTAAGAGTGTCGGTGAAATTTCAAGAGGTTTCGAATAATGTAAAAGGATCAATATTATAGACCATACCTACCTCGAGCTAAAAAAAATCTAGTGTCCATAATAAATTAGGAATAAGTGAGAAATGTTATTGATCTCAAAACCTTAATTTAAAAAATCATGCTTTTTAAGCACAATTATTTTCTCTAATTGATTTGTACATATTCTTCTTCTTCTTAATCATATCATTTTCTATCTTTGATCCAGTATGTAGGATTTAAATTTGATGTTCTTTTATTTCATAAATAAATAAATTATATATTCTTACAGAAATCCATTTTTTTTGGTAATATTAATTTTTGACTATTAATAATATATATTCTTTTAAATAAATCAAAATTATAATGAAAATGTGCGAAAAAATAATATATATGTTTTATTTTGCATATTCTCATTATAAATTTAATTTAAATGTTTTCCGTTCTTTTCTTTACCTCTCCACCTGCACCACCTCTTCCTTGGTATGATGTAATTTATGTATTTATAAATTATATATTATAATGAGTGAACTAAAACTAGTTTCAATCTTTAGTTTAGATTACATTATTTCATAAAAGAAATTAATGTTAGTGATATATGTTATTTTATTGTAAAACCACAACACATTTTTTATAATAATATATAAAATCTTGTTATTCATGCTTTCACTAGTTATGAAGTAAGGGAAAGTATTGAGATCGTGAATTTTCGAATTCCAGTTTTAAACGGTAAAACACGATTTAGGGTTTCCTAAATAAAAAAATAAAAGTATATATATATATATATATATATATTTATTTATAAAAGTCATTGCTATTTTACTCGATTTTCTGGTCATCGCAGTTTCTCAAAAACAACTATGGTTGAGAAGTTGAAATTTCTCCTTGAGGTTCGTCTTACCGTTTAGATGTGCAATAAGGCTGGGTTTGGGAAAATTGTCTTTCAAATAACTCAAAAGCTATACGCATACCAAAAACGTAAAAAGTACTCATTGAATGATAGATCTAACCACCTGGAAGCAAAATCGTCTTAATCTGATCAGTAATAGCATAGATAATAAAATACTGATAACAAATATATTTAGGTATAAGTCGTTTCATACCCACGTTTCGTGTGTAGGTTTCTATCCAATTCATATGTTTCATTGTTGTTGGTTTTTTTTAAAATGATCAATAGGCTGAAGAAAGTTCAAGTTTTAAAAAGATAATAGAACTTAGTTCTGAATCCTTAAAAAAAAAAATGTGTACTTATTCAGGTGGAAGGGTACACCCTGAGTGGAAAAAATACGCATTTATGTAACATAGAAATTACGATGGTATAGAATGATAATGTTTTAAAGCAAATATGTCAGTATTAGATAATCGCGGGTATGGATAATCCCTACTTGCTACTGATATGTTATTGTATATTACACTAAATAAAATTTATATCTGACAATCAAAAATAATCATTTCTTTGTCATACATATACATAGTTAAAAGTTTAACTCTCTGCTACCTCAGATATATTTCTACAGTATTACCTCACCTAACAAAGTTATTATAAACAACTTTCTTCAATTCGTAGGAAATAGTCGCGTGCAAAGCCGCGAGGTACAGCTAGAATATATATATACAAAACATACAGACATTAAGGATAATTTTCCAATCCATTTTTATTGTTTTTTTTTTGTTTTGCATAATAGTCAAATTTATTATTTACATGCTAAGGGATTTTTCCTTGGAAAAGGAGTTGGGATTTGGGAATTTCGAAGTTCGAAAAGCTGACTAGACTAGAAAATTCTACCTTGAGAGTACAGAAGTTGAAACAATTTTTACGAAAGAGAATTTCATTACTTTATAATAGTACCTTTTTATTTTGAGTGACCATAGTTTTTGAGTGACCGCTTGCTATACAACAAAAAATATAATTATTTTAGAAAACAAAAAACATGATTATCAGGATTTTACGTAAGGTTTTTTTCTTCTTGTCCTTCTGACTGAAACAGAGAATCGAAAAAACCATAAGTTTCCTGTTTGTTATGTTTCAAGCCATGTATAATTGAAGGGGAAAAGGGAGCATACTTAACATTTAGTGTAAATAGTATCATATTCCAGGAAAAGACAGTCCAGTTAATGGTATTAAGGAAAAATGTGTGCTGAGTGTGCACGAATAGAAAAAAAAAAATCTGGTGCGGGCAACACACGACTTTCACTTACCTCGATTTTTAAAATCAATGAAAGAATTTTCAAATACAGTTAGAGATAAAAATACGTGAAACTATTAAGGAATTAATCAAATTGAATTTATATATAAACATGTGTTTTATTAAAAAATCTATTATATTATTATCTAAAATAATCAGTTAGTTTTATCTTCTTCTCATCACTCTCTATTAACTTCTAAAAGCTTCTGTATGAGATGATATTTTTTCTAAAATCTTTAGCTTTCCAACGGTATATCATACATGTATATTACTGCTCTTATGTTCAAAAACGAAAAATTTCATTAAAAATATATTTTTTCTGTTTTCTCCTTTAGTTGGGTATCGAATTTATTCAATTTATATATTTACCTGTTTTTCATCAGCGCTAACAAGATAATCTAGTTATTATTATTGAATCTAAAAAATTAAAGGTACTTTAGAGGAAGAAAATTTAAAATATCGGCATTTAAGCCCTGTCAGACCATTTTTATCCAAATAAAACCTACATGATACTAAAGCCCATTTAATTTTACATCGATATAGCGAGTTTAATCAAAATCGTCGGAACCGTTTTTGAGAAAATCGAAAAAAGGTGCAAAATGCATTGTATAAAGTGCCTCTTCTGGTAAGCTCATTTTGATGAAAAAAGTTTTGTCAAGTCTCGGGCGTATAGTTGTCTTAAATATGAAATTTCAGTTTCATAGGACTTACCGTTTCCGCCCGGGAGTTACCACAGACACACACACACAGACCTTTTTGCGAGACTTGGTTATTTGGACTCAGGGGACCCTAAAACGTGTATTTCCGTTGAAAACTGGAATTCGAACATTTTCACGATCGCAATACTTTCCTTACTATATATAGTAAGTGAAAGTAAAAATATATTTTTTTCTGTTTTCTCCTTTAGTTGGGTATCGAATTTATTCAATTTATATATTTACCTGTTTTTCATCAGCGCTAACAAGATAATCTAGTTATTATTATTGAATCTAAAAAATTAAAGGTACTTTAGAGGAAGAAAATTTAAAATATCGGCATTTAAGCCCTGTCAGACCATTTTTATCCAAATAAAACCTACATGATATTAAAGCCCATTTAATTTTACATCGATATAGCGAGTTTAATCAAAATCGTCGGAACCGTTTTTGAGAAAATCGAAAAAAGGTGCAAAATGCATGGTATAAAGTGCCTCTTCTGGTAAGCTCATTTTGATGAAAAAAGTTTTGTCACGTCTCGGGCGTATAGTTGTCTTAAATATGAAATTTCAGTTTCATAGGACTTACCGTTTCCGCCCGGGAGTTACCACAGACACACACACACACAGACACACACACACACTTGTACAGTTGTACAGTTGTACAGTTGTACAGTTGCTATGCCCCACCGAACACTGCAATTGGAGAATATGAAGCTCTTTTAGATAGCATAGTGAGAGACGCCACAGGACGTAGACCTGTAGTAATTGCAGGAGACTTCAATGCCTGGGCATTAGAATGGGGTAGCAAGTCGACCAATCGACGAGGTGAAGTCTTATTAGAAGCCTTCGCCCAGATGGACGACCTCGTACTGGTTAATACAGGGACGGAGCCTACATTTGTGAAGGGAAGCAGGACTTCCATTATAGACTTAACATTTGTAAGTGACTGCCTACACCCTACTATTGGCTGGCAGGTCTGTGACTTATACACCCACAGCGACCACCAGGCCATATTGATCACTCTGGGCAACCGGGAACGAATGACAATAAGGCAGGATAATGGTACTGTAAGATGGAAAAGTAGGACATTTGACAGAGAATCATTCAAAATTATGATGGAGAGCCCGTGTGGGCTGTCAGGCAGCGCGGAGGATAAGGCTCACCAGCTAGTAGATCTGATCCACACAGCTTGTGACGCGTCTATGGTTCGCAGCAACGCATGCATGGGTCGACATCCGGTCTACTGGTGGAACGACCATATCGCTGACTGTCGGACACGGTGTCACGCATCGAGAAGAAGGTACCAGCGTGCAAGAGGTAGCCCTCAGTTCCGAATTTTACAAGAGGAATTCAAAACTGCGAGGCGCGAACTACGGAGTGCAATCAAGTTGAGCAAGAGGAAATGCTGGAAGGAACTCTGCGAAGAGGTGGACGAGGATCCATGGGGAAGGCCATACAGGACCGTCATGAAGAAATTGAAGGGCAGCTCTACGAGATCGCCAACGTGTCCTGTGGCTGTGCAGAAAATCGTGGCTTCTCTTTTTCCCGAACAAGAAGAGCTTGAGGATTCAGGGCAGGTGCAGCCATTTGACGCACCATCCGTAACTGCTGAGGAGCTGAAGGATGTCTGCTCCAGCCTTCATACTGGTAAAGCCCCAGGTTTGGATGGCATCCCGAACGTGGCACTAAAGGTGGCAATCGAGACCAAGCCGGAACTTTTTCAGGACGTCTTCAGTTCCTGTTTAAGTGAGGGATCCTTTCCGCGACCATGGAAAAGGTAGCGCCTTGTACTGGTTCCAAAAGGCAAAGGAAACCCCTCAGAACCCTCAGCATATAGACCGATATGTCTGCTGGACACAACCGGCAAGGTCTTAGAGAAAATAATAGCCAGCAGAATACAAGAGATCACCGAAGGAGTAGAGGGCCTATCGAACAATCAATTTGGCTTCAGAAAAGCGAGGTCCACGCTGGACGCAATTACCCTGGTGACTGAAACTGCCCAGAAAGCTATTGCGGGGAAGAGGTGGAGAAGAGGTGCGAAATGTTATTGTGCCGTCGTCACATTAGATGTGAGAAACGCGTTTAACACGGCAAGATGGAACTGCATTCTTAGAGCTCTGCAGAAAATGGGCGTTCCCATGTACCTCAGGAGCATTATCAGAAATTATTTTGCAGACAGGATCCTGATATGCTCAACAGAGGACGGCCCAAAGACGTTCAGGGTGAATGGTGGAGTACCCCAGGGATCAGTACTGGGGCCTCTATTGTGGAATATCCTGTATGATGGAGTTCTTAGGCTTAACCTGCCAGAAGGTGCCAAGATCATAGGTTTTGCTGATGATGTCGCAGTCGTAATCGAGGCGAAATATAAAGACGAAGTAGCCTTGAAGGCAAATCAGAGTATCTCTCTGATCCGTGATTGGCTGACATCGGTTGGGCTCCAACTGGCAGAAAGGAAAACAGAGGCCCTTCTTATAAGTAGCCGTAAAAGGAGAGAAGAAATAATCCTGAGAGTGGGCAGGCAAGAGATACGGTCCCAGCCCTCACTGAGATATCTTGGGGTTATACTTGATGAAAGGCTTAAATTCAAGGAGCATATCCAGGAAGTATGCATCAAAGCAGCAGGAGTGACCACAGCTCTAGCCCGATTGATGCCCAACGTAGGTGGACCTAGAAGTAGTCGGAGACTATTAATGGCGAGCGTCGTCTCATCCACTCTTTTATATGCAGCCCCAATATGGAATAATGCCCTGGACACACTTTCTTACAGGAGACCCATTGTGTCAGTTTATCGCCGAAGCGCTCTGAGGGTGATTAGTGCATTTCGCACAGTATCCTACGAAGCTGCATGTGTGGTGGCCAGGATGCCACCCATTGAACTGCTGTCGGAGGAAAGGCAACGTACGTATAAAAGTGTTGTCCACATTCCTAGAACCGAAGAGAGGAAGCAGACAGTCCAAAAGTGGCAGCGACGTTGGGATTTGGCAGCGAGCGGAAGGTGGACCCATAGGCTGGTACCTTGCATCCAACCCTGGATGGATAGAAGCCACGGGGAAGCATACTACTACCTAACCCAAATGCTCACTGGACATGGCTGCTTCAGAGCCTACCAATTACGCTTTAAGTTGGACAATACAGCAGAATGTCCAAGATGCCCAACAATAGATGAGACAGTAGAACACGTATTCTTCTGCTGTCCTCGCTTTCAAGTAGAGAGGGAAGAATTTCAAAAAATATGCAGATCAGAAGCTACACCTGACAACATCGTCAACCTCATGCTACTTTCTCAGGAGAACTGGATGGCGGGCCAACGTCTGGCTGCGGACGTCATCAAGAAATTGAGAAAGGAAGAGAAGGAGAGGCGTGCCTAGAAATATAGGGTAAGGCGCCTAACAACGGAGCGGCACACAGCCACTCTCCTCCACGAAGTAATGCCTAACGGTGGTCCCGTGGAGGGTGAGAAACAGGTGTAGGGAGGTTGGTTTTAGTGGGTAGAAATCCCACACTTTTGAAGATTTCCACCTACCCTCGTAAAAAAAAAAAAAAAAAAAAAAAAAAAAAAAAAAAAAAAAAAAAAAAAAAAAAAAAAAAAAAAAACACAGACCTTTTTGCGGGACTTGGTTATTTGGACTCAGGGGACCCTAAAACGTGTATTTCCGTTGAAAACTGGAATTCGAAAATTTTCACGATCGCAATTTTCCTTACTATATATAGTAAGTGAAAGTAAAAATTAGATCATGAATTCGATAAAATGTATCTAAAATACTCTATCTATGTCAAAGTTCTTGGCCTATTGTGATGGATTAGGCTTATGTAATTGAAAGTAGAAAATGGAATTTGATATTATGTATATTAACGGTTAACATTTATTAATAAAGTGGAGGATAATAATAAAGTCCAAGCTGATAAAATAAAATATTAAACTACTGGTTCCGAACAAGTATCCCTCGGGGTCCGCAGGCAATGACCAGCGGGGTCCGCTTGATGTCATCGCAAAATCAGTGTATATCAGCATATAATATCTAGGATTATCTTTTAAAACTTAATCCCATCGCGTTTCCTAAATCAATAATCAATTTCTTCAATAAAAAGGTTATTTTAATACGGATGTCCCTTAAAATTAACATGATGATTTCTAAGGTACTGTGCCAATTTTAGTAAATATAGATTAAGTTTTTGTGAACCTATTTACTAGATTATTTTTGGATTGAAATCTCTAGAATATTTTTTTTTTTTACTATATTAATACCATCGATTATTTTTTACGTCATAGAAGATGTTTTAGTAAGCATTAGAATGAACTTTTTTTAAAGTGCTGCAATTTTCAAGGGCTTGTTTGTTCTTCTCATGAAATCGGATGAGGGGTTCGATAAAACAGTAATATACAGGGTGTCTCATAAATGTCTCGTCATATTGTGAATGCAAATACTGTATTAAAAAGAAAAGAAGCAAACAGAAAATTTTTGCTTAATATGTGTCTTCTATTGCGCCCTCCACTGGCTCACATCAGTGACGCGGGTGAGAGCAAGGTGCTAAGATCTCTTGGACTCCGCTTTTCCCTCTACAAGTGCAGGAAAAGGCCCAGTCTTGGGTTCCTTTAGCAAATTGTAAATATTGAATAAAGTAATGATTGTGTGTAAATTGAATAAAGTATGATAATTTATTTCTTACTTCTTTATTTCATTTATTTGTATTTATCTCAATTATAGGTTGTTGTTTTGTTTTGTATATATATTGTATATTATGTAATTTGACTTTATCATTGTATATGGTATACATTGTGTGAATGTGATCTCATATCACTATTACTTATGTTCATAAAGAAACAAATTGTAGTATAGCTCAATAAATAAATTAAAAAAAAAAAAATATGTGTGTCTTATAAATGTGTAATCATTTAGTGGGAGCCGATAATAGGCCTCAAGAGAAACAGAGAAATAAAGACGTTGTTCTGATATCGGGTAAATCTAATACCTAACGATAGGAAAGTAATAGCTAATGTCATGTCCGAATATTCATAGAAATATTAAACTTAATTTTCTGCCTGACGTTGTGCGACACTTACAATTACAATTCTCTCTTAACCTTCTGGAAAGTTTCTTCTTACATTTGTTTTTCTGTGTGTGCGTATCAAGCAGATATATTTGAGATTTTTTCTGATAAAAACCAAGGATAACAGAAAATACTCAAAATTTGATTTTCATAAACCATGAGAATCGGACTATGGGTCTTATGGACTTTTGGGACCACTTAGCATCTGCTTCCACAATAGGACGAGACATTTTTTTTTTATTTAGGTATCCTTACCATTTCACTGATTGGATGACGAACAGTTTTTGTTGGGGACCATTGCTATGATCTTCAAAATGTTCGATACCAATAACTTATATTTTAAATTTCGACTATAAATTTATATTTCATGCACTTATTCAGTTATGTACTTTGCGAGGTGTTCAAAAAGCACTGAGTTCTTTCTACATGTTTATTAAGAGGTCGATCTAGACTTTGAGGAGACCAGAGACATACTTATTAGTTTTTTCTCTTCCACGTCTGTTCTTGTTTATGGATAAGAACTACTGCTTGGATAGCAATTTGTTACGATGAATACTCTACCGGTCAACTGAAGTCTTTTCTATTTTATATATACCAACGCAATAGTAATAATAAATAAATTTGTCAGAAATTTATTTATTTGTCGTACAGTTTATTTATTTTATATATCATCTCTAATTTAAACATCAACGTGCACTTGAGCAGATAATCGTGTATGAACCTTTCTTATCTTGCTTAGGAACAAAGGTATTAATTATCTCCTATAAAATAAAATGTTGTTTATTTATTGGTAAATATATGCAGCATAAAGTTACGTGCACGTCTTGATTACTGAAGATTTATAACTATACGGTAAGTTGAGACCTTTTCCGAAGAAGTGAAATGCTGTACTTATAAATAAAACTAAATGAAGTTTTCCTCTGTTTACAGTTAAGTGGACATCTATTTTTATAACTAATGAAGAATTGCAACATGAGTTGTGGTACCAGTTAGTTGGGTCACGCTGTAGACATTTAGCCGTACTACATATTCAATATAGTTATAAGAGAAGTGTTAGTTCGTGAATGCCTCACTCGCTCCATCAGTCTCCTTCGATTTATTGCTGCGTTAATGAACCTGTAAATATGACAGCACGCCTCAAACTGCGTTCACACGCGCTCAAGTCAAAGCAGCCTCCCTATATTACGAAAATCGAAAGGTTCGACATTTAAAACAATTTTGCTTTATTTCTTAAACGTGTATAGAAGCAAGTATTAATCAATTAGTCAATGAAATTATAAATGTGAGCCCAGAGACTGAAAATAACCTTATCAACTTGAGTACGATCGAATTCGACAGTATTAAAAGTCAGAAAGCGAATTACAAGGAAATTTGCTGAAGATTGATTTCTAATAACCATTCCGATTAAGTAACTATAAAAGGTTTTTAGTGTGTTGTAGTAATATATCACCATCACTTTTACTGTAATTACAGCCGCTAAAATATAATCTTTTAATATCTTTCGACAGACATTGATTTAATGTGTTGCTCTTGAAAACTGTGTGATGTAACCACCACCTTGACGGTCGGAAGCAAAGGAATGACCTAATCTGAAACGAAAGGTGTAAAATCGCAATGGCATCAGACTAGATCATTACCTTTAGCGTCGGCAAACAAACCTAGAATTCGTTTGTTTTTTGCTAGGAGTTTGGAAGAGTAATGACAGAAATTTAGCAGGGCGTCCTTGCACCGAGGAATTATGTTAATGGACCTCTTGGCCAGGAGCATCCTTGGAGGAGACCGGGAAAGTCGAAGAACGTGACCTGCTGGCGTCACCGCTGATATCATACGGAAGAGACCGCTCAACCTTTATTTATCGGGGCGATGGGGGAGGAAGGTACGAAAACATAAGAAGAGGAGGATCTTAAGGCCCGTCTGACAGGAGAAAGGAATCTAGGTGTTCTTGTCGATGCTGAGGAGCCATAATGATTTAATGTAATTTTATTTGGACGTTATAATGACTGCACTCGTGATCTCTTGAGAAGGGAACTCGGACGGCTCTGCAAGGTTAGGCAAAAGCCCAGCATCTTTACCTACATTAATATATGGCCTTGTGATAGCTCAGTCATGTCTCTACAAGTTTTTGTTATTTCGGACTGAACCATTAGCGTCGTAACAGCCATTAGGCGGTGAAGTGTAAAATTGTTTAGATATTGTGCCCCTTGATGATAGTCTACTTACACCTGATTACGTTACTTATTTCACCCTCGCAAATGTGTAAAATTTCTTTTCCAAGTGAAAGTATATACATCATACACAATAATTTTGTGACATAGATATCTTTTTCTGGGCTCTTTAGTATTTATTGTGTAACATTTTTTTCTTCTAACGCATAACATTTGAAACACTCTAGCTCTGAAGGTTTTGTTTGAATAAAAAATATGAAAAAAGTTTCTTCATCAGAAATTCAATGGAACATGTTTTTGCTTAATAATGTTTGTCGCTAGAACCTACAGTTTAGGGGCTGTTGGTTAGAATGAAAAATGTTACCAATGGACATATGTCTAAATGTACATAGTAGACTAAATGTACATAGTAGACTAATAATACATTTTCTTATTACATTTTTCTTGGTTTACATAATACACTTCATCAAATTGAGTTAGATTAGGGACGGGTGGAGTCTGCTGATTGAATTACTATCTGACTGCAAAAAATAGTAATTTACGTATATACATATCCATGAACTATTAATTTCCCGGTCAGGGAAAAAATAATATAGCCACTTGGTTTTATTTAGATTGCTTACTACTGGCGACTGGCCACGACTATCTGCCATATTTGAACGATTACAGAAAAAACTGAAATTTATACTGGCAGCAAAAAGTAGGGTGGTCGAATGACCAACGAATTTGGCACAGCAAAAAAACAAAATTTAATTATAAAATCCATTTGGAAATAGTTGGGAAACCTAGAGCTTTCCATGTAAAAGTGCATCCAATCTGCATAATTAATTCAACTTAAAATAAAATGAAGCACAAACAACTAAATTTCTTAGCAATTTTTTTTTTTCTAATAGTGATTATATTTTATTGCTACTAGGAGATCTCGTTTATTCATTTAGCTTTATGCAATAGTGACTTATTGGACGAACTGTTATCCCTATCTAATATTGGCTTCATTAACCATTACTTGACATCACACAGCCTTTTTACGTCCCCACTGAAGCACGGCATAACCAAAGATTTGTTACTATCTTTAAAAAATCCCTGGGCCATGCCGGGTTTGAACTCGCGACATAGAATGGCATAGAAAACTATTATGCTAGTCACTATACCACAGGTGACCTATATGTCATCATGTTCTGTAACTTAAAATAAACTAATGGAAAATGTAAGAAGTTCAGAAAAATAAAAAAACAGAAACTTATCAAATGGAACACAGAATCGTGTGTTTGGCTAATAATCAATTGTTTTATTTTCAAAGATAAATACCATTATTTCCATTTGAAATTTATATCTGTTGCATGTTATTGTTTTTCGTTATTTTGGGGGCTGAAAGTGAAAGGAAATGTGAATCTCACGTTATGGCTCTATTAACATATAACACTATTGTTATCGTGCTTTTAAATAAGTATTAAACATTTAACGATTACATGAGAAATATAATTCGAGGTAGACTGTTCCATATTTAGGAGCTCCCTGGGAGTGAGAAAATTGGCCTGGGTAAAATGTGACTTTCTCGAAGTGGGATCGTATAAAGAAGAACCGATGACTTAAAGGCTGGGATTATCTTTCTTATAGGGCATAAAAGTGCCCCTCGAGATTGCTGAAACTTCAATTATTCGTCAAATCTACATTTCAAAGGGTTCATTACAGCCCAATAAGGCTGTCTCTTTTTTATACCAGTCTCACGTCTTCTTCCCGAGCGAAATAACCGACTGCCTCGGGGGAGAAAAGAAAAAAAGGTCACACAGACGACGACTTAATCTAATAAAGTTACGTTATGTGGGAAGAGGAGGTGAGGGTTGATTAAACTTACCTGCGTTGTAATTACTCTTTTCTGAACCTCGAACGATTACACAATTACTTTTCACGACTGGGCAAATGTGTATAAGTACACTATATCTTTTACAACATTTCTTGTTAAACAGCCAAGCCCATTATAGTCAAATGTTTCATATTTGAACAATATAACTGCTTAGTTAATTTTCGTTGATTTTTCGGTGTTTACGGCTCTCAACTACACTAGAGAGGAATGCATTATTTTACTAGATACACTTTATTAAACAAGTGATGCTGCCCAACTTAATTGAGTAGCTATTTACACGGCTTGCTTTTTTTTTTTTTTTCCTCCTTATTGGACAATGCAAATCTTAACATACAATAACCCCCTCTCCCCTCCAAAAAAAAATATTACTATTATACTGTTATTTTCTTTAACATTTGTTTGTTTTTTTTAATTATTTATCTCCTTTTATTCTTTTTTTTTTCTTTCCTTTTCTCGCTTATTCCTCAATATTAATTAAATATATATATATATATATATATATATATATATATATATATATATATACTATATATATATATATATATATATTATATATACATATATACATATTTGTAATATTAATATATAATTTGGAGTTCCCAGGAAGCTCACTAGACTTGCGAAAATGACCATGTATAATAGCAGGATGAAGATAAAAATACAGGGAATGCTAGCAGAAGAATTTGCAGTAAATAGTGGACTGAGGCAGGGAGACCTGCTATCACCTGTTCTATTTAATCTAGCATTGGAAAAAGCTATAAGGGCAATAAGAACCAACCCTAATGGAACAATTTACAATCGCCTCACACAGCACTAGGCATATGCGGATGATGTGCACATAATAGCGAGAACCACGGCTGCGCTTGGAGGAGCTTTCGAAGAGTTTGAAAGGGAAGCGGCAGAAGAGGGCCTTCAGGTTAATGAAGAAAAAACAAGATATATGAGATCATCCAGGAACCATCTACTGGAATACCACGACCTGCAGATTGGCGAACGCCGTTTTAAAAGTACAGATACCTTCAAGGACCTAGGTTCTGTTATTACTCATGATAATAATACGAAAAATGAAGTTAATGCGAGGCTGTCAGCAGCAACAAGTGCCTTTTCGCCCTACAAACAATACTAAAGTTCAAAAATCTTTCAAGGGATGCCAAGGTGATGATATACGAAACAATACTGAAACCCACAGTTACTTATGGCAGCGAATCCTGGGTATTAACAAAGGAAACCGAAAGGAGACTCAATGTTTGGGAGAGAAAAATACAGGAAGATATTTGGGCCAATTAAAGAAAATGACTCTTGGCGAATAAGAAAAAATAGTGAGCTCCGAACAATGTATGGGAAACCAGACCTGGTATCGTTTGTGAAAAAAGCCCGCCTAAGATGGCTCGGACATGTAGAAAGGATGCCAGAAACTAGGATTCCAAGACTACTCCTTTATGGAAAAATTGGAGGAAAAAGACACAGAGGAAGGCCAAGAGTGAGATGGTTGGACGACTTCGAGGAGGACCTCAAGTTGCTTGGAGTGAGGAGATGGAGGGCTAGAGCGAAGGACAGAAATGACTGGCTTGAAGTTCTTGAGGAGGCCCGGGTCCTTGTTGGACCGTAGCGCCCGGCAGTAAGTAAGTATATATATATATATATATATATATATATATATATATATGTTTAGTGTGTGTGGTGTGTGTGTGTGTGTGTGTGTGTATAAAAATTAAATATATTAATAATAATCATAAGAATTATTAACTATCAGCAACCATATTACACTCCGCTTCAATATCGAATTTCCAGCATACAAAATATCAAAGTAAGACAAAATAATAATAATACAAACAAAATAAAAAATTAAAATATAAAAAACAAAGCAAATCAGTGCTCTCCAACAGTATAGGATTGCTTCTTCACACAGCCTTCTAATCAATCAAATGTCAAATCGTATTGTTTAAATTGACATTTTATAATCTTTTTTACAAATCCTTGGTTATTAATTAGATGTTACAGTATATTTTACAGTGCTTAGTTAAACTCTTATTTACATAAAAAGTTTCATTATTAGTAAAGAATTGAACGTATTTATGCCATAAAAAGTATGAAGGATTAGAGATAATAATAAACAGTATAAACAGAGGTCATAATTTCTTTATCACCATTATAGAATCAGACACTGCAAATTATCGTATAACTCTTAAGAAGTCACCAAAACAGGCATACATATCGTTAAATAATAACCGAAGTTGTGAATAATATAAAATAATTAATAGAAATATATGAGTATTTTTAACATAGGTCTATCTAAAATGGCCTGCAATTTATGCAAATAATAAGGGGAGGTATGGCCGTGCGGTTAACGCTTGGTATTGTGCTGTGCGTTGTGCGGTACCCGATGACTGCAGTTAAAGTAAAGCCGGAGGAACTTAAAACTCTACCATTAAATCCCCCGCCCTCACACTTTGACTCGAGGAAACTCCACGTAGCCTATAAAGGTAAGGTAGGATGACAAAAAAAAAAAAAAATCAATAACAGAAATTTACAACAAATAAAATAGTTAAATATTAAATGGTTGAATGAATATGATAGATGAGATGGTTTGGTCGGCGTTAAAATAAAATAAAATAGTAAAAAAAAAAAATACTAATCATTATTATTATTATAGTTAATCCAAAGAGGATAATAAAGAGGTTTTTATTATGTTTTATTATTTTATGACCGTCACCAGAACCATCTTATCCTTCATATGAAAATTGATATCACTCTGGATATGTCAGCTTAAAAGTGGCAACTAAGAAACAAGGAGTAATGATCCTACAACTATAAACATAATCGTAAAAAAAAAGTCGATATCGTGATCTCGGAGGCTACATCTTACCGCTGGACTTCTGTCACGCCACTGGGAAAAATAAAGAAATAGTAGCAGTGGTTAATGAGATTCGTGTTTTATTTAACATGATTATTTTTGATGAGCACAATACAAATAATCTCAAATTCCTTTATAGAAGACTCAAAGGCTTAGAGCTTATTAGTCGTCATAATTTTACCAAAGGGATCCTCACCACATTCAATGTTTCTCAACAAACACTTCCGTCATACGAACAATTTTACTGCAATCAAACTCTCGATCGTATGAGTATCACGATTTTTCTCTTTCAAAAGCAGTACATTACAAGTACCCACCAGTTTGATGACAGTCCAAATGAAATATAAATAGATTTAATAAAATGGATATTTTATGGCATGATTACATTGTGACATATCAAAATAAATTTACTACGAATTACTATATATTATTATAGATGATGGAGGTAACATATAATAGGATATGACGCCATATGGACCATGTACTGACAGAAGATGAAGATTGTATCGTGACTCCGGTAGGACGTAACTAGAGGCTGAGTTACATGGAAAGAACAACACTCAGCTAAGGCCACCACCCGAGCCCTAGTTAGCATTTGTCTCTAAGGACGAGCCTAAATCCCCGTTAGATCCTATCTGCCTCCGCTATCTCGGGGCGACCATCTCGGGAAAAAGATCTCAGGAATCGCGAACCATTTATGGCGCATCCATTGAATGCCTGACGGTTAGCCGGAGCATCGGAGGATCTTAATCTCCGCTTGGAATGGCCCTTCCAGACCTCGAGGAATAAAGTTCCCCGATAACTGGACTGCATGGGGAAGACGCAATATCGGAGGCAGATACTGCTTATCTGATAAGGGCAAAAATTAATGGCGACCCTCTGTGCCCTGAGGCTGGATATGTTAAGCACTTCTTGACGATTTCAATATCCTTCAATGCTTCATTCGTAAATATTTTAAAAGACGATATATTCTACTCAATACCTCAACAAATAAATATTCTAAAGGTGCTTTCACTGTCCATTTCCTTCATAAATTATAACAATTTCTACTTTTGTAAAACTGTTCATTCCCTTAGCCGGTAAGCTATAGGTAGTTAGTTCAGGACCTTAGTTGAGTCATATCAGTCCACATTAATCCTTCTAAAGTAAACTGCTAAATTTCATTGAGCCTACAGCAGAACTGATTTTTAAGATACAGGTGTCGGTTAACTTGTAACCCGCATTCTAGACTCAAACGACTAGAACAAGAACCAAAGATTTGGCTAAAAATAAAGAATATTAAACTGAAAATTTCCGCTTTCTATTGAAAACAAACAGTTGGTTTACAAGACAGTACTTAACCTATCTGGACATATAGACTTCGATTGTAGGAAACAGCCAAATTTTTCAACATCAAACGCATCCAATCATATCAACCAAAAGTCCTCCGAACAATAGTTAATACTTTTATTATGTCATCAACCATACCTTACACTACGAACTAAATATTCCATTTATTTTAAACCTCATTCCATCCCAATACCATCAGTACCTTATTCATCACCCCAATCCTCAGCTCAATCCTATTAATCATAAATAGAGACCGAATATTCTTGCAGTAAAAAGACGAAAAACGTGCAGTAAAAACGTAGGTAAACATTTTTTTTTTTACCTATCTAAGCGTGCATAACCCAAATAGTTCGGCAAAACCCCAAAATATAAAATTGAGGGTATATATGTATACCTTAAACGTCCAAAAATAAATTAACCTAAATCTGTATGGAAGAGAAAGTTAACCTTTAAAAGTTGTTGTGTTTTTTTAAATAATTTACTTCCCAATGGTTAACAATAAAAATTAAAAAAACACAAATCACGTGAATAGAAGTTCTATTTACAATTTTTTTATAACTAGACAAAATTATCTAATCCATTGACCAGTTTAATTAAATAATGACCATCAATCAATTATTTATCGGGTTCGTGCCTTCAATAATTAATTAGATTGTGAATTTATAAAACATGTAATAAGTCATGTTATAACTCACTAAAAACAGTTATAGAAATGCTTATAAATAATTAAGAGAGTTAGCTATATTATGTATACCAGGATAATTAATGAAATATATATAATTTTAATTTTAAATAATATTCAATAGTAATAGGCTGTTTTCCTTTAAGCATATTTTGTTCTCCTTCAACATCTGCTTGTGTTCAGCTAATGACAAAATAAATATTTTTTTTTTTTTAATTATACCCTAAATTATAACAAGGAAGAATTTGTTGTAACATGATTTACAATAAGCGTCTGGGTTTTTCCGTCACACCCTATTTATTTTGACTGATCACAAGCAATACAAAACTGTTTTTCCCATCAGACCTAAGCTCGGGTAATTAGATATCCAGTTTTTATTTTTCGAAGGGACACTTGTTACCTATATTTAATTAACTTCTTTAACCACTACAAATTCTGAAGGAAATCAGAGATTTGAAATCGCACTTAAAACTAAATAATACTCAGAGAGAAGTCTGAATGGTCGCAAACAGAGGATTCAGTATGCCAACAATAACAATGAACTTCTTCGCTTCCATTCCTAAGTGACGATAAAAAAAATGAAACTCATTGTTAGACGAATGTGTTTACTTACTGAAGTCAGTAGTCCAATATTTCTGTTCATTTTATTTCTTCTTAATAATTTATTTGTAGATTTAATCAGAGAAATGTGGTAAAATAAAATATTAAATATTTATAAGAATATTTATGTATTTTTATTACCTAATATTTGTTTCAATCAATTGTGATATTAAAATTTACCCCAAAAAAGGCCAAAACGTGCAATTTCTTGCAATATATTATTCTTTAATACATGAACGACAACAATTTTCAAGATTATTTTATCATCTTTTTTCATTTTCCTTTTAATGTTTAAACTAGGTACTTTACTCTAGTCCTGATAAAAATAAAATACCAAAATCATTAAAACAAATCGATAACAAAAAATCATTGTTTAACTAGTGATAATGTTGGTGCATTATAATTTTTTTTTTATAAATTCAAATATTTTAATTAACAAAAAATGTGACTTAGCTAAAGAAATTGCAATATAAAAAATAAAACAGGGTCAGAACCTATAATTTACAAGTTTGCATCTAATAAAATTTTAGGACTGTGAAAAATTTTATCATCAAAGAGGATGATTCTGTATTATACACATTGATTACTTAATGATAGATAATTTTCGTAATTTAAAATGGATATATAGTATAATGTCAATATATCCATAGTAGAACAATAGATTTAATAATACAAAAATGATTACAATAAAAGTAAATTAGTAAGAAAAATAAATAAAAACGTTTATATTTAACCTTGTATAATATTAATTAATACTTAATTACTTTCCTCTTATAAATGAATACCCATAATCGATTTATGATTCCCAAAATTCTTATTTATAAAACTTTGAGTACAATCGCTATATATTTTTTTTGAAAAATGAATTTAAGATTACTTACTGGTTACTGAAGCCAACAAATGTAACCTAGCCAATGATTTATTTATTGGACGAAAATTTTGTTCAACATATTAGTTAAGAGGGCAGGCAGAGATTTAATAGGATTTTTTTTAATTAACAGATAATTTCGTGATCTATAAAAGGATGCAGTCGGCATTTCTGTAAACTGTACTGTCTACTTTCAAGGAGCTTCAAAAACTCCGTTAAAAGGAATAAAAAACATAAACCCAAAAACTGGAGCCCGAACTAGTCATCAAATAAGGTGTTAATAGACAAAAATATTCAGTCTAGGGAGCAATTTGAAACTGTTCCGTTAGGAGGTACTTGAACTCAAACGGACCGCTATGTTTCGGGGTGCACTGCAAGGGGTTGGTCATAAAACACTGTTTTCATGTCCTACTGAACCCTAGCGTACACTAACGGTACAGGAAAAAAAGTGCAGGTTGTTTTCCTTTCTAAATCATTTCACTTTTACTTATACAGCCGAAAAAAAAGAGAGAGAACAGTAAATTTTGAAATAAGGTCTAAATTTTTAAGGTTAAGGCCACTTTTAATAATATTCTACAAATTTAACTATTACTTTGTTTATTCACTTAACGTCACTTCATGCTGCTAATTGGACGATGCTACTGTGGGAGTCCTAATTTTTTTTATATTAAGGTTTTTATGGGATAGGTATCTGTTATGAGTAACTGGCATCGCACAGGCCTGGGACCATCATTTTACGGTCTATCCGAAGGACGGCTTAACCAAGATTTTTTTATTTACTTAACTTAAACATTAACTATTAGTCTCTAAGGTACTAAAAATAAACTAGATTTTTTTTTTCAATCATGTTAGCTTAGACATGCCGACATTAAATAATAATTATGAAAATAAGGCTTAATGCACCCCGCAATTTTTACAGATACGCCGAACGGCATTGCCTGCATGAAACATTAGGAGTCCCCTGATGATCTTTATGCTATAGATATATTATCTATTGCAACCACTTAATGCCCAAAACTTAGGTACGTCATAGAACCATATTATCAAATCATATTGAATATTAAAAAGTTTACCGTGTCATAAATATGAAGAATGAGATGATGGCTGTAAAAAAAAGGTATATCTTATTTTATTTTTAACAATAAGATAATATTTTAATCATTTAAAAATCACTGATTTTTTTAAACTAAGTTTATTCATCAGGAAATTTATTTAAGTAAAAAAAAAAGTTTAAATTCTCTTATTTTTAAAATTAATGTTGTTTTTTTTTTGTATAATTCTAAGTTAAAATATTTCTAAAATAATGATTATCTTATAAAATAATTTAAATCAATTTTTAATATTTAACATTAAATTTGCTAGTCACTAGTCTGCTGTGCTCCGGGTCCTGGGTTCGAATCCCGGCTGTGGCAGAAATATTATTTATTCTGTTAATTCAGTCGGGGGGGTGACCCTAGGGTATGGAGACCCTCCTGGGGCAGACCCAGCCTCTATAAAGTGGGTACCCAAATTAATTGGGGAAAAACCTGGCGGCTGAGCTTGATTAAGGCTTAATCACCTCATTGCACTGCCGTTGGCCTAGAAACAGTACGAATCTCTATATGTACTGAGCCCAAGACCCTTCATGGGTTGTAGTGGTACAGGTTTTTTTTTAACATTAAATTTGTGTTTTTATTCATTTATTTTTTTATTTACACCAGTTGCTCTGCCGGTAAAAATAAATGGTTTTGATAAAGCTTGGCATAAAGCGTACGTTAGAGAACTATGTGACATGAAGAAGGAAATTAAAAAATAAATAAGTAAAAGTGGTAAGCGCTGCTAAAACCTGATTCGACTACTTCCAAGATGTTAGTTTAAAAAAACATACTGTATCCAGAAATTACTGTAATTTATTTATTATTCCAAATTATTAGATATTTTATTTTTCTATTAAATGATATAGAAAAATAAAATATCTAATAATTTGGAATAATAAATAAACTAAGTTTATTCATCAGGAAATTTATTTAAGTAAAAAAAAAAAGTTTAAATTCTCTTATTTTTAAAATTAATGTTTTTTTTTTTTGTATAATTCTAAGTTAAAATATTTCTAAAATAATGATTATCTTATAAAATAATTTAAATCAATTTTTAATATTTAACATTAAATTTGCTAGTCACTAGTCTGCTGTGCTCCGGGTCCTGAGTTCGAATCCCGGCTGTGGCAGAAATATTATTTATTCTGTTAATTCAGTAAATGATATAGAAAAATAAAGTATCTAATAATTTGGAATAATAAATAAATTACAGTAATATCTGGATACAGTATGTTTTTTTAAACTTTTTAAAAGTTTGCTCAGTCAATTAAATAAAAGCGTGAATAATCCATATCAGAAAGACACTCATTATACCGAACAATATTAGGAAACCATATGTGGTTTCGCGTAGGATCTTTAATAAAAGTGCAAAATTCAATAAAAAATAGCCATGCATGGAATAGCATAATTATTAACAAATAATTATGTTAATAATTAAAATTATTTTTATTAATTATTTGGATAGGAACTTTTTAACATTCTAACATTTTTGGTTGTGGGTAAAGTAGCTAACTCATAAAAAAAAATTGACACCAGACCCCTCGGTTTCCTTTTTGCCCGAAAAAAGGTCTACAAAGCAAGCCGAAACGTCGGAGTACTTTAAACAGAACGTCATTACATTATGTTTAAGAAAGTACATCTTAACTGATGTTCAGAAATATTAAGAAATATCTAGAATCTTATTCGAATTAATATGACGTAGGAACAGGTCAGAGAGTGGCTAATAAACTACTTATTAAATATACCGTTTATTCATTGAAAGTAAGTCCTTAAGATATTAACAAGTGTTAAAGTCTGTAAATACTCTGTTGAAGACAATTTTAATTACTTAGTCTATAACAAGTTAATTTAATCAATGCGGTTCAACAAAAGTTAATTCAAACGAAAAACATCCCAACTTATGTTTAAAAATATGTACTGAGCCCAAGACCCTTCATGGGTTGTAGTGGTACAGGTTTTTTATATTTATATATATATATATATATATATATATATATATATATATATATATATATAATCAATACAAGTATAAGATATATATATATACAATTATGCCGCGATACTTGGTTTTCCCTAACTCATGCTAAACCACGCAGCGGATTTTGATTTTTTCCTGAAGGTTTACAAGGAAATCACATGGAAATTGAATTAACTAGTATATAATATTTTACTTTTATGAGATTATCAACAAATATAAATTAACAAAAATATTATATGATTTAAAAAAATATTTTTGTATCAGGTAAAGCAGATAAAAATAAAAATTGGGCATAAGTACGATAGTAATATAGCCCTATAATATATGGTATGAGAAAACATAATTAATTTAATATGAGGTCCTTTTGAACCATTAACATGGAAGAACTTTATAAATTGCCATGATGAACTTTGCTATCCGAAAGCATTAAGTCGAACCTACATCCATCACCCAATATTGCACCATTACAGCTCATGCCCATCGCTTAAGACTCATTAACAATTTACTGTCGGCCACGATTCCATATTAAAAGGCTATATCAGTGATTTCATAGGGTTCGTGGAACCGGTGCAATTTTGAAATAGCTCTAGTAAAAACTGAAAGCCCCTTTATAATAGCTATCATAAACTATTTTAGGAGTTTTATTAGTTCATTACAATCGAGAAGATTTTTATAGACCTAATAATAAAATATTCATTAATTCAAATTTACTGATACCTAAATATGCTGAATGATAACCTGTAATCAGGCTGTTATTACATTTTTATATTCAGAACGTCTAGATAAACGGCATCAGTTAAACATACTAATTTCCTAACATTACTTCAGAACGAAATAAGTTTGACTTAATCGAAACGTTAAAGTTACCTAAGAGATTTGTCTTATACATTTCTTTCAAATCAACAGCTTTATGTTAATCAGAAGAAAAGTGAAACCGCAAAGAATTAGGGAATTTCGTGAAACGAAAATAGCACCCTCATGCAATAAAAATATACCATCAGCCATATGTTCTGCAGGTGAATATTCTGATTTATTATCAGAAGCCGACTTGAGCAGGTTCGAAAAAAAATCGAACATACTTCTTTTGAAAACGGTGACCCTTGTTCGAGTTGTTCAAATTATTTTGTTGTTTTTTTTTGGTCCTCGGATTTTCTGAATGTTTTCATGGCCCTACCTCAGGCCCCTAAAACATCAATAATGCCAACGAGAAGACTAAAAGAAACAAACTGTTATGAGCTATGTTATGTGGTATAATCTTTCGGCCACTGCTTCAACAAGGTGCGGCTTTTATTTTGTTTTTCGTTTTATGAGTGAATACTGAATGTAAAACATCTAGAAAGAGCTCCACCGTCAGAGGCTCGAGACAGGATGTCAAAAATCATTTTTGTGATATGATATAATTCAGTGTATTTCTTTACTGTTGAAGACTTCTACTGAAACATTTATTATCTTTCATGGATCGGATGCCACTTAAAGGCATGTTTATGATTTTATTCTTCTTTCTAACTTTTTTTGAAAGTTTTATGTTACCCTTTTTAAGTTATACGTAATGATTTTTCTCCTGAACTAATTTAAAAGTCTAAAACACTTTTTAGGATTAAAGCAACGTTACTTAAATAAATAAATAAATAAAGTAATTTGCACCATAATGATTCTTGGGTTCAGTACTTATTTTCAGTGAGCGAGGTACTTCTTTGAACCCAACGGTTGTGCAGTTTTACCCCAATTAAGGGTAAACTAACAGAGGGCAGATGAACATCAGAAGGCCATGAACCCAGAACCAACAAATAATAAATATATATTGTGAAAATAAATTTTATAACCAATAATATAATAGTTTCTGAATTTTAAATTTTTAAAAATGTGATACACAAATTATATTTATTTTCAGATTTTTACAACATATAGTAATAATGCCCCCACCAGCAATAATTCTTTGCTATATTCTCCTGTCCTACCAGTCACCATCTCGCATTTCCCATTCATCATACCTCCCTCTACCTTTCTTCCGCCTTCTCTATGGTATCCATTCAGAAATCCACTTAGACTCTCGCCACTCTCATACTCTCATCAGATGCCGAACCACGTGAGCCTCATAGTTTCGATAGTGAAGAGGATGTTCTCTATTTAATGGACCAACTATCTGACATCATTATTAGGGACTTAAAAGGGACTCGTTACGCATATTTTTGTGATTGGCCAGTATTGGCTGACGTGTCTCACATACCCGGGAGAGAGGCTGTGAGTGAATCCCCATTTGATTACATCCTTATAAACGCTCCATCAGGACTGGGATTCGAACTCACAACCTTTGCGTGAGAGACCAGCGCGCCAGCCACTCAGCCACAGGCTTCCCTAGCTTAAAACAATATGGAGCTTTTAATATGGGATACATGTTATTTAATTCCAAAGGCAGGATCTCTGTTTTGGGGGTAATAAAAATTGATAAATATGAAATACATTTATAATATATTAAAGAAAATATTTTCCAGCTTAATTTTTTTTCCGGAAATTCTAATGATAACATAGCAGATAATGTAGCACTTGTATTTGTTTATTCATTTAACGGCACTTTTTGCTATTGAGGCTAATTGGACGATGCTACAGTAAGAGTACAAAATGTTGCCCATCCAGATTTAATTAGAACACGGATCTTTAACGAGTATCTGACGTCGCGCAAGTTTTGTATATATATATATATATACATACATATATATATATATATATATATATATATATATATATATATATATATATATATGTATACACGCTGAGCTATTTGTGGAAGAACAGCGCTTTCAAGTGATAACTTAAATTTTAAGGATAACTTAAATTTTAAGGATAACTTAAATTTTAAGGATGGTTCGATTAAAAAAAAATTAGTGGAGTGTATAGATTTAAAAAAATAAAATGTAAACGACGAATCACAATACATTTATTAAACTAAAATGCATATAAATATGATAGGAAACAAAATTAGCCTAATTGAAAATATTTAAGAAAATATGAGAAACAAACTTAACCTAATTAAATATGTAAAGATGTAAAAAATATAGGGATCAAAATTAAACAGTTTAAGAATGATAATTAAGAAATTAACTGTTCCAATAATGGTTATAGATAGGCTATATTCATGTAAGGATGTCCAGTTGAGTGTTAAATAAAACGACCGCAGGGTGGCTTGAACGAATTCCTCTTGAGTGTTGAAGAAAACTACCACAGGGCGGCTCTTCTAAGTTCCAAGGGGAATGATGACAAGATGAAAAAATACGTTTGCAAACGTTTAAAACTTCTTGAGAGGAGACTTGGGTCGATATACGGCATAGCTTCACCGTTCAGAATTGAAGTACGATCTTCTTCTACTGTCTTTCATTTTTACTTCCGTGGCAAACACTTTGAATTATATTTAAAATAACTATTTTTTAAAACGAATAAAAAATAAAGATTAATACAAAAATGATCTTGTGATAAATATCATAAAATTATGGAGTTTTTATTTTCAATTTAACACCCATGAAAAACCTTATCAGATCATAACATATGGCGTGAATATATATATATATATATATATATATATATATATATATATATATATATATATATATATATATATATATATATATATATTATTATTTATTACAAAACAAAAAATTTGACATAAAATTTAATTTGCCATCTGCATTTCTTTTGCAATAAGCAAATTTGTGGACTGCTGAAGCAGCGGCTCATCATAGCAGAGTTCGTTAAGTGATCAGCATATCTCTTGGCCACCGCCTGCGTAGTCGTCGGGGTGGGCTGTAAGGATTCGTAGAGCATTTTAATGTTTCTGTAAGAGGGTTGGTGTTGTATGTTAGTCTTTGGTGGAAGTTATTGTATTGTTCTGTAGCAGTGGCTGAAATAGTCGGAATGTTTAAGTCGTTATGTATAACGTCATTTGTTACGTAGAACGGTGCGTCCACTATTTTGCGCAGCACTTTCGACTGAAAGGACTGTATTCTTTGGATACTTGTTGGTTTGGCAGAGCCCCACAGTTCTATCCCGTATGTCCAGATTGGTTTTAGCAAAACTTTGTAAAGAGTTAGTTTGTTGGTTAATGATAATTTAGAGCGTCTGTCAAGTAATCTAGATAAAAGACCGTATCGTCTGTTGAGTTCTTTGCGTTTTTGTCGAATGTGGGTAATCCAGGTCAGTCTTTTGTCCAAGTGAATACCTAAATATCGAATTTCGTCGGAAGGCGGAATAGGAATATTATTAAAGTTAATGGGAGGAGAAGGTTTGTGGTTCAGGGTGAACACTACATGAGCACTCTTGGACTCGTTCATCTTTATTTTCCATCTAGAAGCCCAAGCAGAAATTTCATCAAGGTGGTTTTGGAGGGATATTGCCGCTTGTAAAGGATCCTTATCTGAACAAAGAACAGCTGTATCATCAGCAAAAGTAGCCAAAAGAGTCCTATTGTGCTGGGGAAGATCTGACATATAAATGTTGAACAATATTGGTCCTAAAACACTGCCCTGAGGTACACCTGCCTTAATTTGCTGAATGTCTGAGAGTTCGGTCCCGACTTTGACAGAAAAATGTCTATCCGAAAGGTATGAAAGGAATATTAAATAGAACGTAGGTGGAAGTAAAATTTTCAGTTTGCAAAGCAATCCTTCGTGCCAAACCTTGTCGAAAGCCTGACTAATGTCAAGGAAAACACCTGGACAATATTTTTTTTGACTCTAGTGAATTTGAAATGAAATCAACTAAACGATGAGATTGTTGTATAGTGGAATGATGTTTTTTAAAGCCGAACTGATGATTGGGTATAAACTTTAATATTTCAAGAGAATCTAAACGGTGAAGAAGTATTTTTTCGAATAATTTTGAGAACGAAGGAAGAAGGCTGATCGGGCGATAGGAATTTAAACAGTCTGAGGATTTATTTGGTTTTAGCACCATGATAACTTCTGAATATTTCCACAAGACTGGAAAATACGTGATTTTGAAAATTGAATTATAAATATTGGTTAAAAAAAGGATTGCTTTCCATGGTAAATTTTTAATAATGAAATTCGTAATTAAGTCAAACCCTGGAGCTTTATTGTTCGGCAAGCTCTTAATAATATCACGAACTTCGTACGGATGAATTGCTTTTGGAGGTAATGTCATTGGTAAGGGCACGTTAAGGTGGGATTGAACAAGAGTTGTACATAGTCTGTCATTAATATCATCATGAGTTTTAAAAGTCCCACTGAGATGGTTAGCAAACAATTGAGCTTTTTGTGCGTCTGATTTTGCCCAAGAACCGTCAGGATATCGAAGCGGATGAGAAACTTCGTGATGTTGGAGTATCCGTTTGGTCAAATTCCATAATGGTTTCTCACCAGTCGATGTACGTTTCAAGAAGTTATTAAAGTTTTCAGTTTTTGAACGTCTTATTTCCTCTTTAAGCTGACGTGTTAGTTTATTAAAATTATGTCTGTCCGATGGGTAACGAGTCTGTTGCCATAATTTTCTAGCTTTTCTTTTCAGGATAACAAGGTGACGAACACCTGGAGGGAGATAATTTTGTTGGTGTCTGTCTGTCGTTTTCTTGGGCAGATTAGAATCCCAGGCGGACTTTTGAATGGTTCGCGTTAGGTGATATACTGCATCGTCTAAATCATCTGGTGTCCGTATATCAGTATTAAGCGACAATGAATTTTCAATGCATAATCTAAAATTACACCAATCAATTTTTCCAGGCGTTAATGTTGGTCGCGGAGTTTTAATTAGCGGTTTAGAATCTATAGTTAAAAGAAGGGGGGAGTGATCAGAAGATAAGTCAGTCAGGTCAGTGATGTTACAGTGGTGCAAATTAAATCCCTTAGTGATGAAGAAATCCAAGATGTCAGGCACCCTATTAACATCCATAGGCCAATATGTCGGTGAGGGCGGAGATAGGAATTTACATCGCTTAGCAAGAATTGCATTGTGTAGGGCTCTGCCCCTGGTGTTTGTCATCCTGCTACCCCATACCTGGTTCTTGGCATTATAATCCCCACCACATAAAAATCTGTCACCCAAAGAATGTAACAAGTGCTCAAACGTTTGAATAGACAAATTTCCACGAGGGGGACAATATAGAGCTGCAATGTTCAAATTGAAATTGAGTACATCAACCATTATTGATGTACACTGAAAATCCTCGAAGCCCTCAGAAGCATTAAAGTGGTGACTGATTGAACTCTTAATAAGAATTCAATATATATATATTCAATATATATATATATATATATATATATATATATATATATATATATATATATATATATATATATATATTTACCACTGCATACACTATAGAAGAGTGGGATGTGGCGGCAGAGGCTACAAGGCAGAGGCCGATATCATGAGGATTGATGGCTGGGCCAAGGAGGTGTCACCTTAGCGACTAATTCAGAAATGGTGTAGTCATTTGTCCGGCATGAGGCCCCGGACCGCACCGCACTTAAACACCGGGCCTTCAAGACCTTGTTTTATTTTTTAATGTTACTACTCCGTCTTATCGGCCATCGGGCACGGGATACTTTTGGAGTAACGGAGCTGGAATGGAATAAGGAAATTGAGTAAGATTAGGAATTTTAGACCTTAACCCAGGAAAAGCATAATAATTTAACAACTGGGCCCGGCTAATAAAGCATACTTTAACGAATGGTCATATAAGTTAACATGACAAAAATGTTCTGTAAGAAATAGCTTTTAATTAATATTTCTTGAATAAAATCATAAAATATATATTATTTACAATTATGCCATATCCTAGCATCATTCTCCATTAACTTATACAACTTTGTACGTAAGATAACAATTTTTCTAAAACCATTAGCTTTCTAATGATATGCATAGCGTACTGTTATGAAAAAATATATAAAGATAATTATGATAATTAAATTAATATAAAGTATGTTTTCTCTTTTCTCCTTCAGTTACTTATCAAATTCATTTAACTTGTATATTTGTCTGTTTTTTATCAAAGCTAACACGATGATATGGCCAGTTTTTCCAAATCTACGAAATCAAAGGTACTTTAGAGGAAGGAAATTTAAAATATCCACATTGAAGCTCTGTCAGACTATTTCAATGACATAAAAATCTACATGATATTAAAGCCCATTACAGCTTAGAACGTTAAAGCGTAAAACATTGCAAAATTCGCAGTATAAAGTAGCACTTCCTGTCAGCTGATTTTAATAAAAAAACTTAGTGACTTCTAAGGCGTATAGTTGTCTAATAAGGTCCCTAGAACGACCGCTGGAAACTCGGATTCGAAAACTTTTACGGTCTTAATACTTTCCTTAATATTCCTTAATTTTCTCAATACTTCATACATAGGTAATAGAAAGTAAAAACATACGGTATTTTCATTGAAACCTATATCTTATTGCATTGATTGGAATTCAAAGTGATTAATATTGCAATGAATCTCTTTTACACTTTTTTTATTTATTGTCTCTACAGTAGTAATTTCAAGTTTCTAAAATCATTGCAAGGTTACTTGTTACGTTTATGCCAAATGTAGAGCCAAAATATGTTCATTATTCTTGGGAAAAAATCGAAAGGGAGAGGAAAAGGGTTTATTTCCCTTTCTTGGTCGATTACTAAGGTTCATTATTAAAAATAATAAATCAAGACGTATTATTTAGAAATTAGTCAATAATGTATTTAATAAGTAGCAAAAATGTTTAATAACCTGCAATATTACCGGTTCTTTCTTGTTCGTATAGAAATAAAATTCATGATATACAAATAAAAAGATAAACGACTATTAATAACGACTAGCTTTTATTAATTGTTCGCTATGGTTAACAGGTCTTTTCTAATGTGTATTTTATAACATATTAGTTATTAAAAATATATCAATATCTATTTAAATGGAATTCGGTTTTTTCAGAAGACATAGCCAAAAAAAAAAAGAACAAATTTTCATATTTAAGCGCTCTAATAATAAGACCTTATTATACTCATCCATCAACTACTGTCTAGCAAAATCTATGAACAGTGAGAGATACAATACGTAGGACTCGAGAACTGGGAAAGAGTGAAGTTGTACCTGCATGGGTCCCCTGCCTCGTGATGAATAACAAGGAGAGGAGTAGACTAGGTGAGGGGTTGTAGGAGATAGCGGCCGGCGACACGATCTAAACGGGCTTGAGAACTTGCCCTTAGTCGATCCTGTCTAATTAGCAAAGTATCGATCCTATCCGACCCTAAGCGATACATCGATTCTGGCTTCGTTAACACCCTTTAGTATACATGGCTCAATGTGCCCTCCTTGCAGCTTGTATTTAAAGGTTACATTACTACTTACTACGAGTTATATTCTTCACGGTTAAGAATTAAATTAGGAAAAGTAGATTACTCTATGATTTAGAAAGAACATAACCCAAAATTAGAAGAAGTTTAACAGCATCTCAAAGATACAAAATTTATTCCCTGAGTACTGTATTCCAAATACAATACTGATATCAGAAACAGTATCAGCTTTTCCCAAGGCGAAGAATACCAAAACTTCAGTCTCCGATACCTAAACTTGGCCCGTGTTTAGGTATACCTAAGAATACCTGAATTGGCCCGTGCTCCGTGTGATGGACCCCTTACCATTCCCCATATTTTTCATTACACCTGAATAAAATTGAACAAAACCCAAAAATATCAACAGTACAGGGTAATAGAGAGGAAATCATTAAATTAGTTTTTGATTCTCTCAAGGAGCAATTATTGTTATCTAAATTATAAAGGCAACAATTAATGAGATTGTGAGATATTTGTGGATGATTTTATAGATAAAAAAAAAGAAAGAAATTTAAAGATTTTTTGAAGAATATTAGATTGCGAGAATTGAACTAATGATGGTCTATTAAATAAACAAGCGTTATTCAAACTTTAAAAATAAGTATGTTTTTACGATAATTTATGAATAATTTACGTAAATTATTCAACTCACTTAAAAAATAAAAGACATGACTATTACCTAAATGACCACAAAGTGAATTGGGTCACAAATTAAAATATTAATTCGTACCTAACAATTAACGATGGAAGTATACATTAACACGATTTCATAACAATGAAATTATTTCAAACGCGATATTATGGAATGGGGTAAGCAGGATAAGGACGGATACCATTCTTGACCATTCCATTCACAAAGCCATTGAACTGTTCATATTTCTTTTAATATTTTCATTGATAAAATCCACAACTCTTTGTATTCTTACAGCACAACCAATAAAATTATCTTAAAATAGTTCATGGGATAGATTTTATTTATAAAATATTTGAGTTTTTTAGCTCTATACCATTGAGCCATTCCAGAATGAGAACCTACTTAAATTCTCTTACAGAGGAATTCGTCCATTTTTATTTGTAATGAAAACAGAGCTATAACTAAAAACAAAGAGCATCATTACGAATTGTTCATTATTCCCAAATAGTTAAATAACATCACGGTTGAAAAAGTAATGGTTCATTCATATTCAACATATGTGTGTCTTGAAGCATACGATTATCTCGTGTAAGCTACTAAAGTACTCATTTTTTAAAAAATATATAATTTTTTAAGGCCGAGTGATGAACTTAAAATATTTCTAATCGACAGCCATTTTATAGCTATTCGACAGAGACGAGATATTAATATCTGGTTCTAAGTATAATTTTTCAGTCACCTGTGAAGTCAAAATTCAATCCTTGCAATCCAAAATCCTACAATAAATCCTAAATGCTCCTTATTTAGTCACTAATGAAATCATCCATTGAGACCTCAATATCTCACTGGATGCAGACTTAGCTCAAAATCGATACACCTAATTTCATTCCATACTGCCAGCCCATACAAATCCGCTTGACCGTAAACTCTCTCTTTTACTTGTTTTATATATTGTACATACAGTTTTAATAAAATAAAATCAATAAAATATATATATAAAAAAAAATCATAATATCATCATTAGATACAATTTATAGCATTTCATTTGAATAACTCAGAATACGGAGTACGTAGGGCGGCCATCTGTGTAGTGGCTAGCACAAGAGCCTTCATGCCCAAGATCGTAGGTGCAAACCTGGCAGAAGGCCTCAGGATTTTTTTAAAGGAGTAAAAGGTATGAGGTTATGCCGTCTTTCGGAGGGATGTAAAATGGTGGTCCCTAGCCTGTGCGTGGTACTCGTAAAATATCCTTATATTATATAAGATCCTGTAGTATCTTCCGATTAGCAATATGAGCGTAAAAGTGACGTTAAATGACCACACCTTTTGTTGAGTTTGAAATTTGGCCAATATTGAGTTTTACGTATCCTACTACCTATTCTCCTACGGTTTGACTAATAAGTTGAACTTGATAGCAGTCATATGTTTGGAAAAACAAAAGCTAGGTAAACTTTTACTTTCAGCACTTTTAGTAGAGTAAAATTAATTAAAAAACAGGCCAAACCCGAACATTCAAAACAAAAATCTGAAACCTGTCAGAAAATGTTTATCCTTCCCTTATTAACTGGTGAAAACTCCCAACGTTTTCCGTGTTGGGTTTTGTAGGGGAAAGAAAGAGAATTATTTTTTTTTTTTTTTTTTTTTTTTAGTTTGTTATGAATATCTTTATTGAAAACATTCTAAAAAAATTAAAGTACTTGAAAATGATTATATAAATGTTTTTGTTAAAATTAATGGTTGCAGGGATAAAGGTCTTCAATTTAAAAAGAAATGTCCCCTAAAAATCAGAAATCAATATGTAGTTACTTTATTTTTTGAAACATATACCGTATTTATTCCTGCAATATCTCTGTAACCATTCATTTTAGCAAAAATATTTATATAATAATTTTTGAAGATATTTTAAAGTACTTTGATTTTGTATGGAATAAAGCTAAACTTTTGATAAAGCTAATATTTTTTGAGATATTCACAAAAAAATGAGAAAATTAAATTTTTTTTCTGATTTTTCCCCTCCCCCTTACAAAACACTCGGACATTTTACCAGTTAATAAGTGGAGGGTACTGAACGATTTCTTACAGATTTCAGCTTTATTTTTTAGAAGTTTGGATTGAAACGTAATTTTACTGTACTATTTAAGCAGAAAAGACCTTGCCAATAGCTACCATCAAAGTACTAAGCATCACCAAAGTTATGCAGACACATAGGAGCGATATGCTCCAATAGGGACAAGGCACGGTATTGGGGACAAATGATTGGCTAATAGGAAGGAGGAAGAGGCAGGGGTCGCTCCGTGTATGCCCCTATTAATTGGTTGTTCTCCCATAGGCTGGGCCCTTTAATTGCTTGCACAGTCCTCGCTAAGCCACCGACGACAAGCCATTGTGTTCTGGGCACCTACGCCTTGCACGAACCTCACCTCTTTACATCAAAACTCCGACCTCTCCGGTTTCTTTCGGCCGCAACAATAGCCAGTAAGTAAACAAGGAACAGCCCGCTCTGGATATGGTAAAAGCGAGGGACCGTTACTGACCAAAAAGTGGAAGGAATTATCACTACTAAAGTATTAAACATAATACTATAAACATAACTAAAGTCTACCAGAAAAAATCTGGTTCGCGCAACACACGACTTTCACTTACCTCCGTTATTTTAAATCAATTTTAGAATTTTTAAACAAATCAAGAAACGAAAATAAATTGTATAGAATTATTTACAATTCATTTTAATATAAACATGTGTTTTATTGAATAATCTATTACATTATTATCTACGACAATCAGTTTGTATTATCGGCTTTACATCACTCTCCGTTAATTTATACAATAGTATGTAATAATATACAAGATAATATTTTTTCTAAAATCTTTAGCATTCCAATGGTATAATATATATTATACGGTATATTACTGTTCTTGAGTCCAAAAAACAAAAAAAAAGTATTAAATATTTTTTGTATTTATCTCCTTTAGTTGGATATAAACTTCGTTCTACTTATATATTTACCTGTTTTTAAGGAATGCTAATCAAATGATATGGTCAATTTCACAAAAACTACATAATTAAAGGTATCTTAAAGGAAGATATTATAAAATATCGGCATTTAATCCCTGCCAGACTATTTCAAGCAGAATTAAATATACACGTTATTAAAGCCCGTCCAATTTTACATCGATATAGCCAGTTTAATTAAAATCGTTAGAGCCGTTTTGAGAGAAAACTTAATAGGTGCAAAATGCACAGTATAAAGTGGCTCTTCTGGTAAGCTTATTTTGAAGAAAAAGTTTATGTAACATCTCGGGCGTATAGTTGTCTTAAATATGAAATTTCAGTTCAATAGGACTTTTCGTTTTTGCGCTGGACTTAACACATACACACGGACACACACAGAGTAACAGACCATTTTGCGGGACTAAAACGTGTATTTCTATTGAAAACTGGAATTTAAAAAAATTCACGATCTCAATACTTTCCCTTCCTTTTATGTTCTATATATATTTAAGAGAAAGTAAAAAAACAACATGAAATCATCATTTTTAGATAAGTGCAAAATGATTTCAGAAAAATGATCCTCAATTCTTAGCAAAGAAACAAAAATAAAAACATTCTCCCAAAGAAAAACAATAAAAACATTGGATAAGTCTAATGGATAAGATATACTGTTTTTCGTTGATTTTAGAATTAAAAGAATCAAATTACTTTAATTAATATTCGAATTCAATTAATGATTATTCGAAAAAAAAAAGTTCAGAAAAAATAAAGGTTTAAAACTTGTTTTTGTTTTTTTTTAATATAGCTCCTGAACATATATTCTCCATTAAATTTTGGATTAGGAAGCTATAGGCAAATTCTCAGACAAAGCAACAGCAGATCTACAGCGCTTCAAAAAGTTACGTTTTTGAGTGTAAAAAAGTATTATACCAAAAAAAATACCCCAGTCAAAAGAAATATCTATAACAAAAAGATCAGAAGGCTAATTCAGCAAAAAAAAAAAAAAAATGTGCAACTTGGCTTTATATTCGTAACGTTGTGTTTATCTTATGAAACATTTTTTTTTGCAATTTGTATTTATTTTATTTTTAAATAAATTAAGAAACAAGGTTAAAAACCGATATCCATATCCAAAAAAAAAAAAAAAAAAAATATATATATATATTTGTATATATATATATATATATATATATATATATATATATATATATATATATATATATATACAAATTTGGCTAAAAAACACTAACGGATTTGTTTTAATAAATTAATTTAACAAATTTGTTTTAAAAGCCTCGGCACTGAAAAAAATGCAAAACGAGACTTTTTGATTAAAGCCAATACAGCTTCTATACGGTAGGTCCTAGCAAAAAATGTTATATGTAGTTTTGCAAAAAATATTTTTAATAAGGATACTGTCAAATTTTCGATGCATCTAGAGTGCGTCTCAAAATTACATTTTTGATGATGAAAAAAAAAGTTACACGACTTTTTATCACAGCCAGACTAGCTTTATTATTAGACTGTCAGTTTCAAAAGTCAAAGCAAAAAAGAGAATATTAAAAAAAACTAACAATTCACTGAAGATAAATTCAAATTTGATATGATCAACTAGACTGATTTGATATTTTGGGAGAAACTAAATAAATATAACTATAATTATGATATAGATGGACTGATATAACGTTTTTACACTAAAAAGGACTATATGAACTGAATATTTCTGGATAGATCATAAAAGTCAGAGCAAGGAGGAGTCCAGCCGTACTACTTTTCAGGATTGCAATTTAAAGACCTGCGACAAGATGAAGGTACAGGATGAAATAGCAGCTAACTCCGAAGACATAAAACTAAATATGTAACTTACAACATTTAGCCATTTTATATACAATGTACCAGAGGACTTAAAAGGCTTTATATGAATAGTTTATCACTCCTTGAGGTGTTTATGATATTTTTAAGAGCTTAACTTATAATATATAACTCGTTTATTTTTTATTTAATGCACACAGTTTAAGTATTTTAATTTTTGAAGTATCGCCCATTTGAAATCAGTTTTCAAGGGGTGCAATATGTTCATTAATATACATCTGATATTTAAATACTTTTAGGTTTCTTATCTATTTATTATTTTACTCTTGATTATTTATGGAAATGATACTGATTTCAAAATCAGCATGTCAATTTTAAATTATAAATGCTAAGGATGTGAACTACATACGTTATTCGACGTATGGTAAGTTCATTCCTTATTGAGGAAACAAAGAAACATCAGCAATGAGACCAATTCAATTTTTACAAATATCATTATTATAAATTTGTTTAATATCATTATCCAACTTTTCGGGATGTAATAATCTACATATATATCCCCCTAAAACTCCTATAGTTCGTTATTAAATTCGGCCGACTTGTATATTAACCTGTCTTTCATCAATGCCAACAAGACATTATGGTTAATTTTCCGGGTATATAAAATTGAAGGTACAGTAAAGGAAGAAATTTATAATATTTCTTACTTGGTATTCGTTTGTTGTCATTTCCATACCTTATACATACTTTTCCCTTCATTCTTTTTATGACCATGAAAGAGAAACTAGAAGTTAAACGTTAAAGAATCGTTTTTTGATGGGAAAGGTATTTAGAATAATGAATATGGTTTTAAAGAAACTTTAATTATATTCATAAATATGAAATTATCTTTATTAAAGAGCACGTTTAATTTCCAATATATTCATTCAATTAAATCATTTCCTAAAATTATCATCTGTCTCACTAGTCTACTATTGTCTGCGCCTCGGCTTCAAACCCTGGCTGAAGCAGAATTATTTACTCAGTTATTTTAGCCTTGGAGCGACCCTGGGTATGAAGAACCTCCTGGGGCACACCTAGCCGTTATAACTTTAGAAAATACTTTACTCAAATAAACATATTGGAATTTAAAGCTACTCATTAATAAAAATATAAGGCAATTTCCTAAAGCTAAAGGAATATAGAGAAAACTAGATATAATATTTTTATATAATTTCTTTATAAAGTCTAAAAAAGATTAAATGAGGAATCATCAACTTCGTATTTATATAACTCAAAAAGTCGTTTATTATTTTTAATGTGAACATCTACAAATATGTTACATCATTGATTTTAAACAGAAGTCCACTCACAAAAATTGTATTAACACTTAAAAAATTAATTTCCAATCCCAATGGGCTTCCAACGGTATTTTTATTATCACTTACTTATTGTACATATGAAATATATAGTAAGGGATAATAATGCGATAGTGAATATTTCCGAAAGCAAAGTTTTCATCGGAAATACACGTATCTACTGCATCCTAAAGTCCGGTAATTGAATCTGTATGTTACCCAAATTGAAGAGCCATAAGAGCTACTTTATACAATAACTGTACAATAAGGTTCCTATGATTTTCTCAAAAACAACTGTAACAACGATTTCTACATAACTCGCTATGTCGATATTAAACTTGTTAATGGGATTTCATATTATGTAAGTTTCATTACATTGAATGATTGTGTTTGACAAGGCTTAAAAGCCGAGAATTTAATTTTCTATTCTAAAGTATATTCAATTTCTTAGATTCGTAAAAATTAACCGCTTCGTGTTGTAAGCCTTGATATATAGATATAGAGCGGGTGAATATACATGATGAAAGAATTTGATAACCGAATTGAAGAATAAGTGAACAAAAATATATTTTTAGATTATTAAAGTAAAATTAGATTAGATTTATTTTATTGGCTATTCTATACATAAAAGCCATGGAGTTTGGCCCATTTGAGGTTTGTGGTTGTTAGTATTTAATAATAATCTCGTACATACTATGGCATAGTTATAAATACATACATAAATAATATAAATGATAATAGGATAAAAACAATTGAATATTTAAATTCCAATTGCTTGCTGGGGCATACCAGTAAATATTGTAACAAATTATTTAGATTTGTCGTCTCCGTGTATTAATTAAAAGTAATATAGATGTTTAATATACCGTTGGAAAGTTAAATAATTTGGAGAAAAAAAAATTATATTAGGGGTACTCACTACGTTTGCTATAGCATGCTATTTGTGTTATTTTGCTAAACCCGTCGAGTTTCTACAGTTATTTCCTGTATAAAATTGATGGGTTTAGCACAATAGTACAAATAGCATGCTATAGCAAACGTAGTGAGTACCCCTATTATAATAAATTTGTATAAGGTAATGGTTAATAGATGAAAGTAAGGGATTGCTTTTTCAACTCATTTCAACTGGTTGTTCTTAAATTGAATTCTTAAATTTTAGCGGAGAAACTTAAATGATTTACATTTTAATTATTAAGTTATTAGTAGTTGTTTTTTAGACTTTTAAAAATATATATTTATTGATATTTACAACTGTATAATAAAAAATATTTATTAAATGTGATACAAGATATACTGTTATGATTTACGTGTATTTAAACACCCATTAGCAGCTCTCCAAAAACTATGCTAAACTAGAAGGGTCGGAGCCATCTCCTTTTCAGACGCCTCGGAGGATTATCAGGGACTGTAGAGGAAACAAGGATTGAAATTAGTGGGTTAGAGGGGGAATGGAGTTTGTCATGAAAGGAGTGGTACCTGGTTCGAGCCTAATCAGAACATAGGAAACATTAAGGTCTTTATGGATAAGTTTATTTGTGACAAAATAAGGAGCATTGAATATAGTTTGAAGGAATTTTGATTTTAAGAATATGAAGACGGGAAGAACTCGATGGTTTAGTAGAGACCCAAATCTCTACTCCGGTTTTTGAGAGTTAAATTTGATTAATCAATTACGTAGAAATTTATGTCAGTATATCTTAAGGTATTCTAGATAGAGCAGCTCCTATTCTGTCTCTAAACGAAAACCCCATTGCAGCCTCCTCTGAACTGTAGACACTCCAAAACTCAATGAACCAACAGAGATGCTAAATTATGACCCGAAATCTCAGATTTCACCAAGAAGAAGATGCTTCGAAGCCATCCATCAGTGCCTCATTATACCCTCAAAAGGTACATTTCGGGTACTCCGAGGCAGATAGCGATCGAGGTTCCGCACCACGCTCAGTTCTGACGGTAAGGGCCGTGTCCGGAGACAGCGGCATTAATCCGCCCGGCACAGAGCCCATGAAACAGATTACCGCTCGGTAAAAGCTCCATTTATTTTGATCGGTCCTCTAAAATAAGTTTTATTTCTTCTAATCTTATTTTGTTTTTTTCTGGATATACACTTAAATGGTATCTTCTAAAATAGGCTTTTAAGGTGCATTCATCTTCAGTTGAAGCATGTGAATGAGAGTCCGTGGATAGCGTTATATGATTAATAATTGTACGAGATTTTAAAACGGAAATGGTCATAATTCAGGTGATTAAGGATGCTCATTGCGCCCAAAGAAGCTTTAATAAGTGTAATTACTTATTTTCCGCATAAAAAATAACTATTAATCTGCGGTCTTTTATGAGTCATTGCTCACTCACTAACAAAATCAATTTGACGAGCATACTTGATAAAGTTTGAAAAACTGTGGTAATTGCAAGATTGATATTTTAACTAAATTTTTTCACTCAAATGTTCCGAAAACGGATAGTCTAATTTGCCTTAAAGTAGGAAAAGGGATGATAATCAGGGTTAAAAAAAATGACATTAGAAAAAGGGTATCAAATTAACAGTTCCGCATAACCTCGCACGGATAGATCTTGACAAAAATATATTTAAAAATCGACACCTGCGATTGAGTTCCAAGCTGGAGGAAAATTGTACAATTCTAATCCAGTAAATACATACCAAGATTTTCCCATTCAAACCCACAAGTTTCAAGCCTAGCGGTGTCTCAAAAGAAGATTTCAGTGACTTCCTGAGTGTATAATTGTAATTTGTAGTTTATACATTTCTAAATTTTAAACTTTCTAAATATACTTTTGAAACGCTGCAAATTATTACTCTATGTTTTATTATTTCCAAATAACTAAATTAGGGTATAGCCTATAGCCTGGTACAGTTGTTATATATTAGACCAATTTATATAACTGTTTACAGGCAATTAACTAATATGAAATGCGATAAATTAATCGAAGAAAAATCCCGATCCTTACTACTGAATCCAAAACGCTATATCTGTGTTTTCTTGACCGATTTCAATAATGTTTTATTTTTTTTTTTCATTTTGCAGGAAATTTAATTCTAAATTTCTTTTATAGTTTCTTCCGGTTCCTATATTGAAAAGTAAAACCTCAAATTTTGAGGAGAGAGTATTTTTTTTTTTAAAGCAAAGCATTTGTATATTATTTATTTAGTAATCATTAAATTATTTCTCAGTGAACACAGTAAATGTGATCTGAGATTCATTTCCACATATTTACAGAAATAAAAGTAAACTAAAATTATAACCATAGAAAAAAGATAAATAAAACAACAATAATTGAACTTAGAAACAAATAATAATAATAATTCGTTTTATTCCTACTCTTTGATCTGTCTCTGCCTGGCGAACAATCTCAATAAATTTGCTTGATATATAATGGTAATAATTCATAAGACCTTAACCTGTATTTTCTCCAATCCCAGTTATTCAATATTCTGAAACAAGTGTTTCTACATTAATCAAGGCGATTCCATTGTATTCCAATGCAGAGGGTGCATTGTCTCCCAAAAAGTCGAAAGTTACTACATCAGATATATAATTAACGACTGGGTACCTATTTAACATGTCTGATTCAGCCAAAAGGTGTTGCTACACAATTCCAATATCTAGATATCTCTAGATCATCTAAGCTCACGGGCAATATGCAAATCCTAATCTACGACCCATTCCGCAGGTCAGTGAAAACCCTTCGGTTTACAGTGAGTGTTGCGTGAACTTCTTGACAAAATTATGATAAAATGTAAATCCGATGATATTTCGACAAGTGTGTGTGAGCATACCGAGGACAGTAGATAATGCGCAAGCGGGTGTGGATCCTTACGACACGAACGTAATAGTTATTATCAGCCACCCCGGGCCTTGGCATCCTTAGGACTGCGTTTCTCACGAGCTTGCAATCTCGTCTGCGCAAGTGATCGGTATCGAAAGCCTTTCCCGGTAGCTCCATGCCACGGAAAACAAATCCTTCTTTTGTTTCCTGATCCAGGAGGCTCTTTATTTCCTTAGCTTTCTTCTTTCTATTAAAAGAGGAACTACTAAATCAATACACATGTTTGAAAAACCTAAGATGCAATTCCATGAGATTCTCATTCGTTTTTAAAATGGAAAGAGATATAGATAGATAACCTGAAGGGTATAAAAAAACACAACTTTTTTTTTTTTGTGACCTTAAACAGACTTTAATCATCTTCATAAAAATCATCTAGTAATGTTAATATGTCGTTATATCAAGTCAATGAGCTATAACTTCACCTTATGAAAATAATGTCGACTTCTAAAATACCCAACCTCACCAAATTGATCTTAAAAAAAAGAGATAAATAAACTTTAGGTCAAAAGCTTTCAATCAAAAGTGTTTTCCTGTTTATTTTCCATCTGATGTTCAGACTGATAAGATTTTAACAGAATAAGGAAAGGGACATCGGTTCCAACATTGTATCATTTGATTTTTTTCCTTTTTTTATAAATTTTAAATTTGTTTTATCCTGTTCAGTCAAAAACATTTTAACCTGTTCTTCACATTAAACCTGGGATCCTCAACTCTGTATAAACGTACACTCACGTCACATGTGTCCGTCTAACATAACAGACATAAATTGCATTACTTTTGTTACGTGATCGAAATATTACAAAGAAAATATTATCATTTATTTACTTTTTAGAGATTAATAAAGGTCCGAATCAAGAACCTTTCCTTTCATAAAAAACTCCATTTCCTACCTAACTCATTAGTTTCTACCTTTGATTCCTCTTCAATTACTAATAATCCTCTGAGGTGTCAAAATAAAAATAAAATAATGGCACCGAGATCTTCTTAGAATAGTTTTTTAGTACTGCTAATGGGTAGTTTCTTTACAAGAATATTATGTCATTTTTTAAATAGTTTTTTTCAAATTTAATTGACTTATCAATAATACAGTGGTAAATTTCTATAAATATAATTTAAAAACATTTTTTTTCTTACCCTTAATACAGAAGAAATCATTTATAAACAATTTATTTAAGTAAGCGTCTTGTACTGTAACTACAACATGTTATATTTAAAAACATTTTTTGAACCAAAAGTTATAAAAAAGAACGTCCAATAAATCCACCGAGAACGTCGAATTGAGAGTTGAAGGCTATGTTAGAGCTCTGTTTATTTAAAATAAAATTATTATTCTTAAAAAAAAATCTTTATTAGAAAAACCCCCTTATAAGAACCCTTAATTACTTTTATTAGTATTGAAAATTTATTTTTATATTCAAACTGTGTATTTTTACATTTTTTTTTATTTAATGTATTTTATTTTGAAAAGAAAAGAAAAGGTATTGGAAATCTATTTTTTTTTTTTAATTCAAGCTGTATATTTTTAATTTGTTATTATTATGATTTTGTGAGTAAAGTTGTTGGGCTCGATGACGAGCGGATTGCGAGAAAGTTGGTATATGCTGATCCGACTGGTAGGCGTCCGAAAGGTAGGCCGAAGCGGAGATGGGAGGATTGCGTTAAGGCTGATCTCGGGAGCTTGGGCTTGAATGGTGAACATTGGACGAGTCTGTGTAGGCGGAATTTGGTGGTATCGGCATCGAACCTTCGGGTTCGCTAAGCCTATTATTATTATTATATGATTTTGTATTGTACAGTATTATTGGAATTTGTCTGTTAAGTTTTTTTATTTGTTCATTTTGATCCTTTAATTCTTTTATTTATAGTTACTTTACTCTAAGTCCAACTTTAATTTACTGTAGTATTATACGAAAGGAACTTGTCAAAGAATTATTATTTATTATTAATAGCCTAGAAATTCATTGTCAAACTGCGACCTTAAGAGAATGTCTATCCCCATCCAGTAATGCTTCTTCTTATCTCAGGTATTTTCAACATAAGAGAATATATTTATAACACGACAAATAGCATGTCATCAGCATAGTCTATAGTTAAGTCCCTTTCCCAGGGTTTGGCCATTTGGGATAATTCGGCGTATAGTAACTGAAACAGGGAAATGAGGGGTTGGAACGCTAAGTAGGTTTTCACTTCACGTTTTGAAACAAACTCGTAGGTTATTACACACATTAGCCAGTGCACTAGGGACACTAAGCATTACATAAATTGCTTAATCCACGGAGAGAGAGCACTATTGATTATTTTTAATGCGCGGTCTGAGATGGCTCCAGATCCTATCGCACGCCGAGGGCTGCAATTATACCATCTATATGTCCGGTAACTTATCAGGTCTCTCTTATAAAGCCGTTTACTATGGCCTGTGCCTACTCTATCGGCTTTATATGGCCGTTTCATGCTAATTCGAATCACGGTATGTATGTTTTATTTTTGTTTTTGTTTTTCTCTGACATTTATGAACTATGAAAAAATATGAGCTGGTTGATTTATGATTGGGATAATTAAAAATAAATCTTCTTATAAATACAATTCCATTGACATCAAAAGTTTGGAAGTATATTATAAACAGATGACTTTTGCGGCGTATTTTTACTTGCATTAAATAACACTGTACTATGCAACTGAAAAATTGTATTAAACATAGAATAAAAATAGTTAACCTAATCTATAATTGAGATAATTTTGTAATGTAAACTATTTTTCGTAAAACCAACGTTTCTGTTCACATTCAGAATGTTCATCAGAGGTAAAAAGTGATAAGATAATATGTAGACGTTAATTTGCATTTCTTCTAATGTCCAAAATACGTATAAAAGAATTTATTACAAATTTACTTCCAATCCTTGAAACGTAGCCTAAGCCCAGTTGTTTATCTATTGACTGAAACTCCAGATCTGTAGAAAACTTAAAAATCAACAGCCGAGAAGTAATAAATATAAATATATACAATAATTTACGGAAATATTAGACGATATTAATGATAATGGACTCAAAGCCGAGCTAAAACATCAAAATTGAAGAACGTATTGATAAATATCTAGATTTTTCCTATCATAAGGAACATCGAATAATACGCAGATAAAACCAGATGTCTGGAAATTAGAAAATCAAAATACGTTAAGGAGAAAAAAAAGAATAATTATGATAATTTTATTGAAAAACATATGAGGCTCATAACCATCTTTATAAAAATCTGGTGCGGGCAACACACGACTTTCACTAACCTCCATTTTTAAAATCAATGAAAGAATTTTCAAATACAGTTAGAGATAAAAATACGTGAAATTATTAAGGAATTAATCATATTGAATTTATATAGAAACATGTGTTTTATTAAAAAATCAATTATATTATTATCTTAAATAATCAGTAAGTTTTATCTTCTTTTCATCACTCTCCAATAACTTTTAAAAGCTTGTGTATGAGATGATAATTTTTCTAAAATCTTTAGCTTTCCAACGGTATATCATACATGTATATTACTGCTCTTATGTTCAAAAAAGAAAAATTGCATTAAAAAAATATTTTTTCTGTTTTCTCCTTTAGTTGGGTATCGAATTTATTCAATTTATATATTTTCTAGTTTTTCATCAGCGTTAACAAGATAATCTAGTTATTATTATTAAATCTACAAAATTAAAGGTACTTTGGGGAAGAAAATTTAAAATATCGGCATTTAAGCCCTGTCAGACCATTTTTATCTAAATAAAACCTACATGATATTTAAGCCCATTAAATTTTACATCGATATAGCGAGTTTAATCAAAATCGTCGGAACCGTTTTTGAGAAAATCGAAAAAAGGTGCAAAATGCATGGTATAAAGTGCCTCTTCTGGTAGGCTCATTTTGATGAAAAAAGTTTTGTCACGTCTCGTGCGTATAGTTGTCTTAAATATGAAATTTCAGTTTCATAGGACTTACCGTTTCCACCCGGGAGTTACCACACACACACACACACACACACACACACACACACACATACATACACACACACACACACACACACACACACACAGACCTTTTTGCGGGACTTGGTTATTTGGACTCAGGGGACCCTAAAACGTGTATTTCCGTTGAAAACTGGAATCCGAAAATTTTCACGATCGCAATACTTCCCCTTACTATATATAGTAAGTGAAAGTAATAAATTAAATTAAATTTCTATAGAAACATGTGTTTGATTCAAAAATCTATTATATTATTAGCTTAAATAATCAGTTAGTTTTATCTTCTTTTCATCACTCTCCATTAACTTCTAAAAGCTTGTGTATGAGATGATAATTTTTCTAAAATCTTTAGCTTTCCAACGGTATATCATACATGTATATTACTGCTCTTATGTTCAAAAACGAAAAATTGCATTAAAAAAATATTTTTTTCTGTTTTCTCCTTTAGTTGGGTATCAAATTTATTCAATTTATATATTTTCTAGTTTTTCATCAGCGTTAACAAGATAATCTAGTTATTATTATTGAATCTACAAAATTAAAGGTACTTTAGAGGAAGAAAATTTAAAATATCGGCATTTAAGCCCTGTCAGAACCATTTTTATCTAAATAAAACCTACATGATATTTAAGCCCATTAAATTTTACATCGATATAGCGAGTTTAATCAAAAGCGTCGGAACCGTTTTTGAGAAAATCGAAAAAAGGTGCAAAATGCATGGTATAAAGTGCCTCTTCTGGTAGGCTCATTTTGATGAAAAAAGTTTTGTCACGTCTCGGGCGTATAGTTGTCTTAAATATGAAATTTCAGTTTCATAGGACTTACCGTTTCCACCCGGGAGTTACCACACACACACACACACACACACACACAGACACACACACACACACACACACACACACACACACACAGACCTTTTTGCGGGACTTGGTTATTTGGACTCAGGGGACCCTAAAACGTGTATTTCCGTTGAAAACTGGAATCCGAAAATTTTCACGATCGCAATACTTCCCCTTACTATATATAGTAAGTGAAAGTAAAAAAACAAAATTACGAAATTAATTGCTATGAAATGAGAAGTGGAATAAATAAGGAGTAGTCCATTAGTCTTTGATTTATTTCATAAATTATAATTCTTTATATCAATCGTTAAACTATTACAACAAACAGTAAAGTTACCTAAACGTTGTTTTTTTTTTTTTTATATTTTTTATTTACATGTTGGATCAGAATTAAAATTAATAATTTCTCCTAATATCTATATGCAAAATTCGGTCAACATAATAATAAAAAATCAATAAAAATAATTGCTTTAGAAAAGTGGGCGGTAATCAGTCAGCTACCTATTATTTGGCTCCTATAATTGAGAGTAGGTATGAGTGTTTTATATTTTTAATTTATTACTTTCACTTGCCTGTATATGAAATATATAATAAGATAAAGTATTGCGATCGTGAAAATATTCGAATTCCAGTTTTCAATGAAAATACAATATTCAAATAAATAACTAAAGGTCAAATAACTAGGTCGCGCGAAAAGGTCTGTGTCTATGTAGGTCCGTGTGTGTGTGTGTGTGTGTGTGTGGTAAGTAAAGCACAAAAACGAAAAGTCGAACAAAACTCAAATTTTTATATTTAAGACAACTATACATCAGAGATGTTAAGCGACTTTTTTTTTTTTTTATCAAAATCGGCGAACTAGAAGTACCACTTGAAACCATGCTATTTATACTTTTTCACGGTTTCCTCTAAAATGGCTCTAACGATTACGATTAAACAGGGTATATTAATTGGGCTTTAATATGATGTAGATTTTATTCCCATTGAAATAGTCTGATAGGGCTTTAATGTCGATATTCCTTTAAATAACCCTAATTTTTTTAGATTTGAAAAAAATAACCATATCGGCTTGTTAGCATTGTTAAAACCGGGTAAATATTTAAGTTGGATGAATTTGATAATCAGCTAATTGAGAAAAGAACAGTGATATAGATGTATAATATAATGTTGAAAAGCTAAAGATTTCAGAAAAAAAATATTATCTTATATGTCAAATGTAATGAGAGGTGAAGAAAAAGGTAAAACTAATCGATTGTGGTAGATAACTAAATATATTTCTTTAAACCTTTTTGTGCACTTTTAATTAGTTCTTAAATTGATTTTAACAACCAAGGTATGTGGAAGTCATGTGTTGCCCGCAACAGATTTATTAACTATAATAAAATATAAAATAAAAAATTTTACTGAAAAAAGTTAATACAATTTTTTGAAGGCGCCTATCCCAGTTGAAATTCCCTAAAAAGGAAATCCACTTATTATGGAAATTTATTCAATGGAGGGAAAGACAAGCCAGAACATTGATCTGGTTCTTCTTCGTTGATGTTGAAACTGTAGCATTTCGATTTTAATACTTCCAAAGTCATTTCCTTGACGTCGTATCGGAGAATTGATGCACGATCCTCGTTTAAAGATTCATCAAGGAAGGAATTAGATGATCCTATATTAAGCTTTTACTGTGAGTTTATGTAATGAAAACTTCTTAAGGATTCAAGGTAACAATAAATTAACTTTACTTCGTGTTGGTATTTTGAATGAACTTTTTACATTCATCAGATTTAACATGATTTTATTTCAATATTTTAATAATAAACGTCTTTATTTATATAACGATGTAAACAAAAAAAATTCGAAACAATAATTTATATTAATGCAATGACATAAGTTATATGACAAAATAAATGTTTTGAAAACTCTGAACTTTTATGTTTTACTAGTGGACTCGACCCTGCTTCTCACGGGTTTGATTTAAATGAGGTATCATTTATGTTTAAAAAATCTTTACTAGACCGATTTAGAGTTTATCACTTTGGGATTTAAGGTCCATCGTAATGAAAAGAGCCATTAGCAAAAAAATGTTTTTTTTTTGTTTTTTTTTAACGTCTATAGACTATATTAAACGTCTATAGTCCAAAAACTATAGAAATAGCAAAGGTTCATATCCTAATCGGTTTATAACTTCTTGAATGAACTTACTCAAATGAAGTATTTTAAACTAAATTTTAATTAAGTTTCCACAGAAATCCCATTTAGTTTACCGTGAAACATCTTTTTTCATAAAATAATTTGGAATTTGAAATAATTTATAACAAAGTTAGTTTAAAGATTTATAAGAACTTACCATTTATTTTAATAACTTAATTACGATTTGGAAAGTAATATTGTTTTTAAAATCTTGCGTACTGAATGATAGAGTATATCTTACGATACTGTATGACGGTGGCAACATTGAACTATCATAACCTCCCTCTTTACTAATAACATGTTCATGAGTTTATGGACTTACAACACGTTTATATTAATTTGTCTAAGATCTTGCACTTTCCAACGGTGTATTATACATCTATATTACTACTCACATTTGAGGAATAATTTTTTTATGACTTGGTTACAAAAAAGAATTTTTTTTCCTCCTAAAGAAAAGCTAATTTTTTATGTATTTTACTTACAAATCTTCAGGAAAGAATGCGCTAAATAATAGTGAACACCGTATCAAAATCCGTCGAGTAGTTTAGAAGAAGTTTGCGGAAACCAAGAACCGCGTACCGTTTTATATAGAGAAAGAAGATAAAAAAAAAAAATAAATAAAATACAATTTATTTTAACATATTTGTTACAATTTGGTACGTAATAGTTTTTCTAAAATCTTGCGTACCGGATGAAAGAATATAACTTAGGATACTGTAAGACGGTGGCGACATTGAACTATCATAACCTCCCTTTTTACCAATAGCATACGTTTATGAGTTTATGGGCTTACAACAACTCTATATTAACTTGTACGATTTATTTAATTGCATATTAATTTTTCTAAAATGTTGCACTTTCCAACGGTATACTATACGTCTGTATTACTACTCATATTTCAGGAATAATATTTTGATGACTTGGCCACAGTAAATTTATTTTTTCCTCCCAAAGAAAAGTTAAATTGCAGTGTGTTTTAATTTTTAATCTACAGGAAAGAATGCGCTAAATAGTAGTGAAAACTGTATCAAAATCCGACGCGTAGTTTTGAATAAGGTTCTGGAAACCAAGATTTGTTGTATCATTTTATAAATAGAGAGAGATATATTGCGATTTCCTTAGATGCATTGGTTCAAATTCCTTTTACTATATTGGTAGAATATTCTGTAATACCAGACTTCAAGGTAAACAGGAGAGAACATCTTTTCCAATGAATAGAGCTGTTTGATATTCTATTTTTCATTCTTAACTTAGGAAATAAATACTTCTATAATTTTAAGTGTAAAATTCCTATCAGCCATTGAAGAATGGTTTCAAAACTGGAGAATTAAAATAAATCCTAACAAATCCCATCAAATCACCTTCACTCTACGTCGTAAACCTATGACTTCCTTCCCCACCGTATCCTTTAACAATATCCTACTTACTCCTGTTGAACAGATTCGGTACTTAGGACTCCACCTCGACAAACGCCTAACATGGAATCCTCATACTAGACTGAAACGACAGGAAACTGCTCGTAGATACAGATTACTACAACACTTACTCGACAAACGCTCAAAACTTCCTACTTACTACAAAAAAACTCATTTATATAACAATTATCAGCCCTATTTGGACCTATGGCATTTAGCTATGGGAGTCTTCTAAACCATCTAATTCCTCTCGCATACAATCCTTGCAGTCCAAAATCCTTCGTAAAATCCTCAATGCTCCTTACTTTGTTACTAATAAAATCATCCATAAAGACCTAAATATCCCATTTGTTTAAGACTTGGCCCGTTACAGATATACCTCTTTTCATTCCAAACTCCCTGTCCACTAAAACCCGCTTATCCGTGACCTCTCCACCATATCTATTCCCGACAACCCCCCGAGGCGCCTTAAAAGAAGATGGCCAAGAGACCTTCTAACATAAATTAGACATTGGAGTGCTACCAATGGGTAGTTTCTTCTCAGGACTACCATGTGTTCTAATCATATATAAAGCCTATTTACTTGTTGTATTTATTTAGTACAGTTGTAAATTTCTTTAAATAAAAAAAAAAAAAAAGAAGTGTAAAATTCGAATTCTATTGGTAACACATTCACTCATTAAACAGATTGTGAAATAATGTTTCTTTTTTTGTCTTAAAATATTAGTAATGTCAAACAAGAACAAAATAAATAAATGTAATACTAGTTAACCTGTAATGTTAACAAACAATTATTTAGTGATCTATGACCTTATTATAAGTGTTGTTTCAGTTTCAAAAATATATTATGTTTCCAAGACTAACTTTAGAGAGAACTCGATATTTGTATAAAAAAAATGTATTAACCGAAGGATGGCCGATAGAGAGAGCATTATACTACTGTCTGGTTCGAAATCCGGCTGCAGAATAATTATGTATTATGTGATTTCAGCCATAGGGTGACCCTGAGACAAGGAAGTCCTCCTTGGACATCCATTGGGTTAAAAAGGCCTAAAGGCTAAGCGCCATATAGGCTTAAACTCCTCCTTACACGGCCGTTGCGATAGAAACAGTAGGAATGTAAATGTACTGAGCCTATGACTCTTAGCGTGTTGTAGAGGTTCATGTTTCTTTAATACAAACTTTGTTATTTTTAACAGTTTTTAAATCATGAAAAATATAATATAATGAACGCTTGGCGAGAAGAGGAAAATAAAGGCATTATTGTAGTCTTTATCTGGGTTCCAGCATGTTATGGTATTCCAGCCAACAAAGAAGCAGACAGAGCCGCCAGCATGGCCAGACAAGGCGACAGATCTGAAAGAACGGTATTAATGGAGCTCACAGCAGAATATTGGATCAGTCGATTGAAGAAAAATCTCTTCAAAAACTGGGAAACAATGTGGAGATCAAGTCAACATAAATTGTTGGATATAAAAAAATACAGCAAAAAATGGACCACGAGCACTAGGATATCCAGAAAAGAGGAGGTAATTCTATGCCTGCTTCGAGTAATAACGTTCCATAAACTATCCAACATCTATTGTTAGAATTTCCTCCATTCGAATCAACAAGGCGAAAAATTAAATCGATAGGAACCTTAAAAGATGTATTGAATGATGATGAAAGCAGTGAAAAAAATTAGCTATTTAAAAGAATTTTTTTTTTTCTTCTTAACCCCAATTTAGTTGCGCTAAAATATTTTCTGAATAATTTCCTTTTACTGTATCTAGATACATTTTAAGGATATTTCTGAAGAAATTAATTTTTTTTTTTTTCTTACCCTCTGGTTTTATTTTCAAACAAAATACAAATACAAATATAATATGTATAGCTGTCAGATTTGTCCTTCTGTTACCCGGAGGTATGAAGAAATTAAATATTACAGCCAAATATAATAAACCTCAGTTGCCAATGGCCCTTTCGGGTAGAGGCCAACAAAAAAAAAAAAAAAAAGTAAAACCCATGAAATATCTTGAAATGTACAGTTTAGGGACAAACAGAATGCTGATTCGAAGATTAAAAAAATACAGTTTATTTCACAGTGATCTTAATAACTTATTTTCCTCTTACGTAATGTTAAATAACAATTATCGTAGTGAATATTCTTTAAGCAGGTAAATATGATAATGTTATTTAATAAAGGATGATAATATCAGCTTAGCGCACCCCTTTTTCTCCCCATAATCATGATTAATGATTCAATATGTTTTTTATTGAATCCAACCAAAGGTGTTAGATATTCGCGTGTCCGATCATCGATTAAATCTGACTTTTGTTCCGAGCATTAGGGAATCTCTTATCCAACAGAGTTGCGTGGTCAGTCGAATTTTAGCAGGCAGACGGACGTGGTACACAAGTGGAAAGTTGTAGGATTAAGTAAATTCGAAAGTGAATTGATGTTTCGCTATTGATACCTTTCCCATACCAAGTCGTGCGGTTGGTTTTCAGTTGAAAAAGGTAAAAACGGAACTTCTCGTTAAGATGGACCGGTCGTGCTCACGGACGGTAGCCATACAGATAATTACGGATCTCCGCAGCCCCCGCACAGCTTTTTCCCACAGCACGCGTTATCTCTGGTCGAGAAAATGTTTAAGTACATTAACGGTATTCTAAATTTTCGGCCGACACGGAATGCAAAATCTGTTGGTGGAGGTTCGGTCGCCTCAGGTGCTGTGAGGAAACGCGGTGGTATTCAGAACTATTCGAAATCAACTGCGGATTGATGTTCAGTTATTTAGTTAATGAATAGCTTTGCAATGCGGATTGGAGAAAATTATATTTAAGAAATTTTTAAGCAAAATGAGTTGTCTAAAATAGTACTGTATGGAACGATATAAGAGCGTGCGAATAATTTTCGTTAGGGTTAGGCCAAGGAGAAAAGCGTTAGGAGGGGAGCAGGTTAAAAACGAAAGATATTTTTATAATCAATTTACTTCATATAAAGACGAAAATTAAGTGCAAAGTTGAAAATTTCTTCAGTTTTTATCTTGCCTTTTATCCTAAACCTTTTATCTATACCTCCTATACCTTTTATCTAAACCTTACTTAATTTATTAAAGTAAAACATCTTTAAATGAGACTAAGGGGTAACTGAATGCTTTGGATCGCGCCATTGCTGTAACGCATTTTCGTGGCATTGACGTCATAAAAATTATTAAAGACGGAGAGGTGAGAGGCAAAGATTTTTTTTTTTTTTTTCAAGAATTATGCGTTTTGAAAAAAACATAGCTTTTATCCAATCCAATCATTTTGCGATAAAATGATTGAAAAAGTTTCATAAGTAATGTAATTATAAATTTTTTGTAGGAATATTTCTTTACAAATTTTTCAAAATTAATAAGCAATATATGTCAAATGTAAGATGTCAGGAAAAAAAGAGTTTTTATTTATTTTTTTATATTGTTCCACCACATAAAAAATTCCCGTGTATAGAGGAGTATAAAAGATATTTTTAGGAAAAAATCGGTGATTGACACCTTTTGAAAAGGTTAAAAAAATATATATTTTGATTTTCTTTCTTCTCCAAAAAATAATCGGGTTTTTGCTTATGAATCATGATCATATCAGTTTTTCATGACTTTGACTCATCAAAATCAGGGTACAAATCATCATTAATTAATTTGAAATTTTACTATTAAAAAAATAATAGTTTTTTTTAGTAGTAATAACAATTTTTATTGAGAAAATTTTACAATCTGTCCCAATTTGGACATTAATAGTATTGCTGAATGATATCAAACATACTACATTCATACAATATTTACACAACATAAAATTACAATAAAATATATACACAATAATGAATCAATACAAAAGTCAATAATTCACTTATACCTATATACACATACACACACTCATACATACATCACATTGAGTGGAGAATCTAGCCAGTGCTAGAACTCCAATATATTTACAAAAGGTCGCGGGGCCACTGCCGTTTCAACCTTCTAGGTGGGTTGTATGGATGAGTGGAGCTGGATAGGGATTGAGCTAAAGGATTAGGATGATGAATGAGGTTCTGGTGGAATTTGGAAAATTTGGATGGAATTAGGTCTGAAATAAATGGAACATTAAGGTCGTGGTGCAAGGTATAATTGGAGACATAATAAGGAGCATTTACTATTGTACGGAGGACTTTGGATTGAAAGGATTGAATGCGTTTGATGTTAGAACGTTTAGCTGTCCCCCACAGTTCAAGTCCGTAGGTCCAGATGGGCTTCAGTATTGTCTTGTAGATTAATAATTTGTTTTCAACTGTAAGTTCAGATTTTCTGTTGAGTAGTCGGTATAACTGTCCGAATCGTCGGTTGAGTTCTTGTCTTTTAAGTCTTGTATGTGGGTTCCAAGTCAATCTTTTGTCTAACAGTAAGCCAAGATACCGGACTGTATCTGAGAGAGGAATCGGTAATGAGTTGAAATAAACTGGCGGACAGGATTTTCGTCTAAGAGTAAAGGTTATGTGTTTACATTTGGCTTCGTTCACCTTTACACGCCAGTTATTACACCAGTGTTCGATAAGGAAAAGGTGTCTCTGAAGGTTTAAGGATGCTGTTTCAGGATTGGAACTGGATGATAGGATGGCGGTGTCGTCTGCAAAAGTTGCCAGAAAGGTATCAGGATGTGTAGGAATATCAGCAGTGTAAAGGATGTAGAGGATGGGTCCCAAGACGCTGCCTTGAGGAACACCGGCCTCAACGGGATAAAGGTTAGAAAATTCTTCACCACAGCGAACTCGGAAGGAACGGTTCGAGAGATAGGATCGGAGAATGAGGTATAGGGACTGGGGTAAATGGGTTTTCAGCTTGAAGAGTAATCCAGTGTGCCATACCCGGTCAAAAGCTTGCGCAATGTCCAGAAACGCACCAGAACAATACTCTTTGCATTCAAGAGCTGAGGAAATATGGTCTACAACTCGGAGCCCCTGTTGAACTGTGGAATGCTGAGGACGGAATCCAAACTGATGGGAAGGAAGATTTTGAGATTCTAATATGGGTAGGATACGTTTTAGAAGAAGCCTTTCGAAGATTTTTGAGAGGATGGGGAGTAGACTAATAGGCCTGTAGGATGAAGTGTTGTTGGAAGGTTTATCTGGTTTTAAAAAAAGGATGATGGTGGAATGTTTCCATAACAGTGGAAAATAGGTGGTGCGGAGGATGCAGTTGTAAATATAAGTAAGGAATATAATAGCTTTCTGCGGAAGTTGTCGGAGGATCTGGGGAGTAAGGAGATCGTGTCCAGGAGATTTACGGAGAGTCAGTTTTTGGAGAAGATATTTGACCTCAGAGGGATTAATAGCTTTAGGAGGTAGGGAAAGTGGAATCGGTGACATAAGAAAGTCTTGCACTTTTGCGGTGTGATTGATGTGGGATTCCGGGTGAGGAGTGAATACTTTGGAGAGGTGTGTGGCGAATTCCTCGGCTTTATCTTCATCAGACGCAGCCCAGGAGTCATCACCACGTCGGAGAGGATGGGAAAAATGATGGTATTTTAGGATCTTTTTCGTGACATTCCACAGGGAATTATCACGAGCTGATAGAGAGGAGAGGTAGGAATTAAAGGACTGGGAACGGAAGTTCGCCAACTCCCTCTTCAATTGTCTACAATAGAAGTTATAGGAGCGGCGATCTGTTGGGTGTCGGGTACGCTGCCATAATGATCTTGCTCGGCGTTTGGTGTGGATAAGGTCTATAATAGGTTGTGGAAAATGATTTTGGTCTGGATTTATATTGGAGTGTTTAGGAGAGGAAGCAGTCCAGACAGCTTGTTGGATGGCGGTGGTAAAGGAATAGACGGAATTATCTAGGTCATCTTGGGTTTTGAGGGTTACTCTGAGGTCAATATTATCGGTCAGGATTTGGCGGAAAAGGTTCCAGTTGACAGGGCCTCGGATGAATGATGGTGGAATGGGTTTTGGAATTGGAGTGAGAGATACTTTTAGGATCAGTGGACTATAGTCTGAGGATAGTTCATCAAGGCGAGTTAAAGACAAGTTGAGAGAGCCTAATCCGCTGTGGATAAAGAAGTCGAGGATGTCAGGATTGCGGTTAGGATCGGTTGGCCAGTAGGTAGGGGAGTCAGGAGGCAGGATATTAAAATTTCGGGAGTTGAGTGCAGACAGCAAATTTCGTCCCCGAGAATTCGTGGTTCTGGAACCCCACTGCTGATGCTTGGCGTTTAAGTCTGCACCCAGAATGAAACGATTTCCTAAGGAATCCAGGAAGGATACAAATTCAGAATTGGAAATGGAATGTTTAGGAGGGCAATATGCAGATGTGAGGGTTACCGGAAAGGAAAAAGTCTTGATTACTATGGCTGTGGCTTGTAGGAAATCATAGGTGGGAAGTGGGAGTAAATGATGAGAGAGGGATTGGTGGACAATGATAGCAGAACCGGCATGGGCTTTACCGTCTGGGTGGTCAGTACGGTATGTCATGTATTGCGGTATTTTGAAGTACTGTTTAGTCGTTAGTCTTGTTTCAGTTATAAGTGCAACATCGATTGTTTTGTCTTGCAACAACGCTGTCAGTTCGTCAGTATGATTTCTAACACCATTCGCATTCCAAAGGAGAATGGATAAGGAGTTAGGTGAAGTCATTTAAGGATTTTTCAAGGCAGGGATTAGATTCGATACTAGATTTGTAAGGAGTGATATAAGCGGCATAACAAGAGATTTGATTTCGGAGATGAACGATGTCATTAGACTGGTAAGATCTGTGACGTTTGATGGTGGAGGGATATGAGAAATTTGATGTTGAGGAGTTTTTTGAAGATTAGGTAAACTTTGAGGGATAGATTCTTGTACAATAGATTGAGAATGTTGAGGAAAATGTTGTTCCGGCAGTGCCTCGACTTCATGATTCTGGTTACCACCTCCAAGCAAGTGGGCAAATGACACGTTAGAATTTACAAGTTTAGATGGTTCTCTTCTGCTTCTGGCTGGTACAGCTGTTTCATTCGGATCCTGAGGTTTTTTGGTATCTGGTTCTGAGTTTCTTGTAGATTTCACATCCCTTGTAGTTAGCCGGGTGGTCCTTGAGGCACAGAGCACATACAGCGGGTGCTGATCTTGATCTTGTACATTCTTCTGTTTTATGCTGTTCACCGCATTTCACACAGCGTGGTATGTGATGGCAATAACTTTTGGTATGACCATATGCCTGACAGTTATGGCACTGGACTATTTCTTTCTTTGTGTAAGGTTTTTCAACTTTTACACGGGTATAGTACAGTCTGCTGAGGTCATAGATTTTTTCGACTCCTGCTGATGGTTCCAAGTCCACGAAGAATAGAGGCAGTGGACTTTTATCTTTTAGAACGTTGGTGACTTGCCTCACTTGGAATCCTAATTCTGTCAGTTCTTCTTTGATTGCTTCAACGGGTGTTGAGGAATGTAGGTTTCTGATTACGACCCTTAATGCTCTCTCTTGGCGCAGCTGATAAGTATGAAAGTCAGCTTTGGTCTCAGTCAGATATTTTACAATCTTTCTGTAGGTTTCAGCAGTAGTCGGAGATATTTTAGTATCATTGGTTCTACTTATACAATAATAACTATTAGGATCTGTTACTTTGTTTAAATGCGCACACATCAGTTTAAAATTTTTAATATTTTTAACAAATATTGGTGGAGGTAGTGGTTCTCTGGGTATAGGAGAAGATTCCATGGTTTCTTTTTCATTTTGGAGGATCTGAAATGGATTCGGTGTAAAAAATGGAGATTCATCAGTTATTCCTTGTGATGATGTGCTGGGCTGTGGTTCAGATCCTAATGAGGTAGCTGACGCGGTCGCTGGTGGAATCATTTTTTTATTTTGTTCACGGCGGGGTCTCTGTTTTGTGGGAGACGAGTTAGAACCTGCAGATCTAGATCTTTTACTTGCGGACTTTGAGGACATGACTTGATGAAAATATCTCATTGATTAAGAAAATAATAATAATAATAAATAAATAATGAGATAAGAATTAAAGATAAAAGAAAGATAATTAAAAGAAAAGCAAGCCCGAGCTTGCCGAGCTAGCGGCAATCAGCTGATCAGTGACCCTTCTTTCACTTTTTCGTGATTGTACAAAGTAAATTATAACTTTGCTTACCGAAACTTCTCCAATATTCACTGCCGTAATATTCCTGAGGTCTAGTGATGTTCTCCAGACTGAATTCTAGCGAATTCCTACTGAAAAAAGCAAAAATCTGAGAGACGATGTAACGTATGACTGTTATCATCGAGCGCATCAGCAAATAATAAAATCGAAAAAAGAGGATTTTTAAAAAATCTCGAAAACCGTTTGAATTAGTTAGCTAAAAATCTATATCCTTTGGTGTTTCATCTAATATTGATTATACTTATCAGCTTAATTGGTAAAGTATTTATTTGGTTTTATTTTTTTGTTCTTTGTTAACTAAATTTTGCTAAGGATACAGTAGTCTTTTTCAACATTAAACTAATTCGAAGTACCATATTTTATGATATGAATAATAATAATTTTAAATAACAATAATGATATGAATAATAATTTCTATTACTCACCGGAATCAAATGACAGTAAGTTTTAAATGGGGTTTCTAAAGGTACCTGCTCTGAATGCTTGACCATCAAAGCCAAATTAAGCAGACCCTGCTTCGCAACGAGGGATACTAGGGTTCAAGGGGCCAGTTTCATAGTTGAGGTGACAATATTAGAGGCGACAAAAAATAAAAGATTCGTTTTTCATCTTGCATTCCATTTTTTTTTAACGGAAAGAAATCTGTTAGTACAATTATACCTCTGTCACGAAGAAAGCCAAGAGACAATTTTAGATTATCTTAACTACTGCTGTAGTTTACCAATGTTTGTATTTTTTTAAATATTCAATCACCATTGCCATGCAAATTTACTGCTGTTGAAAAAACGATGGTTAAAAAAAAACGAATCAATCGACAGTAATAATTCATTAAAGAAGAAAAAAGACAAAGTGCGTCTTTAGAAAATATTATTATCAAGTTACATGAATGGGAAAACTTGAAAATGGGTGAGAAACGGTTTCGTTGCCCAAGAATATTTATTTATTTATTTACCTGACAAAGTAATAAAGGTATATAATATATTAATGTATATTAATAATTAAGTTTAGCCTTATTAATTTAAAAATAATATCAATTATAATAATTATATTTCTAAGCAGGAGGATAGGAGTGAAAAACGGTCTCGTTAGTAAATAGTAGGCACCAGACGCGGAATCCAGTATGCTAATAAAATGTCCGAAATCTTAAAATACGGTTATAGTTACGCAAACATTATCACAATTTGGCAGATACATATTCTAAAATATCAACGGAATCGAGTTCAAAAACGAGATCTGGAATAAATATATGCATATATTAAACCCGAGGTTCCAAGATACGACTGGTTAAATCGGGAACATAACGAAAATATTATGGGAGATTTGTATTATTTACAATATATCGAACAATGCCGGAGAGAATATACTGCATTTTTTTTTTCTTTTTCTGTTGGACACAGCTTATAAGAGAATTCTGTCATATTAGGCATCTAAATATTTCGGATTATAATCGAAATACAGGCCTCTGTTTTCGGTACTGTTTCGAAACTGTTCATCACACCAACATCTTTTATGGCCTAAGCCAATCTATATGCCAAGCCTTGCCACAACATTTATAAAATATTATTTGTCCTTTATAAATATTTATATATATTGTTACCTTGTATTAATGTTATTTTAGAATAAGGTAAATTATTGTTGCTGACCAAGATTCTTAATAAAATAAGGTCTTTTCTGCAAGCACAAAGAAAAGTTGGATAGTATGTACTCTGTCTCAAAATTATTATTAGCGTTCTAAATCAAATACAAGTAGTTTTCTCTATTACGTATTATAATTTAAGTTATAAATGCTTTATTGAAACATAATGAAGTTTTTATAAACAAAACCTTGATTTATACGAGAAATAAAGCATTACATTTACTATTGAAACATTTCGATAAAGTATATTTAATTGATTAAACTGAAATCATATAATCATGTCCTACAAATAACATATTCATTTTATAAAATAAAGAAAACACCTAGATAGATCTACTTATAATTATCGATTTTTACTTTAATACAGTTCCTGTCCTTTTATGATAATCATATTTTTTATGACGCAATAAAACTAGATAAATTTTTACTTTTGCTATTAAAGTTTTATTTAAAAAATCCGGAAGAAGAATGGTGACTCCGAAACGTCATTTTGGACCAAAAAATGTTATTTACTTGGAGATCTAAAATAAAGTGTTTTTTGGAAGTCAGGTATATAAAATTTAAAAAAAGTGCGGCTTGCGGTCAAAGAAAGAAAACAAGATGAAATAGCAAAAACTATAAATCTTTTTACCAACCTTTCCAATAAATATAAAATGTAAAAATTTTAATTTTATATTATCTTTATAATACTTCATTATTAAAATCATAAGTCTTTTTAGTTTTATTTACATTGTAATTATGGATTTAAATCATTTTTTGTTGCAATGCCCTGTTTACTCCCCGTCCAGAAATAAGTACTTGAGGACGTATATTGGAAATATGTCTGACAATGACCTCATAGTACAACTTTTGTTGCAAATAGAAAATAAAAAGCAATTTGAAAATTTATTTTATTATGTAACAGAGTGTTTAAAGCTAAGAAATTTGTATCTGTCTATTCAAGAATAATTTAAGCACATTACTAAAATACCAATAATTGAATTTGTTAAACTATTTATGATTGATTTATTTGTTTAATATTTATACAGTTACAATTTATTTTGCCTTTTATTATGTATTTGTTTAATATTTATATAGTTACAATTTATTTTGCCTTTTATTATGTATTTGTTTTTGAAGCGTATTTTGTTTAGTACAGTTGTAATAGATTTCTTTGATTTATGTTTATCTGTTTTGTACAACTCAACTCCATTTGTATGGGCTAGCCCGAAAACAAATAAAGAGATTTATTATTATTATTATATTATATTATTATGGAAAAGATAGTTTCTCACATGATTTTCTCTTTCTCACATAATTAATAATTATTTGATATAGTTAACAGGACACTCTTATTTCTTACTGTACAAAAAAACAATAATTATGTACAAATTTTAGTGTATTCCAGTCGTTGTAATCATACTACAAAAATATTGTATTTTTAGCACAGCGAATTAAAATATCTATTTTGAATATATTACATCGATTCATTTTGTAACCGATAATAGAATTTGAGAATATTTTTCCAATTTATAAAGTATATTGCAAATGAGTTTATTATATACTACGGTTATTAGCTAAAAGGTATATAGTAAATATAGATATGCCGACTTGAAAAAAAAAAAAAAAAAAGGAAAACAAAATTAAATTAAATGAAAAACTTCTTTATTGTCCTGGGACTAAAGTCTCTCAAGAAAAAATAAAAATACAGATTTGATGATCGGAAAAATGTGGCCATAGCTTCAACAAATAGCTCAACTAAAATAATTATTTGAGGTCATAAAATATGTACATTTTTCAAATCAGACTCTCAGAGTGAAATAAGTAAACAGAAATAGCTAATTCATTTGGAATAATTGAAATAATATAAACATAACAAAATTGACATTGTGGCATTGATGTGCTGTTTTAAATTTGACAGGATAAAATTAAGACTAAACACATAATGCGTTCTACATAAAAATACTAGTGAGAAACTGATTGACCAATAGTGTAGTCATATGCATTTTCTCGTGGCGGGTAAAACACTGATCATTCGAAGGACATGCATGTGCATATTAATTATAATTTGTAATATTTTAATTTGTTATTAAGTTTATTATATACGCAAGAGATTTAATATTGAAGCAGGGTGTCATATAGTTGCTGATAGTTGATGTAGATTTTCATGTTGTTATATTTATAATAATCATAATTAATATTTTTATATTTTATATATTTTTTTATACATATGCCTATGAATAAATATAAAAGATAAGCAAGAAAATAAGAAAAATATTTTAAATAAAAAGAAAAAATCATTTTTAAAAAAATGTAAAATAAAGATCAATCTTATGTTAATTTTACTTGTAGAGTCCTGATGATGGGAGTGAGACCCCGAAACGTTGAATTTGGAAGAAATAAATCAGCCCTAATATCCACCTCTAAGAACAATCTAATTTTTTTATGTATATTAAAATTAGCTAAATTAAAAATAGTCCTAGGAGAAAAATAATTACGCTGTGTAAAAGCAACCCTATTTAGTTCGTTTGTTCAATGAAGTGTATCTCTCTCTACAGTTCCTCTGCAATATATACAAATAAGATTCAATGGAAAAAATAAAATATTAACGAACAGTGACGGGAGCTACAGCTAGATTTATGATGAACATATCATCTACTTTTTGTCTCATACTTTCTCCATCTAAGTTTCCTGAGAAACTAATAATTTTTTTAAACCTTCAATTACGTCGTCCCTACAATAAATTTATTTTCTTTACGACGCCCTTCTTAATGATCGATATAGAGAAACCAATAGCCCCTTAGTGAGTATTTTTAAGATTTAATTCCCTGCGACCGTGCTTCCTTTTACAGCGGACATAAAGAAAGCTGAACTAAGAAAGGACGGGGCAGTTAGAGGAAGATGCGCTAGGGGTAGAGCAGAGGAGCAGAGGTGGTTCCCGATTTGGAAGGGCTCAAGGAGAAACCTTAGGTCAGGGGTCGGCGAGAGCTATCTTCTTCCTAGTCATCAACGGTTTCACCTACAGCCTCTCCCTTGTCTTTATCTCTCGCCTCTATCCATAATTATTATTAATACCCTCAATTATTAAAAATAACACGACGATTTCGATTGAATTGATACATAATTATCATTATCCAATTGTTGTAAAAGAATAAGGAGCATTTTTAGAGAATTGAAAGATTCCAGGACAAAGTCTTGAGCATCTAGAAATTGGATTCTCAAGAAAGTTGGGACATCACATAAGTGAAAACAAAAATCTCACACCAGCAATTAGAAAATAAAAAATGCACCTAGTGACAAGGCATTTTTGTTTGTTTATTTATTTATTTATTTTTTTAGCTCATGTAATAATATGCTGTATTTTGGTCTTACCTTTCCCTATGCTTATCTTAACTACTCAATCCGACTCATGTTTACACTTGTCCTTTAGATATGGCTAGCCATCCAGTAGGTGTGCAAAGGATTTATTTGCCTTTGAAATTTCGAATGCTTTTCCAGGTAATAGAACTAGCCAATCAAAACCATATTCAAAGTCCATCTCCTTACCTATATATGAAATATCAAAATGTGCAAGTGCAAATAACAAAGTCTCGTAAAATGGCCTCTGTGTGTGTGTTGATAATAAATGAAACTAAAATTTCATATTTAATACAGGTATATGACTCTGAGTGTTATAGCAACTTCTTTAGAAAAATGGACGAACCAGAAGAGTCGCTTTATACCTTTTTTATGGATTTTCTCGATAACAGCTTAAACACGATTTTGACTAAACGCGCTATATTGATGTAAACTACAATGGGCTTTAATATGATATACGTTTCATTTTAATTTAGATAGTCTATCAGTGCTTATGCCGATATTAAAAAAAAACAAAAAACTTTAAAGTACCTTTAATAATGTAATTTAAAAAAATGAACCATTGATAAAAAAAGGACAAATGTGCGTTACTAGTTAACTAGTTAAATGAATACAACTAACTGACGGAGAAAAGAGCAAAAATATAATCTTTGGTAATTTCATTTTTACTGACATAAGAATAGTAATATAATAATATACCGTTGGAAAGCTAAAGATTTTAGAAAATATGTTATGTTATACACAAAGTTGTGTAAGGTAATTGGAACTGTTAAAAAGCGGATAAAAGTAAGTAACTGTCATAAATAATTTCTATTTTGTTAGTATTATTATTATTTTATCTTACTTAGTTATTTTTATCTTACTTAGTTATGCTAGAGATTCGATGTTGAAGCGGAGTGCAATATAGTTGCTGATAGTTGATAATTGTTATGATTATTATTAATATATATACATTAATTAATTAATATGAGAAATGAGCGAGAAAAGGAAATAAAAAAAAAAGAATTAAAGGAGATAAATTATTTAAAAAAAAAATGTTAAAAGGAAGAAAAAGTTAAAGGGAAAAAATATTAATCTATTCTTTTTTGGGGTTATTGTATGCTAAGATTTATATATTAAAAATTGTCCAATAAGGAAAAAAAAGTAAGCCCTGTAAATAGCAACCCATTTAAGTTGGGCATAACCGCTTGTTCAATAAAGAGTATCTCTCTATTATTAGATTATTTAATAAAATAAATGTTTCCATCGAAATTTAATGCAATTATTTTAAATTTTTACCATTAACTTTATTTGAAAGATCTTTAATTGATTTTGAAGTCATGTGTTGATCGCGCCAGTTCTTTTTTATTTGTTCCACCGTTCTTGGATAGGTCCAATAAATAAAGTCAACCTCTCATGGATATCAATTTATAGAAATACATACATTTTTTACTATACTACGTTGGAGCACATGCAGATTGGAGATATGAGATTGAGCTAGAGAGGACGAAGGGTGGAGGTACCCCCTGTCAAACAAACTAAGTAAGATATAAGAAGGAAAGAGGCTTAGTGCCCAGACAATACCCTCAACTGATTTATTGCTATATTACCTTTTCATACCCTCGCCTTCCTTTATGCCCTTCCTCTAACGGTCGAATTATTGTTGTTAAGAGAACAGATTATGTTAACTAGAGGTAAAAAATAAATTAATTGAGACCGGAACTACAATAAAAGATAAAAAAAAAAACCAAACATAATAGAATTTTAAGAGTATTCGTTTCTACACTATTTCGTTGAAATAATTATATGTTGTGTCCAGTTATTTAAAAAAAAAAACAACTGTACTTTATATAACCCATGAAGTGTCTTGGCCTCAGTACATACAGAGATTTGTACTGTTTCCAGACCAACGACCGTGCAAGGAGGTGATTAGGCCGAGATCACGCTTAGCCGCTAGGTTCTTTCCTTATTCGAGAATCCAATTTATAGAGGCTGGGTGTGCCCCAGAACGGTCTACATATCCTAAGGTCACTCCACGATTAAATTACAGAATAAATAATGATCTGCCATAGCCCGAATCCCGGCTAGTACCTGGAGAATATTATACATATGACAATGTCCACTTGTTTAATTTAATAAAATTGAAAATAGCAATAAATTAATTTAAACCTTAAAGATAAATAGTTTTGATGAATACGTCCTTTAAAATATACATACAATATGAAATATGATGGAGCTCGCTGGTGGTGCGGTCACTAAGAAAAGACTAACTTATTTTATTTGAGTGCCGACGTTTCGGCCTGCACTGTTGGCCTTCGTCAGGACTAAGAAAAATAAGTTTACAACCAATAGAAAAATAAAAATCATGATAAGTTAATTACAATAATAAGAATACATTAATAAAATAATGGAAATAAACAGTAACATAAAATTATTAAATTGGAATGAAAAAAATTTAATTACTGAAGGAATTAGTCCGGGTGGCGGTCATTAAATGAAACAACTGAATAGTTTCAACTATTTTATTGTTTGCCAACGTTTCGACCCCCATTGTGGGTCATCATCAGGGCTAAAAAGATACAAAAAGGATACATTTAAAATAAGATTACAAATACTATTTAAAAAAAAAAAAAAAAAAAATTAACAATTTCACTAGAGAATGTCAATATTATAACATAAAAGAAAATAGATGTGTAAAGAAATCAATTAATTAAATTACAATGATAAAGGTATACTAATGAGAGCTAAACAGACCAGATAATGACTAAAGATAATGTACAAATATATAAGAAAAAATTACATGAAATAAAAACCATTAACAAAATGGAGTACAGTGGAGATACGTACCGTCTGGTAGGTGAGTGGAAACTAGGTTCAATTTGGTCATAAGGAATGTAGGCAGGTAGATAGGAAAGTACGTACAAAAGGTTGGGTAAAATGGAAAATACGTACCATATTTCTAGACGGGATCTGACAACAATGAGTAAAATTGTAATATTAACATAAAAGGAAGTGTTCAGATTAAACCTACAATATTAATAATATCATAACGGTATTAGAAGATGTTTTAACAAGATTGTTGAAGTAAAAACAATATAATACAATAGTAAGAATAATAATGTATAAACTATATATAGTAAAACTGACTACCTCCCAACCAACGTTTTAATAATTATTGTACATATATTAAGACATTAAAATTAACCAAGTGAAAATATTATGACAAAAAATAATAATAAGTAACAATCATTGACAGATCATATAGTTGATACAAAATAGTAAAATAATTACAAATAGGAATAAATTGAATTGTAAAACCATTAAGAATTTATTAAGTGCAGAAACAAATGAAATAGATACATATATAAAATAAATGTATACATAAATAAGTAAAAAATAAACCAATAAATAAACAAAAGGTATACAGTGGGATGGACATGGGAAGCTGTATTACTTAAGAGAGTTTAATATATGGCTGTAGGTGGAGGAGATGCACTGTTTATCAGTTTTATGATTGACAGGATTAGATTGGAGATGGATGTGGACGGATTCAGCGATGAGCCTTTTTTTATGGTTGGGAACAGAATCTAAAATGGAACAATCTTGAAAGTTAAATGAATGATTAAAAGTTATGGAGTGTTCGGAGAGTTTTGAGGCTAGAAGGTTTCGAGAGGATATGGAGGATTTATGTTGAGATATGCGGGTTTTTAAGTAGTTTTTTAAAAAATTAATGTTGCCCAAAATCTCGTCCACCGTTGCCTCTCCTTGTCTGATCCACAGTACCATCCTACCAATATCCAGCGCATTAAAAAGATCCTTACCCTAAACAGCTTCCCACTTAATATCATTAAAAAACTCATAAACTCATACAACGTAAAAACGACCATTACTCCCCCTACAATACAAGACCAAAATTCACCCACAATATTTCAATATAGATCCCTACCGTATATTCCACACCTGTCTGAAAATATTAAAAAATCCTTTAAATCTTCCTTACCCTCCCTAAAGCTAGGATTAAAGACCCAGAACAAACTTTCCCACCTCTTCACTAATACTAAAGACCCGATAAATCCTCTCTACCGCTCAAATATTGTGTATAAAATACCTTGTTTAGATTGCGACGTGTAATATGTGGGTGAAACAAAAAACTACTTAAAAACCCGCATATCTCAACATAAATCCTCCATATCCTCTCGAAACCTTCTAGCCTCAAAACTCTCCGAACACTCCATAACTTTTAATCATTCATTTAACTTTCAAGATTGTTCCATTTTAGATTCTGTTCCCAACCATAAAAAAAGGCTCATCGCTGAATCCGTCCACATCCATCTCCAATCTAATCCTGTCAATCATAAAACTGATAAACAGTGCATCTCCTCCACCTACAGCCATATATTAAACTCTCTTAAGTAATACAGCTTCCCATGTCCATCCCACTGTATACCTTTTGTTTATTTATTGGTTTATTTTTTACTTATTTATGTATACATTTATTTTATATATGTATCTATTTCATTTGTTTCTGCACTTAATAAATTCTTAATGGTTTTACAATTCAATTTATTCCTATTTGTAATTATTTTACTATTTTGTATCAACTATATGATCTGTCAATGATTGTTACTTATTATTATTTTTTGTCATAATATTTTCACTTGGTTAATTTTAATGTCTTAATATATGTACAATAATTATTAAAACGTTGGTTGGGAGGTAGTCAGTTTTACTATATATAGTTTATACATTATTATTCTTACTATTGTATTATATTGTTTTTACTTCAACAATCTTGTTAAAACATCTTCTAATACCGTTATGATATTATTAATATTGTAGGTTTAATCTGAACACTTCCTTTTATGTTAATATTACAATTTTACTCATTGTTGTCAGATCCCGTCCAGAAATATGGTACGTATTTTCCATTTTACCCAACCTTTTGTACGTACTTTCCTATCTACCTGCCTACATTCCTTATGACCAAATTGAACCTAGTTTCCACTCACCTACCAGACGGTACGTATCTCCACTGTACTCCATTTTGTTAATGGTTTTTATTTCATGTAATTTTTTCTTATATATTTGTACATTATCTTTAGTCATTATCTGGTCTGTTTAGCTCTCATTAGTATACCTTTATCATTGTAATTTAATTAATTGATTTCTTTACACATCTATTTTCTTTTATGTTATAATATTGACATTCTCTAGTGAAATTGTTAATTTTTTTTTTTTTTTTTTAAATAGTATTTGTAATCTTATTTTAAATGTATCCTTTTTGTATCTTTTTAGCCCTGATGATGACCCACAATGGGGGTCGAAACGTTGGCAAACAATAAAATAGTTGAAACTATTCAGTTGTTTCATTTAATGACCGCCACCCGGACTAATTCCTTCAGTAATTCTCAACGGTCAACTAATTATATCCACAATGAAAAAAATTTAAGATTATAATGAGGAACTAAGTTAAACAAATTAAAGTTATGCGAATTAAGAAAATAATAGCGTATAGGTATTTATGTGTTTGTGTGTATGTGTGTGTGTGTGTGTGCAACTAGTATATTTAAATTAATAAAAATAAAATTATAAAGTAAGATGATGACGGTTTTTTTAGAACAATTTTAAATTAATATAATATTAAACTGAAAATTATATGCGAGGGAGCAGTATATTTAACAGACAAGATAAGTATAGTAGAAGAGGGAGAAAGAAATAAGTAGTGATAAGAGAAGCGTGAAAAGAAATCATAATCATGACAATATGAAAATACATACTTGACAGAGTTAGATTATCACAAAAAGTGAAAAGCAATGCTTTTTTAAATGCTCTCTACAAATGGAAACAAGAAAAACAGTTGAAGACGTGTGTGTGGTATTTTTTATTTGAAAAAGACGTATAGGTTAATTTAAAAAAATTAAATATAAGGATCAATTTTATTTTAAAGAGCGGACTTAGATAAAGAGGAGACGCCTCAGAATTAATAATAAAGACTATTATATTAATAGCCGATCCTGAAGCCTCTTTTTATAAATCTTAGAAACTAAATTACAATATACCACCTCTATTTTTCCACTTAGGTTCACTACGGTATTGAATATTTTAATAAATATGTTAATTATTAAAGTCGTAAGTATTATACTATCCCTTTAATTGTTTTTTAATAAAACTAGCTATGGTTTAGTTTCTAATAAGAATATTTTTATTATTATTGATTTAATTGGAAATGCTAGACTAAAAATGGAGATGGTCAGTTAAATTTTTATCTCGAATAATTCCAATTAGTTAATTATGTATTTTTATTGGACTATCTCTACTTCAAAGGAAAAATGAAATAAGGAATGGGGTAACCTTGCCTTTTATAAATGATTACCAAAAATATTGTTAACAACAGTTTATGGCAAAACCAAAGTTTCACGCCACATTGATCAGGTCTATATTTTATTTGCTAGATTATTATCTTTTTTTTTCATTTTAAATATCTATTTCCATGTGTTCTGTTTAAGAGCAGAAAACAATATTGAATATTAATTAGTTTAATAAAAATTGTATTTATTTTGAACAATTAAAAATTAGTCAAGCCATATATCTATCTATACACTGACACAAACAGAAAGATCTCATTACCAAAGCTAGATTTAATTTTAAAAAATTCAATATAGAGAATATAGTTTTATTTTTTTTATACAGATGTTAACAAAGATCTAGTTACTCATTACATTTACACATCATAGTGAGGAATGAACTTACGTATTTTTCTTTACGTGCGACGTGAAATAAGGGTATCATATATTTTGCTCGTAAATTATTTTTCAATATCAATCCTTTATAAAAAAAATAAAGAAAACCCCCCACACATTTCATCAGACCCACACATTAATCTTAATTATTCGATACGGTACTTGTTTTAATCTTAAACCCTGTGAGATGGTGTTTTCTTTCTTAATTACTTTCGAGATTCAAAACCCTAATTAGTAGCCTTAGATGGGAGGAACCGTAGCCACTATCTCCCATCGGACGCCTTAAGTACCAAAATGAAGTCGTAAGCGCCACCGTAGCGATATAGGCTACTCTGAGGAAATATCGTGACTAATTATTCCAGATAATCGACTTTCTAATGACCCCATTTTCCCTACCTTTGACTCTTAGCATCCCTGACCATCTTCCTATGGAGCTTCTGTATCGATTCACCTTAGAGTGGAATAATACCTTTGGAACATTTATTTTTTAAATGTTTTGGAATGTGGGCGTTTATTTATAAGGACTCATATTCTGCCTGTTGGATTAAAAAATAAAATATAATATAAAATAAAAAAAATATTTTTCAAATGCGGCAAAAACAGTGATTTGCATAATAATTTATTTTTATTTCAAAACCATATTAAGCATAAGCTAACTGCAGAAACTTAAACTAGATTTTTTTTATCTATAAATAATAGTAAGGATTCAGTAATAAGAGTTTTATTTTATTCGGTGTTCTCTTGTTGGTGACCGAGTTATTTAAGAAATCAGTCATATGCCCATCCAGGCTGTTAGAAATCTAGTTTGCGAGGACCATAGTAGTTAATCTCAACTTTCCCAATTATGCTTTTCATAACTGGAGTAGTAAAGAACATAAACCCCTCCATAAAATAGTGGAAACCGCTTTTCGTAGCTGACCAGTATTTTATAACATATTTATATATATATATATATATATATATATATATATATATATATATATATATATATATATATATATATATATATATATATATATATATATATATACGTGTGTGTGTGTGTGTGTGTATAACGTTTGTTTTCTTTAATGCATATTTAACAACACAGCCTAGAAACAATACTATCTTTAATGTGTGTAAGACCAACCATTCATGAATTTTAGAGGTTTATTTTTTTTTTAATGTTTTGTTTTTTGTAACAACTGTTAGATTTGGTGTAACTTTACCTCAAATGATCAAATAAAACTTGTTTTAGGAGTTCTGGCACTGGCTGGGTTCTCTCTTTAAGTGCGTACGATTGTGACGGTGCCTTAACTCAGCTTCCGATTGCTTTAAAAATAAACCAGGGACGCGGCTGAGAGACGCTGGGATCTATCGGTTCTACTTTTCTCTCGACACCTGGAGGGACAAACCTGGATTGGGGTTCCTCGGCATACTGTAAATATTGTATTGGGTTGTGTCACATGAAATGTCCGTTTTCAAGGTAAACGATTTTTATTAAAAATACGATATGAAAACAAGACAATTTTATTCGAAGTATTTACCTTCTTTTCTACACATTTTTCCCAACGTGAGACCAACTTTTTTATCTCCGAACTGAAAAACTCTGGGCTTTGAAGTGAAACAAAATCTGAAAACGCACTTTTCACTTGATTATCATTTTCAAAAACTTTGACGGAGTTGTCTAAATTCCTGAACAGGTGGTAATCGGTTGGAGACAAGTCTGGAGAATATGGTGGGTGCGGAAGAACTTCGTAGCCCAGTTCTTTCAATTTTTGCACGGTATGTTTTGAAACATGGGTCTTGCTGCCGCTCAGTGAGATCATGAGGTACACATGTATCGAGCTTTTTTACTTTCCCAATACACTTTAAATGTCTGGAAACGGTAGATGCACTTGCATTTAGTTGTGCTGAGAGTCCATTAACTGTTTGGTAGGGGTTTCCTTCTACTGTATGTTTGAGGAAATCGTTGTCTATTACGGACGGTCTTCCTCGGGGCAAGTTTTCCAAGTCGGTATCCCCAGCTGAAAACTTAGCAAACCAACGGCGAATGGTCCGTTCATTAACACTCCCTTCCCCAAACGCCTTGCAAATATTTCTAGCGGCCTCAGCTGCTGATTGGCTGAGTTTAAACTCGTACAAAAATATTACTCGAAAATCGCGTGTTTCCATGTTCATATTTGGAGGTATAATAAAAAGTGGATAATTGATTGGGAATCTAATGTTTATAATACAAAGGTAGAGGATTAGTAACTGTTTACTTTAAATATGTAAACATTCGGAAGAAAACAATAGAGACCTGCAAAATCCTTTATGCATTTCAGAAACTATAAAAACGGACATTTCATGTGTAACAACCCAATACATAGGTATGTGTGTCTTCTAAATGTTTATTTATTTTTAACTTTTATTTTAATTATTTTTCGTGAATGTTATGTTTTTGATTCTTTTCTCCAACCAATTGTTTTGTTATGTTTTTTTTGTAAATTTTGTGAAGATGAGTCTTTTATCATTATTATCATTGTACCTTATTGGACAAACTGTAATATAACTAAATAAAAAGTTTTACAAAAATCTTTTAATTATTCATAATTAAAAATAATCAATCCTTCCCCCTGCTTCCAAGTACTAGTGGGCCGTTATTAATTTAATTTGTAGTCGAGGGACTTGGACACTTATATAAATATGATAATAAATCCATTAGTAAAATATAAATAATTTATTAAAATATGTTATGGCACGACGTAACGCCTTATTGTTTTATTAGGATATTTTTTTACTGACGAGTTTTTTACAACTTAGTTGTTTCGCGTTTCTAAATTTTCTTGCCCCATCTTTTGGTCGAGCCATTCTTCTTCGCGAAGACCTCTGGCAGCCATGCCTTCCTCCACATCCTGTAACCGTCTCTTCCAATGTCCAAACCATTTTAACCTTTTTGTTTCAATTTCGCTGAGAATATTTTTTTCTTGTAAAACATTTCCCCTAATAGTTTGGTTGGGAACATGCAGCAGTCTTGATATGGCTCAAGAGCTTCTCTACAAGTCCGTCTCTAATGATAGCAACCTTGTCTCCTCTTTTTTTGTAATCACCCATGTTTCTGCTGCATATAGCGTGAAGCTCCCCAAAAAGGAATGGTATAGCTTTCTTTTGGTTTGGAGACACACCTGCTTGCTCCATAACACAGAATTCAGTGTTCCCATTACCCGCCTTCCTCCTGTAATATTTTCAATGATGTCCTTGGAAGAGCTGACATCCTCAGTTATCCATTTGCCAAGATATTTAAACTCATTTACCCTTTCTAATTCCCAATTTTTTGAGGATAAGACTCATTAAATGGCATATACTTGTTTTTTTCTTTACTGAATTCCAGGCCCCATGCTCTATGCTCGCATGTTGTTGGCATCTTCTTAGACTTAGCATATTATTAGGATATTACTTACTTACTGCCGGGCGCTACGGTCCAGCAAGGACCCGGGCCTCCTCAAGTACTTCAAGCCAGTCGTTCCTGTCTGTCGCTCTAGCCCTCCATCTCCTCACCCCAAACAACTCGACGTCGTCCAACCATCTCAATCTTGGCCTTCCTCTGTGTCTTTTTCCTCCAATTTTTCCATAAAGTCTTGGAATCCTAGGTTCTGGCATCCTTTCTACATATCCGAGCCATCTTAGGCGGGCTTTTTTCACAAACGATACCAGTTCTGGTTTCCCATACATTTTATTTTTTTATTATAATTTTTTTTTTATAATTAGGATATTAACTATAAAAAAATAAAAGACTTCTTGTTATAAAATACTATAATAAACATTAACTAAAATTTTCATTAGCTGTCGAGTAATACGATCGATTTTATTATTCATATGGATCGTTAACATCATGATATTTAAAAAAAAAAAGTTATAGGGATGGTGTAATTTCTTCATAAATGAATATACAGCAAAAATAAAAACAAATTATAAACTTACATAATCTTGAAGATTTTCATTTAAATATGTACTTGAACGAGTCAGTATTGCATCCTATCAGTTTCACACTTGAAAGATTCTTTAAGAATTCACTTGATTGACGCAATTCATTTTGTAACTGATGCATTTATAAATAACTTATATTTTAAAAAAATACATGATTCATAGGAATAATTATATTACACAAATGAATAAGGAAATACAAAAAATAATGCATTTCCAAATATAACCGTAACCTTTAGAAAAAGAAGTGTTAAGAGTTTTCCTAAGGTCAAATGATTATAAATATTCTTTCTCAATTTTTTCAGTTAAGGTCAGCGCTTGGTCCATCGGTACATGAAGGCTGATCATTAGGTCCCTGCCATTTACTTTCTATCGAGTGAATTACCGTTGTAACGATTAACAATTCCATCTAACCCGTTCCGTTATGTACTAACTAGTTATCTAATTCAATAGACCGAATTCCCACGAACTCACTTTCCAAAATGCTAAACCGTCGGAGGAGCAGAAGAGGAGCTAAGACGGTAACCTTTCATACATCGGCGATCGTGCTGCCTCAGGGGAATCACGGTCTCAATACGAGCAACCCCAAGGATACTTCGGTGACTTTTATTTTTGCACGGATGGACATTGTAAAGTTTACAGTACTTTATGATGTGGTATAAGTGGACCGTTCTATTTTCATAGTTAATAAAAAATGAAAAGAAGGAATGAAGTACCGGTAAACCCAATGGAGAAAAGACATAAGTTGTACACCTTACTGAAAATTTGTAAGCAATTGGTCAAGTACATCATAAAATAAGAGACATCTTATAATATTTATTTTGTAATATATAACAAATATATCTTATGCAATAAAAATCTGGTGCGAGCAACACACGACTTTCATTTACCTCGACTGTTAAAATCAATTTAAAAATTATTAAATATTTAAAAAATATTTAAGTTGATTTTAATAAAACGTGTCGTAGGAAACATATGATTTAAATTAAATTGTTAATCAGTAATAAGTTTATTCCATATTATTCACTTTATATTACCTTTTACAACTTTGTGTATCAGAAAATATTCTTTCTAAAATCTTTCTCGTTCCAACGGTATATTATACGTCGATATTACTGTTCTTATTATTAAAGAACGAAAAATTTCATTAAAAATATTTTTGCTCTTTTGTCCTTTAGTTTGTCATCAAATTCGTCCAACTTGTATATTTAGCCGTCCTTCATCGATGTCATTTAAATGATATGGTTAATCGTTTGGAATGTACAGAATTAATGGTAGTTTAAAGGAAGAAAATTTAAATTATCGGCATTTAAGCAATGTCAAACTATTTCAACCAGAATGAAACCTACATCATATTAAAGCCCATTAAATTTTACATCAATATACAGAGTTTAATCAAAATCGTTAGAGCTGTTTTTAAGGAAATCGTAAAAACGTTCTTAGTGCATAGTATAAAGTGGCTCTTCTTGTTGGCTAATATTAATTTTTTTTTTTAATTTATATTTTTTTAAATATTCTTTTCTGCACAAAATATTTTATAATTGATTTGATTTGTTTTAATATTCAAAAGGGAAAAAAATTATATTAAACAAGCAACATTTTGAGTAATTTCATAAAATAAGCTAAAAGATGGAATTTTTAATTTCCATACGATCCAGAGCAAAGTATACAAATATAGAAAAACCAATGGACGTACAAACTGAACTTCTATAAAAAAAAAAAAATGTAACAATAGATTTCAAAATCCAGAATGGGAAATTAATCTGCCGTTCGTCACGCTAATGTTACTTAAACTATACATATACCTATGTATAGATTAAATTATACCAACTTAAATTCTGATAATTTTTACAAATAAAATTATTTTACAATTAAATGAATAAAATTATTTCAGAATGAATGTATGTATAAGATAAACTTCATTGTCCTTCCTTCCTTGACATGGGGCCTACTGGAATTATAAACTCAAATGTATTTTTTTTAAAAAGAACCGAAATTCACTAATCTTTTGATCTGGACCAGTGGCCTTCCTGATCTGGAATAAACAAAGCACTGATAATGACAAGTTATTAGACGCCTAAGGGTGAAACTGACCTTCTCATCAGTTATATATCTCACAGGAACTGATCCGATTACTAACAAATCTCATTTTAGGCCACCATATACAAGGATGAAAGAAGGATTTCAAAAAACCTTGATGCTACCCTAGCATATTTCGTGTTTTGCTATTTATTTTTGATATTGGGATCTAAAATAAAATCGTAGCGTTTATCAAATATTTCAACTTAATCCTCTCTTTGTTTATAAAATCATCTTTACTTGGTCAATAATGTTTACATATTCTAAAGAAGGATTAGTTAAATTGCTTTTATGCATCCTTTTCAACCGAGATTTCTAATATATTAGTGCTTTGCTTGCCCAAAATGGAAGAGAAAAAAATTCATTTTGCCATTCAATGATTTCTTATTTCCGAAAAGGAAAATCCACTCCACAGACGGTTAAATAGCATGTGTATGGCGATGATGTCTTAAGAGAAATCACAGTCTGTAAGTGGTTTGCTCGATTCAGAACCGGATATTTTGACTTGGAATATACAAAGCGCTTGGGTTGTCCTTCAACTGTTGATGATGACAAAATTCAAGTATTGGTAACAGAAATTCCTCGCGGATATGCTATCGATTGAAAATATTTACTAGAATCTGAATTTTGTGTTGAAGTCCCCTATAAAAAAAAAAACGTTACAAATTTATCTTACAACCTCGTACATCTCAAATTTACAAAGTGAAAAGAAGAACAATTATTTTTTTAAAAATATATTATTCAAAGACGATTATAATATTTACAGAAGAAACTGAGAAGAAACGATATTGCTAATGTTAGATTTTCAAAGACTTTCTTCGAAGAATGTGGATCCATTAGATAACAATATTTAATAAAATTAAAATAACATAAATTTGATAATTGTCAGTTTTGTCATGACTGCATTACATAATTAATATTTTACAGAAAATACATCAAACTTCATGAATACGGAATTAACTCATGTTTAACCTGAAGATTTATTAAAATATTTGCCGACAAACGCCAGTTGTTTTTATATAACCATTAAAACATAAATGGTATATTTACATAAATGGAAATTTTCACGTGCAATTGTTATAGTGCACATGCACTTATGCAACAATGCTTTAATTCGATATACATGAGCACCTAGTGCTACCGGAAAGTAAAAAGTAAACAAAAGGATAAACAAATATATGATTAAGATTCGAGAATTAATGTATTCAACATTCAGTGAATATTTAAAATTAATGAAATAAATAAAGATCCGTAGCACTTAAAGATGATTAATACCGACCTAGATAGCCACGAGGAGTAGACAAGTTGGAAGTCACTAAAGATAACTAACTGAACGGTTGTTGTATTGGAGGAGAGGAGATGTCAAAGACAATCGTATTACCATGGTAATGGACCAGTAAATTCGTGGCGCGGCATCCACTATTAGCATAACCGCTACCTACCCTAACCGCTCCATGATCCAGATCTCGACGCCAGATTTCGGCTCATCCTCTTTATATGGCCACTATAAATCAACCATGGGACCAGGAAAAAACTTTCCAAACAGAACAATAAATATATCTAACATTTGCGTATACATAATCAACAATTTTTTCAACGGTTATGAAACTAGGAACGAGAGAGAGATGTCGAAATATTTCGGCAGTAAAAAGTTGATAAACATCACTATCCTTTCGATCATAGGGAATAAAAATTAATGTCCTACTGATTTCTAATCAGGAAGATATTTATCATATCGGTGAAATATTAATAAATTGAGATTAATCAGCTAAATATATATATCATCGAAATATAATAGATTAACATTTTATTTTAATATAACTAAGCCGATAACATATAGAAATGAATTGCTCCATAAAGAAATGATCCTATGCAACAAGAAATAATAGTAAAGCAACATTATTAATCAACTTCTAGGGTCTATAGAGTAATAACTGTATAAATCATTTTTTAAATAAATATGGCGTATTTAATGTTTCTATTAATCTATTAGTTTCATCCTGAAATAAGCTCTCGATTAGGATGTCCTGAAATAAGCTGTCGATTAGCCTATCCTGAAATTTTTGGAAACTTTTTTCGGTATTTAACTTTTCAATAAATATTAAGACCATATCAGAGTAAATTTTGAGACATTTAATTTGTAAAAATCTGGTAGGTGTGTGTTGTTGACTTTCATTTACCTCCGTTTTTTAAATCAATTTAAGAACTTTAAAATAAAATTAGAGATGAAAAAGGAATTACATAGAGTTTCGATAGAAACATGTGATTTATTAAATTATCTATTATATTATTATCCATATTGAATAATCTATTATATTATTATCCAAAAGAAATCTTTTGTTTTATCCGCTTAACTTCACTCTCAATTACCTTTTAAAACTAGGTATATAAGATAATATTTTTTCTAAAATCCTTAGCTTTCTAACTGTATATTATACATCTATGTTTTTTGGTATTTTCTCCTTTAGCTGGTTATCAAAACCGTTCAACTTATATGCTAAGAGATTTCATCAAAAATACGAAATGGTTCATTTTTTCAAATCTAATAAATTAAAGGTACTTTGGAGGAAGAATATTTTAAATATCGGCATATAAGCCGTGTCTGATGGTTTAAATCAGAATGAAACCTACATGATAACGGAGCGAGTTTAATCAAAATCGTTTGAGTCGTTTTGGAGGAAATCGTGAAAATGTGTAAAATGCATGGTATAAAGTGGCTCTTCTGGTAAGCCGATTCCGATGAAAAAGTTGCCGTAACATCTCAAACATATACGCTGATAAAATATGAAATTTCAAGTTGTCTACAACTTATAATTTTCGAGCTAGACTTACCATACACATGGACCTTTATGTTGGAGGGGGTCATTTGGACTCGGGAAACCCTAAAACGAGTACTATTGGTGAAAACTTGAATTCGAAATTATTAACGATCGCAATACTTTCCCTTCGTACATATTTCAGATAAAGGTATGTTAAAATGAAAATGAAACCAAGTCTATAGTTTTTTGTGTAAAGGTCAAGCGAGTTAAGATTCCTTCCGAATTGAATTTGAAAACTTTCGCTATGTATTTAAAAAGAATTTTATCCTGTAAAAATAATAATAATAACCTGTATTAATAATTAATCAAAAGCAAAGAAAAATAAATAAATGGTGTCCAATTACCATTTATATATTTTTATATAAATAAATAATGAGTTGAAATAATGATAATAGTTTTTATTATTATTGGTTAATCATATGGAAATTGCATATGAAATCTTTTATAGAACGCCATTTTAGAACAAAATGGGACATTTAATTCCGAATATAATCCTCGACTTGACAACTCAATTTTTTTGTCACATTTTCACAATTCGGAGACTAGCTACACGGCTAACAGATGAATTGAATTAGTCGGTTCTGCATATCTTACATGACAAGTTAAACCACAAATGTTGAAGGTGGTAAAAAAATGTTTTATTGGTCGATTAAATGCTTTTTGTATTCAAAATAATCAACAAAATATGTATACTATCTCTCAGAAAGTATTTTTAAAATTCTATGTTGATTTGATAAACTAGTATCCGCATCCTGAATCTAAAAGAACAACTGAGTTAAAACTTCGCTGTAGCTGCCTTTTTATGTAGATACAAATACCATACAAAGTTTCCTAATAGCCTTCCGAGAAGACCCCACAAACCGAAACATCTTCGGCATAAATCAGGCCCTCCCGCCCAGAACATAGCTGAATAATCGTTGCCGGTGATGTTGGTCGAAAAAGAGGCGAGGATCGCGTGGCAGACTGTATCGTGCTGACCGGTAGTTGGGCGTGACGGCCCTCCATGTCTTCATCTTGGGAGCTCGGCACGACAGACCAAGAACTAACCTCTGAAGATCGACGAGGGAAAGCAATATGCATCCCGGTGCTGGATGTATTTCATCCCATAGCAGCAACTCACGGCACGTAATGGAATCTATAAATAATTATAGAAAATAGTTCCAATCAAAGATGAGCAACACGGAAATTAATTGACTCTAGAGTGGTGGATTTGTGATCTACATCAACAATACATTCATAAAAACGCTGCAAATTTTTACAGAAAGGTTTATTGTTTCAAAATAACTACATTAGGGTATAACTCTTTATAAACTGGTTTATAGGCAATTAACTAATATAAAAAGCAATAAATAATTCAAAGGAAAATGTAATATCCCTGCTGGTAATTTCAAAACGCTATATCTCTGCTAGTTCTGAACTGACTTCAATGATTCTTTTTTTTTTTTTTCATTTTGTAGGAACTTGATAAAAAATAGGTCAACTTGATTGCTTTAGTGCTTTAGTGCTTTAAAACTACATATTTTTCTCTATCTTAAGAGTCATATTTATGTATATATTATGCGTATATTTGGGGAAAATTATTTAATTATTCGCGATTTTTTCTTTATCTTCATAATTAACTGAGTTATGAGGTGTTTATAGGTAAAATTTTAATTTTTTTATCTTTTTTTCTAATTATTCGCGGTTTTTGGTTAAAAAACACTCATAATAGTTTTTTCCATCTTTAAAACTAATTGAGTTATGGGCGTGTTTATGGGTGAAATTTCAATTTTTTTATAATTATTTCTGGGTTTTCGGTTAAAAAAACACTAATAAATTGTTTCTCACTGAAACCAAAATGGATACTATTTTCATTAAAAGATTATTTTATGATTAACATAAAACATTATGTTATTAAAAATATAATTTTTATTGAGAGAATGAGGGTACTTGAGTCCCCAAATTAGACATAACAAAAGACTGATTTCGATTTTATATTTTGCCTTGTAATATCTCAGAAGCTAGTTTGATTTTTGAATTATTGGATTTTCCTGACCACTAATCTTACAGAATACAAAAAAAATAATGTCTATAATTCATTCTAAAGTAGTACGCCAGGACTCTACTGCGGAAGACGAATGAGAGCATTGCATGAATAGAAAATTGCGCTAATATTCGATATTTAATTTCATTCCGAAGTATACTAAATAATCTTCCATATCGTAAAAAACAGTTCCAGATTTAAATGCAAAAATAATCAAATAAATTTATTTAAAAAAAAAATTATAAATAATATATATATATATATATATATATATATATATAATATATTTTTTTTTTTTTTTTATTAATATTTCCTAAACGATGTTGCACCTATTCCAAATCATTGCACCTATTCCACATCATTTGTATATTTTAAGTTTCAGTTATGAGACATTCCATGTATCTTTACTTGTTCGTCATTATCCGATTATATATTATTATATAAATAATATGCTTCGCTGTAAATATTGATTTGATAACAAGCCATTCTAAAAAGGAGTCAAATAGAGAAATCTTAAAAAATTAGAATTGGATCGAAAAGACTTTGAAGAAGAAGAAGAAGAAAAATAAACTTTATTCTGGGACTTCTGTCCCCTAAGGATAACAAAAAAAGTACAAGAGTGAGTATTATGTCTGGCTTAAAAATAAAAACATTACAAAAACAAACTTAAGGTTATACTTATATTATATATAAACATAGTAACTACTGTTGCTTGAACGACATATGACTACTACTTGCATTATTTATAGTGTAGTAAATACAACGACAATAGAACATTCATGTATGACTATATAATACTGAAAACTTGTGCATACAGAGATACTATGATTGAACCTCACAGTAATATCGTAGAAAAAAAAAAGTTTTTGTTAACTTGAAATATGACTATTATTCTTAATTTTTTGTACAATTATTCGGAAGACTGATTACTGAGGAGATGATGGAATAATTTGTTTTTAAATGAGGTTAAGGAAGAAGCTTTGCGAATAGAGGTAGGTATGGAATTCCAAAGAGAGGTGGCACGCAAACTAAAAGATTTTTTAAAGTATGATGTTCGATGAGAGGGCAAATAGAGGTTAGCGGGTTGGGATCTTGTGTTAAACGAATGTACTGAAGAACAAGGGATGAGTAGGTCAAGAACGTAGGATGGACTTAGGGTTTTAAAAGTGCGGAATAGGAATACTCCCAGGAAATACTGTCGGCGAGAACTTTAGAGGGGTTGTTTAAATTACTGCTACAAACACTGAATATCTCCTATTAGCAATACTCTATTGCATAAAAAAAAAAAATTATGAAATATACCTAATTACAAGATTGTCAATTTTTAATTGTTGACACGTCTTTTGTTAATTTCAATAAAATATCGTATACCTTGATATTTTTATCATTTTTAATTCTAAAAAAATGAAATTCTAACCAAAGGCAGCTTCTATATTAAATTAAAAATTTTGAAACAATTTAAAACGAGAAAACTTCTTCATTGGATTTTAATTAATCACAAATTTTATTAGTGTTAATTTTATTTACCACCGGCCCCAGTTAAGCCCATAGTTGTCACCGAAGCTACGTCGAGTAAAAAGGTACTTATTAATAGGTATTAATGTTAAATCGTCTAAAAACCTATCTCTGGAACCGTCTCTGTGAGTTATAAAAGACATGATAATATAATATAGGGTTCGAACCTCATGCAAGTTATTTCTCGATTATTATTGTTTGTTTGTTTATTCATTTACGTCACTTCATGCTACTAAGTACTGAGACAATGGGAGTCCTGAATGTTGCCTATTCAAGTTTAATTAGGATAGGGACGATAACGTATTATCATTTTACGTATCCTCCGAAGGAAGGCAAATCCAAGGATTTTTCACTCCGTTTAAAGAATTATAGTTCCATCTGCTGGGTTTGTACTCGCAACCTTGGGCATAGAAGACTATTATGCTGGCCTTTCCACCACGATTGTAATTTAATTTTTAATTCAGTAATATTACTTGTCAATCTTATGGTCGGACGCTGCTGTAGTACTTTTTATTTAATCTAAAAGACCTGATGAATTATTTCAATTCGTTCAACTACTTTTGTAACACTAATGAAAGACTGTTGTTACTTATCATAATCAATGATCGCTCATATCTTGAATATTTAATGAGGCAGTTGACAAGCTTTAATTGTTTGCCTAACATACTATAAAGCCTGTATGATCAACCGGTGGGAAGAAACCACAATGGTTTTGAGAAAGAGCTGATGAATTGAATAGAAAGAGCACACTAAAACCCCACGGAGCGAGGGAGATAAGTATGAATTATAGAGGACGGTTTACCAACGTTTGGGTAACATGCTCTTGAGAATCAGCTATTGCAAGAGGAGGAGGGAGTTCCTTCGGCCAGCGGACTTCCGATGGTTGGCCAAGCCACCCTGACCTCCTTGTTCCGCCACCCGCTGAGTCACTCTGTCTTGGCTTGACGTATTTTCTCTTCGTCTCCTGGTGTAGGTCAGTTTTATCATCTCTTTATTACAAGCTTCAGTTAATTTTATCTTTATTCTATAAAACTCATCAGAAAAAGACTTCTATACTCCGTAATGCAATGGCTTTCTACTAGTGGTCTGCAAACGATGTACAGGGGATCCGCGAGATGTGTGTGCGTGTGAAATAGATACGGTTTCAGGAGAGTTTATTTGAGGAGCTAATTTCCTTACCAACAACTTAGACAAAAAGTACGGATTGTCCTATAAGTTACCAATTTACCTAAATTATTACATTAAATGACAAGTATTAAATGATTTATTTATTGAAAAACAAAAAAACATTGTTTAAGGACTAAGTCAATCAAGAATAACAATATATTTCAACATAGAATAAGAGCTATGTCAGGCCTATAAGAGAGTGTCAACACTCCGGGTGGCGGTAAAACAGAAAACAATGAAACAGTGGTTGTGAAAACTATTTATTGTTTTCCCTACGTTTCGACCTACATTGTATTTCATTTTTAGGACTCCTCAAAAAGACTGAGTCTTTCTTCTTCAGTCCTTTCCGTGTTGTCGTTATTTAGTGATGACCTACAACGTAGATCAAATCAAATGACAATGCAATAAATAGCATTCATTGCTTTTTGTTTTTACTTCCAGCCGCATTATTTTCCTTCTGAAAGGACCACCGTGAAACTTTTGATATCCATTATTGATACTATTTTTGTGCGATTAAAGTCATCTATAATAGTATTGTCTATAGAAATAGAGGTATTTTGGATTAGGTGTTAATTTTTCCAGAATGAAAGTTCTTGGGGAGAAGGGATATTGTTCCCTTTTCGACCTTATGAGTCTGCCACTAACATATATTTAATTTTAAGGAAAAAATAATGACACAAACCTCAATTTAAGCAGAAGACTGAAAATCGCTGTTATTCATAAAATGTCTGTCAATTCTGAGGTCACTTACCTGAAACAAGAAATAAGACAAGGTTATTTAATACTCATAAAATCGAAAATTATTCATTTCATTGATCGTTTTTCATTATTCCTCCTATTCATTAAAAACATGATTAACAATGGAGTGGTTGGTTATAATGTCACTATAGTAAAAAGTAATAACCATATGAAATTTAATTACTTGAAAATACATTCATAATATATATAATGTGAAGCATACACAAATAGTATTGTTTACTGAGAAGAGTCAGTGGCAGTATGGCGAACAGGCTACTCTCTGAATTTGAATCTCAATCTCGGGAGGACTTTTGCATACATATAATGAAATGGAGATTTACTGACAGCCGCTCCAACGGATATGTGTGGTCCGCCAGCCTACTAGTAGCCACCCACAAAAATAGGAGTTGGAAGCTGAACCAATCTTATAACTTTTCATCGAGAATCGCGAATGTATTCTTCTGAAAGGTTACATACACCACGCGGCACACACGGCCTGTCGCGCCATCCGTGAAAGAAAAAATATTCACAAATTATAACGTTTAGGGATTGGACCAGCATGCATGGGATTATTGTTAAACAGGGTGTCTCATAAATGTCTCGTCATATTGTTAGAGCAGATAATAGACCTTAAGTGGAACAAAATAGTTTATTTGATCCACAGTCCGATTTACAAACATTAGAGAGAAAAATCAATTTTTGAGTTTTAAAACCGTTATATATAGTTTTCATCAGAAAAACTAACATATATCTGCTAGATGTGCACGCAAAGAAAAACAAGTGGTACTAAATCGGTGAATATAAAAGTTTCAAGAAGGTTTAGAATCCAATCCTCAAAATAAAAAGGTATTCTGCACGTAATCCAGAAAATTAGATTTTAAAATTCCTAAAAATATTCGGGAATTACTCTTCTTAGATAAGGTTTTAAATTGTTTGGATTCAGAAAAATTTCTTCATTTAATTAGCTTTAAAATGGTGCAAAACAAGCTACTTCCACGGGGCAACAAAGATTCAAAGATTCAAAGAACCAAGAAATAAAAAATAAAACACCATAAAGAATATGTTTACTTAATGTGCCTCATAAATGTGAAGTCAAATTGTTGGAGTCGATACAAGAGAAACAAAACAGCCCATATAACACATAGTCTAAATGTCAACAGTAAGGGAGAAAAATCAAATTTTGAGATTTCGCTGTACAATAAAAACTAAGGTTAACAGCAAAAATGGTGAGGTTTTTCTGAGATCCGGAAAAATTATAACCTTATGATCTTGTGAAAAATATTAAATTTAATCTATTGCATGACGTCGTGCAACACTTAGTTTTTTATTTTGAGGATTTGACTTCTTAACTTTCGGGAAACTTTTATATTATTTCATTAAGAAACACTTGTTTTTCTGTGCGTGCGCCTCAAGTAGATTTGTGTTTTTTTGATGAAAACCATGGAAACGGCAAAAACCTCAACATGCGATTTCCCTCTCTCGGACTGTGGATAGTATGAACTATTTTTTTCCACTTAAGGTTTAGTATCTGTTCTTAAAATATGACGAGTCATTTATGAGGCAACCTGTATATATTTCTCTGCAATCCTAAGAATTTACTCCCGACATTCAAGTTTTTGGATAAAATCAAACAGTCTTGCATTATGTTTATTAAATACTTTTTTTTGCTAAGTTAGGTTATACAAATAAAGATATGATAGATGATGGTTCATTTAATATGTAAAAATACAAATAACTTCCTCAAGTTGAACTAATCATATAAAATGTTTTATTTTATATGAGTTTGAATTATTCTACTTTTTTAAAGAGAAAGAAATTATTTTTTACAATTTCTATAATGTTTACTGCATACAAACTTTCCAGGATAGTTATTATTTATATTGTATAAGATTATGTACAGTAACGATACTGTATCCTCCGAAAGTTCTCTCCTCAAACGGTAAGTACTGTTACATCATAATGTGTAAGATACTACGTTTATTACAGCTATATATTGACACCCCGACCATTGTTTGTAAATGGAATTAAGAAGTAGCTAAGCAAGACAATACCGTCGTACGAAAGCGTTAGGACCCATGAAGTGCTTTAAGTAACTTCAGGATATCTACCAAGATCTTCATGTTCAGAGACAAAGCCAATGGGAAATAAAATGACTCAAAAGCGATAAATACGTATGGATAATGTACAGTCGTTAAAAGTGTGGGAGGTAAAAATAGTAAAATTGCACTATTGCTAACTCCTCCGCTTGGGTGATGGGAAAATTAATCTGTATGTACACAACAGTTTAGCTAAAGTACTCAATCAGGCAAGGCTTTGTTTAATTTGCATTTATGTTCTTCGGGTGAGGAAATGTCAATAATAAATGCCTACAACATTTCCTTGTTAGTAAGTTCTGTAAGCGATAGCTTTCAGAGATCTTACACATTTTTAACTCACAATGAGTAAGGAGCTGAGCTAAGTTTTAACAAGTTTACATCGGATTATTATTACATATATATATATAATATATATATATATATATATATATATATAATGTTATGTTAGTTCTCCTAGTAATTAAATACCAATAAGACGAAATATATGATTAGTAGCAGAAACGTTGGCGATCTTGGTGATATTGATATATCAGGGCATACTTATGAACCCGTAGAGAAATTCAAATACTTAGGTTCAATGATAATAAGAAAAAATGAAATCCAGGAAGAAATAAAGTCCCGGTTAAAGGTGGGAAATGCGTGTTATTATTCAGTTGCAAGTTACTTAGTCCGCGGCTTCTATCTAAAAACTTAAAGGTAAGAATTTATAAAACTATTATTCTTCCGACGGTTCTTTACGGATGTGAAACGTGGCCGCTTACTTTGAAGGATGAACAACGGCTTAAGTTTTTCGAAAATAAGGTACTGCGTAAAATATTTGGTCCGAAGTGAAAAAGAAAAACTGGGGAGTTTAGAAGTTTGCACAATGCGGAATTGCGGAACTTGTATCCTGTGAATATAATTTAGTTGATAGCATTGCGGAGACTCGGCGAGTAAAGTTGTCGGGCTCGATGAGGAGCGGATTCCGAGAAAGTTGGTAGGCCGAAGCGTCGATGGGAGGATTGCGCTAAGGCTGATCTCGGGAGCTTGGGCTTGACCGGCGAAGATTGGACGAGTCTGTGTAGACAGAATTTGGTGGTATCGGCATCGAACCTTCGGGTTCGGTAAGCATATTATTATTATGTTAGTTCTCGGCTGTTGATAAATAAAGTTTTATACGGGTCTTGAGGTTCAGGCAATAAATAAGCAATTGTGTTAGGGCTACATTTCGAGAAATTAATGTTCTCATATTCATACCCTAACAGTGGAAAAACAATAGAATATAAGTTTAAAAAAAATTCTCAGACCACAATAATTTAGGGAAATCCCTCCCTGCCTCTCTCTAAACTATTCCTAGCATCTCTGTTTGAGTTTTCTATACAAAGTTATAAGAGTATGTAACACACTATATTATCTCAAATTGTAAGTAAATTAGTAATAATTTATTTTATATGTATTTATAACTTTAAATTTTTTTAAATTCTAATCGAAATGTCTATTTAACTACTGTACATCCATTCATTGTGAATTCGCTACATTCTGAAATTTATTCAAAAATGTTTTCTACCTGAGTAACAATAAAATCATCTACTAATTATTTTATACACATTTGAATATTTTGTTTTGTTTTTTTCCATGCTTAGGACACGAATATGTGAACAATAAATTCTCGAAACGTAGACTAGAAAACATATTTTTATTTATTGACTGAACCTCAAGACCCGTAGAAAACATAATTATATAAATTATATATATAAATTATATATAATATATATATACTATATATAATTTGGAGAAGTCTGAAACGATCTGTAGACGACATGAATAATAGCATCATCAATAAATAAAATGTTTTATTATTGTTATCGCATTAAAAATTTCAGAAACTACTTTTACATTTATTTTGGTTTATTATTTTCAATAATGAATCTTTCTAATAAACCCAAAACAATAAAACAAATTACTCCTTCCCCCAAAAAATGAGGGCTTACTTTGTGGTAGAACATGAATAAAGAAGAATTTAAAAAATCGTTTTTTTCCTAATTAATAAATAAATTGGTTATAAACAAAAAATCAATGAAATTTGTTAAGTACTAGGAGAGATATAGCTTTTTAAAATTAACAGTGGTGATATACCATTTTCTTTGGATTATTTAATGCTTTTTATATCGGTTGATTGCTTATTAACAGTTATACCCTAATACAGTTATTTAGAATTAATAAATCATTGTGTGATAATTTGCATTTTTTTTTAACTTGATTCAATTATCTAATTGTTTTTTAACAGAAATATTTCAAATCCCCTACCCAGAGGAATAATACTAATAATATTATAGTTATTCGCACAGATTAGATCATTTTGAAACGATAATTTGTCACAAGCAACGTGGAACATGTTGCAATAAAACAAAGTGGAACGTATACACCCATGTAAGCTTTTAAAGTGAAAATTTCAGATTAATAATAAATTAAATTTCCTGATGTGTATGCCATCGAATGAAAAGGCACGAAAAACAACTTTGGAAAATCTACCTCTAAGTGAGAAGCAGCGGATGTACCTTGTAGTGTGGGCGGAAATGGTCACCACATTAAATGTACAAAAGAAATCCATCAAATCCGGAAACGGAAAAGTTAAGAGGTATGTTGGATAAAAATAAAAAAAAAATAAATAAAAAAAAATCAAGACTTAAGTTCTTTGCGACTTTTGACCCTGAAAAGCACGATAAAGGGGGTAATGATCTCCATTGGTCAGGTGCGAGTCACTAGCTTATTGAGTCACGGAACTTTACCGGAAAGGATTGAAAATTCGACGCCTAACAAGTGATAATTAATTATGTAAAACAAGTCAGGATTAACTATTGTCGAAGTGATAATAAACAATGTTTAAGCTGTCAATAATTATAACTTGTACGTTAGAATTAATTATGCTAATCAAGTCAAGATTAAAATTTTCTTCTATTACACATTAATAAATCATTAAATATTACATTCAATAATAATTATAGTTTATTAACGAAATCCCTTATACTTTACTCCGTTTCAAAAATGAGTAACTTCATTTTTAACAGATCCTAATGCCATTCCAGATATAATTAAATATCACTTTAATTAATTCATTTGAAAGTTAAAATCATGAATTTTTCCCCTAAATAGGATATAGTTATACACCATGGGTAAATCAAAACTAGAAAACGTTAAATAATTTCGATGTTTTCGTAATAGTTTGTTTTACGTAAAGGCTCATTATAATAAATATACAAACAAGTATCATTCTAAATCAGCTTCGCAATTGCCAATGAGAGGTCTGAGGGCAGGCGATGTTAAAGGTGTCTGGTTCCAGGACTTTACTGCTTCCTAGGGAAAGTGTAGTCAGGACTGTGCTCAAGCTGGCTTACCCAACTTATCACTACCCTTAGCTAGCCATTGGTTCATTAGAAGGTTCAAATCTTTCAATATATGGACTTGCTACTAAGTTACTCTGGATCTCTAAGGCTCTAACAAGCCCTATTATATACAAAAAGAGAAGAATTTTCCAAATTTAATTTCTTTCATGTATGAGAGAAGGGTGCCTAATGGCGAAATGCAATGATATAAATAAATAAAATAATTTAAAAAAATCGTTTCTAGTAATATCTGCTATAGTTTATACAGGTACGTGCTTAAGATGTTAATTTTTTGTAAGTCTTCTGGTTGACTAGACAGAACATGGAGGCCCTTATAAAATGCTAGTTAATATTTTTTTTATGTACAGAAAGAAACTTTCAAGCATAAGAAATTAAGTGCCAAGTATTTTAAATATATGTATCAAACTTTATATTTTACAATCGCTCAATGTTGAGTGAGAGCAACCCAATGTATTATATTTGGACTGCAGAGCATTTTTCAACAAAGAATTTCTCTAAAGAAGAAAGATAAGTAGACAACAAACAAAATATCAATTTAATAAATCATCTTCATATACTTAAACAATACACACATTTTGTGAAAGAAATTTCCTACCACGATTTCCTTCCACGTGTGGCCTCTCACCAAGCCGCCTCATTGGTTCTGAATGTTGGTTTAGTTAAAAAATATCAATGCTATCGATAAACAATTTTATTCCTTTGTTTAACAGGTATAGAAAGCGACAAATATAGAAAAGTATGAGAGTATAAGTTTGCCAATTAAATACACATTCACTAATTTATTCGACACGGTGTGGCTACATTCTGATTTTCACTCCCATTTTATGTCAGCCACATTTTGTTGTTATTTATTCTGTCAAGATGTTTTTATGAAATTAGACCAGTTTTCTATTCAGATTCGAGACGCCTACCTGTCAAATACCAAAAAAAATCTGGATTCAGGCAGGACCCGTCTTCTCTCCGGAGAATCTTCCTTTTTTTTTTTCTTTTTCTGAATTTTATTCCGGTCTCATCTGCCGGAGACAAGAGCTGCTCCCATTCCGACCGGAGGGCGAGTGACCTTTCGGTCTGTTATAATTTCTTTATCTGGTCCCCATAAAGAGATGCTTTCTCTCGAGAGGTCCAGTAAATCAGGATTAGGAGACGGACGGACCACCGTAAAGCTGGGTGTTTATTCACCCCGGGCTACACCCACGGGACAGTTGTTAACAATGCTCTGTGCCCGTGTAACTAGAGGAATTTAACGCCCATTCATATTACTTTGTAAGCGTTAAATGGGCTGCACCGAAGGTAGCTCTCCAACATACAAAAGTAGGGCTACAAATTCCGTCTGTTAGAAATAATGTAACTTTAAAGCGAGTCTCGGATGGTCTTTGAAAGCGATATGACCGTTGTGTATAAGAAAAGATATAATCTGTACCTCTACAACTCATGAATGGTCTTGGGCTCAGTATATATAGAGATTTGTATAGTTTCTAGGCCAACGGCAGTGCAATGAGGTGTTTATCACGCTCAGCTGCCAGGTTTTCCCCCAATTATTTTGGGTACCCACTTTATAGAGAATTGGTCTGCCCCAGGAATGTCTCCATACCCTAGGGTCACCCCCCGACTAAATTAACAGAATAAATAATATTCTGCCACAGCCCGGATTCCAACCCAGGACCCGGAGAACAATAGACTAGTGCACTATCCACTAGACCACGCCGCTCCTTATAAGAAAAGATATAATATCTATTGTATTTGCTTAATGATATTAAATAATTACACACTTAGGAGTCATACATTATCACACTTTATTATGCTCATAATAAAAACAGCTATTGTATTTAATATATAATAGTTTTTCCCTCGTGAAAAAAAATACTAAACCTTAGAAGAATTTAAAAATATTAAAACTTTATTTTCATCTTCTTCAATTTTTAAGAAATTATCAAATCTTTGAGAGAAATTTGAAAACGCTCCTACTTCCTCATTAAAACTTTCGAATTTCAAGCCACATGATTTGACTGGTGTATTTGAATTTAAAGTTGCTAATTTTGCAAGAGTTTTCAATATTTGATTTATTTTTAAAAACACTTAATTTCAAAAATATTTATTTATGAACATGTTCAAAATTAAACTTGGAATCTGAAGATTTTCTCAACTTACTTGTGCTTGTAATTCAGCTTGGACTTCCTGAAATTTGTTATTTATTTTCCTTAACCTATCATAATAGTACGTTATTTCCTCAATTGATATTGATGGTTCTTGAGATTCTTGTATATATAATAAATTCTCCAAGTCTCGTAAACTGACTTTTACAAATTTCACGTTTTTATTTTAATTTATCCATCGTCGCTAATATTATATCTGCTTAATGCTATTACATAATTACACACTTAAGAACCATCACTCTTTATCCAATTGAAATATTGAATTAAATAATTCTTTAAAACTATTCTGCTGATACAAACGTCTAGTTGGTAAGACCATCGTAGGATACCCAATATTTTGTGCTCAATTAAAAAAAATTAATTAATTTAAAAAAAATTGGTCCAAGTAGTTTCTGGAAAAGTCGCTGACGGCGTACCACAGACGGCGGACAAACGGATTTTTTTTTTATTCGCTATTCAGATTCTAAATATCTTTTTTTTTTTTGTACGATTACAAAGGTCTATTCTCGAAAATAATTAGCCATCACAATCGATTACAATATATGCGAAAATTCGGTTGTAAACAAACATTTTTCTGGATTGTAGTATTAGGCTTAGGCCTAAATTTGCCATTAGCCTCTCCTTGTCTCTACAGGAGCGGTATTAGATTTAGTTTTAAATCATTTTAGAATAAAATTAACATTTTTTTAAAAATAAAATAAGATTGTAATTATCTCATTATAATAGTATCAATGTTTGAATGTAGGTATTACATTGGGTTGAGAATCTTGGAGAAAGTGGGTAACGTTTTGATTGTCATAATTGGCTCTATATTTAGAATGGGATCCACATGGCGACTGTGTGCATTTATAATAACGATTTATATTTTTGGTACAGATATCTCTTGATATGCTGAGAATATAACGAAACGTTTGCAACAAATAATTTTATAATTCAAAGCGTGCCTTATTGAATCATACATCTAGCATAATGGTATAAAAACGAAGGAATCATTCCCTATTCCAAGCTATTGAGGCGTAAACTATTGCTTTATAAATATTGATAGGACGTTGAGGTCGGAATATGGATGTAGGATAGGAGTGATCGGAATCGAAATCGGAGCGTCAGCGGAGAGGTTCAGAAACCTCTGGGTCTGACCGGAGTACTCATGCTTTTAAGAAATGATTTGCATAAACTGTTCCAGAGTACTTCATTATCAGGCCCTGGAGATGTGGCTTAGGAGGAGTATTTATCTAGAGTACTTTTAAATATGTTAATAACTCTTTCAAGGCGGGCCTCGATCTCCAAGCTAATGGCTTGATCTTCTATAATAGAACAGAGCTTGGGTCGTTGGGAACCGCCACCGAAGTGGAAGATCTTGTCATCCTCGGCCCGGAGATAAATAACAGATATCTGCCTTCCAAATTGATTAGCAGCCCTGGAATGAGTCATTTGGTCTCGGACATGTAAATCTAGCGGCTGCCGCGTGGGGAGTCACCGGAAATGCTTCAGAAAGGGGATCCATGTCAGCCTCATGACATTTGGGGAATCGGAATGGATTTCAGCTGAATTAGGAGCTTTAACATATGATTAATTAAGTCGGGACGCCCAGCATTTGGCAACTTTTCAAATAATTTAGCACTTATAAGATCGGAGAGAAACCTTTTATCACTGATGCCGTATGCGAAAACCTACATCACTGAATCAATCATGAATCAAAATAAAAATATATAACAAAAACTTCATTAATAAACGATTTATATAATTTACTAATAATAATAATAGCATTTTCAAATCTATTGATATCCACAATCTATTAATATGCATGTATATGTACATTATAAAAAACATAAGCTAAATTTATTTATTTATTATTATTATTTATATTCACTTGCTGCGCATCTAGCTGAATATCATGCTGAATTTAGTGAACAAATTATACATAAGCTATTTTAAAGATGAATAGTGTAAGTTGTGCAGTAAAAAAAAACAGCAACAACTCCTTTTCAGCTTACCAGAAGAGTGTTCTGTTTTCAGTGGAGAAGGGACAGCCATCTTAAAGGCTCTCCAATAGCTTACTGGATCAGAAACAAAAAAACTGGATCATTGCTGCAGACTCTAGGAGTGTATTGGAAGCCCTTGGAAATATATCGTGGCCCAATAATTCTATCATCAGGGAAATATTGAACGCTTGGTGGGATCTTAAAAATAAAGACATAACCGTAGTCTTTATCTGGGTTCCAGCACATTGTGGTATTCCAGGCAAAGAAGAAGCAGACAGAGCCGCCAACTTGGCCAGACAAGGCAACACATCTGAAAGCACGGTACTGGAAGAAGTACTCACAGTAGAAGACTGGATTAGAAAATTGAGGAAAAATCTCTTCAAAACCTGGGAAAGAACATGGGTAACAGAACAACATAAACTGTTGGATATAAAAAGAGACACCAAAAAATGGACCACGAGCACGAGGATTTCTAGAAAAGAGGAAATCATTTTATGCCGGCTCCGTATAGGACATTGTCAGTTTACCCATGGTTACCTCATAAGAAATCTGCATGCACCCACCTGCAAATATTGCGATAATGTCCAAAACTATTCAACATCTATTATTAGATTGTCCCCTTTTCGAAACATCAAGACATAATATTAAACTAACAGGAATCCTAAAAGATATATTGAATGATGATGAAGACAAGGTGAAAAAATTACTGAATTATTTAAAAGAAATCAAGTATTACAACCAAATATAGAAAAACACAGTTGCCAATGACCCTGTAGGGTAGAGGCAAATAACAAAATAAAAAAAAATAAAGATGAATATCTTACTATTTAAAAAAAAAAATAGTCTTCATTATTAATTTTTATTACAATTCATTATGTTATACATATATATTTAAATATATTCTTTTCCAGGAAGGTATAGACAGAGCTATATATATATATATATATTATATATATTTATAATATTATTATATTAATATATATGTGTGTGTATATATATATACATATATATCAAATAGTTTTTGGTTCGATACCAGATATTGGAATTAATAAAAAATGGCCAATAATGGATGTACAAGGTGATTAGGCAAAGATAAATATCAGACATCAGGCTACACTAATTTTTGGGTAACCACTTTATAGAGTTTGGGAGAGCCCCAGGAAGGTCTCCCTATTCCAGGTCGCCTCAGGTTTTATATAGGAGAAAAAATAAATTAGCCTTAGCGTGGTTCGAATCTTAAACATTATTACAGAGCACTATTTAGCGAAAAAATACTCTCTGAAATAGCCTTGTTTAATATTTCCAATCATGTTATTTAAAATAGCATACCACAAATTGATATTTTAGAACAATTATTTTTGTGCATGAAATTTCATTTTGGTCATATTTAATTGCTATACAATTTTTTCTTTAATTTTCTTTCTCAAATAGATTTTGTTCGTTTCTATAAATTATGTTTGTTTCAGTTCACTAGCTTATTGTTTTGTTTTTAACTTTAAAATCTTACAGTCATTTTCCGCGTACATGAAAATATTACATTAACTAAAACACCGCTGGTTGTTCTAATACTTACCTTGTCGGCAGTCCTCACTTCTTAACTAATGCTCCATTCCGGTCGAACGATATGTCGAAATTTCCCAAGGCCCCGCCACGAGACCAGGTCAATATCACGCCGCCGGGTTGACAACCGTGTAACTGTGAAGGAAAGAAATTAAATCGGCCAAAAACAATCGCCTCCGCGTCACCGCTGGTTCTCTATCAACGCTTACGCAAAAGACTTTGGGAGTCTTCGATGATGCGTGGTGGTAGCAATCAGCACCCGACTAAAGAAATGAGGAATCCGAGACAATGCTAAAGGAATAATTGATTGTATTTGTTCCGGCAAATCGGGCGACAGTAGGTGTGACCCTCGCCTAGTTCGGTATCAGATCTCTCCCTCAGCATCAGGCGTCATGGATCGTGCTTCTTTCCCAAGCGGTGGCCTTCCACGGCAGGACACTGCGGATTCTGTCATAATTGGCCAACACCGGTTCATGGTAGTTTTTTCGCTACACACTCTCTCGCTCTCTCCTCTTTGCCCTCTTCAAGGGTCGTGGGTTACCACCAATTTTTATTTACTTGAAAAATATACATAAATGACGAAAACCAATAAAACAAAGATTGTAAGTCACAAGGTTTCCTGTGTGAACAAACATACCACCCGACATGGGTGGAATTTCTCATATTTTTTTTTTAGAATAGTTTATCAAATTCAATATAGTTGTACACCAATTCCCAACTAACACTTCTCCGAACACATGATTTCTATGACATGTAAAAGCGATAGATCAAAAAAATTAAAGAGTATTGAGATGCAGAAGAGAAGACCACTTATTCCATATCATAAGTGGATACCTTTATAGGGACAAACCTGGCGGTCGAACGTGATCCAGCCTTAATAACCTCCGTGCACCACCCATTGCTCTAGAATCATTACTTCCATAAAAAGTACAGAACCCACAACCTCTAATGGGTTGTAGTGGCTCAAATATTTTAATAAAAGGTTTTCATTGAATCTCTCAGAGGCCCTTTTTATCGTCTATGACAATGCTAAATTTAGGTAAACATATATGTTTTGTTAGCATTCCCCTTCCTGTGGGGCTATTACCAACAAAACTCTTTGGAGTGGTTACGCTGGTTTTTGAGTGATAGTGGGCTGTATGTGATGGAAAGAATGAAGCGGAAACTATTGTATTGGCTATTGTTATAATACGAAATTTTAATAAACTATGGTTACAATATCTATGACATACTGACTGATAGGTGCAAGGTTTATGAATTGATGATACTCTTTCTTCACAACTATTCCTCTCCCAATCATAATTCCTCTTTTAAACACTTCACTAAACAATATACATGGATAAACAGACGCAGTCTGTAAAATAAGAAAATTTCTGTTTGTAATGTATAAACATTTGTATATATATATATAATTTTGTTGAAATAAAAAGGTCGATGATTATTTCTTGTATATATATATATATATAAATTATATTATATAATTATTATTATTATAAATACATATATATAAGGATTAAAACAACAATATATGACGGAAAATAAATCTTATATTATACACACCGAGGAGGCTGAACTCCGAGACCTATTCTTAATATTTATACCTAGATTCTCTCCACAAATGCAATACGCTTATAACGACAGCGACTTAATTCTACGTCCACTCTCGTGTGAGAAGAGAAGCTCCAGAGATTTCGGCAATTATGGGGGACAAGCCTGGTATGGGTTTCCACAGCCTTTCTATAGATATTCTAGCATTCAATATGTTTTATTGTTTGTACACCTCAAAGTATTTTATTTTTAAAATCATATTTTTACTTTAACTTAGCTATATATGAAATATGTAGTAAGAGAAAGTATTGTCATCGTGAACCTTTTCGAATTCGAGTTATCACTGGAAATACACGTTTTAGGGTGAGCTGAGTCCAAATGACCAAGTCCTATGTGCTTCTAAAAACGATAAGTTGTATAATACTGGAATTTCATATATCAGAAGCATATATGCCTGAGATGTCACAGCAACTTTTCCATCAAAATCGAGCAACCATGAGAGCCACTTTATACCAAGAATTTTAAACCTTTTATAAAATTACGGTTTTTTTTTTTTTCTCTAACGATTTTGCTTAAACATCTTCAGTCGATGTAAAATTTAGTAGGTTTCAATATCATGTAGGTTTCATCCTAATTGAAATAGCCGGACAGGGCTTAAATGATGAATTTTAGAATTTTCTTTATCTAATGTATCTTTAATTTGGTAGATTCCAAAATAAATAACCATATCATCTTGCAATGAATTTGATTTACATCTAAAGGAGAAGAAAAAATAATATATATATATATATATATTTTTTTTTTTTTTTTTTTTTTTTTTCTTTTCCTTCTATGGTAACCCCAAAGAAGGAGAGTTTATTAATTAGGAGTTCCATGTTCCATGCCTAATAGGCACACTACATATATATATATATATATATATAATATAATATATTATTAAGTTTGTAGCATTTCACACAATGTTTTAAACAATAAATAAAACAAAAGAGAAGATAAATAACACATTGAAAATTTCATAAGTAGATATGATATATATATATATATATATATATATATATATATATTTTTTTTTTTTTTTTTTTTTTTTTTTTTTTTTTATAGGATGTTTCTGTTTTGAACATAAATACAGTAATGGAGATTTATAATACCGTTGGAAAGTTAAAGATTTTAGAAAAATTTTATACACAAAATTGTATCTTAAGATATTGGAGACTAATGAAAAGTTAATAAAACTAACTGATTGTCCTAGATAATGGTATAATAGATTATTTAATAAAGCACACATTTCTATTGAAACTTAATTTGTTTAGTTCTTTAACAATCTGTTTTTATCTCTAACTGTATTTAAAAATTCTTAAATCGATTTTAACAACAAAGGTAAGTGAAAGTCGTGTGTTGCGCCCACTATATTTTTTTTGTTCTGCAATAACTTCACTTTATTATTACTATTTTTTATACATACTGTTTAAATATAGTCTCGAAACAGTATTAGAATTGGGTGTACATCGGTGGTATAGTGGCTAACATAAAAGCCTTCTACAATATCGAACATTACAAAACGATACACCACGGTCGCAGGTTCAAACCTTGCAGATGACCAGGATTTTTTTATGGAAGCGAAAATTTCATGGTTATGCCGTCATTCGAATGGGACGTAAAATGGTGGTTCTGAACCTTCATTAGGTCGTAATTAAATATGGATAACAAAATTAAGTACTCCCATTGTCTGATTAGGCACAGTAGCATAAAATAAATTTAAATAAATAAAAATAAGTTAAATAAATAAACATACTAGCTTTTACAATTGCCATTATTAAGAAAGATTGTAATATTACTGAATATTTTTTTTTAATTAAAAAATCGTACAGGGGTTGTCATTCCTTGACAACTTATTTCTTCTGCTAGAGCAAACAGAGAAGACATTTCAGCATCCAAAATCCTTATTTTCATTTTATTTCCTTTTTTTCAAGAACGATTATTTATCAGCGTGTGTATGCTGATGAGATTTAAAAGAAGGAGTTCATATCAGCTCCATATTCCAAGAATCAATTATAATTATTTGATATCAAGCTAAACGTGCAGTCCAGACAGGCCATTTAACGCTTCAACCAGCGGAGATGGTTTCTCGGTATAAAGGGTCAAAACTGCAGGGCCGAGGTACAGGTCATGGGGAGAGATCCTCTTCCAGAGAACAGGTTTACGAAGGAGGCGCTGAAAGAGAGAGGTTCACATACGCCCTCAACAGCGGGACGAAGATATAACATTAGCTTGGCCATCCGAGCGTGCAAGAACCATGTCAAATCCCGACCGAGAGCACGACGTTTCGTAGGCTTCATCAGGGGTAGGCGTGAGGCCCATATTTATACCGTCTACGTGATCAGAACTAGTTATGGCCGCCCGGTGTTTATATGTCAACAATATAAATCCGGTGATTTAGTACGTTTACACAAGGTGCCCGTATCTCACCGCAATAACTATTGTACCTCTATCTTCCTCACGAAGTTCGTAATCAGGCATCTTATTTGCTCTCGCATTTCTAGTCCTCAGCGCATGTATATTTAGAGGCAGGAATATATTGTGGAGTTGGCATTCTCCCCTCGTGTAAGTGCTTTCTAAGGCCTTTCTGTTTGATTCATGTCAATGTTTGCTTGGTCATTAAACAGCCTATACCTGTGGGGCCAATTAGCATTATTATAAGCTGAAGATGTGGAGAGCCATCTTCCTCATATGAACCATCTTCAATTATCTGCTTTATAAACCTCATTATAAAAATAATTAAAAATTAATTTGAATGATAAAGGCAAATAAAAATAAGAAACAAACAGGCTAATTAATGCTTAAGACTAGCATTAGCTAGGGAACAAACACTAAGGAGTGGGAAAGTACAGTCAGAAAGGCACTACTCTATAAGTCCAATTTTGAAGTCCGGCTATAGCTAATAACATATTATTATGAGGCTGTGGATAATTATATAATATATTATATAAATATACCGTGAGTCGACCCTAAGCTCGGTATACTCTACAGGGGCTCACCTAGCCTGTATAATATAGGTACCTAAAAATGAAGGAGAACCTGGTGGATAGGTCGGTCAGCTCCTTGAACTACCGTTGACCTATAAGCATTATGGGTCCTTATTATGGACTGGATCCTGATAAAGCGCAAAAAGGATTATAGGGATGATGATTTTTATTAAATAAGATGGAAAAATATAATTACATGTTGCCAGAAACAATAATTAAAAATTTGAGTCCAATTAGTTTATGTAAAAAGTTACAGATGAAAATCCGAAACAAAAAACAAAATAAATATTCATTTTTTTAATCTTAAGACAAAGATATTAAGATTAAATAGATTATAAAAACAAATTGCTTGTTCTGAGTGCTGACAATTCTGCGGGTTCGAATTTAGGGTCAACCTATAGTGAAAATTATTGTATCAATCGGTGGCAGTTGCAATGACAAACGAAATGTATGCAGTGCCTCATTAGATACATATTAAGAGGCATTTACAATTTTTCTAATTGTCTAAATTTTCTAATCTTTCTTTCGATTGGAAAGATTGAATAATTTGAGTTTTTCCTTTCTCCATAACTCAATTTCATAAGTCCAAACTGGTTTTATAAATATTTTGTAAATAGTTAATTTATTTTTCAATGATAATTTTGAACGTTTGTCTAGTAATCTTGTAAGAAGTCGTCCTTGATACGGTTTTTGTCTTTTTCGCTTGAGGTGCCTTCCCATGTCAGTCGTCTGTCTAGGTAATGTACAAATTTATATAAAAATGATAAATTTAATTAATTAAAATGGAATTATTATATACTTTTTCATCACGTTTTATCGTATATTGGTAAAGACAGCTTACAAGTTTACTTACAACTGACTTATCCTCCTAGTATGAGGAGAGTTAAAAAAACTATTAGTCGATTAGTCATGTTTTTTTTTGCTTTATCTTTGTATTATTAACGAATTTTCTCCCTTATTATCAGCCTACCTAATGATACATAAAAGTCCCTCCTCGGTAAAAAATTAAAAAACCCTCATCATAATCTAAATTTTCTTTTTCGGACATATATCTCAAATGATCTTTATCGGAGATACTACCTCTCATATGATTTTTTTAAATAAATATTTTATCCTCTTCTATAATATACAAATATGGGGACAAGATATGTAGATAGGATAGAAAGCGTAAACATTTACTTTTATTAACGTTTATTCTCATCAAACAAAAATATTCCTTTTTTATTAATACGGTCGGAATTTATGTTCCATATGCCTAATCTCAATATTAAAGCTTTCTCTCTCTTGGGTGCATAAAATTGTAAAACTCTGTGATAACCGACTCCCAAAAATATGCTTCAATACACTAAAGAAAACGCTTAATTCCACAAGTAAAGAACAAAAATACAACTGGTTTCACCAATTATATTGTATATTAAGTCGAATAAACAAACAGTCAATATTAGAAATAGAAGTCCCATCTATTTTTACTTTTACTTACTATATATAGTAAGGGAAAGTATTGGGATCGTGAAAATTTTCGAATTCCAGTTTTCAACGGAAATACACATTTTAGGGATAAAAACAGGTAAATATATAAATTGAATGAATTCGATACCCAACTAAAGGAGAAAACAGAAAAAATATTTTTTTAAATGCTATTTTTCTTTTTGAGCATAAGAACAGTAATATAAATGTGTAATATACCGTTGGAAACCTAAATTTTTTAGAAAAAAATATTATCTCATACACAAGCTTTTAAAAGTTAATAGAGAGTGATAAAAACCCGATAAAACTAAGTGATCGTTTTAGATAATAATATAATAGATTTTTTAATAAAACACATGTTTCTACAGAAATTCAATTTAATTAATCCTTTAATAGTTTCACTAATTTTTTCAGTTAGAGATGCACAAAACAATGATACTGTTTACAAATCATATGGAGACAATAGATAAACAAAAGTTAATCACCCCCGGTAAATACAACCCACTTTATCCGTCCATTCATAACAACAGACATAAACCTCAAGCTTATCTATTATTAAACGCACCGTTTCCTGTCATAAAAATATTTGCACAATTAAGACTTTCTGGAAACTACAATATCAAATTAACATTTAATAATATATACTACCATTTTAAATCCAAGGAAAACTGTACTCAATGTAATCTAAACGAAAGAGAGGACTTATTCCACATTTTCATACGATGCCGCCCCCCCCCCATATACATCCGTTCCGCACCCATTACATCCCTAGATACTTAAATATGTTACAGTTCATATTTAATCGCCTTGTTTACCACCGAAGATATTCAGGAATTAAAAAACCTTTATTATTATACCAGGCAATGTTGCGAAATTAGATCATTTATAATAAATGAATAAAATTATTTGTTAACTTTATTATATTATTTATCGTGTTTCAATTTGTTATGTAAAATAATATATTAGGGATCACTTGTAGCTGGGTGGCTAGCGCAACAGCCTCCCATGCCAAGGTCACGGGTTCAAATCCACAGGTGGTCCTAGGATTTTTTAATGGGAGTAAAAAATCCTTAGTTACGCCGTCTTTCGGAGGGGACGTTAAAAGGTGGTCCCGAGCCTGTACGATGTCAGGTACTCGTTAGATCCCTATCCTAATAAAACCAGGATAGGCAAAATTTAGGACTCCCACTGTATCATCGTCCGATTAGCCATAGTAGCATAAAGTGACGTTAAATAAATAAATAAAAAAATAATATATTTATATATTTATTATATCAGAAACTATTAAATTATTCATAAATTGTCTTTGCATTATTTTGTTATAAGTTTTATTGTAATTTATTACTATTCAATGTACCTAGAGCTGATGACGTAGTGAATTAGTATATTGTTAAGTCTTTTATTGAAATATGTTTTGCATTATATATTTGTTATGTTTTTGTACCTTTATTTGTATGGGGGTTAATTAGAAAGCAAATAAAGTTATTCATTCATTCAATAAATATGTTTTCGATTATCTTGGACTTATCGTTAAATTAGACAATTGATTAATTACCATTATAGTTAATAATTTAAAAGAAAAAAAATAAGTGCTTTGTATTTCCGGAATTTCTTGATCAATAAAATTAATAAATCTATTATAAATTAATCAGTAACTTATAAATAAGAATAACTGAGTAATATGACTAAAATTATTACCACGACTCATAAAAATATTCATTCACTTTGAATTTATAATTCAAGCAGACAATGAAATGAGTAATTTCTATATAAAAATCTCGTATTACGACATGAGAATTTGAATATACTTAATATACAGAGTTTTCATTCTCTACACCATTATAATCCGCATTTTGTTAATTTAAAATTTCTCAATGCTGTTTCAGTGTCTATTGCCTCAGTCCGACCGTCGGGTTAATCCCTGAAACAATGTAGGATGAATGGTTCCCTTGAAGGCATTAATATCCACATTCAACGTCCACATGAATTTTTCAGAAACCAAAATCTTTTAGTTTCACAAATATGTCATAAGATTATGTTATTAATGATTTCGTTTTACAATATTACTCTTACGGTAGGTATTTCGGTGACCATGATAGGTATTACGGGTGTGGATGTGGTAAAAAAAAAAATCATTTTGAATCATGTATGAATCATAAGTAACTTTTTGCATTCTAACCAATATAGCTCCTAAAAAATAAGTCCTAACGACAAATGTTATGTAAAAAAATAATTTATATTCAACTTCTGATGAGGAAACTCATGGACATGGACATATTTTTATCTACTGCTTTTTCCACATTAAATTTTTACTTCATATCATTTTTACTTTGTATTCATTGTCTGTTTCAATGTTTATTTTTTCTACTCTTTACACAGGGTACTTCAATAATCAACACAAATTTCTGATTAGTTTCTTACAAATATTTATAGTGTATTTATACGACCTCTTAACTTCTGAAAATTACGGAATCTTAGGTCCAAGTCAATTAACCATTGACGTATCAACATCTAGTAAAATGTTTGGTAATATAGGTTAGATCCTAATAATTGGATAACAATAAAAATAGGACAAAACAGAAACCCTCAGTAATAAATCTGAATAGATTGTAGACGGGACAGGTTGGAAGGACTACAATACTCTTCTTGGGTAACAAATCCAGGTCCCATATCGTCCCATACAGGTAACAACTCATCCCAAGTACTATACCTAACACCTGAGAGAGAGTGAGAGAGAGATCTTTGTGGATCGTTTCTCGTACTGATATCATTTTCTTCCTTAATATTCCCTACTTTCGTTTTCTTTTTCTTTTATTATATATTAATTTAAATGGCCAACTTAGCGGTTTTTACTTCTTTGTCTTAAGAAGTTAGAGATGCAATTGAATCATTTCAAGTTCCTTTCTTTTGTATTTTTAAGACCTATAATATTTCTTAATGATGGAGTTTTGTTGACCGTAGAGAAATTAGATGAGGAAGATGGTTGGGGGTGCGGTCATAAATTAAAAACACACAATTAAAAATAAGCGTTATTTTAATTATGTGCCGACGTTTCGGCCTACAATGTGGGCCTTCATCAGGGCTAAAAGAAACAAGATAACAACCAATGTAATTATAGACTTAATAATGCGTTAGGTATATAATAATAATATGACAGTAATAAATTATGGGAACATAAATAATATTAAATGTAAAATGATAATAAGATGACAATTATAAAGTATGGAAATAAGGTGACAGTTATAAAGTATGGAAATAAACAAAATTAAGATGATAGTTATAAAGTATGGAAGTAGACATAATTGAGATGATAATATTGTAATGAGAATATATAAATAGAGACTAAGTAAATGAAAAAAAAAAAAAAAAAAAAGGAAAAATATGTGAACAATTAAAATTTTAAATATTAACAATTTTGAGTTGATATATGACGGTAATATATTAAAAACATAGTTAAGAGTATAGGTAATATATAAAAAAATATAGTCATTACAAAAGAGAAACAGTATGAATAAAAAATAATAATTTAAATTTTAAAATAATGTAATATTAAACTAATAATTATATGTCAGGATATGTAACGGAGAAAGATATGAGTATGGAAAGGGGGAGAAAGAAATGGGCGATGAAAAAAGACCCTTATCAATAAGAAAAAATACTTACGTGACGACGTGAAAGCGTTGCCTACAGAAGTGATGTTTCCCAGTTTAAAAAACGCTCATTGCGTGGAACGGAAAATATGAGAACTAGAATGTCCGTTAGGAAAATTCAAGAAGCTAAGTTATGTTTACTGATTCGATTGTTAAAAAATAGCCAAAAGTCATTACTTGAGAGTACTTGAGTTATTACTTATGAGTATTTGATAAAATTGTAAGAAATAGTGACGAGGTAAAGATTAAAAGATTTTAAGTAATAACGGATGACGATGATAAATGATGAATGATGATAAGGTAATAACGAATGACGATAAGGAGCTGTCGAAGGAAATGATAAATAAACAGTAATCTAGTAGGTAAACAAATAAATAAATAAAAAAGGGGAGTACGAAAATTAAATAAATATATAAATAAAAAAATTGATAATAAATAAATAAAAATAAAATTATGAAGAGATGATCAGATGGTTGTTTAAAAAATGAGCTAGGGATGCTTTATTAAATTTAATATTTGGGAATAAGCTAGTGACAAGTTATGTTTGTCAGTCTTTTGATTAACAGGAAGGGGTTCTAGTTGTATGTAAATGCATTCTGTAATGAGTCGTTTGTCATGGTTGGGAACAGTGGCAAGAATGGATGTTTTATCAAAATCAAAGGAATGGTTAAGGGTTAAGGAATGTTCTGAAAGTTTTGAAGCGGTAGAATTTTTGGAGGAAATTGTATATTTGTGTCGGGTGATGCGATCTTTGAGAAGGTTTTTGGTTTCACCAATATAGGCAGAGTTGCAATTAGGAGTTCCGCAAGGGACTCTATAAACAATTTTTGAACGGTGGTCTGTTGGTATACTGTCTTTAAGTCGGCTGTAAATATTGGAGAGTTTGTAGTGGGATTTGAAAGCAAGTCTGAGGTTTGGATAGAAGGATTTTAATGATTTTTTAATTTTTTCTGAAAGAGAGGGAATGTAAGGTACGGATCTATATAAGGGAGTTGGTGATGATGATGGAGTAGAAAGAGAGATTAATTGAGGTTGAGACTGATTTCTTTAGTTATTTATAAGTTTGTTTATGATCACGGTAGGGAAGTTATTGGCCAGGAGAATTCACTATCATCTTAATTTTGTTTATTTCCATACTTTATAACTGTCACCTTATTTCCATACTTTATAATTGTCATCTTATTATCATTTTACATTTAATATTATTTATGTTCCCATAATTTATTACTGTCATATTATTATTATATACCTAACGCATTATTAAGTCTATAATTACATTGGTTGTTATCTTGTTTCTTTTAGCCCTGATGAAGGCCCACATTGTAGGCCGAAACGTCGGCACATAATTAAAATAACGCTTATTTTTAATTGTGTGTTTTTAATTTATGACCGCACCCCCAACCATCTTCCTCATATAATATTTCTTGTTTTTTTTTTTTATTGTTTTACTTATGATTGTTTACATTAAGACCACTGTTCTCCTAGACCAGAGTTTGAATTCAAGCTGTGATGAAATAATTACTTATTCTCTTATTTCAGCCGTGGCACAACCGAATGTTAGGTAGATTTCCAAGGGAGTCTCAACCACTGTAAGGTGGGTACCCAATCCAAACAATGAAGGTAAAACCTTGAGACTGGGCGTGTTCCTCGGCCTGATCACCTCTTAGCACAACTATTGGCCAAGAAACAGTTCGTACATCTTATGTGTAGAAGCCAAAACCCATAGATTGAGGGTTTTACATCTTAATCATGAATAAATGACAATTTTTATTTTATTTCGCCAAGTATCTAAATCAATTTTGTTGACAATTTGTTTCTACTACTGATTTTCTTTTGATTATTCTCTTGGGAAAATCCATCTATATGTTTTTTTTCAAGAACGAATTATTTTTAGCGTCTCTTGCATAAATTTCATTAATAATAAAATATCATTAATAATAAATAAATCCTTCTTTAAATTGAAACTTCATTCTTGAAAGATGAGGAAATTTAAATTTAAAAAACAAAACATAGATGGGTTAGATTTAACTACATTACAAAAACAATACCAGTTCCATTAATGATTAATTCATTGTTATTATAAAATGAGAAAACAATAAAAATAAATGGATTAGATAATTTGATAACCACAAAATAGGTTATGAGTCCGGATTATGTCCGTTTACACACAGGGCGTGCGCATGCTTTTCGCTAGAAAGAGTGGGACAAGTGGGTTAAAAATCGTTAGAGAGGTTGTTCGAAAAGATGATCTTTTTTTTTTTTTTTTTTTTTTTTTTTTTTTTTTTTTTTTTTTTTTTTTTTTTTTTTTTTTTTTTTACTGCTTATATACTATTCATTTCAAAATTAAGTACCTCTTTGGGTGTAAAAAAAAATTATAACTTAACCTTTTATCTAAATACCTTATTTTATTTTTTTATATTTCATTTTTATAATTTTTATTGGCCCCATTAACTTCTCGTTTGGGAGTCTTCCTTTTCTCTCCTCCCCACTCTTCTGTCTATAAACATTACTCACTGGCGTAATACCACCGTTAACCCTAGTTAAACCATTTCAAAATTCCTTGAACCTAGTTATGAGAACTATTTACAATAACCACTTAAGACGAGCGCCTCCGTTCCTCCATTAGGCCTAGACGGGACACTTTCTCGAAGATATTAGAGGCACCTGCGCGGTGATGAACCCAATCTTTAACACTATTAGAATTATCATAATCGACGAGGCGGTGGCAGATTGATGATGGGACACCTGATGATGTGCTCCGATGACTGATGAGGTCCGGCTCGGGACAATTAGCCCAGTCCTAATAGCCACTAATAATTTATCTCTCCTTTTCTTGGCACTCAATCATCACCCGATGACAATATTATTTCAGGATTAACTTCCGCCTCAATGGTCCTTCGGGGAAGAATGGATCGGTCAAGCCGATCATTGTTATCGCGTCCTCTAAAAATCAGTGAGCAAACGAAAATGTTGTGTGTACTCTAGAAAACAAAAACGTTCAATTAAGTGGGTATAATAGTGCAGAAAATAATAAGTCAGCTAAAAATGAGGAAGCCCTTTCCAAATCAATACATCTGTTGACCATTCCTATCAACAAAACATCATATTATGCTGTTGTTTTTTCGTCCATTTTAACTTATTACTTGATTTTCCTAGGTATAAATAATCATTAATTCACATAGCTCAGTAATGCCCTGATGATGGCTCACAAGTTTGACCCGGGAAGTTAAAAATATTCCAGAAAACGACTGACTCCCGAATATTTCTACGGTCGACTATACATCATCAATACTTAATTTTCCTTTTATTCCTCATCTTTTATCCTTCTGTACCCTGAATACATTGATAGGAACTTTGGAGTGAAACTTAATTATTTATTTACGGATCACACCTCTGGCTGTATAATTATTGGGTTGATGCAAAATTAATGCAGGTTTTTAGTAGGTATTGTAAATACGCCATATCTTTACTTTAACCATATATATTTAATCAAAATAATTTCCATCTGAATCAATGCACTTTTGCCAACGTTCAACAAGCTTTCTTATTCCACCAGAAAAAAAATCCGAATCCCTGGACTCAATGAAATCACGAAAAGAATTTTCAATGTCGTCCTGGTTTTGAAAATTTTTCTCCCTCAAAAAGTTGTCCAGATGCCTGAAAAAGTGGAAGTCTGTAGGAGAGAGGTCAGGTGAATAAGGCGGATGTTGGAGAACTTCGTAGCCCAACTCGTGCAGTCGTCGAAGCGTTGGTTGTGCAACGTGTGGTCTGGCGTTATCGTGGAGCAGAATGGGCCCCTTCCGATTCATCAATGCTGGGCAAAGACGTTGCAATTTTTGAGTTCCGAGTTCCGCCGCCATTTCTCGTGTGGTTTCGGTTGGGTCTTCTTCCACTTTTGACCTCAGCTGGTCGTTGTCCAGAGCAAGGTGACGGCCCCGACCTTCCTTGTCTTCGAGGTCGAAATCTCCTCTGCGAAACTTCTGGAACCAACGCTGCACCGTGCACTCATTAATAGCCCCCTGACCCCACACTTCATTAATATTACGAGCCGTTTGCGCAGCGCTGCGCCCTAATTTAAATTCGTAAAAATAAATTTGACGAAAATCGCACTTTGACATTTTCGATTCAAGACCTTTGAACACACTGAACAAAACGATTTTACTAAACAAATTCATGGTGAAAGAGAGGGTATTAGATAAGGTTTGTTTTGGTATAATAATGATCAATGTTAGGATTAGCTTTGTTTACACAATTGGAATTAAGATATTGCAATAGAGGAAACCTGCATTAATTTTGCATCAACCCAATACTTATGCTTGTTGATATTTAAGACGTTAAGAAGATGGCCTCGAGACCTTCTAGTTTAGATTCATAGTGGAGTGATGCCAATGGGCATTTTCTCTTCATGTATATTTTCTGACATCTAATTTACTTGATGTATTAACTAATACAGTTGTAAATCTCAATAAATGAAAAAAAAAAGACGTTGACTTCCAAAAAGTACCATAGTACCTTTTTTACGAAATTGATTTTTTTACATGTATGTATTCTTATCATTTAGTTTCATCTAAATCTTTTATTTAATTATTTTCTGATGAACACTCAAGTCCTATAAAAACGCTATATGATTATTTTCTAAAAATACTTAATTACATATTTATTTCCGTTCCAAACCATACTAAAACATTTCATTTCATAACATTAATATGGTATTAACGTAGTAAAAAAAAGTTCTATATTTTAATATTACATCACCTAGGACTGACACTCAATCGAAGGACAACCTGGGACCCACATGTCAAGATGAAAAGACAGACTATCAACCACCGACTGAAAGTACTATACTCTCTTTTATCTAAATCATCAAAATTAAAAAATAGACAGAAACTGAAGACATACACATACCTACTTATCCACATAACCTATGTGGATTTAAGCTTTACAGATTTATGGCTCAGCAAAAAAGACTCACATAAAAAATTGCAATAATTTCAATCAAAAAAAGACTCATGACGATAGCATGAACATGCAGACTTACAACAACCAACAGTTGACCAACAAATACGAACACTGTATTCTAGCTTTCACAGTAAACTGCACGGACACGACAAGACTTAAGATTAACATGTCAATAGCTGAAATGCCAGTCAGAAGAAGGCTAAAGATAACTTGGATGGAAGACCACCTCTGCTGAATTAAAGCCAAGGATGGGGTGCTGCTGGAAAATTTCCATCCACTTGTCTACCCTGTCTGATCTCAGTTTTTTATACAGCGCATTGTCTGATTGTCGGATAGCTTCTGTCAGGTGCGAATGAAAAAATATGAAGAGAAAAATAATTAAATCAGCTAGTTTAATAATATGGTAATGAGTGATTTTCGCGCCTCTTGTAAAATGTCCTAGAATGGATAGAGTAAACTATGGAAATCAACGTCTTAATCTTCAAATACGTCTTGTATGTTCATTAGATGGAATAATATAAATTTCGTGAAAAATGACCGCTACGAACTTTTGGTCATCCGCTCCTCAATTACAGCAATATATGATATCAGGACAGTTATGGTGATGCTCTTTCGCTACACACACTTCTGTTACTAGCGGGTCGCCAAAAGAAAATTTTAAGGAGGCGAAAAATCGATTGTGCGAAATAGAATCCAAGTTTCATTCACCTACGGCTCGATGGTATCTATAAATTAAAAGGCAATCCCATTTATAATCTAGAGAAAATGAAAACATACAACGATAATTATACTTATGCAACTGATCTTTAAGAAATTAATAAATAGTATCGTAGAGACAATCGACACGAGCATAGATCTCTCGAGATGCCGTCCATCACCGCAGTATTCCTGAATGGCCGGTAAAGCACGACGATTCGTTACGTCCACCTAATCCCAATTATTAACTTGATACAGAAACAGGGCCGTCAAAAAGGACGAGTAAGATAAGGTGTTTAATTGCCGGAGGAGACAAGACAAAAGAGGGACGAGGCGATTGGTTTATCATCCCCAGGGCTAGCCTGTTATTAGCAATATGATAGGCCGGGGGGCGTGGCCGTCCATTCAACCCCCCAGCATCCTTCTTAATTTAATTTACATCCTCGAGATCCCATCTCGGCTCAATGGGTCCGCTCTCTGCCGTGTTCCCACACTGCTCTCTTCCGAGGCGAAATATGCAGGAAATCTAAGGTCTAGGAAGAGGCGAAGGATACTTCTGACATTTTGAAGCTTCAATTGCTTGTATTATTAATATTTCTGGTATTCAGGATGAAGTACAGTTATCGCCCGATTCCGATAGTGAGGTAAGAAATTTTCTACACCTTTGATGTGGAAAATAATCATCTCTGGGATTCTCTGAACAATATAAATAATAAGCTTAGATTTATTTTTCAATTTCAATCCCATATTTCTTTAGAATAACCTTTTATTAAAATTTAAAAAAAAACCATTATCGACGTTCAAGGTATTTCAACTATCCTCAGGATCCTACAAGCAATTTCAACAAATCACTAAATAACCATTAAAACAACTAGTTATAATGCAAATGATTAAACATTTGTTGGTCATTTTAAACATTTTTTCAAAAAAATTAAAAATGCATCCTCCAAATAAACAATGTTAAATAGTTAATAATTTTATCAAAATTCTAAAATCAGGTATGCAAATTTTTCTTTTGTTCCCGTCCGTTATTCAATACTTCTTCATTTTTTTATTTAAAAAACAGATTAAGAAAACAATAGCTAAGGCACTGCCCTAGATCTTTGTCCTCAACTGGATTAGGCCTAGATTAATTTAATAATATGTTCCCTTGTTTTTAAATACTATTCTCCACTTCCAATATCTTATATATTTTTAATTTCTGTATTACATGAGGATAGTGATTACTTAATCAGTTGTGAAATTGACTGTATTTTCTATATTTTGTTTATATATATATATATAAACATGAACATATAAATATATATATATATATATATATAAAATATATTATATATATATATATATATATATATATATATATAAATATATATATGGATTCTATTTCTTATCAGTTTGGTTTTTTTCCTAATATTTTTGATCTTTTAAAATCGTATTTAAGGTTCTAGAGTACTACCAATGGGAAGTTTCTCCTCATGTTTTTCATGTGCACTATCTTTTAGTAGCACATTTACTTGAATAGTCGTAAATTTCAATAAGAAATATATGTTTAAAAACTATATATTTAAGGTTCAGTCGTAAGTTTTTTTTTTTAAACATATTTATTGATATTTACAACTGTATTATTATATACAACCAGTAAATGCGATGGACATAGTAAACTGACATGAGTTACATGTAGAGACGCTACCCATTGGCAGCACTCTAAAAGTATTTTAAACTAGAAGGTCTCGAGGCCATCTTCTTTTCAGACGCCTCGGGGGATTGTCAGGAATGGAAGAGGATGACAGAATAGAAACTAGTGGATTAGAGTGGAAATGGAGTTTTTCATGGAATGATTGATACCTGGTTCGTGTTAATTCAGAAACATATGGGACATTAAGGTCTTTATGGATGAGCTTATTCGTGACAAAGTAAGGAGCGTTAAGGATTTTACGAAGGATTTTGGATTATAAGGATTGGATACGAGAAGAATTCGATGGTTTAGGTCGTAAGTTTAAAGGCCAATGCTGTATTATTATTAAAATTGCTAGAAATACTGTAATTTCCTCGAGAAATAGAAATAAAATAGTAAATATAATATTTTGTTTTAAAAATAGCATTTACATTGAAGGTTGCAATAATATTAATTTTCCTGTACTGAATTTAGTTTGTTTATTCATTTGTTGTTCAGTTTATGCTTCTGTGCATTAGGACGATAAAACAATGGAACTCCTAAAGTTTGTCTGCCTAGAACTGAAATTCGTTACTTAAAGGACTGCCAAATTGTTCCGACCCAACCTCGTGAGAAGTTGCAGATTCCACCCAGATTCCTAATATCTGTTTCACTACAGCCTGGTTGTAGAGACAGGGTCCAGAGGGAGATAGGGAGTAAATGCCCAAGTAAAAAAAATTAAATAAATTATAATTTAAAACACTATTGCATGTATTAAGAACTAGTATAATAGTCAAAATTATTAACCTATAAAATAAGTCTTGTTTGCCTTAATTAGATTAGGCAAAGACCCCTACAAACAAAATATGAATAAAATAATCTATTGATCTATTCTATTGTTGAAAATTGATCTAGTATTGTTTATAGAACAAAAATTTATAGTTCTCATAATCGTGCCAGATTTTTAGAACAATAAATTCGTGATATGTTGAATAAATAAAATTGTTTATTTATTGACTGAAACCTAAGAGCAGTATAAAACTTAAATTATCAACAGCCGAGAACTGATCTAACAATACTATTATCAAGAGTTAATTAGAAGACAATTCAACAGTGGGAAAAAAAAAATGAAGAAATTAGATCAACACACGGTACTCAGTCATGATTATGAGAGCAATAAATTCTCGAAACGTGGAATAATAAAATTGTTTAATGTTTAATGAATTTCTATAGTCTTGTGCATTGTGCACTGGAATCGGGTAATTCTCACTTTCTTCTTCGCAATAGATCGCAGGTACTAATTTATTTCTACCGGCAACTTACCAAAGAGAAAAGAAAATCAGACACCGAGAGGGTAAAAAAAAAAGAGAGAAAAAAAAAGAAAAGAGGTTGGAGCTGAAGAATTTATAGTAATTGGCGGGACTATGGGGTTAAGTACACAGTAGACAATGGTTGACAAAAAAGGACAACGATTTGATGGCGCAGGCGCCGACAGACCTGAGCCAGCAATTAAGCTAATAAATGAGAGGGAGTATTGGTTGTGGGCTATTAAGGACATACTATACTGCACAGCTCATATCCTACGGCTACTTCGTCTTCGAGGCCGACCGTCTATTTGACATTTGTCAGTGCCAGCGGGTTTGGAAGCGAGGACTTCCTCGTACCAACCATAACACGCTTATAAATCATAGTACGCGTTACAGGTACGGTTCGTCCTTATTTAATTCAATTATTTTTAATGACTCTCAGAACAATTTATACACATTAAATTGGATACATTAATTTAATAGTAATATGTTCATATGTGGTAATGATAATAGTGACAATATATTTCATTCATACACATTCAAAATTAGATCACCTATTTATTTCAATTTCAGCGAATAAAATTTATAACCAGTACGACCACCATGAATTACCATAACCTCTCTAATCCACAACATTAAAAATAACATATGTGCACATGTTAATGTGCTTATAACATCTTTCTCTTACACTGCCCGACTTATTTTATTGCATATTAACTTTTATAAAATTTTGCGCTTTCCATGGATATATTGTACGTCTATGTTACTATTTATATTTCAGGAATGATTTTTTTATGTCTTGGTCACAGAAAATTGATTTTTGTCGTTTAAACATAAGTTAAATTGCAATGGATTTTACTTATAAATCTTCAGGAAACAATAGCTTAAATGATGGTGAAAACTTTATCATTATATATGTCCAGTGTTATCATTATGTATATATATATATATATATATATATATATATATATATATATATATATATATACATACATACATAATATCCCTGTAATCATGAAAGATAAAGATGAATTTACCTAAAAAGATGATAAAATAATAATATAATAATTTTCATAGCAATTTAGGGTTTTTCTAGACATTTTCACCATTGTTTCATCCCCTCCCTCCCGTTAGTTTTTGGCAATAAATTGCAGGACATTGGCCCCCTATGTTGAGGACAACCTTTGCAGTAGTTTACTGGTTCACCACCTACCTGCAGCCCAACTCAAATGCTCTTCAACTTGTTTTATGACAGGGCGAATGAATTTATGACAGAAGCATAGAGTAATTTGTGTGTTCTCTGAGTCGCTAATATTTGTGAATCCGTTCCCATTGGGTGGTGACATATAAGTTAATACCATTAGAATAAATTTATTTCCCAATTAAATCGAATAGATCAAAAATATTTATGTTAGATATTAAATGTTATTATTAGACTGTACAAACCCAAACAACTAGTAAACCCCATCACAAGATATAAAAACCTAATTTAAAAAAAATTCATTCCCAGATTCATTCATTAGAATCCCCTCAAAGTGCATAAGATGTAGCAGAAGAGACACCAGAAGAGGAATCAAAAAATCAAATACGACCACAACCTGCATCTTATGGGGATAAGAGAAAGAAAAATTATTATTAGTAAAAGGATGCGATACTTCAGCAAAAGGTATTATCTTTATAATAACTATGTATTATCTTATATTGTTTTAGGGGCTTTGATAAATAAAAAAAAAAATGAATTATTATTATTTTTATCTTTCTTGTAAACTCCACAGAAAATTTTTAAATATTACTCTATGAAATTTACCGCTAAAGTAATATATATATATTAAATAATCTGTTTTAATCACTTCAATATTTCAGATGTCTACCGTCATCTTAATAATTGACGTTTCCTTAAAAATAGAGCCTGTAATAAAATAGTCCATATTCACGATTTCCTTATGCATTTAAACATAAAACTTCCTATTGGCTTATTTCTGGGAGGGATGAGCCTACAGGAATGAGTAAAAAATAACATTTACTTAACAATTAGTAATTTATACATTATATGTATTATATATTTTGTTTTCTCATCCTCCATTTATTTTTCAAACAAAAACACAAACATCGCTTATCGGGCAAAAAAAAAAAATCAGAGCTTTATACATTATATAATGAAGCCTATTTTAAAGATTTATATCATTTACCTGAAGATGGGATAGAGTATACGAAATATTATATTTAATATGAATTAAATACAAATTTCTTTTTATTTAATTTGTTCTAACAATTTGTAAAAAATACAGCGATTAAAAGTTAAAAGTGATATGGAGTTCTTTAATTCTCTTGAAGAAAATTTTCCATTGTGGCTTTCCTCTACACCATAGATCACAATTTATATCATGTCACCTATCTTTATTTAGATTCATATCGTCATCAGGTCTGTTTCCGCTTCTCGCTTCGTTTTGTCTAGAACTCTCTTAAAAAACTTCTCCTGTTCTGTATTATTGTACGTGAAATTATTATTATTTCCAAAGGTTAGATTTTGATATAATACTATTTATTTTATTTATTTTTGTATATATATAATTCGTAAATAAAACTTTGATATAGTAAACAGGCAGTTTTAAAATTGCACTACGCAACCCTAAATCGCTACTCTCATAAAATCCCGAATGTAGCATATTCCATTATTTTAGAATAGTTCATGTGCCCATTCCCAGGTTTACATAGAGGTTGGAGGAAGGAGATGGCAACTTTACAGTTATATTTGCTTATCTGAAATAGCTGGTGGATACGAGCTTTATCACCGCTTATAGTCTGTAATATCGAATTTTATCAATATTAATAATGTTTTTAATAATTTTTTTTATGCCGATATTTAGTTATTGATCTACTTTATTATAAGCATGCAGGGACAAATTTGGGACTTTCATTAGAATTTCATTACACTTGTAAAGAACATTAAATGTTACTTCATTGTACTAAATAAAAATAAATTAAAGAGCTCTTTTGAAAAAGTGTACATTTTAAAATCAGTCGGGGTCTAAGCAGAAAGTGACACAATTAATGTTGATTATGCTTTATACACGCAATTCATGGTTATGATAGCAAAATTTGCAAGTGTTGACAGAGTAATTTATACATTCATAATTTTTTTTTCTTCAGAGAAAGTTAAAATTATTTCAAATAATATATTTCAAATCTTGTTTAAAAAAATATTGCAAAAATAAAGAGGTAATTTTACGATATGCAAATTATATTCATAAATAAATCTTATTGTGGAGTGCTGCTAATAGGTCGTGTAGCAGTTATAGGTTTCCTGTAATTTAATTAATATTTTTGATTTCGAAGGTTTATTAGCTACTTTCGTAATTGTATTTTTAAATTTGCAACGAGAAAAAAGTATTATCCGTTTATGTTTAAATGACTAGATACGAAATTAGCATTTGAGTCCAAATGACCAAGTCACACAAAAAGGTCTGTGTGTATGGTAAGTCTAGCACGAAAACGATAAGGTGTACGAAAGTGAAATTATATATTTAAGACGCTCGAGGTGTCACAGCAACTTTTTTTATTAAAATCGGCTGACCAGAAGGACCATTTTACATAATCCATTTTGCACCTTTTTAAGATTTTCACAATAACGATTTCGTTAAAACTTACTAAATTCATGTAAAATTTAACGGACTTTAATATTATTTTGGTATCATTCTAATTCAGACAGTCTGAGAGGGCTTAAATGCCGACATGTTAATTTTTCCTCTTCTAAAGTATATTTAATTTTGTAGATTTTATAAAAATAACAAAAGCACGTTATTAACATTGATCCGACTAAAGGAGAAAACTGCAAAAATATTTGTTTATGCAATTTTTGTGTTTTTTAATATAAATATAGATGTATATAGATGTATAATATATTTTGGAAAGCTAGATATTTTAGAAAAAACATTACCTTATACACAAATTGTAAACGTTAACGGTGACTGATGAAAAGCCGATAAAACTAACTGATTGACATATATAATAATATAATAGATTATTTAGTAAAACACATCTTTCTATCGAAACTCAAAATGGAATTATTAAATTCGAAAATTCTTAAATTGGTTTTAACAATGGAGGTAAGTGAAAGTCGTGTTTTGCGCGCACTTGATTTTTAAACCTAATGATGAGCATTAAAAAAAAACAATTAAAATAACTCACATTTATATAGACCTTATCATTTTATGGCACTTCAATATACGTTATGTAATAAGGATAACCGTTAAACCCAATCTGTTATGACTTTTAATTTTTCTAACAAACCAGCTCAATATGTCACCACTTTGCCACACCTTAGATGACTGCGCACTTATACGCAATAAGCTAGTACAAACTGCTAACAAAAGTTCGTGATAAATGGAGAGGCGCAGGGTGGTTCCACGGACCCCTGGAGTGTGGGACCCGACCGGAGATGGATGGCGCATTTCGGCAATAATCTCTTAGATCTGAAATTGTTCCATAAATTAGACAATAATCTGTTATGTTCTGGAATTGTTCCATAAATAAGACAATAATCTGTTATATGCCGCAATAAATTCTCGCCGGGATCAGACCTCATCACGTCCTGAAAGGCTAAGATGCACGTCGGATGTTATTAATGGATAGTCATTTGCCAGCAAATGGTATAATCCTTCTTAGAAGAAAAAGTTTGATTTCCTTTAGAGAAGGCTTCCGTGACGAAATAGCAATGCAGGAAACCCATAAATCTCATAAATGATATGTATATCCTGTAAGTGCAAAGTAAACCATTATGAAAATAAAAACATTTCACCAAAGACAAAATGTTTTTCCACGGTATTGAATTAAAACATTTGTTTTTTTATAGAACAATAATCTATAAAAGCAGCAGTTTATGTTAGGCCCTTATTTAGCAGTTTGTTCCGTTCAGTTCTAACGCCAGAAAAGGGCATCTCACTCAAAATTTCATAAACAGAAGTAGCTCGTTTTGAAGGGTACAATCCAATTATTAGATCTAAGCTCTGTTAATTATTTATTTCGTTATATCAGCGCTCCTGGTATTCCCAAGTGTCTACAAAGTGGGTACCCTAAATTGAAAAAAAAAATCTGGCGTTTGAGCGAGATTGTTGAATTGTTGAGATTGATAAATTCTTAAAGAATTGACTGAATTGAATTTCAATAGAAACATGTGTTTTATTAAATAATCTATTATATTTTTATCTACAACAATCAGTTAGTGTTTGGGGTAATCATCAAACTCAATGCCAAAATGTAGGGGCGCTCTGCTTCTTTGACAGGCCGCCAGGTGGACAGCACGGTAAACATGAATTTCCCTTCTTTTCAGGAACCAGAAACAGTTAGTTTTATCAGCTTTCCCCCACTCTCCATTACTCTTCACAATTCCGTGTAATAAATATAAATAATATAGGTAATATTTTTTCTAAAATTTTTAGCTATCCAACGGTATATTATACGTCTATATTACTATCTTGTGTTCAATTGCACTTTTCTCCTTTAGTTGTTTATAAAATTCGTTCAACTTTGATATTTAGTCGTTATTTATCTACGCTAATAAGATGATGTGCCTAATTTTTTGAAATATACAAAATTAAATGTACTTTAGAGAAAGAAAATTAATATATATTTAAGCCCTGTCAGGATATTTCATTCAGAATGAAACCTACATGATATCAAAGCCCATTAAATTGTACATCAATACAAGCGAGTTTAATCAAAATCTTTAAATCGTTTTTGAGGAAATCAAAAAAGGGTGCAAAATGCATAGTATAAAGTGACTCTTCTGGTAAGCCGATTTTGATGAAAACATTCCAGTAAGATCCCGGGCGTATAATTGAATTAAATATGAAATTTCAGTTTCATAGGACTATTCGTTTTGACGCTGGACTTACCACACACACAGGCCTTTTTGCGGGAATTGGTCATTTGGACTCAAGGGACCCTAAAACGTGTATTTTCGTTGAAAACTGGAATTCGAAAATTTTCACGATCGCAATACTTTCCCTTACTATATATTCCATATATAGGTAAGTGAAAGTAAAAAATAACAACCTTAACTAAGAACGGTACACAAGAATCTTAAAGAGTAAGTTTTTGTTCTCTCTAAATTTCCAACAGGTTAAGAAATAATTAAAATGATAATAATAAAATTAAAATAGAAATTCAGATGATTATTTTAGTTCACAAAGTTTATTCTCTATGCCCTATCTTTAATATCACAGACTCAAAAGCAAATTTCAAATGAGGAAAATAAATAAACATTTTAATAATGTTAAAATACGATCAATGTACCTTAAAATATGTAATAGCTCAGAACAAAATATTAAAATAGGGAACAGTCTGAACATGAAATTTTCAATGACTTCTTAATTATTGTAGGTTAAAAAATTGTTCTGAATTTACTAGAATAATTAAATAAATCTACATATTGAATGTATATGAATTAACAAGATAATGATTACGTAATTACTTATTGAAATTCCACTCATATGAGGAGACTATTGTGGTATAAAAATTAATTTTCTTAAAGCTTAATAAATAAATGTAATTAATACTGTTCATTTTAACTAGAAACTAATTTGCACTTCAAATGTAAATTCAATTTCGTAACTGAAGAATATTCCCATCTTCAATATTAATAAGCGATTATTATAAAGTATTTATAAAGCCTTGATAATAACTAAACTATAAAATAATATATAAGATACAATAAGTAATTGTTTGTTTCTGTTGCTATTGGCTCATTTAATTTATCATTTACCGAGGTAAGTGAAAGTCTTTTTATATTTTAAGTAGGAGCTCAGTTTACATTTAAGTCAATATAATAAAAAAGATAACACAACAAAACCACGGATTATGTATGTCAATCGTTACAACACTCACTACTGAGGATGAAAAAAAAACTCACCACACCCAAGCCACAGATTCCTCCACGATCAATAAAGGATGCAGGAAACTAATGCTATAAGTAATTACCAACAGGAACACGAAGCGAAAAATCCAATGATTCAATTTCGACGAAACGATAGATATCTGCAAGGTATGACGTTAGACCTCAGGCGCAATAGTAAAATAAAATAAAAAATGAAAGAAAATAAATAATTAAATAGAAATTGAAAATGACGAATGGGCTCAATAAGAAACTATTCATTTAAATATCTTAAAGTTTACGCCAGATTTGATACACCGCATTCATTTAATGCCTAAAAACTTCCATGAAGCAGATAATGTAAGTATTAATTAAAATTTATCTTCTGATATGCATTTTCGTCAAATGTATTGTTCCTAATTTGTGTTTTTTATTTAATAATCATATTTTTGCTGTTCGACAAAGTTTGTTTTTTTGTTCAAACACAACAGGCATATCAATTTGAAAATTAAGGGTTTGGATTTAATAACATTCTTCAACTACCTTTCATCCTAATTACTAATTTTATTTTTTATCCAATTTATGTTTTTAATTTTTCCCCCAATACATAGATAGTCTAGAGAAAAAAATAAGAAATTTTATAAAATCAGAGCCAAAAGAAAGAGAACATCACAGATGTTCGTCCATTATTGTTATCTGATACCTCATAACAAAACCTTGTTAATTTGAACGGTTCAGTCAGGTATACTTCTGTCGGAATGGTATTAAGATAGGATCAAAGCTAAGTCAATACCGGAATCGAGCAAAAATAAAAAAAATACAATTTTCGAATTCCCAATCCTAACGGTGTTCGCATACTATTGGCCAGACGAACAAGATGTGAATGACAGATGACGAAAAACAAGCATCAATAGTATATATAAGGTAAATAAGTTTATTGTAATTGATCATCTGCAACAATGAATAAGACTAAAATGATTGAAAAATATAAGACAGATAAATAGGTGAGTTATTTTTCTTTTGGTTGTTGTTTTTAAACTCTTTAGTGGCCGTAACAAAAAATATTATAAATATACATATGCGTGAATAAATATCTTTATTTGTAAACATTTTTATTGTGAAATTGTTTATACCGATATATTTCTATGACCAAACAATAAAAATTATTTAAAATTTATAAAAATTCCAGATTTAACTTTGTGTGTGTATACTACGATATACAATGGAGATTTTAATGCTTGTACTGAAATAAAAAAATGAGCTATTAATAATAATAATAATCAACGGTAAGTACATAAATTTAAAATATTAGTATACATAAAGTCCCGATTTGAATGATTAAATGAAGGAAAGCAGATATATAAGATACCATACACAAAGACCAAAAAATGAATAGAAAAATAAGTTTATAAAGAATGGGATATGCAAAAAAAAAAAATAAATAAATAAATAAAATTTAAAAAAAATAAAAAAATCCTGGACATGGAAAAGATCTAAATTTCGTTAAGTTAAATATTGGAGAGAAAACTATGATTGCTCTGAAAAATCTTTGTAAATGGATATTTCCCTAATATACTTAACCTACTATTTGTAACTGCATAATATATATTTTTTTAATGTTTATAACATTTTCATAACATGATCATATCCAATTTGTTTTATTTTTATTTATTATTCTGTTATGGAGCACTAGAATCAGGTTTTTACTTTATCATTGTATATCATGTGGTGAATTTGTACAATACTTTGTCTTTCACAAATAAAAATCTATTCTATTCATTAATTTGTTATTCTTTAAAAATTACTCTCTGCCAATTATCAACTGACTATCTCTCATATTTCTTGCCATCACATTCCATGTATAAATAGCTTCATAGTTGAACTTGAAAATATTGAAGTAAATAATTTTCGACGCGACTAATTCTTCTCCAGGAAAGGCTAATAAAGTATCTGGATGCCGTGGATAACATCCTCCAGACCCTGAAATGAACTCCGCTGGAGAAAGCTCCCCCCGCGACCGCCTGTTAAAGTCTCCCTTAGGGAGGGGTTGTGCCCGAAATCGGCGCGCCCCTCCCCTCCAGGGTGGGAGGTTAGCGTGGAGAGGGGTGGGGGATCGAGAGGGGGGACCTGCGCTCGGCCATCCCCTTCAGTCGTGACCCAGTCCTCTGTGATAAAGGTGTACATCTCCTCGGCTCTCACCTCAACCCCATTCGGATTTTATTTTTGGATTTACAGTGAGTACTTATATATTAACATTTATATTTATGATTATTTTATAGATAGTTTTAATTGCCTGTATGAGCTGATGTACCAGAGACTTTAATGCCACAAAAAAAAAAAATAATTTTTTTTTATTTTATTTTTTTTACTAAAATCTTTCATTATTTCCTACATATAATTTATTTTCTATGAAATAAAATTTTTGATCAATATATTGAAAATTGTTCTCGATTTTTAACTAACGAAAACCAACTTAACTTGGTATTAAAAATATTTAAGATGAAAATTTTCCTAGTATGAATAATATTAATATTTTTTCTATTACATCTAATATTTAAATTTAGGACATTTAACTTTAACGTTAATAAAATAGGAGGTAGACGGATAATTTCCAAATCCATATTTTAAATCTCTTATAATTGAATTGTATACTTCCGGTTAATATGAAGTAATGTAATTACTTATCATTTCTATCACTTGTAAAATTTTTGCCCACATCTTAATTTTTCATTTATAACATTGAGCTTACGGAAAAATATAGCTCATATATTTATATAATAATGATTTCTGATAAAAATATAAAGTTTAAATGTGGAAATAATTCTTTTATTTGTATACGATATTCTTGAATTCACCATTAATAACACAGTCTTATATTACCTATTTAAAATTGCCAGTATAGAATTTGTGTTTATATTAAAATGTATATTTGCTCAGAAACCAATCTAAACTATATTTTAAATTTATTTTTTTGATTAAATATAATGTATTGAGTGAAACTCTGTGCTTAACAAACTTGACTATTTTAAACTTTTTAGTGCATTAAAAGTCGATGATATTTCATTTAAATATTTTTCATATATGTAAATCATATCATAAACATTAAGAATTTTTTTATTTAATTTAATTTTTTCCATGATATATATATATATAATATATATATATTGTGTTTTTTCTCTAATCTATTAATTTGTATTGATAAGTGAAAGGTTATTATTATAACGCATATTAGAATAAATAGGTTTCAATCTTTATCTGTACTGAGATTACTATTATTTACGAAAATTAAATATAAGTACAGGGTATAAAGGATAATACTATCGATTATCCTTTCAGAATTGATATAATGGACTTATGTCCTATATCCGCCCAATAATAACAATATTTTTAATAATATTATCTGTGAATTACCAGTGTCGTAAATATGTATTTGTTGTTTGCGTTGCTCAGTTCCGATAATTGCATTAATAACCGAACATATTCATATTTCCTCATAAAGACACACAAATGATGTAATATATGGTGGTTTTACTAGGTATATAGTTCTCTTCTGTAGTGCACAATCTGCCAGGGAAATCCAGGGAGATAAACAATTCTCAAATAATCGGAATAGCTGTGACGTTTATACTGTCCGGTTTCACGTCCAAGGTTTTCTAATTTCGGCCCGCGAAAATATCTGTTGTTGTGACGATATCGATAAAAAAACACCTCGGTCAATGTTCTTTTAAGGACTGTATCATATTTATTTTACTATATAGTGAGTAATATTTATTTCCGTCTTGCTTGGATAAAAAAGAAATTAAACAATATGAAGAATGATTCTCGAGTTAAAAAAAAAAACAAGCTATCTGATCTGTATATTAATACCATTTACTAAACGGGCGCACACTTAATACCGGCTGAAGGCTGCTGCATGTATAAATAAAGATTATAGCAATGTTTACAGATCTGTATTATTTAATATTTCAACCGTATCACATAATACTACATTCTGTTTACAGTGATAATAATAGTTAAGCACTGGGTTGAAAATAAAAAAAATATATACAATGTGGTATATCAAATGGATGAATATAGACGCTTTCGTTTTTATGTAAAATACGGTTCATTAGACTTAAAATGAAAGAGCCATCATTACACGCATTCGATTTTAGTACATCGCAAATTATAAGTAATTTTTTCCGCTTCTGTCTTGCCTTATACATAAAGCTATAAATCCAAAGCTCAATTATTTTTTATAGACTTCCTACCTACCGAAAGGACTAACTTTCTGCTTATTCACTTCAATTATAATAATTTTTAAAAAGAGACATAAGATGAGAAGTTAATCCTCAATTGAACTGACGCAATTTCTAAGACGCCATGATGGTTCTTTATAGTTTAGCCAAATGAGATCAGATGGGTCTATTTATAGCAGGATGACATAACTATAGTATAGTGTTCGCTTCTGCGTTACGAAACCATCCACTCGGGTAAAGTTAATAATGATGTTAAGCCAATCAGCAATGATTTCGCGAAATAAGAATCAGTACGTTGTTGTTCGTTCGATTAGTTCTGAGCGGCAATGGAGGAAACAATCGCGGAAAATAATACCCGACGTCCAATCCAGATTGTTCTAAGAAAGATTTTTTTAAATAGTATTCCAAGAAATATGGAGAAAAAAATATAAAACATTTCTCACCAACTTGTATTTTTTCGTAATTTATAAAACATAAATGTTTTTTCTGAACCATAATTACACATATATAATTTATTCAAATGTATATAACTTGAAAGAGAGAGTTTAGGAAATTACAATTAACAGAATGATAATCACTACTGCGAGTTTCTCATAAAAGCATTACAAGGACATTTTTATTTCACCATTTCATATTTATGGAGTATCCATAATTTCCCGAGATGCAATTTAGATATGCAGTTACATAACGGCGCAAACTTTGAGGAAGTCATGTACGAAATCCTTTATGAATTTATGCCAGAAGCTGGACCTTAAACGCTTGAATTAACTGTTGTCTACTAACAGTTTGAGATAATAGGCACACGACGTTAATATTATGTCTTTGTATTAACTATCATGGATTATACTATCACTGGATGTCAAATGCATATGCACTTGTAAGCAACCAAACATTAGGAAGTAACTGAAATATTACAAATACAAAACTTGAGTCCGAAGATGCCTACGAACGACAAATAAGCTTATCTTCATTAATTTGAGCATCATTAAAAAAATTCAAGATTCCATATATGGTATGCTCGGAATATAAACGATTCACTGCATATAGTGAGTTTAAAAAAACATAATGACACGATAAAGTTATTGAAGTGAGATAAGCTATTTTATGTCACGCATGTTTATACCTTGGTGGTGAATGATTTATCGAAATTTAGTTGGTTGATAGCTGATATTTTAGAGATCCATGACTTTTCGTTTGATATATTCTAATTATATTTTACCAATTAATTATTGTCTCTTTATTAATATTATATTTTATATTAATATTATATTTTATATATATATATATATATATATATATATATATATATATATATATATATATAAATTGTAAATATTAATATAACATCCATGGGACCACCCGGTAACCACCCAAGTGTGTTCACAGCGGTGAACAGAGTCGACATCTATGGACAGACTTCGGTACTACTCTATCTTGATGATGTCCAAAAGATATCTCTGCGCCGCTCGCTAATGTGTGTAGATTAATTAGATTTATATATGAATACAATTTAAATTGTTTTAATTTTTTAATAAATAAATTATAATTAATATATATATATATATATATATATATATATATATATATATATATATAAATATAAAGCGCAAAATATATCGTTAAATATACATAAATACATTTCTATAGAAACTAAATACATGACGTATACATATTCATTTTTAAAACATCAATAATGTTTAATTTACTAATCTATATGAGAAAATTTTTATCTAATTTAATTTTGTTCTTGACTACTTCAATTGTATCAAAAGGTTCAAGAAAAAAGTAAGAAGTAAGGATAAACATTTACTTCCTGATATTTCATAAAAGTAATAATCATAATTAATTTCAATGACGAATTTTATAATTCAAAATGCTATTAACCTGAAGCATTGGGTATCTCATTGGGATCATTTCTGCAATCATAAATAAATATAATTAATGTTTAGATTTATAATTTTTTTTTCTTGGTTATAATTCAAATTTAAACAAATAATTAGTTTATATAAAAATAAACAAAATTAAAAAAATTCTAGGTATCATACTTATAGGTATACACACTTGCCCATAATAGTTAAGACATTTGGAATGAATGATATCAGAATTTTTACTGAAATAAATATGTAAAAATTATGAGTTTTTATTGATTACAGTGGGAAAATCACATTTGGATTGAACACATAATATAATATAAATGCGCCTTCATTGAAATCTGTTTTTACTGCCAAATACCAGCCGTCACAGCTTTTCACGGTAACAAATTAAAAAAAAAAAATCTTAACAATCCTATAGTTTTTTTTATTTTTTACTTAATAAAATCACTGCCCGAAAAAAATGTAATTATTTTCTTAATTTTCTAATTTTCTTTTTATAAATACTATTTGTGTACATAATTCTATATCAATAACAACATGAAGTACTAAGATAAAGGATTATTTATTAGCTCAGTAATACTAAAGAAATTTAGTTCAAAGAATCAATGATTAATCATAACGGAAAATATGTATCAAATATACAATAATAATGAAGCTTCTTTTTTTTTATTGATTGATTTTTTGTTAAAAAAAACAAAAACAATCTGCCTTATTCAGAGCCGCCGTCAGCTGTGCCGGTATAAACATTATGACTTTTGTTTTCTTTTTGTTCTCAATAAAATCTACATTAGAATAAAATTATTATTGTTAAAAATTCTTGTAAATGAAGTACAAAATTATTAATTAGATGAGGGACAAAGTTACGCTATGTTATTTATTATGTATTTTTATTTTTTTATATGTTCTATCACTATTACTAATGTTCATTTAGAAACAAATTGTAATATATCTCAATAAATAGATAATACTAAATTATATGTTCAAATGAGTACATGAGTCTCATTAGGTGAGCTTGGCCATTCTGAAGGGTAAGAGATGTTAAAATATAATACAATAAAAATATATTACACGTTATATTGCTGCTATGTTTATTATAATTAAATTTTAAAAAATATACAATCAATTGTTTGTTTTTTCTAATATCAAATTTTTAGGATCAGCTTCTGTAGTTCTGTTGTTTTCAGTAAAAAGAAAAACTTCAGCAGATAAATTAAAGGATAAAAGAATTTATAGCATTTATTAAGGTTAATTTTTATGCAATACCCAGCTATAGTTTCTATAGTTTTAAAATAGTCCTATAATTATATACCAAAAACAAACACTATAACTATAAAAAAAAAAAAATAAATAAAGGATTTATTGAACTATTATCTACGGACGATGATATTCCTGATTTGATTGACGCGACTGTGACTCGACCACTTCATCCGTGGACACTCAGTCATAACAGTTATTAGTTCCAGCGCTGGCTTACGATCCAGTTTTTGTCCAGCTCGATGGTAAGTGGACTCCATTGATGCCGGAGGATGAATGATGGGCAGGCGACAATGACTATGGAAATGCACCATTAGAACTACAATAGGATCCATTGTTCAATGCCTCGATTGGCTTAGATAGTCCCATTATTTGGTAATTAGATCCTTTTCTGTTATTAATTCCTCATATTTCTGCGCCTCTGCAATATCGTCTTATATTATTTTTGTCTAGGAACTTCTGCTTGTCTGTTCTGTACTATGAATATGTGGAGTATAAATGTTGTTTCTTTGTTCTAACAATTTAATTCAAATTACTTATAACACTAATCAAAACTAGATTAAATTAAAGCCACATAAAATTAAAATTGTGTAAAAGTTAATTTAGTATTTTAAGCAAACCACTTCGCTAGTTGTTATTTGTCTATTTATCTTATATTCCGAAAAAACTCAAATTTATTCATCTTGTTTGAAATAAATATTATTTATTTCTTACATTATCATAAATATATGGCTAAAATATCATACATAAACGTTTTGCATGTCACACTGTTTTAAACCGTCAAAATAAATCTAATCAAGCCGAGGCAACTCGTTCTCACCCCTACATGATAATATAGTCAGGCCTACACTAACCAAAATTTCCTACAAATATAAAAAAATCATTATCTGATCATATCCTTATAATAACTGTTTAAAGTTTAAAAGTTCGATCAATCCGAGAAAAAAACAAAAAAAAAAAAACGCTACAAATTATTACACATTGGTTTATTATTTCCAAATAATAATATTAGGGTATAACTGTTTATAAAGCTGTTGATAGGCAATTAAGTAATATGAAAAGCACTAATTCAAAGCACATATCATATCACTACCACTGATTATGATGAATTTAATCAATATAATTTAATTTGTATTTTATAATATGTTTTAATTTAATTTTTTTTTTTAAGTGTTCAAATATTTATAGTTACAGTTAGGTCCTGGTTATAAGTTTCCATTACAAGGAGTAGGAAGGAGCGACAAGTTGTTATTCCTACAAGCCCGAGGAACTGTCTTCCAGAGCATATGTTTTCTTATCCCCGAGCCGGACAGCTGATACGATGCTCGCCCTTTCAGATTTGGGACCTAGTACTTTCGAAAAGCCATGTTTCTGAAAGATTAAAGACGTGGAGGGACCAGAGAGCAGAGCGTGGTCGTGCTGGCCTTATTAATCCCGCTGACAGCTCTCAACGTAGCCACACCTACACACTAATCACCGAGCCTCTTCACCAAAGTCACGAAAACTCGCACGTTGGAACCTCACACGTGCATTTCAATTACTTTTACGTTTTGTTTTATCCTCAACTGAAATTAATTTCCGACCCTATCCCATGGGTCGCTTTTGTTCTGTTATTTTCTTATATTTTTTTTTTACTTTTATTTTCACCTCTCATCCGGCTGAATTAATATTCTAGACCTCTTTAGCTGGAATGATGGGTAAAATTAAATAGAATATGGAATCCCTACGGAAAAGAGATTGGTCTAATGGTCTCTGACCGTCGAAAGAAATTTAATCAAAACCGAGTCAACTCGTTCTCACCTCTACATCATACTACAGTCAGACCTACATTAACCCAAACTTCATATGAAATAAAACAATCATAATCTGATTATATTCCAACCCGAGAAAAAATAATTATTCCGGTATATCAACATGAATCGCTCCTAGCCAGAGGAAAACTCAACAACAATCACACAGATTTGTCCTCAGATTTCAACAATAGAACCACAGCCGTTAATTGTGCTTGTAAAATCAGAGCGGAACCACGTTCCGAATTCAGGATAGGAATCTGCTGACCTGGTTAATTCACATAAATTGACGATTGGTCGCCATAAACATTATTACATAATTTATATACATATATAAATAGTTCGGGAAAATTATTATTTTTTATACCATTCTTCTATAATTGTGACGTTGACATATCCATATTGTGGTACTATATCCATGCTGGGAATTTTACAGGAAGCGCAAAAGTCTGTCATTACTATAATATTAAGACAACTTATTTCATTTTTTTAGCATTAAAATTTAGAATTATTTTTTTACTATATACTAACACTATATTAAAGTTATGAAATAGAATATTTCAGTATGATTTGGAACGAAATTAAATGTATAATTAGTACATTTAGAAAAAAATGCTTATAAATATATATATATATATATATATATATATATATATATATATATATATATATATATATATATACTTTAGTGTTTATTATTTAAAACAAATAGATATTTAGATAAACTAAAATAGTTAAGAATAAATTTGTAATGTCCTTTAGTACCTTTTAGAAATCAGGGCCAAACTGTAGATATATTAATTATTCGTGATTCGGTTGTATGATTATTATTCTAGTTTCCATTAATTTTTAATAAATAATACCAACATTATATTTGTTTTTAAATATCACATATAAGCATTCAATTGATGGTAATATTTATATTTAAACTTAAAAATTAAAACATTAATTCATCGATAGTTATTAACAACGAATAGAAAGTTCACACCGTATGAGCTGAAATAAATACAAGGAACAACGAACTATGATATTCCAACTTGTAAAATTACTAACTGGTAGAACTGAATATGTTCAAGCATCCGATAACAATCCTTCAAGTTTAGGAGGTTTCGAAAGATATCTTTTTAGATCCATAGAAGTATCTGAGCGAAAATATATTTTGCTATAAAAGTATAAGTAAATGTTTAGTTCAGATTTTCAATTTATGAGCTATTAAGGGTATTATGGATTATTTTATTCGCGAACCAGTAAAGAGCATTGCGGATTTTTAGAAGAATTTGGGACTGAGCAATTTAATATTAGGGAAAGGCTTGTTCTTCCACAGGGGCATGATGCTCCGTCCTCCGCGAATTGTAAATATTCTGTACGCATGAGCGTGTTTATTTATTTTGTAACCTAGTATTTATACAACATTTATAAATATTGTTATATATCCTCAATTTATTTTAGTTTCCTTTTGTTTATATTTTAAATATTGTATGAATGTGATCCTGTAGCAATATTATTATTGTCCATTGTGATAAATTGTAATATACCGAATAAATAAATTTAATATAAAGTAAATATTAGAAAATAATATATTAGAGATCGATAGCTTAACGAAAACTAAATTTTTAGTATATTATACAAGTCCTTGAAAATTGACCAATGTACTAGCTGCATTACCAGCAAAATCGTCCATTTTCCGTTTTCATTATCTAAAGGTCGTTTAGCGTTAAATTTGTCTTTATTCTTTCATTAACACCGTTATTAGCAAACTTCACCGCCGGCTTTGTTCTTGCCGACAAGAAGGGCAGAGAAAAACAACTGACAGATGTCGAAACGAGAGGTTCGAAAGAACAATACATGACGAAACTAGGCAATAGGAAACATCAACTTCCTCTAATCCTGCAGGAGAAAACTAAATTACGAGTTTTTCTCCTCTTATTTATAAATCTAAGTACAAATATTAAACGCGATAAATAAAATTTAACAAGGACCGTTTCGAGAAATAGTGATGAACAAGTATCAAGTAGCCATGCGCGGCTCTATAATACTTATAAACAAACCTTTGTATAGTAGCTATTGTATGCTAAATAGTTGATAAATCAAAAGAGGGTAATTAAAAAAAAAAAGATGAATAAATGCAAAGACAAGGAAGGGAACAGGAGACACATGGGACAAACATAATTATTTGACGATTACAAATTGAAATTTAAATCGCCCTCTAGGGTTTTCAAGGCGATGTAATCGTCCCGGGTACCATACCATTCCAATTGCATTCATTAATCTGGTATTTCTTTGTTTGACGTTTAAATTAATCGACGGAATTTAACTATCTCATTTATAAATCATGTATGAACCAATTTTCACAACGGCTTTGATGTTTATATACATGTTGGATGTTGGTGATAACGTGCAACAGAATGGAATTTATATTATACCATATAATAAAATAAAAAAGGGTAATAATATATTTAAAAAAATAATAAATTTGATTATTCATGATTGATTGCTATTAATATTTAAGAGAGATCTTTAATGCAGTACATTAATAAATTACTTACCGTAATAATTATTCGTATAACATTAAAAATTAAATATTATGATTATAATCGTCTGCACTTTTTTATCAAGTACAGTATTTACACACAAACGTTTTAAAAATAATACATTATCCAATATCATTAGAAAAAAATTTATGAATTTTAAAATAATAAATGCATCTACAGAAAATACAATAGCAAGCGCTGAAATGTTTCGTTTGTAAAATTCTCACTTCTTATCTCACCTATAAAACATAAACAATCAAAAAACTCGCTTTAATTAGCTATTCAATTTTCTCAGGAGATAAAATGGTCTCACATGATTATGTATATTCTTCAATAATCAAATAATAAAATTATAAGACTGGAGACGGTTTTGTATTATCTAGTTCAGCCTATTGGATTTTTCAACGAATGAATATATATATATATATATATATATATTCTATTCATTCTATTTATTATTCATATATATATATATATATATATATATATATATATATATATATTATATATAAAAGTTAGTTTCACCTTTTTTTTTTTTTTTTTTGGAATCGACCAAAATAAATAAAGTTAACCTCGTCAAAAGTTCATGCTTTATGACTATGTAATACATGGCTCACAATTTATTATCTAAAAATCGCATTAAAAGCACTTCCTCGAATTTGAATATACTATTAGGGTTTCATACCTCGATAAGAATTAAGCATCCAAATAGAATTCAGGACACTTATATATAAAAGCTAAGCGCGATAGTCCTCCCACGCCAAAGGTTGCAAGTTCGAATCCCAGTTTTGAGCATTTAATTAAATGGGGATTAATTCACAACCTCTTCTCATGATATGTGAGACCTGTCAGCCAACTGGTGGAAGCTCACAAATAGGCGTTGGGAATGGATGACCCTATCCTGTAAAATTCATCGAGAAACGCGAGTGTATTCTCTCCGGAAATTACACTGCGCGGTCCAGGGCCTACACGACCTGTCGCGCCACTGAAAAAAGAGAAATAAAAAAAAAATTATTATTATTAATCCACCCCCCCCCTCGAATTTTACCTACCATTTATTTATTACAATTAACTTAATATTTTATCTACTTTTAATTCATTTTTTTTTCATTTCATTGATAATTTTAATTAATATCATTATTTATCATTTTAACTAATATTATTTATTTCATATTAATCTTCTGAAATGAATATTTGTAGCACTGATGACCACGATATTTTTTGCCATTAAAATTAAAAAATATTCAACCTACCAGTTCTGATCGGACTGAAGCATGATACGTTCATAAGTCAAGTTGCGTTGGATACCGCTGCAGATAAAGCCATGGGATGAACCAACTGATCCGCTAGATTGACCGTACAAGATCAGGAGCGGATGGAACAAGATCTAATTAGAGAGGATGCTATCGGTGTCCTTGGCCGACCGCTGAAGAAAACGGAGGATGTTTGGCAAGAAGAGCGTTGCACCGTGAAGGATGATCCGATAGTCCTCAACAACATCCATCCCCAGGATACCGCCCGTTCTAGGGTTCCCCATCCAGCCCCTTCGTCTCTTACTCTGGCGCAACAGGTCAATTTAGGACCTCTTTACGGTTGATTCGCCTCAAACGTAATTAAGTCTTTACTTTTACCACATTCCACTAAAGGATTAAGACGCTTTTGTCAAGACATAATTCCGCAGATAGGTCATTTCTATATTTGCAGTGACATATGAGATAATGTTTAGAAAAAAGAACAACACAAAAAACATAAATGCAAATAAGGAGGCATATTAAAAAATAACAGTTCAATTATATTGGAATGTTCATGTTCTCTTATTTTATAGCCTTAATAAAGTATTCATATTAATTATAATTTTTATAAACGGTACTGGAGACTCCTCGCGCAAACTTCGTCGATAATTATGTATCAGTTATGGTATGAAAATAACTGTCAAGAATAATTTTAAAGCTATAAAGAAAAATTAAGAAATTAACTAATACCTGAATTATTTCTATGGATTATAAATAGTTTCCAGCTGTCTAAATTTAAATCCTGACCTACTCGTTAAACAGATTTCAAATGTATTTATTCGAATATTTTATTTTCGTAAATAAAGATAAAAGGAAATTAAGGTTTGAAGAAAAAAGTATATATATAGACATATATGAGTGATATCGTTTAGTAACATAATAGTTACTCCTGTTGAACAGACCCCTAGGACTCCATCTTGACAAACGTCTAACATAACATCTTTATCTAAGACGGACTAGACATGAAACTACTCGCATAAAACGAATACTAAAATTCTCACTCTACAAAAGCTCAAAACTCCCGATTTACCAATAAAAAATTTAATTTTTATGACTATTATAATGTCTATTAGGACCTGTGGCATTGAAACATACACTTAAGAATTGGACTCCCGTATTCTATCAAAGTCCTTGCAATTCATTATACTTCGAAAAATTCTTTATGCTCCTTACATTGCCACAAATAAAATCATCCATTAAGACCTAAATATCTCATTAGTTGGAGCCCGAAATAAATATACATCTTTTCATTTCTATCTCCCTGCCCGCACAAATCTCTGACCTCACTAACATACATAAAAGAATGACAAAGGGATCTCCCACCTTAAATCAGCCATTGGAGTGCCACCAATGAGTAGTTACATAAAATAACATATATAAGTGTTTGTGTATTTCTCGAATTGATTTAATTCCATCATTCTGATTGACTGATGTATATAATCAGGCGGTAGTGGGAAGAACAATCATTTTGTGAACATCGTAACCATTAAATCATCATGAGGATAGTAATAGATACTTAGAGGAATAAATAGAGCAAGGGATCTGAGGATGCCCTTAAGAGGAGAAGACGAAGGCAGCGCTTGGAGAAGATACCGGAGATCCAACGAGTTGTGATTTATATAGGCTAGCCAGGAACAAAGACCAGTTATTAGGGCCTGCGAGGCTACAGTAATTTATAAGGCAAGATAACGTTCGGCGGTAGGTGTGTCCATTAACTGGCCCTATTTGTTTAGTTGTAGTAATAGCTGTTGGAGATTTAGTACCCCGTGCCCTATGGGATATGGCTCCAACCTCATGTTCGGGCTTTCGTTTTAATTGATCTTTTTTTGTACTGCTTATCCCCATTAAATCAACGTTGCCGACAGCAGAGAAAAAAAAAATTGGTGCGATCACACAACTTCCACTTACTATTTAGCAATTCATTGCTATTTACTGCGTCACAATACTATTTCAAATTAATTTCAAACGCCTTAGATTTATTTTTCGTTTTGATTCCCTTTAGTACCTTTGAAAAATTCTGAAAAAAAATCCAAAGATAGAAATTATTAATAAAACATGTAATTTTAGTCACTCTCTATTTACATCTTGATTTGCCATATAACATTTCTGGAGCTTTCCGGCACATGCATCTCAATTGCTAATCTCATATCCAGAAATGTATTTTCAAGATGGCAACACTTTTTTTTCTTTGGTCGATTAACTAAAATCATTGTTTTATAGTTTTTACTGCTACATTTCTTACGAATCATTATGCAAAATGATAAATTAAGTTGTAATAAAGGAGCTCAAAGAAACGTTTTTTTTATTTCCTCCCGTATATCTTTGCCGGTCAAAAGTTGGAGACCAACTATGTTTTACATCAATAAATCATAAACAAACTCTAAGTATACCTAAATAAAATACATAGGTATCTTATTATTATTTGTATTTATAAACAAATTTGCTAATTAGATGTAAGAAAGGTCTGTGACTATCATAAATAACAAAAAATAATTTGATTAAATCGCATTATTATGAGACATCTAACGTGATTAAAATAAATTAGAATAAACAATGTGATTTTTGGGCCTGGAGCTTTATTTACAGTCTAGTAATTCCCTTAGAGGAATTTTACAGAGGATACATTTTATTCTTACTTTGATTTAGTGATATATCGACTGCTAAACTTGTAAGAAGTTCACTTCACAAGCGATTTCCGTTTTTTTTTCATTGAAGAATGGTTAAAAAGGAAGAATACACCAACAAATTCAAACAGATTAATTTATGGAAAACATAGATAGTCTTGAACTTTTGACTGGTAGTATATTTGCATTCTAATCCTTCAATTTTATAGATTCGATTTAATCTAAAAACACAAAATATCTAGAACGCTATAAATGAACAAAGAATTATTGTTCCTTTCCTTATTAAAAACGAAATCAATTCTCGAAACATCGAAAAAATTCGAAGAGTGTTATCAAGCCTCATAAGTCATAGAAAGTACGCCAGACTATTAAAATCGTGCTGGATTTAAGACGGGTCGTGTCTTTGAAATTAAATGTGTGTGTGAACGGGCACATCTCCCTGTTTCTCATAAGCTTCTCTCTCTGTTTGCTTTGTAATGAACTTTATGAATTTTATTTATCATCGTAATTTCGAGATTCCTTAATAAACTTCTCACAGGCTAAAAAAATTGGCATTTATGTTACATCCTTATAAATTGACGATAGTTATACACCGAAGTAATATGGAACCTATCTATATTAACATTTATAGTTAATTCATGAAAAAAAGTAAAACATTAATATTGTAAAACATAATAAAGTTGTGTAATAAAAAGCACTAATTCGGTAAATATATGAGTTAATGATCGATACATTAAATGCCCTAATCCTGGGACAAGTGGTACACAAGGTGACGTCACTGATGTGCGTCGGCCTTGCCCTAGGTTGCTAAAGGCCTAGATATCCACCAATCCGTGACGCCCTTGCTTCTTACGTCACTGTGGTCGGTCCCGCCCCTGAGTTTGTCGCCTAATGCAATCAGGTGCGTTGTTGCTCCAGTTAAACAACCTCTTAGTAATAATGCAATTGCCTTTGCCATGGCCTATAGAAAATAAGTATTTTGTAATCTCTCTACCAACCCCCCCCTTCTCTCTATCTTTTTATTATATATATATATATATAATATAAATATTTATATATATATAAAATAATATAATAAACTTTATTCACATATTTACAAATGATTTTGGATGAGTCGTCTTTACAATTTTTGTGTTTAGGTAATTATAATCCATTAGCCTGAATGACTAACATATGAGAAAATTAAATTGAGGTTATATTACGATTTTAGGAAAAAATATACAAAAAGCCTACACATAAAATAATTGGAAATATAAAATTTAGAACTAAAAATAAACTAAATTAATTTAACTACACATGTTTCGTTATTTTGTTTGAGTAGCGATTGAGAGAAAATTTATTGTAATCACCGATTTCCTTTATTAATGGATTTTTGAAGATTGGTGTTTTACTGAAGTAAGAAGCCGTTTGAGTATAGACAAGTTGTTTGACTGTAGAAAGCTGCAAGTCATAGACCATAGATGACATTTTAGTGTAGCGGGGGTAATTATTAATTGTCCGCATGACAGGTTTTGAATATATTATGACAAAGAATATGATATTTATATGATTTTTATGACGCCTTATTAGGAACTACCTTGGTAGCACTACATTGGTAGCATTCTAATGTGTTTTTTTTTAAGTAAGTAAATCTCTTATTCATCATCTTGACAGAGGTTTATCGAGAACAAATGGCAGGTTACGAACGAGTGATTTTATAAGGGCAGGGATTTTCTGAATTAAAAGATGTATGATCTGTTTCGGATTAAAAAATAATGTTCAAAACTATCAAATGAACCTACAAATATATATATATATATTGTATAGACACACACACACTCACAATTTGATAGAGTCCTTTAAAATTAGTAGTTTATTAAACCAGCCGTTAAAGCTACAGCCCATTCATTGTTAGTAACTTATTATTCATTCATTTAATTAATGACCCTTTCAAAAACAATTAAAATATGCTCCCAAGCATTCTAATTGATAAATTTCAGAATTTAAATTTTTCAGTCATTCAATAATCTTTTTACTGGCAGTTTGCGTAATGGGGATCATGATGAAGCTCTATAAAAAATTTCTCACAACCTTGGATTCCGTTTTTACTGCCAATATTTCTATATCCGAGAAAGTAATCACCTCAGTTACCTTTACGAAATTTAGCTTGTCACGTTCCAGACACTTAGACTTGAGGATTTACAGTCGAAGAAATCTCAACTGTCTCGTAAATGGTTAGCTCCTATTACTACCGGAGTTTTTAAAAGAATATATGAATTACATTATTTTAATTTGAAACATATAAACTAATTAAATCCGTAGGAAAAATGAATAGTTCTTATTTATTATTATTAATAAAATTTAAGGGTTTTCTGCTTTCTCTGACTGTACGGTTGGACCCCAATGGAAGGTACGGTATGTCACCGAAAGATATTTTAATGTGGGGCCATAAATTACAAAAGAACGAGATCGCCCGGTGGATTTTATAGCGGCAAGAAATAAAAAAATAAAATAATGTGAACTATATGGGAACTTATAAATTATATCGCTCTACTTAATGAAGCCGCGGATGTTTCCAGACCCTGCCTTAAATTATAGCGGGTCTTTAAAGAGGGATATATGACATCAGATAGGACATTCCTTTCTCCATGATCCTCTATCTTAAGGATCTAGAAAATATCTTGTATTTTGTCAGGATTATAGGTTCTTTGAAACGTAGGGAGAAACGCCCACTATCCCTTGAAATAATAAATAATTCAAATTTAAAAATGTTCAAGACATGTGAGAAAAGTATTTATGATTTTTTTTTCATAATTAAATCATGATATCATATCATATAGTTTGTTTCGAGCTGATGATTCATTATTATTTATAATCATCATTCTGCTAATTTATAATAACGATGTTTAATACTAATAATTTTTTTCTCAAACAAAATTTCTATTCTTATTCACATATTCTAAATATTAAATTTATTAAATAGAACATTATTTCTTAAAACTTTTCGGACAAAGAATCCGATTCTATCCTACTATGTTTAGAATAATATTGAAAACATATTTAATAATAAAATTTATTATCTCAAATATGCGAAATTAAGAATGACATGATTTTTATTTGCTTATCAGATGTTCGTCAATAATTTTAATATTTCTAATATTCATAATATATTTAAAATATCATAAATCAATAACGAGTACTATTTATATTATTTTAAATAACTTACAAATATATAAGAAAGTAATAACACACACAATGCTTTAATTAAAATGTCCAGTGATATTATACAGAGCCAAATTAAAAGTCGATTAAAAAATTTTTAAAAATGATATTAAGAGATAAAGGAATAGTTTTATTTCTTACATAAAATATTAAATTCATACTATAATTTATATGTTACATGTTTATTAAAAAAAAAAAAGTATACATTTTCTGATCAGTTAAAAAGAAAGTATGCGATTTATTTTTATTATATATAATAACTTGAAATATGACTAATTTAAAGAGTCAAACCGGGAGCACCTGTAGCATGGTGGCTAGCATAACAGCCTTCTATGCAAAATGTCACGGGCTCGAATCTGCAGGTGGTCCTAGAATTCAACAATGGGAGTAAAAAATCCTGAGTTATACCGTCCTTCGAAGGGGACGTAAAAAGGTAGTCCCGAGCCTGTTCTATGTCAGGTACTCGTTAAAGATCCCTATCCTAATTTAACCTGGATAGGCAAAATTTAGGATTTCCACTGTAGCATCGTACGATTAGCCATAGTAGCATAAAGTGACGTTTAATAAAAAAACAAAGCGCCAAGCACCAAGTTTTGGAATATATATAAATATCTCAATATAGTAGCAACATGTTTTATAGCGTTAGTAATAGTTATACTAGGGTAATCGAAACCCTACTGCAACAAGTTTTTTTTTTGTTCCTATCGGCAATTGTTTTTTCTATTATTTTTATCATAATAACAGTTAACATGCTTTACACGGTAAAGTAATTTAGTATAATTTCTTGTTAGTTTTCCCAGATTGAAGGAAAAGCTCTCCTGCCCCGTAGGGTTTCGAAACCGCGCTAGTTGGTTACCCCCTGTGAAGGCCGGCCCTGCAATACAGCTCTCTCTGCCGATCCCAAGGCCCTGTGTCACCGACCCTCATCTCTCTCCGCCCCTGTCAAATGTGACATATTCCAAAAAAAATAATAACTTTAACTAATATTCATTCCATGGATTAATATACATCGATATACAACATTTGATTCGCAAAGACATTAGCAAGAGAAAACTACATATTTTATTTATGTATAAGATCAAAACGCTCAGTCAATATTGACTACTTATATACATAAATGGATATAAAGCTTTACTAAAAAATAATATTCATTTAAAAAAAAAAATATGAAATCCACGAGATCAAGTGGATAAATCACTAGTCTACTGCTTTCCACATAAAGGGTTCGAATCCCAACTATAATAAAGAATATTATTTATTCTGTTAGTTTAGCCGTGAGGTGACCCTGGAGTATGGAGAACCTCCTGAGGCTCACCCAGCCTCTAAAAAGTGGGTACCCAAAAATAGGGAAAACCTGGCGGCTGAGGTTGATCTCGGCCTAATCACCTCCATTAATTAGAAACAGTAAGAATCTCTATTTGTACTGAGATCCTTCATGATAATTGAGGTACATGTTATTTATTTATTTTTATTATTACAACAAGTAAATGTGATCATTAATTATTTTATTATGGGTTAGACACAAACGTGGGTAGAAACCACCGATCGGTAGACCTTACATTTTATTTAAGTTAGCAAGTCTAGAGACCTTCATCTTTCCAGGATTATCAGGAATAAGTAGAGATCAAAGGTTTTGAAAACGTGAGTTTGAGTGGGCAAGTAGTTTGGTTTAAAGGAGGTATATCTTTTTTGGATTAACTATGCAATTAATGGGATATTCAGGTCTTTATGATTCATTTTATTGGTGACAAACTAACGGGCACTTAGGATTTTTCGGATGATTAGTTTTTTGTTATAGCTTGCAAGTTTTGAGCGAATGTGTTGATATCGGTATCTAGTCGTTTCAGCTTCGTGCGGTGATCCAAATAAATAATAATTATAATTCCAAATAATACGATTAAAACTTTTTTTTTTCATTTTCAAAATGCATTCAGAAATCTCTGAAAGGTGTTCATGACATAATCATAATGAAATATGAATACCATCCCATTTTAAGAAACAAAAAAACGTGAACAGAAACGTCCATATTCTACCGATTTGCTAGTGTTTCAAGGCAATTAAAAAGTCATTGACTTCCTTGTTTCCACCTGTGCGCCACGCCACCCTGACTGCGGTAGAAATCAAAGATCAGGAACGTCCTTCGCAGAAATAGGTCCGACTGATTCGGTTTAAGATGCAATAAAGAAACACGATTTGAAGGGGTTTTGGGCTTGAAGGTATTGTTGCACGATTTTGGATATTTTTCAGCATGACTGCATAAAATCCCGTCGATTTTTTTTCCATAGATCGCCTCGTTGACCTTCTGTTTTATGTAATGCACTTAATCTACAAGTTTTTCGTAGCTTACTCCGCTACATTGTAATGTAATGTTCAAAAAAATGTCATATTATAATACAGCGATTAATTGTTTGGACATAAATGATCTATTTAACCTGAACTGGACTATATATTTAATTGTTATGAAAACAATTTTTGCCGACTGTAATAATCAATTTAGTAATGGTTACATCAGAGTCGTTAGGAATGCTGAGTTCATAAAAATAAAAATAAATAACCTCGGAGTTAAAGAAAGTCAAATAACCATGCAGTGAAATAAAACAAAACACCAGTACATTTGTACGTATATTAATAGAAAATAATTATAGTATATTAATAAGAACATAATATTTTTTCTCGAATAACATATAAAATGTTTCATTGCATATTTTTGATCCACAAATAATTGAAAATGATTGTATATTTTTCCCTAAATTTAAGTTGAAATATTCAACTGTACTGAGTAAAGCTAAAATATATGTTTATTATATGTAAAATGTTAATTTATTGGCGAACCATATAAATACATAACCCCAGGAAAATGATAGATACAACCTATTTATTTACATTCAAAATATTATTTTTATAACCCTTATAAACATCAATAAAAACTATCGAATCCAAGCTCTAAAGGTGAATACAAATAATCAGCATAGCTGGACAGCCATAAAAAGCATTCTCTTCGCCCCGTTATCATTTTATAGGCTACTCTTATCTGGCGGTATCATCGCTGTTGGCCGTGTTGAGGCGGTAATGGACTCCGTGCCCGTAACGTAAGCGGGAACATATTAACCGCCATAAAGACCTGATATTCCTTGAAATATTCCCATATAGCCTTTAAGGATAAATTTTGTTTTAACGTTTAAAGCATTAAAAACGCACAAGTCTCATGCCCTTTATCGGCATAAAAAGAAAAATTAGTTACACTTTCAAATTCGTCAAAAATATTAAATTATGTCAGAACAAAAGCGCATCAGAACCACTTCTTTCTTTCAATCGAGACGATTTAAAACAGGACAGTCCAGTTCCGTAAAATCGATATAATCCCAAGTGAGAGGCGCTGTAAGAACATTTTACTAATAAAATTTATTTTCTCGACATTTCGGTGATATAAAAATAAAATAAATTCGGATCATATCTAACCGTTCCCAGTGGTTTCTCATAGCGAATTTAAATAAACTTTTTCGAGATCTCGGTAGATCTAAAAACCTCAACAGTCTATGAATAGGAGTTACAGTCACATTTATGCGGCCTTACATCTGAATGTCAAGTCGGGTTTATTGATTATTATTATTTTATTTATTTATTTTTTTACTTCATGTATCTAGTTCTGTTGAACTATGCAAAGCTAGCCCTGATAATTTCCTTTAAAATGTATAGATTGAGAAATTACTTTTGTGACCGAATATTTATGAAAATTGTTAATTTTTTTCACAGCTTATGGATTAATAAATCCTTATAACATAGAACACAACGATATGAATTTTTTTCCTCGCGAAGACACAAAGATCCATTAATAATAATTTGAGTTTTTTTTATTAATTTCTTCATTGTGGTATTGTGTATTAAGAAAGAGAAATAACTAAGTAATCATTAACCACTATTTTAATTATACCATAGGTAATTGAAGATGGCTTAAATATGTTAATGTCATAAATACTTTTTAGAAATAACATATTTTTTATATTCAATTACATACTACATTTTATATTTGAAAATTAAAAGCTTAATGAAGGACATCTAAATTAAGAGAACAGAATTTCATGTACTTATAGATTATAATTTCGCTCTGTAGTCTTTTTATGAACATTCAATTTACATTAGATGTCATGTTAATTAAAAGTTGTTTTTTTTTATCATAATCGTCACATTGAACAATTGCATGGCCTATAGGGTTGTTGGTTAGTTCCCAAATGAACTCAGAATAATATTTCTAGAAGCTTCCTATTTTTTTTTTTTTTTTTTTTTTTTTTTTCTTTCACCGATCAACATTCAGTTTACGTTAAAGCAGAGTGTACTTTAAGATAATAAATGTTAAAAGAAATTTATTTTTGTAGACAAAATATTTTACGAGACAAAGAAATGTTCGCATGAGTAATCTGTCCGAGAATTATTAAAAAAAATTATGAACAAAATCAAAATATTATCTTTTTAATAAAACCTAAAAGCTAGATTTTTTTCATTAAGTGATATCTCAGCACTCATCGTTACTGATATGTTACTTGTAAGGGTTATAATGTAGGTATATTTATTTCCAGAAACGTAATTTATTTCTTCTTTTACAGAATTTCGAAATATTTTATTGGAGAATATACCGTAACACGAGAAGGATTTCGCTTAATATATAGATTGGATGGTTAAAGACTTGATCATTGCATTTAACTTAGGTTCTATTCAAATTTAGTATACCTGTGGTATAATATCTGTGTGTAACAGGCTTCTATAGGCAAAGTCCTGGGTTCGAACCGGCAGATGGCCCCAGGTTTTTCTAAATTTAATAAAAAAAATCCTTGGTTATGCCGTCCTTTGGAGGGGGTGTAAAATGGGGTTCTCGAGCCTATACGATGCCAAGACTCCCATTGTGGCAACGTCCGATTAGCCACAATAGCATAAAGTGAAGTTGAATGAACGAAATAACTTATGGTCTCGTCGTATTTTTGTTTCTGGATTTATATAAATGTATAAACCTAAATTATTCAGATATGAAATACTGAAATCACTGTAAATATAATTTTTATACTGAATTTTAATTTTGGAAAAAATAAAGTAATGCAATCAATACTTTCTATCAATTCCTTTTGTTTATTATTTCAAATCTGTTGAAATGATAATTCTTGGAAAATCCAGTAAGGTGTTTCTCGGACCAGGGAGTGAGGACGGGGATAAATGCCGAGATAAAAGTCCCCCGTTCCGAGACTAGAACTCGTAATTTTATGGTTTCCAATTTTCGGTTCTCTGTGGTTGATAGACAGCGTGTGTCAAAGCAACGCGCGCTAAACCACCCATCTACCCCGCCCCATTTGGTTATCAATTATAGGCTATTTAATAGGTAATAATGATTAAGAGGTTTTAGATTGATCGGTTAGGTAAATAGGCAAAATTTACAAAGGACTCCCTTTGTAGCATCGTCAGACACAGCAGCGTCAAGTGAGGTTAAATGAATAAACAAACGTACTCATATTGAGTTTTAATTTTCCAACGAAATTATTTATTTATTATCAAATAATTATTTTTTATTATATTAAGGAATATTCAATTCATGTGTTTTTAACTTATGTTTAATATGATGAGATGGGTCAAATAGCCTATGCCTCTTTTTCGAATGCAACTCTATTTTTTTGTTCTTGCCCAAAGCCTCCTTCTTAAGAAAAAAAAAATCCCCTTTATCTCCAGGCGATACTAAAAGATCTCTTTGTCCTCTTGGAGACGGATGTAGAATACTGGAGTTACGCGACTTTTGCATTAGTCCGGCGATATACTTATTTAACATTTCTTCTACTCCGACATGTGCGTCCTATTTAAGTTTTATACGTTCTTTCACACCAGCCCACTCCTCGGGATGGCACCTTCATAAAAAGCCGACCCTCTTCCGAGATTGATTGCCCCTATCTCGAATTGCTCTGTTCACTTATAGCCGCCGGTTTATGGCGAATAACGAAAGCCGTAGGAGATACTGAAGTTGTGTACATTTGGGTCAGTATCTTCCCTCGGCCAGTATAGTGGGCTTATATAACACTTGAATAAAGAAAAAAAAAAGTTATAAATAAAACTAGAAGTTCCAGTAAAATGATAATAAAAAAAGACAAGTTAACCATATTTAGGCCAAGAAAAACACAATTTTATGTTATACCAAGAATGAGGTTTAAATAAAATGCATTATTTGTATTTTCAAAGCAGTAGCGAACGAAAACCGCAAGATGTCGCAGTTTGAATAAATAATTCACTACTCCAGGTGACAAGGCCTCACCGATCCTTATAAAGAATTTTTTGAAATATTTTTTTCTTAATTAGTATATTTATTATACCTTTTATTATTATTTCATTTTTTTTTATTGTTATTTCATTTTTTGTTAGCTATTTTTTTCTTTTCTCTCAGATTATCTACTATTTATTTATTACGAATCAACTTAATACGTTATTCACTTTTACTAATATTTTTTTATTTATAGCATATCAGTTTGAAGCCTAATAAATTATTTATATTTATATTTATAATTTCAATAAATGGAACATATCTTCTATTGATAATATTTTTTTAATTTATAATAATCAAATAACTTAATAACATTTTGCCTCATCTTCAGGTAAATCCTAAAACAATTTTTATAAGTAACAAACATAATTTCTATTTCAATAAAACAAAAATTTTAAAAACTGAACATGAAACTAAAAATAGAATAATCTCCGAAGCTGTATAAATTATAAAGCATAGACCAAAAATTGATACTAATTATACGGATACTATAATAAATTTAAAAAATAATAATAAATGTTAAACAAATATGAAGAGTATGGTTAGAATTACATTAATTAAGAATTGAGATAGCAATGTACTGCTGGAAAGAAATAAAAATTATGTGTAGTGATATTAATAAAATGTGAAGATATTAAGATTATATAGAATGATGAATTTAGATAATTATATTAATAAGTTTAAATTGCAATGGTATCTTTAAATATTATAAAGAATTATATAATGAAGACAATCAAATGTAGTCAGTAAAAACAATATAAATAATAATACCAAGATGTTAAAAATTGTTTTTAGATATACCTGAAGATGAGGTTTGCCATTATTTGATGATATAATATATATAAATAAAATATTGTTAAAAGAAGAGATATTCCATTTATTGAAATTATAATTAATTTAATCTTCATAATAAGTGACTAGAATTCAAGGTGTAAGTGCATGTTTGTGTAAACTATGTGTCACCTGAAAATTTAAAAAAATTGATTTAATATATATCACGGTTTTATCGGACGAAATTAGAGGCCCTTCGGATCAGTGCTATGGCTTTTAATGTTATTTAAAACAGCTAAAATTTAGAAATTATTTTTCAGATGATTTAGTCATAAAAATACATATACAATATAAAAATGTATGAGTATTTATTCCATCTAGAAGATTTTTGAATAAATAAAGATATTCTCTTGATATAATGAACATTACATAAATACCTTTCATAATTTTTTTCACACTTAGTTAAAACCTATTTATTTCTATAAACAATGATAACATTTGCATATAGTGCAGGAAAGTAGTGCAATACAAAAGACACAATGAATATGCATCTTAGACTGCATTATTCATTAATCGAATATAATAAATAATAATTTGAATATTTAAGCCAAGAATAAATTATATTAAGAACGATCTAGATCAGAAATTTAATTTAATTATTTGATGGTTGTTGATCAAGACATTACAGTACTGAAAAAAACCTCGTTAAAATACATACCAAATCCTATTAAAAAAATATTTGATAATAGAACTAAAGGTGATCGATTAAACATAGGTTAACACTAATGGGGTATAGGTAAACTTAAATACCTTCGAGTTATGCAATTCCAGAGGATGGGTCGTACCTCCAGTGCGATTTCGAAACGACTCTTTTAAGATACGATCGCAATAACACGACCCGTTAAGTAGGTACACGGAATTAAAAGACTATACCACACAGAGACAAATAGCCCACTAATAAAACAATATAACCAAGTCCATTAGTTTTATTGGGGTTGTCCACTTATCTGACTTTGTCGCTTACGCTAATGTGCCGAGAGCCAACAAATAATCTTCCACTTTCGGCAGTTTCTCTTCAATATTCAATAATAATCATCAATATTCGTATTTTGTTTTATATCAATATATTCATATAGTAACATATATTTTTATGATTCACCAGTATGAACCGAGCAACCGTCATATGGCATCTTGACCAACGCTCATAATGTTTTAGATTGTATTTTGATGTTTTGACCAAATTCTATACAAAATCCAATACATTAAATATTTATGAGATAGACGAAACGTGGTTTTTCATAGTTATAATTATAATTAAATTATTTTCAGTAATGACTAAAATAATTAATGGTTGCTCCGATGATATCACGGTGGAGATGGTAGTGTCATTAATCAATTCTCTCGTGAAATATCGCGCCCGAATACTTATTAGTATTCACATTCGCAATAGTATTAAAATGTTCTATAAATTAACAATTTGTTTAATAATAAATGGTCTAACAAGGTATGTCATACTACGTGTATACAAGTAAGTCATGCTTATATGAGAGGTACTTTTCGAAAAGGTACTATATTAATTCTAGACAATTTTACAATTAATTTTTACAAGCGAAAAAATTTCTTATTAATTAATTCTTAAAACAATTTATTCGATTATTTTCAAAATAAATAATATAATTGCTGTTTTTACTATACTGATAAAATTATTTTTACGGTATGGAGGGAAATGTTTTAGTAAGATTTGGAACAATCCTAAATGTTTAATCAGCACCTTTTGGAAATAATTGGAATTTCTGAATCGGGATTTTAAAGGAGTTTAGATGTAATCGGGTGGTAGATTTCGATAGAACTTAAAAATGCCTTTAAGTAACTTTTGGAAATCAACATCTCATATATTCTGCCATAAAATGAGGCTCAAATTCAGTTGGTATTATTTCGACCTAAGCATTTTATTAATAATTAAAAAAAATTCATGCATTAACTAAACCTCACAACAGAGCTCCACTTATCCAACCAATTACCTGATGGTAAGATACCGTGGTTTCCTAGATAGCGACTTATGACAACCAGGAAACAGATAAAGGTTTACGAAATGTGTATTATACTTAGAACGGCAGAGGATGTGCAAGAGGGAATATAGATGACACAGTTGATTTTCCGCTATCTTATCTCTGTTTGGTATAAAATGGAGTTTCACTTCACTGATAAACCTTTAGCTCTCTCTGGCCTAAATGTCGGAAGACGCACCCGAGAGTACTCCGAAGCACCCGTCATTCGGGTTCCTACAGAATCTCATGTTATGTTTTTTTTTTCTTTCTGGCAGTAGAAAGTTCATGTATCTTCGAAAGGAATCGAACCAGTTCTCGAGCGTTCAATATGGTTAGGCCAGGTTTTTTATGTCATAATTACATCTTAATGTGTTATTAATTGTTGTGATATTCGACTGAAAGGTTGTTCAAAGTTCTGATTGTGGTTCTTCAAGCAACTGACAAATCGTTTTCGTTCTATGCTTTTACTTTCACTTACTATATATAGTAAGGGAAAGTATTGCGATCGTGAAAATTTTCGAATTCTAGTTTTCAACGGAAATACACGTTTTAGGGTCACCCGAGTCCAAATTACTAAGTCCCGCAAAAAGGTCTGTGTGTGTGGTAACTCCGGGGGAAAACTAAAACTTCTATTAAACTAAACTTTTACATTTACGGCAACTACACGCTGTTACAAAAACTTTTTCATCAAAATCAGCTGACCTGAAGATATACTTTATACCATGCATTCTGCATCTTTTTACGATTTTCTCAAAAACGGATCTAACGATTTTATTTAAACTCGCTATATTGATGTAAAATTTAATGGGCTTTAATATCATGTAGGTTTCATCCTGGTTGAAATAGTCTGATGGGGCTTAAATGCCGATATTTTAAATTTTCTTCCTCTAAAGTAATTTTAATTTTTTAGATATTAAAAAAATAACCATATTATCTTGTTAGCATTGAGAAAAAAACTGCTAAATATGCAAGTTAAGCGAATTTGAAAAACTAATAAAGGATACAACTGGAAAAATATTTGTTTAATGCATTTTTTTTTTTTTTTTTTTTGAACATAAGAACAGTAATATAGATGTATGATGTACCGTTGGAAAGCTAAAGATTTTAGAAAAAATATTATCTTATACACGAACTTTTAAAAATTAATAGAGAGTGTTGAAACCTGTTTCTATAATAATTCAATTCAATTAATCATTTAATAGTTTTAATTAGTTAATAATTTTTACCTCTACTGTATTTGAAAATTCTTTAATCGATTTTAAAAACGGAGGTAAGTGAAAGTCGTGTGTTGCCCGCACCAGATTTTTTTTTTCTGGGAACGTACAAAATACTAATTCGTGTAATAAACAAACAAGTGGTCCATCATCACTCCTGGAGTTACCCAAAATATATCTTCTAAACCAACTCATTTTTCGAAAGAGAACATGAGAATGAAATTTTTATCATTTTAGATGATTATAATTTTTCCTCTATTATGAGACGGATAACTGATTATCGCTGCAATATTTAACCGCTGAAGAAGATACACAGACATTACTTCAACGTGTTTATGGAAATAGTCTTGCTTAAGGTGTCATGGAAGTATATTATTGCCGTGTACTCAGCTAGAAGACGGCTCATAATAAATGCTTTATAATATAGCATATCTTAGATGATTTTTATCATGGGAGGTGGGAAAAATGTTCGGGAGATCTTGTCAAGATAAGTACAATTAACATATACACACAAGATCATGGGTTAAGCCACGTTACTTCAACAGCTTCTGTTCCTCCTTGGCAACTTTTTAGTTGTGGATTCTGCATCAATTAAATGTGTTTGCATCAGTTGATACATAAAGATGTTTGGGGTACAACATAGGTGCGCACAACTTACAAGAAGGAATTAAAAATGATAAATACTCAGAAATTAAACTACTAATAAACTCTATTTATCTTTAATTCAATTAGTTATTAGCGTTAATTTTAACTTGTGTCAACTGAAAATTGAAGATACTCATCTCAGAAAAAAAGACCAATATAGCTGAAAATAAAAATTTTTTAATGATTGAATTTTAATTTTGGCAAAAAAAAAGAATTGATTGAAACAATATTTTAATTTATTATTACAAATCTGTTTATTACACAGTTTTTTGTTATCAATAAGCAGTTATTTTATAAATAACTATGATTAAAAGATGAGTTAGTTAGAATTTAAGGTTGAACTAAAGAAAACCATATTATGTTAATTAATTAATATTATGCTAGCATGTATATTAATTTTTTCTTCCCTTTCAGATGAATCAGCAGTGTAAAGTTTGTGGTGAACCCGCTGCAGGATTTCACTTCGGTGCTTTTACTTGCGAAGGATGCAAGGTAAGGACACGATTTTAATACTTCCTAAATTATTTTTATTAGTTTAATATCATAGCATACAATACAGTACATAATTAAGCTTCAGTGATTAAATAATTTATTTTATGCAATAGGTAGACTGTTTTATATTATACTTAAAATGAAACAGTCCATGTAAAATTATGTTTATTAAACACTTTTAGAAGCTTTTTGCGCCTCAAGCGTCATATTCGTCTATAATAATTGTCACTGCTTAATTAGGGAAAATCTCATGAAACTTTTTTCAAATTGTATAAATATCACATTATTCTAAATATATAAAAACTAAAAATGTTTAAGTATTTAATTATTATTTTTTTGTAAAAAAAAAAAAATGAAAAGTAAACACGAGCTGAAGAAATATCTTAACAATAGATTGACAAACATATATTTATCGAGTGAGAATTCTCAATACATATCTGATAATTCGAAAAAACATTGACGTTTCTTAATTGAATCGTTAAAATTGCCATCGATGAATATGGCTTTAATGAAAATTTAACATAGACTGTCTCATTGTCTTAAACCTCACATAATTTTTTTAAAAATTAATTAAGGTACCTTATTTTTTTCTGTACAAAATTAAATGCTATTCAAATTTAGTTATTCCACCTAAAATAAATATTCTTCTAAACTTAATATTATATGGTATAATTAAATTTGAAAAAATAAATAATAAAGGGAAGTTCAAAATTCTAATTTATCAGGATGCTACAGGTCTTGTTGTCTTGTTCTTGTTGTTTACATAGCATAAATGAGAATCTAACATAATTAAAACAACAATTAATAATCCCTAGAAACGAACCTCATTAGAAGGTAATATTTTCAACGCCTGAGCGTATTAAGAAATATTACTTAGATATTAATGCTTTACAAGAGTGAAGGAAATATATTATTTAGCCGTAGGAAAGCCGTGGACAGGCAGAGAGGTGAAACATTAGTAGCTCCGCCTGTTTATGATAATAGCTGCCCAAACTCGAGTCCTACTTGATTTAGTGCTTTGTACAGCTCACTCGGTTCCTTTCTTTTCCTTTTGTATTCTTCGCCCTCGTATTCCACTCCCTTAGGGGACCTTTTAGAACGTGTCAAAGGTTGTTTTGGTCAATAGTTACCATTTATAGTGTGTACCTCGAACAATCTATAATTTCCCATTACATGTGAATTGATTATATTCAAATATTTTTTCTGATATTATTAACTTAATTTATCCTAATGTGAAGTATTGTAGTTAATTTTCTTTTCTTTTTCTTTTATAGTCATTCTTCGGACGCTCATACAACAACCTGAACTCCATATCTGAGTGCAAGAACAACGGGGAGTGTGTCATCAACAAGAAGAACCGGACCTCGTGTAAGGCCTGCCGTCTGAGAAAGTGCCTCCTGGTCGGCATGTCCAAGAGCGGCTCCCGCTACGGCCGCAGGTCCAACTGGTTCAAGATCCACTGCCTCCTCCAGGAGCAGAAGCAGAAGGACGGCGCAGAACAGAAACTACAGATGCAGATCGCCTCCATCAACAGGAGCAAAGACGAACTCCTACTCCTCGGCATCGACGACTACAAGCCGACTTCACCAAGCATCAGTTCTCCAGACTCTATTTCCGATTCGTCCGATAATTACCGACCACTCTTCAAGGACGTTCCACATTATATACCATACATGTTCCCTCACCCTGCTTACCTACCTCCCCTCACCGCCGGTTTGTACCCAGGGTACATGTTCGGTGGGCGATGCTACGACGACAACTTCAACAGGACTGAGCGTTCTCCCACCCCCGATTCACCCATCGATCTGTCGCTGAAGACCAGCGGTTCGACGGCAGCAGAAGACTCGTCTTCCGATGAGGATATCACCGTAGACGATGAGCTACCATCCGAGGATATGATCCTGCGGAGGACTGCTCCGCTCGACTTGACTACCAAAGTCAACTAAGTCGAATCTAGAGTAGACACGAAAGTACAAATGCCCACCCGTAATCAAATCTTCTTAGGTATGAGAATCGAGAAAAACGAAAAAAAAAAAAAAAGAAGAAGACGAAGACTGCGACGGTAGGCACTTAGAAAAAAATGGTGTGTGATTGTTATAGGAAAATATATATCCAAAGTTTGGATAAATACATTGCGGCCCTAGGCTGAATATGTACTTAATTTTTTTCTTTTTTAAATTTATACTACCAAAGTTTTTTATATTTTTTTAGAAATTAATTTTTATTTAATTTAAAAAATCACTTTATTACACCAAAAAAAAAAAAAAAAATCATTCACACACGCTCAAATCGACATTGTAAGATACATTGTAAATGAATGTACGATTATAAAATAGAAAAAAAAATGTAATAAGAAAAAATACAAAAATATATGTATTGTTCCACATTAGGTATAGAAAAGGATGTGCACATTGAGGACATTTTGTGCACTTTTTATGTTCTCAACCGACACGTATGTAAATTTTTGTTGTAATTGTATTTAACAATTGTAAATTGTATTTACAATACTAGACAATTGTAAATTTGATTATATTGTACATAAATATATTAATATATTTAATTAATTTTAAGTTGTCACTTCTGTAATAAAAAATATATAATGTAAAATATTTTATAATATACATTAAAAATATACAATCTGTTCTCCTTTAACCTTTCCCCTTTTATTATATTTACTTTCTAATTTAACTTGAATAATAATTATTCTTTTAAAATGCACTTTGAATATGGTATGAAGATTTTTTCACACGATGCCTAAAAGGCTGATTACGTATTAAAACATAAAAGTACACAAAAGTAGCTCCAATATTGTTGATTAATGAAATCATCATAAATAATTAAAAACAAAAAAAGTAATAATGATTCAAAGCATAATAAAATTATAAAACCAGTGTATTCGTTAATTTTTAATTTACAAATCTCATGTTTAACTATTTTGAATAAACAATAAATCCCTAACAACAATAATAGCATGAATAATTTTAAAAATATTTCTATTAATTAATTTAGTGATATCATAATTTTTTGTTCATTGAAATTTATAACTGTAATATTTTAAGAGACTTGTCAATTAAGAAAATTATGTATTAATTCAAAACTATAATACATAATAAACCGAAACTATTCAATCTTCTTATAGAAAATAATTTTTATGAACGAATTCTACAGTAGATGCAAACAAAGTTACAAGATAAAATCGTCCTTTTAACGTGATTTGCCAGCCACTTTTTTATGCAATACATGAATAAAAGTTTGTCCTTTTCGAAATGTTCCAAATATAAGCTCTAGAAATTTTCAGCTCCTAGATTATGAGCCTCAAAAGGGAATAGTTTTCTTTGCCCTACCTCTTTGACTCACTGATTGATATAATACATTATACGTAATAGATATTTCATAAAAGAGGCCAAGATTATAAAGTTAGAAAATTAGCTTTGCATATGTAATAAAAATAGGTTTGTAGATGCCATAAAGCCATAAATTATGAGTGTTGTTAAAAAAATCCTGGTATCAGATTTCATTGGAGGCTACGTATGGGGTGTCATCGGGCGTGTTGGATGCCACAAGTGGACCACATCAGTCAGCGATAACATCTAAACTGGCCGGCCCACCTCCCAGTCAGCCTCTTTACCCAACATTATCGCTGGATAAATTTTAACCACGCTTCTGACCCCTTTTTCTCCATTCTTTCCCTTTTATTGTCGATTTTTTTTTTTTTTTAACATGTCTACCTGGTCGGGTATAAAATCTGGATAAAAAAAAACCTGAGGCTGCCGAAGACTTTAGGATGAACAGTCGTCACACGTCTTTTGAACGGTACAGAAAACCTGTTATTTCAGGACGTTCCGCAGTATTTTACGAACCAAGAAATCAGCCGATTTCGAATCAATCAATAAAACTAAAAGAATGTTTTATATTAACCATCAAGTAATCCTTCATACAATTTTAATTTACCTTATAAGCAATTTCAACGAATTTGAAACTTCTAGTGTAGATTAACAATACGTATTTTGTATACAACTATCTGTTAGCAACCCTCTGTACATTTTTTTGTTGGTATATTTATTTAATAGAATATTGATTTTTTATTTTAAATATTAAGGTATATTATATTGAAATAATTAGTGAATATTATCACTAGTAGGTAGTTAGATATGTTTTAGTATTAATTAAATTAATCATCATCTATTTTTTTCCCTGGTATTCTATTTTATAGATAGATCTATTCTTTAACTATATGTCCATTTTTATTTGTATGAATTCATTAACAGACCTTAATTGATAATGGATATGTTGTCTGATGTTTATACAATAGAATAAAATGATAGAACTCCAAACGGTACATGATAATTTTTACCATAATAATAAATTTTTTATTATTCTGTTACATGAAAGTCCCTTTAGAATAATATTACAAAAAAAAAAATAAAAAAAAAAACAGAAACTATAGTGTCTTAGAGCGAAAAAGGTTGATTACATTTAAAACTATAAAAGAACACAAGTAGGTCCAATATTTATGATTAATGGTTTATAAAAAAAGCTATAATGGTTCATAGAACCAGGGTATTCGTTGAAGAGACTTGTGCTTTCATAAATATTTGCAACTCAATTATTACTTATCTGTAATTTATAAATCTCATGTTTAACTATGATGGATAAACAATGAATTCCTAACAACTACAAGGAGAACAAACAGAGATATTGGTGGATGGTTGCACTTTACACCGTTTGTTATAGTATTCGAAATACTGGTAAGCAACTAAAATATTTAATGTTTCACATATAACAAAGAAATTCCATAACTGCAGAAAAATACAGCAGATCCCATTACTATCCAAATTGCCACAGCAACAAGTTTGGTCTCTTGCCATCATTCCTAGAGGTCGACAAACTACTGTCAGAAAAATATGATAATCATAACAAAAAGTGTACGAAGAATTTTTGTTATGGTTGGGCCAAATACGTGTAGGTTGGAAATCGTGATGATGGGAAGACAGTTAAAAAGTTATTTTTTCCAAACACATTCTGTATACATTTCGATTTCAATTAGATGAGCTAGAAAGTAAAAATCTGGTGCGGGCAACAGACAACTTTCACTATAAAAATCAATTTTAGAACTATAGTATACACCTAAAGTTGAAAAAAGTTAATTTTAATAATAAAAAAGTATTTAGTTTAATTAGAAACATATAATTTAGATTAAATAATATAAAACTATTAAATTGTTACGTATAATAATCAGTAATAAGTTTATGCCCTATTCGTTACTTTACATTACTTTTTACAATTCTGTTTATAAGAAAATATTTGTTCTAAAATCTAAAGCTTTCCAAACGGTATATTATCCATTTATATTACTGTTCATATGTTCAAAAGCATAAAAATCGCATTACAAAAATATTTTTAGTCGGATATTCAATTCGCCCAAATTATATATTTATCCGTTATTTATCAATTATGACAAGATGATAAGGTTAATTATTTAAAATCTACAAAATTAAAGATACTTCAAAGGAAAAAAATTGAAATATTACCATCTAAGTCCTTTCAGGCTATTTCAACCAGAATGAGAACTACATCATATTAAAGCGCATTAAATTTCACATCGCTGTAGTAAGTTTAATCAAAATCGTTATAGCCGTTTTTGAGTAAATCGTGAGAAGGTGTAAAATGCATAGTATAAAGTGGGTCTTCTGGTTGCCCATTTTGATGGAAAAGTTGCTGAAATATCTCAGGCATAGACGCTCTTAAAATATGAAATTTCAGTTTTATACAACTAATCGTTTTCACGCTAGACCTACCACATACACACACACACACACAGACCTCTTTATGGGACTTGGTTCAGGGAAAACTAAAACGTGTATTTCCGTGGAAAACGGGGATACGAACATTTTCACGATAACAATGCTTTCTCTTACTAGTGCGACTGCACCAATTACTAACACTTTAAGAAAATTTTTGTAGTTTTTTAAGCATTTCTCGCATATTTACTGACCGATCCTTGCCGTTCAAAATATATTTCTATTAGACCAACATCTATTAATTTAATTCTTCTCATTATGAATTATATCAAAATGATGAATTAATCTATTTTATACATGAAGTACGGATGCATGTTTTTTCTCCCATTACTGACATGCACACACCAATTACTGTCAGTGTGAGGAACAAATTCCAGACACCCTGTACCAAGATCAAAATAATTTCATTCCCAGAGAAATTCTTTATTTTTTTTTGGTAATGCTGCTCAAATACATCAGGTTGCTAAAATAACACAGTATAATTACTAATCCCTTATGGCCATATAGCATTTACATTTTCAATTTTTTTTTATTTCACAGTCTATTCCAATACTAAATTTCAGGCATAGACGCGCTTAAAATATGAATTTTAATTAATTAAAATGAATTTAATTAAAATTTTCAGGTTTATACAACTTATTGATTTCGCGCTAGACTTGCCACACACACACACACACAGACAAACAGATCTTTTTGTGGGACTTGGTTAATTGGACACAGACGATCGTAAAACGTGTATTTCCGTTGAAAACTGGAATTCGAAAATATACACGATCGCAATACGTCCCCTTACTATATATTTCATATATAGGTAAGTGAAAGAAAATACATTCACTACCCACCACGTTTGTCCTAAAACCTTATTTTATTTTTATTTACCTCAATAATTTTTAGGGGAAGCCACGACGCTAACCTCTGAGCTTTCCTCTATCTACATATTGGAAATCCAGCATAAATTGATAAAATAAAACCTGCCTTTTTCAAGGGTAAAGAAGAGATAAGAACAAATATATAGAACGGTATAAATCACAGACTTATTTGTTTATAATTAAACAATAAAATTAGGGAAAAAAAGCTTTATAAATCCATATATAACCGATAGGACAGGACGAGAACGGCACATCAAAGGGCGCTGAGACGATGCTAACTAGTTGGCATTGATATGCCAGCCGCGGCTCGCCCTGCCACAAGTTTATATCATACCAATACCAGGGGCATTGCACTCGAGGCGAACACTGTACAAAACTAAATCCTAACATTAAGGATTATCAGTTACACGCTTGGTAATAATCAATCAAAATATCCCATGTTCATAGAAATAGGAAAGGCATTGCAGGCTAAACAGGTTTTTGCACAAAATCTTAATCACACTTATTTAATTTGCTTATCGTTATACAAAAAATCAATTTAAGATAATAATGCCAACTAAAAAAATATATAATGCTAATTTTTATTGAGTACTAGTGGACCGGCAATGTTTCGCACGGGTGCAATTTGAATGAGGTGTTGTCATTTATGTTAACCTCCCATTTTACCCATAACGCATGTTCAGAAGTGTATGGGCTTACATTATATTAACTCGTGCTGTTTCTTTTTTGCTTTTCTAAAACCTTGGCGCTTTCCAACGGTATATTATACGCCTTTGTTACTACTTATATAGCAGGAATAATGTTTTGACGACTTGTTTACAGAAAATTTATTTTCCGGTTTAAAGAAATGCTAAATAGCAATGTATTTTACTTATAAACCTACAGGAAAGAATGCCCTTAATGATGGTGAAAACCGTTACAAAGTCCTTCTTGTGTTTAGAAGGAGTTAGCGGAAACCAAAATCGCGTTATCATTTTATATGTAAAGAGATTATAATTATAAATATACGCATACCTAAGGATGGTTCAATAAAAATATTTACGGCTTGGTACTTTTAGATGGCCAGGCCAAAGGACATTAAAAATTCAACACGGGCTTACCTTAAAGGGATAATGACTTCTACTTGCACTATAAAAATGTCTGTAATTTTTCTTAAATAAAGAAGTTATAACAAATAAAAAATTATAACACCATAGGCACTTTGCGAGGAACATCACATTAGAAGGAACATTAAATACGTACAAAAAAAAAATAAAAACTAAAACTAAAATAAAACCAACCATACGAACAATAAAAATAAACAAGACCTCCATAAATTCTAAATAAATGAACATCTTTATTTAGCTCAACCCAACAGTGTTTTAACTCGTAATCAAATACGCTAAAGAGAAGACACCTGTACTTAGAGGCAACTTTACAGTTATTATTAATGCAAGTGCAACCCTATTTTTCCGATTTAAATATTCCAGGGCCTTTCCGAATCATAAATAGTTTTACTTGAAAACCTAATTGAAAAATACTCTAAAATCGTTAGACCCGTTTTTGAGAAAATCGTAAAAAGGTGCAAAATGCATTATAAAGTTACAATACAAGGTGTGCCAATTTTAATGAAAAAGTTTCGGGCTTATATTTGTCTGAAATATAAAATTTAATTTTCATACGACTTATAGTTTTCATGATAGACTTACCATACACATACGGACAGACACCCATAAATTTTCACGATCGCAATACTTTCCCATTATGTATATTTCATATGTACGTAAGTGAAAGTAATACTTTAACCTAAAAATAAGCATCCATACAATCGTCTACAACATTATAATAATACCTGAAATAAATATTACGAGCAAACTAATAAAAAAAAAATTAAAAAAACATGAAAAGGGAATATAGCAGCGGCAGATACAGTTTGCAACAATTGAGATATATAATAATAAAAATTATTGTGATCGTCAAACATTTTCGATTTTCAGTTTTCATCGATAACACACGTTTAAGGTCCCCTGATTCCAAATGAAGTCTCGCAAAATGGATTGTATGCGGGAAAGTTTAGCTCGAAAAAAGTTAAATTGTAAGAAACCGAAATTTCATATTTTATAAACGTCTGAAGGATGCCTTGAGAAGTTACAGCATTTTTTTTCCCCACTAAAATCGACGAACCATAAGAGCCACTAAATTCCATTTTGTACCTTTTTACGATTTTCTCGATAACGCCTCTAAAGCCTTTGTAATAACTCCATATACCGATGCAATATTTAATGAGCTTTAATATATTGTTATATATAATTAGCAACTGACCCTAAATCATTACAGCTAATGATAAATGATATGGAAAAATATTGTCAAATTTGGAATTTAGGGGTCAATTTAAATAAGTCTAAAATAGTAATTTTCAGAAATGGAGGAGGTAAACGTGGGCGAAATGAAAAATGGTTTTTCAATAGCAAAGAAATAGAAGTGGTAAATGAATATAAATACCTAGGTATTATCCTTACACCCACACTATCCTTAAAAAAAACATCTACAGCAGAAGTTATCAAAAGAAAAAATGGCAATCAACTCCATATGGAAAAATTTCCTCTTAAACAATAGTATACCCTATAAATCAAAACTTGAAGTATTTAATGCCGTTTTTAAATCATTCATAGGATATGGAGCTCAGGCATGGGGAAGTAAGGAATATATAGAAACTGAAAAACTTTTATATTATTTTATTAAAAAATTATTTAGCCTACCACAAGCCACACCTTCATACCTGCTGCACATCGAAACAAAAATAGTCCCAATGCTCATAGAAACATTAAAAATACAAAATAACTACATTCTAAAAGTTAAAAAATCTACCAAACAATAGACTGCCATATATCATAAATGATGAAGTCATCAAACAAAATATTTTCTGGATTAAAGATATAAGAGAACTGGCTGAAAAACACAATATTTCTATTGACATTCAACTTGACAACAAATATAACTGGGCTCTAATCTTACAGCAATTTAGGGAATCTCTGACAGGTATTTATAGATCAAAATGTTTACAAAGGGCTATAGTCTCAAAAAAATGTTTGTATATAAAAATTTAGACTATGATTATGGGACACAATATTTATTTGATACCAAATTAAGTTTTAATGGGGCGAAATGGATATTTAAAGTAAGATGTGAATTAGTATACCTCAACTATAACAGATTTTGGTCAAATGACAATGTGATTTGCTCTCTTTGTAATAGAAAAGAAGTAGAAAATACGTTTCATTTCCTTGCCACATGCCCTATTTTATCTGAAATTAGAATAAGGTGTTTCGGAAAGAATTATTTAAACACCGATGAAGTAATAAACTATCTTAATGGACAGAACTGGATGGCTGTATATAAATATTGTAAAATAGCATGGCCCTACAGATATAAACTTATAAAAGAATTTAACTATATTTAAAAATTATAATATATTAATATATATATATAAAATTGTTTATTATTATTGTTTGGTTGTTTTGAGTCTGATAATGATATAGTTGAATAAGTGAGTGAGTTTGTTTTACTGTTATTGTGTAGTGTATCGTATATGAATATAGTTACTGTTATATAAATTATAAAATTGAACAGGTCGGCTCCGGACTAGACGGTCTAAAAGACCATAGTTCTATTAATGTTTTTTTTATATGTTATATTTTTGTTGTAATATGCTGAAAGAAAAAATAAATAAACAGTTATCTATCTATCTATGTAATATAATTGTTATTGAAATAGTATGACCGGGTTTGAATGCTGACTTTCTACATTTTTTCCCCTTAAAAGTACCTTTAATTATGTAGATTCGAAATAATTTAGCATTTCATGTTGTAAGCATTGTTATAAAAATAAGTAAATATACAAATTAAAGAATTTCATATACCATTGTAGAAGAAAAGAGCAGACATAAGTTTTAAAGTAATTTTTTTCCCCACACATTAAAATATTTGTATTAAAACAAAGGTAAGTGAATGCCGTGTGATGAGTGGATCAGATTTTTGTAAGTCGTAATGTATCAAATCTGTAATAATCTAATCGGGACTGTGAGCATCTGACTCCCTAGCAGCATCGCCTACCATCTATCGGCAACTAATGTAACCTCGTCTATCTCATCCTAGTATGCACTATGCACAGTACGTTAAAACATAAGTAGAAAAAAAGTATTTTTTTAATCAATCCAATTAATATGTATATTTTTTTCTTAAAACGAAACTACAGGTGTGTTGCACGTCCTTAAATATGGTTTACTTTAAATAAAAGTAGAAAACAAAACAAAAAAATAGAGAAAAGTAATAAATAAAAAGATAAGTAATTATACCTAAATGTAACATATATAAGCAAAATCAATAATAAATTATGTTGTCCATCTCTACTGCCATACATATAATTAAGTTAACTATGTCTGTCTTTCATCTATAAAATAAATTTTCATATGTCTGACGTCATTTTCTCTTTATTAGAATCATAATCCCCTCTACTGAATCAAATCATTTTCTGTCATAAACATGGACGGATGAGAGGTTCTGGGGAAGACTTTTTTTGGGAGGAGAGGGTTTAATATCCGAGCTAATTAAACAAACCAGGATTGGCTACCATTTAGTTTCATTTTAAATTTGCTATTATTATATTCTTATTTGTTTTTTAAAGGACATTTCACCCTTTCTTCCCATTGAATAATTTTTAAAAAAATTAAGGAAAAAAAAATACATATATATATATATATATATATATATATATATATATATGTTTATCCTCTATTTGGTTATAAAATTCGTTCAACTTGTATATTTAGTCGCTTTTTATCAATAATAATAAAATTATATAGTTATTATTTTGGAAATTACAGAATTAAAAGTACTTTAGACAAAGAAAATTTCAATATCGACATCTAAGCCTATTTCAATCAGAATGAAACCTATATCATTTTAAAGCCCATTAAATTTTTGATGAGTGGTACTGAGGAAGACTTTTTTTGGGAGGAGAGGAAGTAAAGAGTGTTTAATATCCGAGCTAATAAAACAAACCAGGACTGGCTACGATTGAGTTTTATTTTAAATTCGCCATTATTATTTTCTTATTTGTTTTTTTAAAGGATATTTCACTCCTTCTTTCCATTAAATACACTTATCTACGTATTCCTGTCATTGGTAAAATAAGCTACAGCATAGGTACCCAAGAAAAATATTTAACGGACCCATTCATCCAATAAATACAATGATAAGGAACTACTCAAATCTAAAAATCGAAAAATAATACATACTTACATATAATCAAGTAACACAAGTAACCATTGTTTACAGAGTATCATTAAGAGCTAAGATTCTACTAGACACATAATAAAAAATCTGGTGCGCGCAACACACGACTTTCACTTACCTCGGTTGATAAAGTTAATTTCAAGAACCGTGAAATAGAACTGAAAATATTTTAAAGAATTATATTCAGTTTGGTTGGAAACATATGTTTTAGATAAAATAATATAAAATTGTTATGTAAAATAATCATAGAAGTTTATGCAGTATTTGCCACTTTACATTACATTTTACAACTTTGTTAAACAACCAACAGTATATGTATTATATATATATATATATATATATATATATTACTATTCTTAATAATTATTTTTATGTTTTTTATCCTCTAGTTGATAATATAATTCATTCAACTTGAATATTTAGCCGTTTATTATCAATACTAATAAAATGATATGGTTATTTGTTTCGAATCTACAAAATTGAACATACTTTAGAGGAAGAAAATTTAAACTATCGGCATTTAAGCCTTGTCGGCCTATTTCAATCAGAATGAAACCTACATCATTTTAAAGCCCATTAAAATATTCATCGAAACGGCGAGTTTAACCAAAATCGTTAGAGACGTTTTTTAGAAAATAGTATAAATATGAAACATTCATGGTATAAAGTGGCTCTTCTGGTTGCCCGATTTTGATGGAAAAGTTGCTGTAATATCTCAGGCATAGACTCTCTTAAAATATGAAATTTCAGTTTTATACAAATTATCGTTTATGCGCTGGTAATACCACATACACACACACACAGACCTTTCTGTGGGATTTGGTTATTTGGACTATGGGGATCATAAACGTGTATTTCAGTTAAAAACGGGTATTAGAAAATTTTAACGATCGCAATACTTTCCCTTACTATATATTTCATATATAGGTAAATGAAAATAAAAATATGCTTAACACAGACTCTAAGAACCGCCTACAATCCGTGAAACTTTTTATTCAGTGAATTTCTGAAGTTAACGAATATAATATATATAGTTATTGAACTACTGATAAAGAAATCAACCATCTTTTACCGCGCAATTTAATTTGTTAGTGCAATGTGTGAGGGATTGTGATTTTTTTTTTTTTGTAAAAGTAATTTAAAACAATTTCCCATTGACTCCTCGCGGACCTTCTAGGCATTGTAGAATAGTAGTCGGTAACTACTATTCTTCAGTCATAAAATAAGTTCATTAAATTGTGAATTCGTCTTTATTCATCACATAAGTATCTTTTATATCGTCATTTCTAATCGTTAGTTTTGTTAGCTTTTAGTTATTTCTTTGCATAAGTTTTCTCCAGTTAACGTTCTATGACATAGTTATCAGCTTAAAAAAAAGTTCAAATATTACCGGGCTTAGGGATCAATAAATATAATGCATATCTTTTTTTGGAGCCACTGGACTGGGGACCTTACACAGTTGTAAGAAAGAATGCCAGAGAGGATTCGGTCCGCTGTGGATGACAACCGGAGGCCGTAAAGTGGGAGAGATATGAGGTCGGGAACACTGTGGCCGGCAATATCGTAAATCCGGACCGAACTAATGACCATCATCCTCACCATCCTTGTAGGCGGCTCGTCTTCCTATGAGCGATTGTTCGAACAAATGTTTTGAAATAGGAAAAAGATGTCGCCGTGTTTGTGTATAACGACTGGAGAGTTGTCAACGAACCGGTACCTGGAGAATCAGCAACGAGCTGGACCAGAGTTTACGACTAGGCGAGTATCATCTTTATTAATGGCCCTATGTAAATATTAAATGCCCCGGGTCACAATACCTCCCTATGGTAAATAAGGAAAAATCGAGAGCTTTGACATCGCGACTTTCTCGTTTTTTTTAAAATTCTCTTTGATAAAGATAAAAGCTATGTATGAAAGTAAAGTGAAACCTCTCAATAATGGACAGCCAAAATTTTGAATAACTTGTTTGCTGAAGAGGGGTTACCGCTTTTATATATATATATATATATTTACTTATTATATCTAATATATAATATGGAAAAAGTATTGCGATCGTGAAAATTTTCGAATTTCAGTTTTCGACGGAAATACAAGTTTTACGATCCCCTGAGTCGAAATGGCAAAGTCCTGCAAAAGGTTGTGTGTGGTGGTAAGTCTAGCACGAAAACGAAAATTCGTAAAATACTGAAATTTCATATTTAAGACAACTATAGGTCCGAGATGTTACAGCAACTTTTTCATTAAATACAGCTAACCAGGAGAGCCACTTTATACTATGCATTTAGCACTTCTTTAGATTTTCTAAAAACGGCTCAAACGAGTTTGATTAAACTCCCTATATCGATGAAAAAATTAATGGCTTTAATGTCATGTAGGTTTTATTTGATTGAAATAGTCTGACAGGGCTTAAATGCCGAATACTGGAATTTTATTTGTTTAAAGTACTTTTAATTTTGTAGAATCTAAAAAAATAACTTTATCATCTATGTAGTACTAAATAAAAAACCTATAAATATATAATTTGAACGATTACGATATCTAACTAAAGGATAAAAGTGCAAATATATTTTTTGTCTGCACTTTTGGTGTTTTTTAACATTAAAACAGTAATATAGACGTATAATATACCGTTGGAAAGCTAAAGTTTTTAGGAAAATTGTTATCTTATACACAAAATTGTAAAAGTTAATGGAGAATGATGAAAACTCAATAAAATGATCAGTTAATTTTAGTCATAGATAATAATATAATAGATCATTTAATAAAACACATGTTTTTATTAAAATTCAATGTAATTAATTCTTTCACTATATATTTTTATCACTAGGTGTATTTAAATTTTTTTTTTTAAACTATTTAAATAGATATTAACAATAGAGGTTAATGATAGTCGTGTGTTGCGCGCATCAGATGTTTAAAAAAAATAAGTATATAAGTAAACGTGAGAGAAACTAACAATTGGCAGCACTGCAAATACGAGTAAATACTATTCTGGATTATTTATTATAACTATGTGGCATATCCAACATTTATAATACAAACCGAACAAGTTCTGAAAAATAAGAATACTGTTCTACTTCGACCTGAGATAAGAGAATAAGAACTGCCGTAGATGGTTAACTAATGTTACATAGTTAAAAGTGGCAGGGGGTTCCTCCATGTGTACCTTCCCTTTTCTCTTCATCTCGCAGAGGATCATCACAATTGTATAGAACCGAGAACCTGTCCTCTTACACAACTTCTTCCTATACCCATCTGCTGAAGCGAGTGTCTTCAGAGGCTAAATGTCATTCGGTCCCTATCGGGAAAAATGGATAAATCTTTCAAAGTATGGACTACACGGGGTCGTAAAAGGCTGGAGGTGGAATGCGCTGTAACCCAAATTGGTAATTTATCGTTTCGACAAAGTGGAGTAACTTTGTTCATCTAAATTCAATTGAGCTTTAAAAAATAGTATAAGTAATGTATTTACTTTTTTCCGAAATGATGAGTAAAAAGGGCACCCAAATTGGGGGAAAACCTGGAGGCTGAGCGTGATCAAGGACCTGATCACCTCATTGCAATGCTGCTAGCCTAGAAACAGCGTAAATATCTATATGCACTGAGCCCAAGACCCTTCATGGGATGTAGTGGTACATGTTTTTTTTTAATACAAAAAAATTACTAAACCAGAGGAATGGATATGAATGAATACCGTGTGTGGCTGCAACAAGTGATAGATACGATTGGCCCAATCCATTTATATTGATTTATTAAAAACAATTATGCAAAATAATTTGTAATATAAATAATTAATAATTAGAATAGCGGAAATGTGGGTAAGGGAGGAAGTGAGGAAATTTTCCAGGTTTCCCAGGATGACCACTCAGAAAAGAAAGTGATGTTATTTATTTATCTATGGGTACGGGCTGTAAAATACTTAACAATATGCCAAAAAATAAAAATAAAACCATTCGGTAATTTAAAATGTTAATAAATAACTACTATACCAATACTTGTATTTGAAGTAATTAAACTAAAATAGATTTATAATCCGTTTTGTGTGGATTAATTGGAAATGGTAATATTAAATCCCTTCATTTACACTCCCCAAAAAATCTAGCAAAAAAAAATTGCCTCTGGATATTGAGAAGGCACTGATAATACCATAAAAATTTGAAAGTTGAACAAATTTTTTTATATTGAGTCCTTAATCTTTTATTAACAAATTCAATTATTAATTAATCAAATATCGTTTGTATTTTAGTTTAAGTAAAATTAATAAATTAAAAAAAAATCTTTGCAGAAGAAATCTCAATTATCCTTAGTATGGCAATGTTTAAATTTATAAAAATTCTGTATTTTGAGCGGCCCAGAAACCTTACTTCGTCACTACCAGGGACCAATATTTGGCGTACTAATTGGTATATTTGGCGCGTTAATGCACATGCTCCTGCTTAAACAATTATAAGCTTTTTCAATACAATTCTCCTTTTCTAAATTTTTTCAAATGTATAGCTCTGCCCAATTATACTGTTTTATCAGAAACTTCAATTACAATAACTTACGATACGAAAATAGATATTAGTAATACTTAACAAAAATTTATTGAATATAAAATATAAATAAATCATTTTTACTATTAGAACTACCCAGTTTTAAATATCATTGGTGAAAGTTTGTATTTATCTTGAAAAACTAAACAAAAAAAAAAAACATGCTATATTACTACTAACGTATTATATTACTACTAATGTAAAAATTATCTAAAATATATGTCAATATTAAATCAGATGATCCAGGTTTTAAACTTAAAAACCAGAAAGTTCGTGAAACAAAAACAATTAATGAGTAATACTAAGAATAACTAGAATGTTCGAGAAATAAATAATTCATCAAAATATATAATTTTAAATTTCAATCGTGACAGAATATTTTATTAAAATCAATATTGATGATATGAAATAATTTAATTTTTTTGTCTGAGAGGAACTGGTCCGAGCAAGCCTTTGATTAAATTAGCTCAATATCCGCTCGGTATCGCACACCTGGCAAATTAGATTAATCTATGCCAAACAGCAAGACCAACTGTAAAATGATTTTTTCATTAGTCTCTGTCTCAACTTACCCGTTCAATTTTAAGTATATATCTTTTTTTTTGTTAACTTCCTACAGACAAGACATTTTACCGAGCTCACTTCCCTCGATTGCCTACGGTTTTCGAAATATCTTCTGACCACGGACCACTCTGAAATTTATTCATATTGCAACAGGACTCCTACCCTGACACTAGCATTGCCACTTGAAACAAATAATCAAGGTCGTTTTCACCGACTTTTTAAGTTGCACAACGGTGGAAAACAGTGTACAAGGACCGCCTAAAAGGTTTTCTCTTGCACTCAATCCACCACATTAGATAACCTTAATTAAAGGTAACATGTCGCCTTCGTGAGATGGCCTCCATAAGATTTTCCTAATTCCTTCGAACATGTTTCCGTATGGTATAAGGGATATATATACCATACAGTTGGACAATATGAAACATTTCTCTTCTTTTCAACATTAAATTAATTGAAGTTTGTAAAATTATTATTATTCAACTCTATATATAAGTTAAAACCAGAAATTCCGCAGAATCAATAAGAAATACATATCTAAACTAAGTTGAAGCCGCGTTACACAATAATAGGGGCAGGGGAGTGAAAGAACTCTCACGATAGTGACAGAAGAGAAGCAATTTATGATAATTTGTAATATAATAACATCGGATGATAATATAAAAAATTACTTTAAAAAAAATTATTATATTATTAAGTATTGTCTTTAATGAAATCTTAAAAAATTAAAATGAAAAGTTACATAAAAACAAACATTTGTCATTTCCAAATTATGAAAACAATATTATAGGTGGAATAATCAGGATCAGTCTGTTTCTAAATATTTTAATTTTGCCGACGTTTCGGCTCAACTACAGTCAGTTTATGCTTGGACATGGCTCAGTAATGTCCTGATCACAAGCTTGAGCCGAAACGTCGGCAAAATTAAAATATTTAGAAAAAGACTGACTCTTGATTATTCCACCTATAATAGTTTATACAGTCGACTATACATCCTCAATATGAAAACAATATAAATCTAAAAACACAATTTTATAAAATAAATATTATTTAAATAAAATGTTAAATAATAAATTATAAAGTTATATACGGTTATTATTTATATATATATATATATATATATATATATGTATATATATATATATATATATATATATACACATATATATATATATTATATATTATTTATAATACGTTGCAAGTGTGTGATATTTCACCATCGTCGTTTTCACTTTACTATCGCTACCATCGTGTAGATCACGGGCTTAATTACAATATTTTTTAAAAATATTTATCAATCAAGCAGTCGAGTTCAAATATATAGGGTTGATGCTAGATAAAATTGGCATCTCTTCCCACGTTATTAAATAATGTATAAATATTTTTTTCTTATCATAATCATAAGTCATAAAAAATTATATCAAATAATTCACACGCTCAAGTGTAACTCTTAAATAAAATAAATATTCGTAATTAGAATGAGAGATAATGAAGAAATGTGAATGAACTCTACATAATGAGGTAGAGATTTTTTAATTTATTTTTTCGGTGTAGATAAAGGAAAGAGATGATGGATTCAATAATATTTAGTAACATTTAGAAAAATAAAATTATTCTTAAACGACAATAAATATGCAATGATTAACTCTGCTTTTCACACACATATATATATATATATATATATATATATATATATATATATTATTTTTTTTTTTTTTTTTTTGGGGAATATTGAGAAATGGATAAAGATGACCTGCCTGCCTCTATATCAATCATTATATTGGCCATGTTTTATATGCAAACATTATTCAAAAGTTTCTTATAATACAGAAATAAAGTCGAACTAAACATTAGGAAATACGAAGGACAATCGAACACACATAAAGGAAATAGTGTAAAATACCTTTTGATTACTACTATATGTCTGTGTGCGCGCGTATTTAATTAAAGTATTTTCAAAAACGTTTAATTGGAGGAATGGCGGAACTGTTCCGGGTAGCAATGGACGACATAAATGTGACGTCATTTATATATCATACCACATTAATAGATATAAAAAAAAATTAATATAGTTTACCTTATTTCCAAATCATCAAGTGGAGATCTCGCTATGTAGTAATAGATATCATATGACTTGTAATTAATACTGTACCTGTACTTCCTGTTTAAATATATACTTAATGTATTTCATATTCGATTTACTGTATAAATCAATCGAATAATTCTACGCATAAAAAATAAATTAAAATAAATACTTTTAATTATTTCTTGTATTAAAAGAAAATTAAACTCGATTAATCAAATTTAAACTATTACTGAGTCAAATATACATTCAATTTTTCTATTTATTTAAGAAATTTCAAAACTGAGAAAACAAAAGAAGATATATTAATTATATATTATTATTCCAAAAACTAGGCAATTCTAACATGCCTTATTGAGAGATGAAAATGAAAACTTACCTTAATCAAAATCTGGAGAAACCTATGAACAAGAGCCAAGATCATCGATGTTCGCCATTTTTTTTTTCAATACCAAAAAATTATCACACTCTACTACTGGTCGATTTAATGAAATCAAAATTAACAAACGATCACTTTTTAATAAAATAAATTCTAAACCACTTCTTATAAATAAGAAATCAAATGATTTTAACATTTTAGAAATAAAAGCGGAATCATAAAAAAAGAAGAATTTGACTAATAATTTTTTCGGTCCACCGGTTTTAACTAAGTTTTATCATTTTATAGTTCATGATCTTTGATCACAAAAGACAATTTTAACTGGTTTGAAATACTCTACACTAAAGTGTAAAACAATAATGCGGAATGGAACACTTTCAATCGATTACACTTCAATAGAAAATTTTAGTAGGAACTTCGCGCTCAAGTATCTTGTCCAGAAAACTGCCTTTTACAGGTGCAGCACTACTTCTTCATTTCATTTTATAATTTAATTTGGTATTTTAAATGAATCTCCGTTTTATATTTTCATAAAATTCTAAAGAATATCATGAGCCATAGATATATAATATAAGAATAATAACAAAAGATAGTTGAAGTTATTTTTTTTTTATTAATGTGAAAATAATTTATTAAAAACATTTAATTATTTATTATTTTTAATCAACGATTTACAAATTATAATTGAAATTTAACATAATATTAATCGTCTGATGAAAAAGTATATAATTAGGTGGTGATAAATTTACTACTTTGATATCGTTAATGACAGCACTAGCCGAAAGAATAACCTACTAAATTAGTAACCTCCACAGGGTTCAAAATAAAGTTTGTGATGGTTCTACAGATATAAGGTTTTATTGGTGTTCTTCCAAATAATTTTCAATTTTTGAACATGTCATTGTGAATAATTTTAATACCACAAATCGTGCATTTTTTGGGTTAGACATGTTCTGTTTACGAACTTCTAGTTTTCCAAAATTAATCTCTTTTATCCATGGATCAAAGGTGAATCCAGGTGGATTTCAATCGATTCTGACAAATTTTAGAAATTATTCTAGTCGCAAAAATGACATTTCCTTCAAAACCAGATCAACAGTGTATTACATCGCAGGGGTAGGAATTCTTTGTGTTGGAATGTCCTATGCTGCAGTGCCATTGTACAGAATATTTTGCCAGGTATTGTATTCAATAATATGTTTTCACATTATCAAGTAGCTTAATTAAACTTCTGGATATCCCTCCTATAAAATGTTTATTATGGGTATCATATTTATTTTTTATTATTTTGTAAGTACTTCCTTGTGAAACCTTTTCTAATACTTTGACGGAATAAAGCCAATTGGTTCCTTGGCCTGTGTACTGAATACTGTGTGAGAAAGTGATTAACCCTCTATAGCCGGGATCTGGAGATCAATAAATGGTCCTTATGGTTCATTCCTTTGATCCTAGGAAATATTTTCGAACCGTTAGCCAACCCTGCATATACTACAAGTCTACTTTTGTTCATTATGATTCAAAGTTAAATGTTAATAATTAAAAGTAAAAATAACTAGATTTTATAATTCAAATCTGATAAATTCAATAATATTTTTAATTAAATTAATGTGACTTTTTTGATATTATTTCAGGCGTACAGTTATGGTGGAACGACTGGGGTTGGTGATTCGAATGCTGTTGAGAAAATGAAGAAACTTGAAGATCGATTATTAAAAATAAAATTTAATGCTGATACAGCTTCTAGTATGAGGTGGAACTTCAAACCTCAGCAAAGCGAAATTACTGTATGAAGTTAATTTAATTTGTGATTTAATGTTACAAAGTTAATATCATATAGTGATGTTCCTTTCTTATCATAGGTGATTCCAGGAGAAACTGCATTAGCATTCTACACTGCTAGGAACCCTACAGACCATCCAGTAACTGGTATAAGCACTTATAATGTATTACCTTTTGAAGCAGGAAAGTATTTCAACAAGATTCAATGTTTCTGTTTTGAAGAACAATTGTTGAACCCTCGTGAAGAGGTAAGTAAATTTGTTTGTTTCTTATTTATTTATTATCAGTGAAGTGAGTTTTCTGATTTAATTTAATTTTACACTTGATTTTTTGGAACTCACCACAATGTCAACAGAATTGTACAAAACAAGCGTTGTTATAAAACTTCATATTATATTGTTGGTGAAAGATTGATTTTGATGGCTTATGGGTTGCCAAGGATAGGGAAGGGGGAATAATTATTGAAATTATTCTAAATCATTGTCAGTATGCTAACATATTACTTTCTTTGTTTTATTAAAGAAAATATTCTAAAATATAATTTATGCTTATAAACTTTATGAACTCATTGGACATGATTTAGAATCATAGTTTTAATACATAATGATGTTCACCAGCAAATTAGGCTTTGATAACAACTAATAATTTTGTGTTTATTATTAGCTTCTTGCATTCAACTAACTACCAGTTTGTAACAAATGTTTCTTTTGTCAATTTTTTTTTTTTAACTAATCTTAATTAAATGTAGTTCCAAAAATGTTTTATAATTGCGCATCATTGTTGTTATAATTTATCATCATCATCATCATCATAATCGTTTCCTCTTCTACCGCTGTTCGGTGTGAGGATCCTGCCTGTAGAGTCTGGACCATATGTCTCTTTCCTGTGCCAACTCCATTCTCCTACTCCAGTCTATCCCACGCCTCCTGCATGCTTCCTTTACACCGTCCTCCCAGGAGATGCGGGGTCTTCCTCTGGGCCTTTTTCCCTCTGTGCGGGTCTCATACTTCTTCCTGGCACTTCTCTCCGGATCCATTCTAAGAAGATGTCCAAACCACCTCAGTTTGTGTTCCACTAGAATGGTCTCTGCCGGTTTGACGTCAAGGTTAGCTTGTATAGTGGCGTTCCGTATCCTATCTCTCCGTGTCTTTCTCTCTATTTTTCGGAGATACCTCATTTCCATAGCCTGGATTTGGCTCCTATGTTTTGAGGTAAGAGTCCAAGATTCTGAGGAATACGATAGGATAGGAAGAAATGTCAATTTATATACGGCTAATTTGGTCTGCTTTGATACCTCTCTTCTCCCCAGAAAACCTCGCCTTACCATACCAAACATCCTCCCTGCCGCTCCAATTCTCTGGGCCACTTCTTCGTCTATGTAGCCATTCTCATTGAGATGAGCTCCCAGATATTTGAAATTTTCGACTTGCTCTAATTTCTGTCCTCCAGCTCTTAATATCCTCATTATCCTTCGGGGTTTCTTTCCAATTCTCATGCATTTAGTCTTCCCCGGATTAATCTTCATATTTATTTTAGATAATTCCTCTTGTAGGACATTTATGTTATGTTGGAGGTCTCGATCATTGTCAGCTAGCAAGATGAGGTCGTCAGCGAAGGCTAATAGGGAATATCTAGTGTGGTGGAGGTTTCTGTGCCCTAGCTGGAATTTCCTCATTATAGGCTTGGCTCTCCTTAGTGCCAAGTCCAGAACAATAATGAAAAGTAACGGATTCAGGCTACAGCTTAGTAGTAGCCTGTAGCCTGTAATAATTTAATTTTGGAAATAGTGTACAAATATAAGTAAGTAGTTTCTGAATGTCTATCCATTTTTGGACTGCATTGGGTGGCTGCATTTGAATTAACATTAAGAGTCGTGCTACATGGCAAGAGTAGGGGAAAGTAAAATACGAAAATGTGTGTAAAAATACACTTCTGTCAGGTGTAAATAAAGATATGAATAGAAAAAAAAAAAAAAATATATATATATATATATATTTTATCATATTATAGGATTTTTTGAAAAGTGATATTATTATCGGAATATTTATAAAATTATGTCTTCTCCCTTTCCTGCTACTTTTGTGAACTCTCACAAGCATTTGCTTTTACAAATTTTCACCTGCCTCTTATTTCACCTTGTAGCACAGTCTTAACAATTAGTTAAAACCGTTGGCTAAGAAACTAATCTGTAACCATCAAAACAAGTTTTCAGGGCACACCTAGACTTGGTCATTCTCTTCTTTATGATGACTTACAGGTTTTTGAAACAAAATAAGGTATACTTGAAATGATAGTATTATTCACTGAGGTAGTTATGCTGCCGTAAACTTATGATTAAAAAGTTCAAAGTTTTGTATGAAAAGAGAAGATAAGCGAAAAAATGATTTAGTAGTCTCAGTTTGCTAGTTCCATTGCATTTTTGCAGTATATGAAATATTAGGCTTTTAGTTGAGGAATCAGTGTGGTCTAATGGATAGATCACTAGTCAACTGTTCTAGGAGTCTTAGGTTGGAACCCCAGCTGTGGCAGATTTATTTATTCTAATATTTCAGCTGAGGAATGACCCTAGGGTATCAAGACCCTTTTGGGACTGACCCAGCCTCTTTAGTGGGTACCCAAAAGTTGGGAAAAAACCCTGGTGGCTGAGCCAGATCTAGGCTTGATTACCCTCCTTGCAGGGCCTTTGAGTTCTGAACCTAAGACCCTCCATGGGTTGTGCTTCTATATTTATTTATTTTTTTTTTTTTTTGGGAGTTAAGTAATTTAAGTAAGTAATAAGAAGTAAGATGCTTGCATTTGTCAAATAACTTGTGCTTCAACTTGATTTTCAATATTTTTTTACAAAACAAACCAAGTTAGATATATTCATCTTTAATGATACTTTTATATTTCAGACATGTAAAAACATTAATCATGAAATGATATTCAGGAAACTTGAGTTCTGTTAATTATGTTAAATTGGTTCATATAAATTCATTTGTAAAATCTTAATTTAGATATCAGTTTTAGACTTAGTTAAAAAATTAACTAATTATTAATTTTTAGGTCGACATGCCTGTTTTTTTTTATATTGATCCAGAATTCGCTGAAGATCCCAAATTAGAATATGTAGATACAATCACGCTGTCCTATACATTCTTTGAAGCAAAAGAAGGTCTAAAATTACCCATGCCTTCTTATATGAAGCCTCATAGTGCTCCTGCTGTGATGTAAAGAGAAATTTTTACCTGGCGTGAACAGTTTCTATTTTAAACGCATATATGTACTTGTTTGTTTGCTTGTAAATAATGTTAAAATTGTAAAATAGTGAATTTGTAAATAACTATTATAAAATAAATAAATTTTATTCATTTATCAAATTAATTTTTTTGACCATTAAACATGTTTTTTTTTATGATGGAGAAGTTGGGTGGCATGCGGTCACCAAGAAAACACACTAATAAGTCTAACTTATTTTATTTGTCAGCTGACGTTTAGGCATAAATTGTGAACCTTTACAAGACTGACTCTATGCGAGTTACTTACTTATTGAGAAACTCTCAAGAGATATTGATATCTTATTTGCTTATATTATATTTTATCTTCTATATTCACTTATTATCATATATATTAACTTATATTGGTTTCTTAACTTGTTACCTTATATTGATAACTTATAAACTTGACTTAACCTATTGAGTCAGTTCTGATGAAGGTCCAAAATATAGGCCGAAACGTCAACACACAAATAAAATAAACTTGTCTAATTGGTGTGTTGTCTTGTTGACCTCACCTCCTACAAACTTCTCCATCCAATAGTCTCAACAGTCAACTAAAAAACTTCATCATTAAGATTTTTTTTTAATTGTGATTCTTTTCCCTAAGTTCATATGTTACTTGTATGTCAGCTACAGTCATACTTTTATCAATCATGCCATATTTATAAGTATAGAAATCCATTCCATATTACGGCAACTTCACTTAATAAAAAAACTATTGAACTTTCTCTATACCGTGATATTTCAACTATAAGTTACTTAACAATGAGTCCAAAATTCACAGTACTTTTCCTCAAACTACACATTTTCATTAAACTAATATCATTGCCATTATACGTCTGGGTGTAACGATGGATAAATTTATCTAAAACATGTTTAGTTCACCACATAAAAATCATTTATCTTTAAAACAATAATCACTAACTGGAATTAAGGATTTTTCTTAACTATCCACATTATGTTGGTATTGTAAATTTATAAATACAGGGTCTCATCATATCCTGAGAGCAGATACTAGACCTTAAATAGAACAAATAAGTTCATATGAGACCGATAGTCCTATTTTCAAGAATTAGGGAGTAAAATCAAAATTTGAGTTTTTTGCTGTTATCCATGGTTTTCATCATAAAAACTCAATATAACTACCTGATGTGCACTCACTGAAAAACCAATGGCACTGATTAAAAGAAGAGAAAATTTCCCAGGTTAAGAAGTCAAACCCTCAAAATAAGAAAGTAAAAGTCGCACCAAGTCATTCAGAAAATTAAATTTTAATATTTTTAAGAAATCCATCCTGGTACTGTCCTCACAACCTACACAGATGACACTTGTGTGTTATCCGTAAATAATGACCCATCTGTTGCTTCCAAAACCGTTCAGTCTCACATTTCTTCCATTGAAAAATGGTGTCAAAAGTGGAGAATTAAAATCAACCCTACTAAATCCCATCAAATTACCTTCACCCTTCGTCGAGAACCTATGTCCGCCCATCCCACTATTTCCTTTAACAATATTCCACTCACCTCAGTTGAACAGATCCGGTACCTAGGACTCCATCTAGACAAACGTCTTACTTGGAATCCTCACACTAGACTGAAACGACAAGAAACAGCTCGTAGATACCGCTTACTACAACACTTACTGGACAAACGATCAAAACTTTCCACATACTACAAAAAATTAATTTATATAACCATCATTAGGCCTATTTGGACATATGGGATTGAGTTATGGGGATCCACCAAACCATCCAGTTCTTCCCGCATTCAATCCTTGCAATCCAAAATCCTCCGAAAGATCCTAAACACCCCTTAATTTGTCACCAATATCATAATTCATAAAGACCTAAATATCCCATTAGTCGCAGATCTAGCCCGAACTAGATATTCCTCCTTTTATTCCAAATTACCCGTCCACTCCAACCCACTCATCTGCAAACTCTCATCTCCTATTCCTGATCATCTTCCAAGGCGGCTGAAAAGACGATGGCCTCGAGACCTACTTAGCTGAATAAACTTTGAATTGCTACCAATGGGTAGTTTCTTCACATGCCTGTATCATGCCCACTTGATCTATCAGCACATTTACTTATTGTAATACAGTTGTAAATTTCTGTAACTGTTCCGAAGTGTCACTTCTCTTATCAGTAGCCCTGTTTATGGTTATCCAGAGTGGTATTGTTGAGCTTAGTTGTCTTCCACCCGGCTTTGGGCGCTAAAGTCTATCACCCCCACCATACTACCCACGTCTTTAGAAATAAAGGTTAAGATATTTATCCTAGGTGTCTTCCACCCGACTTATGGCGCCAAATTCAAAATACTTATTAAAACCCAAGGAGTTTGTTTTAGTATGGAGGGAGCATGAGGGCAATTTAAGTAACTTATACCTGCATAGCCGCCATTGTTTGCGTATTGCTATTGCTGTCAGTTGTCACTTACTTTATTCGTCTTATATCTATATACATAATTTCCAACTATGTAATAATTCTGGCAAGGATAATCTTATAAAGAAACTGAGCTTTTTTAGGTAAGTGTTTCATCTTTAATTAGATATACGTATGTTTATACAATTTTTTGAGCATAACTTTTTGATTGATCCTGAAACCTATAATTTTTGCTGGCAAATCGTGAAATACAAGTTTATATGTACTGACAAAGTGAAATAAATTAATAATTGGTTTCGAATGTAAAGAATAATATGTAAACAGGTCTAATACTGTTGAAAGGTATCAAATTATCTAATTTTTTTCCCAGGTGTCTGTTTACTGTTTTGCATTTACCTTGAATACTTTTGATGTTTTTTATTCTAGATTAGGTAGAGTATGTAATTTTATATAACATGATTGGTTAAATATAAACTATCTAAAATAAAGAATGTTGATTTGTTCTGGTACTTGACTTATACATTTAAGTAATGTTGTTGTATTTTAATGATATATTTGTAGGTTTCCTGGTCTAAAGGAACCAGAAAGAAGATAAGCCTGGATAAATGCTGTAAAAAGAGTCAATTGGGTTCCTGCAAAATATGATAGTAATAGTGAACATTTCACTGCTGATCAAGTTGAGACAACTTACATTAGTAGACCACGGCTTAAACCCAGATCAATACCAAATGTGTTTGAGGCCTATCCTGACCATTTGAAACCAATGATTGTAGTGGTGAGTTGGCAATTATGAAATAAATATTCATATGAAAGATTGAAAACTCAAATTTTTAGTAAGTCAAGTGTTAAAAATTAATTTTAGAAAAGAAAGTCTCCTGCAAAACGGACAACTAGGAATAAAGTTTGGATATAACAATAACCCAGCAGCCTTTCAATTTACTAAATTAATGAAAAAAATACTAGTGCAAAAGGAGCTGCATGCACCAGTAGGTGGCAGTTGTCAGCCCATTGAGAACATGACTATCTTTACATGTTCCAGTTCAAGTATGTTGAGGGTAGAAAACCTCGAGAACCAATTACCATCTGACCATGATTACATATCATTTGACCTCAGCCACTATAGTTAGCAAGTTATAAAATATATATATATGGCTTTGTAGTTAAAAAAAATTGAGAAAAGCATTCATTGTACGGTGTGTTTATCCACCTTTATGGAGCAATGTGCCCCTTTCATCTGGTTTGATACATATTAAAGATAAGGGTGGTTTACTTTATACAAACCAGGAAGTGTTCATAGTTTGTAGAAACACAGAGTAAGCTCTGTGTGGATTTACAAAAGTAAGAGGCTTGCATCATTGGAGCACCTATTCAGAGAAGGCTTTAACGATATCAATTTTCCAAAAAAGCCTTGACCAGCAAGCTTTCAGCTGTCGTTCACAGCACATATTAAATCAGAGCGTTGATGATAGTCGTATTTACCACCTTATTAAAGTAATTATTAAATATTATATGAATGTACTACTCTTACAAAAGTATATCTGAAGTGGCCCAATGGGTGAGTGTAAGGCAGTTCAACAACAAAATTACCTTGTTTAGAGGCAATTAAGAAGTTTCCATTTCTTTAATTATAGTTAATATATTTTTCATGAAACATGCTTTTTATTATAACTAATTAGCCGTTTCCTTATTTTATATTATGTATATATCCATTTTATTGTTTTATTTTTATTTTATTTTATATCCCATATATTTTTGCATGAACTATAAACCTATTATTATGATTATGTTTATAGTTTATATTATGCATATTAATTTATTTTATTTCTCAGAACAACCCACTGGAATGATTGCTGGTTGTGGAGGCTGCCAGGAGGCTCCAAGAAGAAGACTTGAATGTATTATTTGTGAAATAAAAGATTGTCTATTCCAAACATTTTTATTGATTAGCATTTTTAATTCCATCCATAAATAGCATTTCTTCCTAACATGACATGTAAATTGAGGAGCTAACTATGCAAGGAATAATGCCTCATCGTCCATGAGATATTACTTGTAGGCAGGGTTTGATTTTTTGTTTAAATGGACTGATTTATCGGAATTTTAAAATAAAAGTTTTATAAAGACTTTTCTAATTATTTTCATGAGAAAAGATTCTAGTTATGAAAAAATTGATTAGCATTTTTCAATGGTATCCTTGATCCTTAAAGTAACACAAGTATTGAGAATCTTACCAATGGTTTATTAATTTAGATTCTTCCCTTAAAATAAAAAATTTAGGAGCATCCTATTAAATATATAGAATATTTTATTGAATAAACAATAGAAATAAGTAGTTGAAGGGGGGTTGAATTTTCATTGGAGTCGGTACACAACGGTAACAGAAAGAGAACTCATTATACAACAGTTCAACAGAAGAAAATCGTATGGAGAAATTGGCAAACTTTTTCAGAAAAGTCATGCAACAGTAGAAAAAGATACTTTCCGATGCTGACGAAAGGTGGATTCTGAAATATGGAAAAAATAAACCCAAGAATGAGTGCACCAAAAATTGCAAGTGAAGTGGAAAATTATTTAAAGAAGATTGCTAGTGCGGAAACTGTGTGTGTCACGTCCTAAAAAACACAATTTTCATGGTAGAGTTGCTAGGTAAAAGCCGTTCATTAGTAAAAAAAAATCAAAAAAGACCGGCTAAAATTTGCAAATGAGCACATTTCCAAAGAGTTTGACTTGGAAAAAGTTTATTTTTGCTTATGAAAGCAAATTTAACATTTTTGGGTCGGATGGATGTGGATACATTTGGAGAAAACCTGGAGAAGCATTTTCCAAGCAAAATCTCTTACCGACTGTGAAACATGGAGGTGGAAGTGTGATGTGGGGATGCATGGCAGCCTTTGGTGTGGGAAATCTGCATTTCATAGAAGGTATAATGGATGAACATTTATATGTGGACATATCAAGGCAAAATCTGAAGGTAAGTGCTGAAAAACTTGGATTAAAAGGTATTTTTACTTTTACCAAGATAATGACCCCAAGCATTCTTTGTTGATAGTGAAAGACTGGGACACCTGCGGTCACCCTATTTCAATATCATTGAACATTTGTGGGCAAAATTGGAGACAAATTTGAAAACATAATATTACAAACAAAGAAAATCTAAAAAAGGCACTCTTGGAAGAATGGGAGAAAATTACCCCGGATTTTACCCAAAAACTTGTGGAATCCATGCCAAACCGCTTAAGAGAAGTAATCAACAACAAAGGACTTCCAACAAGATATTAAAGTTATATAAAATTACTTTGAAATTGAATTTTATTAAAGTGTATCATTTTCACTGTGAGGTCTGGAATTTCATTTTTTATTTTTATACTCAGGCATTATTGATTATTGTTCAAGAGAGATATTTATTTTTTTCTTGATAAAATGTGTAATATTTTAGGGAGAACCTTCTTTTAAAAAAATTATTATTGTACATAATAAATGAACATTTTGTGAAATTTGTATGGTGTATCATTTTCACTGTGAGCTACTGTATTTAAATTATTATTATTAGTTCAAATTTATATTTGTTTATCATCAATAAACTAAATGTTTATGTATTTCATTAAGTTTTCTCTTAATTAGATTTATATAATTTTATATTAAACGGTTATAGTTGACTATTAGGACTATATATATATCACGTCATTTGTAATATGCTACACTATAATAACTATAAGTAGTTTTTTTCAATATGCTTTGATTTGTATTGTTATTCTTTATAACAAATTCATGTATAATGGGTTAATTTATTGTATATATATCACATTGAATTTGCTTTGTAATTTATTCTGTAATGTTCCTGTATTTAAACATATTTTTATTATTTACAGTCTGTATATGACATAAACTGTTTCTATTCAGTGATTTTTCTTAAAGTAAATTCTTCCTGGTATTATCTGATTCCTTATACTATCCCTTCTTGTTTTGCAAGTTATTCTCTGGATGTTTCTGCACCTTTTGTTATATGTCAGTGCCTGCCTGCCTCTGGCTTCCAGTATATTAGGTTGATTTATAGGTTTTAAACTTATTTTTTTATTTCCCCATTTCAGTGTTATATGGCTGATGGTATGATGATACTTTTGTATCCTGCCTTTGTTGAAACCATATCATGTGAAAGATTTATCAGGCTTCTTGAACTTCATTTTTATGTTACCATTGAATTAATGGTAGGGGGTGAAAGATAAGAGGCAAGGTAAGTATAATGGCAGGCCTTTTTAATTAGGTCACAGAAGGAAAGTGATTTTTCTTGATACTTCAATGGTGGACACTCATCACCCAAGGGCATGTTTAGTATCCTCTGGTTAACCACATCTCAAATGCACTGATATGATATAAAAATGACAAATAATATGAGTTTCCCTCATCATCCAGGCTACCATGTCAACAAATTAGAAAATAAGTTAAAATCAACATTCTGGCTTGAAGTTTCAATGATAGATTTATATTACTTTATTACTTTATTTATATTATATAAGATTACTTATTGTTTCATTTCTGCTGCAGTTATATGGCTACATATTTTGTCCGACAGTACCCAGCTCTCTGCTCCATACAGTAGATCAGGCATATATTCGGATTTAAATATATGGAGCTTGACGTCTCTCTCTTTCCTGCTATTGCTTAGCTGGTGGAATAGTATATATTATTCGCTTTTCCTATCCTGTGGTGTATTTCAGGTTGTACTTTTCCATTTCCGCTGATCACAGTTCCAAGGTAGGAGAACTCATTTACCACTTCAAGCTCCTCCTATTTGCACATAATGTGGATTTGTTTGGGCTGTCGCCCCACATGTAGAATTTCGCTTTTTCTGGCATTAATATAACGTTCCAATACTGCTTCCCATTCTATCAGGGCTTATTGGAGGTTAACGCTAGAGTCAATGAGAAGAAGATTTTGTGATAATATAAAGGTTGTGATTGTATGATAGCAGGCACATGTCAATAAACACAAGCAATTATATCTCTTAGAATGTTAAATTTGTCAGCGCAGAGCGTGATATCCATATTAAAAGTCGGGGCTTCACAAATATTTTATGTTGAAGTAATTTAAAATTATTATGGAATGACATCTCGCGGACCCCTAAGAGCCCCGCTGACCACTAGTTGGAAACCACTGGTCTAGTACATTGCAGCCTCTACAAAGAACCATGAGAAAGGTCTGCCAAGGATGCAAGTTATATGATTTGAAGAAAAAAAGACCAAATTCATGATTGATCATTGATAAATCTGACCATTTTTAAAACAAAAACTGTCAATCAATAATACTACTGTAGAACGAGTCCATAAGTATAAATACCTAGGAATGTAGATTAATAGGAATGGAGTATACTTTAAAAGAAATCCAATTTAGAATCGCAAGGTCGGACTATTTCAAAATGAAGATACATTTCTGCAACAGAAATCTATCATTGAAACTTCAAACCAGAATGTTAATTTTAACGTATTTTCTAATTTGTTGTATAACATGGAAGCCTTGATGATGAGGGAAGCTCATATCATCAACATCAGTGCATTTGAGATGTGGTTAACCGCAGGGCACTAAACATATCCTTTGATGGTAAAGTGTCCAAGATTGAAGTATTAAGAAGAATGGGAAAAGATTATTGGATCATCAAAACCACCAAATCAAGGAGAGATGCAGTATTTTGAACAACTTTTAAGAGGAGAGAAACATGGAATGGTATAGCGCAATTTAAAAGGAAAGAAAGACAGAGGAAGGTCATGGCTGAACCGGATTCGAAATCAATAAATGATTGGTTGGACTACAGTAGCAAGGAGCTATTGAGAGCAGCCAGGAACATACATCCTATTGACATGCTCATTTCCAACCCTCCATAGAAGAGGAACACCAAGAAGAGCAGTAGTATAATGTATAATATACTGTTGCAAAGTTAAAGATTTTAAGAATTAAATAAAATCTAATTTACAAAGATGTACATAATATAACAGAGAGTGATGAAAAGCGAATAAAACTTCGAGACTATTGAATATGATTATAGCTGAGTTAGCTGGTTAGAGACAATTAACTCATTTTCGTTATTGATTAATTTGGATAACTTAATTATTATTTTTTGGTTATTCGGTTTCTACGTATCTTGAAACGTAAGCCCTCAATTTTTCGTCTATTGCAGAGATTCATTTTTGAAAATAATTGAACAAAACATTGTTTAATGTTTATTTATTTAACGTCACTTTATGCTGCTATGGCTAATCGGACGATGCTACAGTGGGAGTCCTAAATTTTGCCTATCCAGGTTTTATTAGGATAGGGATCTTTAACGAGTACCTGACATTGCAGAGGCTCGGGACCACCTTTTAACGTTAAACAAAACATTTCTTATTGTTTATTGCAATAAACAGCTAAATTATTCGTCAGTTCTAATTAATTACGCCCCAAACTGGTTGATGGATGTTTTTGTTTTCACCTGTTTCACGTTGCTCTGTTTATCCTTCTTTCAGGTTCACTTTGATTGCCTCTTATCTTGCACCCCTACTTGGGTTGGGCCCAAGTTAATCCAGTCTTCTTTCCCTTAGGATGGCCACTATATTTGGCTCACCAAACAGATATTTCAACTTGCAGTTATATTGCATTTTCCATATTCCATTTCATAGGTTTTATACATTTTTTCATAGGCTTAGGAAATTACTCTTACCGAAATTTAACATTTATTACCTTTATATTATGTCAACACACATATTGTTTAATCCCTGGCGAGTACCTTTTAAAATGTAATAGTCTAATTGTCATTCCGACCCTCTATGGACTTTCACATATTTTATTGCGCTTGGAAATTTTCTGGTTACAGCTTAGCCAATTATAAATAATGCTTTTTGGTGAAAATATTAGGTAATAAATATTAAGTTTATATGGAGTAATTACATGTATGAAGTATAAGATGGTTGAAATGGCGGTCGTAGAACATAAGAAAATATTTTGTTTAAAACTATTCACATCTATCCAGAATAATATTTTTTTTTTTTCTCTATTTCTAGTATTTTATGACTGCCACCCGACCATCTGATTCTTCATATTTATTTACCAACCATTTAATGAATAATTAAATCTTTATATGGTCAATTAATTAATTGATTGTTAAATATGCATTGATTTATTACTTATATAGATCATTTTATGTAAAAAGCCACTAACGTCAGTAATGTAGCACCAGTATTTTTAATTAAAATTATAGCAATATTTTTTTTTAGTAATATTTATAGCAAGGTATATTAAGAGTTTACACAAGTTAAATTAGGGAAGGAAGATGAAAGGAAGTATTAGTTGAATAGTGGGTAGACGCGGGTTATTTAAAAAAATTGTGCAGTGGGAGATGATCTATTAGCGGGAAATTCAAAAAGGAAATTGCGAAATGAAGTCCAGTAAGTTCAGTGGTGGGGAGACGCGGGTAATTCAAAATATAGGATGTTTGGTGTGGACGTATAATCGCGGGAAATTCAAAAAGTAAATTGCCCAAGGAAGTGGAGTAAGTTGAGAGGTGGGGAGACGCGGGTAATTCAAACAATAGGAGGCTCGGGGTGAACGTATAATTGCGGGAAATTCAAAAAGTAGGGGAAATGGGTAGTGTGGTGGGGGTAACGATACCCCTCCGTAAAAAGGCGGGCAGGGTAACCTAACCATAGCTGTGCACAAGGGATAAGTAGGGCCACGCCCACTTGTTATCAGAAGTGACACTTCGGAATAATTACCTAAATTTCTTTTAAATAAAAAAATATTTCTAAGAACATTCGGACATTTCAAGGAGCTATTACTTTTCTATTGTTAGGTTTTAGTCTTTCCGGACCTCAGAAAAATGGCCAAACGGACCTTTAATGACCAATGAAGGATGCGAGAAAGCATGAATTTGAAAAAAAAAAAAAAAAAAGACCCCAAAAGAAAATTGGTGCTTAATCTATCTCGTAACGTCCAGGAGTCAATACTAGACATCAAGATGAACAAAAAAGTTCATAAGTCTGATTTTTAACAGTTAGGGCGGGAGGGAAATCAAATTTTGTGATTTTTTTGTGTCCAATGAAAACACAATGGGCAACAGCAAAAATCTTAAAATTAAAATATTTTTATTTGAAGAACTTAATCATGGCAAATATTCAATGAACATGTGTCTGTTACCTCTAAAACCTGAGCTAATTAAATGCACCATTAAATAATAAAATAAAATTGTTTGCTTTAATTACTTACTTAATTAATTGCTTTAGTATCCATAAAATAAAGTAAATAAGAATTTCTTATTTTCTGAAAAAGGACATTTGATATTTTGAAAATGTTATCGGGAGAACTCTAATGGTAATAACTAATTTAGAGTTTCAAATTTATTTTACTTCCAAAATCAATTTCATTTTTTTACAGGTCTATTTAAATATTTTGAACGCACAATATTAAAATGGCATTTTTTAAAAAATAAAATGAACTTCCACTATCATGGTCTTAATTGTAACTTTTAACAGGTTTTTTTAATTCGGCTTTAATTTTCATCCAAGTTTTAATCTGATGAAATAGTGTGACAAGCCTCAAATGCTAAAACGATTTCCTCTAAAGCACCTTAAATTTTGTTTGAGAGAAAAAATTAAACATTTCTATTTGTTAAATAAATAAAATAATTTGATGTATAGTATACCATTGTAAAGCAAGATTTCATTAAAAAATATAGAAGGTAATGTCAAGTGGTATTCATAAAGAATTAATGTCAAAATCATTGATGAATGCCATGCAGTTCTCTCATCAGCAAGTATTTCATTCCCAACTTGTACATTCAATTATTCTCTTGAATCAGAGTTAATTCTAGTGATAATCCCATTTTACTTGAGTGAAGTAAGAAGTAGATTTGTAATATCACCTCAATTTTTTGTATAGTATAAAAACTACTTACAAAGTTAAATATAATAAAGCAGAAAGGGAATAAATAAAATGAATAAGAAAATTGTTACTTCTGTATGTACAATTAAAGACAAAATTTGACACAATTAGAGAAATTATAAATGTATTTTATAAAGTTAGTAGTTCATATGCCAATTAAAAGAGCTTATCGTTGACAGTTTCATGAACATTTAGATTGTAATCACAGACAAACTTTTTAAATGTACAATTGAGTCATCTGTTCTTATAAATTACTTAATAAATCTAAAAAAAATTCAAGTTAAATAACAAATGCATCTAGAGTATTACAAACATCTCATACTTAATAACAGTTAATTAAAATAATAAATTTACAACAAAATTATTTTCTGAAAAACCAACAATAGAAAAAAAACACGAAAAGTAAGGAAGGTTGTTTGAATTTGTTTCACAATAAAATTTTAAAAAATGTGATGAATAGTTTACAATTAAATTCTTTGTACACGCACACATTAGCCAGCTAATTTCTACCAACTAATAATTAAAAAAAAATTATTGTAATAAAATAGAAACTCCTAGGTGTTTATTTCTAAATACTGCCAAAATAATAACAGGATTTGGAAATGTCCTTCATAATTTTGTTTAAAAAAATTAAATAGTAAGGAATGCAACAAACGGAATCTAACAGTACTTTATTAAGCCTATAAGAACAATATCAATTAAGAAATTTAAATAAAGTTATGTATATATATATAGCACTCTTGGAACACTGCATCACTATAGTTATATTGTTTCTCACGCATTATCAGTCTCAATTATATTATAATTTTAGGATACTTTATCACACAATATGTGACAAAGCGTTAAGAGCTGCACGTTCTCAAAGACCAAATAATCTCAAAGAATGGGTTTGAGAACGTTTTCAAAATGATTTTAAGATATTTTCATTTTTAAATTGAACTTTCCTAATACCAACAATTTACAATTCATCCTTTGTAGGTAAATCTCCCTTCTCCTCTTCCTCTTCTTCTTCCTCCTTCTGAAACAGAAAAAAAATTTATAAGTAGGTATATAGGAATACATAAATGAGGTATCTCAAATATCAGAATATTCATCTTATCTTCATTTGGATCAGGATCATTAAATAAAAGGAAACTATCTATATTGGATTAAAAAAAATAAAACCTGTACCGCTACATCAGTACATATGGAGATCCATACTGTTTCTAGGCCAACGGCAGAGCAATGAGGTGATTAGGCCTAGATCATGCTCAGCCATACCAGGTTTTGCTCCCAATTTGGGTACCCACTTTAAAAAGGCTGGGCCTACCCCAGGAGGGTCAGTCTCCATACCCTAGGGTCATCCCTCAGCTGAATTAACAGAATAAATAATATTCTGTCATAGCCGGGATTCGAAACTAGGACCTGGAGAACAGTAGCCTAGTGCTCTATCCACTAGACAACACCGCTCCCTTATCTATATTGAATTAATCAACAGAAATTGTTAACCTTGGACTCAAATTTTGCATATCCAGGTTTATTAGTTATTAGAATATGGATCTTTATCAAATAACTGACATTGCACAGGCTTGGAGCTACCTTATTACGTCCCCTCCGAAGGAGGGCATAACTAAGAGGGTTTTTCACTCCCATTAAAAAACCCTAGTGCCACCTTGAAATAGTTTTCTTTTTTATAAATTAAGTAAACCATATTTAACAGTGGATTATTTTTAGAGCAAGGACTAATCTTGACAAATATTTTAAATACATATGCTATTTACATCATATTCTTCATTCAATGATACACTGATTGCTAATATAATACAACAGACCAGCAAATGCACTGTAATTGCCTATTCATGAATTAATACTATTTATAGAGAAGACAAAGCCATTAGCAATATCATGAATTATTTTAATATTCTTAAATCATCTTATTGTTAGTTACTACGAAGTCTCAACTTAAAACAAGCCCAATTATTTCCTGATGAGATAAAATTTAGTATGCGGAGCAACAGTATGTTTAACATAGTAAGCTAGTTGGTTACTTACTTCTTCTTCTTCCTTGACACCTTTTCCGTATTCTCCTCCGGTTTCGATGAACTTCGTCATTCCTTCTAATGTCCTGTCACCATTATAATCGATCACCTTTAAACAAAAGAAAAATATTAATATTTTAAATAAAACATGATAATAAGAAGTAAAAAAATAAAAGGAAATAAAAACTCACTTCATTATCTCCTTTTTTGTACAATTTGATAGTTGGGAATGAACTGATTTTAGTATGCTCCAATTCATTGGCAGTAGCATCAATTTTAGCAATGACAACATCGTCTTTGTCTTTAAAAGCTTCTCCCAGCTGCAAAAAAATAAATAAATAAATAAAATAAAATTAATAAAATCTTAAAAATCAGGAAAATAAGGTCTTTACAAGAGTAAATTGATTTAGCCCAGTAAGATTATTAATCACAAGCCTAGGATTAAACCTCGTGACAATAAAACAATTATTAAATAAACAATTATAAAACAATAGAGGGCATCTTAAAAATTAAAAAGTTATTTTGGGATGAGAACCTAGTAATTAGAAATTAATTCAGGAATCATCTCCTTAGAAAAAAGTTGGAACAGAAACAGTAAATTTACTTTGATGGTTCAGCTGAGCCTCAAAGCTCAATATCAAAATTCCAAATAGGAAGCTGGTAATACAACTGAACTTTTTGAAGTAGAATGGAGGTTTAGAATGTTTGTCAAGTTTTAGCAGTCTGTATCTACGAGTTTTTTTTGTTTTTGTTGTTTCTGTTTTTCATACAAATTCAATTTGAGACTGTTGTCAAGATGTAGTCCTAGATAGTGAACCTGTTCGACTATGATAAGTGGGACATCATTAAAGGACAGCATTGGGCAGTAAATCTTGCTTTTAAAAAAGCTTATGCAGGAAAAGTGGTGTGAACTAACTTGGGAGGGAGTACCATAATAGTTGGAAAACCTTAAAACTAAATTTGGAGTAAATACAATAGTTTCACACTAATTAGGTTTGACTGCACTAAATAAAACATGTTTATTGTTCGAAATATGTAAATAAATATACCTGGTCATAAATAGGAGCAAGCTGCTTGCAATGGCCACACCATGGTGCATAAAATTCAACCAGAACATGTTTCTCCTTATTGAAGACAACTTCGTCAAAGTTAGTGGCAACCAATACCTTAACTGGTTGTTTGTCCCAATCTTCTGGAAGAGTCTGGGAGAGGAAGTGTTCCTGAGAAAAAAAAATTATAATAATGATTATGTAAAATTTAATAGAGATGACAGAGGTATTAAGATTATAATAACGAATAGCTTTGTTACCTTGAGGGTTCCATCAATATAAGCTTGGACAAATCCTTTAACATTATCAGCAGACAAATCGTCACTGTCTGGCTTGTATTTGAGCATGTCTTCTTCGAGGCGGATGATCCTCATGGTTGGGACAAGAGTGGCAGAGATTCCGAAATATTCCATAATTCTGTTGTGATCAGGTTCATCGACATCGATTGTTACAAAGAGGAGCTATCAACAAAACAGTAAAAAAAAAAACAATTTAACTATATTTTTGGCACTGATATACATGACAGAGAAGTAAGAATATTTTAAATAAAATGTATTGATTATTGGAAACGTTTATCCATTAAAACGTTTATAGAATAATTAAAAGAATTTGAAAAAAAATAAATAGATTTGAAATTTTCATTTTATTTAGAATCAGAAAAACCTATATACAACTTGACAGTTAAAATAATTAATTAATAATTCTAATTCTGCACATGAAAAATCTTTTGTATCAGCACTATACAACTTTTAAATACTCACATTGCTCTTGAACTGCCTAGCAAGGGGTTTCAAAGGTGGAAGAAGTTGGTCGAGGTGTCCTTGCTTCTTAGACAAGAAGAATAACAGATGGGATTTGATTCCGCCACCTATTAACAAACAAATAACAACTAGGTGTCAAAGAAAACAAATTTAATAGAAATGATATAGTTTAATGTTTGAATATCAATGTATAGTTAATCGTATAACATAAAAATAATTAAAAAAGTGTAAGAAAAATAAAAGCTTACCGAAAATCTTTTGCGCGCTTTCATGATTGAATTCAATGAGCAGAGGAAGAGATTCAGAAAGAATAAAGTTTCTAAGATTGTCGTTATCACCCATTTTGTCATGCTCGATTTCGGCTTTTCCTTCATCAAACTGAAAACATAAGGAAAACAATATAAAATTAACACAATAGTGTAAGAAAAAAAATAGAAGAACCTTCAAAACTATAATATTACAATTATAAATGGTAGGATTTGTAACTCTCCTTAGGAAATTTTTTATTGTTTTGGTCTGGTGTAACAGTTTATGTGTCTGTAACTGCTTTAAGACATAAATAAATGCAAATAGACAATTTTAAACTAGAACATTTTCGTTTAATCAGCATAATTAGAATGTAATTATGAAGCCTTAAGATGTAAGTGAAAACATATTCGGCTTTATTTTTATATATGTATATGTATATGTATATGTATATATATATATATATATATATATATATATATATATATATATATATATATATATAATATTTGAAGCAGCAGTAGCTATTATTCAAGCATATGTATTTTCAGTATTAACCATATATATATATATATATATATATATATATATATAATGATAGAATAAACCATAAGCAGTGAATTCAATTCCCTGCATACAGTTAAGACACAGGTTTAGAAACATCATCAATATTATGCATCTTCACAAATAATGAAATAGAAAGTAATTTACATTAAATATTTTTTACGCTATCAAAACTTCCATATAATATTTAAATTAATTTTTACTCTACTAAAAGCTGTCCTATTATAATATAATATATATAAACTAAAAGAACTTTCACTGGTTTCTATGAAGAACTGCCGCATTTTGATATCAGAATTGTTGATGAAACGATTGAGAATGAACAAAAAGTTATTTGTAGTTAGTACCAAAAAACCTAATAAGCAAACTTCAATATTTCTTTAAATTTCTACTTTTTGATATGGTTGTAATTATCTTACATATAGATATCCACATTCTTTCCTTTGGTCTCTTATGGTATTGGAGCCATATTTTCATTCAAGCAACTTGAAAAATGACAATACACATATAAATTATGTTTCAAGAGCATACTATTTCAATAAAAATTGTTTAAGATCTTAATTTTCTTAGTTCCATCCCGTTATAATAATAATATGTTCTTAGAACATTATTTCTAAACAGCTCCTTAAAGCAATTTATAAGCATGATCAGGCCATCACTGCTGCATTGCAAACCCATGTAAGCTAATATAAAACCTGTCTACAGTTTCAGAATGGCAAGCGAAGATGTACCGTAAGACATACGACACTACACAAAACTAAAACAGACATACTCCACACTACCTTCGAGCTCCCAACAGTGACTGACAGTGACCACTAGGGGACAAATAAAATTCTTCGACAGTCTGAAATACTGCACAAACCCAATCTTTAAGACTATCCCCAAGAGGAAGGCCACAAAGCTGACAAGCGAACCTCAGCCTTGATTGGGGGATCGATCAATAAATCAAAAATCTGATGAGTCCCATCACAGGGAGAAGTTGTTGATTTACTAGTGAAGAATACACCCTTTCCCACCTCTTCATCCCTCTCTTAGTAGAAGGTATCCTCTAAAGTAAAAGAGATCCCTCCATTTTTCCAATTTCAACCCAAACCACAAGGAGCTTTGAAATAAATATAAAAAAAGGAATTTAACAACTATCAGATCACTAAAACTGTTTCAAAAATAATTTTATTTGGACGAAATTACAGGGGAGATCTCAGAAGAGTTGAGGTGAAAAGAAAAGATCAGGTCATGAATGTAACTTTATAAGCCACTTTGGGAATACGGCAGTGGATATCATTGAGGAGTGATGGGCGAGATGGCTTGGGCAAGCCTCACAGATGACGTGAACAACATCTGAGACAAATATGGAGGGTAGAAGACCTCAAGCAAGATCTAGGAAAAACTAGGAGAATGGTGTTAACGAGGCTGACGGTGTACAGGGAAAGGTGGATAAATGAATTTTTTTTTAGAGGGATTTTGAGTTTTTTTTTTGTTTTTTTTTTTTGGTCAACTACAACGGTTCATTATTGAAAATAATAAGCCAGATATTCATATGACATAACAAAAATACATGTCATTTGAGCCTTATCTTTTAACTATTTTATCCAACTTTTTATACTGAAATTTACTATATCAACTTTTTCTGTTATTGCCAAATAAAAAAATAAAATAAAATAACAAAAAATACACCATGCTATCCTAAATATAAGTTGAAAGAGTAAAAATAATGGAAGGAAATTGGGTTTTAAGAAAACATGATAAGTAAGCATCTATTCTGGGCAGATCGCAGGAGGCTTATAGTATAAATTGATACACGTGGATGAGAATTAAATAGACAAATTATTTTATAAATTTAAAATTATTGCCAATTATAAAAGTTTGTAGTTTCTAACATACTTCATGAAATTGTTTGTATAACATGAGACAGAACATCATTAAGATATATCTATTAAAGGGTATTTTATATATTAGAGGTTAATCCAATTTTAATGAGGGAGAAACTATGAGGTGAAATTGAAAAAACAAACAAAAAAAAACAATGTTAATTCCTTTCACATAGATGAATCTTGATCAAGATCATTAATATGATTAATAGATTATCAGATTTACCTTATCTATTATCCTGGATAAAACTATTAAAATTTCATACAGCAAAATATATGATAAAAAAAACCAAGAACTGACAGCAAAATTGAAAAAATGTGAGCAGGAAAGATATCTACTAGAAGATTTTGAAGAGCTTAATAAAATTAACATTTTAGATAATAAAACTACTGTTCAATCCAATTTATAGTTAAATAATGATTTAAAAGGCAACTGAAAAACCCTATGAACATATATGTTGTTTATCCTCCATTTAAAATATCATCTACAAATTATTTATGACAATCGAGATATTCAATAAGGTTTTAAAAATATGATCTAAACAATTCCTTCCAAATAAATTGTAATTTCATACCTGCATTTCAGTGTTTGATAACTGGAAAAAAAAACTATCATATATATAAAAACCTGTACCACTACAACCCATGAAGAGTTTTGGGTTCAGTACATGTAGAGATTTGTACTGTTTCTAGGCCAACGGGCGTGCAATGAAGTGATTCGGCCGAGATCACGCTCTGCCGCCAGGTTTTTTCCCTCTTTTGGATACCCACTTTAAAGAGGCTGGGTGTGCCCCAGGAGGGTCCCATACCCCAGGATCGCTCACTGGCTGAAATAACAGAATAAATAATATTCCGCCACAGCCGGGATGAGACTAGCGCTCTACCCACTACACCATGCCGCTCCTTATATATATGTATATATATATATTATATATATTATATATAAAACCTTCTAAACAACAAGATAGATTTTGATATTGTTTTCACCATCATTTAGGGCATTCTTTCCTGAAGGTTTATAAGTAAAATACATTGCAATTAAGTGCTTCTTTGGAGAGTAAAATTTACAATTGTGTTATCAAGCCATTGAAAAATTATTCGTTAATTAGAAATAGCAATATAGACATATAATATACCGTTGGAAAGCGCAGCATTTTAAAAAAGTTAATATGGAATAAAATAAATCGGGCAATTGAATAGAAAGATGTCATAGGAGGATAAACTTATGAACAAATGTATTTTTTAATGTTGTGGATGAGGGACTATAGCTAAAAAAGTTATAGTAATTCATGGTGATCCTGTAGGTTATATTCTTCAATACACTACTCAAGATTTTAGACAAAAATATTATGTACCAAATCGTACATAAGTTTCAAAATAAATGGAAAGTTTTTATAAACTAACACTGTTAATAATTATTTTTACTTTTATATCATTTCTCAAAAGAAGTAGGTCGACTGTAAACTAAATAGGACTCCCATGGAAAATAAATTAACTTTAATACATAAAAATGCATTAAGAAAAAGTTCATATGAATAATAAAATAGGAATAAACCGAATAAAATAGGAGCTGTTAAAACATAACAACATTAAGTTTATACTTAATTGTGTGTTCTTTTAACTACACCCTAAACTAACTTCTCTCACATATACACACAGCCAACCATTCTCACTTCACGATAAGCCAATTTTTGATTTATGACAAATTTATATTTCTAATTTCTGCCGATGGTGATTAGCAGTTAAGTATAATAAAAATATTTTCTTACTAAGTGCACTTTTCCGACAATGAACTATAATCCAAAGTGATAAATTAAAATTTTAAAAACATAAATGACACCACATTTATACTGCACCTGTGCGAAGCAAGGGCGAGTCACTAGCATATATATATATATACACATTAGTTAGTTGACTTATCCTTAAGACAAGAAAACTCAAATTAGTAACAGCCGAGAACTAACAACAATCAACCAGTTTGATAAATGATATACATTCTAAAAATCTCACTTCAGAGTAGAAAAAAAAAAAGAAGAGGGGATAGCACTTCAATAAAAATAAGAGTTGAATCAATTTTAAAAAGAAAAATATATATATACACACAATAGCAGAAAGAACTTAAAATCCAGTTTTCCATATAATTCCCTCTTGAAGAATTCTAAATTAAAAAACTTAACTTATTTTATATTGAATAATCTATTAATAATTTCATTAGTCAAGTGGAAAAAAAAATATGTATTTATTCCAAAGTTTAAATCTTGATTCTTCTGCATAGGGCCAAAGCATCAATCTATCACCGGGCCACATCCCAAGTTTAAATTATCTTCTATACAGGGGACTGTATCATTATCAATTCTACAACATTATATAAGAAGTTAAAAATCTTGATCTATCGAATTAATTAATGTTAAGTCCAAATATAAATTAAAATAATAATCACTGGATATAAAATTACGATGTAATGGAGTAATGTAGACAGTAGTGAGGAAATATCTGAGTTTAACTAATACAACAATGAAGGAAATGCTAATTTTTCATGGGAAAATAATTTATTCATTTGATATTATGTCAATAAAGTCCCAAATAATAAAAAATAATCTCAAAATTAGATTAACTAATAAAATTGAGTTATAATAGAGTTAAAATAATTAAGTTTATTTTAAATAACCAACTTTCAAGACTACAAAATATACATTACTATAACTATTGTAATTATTCATTGGTAAATGATTATTTATAATGGTATGTCTTTATTTTTCTTCTTTCAAAAAATTCAATTCTAAAGAAGAGGGATTCTTAAACACATTTCAATAACAATTCCCTTTCAGGAATTTATTTTATATCTATTGGGTAAAAATAATAATAATAATAATGTCATTAAAAGTAGAGAATAAGGTAATAAATAACTTTGTGTTCTTGGAGATGAAAGAAACTTTTAATATGAAGGATGAAATAGTTCGCGAGGCGGTAAAAAATGATTGGAAAATTGTAAAAACTATTTGTTAATAAAAGTAGTTTTTACGTATTTTTTAATCACTTTTGACAAACACAAAAAGCATGTCATCCTTTATCAAGTTACATTAAAAAAAGGTCTAAAAAGTGTGATGTAATAATGAATCACGTTCACTTAACCTTTTAGGGACCAGCATAAGAAGATACTCAAGTTTGGTCATAATTATGATAGCATTTCAAGAATAGAGATTAGGTTTGTGCAGGAGTTTATTTAATTAACTAAAATAATTGATAAAAGCATTTGTTTTAATTGCATTTTAGCTAAATGTACAGATCTTTATAGAAAAAAGTTTAACTCATCTTCTAAAACCAATAAGAAAAGAATGATTGTGATGTGTTTTGAAATTATGATATAATTAAACAATGCAATATTCTTCAAAAATAAAGAAAATGTGTTTTCAAGGATAATGAAGTGTGAATGAGATAAAGCTGAAGTGAGCTCAGAACATTTCAGTGTTTGTACTAAAAAAAGATTATGACTTCAATCTATACTTACTGTGAATGACTAAGCCTTAATCAAAATAATGAATAAAATATGCTGGACTAGAAAAAAATATATGAAACTATTAAAAATAAGATTTACATTAATTATAATAATGGCAACATAATTACCGATTTAAAGACAATGACTTTTCCTTCTCCATCTTCAGATCCATATTCTTTCAGAACTTCAGGATCAGATGATATTCCAAAAGGACTTTCATCGATAGAAGAAGCAACTGAAATAAATTGTTTAGCAGCATCACTCTCCTGATTTTTGAAAAGGCCAAGGACAACTACATTTCCACCCTGCTCGACAAATTCTTTGACTTCGTTTACACCAGACAATGACTTGGCAGGTGGACCTGACTTCTTGGTAACCCAACCAACAATGTCATCAGCCTGACGCCCACCTGTAATATATAGAAACATACATTAAAATACAACTTATTATTTGCACTCACTTATATATGAAATATATAGTAAGGGAAAGTATTGGGACCGTGTAAATATTCTAATTCCAGTTTTCAACGGAAATACACGTTATACGATATGAGTCCAAATGACCAAGTCCCACAATAAGGTCTATGTTTGTCCGTATGTGGTAAGTCTCGTGCAAGAACTAAAAGTTGTATGAAACTGAAATTTCATTTTTAAGACAGATATGTTAAAGCAACTTTTTCACTATATTCGGCTGACTGGAAGTCCTACTTTATCCCATACATTATGCACCTTTATACGATTTTCTCAAAAATGGCTCGAACAATTTTAATTAAACTCGCTATATTGATGTAAAATTCATAGGCTTTAATATTATGTACATTTAATTCTGATTTAAATAGTCTGACAGGGCTTAAATGCCAATATTTTTAATTTTCTTACCCTTTAAGTACCTTTAATTTTGTATATTTCAAAAAATGAGGCACATCATCGTGTTAGCATTGATAAATAACAGCTAAATATGCAAGTTAAGCGAACTTGATAATTAAATAAAGGAGAAAATTGCAAACATATTTTTTAATGCAATTTATGTGATTTTGAACAGAAGAATAGTTATATAGAAGTATAATATACCGTTTGATAGCTAAAGATTTTAGAAAAAAATGTTATCTAATACATGGAATTGTAAAAGTTAATGGAGAGTGATGGAGGTCGATGAAACTAACTGATTCATTGTAGATAAAAAAATAATATAAAATTTAAGAAAACACACGTTTCTATTGAAATTCAATTTAATTAATTCTTTAACAATTTATTTTTACCTCTAAATATATCTAAAAATGAGGTAAGTGAAAGTCGTGTGTTGGGCGAACCAGATTTTTTAAATTTAATTGCAAGCCAATGACTCTTTAGGGAAGGAGCAAATAAACAAAATAAAAAATTAATTACAAAACAACTTATAATACATAATAAAAAATGGTCCAAATTTGGCAAAAGGATTAAGTTATAACAAAAGTTTGACTAAAAAACATTTATATAATATACATATTCCTGAATGTTAAAAAACACAAAACAGGAAATCAATACACTAAATTTCTCTTGGTTGTGTAATCTAGGGGGAAATGACTTGTTTCTTAATTTCTTATATTTTCAAATGGTATCATTAGTGAATTTAAACAAAAATACATCATTCTAATTGTATTCCAGACATCTAAATAAAAACCAAAACTGTAAAAAAAATGTATATAATTTAAATACAATAACTCATTACATGTTTTTTCAATAAATAGAAATGCTTAGTGAAGGGAAAGGATGTCTTTAACTTCCTGGAAGTTGAAAGGTCAAATAAGGTCATGGCATGCTGGGTGAAAAGGATTGGTACAAGAGATGAAAGACAACCATCTTCACCAGAAAAAGGATTAATTTTTTTTTTTTTTTTTTAAACAAGCAAACTAAATTTCATCACAGCAAAACGAATAGAAATAATAAAGGATCGTCTACCAACAAGTCTTAATACTGTCAGTATTATAAATAATGCCTGATTAATATTAAACTGGTATCAGAACTAATCAGAGGATAATATATGATTTATAGTAGAATAAACCAGTAAAAGTGAGTTAGGTGAAAAAAACTGATGAATAAGAAAAACAGAGCTTTAAAACTCATATAAAGTAAAATATTTTAAACACATATAAATTTAACTCATTAGTTCAACAATAAAAATGTACATTAATTGACTGTAAGATGTAATTAAAAAATCACTCAAACAGACAGAAATTACTATCATATCAAAAAATTCTGTTCTGTGAATATAAAAAAACAAATTCTCTTATGAATTATACTTATCATAAGAGTTCTGACTTACATGTGATAGTAGAAAATATCATCTGTTAAAAAAATGTGTTAGAGAATAAAGAATGACAGATACGTTCACAATAATTCATAGAAACACCATGTCTGCATATTACAAACTACTGATAGGTCAATACTTATAAAATAAATCATTTTAAATTAAAAATGACACTTAACATTGTATTTTATCATATACTCATTTCTAAGATTTAACCTCTTTCTGATAAATTATTTAAAAAATATGATCAACATTAACGATATAGAACTACTACTCACCAGAATAATCAATTGGTGACCCTTTCTTAAAGAATTTAAGAGTAGGGTACCCTCTAACACCATGTTTCTCAGCAAGTTCAGTTTCTTCTGTAGCATCAACTTTAGCAAGTTTAATAGGGGATCCTAAATCTTTCAGCTTGGAAGCAGCTTTGGCATATTCAGGGGCAAGAGCCTTGCAATGTCCACACCAAGGGGCATCTAAAACAGATAAATGAAATGGTAATAAGCACCAAATGTATCCTCCAATATTTTAATTCTGAGGACATAATCTACTTATAAAGCTTACATTCTAATGAAAAAGCATGTCAATAGCATTTATAACGATGGTAAAAGATAACAAGACATATGTTACTTACAGAATTCGACAAGAACATAATCATGATTACTGATGGCATTTTTGAAATTGTTCTTGTCCAGGACTAGAACGCCTTCTTCTTCTTTCGGCGAAGAGCATAATACGCTCCCGCAAATTAAAAACAAGACGAACGTGCCAATAAACATAATAAACGACCGAACCGGGAGAAGACGCTAACAAGAATGAAGTTCCCTGAACCGAAGATATCTTTTAACGTGGCAACTTCTCGTGGAGCAGCCTGATTGGACAGTTAACGCTCCGTTATACACATGACGTAGGAAATACTTGTGGGAGTTTTCCCTCTCTCACTGATTTTCAAAGTTTCATATCACAGAAATATAAAATGGAATTATTTATTCAACACTATGCTGGGCAAAGAAACTAAACGCTTAAATACAATTTACTGAACGCTCGTTATAAAAATATATTAAAAACACCTGGCAGGTAAACGAGCTAACCTTATTATTTGAAGCCGCCACCTTCAACTGTTATACGATTTTATCTCTTATCACTTTTGGTTGTCGGTTTCTATTTCTTTCTCATCAAATGTTTTTCTGCCAATTTCCAACTCTAAACGACCCTGGCCAAAATAAATCCCAGACCTTAGCCAAGTTAAAACATGTAAGGCATAAGCAGTATTTCTGCAATATTTGACTTAGAGAGATCTTGGGAATGAGTGATTCTTTGGAAGTTAAGTCAGAATTGTATGATGAGGATGGATTTTGTAACAGGAGTAGTCCACATCATTCTAGTAAGTAAAAAAATGCTTTCAGAATCTCATGAAATCTGTGTTAGAAGGTGCTTTGTAATGTATTTAATATTTTTCATATCCGTTTAGTTTTATTTTAGATACAATATTCTTCCTCCAATTTTTTCAAACAAATGAAAATGTAGACTTCAGTGTAAAAAGTGATGAAGATGAAGATGTAATAGTTCCAAGGAAGAAATACCAAACCATTGAAATAGGTAATTATTAAATCTCTCCTTGTATCCTGATTTTAAGATTAATATTTTCATTTTCGCACAACTGCTTTAGTTGCTCAAACATTTTTTTTTTTAATTGAAATATTTTTTGTATTAGTTCTTTCAACATTAGTGGATTATCATTTTTAAAATTGTTATAAAGCTACAGTTCAATTGTAGATATAAGTATAAATCGCCGCTTGGGGTAATCGTCATTCGTGTTAATCAAGTACTTGACAGATGTGACACTTGGACACACAGGGCCCCCACTTTCAATTCTATTAATATTTTAATTAAAGAATTTTTGTAACTATTTTCCCATCCAAGCTAACAAGGTCTTCATTAACTTTCTTTGATTCTTTTTTGATCCTAAATTTGTAGTTTTTGGCCTTTTTGATAATTTTAATAATTCTTTTGTTGGTTTACATTGTATCCATTGTAGATGGCTACATTTGATTAAATGACATAAAATAGGATCTACTAAAAATATCAATTCCTGAATTTAAAAAAAATCTTTAATTTTCTAAAAAATAATATTTCATATAATTTTTTTTGTTGTCAAGCAAGATTCTCTTTGTACTTTTTTTTTCTGATTTATTTGAATGTAGTAGTTATATTATTAGTATAACGGAAATCAATCGGAAACTGGAGTAATGCTTGAGAAACATGGATAAACCAATCGGATTATCTTACCGATTTGTGGATTAGTCAATAATCATGCTAGAATCATAAAACATTTTTGGATTCTGATAATTTTTTTTTTCTTTCATGCCTGTACCTCAGAATATTTTGATTTATATTTCCTATTTAATTTTTATTTATTAATCTAATTCATACTAATTAAGAGCATTTGAGCAAGATAAAAATGATGTTTAAGAATGAGTAATATCCTTCACAGTTTTTTGAAACATTATTATTTGTCAACTTATTATTTAATGTATAAGAATCCTGATTTCCATTATTATGATATAAATATTAAATCGGACATTTTTGTGTTGGAAATCCACTATTCTTTGATATCATTATTCTAATATTGAATGTGATGAAAAAATCTCATAATTGGATATAAATTTATTTTAAAATGTTTTAGCCTTATACGCCTTTTATTATAATTCATCACTTTTACTTATTGTATTTATGTAATATACAGTTGTAAAATTCAATAAAATATAATTTAAAAAAAAAAAAAAAAATTATTAAGAATTATTCCCAACATTAACAACTAAATTATGGTTCTAACTCTCATTAATCTGTAATTTAACTTCAAATTTAGTCTTCTCTGTTTCATCACTTATCTCTAAAATCAAATAATGTCTGTTTTAATTTGAATATAGTATAGGTAATGTGTAATTATTTAAATTTCAAATTTTTGAAATTATTCTGTTTTTTTAAATTCATTATGTAATTTTTGTATATATATTTTAATACTTATTAGTTGGTAGGCCAATATATTACACAGTTACATTTTATTATTATTATTTTTTTCTTATATTGATGTTTCAAGAAATTTTCCCTATCTTCAGGAAAAAATTTCAGTTAATATTTTTTAAAAAAACTTTATTATTATACTGTAACCATTTTGCCTGATTTAGCAATTAATTTATATTTCATTGTCATAGTTCATTTGTTAACTTTGTTGTCACAATAACTTGATTTTTACTAAATTAGTAATGCCGGTACTATTTCTCTTAAACCTCGTATTATCTGTAGATAGGCCTTGCTATCGCTCATAATGATCTCCAGTGTTACTTAATAAATTATTCAGCATTTTATATTGAACGTAAAAAGACAAAAGATAGGACATACAATAAACAGTGGGTAATATCCGCTATTTTCTATTTATTGATTATTTTAAAAATATATAAACTTTGCTAATGAAATACAAAGTCTTTTCTCTTTTCTAATCACTGTGAATATAGATTGTTTTATCTGATATCATATTTTATTGGAAATACCACATTTTAACTTAAGTCAAAATTAGTTCAAATATTTAATTAGACTGTGTATCTTTAACTGAACTCCTTCCAAGACAACACAAAAAAAAAAAAAATAGTAAAAAAAAAAATTAAAAAAAAAAAAAAAAGCTTCAGAAAATAAATTTTATGTTGAAAAAATGCACACTTATGTAATGTTCTAATAATTAACTCTGTGGCTGCCTAAAAACTGAAATCTACTATCATTAAATTTAATTTTAACATTAAATGTGCACATAAATCTCTGATTAATATGAGTTTGTATGTGTTAGAAGTCTTAAGTTAAAAGCTTATATTATTTGCTATTTATGTATCTTTTAAAAATAAATTATTTTATTTTTATTTTTGGAAGAATGCAGTCCATCGACATCTTTGTCCCTTGTTGGATTACAACTATGGAGAGGAGCATTTGTTTTAGCTGACTTCATTCTATCAAATCATTTAGATTTTACTGGTAAAACAGTACTTGAGGTTGGTTCTGGCGTTGGATTTACGAGCATAGTAGCTTCAATGTTTGCTAAAGAAGTTATTTGCACAGGTACATATTGATAATTGTCAAATATTGGTAATTAACTGACCTTGACATATTGTTCTATATCTAAATGTATTATCAATACATGAATTCAAAGTATTTTTGTAGATATTAAATATTTTCTTAGTTATCTATATAATAAAACATTTACCCATTTTAGGTATTTAAAAAAAAAAAAAAAAAAGGTTTTTAAATTTTAGTTTCACTTAAAACATTGGTTCTTCACAACTTTTCTAGATAGATAATATTAGATAATAGCATAATACATAATTTGAGGTACGGATGAACAAATTAATGATTACGGAATTAATTGTTTGAGGTGATTAATCTTAAGTTTATTGGATCTGTAATTCAATTTTAGAGGAAAATGATTTAAGATTTCCATATTATGACAATCTATTATTTATATGTACAGTAAATTATAAGTACATGAAAAATATTTTGCCCACATAATTATCTTATTATGGTATTTTTTTAAATATGACAAAATAAGTTAGTGCCTCTATCTACCTAACTTCCTGCCTATTACTGTGCTGTCATAGAGAGGTGATCGGAGTCGCACATCTGTGTAGATAGATTGTTATGATTTTTTTTTTTTTTTTTGTTCATATTTATTTATATGTATCAAAATTTATCTAATATTTACATTATCTTGTGTTGTTACAGATATTGAAGATGGAGGCTTATTGGATATGATAAAGAGAAATATAAAAAGAAATAAGAGTATAATAAAAGCAGATGTCTCAGTTCTCCCTCTAGATTTCTATTCTGATCATTATTCAGAAGAATTGACCAGGAAATTACGAGACGTTGATATAATCTTAGCTGCTGATGGTAAATATATTATGAATCATATCAGTATGTATGTGCAAAATACCATATTGTTGCGGATGGGTGTGTGTATGTTTCATTTAAATGGTTTTATTGCATAATATTTCATTTAGTATCAATATAGGCAATGGTAATAGATTATAATAGTAAATGAGTTTTTTCTTGCTATTTTTAAAAAAATATTAATAAATGGGGTCCACCTATGGTGTAGTGGCTAGCACAACAGCATTCTATGCCCAAGGTTACAGTCTCAAATCCTTGGTTATGTCATCCTTTTGAGGGGATGTAAAATTGTGGTCCCAAGCCTGTTCAATGTCAGGTACTTGTTAAAGATAGAATATAACCTGGATAGATAAAATTTAATAATCCCACTCTAGCATAATCTAACTAACCAAAATTAGTATGCAAACAAATGATAAGAAATACAAAATAAATTAATTAAATCTGAAGTTTAACAAAGTTAAACACTAATATACCTATATACTGCTCACCAGCCTTCTGCTATTTACAGGCTTTGAGTCAAACTTGCCATTGCCTTTTTTAAAGGATTAAGATCGATCATCTTTGATGATGAGTAGGATTTTTTAGGAGGTTTCTTTTTTAATGTCCATTCCCTGTATTAAAAAAATCTGGTACGGGCAACACACAACTTTCACTTACCTCCATTTTTAAAATCAATGAAAGGATTTTCTAATACAGTTTGAGATTAAAATACGTGAAACCATTAAAGAATTAATTAAATTGAATTTATATAGAAACATGTGTTTTATTAAAAAATCTATTTTATTATTATCTAAAATAATCATTTTTATCGCCTTTTCATCACTCTTTATTAACTTTTACAAGTTTGTGCATTAGATAATATTTATTCTAAAAGCTTTAGCTTTCCAACGGTATATTATACGTGTGTATTACTGTTGCTATGTTCAACTAAAAAAAATTGCATTAAAAAAATATTTTTTCAGTTTTCTCCTTTAATTAGATATCAAATTCGTTCAACATATATATTTATGTGTTTTTCATTGGTGGTAACAAGATAATATATTTATTTTTATAAAATCTACAAAATTAAAGTTACTTTAGGGGAAAAAAATGTAAAATATCGGCATTTAAGCCCTGTCAGACCATTTTAATCAGAATGAAAACTACATGATATTAAAGCCCATTAAATTTTACATCAATATAGCGAGTTTAATCAAAATCGTCGGAACCGTTTTCGAGAAAATCGAAAAAAGGTTCAAAATGTATGGTATAAAGTAGCTCTTCTGGTAAGCTTATTTTGATAAAAAAGGTTTTGTTACGTCTCAGGCGTATATTTGTCCTTAATATGAAATTTCTACTTTTTGCTGGACTTGGTTATTTGGACTCAGGGGACCATAAAACGTGTATTTCCGCTGAAAACTGAATGGAATTCGAAAATGTTTCACGATCGCAATACTTCCCCTTACTATATATAGTAAGTGAAAGTAAAAATGTATGTTATGGGTTACCTATTTTGGTAAAGCATTTAATATTGTTCAAAGGACTTTGACTAAAATAATTAGATGCATTTGATTAATGATAATTAAATTTTCTTAATTTAATTTAAAGAACAAAAATTTAGCTGTCACTCACAGTTCGAGCCCTACCCACTAGACCACGCCACTTCTGTCTACTGATAACTGAGATTTATTAAAATTGAAATACTTATTCATTTTTCTTGTTCATGTTATATTTAAAATTAATTTAATTAAGATTTATAGAAATGATTATTCATCAAAGTATCAGTATATTTAGTATAACAAATACTTTTTTTTTTATCAGTTTGCTTAATCATTTTATTTATGAACGACAGAGTGACAAACAAAAAACTGATAATTTTAATATGGTCTATATGATTGTAATAGCCGGAAAGTTATTACATAATAATATTTAGATGACTGGTTGTATAATTTTTCCTACATTGTATAATTTTTCCTACAATTGCAATATAACCTCAATTTTATTTCACCATATGTTTGCCATTCAGGCTAATGTACTATAATCACAAAAAAACAAAAATATTTTCTGATTGTAAGGATGACTCATCCAAAATCATTGTTAACATTTTGTCAAAATTTAAATATGTGAATAAATACATGTTTTATTTATTTTTTTAGATGATTTAAATGATGTTATATTTATAATATAAAAAAATTTTAATAAGTGGCATTCAAGAATTTCTATTTAATTATCTATATTGATTAAAATCACTACCTTGATGTATTAAATACCATTTTTTATTTTTTCCAGTGATTTATGATAATGATTTGACAGAAGCTTTTGTAAAGACCCTAATTAAACTATTGAATATGCCCAAGAACAAAAAATTTTATATTGCATTAGAGAAAAGGTAATTTTGTTTTATTATTTCCTTATGTAACATTTGTAAATTTTACTAAAATAAGTTGGTAACCATTAGAATAATCTTTCTTACTAGGTAAGGGCTTTAAACTAAAAAATCTGGGATGTACAACACAAGACTTCCACTTACCTCCGTTGTTAAAATCAATTTAAGAATTTTAAAATATATTCAGAGATGAAAATAAATTGCTAAAGAATTAATTACATTGAGTTTCAGTACAATCACGTGTTTTAATTAAATAATCTATAATATTATTTACGACAATCAATTAGTTTTATCGGCTTTTCATCTCTCTCCGTTAACATTTACAATTTTGAGTAGAAGATAATATTGTTTCTAAAATCCTAATCTTTCCAACGTATATTACTCATCTATGTTATGTTCAAAAACACAAAAATTGCATAAAAAAAAATATATGTTTGCTCTTTTCTCCTTTAGTTAGATATCAAATTCATTCAGCTTACATATTTATCTGTTTTTCATCAATTCTAAAAAGATGATTTGGTTATTTTTATAGAATCTAAAATTAAAGCTAGTTAAGAGGAAAAATATTTAAAACATCGGCATTTAAATCCTGTAAAACTATTTTAATCAAAATGAAACCTATATTATATTAAAGACCATTAAATTTTACATTCATATAGTGAGTTTAATAAAATCATAAGAGCCGTTTTTTGAGAAAATCGTAAATAGGTGCAAAATGCATGGTATAAAGTGGCTCTCATGGTTTACTGATTTTGATGAAAAAGTTGCTGTAATATCTCCAGCGTATAGTTTTCATAAATATGTAATTTCAGTTTTATAAGACTTTTCGTTTTCGTACGAGATAGAGACCTTTTTGTGGGACTTGGTCATTTGAACTCAGGGGACCCTAAAATGTGTATTTCCGGTGTAAACTGGAATTAAAATTTTTTTATAATTTCTGTAAAATTCAATATAGGTTAGTGAAAGTAATTACTATTTTTTCATATATAGGTTAGTGAAAGTAAAAAATAATTAACAGAGTCTATTTGATTTTTAAAAAAATTGATATTTTAAATATTATAAGCTGATATCCCATCCCATCCTAACACTTTCCTTTCTACCTATGCTGATGACACTTATGTGTTATCAGTCAACAACGATCCAACTATTGCCTCCAAATTCTTCAATCCCAAATCAGAGACCTCGAAGTATGGTGTCAGAATTGGAGAATAAAAATAAATCCCACCAAATAACCTTTACCCTTCGTCGTAAACCTATGACATCCTGCCCAACAGTATCCTTTAATAACACTCCTCTTGTCCTGGTTGTCCGATACTAGGACTGCACCTGGACAAACGTCTTACTTGGAACTGTCATACAAGACTGAAAATACAAGGAACTGCTCGACGTTTTTGACTACTTCAACACTTACTGGACAAATGCTCAAACCTTCCACTTTGGAGCTCTACTAAACCATCAAATTCTTCCCGTCTCCAATCCTTACTATCAAAAATCCTTTGAAAAATCCTCAATGCTCCTTATTTTGTCACAAATAAACTCATCCATAAAGACCGTAACGTTCCCTATGTTGCTGACTTGGCGCGAACCAGGTACCGCTCCTTTCATGACAAACACCATTCCCACTCAAACCCACTAGTTTCAATCCTTGCTTCCTCTACAATCCCCGATAATCCTCCGAGGCGTCTGAAAAGAAGATGGCCCCGAGACCTTCTAGTTTAACATAGTTTTTGGAGAGCTGCCAATGAGTGGTATCCCCACATGTGAATCATGATATTTGTATCTTGTATCTCATTAACTAGATGTATATCATTATGCAGTTGTAAATAGCAATAAATCTATTAAAAAAAAAAATTATAAAAGAGAGAAAATTGTCAGATTAGCCATGGTAGCATAAAGTGACGTTAAATAAATAAACAAACTACAAGAGAGAAAATTAATAATGTTTTAAAAATTTAACCATCATCAGGTTTTTGTTTTACCTGTTAGTCACTTATCATGCACAAGTGAAATCTTTTAAGGTCAGATCTCTAAAAAACACTGGATTATGCAATTATTTTGATGATAAGTTATTGTAAAAGAAATTTATTTTAGTAATTTAGACCTCTCTTTTACTTACTGTTCTATTTTTACTACTTAATTTTCCTGTTGCAGGTATGTCTTTACTTTGGATGATATGGATACTGTAGCACCATGCTATGAACATTTTCTGAGCATATTCTTAAAAGCCAGTCGAAGGACTCCGATGTGTGCATGGAGGGTTAAGGAAATGAACATTGATTTCGAACAAAGGTTTAAATATGAACGCTCCAAGCACCTTGTGATGTGGGAAATTGTCACATAAATATTTTCAAATATTTAATAGTAATAATCTGTTTCAATAGTAATTTTAATTTATCAAAATTCATATTTATGAAATCCAGATTGAGATGTATGATATGAGATGAGATGTACTACCACATGTTTACGTAGTTTCATAAATGGAACTAAACTGTCAGTAATAAAATATTGAATAAAATTACTATACAGCTTTTTTTTTATTTTCTAAATTCAACTTATACTTTCACTTATGGGTCAGGTATTTGGCCAAAACACTGTATCAATTGGTTTCCTAAGACTTCTATATCTGTAAGACCTGTAACATTAGCAGTAATTATCAGTCAAGTGTATTTAGTATTAAAGAATTGTTTATTGGTTTACCTTTTTTGTTGATCTCGTTCGTCAGCTAACGGCTGGATTTGTTTGATGGTTGGTTTGTTGTTGTGATAGCACAAAACTAATACCTCGTGAGAAAACCTGAATGAAACAGAATTTTCAGATAATCAGAGACAACTTCAGTTAGTTAAAGAGGACGTGATTTAGAATTAAAGTCATTATATCATATACAGTCAATATCAATGTAATGCACTTATCCTATCTTTTAATTTACCTTGCATACATTTCATGAAATTTTTTTTTAACTTTTATCATCTGATCTTGAGCTAATGACATTGTGTTTATATTTGGTTTTAAGAGACAGAGAGTTTTTAAAAAACCTTTCTAATAAAAAAAGTTAAATAGGTGAAACTAAATAAAACTGATTCAACAACTTTTTCATGATTATAGAAAAGAAAGAATATAGACTTTTGCTGGTATTTGAAAAGCAAAATTAATCCTCTGCTATGATTTTGACCAACTGCTTTTTTTAAACACTGCATTAATTCCAAAACCAGCATTTATTAAAGTATTTTATGCATTTATAATTGTATAACTGTGTTGTACAAGACCATTGGAGTTCTTTTCCAAAGGTATCATGTTTACAACATCAACAAAAGCTCCATGTCATGTCTACAACAAAAGGTCCATATCTTTCAATGCAAAGCTAAAGGATTACTGCACTGTTATCCGTCCAGAGGTCTTATACGTATCAGAATGCCTTTCAATGAACAAAAAAGGTCTGATCGAGAAGCCGGAGGCCAACGAGAAAAAATTTGGGAAAGATCTTGGGTCTCGTCAAAGTGAATGGAGTATAGTGATGAATTATATACCCATATAGAGAAGATTTCCAATACTATCCAGAAAAGATGAATTACCTTTTATGGACATGTGACAAGAATGCACCCTACAAGACTGACCAACTGTATGATTGCCTTCTTTCAGCAGAAGAAAACCAAATGTGCTTGTTCATTTGGTTGGTTGATCATTTCTATGATTAAATAATTGAATTACAACTTTTATAATTACTTTCCTGATATATGCAGGTGTACCAAAGGACATTCCGGCTAAAGAGGGAGTGGGGATAGTCATGTCTTCTGCAGCATATAACAGAGTTGTAGAATGAGCTCTTGTCCTCCATATTTCAGGAACTCGAGGGCAATGTCTATTATACTTCCAGACCTCTAAGTAACCATTGGAAAGGTAACAATCATCTAAGTATACGCTCCCACTGAAGATGCTAAGGGATATTGGATAAAGAATTATTCTACTCAGACCTGCAATGAGCGATTGATAAAAGCAGGGACAAAGGAAGGATGGTAATTCTCTGTGGAGATTTTAATGCAAGAATTGGACGACACTACAGAGCCTCATTAGGTGCAATGGGGCCTCATGGAGGTGAAATAGTTAAGAATGAAAATGGCCAAAGATTGATTGATTTCTGCTTCGATAATGATCTCTTACTAGGAAATTCCTTCTACCCACATAAAAGGGTACACACAATTACTTTCTCGAGCGAAGCAGGAAATATTGTCATCGACTACTTTATCTATGAACGAGGAATTCGACAATATTTCAGAGATGTGAAAGTAATAAGAGGGGCAGAAATAAGCCCAGAGCATCTGCTGTTAGTTGCGGATACTAAGATCTTAAGAACCCACAAGCCTCAAGTTAAAGTTTATCAAACAATAAAAGTTAGTGCTTTAGATGATCCAGATAAGAGAAAAATACATTCTTCCAAATTGGAAGAAATTCCAATTTAGTCCTGAGAGTCCTGGATTTAGACGGAGATGCAGAGAAACAATGGAGTGCTCTCAAAATTTCCTTCTTGAGAACCGCCAAAGAGGTCTGTGGCATACAAAAATTCACCTATAAAGGCAAATGCAGCAAATGGAATGATAATGTTAAGATGGTTATAAACCGAAAGAAGCAAGCATGGAAATCATATCAACGCCATAAGACACCAGATAACTGGGCTGAGTATAGAAGAGCGAGGAATGAGACCAAAGCAGTAGTTAAAGCATAAAAAAGAATATCATGGAAAGAATTCTGGAAGAGCCTAGATGAAAATCACAGAGAAAATATCAAAAAGTTTTGGCGTACTGTGAAATTCTTGAAGGGCAAAAGAGCAAAGCCAGTAAGAAATGTTAAAGATAATAACGGTGAATTGCTGACAGAAACATCTAAAATATTATATAGATGGTGTAGACACTATCTAGATCTCTTCGCTAATAAGGAAGCAGTTTGAGAACAAAGGGGACAGAGGACCTACGAAATCAGTGAAGAACCCATTAACGAAGAAGAAGTAGAGCTGGCTCTTGAACTGTTAAAGACAGGCAAGGCAGTAGGCAGAGACATTGCCCTCGAGTTCCTGAAATATGGAGGACAAGAGCTCATTAAAGCATTGCAAGGGCTAATTCAGACGGTATGGGATACCAAAAGAATCCCGAAAGATTGGGAGTACAGTGTGATTATTCCTATTCACCAAAAAGGAAGTCAAAGGGAATGTGCTAATTATAGACCAATCAGCCTCCTGTCCGTGGCATATGAAACATACACGTACATTCTGGAGAAAAGGCTACGACGAATTGTGGAGGAACAACTGGAAGAGGAGCAAGCAGGTTTTCCCCCTGGCAGGCAGACCCAGGATAATATCTTTGTCATAAGAAATGTATTAGAAAAATCATGGGATAGGGATAAAAGCACTTATTTTGCATTCCTGGACCTTAAGGCTGCTTTCGACTCGGTCCCACATCAAGAAATATGGAACGCCCTTGCAGCAAAAAATGTATCAATAAATCTTATTACCGCCATAAAATCTGTATAAACTGATTCTAAAGGAGTGGTACGGATTAATGGAACAGAATCTGCCCCTTTTCCCATTGATAGAGGAGTAAAGCAGGGAGATACGTCTGAGCCCGCTTCTGTTTATGGATGAAATCCATAAAATTTGTAAAAGGCGAACTGCCGAACAATGCTTGGTAAATGGAACATGAGGACGATACTGAGCCAGTTACTGTTATATGCTGATCATATCATCCTTATTTGTGATACGAAAGACAAACTACAGCAAGCTCTAATAGAATGGCAGGAAGAACTTCAGCGAAAGGGAATGACCATAAATGTCTTCTAGAGCAAGATACTGGTCCTGTCCCGAGATGAGGAGGAGACTGTGGAGGTGATTTGTAACGGCGAGGTTCTCCAAGTAGTTGAAAACTTTCTTTACTTGGGCTGCAATATAAACAGATAAGGAAAAATAGATTAGGAAATCGCAAACAGGATTGCTAAAGCAAACCAAATCTATTACAGTATATGCAATAGTCTTGTTGGCCATCGAGATGTGGGGCTAGAGACGAAGCTCCACATTTACAAATCTGTATACCTTCCCACTCATTCCTACGGGAGCGAGAGCTGGGTAATGCTGGACAAGCAAATAAGCCGAATTACTGCAGCTGAAATGAGGTATTTACGTAGGGTCGCAGGAAAAACAAGAAGAGACCGCATAAGAAATGAAGGAATTAGAGGAGAGCTGAAAATTCCTGGGCTGAAAACCATCCTCGAGAAGCGACAGTTAAAATGGTTCGGCCATGTTTGTCGAATGAATGAGGACCGCAAACCCAGAAAAGAGTTGGAAGCTCGACCCACTGGAAAGAGGCCGCGGGGAAGGCCTAGGATTTTGTATGACGGATATATCCAGAGGATCGGAGGGAAAAGATTTCAGGAACTGAAACAGCTCTGCAGAAATCGTGAAGCTTGGTAACGTTGGATCAAGGCCCCTCCACGCTAGTAAAGGCACATAGGAGGAAGATAAAGAAGAAGTAGAAGAAGATAATTACCTCAATTTTTTGGAGTTTCTTCTTGTGATTGTTAAAGCACCTCTCAAAGCAACAGTTTCATGAAGACTAGGTTCACTTCGTGTACAAAGTTGAGTTAGAGATTCTGAAAGAAAAATATTTTTTTGGTACATTGCTCATTGTACATGGGATAAGAAATAATAAAGCTTAATGGAGAAGTCAGTGAAGCCCTTGGGCAATAAACTTAAAACAATCTTCGTCTAAGTTAAGTTAATAACAATCATATAGTGGATATATTAGTTGACCGTTGATTCCTTCAACAATCAATATAGTTAAATTTTGAATGATAAAATCAATATTATATAATTATTGAGGGCCAGTCAATGACAGGATCACTGTAAAAATAAAACATTCTACTGTCCTCAATAAATTGTCAGTGATAGAGAAGTGAGCACAAGAAGCCATTATGTAGGTTATACTTCCCAAAATGCCCTTAGGTTTCAATGGGAAGTTTTCTTTTTCTTTAAGTCAATAATATTGGTCTAACTTAAGTGTCAAAAGTTAATACAAATTGGTTATTTATGACTATCTGAAACAAATGTATGTGGTTCATTGGTTATTTATGACTATCCTGAAACAAATGTATGTGGTTCAATATTTAGAGAAAAAAAAAAAAATAATAATATATATATATATATATATATATATATATATATAATTTTATATATATATATTTAATTAATTTAAATATAATATTATTATTCAACTAATAGAGATGCAACTTAAGATTATAACGACCTTGAAAAGCAGTCAACTCCAAGGTAAAAATGGAAGTTTTATATGTTGCAACCAAGCAGCTGATAAAGGTATTTTCAAACTGTGCCAGAACTGAAATTTATCATGAACGTTTCTGTCCAAGACAAAAATTGAAGTTGATTTGATCATTGGTTCATGGTGTCAGAGAGAACACTAGAAGTCTGGCTAAATACTTGGATGAAGAGACTCATAAACATAAGTAGGTCGAATGATTCCACAGATGAACAGTAAGTTCAAATAAAGTTGGCTAATACAAGTATTAGTTAACATTACAATGGAGCTATAGCTTAACTGGAACTCTCAAGATGTCTAGTCTTCATGAAGGAAAAGAATTAAAAAACCTTATATGAGTGAAGAATAGTAGTCAAGTTTCTTTTTAGTTTATTCCCATTTTCTTGAATTATAGGTTTGTGAGAAATGTATTTTACTTGTATACTTCTCTTTGTTAGGAGATAAAGGTCGATCCTAGCACCCACTTCACAATACAGCTTATGGTAGGTATGAGTTGTTAACTCATGACTTGGAAGGAAGTAGTCCGGGTGGCGGTCAGTAAATGAAACAACTAAATAGTTTAAACTATTTATTGTTTGCCAACGTTTCGACCCCCATTGTGGTTCATCATCAATCAACAATAATTTTGGGTCATCATCAAAAATCGTTGTTCTCATTCCTTCAATCGCCCTGATGAGGACCCACAATGGGGGTCGAAACGTTGGCAAACAATAAATAGTTGAAACTATTTAGTTGTTTCATTTACTGACCGCCACCAGGACTAATTCCTTCTAGTAATTCTAGTAATGGTCAACTAATTATATCCACTAGTTTAAAAGAAAATGGTTGGTAAATACTGATTGAGTTGAAAAAACCATAATATATATTGATTTCCAAATATGAACAGAAAAAAAATCAAAACATGTGTGAACTGTGAACATTGAAGTGAAAAAAAAAGAAACATTCTCCAAAAACTTGGAATATTTTAGAAATTAAGTATAAACACAATATTAAAACCACTTCAAAACAAGGTTTTGCTGCATTTTTCCTAAGTTCATTTCTATCAGTCTTGAAAATTAATTTTAAGTGAAATAATTCACAAATATTAACGGATTGCTTATTATTTCTTATTCCCACCTGAGTTGATCTTCAAGCTGTTTTCACTGGCGCAGCGTTTGAGCCTGAGATATCTGTTCCTGTGTAAATCGTCAGAGCTGTAGAGGAATTCACTCGTTTTGGATTCTTTGTTTTCCGTGATTTCTAAGGGATGATTTTTTAAATATCTAGAGACAGATTACTTAATTAATAATCTTATGCCAAAAATACCTAGCCTTTTGAATCCTTCTATAACTGATTCTTTCTTAAAATGATTTCGTTTCTTATGATGTTTTCTAGGCATTTTCCAACTGCCAAATAAATGTTGTTTTAGAATTTAAACCAATATAGAACCTTGAATTAGCATGTCTTTAAAATATATTCAAGCCATATGATTAATTAACTCCATAATCTATTAAAATTTTAATTTATAAAAACATTTACTGACTAAATCCATGAATTTGACTTTATTTCAGCTCATCTACTATCATTTGAACTTATTTTAAATAAAATATTTAATTTACAGGTGATATTATTATCTTAGGGATGTTTTATCATCTGTTCCAAAAAATTTCTTTTTTCTCTTCAATGTAAATCTATTTAACTTATAGTTCTGAATAATTTATTTTTCCTCTTTATTATTCTGTCTTTTTTTGAGTCAAATGATAATCACTAGTATTTCCATATTTATTTTGAATTATACAAGCCAGTTTTAGATTGATTTTCATTAATATACGCAGTTGATTAATATCTCACAATAATAAAAATTTACTGATTCCTTTCATTCAATAACATAACAATTATATGGACTATCTTTGTTATTATTGCTGTTTCATACCATATTGTATTATTTTAATTTTCATGAGAAATCACTTTAATGACTTAATTTAACCGACTCTGCCAACTTTTCTTGGTTTAAAAGGATTTCGGTTATTGAAGTTACAAAATTACACCCAAATAGTTCCTAAGAAAAAATATATATTATCTTGTTTATTCATTTAACGTCACTTTAGGCTACTATGGTTAATCAATGCTACATTGGGAATCTTGAAATATCTATATTTATCTATCGCTAGCTGTGACTCATGGTTTTGCTCGTGAATATTTAATTTTGTGTTGATTTACAAATATGAGTTTATGTTTATATTAACTGTAATACAAATAACTATGTTATTAGTCAATCAGTTACTCTTTCAACTAATGTAATTTATAACAAATAAACTTATGATTTAGTTATAATTATAATTATACTCATAATTACTCGATACTTTGTTATCTTTTGAACATATCATCATAATTCCTTTGCAACATCAATATGTTTTCCCCACTATTGGTGAACCCTTCTCCTAAATAATCTATGTTTTTTTAGGATTCAGAAATCATTTTAAATATGTTCTTAAAATAAAATGCTTTTTAGTTGCTTGATATCATTTCTTAAAAACCAATAACAGTTTATATGTTTCCATGGAAACCTGCTCATGAAACGTGGATATTAACCACAATATGCTTTAATATATTTGTTATTAATTTAGTTTCTTAGCTAATATTGGTCAGATTAAGATGATTTGGCTTTTGTGTGGGCAGTAATCTAATCTTTCAAATGAATACTCAAATGTATGAAAAGTTATTTTATTAAATAAACATTGATTGTCATACACTCACATAACATCTTCTAAGGCTTCTAGGATAGCAACACTTTCTCTTACTATTTATTTTTTTTAAATTGTTTGAATTTGCTTTAAAAAAATTAAAAGCTGAATACATGGATATTTATAAGAAATTAATTTAAAATGCTTAAATGAAATCCTGTTTTACTCTCCAGGCCCATTCCTTCTCTCTACTAGTACCAGTATTAAGCCGCTAAGAACCATTAACTATAGATCTTGATCCATCGATAAGCGCCATGGATCAGACCCTGGATGAAAAGGTAATTTCTTTTTTAAAAAATAAAACATTTCACGCATCTAATAGATGCGAGGCTTTAGAATAAATAGTCCAACAACAACAAACAAACTTTTAACATATAATTTATTAGTAGTTACAGTGATCAGACAGGAAGGAATAAAGAAATCTAATATAAATAGTTTATTCCAATTTGAATCCCCTGAAACAAAAGTGATCCATATCATTCTAAAAAACAAACAATAAACTGTGTTTATACATGACATAAAGTAGATAGTAACATAAAAGATAGAAAAGAAAGAGTAACTAAAAAGCAAAAGGTTGGTAACATACATAAATATAAGTTTTTTTTTTTATTTTTTTTTTTTTTACAGCTTCTAATAGAAAGCATGAAGTGACTAAGCCTATTAAAAGACAGCAATGATTAAAAATAATATACAATTTTAGAAAATAATAAAGAAAACAGAACTAGTTATTAACAAACAACATATTGACAATAACTTAAATCAAATACCTCAAAAATTACTACATTCATTCAAATGCCTCATTACAAATGAGATAAATTACAAAGGCACTATATCAACATTTTAAATGTTATCAGAGAAATTATATTATTTACATAGGATTGATCTTCAACACCACAATATTAAAAACGAGCAGCCAATATTTATTAAATTAAAAGGCAGTGGATCATAGTCAATACATATTTTTAAAATTAGTCAAAATATAGAGATCAAAGTCAAAAGTTAAAAATAGAACTTAAGGATCTTCATAAAAAAAGAAAAGAAAAGAATATCTATCTAATCACAAATACATCAACATTTGTGATAATAATATAAAAAAAACATAAAAACCTCATTACTTGTGTCTTGAAAAACTTATCACGGCTATAATAAAAAAGGAAAACATCTGAGAAGATACCATCATTGATTAATACTTTTAATTTCCAAAGGTAAATATTTTTAAAATGCTTAATAACATTATTTAATACAAATGTGTGTGATAGGGATAAGCGAGAGAACTAAGTGTAAACAAATCGGGTAAGTTTATTTGACAGTTATGCAAAACTGACGACGGTTTGTACTCTTGAGGTTTTCAAAGATGATTAAAAAATAAAACAGTGATACGAGTATTAAATTCAGTTTATAAAAGTCGCAAATCACATTATCAACAAGTTGTACATTTGTATATCACGATTAGGAAATCAATTATCATTACTATTATAGTAACTATTGTACAATTATATATCTTTAAGATAAAATTAAAACTTCCATCTTCACTCTTTAGACGAAGTATTTCATAAACAGTCTAATCGAGATAATTTGTCCCTATTCATCACAGTGAATAACATTAAGCTGCCTGTTAGGGAATGACAGTTTTATAAAACTAACTTTTATTCATTTAAAGCATCCGTTATAACAGGTAGCCATCGATTAACATATCAACAATAAAAATTCCATTAAAGAAAACAATAATTTAAATGAGCTTTGGCAATCAAGTCGATAAAAAAAGTATTACAATAATAAAACTCTCAGTAGTCTTGTATGAACTCGTAAAGGCGAGTCTTGAGAGTATTATCGAATAAACATTTAAAAAATTTCATTACTAAACTTCCATTATTTTTGAGAAACTTTAACAGCAAAAAATCGGATAAGTCATAGGAAAATAACGACTAGTAGATTGCAGTCGAGCAATCATTTAACAAATTTTAAAAGAAAAAAATAAATTCTAACGATAAGGGTCCTAGGGAGCAGACTTCTTGTTTGATGTCTCTTTTGCAGCATCTTTACTTCTTAGTTCAGGTTTTCCACTCGACAGGCGACGCCCTCTTCTCCTTTTTCCTCTTTCTTCCGTAGGCTTACGACGACTCTGGCCAGAATTGTCCTGTTGCTGCCCAGTCGGAGAGGAACTAGAATCTATTTTTGGAGCCTGTTCTAGAGGATTCCAATGTTCACGCTGAGTTGCCCAGCTTTGCTGAAGGATTCTGAAAAAGATGTAGATAAATAAATATATCTGTTATGAAGCATTATACATTATGGATAAACAAAAAGATATTCAGAAAAAAAGGAAAAATTATAGTTTAAGAAGTGTATGAATCGAGGTTATGAACTTATTTAATAATGGATAAAGGCACTTCTCAGTATAGAGATGATTTAAATGGACTATTAACAAGAAGAGGATCCCAAATGTGTCACACCGATTTTGATGACATTTTTAGGTGAAACTAGACATTAAATGATTAGCTCCCAGGAGTCACATAAAAAAATTCCAAAGTTTGTGCACCAAAATCACATTTTATTCAATATCTCTGGTTCTAGTTAAGGTATAAAAATACTTTTGGTGTCAAAATTAATGTATTTCAAAATGGAGTGAGAAGAGAGAGATACTTTATTTCATTAGCAGTACAATAAAACAAAACAGTGCTCCCCAACTGTAGTGGGTTGCAACCATAAACAGTGTACTCATCAATCATATGACATTGATATATTTTAGTAGAAATGTGAATTTACCTTACAATTTTTTCCTTTATCAATAGTTTTATGTTATAGTATCACACAATTTACATCACAAAACCATACAAAAAGAGGGAGAAAAAAAAGAGAGAGAAAATTCAGACGGTATCAAAATTGACCAACAGTATCAAAATAAAGTTTAAGTAAAAAGATGAAACAATACATTGTTAAAAGATTTAAAAAAAAAAATTAAATTAATAGATAAAAATCTAAATTCATACAGGTGATGATGGATAATCCCCAGTACAACATTCTCATTCATCATGGACAATTCACTATTACCAACATCTGAGCCTTCCAAAAGGCTCCTTGTTCTGCTGGGGATAGTCCCGCTAGAACTTAACCAGAGGCCTCTCACGGAAAAAAGTAAAAGGAAAGAAGTTAAGCCATTGAAGTATTTAAGTTTTATGCTTGGTTATACCTAATATACCTATAGTTATACCCCTAAAAATACAAATTACCTCGTGAAAACAGTACTTTTAATAAGGTTTCTTAAAACTGTGCTCAGATTAAGATACCTCACTTCTAAAAAAAGTTTATAACCATTTTTTTATTAAAATTTAATTTAATTTTATAATTTATATATTTGGATAACAAAGCATACAACTTAAAATTTTAATGGCTTATTTTTTTCATTATTCTGCTTTGAAATAGGATAACTTGGACACCTAAATTATTGTTTTACCTTCACTATAACCAGAGATATTAAATAAAATGGATTTTTCGAGCATTAGCCCCTAATATTTTGCAGATGCAAATCATTTAATGTCTAGTTTTACTTTAAGAAAATTTCATCAAAACTCGGTGAGACGCATTTAGAATCGAAGTAAGATTATGGAATATTAAGCTATTCAGGAGAGTACAATAAAAATTATAGAAAAAAAAAAATAAATAAAAGAATTTATATAAAGCACACATACTTATTAATCTCTTCATCAGTTTGAATGATCTCTTGTAATTTTTGCATTGTAGTAAAAACAGTTACAGGAGACACTAATCCGAAATCAAATAGAGTGCACATATGAAGAACGAAATTCCTGTAAAGATTCTTCTTAAGTAATTCTTTACCCTTTTCCTGAAGGAACATTGCACAGGCGAGTGGGATTTGGCAGTCACCAACAAAACTATAAGAAAAGTTAATTTGATTACAGATGACAGAAGATACAGAAAACCATTCAGCTCAATGGGAAGGATTGCATATTTACCCGTGTTTCATTACATGTAGATTCCACATCTTCATCAACTCCTTCTCACCTTCGTTTACATCAGTGAATTCATCTATCATCATCACTGTCTTTTTCTGGAGCCAACGAGGATCTGTTTCATCTTCAGAGTCTATTTCCATTTCTTTGGGATAAATAGGGAGGCAAGTTGTAGTATGGTGATACAACCTTAACAAAATATACAATATAATCTTGAATCAACAAAAACTAAATAAAACGAATCAATAATAATAGAATGAGGGCATTTGAACAAATTAATTATTTTAATTACATAAAGTACAAAATAATTATAATATGTATCTTATAAAATTAAAGCCTGCAAGACAACAACAGTAACCTGTCTGGAGAGATGGATGCCCTTTTTAATTTGAATATAATTTGTTATACATTGTGGAGTCTCATTCGTTTATGGGTAGAAGGTAGCATAATATTATAAGTGCTTTCCTTTTAGTTGATAAGTAAACACTACTACCTCGTACAAATAAAAGAACCGCCTTCAAAGCATGAATGAGTGGACACTCCAGAAAGAAAAATCTCTCAATTTTAGAAAAAATATAAAAATATATAATTGTTATGCACAATAATCAAATTAATGCATGCCCTATTCATCACTTAACATCATCTTCCACAACTTATTATAAAGGAAAACAATTTTTCTAAAATCTTCAGCTATCTAACAGCATATTATATAAAATCTATTATTACTAAAAATTGTTTGCTCTTTTCTCCTTTAGTTGTTTATCAATTTCTTTCATCATTAGCTGTGTTTTGTCAATAATAATAAGATTATATGGTTAATTTTTTTCAAATCTACAAAATTGGAGGTAAATTAAAGGAAGAAAATTCAAACATTCAGCATTTAAGCCATGTCAGACTACTTATATCGGAATAAAACCTACATTATATTAAAACCCATTGAAATTTTCATCAATGTAACAAGTTTAATCAAAATCGTTAAAGCCGTTTTTTTTTTTAGAAAACCATAAAACTTTGCAAAATGCATAGTATAAACTTGCTCTTCTGGTAAGACGATTTTATGAAAAAGTAGTTGTAACAACTCAGGCATGCTTCTAAAATATGAAATTTAAGATTTATACAAATCATTGTTTTTGAGCTAGACTTAGCACAACACACACAAGATCTTTTTGTGGGACTTGGTCATTTAGACACAGGGAACTGTAAAATGTGTATTTCCAGTGATTTTTATTTTCAATATTAAAAAATACTTTCCCTTATGATATATTTCATATAAAGATACATTACTATATATTTCATATATAGATACCTTACTATATATTTCACATATAGATATGCAAAAGTAATAATATTTAATATTATAGGATTCTTTAAAAACTAATAATTGATGTTATTAGCGGACTTAATTACAAACAAAAATGCTTTTCCCATCTCCTGCTACTATCCTGAACTCTCACAAGCATTTACTTTCTCGTACTTCACTTGTCTTTTTCTATCGTGTAGGATGGCCTTTAAGTAATTGTTATGTAACCAAACAGTTATGACAGAAAACTTAAATATGCTTTTACAAAGAACCTTATGAATATTGCTAAGGATGTGAGTGGACTTTACCTATTGTGGCCTGTAATATAGGGCCTCTGGCTTTCAGCCTCTTGGGTGTCCATGAACTCTGAGAGGTGAGGCGGTGACCTCTTGGGACGACAGACGATAATATGGGAAACCGTAGGTCTCTTGGCGGGGCCGGTCCCTCTAATAGGACCCCCACTCTGCCTCCAAGAGCTACCGTCGTAGCCATCATTCACTGATATGTCAATACGTATTCCTCCCTGAAAATTCACAGATTACAGTGCTATAGAAAAATAATTTAATAAATACTTAGCTCAAAATTTTCCAAAAAAACACTCATCAAAATTTGTCTTATAACAAATTTTAATTGGTTACAAAATATTGATTATAGTTATTCATTGTTTCGTGGATTAAAGTATACTCCTAGTGCCTGGTTCTGTTTTCTTTATTTCCATTTTTGAAACTAGGTCATTTCTAGAAATAGAGTTTCAGTAGAGGTATTTCACGTAATCTACGTGATACAGTGTATCCCACTAAAAATCAAAATATATACCTAATTTTTAGGATCTAGGGGTTCCTTGTCATTCAAATGATTGTATGGAGGGGTCTGTGGAAATTTTTGTAGGGAACCACTGTTTTAGGCCTTTAGAGGGACCCGCGGAGATGAACTCCAAGTAATGTTTTATTTACAAACATAATACATTGTCATACAAGTATACAAACATGTGTCCCACCTCTATGATGAGTCAAATTGGCTATTTCCCTCGATTCAAAGGCAATATTTCCTTGGTTCCTTTCTCTATCAAGTCATCCGCTCCCACTGCCCCTCTTACATCTATAGTCTCCTGCAATTTAAATCCACAATCCATACTCAGGAAACCAGATTCTGTCTTTCCAACCTTTCCCCCCCTTCCAAACCTCCATAGAACCAAAAAATATGAATTTTCCTTCTTAGCCAGGTCCACTTTCTTCTGGAATACTCTCCATCAAACATCCGTCATGCTCCTTCCCAATCTTTCGAATCTCTCCTTTTTAAACAACTTCTTGCTTCCCAATCAGATGCCAACTAATTTCAGTACAGCGATTAAAGTGATGTGAGAAATGTCTACACTTCATAACATAAATGATAGTCAAATTTTTTTTCATTTCTATTTTTAATTATTCTAATGTTTTTTTGGTTTGTTAGTTCTATATTACATTTAGATATTACTGTATTTTTTTAATTCAAATTTTTCATTTCTCTCTCTTTTCATCAATTAAAATAATTGTAAATAATTATTGCAATCATTAATATTATTAGTTTTTTATATGAAATGAAATGAAAAACTTCTTTATTATCCTGGGACTAAAGTCCCTTAAGAATAAAATAAAATACACAATTGATGACCGGAACAGTGGGGTCATGGCTTAGAATGACAAATTACTAAACTAGAGAAATAATAGAGGTTGTAATATATATACATCTTTACAAGTCGGACTTACAGAATGAGATAAAAAAAAAAAAATAAAACAACTAAAAAACAAAAAAAAACAGAAATAGCTAATTCATCAGAGATAATTTAAATAATATAAACACACACAAAAAGAAATACAATAATAATAATTATAATTTATAGCATCTGCAGTTGGAAGTTATTGTTTGTTTGACTGGGTAAGGAGGTGGTTGAAAAGGAGCGATTTGAAGGAGGAAGTCGTTCTCACATGGCGGATCTCAGGAGGGATAGAATTCCAAAGAGAAGTTGCTTTGGCTAGAAAGGACTTGTCATAGGCAGCAGTACGGTGAGGAGGAGGGTAGAGGTCAGAAAGCCGGGATCTGGTAGAACGGGACTGAATTGATGATTTAAATTGAAGGGATTGGAAGATATAGCTGGGACGATGAGTTAATGTGTTTTTTAGCCAGTTGTAATAATTATTTTTTTGTACATTTGTATTATTCTCAAGGGACTTAGTCCCAGAATAAAGTTCTTTTTTCATTCATACATTTTATAATTTATAGATTAAATAAATTCAGAGATACTTACTACATAAGTAACATTGAATCGAGGATGACAAAGCTTCAAATGCTTCAAGAGTGAATACAAAGTTTTACAGTCAATGGAGCACCATGCACACTGCAGGTCAGGAGCTGTTTCAGTTTGTTGCTTAGTATTTCCGTTATACAGAAAATGGTAAACAACCGATGGGCCATCCATCTGTTTTGCTACTTCCATTCCTGAAATAAAAATTGTATTAATATATACACAATATAAAGTGTTAAATAATTGATATTTGAGTATATAACCAGAAATACATTGAAAAAATAAATAAAAACTGCCGTACCAGTTTTATTATTATTTTCTTTCACTAATTCTGAGTTACATATCGGAATGATAGGTGGTGGTCGGTCAATAATAGGAGTCACTTGTTCACGAGACCACTGCAACCTAATTTTTAATGTGGGACCATTGGTCATGTCCTGGAAAGACTCAATGTGCTGTTCCTGAATCTAGAATAATAATAATACCATTTTTGAAATAAAAAATAAACAATATATAGGAATTATATTCATGTAAAAGACAAAATATATGTTTTCTTTGAACTGTACAACTAGATTAACCATCTCAAGGAGATGTAACAACTAAAAACATTCATTTATTCAATCATTAATCTTTCGATTTCCTTATAAGTTTGGAAACTCAATTCTGCCTATTTGAGTAGCTATGTCTTAATATCAAAACTTGATGAAATTTTAGGATATTGCAATGCTATTTATCTATATCATACTCAATTAAAGTGTGAATGTTTTTATTTATTTTATTTTTTTTTTTTTATGATATAAGTAGATTATATCATTTGTATATCAATTTCTCATTCATGGTTTGATTTTGTCTCTTCTAGATATTGTCAAAAAATATTGTTTTAAATGAAATTTTAAAGTATATATAAGGTTTTTATTTTTAAATTTATATTATAAAATCATTACTTATGATTCCACTTCTTTGGAAGGTCTACTAACCTGTCACAGAACAGTAACCAAAGGATAAATGAGAGATGGTTAATCTAAGTTTAACTATACCTTAAAAAATATTGCTCAATTGAATTACCTCTCTTTCGAAAGATATATCCTCCCATGTTGATAGAGAGTTGTTAATTTTTGTCGCTGTTCCATCCAGTTTTTCCAACAAAAATTCATATTCTCCATCAGTGAGGAGACAACGGTTTTGTTTGTCATAAATAATAACTTCAGTGCCAAATTGAACTGGCTTATCATCTTCACTTGATTTACTTATCTTCCTTTTCTTAGTAGCAGGTTCTTCTGTAAAATTTAACAACAAAAATGAAGATTCTAGTCATTAAATAATTGAACAAATAAATTAGTATTATAGATAATACATCAAGGATCTATCAAAAAGAAGGAGGTGATTTCCCTCCTGATTTGGAATTCTAGTAATAACCACTAATAAGAATGTGCTCTATAGTTTATTTTCCCATGTTTCTTGCTCCTCATTTAAAAATACAATAAACATGTAACATAAACTTGCGTATTTAACACATCAGACGATATCCATTAATACTTATTGTAACAGATAACAAAAATATAAAACATGGTTAAAAAATCTTACTTGAATCATCATGGATCGCTGAGATGGCAGATATGTTCGAAGACATAGTAGAAACTCTAAGAAGTAGATGGTACGATTTTACCAATTGCCCCGATAATGAAAAACATTCCGTAGGCACTGAGACAGTCGGGGCCTTAGGCGGGGGAAATTCTTCTGAGGGATTGAGTGGCACATAACTGGTCCCAAGTGAAACCTGATGGGAAAAGAAATTAATATTAAAAGATATGAAATTATAGAATAAAATATTATAACATCACTTATAAATTTAAATATATTTTGATGATAAAGAGGATATTTTAAGTCAACCATTACACCGATGAGAAGATGAAAAGCAATAATTCTGAATTCGGTGATAATCAGTTAATTATAACTAGTGACCCACCCCTGCTTCGTATAAATGTAATGTCATTTATGTTAAAAAAAACAACTGTCTATGGCTTTGGTATTAGAAGGTCATCATAACAAGAAGTGTACCTAACAAGAAAATATCATATTTATTTTTTAAGGTCTGATTATTTATTTATAATTAATCGATGGTGGAAATGAGAAGCATTAATTGGTAAAAAAATCAAAATTGGTTTATTTGTTTGCTATTATAAAGTTAAACATTTGTACATGGCTTCTAGGAGTATGGAGTCTCTTCTAGGAGTTTCTAACTCCTCTCCTACAACTCATATTTCAAATAAGATTTTTGATGCCTTAATAAAGGAAAATTTAATTCACCCATCTTAAGAAAACTCAATTGTAATAATGTAACAGCACCTTTAAACCTTCAGAAAAGATTGCCCTAAATGATAGACAATCACTTTTTTTTTTCTACCTGTTCCTCGACTAAAGACTTTCTCGGGCCAGGAAGAGGGGGATTAATGCCGAGTTAAAGCCCTCCGGCACCTAGTCATCTGGTTTTTCAGGCAAGGCGCGCTAACCCCTCAGCTCCCCTGAGAAAATCATATCAAAATCTGTCTTGTGGTTTAGAATATATATATAAACTAGTGACCCGCCCTTGATTTACAAGGATGCAATATAAATGTGGTATCATTTATGTTTAAAAAGACCAGTTTGACCAATTAAGCGTTTATCGCTTTGGGAATATGAGTTCATACTAACAAAAATTGCACTTAGCTAGAAAATTTTGTTTATTTTATAATACCTATTCATTATTATATGTAATCATCAGCAGAAATTAGAAACATAAATTGGTCAAATAATGAAAATTGGTTCAGTATATTTGTTTGTTTTGTTAAACTGTTCCTATTTTATTTGATTTATTACTATTTTATATTTCAAATGAACTTTTTCTAAATACATTTTAAAAGTTTAATTTAGTTTCCATGGGAGTCCCATGTATGTATAAGATAGAAGATAAGATATACAAGGAAATAATACATACTGTTAACACAGGACAAGAAACATCCTTCCTTTTCTTATGGCAAACTTTCAACAGCAAAGTTTCGACCTTCACAGGGTCCTCTTGACCTTGACCTATGATTAAGAATAAGTCAAATAAGCAATATATTAATAAAATTCTTAGTTAAAAAAAAAAAAGTATGAAGTACTAAAACTATTGTTTTGTTTTTTTTGTTTAGTGTGATAATAATAATTATCTAACTAAACTTTATAATTAATATGATTATTTTATTTTATTTTTCCCAACCTGGGGCAGGGAAGCCTGATGTTCATGTGACAATTGAGACATTGGTTTCCAAAAGGTACTAAAGGACATTTGTTACGAAACTGATGTTTTGGCATGTTTATTTTTTAATTGGTAAGTTTTATCAGAATAAGCCAATTAATTTCATCAACAGAATAATCAAGTCCTTTAAAAACGAGATTCAGAAATGTAATTAATGTCAAAAGGTACTGATTAAACATTACATTTCATTCCAAAACACATTAAAATATTTGATTCCAAAACATAACAATAATATTATTAACACAGTAAAAAAACTCAAAATTTTAGTGTAAAAAATGAATAAATTGGTTTAATACCACTTTAATAAGTGTTTTTGTGCACATCCTATAGTTTCCTAAAATGGCTTTAGTACATTTTGGAAATCAACATCCCAATATATATAAATGGAATCAAAATATTCATTATATATTCGTAAGAAAGAATGTTTGAGGCTTCTAATACAATACACACGCATGAAAGAAGTTGAATTATTAATAATCGACTAAAACTTCTTGGGAGAGTAAAACTTCATTATAAAAGAATCCTACAAGATTAGATCATAGACGAAGCACACCCTATACATTTTTTTTTTTATTTATTTATTGTAATTTACAACTGTATTAAACAACACAATAAGTAAATATGAGGAATGAAAAAAAAATGTCATGAAAATGTCTTGAGAAAGAACAACCCAGTGGTAGCACTTCACTATTTTAACTCAGTAGGTCCCGAGGCCACCTTCTTCCCTATAAATAAGCAGTAATTAACTATGAAGCCAACTTCAGAGTGTTACAACAGGAAATTGGCTATGCCTAATTTCTTATGCAAATGGATTCCCTCAAAACACTCAATAAAGTGATTGCAGGTTTAGGTTTATAGTGACTACCAGAACTTAAATGATATTTATACATCATTTTTGTAAAAATTCTAAAAAAATGTTTAAGGCAATTAATAAAAAAAAAAAAAAAACCTCAACACAAAAGTAATGAACTGATTGGTCTTAAACAAAAGCTAATATAATTCCTATATTACTCTGCTTAGGACCAATCAATGCCTTACCCTTATGTCTTGAGATACTCTGATGAAGACCTACAGCGTGATTTGAAATGTTGGAAAGGACAAATATTCCATTTTACTTTCTGATCCCCAACAAGAACATCTTCCTGAGCATTTAAAATTGTTTTTCCTCAAAAATCAATTTATAAAGTAATAAGATTTAAAGACTTTTCCATTTCATCTTGATCTTGTTGACAACCAGCAAGGTTTTAAATAGACATTTTTTTAAATGAACCCCTTTTTACTTCAGATGATTATAAATCATTATTTTTTGGAACTTATATTTCCAAAATATTTTGAGAAATAAAGACAAGAAATTTGAACCAAGTTAAGCTATACAAAATTATATGTTAGATCTGCAAAGTTGTCATTTATTTACATCTATAAGCTTATACATTTTTTGTAAAAAATGTCATTTAGTTTAATGAATTTTTTGTTATTTTAAATAATTAAGGCTTCTGAAGAATACAGCTTGACATATAATGGTGTATATCTTATCAAAAGGTACTATATTTTAGAAGATAAGTGAAGCGGTAAGGTTATCTTATGGAAATGAATGTTCTGTTTTCATATTAAACAGGCCATAAAATTCTGTTTTCCATTTCAGAAGAGCTAAATAACATCTCTGGTTTAATACATGCATATTACAATCAAGGAGGCCTTGTCTCCATGCTGGATATAGAGCAAACTGTGTATGTTTAAGTGTACATTACAATGCATTAAATCAATATTAATTAATACATCACATATCTACATCTCATTACAGGAACTGACGTTTTTCATTAATGAAACTCTCCAAAATGTTTTTGCTCGATCATAAGTCAACTTTTAGCTTGTTCTGTATTGCATTTTTAGTTAATACATATATGTAACAATATTGTTTTAAATAAAAATATGGAACTTACTTGATTTATTATAAAACCCTAGAAATGTTAGCGTTAAAAATCCTGTAATAGGTTGTTGGGGTTGCAACCTAGAAACAAATAAAATTTCAATTTTGAATCAACGAAATAAATAATCATAATTGCTACAACAAACATGAGAACAATCATAATATGTGAATTCAAAATTTTCAAATGAAAGAAATATTTTCTCCTAAAAATCAATAATCAATAATCAAAGAGTACATCATGGTTAACATCTGGTGATTATGATGAATAATATATTCAACCTATCATACATAAATGAACTAAGTTTATTTCCTAGTACAAAATATTTATAATTAATGATAAATAAAGAAAACTTTAAGAAGAAGTACGCTTAAAAAATGTAAATGTATAGGGGTTTAAAAAAGCAATTAGCTCTAATTTATGCAGAGAAATAGATAGGATATTAAGGCTTTGCCCAACCATAATACACAAGAGATTTTCCTTTTCTCACCTTTATAATTATTTCACCATTTCATGGTGCCAAAATAAAAATATTCTTAACAATGAATTTTTTTTATTTATAAATTTAAGATAAAACAGCCTATAAAATAACTTAATCTTCAAAATTATTAGTTATAATTATTATAATTTTTTTTTTTTAGTTTATACTGATATTTACAACTGTACTAAAAAAAAAAAAATTCAAGTAAATGTGATAGTTATATATTACAATGATATGAAATACGTGTAGAGAAGCTTCCCATGGGAACGGCTCTAAAAATATTCTAAACTAAAAGGCCCCTGGGCCATCTCCTTTTCAGGGGCCTCGGAGAATTATCAGGAATTGAAGAGGAAGAAAGGATTGAAACTAGGGGGTTAGAGTGAGAATGGAGTTTGTCATGAAAGGATTGATACCTGGCCAAATCAGTAACATAGGGAACATTAAAGTCTTTATGGCTGAGTTTATTCGTGAAAAAGTAAGAAGCATTGAGAATTTTACAAAGGATTTTGGATTGGATGCGAGAATAGTTTGTTGGTTTAGCAGAGACCCATAGCTCTACTCCGTAAGTCCAGATTGGTCTTATAATAGTCATGTAGATGTGCTTTTTGGGAGTTAAGAGGAAGGTTTGATCGTTTGTCTAGTAAGTGTTGAAGTAGCCTAAAACGGCGGGCAGATAATTATCATTAAAATTTACTTGGAATAAATAAGTCAATTAATTTTTCAAGCTGACTTATGAAAATTTATAACTGTATTATATTATATACATGAAAATTTCTTTAGAAGAAACTGCCAATAGATAGCTCTTCAATGGCTATTTTAAAGGGTATAGCCGGGTAAGACTGGTAAATCTATCTCTGCGGCTTTTTTGACTCAAACTTGGGGATCAATTTAGTGTCGAATAGAAATAATTCACCTGAGTTATTAGTTTTTTAATGCAAACGGTTTTTGAGATTTTTTTAAAAACCTCTTTTTTTCAATTTTATAATTTTTTTAATAGTAAAATTTGAAACTATTGATGATGATTTTTTTTCTCTGATTCTTAGAAGTCAAAGGCATGAAAAAATGATATTATCATGATTCTTAAACAATAGCCAATTTTTGGCAGGAAAATAAAACCAAAATATGTATTTTCTTAATCTTTTTGAAAAGTTTCAATCACCAATTTTTTTCAGAAAATGTCTTTTATACTCCTCTATACACAGGAATTTTTTCGAATTTTTGAAGTGGTGGAACATAATGAAAAAAAAAATAAAAACTTATTTTTGTCTGAATTCTTGCATTAACTTATATTTCTTATTATTATTGAAAAATGTGTGAACAATTATTTCCCACCAAAATTTCAGAATTGCATTATTTATAAAACATTTTACTACAAAATGATTGGATAAAAGCTATGTTTTTCGAAACGCGTGAGGCTAGCGCTCTATAACGCTGTCTATTTAGCCACTATCAATCATTTCTTCTAAGGTCTCGCTTGATCGAGGTATTCTCTTTGGATTTCTCTAGGGAGGATGTTCGCGTAAAAAAAAAATTTTCTGCACATTTTACGATAACCTAAAAGCTATAAATTTCTTAAAATGCAAGATTTAAAAAAAAAATTAATTTATAATTTTTTTCATACTGTTCCACCACTTCCTAAAATTCAAAAAATTCTTTACTACAGAGGAGAATAACATAACATTCGGTGACACTTTTCAAAAAGTTTAAAAACTTGGACAAAAGTTTGAGAAGCATGAAGGTTGGCTCGCTGAATATTTATAATCCCCTTTAACATGTTTTCTTTTTGCTTTGTATTGAAACTGACTAAAGTTAGGCGAAGTACTAGGTGAAAACCACAACTAACTAATAAGTAATTATTAAAACAACTGTAACTTGAATGGATAATTTTTTTTTTTTTTATGGCATATTTCTGATTCCTGTGTTTTTAAAATTAAATTGCGATGTTAGATCGTATTTATCAGCTGAATTCTGTTAAATAAATTACTAACAAACATATATTCTAAATGACTAAGCATATAAAAAATTATTTTCTCTATAATATCTTATATCGATTACGGACACCCACTTCCTCTCTTCTAAGATATAAATAAACCTGGATCCTTGTCTGCTCTGCTCTAAAAGATAATAAATCAGACCTTTATGTTTTTTAATAAAATTAAACCTCGTATGAATATATAGGATAAGGTTATGTTAGGAAAAGAATATAATATATATATATATATATGTATATTAAAGGATATTTTAGGCTAAAATATCAAATAATAAAATAGACGAGGAAGAAACTATATTAATAGCTATAAAACATTTTTTAAGGGTCTGACTTATTTAACAGGGTATGTTTAACTATAACTACATAATAGTAAATAAAATACTACAATAGCTGTAGTAAATGTCGAGCCACTGAAACCATTGATAAAACAATAAATGTCAATTAAGATATGCATTATTTTGTTTCTATAGAAAAATACTACAATCTTGCTCACAAGATTAAAATATCAATTAACAATAATGTAATTAATTAGTTAGTTTTTAATAATCATAATTATTAAAAATTCAAGTAACAAGAAAACAATAAAGAGGCTCATAATTTATAGCGCTTTAATATAATAAAATCAAGGAATTTGGAAAATAGTAGTCACTAAAAATATGATAATTCTAAATACTTTTTACTTAACTGATCAAACTTTTACTACACTTGAAATCTTAGATAAATTAGAGAGCGATAATAGAAGGAAAGTAATCAATAGACTATCAATCATTTATTAATAAACATCATAAAATCAATAAAACAGTAACTTCGTAAAAAATGTAGCCCTTCATAATAAGCATAGATAGAATGTTTCTAGGAAAATGGGTCTGTCTAAAATATTAATAAAATTTAGAAAAGAATGAGCCTTTACACATCATTTAAGCAAAGCAATAATATTTCAATAGAAATATAGATCAATAAAAATATATAAAGCTTCAAATAATAAAATCAACCTATCAATTTTAAGCATTCAAAAAACCATGTAACTAATTGTAGTCCCACAAAATGATTCATTGAACAAAAAATAGTATGACACTGATAGCAATTAACACAAACATACCACAGAACTTGAGACAAATTTATAAACAAATAATTTAAACTGTTAAGCAATTATTTCAATAACTTAACGACGTATAGATAAGTTCAAAGAAACATGACAATCAATTAATCTTTAAACATTAGACTAAATAGACAATTAATTGAACATTACCTGTTTGTGATTGTTTGAAGCATAGAATCTACTTTAAAATTTTTACGTCTTTTATGGTTTCTTGACATCCTATGTTTCATATAGAGTAAGGTTCGAAGTAAAAATATAGGCTGAAAAATAATATTTGCATTAAATAATACTATTTAGATAAAACAATAAAAAATCTATTTATCTAATGCGTACCTTAATCATGTGTCGAGTTCTTAAGTACCTATAAATTTGAGTGGGTTCTGAAATAGATATAAATATTATTTTAAAACATAGTTTATATCATTATTTCCACTTAGCAATAAAATAATTTATTTTAAACTCTCATTAGCAAAATGAACACAGGAGAACACTTAACATGTTTTTTAACACAATTATGTTAAAACTTTTTAAGCTTAAAAACATTTAATACAGATTACATTTAACGTTTTCGAACTAAAATAGTGTTAATATACATCAAAGTATACTTGGAACAAAGAAAAGTATTGGAATATCAAGAAAAAAGCACCTTTCAAGAAAAGGGAGGGATAAATATTTTGAACAACTTACTCTCAAAAGCTTGTAAAAACTGCTCATGATCACCATTATTATTTTCAGTTTTGCTGCTCTTGTTCGGCGGTTCATTTTCCTTTTCTCGTTTCTTGGGTGGCATTGTAATAACGTTATAAACGATAAATATTGAAACAAAAACATACACTCACTGAAACCGCGAACGAATCCCTTGTGACTGTTACCAACAGTATCATTATCAGTAACTTGGAAACAAATGATTTAAACTCATAATTAGATAATTCGAAAAATAAATCTTAATAAATAATATATGTAAATATCACGTAAAAAGTTTAATAATCTGTATGATTTACAATAGATAGAATTAACGAGCACATATAGAACTCTTATAGTGGCTACGCTAGTAACTAACCGACGGAGTCAACGACACCAAATTCAAATGCATTATCAATGAAGCTTCAGTTCAACGTTTTCTTTATTACTCCCTCCAATGAAATATGTTCAAAACATTTTAATAGAGTTATACATTTTTAAAAACGTAGTTAATGAAAAACTTTGAACAAGCTATTTCTATAAATACTATGCCCCCCTCGAATATTTGTTCAAATTAGAATATTGATATATCTTAAAACTTTCGGTTTTACATAAACATTTACCTTTGTATAAATACACAAGAACCATTATTATTGTTAAACAGTAATTTGAACGTTCATTATAACATTCATAGTAGTTCTGTATGGTAACTAATTAATACTTGAATCATGCCACATTGCTAACTAGGTGGCGTGTTCCCAAAATGTTTTATTTGTAAATTAATTATAGAAAATGAATTCTTGTGTCTAAAAATAGACATATATATTTTATATTAATACTTCAAAAACGGCTAAACTCCTTAGAATGGTAATAGAGTTAACTCCTTCTTAAAATAAAATACCGAAACTCAAAATCCTTCAAATAAAGCCCTGGTTATACCATTATATTACTTATGTGAGATAAATGTGCCTGGGAAGTTTTACTTATGTTTCCCATATGTTTATATAACTTCCAAAAGAACATTATCATAATAAAAGGTCAATAAAAAGTCCTTGAAAATAGATATTACATTAGTTGGGATACGGTGCATCATTTGCTTTTAATCTAAGGTATTAGGCTAGTTTCGAACCAATTTTGTTTTTATTATTTAAATTTTAGTCCTACTTATTCGTCAGTATGCGCCAATAGCCATTCCAGTGTGAAGGCGTGTTGGGAGGAACACATATACTTCTCTTATGCATCTCTCATCTTCTTTCTACTCGGTCTACACCAATCCAAACGTGTTTCATTTTTTTTCTAAATCATAAAAATATATTCACCTTACTGACATTCTCATATCACCTCTGTCAATTCTCCTAAAAAATTCCAGATACTATCTTTCCTTCAAAAAACTACAAGATTGTTAGCTTAAGTTAGTAACTCTAGTACTAGCTAACTGGTCTTATATTTCGGTAGCCAAGGTGGAATCTTCTCAATCTAGGTTTGGTTTTCATCCGAAGTTTGCTTAGAAGACCAACAAATAAGAAGAGCTGGGAAAGCGGTGAATAGCTGTAGTAATTTTGTACATCAAATAGAATTATGCAGGCTCCATGATTTGGAAGCAAAAGAGGTTTGCTTGATAAGTGAGGTTTTTGACATTTCACTTAATTTATATTACTTAAGGTTCTACAAATCCAAATGGTTTTTAAAAAATAGTAATAATAATAAAACTTCGTTCTGTCCCTTATTTCTCCTTAAATCCACAGTGCATTCCAAGGGGGGAGAGAGGGGAGGGGGGTCAGCAATGAGGGTCTATATGAAGGATCATTCAAAGTGAATACTTTGATGATAATAATAATTTTTTTTTATATATCAAAACTACGTAATTAATGAATGATAAGCTAATGCGGTTGAGAATAAATTATATATTAGGAAAGGATATATATTTTTATATATTACCAACCCACTGTTTTTTAATTATTATTTTTGTTAATGATCTGTTGGTAGCAGCGCAATTTATGGCGGAAAAAAAATCAGCTTTAGTGAAACCTATAATTCATTTTAATTAATTCAGATTCGTTTGGATGATTCGATTGCTCTTATAGTCAGTTCATTCTATAAAAAAATGTAGTGCGTTTTGTGATTTTGATTACTACTTTCTTTATGATCACTGATTTCTTTTTTTTATTTCATTTCGGTTAGTAAAGATTTTTCCAATATTGGAACTTTGTTCCAGTATCAAACCTTAAATTTTTATTATCTTGTTCTTTCATCTTCAACAGAAGTTGTGTTCCTGGTAAGTGTTAAATAACTTCATAATAAACTTTATGATTAAGGTTTAATTTAATAATTAAAAGCATTTGTTTAAAAATAATAATATTTAAATCTGAGATCATAAATTGAATTCACTTTGTTATACTACTGTTTCAAATCTTCTCATTACTATAATGTTCAAATTAGCAGTAAGGTTCATTAGCAATACTACAAAGTTAGTAAGAGATACCACTTTGAAATCTGGCAGAACATGACATGTTCATTTTTTTCGTTTCAACATGTCCTGACTAGACCTCGAGGAGACATAAATTTGTTCCAACATAACACTGATTCATCAGAGGATCGTGCATTAACTGAAAACTAAAGACATGCCCAAACGTTGGAACACAGATCCAAGATCTTTGACCAGACAAGTTCGCACATGTACTGGAAAGTAATAAAAATCAGCCAAAGAGAGAAAGTTGAAATGGACCTTCATATGATTAAAGAATTTTCAATCATATACAGGTCTGTTTCAACTTTCCCTCTGAACATTCAATATCTTTTATTGATTCTGATTCACAATTGCAATACTTTTCTTAAGTATATTTTTCATATATATAGGTAAGTGAAAGTAAAACTCAGGTTATTGAGTTCAATGGTAGATTAATAAACAGACAAAAGTTAAAATAAAAATAGTCTGAAGTTAGTAAAATAAATTATAGGGAAAATATTGGTCCCTGTTCATGTCCTTAATGGATACTGCCCATTTACTTTCTCGAGTTGTTTAAAAAAATAAATATATTTATTCTGAAAAAAATATATATATTTTATTTATTTATTTAAACAACTCGAGAAATTAAATAATAAAGAAATCATTGAAAAAATGTGGGGATATAAAGGGGCTGGAGGATAAATTCAGCAGATGAGGAATGAGATAGTGAGGGGAAAAATCGAGGAAGGTAAAGGTCCTTGTGGGTACCAAAGAGGTGAGAAAGGGGAGAGTATGGAGCGAGGAACAGAGAAGAATCCAGTCTGAGAGAATGAAGAAAAGGTGGGAAGAAAGAAAAAGAGTGGAACATGTGGGCAAAGTTAGGGGAAAATGATATTTGCGTGGTCTTAAGGCCGTTTCGCATAAAAAAAAAAAAAAAAAAATATATATATATATATATATATATATATATATATATATATATTATATTTTATTTTCCAAAAATATGACAATTGCAATAGAGAAAATTTTACATTTTCCAGTGAAGAAAATCTTTATTTTCTGCATTTTATCTGCAATCATTACTGTTATATATTTTTTATGGTACTGTCTACTTTCCAAAGAAATGATTTGTTATGAATCAGAGAAATCTTTTTTTGAGTCAGTGGTAAGATTTTCTTCAGTTTGGTGGGAACCCATGTACCAGAAACCAAATCTAGGTTTTAAGTATGCTCCATACCATTTATAGTCTTAAAATCACGGATTACATGCCTGGTTGGGGGCCACTTACTGGCTTTGACTATTTTTTTATCATATCGTTTTCTTTTATAAACCTATTTTTAAAAACTATCCAATTTACCAAGACCAAAGCAAAAGCATATTTTAATCTTTGAAGTAGAATAAAGTATAATATGTTAAACAAAGTGAGGCTCTGTTAGGAAGGGACACCCAGTATTTGTAGGGTATAATAAAAAGTACAGAATATGTGAAATAAATTAATTTTATTCCAGTGATAAAGCAGCTAACTTCCATATGGAGATTGTGATTCCATTGCTTAGTCCTTTTGGTCAGCCAAATGGTGGCCACTCATAAAATTAGACGTAGGGAGTGATGACCCTACACTACAAAATGCATCTCCTAGGAGATTACACCGCGAGGCCCAGAGCCTACACGACCTGTCGTGCCATTGGAAGAAGAAAAAAATAATAGAACTTTATTATAATTGGGAGCATGTCTAAGGCAAACCCTACTTAATTGTTTGTTACATTCTGAAGCATCTGATGTATGAGTCAACTCATAATATATTAGTCTAGAAGATTTTAGGTTTTCTTTCGATTCATCATGGAATTCCCATCAAATATGGAAATCATCCCAGCACTCCATTTCCCCTCCCCTTATTTAGAATCATGTTTTTTTTTTTGTTTTTTTATTTATTTATTTTTTATTTATATTTTTAGCAAATTAACCCAACAGCCATTTCAAAAACATTTCTATTCTAAGTAATATTTCCAATTTGCTTCAATAAATCCATATTTTAATTACATTCTAAAGTATTTCACTTGTAACAATATCAGGATGTGGATGAAATTAAAGTGGAAAAATGAAATTGGATTTTAATTAATAGGGTACTAATCATTTTTAAATTAAAATTGCAAACAAAAAAATGTATGATTTGCTTAAAATGTTTTTCAGGTTTGAACTGCGTTGGAGCGAAGGATTGTAAGTTATTTGCTTTTGTTAATATTAATAAACACTGCATGTTTTGTTTAGTCATATAATTACTGCTCACAATATATGTACATTAATGGAGATTTTCATAAATTTTTTCAGAAGAATTGGTAATTTAACTGTATTGAATTAACCTAAATTTGCATTATTAGTTTTTACTTAAAATTGAACCATATTACACACATTATATAGTTATATTTTGAATTTTATTCTTTGTCTTAATTGGTTGGCCCAGTACCTAAAGAGAAGGTACTGGAGTTTCACATAATATCAATATTAATTGAGAGTGTGAGTGACTGAATCTAGCTTTCAATTAAGTTATACAATTTTTAAACTTCCTCAGTTCAACTTCCTCAGTTCTTCCTCAAGGGATCACTAGTAGCTGGGTGGCTAGCGTAACAGCCTCCCATGCTAAAGGTCACGGGTTCAAACCCGCAGGTGGTCCTAGGATTTTTTAATGGGAGTAAAAAGTCCTTAGTTACGCCGTCCTTCGGAGGGGACGTTAAAAGGTGGTCCCGAGCCTGTGCGATGTCAGGTACTCGTTAAAGATCCCTATCCTAATAAAACCTGGATAGGCAAAATTTAGGACTCCCACTGTAGCATCGTCCGATTAGCCATAGTAGCATAAAGTGACGTTATATAAATAAACAAACTTCCTCAGTGAATTCTACATACATCCATTTCTGCCTGTTGCTATATTTTGTAGCTTATTATTAAAAGGAATTCCAATTTTTATGATGTTTTTTTCTCTTTATGGAATAAATCAATCAGATTTATTTTTTATGGAATAATTTATTCAGATTTATAATCAGAATAAATCAGTCTGGCTTTAACCTTTCATGTGTGCACATCGTTCTCCGCTCGCTTCGAATTCAATCTGTTCTTACTTTTCGTCAGTTACCACTATCTGCTATAGTAAGTAGTTATTAATCTTATAGTTACTCTTATAACTAAGTGGTAAGACATATAGTCAAGAAACACTATCAGTTTAGGAATTTATTTCCGAGATAGAATTATTAATAGAAGTATAGCATTAGGACAGGCAGTGCGCTGGTGAAGATTATACCTTATCAGTCCCCACTTCTCCTGGAGCTCCCCACCACCGTCTTCACCTCTCATTCACGTAGAATACTTCGTAATGGCCGTATGCCCAGTATGCAATACGTCGATCGCCAGAGACGAAAAATCGGGCATCACGTGCTGCCAATGTAAAATTTTATTTCACTTGAAATGCATCAATATCACGGACCAATCACAAATAAATAAAAAAACATATAAATGCATTTCTTGTGAAAATAAAAAATATAGTGTACCCATTAGTAAAAATATGGAGGAAAACATAACTGCAATTTTGGTCGAAATCTCAAAAATAACGGATGACGTCAAGGAAATAAAAAATAAGATGAATGGCCAAGGAGACATAATATTCGAAAATGCAGAGAGATTGAAATCAATGGAGGAACGAAATAGAAAACAAGATGAACTTATCGAAAGGCTCCTCGCCGAAAACAAAAATTTAAAATCTCAAATAAAAACAATGGAAGCGAGAATGAATCAAGTGGAACAAGCCCAGCTTTCACACTCGATTGAAATAAGAGGTGTTCCGTTGAGGACGGGAGAATCAACGGAGGGTGTGGTCTGTTCTGTCGGGGCTGCCCTGGGCGTCAAGCTCAAAGCTGAGGACTTTGACCTCGTGGAGAGAAAAAGGCCGAAAGGAGAGGACCCTCGTCCGCCTTCGATTGTCGTGCGATTTGTTCGCCAGGCGGTCCGGGACGAGATGATCCGCCTCCGGAAGGTGAAAAGGGACTTCACCACGAGGCATCTCAACTGGGACAGCGACGACAGGATTTACATCAGCGAGGAGATGACTGCGGGCAACAGGCGTTTATACTGGCTGGCTAGGCAGAAGAAGGCCGCCGGCAAAGTGAAGTACGTCTGGTTCGCCCGAGGTCGCGTCCGTTGTCGACGAGAAGATGGTTCACCCGTAATGATCATCAACCAACCCGATGATCTGGAGGGCTTCCAATGACAGTTATGTTTTCGTTATTACACTTTAGAATACTTTATTTATTCATTGTTTTCTTTTCTCCAAATTTGTTTATTATTTTTTTTTTATTTCAAAAGAATACTATTATTTTTCTCCAAAGGCTCTTTTGTATATTTTTATTATCATCAACTACTTTATATTAATTTTCACTTATATTTCTATTATGTCTTTAGCGTCTTCCTCTCATACTCGGTTTTTTTTTTTTCATCTCCTTTCCTAAATGGCTAATGTTTTAACCTCCTGTCATGTTAACGCCCAGTCTCTACCTGCCCACTTCGACGAATTCCTTCACTATTTCTCCCATAACTTTTATCACATTATCGCAGTCTCCGAAACATGGCTAAAACCCAATATTCCTTCCTCTTCCGTCTCCCTTCCTGACTATTCCTTTATCCGCCATGACAGGATTGGCCGGACTGGCGGTGGTGTAGGACTTTATGTCCACAATAGCCTTAAATCCTGTGTCCTAGATCTGTCATCCCAATCCGATTCTTCCCATATTGAATTCCTTTTCGTTGAAATATCCTGTAACACACAATCTCTCCTTTATGCAGTGGTGTATCGCCCTCCTCTGGTCCCATTTGACCCGTCCTTTGAATCAATCCTCTACACATTTGTCCCTCTATTTAATAATATCATAATCTGTGGTGATTTTAACACCAACTTCCTTTCCGACTCCAAAGAAAAACTCTACCTGGATAACCTCTTCTTCTCTCTCAACCTATTCATCGTTCCATATGCTCCAACTCACCACACTCATCACTCCGACACTTGGTTGGACCTCCATATTATCGATTCAGCTCATAACCTTCTTTCCGCTTCACAACTGCCTGTTCCATTCCTATCATCTCACGACCTTATTCAATTATCATATAATTTCCAAACCTCAGCATTCCTTCCTAAAACCCTAACTTTCCGAAACTTAAATTTCCTTACCCGTGATATTATTGCACCAAATATTGAAACCCTAAATTGGGATTCACTTTATACCTGTTCTTCCATCGATTCAATGGTCCACATTCTCACCTCTAATCTTTTAAGTATCCTCGACATCCATGCTCCGCTCAAAACCCGCACCTTCCGTCGCCGCCCCGCTCCTTGGATGAGTCCAGAAATAAAAGACTTACAAAAGAGACGTGAGGCAGCCCGTAGACGCTTTAGACGTACTAGACTGACAGATGACTATCAAGCGTACAGGGCACTCCGCAATCTGACTCAGGCGACAATCAGACAAGCGAAAACCAACTACTTTCATGCAGCCTTCTCTTCCACTCCCGATTCCAAGTCAAAATGGCAGCTCCTCCGTAAACTCTCACTCTGCAAATCCTCTTCCTCACTGGCCTTTCAAGTCTCACCCGATGAATTAAACTCCTACTTTTCATCTCCCATCTCGGACAATTCTTCACCGTCTTCTTCCAACTTCTCTTCTATCCCATCATTCAACCCACATAATTTTTATTTTTCCGACATTTCACCAACTGACCTTCTCTCCTCTCTACTGAAATCTCATACCAATTCTATAGGATTTGATGGAATTCCTGTAAAACTGTTAAAATTATGCCTTCCTGAAATCCTACCAATTCTTTTATTTATATATAACTTTTCCCTCCAAAATTCCGTATTTCCCACTACTTGGAAAAAAGCAATAGTCCATCCTATTAGTAAAACTTCCAACCCTACTTCCCCTAAAGACTATCGCCCTATTTCCATCCTCTCGAACCTCTCTAAGCCTTTAGAAAGAATAGTTCAGACACAATTATCAAATTTCCTTGAAAATTCTAAACTTCTTGATCCTTTCCAATCTGGCTTCCGACCCGGCTTTTCCACACAATCCGCTCTCCTCAAAATCACTAATGACATACACACTGCTATGGACGAAACGAAACTGACCGTGCTAATACTACTGGACTTCTCGAAAGCATTTGACTCCCTAGACCACTCCATCCTTTTCTCCAAACTAAAGTCTCTATCCTTTTCAAACAGCACTATCAGGTGGTTTCAATCATTTCTTTCTGATAGAACCCAAGCTGTCACTATTCCTAACCATCCTCTATCTTCCTTTCGAGCCCTCTCGGCAGGTGTGGCCCAAGGCTCAAGCATCTCTCCGCTTCTTTTCAATTGTTATATCAATGACCTTCCCAATTCTATCCATCACTGTTCCCACCATCTATACGCTGACGATTTCCAGATATATTTATCCTTCTCTCCCTCCGAATCACTAGTAGCATTTGCAAATATTCAAGAAGACCTTGATAGAATCTGTGCCTGGGCAAACCTTAATAAACTGATGCTAAACCCTGTGAAAACCCAGGCCATTCTAATTGGTTCCAATTCCCTCCTCAGATCCTATACCACATTTCCAAGTCTCACCCTTAATGATCACCCTATTACCTTCACCTCCTCAGTCAAAAACCTGGGTATTACTATTGACCAAACCCTTTCCTGGAAACCCCATATTGCCCAAATTTCCCGAAGAACAATAAGTACCCTCAAATATTTCCATCGTTCCCGCCATCTTCTTCCACTATCCATCCGTAACCTCCTTATATCCGCACTTGTTTTCCCCCACTTTGACTATTGCTGCTTAGTATATGGTGGCCTCCCAACGGGGCTTGAGGACAGACTAAAACGAATTATGAACATATTATTAAGATTTGTCCTCAGTACTCCGAAGAGGTCTCATGTAACCCATTTTTACAGCGAGTTGAAGTGGCTCCTTCCCCCAATCCGCAGACAATATTTCCTAGGAGCATACCTTTACCAAATCATTAACTCCCAACACCCTCCATACATTTACAGTCTCCTCCAATTTAAATCTTCAGTCCATTCACTTGAAACAAGATCCCGCCATTCCGACTTTTACTTTCCTACCCATAGAACTAAAACATTTGATCGTTCCTTCCTTGTCCGCTCCTCTACTTTCTGGAATTCTCTACCTACTCTTATCCGCCATGCTGCTTCTCTCTCCTCATTCAAATCCCAACTTTTCCAATACCTTTTATTATCCCAAAAAGACGCTTAAAAACTGTGATATTTATATTACTTACATCACACTTTGAAAGTGATATTTGTTTATAGTATATATTTAAACGATGCTATCTATTCATTTATATTTAAGTTTGTTCAACACAATATTTTCTAGGAATTGTTTTTATTTTATGTTATCATTGTATATATTTTTTTTCTTGTATATATGTGTGTATATGCGTGAGTAATATACACACATAAATTAACCCATAAATGTAATTAGTAGAAATTATGTTCCTTCGGTCTGTTGGCCAGACATGCTGAATACTTAAACTGTACAAAGCTGTTATTCTTAGGGGACCCAGTCCCAGAATAAAAATTATTTTCTATTCTATTCTATTCCATTCTAAATACTTATCCTCAATGCTCATCATCTATTTTTATCTGCTTCGGGTCTTCCAATCATTGACACAAGGTGTTTGCATTGTATTTGAATATATTTAGATTGGATAATTATTAATTCAAACTAACTTTTTATATTATATGGAGATTATATGGTATGTATAATAAACTGCTTGGTAAATCTGATTTATTGCCACTCTTGAATATTTCTAATTTGTTTAACATAACTTAAATTTTTGTTATTTAGTTTGATAATTTTGGACATTTTTCAGTCTTTTTATTTTTTAATGCGTTATATTTTAAACAAATATATCAATTTTCTGCAAACTGCTAGTATAATATACATATTATATATTTCAGGGATAGCTAGATTACAAATGAAATTAGTTTAGATGGATGACTTTAATAAAACTAGTTTTAATGCACCAAATTTTGTTAAAAACAAGTCTAATAAGTAGGCTTATATGTGTTATCGTATCTTGTTTAAAATGAAAAGTTTTATGTAACTGAAAATTGATGTTCTTTCTCGTTCTTCCTATTAGATAGTCACATCCTTTGGCAGTGAAAGAAGGAAATCAGTAGTCCTCCTGAGGTCCTCCAGAGTCCCGTAGAGCTTGGCTTACAATGATTCTGGCTCAGGCCAAATCCTCTTCCTTACCTCATCGAAAAGGGTACAGCTTTGAAGAACATGCTCAGCAGTTTGTTCTCCCCCACCACAAGTACACATAGGACTGTTACCTATTTTAAACTTTCTATTAAGGCAAGCATCTAGACTGTTGTGGTTGGTCCTGAGTCTGAAAATCATGGCATGTTTCTTTTCTGCTTAGCCTGTGGTTGGAGTCCTTAGGGTTGCTTAGAGGATGCCTAGTGTTCCATCTTTGTCTGATCACGACCTTGTTTACAGTTTTTGACTCCTCCAATGAAAGAAGAGCGTCTATCTGTTATTGAAGTGTTCAAGCCTTTGCCAATTCATCTGCTTTCTCATGCTCAAGGAAATCCTTTACAGAACCAAATTTTGGCTTAAGTACACTATTTTTTTTGCTTTTCTGACACGGCTGTGCAAGGATTATCCACATGGCACCCATTATAGTCTCCTCTGCTCAGCATGATAATTGGTTGAAATGTGGCCTGTATTACTCCCATCTGGATACTCCCATCTGGAAATTCAATATATATACCAGTGCCACCATCCTTGATTGCTTCAGTAGCTGAGCCATCCATATATATCCGGGTCCATTCCTGGCTCGGGTAATTTATATTGATGCGGTCCAGGCTGATATCTCTCACCTCCAGAGGTCAGCATACTTTCCTTGGTGGTTATTCCTGGTATGATACTGACAATACTTAGACGTGATGTTTTCAATTTCCAAGAGGAAAAAAACATTGTGGGATCCACACTAGTAGTCTGTATGCTTCTTTAACATAATTCTGTTAGCAAATCCTTAGTTCTGTGGATAGTGCCTAGCCTCTTTAGTCATGAGGGATAACCTTGTATGACTCTTTCTTTTAGAGGAGAATCTGCTACACTTATAGCTTTTGAATAGAGGTTAAAAAATTTCAGGTCTCTCCTGTTCTCTATGCCTTGTAAACCAGTAATGGTTTCCGTCGTGTTAATATTTAAATTGATATTTATGATAGGTGTATGTATACTGCAGTTGTTTCCAACATATTAGACATACAAGAAAAATATTCATACTTTTACCATTTTCTTGAAAATGAATCTAGTAGTTTGGATTTAACTTATTACATATTTGTACACACTTTTTTTTAAAACTTAAAATGTTTATTCACGCCTGTCAACAATACAAATAACAATCACAGAATGAGTTAATATTTAATAAACATGCCAAGCAGCAACCAGCAGCACTTACTCCTGACATGAAATCAGGATAAATTACTAAAGGAGAAGGCCTTATATGCCCAAGGTCGCGGGTTCAAAACTGGCAGCTGGCCTTTGGGTTTTTTAATGGTTGTAAAAAAACACTTAGTCATGCTGCCTTTTGGAGAGGATGTAATCAGGTGGCCCCGAGCCTATGGGATGTCAGGTAGTCATAAAAGATATCTATCTTAATTAAAGCTGTATATGCAAAATTTTTCATCTGTTTTGTTTAATATAGCCTTAGAATATGTTATAGAAAAGGTGATGTGTAGCGAGAAAGGCTTAAATATCGGTGACAAGATTCCGGTTTTGGGGTATGCCGATGATTTGGTACTACTAGGTGAAGACACGGAAACTATACAACTAAATACAAGTGTGTTAATAAAAACCGGTAAACAAATAGGTCTCGAATTAAATACCGATAAGACTTTTTTTGCATGAAATGATTAGTTGCAGAAATGGTGGCGATCTTGATGATATTAATATTTCAGGTCATACTTTTGAACACGTAGAGAAATTCAAGTATTTAGGTTCAATGATAACAAGAAAAAATGAAATCCAGGAAGAAATAAAGTCCCGGTTAAAGGTGGGAAATGCGTGTTATTATTCAGTTGCTAAATTACTTAGCTCGCGGCTTCTGTCTAAAAATTTAAAGGTTAGAATTTATAAAACTATTTTTCTTCCAACGGTTCTTTACGGATGGGAAACGTGGCCGCTTACTTTGAAGGATGAACAACGGCTTAAGGTTTTCGAGAATAAGGTACTGCGTAAAATATTTGGTCTGAAGAGAGATGAGGCCACTGGGGAGTTTAGAAGGTTGCACAACGCGGAATTGCGGAGTTTGTACCCTGTGAATATAATTGAGTTGATAGCATCGCGGAGACTCAAATGGGCGCGTAAAGTTGTTGGGCTTAGTGAGGAACGGATTCTGAGAAAGTTGGTATTCGCTGAACCGACTGGTAGGCTTCTGAAAGGTAGGCCAAAGCGTCGATGGGAGGATTGCGTTAAGGCTGATCTCGGGGGCTTGGGCTTGACCGGTGAACATTGGACGAGTCTGTGCAGGCGAAGTTTGGTGGTATCGGCATCGAACCTTCGGGTTCGGTAAGCCTATTATTATTATTATATGCAAAATTTAGAAGTCCTACTGTAGCACTAGACAAAGAAGCATAAAGTGACATTAAATGAATAAATAAATAAATAAACTGAGGAGGAAGGTCTCTCATCCACACCTTTTCAGCCTTCTGTGAGCATTTCCTGACCTGAGTGCTTTAACCATATCATTGATTATTGTGTTAGGGTGAATATAAGAATTTGTAGTTAGTTGTGGAAACATTTATAGTAGGTCTGTATGTGTTCATTAATGGTTAGCATGCGAAGGTCAGTATTCAAAGTTATGTTATTAATGTATCTAGGTGTTTTTGTAATTCTAAAAGTAACTCATTAATTATATGAATTTATAATTAAGTGAACTTTAATATCATGTTGAATTCATTCTCATTGAAATAGTCTCACAGGCCTTAAATGATGAATTTTGAAAATTTCTTTCTCTTAAATACATTTTTTTATTCGGACCATAAACTATCCCTCATTGGTTTTATTTCTAGATAATGAATAAATATATACTATGAAAAAAAAATGTATAACCAATAAAGAGAAATATTTTTTTATGATGAAAAGAAAAGGTCGAGAACAGAGAAATGTATAATATGCTATTCGAAAGGGAAATGTGAAAAAAAAAAATTACATAATACACAAATTCAAATCCATACAGGGTTTTTATTAGAGTAGGGCTAAGTAGATTGAAAATCTTTTGAGAAGGGGAGAGGCAAATGTATTTAATACATGTAAGTAGCACTTTCTTACCACACCTTATATTGTTATAACACTTTGTTTATTTTCCTAATTGTACATCAAACAAGAATATAATAAAACAATTAAAAAAACAAATAATGCAACAGTTCAGGGCTTTCAGAAATTGAACTTAGATTATAATTCAACACTTTGAAAATTTAGTTGTTTTTTTAATTTAATTTTTTTTTCAATTTGGAAGGTAAAGGACGCTAAACTACTTCAATCCTTTTTCTTATAATAATTGCTGGAAAGGAAAGGGGTGTGATTATTTTTAATAAAAACATATAAAACTTTAAAGACATTAAATGGCAAAGTTATATAAAGACAAACCGAAGTTATGTAAGCATTATGGCCAAATTTTTATGTAATCTAGACACTCAATTAAAAAAAAAAAATTTTTGAAAGTAAAAAAAAATCTGGTGCGCTCAACACACGACTTTTACTTACCCCCGTTCTTTAAATCAATTTAGAAAGTTAGTTCTATTGGCTTTTTATTACTCTTCATTAACTCTTACAATTTTGTGTAAAAGATAATATTTTTTCTAAAATCTTTAGCTTTCTAATGGTATATTATACACCTTCTATTACTATTCTTATGATCGAAAAATTAAAATTTATCTAAAAAATATTTTCCCTCTTTTCTTCTTTAGTTGGCTAGCTAGCAAATTCGTTCAACTAGTATAATTTAGTCATGTTTTATCTATGCTAATTAGATGATTTTTTTGGATCAATAAAATTTAAGTTACTTTAGAGGAAGAAATTTAAAATATTTTCATTTAAGCCTTGTGAGACTATTTCACTCAGAATGTATGATAAATGTTGACATACATGATAGTAAAGCTAATCAAATTCTACATCGATACTCCGAGTTTAATCAAAATTGTTGGATCCGTTTTTAGAAACTCGTAACAAAGTGCAAAATGCTTGGTATAAAGTAGCACTTTCGATCTGCCGATTTTAGTGAAAAAGTTGCTATATTGTTCTTGTTTGTGTTACGTCACTTTATGCCACTGTGGCTAATCGGACGATGCTACAGTGAGAATCTTAAATTCTTACTATCCAGGTTTAATTAGGATAGGGGTCTTTAACGAGTACCTGACATTACAAAGGCTCGGAACCACCTTTTTACGTCCCCTCCGAAGGACGGCATTACTAAGGATTTGTTTTTCTCATTATAATATCCTAGGACCACCTGCGGATTTGAACCTTTGGCATAGAAGGCTATCATGCTTGCCACCCTGCTACAGGTGATCCTATAAGTTGCTGTAACAGCTGTCCGAAATATGATATTTCGGTTTTGTACAACGTTTTGCTTTCGTGATTTACTTACCACACACTTGGTTATTTTGACTCAGGGGACCCTAAAACGTATATTTCCTTTGAAAACTGGAATTCGCAAATTTTCACGATCACAATACTTTATCTTACTATATACAGGTTAATGAAATAAAAAATAAAGGTTTTATTTATTGATTATATATCAATAAATATAGCCGTTATTTGTAAAAATTGTTATAGGGAATTGTGATTCACAATCACCACTGTCTTGCCTGTCTCTATCATCGTATAGAGCGCTTTTAGTATGTTTTTATAATAGAGGCATTAGAGGGAGCGGGGTGGCTGAGTGAGTTGCTACGCGCGTTGCCTAGCAACCGCAGAGAACCAAAACTTGAAAATCAAATAATTACGAGTTCGCGTCTCGCTGCTGGGGTGGTTTTATCCCCCGCCCCCCATCCCCTAGCCCGAGAATTCCACCGTATAGCTTTCAAAGGCGAGGTAGGGATGATAAAAAATAGAGGCATTAGATTTCTTTAAGTTTATTAATTTATCACAATTGTCAGGTCCACCTTATTTACTTTTAATAAAACAATTAATTCGTAACGTGTGGAATATCATATTTTTATCTTATTCCATCATGCCTTTTTTAACAACATAAATTAGCTAAAACAGAGGAAGTAAGTGTAATTAATTGTCCACCCCTTCCTATAAATTTCTAGTTTATAAACAATAGTTATCCTCCGAGAACTATTTTATGATTTGTGAGTGATAAAAAAGAAATAGTTGTTAATTGCTTGCTTAAAGTTTCGAATTAGTTCTATAAATCGAATTGGATATAAATCAAAACATGTAAAGTGATATATCCAAACATGGGAGGTCGGGTGGTAGTATGTGATCCGGACGATGTATGTCCCGACCGCGGGATGTTGGGAATGTACACAACTCCCGCTATTTGACTAATGGCCATGGGAAACTGATGTTTTTCCTCCGGGTATCGGAAAAGTTTTTCCCCGGAGCTCTCTCCGGATAGATCAGGCAGTGCCACCTTAATATATGGAGACGGTCGGGAAAACAGGGCGGTTCATCATTTAGAAGGGATTAGGTGATACGCTATGCACTGCTGCGCCACCCCCACATTAAATTTAACCCTTAAGCGGGTTTGTGGTTCTCGGTTCTAATAACACCTACCCGCTTTGAGCGGGCTGTTCGTCATGGTCCCTCCCTCTCTCGCTTCATTGGATTCAGGTTTATTTGTGGCTTTAGGCGGAACAGTAAATTCATATGTTGGGGGTATTATAAATTTGCTCTAAAATTATTAATCATTTTCTTGAATGACTTATAAATTATGATTTTTTTAAGGAGATATCTAGTTATTTAAAATTAAAATATTTAAGAGAGCCAACTACAAGATTTTTTTTTTTTTTTCAGAAGACGAAATTTAGAAATTTGTTTTGTATTTTTTGTTTTATAATATTTCTCCTTATTTTACCATTGTAAATAATAATTAATTATGTTTCTTTTGCCTATTGGCCAGACATATATATTTCAACTGTACATAACTGTTATTCTTAAGGGACCCAATTCCAGAATAACGCAATAGATTATATATAATATTTTTAATTTTTAGTGGCATATAATAATACCTATAATACCAAATTTTTATCTTTCTTTCTCAACCCTCGCATTTTAATCGATTGCAGTATTTTAGTAGCAATATTCAAATAATTTACATGTCGTCCGTATTACAAAAATCTGATGCGGCAACATTCGACTTCTACCTATCTCGGCTGTTAAAATCAATCAGAGAACTATTAAAATAACTTAGAATTTAAAGTTAATTTAACTAAAAGTTTATTCAGTTTTGTTGGAAACATATGATATAGATTAAATAATATAAGAATGTAAAATAGTTACGTATAATAATCAGTAATACGTTTAAGCTCTATTAGTCACTTAAAATTACTTTTTACGAATTCGTATATAACATAATATTTTTTCTGAAATCTTTAGCTTTCCAACGATATACTATGCATCTTTCCTCTTTAGTTAGTTATCAAATTCTTCAAACTTTTATATTTAGTCGGTTTTTATCAATCGTAATTAGATGATGTAGTTAATTTTTTTGTATCTACAAATCGAAGTTTCTTTAGAGGAACAAAATTTCAAATACCCGGTATTTAAGCCCTCCCAGGCTATTTCAATCAGAAACAAACCTAGATGATCTTAAAGCCAATTAAACTTTACATCGGTATAGCAAGTTTGACCAAAATCTTCAGAGCTGTTTTTGATAAAATTGAAAAAGATGCACTTACAATGCATTCGTTATTTTTTATTTTACTACCAAAATATTCACTAGAAATAATTTATATGGTAGAACAACGTTTGCCGGGTCAGCTCGTAAATATGTATATATATTATTCTCCTATCATGTCCTGGATTAAACTTACATTATTTTACTAATATTTTATTTAAACATAATGGGCGTAATAATCTAGAACTTTATCGCCCTATAAAACCTTACTACCTACCTTAACATAACGGTTGGAGCTCAAATTATTTTTGCTCGGTAAATTTGTAAATAAGTACTCGTAAATTAAATACAGCACATTGAAGTTGAAATATTGTTTATTCATATTAAAACCAGCACAATTTTTTTCTTCCATCATCTTTTTACTGTCATTGTTATACAATTTGTCCAATGTAGTCAACGTTTCGAGGCTTCATCACCATTATCAAGACTTTTTCACTTATACATACTATTTTCTTTAGCTGACTCTGTGAGCCAATAGTCAACCTTATAAGCGGATGTAGCTGTGAGCTAAAGAAAATAGTATGTATAAATAAAAAAGGGTTGAAAATGGAGAAAATGTCCCGAAACGTTGACTACATTTGACAAATTTTATAACAATGACAGTAAAAAGATGATAATAAAAATGTGGTGCGGACAACACACGATTTTCACTTACCTCCGTTTTTTAAAATAGATTAAAGAATTTTCAAATACAGTTAGAGATAAAAATGAGTGAAACCATTAAAGAATTAATTAAATTGAATGAATATAGAAACATTTGTTTTATTAAAACTATATTATCTTATTATCTAAAATAATCAGTTAGGTTTATCGGCTTTTTATCACTCTATTAAATTTTACAAGGTTGTGTATAAGATAATATATTTTCTAAAGTCTTTCTATTTCAAACGGTATATTATACGTCTATATTATTGTTCTTATGTTCAAAAACAAAATTGGCGCGCTGTGCTTTATTAACGAGCCGCCAGGTATCAGTCAACATGAATTTTCCTTTTTGGGAAACCAAAAAAACAGTTAGTTTTATCGGCTTTTCATCACTCTCCATTACCCTTTACAATTCCGTGAATCAGATAATATATTTTTTTAAAATCTTTAGTTATCCAACGGTATATTATACATCTATATTACTATTGTTGTGTTCAAAAACACAAAAAATGCATAAAAAAATATTTGTTCAGTTTTCTCCGTTCGTTGTTTATCAAATTCACTCAACGTTGGTAATTATCAATGGTGACAAGATAATATAATTATTTTTATAGAATCTACAAAATTAAAGGTACTTTAGAGGAAGTAAATTTAAAATATCTGCATTTTAGCCCCATCAGACTATTTCCATCAGAATGAAACCTACATGATATTAAAGCCTATTAAATTTTACATCAATATAGCGAGTTTAATTAAAATAGCTAGAGCCGTTTTTGAGATAATCGTAAAAAGGTGCTAAATGCGTGGGATAAAGTAGGACTTCCGGTCAGCTGATTTTAGAGAAAAAGTTGCTGTGATCTCGGGCGTCTAGTAGTCTTAAATATGAAATTTCAGACCTGTACGACTTTTCGTTTCTGCACTAGAGTTACCACACACAAGACACACAGACACACGGACACACAGACCTTTTTGCGGGACTTGGTTATTTGGACTCAGGGGATCCCAAAACATGTATTCCCGTTATAAACTGGAATTCGAAAATTTTCACGATCGCAATACTTTCCCTTACTATATATTTCATATATAGGTAAGTGAAAGTAAAAAGATGATGGAAGAAAACAATTGTGCTGGTTTTAATATCTATATATATAAAAATCTCGTGTCACAATGTTTGTTCGCGATAAACTCTGAAATTACTGAACCGACTTTGATTAAACTTCGTAAGTATCTGTTATTTGGTCCTACTTAAATGATAGGATAGTTTTTATTACTATTCTAAATGGTTGAAAAATATATTTTTCTAAAACGTAAAACAAAATTTGTTTAACTGTGGCAACACTGGTCCCAGTAACCTTCCCATATCTTCACACATGTGATTATTAATTCAAATATAAATGTGTGTTGATAGTTTCTATGTGTTCTGATTTATAAAATACAGATTCACTCCAGTTATAATAAAATACATATTAGTTGGCGACGAGGATGAGACAAAATATAGATTCCCTCCATAGTTTCCAGTTATAATAAAAATAATAATAATGTTCAATTATTTTTAGTTTTTAAAAATAATTCAAAGGGTTAATTTTTCGTTAAACAAACAAAACATTAAAGAGCTTATTTCAGGATCCTAAAAAAAACACGTTTTTTTCTGGAGGAAGGCTTCACCCATAATTGAAGAAAATACGCATCTATTTGTTTATTTATTTAACGTCACTTTATGCTGCTATGGCTAATCGGACGATGCTACAGTGGGAGTCCTAAATTTTGCCTATCCAGGGTTTATTAGGATAGGGATCTTTAACGAGTACCTGACATCGCACAGGCTCGGGACCACCTTTTAACGTCCCCTCCGAAGGACGGCGTAGCTAAGGGTTTTTTACTCCCATTAAAAAATCCTAGGACCACCTGCGGGTTTGAACCCGTGACCTTTAGCATGGGAGGCTGTTACGCTAGCCACCCAGTTACAAGTGATCCCCCGCATCTAAAATACGCATCTAAGTTGCAAAGGATTTATGATGATGTACAACGGTTATGTTTAAAAGATAAAACGATGTTATTATCTTATTATTAATAAAGACAAAATAAAATATTCGCGTGCAACGCCGTGGGTTATAGCTAGTGAATAAATAAGAAAATCTTCCTCAAGTCGTACTGATCCAGAAATATTGTATTTCGGTGAATTTTTCCAGGTTGTTAGATCCCCTCCAACTGGTTTCGAACCCCCTCACCTCAGACTTGGACATAAGATGTTTTTAGATCCCAAGACCTTCGAGAGTTAGGACCGCATTGCGGCTCGGCCAACTGTTTTGGAACCGTTCCAGCCAAGACTCCTCCCTCTTCAATGGCAGATCCGTATCTTGAGGATTAAACGGCCACCGCCTTATATTTACCACCTACACAGCTTCAGGTCTTCTCTCCTCTTTCAGCTATGGATTCCCCTCGGAATTACTGTTCTTAGAAGTTCCCGTTTTATCAGACACTCGGATTTTGCTGGAACAATGAAGAACTTAAGTCCAAGTTTTCTTGAGAAATTTGTTTTGTTTTTTCATCGTAATCACTCATTTTTTTTTAAATGATGTTTTAAAGTATACTCTACTACAAGCTTATTATATACAACATTATTTATAAAATGATCAAATATAAGCAAACTGCTGAAATAAACTATTATTCAGATCTCTTCTGATTTACTCACAATAACATTCATAAAAAAAAAATTGTCTTTTTTTCTTTATTAGCTTATTATTATTAATTCAGAATACCAAATATCCAAGAAAATGCCCTAAGTAATGGATAGGTTAAAAATGGACGACTGTACACTTAGAACGTATAGAACACTTAGGCCTAATACGGACGAGCAACTAATTTTAATGTTCATTCATTTATCGTTAATATTCCATTTAAATTATTTTTTGTCTCTGTTGGAGTTTTTCTTTATATTAATATGTGTTTATGAAAGAGTCCTGTATCAACTGTTTCTCTACATGGTTCTTCCTCTGCTGTTCATTTTTATTTTCTCATTGATTTTGTGTTTATTTCTTACCTTTAATTTATGTTTTTGTTAGAACATTTTTAGGTATTAGGTTTAGATATTACCCATATGCTACTGACTGTTTTTAATTAAACACTTGCATTGGGGTATTGTCTCTAGTTTATATTATCTTCTGTTAGACGTTGTTATTAGATGTGCTTATGCTTCTTTGTTTGTTTATTTATTTAACGTCACTTTATGCTACTTTGGCTTATCGGACGATGCGTATTAGGATAGGGATCTTTATAGCATGTACCTGATATCGCACAGGTTCGGGACCACGTTTTTACGTGCCCTCCGAAGGACGGCATAACTAAGGATTTTTTACTCCCATTAAAAACCCTAGGACCAACTGTGGGTTTGAATCCGTGACCTTCGGAATAAAAGGCTGTTATGCTAGCCACTATGCCACTGGTGACCCCATGCTAAAATTTGTTTTATGTAGTTTGTTTTATTTTTCTTTCTGAAGAGGCGAAATATATTTACTGCAGGTTTGTAATCTCATTTATAATCGTATTATCGTCTTTAAATACTAATATGCTCCAGTATTTTTCTTCATGCCCGGAATTACAAATTGCCAAATTTTAAAATTTGAAGTTAACACAAAAGTTTAATTTCTCAGGTCTTTGCTAAATACATACCGATCAAATCCACATAGTTTAGACCTTCAGAAACCTTTCCAATATCATGATAGTGCAGAGTCAACTACTAGATAGATAGTCAACTACATCTGAAATTAACAACAATATAAGTATGTAAGATCGAATTTGTTTAATAATAGAGGTTTAACGGTTATTATCGTCAAAAATAAGTTTATTAAAGTGAAATGTTTATTTTTAGTATAATCCGGTTAGATCGTTGATACTATGACGCAGAGGTCTCAAGTAGTTAGGCCGTTTCGCGTGTTTATAATCCATAATTCATAATCTAACAACTTAATTTCCTCCCCTTTGAAGATATCTCTGCAAGGGGGTTATTTTAGGGAAAACAAACTAACCAGAAGGGTAATTTATACGTAGATGGGAGAGTGTTGATTCAATATTTGTGATACCTTAATGTTTAAAAACAACAATTTGAAATAGAGTTTTGCCACATCTATAAATCCGTTTGATTATTCGCAGATTAGTTTCTAGTCAATAAAAAAATATTAATATGAAGTGTAATAGTTTTGCAAAATATAGAGGATTATTAATAAAGAGTGTAATTTTATTTTTAGTTTAACTAAATATATAAATATTCGTTCCAATTTTTATTTTTTATTTTATTCTTTTGTATTTATTTCAGTTAGTAAAATGAGTTAATACTATTTAATTGACTTATGTATACTATATAATACTGCGTTGTTTTTTCTAGCATAAAAGCCTATTTAGCAGCATAAAAAGCTATTTAGTACACACACACACACACACATTCTTATATATATAATTCTTTTTTCCTATGTATTTTTGAGGAGTGGTGGGAGGAATTTATGTCCTTCATGATTCCAATTATAACGAATATGATCAATAATCCTGTAGGTAACTAAGATATTCTTACCAGAGTTGTAAGGTCGAGATTCACTTCATTCACGTGTGCTTAAATCAATAATAATAATAATAGGCTTACCGGACCCGTAGGTCTATCTGATACCAAATACTGCCTTCACAGGTTCGTCTAATGATCCCCGTTCAAGCTCATGCACCCAAGATCAGCCTTAACACCATCCTCCCATCGACGCTTCGGCCTACCTTTCGGACGCATACCAGTCGGTTCAGCGAATACATTCTCTGCGAATGCGTTCCTCACTGAGCCCAACAACCTTACACGCCCATTTGAGTCTCCTCGATGGATTTAACCAAAAAATAAAAATAAATTTCAACCCGCCCAGTTCGGATTCGAACCCTCGCCAAAGATTATTTACTATATGTAGTACTGTTTTCAATCAGCTATTGATTTTTATTTTATTGTTTGCTGGTAGGGAGAGAATCGCTATTTATTTATCTCCTACACGTTCAGTGCTAATGAAGGTACAAGCTACAAGAAAACTATAACCAACTTTATAGGACTTTAATAATTATACTGCGTGCTCATATCTTGCAGCAGTAAATGTCATGGCATGACAAACAACTCATTGCTATAGATAGGAGTATTGCCTAAAAGATAGGGCAGGCCTTGAATAAATATGGGTCGATTTCTTAGCTTTAAGAAAAAAAAGTTTAGGAACCTCTGCCCTGAAGGGTTAGTCGCGATATGGAATCAATACCTGCTACATTGTCCTGAACGTTCACGTGGATGCGAAAGGCAGGCAGTGATTTCCCTCTGGAAGATATGGGCAGTACATGGCCCCGGGAAATATAAATGATATAGGAATAATAATAAGGCTCCGAGGGAGAATACCTTATCGGGAGGGGAGGGGGAGACGAGGGTCTACCAGGACATGAATTATGTCGGTCTCCTAGCGGTCCTTTTCCTTGAAATATTTAAATAGACTCTTCCTTGGGCCTTCCGATCCTCTTACATGTACCTCAGCCTTTGTCTTATCGATTACCCTTTGTTATCGAAATATCCGGGCCATGGAACGCTCTGAAATACAAAAGGGTTTAAAGGCACTAACTTTTGTGAGCCGAAGACCTCTCGAAAAATCTGATATCTGATCTTTCTTTTTTTTAAAGATATTTATTTTTCATGATTTTACAAGTGGCCACAAGCCTCAGATTTTATATACTGGTATTGCACCAATTGCATGTTACTCTAATAGAGTGTACAAGTGAGGGTTTGATCCTTATTTTTATTTATTAATTGATATTTACCACTTAAAAAATAAAACAAGTAAATGTAAAAGAAATAACAATTGGCTTTATAAACTCTTGTGAAGAAGCTACCCATCGGTAGCACTTCAATGTTTATTTCATTAGCTAATCTCGAGGCCACCGTTTTTTCAGGCGCCTCGGCGATTATCGGGAATAGATGGATATGAGAGGATACGGAGAAGCGGGTTTGATTGGGCTGGTATTTTGGAATTAAAGGAGGTATATCTAATTCTAGCTAAGTCTGCAACTAATGGGATATGCAGGTCTTTGTGGATAGTTTTATTGGTGACAAAATTAGGATCATTTAGGGTATTTCGGAGGATATTGGATTGCAAGGATTGGATGTGGGAGGAATTTGTTGGCTTGGTGGATCCCCATATCTCAATACCATAATCTAATAATGGCTATATAAATTTGTTTTTTGTAGTAGATGGGAAGTTTTGAACGTTTGTCAAATAAGTGTTGTTACAATCGGTATCTGCGAGCAGTTTCTTGACTTTGCAGTCTGGTGTGAGGATTCCTAGTATGGAGTTTGTCAAAATGGAGTCCTAGGGGGAGCGGATCTGTTCAACAGGAATTAGTGGGATGTTACGAAAGGATACAGTGGGGCAGGAGGTCATATGTTTGCGACGAGGGTAAACGTGATTTGATGGGATTTGTTAGGATTGATTTTAATTCGATCTTTATTTAAGCACGAAATACCAAACAGTGAAGTTGAAACTTTATATCTCAACAGCTATTGAGTAGCCCCTTCTTCGCTCGGGTGCAATTTGAACGCGGTGTCAGTTATGTTTAAAAATACACTGTGTGGTCGATTTAGAGTTTATTGCCGAAACCAAGAAGAGAAAAAGATACTTAAGAGCAGGAATATTCAATACTAACTTTCATGGATAACCTTACATTTAAAAGAATCAAATAGGTAAAATTATATAACAAAACATTATGCATTCTTGCCTCAGGAAGGTTATGCTGTGTAAATAAAATCGACTGAAATAACAACAGTTTTTTGTTTATTCGTTTAACGTCACTTTTATGCAACTATGGCTAATCGGACGATGCTACAGTGGGAGTCCTAAATTTTGCCTATCCAGGTTTTATTAGGATGGGGATCTTTAACGAGTACCTGACATCGCACAGGCTCGGGACCACCTTTTAACGTCCCCTCCGAAGGACGGCGTAACTAAGGATTTTTTACTCCCATTAAAAAATCCTAGGACCACCTGCGGGTTTGAACCCGTGACCTTTGGCATGGGAGGCTATTACGCTAGCCAATAACAACAGTTCCCATTTTATTTGGTTATTTATTATTTTTCTTTTCAAATTAACTTTTTAAAATACATATCAAAAGTTTAATTTAGTTTCATTAAAATCTCATTTAGTTTAAAGTCAAAAGAAATGGCAGTCAGATGAAGGCTGAAGAGAAACTGGATGGGAGATCTCTGTTAAATTTAAGCCCAGGAAGGGGTGCTGTTGGGCACTTAATTTCCCCACGCCTACCATATCTGATCTCACTTTTTATCAAGCATATGTGCTTATTCTACGACAGATTGTGATAGGTGCGAATGAAGAAATATAAAGAGAAAAAAAAGTTTACAGTGAAACATCTGTTTTCATGAAATAATCTTTAAAGTAGAAATAATTTATAACAATGCCAGTTTATGGATTTGTATTGGCTTTCCATATATTTTAACAACTTTCTTATGATTGGTAATAATTTTTCTAAAATCTTGCGTAGTGTTTGGAAGAATATGACTTGTACGATGCTGTACTCTGGCAACACTATATCCCATAACGTCCTTGATTACAAATAACACTTGTTCATATGATTATGGGATTAGAACGATATTCTGCTAACTTTTACAATTTATTTTATTGTATATGAACTTTTCAAAAATCTTGCTCTTTCCAACGGTATATTATATATCTATATTTACTTCTCACATTTCAGGAAAGATTTTTGATGCTTTGATTTCAGAAAATTTAAGTTTCCCATCCAAGGAAAAACTTTATTGCAAAGGAAAGAATGCCTTAAACGATTATGAAAACCCTATCAAAATCCGTCGCGTTGTTTAGGAGCAGTTCGCGGAAACCAAGGATCGCTTTAATATTTTGTGTAAATAGAGATACTACAATTAACATCGGACTCAGTAAATTATTATTATCATACAATAGTTCTGCAAAAGATCGTTTACAGTTAAAGGGCTGGAAACAGGGGACCATCACATTAGGCTGGAGTGCATTTTTGGAAACTTGATTCCATTTGGAATCAATTCCAAACCGTGGCAGAGACTATAATCCTAGACTCGTTAGGAAGGCTGGATTTGTAAATTTCCTAGACCTATTTCGATAAATGTAATATGATCTTCTCATATATCTGCCACTTTTCTTTTCTTTTATTGTTTCTTTATGATTGTCTTCAGTATTGATCTAGCGTGCTGTGTGCTTATAGCAACTAAGTGAAGTTCAACAGTCGCTCGATTGTTTTCACGACCTTACTGATTCTTTACGGGATCCTGGACATGATGCATGGGAATTAATTTAGATATCGTGGCCAGGTTCTTTTTAAAAGATATGAAAAAAGTAGATTTAGGTCATTAAAAGGCGGAAAATGTAATGTGTGGTATTTGTCATAAATTTAAGAGTTTACTGTTGGAATGTTTCTCATTGTGTATTGTTCGATTCAATACTAACCAAGGCGCATTAAATGTTTTTCGTTGAATTTTTGTTGTGTTGCTTAAGTAGCGTAGATCAGTCGCACGGTCTAAAAAAAATATGATTTAGTGGCCAAAATTCTATAACTCTTGAGCTAATTAAGATAAATTAAAATATCTTTTTTCATTCATGAGTACGGGGTGTCCTTTATTAGTGAGTGTGTAAAAATAACTCGTTTCATTTTTATTAATTTTTCAAAGTTACTGATTTAATACTTTTTTTTTTATTTGATCAATTTATTCTTTATATGAGCATTCAAATCGAAAGAAATGACCTTACATCCGCTTTTATAGAAGTATCTGCTTTTATAATTGTCTTTCTCAGGAATTTATGTCGAATATTGTATTTGTAAGGAATTATTGTTTAAAGGAAAAAAATAGACAAATTTAAATTAACAAAATAGTATATATTTTTTCGATACTTATCTGGTGAATGAAACTTTTGTTTATTAAACAATGAAACAAAGAAAAGACAAATTATAAAATATGAGGCATGTTGGGGAGAGGGGCGACAGCACACTCGCTCGCAGCCTCAACCCGATCGTTAACTATGAGTCGCCGAATTCCTTATATTTGTTCAGGTTTCGTTATGGATTTATTAAGGTTACTAACTTTGTAAAACATATATATTGAGAAAAAAAAAATACAAAAGATCAAATAAAATTAACTTTCTGATAAACGTAAGAGTACTTAAAGTCACGAGGACGATGACGGCAACAGCGACGAAGGCGACAGCGAAGTAGCGACCCGTCTCTGCTGTAACTCCGAGCACTCTCATTCCCGAGCGGTCACTATCACTTAATCCCCTTTTATGTAAATAGTGCCTACCTCTTATATATATATATATATATATATATATATATATATATCTAACAAAAACTAAATTACAATTTCCCAATTCTTAACAAGGCATATTTTAGGATTTTGCCTAAATTAATGTTTAAAAATATGTCGTTATATCTTGAAATCGATATAACATTGATAGATCGCATTAGACCGATCAAATTGTATGATGATATTTTAGTACAATTAACCCTCTACAACATTAAAGAAAAACTAAAACCAAATGTTTCCAATACAATAATTAAACAATAATTGCTTATAAATTCTGTATACGTCGCAAATTCCTGAGTAAGGCATTTATAAAACCAAAAACCTCTACAGAAGCGGATAAAAGGTCATTTCATTCGATTCGAATGGTTCCTATATTGAATAAATTGATCAAATGCAAACAAATTTATTAAATCTGTAACTTTGAAAAATAATACAAAATATGTTATAAATAAATGTAACGAGGAAATTTTTTCACACTTACTAATAAATGACATCCCATACTCGTAAATGAATAAAGAATTTTTAATATATCTTAATTAAATCAATAGTTACAGAATTTTGGCTTCTAAATCGTGATTTTTTCTCGCTGTGAGTGCTTGTTCATTAAATTTTTAAGTTCTTTAGTTTTTGAGATGCGTTAGTTTTCTGCATGGTAATATCGGTTAATGTAACTTTATTTTCGTATGTATATTTCATGTCAATGTTTTATCAAATTCTTGGGCATAATTTTTCGAGAAAACTGAATTGTTGTTGATGTTTTGGGTGGTACATGCCGTTTTGTAGGGAGTCCTCATTGCTCGAGGCCTGCTTTTAATTCTTCATTTGTAAAAACACTTCTCCGAGTCAAAGAATTAGTTTTGTAGGAAAATGATTGCTCAATAAGGATCTCTGTTACAAGAAACAATTTTTTTTTCATCTGCAAATGTATAAATGGTGGTGAACATTATATATAAAATAAACTATTCATTATAAACCTACGTTTTTAAAGAACGTCTCAGATCTTCGTAAGAACTACAACAAACCAAAATAGGATTATGAGTTGACATTTACTGAGAATAATACGTAAATTAATAAGAATTAATTAGTAAGTTGAAAAGAGTACAAAACATTCATGAAGTAATTTCGTTTGAAGTTTTCATTAATCAGTTTTTGTGAAGCAATGACTCTTCGCACGTATAATGCATCGATGAACTTGAAGAGGGGAAAAAGTGCGGTTGAAAATACAATTGAATCAAAAGAAATTGTGTTTATTTGTCATAACCGTTTAATTTATAATAAATGAATTGATTGAACGTTTTTTCAGGCGCCTTTTCCTTACTTAAATGGGGCAAATAAAAGTTGTAAAAAATCGTGACTTCTTCTGAAATTTTCTGTTCCTAAAATTTAGTTTTTTGGGTTATTCACATGAAATTTATCAACTGAAATTAAAAGGCATGTCAATCTGCCAATCACCGCCGATTCTAATTTCGAGGAAGCGATTTTTCATAATCAAAACAGGAGTGATTGACGGTTCGCGGCTTACGAAACGTTTTATTGCATTGTTTTTGATCCCTGTGTGTTATGGATGTATTTTTAGGGATTTTATTTTTTGAGGAAAATGTTTCATTGAATTTCTTTGATCATAAGTCAGCTATGTTATCGAAAGTGGAATTTAAGTTTAATTTATCATACATTCAAATTAGGTTTTATTTAAAAATATTGGTTTCTCAGAACCTTAACGTTCTCTCTACTCTTCCTATTTCTAAATATTTTTCTGATTCATTGTCCTGGGAATAGAGAAATGTAAGTAAATGAATTCACCGCTCCACCTACAACGATCGATTTCTCACTAGAATTATTTCCCCTTTATCTGGCAAATGATAATTTACCACAGTTACGAGTTTCTAAGCTGTTGTTAGAGAAGTTTTTCCTGGATTGGAGAAGCCTACATCAAGCAGTTACAAACATAAAAAACACAAAGCGTACGTGCGATATCTGGGGGATGATTAAAGTCATGTTTGAGTTGGGTGTTATATCATTCAAAACAGTAGTGGAGTCCTTCGTATAGTTAGGATCCCAGGATAAAGTGAAAAGAGTAGTGAATTAATCGATAGATAAATCATTTCAGCTAAGTAGTATTATTTTCCTTTAAAAAAAATCCATCAAATTATAAAGTTCTATAACATTATTAAATTAAACATTATGAATTGAGGGTGTATAGTCGACTGTAAAAACTATTATAGCTGGAAATAATCGGGAGTCAGTCTTTTGTCAAATATTTTAATTTTGCCGACGTTTCGGCTTTATGCATAAAATAAAGTGTTTTTGCTTAGACATGGCTTAGTAATGCCCTGATGATGGCTCACAAGCTTGAACCGAAACGTCGGCAAAATTAAAATATTTGACAAAAGACTGACTTCCGATTATTTCCACCTATAAACATTATAAAAGTTCTCGTAAGAAATAATTCATTACTTTTCATCATATTGAAATGGAATGAATTTTTTTTCTATTCTGGGATCAAGTCCCCTTATAATAAAGACAATGAACAAAAAGAAACCCTTATGGTCTGGTTCCTTTAAAAAAATAAAATATAAAAGATCAACAATTCAGTATATCTATAAATCTTTGCAATTGTATACACAAACATATATTTATACTATATTTTACAATGGAACGGAAGATCGGGATACGAGTAGGTAGTGGAAGAGATGATGTTTGAAGAAAGAAAGAGGATAGTGATAGGCAGCGAATTCCAGAAGGGTGGAACAAACGAGAAACGATTTGTGAAAGGATGCAGTTCTATGTGATGGGTTATAAATATTGATTGATTGGGTTCTAGTATTCGACGAATGGATATCAGAGCGGAGGGTGAGGAACTCAGTTACGTAGGAAGATTTTCCATTTTTAAAGTTTGGAATAGGTAAGAACCATAGAAATATTGCCGTCGAGCTAAAGGATAAAGCCATTTTAAGTTGGTATAATAGCCAGAAATATGGGCTCCGAAAATAAATCTTATAAAGCAGTTCATAAGACGTTTTAATTTTATTTCCAGTTCATCTGTTAGTACCCCATAGACTAGTCAACCCTGTCAAAGTTGGGGAAGATAACAGAGGAAACAATTAGAAATCATTTCTTTACAACAGCTTCCAGTACTTACCTACAGCTCAAGTCCTCCTCAAGTTCGAAAGAAAAGTTTCGCGACAGTTACGGTAGTGTATGTGAGCTAGACATAAAAAGAATAAGGAAGAATGTCGAATAAAATGCGGAATATAAGAAATTAGTTGTATTAATATACTTAAGAACAGCAAATCTCAGTTGAGCCAGCCAAATTACAAGAATGGATTCGAATAAACTCTCATTCAGAATCCTCTCGAAGCAAGGTTATGGTATTAAGCTGGTGGTAGTGCGTTGGCAAGACTTCGTAGGTGCTGACGTAAAATCTCTGGTATCTCTGGTATGGAATAAGGGTTGACCAGCAGTCTATGCATGACTCAACCAGTGGTACATAATCTTCAATAATATGGAAAATCTCATTAGCATCGTTAATAGTAGGTATATTTTAAACTCATCTGTATTTACTTCACTTATTGTACATTTCGTGGAAATAAATTTCTGCCTTTGCGGCTTTGCTACTGGTACCTTGGCACCTTGCCATATTTCTGCAAACTTTCCTGCAATAGTTCATTGTGCTACAGAAAATTAAATTAACCTCCCCATCAGAAGCTTGAAAATGTTTAATGATTTTCTGTTCCGCGAATTGGGTTGTTTCTAGGAATGATATTCCCGCCGTTTAAAGTTACACAAGAGCCAATTAACAATCTTCAAAGCGAAATGTATTTAACAAGCATGACCTTACCCCTCACGTCATTTCTTCGTCAAATGTCCCTTGATTCTGTCATTCTAACTTATTTCAAAGTCGTTTTATTAAATCTTTAGATTGAAAAAACATAATTCTTGGAATTATTGATAATAATAAAAAGCAATAACATAAATAAATTCTTAATAGTATTAGACATATTTTGACTAATGTCTCAGTTCAGTGTCAAGGTCAAGATTAAAATATATATTTGTATTAAATATATTATAAACAAGGTTCAAATTATATATATAAAACCATATTATGTACCAAATCGTACTTAAGTTGCTAAAATAAAGGAAAAGTTGTTATAAACTAAAACTGTTTATAATTATTTCTACTTTTTGATAATTTCACAAAAAATAGTAGTTTTACTGTAAACTAAATGGGACTCACATGGAAACTAAATTAACGTTAATACATTAAAATGTATTTAGAAAAAATTCTTATGAAATTCTAAATTATAATGAACCGAACCAAATAGGCACCGAGAAACGTATTGTTACGGGCTACGGGGTGTGAGAAATGAACTACTCCAGTTTACAAATTACAAATATTTATTAAATACAGAATGTACAAATACAAAGGGATTACTAACCACTATATTAACAATAATAATGGAATTACCAGCTTAACTACTAAACAGTCGACATATAAAATCAGGTATTCCTAACAATTAAACTACTTACGTAAATTTATACAATATGCTAAAACTTACAACTATGAGTTATATATAAACTACAGTCTTCTAATTTCCCACCGACCGGTTATCACAATACTGACACACAGTTTCACTACACTGTCACACTGTCACGAACGGTTCACTGTCACTGTTCACTGATACATCACAGATGCTTGTTGAGCCGGATTAGGACTGACTGACCCTGGCTTAGGGGACCGCTATTTGTACCACCGCCGAATCTTCTAGACCCGGGCGCAGGTAAGGCGGGTGGGCCTTTCCAGGCACTTCGAGGACTGTCCAGGTCCAGAAGTCTCTAGCCTCATCTAGGCCCCTCCAGGCGTGGTCCACCCGTCATTGTCTTGACCGTAGCACTACCCCCTCCTTAGACGTGCTCTGCCCCAGAGCACAGATTGCAGAAGCTGAGCGATGCTGATCTTCCTCCGATGTAGGTGTTTTGTCTTTCCAGGGGTTGAACGTGCATACCATTATGATGACTCCAGAGTTGGCGAACGTCTCTTCTACAATGTTCCTGACAATCCTCCACTCCAGGCCATCGTATCCACAACCCAACTTCGGGATGGCGAGCTTGGTGACACGCAGTTCCAGAAACTTTCTCCGCAGGTCGTCAAGACTCCGGCGCAGTGTGTCGTATGTCGGCTTCTGCTCTGATGAACTCTTGGTAACCAAGTAAAATAGGTGCCGGCCTTCATGCTCTTGATGGAGAGTCTTCCCAACTCTTGGTCCCTGGCGTTCCAGCTCTTCAATTCCAGCGAACTTCTTCCTGAAGACCGTCGCAATCCCCCGGGAATTCCTCAGATGTTCGGCGACACAATGTGCTAGAGCATAGTCTACCGGTAACGAGAATATGTCTCTGTAAACTGTCTGCGTTACCCTACGGGAGTCTGGCGCCTTAGGATGGGGAGTTAGGTCCTTGTCGGTGAGGTTCCTCACTTGCTGTTCCTCTGTAGGGCCATGGTTTCCCTTGTATGGAGCCAATCGGTTGAAATGGACTACCTTGGGTTTTCCTTTGGGCTGCTTCCTGATCCTATAGATGACATCATTGATCCTCTTGATGACCTCATACGGTCCGTCCCAGGAGTTTTGAAGTTTCGGTGAGTAGCCTTGCCTTCTTCGAGGATCGTGTAGCCAGACCAAGTCTCCAGGTTGGAAGCCACCTTTCTCTGCCTTGATGTCATAACGCTCCTTCATTCTGTCACTTGCTCCCTGGATGTTTGTGCGAACCTTCTCGTGAATAGTGTTCATTCGCTTCCGTAGGCTCGTGACGTAGTCTTCTCCGGCGACCTCCTCATCAGGCTTGAAACCGAATTTCAGATCGCAAGGCAAGCGTAGTTCTCTGCCGAACACGACATTGGCGGGGGTCTGCCCTGTCGTTTCATTAACTGAACTACGATAGGCTAGCAGGAACAGATGAAGATATTGGTCCCAGTCTCGCTGATGGTCAGAAACTACCTTGGCCAAATATCGACCCATTGTCCTGTTCATGCGCTCTACCATGCCATCGGACTGAGGGTGAAGAGGCGTCGTCCTGGTCTTTCGTATTCCTAGAGCCTCGCACATCCTGGTGAAGACTGCCGACTCAAAGTTTCTTCCTTGGTCAGCGTGAAGTTCCATGGGCACCCCAAACCGACTGACGAGCTGCTTCACGAGAACATCTGCAACCGTGGCGGCCTCCTGATTCGGAAGGGCGTAAGCTTCCACCCACTTTGAAAAATAATCCATGGCCACGAGAATATATCGGTTGCCATTATCTGTCACAGGAAAAGGGCCAGCGATGTCTACCGCTATTCTCTCGAATGGTGCTCCTACGTTGTATTTCTTCATAGGTGCCTTCTTTTTCCTTATCGGTCCATTAGAGGCGGCACAAGTTGCACACCGCCGGCACCAATCTAACACATCGTCCTTGAGGTTTGCCCAGTAAAAGCGTTCACGAACCTTTTCTAATGTCCGGTGAACTCCAAGGTGGCCACCAGATGCTCCATCATGTAATTCCCTCAGTACTTCGGGCACTTTAATCTTTGGTACGATGATCTGTAGTCTCCGCTGATCTCCCTCCGTGCTCTCCAATGCTCGTTTCAGCAGACCTTTGTCCAGTAGAATGGAGTCCCATTGAGCCCAATAGGTTTTTATATTTTTCGACATTGGAGCAACATCCTGCCAGCTTGGTCTCCTTTGGCCTGATAGCTTCCATTCCCTTATTTGTTTCAAGTCCGGGTCCTCGTCCTGTTCCTTTGCCACTTGTGTGTCCTGCCAACCGTCGGTAACGACCGTAGTCCGCAACACTGTTGCTTGCTTTTCTTCTTGTCGAGAACAATGCTTGCATTCTCCATCACAGGGTCTCCTTGAGAGCGCATCCGCATTCCGGTGACTCGTTCCAGAACGATGAGCAGATTCGAAGTCATATTCCTGAAGGCGCTCGATCCACCGTGCAACTTGTCCCTCCGGTGACTTGAATCGCAGCAGCCACATTAGAGCTGCGTGGTCCGTTCTCAGTAGAAATCTTCTTCCATACAGGTATTTATGAAAGTGCTCTATGGACTTAACCACTGCCAGAAGCTCTTTCCTTGTGACACAGTAGTTGCGTTCTGGAGCTGACAGTGCTTTGCTGAAGTACCCAATAACCTTTTCTTCCCCGTCTTGGAGTTGGGAAAGGACGCTTCCAATAGCAGTGTTGCTGGCATCTGTGTCAAGAATGAACTTGCCCTCGGGACGTGGATAGCTTAGAATAGGCGCACTACTCAATTTCTTCTTCAACTCCTCAAATGAAGCCTGACACTCGCGATCCCAAAGGAAAGTCCGTTTTTCCTCAGTGAGCCCGGTAAGAGATTTTGCGATGTTGGCGAATCCTTTCACGTACCTCCTGTAGTAGGTGCAGAGCCCGAGGAAACTTCCCACTTGGTGCTTATCTCGAGGTGCTGGCCAATTGGTGATCGCTGTAATCTTCTCTGGGTCAACAGCAACTCCGTTGTCTGATACAACATGCCCCAGGTAGTTGACTTGCCTTCGGAAGAGATTGCACTTCTTCGGGTTCAGTTTTAGATTAGCTGCAAGCAGCCGTTCGAAGACCCGCTCCAGATTCTCCAGATGGTGAGTGAAGGATTTTCCCAGTACAATGATGTCGTCCAAGTAAACCAGGCATATCTCCCAAGAAAGGCCTCTTAAGACGCTTTCCATCAGCCTCTCGAACGTTGCAGGTGCATTGCAAAGCCCGAATGGCATTACCGTAAATTGCCAGAGGCCAGTGCCGATTGAAAATGTCGTCTTCTCTTTATCTTCCGGTGCCAATCCAACCTGCCAATATCCACTGCGGAGATCCAAGGTAGAAAATAGTTTGCAACCCTCTAGTGTGTCCAGCGTGTCGTCAATCCTTGGGAGTGGGTAACTGTCCTTCTTCGTGGCGTTGTTCAAAAGACGGTAATCAACGCAGAATCTTGTCGTCCCATCTTTCTTTTTCACCAGTACGACAGGAGACATCCATGGGCTACTCGAGGGCTCGATGACACCATCATTCGCCATATCCTTAATAATCTCCTCGGCATCCTTTCGTTTAGCTAGCGGCAGCCTCCTCGGGATCTGTCGGATGGGCTTTGTATCCCCGGTGTCAATTTTGTGCTGGACGATGTTCGTTCTACCCCGTGGTCCTGAACTGATCTCGAAAATGTCCTGCCATCGGGTAATCAATCTCTTCACGATTTCGCTCTGTTCAGGCGAAAGTTCTCTGCATGATTCCTCCACGAATCCTTTTAATTCTTCGGGTAGTCCTCGTTGCTCGGTGGGGTTGCGTTGTAGCTGTCGGACTACTGAGGTAGCGGCCGTACATTCTCCAACTGGTGTTCCTCTCTCTAGTGTCACCGGGAAGCTGTTCAGATTCATCAGTCGGATTGGGGTGGTATGTCCGACCTTGATGAGAGACCTTGCAACCAGAACACCGCGTCCGACTTCCTGCTCCTCGTGCTTCCCAGGTTCAAGTAGAAGACATTGACCCTCCGGTAGCCGTCCATTGATCGTCCCATGCGTCAGAATTTGACTCCGTGCAGGTAAAGTGGTGTCTTCTAGTAGGAGTACTCGTGCATAGAGGTCCTTTCCCTGCCGAAGGATGACCTCTTCGTCTCCCAGCGTCATCACACCTCTCGACATGTCCAGCTTGATCCCGTATTTGGTCATCAAGTCCATGCCGAAGATGACTTCCTCGTCTATTTTCGCCACGAGAACGCGGTGCTCTAGACGTTGGCCCCCGATGAAGAAAGTGGCAACTGTCTCCCCGTAGACCTCGGCTGGCTGTCCTGTGGCTGTCCGTAACGCCCAAGTGGTAGGTGATATCTTCTTAGCGTTAACTGCCTTCGGGTTCAGTATTGTCATGGTTGCGCCGGTATCCAGCAGAAAACTCCGCAGCTGCCCGTTCACCATTCCATCCACATAAAAACTATTTGTCTTGCTCCCTATTGTCGCGATTCTCACGGCGACCCTGGGGCCTTCGATGCTACGGGTTGACAGTTGCCCCTTCCCATCAACCCTCCTTAGTTTTCCTGTGGCTTTTTCCGGCTTCCTGGTAGGACACTTGCTTCTGGGGTGTCCAAGTTGACCGCAGCTCCAACAGCGTATCTCATTTTTGCGTGTCCTGAGGGCTTCCAAAACCTTTGTTACTATGCCCTCGATGGTGGGGGCCGCGTTATACTCCGCTTCTGCCGCTCGAACTCGTGCATGTCCACGGACTGACTGCCTGACAGCCTTGAATTCCATGGCCTGCGACAATGCATCGCCCAAAGTTTTAGGGCGTGCGAGTTTCACCGCCTGTTGGGTTTCCGGGTCTCGAAGTCCATCCAGGAATTTGTCGATAGCCAAGCTCTCGTAGACGTCGTCGGTGACCGTTGGGTAGGCATTCCTCACTAGCCGGGCGATATCTACTTCAAATTCCTGCAGCGTCTCGTTGGTCTTCTGGACCCTGTTCTTTAACTGGGAACGGTATAGTTGGTCCATGTGGCGATGGCCGAAACGCATCTCCAGTCTTCTCATCAGCTCACCGTAGTTGCACCGCTCCGACATGGGCATCCCCTGTAGCACTCCTAAGGCGTCTCCACGCAAGGCTAGGCACAACGCTGATGCTTGCGTCTCCTTTGACCACCCGTGGATCGAAGCCGCTGTCTCGAAGAGAGTCATGTAGTCCTCCCACGGCGTATTCCCGTCGAACAATGGGATGGTGTTGTGCGTTGGTGGCATCCCAGCATTGGCGGAGGGAATGGTGTTGGGAGGGCTTCTCTCAGAGGGTTGGTCGGTGTCGATTGTCCGTGGGTTGCTCATACGTTTTTCTAGAGCTTCTATTCTTACCCTAAGTTCATTTTCTACTGAATCGACTTTTTCTCCTAATCTAGATTCTACATCAGCTAACTTATTATCTACACTTTCCATTAACTTAGTTTCTAAATTGCCTAACTTAGCCTCCAATGTATTTTTAACAGTACTTAACTCATTACCTAACTTCCTTTCTACATTACCTAACTCATTTCCTAACTTCTTTTCTACATTACCTAACTCATTTTTAACAGTACCTAATTCAGTTTTAAAAGTTGCAGACAACTTACTGAAATCATTTTCAAACGTAATCTCGTCTGAATCAACAAAAAATTGGCGCAAGCGTTGTTGCAGTACTGATTTCGTTCCGGAAGTATCCAGATCTCGTTCTTCTAACTCCCATCTTAAGTCTGTAACTTTTAAATCATTCAGTCTAACACTCTGAGAAGTCATTTTCCACACAGTAGCCCAATAATTACAAAAACAAGAAAACCAAAATTATAACCATTTACAATGATCCCACTTCTGACACCAAATTGTTACGGGCTACGGGGTGTGAGAAATGAACTACTCCAGTTTACAAATTACAAATATTTATTAAATACAGAATGTACAAATACAAAGGGACTACTAACCACTATATTAACAATAATAATGGAATTACCAGCTTAACTACTAAACAGTCGACATATAAAATCAGGTATTCCTAACAATTAAACTACTTACGTAAATTTATACAATATGCTAAAACTTACAACTATGAGTTATATATAAACTACAGTCTTCTAATTTCCCACCGACCGGTTATCACAATACTGACACACAGTTTCACTACACTGTCACACTGTCACGAACGGTTCACTGTCACTGTTCACTGATACATCACAGATGCTTGTTGAGCCGGATTAGGACTGACTGACCCTGGCTTAGGGGACCGCTATTTGTACCACCGCCGAATCTTCTAGACCCGGGCGCAGGTAAGGCGGGTGGGCCTTTCCAGGCACTTCGAGGACTGTCCAGGTCCAGAAGTCTCTAGCCTCATCTAGGCCCCTCCAGGCGTGGTCCACCCGTCATTGTCTTGACCGTAGCAGTATCATACAAATAAACTAAAACAATTTTTGATTTTTTGGTTAATTTATCTTTCTAATATCTGCCGCTGATTAACTATAAGAATTAATGGACGTTGTATAATAAACATAATATTTTCTTTCGAAGTGCACTTTTCGTTACAATGAACTCATAATCCCAAATTAATAAACTTTTAATTGGTCAAACTTAAGTTTTATAAACATGAATTACACTAAATTTAAATTGCACCCTGGCTATGCGAGGGCGAGTCGCTAGTAAGTTTATAATTTAGTTTTGTCAATTTTTTAACAATATTATTTAATCATAATATAGGATTTTTAAAAAGTTATATATAATGTTATTATCAGAATTTAGTTGAAATTGGAGTCTAAGACCACGCTCAATTTTCAATCAAAGAATTTTATAGAAGCTAAATAGACCCCAAGAGAGTTTTCTGACCACTTAATGATTTTGCTATTCCGGTAATCATTAAGTTGTTTACCTTCTAGAAATATAAGAAATTACTTTAGTTTGGTTTGTCGGTATATAATTTAATATTTATGTCAGCGTTTTTACTTTGTTTTTATTATAATTTTAATAAAAAAGAAATTATCTGAGAAAGTTTTAACGTAAAATAAGAAAATAAAATTAATTAAAATCTCACTCCTCACTAAGAGGAAACGGTTATCAACGACTTGTTTGGCAATGAAATTAAGCTCTCATGTCAAAATGTTGGTTTCCTTTTCAGACGTCTGAGGTTGTCTGATATGTAACGTAACATTTATTTACATTTGAAGGTTATGAGAAACTGTAATGTAAATGAAAATTTCTTCCCGACTAGGAAAAACAATAGATCATAGATAGGTTTTCCATAATCTACCGCTTTTCCTAGTCCGGGCGGATGGGGCGTACTAGGTACTGGATAGGTTTAGAATATAGGTTCAGTGGAACGATATATTATAGAAAGAAAAAAAAGGAATAGTTTGTTAAAAAAAAAAAAATTAATAATCTATGCTAAACTTAAACGTTGCCACATTGGTGTCAATCGTGTTATACTTTTGAGGATGAAAATAAACAAGTTACACAATGCAGGCCAAACGTGATTTTTTCATTCAAACATATATAGCTTCTGAACGGTAGGTTTTTTTTTTTCATTCAGGTATTTCAAATCCTATCGATGAATGACATTAAATAAAAAAAAAATCTTGAATATATAATCGTTGTACAAAAACAAAAATTGACCCTCACCAAAATAGTTCATCATCCTGATAGTGTAATACTTTCTTAGTATTTTATTTTAATCGTTAAATATTTAGGAGTCACCCTGGGCTGTAAACTAATTTTAAAATATCACATTAACGATAAAATAAATAGTACCAGTAAATTATTATATAAAATTTACCCCTACTTTATAAAAAATCTAAAATTATCACCAAACAACAAGGTAATTTTATATTAAAACTGTTATCAGGCCTATAATTACGCATGCCCAGCCTGGCCTCTTGCAAGCAAAACACACATTAACAAATTGCAAGTATTACAAAATAGATGAACATTTTAATAATTATCCACCATACACAAAAATAGCTACCATGCACAAATAACTGGACATCTCTACAATACATGAATTTATATTCTAACAAATACTATATTTTTCTCACAATGACTACCCTGTCTGACGATACCCTTATAAAACAAATTGGTAATTATACTAAGTGATCAACTTCTAAATATAGACAAAAGGAAACAACACATACTGTTATAAAAATTCTAAATTACCAAACCCTATCTTATGATTTTAATATCTGTAATTTTGTTTATTTATTCATTATTATTTTATTTTTTTATTTCATTTTATTTTTCTCTTTTTTTTTTTTCTTTTCTTATTTGGTTTTTCTAAAATTTTTATCAACAATAAAAACCAGTTGATGTACAAAATAAATTTTAGTAAATAAGTAGCGCATTGTAATGGAGTAAAAATAAAATACAATTATATAATTATATATATATATATTATATATATATATATATATATATTATATATATTATATATATTTATATAATTTTTCTCACCATATTATCTTAGATTCCTATTTTTTTTTTTTTTTTTGGTCCGGGTAAACTGTATGGGTCCGAAGGTTGGTTTTAATAAACAGTTTTTACTGTTATAACCGAAACCCGTATGCGCTTTGAGGTTTAAAAATAAATACCATAGCAACACCATAAAAATACTGATAGTTTTAAATAATACAGTACCTCTTAAAGTTTTGTTTCAATGCGAAGGAGCTCAGGATTTATTTTGATGAAGGTTAGGTTATTGTCTAGCTCGATTGTGGATTATATCCACCTAGAACTTTCAGATTGGTTTCAGATCTATTATTAAATTATATCGATTAGTATCGATAGTATCTTTTTTCTTCCTACCAATAGGTCCGCCCTAGCCAGAGGAAATTGAGTACTTTAGGGCGAGCATCTTGGGGAGCAGTAATTCATTTGTCCCCCTCGACTACAGTCCCTCAATTTCCTCCCAGAAGAGAATTAATCAGGTTTGAACATGTGATTTCCAAGGCGGTCTTATCTCTTCTCCTTCCGGTTCACTGCTTCCATTAATCGCTTCCCTTACCCGATTCAAAAGTTCTCGTGCAGAAAGTAATTCCGTCTCGTAAGAAAAGTGCTGTTGACTTCGATAATGAACTTCTCCCCTTAGCTTAATTACACCTTAATAATATGTATAAGGAGTAGGGCGGAAAAAGGGATATATGGTATCCCTAATCGGGAATGATAGAAAACCGCGATATGGCAATTGATCAATCTTTGTTTACACGAAGGGCTATTTATCGTATCATTCGATAACGCGCCCTACCTTTCAGTCCTATTTCTTTGTATCTGTGTCGCTTCCACCAGCACATAAATGTACAAGCCAAAGTCTCCTTCCTTCGGAGCAACAAAAGTCCTGAAAAATAAAACATTCTTCCGGATCCATCGCTGAACTGAACAAATAATTTTTGTCTTAAAACTGTAAAAATCTAAAAAAACTTCATTATCAAAGCACGGGCTTTCTCTTACTTCAGTTGTTAAAATTAATTCAATCTATTAAATAAAGTTACGAGTTAAAAAAAGTTTTTTGAACTATGTTTCAGCTTCGTTTGATACATATGTTTTAGATAAAATAATATGGCAATATAAATTGCTATGCACATAATTACTTATAGACTCAAGTCTGTAGTCCTATTCGTTACTTTACAGTCCTCCAACAGCCTTGTTTATAACATTTTTTATAAAATCGTTGCTTTTCAACGCTACATTATCTTACTATTGTTTGTTCGGAAAAAAAATCCTAAAAAATATTTATTTACTCTTATTTTCTTTATTTGGTTAAACAAATTCGTTGAACTTATAGATTTAGCCGGGTTTTTTTTCTTTGTTTTTTTTTTATCAGGGCTAATAATATAATATGGTTAATTTTTTGGCATCTACAAAATTAAATGGACTTTAGAGACAGAAAATTTAAACATTCGACATTTAGGCCCTTTCATACTATTACAGTCAGAATGAAACCTACATAATATGAAATCACATTTAATTTTACGTCGATACAGTGAGATTAATCCAAATACATTTTGGAGAAGATTGTAAAAAAGTGCCAAATGCATAGTATAAAGTGCCACTCCTGGCTTACCGATATTTATGAAAAAGTTACTGTAACATCTCAGGCATATGCGCCTTTGAAATATGAAGTTTTCGTGCTAGGGATGGAGACCCAGACACAGACGTTCGTGCGACTTGTTATTTATAAAGGACCTCTATATTTCCTATAGAAAAATAGAACAACCTTTTTATCTCTTTGTAATTGTTCAACAAACTTTCATTTTTCAACAGTAACGGGTCATCTCCGGACTTCCGTCTTTAGGAGCGATTTTGAAGTTGTAGAATCATATACTGTTAGGAATGGGTCTGTGTGATTTTAAATTTGAAAAAGATGATGTTCTCTTAAACCTTTATATTTTTTTAATGCGGGTCAATGTTATATATTGGGTTGTTTCACATGAAATGTCCGTTTTTATAGTTTCTGAAGTACATAAAGGATTTTGCAGGTCTCTGTTGTTTTCTTCCGAATGTTTACATATTTAAAGTAAACAGTTACTAATCCTCTACCTTTGTATTATAAACATAAGCTTCCCTAATAAATTGTCCACTTTTTAGTATACCTCCAATTATGAACATGGAAACACGCGATTTTCTAGTAATATTTTTGTACGAGTTTAAACTCGGCCATTCAGCAGCTGAGGCCGCTAGAAATATTTGCAAGGCGTTTGGGGAAGGGAGTGTTAATGAACGGACCATTCGCCGTTGGTTTGCTAAGTTTTCAGCTGGGGATACCGACTTGGAAAACTTGCCCCGAGGAAGACCTCCGTCCGTAATAGACAACGATGTCCTCAAACATACAGTGGAAGGAAACCCCTACCAAACAGTTAAAGGACTCTCAGCACAACTAAATGCAAGTGCATCTACCGTTTCCAGACATTAAAGTGTATTGGGAAAGTAAAAAAGCTCGATACATGGGTACGTCATGATCTCACTGAGCGGCATTTTCAAAACATACCGTGCAAAAATTGAAAGAACTGGGCTACGAAGTTCTTCCGCACCCACCATATTCTCCCGACTTGTCTCCAACAGATTACCACCTATTCAGGAATTTAGACAACTTCGTCAAAGGAAAACTTTTTGAAAATGATGATCAAGTGAAAAGTACGTATTCAGATTTTGTTTCACTCCAAAGCTCTGAGTTTTTACAGTTCGGGGATAAAAAAGTTGGTGTCACGTTGGAAAAAATGTGTAAAAAAGAAGGTAAATACTTCGAATAAAATTATCTTGTTTTCATATTGTATTTTTAATAAAAATCCTTTACCTTGAAAACGGACATTTCATGTGGCACAACCCAATACTAACATGTATTTAGGATATGTTCAGGTTTAAAACCATATACTAAAATAAATCATTCCTAGATTATTAAATTCTAGAACTCTTAATATGATGTTATAATACCGTTATGATATAACCGTGTTTTAAACATTATAATAATCATATAATGTTTAAAATACCGCACACTGATATTATAGCTATAATCTTCCATTACCAATTAAAAATACTATATCAATCATAGGTATCTATGATATAGATATAAAATAGCTATTTTGAAGTTAGTTGATTTAAAAACACTTACTAAAAAGCTGCAAATTAATTATTACAAAATGGTTAATTATTAAGGTATTAAAATTTATAAAATTGTGCAGGAAATTAACTTTTATGTATATTAATCAATTAATCAAAGAGTTTAAGGTTGACGACTGTAAATTCATATACAAGATAGATGACCAATCATCTCTATAAGTTTATACGCTACATCTCCTCTGTTTATAAACAGTATTTCAATGATCCTACTATTCTTTTGTTAGAGAATTTAATTCTCATTTTGTTGATAATTAATTCAAACTAATAACTAAGTTATTGAATATTAAAACATTTTTAATTTGCCGCCATTTAAAAACTAATTTGCTATTAGTTATTAACTTCTAGGTTTTAATTTATGTGCCAAATTTCCAAAAAATCGGTACCGAACTTTCTGAAAAAGCCGCCGGCCGTGGGACGGCGCTCGGCAGACTAAATGATTTTTTTATTCGTTATTTAGGTTCTTTGTATCTTGAAACCTAAGACCTCTAATTGAGACGTTGATTTCCAAAAAGTACTAAAGGACATTTTTTACAAAATTGATTTTCTTACACATTTGTATTCTCATCAATTAGTTATATCTAAATCTCCTAATTGATTTTATCCTATGAACACTATAGCCCTTTATAAACTCAATTTAGAAAAATAATTATTTTCTAAAGGAAATAATTACACATTTAATTTCGTTCCAAATTATACCAGAACATCTCATTTCATATCTTTAATATGATGTTATTAATATACTAAAAAATAATTCTGGATTTTAATGCGAAAAGAATCAAATTAGCTAATTTAATAATATAATAAATAGTGATTTTCGAGCCTCCTGTAAAATTTCCTAGAATGGATATAGTACCTTTTGGAAATCAACGTCTCAATTGTGTTTCCTTGGTCGATTACAAAGATTCATTATCGAAAATAATGAACCAAAACGTCTTCCCAGACATACTTAACCCCTCAGTACTTAATTACAATATCGATTAAAATACCGTAAAATAATTTTATAGCTGCATCTTTCATCAGAACATAAAAATAACAATAATTAAATATCTATTATTTGTTTGTTCTAATTGAAAGGCCTTTTTTGAACCGCAATTAAGGACAATGTCACTAATAGTCTTGTTCCCCGTTCAGCGATGTCTAACCGCATTTATTTTATATTTAGTGTTATCCCTAGCATGGGGAGTTGGAAGAGGCTTTATTTTGTCTGCAATATCGTTTTGGTAGGTGGGAGCTAAAGGTCAGGGGTCGAAATGCCAGATAGCTGATATCACCCGAAACCTGAGCCTAAAAATTTGCCAAAATTATCCTATAAGAATAATAAAATATATAATTACACTTATAATTTTTATTGCAATTTGAAATATTAATATATCAAAAATAATTTGATTGATTCTCTTGAGAACAATTTATTCAGTAGGGACGTACATTTTGCACTCAACAGTGAGTATAATATCATATTCAGAAAGATCTCAAGTCTGTCATTTTCCCACGAGCAATACCTTGCCTGCAGCTTACACATAAACAAATTAAGACTAGTAGTAGCTCAAGTTCGCTTAGCTAATAAAAAATGCTCCATAATTTATCTAAATAGAAATAAAATTAAATTTGAATCCAATTCCTCCTGCAGATTCTGTACTTTGAATAAACCCGATAATTTATTCCATAGTATTTTAATTTGCCCGCCCTACATGCAAATAAGAGAAAAATATTTAAAGAAATATATATCACACTTTGCCGATGAGAAACAACAGTTAATTCATTTATTGAGTTTCTCAGAGCCGGATGACAAGAATAAATTGAATGATTTTTTTTTATTTTTTACCGGTCTAATGAATATCAGAAATCAGAACAAACAAAACTCCATCATTATGAATATCAGAAATCAGTTGTTAACTGAACAATAACTTATATCACATGAATGTGTTAGTATATATCTTTCAGTTGTATACCATAATCAATAATTAACCAGCAGTTAAGCTGATTTAATATGACATTACTAGTATGTTTTTATTTTCATTGTAAATTGTATACATTTTTTAGTTTGTAATTATTATTAGTATTCAGATCTTTTCTATTTGTATGTATACATATACATATATATATATGTATGTTGTACTTTTAGTACTTGAAGTGTTAGTAGGCCAACTCCCTCTGTATGTCAACTTGACTAAAACAGATGTACAATAAATAAATATTTTTATTTCAATACTTATCCAGTTTTATTTAACATAAATATACGCTTGTTGAATTAATATGATTTATAATTATGAAATATTAATCGCGAAATTAAACTATTAAACCTGGCTGTGTAGACCTCGCGATGTTGTCTCCACGCGAACCACACTTCTATTAGCGATGTGATATAGGATAGGCTCATCACTCCTTACGCCTCACGAATGGATAGTTAGTGGTTTAATTTTTCAATCCTGTCGTTAATAAAATTTAACTCATAGATTAAAGAAACAAAATAACTTTTGAAGTATCTGATTGGAAATCCTAGTAATTCGAGATTTGGCAAGGTGGGTTAGTTGTCAGCTCCCCATTTCAACTTATCGGGGTATCCGGGAAATAATAGGAGGGTGGGGGAGTGATACCCCGTTTTACTCAGTTTCCGTCATTGGATTATTCATTTATACGACTTTCATCACTTTTTAAACATCTTCTATCCGTTGATGTTTGTTTACCTCTTTAGCATATCGCTGCTTAAAATAATGCAGTCTTTACTGAGATGTTAACGCTTAGTATTGCTATACATTTACGTGTTTAAACTCGGCCTATACTCCAGAAACATCAATCTCGTTTGAGGTGAGGTTCAACAGTGAATCTCGAATGATTGCACTGTTCAACGGTGTTTAAAAAAAAATATTCGGGAGAGGGAATTCAGCCTTGAAAACAAAAAAGTTTCTCTCTTGATGACGATGTTCTGCTTTGGTGGAATAAAACCCCAGAGCAAATGTTCGAGTACTTCCTGAGAAACTTAACTTTACTAAATCGACTGTCAATTAGCTCAAGCCGATGGTGAAGGTAATATAGCTTGAATGTTGGGTTCCACATGCATTAAACGACCGTCAAAAATACCAGCTTTACGGACAGTGGTTCGACAGATGAGAAGCAGCGGAACTTTTCCAAAGCCATTAAATCATCAAAAAAGGGTGATGGTTATTGTTTATTGGGTTTCGTTTGGTTTGATAACTTACAGCTTCTTGAATCCTAGAGAATCCATCATTGGGAATCGTCATGAAACCATTGCTATGTATCAGAAATTGGCGATAATTAAGCCATCTTATGTCAATCGAAGTGGTTCATTTTGTTGCATGACAACGCCACATGTCTCATGTGTGGCGACTCAAATACTATTGGAGCTTGAATATGAAACTCTGCAACATCCGTCCTACTCTTCGGACCTCTTGCCTACGGAATATCATTTTTATTATAATTATATATGATGTATGAAATCATTCCCAAATTAAACGATATGTCACTTAAACGTTGAAAGGAGTTAACGACCGAAAGGAAATAAAATTGTTACCGGCTGATATTCTTAATAATGGGTTCATATAGTTCCATAATACCCACTGGCTAAACCCCTGTCATTTGTATTATTTTTTATTTTATTGAAACTGAAATTTTATTGGCTAACGAGTCTTTGTTTATCATTGTCTTTTTTTTTTTCACTTAACATTTTATTTACACCTGTAAAAAATTAGATTAAGCAAATGTGCTAAAATCTTAGAAAACATGGCGTGTGCAGGCATAAGGGAGACAGCACCCAGTAGTGCATCCTCCTGACGTTAAGCAGTACTATATTTTCAGGTCAGGAGGTCCCTTATCCAACTCTTTTTCAGCCCTACGCCGAGTTATGAATGATATGTCAGCTTTAGCCATGTTTTGCATAAGTTGGTTTATGTGTTCATTTAGTTTGTCATGATATTGTATGTCGATCGAATGTGATTTGTTGTAGTTGGAATACGTAAGTCAGTATGAAGGGTATCATTTGAAACATGTGGTGGTGAGTTCGTTGCCAGTCTTAAAAACAGCGATTGAAAGGTTTGTATTTTTCGTATGTGTGTCTTTTTAGCAGGTATATTTGGCAAGTCTATATTGGTTTAAATAAATAAGTGTATACTAGGTATATTAAGCTTCTGTCTGGCGGATAATTTAGAACGTCTATGTAGTATCGAATATAAAAGTCTTAGTCAAAAGTTTAGTGTTTAAGGTTTTGTCTTGATGTGTGGTCCCCATGTCAACCACTTGTCAAAAATAAGTACTAGGTACGTTACTGTATTTGGTTGTGGTATCGGAAGATTGTCTATATAAGCTGGAGACAGGTTCTGCGTCTAAGGGTAAATGTAACATGGTGTGACATGTGGGATCAGTTGTAGCCGGGTGGCTAGCATAACTATCCTATGCCAAAGTTCACGGGTTCAACCCGCAGGTGGTCCTAGGATTTTTTAATGGGAGTAAAAAATCCTTAGTTATGCCGTCCTTTGGAGGGAAAGTTAAAAAGTGATCCCGAGCCTGTGCAATGATAGTTACTCGTTAAAGATCCCTATCCTAATAAAACCTGGATGCGCAGAATTTAGGACTCCCACTGTAGCATCGTCCGATTAGCATAAAGTGACGTTAAATAAATAAACAAACAATGTTGTGACTGTCATGGTTAATTTTTAATTTTCATTATCATTATCTTATACGAGTTAATCAGAAACATACATTATATATGTAAGGGTTACTGAGTGCTTTATCCTTATTGATTTAAGTTATTTTGAAATGATTTTTATCCCATATTATTTTGGGAACTAACTCATCTATTTGTTCGTGCCACTATGTCGGTTCTTTTCGGCGGCGCTTTTATCCTGTTAGTCCGTTTCAGTTCACTCGAGTCAATTTGACTTTAGACAAAAGGACGGTTAAGAGAAAGTATGGAAAACAAAAAGAAGGCCTATGAAGAAAAGCAGGAGAAAACAAGTTATAAATCCAGTGATATACGGGTTTAATAAATTATATAGGGGAATGGTCCTGCGTTGGATTATGAGGGGAGCGAAGATGGCCGAAGGGGTTCGGGAAGGTTCGGTGCGCCTCACCCTCAGTTGAAGGCGAGCAACCCTCGTGTTTGGTTGTCGTTCGGTCTTCTCTTGATCAGTGTCTACTCGCCGTGTTCATCTGTGAGTTTTATCCTTATTACTGTTAGTTTTTGTGATTATTTATACAGGATTTTTATAAATTTTATCTCTGCTGTTGGTTTGGGACAATGGAATAAGCTTGTATTGACTATTTATTTGAATGACCTGGATATCGTCTATTTTTCTCTGTAAGTTTTACATTTTTATTTTATTTTTTTATTTTGTTTGTGTTTATTTTATTTGTTTAATGTCGAGACTAATCAATCTCAAAAAAAAAAATGAATTCATTTACTTGTCACAAATAGACAATATATTTATTCTTAGTACATTATCACTTTTTTTTCTCTCACACTTTCTAGTCACATATAAAAAAAGTTATTTCACGGTTGAATTATTCTCCGATTTTCAGATTCGCGTTGCACTTACAGATAATGAACTTCATTTAGAATTTTTATAAATACCTGAAGGTATTACATCGTTTTTATAATTATTATCTTTTATTTGATATCAGTTTTTGTTTTCATGTAGTGTGTTTTAAAAAAATCACTTTTAAACTTAAATATATATTTTATAAATTAAATTTAACTATAGCAACTCAAAATTTATCATCGATCTGATAGTAGTTTTCTAGATAACACTTGTGAAATTGAAACGAAGGTTTGCTATATTTTTTTACTTATTGTATAATTGCTTTTTATACTCCTTTGTAATAGTTTGTCGGCTTTATTAAAAAATATATTAATCAATTGCTCATGTTTTTGTTTAAATAAATTTATATTCTATTATTATTTTTTTTTTTTTTATATCAAAGACGTCTACAGTTGATGTAGTTTTCTATTCTTTTTTAATTTTTTTTTAGGTTTTGTTAAGCGTATTTTTTAATTTTTAAGTACTTAAGCGTTTTCGGATGAGAATGATGAAATGTTACCACTCGCTATAATTTTTTTATTTTCAACTGCTGTAGTTAGTTATCTTATTCTTTTTCTTATTTATTATTGAGTTATCGTGTGCGTTTATAAATACTTTTTATTCTTTTCTGTAAATTTCTTAAACTATTGTTTTAATGCATATCAAGATAAATATATTTTATAATTAGAAAAAATTCGAATAAAACGTTTAGAAATAGTAATAATAATAATATATATATATATATATTATATATATATATATATATATATATGTATATATATATTTATATCAAGAAAACAAAAATCTATAAGTGGATATATTTTTAAGAATAATATTTAATACTATTAAAAATTTACTTATTCTTCGTTTTGTTTATTGCTCGATTAATATGTTAATCAATTTATTTTTATTCTATTTTTTAGAATTATTCATGTTTCACCATCCATTTAATACATATACTACGATAGTTTTGGAGACTAATAGATATAATATATATAATATTTGTTGTAAAATGGAAATTATAAATTTTCAGTGTTACTGTGTGTTTTCATTAAGCTATTAATTTTCTCTGAATAGGACAATTAAAAGTGTTTTAATAAATATAAGGCGTTTATTCATTTTTATGAATAACATTTTAAAGATATTTTTTTGTCAATATTATTCCAATTATTTTGTACATTTAATCGTTTTTTTAGTTAATATTTTTTGGCAAACCCGTCCTTCAAGATACTTTAATTTGACTTAAGTGGTAATATCATAATTAAATAATTCACGTTATCTAACTATCGAGTGTACGATAGAAAGACTTTTATAGTTTTAAACGTTATTATTATTGACAGTAGCCTTTCATTATTTAGGATTGAATATCTTCATATTTAAATAAAAATGTAATAAAGGATTATAGATTTTTAAATATTAATTATAGATAAGAATTCTTCGTTTACTATAGCTTATCGTTTTATGTAGGTAACTTTAATAAACAATATAATATTAGCTTTTAGTTAATAATTAATCATTTTTTCTTTATGGAGCGATGGGTTTTTAATAATTCTATTATATATAAGATAATGATCAGAAGCACGCGACACCATACCATGTGTGCATTCCACTCTTGCGCTAAACCCTCTATCCTCAGGGTGTTGAAATGCAAAGGTTTGCTGACACTTCTATTAAGTTCGTCAGTTTAATTTTGTAATGTTTAAATTAAAATAAATAAATTTAAATAGCATGAGTTTGAGAAGAACGCTTTATTTACGGCATTGCCTTCAAGTACTTGATCTTCTCAGTATAATCTTTCATTTTTTAAGCTTCTTCGAATCAGTTGTACAATACAACAACGTTGGTATAACTATTTATTTTAAAAAAATCTTGACTTTTTTCATTTATATTTATTATTATTAAAGCACAACCCTGATGACTTTACTTTAGAAGTATATTTTTATTTTATTTTAATTAATTATAAAAATCAAATATTTTACTGTATTCACCACAGTCTGTAGTCGGGTTCCAAGTCTAAAATTGGTTAATTTTATGGAATTTCAAATTATTGGGGTGACGGAAGGGGAAAATTATTTAAAATGAACATTTATTTGCTTAAAAAATATGAAATTGTGTTGGTTTTTATATATATATATATATATGATGTGTGTGTAAACTTTAATTTTAAAAAGCTAAATTAAGAGTTCAGTTTAACTAAACAAATTATTACAAAAGTGTTGATAGATTTTAATTTATAATTTCATTAGAAACAAGAAAATATTTTGATTGTTTCTAGAAAGCTCGCATGTCATTCATAACCGAAAGCTTGAGTATTTTTAGACTAAATCGGAATTTTTTTCTGCATCAAATATGTTTTTTGCCTCTAGCTCTCGGAACATTTGCCATTATTAAGAAGTATTGTTTTCTATGTTCATAGTGAATGTAAGAAATAAGATGGAAGTGTTAAGGTTCGTTTACACGCTTGTAAATGTCAAGGCAAGAGAAGTTTGGTTCAATCCATGAACATGTAAAATCGGTTAACTAACAAATCAACCAGCATAAGTGGTATCCAAACTCCCGTTCAAGAGGATCAAGCATAGGACAGCATAGCCCGGTTTGCAAATTTTGTTATAGAAATACAGAAGTGTTGACAGTTATCAAGCAGCAAAGATGTGTACATGCAACACTAGAGCTTGCTGCTATCTTTCTTTGGTTTTCTCTAAAAAAGTAAAAAACAAAACACGCTGAAGACCGGATCGACCGCAAACACATGCAAGCATGCGCAAGCCAATCTAAATATTCTATCTATACTCTTGTGCTTGTGGGTTTAGACCAATGTTGGAAATATTGGTTTTTTTCTTGTGCGACGGAGTTTTTATTGGAAGAGTAGACTTATACACCGTTTTTGAGCTGGAATACATAAGACATTGTGGTCGTATTTTAGCTATTTGAAAATATTATCGTTGCTATTTGATGTGCAATGAAGTGAAATTTCAACTTTTCTTTCACTTACCTATATATGAAATAAAAGTAAGAGAAAGTATTGCAATCGTGAAAATGTTCGAATTCCAGTTTTCAACGGAAATTCACGTTTCAGTGTCCCCTGAATCCACCGCAAAAAGGTGTGTGTGTGTGTGTGTGGTAAGTCTAGCGTCAAAACGAAAAGTCTGAAATTAAGACAACTATACGTCCGAGATGTTCGTCATTTTCTCGCTAAAATCAACTTACCGGAAGACCTACTTTATACTATGCATTTTGCACCTTTTTACGATTTTCTCAAAAATGGCTCTATCGTTTTTGATTAAACTCCCTGTATCGATGTAAAATTTTATGTGCTTTAAAACGATGTAGATTTGATTCTCATTGAAATAGTCTGACAAGGCTTAAATGCCGTTAGTTTAAATTGTCTTCCCCTTAAGTACCTTTAGGTTTGTAGATTTGAATAAACTAACTATATCATCTTTTTAGCATTGATAAAAAACAGTTAAATATATAAGTTGAGTGAATTCGATATCTAACGAAAGGAGAAGAGAGCAGAAATGTTTTTTTATTGTAATGTTTTGCTTTTCGATATTAAGAACAGTAATATAGACGGATAATATACCGTTGGAAGGAGAAACATTTTAGGAAAAATATTAGCTGATATGCAAAGTTGTAAAAAGTAATATAAAGCAACGAATAGGTCATAAACCTATTACTGATTATTATTCGTAGCAATTTAAATATTACTTAACCTAAATCATATGTTTTTCTAACGAAACTGATTACACTTTTTCTTTAAATTAACTTAAACGTTTATTTAATAGTTCTTAAATAGACTTTAACCGTCGAGGTAAATGAAAGTCATTTGTTGCCTGCACCAGATTTTTCATCTAATTAATTTGTCAGGAATATACAGTATTTCCTTGAAGTGTGTATTCAGCTCATGTTGAGGGGTAAGTTGCCATAACTACGTAGTACAGCTGTGAGTTTAGGAGCAGGTAATGGCTGAACCCTTGAAGAGGGTAGAACTGTACCGTTAAACATTTCATCCACCTACTGAGTATTGGATCTGCCAAGTTTGCCCCGCTACGGGTCGACTTTCAGGTCAACAGCGGTCTCTTGTTCTATAGGCATTAAGTTTTAATGGATCTAAGTCAGTAGCTTTTCTAGTGTCTATGAGGTCTAAATGAAATATTTAAGGTTGAAATACTATTGTTCCATCTGCAACCAGAAGTCTACCTGTCTACGGGCCTCCTAATACAATTATATCCCTTTAGAGCAGACAGTGGGGTAGGATCTGGGGTGTGAAACCTGTTCTTTTTGGGCGATTGTTAGTTTGAAAAAAAAATATGAGGGTCTTATGAATAATTCTGTATAGTGTATACTGAGTTCTCCAAAGCGGTGGGATTATTAAGATGCGTGAACTGAGATGTGGGCGCCCGTTGCAAATCATGGGACGTATCTTGGGTAATGGCTATAGGCTTCTGGAATACTCAACTAGGCTATGTCGTGTCGGAACTTTACACCCAATAAATTTTTAGCTGTATTTGTATATATCGGGGGCTGGGTGCCTGAGTTGGTTTGAACGCGCGTTGCCTAGAAGCCACTGTGGACCACAACTAGAAACCAAATAATTACGAGTTCACGTCTCGGTGCTGGGTGGAGAGGATTTTATCTCAGCATTTATCCCCCGCTCTCATCCCCTGGCCCAAAAATCCCCGTTTAGCCTTCAAAAGCGAGGTAGGATTAAAAAAAACCAAAAAAAAACGAAAAAAAACGCTGTATTTGTATAATTCCAGTATAGATATATTTATTGATTTTTTTTTCTGCGTTTAATAATATACAGGATTTAAAAGTCCTATAGTTAACTTAATAAATATACGTTTGTATTTTGACAATTTATCGTTGATATTCGTGCTTTCTTTAACATTGAGAAAACAGAATTTTAGAAAATATGTACAATAATTAATATTTGACTTTATTATTACAAATAATTATAAGAGGTATATATATTTCTTTGAAGGCTTTAGATTTCTTTTTTTCAACCTCTTACAGTACGACTTTTCCTAAATCCAGCCTTATGGATGTAGACGGTAAGAGGCAACTCCGTTAAAAATTTCAGCTTCGGACACATTGTCATTTATTCACATTAATTATCACTAATTTGATAACCACAAAAGAGAGTGAATAGTTATAAAAATATTGCCGTTTTTTAAATATCTTGTTTTTTGTATGTTATAAATATTTATTTATTTATAAAGATAGCCCACCAACAGGCGAATTTCCCTATGACGGGTGTTCATATTACAAATAGTATTTACATTATTACGTTATGAACATAATGATATACATAAACAAGGTATATTAAAATACAGTAACTAAATTAAGAAGAATAAAACAATTAATTCACACATAAATAAGAACTAAGTGGAACTAAATAAAGAAAAATAATAGAATTACTTTATATATGAACAAGATCAAAATATAATAAAATACTGTAATGGGATAAAGAAAGATAAAACAATTACTTCATTCATAAATAAAAGAAAATATAACAAAAAACAATTACTGAATAAAGAAAAATGAATCAAATATGTGAACTTTATTGTTATTAATTTTTATATATTAGACAAATTTTCATATATTTATCCACCTATAGGCTATTATAGACCAAATTTTTATAATTTAAATTTATTTCTTGGTTTCTCACTATTTTTTTTACTGTTAACTTTTTACTGTGTTTACCGTTATTTTTTCTTTTAATCGTATTGGTGGTTATCTTATTACTTTTCTTCCTTGATGAAGATCTCCAATTTAGGTCGGAACGTTGGTACACAAATATAATAAGTTCTCCTTATTATCGTGTTATTTTTTGATTATCCTAACCCCTAACCATCTTCACCATCATATATTCAATACAGTCAACAATTGCTCCATAATTATTAATGATTTATTGTTTTTTATATTCATGCCTTGACATTGCAAAACAGAATTTTAGATAATGCCAACAGTAATTAACTTTTGATATTACAATCACAAATAATTACAGTATACATAATATGTGAATTTATTGTAAATAATTATTTTATTTAGGATTATAAAGCAACGAACTAAAATCAACCCTTTTGTTTGTTTATTTATTTAACGTCACTTTATGGTACTATGGCTAATCGGACGATGCTACAGTGGGAGTCCTAAATTTTGCCTATCCAGGTTCTATTAGGATTAGGGATCTTTAACGAGTACTTGACATCGCACAGGCTCGGGACCACCTTTTAACGTCCCCTCCGAAGGACGGCTTAACCAAAGATGTTTTACCCCCATTAAAAAATCCTAGGACCACCTGCGGGTTTGAACCCGTGACTTTTAGCATGGGAGGCTGTTACGCTAGCCACCCAGCTACAAGTGATCCCTAAAAAAAAAAAAAAATTAAAAAAAAAAAAAAATCAACCCTTATTCTGATGTTTTAAATAAGTTGAAACTGAAATAGTACTATAAAGTATACTATACTATTTGCGAGTACATTTAGTGAAGTCAGGTTGTATTATCAATGACGAAATCTATAGATCACAGAATGTGACACATTATATAAAGGAAAATTTAGAAATGAGGAGCTTTAAAATTACCTTACCTGAAAGGAATGTTGCTTAGATTTTGATTTTATTAACATTCGTAACGATATATGTTTTTCACGTCTTTGTTTTTCAAGTAAAGGTTTTATCGTATCACAGGGTCATTTCTAGTAATGTGAATGTCTGAAAAACGTTGACAATTTTCTCCTATTTTAATTCATTCTGCAACCGTAAAAGTCATTGTCGCAAACGGTCTGATCTCTGCTGGATAATCAGTTGAATTTAGTATTGGAGAAGAGATTAAAGCTGGATGAGGTTTTGGAGTTAAAGGAATCTTGGCAGAAAAACAGGACAGCCTTGACTAACAGACTCATAAAAATTTCAGTATTTCACCACAAATGTTCTCTTCGCCACATCTACAATGCCCTCTAATTTTCTAGAGTCGGTCGTTTCTGTGCATTTTATACCGTTTCCTTTGTTAAGTTTTCACTTCTTTGAAAAATCCTGTGTTATCAATGAATTATTTTATGGATATTTCTTAGCGTTTGGAAATCTGCCATCTTCATTTAAATTTATTTCTATAGTGTTTTAATATTTTTAACGTGAACTTGCTGAGAGAATTTATTTCACCTAATCCTCTTTTCAAATTACTCTACCTTAAGTTGTAGGAGAGAGCAGCTTATTTCCGGATTCATTGAAAAATATTGACTTACCTGTTCCTTCTCCATGACATACATTTTTCAATATATTGGATGCTTAGAGCGTTGATGCTGACAAAGTTCCAAGATTTTAGCAACTTTCGAGTCTTTAATTATTTTCTTTCCAAACCGTATCTTTTGAAAATTTAGAAAAAAATCCGATGTATTAAGGACGCCGCGGAAAGAAATCAAATTAGAAACCACAGAAGATAGGGAAGCTCTTACCTACATGTTAATCGCCTCAAATATTGAATCAACCTACCAACAAAATAAATTCGTTTTTAAGTACAGTATTATTCTATTTCTTTTGAATTTCTTGTTTTTAGATCTATATTCAGTTGTATAATTTCAAAATCCCGCTCAACATATGTTGAATGAGTCTTGAACATGTTCAACTACGCGTGTGAGGCACATATCATGCCTCGGTTGCTTTTCAACAGAGCTTTAGTTGCTTTAAGCATGAAGGCCTGCAAAGTCCATTAATTGTGTCTCGCCATTTCAAGCATTAGTCTGAAGTTATAGCATTTACGGCTAACTTTTGTAAACAGTTTAAAAACGCTTTAATTACACGGTTTGTTTGATTTAGTTAAATACTGCATGTGCAGAAAGAGGTGTTCACAGCTTTAAATACTTGTCGGCTGGGATTGCGAAAGTCCTTTTTTTATCACACTGTTTCATTTAAATTCACAAATAGCCTACCAATGGATGGATGGTATTGAGAATGGTTCTATATAGAATTGAAATATAGTTATTTAATTGCATTTATGACAGTTGTACTAAGCCGCTGACGGCATATGCTGACCCTGACCAAATAAAGGGCCAGTTCGTACAAAAAGCAGTGGTACGTATCTAACAGCTGCATTCAACAATTGTGTTTCACCCCCCTGCAGTCAGGTGCGGATCGGGTCAACTTTCAAAGCTATTTATATCACAAGGTTATAGATATAGTCATTAAGGTTTTGGTTGTCACATTTATATTATTTATTAGCGTTGTGGAATGTTGCGTTTTTTAATTTTGGAAATGGAACCTTCTGCGCAAGTGGTGTCATCTGTAAATACATGGCAGTTATATTACGACAGTATTACTTATGGATGTGTTTAGCCGTTTTATATTCCATACGGGTAATATTCACACATAAAATATTTTGGCAGTTCTTAAAATATTTTATTTCGATTTCAATAAACTCCCCAAAGTTAAAAATCTCCTATCAGCGGATAAACAATATTGAAAATGGTATGGAATGGAATTAAAAAAATAATTATTTAATTATATTTCTGGCAGTTGTACTAGGCCGATGACGGCATATGCTGACCAAATAAAAGGGCCAGTTCCTACAGAAAGCTGTGGTACGTGTCCAACAGCTGCGTTTTCCCCTCCTGCATTTAGGTGCGGATTAGGGCAACTTCCAAAGCTATTTATATCACAAAGTTATAGACATAGTCATTGATTTTTTTTTTCTTCTTCAATTACACCAAAATCCAACTTTACAGAATATGTCCTCTTCTTGGCAAGATAATTGTATTTGTAATCTGATAATATCTCTGATGCGAACAATTTAGAAAAAAAAATGTACTCATCGGATGAAAATTGCTGTTTCGTTCATTGCATCTCAAAATCTTGATTATTATGCTTGTATCATTATAATATTATTATAAGTATATCATTCATTATACTCAATATTACCTCGACAAGTTTGCGTAAAACATTAAAACATTACTATGGTTTTGGATTTAACTGACAATAAAATAAAACTCAAATAACCTCTATAGCAGTACTTTTTATGTGACTATTTGTCCACTCAACTCTATTGGTCATATATCTTTTACTTATTAAATACCTCCTTACTATAATATTTTTGTGGGGTATTGTTTGAGCTTGCCTCCATACCATGTAGGTAAAAATCATAATGATTAAATACAATAATTATAAAATATTGATCACTTATTCATGTACTTCTTTATATTAGGATATTAAAAATATAATATTATTTGTTATTTAAGTTTAACACTTACTACTCTAAAATATTGGCGATTGATTTAGTTTTAAAATTCTGATAAATAGACGTTAACCATTTTATGATTAGAATATATTATACAATTTTAACTCATATTTATATTTAATTTTATTAAGCAATTATAATTGTACATTTGAAACTTCATATAACATAACTTGTGACCTGAACATAACTTATAATAGGCGAAACGTTGTTTTAAAATAATTTCACAATAAAGTGTTGAAGTAAACGACAGCCTTTTTTATTCTCTAACATGATTATTGGGGTTTATGCCGATAACATACATACTAAATATGACTAAATGACAATATGACTAAATGCTTATTTTACTTTGCTTTTGTTTTTATTTGTTTACGAAATTAGCTGTTTTTATTTTCTCATTCTATTGTACTTATTGTCATTATTATTATCACTTTGTGATTTTGTATGTATGTATGTGTGTATATATTTTTTTTTTCTTCATCTACTTATGTAAATAATTAAGTTTGTAAATAATTCAATCTATTTAATGTATTCTGGCCAGAAGAGCTATATTTATTTGTAACATCAATGTTATTCTTAAGGGACTATGTCCCAGAAAAGTTCATTTTTCTATTCTATTCTAAATATAAATGGTTATGAATGCGTCTCGTTTCTTCTAAAATATGCTTTTAAATTAAGCTATATATTGTTATTAAGAAGATTAAAGTACGGATTCTCTTAATATGTATGTGGGTCTATATATATACATAGCCACATAATGTTTGTAATATATATAGCCTGGGTATATGAAGTAGGGCTAAGATTAGGAGACTGTGAGGCTTGACAGAGCAGTAAGTTTGAAATGGTATACCCTCGGAGCGATGCCTGGCGGTGACAGCATCAACCCCAGCCGGCTAATGTCTGTTTTCATTGTTTTAACTCAAGTCCTGGGCTCGCTCATTTCTATCTTGTTACAGTGTTGTTTCCTACATCTTCCGGGGTCACTGTTCTCCTTCATCTGGTGAACTAAATTAGAATGACACGGTATAAATATTTGCGTCCAGGTTGGTAGGATTTGATCGATCGATTACTACGAAATACTAACTAGGATAGGCTCACGAATTGTCTCAGCGATTTTGATGTCATTTTTTAAGAAAAATCTGATGCGGGCAACACACGACTTTCACTTACCTCCTTTGTTGATATCGAAAATAATTTTCAAATACAGCAAGAGATTAAAATAAATGAAACTAATGAAGAATTGATTAAATTAAATCTATTATATAAAATTCTCGTGCCACAGTTTTAGTTACCATATTCCTCCGAAACGGCTTGACCGATTTTCATGAAATTTTATATGCATATTCAATAGGTCTGAGAATCGGCTACTATCCATTTTTCATACCCCTAAGTGATAAGAGTTGTCCACCCCTAAATTATTTTTATTTTTTGGACAAAATATTTTTAAATAATGTAGCATTAAAAAATACATACAACCATACATTTTCACCCTTCTTTAACTAACCCCTATTTTTTAATAGTCATTTTAGTAATTTAATAATTTTTCATCCCGTTTGATAACTGATCAATTATCACTTGTTAAGTTACCGTCAGAGGTCTACCGGTGTCCCTTCTCAGCCAGCAAGCATCGCGAAGTAGGGATAAAGCCGAACCCTGTCTCCTCTTTCTCTAACACTATAAGCCTTCTCTCGCTCCTTCCGCAATTTTCGGCCATTATTATTGTTTATGCATCAAGCGTAGTATTGTAGTAACCTTTAAAATTATAATTTCACTATCTCAGTGTAACTCATGTTTTTCACCCGGACAATTATTTGCATGCTCTCGAGTGGGTAAACCATCTAGTTTGTTTGTGTTACCTAAATATGGGCTAACAAAAAATATTGTTCAGGCTATAGCATTAAGAGATTTATATTGTTTGTTAGTGTTTCTGTCGTAATTAATTTATGATATGGGAGAGGGATGGCTGTAAGGATGTAGCGCGTAGCCCAACTACATGATAACAGAATTTGAAAATGTTAAAACAATTAAGAGTTAGCGTCTGGGTACCGGGATATTGAACTCGGCATTTAACCTCCGCCTTTACCCTCTGGCTCGAGAAACCCAAAAGGAGAGATAGAGATGATCAAAAAGAAAGAGAAAATTAAATAGATGGTAGGATAAAATTTATCATTAGACAAATTTTAAAGCACGCACTCATTTTTCAAATTTATATGTAAACAGATTAATAAGAAAATATCATGTAATCTCAACCAACGAGGCCCCTACTCCCTCACCCCCTAACATTTTTCGAAGCACTACTGATGAAAATCCTTCTATTCTATTGACTCTTATGATTTAATGTGCATTTCAATATTTACTTCTCGTGATCTAAGGAAAAATAAGCACCCAAAATACAGAATCTATAAAAAAAAAAAATTGTATTCCATTCCATTCCCCTAGCTGATGAAATTTTTATTACGTGAGTCATAAAAATGCAAATAAAAATACGACAGAGTGGGCGGTCAAGGCATGGATGAGAGAGATAAAATAAATTAACGATTATATTAGGCTGTCTTAAAATAACTTTTCTCGATGAATATTTTGTAAGCTTTAACAATTTTGGAAAGAAGGCATAAATTTTTAAGTAGTGGAAGAAGGTTATATAGCTCAAAGGTATATTACATTGTGTAACACAGTAAAATAACCTTAAACAAAAAAGGTAGAAACTTATGGAATATACCGTAATAATATTTTTCTATATATTATTATTGTTAAATGCTTTTACAATTTTCTTGTATAATCTGTAGAGCTCAGATCAGAAAAAATAATCGCCTTGGAAAGATCTTAGACTGAGCATGAAAATGATTATCAATGGTTAGATATTTTAATTATTGAATGGTCATTTTTAAACAGGTAATCACTACTCCGAAACAATAATAACTAGCAGACCTTAAACAAATGCGCTTTGAATCAGAGATCACACATGTCATATCCAAATGCCATTTTGCTATCTTATCATTTCGCTTACGATGGCTTGCTGATGATGCTGAGACATTTAATCAGCCATATCTCTGAGAACTGTTTATTCTAAAATAAATAAGAGCATCTGTATATTGTGTGGGAAAACCAGAAATTAAAGTATACTGTATACTCTTGTATTAAAGACGGCTTAATAGTAATATTAAGCTATAGCCAAGTTTTGTTTTAACTTTATCTTAAACACATTAATACCTCTCCTCTCTAAAATTGATTTTTGAAAGCGTAATTTGACTCTAGTTATTCTTTGAAATTTTGATTTACATTCTGAAATAAAAATATGATTTTTTATGATCTGACCGAGATGTGTTTGTGCCAAATAAAAAAACAAAGCAACTATCATGTAGGGAAAGGAGTGGTTTAAAATCATCGTTGGATGTTTATTATTTTATCCGTGCTATTGTTCATTTTATTATTATTTAGATTTGTAAATATTGGTTTATTATTTTCAATAATCAACCTTTGTAAATTTGGGCAAAAAAAAAAATTGAGGTCTTACGTTAAAAGATACTTAGAATCCGAATGCCGAATAAAAAAATATATATGCCGTCCACGACTTTTCTCCCAATGGGGTGGACCAATGTTTTCGAAATTCGGCCAAACATACTTAGGTATCTAATGATAATCTTAATACCAATACGTTGATATCAGCGGCCGATTAAAATTATTCAATTTAATAACTCAGTCATTTTTGAAGATAGAGAAAAATGTATTAGTGTTTTTTAACCAAAAAAAACGTGAATAATTATATGAAAAAGAAATAAAAATTTAAATTTTACACATAAATACGCTCATAACTCAGTTATTTTTGACGATGGAGAAAAGTATGTATACAGTTTTAGAATCAATAAGCGGACAAAAAACGAACAAAAAAAAAAAAAAAAAAATATATATATATATATATATTATATATATATATATATATATATATTATATATATATATATGAAAACTCGCCTATATATACGTTTGTAACTACATTATTTTCGAAGAAAATACGTTGATATCAGCCGATTAGTTTTAAAATGGCGACCAATTAAATTATTTAATTTAATTACTCAGTTATTTTTGAAGATTGAGAAAAAAGGTTATTAGAGTTTTCTACTAATATATACCCTAATAAAGTTATTTAGAAATAATAAACCATTGTGAATAATTTTGCGGTGTATTTATTTATTCAGAAAATAATAGCAAGTTAAAAATTAAAATGAAATGATTTATTTATTCGTTTTTATTTTCCCCCAAAATGTTTGCATACCTTGAGGACTCATTCATTCCTCGCTTACTCTCCCGTTATACGAATAAATTTCCCCCAGAGGAGTGCCATAAATCTGACATAAATGGCTGAATCTGCCCAAAAGTAAATTGAAAAAGAAAAAAAAAAAATAACTGGGTCAAGTTATGGTTAAGTAGAGTGGCGTGCGGGCTGGTTCGTGCCTGCCAGTGCCTCGTGATCCCGTCTCTTTTTTAATTGCCCCTGTCAACCGGCGGCTGAAATGTATCCACCTCCCTCATGTATTCCCTCTGTATTTATAACACTTGGCCTATCTGGCTTTTACGGTCGAGTTAGTTGTAATACGGTCGAGTCGCCCCAAATTAGTAGATGAGTCTGTGGCATACTATGAGGGTCTAAACAACCACCAAGAATTTATTTTCCTACACTAACTTTTCTTAAAGAATTTTAAGGATGTTTCTGTTGATATATTATTTTATTTATATGCTATCACATATTTGTCATTCTTTCTAGTGGCGGGGATCACTTCTATCTTGACACTTCTATACTTAACTCTCCCTTAGACATCATTTTGCCACTGCAGAAAAGCTGGTGAAATTTTAAGCCTATTAAAAAGCTGGTTTGAAAGAACTTCTTATGAATTATGAAAGTTTTTTTTTTCTTTTCAATAAAATCAGTCACTTTTAGGACATAATAATATATATTATCTTTTATATTTCGGAAGAAGTTCTAGTAATCTTCTTTAAAACCCCATTTTGGAATTGCTGTGGTTTTGCCTTGGGTTTTCTGCAGAACTGAGTAGTAACTGGGCTCCATATAATAGGAAGATCTGGTAACACCCTTGTTAATTAGAAGTTATAGTCTGAAACTTAGTTTTAGAGTTTTAAAGATGTGATTAAATTTATATGATAATTATAGTACCTTAGATAAATTGGGATTGATATGATTCTTAAATTTTAAATGTTTATCAAATATCATAACCTACTTTTAAAAAGTTATATTTTGATATAATCAACAAGAAATAAAGATTCATTTTGGAATGGTTCTTGTATTTTCGGCGTGTGACGCCTAGCATTATCGTATCAGCATCAATTTTGATTTCATTTGATTCAAAACGTAGAGATATTTCGAAAAGATTACTTAATATGATTCATTTAAGCAAATTTTGGATGTCAAATGAATATTCCTTTCAGATTTCAAGCTGATTACAATTGCAAACTGCATCTTGTCAAAAAATAGAATACAAAAATTGGTCTTCATTTATTGGATCTGTGATGATTGAGACCTTGTTTCGGAATGATAACAGTTCTATTTATAATATTTGATAACCTGCTTTAATAGCTTGCTATATAAATACGTGAAGTGATAACTTTGTAACTCGTTTGTAATTAGTTTTGCTTACTTATTGCTATGCTTATAGAATATCTCTAGCTAATGGAATCTGGCAACTACTGAAGAATAGATGTAATTTCTGACTCTCCCAATTTATTCCAGGGTTTTTACTTGCGTCAGATTGAACATTTTTTATTTAAAAGCCAATAGTGAGAGAGCGGTCAGTTCGTTTAGAGGCAGTTACCATTGTAGAGAAAGGTGATTGAAAAAAAGAATCCAATTTGAATGTGAAGTGGATTTATCCTCTTTTCAACTCCAGGTTTCGATTCAGGATTCAGCTGCGCCATGATTAATGCCTTACACTGCACTGTACAAAAATAATGTATTTTAAATCAGGAATTAGTATTTTGTTTAGGAACTGCTTACTATAAAGTAGACTCTCAATTAATAAATTCTGTCATAGCAAGTTCAGTTATGAAACAATGTTCCCACGTACGTTTTGGTGAATCCTGTAAGAACCTTTCCCCACTGATTAGTGCATACTCTCTTGTAGAATCGTCTCTTTCTTCCAAACGATTAATACTAGATTTCTTTTCAAACATACCAAATACTAAAGTAGTTATTTGATCAAAACTGGATCACTTGATTTAAGGAACAAAACTAGTTTTTCATGGTACTTTATATTTTGTAACGTTACTGTTACTTTGAAAAGAAACATTTAATGCTTATGATAATTTATTTACTGCCCTCTTCCACAATGAAATACTTTTATTCCCTTGCATATCTGTTAGGTAAATGTCCTAATAACATTACCTACCGGCACAACCCCATCCGAAAGTAGATAACGGAACTTCTAGAGGGGAAGAAGTATACCTTTTACTCAGGAAGAAAAAGCTTAACGTTTGTGCAAAATGTATTCCTTACGTGTGATGGAATTTTCGTGAGGAGTTCAGAGAAAGATCATTTACAGTTAAATAGGGGACCATTCCATTTGGTATGGAAGCATTTTTGGAAAAGTTGGATAACGAACTTCTAGAGGGAAGAAGTATACCTTTTACTCAGGAAGAAAAAGCTTAACGTTTGTGCAAAATGTATTCCTTACGTGTGATGGAATTTCGTGAGGAGTTCAGAGAAAGATCATTTACAGTTAAATAGGGACCATTCCATTGGTATGGAAGCATTTGGAAAAGTTGGTACTGGAAAATTGAAGGCTTGGCGAAGACCATAATTCTGGATTTGCTAGGTATCTTACTCCACCATCTATACTAAGCCTATGCTGGATTTGTGGATTAGTGGTGTGGCATTGTACATTTTATCTTTCATCCTCTCTCTCTGCTTTTTTTCCCTTAAGATTGTCTTCTGGATTGATACAACAGGGTGTCTGGTCATAGCAACTCTGTGAAGTCAAACTGAAGCTGCTGAATTGGGGATTTCTCTCTTTCACTCATAATATAAGGCCAACAACCGAAAAAGAACCTTACAATTACTATTTAAGGCGTGCTTAGTTATTTAATAATTATACTAAAACAAATCCCTACATTTATAAACTTTTTTTCCGAAACTGAAGTTCAAATCAGTTAATTATACAGATGATATACCTTAGATGACTTTGTTCAAAAGTGTTTAAGTCATCTAAGTAAAATATTAAGTATTTTTTTAGCTGATTTAATTGACTTGTTTCTAGAATTATTGCTTACTTTGAATAAGATTATGGTTGTAGACAAATTATATTATACACCGATGGCTTTGCCTATAATCGTTCACCCAGTGTGTGCTTTCCCCTAAGGTATCAGTAACTGAAGTTGGGGGCGTTAAGTTATGCATCCAGCTTAGCTATACGCTACTCAGCCATTATAAACTTTAAAACCTTGTTAAACATACCTTGACAAACATTTGTCCAGGCAGTCTTGTTTAAGTTTCCATCTATTTATGCTGTCACTTCAGATCAGTTTAACTTGCAACTACTGTTAGCATCTTGTTTTCATTTGCGATTATTGTGTCATCTTCCTATTGCCATTATTCATTTTTATACTGTTTAATAAAATGTATCTAATTCATTATGAGCTTAATTACTGATTTGATTGATTATTGATTAATATCGAGCCTTTATAAATGTAAAAGCCTTGTTTTTCTCCTATTCCTAAGAATGTTTCTTCTTCAAAATTCTAATCGATTGGTATTTTGGTAAGTCTTAATACTTTATATATCATTCTTATTTCTAGAATACTGATCAATTTGTTCCGGGTTCAAATCTTTGTAAGGTGAGTACTCAAAGATTGGGAAAAATCATGGTTTCTCTGTATACTTTCAGCCCAACATAACCCTTGCACGCCCGTTGGCGTATAGACAGTAACATCCCTATACATATTGAAAGCATAATCGTTTTAGTGATAGTGATTTATATTAATTTTAAAAATTTATTTATTGATATTTACAAATACTTTTGTTAATACTTCAGATAAATTAGCTGTTCGATAAACACATGAAGAGAAACTGGCCATTGGCAGCACTCCAATAGGTAATCTAAACTAGAAGGTCTCGTGGCCATCTTATTTTCAGACGGCTCGGAGGATTGTCAGGAATGGAAGAGGAAACTAGTGGGTTAGAGTGTGAGTGGAGTTTGTCATGGAAGGAATGATATCTGATTCGGGCTAAATCAGCAATATATGGAACATTAGTGTCTTTATGGATGAGCTTATTCATGACAAATATTAAATTTTCATGTAGAAAACAGTTATCCCAAACCATACCGAGATCTGAACTCTATGTACGAGTATATACCTCCTCACCTGCCTCTTTCAATAAGTCTTTTGCCTTTGTGCTTGTTCCTATTTCGGAATCCATTGCCTATGACCATTCGTAAATCCTTATCAATAACCATTTTCAAACATCTCCTAAACTATCAATTTTCGTAAAATATTTAATATTTAAATAGATGAAAATTTATCGTTGTTATTAATCTGATCTATTTCTGGATAGAAGTTTTAAAAGACCAGAGAAGTATCGTTTGTTCTTTGCATTTTTTTTATTCGTCCCAGAATAAAATTTATATTATTTCATTTATTTGTTTCAAAATTATGGTTATTTTTAAATTTGTTTATTAATTAATAAAATAATTTTACTCGTGCTTTGTACATATAAATGACTTGAGGGATCCTTGCATTAATTATATAATATTTAAAAAAAAAGTATAATTGTAAATTAACTCATTAAATTTATTTTTAAAAATTAAGAGAAGATTTAGCCAAAGTCTCTGTGGGTGGCAGTATTGATCACTATTGGAATTTCTAAATAAAAATAATTTTGGTATTTGTTTTAGGAATTTGAATTGTTTATGATTTCAAAAATATTCTGGATTTAGATATTTTAACTGTAATTGTAGGATGTTGAACATTAAGTTTCTCGGCCATTGAGATAAATAATATTACATTGGTTATTTGTTAATAAATATTTATTTTTACAATATTACTTTAAATAATAATAAGCTGTATTTTTTCGAATGAGCGTTCATAATTGATATTGTTTGAAACGTTGACATAAGATATACTCTTTTAATTTATCAAGTCACATTCGGTATATTGTGTTCCAGTCCTATATTATGTTGGTAGACTTGGAATATATTAAAAATATCCTAATTACCGTATATATTAATTAATGTATTCAGAAATTTTTTCAAGAAATTTAAATAATTCCTAATATTCTAGAGTCTTGCCCAATGAACCATCCCTCGCCCCTTTAATCACATATCTGACACCGAAGAGTAGTGTCAGAGGTAGAGGATTAAGATAAATCCCATCAGATCACCTTTACCCTGCGCTAAAACCCTCCCAGTCCAGGCCATTCACTACGGCTTAATAATGTACCCGTCACTAATTACTCTGGAACAGATCCTATCATTTTCAATGCAACGGGGAATGAAATCCTGCAATCTCACTATTATATTCGGTGTATTTATTATAAAAAATCTCTTAAACTCTTCATTATTACAGAAACTTACCTGTAACATGTCTCCAAGGAGATTGAGTTCTCATGAGGATGCAGAACCAGAGGGTTTTTTAAAATATTTTTTATTCTCACTAAATCCTGCCGTCCAGAGCAAATACCATAAGTTCGACTTTTCTCCGGGCTTAAAAAAAAATCAAAAATCTGGTGCCCGCAACACACGACTTTCACTTACCTTCGGTGTTGAAATCGTTTTAAGAATTTTTAAATACCGTTAGAGATAAAATAAGTTAAAAGAATGAATAAAATTTATTTTCGATAGAAACATGTGTTTTATTAAATAATCTATTATATTATTATCTAAAACCATCAGTTATTTTTATCCGCTTTTCATCACTCTCCATTGCATTTTACAATATTGCTTATAAGATATTTTTTTCTAATTTTTTCAGCTTCTCAACGGTATACTATACATATCTATTATGGTTCTTATTAAAAAAAAAAATACTTTAAAAAATACGTTTGCACTTTTCTCTTTCAGTTGATTACCGATTTTGTTCAACTTGTATATTTAACCGTTGTTTATCAATGTTAACAATGAAATGGTTAATTTTTTGAATCTACAAAATTGAAGATACTTTAGAGGAAGAAAATTTAAACTATATAAGTCTATCAGACTATTTTATTCAAATGAAACCTGCATCATATTAAAGGTGATTAGATGGGTAATTAAAATCAGAGGCGATGTTATAAACTTAAATTATAAAAAAATCAAGCAAACAAATTATATAAGTAGTTTGTGTAATACAAATGAAATAGAAGATCTCTTTCACTTTTCTGACTGCCTGTCCGATACTATCAGAGTTTAGAAAAAATACTTCTAAAATTCTAAGCATTCTAAAAAACTTGGGATTAAACATTAGAGTTGATAAACGGAAAAGATGGGCTGGCGTTGGTTAATTACTCCACATATGCTTTCTCATATAGAATGATGCTCACTAAAGAACTATTAGCGAATTTGGTTTTAATACATATATAACTTCCGAAGTGAAGATATATTGTTTTTTATTTAGTTATTAATTAATTATAATTATAATTATTGAAAAATAAAAAGACTTTTCTATCTGTTTATTAACTTACAATCCGAAAGCCTTCATTAAATACGCAATGACCCTTATTTTATTTCGAATTAACTCGTCCATAATGTTCCATATGTTACTGATTGTTCCACACCAGTTATTATCCATTCCATGAAATACTCCATACCCTATTGAACCCGCTAGTTTCATTCCGTGTTTACTAATAATCCTTCGGGGCGTCTGAAAAGAAAATACCTACGAGACCGTGTGATTTAGAATATTTATTGTAGTGCTGGATAATTGGTAGTTCTCTATATTCCTACAATGGAATTATATTTTCCCCACGTTTACTTGATTTATTTATTTTAATACTGTTTTAAATATATTTAAAAAAATAATTTATAGGTTTAATTCATTCCTTGAATAATTTATAGGATTAAATGATTCAATCTAAATTTAATTTTACCTGTTTAATTTTAACTACTATTTTTAATTATTTAGTTGAAGAATTTAAATAAATTATTATTTTCATTAGAAAAAATACCCAAATGGGTCACAAAAGCTATTCATACCTTGTTTGAATTGTATACTAACCTATGGTACATGACCTCTATTCTATGCTCAATATCCTGCTGAAAGAGGATTCTGGATTTAGCCTTGTCGTAAATGTCATTTCGAACGCTGGAAATTACTGAGCCAAATATCGATAGTGACATTAGTGAATTGTATTGTGAGGATGAGAGAGGGTAGGAGTGGGAAAGTCTATATTCATTACATTTCCTTGATTAAATGTCGCTGTTTTTTGCTCGGCTGTTTCAAATGCCACTTTTAATTTAGCGCCATAACTCTGTCCCATTATTTGTTCCATTGATAGTGCTTTTCTCGAAATATTTTGGTTTAATTGAATTTCAAATATTGTTGTAACAGCCCCATTACGATCATTGTATTATGCTCAAAAATAAGTTGGTCTTTGTTAGGTACTCAGAAAATTTTCATTTGAATAGAAGAAATTATTTTTGTACCCTTGTTACCGACCATGTTAGTTCTTCTTGTTCCTAACATGAAAAAATTATTATAATATTTTAATTGTATTCCTTATCCTCTTCTTATTTTGCAGAGTTTATTAATATCTATATCTCAACTAATTAAGATACAGGTCCTCGCATACGATCGACTAAATAGTTATCTAGCGACTGAATAGTTTGGGCAAGAATTGGATGGTTAGCCGCACAAGCCTACGCCATCTTAGGGCCTAACACATTCTGAAGATGTTTGAAAACACTTTCATGAATCGAAAGTTATTAATTACAATCTAGGGATATTTTTTGGAAAAAGCATTTTAATAATGCGTGCACTTTATTTAACAAAAATAAAAAGTATTCTGATGGTAATTGAAATACACTTAATGAATACGAGCATAAAAAAGAGTAAAGAATGGAGTTAGATTATAAAAATACCATTATATTTATTTTTATCTGACGCAACAGGCCGTGTAGGTCCTCGGCCGCGTGTTGTAATCTTCTGGGAGAATATATTCATCACGTTTCTCGAAGAAATTTTATAGGGTAGGGTCATCGCTCCCTGCGCCTATTTTTGTGAGTGGGCACCAGTAGCCTGACGGGTCTCCCAGTCCCAGGGGAGAGTTTGTGAGTAAATCCTTATTTAATTATATGCTCAGAAAAATTCCTGTCGGAACTGGGATTCGAACTCACAACCTTTGACGTGCGAGACTGATGCGCTATCAACTCAGCCATGGACTCTTCCTAAACAAATTACTATTAATATCTGAAAATATCTCAAATTGAGCATGAGAAATTGTCAAAAACTAACCAGCACAACTCACTTATCACCTTACAGACAAATTTTACTACATTTGCCTGCCTTATTTTAAATAAAATTACAATTAGCATAATTAGGGATAAAATTATAAATAAATTCAATTGTAATTAATTGTAGAACCACTCCAACGGTTATCGGCAATTACAATAATTAGTTGAACCAATCCGATAGCAATCGCATGTTAAAATTATGCAATTCAAGTTCTAGTAATTATAACTGGTAATTACAAGTAATTAGAACGTTAGAAAGCTCTGAAAAAAATTTATAATCCATCCATAATCAATAAATCACATGAAAATGTTATTAGTCAAAATTGAGACTCTAGTTACTTACTCTAGAGTTACTGTTATTCTGATTTAAGTTGCAAGTAATTTTCATATAATTACGCAGAATAAAGATGTTTTTGTTAATTAGAGCTTCAATTACAATTAAAGTATTCGAAAGGTATTACTATTCCGACATTAAATACATGAGACGTAAAATGGTGGTTCTGGGTATGTGCGATATTTGGTACTAGTTAAAGATCTCTAGGCTAATAAAACCAGGATTGGCAAAATTTAGTACTCTCACATGCACACAAAACATGGATAAGAAACCAAATATGCTTAAATGTATTATAATTTAATATCTTGCTAATACTTGTCAGATTAAGGTGATTTTGATTTAACTAAACAACTTTAAAGATGTGAGTTTGCATCTCTAGGAAGTTTAAATGAGGGGAGGTAATTTTAAGACTTATGATAGGATACTGCCTTATTTTCCACGCTACCAAATGGCGAAAAATCTGAAACGAAGTGCTACCATAAAATATCGTACTAATAGATTATAATTATATTTGAAGGTTATCTTAAAAAAACAATAAAATGAATAGAATATATAGAATATACTTTTATTGCAATCGGGGATGTCCCCATACAATAGGAGTGTGTACATAAATTATATTTTTATAAACAATTTTCTACTTTTTGGTGTAACAAACCAAAGAAAATATAAAATAATAAATATATGTAAATTGTCATATAAGAGTACAATAAAAAATAAAGTTAGCCACAATAAAAAACAAAACAAAATAAAATAAACAATAATTAGCAAAAAAAATATATATCCATTTCTTATGACTTCAAGAACAGAACAAAATCATAATAAATAAATTGAGATACATTTTTTAAAATTAGTGATGTATCACAAAACCTCTTAAATTTAGACTTGCTCTGGTGTAAAATGAAACATATAGTATTTCGATCGATTTCTTGTGTCCTAAATAAATCAATCTGTCTTGTTCTGATACGTATAGTCTCACAGACACAACCTCTTGTTTTGGGGTTCATGCCATTTGATACAGCACAGTCCAATAAATATTATATGACTGTTCTACAGATGCTAAGTCTTGCTGACGTTGATATTTGATACATATATACTTCTTTTTTATCTATGGGAACACTTTTAAGGTGTGGCTCATCGAATGTGTGACACCCTCAAAAGAATACCATACAGTCCACAACTGAGACGTTGATTTCAAAAGGTACTATATTCATTCTAAGAAATTTTACAGAAAGCGCGAAAATCTCTTATTACCATATTATTAAAAAAATACTTATTTGATTTTTTCGCATTAAAATATTGAATTACTATATTAATAACATTATTTTAATGCGGTTAGAAATTTGATTATTTTTCAAAGTAGTACTTATAAGTTTTCGGAAAAGGTACAGTTTAAAACCCTTTGAGGTTTAATTTTCCCAAACCCTGCCTTATTGCACATCTACTTTATGAGCTCGGCGTGCTTACGCATTCTCTCCTCAGACCAACCTTTTTAGAGCGCTTCTTTCCTTTATTCCCTTGAGCGTCAAGTCTGTTTTTTTTTTCCAGTCGCGCGACAGGCCGTGTAGGCCTAGGCCTCGCGGTGTAAATTTCCGAGAGATAACACTCACGTTTCTGATGTATTTTATAGTTTAGTGTCATCACTCCGTACACCTAATTTTGTGATTGGCCACCATTTGGCTGACGGGTCTTACATTCCTGAGGAAGGGGCTGTGAGTGAATCCCCCTTTTATTATATCATTATAAAAGTCCCGCCGGGATTGGGATTCGAATTCGCAACCTGTAGCATGAGAGACTAGCGCGCTAACCACTCAGCCACGGGCCCCCCTAAGCTTGGTCTGTTAATCCGTATCATCTTTAACTTGCTTGAAATTTCCTGAGTTTTTATGACGGTGGATTCGCTCAAAAATCTTATAATAAACATCTTATATTCGCATGGATGAATACATAAACAGTTAATTTATCAACAATAACGATTAATTTTATCTTATATTTGGAACTACACATTCATGATATAGTTTTTGCTTTTTTTGTCGCCTACTTAAACATGTAAAGCATAGCCGTGTATTTGCATATAATCTAAGAGAGCCTCTATTCGATTGGCGACAGATTTAATCGATTGTGTTGCTAGAGAGGACTAGATAAGGGTTGCGGGGGGACAGCTCGGCCGTAAATTTGAAGCGGACAGGCTGGAATTGATTAAACGGCTAATATCCTTGCTCCGCAGCCGCCGCTCTCCGTTCGCTCTGCTCAGCGGATCCTCTTCTGCATTGCTGCTCAACTTTATTAATATTTATAATTTATGAACCATAATACCGGTAATTATGTCCCTTTATTAACTCCTGTTATAAATTGATTCATCGTTATTTGTGAGGATTGTTTGCTCTAGACCTTGACCACCGCTCTCTCATTCCCCAGGCATAGGGGGATTGTATTGCATTGCATTGCATTATTGTAATTGCATACAACTATTTCAAAAATAAAATGATTTATAAATAAAAGAAAAGCAAATAATAATATTCATATAATTAATAATTGTTAAGATTAAAAAAAAAAAGAAAATCTATTCATCCATTCGAATATAAGATGTTTAGTTTTGTTTTGATTAATACATATTTATTGAGTGATATTACGTTATGCCCCATATAGGACTATGGTAAAACTGAAAGATAACACCTTCAGACCATATATGATATTTATATAAAAAAATATATGTAAAAAAAAAATATTAAAAAAAACCGGGCGCGCGAAAGAACGACTTTTACTTGGATGTTTATTCATTTATGGTACTAGGGCCAATCGGACAATGCTACAGTGGGAGCCTAAATTTAGGCTATCCAGGTTTAATTAATATAGGGGTCTTTAGCGAGTACCTGTCATTGCACAGACTCGGTACCACCTTTTTATGTCTCCTCCGAAGGACAGCATAACTTTTACTCCCATTAAGAAATCCTATGGTCACCTTCGGGTTTAAGCCCGCAACCTTGAGTATAGAAGGCTTTTATGCTAAACACTACGCCATAGATAACCCCACTACTTTCCGTTGTTAAAATAAATTTATTTATTTGTAGTAATTTGCAACTGTATTAAATAACACAATAAGTAAATATGAGGAATGAAAAAAAAATTCATGAAAATGTCTTGAGAAAGAGCTACCCAGTGGTATAGGTACTTTTGTAGATGTTGCAAGTTTTTGAGCCGTTTTTGAGAAAATCGTAAATAGGGTCCAAAATACAAGGCTTAAAGTCGCTCATTCGGTCATCCGATTTTAGTGAAAAAGTTGCTATAACATCTCGTGCGTATCGTTATCTTAAATATAAAATATCTGTCTCGTACGAGTTTTCGTTTTTGTGATGGACTTGCCACACATGCAGACACACACACACAGAAAAAGGTCTGCTGGACTTAGTTATTTGGTCTCAGAGGACCCTTAAACGTGTCTTTCCGTTGAAAGCTGGAGTTCGAAAATTTTCACGATCGCAATACTACTATATATTTCATATATAAGTAAGTGAAAGTGAAAATAGTTTTGTTTCTTGGTACAAACCTGTCCTAATTAATAATTTTGTTTAATTGCATGTTTGGCACTTACAATGGTACTCACAGTTTTTCATTTAGCACTTTAAATTGTGATATTTGTCTTGTTATTGCAATAGAAAATCACTCCAACAACAATATAATTTAGTTCTATTATGATTTTTCTTTGCTGTGATCTATTTACTGAACAGTGAAAAAATTGGAATATATCTTGTTATTATCATTTTCTATAAAATAATTATTGTCTGCCTTACTTTATTTTATAGATTAAATATTTAAAATAATTAATTAAATAAAAGAAGGCAGGGTGTAACATATAAGGACAGTTAATGAATTACCGACTTCGACTAAATTTATTTATTTATTTAGAGAATTCTACATCCCAAAATATCTTTTACTCGTGTCATATACTTTACACGTGTTACTTTTAAGCTCCCAAACATCCTAAGCCCAAGGAACGAGGAAATATTAATAAATAAACATGCTAAAAATACTTTATTTTATACGTAGAATTTAAGTAATGATTTGAACTTATATAAAAATATTTGCTTTGTAGATTACATTAAAATATAATAGAATATATATATATAGGGTTGTGCCACATGAAATGTCCGTTTTCAAGGTAAGGATTTTTATTAAAAATACGATATGAAAACAAGATATTTTTATTCGATGTATTAACCTTCTTTTTCTGCACATTTTTCCCAACGTGACGCCAACTTTTTTATCCCCGAACTGAAAAACCCCTGAGCTTTGAAGTGAAACAAAATCTGAATGCGCCTTTTCACTTGATCATCATTTTCAAAAAGTTTGTCCTTTGACGAAGTTTGTCTAAAATTCCTGAATAGGTGGTAATCTGTAGGAGACAAGTCGAGAGAAATGGTGGGTGCGGAAAGAACTTCGTAGCCCAGTTCTTTCAATTTTTGCACGGTATGTTTTGAAACATGCCGTTCAGTGAGATCATGAGGTACCCATGTAATCGAGCATTTTTTACTTTCCAATACACTTTAAATATCTGGAAACGGTGATGCACTTGCATTTAGTTGTGCTGAGAGTCCATTTAACTGTTTGGTAGGGGTTTCCTTCTACTGTATGTTTGAGAACATCGTTATCTATTACGGACGGAGGTCTTCCTCGGGGCAAGTTTTCCAAGTCGGTATCCCCAGCTGAAAACTTAGCAAACCAACGGCGAATGGTCCATTCATTAACACTACCTTCCCCAAACGCGTTGCAAATATTTCTAGTGGCCTCAGCTGCTGGATGGCCGAGTTTAAACTCGTGCAAAAATATTACTAGAAAATCGCGTGTTTCCATGTTCATAATTGGAGGTATACTAAAAAGTGGGCAATTTATTGGGAAGCTAATATTTATAATGCAAAGGTAGAGGATTAGTAACTGTTTACTTTAAATACACGTATGTAAACATTCGGAAGAAAACAACAGAGACCTGCAAAATCCTTTATGTATTTCAGAAACTATAAAAACGGACATTTCATGTGAAACAACCCAATATATCTTAAGTAATGTTTAGATTGTTAAACAATCTATCTAGCCATATTGATTTTGTACAAATAAAATTATAGCAGATTTTTTACAAGCAGATCTCCGGAATCTTCTGAGAATAAAAACAAATTTGATTTTTTGTTCTGTGGTAACACAAAAAAAAAAGAAAATTAAATCATTCAATTTTTCTCAAATAATTGTCATTTAAAAAACAAAAATCATTGTTGGCTGCTTTTCTTTAAATATTCCTTAATAAAACAAAAGCAATATGGAAAACAAGTTAATAATAAATATGCCATAAATTAATTTAATAAATATAAATTAATTAAAGTTAATGATAGAAACTTTATTGCCGTTATTTATGAGAACTCCTTTATTGGTAGTTAACCTTTGGCCTCTGAGTCAGTGACCACTATACAAAGACCCCTCCTCCTTTGACTTGCTAACTAGTTAGAGCTATTATCTTGGATCAACGAAATAGTATTTGTTCTTCGGTTACTAGTTCAAAAGACATAAATAAGTTATGTAATCGATGATTCATAGGAAGGATTCCTTCTTTATGAGTTTCCAGCATCTGCCCAAGGACAGATACATCGATTTTACTTTTTTTAACTCTGTTGGATGGCAGTTTATTAATATTATTATTATGTTTGTAAGAGGCTTTATATGGACCACGGGAAGCCTCTATGGATCTTCCTGCGGTTTGCCCATGAGATTTTCATCTTTTCACTCATGTCTTTCTTTCATCTGACCACATTGTACCTACCAGTCCTATTCGTTTTGTCTGGCTGAGCGATCCATGTGTCTACTTTGTTTCTGTACAACTTTCTGTCTGAAATATTTGTTTAAGTACATGCTAGATCTTTCCGCACTTGTTCATCCTATTTCATTCAGGTTTTCTGTAGCTAAAAGTATCTGGTGTGTAAGCCTGTGTTCAGGAAGTCGAGGCAAGTGAAGTGACAATGTTTCTGCTGCGTACTAAGCTTTTGGTTTTATTACTGTGTTGTAGTGCTTCAGTTTTGTTTGTCAAGACAGATATTTTTATTGTATAGTTGGAATGTACGCCCATAGGCCCTTTACAGCTTCTGTATACGTGCTTCATGAGATTTCTTTTCTTGGCATGTAGGTTCAAAAATTTCTCCTAAATATTTAAAAGGTTTTACTTTTTTTTTCTATCCATATTTGTGTTAAGGTTCTGTGTGTTCACAATAGTAAAAATAAAGTAATTTTTTTCAAAAGAAATTTGCAGACCAACTTTTTCACCACATTCCTTGAGAACTTCCATCTACTTTTATGGCATCATCCTCATTCTCTGACAGTATAGCAAGGTCATCAGCAAAAGCTAAGCAAATCACTTCAACCTTCCTTCCAATTTTTATTGGTTTCCATACATTGACTCTTCTTTGTTCTTTTTTCCTTTCATAGCTTTGTCTTGAACAATGTTGAATAATATTGGGGAATGCCGTCTTCTTGCCTCATCCATTTTATTCCAAAGCATTCTGAAATTTCTCCGACGAATTTGACTTTTGATGTTGTATCTGTAAGAGTCTGCTCAATGAGTCGTTCTGTTTTATTATCTAGGCTTAATTCTATTAATGTGATGAAAAGTGATTTGCGGTCAATTCCGCAAGCTACGTCAAGCCTTCCTGAAATCTGCAAATGTACAGATAGTAGGTTTCTGTCTGAAAGCTCTGCATTTCAGTGCTGTTTTCAAGTTGAAGATTTGTTCAGGATACGATCTATTGGGTCTGAAGCCTGCTTAATACTCCAATCTTGCCTTCCAGTTGCTTCTATGTTCTCAATATTAGCATGAGGAGAAAATCTTGTATGGAACTTATAGTAATGAAATTCCCGGGTAATTGCTAACATCAGTCCAGTCTCCCTTTTTGTGAAGTGAGTGTATTAAAACGCATTTCCAGGATGACAGTTTATATAATTATTAATTATCGTAGCTGATTAATTTAAGGCTACATATATATGTGTTTATAGCAGTTATTCAGTTTAGTCTCAGATGAAGTAATAAAGTTCTCGCTTTATTTCTCGTTTCTTGATAATAACATGACTTATTTTCAAATAGTCTAATTAGTAAATTACGGAGTCTAGTTGTTGAATACTCGTTAAACAAAGTATCGGCCACTCAAGGTTTCTAATTCACTAGCTACTTTTACTTGCATCCTCACTGCCAACTTCACAGTCGGTAACCTGTATTATCACCATCAAGGAAAAGGACTCGATTGGATCTTCTAATCATCAATACTAATCCACGTGGAATTGAACCCGGACCTGAAATGAACCAGGCCGTTTTAATCAGAAGTCATCAGTTGGTTGGCTCCATCTGTCTGATACTTCTGCTCCGCCGTAGTTACCAGACGTCTCTATTTAGGAGAGGATGTCTGCTTAATGTAACCAAGTGGTAACATTCTCTGCCCTCTCTTTACTAAAAGAAAATATTAGGACTTCAAGACTTATTGGAGCGCTGGATGTGTTTGAAAGTAAACGGGTATGATCGAATTCATTGTATGTAGCTATCCTAAGTCCTTGGGAACTCAACAACTCTTGATTTACTTGTTACTATAGCACACCTCCACGATATTAATGAAAGCTATTTTAAGCTAATTATATCAAATTTTTATTTTTAAGGGAAAGTTACTTGTTAATCCTTAAAAAAAAAAAAAAGTATTCCTTATTGCTTCCTCGAATGAAATCTGAAAATATGAATCTTCTATAACTAACTAAATGTATAACTAAAAACTGATTATTTCAAATAGAGAACACAAAGTTACAAAGTTGAAACAAGCTCCTACTTGAAGTTTCGTTTTTCGACTTCCAATTTTTTTTTTCTCTTTTCAAATATTGCTTTGTACCTATCTTAATACAAGGAACTATCAGTAAAAATGCGAAAACAGTGGGAAATGCTAACATAGGGAAGATTCATTATTCAGCAGTACACCTTCTCTGACGTGATCGTTAAGACTATGTATTAGCTAACGTAGGAGACTTCTGATCTAGACCTTTTTAATTTCCTCCGCGGATTCATAGTCATGCCGGTTGTAGCCAAATCTCTGATGAATTTGTTTGTCAGAGTTTTCATGTTTTATGTTTGTCCCATAAAGTTTCTGATGATGAGTCCTTATGTGTTCGTTGAATGTTGTTAAGTATTAGTCAATAAGACGGGATTCGTTAGTGAAGTGCTAAGGTAGTATAGAAAAATAATTTACAATTCAAAAGTGTATACTCTTATTGTATTTCTATCCTAAAAAAAACTTGTGTTAAGGCATAAAAATTCATTTTTTCAGGTTTTTAATTACATTTTCTTCTTTAATTTTTACTTTCACTTACCTATACATGAAATATATAGTAAGGGAAAGTATTGCGATCGTGAAAATTTTCGAATTCCAGCTTTCAACTGAAATAAACTTCTCCTGTGTCCCGAAAAAAGTCTGAGTGTCCGTGTGTGTGTGTGTTGAGTCCAGCGCGAAAACGAAAAATTTTATGAAACTGAAATTTAAAATTTAAGACAACTATAAGCACGAGATGTTACATCAACCTATTTACGATTTTCTCAAAAAAGGCTCTAACGATTTTTATTGAACTCGCTATATCTATGTGAATTGGACGGGCTTTAATATCGTGTAGGTTTCATTCTGATTGAAATAGTCTAACAGGGCTTAAATGCCGATATTTCAAAATTTCTTCTTCCAAAGTACCTTACATTTTGTACTTTTTATGAAAGTGACCATATCATCTGATTAGCATTGCTAAAAAACAGGTAAATATATAAGTTGAACGAATTAGGTATCCAACTAAAGGAGATAACTGCAAAAATATTTTTTTAATGAAATTTTTTGTTTTTGACCTTAAAAACAGTAATATACATGTATAATTTACCGTTTGAATGCTAGAGATTTCAGAAAAAATATAATCTTATCCATACTATTGTAAAAGTTAACGGAGAGTGATGAAGAGCGGATTTAACAAACTAATTGTCGCAGATAATAATATAATGGATTATTTAATAAAACACATGCTTCTTTTAAAAACCAATGTAAATCATTTTTTACAAATTGTTTTTGAATCTAAATCTGTTTAAATATTCTCAAATTGATATAAATAACGAAGGTAAGTGAAAGTCGTGTGTTGCGCGCACCAGATTTTTTATCTCTAATCAGCACCATTATGCATGTTTTGTTTTTTTGATTGTCCGTATTGGCTGCTCACTGCTTGCGATGCATCGCGATGGCCAAGAGAGCGGCCCTGGAAGCAGAACAGAGCGCACGCTGCGGCTGACTGATTTACGATTACGAGCGTGGAGAGGATCCCTCATTAGCAGTAGCGATGAGGAATTTCAAAGAGGCGGGTTTGGAATTGATATCGGCCAGAATAAACGGCAGGCCAAACCGGCAGAGGATAATTACCTACATCAATTGCCCATTTGCCCGCAGCCGTTTCACTCTATCCCTCATGCCTAATGGCTCCTGTAGTTATTTTATCGGACAAAAAAAATATACTACACATATGGAATGTTACGTTCCAAATAAGTTTTTAAACAGTTGATATTATTCAATTGTTAAAAACATATGGTACGAAAAAAACACAACTTTCACTTACCTCCGTTGTTAAAATCAGATTGTTCAGTGTGTCATTTTTGTGTGGTTCTTTTTGGGTTCGGATTTCTGTTCCGAATCACTGTATTGTGATCGTGAAAATTTTCGAATGAGAGTTTCCACTGGAAATAGACGTTTTAGGGTCCCCTGAGTCCAAATAACCAAGTCCCGCCAAAGTGTGTGTCCGTGTGTGGTAACTCCCGGGCGGAAACGAAAAGTCCTATGAAACTGAAATTTCATATTTAAGACATATATACGTCCGAGACGTTACAAAACCTTTTTCATCAAAATCAGCTTACCAGAAGAGCCAATTTATACCATGCATTTTGTACCTTTTTTCAATTTTCTCAAAGTCCCACAGAAAATTCTGTTTGTGTGTGGTAAGTCTATAGCAAAAACGATAAGTAGTATAAAACTGAAATTTTATATTTTAAGAGCTTATATGCCTGAGATGTTACATAAACTTTTCCATCAAAATCAGCCGATCGGAAGAGCAGCCCTATACCATGCATTTTAGACATTTTTACGATTTTCTCAAAAACGGCTCAAAAGACTTTCATCAAACTCGCTATATCGATATAAAATGTAATGGGCTTTATCATCATGTAGGTTTCATTCTGATTGAAATTGTCTGACAGCACTTAAATGCATGGAGAATGTTCTTCCTCTAAAGTACATTCAATGTTGTATATGCAAAGAAATTAACAATTTTTTTGTAAGCATTGATAAAAATGTCTAAGTATAAAAGTTAAACGAATTCGACATACCACTAAAGGAGCAAAGAGCAAAATATTTTTGTAGACAACTTTTAAACATAAAAACGGTAATGTAGATGTATAATATACCGTTGGAATGATAATGATTTTAGAAAAAAAATGATCATGTACACAAAGTTGTAAAATGTAAAGGATAGTGATGAAGAGCGGACAAAATTAAACTGATACTTATTGATAATAATTTTACATTCTTAAATTATTCAATCTAAAACATATGTTTCCAATGAAACTAAATATCATTATTTAAACCTTTTTGAACTCTAACTGTATTTGAAAACTCTTTGATCGATTTTAACAACAGAGGTAAGTGAAAGTCGTGTTTTTTCCGCACCATATGTTTTTAACAATTGAATAATATTAACTGCTTAAAAACTTATTTGGAACGTAACATTCCATATGTAAGTAGATTTTTTTTTTGTCTGATAAAATGACTACTGGAGCCATTAGCCGTGAGGGATAGAGCGAAACGGCTGCGGCCTAGAAATGTACCATCTCTGTAAACTATAAGAAATTCGTACGAACGTTTATCTTTCTTAAGATTCCACATTTGCTCGTATTGAATGAGATTGCCGCTAGAGCAGCAACAGAAGTCCACTCGTTGGAAAATGTTTTGTAATTTTGATGTTACAATCATGAGATTATTTGTAAAGAAACTATATTTGTAATTGCACATAAAAATTGTTCTTTGCACCAGAAAATGGCATTATAGCCGACACATAGTGCATCATAATTAAATAAAATAGTAGTAAAATTAATTATCAGCCTCCAGTTTTATTTTATTTTGATTTTATTTTATTTTCTATTTATAAATGAATCGTCTATCTTGCATCCCTTCTGATGAAGTTAAAGTATCTCTTTAGGGTGTGCTATACATTTACAGCTAAACGAAAATCGAGGATTTTCACGTGGTTGAGACGTTTTAATCTGAAGACCCTATCAGATATGAGGTAGTAAATGTGCTATGGAGGAGTGGCAGTTTAGGGAGGAGATAGCAAGGCCAGGATCGCTAGGGTTGATATCACTCTGTCGTTTGGCTTTCCCTTCATCCTAACGAGACAGCTGCTGATCTCATCTCCGTGGCATCACAGGCCCGATATCGAGAGTACCCCGGCCTCCAAGGAGGGAAGGATCACGGCTTATAATATAGTAAAATACCAGGGAGATAGTGGAAAGTATCACTAGTCCAAATCGGCGGACCTTTTAGTGAATGAAAGACGCTCTCTACTGCAATCGTCAAGCTATAAATGTTTAGATGAGGAAAGTTAGTATTAGAGCAAACAAATATTGAAAGTTTTAAATTCAGAGGTCGGAATAATTACGCCTGAACGAGCATTTTCTTCAGATTCACATTGAAATTTACAACCTACTGATTACATTTGGGGAGAAAGCAGAGGTACACAAATTCTCATATAAGAAAAAAAATAAGGGTTGGAGATGATTTTTGAGGACTCTAACGAACTATATATAATATCTATTATGACTATAGAATATCTCTTGGCAGGTTTCGGGTTCAGTAGATTGTTAGGACTTCACTGAAACCTGATTTTCCCGTGATTAAAGGTAACAACTACTTTATAAAGGCTGGAGTCGATGATACAAAAGAGCCTCACTAGTCCACGGTCTTCCATACTGTTTAAACCCGCGACCTCTTTTTCCAAACATCCATCTCAATTTAAATAAAAAAGTTTAAAAATTTAACTATATTCTATTGGTGAAAACCTTATAAATTGGGAGGAAATTAATGTACAAATAATACATTAAAATATTAGGAAGATAGTGGAAAATATCACATTTCCTAATCGGCACATCTTTTAGTGAATAAAAGACGTTCTCTACTGCAACCGTCAAGCTATAAATAAGGAAAGTTAGCTATTGGAGCCAACAAAAATTGAAATTTTAAATTCTGAGGTTGGAGTAAATACGTCTGAACGAACGAGTGTTTTCTTCAGATTCACATTGAAATTTTCAACTCACCGATTACATATTCGGTAAGTAGAGGTGCACATATTTTTATTTAAGGACAAAAAAATGAGGTTAGGAGATGATCTTTGAGGGCTCTAAAGACGGTTTTCAAACCTCTTCAACTAAATCCCTTGACGGGTTTCGGGCTCAGTAGGTTGTTAAGACTGCAGTGAAAATAGATTTTCCCGTGATTAAAGGTATCCACTTTATAAAGACTGGATGATGCAAAAGGGTCTCACAACTCCATGGTCTTTCATACTGTTCACACCCGCGACCTCTTTTTTCCAAAAATCGAACTCAATTCAAATAAAAAAGTTTAACAGTCTAACTAAATTCTGTTGATCAGGTGTGGAAAACATTATAAATTGGGAGAAAATTAATATATAAATAATTTTTAAATGAAATGGAGAGTTATAATTAGTTGAAACTGGAATAATTTATATTTTGGAAATAAAATTTAATATTAGAATATCCCAACCCATGCAAATACTTTCCTTTCTACCTATGCTGATGACACGCGTGTGCTATCAGTAGATAATGATCCTATTACAGCCTCCCACACCCTTCAATCCCACATCCGATACCTTGAAGTATGGTGCCAGAATTGGAGGATTAAAATTAATTCTAACAAATCCCACCAGATAACATTTACCCTTCGTCGTAAACCCATGACTTCCTGCCCAACAGTATCCTTTAATGACACTCCACTAGCCCCAGTTGAACAGATTCGATATCTAGGACTCCACCTTGACAAACGTCTAACTTGGAATCCCCATACAAGACTGAAACGACAAGAAACTGCCCGACGTTTTCGACTACTTCAACACTTACTGGACAAACGTTCCCACCTACCACTAAATTACAAAAGACTTATTTATATGACCATCATTAGACCGATATGGACTTACGGAATAGAGCTATGGGGCTCTACTAAACCATCGAATTCTTCTCGTATCCAATCCTTACAATCCAAAATCCTTCGTAAAATCCTTAACGCTCCTTACTTTGTCACGAATAAGCTCATCCATAAAGACCTTAATGTCCCATATGTTTCTGAATTAGCACGAACCAGGTATCAATCATTCCATGAAAAACTCCATTTCCACTCTAATCCACTAGTTTCTATTCTGTCATCCTCTTCCATTCCTGACAATCCCCCGAGGCGTCTGAAAAGAAGATGGCCTCGAGACCTTCTAGTTTAAAATACTTTTAGAGTGCTGCCAATGGGTAGCGTCTCTACATGTAACTCATGTCAGTTTACTATGTCCATCACATTTACTTGTTGTATATAATAATACAGTTGTAAATATCAATAAATATGTTTAAAATAAAATAAAAAAAAATATATTAGAATAATTAATAATTTATGGAATAAATACGAGACAGTTATTTCGCATTCCATTCGCCTAAGAATAGAAAACAATAGAAGTTCAGGTTAAATATTGATCCGATAATTATAGGCTCCATAAATAGATGAGTAATTTCGACCTTAAAAATGGTCTCTTCACACTAAATTATAGTATTAAATTTTTGTTTTCAAGTCGAAAACATTAATATGGGACAAGGCCCTTCAGAATAATACAGCAGAAAATAAAAAGTGTACTTGGCACTGGAATCGTAGAGTAAAATAATAGAATTAGAGTTATAACATGATCAAATAAAATAACTCAAAAAGATAAATTCTTATAAAAAAGCACAAACATGAAAAATAAGTGTAGGTTAACATGAGAAAAAAAAAATAATAATAACAACAATAAGATATAATTAAAAAAATATGATATAACAAAAGTTTACACACACATACTAAAAATATATATATATATATATATATATATATATATATATATATACTGTTTAAAAAAATATAATAAATTAAAAAGAAGAAAAGAAAAGAAAGGAAATTATAATTCTTCTGAGTGTTTGTAAAATAATATATGATTTAATCTTACATCTCTAAAAGATTAAAAGACAAATTTTAAATAATGTTTGATGTTGAAAGTATCCAAGGTAATGAAAATTGAATAAATAAATAAACATATCTGCCTATCAGTTAATTTTCCCTGAAATACGCATCTACTTGGAATTATTTCGGAATGGAATTGATAGGAAATGGCTTAATAGGCGGGATTTAAATTAAGTATTGTTATGCATATAAAATGAGCTATATACTGGTAATAACTTAATTGTAACAATAGTGAAAAATCGGGTTATTTCCAAGCTCTGGACTTGGACAGCAGATTCTTACGACGGGAGTAATTTTGAGAAGAAGAGAGGAAGAAGGGCAATGCTCGGTCAAGTAATAGATACTAATTAAACAGGTAGCTCCAATTTGAGAATATGAAGTAGTTCCACCTGACCTAGATCCCAAGGGCGGTTCAATGTCTCGAGTGAGCTACTTGAGGGCGCGTTGACTCCAGCCCTCTTCCCGACCTGAATCAAAAAAGAGCTTTGATTGCGTTGGCGGACATTTCATTGTGGTGGTGTAAAAAATTAGGAAATTTTTTTGTTGGACATTTAAGTGGGTTACGGGTCTGGTATACATACTCTCTAAATGACTACTTACAATAAAATATCAATACATAAATGACTGTTTTCGTTATTAAGAGAGATAGATAAAGTGTTGATTTATTGATTTTAAATGGATTACTAATTGTTTAGAGCTTTTTAACGTTCTAATTACTTGTAATTATCAGTTATAATTACTAGAAACTTGAATTGCATAATATTAACATGCGATTGATATCGGATTGTTTCAACTAATTATTGTAATAGCTGAAAACCGTTGGAGTGGTTCTCAAATTACAATCATTTATAATTTTATCCCAAATCATACTAATTGTAACTTTGATTGGAAATAAAAAAGGCGAATATAGTAGATTTTTTCTATAACTTGATAAGTGAGCTGTACTGGTTAATTTTTGACATTTTCTCATGCTTGTTTGGAGATATTTTCAGATGTTAATGGTGATTTTTTTAGGAAGAGCCCGTGATTCTGAGTGGCAAGCGCGCTATTATCTCATGCTATAGGTTGTGAGTTCGAATTCCAGTCCTGGCGGGACTTTTATAAGGATGTAATTAAATGAGGAATCACTCACTGCCTCTCCCTCGGGTATGTAAGACTCCTCAGCCAAATGGTGGTCTCTCACAAAATTAGGCGTAGGGAGTGATGAACCAACCCTAAAAAATCCGTATGGAAACGAGGCCCAGGGCCTGCACCGCCTGTCGCGCCACTGGAAGAAGAAGATGAAAAGTTGTGTAACGCAGTTAAGGTTTCAGGTTCTAGCCAGCCTGTTGCAGGCTAATAATCGTTGTTTTTTTTAAGGAATAAATGAAAAACTATTAAAGACAAAACAAATAAATCAATTTTAAAAATAAATATTAAAACCGAGCATACATATGTGCAATTGATACTGTCAGCTAAAAAATCCAGAACCTGACGTCTTTCAATTGTCAAAGGCAAGGAGATCCGAGAGTTTCTTTTGAAAATATCATCACTGGTCTAGAAATCTGTACATTTTTAATTTTATTTGTTAAATTAAATGAATGAATTGGTTTAAATTTTATTTTTTATTGGACCGACGATTTATTTTTGCTCTTTTTTCTATGGTTAGGAAATATAGATGATCTATATAATTAGTAAATAACCTATATCAAAGTTTGATAGATATCATGTCATTGTTAGAAATCTCTAAAAAAAGTTGTTTGTTAATTAATTTGACGTAATTATTGTTGTGAATTATCTTCTAAACCGTTTGGAATAAAATAAAGTTTACTAAGATGTTTCCCTGATACTTTTTACTGCTTTCCATTGAACCTATTGGTTGGAAAATTGCTTTATATCAGTCTAATCACCTTCACTTTTAAAGGCTTTGAAATCATTCACGGACCATCTAATGGCAAAGCGATGCTGGCTGATGAAGAGCCCTGACAGCTGAGGATGACGAGGACCCGCCCACCCCTAATCCTCTCCAGAGGTTCCCCCTTGCAAACTGTTCCAGATCCGAGGGTGCCTATGGAAGTGTGAAGTGAGCACGTGGCGCCCGGATTATTGTGGCAATATAGAAGCCCTAGCTAGCTCAGCTTCTGTTTGTTTACTCCAGTTTAGTCTTCTCTTATTAGCTCCTTTCCAGGTCCTCTTGCCTTATTTGTAATACGCTTAGTGAACTATCGTAATAGTTTGGATGTGTGTATTTAAGACTCTTACGAAGGAGTGATTGGGATTAACGCAGCAACTGAATCGAAGTGTCGAGAACCTAATCGATTTATAATTCATTCGCTCTTTCCATACGCCACAAGGACACGGATTATCCCTTGGGACTACCTATGATAAAGTATCTTATGGATAAAGATACTATTTCATCTTCCATTCCTAACACGAAAATTACATTTTGATAAATGAGAGTCAATATGGGTAAACTAAGGAGGTGATAAATATACTATGTTGGACTAGTCCCATTGTAACGGCTCAACATATGCAAATGAAGTCGAAGCGTGACAGAACTGCGGAAAGCACACTATCTCTGTTTGCCCCAAGTTTCCTCCGGCCAAAGTTGCCACCACTAATTATCCACATTAGCTCGCGCTGAGCCAAGACTTGAAGAGAGTAATTGTGCCACAGACAAATCGCTTGCGTCGTATACAGTCTCTGTTTTGTGTTTTTGGAGTTTATGAATAAAAGTTAGCTGATGCTTTACTAAAATGAATTATAGGGAAGTTTAGGATTGCTGAAGGTACGATTTACCGCTTAATTACAATTTCAAGCCACACACACACACACACACACACACACAAATATATATATATATATATATATATATATATATATATATATATATATACAAAATAACTTATCGTTCATGAAAACTAATATTTTAAGTTATTCGAATTTAATAATATTATTATTAAATATATGATAAAAGTCGATTTTTCTATAATGGAGAAATCCCAGAAATCAGCAATATCATTCATAAAATTCTCTCCTATCACTGACTCCTAATCATTATTGAAATACTTTACAATATTATATAATCTACCTCTATCTTGGGTAATGAGTATTAATGCTACAAGAAATCATTCATTCCACATGTACTGTTTAAAACAAAAATAAAATAAAAAATTACAAAGGAGAATAAATAAACCTAAATAAAGAAATAGAAAGGAAAAATAAATAAAATAATAATAATCTTGGCCACATTCATACCTTTAAAATATTAAGTTTCGAGATAAGGGAAGGAATTATGGAAGCAAGAATTTTTAACGTCGACTTCAGACGATCAGTTCTGTTTTTTATTATTTAAATATATATATTTTTTTACTTGTTCTTATGGAATATCCTTCAGCCTTTAAAGGAAGAGTATAATTTATGAGTAATCGCTATTTTATGTTTGTTTGACTGCAGAAAAATATTATCTTAATACCCTGAGGATATTTGTACTATGTAGTACACCTATCTGTCACATTTATATGATTATACTAATATATATCGCTATATAATTCGGGCGACGGTAAGGCTCAGAGCTGGCAGCTGGCCGGGTGAAGCTCCACACACACTCGACATCTGTCGCCCTGTTTACGTCCTTCCCAAGGCATCCGGGTTCTCTTTCCCTCCAACGTCATCGCTCATCCTCCCCCACTCTATTTAATTACTTCCTATCTGTCTTATCTTTATTAATACTCTCATCCTTTTATCTCGCTAGTTCAATTAATCCTCAGCGGACACTTTGTGGCTGCCATCCGTCATCGTATTGCAGGCGCTGACGTTCGCAAGGATAGGCGTAATAGCCATATGGAAGTAAAGATAAAATTAATCTTAAAAATAATATTGACAACTTATTCTCTTGTCCTATTTTGTGCGGTTCCAATATTTTCCTAGATTATTTTTCCTTTTAACTGAAAAACGCTCTTATAACTTTTTCTTAATCTGGGAATGTTATTCTCCTCCTCCCCTCTCCCCGTCTATTACATTTTATAATGCATATTATTATTTCTTTATGGCATATATTTTACATTAGCGCAATATTTACTACTATACCCTTCAAATGAAAAATTACAGAAACATCATTTTTCATGAACAACTCACGTTTATGTGCTTGTAAGATCTTTCTATTAACTGGTACAACTTCTTTTATTGTACTAATTATTGTATTACTTTTTCTGAAAGTTTGTGCATTCACAATTTCAAGAAATGGTTTGGTTGGAAAAATTACTTTAATAATTTGACTAATAATAATAATGTTTTGACTTTCCTTTTGTTTATATTGTAAATATTGTATGAATGAGATCCTGTAGCACTATTATTATTGTCTATTATGACAAATTGTAATATATACGAATAAAAAAAATAAAAATAAAAAAATAAATAAATAAATAAAATAAATAAATAATTTCGAAGGGATTTTTCTAATTTAAAGCATTTGTCTATTTAGGTCTGAAGATGTTTCACTGATTGGATAAATTATTGGACTGAAAAATCCAAATAAGAACATTACTTTTATTATTTGTTTAATTGGAGATGGAAAGATCTCTCAATAATATGCAATCTTTACATCGCTCTATTTCAAGATGGTCCTGCCTTTAAAAAATTGCAGTTGGAAGTTATTCGGTATTTAGTAGTCTTTACTTTTACAGCGTTATACCCATAACTTCAAACGTTCAACTAACTTCAAAGCGGCTGGGAGTGCTTTTCGCAGAAATGTTCAAACTCAAAAAGAATTTATTAAAGTACCAAAGAGTTTTACCTTAAGTTAAATCATAAATGTACATTTAAATGATATCTTTAAAGTAATTAAAAAGCTTTCAAGTGTTCTCCATTCACAAAAAAAAAAAACTTTGATTTTTCCCCGGAAAATTGAAAGTTTTAAGGCAGTTCACTTTTCTTGGAAAGCAGCGATTTGTCAATATACTCGACTACTCGTGAATTTTTGTCCAGTAATTAATTTTCAGATGTAAATTTTACTAACCTTGTAAGAACAGTTATTCTTTTATTTTTTTAAATCACATTTTAAAAAATATTTTCTTATTTTTGTATTCATAAAATCCCCTTTACATAGTTGACAGCGTGAAGTTTTGCCCTTTACAGAACTTAGACCATGTGTACCTCTCCTGTATTACCTCTCTTCTAGTCCAATCCATTCCTGGCTTCTGGAAAGCTTTCCTGTCTTCCTTCAAGGAGACTTAGAATCCTTTATATTTATTAACTTATTCCTTGCACGTGAATCCTTTGCGATGAATCTTCTTTGCTTCTTCCTTCTATATTCATTACATGCAGCACTGTTTAGGTGGACTTATTATTACTCTATTGAATAACTTGTATGCCTTTATATTTAGCCATCCATATGATGATGTGATAAGGTCTATTCACACTATCCCAAATTATTTTGAGATCAAATGTATTTGTATAATACACATTATATTTGACTTGAATTGATTCAAATTAAGTGTACCTTTGTTATAATGAACATAATATAGGAAAAAAGAAGTCAGTGACTGGTCCAACGTGGAAAGTCGAGGAGAATAGGAAAAATTTTCATTCCCAAAATGTCTAGCGAGAAAAATATTTTTTATTTACTTTTAGTAATGTATATTGAATAAATATAACTAGTAAATGGGGTCACTTGTGGTGTAGTTGCTAACGTAATATCCTTCTATCCCCATGATCATGAGGTCATCCCCGCAGATGGCTCTAGCATTTTTGTAAAAGAGTAAAAAGATACTTGGCAATGCCGTCCTTTGCAGGGGACCTAGTATAGCTGTTCTAAACCTGCATGATATTAGGTACTGGTTAAAGATCCCTATGCTTATTAAATCTGAATAGGCATCGTCTGATTAGCCAAAGCATCTTGGAGTATATTAAATTAATAAACAAACCAGAAAATGGGTAGTATGAATACACGTCATGAAAATAAAGGGACTACCCATAGGTTGCATTTCAATAACTATTTAAAGTTAGTTGGTTCTTAAGTCACCTTCTTTTCAGTCGCCTCGAAGAGCTATCAGGAACATGTAAGGAAGATAGGTGCGGACAAGTGGATTCATCAGAGGGTTTGAAATCTAAAGAGACTTATCCATTTCGAGACACGCTTACGACCAATGCAGTATTAAAGTCATAGATAGTTTTCTTTGTGACAAAATAAGTGGATTAAGGATTTTGCAAAGGATTTTGGATTAAAAGGATTTGACGCGAGATCAGTTAAATGGTTAAGTAGAGTCATAAACCTCGATTCCATTTAAATTGAGAATAGTGAAGTACATGACCTTTTGTAATAGATTAGATATTTTGAACGTTTATTATTTACTATTTTTGTAACAGTACCTACGAGCAGTCTTATGAGAATTTCAAGTAAGGCGTTTATCAAGATGGAGTCCTTGGTTTCTGATTAGTTCTACACGAATAACGGGCATATTATCAAAGGATACTCTGATGTAGAAAGTCATCAGTTTATGACAAAGAGTAAACGTTATTTTTCCGGGTATATTTTAATCCTCCTATGACACCTTGTGATGTGGGACTGAATGGTTTAAGATGCAGCTGTTTGGTCATCATGGACGGATAATACACGTGTCTTCTGTGCAAGTAGTGACGACACTGCTAGGATGGATTAGAATATCAGCTATATAAATGGTAAATATAATAAGACTTAAAATACTAACTTGTTGTACACCAGCAGATTGAGAAAATATGAATAAGTAAGAAAAGTTAAGGCTTACCTTCCTTGACGGTTCTTCCAGAAAGGTATAAACGAGGGAAATATTAATTGATAATTACTTATTTAAAATAATCTTACTTATACTAAATTCTATTACCAACACGTGAGTAGCTTCCATATAGTTACCCTGTTCGCCTTTATTGAAGTTGAAGTGAGCACGTTGAATCTTCTCTCCCTCTCTTTCCACTACATAACTTCTCTCTCTATAACTTACGTTCCCTCACATAAAAATAAGTTTTTGAATCCACCACTGAAAGAAGCAGAGTATGTTATGTATCTTGTTTTATGGATCCTAGTACATAGGAAAACAGTTTACTTTCTCGTACATTGACGCCATGGTAAACTTGAGTACAGTTTTTAATCCGGGCAGTGGAAGACAGGAAGAGCTTTGATAAGAGTGATTTATCATTGAAGCTGTTTTATAGACCGCAGCTCCTATCTACGGCCCTCCTGGGATTCGGCTCAAAGGATGAAAGGTTTTCGCCAAACGAATAGGCTATGTTTTTTCCCCTTTTTCTGAGCACGGCCTGGTTTTTCTTTTTCATTTTTTTTTTTTTTTTTTTTTTTTTTTCTGTAGCGGTGGGTTATGATATGGATGCCATTGAACCTCCATGAATACATCATCCCATTATTCGATGAAAGCTCCCGTCGCCGGATGGTCGCTCAGTTATAAACGAGCTTTTAATTAATCGATTCACCTGCGGAGGACTTAGGTTTTGTTTCTCGCTTTATATTTATTTAAAATACGGCGAAAACAGAAGTCCCTACGTTTTGTTGCATGCTCTAAACTCTAAAATTCAGATCCATTATATCCATTATGTTTAAAATTTTGTATTTGAAAAGAATCCGTTCCAGAGCATGACGAAGCATTATTCTGGACTCTCTAGGAATCTTTTTTTTTATATTAACTCTAGCCTGGATTAGTCAATTGTGATATTTTGATTTTTGTGATATTGCTTCGTGCACTGTAGCTTTTGTTTTGTTCTCTTATACACTGGTTCAATATGGCGTGTGTTCGTAGTATCATAACAAGCAGCCTCTCTAATTCCCCATTTCTTTCTCTACTATGTATTAATGATTCTTTAATTTCTGAATTGCATTTATTTTACGCCAGTAAATTATACCTAAAGTGGAAATAAAAGTTGGAAAGTAAGAGATTGGTGCTAGAATAAAGTTGGTATACTAGATTTGCATGAACCTACTTTTAGTTTAAAAATTCACAAAAACAAGCGATGACAAATTTCGTGATTCCAAACTTTTTAATTTTTTTTTCCTCTCCGGGGTTCTGCAATGTCACATCCCGGTCCTCAGCACTCCGTCTCTCCAATAATCTCGATCATTACAGTCGTCCTCTGTCAGACCTCTGGCTGCCATATCCTCCATTACCTCTTCTATCCATCTTTCCCGAGGTCTTCCACGTTTTCCCTCTTGGGTGGGCAGTATTCAATCAATCGAAGAGGCCAACGTGCTTCATCCATTCTCATAACGTGCCTATACTACATCAGCCTTCTTCTACTAATTTCTTCGAGAATGGGAGCTCGGCCCCCACTCTTTCCCTTATTTGGTTATTGGGGATTTTTTCTAACCGAGACACGGCACAACTTCTTCTCCAAAAATCCATCTTCAGGGATAATAATTTTTTTTGCTGGGATTTCTTCACCGTCCAAGATTCACATCCATATAGCGTAGTGGCAACCAAAAAGGAGTGGAATATCTTTATTTTCGTTTGGAGTGAAACCTTCTTATTCCATAACACTCCATTTAGTATCCCGATAATCCTTTTTCCGTTAACAAACTTATTCGATATGTCTCTATCTATTGATGCGTTCTTATCTATAGTAACGCCTAGATATTTGAAGGCATCACTTTGTGGAATCGTCCAGCCTTCCAAACAGAGAGCAGGAACAGATGAGAGAATAGGCATATATTCAGTTTTTTCCTTATTTGTTTCCAGACCCCATTGTGCATATACTTCTACGAGCTTCCTCAACATATATTCCATATCAAATTTATCCGATGATATGACAATCCGGTCGTCCGCGAATTGTAAGGTGAATAGAACGTCTTTACCGACCTCTATTCCCATACCCCGGCAACTTTATTTCCATGATTTTAAGACCTGTTCTATATAGATGTTAAAAAGTGTTGGCGATAGGCAACATCCTTGTTTCAAGCCCTTTGAGAATGGAAAAGGCTCTGAGAATTCCGTTCCAATCTTAACTCTCGATTTGGCTCCCATATACAAACTTTTTATAGCTTTTATTAGGCCTTTACTTATCTTTGCCAAATCTAACGACTCCCAAAGTTTGCTCAGAGGAACACTTTCATATGCTTTCAGGAGATCAATGAATGTGAAGTGAGTTTCTAGGTAGTATTCTGCTCTTTTCTGCACAAGTTGGATCAGGGTGAAAATATGATCGCAACACGATCTACCTCGTCTGAATCCTGCCTGTTTCTCTGTCATCTGATCAAAGAACTCTTCAGCCTTTCCTTCAGGATGCGGCCATATAGCCTGCCCACACTGCTTGTTACCGTAATCCCTCAGTAATTTGTACACAGGTTTTTCTTTCCTTTTTTGTAGATAGGTATAATATCTCCTATTAACCAATCTTTTGGCACTTTACCTTTCTTCATACAGGATGTGTATACCTTGGCAAGATTACCCTTGAGTTCCATTGGTCCAGCTTTTACTAATTCAATCGGCAGGTCTCCGGGACCAGGAGATCTACAATTTTTCATCCCCTTTACGGCCTTTTCTACTTCCTCTAGAGTGACATCCTCAACTTCGTACTCACTCTGGTCGTTTTCTTGGCCATCGAGCTTATAGAGTGACCTCTCTTCTTGCAGTAATTCAGCAAAATAATCTCTCCATTTTCCAGTAGATATTAAGCGGGAGCTATTTTTGTGTCGGGATTGAGTCTTAATAGATTTCAACCTTTTCCAGGCTTCCTTCACTTTTTGGCCTTGAATGCAGCGGTCAATCCTTTCACAGTTGTGATACCAAAACTTGTCTACTGCCTCTCTTCTCTTCTTTTTTACGTCCCTTTTAGCTTTTCTATAATTATTTAGAGAGATGTAGTCATTTGTACAAAGCCATTTCTGGTATGCACATTTCTTTTTCTCAACTGCACAAGCTACCTCTTCATTCCACCAATATTTATTTGCCGATCTCTCTTACTTCCTAGTTCCTAGCGCCTCCTGGGCCGCTCCGTGACAAATTTCCTTTAAATCCTCATAGTTCAGATCTCCTTTTTCTGATTTATTTATTATTTTCCCTTGAAGCCTTTTTTTATAAAGACCACCTACGGACTCATGCTGAAGCCCCTCTATTTGGTACTCAATCTTTTTAGCCTTAGTCACATCGCAAATTCAAATATGAAGCTTTTTAATATGAATCTTTATTCACACAAATCCCTCTTATTTTTAAATACATCCTTGTTTTTACCCTAGACTATTGTAGTGGTACTCTAGTAAGTCGATCTAACTATTTATACATTTCAAAACTCGTAGAACACGATTGAGAATAGAGGCATAGCAATTTAATGAGTTAAAATTTGGTATTTCTTGCAAATCTATAATAAAAATATTGTCTGACATATAATATAATAATAATATTTAAAACTGAGTGTAGATTTCATTCACTTTTACTTCATTTTTTTATTTTCATATTTTTTTATTCCCATCTATCTGAAGTAATATGTGACAATAATCAAACTTAAAAACTCAAGCTGCGCTCATGTATGCATGGGGAAGATAAATGCCCAGCAGCACCCTTTCTATGCTTTAATATAGCAAAGGAGGTCTCTCATCGTACCTAGGAGCTGTCGTTATGAGTTTTAAAATTGTTGATTGAAATTATTGCAGTTTTTGTATGTGGGTCTTTTCTGGTGAAAGATAAATCTGTGAGTTCATATGGGCTTAAGGAGGTATGTGTATGTATTCAGTTTCTGTCTAATTTTTGTTTTGATGATTTGGATGGAGAAGAGTATAGTAGTTACAGTCGCTGGTTAGGAGTCTTTCTTTTCATCTTGACATGTAGGCCCCAAGTCATCCTCCGGTCAAGTGTTAGTTCTATGTTATGTTCAGAGTTGGTCTGAGGAATTTGGTTGTAGTCGAAAAAAGTTGGTGGGCATGTAATTTGACGAATTAGTTTTGACTTGTCCAAACGGAGTACAGATTTTATAGAAGCATTAATTTCATCTTAAATTGCATTTATGTTCTTATTTAAAGCTTTGGCTAATCTAAACTGTCTTTCTAAATTAATAATTAAATTTCCATTAAAACGAAAAAACAATCGTCGAAATCGGATCGGTTTTAGAAATAGATACGATTTTATTCCAGTGAGATAATCGTTTGTTAAACGTTTTTTTATAGAACGAACGGCTGTATTGACGGAGTTCTGCTGTCCACGATATGTTTGTTTTTGAGAGAGAGATTTAAAAAAAAAAATATATAAAGTTAGGTTTTTGTTGAAATAAATAAAATATTGCAGATTTTTTCAATAAACAAAGATAATTTGTCTCCCGCGGTACATTGCGAAAAATTGATTTCCCAAGGGCTCTCTCGTACTGTAAAAAGTATTAAGAGAGATAAATCTGAAAAGGGTCTCCTTTCATCTTTAAAATAATAATGCGGTAATTTCAGTCCCTCTCTGTAAGTATACTCTCTAGGGCTTCACGGTCGATGGAAATCTAAAATTGATGAAAATCTTGATCTTCATTGAGGCTAACAGCGAGAAAAAGATTCCTTCCTATTTCAATCATTTTAAGAAGAGGGAAGAAGAGGGGAAAAAATGGAAAGAGAAAAGAAAGAACTGCTGATGGCTGCCTTTCTTCCCAAGAACTTTTTAAAACTTTTCTTCTGATAAGGGCGCTCGATGAGTTCCTCCAATCCTCGAATGAACCAATCACTTTTTTTTTCTTTTTTTTTTAGTTTTCTTTTTTAGCTGTGGTGTCAGTAGGGACCATGATCGCTTAGAAAACAAAACAAAAACATCCTTGGAACGGGAAACTGGGGAAAAACAATGAAAAGTGAGAAAAGAAAAAGGTTGACAAGAAATATTGGAAGGCAGTTTCCATTATCTGTTTACGGAGGAGGAGATAGCACAACTCTTGTTTCAATTTACGTCGGGCCTGAATCGGAAGCGACAAATAAAGTGTATCAAACATTCCCTTCCGTGACAGGCTGTAATGGCCTCCTTCTGTCTTCTCATACTAACTTTTATTTATTCATTTCTGTTTTAATATTTATAACATTTGCCTCCTAAATTTAAGTTACGTTTTGAAACTTCGTTTGACCGCTGAAAATGTTCAAAATAGATCATTTTTTTTTTTTTCAATTTCTTGTGTTAAATAAAAAGACTTTCTTTGACTTTCATGGTGAAAGTTGTATTATTAAAAGTAGTTTTTCGCTCAATGACTGTCCCCTTAAATTAAATTTAGCTACACTGCACATTGAAATTTTAGATATGATCATAAATGACGAAAAAAAGTTTGTATTTTAACCTAACCTAATAAAGGGCTAGAATAATTATGTTTTATAGAATGAAATAAAAAAAATGAAAATGAATAAAATGTTTTTATGGGATCACCCGTAGCAAAGTGGCTAGCGTAGCAGGCTCCTACGCCAAAGGTCACGGGTTCAAACCCGCAGGTGGTCCAAGGATTTTTTAATGGAAGTAAAAAAAAAACCTTAGTTATACCTTCCTTCGGAGGTGGCGTTAAAAGGTGGTCCCAAGCCTGTGCGATGTCAGGTACTCGTTAAAGATCTCTATCCTAATAAAATCTGAATAAGCAAATATTAGGACTCCCACTGTAGCATAGTCCGATTTGACAAAGTAGCATAAAGAGACGTCAAATAGATAAAAAAAACAACTAGAAATGTTTTTATTATTCTGGGACTGAAATTAATGACGAGAAATAGTGTGATACTAAAATTTAAATATTGAAATGATTAAACAACATAATGAATTGTAATTATTTGGAAAAAAACAAAAATAGATTATGAACGAGTTTTTTGTTGGCCGTTGAGGCTATATTAATGGAGAAGTTGGTTGGGGATGCGGTCACCAAGAACACATACCAAAAAGACTTTGTGTGCCGATGTTTCGGCCTTCATAAAAGCTAAGAAAAACAATATAACAACCAATACAATTAAAAGTAAAATAATAATAAATTGGTAAAAATAATAAGTAAATAGTAATCAAATGCTACAAATTATTAGACAATGGTTTATTATTTCTAAATAATAATATTAGGGTATAACTGTTTATTGTTTATAATTGATAGGCATTTAAGTAATATGAAAAGCAATAATTCAAAGGATAATATCATATCACTACTGCTAATTTTAAAACGCTGTTTCTCAGCTAGTTGCTAACAATTTTAAATTATTCTTTTTTCAATTTGTCGAAAATTTAATTCTTGGTATTTATTTATTAATTAGGAGAAACGGATTTTTTTTTTTTTTTTTTTCATTCCTTTCTCGAATTCTACACATCTTAAAACGTAAGCTCTTAAATTTCGAGGGAAGGGGTTATTATTCATTTTATTTTTATTTTTCGATTACAAAGGATCATTATTGAATATAATAAACCAAAATGAAATATGGAGAAAAACACTAATGTAAACTGATAATATTTGAAGACCATAGTAAGAACTATCAAATTAATTGGAGTTTAAATAATAACAATTTTGAATTAATATTTGTCGGTGTTAAAAAAAAAATACTAGAAGAGCTTCCCTTAATTAAGAGTAATAGGACCTAATACAGAAGAAGACAGTGATTGGAGGGGAAGTGAAAACGAAAAATGAAGAGGGAGTTAAGTGATTGTCGAGTTTTGATCCTGAGCGGCCTGTGGTTGAGTTGGGTTTTGATTTATAGGAGCCGAGAACTGGGCCTTCCTAATTACTCCTTCATTAAGATGCAAGTCCCCTCTGTGCCTTATTTCCTTCTCCACAAATTGCTTTTAGCCAAAACTTTCCCCCGGTCAGCGTTTTATACCATCCTTCATCTGAATTAATAGAAAATCCATTCGAAATTGTTATTTAGATTCTTCTCCGCTTATAAAGTCCTTACTGAGAATAGCCTTTCTCAACGTTTTCATGCAGTGATTCTACCAGTAATGATTCGTGAACCAAATTCATCTCGAAATTGAGTAGAATTCTTGGAAGTTCTACTCCCTCAAAGATGTGCTGACCAATATACGAGTATGCCTCTCGTTGTTCTCTTGGAGAGAACTGCTTTGCACTCCATGATAATGTTAAAAATTATGAATAGTGAGAAATCCTCTTGTTATACATGTCCCTTGTGTGTACAAAATCCTTTGGATGTTTCTCCTTTGATTAGCACACAATTTACTTCCTTATTATTATGTTAGGAAGATGGTTGGGAGTGCGGTCATCAGAAAGAAACACATTTAAAAAGTAGTACTTATTTTAATTGTGTGCCGATGTTTTGGCCTACATTGTGTTCTTCATCAGGGCTAAGAGAAACAATATAACAACCAATGTAATTATAAACTTAATAATAAGTTAGTTATATAATAATAAAACAGTGACAGTAATATAATATGGAAACAAACATAAAATTAAATTGAATTTTAATACATTTTATTTTTTATCATTTATCATAATTTTAATACATTTATGGTCCCGATGAAGGCCCACAATTAAAAGAAGTACTACTTTTTAATGTGTGTTTCTCTCTGATGACCGCACCCTTAACCATCTTTCCTCATCTAATATTCTCAACGGTCAACTGAACTCCATCCTTATTATTATGAGTTTCGATTGGACACCTAAGATAGTATTCGTTCTTCTCTCGAAACTCTAGAAAAAAAATCTGATCTTCACCCTCGCACGTGAACATTTCCACTTTCTATCTTAATGGAGATTCTAAATTCATAACCATAGCTCGATTATAATATGTCATATAGTGCGAAAAGTGGATACTTCAGTAGTTAGTAATTTAGAAAACATATGAGTATTATAAGATTTTACGTGATATTAGGTTTTACCATTTACAGTTCACATATTACAAGTGATTAATAATTAATTGTTTGATGTGAATATGGAAAAGTTTAGTCCATAAGATAATATTTTAGACCTTCTGAAACAATGGTTAGTTAGATAACTGGTGGCAATGTTCGTATTATACAAGTTTAAATTGCGAATACACTTTCTGTATTTACAAAACGTTACCTTTAAAGGACAGAGATGCTAATTTTTTAAAATTTGTTTACTGGTCATTGGGGATTTCAATAGTTTCGGATACTATTCAGATAAAATAATTTTAAAGAAAAAATCATAATGCGTTATTTTAATTAGTCTTAAAAATTTCATTTTTTATATTAACATTTTTGCTATACTATAAAAGGAAGAACAAAAAAAAAAAAAAATTTATAATAATAAATGTATTTGTTGTGCAGGAATATATTGATTCATTGATCTAATCCCTGATAATAAAAAGTGATTTTCCATTAAAAAAATAAAAATATATTTAGTTTATTGGTCATGATCATAATATAATCCCCTCTGTCGCTTTTCACTGCGAAGATGCCCTCTGTAGAGCTTTAACAAGGTTTGTTTTATTAGTAATTAATGAAATTCCATTATAATTAAAAGTAGAAGTATAAAATTATTATAATATTATCCTAGTCCACCTTCTTTGTACCCTCTTCCTCCCCTTCAACAATGTTGGCTTGAAAGCAGCAGCAGTTTTCTTTTAGCCTTTAGTTGTGTCAAAGAACAGCGAAATATGTTCTGAACTTTTGATCTATAACACCAGAACACTCCAGGCTATAAATTTTAAACTTCTTGTAGAGGAGCTCATTGTGCCCCATTCCTAGTTTTAATTCGCTCCATTCTTGATAATTTGTTACAATGTTCTTCTACGCAGTCTGATTCGGCATTGTTTTTTTTCCGATCGCACTCAAAGTTCTTATTAGTCACCGGAAAACGTTCTGATTTTTCTAGGGCCAGATTATAATATATGACAACTTTATTACATGTACCTACCAAAATCTTATTATTATCGAAAAAAAGCGTCTTAGTATTATTTCTTTTCTTTTTTTTTATAGTCTTGATTTAATATTTTTGAATAAAAGTTTTAAATGTTATACAAAGTGCAACCATTATATATCCATACTGGAAAAGATTTTTATTTTTTTTTAGCCCCACATATTTTTTCGAAAAGTATCCTAACCACGGTGAAGGGAGATGTGTTCCCTATCCAATGAAAGGTTGTTGATCAATAGCTGCGAGAGTATCAGTTCTGGTATTGGTAGGAAAACATCTTAGCGAAATAGATTTTTGTTGATACTGTCCATCATAGCTTAACTCACTATTTACGTTTGGTTTTCTTACCAAAACTGTTCTGTTAGAATAACAGATTTGTTTATTTTGATTACATAATTAAAGTAATCAACTACTTGTTTACAAAAGCAAAGAATGGATATTAAATTAGTCTGTGATTTTCCTTTTCGTTTACCTATCTTATCTTTCAGTATATTAAGAAATATTGTAGTGTTAGTTAATTCTTCTATTCTAAATGAAATAGATTAGATTAATTCATTTGTTTTCTTATTATTTTTAACTTTTAATAAATTCAGGTATTTTAGTGCTCGAAGGGGCCATCGCGTTTCATCCATTCTCATAATGTGAACATACCACAGCCTTTTCCACCGATGTCATTGAGAATGCTAAGTTCAGTTCCTACCTTGTTTCTCATGACCTCAATTCTGCTCCATAAATCCATTTCTAGGGCCATTTTGTTGCGTATTTGCAACAAAAACAAAAAATTGCATTGGCAATTATTTGTGTTTTGTCTTGTTACTGCCAATGATTTTGCCCCATGTAATGTGGTAACATCTTTCAGTGCCCGTTGTGCTGGAAATCTCTTATCAGATTTAGTCAGATGCTGACTTCACAAATAAGTTAAAACAAAACAAGCCGTCACCTTCTCCCTAGAATACATTATTTCTAAGTGACCATCGCGAGGAAACTGTTTTCTCGAGATTTCGCAGCGCACGTGACAGGCTCACACATGTCCATCTCATCCTCACGCAACCCGAACCAATGTGTATTTTTATAGAGTGCCTCTCTCAATAAAACTCAATGTGAGGACCGAGATGTGAAAACATCGCGAAAATTAAAAAGGTCTTTTAAATGTTAATCGGAGAAGAATGGTTATAAAAACTACTGTTTTTATTTCCTAGCATCTAAAGTTATTCCTGAAACTAAACAGATAAAACCCAAATGTTTTGAATGAATTTAGTTCATTTCATATTTGATCTAATACCGGTTAATAATTACCAATTTAAAATAGCTCAGAGACAATAAAAATAAACAGTAAAGCTAATGTTCAACTGTAAAAAACACAGAAATTTTTAGGAAGAGCAGTACAAAAAAAAATACATCTCAAACGCGTAAGTAAAATATTTAATAAATTATATAATTATACATCTTGTCTTTTGAAAGTTGAAAATATTTTCTCATAAATGTGTAAAATAATTTTTCCTGGAAGGATTTGTGGGCACGCGGACCCCTCTCCTCAAAGAACTCAGGTAACTAATCTCACTCTCCCACTTGACAGTTCCATATCCAGTTCCCCATGGGGGCTCTAATTTTAATTTTTCCACTTCTTTGCCCGTTGTATATTTGATATTATGGTCAAAGTTAGTTGTTGAGGGAAATAAATTTTAAAGGAAAAATAATACAGCTATTTTTGATAGATAAATGGATTTCATATTGAATGAGATAATATTCAGCGGATTAAATTAAAATGAAAAAACAAGCAGTAGTTCAATATAAAATTAGTGAAATTATTCCAAATACTATTTATTTTTATAAAATATATAAATTTAAATAATTAAAAAAAAAATAAATATTCGAAAATAAGAAGATTGTTTCCTACGGCATGATGAGGCAAATGGAAGTTAAAAAAAATGATCACGCCATACAAATATTTCTTGAATTGCAACATGTAAATATAAAATTCATAGTCTTTGAGTATCTATAAATTAAAATTTATCAAAAATATAAATAATAAATTATATAAAAACTATTCATTAATCCTTTATTTTTTTTATTTTTTTTCTTGGATCCCATTCTCTAATCGTTCCTGACATTTTAGCGCATGCCCGAACTTATTGTTTGACGGATCACGATTCGTGATCCTTGTCCTAAGCTTAGTGCTTGTTCGTCGTTCACTTCCCATCTGTAAACCTCTGAGTTTAGAATTTGTGTTATAAAAAATGTCTGATTTCTTGATTTCTGGTCTTGGACATATTGGAAATCAGAAAACTTTTAGAGGATCTGGCAATGTTTTGGTGGAATGGGGAAAAACCTTATATTAATTGTGTCTCAATGAAATGTTATAGGGAAAGGTCATCATCTTCCTATTTCTAGTTTTGTAAGTGGCGGCTGCCAGTTGGCTGGCGGGCGGGTCTCGCGTACCCGGGGGAGTAGTTGTGAGTGAATCCCCATTTAATTAAATGCTTGAAAAAGTCCTGGCTCCCCAAAATAAAGAATATATAAGATTGAATTTCTTAAAGGATCTAAGAAAAACAGTAGTTGATTAGCGCGTAGCCCGAATTCGCTTCTCGAATCGGGAGGGAGAGGGGCTTTTATCTCGGCATTAATACATCTCCATTCTCTCTCTAGTACGAGAAACCCCCGTATAGCCATCAAAGGCGAAGTAGGGGTGAAAAAAAAAAAAAAAACTATAGATAGATCATACTTTAATATTACTGTTTCAGTTGATTCCTTAGCCTAAATGACTTTTCATACAAAGTTTTAAAATTGCATTTAATTAGCATTACCCTGGTTGCATAATTATTTAATCGAGTCCATTTATAAGATTACATATACGGATAATTGCATAATACCATTATTAACCAGAGCATTTTTTTAAAACTTATTCATTTAGAACGCTGTACTAGTTTTTGAATAGCTACTGCGCTGCCCCAGTTTTTCGAATTCAGCGGTGAACCAATTTTCTTTCAATGGGAAGGAACAGCCTTTTGTTGAAGAGAGGGATGGCTACCTGGGACCGGGCTCAATGGGTGAACCTTCGTCCATTGGGATCAGTTCCAGAAATAAACCCTTCCACCCAATCTCTAAAACCTTCTCTTAATATACTACCATCAGTTTATTAAACTTATCTCATCTTTGTTAATTTTATATCTCTGAATAGTATTCTGGAGCCGTGTGTTTGTACGACTTGCATTTCTGGACATTAAAAAAAAAAAAAAAAAAAAAAAAAAAAAATCTAGAGCTTATATTCCACGGCTTTCCTTAAAGATCTTTTATTTTGTGTTCATTTAAACGTATTTGCGTTAATGATAAGATTAACCGTTGGTTATTAATGAACGGTTGTAAAATAATTTCGTAGGTTGAAGAGTCCTAAATTAGTGAAAATCTGTTGCGGCTGGTTGTTCTGGTGAATAGAGTTGGGGAATCACTCCAATAATTTTACACGTGAGAACGGGCGTTATCGTGATGGAAAACTAACTAGCCGATGCTGTTCGCTTTTGCTCAGCCTTTAATTGTTCCAACTGGACTCAATGTATTGCAGAATTAATTTTCTGGTTGGGCAGGAGGGGCTCTAAATAGAGAACACTCTTTCAATTCTGCCAAATGCACAGCAAAACCTTTTTTGAATGTAATCCTCCTTTTGGAGTCGTTAACGACGGGGTACTTCGTTTTCTCCAGGACCTTTTACTCACAATATTATTGTAAAGAACCCACTTTTCATCTCCAGTTATTAATCTCTTTGAAAACGGATTATTAATACTGCGTTTTAATATCAAATTACAATTGAAAATTTTTCCGTGGGAGCCTGCAAATTTAACATGAATGCGAAGCGAATATGCTTTAATATATTTATGATTAATTCAGTATTTTTGCTAATACTGGCTAGATTATGATACTTTTTCTTTTATTGTAGTAGAAATTATTATTTACTATGATTATATATTTAATGAGTTCTTTGGAGTTGTATAGTTTTTGCGTTATTGGGAACCAATTTTTTTTTTTTTAAAGAAAAATGGGGGAACACATACTTTATAAAATTAAGTAATAAAATCTGCTATAAACTATTATTCAAAATAAATATAAAGTATAGAAGAGAATTAAAATAAGTAAATAAATACCCTTTACTCCATTCATACAGTACAATATTTACATTCATCCTTAAAGAACTCACCGCCAAGCTCTAACATACATTTGTGGATGCCGAGACAAGATTCCTAGAAATCCTAGCACCTCTGAGCCGCATCATTTCCTTAAAATTAAGGACAAAAATGAGGTCCATATAATTCCTAACACTCGGAAAACTCATACATAGTTTGGCCAAAAAACTTATACTTTTGAAAATAAAGGCTAATTAATTATTAAGAGCAAATCCCGAGAAATATCTGATAAACATAATTTAATTGCAAGAATTATTCATTAATATAATTGATTATTTATTCAAGTTTATTTTATTCTTGTCCATTCATGCTTTTCTAAGGTATTAATTTAAGTAATTTATTATGTTTATGTTTCTATTCCCTTAACTTAAGAAAGTAAAAAATTAAATAAATAATAAAACAATATGATCTATTTATTCAAGTCAAAAATTGTAAGATATTTCATTTCATTCCTCCAAAACTCGAATATTATTTGATAGATAATTCAATTTTCTACAAAACAAATCAGACTGGAAATAGTAGAGATTTCGCGTTTTGAAATTAGGAGTGGTGATAGGCCATTTTCCTTTGATTAATTTATTGCTTGTATTAGTTTATTGCATGTGAACATCTATATGAACTGTTATGCCATGATAAAGTAATTTGGAAATTATAAACCATTCGCAGCGTTTTTACCAATGAGCACTTCCAACTTCCATTTGCATTTTATTTGGTTAAAAAAAACAAAAAAAAAACGATAAGATATCTTTAATCTTAGTTTTGGTCTGTCCCCATAATCAAGACTAAAATAAATAAATACGAAATTCAAAAAATTAACATATAATTTATGTATTATATTCGTTCAAAATAATATATTTATCACCCTCATTAATTTTCAAAATAATGATGCTTGCTTGTAGCTCAGTTCCTCTTAAATGGATAAAATACTATGGCAATTTACAATATAGTAATAAAAAAAAAATTAATTTGCTTTGATTTTTAATAGAGCATGTTTTTTTCTCTTATATATCTTATATTTGCTTTAACTGTTTATAATCATTATATAAAATAATATGAGATGTGTGTTGGTATAACGCAAAGCTTTATGCCAATAGCTGCTCTGCATGCTATTCATCGCAGTTCTTCAAGCAAGAAATGCGGGCTTTGTTAAAAAGCTTTCTTTGAAGAGCTTCCCGCATGTCGGATTTAGGTCTGTAAAAGTAGGGGCTTGGGTTGATGTCCCATTACCATATGCTGGATTTTAATGAGATAAAAACATCTACCATTAAAAGGCCTAAAAATGTGCAGAAAAAATGTTTATTAGAACACTGGAATATTCCTGGACAATATTCCAAGACTATTAACTACCACTTAAAAACTGACCTGTCAACGTTTTTGTAAGCATTATATTGCCATGGGGTGAAGTAGTAGGAGTATTTCAACCACTGTTCATATTAGCCATAGATATTGTATAAAATATACCATCTATGATTCATGTATTTTTACTGCCTTTACTTTCACTTACCTATATATGAAATATATAGTAAGGAAAAGGATTGCGATCGTGAAAATTATTGAATTCCAGCTTTCGACAGAAATACACGTTTTAGGGTCCCCAGAACACAAATAACCAAGTCCCGAAAAAAAGGTTTTCCAAAAGATAAACCATGTCATTTTAATGACATTGATGAAGTACGGCTAAATGTACAAGTTGGACGTATTTGATAACCAACTAAAGGATAAAAAAGCAAAACTATTTTTTAATGAAATTCTTGAAAATAAAGACAGCAATATGGACATATAATATACCGTTGGAAAGAGAATAATTTTAGATAAAATATTTGATACACAAAGTTGTAAAAGGTAATATAAAGTGATGAGTAGGGAATAAACCTATTAGTGGTTAACAATTTAATATGGTTGTTATTTAATCTAAATCATATGTTTCCAACGGGAATGAATACAGGTTTTATTATAATAAACTTAAAATATTTTAAAAACTGAAATATATTTATTAGTTTTTATATTAATTTGAACAGTTGAGGTAAGTGAAAGTCGTGTGTTGCCCTCACCAGATTTTTGTTGTTTGTTTATTTAACGTCACTTTATGCTACTATGGCTAATCGGACGATGCTACAGTGGGATTCCTAAATTTTGCCTACCCAGGTTTTATTAGTATTGGGATCTTTAACGAGTACCTGACATCGCACAGGCTCGGGACATCCTTTTAACGTCCCCTCCGAAGGACGGCGTAACTAAGGATTTTTTACTCCCATTAAAAAATCCTTGGACCACCTGCGGGTTTGAACCCGTGACCTTTAGCATGGGAGGCTGTTACGCTAGCCACCCAGCTACAAGTGATCCCCACCAGATTTTTACAAATAGTTTTGTAAATTTGTAGTTAAATGGAGACCTAAATAATAATAATTTAAATTTTGATACGGACAAAATAACCTTACTTCAGTGCTTAATGTGAATGTAGTATGAATGTTGTACTTTATCACTATTAATAATGTCCTAATTGGACTGATTATAATATTATTTAATAAAGAACTGTTTCTCTCTCAGTACTTAATGTTGTCAAACTACTATATATATAGTAGTATCATCATTACTCTTTAACATAATCCTATAACATCTGTATTGACTCAAACGAGTCTTTCTTGACAGGATCGTTCTACAATGGTAAATAATACTCTAGAAAAGAAAATATGATAAACATTTTGTTTTTTGTTTCGTTTATATTATGTACGATTTAAAAATTATTAAGCGTAAGTAAGTGATTAAAATATTTTATATTTCTATCATAATTTTGTTTATGTACATATGTTCATGTATGACGTATTTGGGGATTTATTTTAAAGATTGAATTAGGATATTTAATTTCCTAGATAATTTTTTTTGCTTACAGAATATAATTTAATTAGAATATGAATGGTTGCCGGCGATTGAAAAAGCTGTTATATGAAGCCATAATAACTTGAAATGTTAGGTTAAGTAATTTAACAGCATTTTTTTATAAAATCTGGTATCTGATGTTTATGTCGTTTCCATTAATGAAATATGAAAATAATTAGTTTTCAGAAGGGAGAAATGTTGCTTCTTTTTGTATGTGTAGCACTCCTTTCATGTTTTTTTTTTTTTCATTTCTAATAGAAAAAATCTGGTGCACGCATCACATGACTTTCACTTTCCTCCTTTGCTACAATCAATTTATATTAATAATAATAATATCTTTATTGGTATCATTTTTATATCATAGATTTATTAATTATTTATTTCTTACTATAGCCAACTACTATAAATTTCTCCCAAAGGGAGAGGCTTTTGTCTATACTGATGCCAATGAAATTAATTTAAGAACTTTTAAATAAAGTTTAATATTTTTTATAGAATTATATTGAATTTTCAATATTTTTTGTTAATCTCTTTTATTTTCCTCCATTATACATGGCGACGAATAAGTTTTATAATTGGTGATAAGTTTTTCTTTAATATGTAAGAATAGTGTGATATACAAATAGTAATCTGAGATCCAAACTGCATTTCCTTTTGAATGTTAATTTTACTAAATTACTTGGTCTGAAATTCTTCAATGTGATGATGAAGTTATACTATAAAGAGAAAAAGAGTGAAGAATTTCTTTAAATAAGGGGCGAAGAGATGATTTTGAAGGAGGATAATCAACACTGGGGAGTTTGTTGGTTTCTATCGAGAGCCCAGTTCCCTCTTAATGAGGCAAAGAATGAAATGCTCTCGTCTTTTTAAGAGCAACTTTACTCTTCGTTTATCCTTATTCTCTTCATTTTGTTTATTATTTTTCACTGTTTACTTTAGTTTATTATCGTTAATGACTACGAAAGAAGGTTAACACTGAGATGGTTTTTATGATAAGACCGGCCAACTTTTTTATTTAATATTTCAATACATTAATTATTCCCTTCATAAGCACTCCATGATATTACTGACTTGAGAAACGGATTTCTAAATAACTATATTATACATTTAATTGAGATTATTAATGTAATACAATTTCATAAAATTGCAATGTAACAACTTTAGGGATAATCACTTCCAACTCAATGTCAATATGACCACTCCTTTTAGAAAAAGTGGACTGTATGAAAATACTGAAAAGTAAGGAAATGAAGGCTGGATCTAGAAAAAATGGAACACTGTACTGGTATAAAAATGACTTATATTAAAAGAAAAGGATCTGTACAATTGGATCTTGCGGCCAGATACTTGGGTTTGACAGTTAGTAAATTGAACTATTGAAAATTATATGACATGTGATATAAACTTAAGTGGCAGAAATCTGAAACGGTGAAATTGAACTTCCTCTCCTCTTCTCCTCCCCCTTGGCCTGGAGGTCTTCTTCATTTCCTATATTCCATGGTGGTAGAAAAATAATAAATTAGAGGAACTCGAGAAACACTGTGGTTCATCCAGTCAAGACCTGCAACAACTCGGTTTCTTTTTCGACCACTGAGGGCGCTCTGCTTCTGTAACAGGTCCCCAGGTAGCAGCACGGTCAACATGTATTTCCCTTTTCAGGAACCCGAAACAACAACATTTTATTTTATTATAATCACTTAAAAAATTATCCGTTAAATAAAAATATAATAAAAAATCTGATGCGGGCAATAAAACGACTTTCACTTACCTCCATTTTTAAAATCAATGAAAGAATTTTCAAAAACAGTTAGAGATAAAAATACGTGAAACTATTAAGGAATTAATTAAATTGAATTGATATAGAAACATGTGTTTTATTAAAAAATCTACTATATATTATTATCTAAAATAATCAGTTAGTTTTGTGTTCATTTTATCACTCTCCATTAACCTTTAATATTCCGTATATATTAGATATTTTTTCTAAAACCTTTAGCTGTCCAACGGTATATTATACGTCTATATTACTATTCTTGTGTTCAAAAACACAAAAATTGCATAAAAAAATATGTTTTCTGTTTTCTCCTTTAGTTGGGTATCGAATTTATTCAACTTATATATTTACCTGTTTTTCATCAGCGTTAACAAAATAATATAGTTATTTTTATTGAATCTACATAATTAAAGGTACTTTAAGGGAAGGAAATTTAAAATATCGGCATTTAAGCCCTGTCAGACCATTTTAATCAGAATAACCTTCTACCCCCCGCGAAGTAATGCTTGACAGCGGTTCCGTGGGGTGGTAAAGATGAATTGGGAGGTGGTTTTTTAGTGAGCAGGAATCTCAAAAAAACAAAAAAAAACAGACCTTTTTGCGGGACTCGGTTTTTGGACTCAGGGAACCCTAAAACGTGTATTTCCGTTGAAAACTGGAAGTCAAAAATTTTCACGATCGCAATACTTCTCCCTACTATATATATAAGTGAAAGTAAAAACTATAATTAAATGAATTATAGATTTTCTATTAATTGAGAAAATTGTAATGAATAAAATCTTAACTAAAAGTGGTGTCTTCATAACTTTCATTCCAATTATTCACGGAAATATGTACTTACTAAATAGTAGGGAAGTGTATGTTGAGTAGGAGATTACAGTTATGTATTAAAGTTTGAAGTGAAAAAATGATTTTTTTTTTTCAAAATAATTTTTTTAATAAAACTAATTATGAGATGTTCTACGTTAAATTTTCAAAAGTGGACAAATTAAATCAATAATATACTTGGAGACAATTTGAGCCAATTAAAATTAGCCTTTTATTGATGCATGTAATAAAAGTTCTGTAATAAAAAGTTCACTTTCTAATTATAAATAATAGATCATTCGTTGGTGGTTCGAACAAATTTTCATTGATATGCATTAAAATTTGTTTCAATATGAACTAGAGTAACAATGCTATGAGACGACATTCATACATTATACAGAAAAACAAAAATAGATCATTTGAAGAATTATTTACTGAGTAAATTTTTAAACATTATGGCCACTCTACGCATTAGAAACTTACTGTTATTTTATTTATTTGTTTATTTATTTTACGTCAGTTTATGGTTCTGTCGCTAATCGTACGATGCTACAGTGGGATCCCTAAAACTTTGCCTATTCAGAATTAATTAGGATAGGGATCTATAAAGAGTACCTGACATCGCACAGGCTCGGGACACCCTTTTAACGTCCCCTCCGAAGGACGGCGTAACTAAGGATTTTTTACTCCCATTAAAAAATCCTTGGACCACCTGCGGGTTTGAACCCGTGACCTTTAGCATGGGAGGCTGTTACGCTAGCCACCCAGCTACAAGTGATCCCCACCAGATTTTTACAAATAGTTTTGTAAATTTGTAGTTAAATGGAGACCTAAATAATAATAATTTAAATTTTGATACGGACAAAATAACCTTACTTCAGTGCTTAATGTGAATGTAGTATGAATGTTGTACTATCACTATTAATAATGTCCTAATTGGACTGATTATAATATTATTTAATAAAGAACTGTTTCTCTCTCAGTACTTAATGTTGTCAAACTACTATACATATAGTAGTATCATCATTACTCTTTAACATAATCCTATAACATCTGTATTGACTCAAACGAGTCTTTCTTGACAGGATCGTTCTACAATGGTAAATAATACTCTAGAAAAGAAAATATGATAAACATGTTGTTTTTTTTGTTTCAGTTTATGGTTCTGTCGCTAATCGTACGATGCTACAGTGGGATCCCTAAAACTTTGCCTATTCAGAATTAATTAGGATAGGGATCTATAACGAGTACCTGACATCGCACAGGCTCGGGACCACCTTTCTCCGTTCTCTTCGAAGGGCGGCATAACTAAGAATTTTTTACTCCCACTAAAACATCTCAGAGCCATCTGCAGGCTAGAACCCTTGACCATTGGCATAGAAGGCTGTTACGGTAGCCACTATGCTACGGGTGACCCATGTTATTACTTTTGAATTTAGTGCTATTTAATAATCAAATAGATATAATTAAGGGAAATGAAGCGTAACAATCTGGAACAGAAAACTTCTACCATTATTGAAGTACAAACAAGTTATTTTTCATTTTGTCTTTTGTACTTACAATAAGTTCCTATTGGTGGATAAACTGACTTATAAAACTAACATATTTTTTAAATTAACTTAAAAATTACTATTGCGTGAATAAATTATCTTAACATGTATCATGCTTTACGTGTGATAGTTATGTTATTATTATTGTATTTTTATTTAACCTAATTTTTTTAATGTTTCTTTTATTTGAAAATCCAAATAAATACTCCTTTCAAAATAACAAATTATATTTGTTACTTCCGAAACATTTTCTTCTAACACGATTTTTCCTGTATACAGCAATAAGAAATAGATATTTTTTTATTATTATCAAGGGAGTTGATATTTAATTTTATTCTGTATCAGTAATAAATAAAGGAGGAAATTGGTAATGGAAAAGAGCGGAAGCAGTTAGGAATTACCTGAGTTGACACTCTCCCTTCCTTGATAAGTTTGCAACTGACTTCTTGATTCATTGCTCTTCTGTCGGCCGACCAGTCCCTTCCTTGCTGAGGCAATCGTCTAATTCTTGGCTTTATCTTTTACTTGTTCTGTCTTTTCTATTGATTTCTAACCGCTGGTTTAGTGTAAACCACCTGTTTTTATAAGCTATTTAAATAAATTTTGGTTTATTATTGTCATTAATAAACCTTTGTAAATGATTTAAAATTATTCCCCTCAAAATTTGGGGGCTTACGTTTAAAGATATGTAAAAGCCGAAAAACGAATAAAAAAAAAAATCCGTTTGTCATTTCTCCGATACTGCTGGACCATTTTTTTTTTTTAATTTGCTGCAAAAGTACTAAGGCATGGAACGACGATCTAACACCTAGACGATGATATCAACTGGCTTTTTTTCAAATGGCAGCCGATTAAAAGTGATTTAATTCAATATTTTTGAAAAAAATTGAAATTTTACACATAAATACGCCCGTAACTTGGTTATTTTTGAAGATAAAGAAAAAAAAAATACATAGTTTTAGATTCATAATTACTTTGAGAACTTTGGGTTCGATCTGGTTTGGAATAGGGGGACACTCTTCCACCTGGTTTATTTAATATATATTAAATACATGTCATTGATTTCAATTTCAATGTCGTTTTGGCAAAAGAGCTTATGTTTTGAAATGTGAACTTTACTGGACGATTTTCCCTAGTTTTGAAGTATAATTTTGAATCCTGTCTAACTATTTCTTTGGTCATGAACCGCTGTATTATCTCACAAGGGCTATTCATTATAGTAAAATACAAACTTAAACAAAATATTATTTATTAACTTATTTGTAAAACGTAAAAACTTTTGTCAAAGTACTAGTGATTTGTTACAAAAAGAGATGGGACCGAGGCGTCGGTGAAGATTGTGTTGTCTTATCTCTGGGGCATGTAATAACATTTATTGGTATCCGCATAGGACCTTCGGGTGTGTTAAGCCTATTATTATTTGATATCTTTAAATTATAACTAAATTTGAAAGTCTAAAAGTCTATCTTATTGGTCGCACCGTATACCTGAGAAGCATTGGTCCTAAATGTTAAAGTTCTCTTTATCGAGTCACAGTGACTTTATCCTACGCTCCGCCCTCAATTCCTTCTTGATGTATTTCTTTTCCAAGTCCTTGGAACCAAAACACATTCCTACGTACTGGATCTCATTCTACGTTCCTCTGTTCGCTCTGTAAATACATGATCCCAACCTATTGATTTATACTTTCCTTCTTGCAGAAAAGCTTCCTTCAGTATATCCTCCATCATTCCTGCTACCTTTGGTATACCCTACCTGTTTTTATTGTGGGATCTACCTCCACGTTTTCCTTTAAAAGGAGTATTCCTTCAGTTATTGCATCGACAAATATAATCCATTTTCATCGCATTTATTTAATAGTAATTGTCTCAATAATAATACCATTAAATAATTGACAACAGTTGCATTATTCTTGTCAAATGAAAATAATGAATGAAAATTGCTATTATTTTAAGAGCACTATAAAATCCTGCTTATGTTTAAATTATGAACGACTTGCTATCAAAATGAGTATAATACATTTAGTCTTAAGTTAATTTTTTTTTTTTTAAAGCGTGTGCCTCAAAAGCAATTCTTCATTGAAATTCTGTCGAGGCTGATACCAATCATTTTTCATTTTTTTAGGTGATATAATGGTTTTGAGGAATTTGACCTTTTTTTTTATTATTTTTTTAAAGATATTTTATTTGTTTTCATAAGCTATAATTATTTCGGAGCTGTTTGGAATTAAATTTGTATTTATGCTAAGAAGTTAAGCTGAAACTGAACATGGAGGTACTGCTATGGCTGATATAATAGTAGAAGGTTCTGTACGTAAGTTGAAAGTGAAAGATATATCACAGATTAAGAAGGATTGAGGACTAAAATAATACATTAGCTGGTAGATCACCATTATCCGTTTAAGTTTAAAGAGAAGCTTTTTAATTTCAGACTCCATCAGAATGATATACAGAAATACTCTCGTAGCATATGATTTCTGAACTAGACTATTTACTTGATGAATTGTTCATTTTACCATACAGAGATATTTTAGGTTAATCGATGCTGCTGAAATATTACATGTATCTCAAATATATAATTTCCGTTTGTGTAATTAATTTCTGAGTTGGACATACCCTATACCCTTCCTCACATACTGTTTTGCGACCTTACAACGTTTATTCTCTGTGAAAACTGGAATTCCAATATTTCCATGACCACATCAGTTTCCATTTTATTTTTTTAATTGATATACACCGGCAATGCCCATTACAATCTTTAAACAATAAGTAGGCATAATTATAACCTTCAGAAGAAGAAGAAGAAAGAAATTACAGTAATAAAGATAACAATTAGGATAAAAATTATTCGAATTTTTAAGAAAAGTTGAAATTGATAAACAATGAAATTTAAGCATTAACAGAATATAATATTCATAATCAACTTGGATTATGTTACATAAAAATTAGGTGGTAAATATAACAAAATAATCTTTTAATATCTGGTTTTGAAAGCATCAGCACTGTGGCACAAGATGTCATTGTTATTATGCAACCCATTAGCGGTAATCATAATAGTGGAATAGCTGCATAATATAAATAATTAGTAGGGAGGTGTTCCTCACATTAAATAGAAAATAAGTCCTGATAATCCATTAAAAATTATTCTATTATATTTAAATTATATTGGGGTTACCTGTAGCATGGTGGTTTGCATAACAGCCTTCTATGTCCAAGGTCCCGGGTTCAAACCCGCAGGTAGGATATTTTAATGGGAGTAAAAAATTCTTAGTTATGACGTCCTTCGGAGGGGACGTTAAAAGGTGGTCTTGAGCTATGTCAGGTACTCGAAAACATCCCTATTCTAATTAAACCTGGATAGGAAAAAATTAGGACTCGCAATGTATTATCGTCCGATTAGCCACAGCTGCATAAAGTTGCGTTAAATAAATAAACAAACAAACAACAAAAATTATGTCTACAATTGGTAGGTGAAAGTAAATATTTTAACAAATACATACTTTCCACAGCTGTACCCCAAGTGTTTAGAGAAATAGAAAAAAAAAAGGATTTAGTGCCTAAGATATTTAATTTATATGTAAACATGACGTGGCGAAGTGGCCAAGGCGAGGAGGGGAAAAAACTTGCGGTGTTAAGACTTAATGGGGTTCTTCATTAAAGCCCTTTTGACGGGAAATAAATCAAAAGGGGAGTGAAAATTATTTTGGCTATTTTATTCGTTTTGAGATAATAAATTGGATTTCTAACCTCTGAGTTTTTTTCATCATATTGGTTGTAAAAAATAATTTTAAAATTAAATACAATATATGCATTAGTATTATCATTCATTATTGTTGAGTAGTTTAATAAGTTTTTTTTTTTTACAATATAATTGATTTTTTAAGATTAATTGTTTGTTGATTGTTGTTTATTTATTTAACGTCACTTTATGCTACTGTGGGTGATCGGACGGTGCCACAGTGGAGTCCAAAATTTTACCTATCCAGGTTTTAGAAATCGAAGGAAAAAATACGTCAGTGATTAAGATTTGGTTTTCGTACTTTTTGGGATTCTACGTCCAATTACCTATATACAACCAGAAAACTTTGGCAAGAAATACAAAGACCTCTCATTAATTTATTATCAAATTAATTTATTTGATTCTTTTCGCATTAAGTCGAATGGAGGTTAAAAATAAAAAATAGACGATTATAATACATATATGTAAAAATATCAAGTGTATGCCTTTTAGTACCTTTTAAAAATCAACATCTCAATTGATCTGGATAAGGAATAAATTAAAAAAAGACAATAAATGCTTCACTGACTTATAAAAGAAATTCTGAAATTTAGTGTTGAAATACGTAAAACAAAAAAAAACAAAAAAAACAAAACAAATAGTGGCAGAACATTCCAATCATTTTGTTTTTTCAGAGATACAATATTGAAAATATCAAAGCATGTTTTGTTTATTTGCGTCATTTTATGCTACGATGGCTTATCGGACGATACTACAGTGGGAGTCCTAATTTTGCCTATCCAGGTTTTATTAGGATAGGGATCTTTAAGGAGTACCTGACATCGCACAGGCTCGTTACCACCTTTTAACGTTCCCTCCAAAGGACGCCATAACTAAGAATTTTTTACTCCAATTAGGAAATCCTAGGAAAATCTGCGGGTTAGAACCCGTAACATTTGGCATAGGAGACAAGCTTGGTGCTAAAAAAAACGTGGTGGTAGCGGAAAAATAAATAGAAGGGAAATATCCGCTTTTACACGGTGTTGACAGGTTAGCTTCCAAAAAAAAAAAAAAAAACGTATTTTTTGTTATGGTTCACCCTCAATCATTAAATGGGGTAGAGCATTGCATTTCTTTCTCTAAGGAAGGCTAAAGTAACAAAAATTGATCAACTACGAGTTTAAAACTATCTAAAATCAAAGAATGAGTATCTTATTACTTAAAAAAAAATTAAATAGTATAATAGGATTTTTCATAGGTAGTATTTAATGTTAATATTTGAATTTAATAAAAAACATTAAGCCTTTTCCCTCTCCCGCTACTTTCGTGAACTCTCACAAGCACTCCTTTTCACGAATGATCACCTACCTCTTCTCTCTCTTTTTAAAAGTGGACTGATTAAGTACTTATTAACTGTTAATTGTCTGCCATCGTTTTTAAACCGTATTGTGGGTCACCGCCAGGGCGATTTTATTTGTGAGCTCACAAGACTGATGGCGATTTTTGTGAGGTCGCGTCTACGTAATCATCAGGATGATCCACAATCATCGAAACGTTTGCTGAAAATTAGGTAAAAACTAATTAATTGTTTACCTTTCAATGACCGCCACCCGGACTAAGTTACTACTGAAAAAAATATTGGGTTGATGCAAAATTAATGCAGGTTTTTAGTAGGTATTGTAAATACGCCATATCTTTACTTTAACCATATATATTTAATCAAAATAATTTCCATCTGAATTAATGCACTTTTGCCAACGTTCAACAAGCTTTCTTATTCCACCAGAAAAAAAATCCGAATCCCTGGACTCAATGAAATCACGAAAAGAATTTTCAATGTCGTCCTGGTTTTGAAAATTTTTCTCCCTCAAAAAGTTGTCCAGATGCCTGAAAAAGTGGAAGTCTGTAGGAGAGAGGTCAGGTGAATAAGGCGGATGTTGGAGAACTTCGTAGCCCAACTCGTGCAGTCGTCGAAGCGTTGGTTGTGCAACGTGTGGTCTGGCGTGTGGCAGGATCGGCCCCTTCCGATTCATCAATGCTGGGCAAAGACGTTGCAATTTTTGAGTTCCGAGTTCCGCCGCCATTTCTCGTGTGGTTTTGGTTGGGTCTTCTTCCACTTTTGACCTCAGCTGGTCGTTGTCCAGAGCAAGATGACGGCCCCGACCTTCCTTGTCTTCGAGGTCGAAATCTCCTCTGCGAAACTTCTGGAACCAACGCTGCACCGTGCACTCATTAATAGCCCCCTGACCCCACACTTCATTAATATTACGAGCCGTTTGCGCAGCGCTGCGCCCTAATTTAAATTCGTAAAAATAAATTTGACGAAAATCGCACTTTGACATTTTCGATTCAAGACCTTTGAACACACTGAACAAAACGATTTTACTAAACAAATTCATGGTGAAAGAGAGGGTATTAGATAAGGTTTGTTTTGGTATAATAATGATCAATGTTAGGATTAGCTTTGTTTACACAATTGGAATTAAGATATTGCAATAGAGGAAACCTGCATTAATTTTGCATCAACCCAATATATAAGAAATTAATACAATGTATTAGGATAAAATGTGTGTTTATACAGTGTTTTTACCTCCATGATTGTAATTAAATTTCAAATATATTTGTATTTAATGTTTAAAGAATTAGTTTATATTTTCAATCGACTTCCCAATCCCTCTGACGATTTTCAAACTACTTGTTCTCCCCTAACAAAAATGTTGTATACACTCATGTTCATATGGTAAAATATGAAGATTTAAATTTGAGTGGTTAAGAAATTGTACATAACACTTTTCACACGCTCGTAGAGCTATCCCACGATCCTACTGGAACTGCTGAGACAGATGACAGATGCGTACGCTGGTAAGGTAGATATCATGGACTGGTGCCGTCAGGCTTGGTACTATTTTGGTCCTCAGAAGTAATGATGCGTGGAGGCACATCCGACTTCCTACTGTCACTAGGGCTCTTTACTTATCTATTATTTATTACTTTTGAAATAAAAAGCTTTTATTAGACCGCTAAATGAAAACCATATGTTATTATCCTTTCTGCCTTTGTCCTCTGAAATACAGCGTCATCTAAAACAAAAATAGAAAAATTCAGTCGCTACTATTATAAAACCCATAATTCGGATGACTACAAAGATGCTTCTCCTGTCAAACATACATCTTGTTATTGGTATTATAAATATCCTGACAACGTACTTGCTATTAAATTTCGAATGACAGATTTCCGTTAAAACTCTAAATTTGTTTTCGCTGTACTGCCCTTTGGGATTACACAAAATCTTACTTCTAGTAAGTTTATTTTAAAATTTGCTTTTAGCTTTTTCAAAATTATTTATTACGAAATCGTCTTAATGTTTGAATGTTTTAACTCATATTAATTAAAATTTTTGTTTAATTAATATTTTAGAATTTAAATACTAGTAATAGAAAACCATTTACGGTATATTATACATCTAAATTAAGGTTCTTAATATTATAGGTTATAAAGTTAATTCAACTTCGTTTTTTTTATCTAGGTGGTCTAGTCTAAAAAAATAGAGGAAACCATTTTTAGTATCGGCTTTTCAGCTTTGTCAGGCTATTAGAATACGAATACGAATCAGGTTTAAACCTTCATAATATTGAAACTCATTAAATTTTACATCGAGATAGCTAGTTTAATGAAAATTGTTTAAAGCGTTTTTGAGAAAACCCTAGAAAGGTCTAAATACACAGTTAAAGTGACTTGTCTGGTTGCCCGATTTCGATGAAAAAGTTTCTGTAACATCTCAGGCATTGGCATTCTTAAAACATGAAATTTCAGTTTTGTACTAAATATTGTATTTGAGCTAGACCGATCACATACATACATTCCTTTGTTTGCGGAACTTCTTAATTTTGACCCAGGGGACCCTAAAACATATATTTCCGGTGAATACTTTCCATTACTATATCTTTCATGTATAGGTGAGTGTAAGTAAAAAATCTGTTTGATACATTGGAGGTTTTACGTTGCGAATATACCGGGAACATCTGGATCTGGAAATTAAGCAGAACTTAATATGGTCTATAGGTGTTCAAGTTTTCCATATTAAAACATCTCAAGTTTAATTTTTTTTCTCCTTATGTTCTATTTACTTCTGCTTGTCAATGTTTATATGAATGATATGACATCTCATGCATTTCAAAGGATACGCCCTATTGTTTCTCTACATGAGAGATTCGCTCTTGAACGGTGTGGCTGTGAGACAATGAGAGGAGTGGGCGGTAAACACTTAGCTTAAGTAAATGGTCCTTTCTTGAGATAGTAAGAGGAGGGAAGGGGCCAGCTGTGGAGCACATGGCAATGGTTGAATAGCTTGAGGATTGTTTAAAAACAATAGTAGTTTACTCTGTGTTAGGGTTCTCATCTGTCAGTATGTCGGGTGGAGACCCAACATCCAGGGTCAAGATCTGGCGTCTCACTTAGGGTGAGTAAAACTTGCCAATCCAAAGAACATCATTCCATTACCGTTTTTAGTTTATCTAATCTATAAAAATCTCTTGTCACGGTGTTTGCGGTCTTCCTTTTTTTTGCGCGGCCGATTTTTATAAACAAATTTAAGCAAATTTGGTAGGTATGATAATAGGTCATAAGGTATATTTCATAACCTATAAATGATGAGGGTGTCCCTATCCAGATTGTTCACAAAAATACCTGTTACTCCAAATTTTCACATTCCTTCTCTCTTCCTTGCATTATTTAATTGAGTTTTTAGTATTTTTTTATGAACAATATCCAAATAATTTGACATTTCCAAAAGAACAAAATTATTTATGTTTTTGAATGAAAGATTGTGCTCCGTCCGCTTGATCGAACGTTCACAAATCATTCATGAAAATCATCCCGCCATTCTAATGTTTCAGACCCCGGGAAAGTGCAACTACCAGAAATTGGGAGACCACCAGAACCATTAAACGGCCTGCTGTTCAGTTCAGATCCAGGTTCAAACTGTTCCGATTACAACCTTAAAATTTAAAAGAAAATAAAACAAAATAGAGTTATAAAGCTGCAACTTCTAAAAGATCAAACAATGAACATGTTCGCTTGCTTTAATGAAATACCTTGAATTGATAAAAGGAGTGGTCGATTAGTTTTTGTTTTTATCGGTGGACATCGTCTACAGCGCTCCATTCCTCTTTCTGCCGTAGATCCCATCCCCAAATACTTTCAATACATTTGTTATTTAAAAAGCAATACATATTTACTAGAAGTTACTACGGTATTCACTACGTTTGCCGGGTCAGCTAGTCATCAATAATAATCTAGATATGTAGAATCCAAATATTGCATACACAAATATTCTTCTATTTTTCGTTTTTATTTAGGTTGTAACTACTTCATGAACTGCGGATTACCAACATATTTAAGTCTAAGATAGAAAGGAGAGATTCGTTTCGTATTCCTGGCGGAAATTAAAGAAGTAAAATCAACCTTCTTCGGCTGCGTTCTAACCGACGCCGTTTTAGGTTTCAGGCTGCTAAGTTAATGACTTACCACTCTCAGACTCCAACACCTATGAAATCCATTCTTTTTGCATTATATGTCAAATAATAAATCGATTTTATGATTCATTTAAAGATTTACCATTATCATCATCTGTTTAGTTGTAGAATTAAACGTTTAATACGCCCATATCCTATTTCTTAAAATAGGAATAAGGCCAAATCTGAAATTATTATCCACCAATTGTTTTTTCTTTATTAATAAAAATAATAATTTTATAATTATTTGGAAAATTATAATTATATGATTACACATTATATTTTATAATGTATATTTTTACTTTTAGCAACGATTATTCTTTATACGAATATACCGAATATGAACTATCTCCACTTAAGAGTATATTCTCTCTTTTTCCAAATTCGAATTAATATTATAATTATTTCTGATTAACTAAGAGTTAACTCTGGTAATTGTTTTGGCTACTTATTGTTTTTTCTTTATCACCCGGATTTGACCATTCACGAATCAACATTCAAGGTGTTGCCAAAGACCTAGAAAGAAATATTTTGTTAAACCGGTTATGATGAATATACTTTGGATTTTGACGGAATACTTCAGGCATTAAGTGCGAGTGTTATCGATCCTTCATGTTAGTTAAGCGTTATCTTTGTCCCTTCCCACTATCAGTTATTTACTGCAGTGATAGTTAAAAATGACAGATAAAACAGCAGTTAATTTTTTTCTTCAAAATTATAACCAAATAAGCAATATATGAGAACATTAATAAAATATGGTGCCTGTTAATGAAACTGATATTCCTATTTTTTTCTTTTGTTGAAGGTTTCTCGGCAGAGGGTGTGGGCGGGTTTTAAATGCTGAGTTAAAAGCTCCCCAGCACCGAGACTTGAACTCGTAATTATTTTGGTTTCACTGTAGTGGCTAGGCAACGCGCGCTAACCCACTTGGCTACCACGCCCAGTATATTCTTTGATTTATAAATTAAAAATCCTACAAACAGTATTGTATGATAGAAGCCATTTTGCTAATTTTCAAAATAAGTTTTTAAAGAATATCCCCATTACTTATAATGTCAATATTAATATTTGAGAAAATTGTCTAAGTATGACAATCCATCCTCAACATGTGGCATTGATTAAGGTCAGGGGTTTGTGTTAAGATACCCAATATAGATTTCTACAAAAAGTATGTGACAATAAAGCGAACCTCCCGTTTTCCAAAGATTGCTTTTATTTCATTATCTTCAATATCTTATTCTATTTATTTTATTTTTTAACTGAATAACTTTATTTGCACCTGTAAAATAAATACAATAAGCAAATGGGTTGTATTTCACAAAATGGAAAACATGGCATGGTTAGGCATGAGGGAAACTGCACCCAGTGGTGCATCCTGACATTAAGCAAACAATATTATCAGGCCAGGAGGTCCCTCATCCAACTCCTTATCAGCCTACGCCGAGTTATGTTAGATATGTCAGTTTTAGTCATGTTTTGAACAAATTTTTTAACGTATCCCTGTAGTTTGTCGTGAAATCGTTTGTAAGTCAATGATATGTGGATTGTAGTTATTGGAATACGTAAGTTGGTATGAAGGGAATCGTTTGATCATACGGTGAAGAGTTCGTAGCTAGTCTTAAAAATTTGGATTGAAAGGTTTGTATTTTTTTTAATGTGTGTCTTTTTAGCTGGTCTGTAAAGTTGGCAAGCATAAGTCCGCATAGGTTTTAGTAAATAAGTATATATGTTAAGCTTTTGTCTTATGCTTAGTTTAGAGTGTCTATGTCGTATCGAATATAATAGTCTGAAGTCGAAATATTCCATTTATTAAAGTATGATTTTTTTTTTTTTTTTTTTTTTTTTTTTTTTTTTTTTTTTTTTTTTTTTGTAGCTTAAACCACTTGGGTTATTTTCGAAAGTATGAGTTTAAACCGGTTCTCTATAACATATTTTCTGGTCTATTCGTGAAGGAAGAGAATTGGAACTCCAATAAAACTTTTTCTCCATGGAACTCATTTTTCCGAGAAAATTGAGAAGAGGTAGAAGGACCTCGGGAACAAACTGAATAGAGAATAATGGGGATATATAAGAAAGACCACGTGGCTGAGAAGTGCAGCCTCGTCCTTAAAACTAGATCTTCCAGGGAAGTTTCCGAGAACTGGAGCATAGTTCCTTCCAGCCTCCTGGAAGTCGGGCTCTCACGTACTGAATAAAGTTTAAGGGCTTAAGCTAATCGATATCGAATCTTGTTAGGAATTTTGTGTAGACTCTTGAGGGCTCCGGGGTATATAGCCAACCTGGAATTGTCTTGCAATATAGATTAGTATGAGAAAGACGTTTTAATCTAAAAAATCATAATACAAATATTATAATTATAAAAAATTTCCGCATTTAATTTACACATTTGACTACTACATAGAATAATAAAATTGTGTTAAGCTTTAGGTTCTGTGTAACAAACATTTTTTTTCGATATTTTAAATTTTCTTCCTATAAAGTACCTTTAATTTTTTAGATTCTATAAAAATAACCATATCATGTTTTTAGCATTGATAAAAAACAAATAAATTTACAAGCTTAATGAATTCGATATCCAACTGAAGGAGAAAATACCAAACATATTTTTTAATGCAATTTTTCGTTTTTTGAACATAAAAACAGTAAAATAGATGTATAATATACTATTAGAAAGATAAAGTTAAAAATTTAAAGTCATAAAAGGTAATATAAATTGATAAATGGGGCATAAAAATATTACTGATAATTATGCATACTAATCTGGTGTGCAACACACGACTTTCACTTACCTCCATTCTTAAAATTAATTATTTAATACATTATCACTCAAGCTATGAATTCTTCACGTTATAATATTTGAAGCTGTAGATCGATAATTTTATTGTTGGGCTATTGTTTCATTTTGACTCCACCCAATAAAGTAACTTACTTCAATTTTTCAACGATTAATCATCATATAATACTCTAAAACGCTTCAATGAATATTGTTTCTTTCCTTTATTGTTTTACAAATAATAGTAAGTTTTTTAGACCTCTCTTCCTCTTTACTTTATTTCAACATTTAAGGGGTACCGTACCTCCGCTCTGGTAAAAGCTATATATTTTCGCAGGGACTAAGAGACTGTTGACGGTCTAAGAAAACAAATATTAAAAGCCAGGGACAGAGAGACATAACATATTGTGGACGACAAGAGGCGGAGAAGCGACCGAGAGAGAAAAAGCCAAGGGGCGGTGTTTACCGCGGCGGTAGCTGGAGACGGTTTCCTGGACAAACAGGGATCCTTTTGTTGGAGCCAGTGTTTGCCCCGGGCTGTTGTGTTGTTTGTTTAGCCCCAATGAGACCGTTCATATCCCCGTCAAAACCGTTTTCGCCCTTCCTTCCAGAAAACCATCCCAACTTTTCTCACCCCGGATTGTTTAAAAAGTTTAAGCGATGTTTTGTTACAAGATAGATAGACTCATATAACCTATTACCTAGCAGTAAAGAGTATATTTAATGAAATCCAGCCTCTCATTTATTCAAATCATCTCCTAACTCTGCCTTGTGGAGCTCATATGATCCCCTCAAAGTAGTATCAGATCGTTTGTTATCTCAGTAAAATTAGGAAATTTGTGGGAATTAATTTCAAACAAGCTAAAATGCGTTTTAATACTTTTCATCGCTCCTAAATACAAATAATCTGATTTTGCACCATCGGATGTGAAGAGCTTAACTTAAAGCAGGCGAAAAAACTCGAATTTTTCACTTAAAATCGAAAACAGTACCGAAATGAAAGAGCGTAAAATTTACTTTCCCTAAATGATCTTAGTCATTGAAATCGGTTCTGGTATTGCCGCAATCGTTCGTTGAAAATAGTCAAAATTTTAGTTCAGCATGCTTTAATGCTTTAGTATTTTCTAATGAGTATGCTGCAAAAGAAGACGTCATCGCTTCTCTTTCCATTTCCTGATGTTAGCGTATTGTTGAAAGAGACACCCTAAACACGTGTTCCAATTACTAAATACTATAAGTGTTTTATGTTATAAATATAAAAGGTACAAATTACGAAAACTAAGAAAATATACTCAATTCAGTTATTCATTTGTCCGTTTTTTGTAGTTTTTCTTACAACCATTTTATTTGATACAACAATTTAATTTGATAACACATTAGTAATTTAGGCTAATGGACTATAATTACAAAAAAAAAAAAATGTTGATTGTAAAAATGACATCCGAAATAATTTGTAAACATTTTGTCAATTTGTAAATATAGTTTATTTTATTTTTTTTTATTTTTTTTATTATTTTTTTTTTTGTTTTGTGTGTATTTAAAATCAAATTAAAATGCATTAGTAAATTATTTTCGGAATCGTTCTTCTACGCTTTGATGTAAACTTAATACTATTCCATAATTAAAATCAATAGTGGGGCGTTGGTGATAAATAGTTTTTGATAAATATTTTATTAGTGTATTTCTTGGACTTCCACTCGGAGTTTCTTACTTAAATAAAATTGATAAAGTAATTGATCAGTACAAAAAATAAAAAAATAAAATAAATAAAAAATAATATATATATATATATATATATATATATATATATATATATATATATATATCTTATATTATTTTAATATGTAATACATTTACTGGAAATGTATTTCAGTTTAAAAAATATATAATCAAAACAAATATTCTTCACCCAACCAACGATACTATTAATCATATATTAATAATAATACCCGTCTTATAAATGGCTAGGAATTCAAAATACTAATTTTGGTTACTTAAAGGTTTCTTACATATGACATTAAGCTGTCCTAATAATTATTAAGCCATATTGAGGTTGTGGAAATAACGTCCATCGATTTCATTCCATTCCTGCTGGTCCTCTGAGTTAAGTACTATGGATCCAATCCTCCGACTGGATATCAGGTTATTTTTGTCCAAATTCGACTCATACACTATTCAGAGTTATCTTATGTTTCTCATCTGTATATTTTCGCATTATACTTGAAAAAAATTCGCCAGCCTTTACAATTAGTGATGTTACGGCAATCTATTGTGACTCACCACTTGACTGCCTTGCTAAAGGATCCGGGTGCTCTAATTTAAGAGATGCTGCGTTGACTCATGGGTCGGAAAACCCCCTTAGTTTCCATCGGACCCCTTTAACCATCTTTAGTTGTTGGGGCAAACTTGTTTACACAGGATTAATAAGGTCATTAGCATATACAAACTCATTAACCCTCTCCAAACTAAACCTAGGACTGGCCCCTTAGCTTACCTTCCGGTACACCTGTTTATATTGAGTTTCAGTCTGATGGTATGGATTATTGTAACTTTTCATTCAATGAGCGGTATTTCGAAGGAAAGCTTGACTCGCTTTGCTTCATCACTTTTTCTTATTAGTATTGTATCTTTCATTTTATTTTGAATATATAATCGAAACGAAAAATAAATTCCCGCCTGGTTTATTATAGTCGAAAAGAATAAACCAAAAAAAAAAAAAAATTATACTAGACTGCGTTACAAATTCAATTCAAATACAATTTCCTGATTCCAAAATACCTTACATTTTTTCTTTATCATCAATAATAATCGGGTTATCAGGGAGTCACATTATTATAAGTTGTGGCTTGACCATATAAAATTTTTTTTTCCGTATCACTTCTCTTTCTTCATCACGTTCTCTAGTTCTCAAAAGTCCTTTAGATTTTTCCCATTTTCAATAATTTCCGATTTTTGGTGGAATTACATCTATTATCATTTGTAACTTGAGTATACAGACCAACTTTTTTTTTTTTTATGTCACTTTACTGATTCTAGAATTCTATACATATTATTTATCGCGCTTTATTGCTTCTAAAACTCTGTACACATTTTTCTCAATCTTCCAAATAACCGAGTTATGGGCATAATTATGGATAAAATTACAATTTTTTCTTTTCTCTTGTATAACAATCGCTGTTTTTCGGTTAAAAAACACTAACAATTTTTTCTCTCTAGCTTTAAAAATAAATAAATTAAATAATAATTTAAGGGCGTATATGTGAGCCAGATTTAATTTTTTTTCCTTTTTGGTTTATGTTTTTCTTGTTTATCGCGCATTACTAATTCTAAAACTCGTACAAATTTTTCTCTATCTTCAAAAATAACTAAGTTATAGGCGTATTCAGTAAATACATTTTTTTTCTTTTCTCTTTTTTACAATTATTCGTGTTTTTTTTTGGTTAATAAACACTTATAATTTTTTTCTCTATCTTCAAAAAGAATTGAGCAATTGAATTAAATCACTTTTAATCGGACGCCATTTTAACAATAACCAGGTGATATCATCGTCTAGGAGTTAAAATTCATCGTTGCATGCCCTAGTATTTTTGTGGCGAATTTAAAAAAAAAAACAATGGTCCAGTAGTTTCGGAGAAATGCCGATTTTTTTAAAATTCGTAATTCAGGTTCTACGCATCTTTAAACTTTAAAGCTTCCTCAATGAATGGTTCGGAGTAATTATTTTTGGAGAATATAAAAAGACTACTCCTTTTTTTTTTTTTTTTTTTTTTTTTTTTTTTTTTTTTTTTTTTTTTTTTTTTTGTAGACAGAAATAATGCCGGAGAGTTGGCGGCCGGTGTAATTCTAGCTTGGAAACGGTTGAACGCCGAAAGAACAGTACCAACAAACAAAAGCTTATCCGGCCTAAGTTTAGACCAATTAGTGAGGCTAGGGTAAATAGAATTGTGTAGGGCTTGTTTTGACGTCGCATCGCGTCCGTCCTGGCTCTTGAGCCCTCAGTTGTTTTCGAAATCAACCGGGACAGTTCGAGAAATATTTTTCAAACAATCGATGGCATATATATATAGTTCTGTAGAATTCTTGGAACAAAAGTATTTTTTTATAAATAAGTTTAATATTACCCTCTCTGTATGGTTTGAATACTCTACTAGCTTAGGAGTGTTTAGAAACTGGCCTTAGATTTTTGCTAACTACGTGATCGGAACGGGTCCTCTTTTTTAATTGAGCCTTTTAAATTAAATTAGCAACCGCCTTTCGAACGCGGATAAGATTATTTTTCTATGTTTTGCTTATTTTGATAGTTTGAAACAAAAAACTTTTTTTACACTAGGCAAATTTTTTGTGAACCCTGCTTCTGATGTTAACAGTATTTTCTGACCTATTACAAGTTCCCATGTTTAATCAGAAAAATTAAAGCAGTAGTAAAAACTTTATTGATTTTTTTCTCTCCCCCTGTTTATTAACAAACATACTTATCCTTAATATCTATGCACAGTACAACAACAAATATTAAATCCTTCTATCTGAAAGCATTATTATGTGTGTGAAATTGTAATGGATCAGAAAAAACTGTCAACCTCCGTAGCAGACTAACGAAGATTAAAAAAACACACAAAAAAAAACATTGACTCTCTTTAATGAGATTTATTGGGTTGATGCGAAATTAATGCAGGTTTCCTCTATTGCAATATCTTAATTCCAATTGTGTAAACAAAGCTAATCCTAACATTGATCATTATTATACCAAAACAAACCTTATCTAATACCCTCTCTTTCACCATGAATTTGTTTAGTAAAATCGTTTTGTTCAGTGAGTTCAAAGGTCTTGAATCGAAAATGTCAAAGTGCGATTTTCGTCAAATTTATTTTTACGAATTTAAATTAGGGCGTAGCGCTGCGCAAACGGCTCGTAATATTAATGAAGTGTGGGGTCAGGGGGCTATTAATGAGTGCACGGTGCAGCGTTGGTTCCAGAAGTTTCGCAGAGGAGATTTCGACCTCGAAGACAAGGAAGGTCGGGGCCGTCATCTTGCTCTGGACAACGACCAGCTGAGGTCAAAGCTTTCTCAATCGAGGTGAGACTATAACTGCTGACAAGTACTGTCAAGAAATCAAAAATTGCAACGTCTTTGCCCAGCATTGATGAATCGGAAGGGGCCGATCCTGCTCCACGATAACGCCAGACCACACGTTGCACAACCAACGCTTCGACGACTGCACGAGTTGGGCTACGAAGTTCTCCAACAACCGCCTTATTCACCTGACCTCTCTCCTACAGACTTCCACTTTTTCAGGCATCTGGACAACTTTTTGAGGGAGAAAAATTTTCAAAACCAGGACGACATTGAAAATTCTTTTCGTGATTTCATTGAGTCCAGGGATTCGGATTTTTTTTCTGGTGGAATAAGAAAGCTTGTTGAACGTTGGCAAAAGTGCATTGATTCAGATGGAAATTATTTTGATTAAATATATATGGTTAAAGTAAAGATATGGCGTATTTACAATACCTACTAAAAACCTGCATTAATTTTGTATCAACCCAATATTTCATTCAAGAGATAGTGACAATGCTGAATTAACTTAAACACATAAGTGCAGCGCACGGGTTGACGCTTGACAAAGACCATAATAATTACCAACACAAATTTCACCAAAGGGAAATCAGACCTTCTCGATAAAAACATTGTGGATGAGATCTTATCTAGGGCAAGTGATCTCTTTTGAAGATAGACAGAAAACTGAAATTTAAACAAGGAGAGCTATGACTTAGCGGAAATATATTGGATCTTAGGTATAGTAATGAAGAACAACAATATTAGCCAGCCTCAAAGATCATTAGCCTTCAATAACTGTGTATTACCTGTAATGTCTTATGGATGCCAAACATGGTCCTTCAACAAGTATAATGAGAGAAACATTATAACATGCCAAAGAGCAATGGAGAGGAACATGTTAAGTGTCAGGAAAAGTCAAAAGCTGAGTAGTCTAACTATAAGGAAACATGGCTGAACATCTAATAACAAAAAACGATGAAAACTGGACCAAGAAATTTACTGAATGGATCCCATTGGGTATAAAAAGGAACAAAGGTAGGCAAAGAACGAGGGTGGACGAGATAAAAAACGTAGAAGGAGTACTGTGGTCACGAAAAGCCAAGGATAGGAAATATTTGAAAGTAAAGATGGGCGAATTCTTCAATCAAAGTGCGGGTAGTCACCGTTGAAAACTTCAATCTCCATAGGTAAGATATAAAGAAAGAAAGAAAATTAGCAGCCATTGTAAACGTGTATTTATATATAAATAAAGACTACTATTATTATTATTATGAAATTTCTAATGTAAAAAAAAAGTTTGTTTATTAACGTCACTTCATGCTACTGTGGCTAATCGGACGATGATACATTCTTAGACCTATTTTTTTCCTATCCAGTTTTAAATAAGATAGGGATCTTTAACGAGTACCTGTCATTGCACATGCTCGGGACCACCTTATGACGTCCTCTCCGAGGGACGGCATAACTAAGGAGTTTTTACTCCCATTAAAAATCCTAAGACCACCTGTAGGTTTGAACACGTGACCTTTGTTAAAGAATGTTGTTATGCTAGCCACCATGCTACATAAGGTACATAATCAGGTGATTCCTGATTAAAAACTGTTTTAATTTTTTTTCGAAATTTAATATTATTGATTAACGAAGGGAATACTTTAGAACGTACAATGAACTTACTAGTCAACATCTGACGACTCCGAGTAAACAAAACAATCCTATGAAAATTTATAAAAAGTGCATTATACCATAATTCACTATCACCGACATATCACACATTTTCAGCTTTCGTGTACCCCTTCCCCTCGCCTACTTGCCTCTAGTGTAGCGCAGCCTTCAAGAGCGTAATTTAAAAAGAGAATCAGTACGGAGTACACAATAACAAAGCGCGAGAGCGACAAAAAGGTCAGCTTCTAGATACTCCTCATTACCTCATGGTATACTGACTTGTCATATTACATAGCATCAATACATTTTTTTAAAGTTTATGAATACATTAATTTTCCTAATGGTTTATAATATAACTTAAACACCATGCCTTGATAATATTAGCTGTAAGGTAGGAGAGAGTAATCCTACTCAACTATAAGACTGAAGTTAAGGGGTGAAATGCTAGCCGCTGGAAGGGTATGAGCCTGGAAGACAACACTAACGGAAACTTGATTAAAGGGCCCGGCAGTAAGGCTCACTACTAACAAGGGAACTTGCACCTCGGCCTGGGCTTACTATGGCCACCGCCTTGTCCTCTATGCTAATTGATAACTCCTAGTCTGTCACTTACTGTTCTAAAATGACAAATCTGCTTTGTTTAATAGCTATATAATTGTCTCCGTAATAATAAACTTATTATTTAAATAAACTAATATTTTGATTTACAACAATTATTGTCGAATAAAAACTAGATATTGATAGTAAAATGACAATTAGAAGGATAAAACTATTCGGATGGAATATTGGATAAAAGTCTTAGAAAATAGTGAGTGGTAGTAATAAATTAAATAGTTAAATGTTAGGTTGATTACAATTTAGAATAAAAAGGATTGAAGTGTGTTAGGGCGCGGTTATTATTGTTTAATTTACTTCGTCATCTACCTAGCCATGTTCGTGAAGGTGAGCACCGAGATATTTAAAGTCCCTCACTTGCTCTAACCTTGTGTTATTCAGTCTTAGGACTCCATCCCCCAGCACGCTGTTCCTATCTATCTTCATGATCTTATTTTTGCCTGTATTTATTTTCATATTTAAATGAAAAATATGTTTTGTTTTATAACTTTGTCAGGAGGACCTACCGTTATATTGGTTTCAATGAGAAAAGGCACGTAATGCTTAACTTTTTCTAGTGTTGAGGCTTTATTGATACACTTTATTGGTTCTGTGTCAAAAAACCTGTGTTGGTGTTCCTTGCAAGGAATATATTTTTTCCTTAATAACAGTTGTGGGTAGGATCTACCATTTAGGAGCTATATAAGAGCTTTGAGTAAAAAAAGTTATTAATGTAACAATTTCTGAATGTACATACATAATTAATAAAATAAATTTATTTTGTAGATTATATTTTTTCTTCATAAACCTTCTATACTATGTCTATCCGCCCATCCGTCGGCAAACTCAATTTTTCCTAGACTGGGGAAAGCATAACGTTATATATAGACATATCTATGATCCATTGTTTTTCCCAGTCAGGAAGAAATACTGAAACCAATTTTTATTTATTTGTAGTTTATTCAAATTTTTTATTTGTTTAGTGATACGTACAATATTATTGAACAATGGAGTATTCTATAAAGGGCTATGCCTCAGCTGTCAGAGCTGCCCGCATCACACTCGAGACCTAATCCACTACTCTGAGGATCGCAATTATTGCAGCTGTCATATTGTCCAATTATAAGATAGCATCAGTATTCCATTCTGCCACTCATCACTTCTTGATTGGTTCTCTAGGCATATACCATCATCTTGTATTCATCAACCATCGTCTTCAATAGATTTCAGTACACTATAATTATTAATTTCATTTGATCTCTTGAACAAATATTTAAATCATGGTTTCTGGTCATGAAGGATTTCTGCTGGCCATTAAAATTCGGCAGTTTATATTAAAAAAAAAACAAAAAAAAAACAACAGTCCTTAGCAATTACGGAACCCGAAATATTTTATGATTATAGCCGTTATTTTTACTTAGAATATTTGATTAACTTTAGCTATTCATGCATCTTACCTGTCAGTATTGATCAAAAACTTCCTGGAATCCTAGAATATGTTATTAACTACTGCTCGCCGTTTTAGGATACTTCAACACTTACTAGACAAACGGTCAAACCTTCCTCTTAAATACAAAAGGCTCATCTACATGACTGTTACTTATAACATCTGGACTTGCGGAGTAGAGCTATGAGGCTCTACTAAACCATCAAATTCTCCCAGCATCCAATCCTTACAATCCAAAATCCTTCGTAAAATCCTCTAAGATCCTTACTATGTCACGAATAAACTCATCCATAAAGACCTTAATGTTCCTTATGTTACTTGTTTGACACAGACCATGTATTAATCCTTTCATGAAAAGCTTAAACTCCATTCTCACTCTAACGCACTAGCTTCAATTATTTCTTCCTCGTCAATTCCGGATAATCCTCCGAGGCGCCTTAAAGAAGTAAAAGGAGATGGCCCCAGGACCTTCTAGTTTAGAATATTTTTAGAGTGCTTCCAATGGAAGCTTCTCTACATGTATTTCATTTCATTGTATTATAACTATCACATTTAATTGATGTATTTTTTCTTAATTCAGTTTTAAATATCTATAAAAATATTTAAAAAAACTTAATACTAAGTTAGAGCTGTATTACACATTGAAAATACTTATGTAATATCTAAAAATCATTATTCGGAAATATGAAAGCTTACGGAATGTCCTTAGTTATAAGCCAGAAATCATTAAGAAAAATAATATTTTTATTACGCAAGTGGAAAGAAGGACGTAGTACTTCATTTTTTAAAGAAATAGATGAATTTTAATTCTAGTAAATTATTTTATAGCAAATAAAGTATGTTTGATTTTGATCTTTTAAGGTCCCAACAAGTTTATGAATTAATTATCTTTCTTTGAACGTTTATTTCTATTTAAATAGTAGGGAAAAACACTAACAAATAATATTTTTAGAGGAGCATTTACTAATTTTAATCTATGAGTTGTCTATGTTATCCTACGAGACCATCTAAGTATAATTCACTATAGTACGAAATTAAAATTATTTCAAAAAATGTTTTGGGTGACAGAATAGATTCCTTTTCCTATATTTTATTTTGCCAAATGATCACGGGCATGTGAAATTCTGAGTAGTGCCCTGTCGAATCGGACATGCAGATTTGTTCTTCAGGTCCGTAATTGAGGACGTTGGCATGAAGAAAGATCTCGAGCAATACGAAGCTGAGACATACGCTTCTCAGGCACGAAGAGGAAGATTCCTCGGGTCACGCAAACGTTCAAAAAAATTCTAACTGAAACGCCGTTATTATTCAAGAAAATTTATAGGAGGAAATGCGAACCCTGAAAATGTGGATGAAATTGTAGTGGAAAGAACTGCATTCAGCACGGGGCAGAAAATCTTAGTATGGTTAATTTGGATCTAATAAACGAGCCTTGTCTCGGTGTTTACATTATCTTGCACTATATTCACAGTTTTTTAAGTAATACTTTCAAATTATGTATAATTATAATATTAAATATAAACTAAATGATTGGATTGAAAATTAATTTTCCTATTTAATTGGATTGGAATTTAATTTTAACTTATAACTTATATAAAAAAAATTCATCGAAATCATATCAGTTTTGGCTGAGATATAGTATTTTGAATTTTAAATTATGTTCTCGTATTTTTAAATTATTCTTTTGCGCAATGCTTTGGTGGGTTCTAGTTCACTATTTCACTGTTTCTTTGTTGACTCTAGAACTATAAAATTTCATTTCAAAGTTAATTTAACCTTCTACATACATCAAATTTGATCAATATTAGCCCCAGGTGAATCCTTCATGAGAAAAGAGAGAGAATTGTTCCCTTTTTCTCTAAATCACTACTGTTTAATAATTAATTATTAGTACAATTATCCCAGAACTATATAAAATATATTGATAACCGGTCCTGTTTAAATTATTTGGAGTTTGCAAACGTCCAAAATAAAAAAATAAAGCTAAAGATTTTCTTTAAAATCTGCCTATGCATTCGTCCCTGACATTAAGAATCCTTACCATTTACGTATTAAGAGATAGTATTGCAATCGTGAAAATTTTCGAATTCCAGTTTTCAACGGAAATACACGTTTAAGAGCCTGCTGAGTCCAAAAGACCAAGTGTGTGTGTGGTAACTCCCGGGCGAAAACCAAAAGTCCTATAAAATTGGAATTTCATATTTAAAAAAACTATACGCCCGAGATGTTACATAAACTTTTTCATAAAAATTAGCCGACCGGAAGATCTACTTTATACAATGCATTTTGCATCTTTTTACGATTTTCTCAAAAACGGCTCTAACGATTCTGATTAAACTCTATATATCGATGTAAAATTTGATGGGATTTAATATGATGTAGGATTCATTCTGATTGAAATAGTCTGACAGGGCCTAAATGCCGATTGTTAAAATTGTTTTCCTCTAAACTACCTTTAATTTTATAGATTTTTCAAAAAATTTAGAACATGATCTTATTAGTATTGATAAATAACGGGTAACTATGCCTGTTGAGGGAATTTGATAAACAACTAAATGAGAAAAGAGCAAACATATTTTTTTATGCAATTTTTGTGTTTTTGAACACAAGAATAGTAATATAGACGTATAGTATACCGTTGGACAGCTGAAGGTTTTAGAAAAAATATCTAATATAGGGAATATTAAGGTTAATGGAGAGTGATGACATGCCGATAAAACTAACTGATTGTTGCAGATAAAAATAAACAGATTATTTAATAAAACACATGTTTCTATTGAAATTCAAAATAATTAATTCTAACAAATTATTTTTATCTTAAAATGTATTTAAAAATTCTTAAATTGTTTTCCACAACGGAGGTAAGTGAAAGTCTTGTGCTGCGCGCGTCAGATTAAAAAAAAATAAACAAATCATTATAATAACAAATATATTAACAAGTTATATTTGTATGTTTATAAATTAATTACCTTCAGAGCCACATAATATGATAATGTAGTTATTAGGAAATGGTGCTAAATTATTGTGTAATTAATTGTAGGTAAAATTTGATGGCTTAGGTTTCAAGATACGTAAAATCCGAAAAACGAATAAAATGAAAAATCCGAAACTATCGAACCAATTTTTTGAAATTCGCCATAAAAATACTAGATCATACAACGATGGATCTAACACCAAGACGTTGATATCAGTTGGTAATTTTTAAAATGGCGGCCGTTTAAAAGTGGTTTAATAAAATAACTCAGTTATTTTTGAAGATAGAGAAAAACATGTATAGTTTTAGAATCAGTAAAGCTCGCTAAACAAAAAAATATACACTTGTAACTCCGTTATTTTCGATGATAGAGAAAAAAGTTCTAGTTTTTTTTTTAATAAAAAAACTGCGAATAATTATTTTAAAAAAGGAGAGAAAAGAAAGGAAAAAAAAATTGAAATTTTACCTATAAATATAGCTCAGTTTTTTTTTTTTATGATTGATAAAAATATATAAACAAAAAATTTAAAAAATGGAAATCCTGATAGAGAAAAACTTATTAATTTTTTTTTAAACAAAAAAAGAGAGAAAGGAAAGAAAAGAATATTTAAATTTTATCCACAAATAAGCCCATAATTCAGTTATTTTTGAGAATAGAGGAAGATATGTATAGAGTTTTAGAATTAGTATAGCGCTATAAACGGAAAAACAAGTTGATTTATATATTCAAGTGACAAGTTATAATAAATGTAATTCCTACAAAACTCGGTTAATATTGAAAATAGAGAAAAATCGAAAAGATTAGCTGCTATAAACAGTTATACCCTAACACAATTATTTGAAAATGATAAACGAATGGTAATAATTTGCAGCGTTTTTTTTAAACTTATGTATCGTAATTTATGATGTCCAATATGTTATAATTCATAACCGGAGTTTGGGTTTTTTTTTTCACCTTTTCACCTTACATACTAAATCATCCGCATTACATTACCCTAAAGAAGGAGGGAGGTATAACTTAGTGACCTAATAGCTTACCCAGTAACGCAAAGTTGGCTAATTGGCTTTAGTGATTGGGAACAGTTAGTCGGACGCAATCACTGGATCCCCTTAGAGCGGTAATTAATTCTGAGTGAAAAAGGATTCCTCAACTCGTGAAAGAGGAGCCCGGCTGGCTGGGTTCGATGAAGGAGGGTGGAGTTTTATCATTAGATTAATTAACTTAGTTTAAAGACCGCCAACTGTAAGCCCTGAAATATGCCGTAATGAACGGCCTCACAGTTCAAAGCCTGCAACACCGTTCCCTCTCTCTCACTACTTAGCCTTACTTGCCCTTTTGACAATATTAGTAGTTTCTATGTCTTAGGATTTTAATATTAATAATAGCTTATATTTCAGCGATTTAATTAAATTAACTCACCGTTTCGTTTAAGTAATTGAAGGAACTTGATTAATAAACTTAATTAATATGAGCTGAGCTGAATTGTTTTAAATTTGGATAAATCTGGTACGTCCACGACTTATATATTAAATAAAATAAATATAGATAAAATAAGCCTTTATAAAAATCCATTTGAAATAGTCCGATTTTCTTTAAGTTTAAAGATTGACATTTTTGATTTTCGTGATTTTGATCAGTTATAATGTATATTTCGTGAATATAAAACCATAAATAAAATTTCTTGCCGACAACTAATTTTAACTGGGGTTTCTCTATCTCCTCTTCCCCAAGGGGTGTCTCCAGGGGGTAGGTCAATGGCTTTTCTACTTTAGCCGACAAAGGCTTATTATTATTAATTTGTTTACATTTAAAATGATTTAAAAATGTATCGTAATTCACTCTAGTATCCTGAATACGTAACAATATACCTCAATTCATACGATTAACTAAAGTGGAAAAAAATAAAACAATGAACTTATTAATGGAAATATTTATTTCAGGCTAAACAATAGTAGAAATTTTAGTTTTAAATTTTTAGTTTATGCCCTTTTCGTCACTCTTCTACAATTTTCCCAAATGTTATGTTCACCAATGATACATAAAATGACTTTCTTGTGAACTATACAATTACTCTTACATAAATGGGCTAATGAAATGTTTTATTAGATTCATCTTCGGAGTCCCCAGACGCACCAGCGTCGCCGACAAGTATGCCGAGTTGAAGTGGCTCAATCCAGTTTCTCGGTGACAGTATTTCCTATTTTCCGCACTTTTAAAACCCAAAGTCCATCCTACATTCTTGACCTACTCATCCCTTGCTCATCAGTACATTCGTTTTACACAAGATTCCAACCCACTAACCTCTATTTGCCCTCTCATCGAACACCATTCTTCAAAAAATCTTTTAGTTTGCGTGCCACCTCTCTTTGGAATTCCATATCTACCTCTATACGCAAAGCTTCTTCCTTAACCTCGTTTAAAAACAAATTATTCCATCATCTCCTCAGTAATCAGTCTTCCGAATAATTGTATAAAAAATTAAGAATAATAGTCATATTTCAAGTTAACAAAAACTTTTTTTTTTTTTTTCTACGATTTTACGATATTAGTGTGAGGTTCAATCATAGTATCTCTGTATACACATGTTTTCAGTATTATATAGTCATACATGAATGTTCTATTGTCGTTGTATTTACTACACTATAAATAATGCAAGTAGTAGTCATATGTCGTTCAAGCAACAGTATTTACTATGTTTATATATAATATAAGTATAACCTTAAGTTTGTTTTTGTAATGTTTTTATTTTTAAGCCAGACATAATACTCACTCTTGTAATTTTTTTGTTATTCTTAGGGGACAGAAGTCCCAGAATAAAATTTATTTTTCTTCTTTTTCTTCCTCTTCTTAAATGAATGAAGGGTAAAGTGATATTTCAACATTTAGAAAATACATATTTATGTTCAAACATATAAAAATCCATTATTACTTTGCCTTTATGTGTTTGTTTTTTATTAGATTTCCAAACCTACTTTTCCGTAATGATTTTAATATAACTCTTCTTTCAGCGATTTGTTTTGTAAAACTTTCGTTGGGGGGACCTCCAATATTATTTCGTCATATTAGCATTCATAAAAATCTATATTACAGGGTGTCTAGCAACAGGGAAAATGGAGAAAACCAGGAAAAGTCAGGGATTTTAAAAACATATAAAAGAGTCAGGAAATTTGTTCTTCGGCCAGGGAAAATGTCCCTAAATAACATTGTTTCTTCTTCACTCAGACAAAAGTTCCAATATGCCTACTTGTTGTGATGTTGCAAATATCATAAAGCTAGTTTAATATTAAGTATACAAGAAGGACAGGAGGGCTGTGAAGAAGAGGAAAGTCAACCTTCGGGTGAAGGGATTGGAGACAAAAAAAGCAAAACTGCACCAAGAAGCTCTTCAGAAAGCTGAAGATTTGGCTGCACAGATTCAAATATTTAAGAAAAGTGCACAGGAAAGTTGATGACCTTGAGGTTTTACGCCTTAAAGCACTAACAAACAATTTAAGAAAAGTTCTTAAAGTTTATATATATATCGATTGTAGATAATTTGTAAATACATTTGTAGTCAGATTTGTAAATATTGATTATTACTAACAGCAGTATCCAAATTCATTATAATTCATTGGTAAGTCAACTTAAACAACTACAATTTCAGCTGGTGTCGGGTAGATATAGTTGAATCTTATTTTAAAGTAATTAGTGATTATATATATTTTTAATCTAGTATACCATATTATTATAGTTATTTTTTGTTTTTTCGATTTTCACCGAGATTTGGCCAGGTAAAAGACTTCTTACAATATGAAAAAGTCACAGAATCTATATAAGCTGATTTGCTAGACACCCTGTATTGATTACATTTCAATAACTTTTTACACGTGGTAATTAAACCATTCACATGATCTTACTTCTGCATATAATAGTGTTTTCCTTACTTTTTCAGGTGCATCATGACAATGGGACCCTGATAGCAAAATGGTATCCGGGCTATGGCCGCCATCTTGGCTTCTTTGCCTCTTCTTCATTGGCGCGCAAGGTAAGATTTAAAAAAATTTATTATGGTGCATTTATAAAATAAACTATAAAATAACATCCGTGAGTTACTTTATAATATCAATAGAATGAGTACTTATTTGATTAGAGTACTCCAAGGTTTAATACTTGCGCCTTTATTATTATTGTATATGCGCATGAAATACCTCTGAATAATTAGCGGATAACAGACTGCTGTTTACGCTGGACATTACAATTCCTTCAATCCGTCAAGATCCTACTCAAGCTTCACTATCTTCGCAATATCACGACTGGTGAAAAATATAGGATAAACTCTTCAAACGCATGTAGAACGATAACGAGGTCTTATCTTTGACAGTTGCGATATCTTAACGAACAGCTCAAAACTACTTTACCCCCAAATTTTACAAATCATCTTAACTGAAACTAAGAATAAGACAGACACTTAATACGTGCAGATACTTACTAGAAACCCTACACTGTAGGGCCTACAGACATATACCTCACAGATATGATGTTAGGTCATAATTATAAATTCAACTTCAATTTTCCAATAATGAATAATTTTTTTTTTTATGGAGGCTGTTAGAACTTTTGTTGGTGTAAAAATTAAAATGATCGTTTGACTAATTTGAAATAGTCCTTCAGTATTGGAATCAAGGCATTTTACGTTTCCAGTAAAAAAATTCGGCAATATACATGTACATAAATATAATAATAATAATAAATTCTTTAATTTTTCTGAGACGAGTCTCTTCAGAATAATATTAAAGACAAATTAAAAAAGAAACTTCAGTATCTTAGAGTAAAAAAAAAAAAAAAAATTAAAAGAATAAACAAAAAAACCAACAGAAACAACAAAGAAAATGAATAATAGTAATGAATTAACAGGTGACTTCTAAAAACAATAATTTAGAAATACAAACTAGACAAAAAATAAAACAAAATATTTACATATTCATATATACAGGAGTAATTAAAATAAATTTACAATGTTTATGAAAAGTATGAAATGAAATGCATAAATGTTTAAATACGGTGCATAATAAGATATAGTAAATAATTGTTTTTCTCTGCTTTATTTACTGATTTTTATTGAAATTTGCTAATTATTTAGGGTTATTTGAGAACTGGATAGACAAAAAGTGTTTAAACAAACGGGATTTGAAGGTCGGAAGAGTATTGGAATGACGGATATGAGAAAGAATAGAATTCTTTTATAGACGACGATCGGATAAGGAAAGATCTGTCGAAAGCTGCGGTTCGATGAGGCGTTATATACAGGTCGGAAGGTTGGGAACGAGTGTTGCAGGTGTGGACGGAGGATTTCAATGAAAATATATCTGAGATGTACGATGAACGTTGGGATCGGAGAACTTGGTAAAGACAGGATGCCAGGAAGTACTTAGAACGGTAGGAAAATATACATATTATTAAATAAAAATATACACGTACAGATGCAAACGTCTTCGTGTAAGATTCTTAGTTTACCTTAATGACCATTATGCTCTTTTCAGGAGGTAGTGACCGCTATGTAATCGTCCAGAACTACTTAAAACTCCTTACAGGAGTCTAGATATAAAATCCACCAAAAATTCTTCAGCTCAGTATATTAAGCACGTATACAAAGTCAAAATATTAAGCCAGCTAAAAGTCTTAAAACTAAGTTGTTGGAATAGAATAAAATATTCTTTCATGGAAGTTGGTTCAATCAATGATGAAGCTGCTTAAAATAGTACTGAAAAACAAAGAAATGCATCATATTACATTATTTTTATCATTATTATTATTTATTATTCTTATAATAAATATTACAGCTTGTTTCGGTATGGACAATGATAGTAATGCTTTGAGTTCACATTTATACAATATTTGCAAAAAATAAAATAAAATAAACATATATAACGGTCATACTTATATGCAATATTTAATAAATGCTGCTTTAATATGACCCCACTTGTGGAGTGAATAGGAAAATCTGAGGGTTCCCATGGCCTCTCTCTGAATCTGAGTGAGGACGCCATAGTCTCAAACGTGATATTAAATTAATAAATTATTTTATAATATGATACTTTATGAAAACTTTGGTTACATAGAAGCTATTGAAAAAAAAAATACATGTTCTTATAATTGAGTGATTTAAAAAAATTAAATTGATTAGAACTATATTGTGGCTGTAATATAATTAAATAAGGAAAAAATACTATAGAAAATCATTCCGTAAATAAAAACTTTCACTGGACACTGTACTATACTAATTGTTTTACAATAAGTACACTCAGCATATTTTGAACAATCTGAATTTTCAGTCAACTGAGTAATTTATGAACTTTAAAGGCTACGAAATAGATATTCGGAGATTTTCATATTAAATATATTGTTTAATAGTTATAATTGGACTTATTACATCATTAGTGTTATAGTTATTTCTCCTATAATTACCATCTATCCCGCCGTATGGAAAATGTAATAATTGTTAGAAAATCGATGAATGTTTCACTTCGAATATGATATGATCGCTTCGATACCTTCTGATCCATTTTACCTCAATAAGGAGGTCTGAATCCTGCACCCAGCAGATACTCCCGTCTAGAATAACCCCGGGTGGAAGTTAGTTAATTTTCGCAGGATATATACGATTAGGGAGATCGATCCCTGGGGTCAGATTCGGCCATTATCGTTTCCGCGCCGGGGCTCCTCGCCTTTCAAAGGCTCTTTATCCCGGGCAAAAAGCTACAATTAGGAAGGGCAGTTGTTTGAAAAACATCCCCTAAGGGAGAGATGAATTAAGGGCCGCCTCGAATTTAATCCGATCAACTGGAGGTTCCAGGATAACTCGATTTAGTCATCGCCAGGTTCTCTTCCATGAATATAGAGAGCGCTCGTTATACTCTTTTTGTTAAGTATGCCTTTGGCGAGGGATTTTTGGTTGCAAGAGTTGTTGTCAAGAGCAAATTGAGTTTACCGTTTTTAGTTATTTAAGGGCACATATTTATCTATAATTTTATAATAGAAAGTCACTTTTCTGAATGTCTAAAATTAATGCCTATGAACGTTTGATATGGAGGTTCGTCTTACCTTCTATTTTAGCCTTTTCGAATTCTCGAATTTTTTGCTTTGCAACCTTAAAGTTTGTTTTCTTTCTAAGCCCCATGAGATTTGGGGTTGAGTATAGAAAAAAATATAGGAAGGAATCTGGGATCTCTTTTACTGTATAAGATGCATTTTAAGAGGTGTCTGAGGATGGAAATGTTAGTCTGAATGAGCAAATGGTAGTCTGTTGTAGTAATATGGCTCACTAGTCTTTTGAGTCAGTTTTTCAAGTTATGTTTTCTCAGTCTAGTTTGAGGGTCTGTGCATAGTCTTGCCAGCGCTATGAACGAGAATCAAATTTCTAAACACATAGATTTTGTTTTTGTTTCTTCGCACCAGTTAAATGTTAAACGACAGTGAGCAAATTTGACTGAGAAAACTTCTGCAGCATAAAGAGAAGGGAAATTCTTAGTAGCACAGGGGTCCTAGGAAGGGCCCTAGGCTTACGAGGTCACTTGTCCAGCTTCTTTTCAGACTTCTAACAGACATTACAGCTATTGAAGTGTCGTTTATAAGTTTGTTGTCTAGCCCGTTCAGTTTGCTATGAAAACGCGAGTATAGAGTTCTTATGCGATGGTCAACTGTTGGTAAGTTCGTATGTAGGGTTTTGTTGTTAACGTACGAAGAAACTGTCTTTATGATTATTACAATTTTTTTTGTTTGAAATTATTGCTGTATTTGTATGTGACTCTTTTTCGATGATCCTGTTACCACATAAAGCAATATTATTTTAATCTGACCAGCATGAGTGAAGATAATAAGTTCAAAAGCAATATATAGCATTTCCAAGTCAATTGTAACCTTTTCCAAGTCAAATGTAACTTTTTCCAAGTCAAATGTAACCTTTTCCAAGTCAAATGTAACCCTTTCCATTTCAAATGTCACCTTTTCCAAGTCAAATGTCACCTTTTCCATTTCAAATGTTACCTTTTCCAAGTCAAATGTCACCTTTTTCTTCACTTCTAGCCTTAAATATTCCGTTTTATTTATTTATTTATTGAAAAATAATTAGTTTAATTAACATTATGACTTTTTTAATAATTTTGGCATATAATAAATGATATTTTTTTTGGGTCTCTTAGATATTTGATATCAAGTTCTGTTTTTTTCTAGCTAATATTTAAAAAAAATTAATTATCGTCTATTTAGTTTTAAGATAGTTGTTGATTTTGATTTTTTAGATAGGAGGGGTAGTTTTTTGGAATAATTAATGTGTTTTCGGGTATTATAATTAAATTTTTCGAGCTGTATTTTTGATCGCTCTCGTGCATTTTAACTCGCATTAAATTTTAATGTTTTTTATTGATATAGGGATTAATAAATGTGCTTTCGGGTGGTTATGATTACGTTTTTCGAGCTGTATTTTTTATCGCTCATGCGTATTTCAACTCGCATTTACTTTTAATGTTTTTATTGATATAGGGATTAATTATTTTGCTTTCGGGTGGTTATGATTACGTTTTTCGAGCTGTATTTTTTTCGCTCGCGCTTATTTTAACTAAAATTTACTTTTTATGTGTTTTATTGATATAGGGATTAATTAATGTGCTTTCGGGTGGTTATGATTACGTTTTTTGAGCTGTATCTTTTATCGGTCTTGCGTATTTCAACTCATATTTACTTTTAATATTTTTTATTGATATAGGGATTACTTAATGTTCTTTCGGGTGGTTATGATTAAGTTTTTCGAGCTGTATTTTTTATCGCTCTCGCTTATTTTAACTAAAATTTATTTTTTATGTTTCATATTGATATAGGTGTTGAAAATTGTGTTTTCGGGTCCTATAATTATGTTTTTTAGTTTTATTTATTTATCGCTCCCGTGCATTTTAACTCGCATTCAATTTTAATGTTTTTTATTGATATCGGGATTAATTAATGTGCTTTCGGGTGGTTATGATTACGTTTTTCGAGCTGTATTTTTTATCGCTCATGCGTATTTCAACTCGCATTTACTTTTAATGTTTTTTATTGATATAGGGATTACTTAATGTTCTTTCGGGTGGTTATGATTAAGTTTTTCGAGCTGTATTTTTTATCGCTCTCGCTTATTTTAACTAAAATTTATTTTTTATGTTTCACATTGATATAGGTGTTGAAAATTGTGTTTCGGGTCCTATAATTATGTTTTTTTAGTTTTATTTATTTATCGCTCCCGCGCATTTTAACTCGAATTTACTTTTAATGTTTTTTATTTATATAGAGATAATTAATGTGCTTTTGGGTGGTTATGATTACGTTTTTGAGCTGTATCTTTTATCGCTTATGCGTATTTCAATTCGGATTTACTTTTGATATTTTTTATTGTTATAGACGTTTGTAATTATCTTTTCGGGTCTTGTGATTACGTTGTTTAAGCTGTTTTTATTGTCGCTTGCTCTCATTTAAACTTGCATTTGCAGTGGTCTTTGTTTGGTTTTGTTTTAGGGGATTCTCATAACGTGTTTTGAACTTTATTCTTTTATGCGCTTGGGAATTTCTACAAACCGTAGGTATTATGTTATAATATGATGTAAAAATTATTTATTGTTTTTTTTGCAAGATCTGATTACATTTTTGATTTAGGCGTTACATCGCGATTGCGCATTCTTTTAGATCACTTTTCATTTAAGTTAAAATGTGCACTAGCTATAAATAAATGTCATAAACTCTATTAGTATTCCCGAAAACACTATAAACGATCCCTCTATCGAATATTTATGAAATAGAAACAGTAACTTAAAATGATTAAAAGCGATAACAAATTTGGTTCAAATAATGTTATCAGAACACCCGAAAATAGAATAAACGATTCCTCAATTAAATTATCAAATAATTGTAAGACCAAGTTAGGAAGCGGATCCTTTACAAAAGATTTAGTTGAAAAAATTACTCAGGACGCTAGAAAAGGAACTACAACTAATCCTTATATAAAATAATAATAGTAAAAAAAAAAAAAAAAAAAAAAACCTAAACGATGTATATTTCACCAACGTTATAATGAGAACCAAAAACAAAACAATCAATCCCAATATCAATAAAAAAATATCAAAAATAAAGGCGAGTTGAAATCCGCACGAGTAATAATAAAAAAGCTTTTAAACATTTTCATAACCCCGCGAAAACACAAGGATAGATCTCTATAAAAATAAAAAGATTAAAAGTAAATAGAAGTTGAAATACGCATGAGCGATAAAACATACAGCTCGAAAAAACGTAATCATAACCACTCGAAAGAACATTAAGTAATCCCTATATCAATAAAAAATATTAAAAGTAAATGTGAGATGAAACACGCATGAGCGATAAAAAATACAGCTCAAAAAACGTAATAATAACTACCCGAAAGCACATTAATAAATCCCTATATCAATAAAACACATAAAAAGTAAATTTTAGTTAAATTAAGCGCGAGCGAAAAAAATACAGCTCGAAAAACGTAATCATAACCACCCGAAAGCAAAATAATTAATCCCTATATCAATAAAAAACATTAAAAGTAAATGCGAGTTGAAATACGCATGAGCGATAAAAAATACAGCTCGAAAAACGTAATCATAACCACACGAAAGCACATTAATTAATCCCTATATCAATAAAAAACATTAAAATTTAATGCGAGTTGAAATACGTATGAGCGATAAAAAATACAGCTCGAAAAACGTAATCATAACCACCCGAAAGCACATTAATTAATCCCTATATCAATAAAAAACATTAAAATTTAATGCGAGTTAAAATGCACGCGAGCGATCAAAAATACAGCTCGAAAAATTTAATTATAATACCCGAAAACACATTAATTATTCCAAAAAACTACCCCTCTATCTAAAAAATCAAAATCAACAACTATCTTAAAACTAAATAGACGATAATTAATTTTTTAAATATTAGCTAGTAAAAAACAGAACTTGATTCAAATATCTAAGAGACCCAAAAAAAATATCATTTATTATATGCCAAAATTATTAAAAAAGTCATAATGTTAATTAAACTAATTATTTTTCAATAAATAAATAAATAAAACGGAATATTTAAGGCTAGAAGTAAAGAAAAAGGTGACATTTGACTTGGAAAAGGTAACATTTGAAATGGAAAAGGTGACATTTGACTTGGAAAAGGTGACATTTGAAATGGAAAGGGTTACATTTGACTTGGAAAAGGTTACATTTGACTTGGAAAAAGTTACATTTGACTTGGAAAAGGTTACAATTGACTTGGAAATGCTATATTTAAGCATATTGGGCTTCATATCTATGTTTCGTGGGCAGTTTTACCTTTCGTTGAAAATGTAGTGGTAAATTGCAGTTACTCCTTAAAATATTATCTTGTTATTTTTTCATTTATTTTTATGCAACTATGGCTAAACGGACGATGCTGCATTGAGAGTCCTAAATTTTGCTTTTCCAGGTTTAATTTGGATAGCAGTCTTACTTATTGTATCAGTTTTACTTTGTTGTATTCAGTTTTACTTATTGTACTTATGTTAATACAGTTGTAAAATTAAAAAAACAAAACAAAAAAAACAATTTTGGATAGATATTTTTTACGAGTACCTAACATCGCACAGGCTTGGGCCCACCATTTTACAATCCTTCCGAAGGACTATTTTACTACCTTTTAAAAAATCCTAAAACCATCTGCCGGGTTCGAACCAGCGGCCTTGAGCATAAAATGCTGTTATGCCAGCCAATACACCAAGGTGATACTTTTAAGATCTTTTCCATTCAAGTTACTGTGTATTTTTTCCCTCCTGATCGAATAATTCAAGTTTTTGGCGGTCATTTTTAACGTGACAAAATCAGGAAATGTGAAATATAAAAACATGAATAAACTCATTTTGCCTACATATTATAATTAGTCATAAATATCAACTCAGAATATGTTATGTTCGAATTTTCCAAATTTGTTTCACTTACATAAACAATTTTAACGTCTATTAGAGAATCAATAGAATGTAATGTACAATAATATATAAAGTTCTTTTGTTTTATTCAATCAGTGTGGTTGTTTTGAAAAATGATACAACATTCATTAACCATTTAGTTTTTTATCTGCAGAATCGTGTAAGAGGATCGCAGTGCAAAAAAAATCCCTAACAGGGAAAGTACTCCATTACGTTCTACACGAATTTTCGTTATTAAGGAAAATTGAGCTCTTGTTTTTAAAAGCCCCTAGAACTCTCTAATTCAATATTCCTTCATCAGAAGAAGGGATGGCAAATTTGATTACTTTTAATCTACTGGGAGATCAAAGGCCTTACCTGGAGCGACATGTTGCCAGGCATCATCACTCTCAGTTCTGTTTTTATAGTTCTATCTATATTAGTTACTGACTTTAATTAAAATATTTATGTAACCCGTACTCTCTCACAATGAGGTGGAAAGCATTTCGATGTATTGAGATAAATATTTAAATCTTTGGTGATGAAAATAGAACCTTTAACTTATAAATGAGGCCACTTACGTAAGTTAGATTAACAGCCGTCTGTGCCCAAGTTCGCGGGTTCATACCCGGGAAATGACTCTTGGATTTTATAATGGGAGTATAACATCCTTGGTTATTCCGTTCATTGAAGGGGACGTAATATGTTGGTAACGAACCTGTGCTATGTCAGGTGCTCGTTAATGTTTCTGTCCTAATTAAACCTGAATACGTAAAATTTAGGATACCTACTGTAGTATCGCCCAATAAGCCACAGTAGCATAAAGATACGTTAAATGAATTAACTTATAAATGTATTTCACAAAGTTACTTAATGCATTTTTTAGGCAAGTATAGTCTAGTAATTAAATATAGTTGATAATTAGTTTGTCAATAGCTATTGCTATGTTACTATAGCTATTTAATTAAAATTTGTTTATTTATTTTTTTTTTTACCCGAAATTTGTGGGAAAATTTAAAACACTTATTGATATGGAAGTGAAAATATTATAACTAAATATTATAAATATTTATAACACTAGTTTATTTTCCACATCAAATTCATCATCTATAAGAAATATCCATCCATATTTAACTACCATTTTACAAATAAGAGCTTTAATTATTGAAAGTTGACCTCGACCAAGAAATTGATATATATTTTAATTACACTTTTCCCTCTTTCTTTATTATAAAACCTTTATAGTTAAACCTTGATTGTTTCTTTTACTTTATTTATTTTTTATTTCTATGAATACAGTATGTACGAGTATATGTGTTTTATTTTTGTGGTGGAATCTGGCAAGATAATACTACCAGGGTATCTTCATAGAAGATCAGACATTTTCTTCACAGGTTCTGAGAAAATATTTATATATTCAATAATATTATCGTGGTCATGGATATAAATTAGTGAAACCTGAAATTCCGGAATTATACTTTTTTTTTTTTCTTTCCACTAAGACAGTTAAAATTTCGTTTCCGGACGCCAGAACCATTCCCTAACCTCGTGATGAACGAGGTACGTAAGTAGCTTGAAGACATTTGTTTCCAAGAAGACAGCGGCCAGACTGGGAAATCGATCTTGAGACTACGAAAGTTCTGGAAAGTGGCCAGTTCTCAAGGCACGGCACTCCAAGTAGAGTCGGGCATTTCTCAACGTTACTGTAACGTTCAAGTAATAGTGTTAATAGTTAGTTCATTATTGTACAGTTAATAAAACTAAATCCGAACAAAAAAAATTTTTTTTAAACTCCATAGTGGGTTTTGGTGATCAATAATAATTTTTTATTACAATTTGTGGTTATAAAATTATATAAAGACCAAAAAATCAATAGTTTTCAATGATCTTATTTTAAATAAATTAATTCTTTAGAAAAAATGATTTATTATTTTATTAGTTCTCATTAAAAGAGTATACCGAAATGTTTTTTTTTTTATACTTTGTCTTTATTTTCCTACCTTTTTACATTTCCATTGCTGCCAGATCATAGTTTTCAATGCAGTTTTTTTTTTTTTTTTTTCTTAAGGGATTACAAGTTGGGTGTCGATGAAACTTAAAGTCAAGAAAATACTTTGAATAATATCGAAACATTAGTTCGATAATAATAATAATAATAGGCTTACCGAACCCGAAGGTTCGATGCCGATACCACCAAACTGTCCACACAGACTCGTCCAATGTTCACCGTTCATGCCCAAGACCCTGAGATCAGCCTTAACGGAATCCTCCCTCGACGCTTCGGCCTACGTTTTGGACGTCTACCAGTCGGATCAGCGAAAACCAACTTTCTCGGAATCCGTTCCTCGTCGAGCCCAACAACTTTACTCTCCGCGATGCTATCAACTCAATTATATTCATAGGATACAAGTTCCGCAATTCCGCGTTGTGCAATCTTCTAAACTCCCCAGTGGCTTCATCTCTCTTTGGACCATATATTTTACGCAGTACCTTATTTTGGAAAACCTTAAGCGGTTGTTCATCCTTAAAAGTTTCACATCCCTAAAGAACCGTCGGAAGAATAATGATAATTAGTTCAACAATATTTATTATAAATAATATATACGAAGTAACATGTGGAATTTATAATTTCTAAGCTATCTATTATAGATTCTAATTTCACAATCATGAAGTAAAAACAATTCGAGTGACGGTCATAATTAGGGTTTGTCGGATTTTAAAAACAGTTTTGTTGGTGAAAATTATGAAATACGAAAACCAGTTTTTTATTAGAAAATACTGGTTTTCAATGTATGAATAACAAAAAAATTGAAAATGACAAGTAGGTAACATATTTAAAAAATTTTTTTTTTTACATCTTTGTAATACTAAATGTCAGTCGTTTGGAATTATTTAAAAAAAGTAGAAAATGAAAAAGCCCGTTGTATTTATTGCAATAAAATGCTTATTTGCATAAGATCAAGCACACACAGTCTACATAATCATTTGAAAACAGTGCCCGATAAAATAACCGAGAAAAAATCACCTGATGCCGGCCCGAATTCACAAACAAGTACATAGCCCTGTATTCTAAACTGTGTAAAAAGGACTAGTTTAGAAGAAATTATATCAAAACTTGCTGCATTGGATGGACTATCTATTAATTGCATAACAAATAGCTCGTTCATACGAGAGTCATTGCAACAACGAAATTATTGTTTTAAAATAATTCTAGAGTTATGAATCTTATTTATAAGTTTTATGAAACTATAACTGAATTAAATTGTATGAAGAAAAAAGGGCGAACATTTTTTATATCTTGATAAATGGATTAGCAAAGGAAATCGAAGATATTTACATATATTTTCTATTTTTTTTTCTGCTGAATAACTCATTTCACTATTATAAAAATATTTACATCCTTATAGTAAACATTATGCATAAACGACGACTAATTTTTTTAAAAGTTATTTAATCCTGTTCAACTATTATTTCTTTGTTCTACTAAATTGCTTACAAAAAGTTTACTATTAATAAAATTGAACAGTAAATAATTCCAGTCAAAAACTGGTTTTAATCGTTCTGAATTTTCTTTAAATTTTTTTTTTTTTTGACTCACAGAATATTCGAGCAAAAAATTATTTTATAAAAATTCAAAACCGGTTGAAACCGGTTCTCTGGGAAAATTTCTAAAATGTCGGTTTTTGTATAAACCCTAGTCATAATATACAGGAATATTGTAAAAAACTATTTATTAACCAACGTTTCAACCCACGTTGTTGGTCTTCATAAGGACTCTACCACGAAATACCGAAGCCGAATGTTTTATTTTTAGAAGACCTAATTGTGTTCTTATATCCGACTTTATAAACAGCTGATCAGTAAAAAGCTTAATATACTAAAAATAGTTATATTAGAATTATTACTCATAAATAATTTGAGAAGCTGTAATAAAGACCCGCAACGTGGGTCTAAACGTTTGGTTAACAGATAGATGTTTAATATTTCCCAATCTTTTCTGACCGCTACACAAATCATCTTATCCTTCAAAAATAAAACTCGGTGCTGTTATCATTCGTATGAACTTTATTGTTATACCTCTATTATTATTTTTTTAAATATCAGTTTTGTGCCTATGCTAACGAAATTTTATGTTAATATGAAAATATTAATTCTTTAGTTCTATGCTTCTTTGTTTCCCCCACTCATGTGGATTAATGAATCGTACCCAACCATTTGTAATATTTTAAACTTTTTTCTGATCAGCTGTTTATGAAGCCAAACATTGAATATAATTATAATAGAATTTCTATAGAAACATATGTTTTATAAAAAAATCTATTATGTTATTTTGTTTTTGTTTTATCGGGTTTTCATCATTCTTTAATAACTTTTACAATCTTGTTTATAAGATAATATTTTTTTCTAAAATCATTAGCATTCCAACGGTATATTATACATGTATATTACTGTTCCTTTGTTCAAAAACAAAAATTGAATCAAAAAAATATTTTTGCTGTTTTCTCCTATAGTTGGATATCAACTTTGTTTAACTTATGTATTTACTTGTTTTTTACCAATGATAACCAGATGATATGGTCATGTTTATAGAATCTACAAAATTAAAGGTACTTCAAAGAAAAACAAGTTAAAATATCGACATTTATTATTAATGTTTTTTTTATTTGGTTTTACTGTATACCTTTTTTTCGTTCTTTTCTTATCATTGTAAATAGGAATTAATATTTCTTTGGTCTCTTGACCAGACACAAAATATATTTTCATTATACGTATTTGTCTTTCTTAGTGGACTCAGTCCTAGAATAAAAATTGTATTATATTCTAAATTTTTTTTTTTTTAAATCATGTTATTTCAACGTATTTTATATTAAAATCCATTCGTATTCAAAGGGGTAACATAGGAATATTTTAAACTTTGCTTACAGCTGTACATGATGTACCTGCCCGATGACAGATTGGACTGCGTTACAAATGCAAATACGAAAATGCAGCAGATGTAGCGTAGGGTGGATTTAGAGAGCCCAAACGGCATGCCATTACACCAGTAATCTCGGGAGCTAGCTTTAATGGCCGTTCCCTATCAACCGGGCATATGGCTCATACCTCCGATACTCTTTTGTATAATGCAATACAATCAGGATTACCTTTATCTCTGAGTTCTGTCAGGATTAATAATTATCATTAATTATATCATTAGATCTACCTCTTAAAGAAAATCCAGCTGGTGAAATAACCGAAATATATAAATAACTGAAAGTAAAAAAAAAAAAAAGCTTTGGTTTCAATAAATTTCCCCCAAAGACATTGCTTTTTCTATACACGTATACTTACTTCTAAGACTTTTATACGGGTGTCAGAAACAGCTATGTTCTAATAAAATTTGATATCCAAAGTTCAGTCCCTGCAGTCAAAAGTATTCAGAAAGTTTATTTCACCATTCTACACCCCAAATGGTTTACTTAATTGTTCGTGTTATCATACATCGAACAAAATATAAAACAATTTATCAACACATACTTCTCCTCATCCCAACATTTCTAGAAATAACCGTTACAACCCAACGACTGTCGTGTTCAGAAGATTTACCGTATGTATTAATTAAGATTATTAATTATTTTAAATAATTACCTTATTTCCAACTTATTTAGCAAATAAATAAATTATTATTGGACTTGTTAAACATTTCGAATTTGAGTTTTCAAGACCTCACACAAGACTGAAACGACAAGAAACTGCTCGAAGATATCGATTACTACAACACTTACTAGACAAACGTTCAAAACTTTCAGTACATTACAAAAGGCACATCTACATCACAATTATCAGACCTATTTGGACATATGGAATCGAGCTTTGGGGCTCTACGGAACCATCTAATTCCTCCCGCATCCAGTCCTTACAATCCAAAATCCTTCGCAAAATACTGAATGCTCCTTATTTTGTCACAAATCAACTCCTCCATAATGACCTAAACATCCCATTTGTTGCAGACATAGCCCGTGATAGATACTCCTCTTTCCATTCTAAAATCCCTGCCCATACAAACCCACTTAAATAAAAAAAAAAAAAAAAAAAAAAAAAAAAAAAAAAAAAAAAAAAAAAACATAAAAAAAAAAAAAAAAAAAAAGAGTTTTCAAGGAGTCTTGAGGTAATCCATTCGAATCTCACAAATGGTCTCTATGTTTTAGACTTAAGCTTTAAAATATACTAAAAATTGAATTCGACAAAGTCGCGGGTAACAGCTAGTCCGTATATATAAATGTTTTAGATATTTATCTTAATTAGTTCGTAATTGCTAGTTTGTTAATGCGGAATTTTCGATTTAAATTTTATAACTTACTACTCTGATTGTTTTTGAAGAAGAAGAAAAAAAGAATTATTCTGGGTCTAAGTCCTCTAAGAATAACAGATTTGACATAATATAAGAGATATGTCTGACCAATATCCCATATAAAATTAACGAAAAATAAAACAATTTTATATAAATTTTAAGAAATATACATATGTCATTAAATAAAGTTTACTGCTAATGATTAAAAATAACATTTACATAAAAATAAATAAATAAAATAAGCATTGAAATATCCTATATAAAAACACGTGAATAAATAAAGAATATTATATAATGCTATATCTAAACTTAAGCAATTAGGTTCAAAAAGGGAAGTAAGTGAAATCTGTGCAATAATCAGATTTCGTAGTTACAATAATATGGGCAATAAGCAATTTTATACCTATTTAGCTAAAAGAAAATTCCATTTCACCGTCTATTAATTATAATTAGTACGACGTTTTTGTTTTTTGAAAAATAAGGCATAGTCCCGGAGAAGACATATCCAATGGCGATCGGCTGGAGAACCCTTAGCCAGTCTCCTGGAGTCACTATCGATCCCTGACTCATCCCCCGCAATGTCAACTCGCTACATTTGCTTCTTTAGCAGTTAGCCTGGTTATGGCCGTTTCTCTTTGTATTTATAGCTTCTTCTATAAAGCTCTTTCGGTTGTTAATTTAATGCCTTTATCGGGCTTGTAGGTCCTCTGTTAAGTATCTGAGGGAGAGAGTGGAGAACTTCTGTAGTGGTGTGTTGTTCGGTTCGGATTTATGGACTTCCGTCTGTGTGAAGCACGCGTGCTTTTCGATATCGTTAAAATTGAATACGTATCTAATAGAGATTAATGTTTTTCTTCTTTGGGAATTCAGTGAATCTAATGATGAAATTTGGTTCTGATATTGTTCAATAATTTTCTGTCGTAAAAAATATTTGGATCACCAATGTATTTACGCGAGAACCAATTTCAATTAACAGAAAGCTATGGGTTTACTCTATCGAAAGGATCATTTAAACTATAGTATGATATTATTTAAGTTAGAAAGAAATTGAAATTGGAATCTTTTCCAAAGAGGTTTGTGTTAGCCAATTTACTGATTGACATGAACACTAAACTACATTATAAAAAACCACTTATAATAATAAAGCATTGTAATTACCCATTATTTAAAACTTAGCTAAGGGTCTTGATGAAGTATAGATGGTCTGGCATGGTCGACAGTAGGCCGTAGTCCGGGTTATCTCTCCGTCACCTTCGAGTCTGTCTTCTTCGATCTCTTATCCTTAAATCTTAGGTCTGTCCTCAGGTGGAGTCTCCTACGCATATTTTTAGAATAGGAAGGGTGTATTTTTTGTATGCTCATTTCTGCTGTACTAAGAAGCGAGTGCAGTAGTCTCTTACTACTAGTTATTAGAACATACACTGTATCTGTATGAGAATGGATATTGCATGATACATAGCTTGACTAGTTGAAAAATCACTTTAAAAATAGTATTTAACGTTAAAATTTCACTTAGAGTAAAGGGAAAACAGACGAGTTGGAACACAATTTCTGCAAAACAGATTCCAGCAATCGTAGCCAAATTCTAAATCCTTGGCCCTATCCCAACGCTTTGCTAACCTGCAAATCACCAGTGTTTCATTCCACCCCCTCTTTTGATTTACACCTTGGTTCCTGAGCTATGCTTTTGATTTTCTGCAACTAGTGAGACTTAAAGTTATATGTACATACTAAGTATACCTGACTGACATTATATTTTTTCTGAAACATGAGAGACCTGATTATAAAATCAGTATATAGCTAATAGATGGGCAATTAGGTCTTGCATTATTGCGTAGGTTTATTCAGTATTGAAATATATTTAAGTCTTTTGAGATTAGCTTAAACTTACAGAACACACAAGTTTCTGATGGCTTTGTTCCTTATAGGTAGGTTTACAAAGACTTTTATGTGAGGATTTCCTAATTTGTGGCTAACATTTTCAAAGAAGATGACCTAATTGGCGTTTTTCTGATTTCGTTTGGAATGTCCACCAGTCTTCAAGGAAATGCGATGTACTGTATTGTAGATTTATATGGATTCAAGTTTGATTAGAGAGGCTTGGTAGATGATATATAGAAAGTTCTTAGGGTCCAAAGAAACAATACACGAGTTATTCGAGTAATGATTAAGCTGTTGAGATTCATTTAAACATTGAATCCTAGAAAAATATTTAAAAAAATCTGCTTAAACTGTCGTTATATGTATTCTGCCGCTTTTCCACTGTTATCTATCCCCAATTACTCGCAGAAGCCCGCTTTCATGTCACATAGCCTCGGACATTTCCTGGTAGGGCAGGAAGCACCCGCCCAGAGGGTATCGGAGGAAGGAGAGCTGTTCAGTTAACATAACTGTCGGGGTGTCAGCCCCCTGAATCGGGGCCCTATTGATATTCAGGGGGCACTTACCACCACAATTCGTGTCCACAATTCGAACCAATGACCATTTGCTGCTCCCATTGGCTCTGGTTGTCTTATATAATAATCCAATCCTTAATAGTATTCGGGTTCCCAAGGAGCCAATAGATCCAGGTAGGGCTGTGAGTAGATTGTGTCTCTTGATTGTCCAAAGTATTATCCATTTCGAGATATAGGAATACCCAACTTACAGAGCCTTAGTTTTTCGATAGACACATACATAAGTTTATTTACATGTTTACCATAAACCATAAAAACAGTTTGTTAATTATATTTGTACATGATTTCGGTGATCCTTATAAAATCAAATAAATTTAGGATTATTTTTCTAGATATTAATTAAACATGTTTTTGAAGGTATTAGTGATAGAAGGAAAAAAATAGACAAAAACACAAAATAAAAAATAAACATAAAAAATAATAAAATAAAATAAATCAATAAATAATAATAAAAATAATAAATAAAATAAATCATAATAATAAATAAAATAAAATAAAATAAATCAATAAAATAATATAAATCAAGGGATCACTTGTAGCTGGGTGGCTAGCGTAACAGCCTTCTATGCCAAAGGTCACGGGTTCAAACCCGCAGGTGGTCCTAGGATTTTTTAATGGGAGTAAAAAATCCTTAGTTATGCCGTCCTTCGGAGGGGACGTTAAAAGGTGGTCCCGAGCCTGTGCGATGTCAGGTACTCGTTAAAGATCCCTATCCTAATAAAACCTGGATAGGCAAAATTTAGGACTCCCACTGTAGCATCGTCCGATTAGCCATAGTAGCATAAAGCAACGTTAAATAAACAAACAATAATAAATCAATAAAATAATAATAATTTAAAAAAATATGATGGTATTAATAATAAAAATAAAATGAAATCAAATACATTAAGTCGGACGAAAGTGAATAAATAAGTAATAAATGAGATAAAATAATAACAGTAATAATAATTTAGAAATAATGAAACATAATAATAAAATAGTAAATAAAAATAAATAAATTTACTTCTATGCATATTATTATAAAATATCATTAAGTTATAATTTCTTAATAACCTGTTAGACGGGGTATAAAAATCTCTTTTATTTGGCAATAAGTGTTTAGTCCTTTTGTGAACGTAACGTTTAAGGGAGCATTTGTTGTAGTTGCCTATTTCTTTTATTACTGGTTTTTCTAAAGTATATCATGGTTTGAGATAAAACTATTGCTTGTATGGAGGGAACTTTCAGATCTGCTATCATTGATGAGGTTATTTTTGTATGACGAGGTAAATTGTTGATGATTCTCATAGAAAAGTTTTGTATTCATAATTATTAAGACAGGTGGAACTCCATACGAGTGAGTCATAAGTAAGTTGTGATCTGATAACTGAGTTATAATGATAGATTTCTTTTTAAAGTTTAGTTTAGAGGTTTTATTAAAATACGGGAAAATTTTGTAGATACTTTTTTTTTAAGTTCTTGGTACGTTCAAATTTATAAATACATGATGTTCTATTAAGTCCATAATAAAAAGATTAACCTCGAACTTTTTGCAAGTTTTTTTTTTTTTTTTTTTTAAATTTTGTTCTTACTTTCATCTCAAAACCGGAAAATATTTCATAAAACTCCAACCTTCTTTCATTTTTCCATGACTTTTTACTCTGGTTTTTAGCGAAACCCAACAAACACAAAGGGCAATTAGGTAATTCAGATCAGAAGGATGTTTTAAACATTTCAATTACCTTCTCCTTAGACCGGCGGAAGTTATGAATACGTGAATAAATGAAAAACTGATTATGAAAATTATTGAGGAAAAAAAAAACCTTACCATGCCGCCACTAATTTTATTCTCTTACCCTTTCAGTTACGAAAGAGTAGGCGTGTTTGACTTTGCTCGGTTGTATATTTAATTTCTTTTTTAATGCACAGAACTCATTTTTGTTTCCAAAATTGAAGATATCCCGATTCTTTCCATTATTATTATACCGTTTGGGTTTTATGCTAGGAAAAGGGAAAATGTCATATTTGATGTTATTGAATTAAAAGAAAAAAAAAAAAAAAAACAGTAGAACGCGTATAATTAATTTTTAATGTCCAGAATATAGAATTAGATATATTATGCTTTGCAACCAGTAATCACCAAACTAATTTATTTTATTGTACAAAATTTCAACTATTTTCAAGCATGCTTCGTTTTATTATTATCTCATCGTTTCATTGTTGCTAATTAATTTTCTTCCCTCTGTATATGAAATGTTGTTAAATTAATGAACAAAATAAAATATTTAATATTAAGCCCAGTACCCAGCTTGATAGTCTGGAGATTTAATATAAAATTTTGATGACGAACAACAATATTACTTTTATTTATTAAATTTTGTAGGATCAATGCATCATTTGGATGAAAATATGTCTGGCCTGACGACGCGTAATGACGAGTCTCATTATGGAAATATATATAAAGTTTGTATTCACTTACTGACTTTCTATATAAATAATTATACCAAGTTGATGATTTAGTTATAATTAACTTCATTACTTAATTTCGTATCTATGTCAGTTAGATTTTCATTGTCTATTCATTAATATGAACATTATCTATAGCTGATTAAAAAAAAATATATATAGTCAACAGTTTGATTTTACTTATTATTATATTCGCGTATAACTTAGCCGTGGTTGTTTGTTATTGTTTTTATTTTCACTTATCTATATATGAAATATATAGTAAGGGAAAGTATTGCGATCGTGAAATTTTTCGGGTTCCAGTTTTGTCGGAAATACACGTTTTAGGGTCCCCTGAGTCCAAATAACCAAGTCGCGAAAAAATGTGTGTGTGAGGGGGTGGGGTAAGTCTAGCGCAAAAACGAAAAATGGTACGAAACTGAAATTTCATATTTAGGACAGCTATACGCCCACGATGTTGCGGCAATTTTTTTAATCAAAATTGGCTGCGTTTAGCACCTTTATACGGTTTTTTCAAAAATGGCTCTTACGATTTTGATCAAACTCGATATAAAACTTAATGGGCTTTAATATGATGTATGTTACATTCTGATTGAAACAGTCTGGCAGGCTTAAATGCCTGTATTTAAATTTTTTTCATATAAAGTAGCTTTAATTATATAGATTTTATCAAAATGACTATATTATCTTTTTAGAATTGATAAAGAACAGATAAATAAATAATCGAACGAATTCGATAAAATAGCAAAAATATTTTTTATACAATTTTTGTATTTTTGAACATAAAAACAGTAATATAGTTGTATAATATACCGTTGGAAAGCTAAATATTTTAGGAAAAAAGTATTACTGTATATATGAAACTGTAAATGCTAACAGGGAGTTATAAAGCCGATACAACTAACTGATTCTCGTAGATAATAATATAATTAATAATTTAATAAAACACATGTTTTTATTGAACCTTCAAGGCATTAATTCTTTAAAAATTAATTTTTATCTGTAAATATATTTTAAATTTAATATATTTTAAGGTTCAATGATAACAAGAAAAAATGAAATCCAGGAAGAAATAAAGTCCCAGTTAAAGGCGGGAAATGCCTGTTATTATTCAGTTGCTAAATTACTTAGCTCGCGGCTTCTGTCTAAAAACGTTATAGGTTAGAATTTATAAAACTATTGTTCTTCCGACGGTTCTTTACGGATGTAAAACGTGGCCACTTACTTTGAAGGATGAACAACGGTTTAAGGTTTTCGAAAATAAGGTACTGCGTAAAATATTTGGTCGAAGAGAGATGAGGCCACGGGGGTTTTAGAAGATTGCACAACGCAGAACTGCGGAGCTTGATAGCATCGCGGAGACTCAAATCGGCGAGTAAAGTTGTTGGGCTCGGTGAGGAACGGATTCTGATAAAGTTGGTATTCGGTGAACCGACTGGTAGGCGTCCGAAAAGTAGGCCGAAGCATCGATGGGAGCATTGCATTAAGGCTAATCTCAGGGATTTGGGCTTGACCGGCGAACATTGGACGAGTCTGTTGCAGGCGAAGTGCAGTTTGGTGGTATCGGCATCGAACCTTCCGGTTCGGTAAGCCTATTATTTTTCTATTTTTTTTTTCGGTTGGCGCGACAGGCTTTGGAGGCCCTTGGCCGCGAGGTATGGTTTATAATTTCCACACCTCGATACTCGATGGCATTTTATAGGATAGGGTCATCACTCACTACGCCTATTTTGTGAGCTACCATAATTGGTTGACGGGTCCCACATACCGGGGGAGATTGTGAGTGAATCCCCATTTATTTGTATGCTTGAAAAAGTCCTCCTGGGACTGGGATTCGAACACACAACTTTAGCGTGGCAGGCTAGCGCGCTAACCACTCAGCCAGCTCTCCAAGCCTATTATTACTATTATTAATTATATTTTTAAATTGATTTTAACAACGGAGGTAAGTGAAAGTCGTGTGTCACTCGCACCATAGAAATACTATGACACTTTTTAACTTGGCCTGTTCCATCAATATTGCTTATATTCCTCCGGATGAGATATGAGGTTATTTTAAAAAAGTTATCTGTCAGTGAAATACTGGAGTTGACTGGGCCTGGTCGTAAATGCAGACATGCTTTATTTACTCGGAGAAACATCCTTTGAAGAGCCTTCAACTCCTCTCCTTTTGAATCTCCCGCTCCTACTTTTTTCCCTTGTACTTCACGATCTCGCTGAAATAACCCTCTTTATTCCAAACTTTCTTATTCTCACATGTATTTTTCACTATTGCTAGTTTGCTGTAATCGAAGACGATATGAACAACTAGTAAATCTACCAAATCACGAAGTTGCTGAGAGAATATCATTGACGAATCCATAGATAAATAAACCATTCTTATCTAAGTAAAATAAACGTGTATATTTTATTACTATATGTATATAACTAATTGGCAGTATTAATAATTGTCTCGTAATAGCCTTATTTTATCGCATACTAACTTTTCCGAAAGCTTGCGCTTTCCAACGGTATATTATACCTTTATGTTCCTACTTATATTTCAGGAATAATTTGTTTATGACTTGGTTACAGAAACTTTATTTTTTCCGTTTACGGAAAAGCTGAATTGCAGTGAATTCTACTTGTAAAGATGATGAAAACAAGGTCACTGTCCTGTTAAAATGTTTGAACAGAAGTTTATACTATAATAGAGTATAAAATGTAAATTTGTACGCCACTGACCCACACGGGTAGGGACAATCTAAATGAATTAAATACTTTGTTCTGAGTTGTTGCGATATTTCGAATTGTTTCACATGAAATGTCCGTTTTTATAGTTTCTGAAATACATAAAGGATTTTGCAGGTCTCTGTTTTTTCTTCCGAATGATTACATATTTAAAGTAAACAGTTACTAATCCTCTACCTTTCAGTTATAAACATTAGCTTCCCAATCAATTAGCCACTTTTTAGTATACCTACAAATATGAACATGGATACACGCGATTTTCGAGTAATATTTTTGTACGAGCTTAAACTCGGCCATTCAGCAGCTGAGGCCGTTAGAAATATTTGCAAGGCGTTTGGGGAAGGGAGCGTTAATGAACGGCCCATTCGCCGTTGGTTTGCTAAGTTTTCAGCTGGGAATACCGACTTGGAAATCTTGCCTCGAGGAAGACTTCCGTCCGTAATAGACAACGATGTCCTCAAACATACAGTAGAAGGAAACCCCTACCAAACAGTTAAAGGACTCTCAGCACAACTAAATGCAAGTGCATCTACCGTTTCCAGACATTTAAAGTGTATTGGGAAAGTAAGAAAAGCTCGATACATGGGTACCTCATGATCTCACTGAGCGGCAGCCTTGAGACCTGCGTTTCTTTGATTGCGAGGCAAAAAACCGAGCCTTTCCTTGAAAGAATAATTACCCGCGATGAAAAATGGATCGCATATGACAATCAGCATCGATCAGGGCAATTGTTGAACATCGACGAAACCTCGGGGCAAATTCCAAAACCAAATTTGCATCCCAAAAAATTGGTCCATGGCTGGGATAATTCATTATTCCTTTTTAACTAGAGGTGAAACCTTTACCTCTACAGCGTACTGCAATGAAATTGACCAAATTCACACAAAATTATTAAAAAAAACAACCAGGAATGGTAAATCGGAAGGGTCCTATACTCTTACACGACAACGCTAGACCCCATGTTTCAAAACATACCGTGCAAAAATTAAAAGAACTGAGCTACGAAGTTATTCCGCACCCACCATTTTCTCCCGACTTGTCTCCAACAGATTACCACCTGTTCAGGAATTTAGACAACTTCGTCAATGGAAAACTTTTTGAAAATGATGATCAAGTGAATAGTGCGTTTTCAGATTTTGTTTCACTTCAAAGCTCAGAGTTTTTCAGAGTTCGGGTTAAAAAGGTTGGTGTCACGTTGGAAAAAATGTGTAGAAAAAGGTAAATACTTGGAATAAAATTATCTTGTTTTCATATCATATTTTTAATAAAAATCCTTTACCTTGAATACGGACATTTCATGTGACACAACCCAATATTATGTATTTTGATTAATAAAAAGCTACATAAAAAGGGATAGAATTAAAATAGGTGTGAACTAAAATATTTTCCAATTTGAAGTTTTCACCTTTATCAGCGATCCCGACAATCCTACTTTTTTTATTATAGACATTAACAAAACTCACGTGGTGCTCTAAACGGCCTGAAGATCCACCCTCAAACCGTCTTACCCCCTTGCTCAAGCACTTGTTATTTTTAACCTTATATTTTCGCATACTACCCAAAGCCTTATGCCGTTCTAGATAGCCATATTTCAGAGTAAGTTGGCCGAATACGGTGTTAGAGGTAGGCCATCGACTATGCTTCAATTTTGAAGTGGGCTATAGGAAGTGGTGAAGATAAAAATAAATGATATTTATGGAAGGGAGCTATAGCTGCGTCCTCCCTTCGGGGGTAATGCAGGCCTTTTTTCCCTTCTCCTCCATCACAAAATATTGATATATTCCTTTCTTTTATCTGTATCGCGTGTGATACTTTTTTTTATCAACATATATCTTTATTCATTCCGGAGCTTCACATAATAAAGTAGATAAGACTTTTCGAATCGTTTTTCATTATACTTTTTTTGTATAGAGCAGGGTTCAGTTTTTGGAGAAAAGTACCCTGAAAACTTTAATGTTTTAAAATATTATTAAAGATGGCTAATCCCAATCCCTATTTGTTACACCATGAGCTTTGAATATCATTGCCGTATTGGGTGCAATAATTATTTATGTTCTTCAAACTGCAATTTGCACCCAACCCACTATTTGACAATAGTAAAATCCGGCGTTAGAAAAAAACCTAATATTCATACAGCATGAAGTAATTAGATATTTGATTGAATTATAGCTAGAACCGCTTAGCTCGACTTGATTCTGGAGGAGCAAAGATATAAAATATACTTTCCTTAGTTATATTGTTTAGTACTTACTTATTACTTACTTACTTATTACTTAAGTACTCAATTTCTTGACCTCCTATTCGCGATAAATTCTTCGTTATTTTTTTTTACGAATTGGAAAAATAAAATAAAGCGCACAATGTTATAAAACTAAAAAAGAATGTTGCTGTAGTCTGTACTGGGTTAACTTATCTTTTCCAGTTTTGATTTATTTCATTTTGTTGCATGAAAAAAAAAACTAAGGGGTCTTTTGAACTATAAATTTAAAATTGCGCCCATCGCACTGACTATATCACTTTAATAATAATAAAGAAAGAACTTCTGATAATAATTCACAATAGTAAATTAGACAAGAAACAAATTACTAAAATATGCTCATATATACAATCGGCATAAAAAAATCAATCAATATGAAAATCAAATAATATGACTGTAACATAAATAATATAACATGAATGTACCAAATACAAAAAAAAAAAAAAAAAAAAAAAATTATAAACGTTTCTATCTGTTTTATAAAATGATTATACAGTATTTTAATAGTAAATAAAACTTATTAGGTATATAAGTAAGATTTAATGTGAAATTAAACTAACATAATGCGATTTTTGTTCACAAGAACATAAATATAGATGTATAATATAACGTTGGAAAGCTAAAGATTTAAGAAATAATATTATATTATGCACAACATTGTTAAAGTTAAAAGAGGGTCATGAAAATTCGATAAACTCAACATTTTATTCACACCTGAAAAAAATTACAATAAGCAAATGTACTAAATAAGAAAAAATGGCTTGGGCAGGAATGAGGGAGACAGCACCCAACAGTGGTGCATCCTCCTGACATAAAGTACAACTATATTTTCAGATCTGGAGGTCTCTCATCCAACTCCTTTTCAGCCTCCGCCGAGTTATGTATGGCATGTCATCTGTAGCCATGTTTTGTAGCACGTTACTAAGTCATTCGAATTTGGTTTGTAGTAGTCGGAATACGCAATTCGGTATGAAGGGTATCGTTTGAAACATACGGTGGTTGGTTCGTTACCCGTCTTAAAAATTGAGATTGAAAGGTTTATTTTTCGTATGTGTGTCTGTTTAGCAGGTCCATATATTTGGCAAGCGTAAGTCCATTTTGGTTTTAATAAATAAGTGTATAGGTTAGGTTTCTGTCAAATGGGTAATTTAGAATGTCTATGAATTATCGAAAACAATAGTCTCAGTCGAAAATTTAGATTTTTACGTTTTGTCTTGACGTGTGGGGCCCCATGTCAGCCTTTTGTCAAAAATAAGTCTTAAGTACATTACTGTGTTTGATTGTGATATCTGGTGATTGTCTACGTAAACTGAAGGACAGGTTCAACGTCTACGGGTAAATGTAATATGTAGTGACTTGTCATGGTTAATTTTTAACTTCCATTTCTTACACCAGTTTTGTACATTGTCTAAGTGATGTTGTAAAGTCACATTGGCCTGTGTAGGGTCTGCGTTTTTAGTAATAATTGCAGCGTCGTCGCAGTTAGGATGTTTTCCTTTGTCGGTAAGTCATATGTGTATATCAACTACAGAAGTGGGGCCAGGATAGAACCTCGAAACACAATTTAATTAATTCTTTAACTTTTTTACTTTCACTTACCTGTATATTTTGCTTTTAACTGTGTATCAAAGTTCTTAAATTGATTTTAACATCGGAGGTAAGTGAAAGTCCTGTGTTGCGCGCACCAAATGTTTTAAATACATTATGAGTAATGATTTTTTTTTCTCCAAAATTGCGTTAAATAAATTAAATCTATTTGGGTACCAAAGAGGAGCGGGACCCGTAAACAGTTGTAGACAGATTGATAATACGTCATGGAAAAGGGCAGCCGCTTCTAATAATTCAATTTATGTTTTTAAGTGGGGCGGTAAGTTAATACCGGGGTAGGTAATGGCACGCTGTCATTAACAGTAAACAGGAAGCCAGGTGGTCACATGATCTGTACAGGGGGTTATATCCACAACTAGTGACTAATATGCGTTGTTACTCCCAGTATCCTGTTTCTCCGCTCAACTGTAAAAACTGTTCTCAGTAACGTACAGGTGTTACTTACAAATGATTGGTCATTGGCACGAAGTGCTAGCGTGTCTGAGCATGAAGAAATGATGATGTCATGTTTAGGGTGTTGTGTTAGAGATATTATCGCTTGGCTGAGGTTTTAGAACTACACATTTCCCGTTGATCAAGTAATAAAAATAAAATTTTTTTTTGTTAGCCAAACATTGGTTGGCCGTTTCTACTAGAGTCGCCCATGTATATCTCTACTCTCTCTGCCTCTTTGCCTGACAGATTAACGACTAAATCCTTCTATTAGCTTCAGCCAAGTATTGCTTTTAGTTAATTTCAAAAGCTTACTATAAATATTAGGTTATTTAAAATTAGTTATACTAATAATTATTATAGATATTTAACTATTTTAGTGATATGAAAAGGTAAAATGTTGGATCTAACAACTGCAGTGATCGCCCTTTTTCAGAATATAAATAACATTAAAACAAAAAAAAAAGTCGTTTCTGCCATAGAAAGGCAATAGTTGAAAAAAAAAATATGTTTCATGAAATGTACTTTTATTGTCATTTATAAAACTTTAAGAGCTGATGCTGTGAAATAAAAACATTTATTATAACATGTCAATAATAAATATATTATTTATAAATATATTATTTATTTATATATTTAATATATAAATATATATATGTAATATTATAATAAATGTTAAAAAAAAATATTTTCTATATATATTTTTGTCCGCCACGCGATCTATCTCATAATTTTACTTATATGTAGAGTTTTAAACTTAGTTTTATGTATTATCAGGTAGTATTGAGAGTTGTCAATACTATGATTATTTTGAGTATTGTTCTTATAAGTGTATTGTTCATAATGTTTTAATGCAAGTTTCAAGATACTGACCTACTGATCTTTTTTTTTTTTTCGATTATTGTTGGGTATGATACATTTATAATATTGTTTAAGTGATTTTAACTGATATTAACTCTAACGTTTCGTCTAAATTAACTAAAATTAAATAGTTCTGAAATATTTTTGCTTTTTTGGAACGAATCGCTTTGTTATATTCTTGCATCCAGATTCACTCGCCAAGTTTCGCCTCTTTCTCAGGTGCTATTTCTATTCAAACCACAAGCTTTGTCCTATGCTTTACGTCTAAATGATGAATAAGAAAACCCCAATTAAAAAAAAACAAAAAACTTTTAAGATTTATTTTTACTAATAAGTTGGTTTGAAATCAGCCACATGATTTTGTGATTTTCGTTTATTTCTGGTGAAAAAATTTATAAAATCCCTAAAGTTTTCAAATGGTGTCGAATTTTAATAATAAGTTATTTCTTTTATTTAAATTTGTATGATTCGGTAACGTTTAATCTGTAATTTTATATCTAGATTTCGGATTTCGACTAGTGATATGAAAACTCCTAACTATCTTAGTTTGTAGAATAGGTTCTCATTTGACAGAATGAAAGGCGATTGGTTTTCAACTAAGGTTCATTTTTTCAATAAAGGACGCGGTAGTCGTTGAGAACTTGACAGATGACAGAGGCCTACAGGATTTCAATATCCCTCAAGACCGATATACGATTGAATATCTCTCACCTTACCTCGTCTCCTATTATGGAGAAAATACATTTCCATCCTCCGAGTTTATTAAAATATATTATTTATATTTTCTGTTATTGATTTTCCCAAAGGACTTATAGAACTTGATCGAATAGGCAATGCGTTCAAACTTGTCCTAGGATTTTTAATGGAAGTAAAAAATCCTTAGATATAACATCCTTCGTAGGGGATCTTCCGATTAGCCATAGTATTATAAGTGACGTTAAATAAACAAATAAATCTCAATACTTCATTTTGCCCTACATTATCGTTCTTTACTAAGAACAGTTTCACTTAAATCTTAGCCTGTCTTGAATGTTCTTGATAATCAAATCGCCAAGGACTAATGTGTTAAAATTGTATCTAAAGATGATCTAGGACCTTATTGATTTTTTTAACTAGGATAGTGGATATAATTATATTTTAATGAATGACTTGAAAAGAAACTTTATTCTTGTACAATATCTCCTAAAAATAACATATATGAACAACAATAATTAAAATGGTAGCTGGACATTGGTGTTATAAAGTGCAGGCATTTACAACTCACTTGATTGGCATGCTTAACTTGGTTAACATCAAAGCTAAAAGGTCAAATTAAGTAAGGAATAAGATGCTAAAAAAAAGGGATTTGAATGCAGATTGGGAAGGAGCTTGGCGGATGTTTGTTGGGAGAGTAAATCAGACTGGGCTAAGAAGGAGCGCTCATATGACAATTTGTTTTCATATTAAAAAAAAAATAAAAGAAACCCTATGAGCATGTGTTAAGAAGAGGGGCTTCTTAAACAAGTTTTCAGTTGTTGAATATTTCTTTTTTGAAAAATTCTGCTATTCTTCTTTGTCTTCGATAAATGTCGTTGCTACTTAGGCCTAATCTTAACATTTATTCATCCTTGATAATTTGTTACTAGTAACAATGGGCGGTAAAACACGGGGAGAAAAGGCCCTGAAATTAGAATTACAGTTTTAATTACAGGGCTCCTTACTACAATCCTACACCGAGTGCTAACGAGAATGCCGCGCCACATTTGTTAAAGCTGATGAAGGGCGGAGATAAAGGAGGCCGTGGGGTGAAGGATTCATGGGTGAGCCTTTGTGACAACAGATCCACAATGGCTCCTACCTCTTGGAGGGCTCTTCCATTGTGACCTCTAACACATGAGGCCAACCGCTCTTCTCTTAGGGCTGCGGGTTCGATTCCCGCTCCTTGAGGTAGAAATTAGTCCGCGTTTGATCAGGGTTCCGCGCTGAATCGAGGTATTAAGGAAGACTAATTTTTTTGGGTAAGTGGAAATACTGAGATCGAAAAAAAAAGAAGAAAACAAAAAGTGGATTTCAACTTTTTGACGAAAATTACATACATACATTAAGATATTTGTTTATTCATTTAACGCAACTTTACGCTACTATAGCTCATCGGACGATGCTGCATTGGGATTCCTAAATTTCGCCTATCCAGGTTTTATTAGGATAGGAATCTTTAACGAGTACATGACATCGCACAGGCTAGGGACCACTTTCTTACGTCCCCTCCGAAAGACGGCATGACTACGAATTTTTTACTCCTATTAAAAAGCCTAGGGCCACCTCCAGGTTTGAACCTGCGACCTTTGCCATAGAAAGCCATAATCTAATAAAAATAAAGTAAAAAGCAAAAGCTATAAAGCCATATGCTATTCACCACGCAATAGGTGGGCCCGTACATTAAGATACAATTACATGTAGATATAACCTAGGGTATAAGGGCATTTTAATTAAACGGACGGGCGTATAAACTACAGATATCACTAATCCATTTTTCTGATTAAGTATAACAGTGGTTCTCAACAAATAATTGGTCCCTTAATCCATTTTTTAAACTGGCAAGAACTCTCTAAATTCCAATAATAGTGTATGTATAAAAATACATGATATATCAATAATATATCAAGCAATGCTACCGGTGCTGATCAGGAAACATTTAAGTCATAGTGAAGCGAAGATTCTACAAGTCCCATGATATATAATATGCTTGAACCAGGTTCTAAGAACATAAAACTATCTGCAAACATTGTACCAAGTGAATTAATGAAAAATTAGAAATACAATATAGGTAAATTTTAATATCAAATTTATTACCGCGTCAAATTTAATGTTTCTGAGTGATTTTTGTCACAAGCCAAAGCTTCGGAAATATTTTCATTAAGGTAGTTTAAAATAATTTTCCAATGACATCTCTGTCATTCTCAGCCCTCTGGATATCGTCTGCGGAACCCCAAGTATTAGGATATTTATGTATTGCTGTCCTAACCATGTGTATTTTCAGTGGAATTTGGCCCTAAAGTAGTAAAAAAACTTCCCCCATATAGTACTTTTTGCCACTTAAAATAATAAAAAAGACTGAAATATTCATTAAACATAAAAAGTATTTATGAGATAAATTGGGTAGTACTTACCGCTTCGAGTAATCTGCACCTGAAGTTGAGAATAGTATAATGCGCATGGCCAAACGAGAAACCACATACTTTTAGCTTTATTTAGGACAATATTAGGTAATCCACTCTTCCTGCAAAGACCAGTGTAACAAACGGCTTTATTGTGCAATTGATTTGCTTGAATTTGAGTCGCATAAGATATCTGTAGGTCAAATAGTTACACTAACATAAAGTAAAACCAAAAATATATATTCCATTAATGAAACTCGTTATAAAAAAGTTTCTTGGTAATTTTAAACCTACAGATGTTAAATACCACTAAAATTAATATCTATAATGTAGTACATTATAATTATCTTCATTTGAAGAATTGTTCTAAATTGTTCTATCTGTGATATTGGTCTAAATAAAGCTAGAAGTTTCGAACACAAAAAAGAGAAATATTCTAGTTCTGGCTTTATTTAGACCAATATTACTAAAAATACTCCAAGGATTTCAGTTGCACTTGAGTACAACCTATTAAGGATGTCTGCAGCCAAATGTACGTTCATAGAATAAATGTGATTTTGGATAATAACTATACGACACAGATGTTATAGGAACTTTTCCACCAAAATCGACTTACTAGAAGCACCAGTTTATATAATCGGTTTTCCCAATTCTCAAAATGGCTTTAACGCTTTTGGATTAAACTCATTAGTTCAGCGGATAATTAAATGGTCTTTAATATTTCTTACATTGCTTGAATGAGGAACTTAGAAAAGTTCTTGTAAAGAATGTGTGACATATGAAGTCTTCAAAAGTAAGGATGAATAAAAATAACCTCATAAATTAAGAAATTATTGTTAGTGACGATATTTGTATCTTATTCGGCAAGGAGACTTCTCTTTGAGATCCTTTTCAGCTTTTCGTGGTGTGAAGCAATTTGGTTGTGCTATGTATTGTATGAGGGGAGTCCGTGGCTGTGTTACTAGCGCGCTAGTCAACCACGCCAAAGGTTCTTAGTTCGAATCTGAGTCCTGGGAGGCCTTTTTCTAGCATGTACTAAGATCGGGATCTCTCACTCCTCTCGGGTATGTGAGACCCGTCAGCCAACTGGTGGCTACTCGCAAAAACAGGCGTAGGGAGTGATGACCCTACCCTATTATATAATATCATGAGAATCGATCGCTATGTGGTCCAAGGGTCTGTCGCCCCAACTGAAAAAAATATATGCTAGAGTTAGTACATCCTTGTAAGTTTTAAAATGTTGACACATAAAGATCTTTTGTATTTTTATGTTTACTCAGTATTAGAAGCTCTCGTATTAGAGCTAGTTGTTGTTTGGATATTAGTAGTTAACGTAAGTGTGTTAGTTGCCTTTCCCGCATATTTATAACGACTAGCTTACATTAGCTTAAATCGATCGCCTTGTCACTAATTGAAAACTATTAAATGCATTTTACACATTTCCCTTTAAGGAGTTATTACAGGACAATAGAAGTTGATAGCCTTTCCGATTAGAACAATCAACATTAGATTATTATTTTTCGAGGGCGCGGTAGTTTTTTGCCCCGTTATGGGCCGGACATTACCCACTTCCGACGAGCTACAGCCATCGCATATGTATGACTATACCCGGCATGCTACACACGTCCTTTATCATTCGGGAGAGAATTGATACCGACACACCCTTTTCTGGCCGGTTGAAGTCCTCTTTTTTATTGTTTCAATGTGGCGGCTATCCCATTGTTCCTTTATAACAAAATCTTCATTCATGGAGTACTATTTCTATTCATTTATGAAGCTATTTCGTCGTGTCGAGTTATTTAAAAAAAAAAAAAAAAGAATCAAAATTCTTAATTATAACATAAATTTATTATAAGGTGTAATAATCGCATAATTTAAAGCCCTAATTTCCTATTTCACATTAACAATAAATCATCAAAAACTTTTTTTTTGAAATAATGCTTAGTATTATTACTATCAAGAATTAGATTTGTTTTCAATACTTTCATTCTGTTTTGGTTATTTTCTTTACATTAATACATATAAATATTTTTTTACTTTGTTCATGATAATTTTGACATTATCCACTGTACGTTTCTTAAGAATTTGTAACTATTTGTTTTTTTTTATCTTTGTTTGGTTATTATATTTGTCAAACTGGATTTAATTATTGTATTCCTTTGACCATGTTTGGCACCCAGGACTGTTGTACAAACTCCGTAAATTCCTTCCTCCTACATACTTCCTCATCATCCAGTCCTACCTGTCTGACTGATGCTTCAAAGTAAATCACAATTGTTCCTATTCCTCTCTTTTCACCCAGTATGCTGAGGTTCCTCAAGGCAGTATCCTAGGACCCATTCTTAACACAGTCTACACAGCCGACATCCCACAACCAATCCTAACACACTCCTTTCTACATTTGCTGATGACACTTGCGTGTTATCGGTTAATTACGATCCTACAATTGCCTCTCAAAATCTCCAATCCCACATCAGAGACCTTGAGGTATGGTGTCAGAATTGGAGAATTAAAATCAATTCCAATAAATCCCTTCATCGAAAACCTATGACATCCTGCCCTACAGTGTCCTATTATGATATTTCGCTTGTCTCGGTTGATCTAATCCGCTATTTAGGACTCCTGCTTGACAAACGCCATACATGGAATCTGTATAAAAGGCTGAAACGACAAGCAACTGCTCGACGTTTTGGGTACTCCAACACTTACCAGACAAACATTTTAATCTTCCACTTAACTACAAAAGAATCATTTACATGACCATCATAAGGCCTATCTGTACCTACGGAGTTTAGCTTTGGGCTCTACTAAACCAACTTTTCTCGTATCCAATCCGTACAATCCAAAAACCTTCGCAAAATCCTTAATGCTTCTTACTTTGTCACAAATAAAATCATCCACAATGACCTTAATGTTTTATATGTTGCTGATTTGGCCTGTACAGTTTGGCCGCATCACTCCATCCATGACAACCTCTACTCCCACTCTAACACACTAATTTCAATCCTTGCCCCCCCCTTCAATTCTTGATAATCCTCCGAGGCGTCTGAAAAGAAGATGGCCTCGAGACCTTCTTGTTTAGACTCACTACTAAAGAGTGCTGCCAACGGGCAGTTTCTCTTCATGTTTATTTCATGTGTTTTATCATTTCAGCATATTTACTTGTTTTATTTTAATCAGTTGTAAATTTAAATAAAAAATATATTAAACAAAGATTGTATTACTTATTTTATTTTAATCATATAGTCAAGCTCAACTGTAAAAGGAATTGCTTAAACAATAAAGATTTATCCAGCTATCTAGTTACTATGGACTATTTCATTGTTTTTCTTGAGCGCCATCTGGACTATCAACCTCCTGAATATTGCTTAAACAATAAAGATTTATCCAGCTATCTAGTTACTATGGACTATTTCATTGTTTTTCTTGAGCGCCATCTGGACTATCAACCTCCTGAATATTGCTTAAACAATAAAGATTTATCCAGCTATCTAGTTACTATGGACTATTTCATTGTTTTTCTTGAGCGCCATCTGGACTATCAACCTCCTGAATATTGCTTAAACAATAAAGATTTATCCAGCTATCTAGTTACTATGGACTATTTCATTGTTTTTCTGAGCGCCATCTGGACTATCAACCTCCTGAATATTGCTTAAACAATAAAGATTTATCCAGCTATCTAGTTACTATGGACTATTTCATTGTTTTTCTTGAGCGCCATCTGGACTATCAACCTCCTGAATATTCTAACGTTCACTTATTGATATTCATCATACAATTTAATAAATTTCCATTTGATTGTTTATTCATATCATTTAATCAATATTCGACCTTCTTGGAAAATCTAGTTGAATGTAGTTGAAACGATAATAATTTTATTGAAGAACTTAATTTAATGGGTGTCTAAAAATTGTAGTATTTGAATCTTTAAGCAACTTTTTGATCACTTCTTTTTCTTATTTAATCATTTCTCTTACGCTGTCACTGAAATCTCACACTAGTGACGCAGCTGAGCGAGAAGCTAGGATTTCTTGGGTTTCGCTTTTATCTGCTGCGTTTGGAGGGACAAGTCCGGAGTTCCCTGGGCTATTGTGTTATTTGAAAATATGTTTTATTGTAAAATATTTTCGAATCTGATACAAGTAAAACAGAAATATCGATTGTTTGAGTCTAAGCTCCTTATATTTTGTTAAAATGAAAAAACAAAACACTTATTCATGTTTTTTTTATTAAATAAAGCTAACCTTTCCTTCAGTTTCTCATTATTATAGGTATTAAGATACTACATATCCACATCTATTTCTCTAAGAAAGCAATAAGTTTAATCCATCAGTTAAATAAGTTTTCTTTAATAGGATAATACAACATTTTAACAATTCATTATACATAAAATGGACCTAAACTAGCGACAATATCTCATTTTTACCATATCATATATTCTTCTTTTTTTTTTTCTCGTATTCATTCAGGCCTATTCCACCTACAATGGAATAGTTGAATAGATGGCTCCGAACCCCCGCAATTCTCTCCCCTACCCTACGTGCTCGCATGAATCCCTTTACAACAAGAGACTTTTCCGAGACATGACCATATCCGTAGCTCTTTATACTCCTATGAAAAAGATAAGACTCCCTTTCATCTTCTGAATAAGCTATAACGAATCGGATATCTTAATTTTTTCCCAAGGTCGGAAGGATTCCTTGCCGCCATTGATAAAAAGACATCTAATATTACCTGGACTCGGCGGGCGTGTATTTATCGAGACCTTTTATTAAATAAGAAAAAAAGGAAGATAAAAACGTCAACCCTCCCCACGATTACAATCAGAGGTTTCGATCGGCTTAGCCCCGCCCAACCCGACACGTGGCTTTCACGTGGCAGGAATTCATAATCTCTGTAGCTACCTACCATTCATCATTCCCAATTTCGCTGCTACGCTTTTCGTTTTTTCTTTTCTCTGTAATATCTTCATTCTATCGAATATTTAAATTGCCAGTTCTCGCTCTGAATCGTAATGGAACAATTATTATTATTTTTTTTTTTTACATATATTTAAATGTATCCAAACATTCTTTAAGGTGAATAAATGCGATTTCTCAAGACTCTTTTTATTGATTCCTCTTTATAATAGCATAGGTGTTTATCAAGAGCACCTTTATTCAGAATTTGCTAAAGAATTGATGTGATCATCTTATCTACGTGAATTATATCTTAAATATAATATAGAAGAAGAAGAAACAAAAACAAAATTATTCTGGGTGTCCCTTAAGTTCCTTTACAATAACATTAAATTTGACATAATATAATAGCCACATCTGGCCAAGACAAAAAATTGACAAAACATTAATTTAAGAAAAAAAATTATATTTATATATAATATAGAACATGGATAAGAAATAAATTCATTTTGTGGCAATATAATCAAATACCATTTTCTGCTAATGCATATTAAAATAAAAATAATAAGTTGAATTAGGTTGTATTCATACATAGAAAAAGATCAAAATATTTACTATAATCTAACTAATCATTTTTTTCTTATCCTCCATTTATTTTCCCAAAAAAACAAAACAAAAAAACATACAATACACAATAAAATATATCATTCATAATACATGATAATAGTCCTTCTCATTGATTAATGTACGGTAGTTATCGATCTAGAACTTAAATGACAATTCGTACTGTTTTGACAGCGTCATTTTGGGAAGAGAGAAGGTGCTGAATAAAAAGTTATTTAAATGTGAAAAGAGAGCTTGGACGACTGATGTTTGAAGGGTGAGCATTCTATGAGCTGGGAAACGGGTTGGAAATGAACGTTAATTTGTTTTGTGGGAAGAGATATAAAGGTCGGAAAGTCGAGATCCAGTTTCATGTCAATGGATTGGTGGTTTGTACTGCTGGAGATCGTAGGTATAGGTAGGGTCCTTGGAGTAAAGCATATATGAATTATAAATATGTTTATAGTTTGTAACATACATGTATAATGAAGAGCCACAATATATATATATATATATATATCACATTAATATGAATTTGTCACCTTACTAGTTATTCAAAGCTAAATAATATACAAAAACAATAGCCAAAAAAATTTTTTTTTTTTAATTAAAAAACGAAAAGCTATAAAGAAAATCATCATAAACAAAAATAATAATTAGCGAAATTATATCACATCACTTAATTGGTGTGTTCTGCACACTGACACTAAAAATATGTAAATTGTATTTAGTCTTTGTAGGCAGTTGATTTGGAGTATTTTTTTAATGTTCTGTTGACCATTATGTTCGGATAATAACGGTCTTAAATATTTGTCTCTGTCTTCAATTAGTTTTTCACAGTGGTAAAGAATATGGAATAGGCTATTTCAAAAAAGGCGATTTTCTTGTGATTTAAAGCTGAAAGTTTTCTGTTTTACATAAAGGTTGATTAATTTAGGGTTTGAAACCCTCAACTGGCTCACCAAACTTACTTTATTTAGGCTGGTTCTATATGTCAAATAGGTCTCCGGGCTATTAATATTAAAACTGGAAAAAACTCTATACATGGGTTGTAACTGGAGATCACGGATCGATGAATATCTGTAGAAATGGTATGATTTTTCAACTTTTCCTATATTCCATCTTTATACTTTAACAATCCAGCTGGGTTTATATTGTCAAATTCCTCCCTACAACCACAATGAGCAGCCATGTCTCTCACTTGTGTGACCCAATTAAAGTTTATATCAAGATTCTTTGTATCTAGTGAGATTAGTCTATTAAAGCAAAGTCGTGGCAACCTCACTTCAGGCATAAGTGACAATTTGGACAATTTGGTAGTTTATGACGTTCTTCATAACTTTGATGCTCAAGGAGTTTTCGCCAGTTTCGAGACGTACTATGTAGTTAGCAGTGCTCCTCGGCCATCCTAAAAGCTGTTTCAGAATTCTTAGCTGCACCACTTCAATTGTTTTAAGATATCTCAAGCTCCATATTTCGGAAGCATACATATGGATAATAAGGAAAAATATATAAACGAATTATCTGAAAAGAAAAATCATATCCTTCGTTTTTATCAAGTTTACTGAGCGTGGTATATGATCAAATACGCTTAAAACACAAATAGCCCAGTAATTAAAAAAAAAAAAATGGTGTGTTTAACCTAATTAAACATTTTTTTTTGTTTCTTCCTATTACAGGAAGTCCTGAATTTTGTTTATTAAGGATTCATTAGAATAGGGGTCTTTAATGAGTACCTGACATCACACAGGCTCGAGACAACTATTTTACGTTCTCTCTGAAGGACGGCAATAATGAGGATTTTTAACTCCCTTCAAAAAATATCTTTTTCTTGGCATTCAATTCAATCTTACTGAGCCGGACCAGATTAGATTAGTTAATATTAAACTCATATTCTATTTCTTCTATCGATTTCCTTCTGAGTTGGACCCGGGAGGATAAACGTAGTTTGGTGGACGTGCTGGCTCAGTAAAGAAAGGGCAGTCGGAGAGTGAGCTAGTGGGGTTGCTATTTCGCTCCAGGTAGCTACTATACTCCAGTTTTATGGAGATGGTCTGGAGAGGGACCTTCCTTACGGCAGGGTTTTCACCTCGTTTCCTGGACCCTTCTCTCTTCTTGCATATCTAGGAAAAAGGAAACATTTACTGCCACCTGGAAATATATGTTTAGTTTAGTGCAATTCACTACCTAAAAGGGGGACTCTTAATATTTAAATAAAGAGTTCATTCATTATAATATACAGTCCAATGATTTAAAAATAAAATAAAATTAAATATATACATACCTGCATCAAGCCATATACATAGATTTATGGTTTCGCAAAACATACTCACATACAAAAACTGCAATAATTTCATAGTGGATATGATTAGTTGACCGTTGAGAATTACTCAAGGGAATTAGTCCGGGGGGCGGTCAGTGAATGATACAATGGAGTATTTTCAGTTTCCAAACTGAAGTTCAGTTTCCATTCGCCTATTTCGATGATGACCCACAATGAGGGTCGAAACGGCTGAAAACAAATGGTTGAAACTACTCAATTGTTTCATTCACTGACCTCCAACCGGGCTAAATCCTTTTTGCAATAATTTCGATAAAATATTTTAGGACTCGTATCGATAGCTCCTTAGTACAGAAACGACAAAACTGCACAGGAACAACAATCGACTTGTTAACGACATATCAATAGCTGTCTGTCATAAGAATGCTGAAATGAAGCTGGATGAGATACCTCCTCTTCTGAATAGAAACATAGGAAGATGTGTTGCTGGACAATGTCCCTCCACATGCCAATAATTATTTATCCTTTTCATAAGTCTTCCACTCAAGGGCGTTAATAATTAAGGGTTTTCGTGAATCAAGTAAGGGTGTTTTATTGCCTTTCCGCGGGTACTAACCGTACTGGAAAATACGAACTGTGATTATTTACGTTACTTCTACTGTTCTTTAAACGTTTAGCTTATCTGTCTTTTCTCTCCTATCTCCATGCACTATTTATCTCTCTTATAATAGTATATATAATTAAAACGAATAAACAAAGTAAATCAATAAATAGAGTTGATCTAACACTATTGAATCGTGTGTCATGCGGTGCGGTATACCTGAGCGCCATTCTTGCCTTAAGTAAATTTTTTGTTTAATTATTACAATATTATTATCACTAATTATCGCCTTTGGGAATATAATATTAGAGTTAAAAAAGTGTATTTTTATCTTAGATATTCTTTAAAATTAACGATTGTAATCCGTATAACAGAGCTCTAATATGTCTTCTTCATGTTATTAACCTCAATGATGCATAGTGAATCGTGTAACAGAGACACGCTTAATATGTTTTATCTTAACATAAAAAGTGTAAATAAAATTTATCTGTATTTACGTTCAGAATGTGCTAATTATTTGAAAGAATTAAGTTCTCCTTAAATTACAGCTGTTATGTATATTAAAGTCTGGATAAATTTCAGATCACGATTTTGAAGATGCGATGATTAATAAACTTGAACTTTAAATGAAAGTTCCTTGATTTGATTATTTTAAAAATGCAATTCAAACGCCGACGCTTCTCTTTAAAAAAGAATAATTAAATAAACTGTAAATTTCTTCGATAGTTTATAACTACTATTACTATTGTAACTTGTTTCGTTGAAAATTTTGTTCAGTTTCAATTTTGGCCTCAATTTGAATTGATAAAATTGTGACGGGCCTGATGTGTATGATGGAGTGAGGTTACAAACACATACCTAATAGGTTGTGTGAAATGAATTTGTCACTGCGTTAAACATGTTTATATTTGTATTCTTTTTATGTTTAATTTAAGCTGATTTTTATTTCATATTTTATTTTCTTTATTTTATTATTGTAGAAAGAGTATTTTATTTTACAGTGGGAAATCCATTGTAACCTCTTGCTTGCTGTTGTATTTTTGTTGTTGTTTATGTGCGCTCCTCATTTCGTCTGTCTGTCGCTGTTTCTTTTGCTATTTCACCTATTTATGTAATCTGTGCATTTTAAAGCCAATAAAGCACAATTTTATTTCCATCATCGAGTACTCAGCTATTCAATTATTACGCTTTCACCTTCTCTAAAATATCACCAGTTTTGACTGGACTAGCTCATGATGCTGTCGGTTATATTAAAATTGTTTAGAGATTTCATTCTAGTGAAAAATTGTTTAGTGTTAAAATATAAAATTAAGAGATATATATTTTTATTTTCAATTAGTGTTATAAAAAAAAATAGTAAAGTTTCGAGTTGTATCATCGGTATAAGCAATGTGTTTAAATATATATATATATGTATATTTATTTATTTATACATAGAGATTTATTTGTTTTGTTTTTTATGTCATTATTTATTCGTTAACTTATGTTTATTTTTTTCAGGTAAATGGTTTGCTTTTTGTACATCTTTTGTCGTATTGCTGCAGGCAGATAAGTGAGTTTTCCTTATTTAAACTATAAATAAACGTTTTACGTTCGCTTTTATATTTTTTTAACTTCAAAGAGTGATTTAAAATGGAATAATATTTACACAAAATAACAATTATCAACTTAATTGCTTTTTAAAATGTATTTCTTTCTGAAAATATTGTGTAATTAATCCGATAAATTTCCACCCTTTTTTAAATATCTTGATTGAGTTTCGAAGTTTTTTTTTAACACAATTTTTCAGTATTCTTTAATTTTTATAAATAGAACTAAGAATGGTTTTGTTAGTTGCTTAGACAGGAATGAGGGGGAGAGAGTTCACTAAGCTTCAACAGTTCAACTATTAAATATTAAAGTAATAGGGAAAATATTTTTTTCTTCTATGAACACACACACAGATATACAATTTATATATATATATATATATATATATATATATATATATATATATATATATATTGTCTATATATATATATATATATATATATTATCCAAATGGAAAATTATCCGAAAATTATCTATCCTGAAACCCAATAGCCACATTCCTCTCTCTGTTTCTCCGGACAATCTCAACAATCATTTTATATCATTTGTTCCTGTTTCTTCTCCTGCCGCCGATAGTAACCATCAGATTTTCAACCCAGAAAGCTTCTTCTTCTCCCACCTCTCCTATAGCGAAATACAAACAGCTATCCTTAAATCTCAGACCAATGATTATGGGCCCGACAACATTCCCGTAAAACTAATAAAATCTTGTCTTCCCGTTCTAATACCAGTACTTTACCATATTTACAATTTTTCCTTTCAAAACTCCATATTTCCTAATTCGTGGAAAACTGCCTTAGTTCGTCCATTGAACAAAGTTCCAAATCCTACCTCACCTTCTGATTTCCGTCCTATTTCTCTCCTTTCTAATTTATCCAAACCCCTGGAACGCCTGGCACAAGTCCAGTTATCAAATTTTTTAGAAGAACGTTCCCTTATCAACCCTTTCCAATCCGGCTTCCGACCTGGTTATTCAACTCAATCCGCCCTACTAAAAATAACTCAAGATCTCCAATCCGCCATAGAACACCAAAAACTAACCATCCTCATCCTTCTTGATTTCTCCAAAGCTTTCGATACAGTAGACCATAATATCCTTCTGGCCAAACTACGAAAAATACCTTTATCAAACAGTGCTCTTACCTGGTTCAAATCCTTCCTCTCTAACCGTTCACAGTATGTAGTGACCCCAGGTCAACCTCCTTCCAGAACTCTGCCTCTATCCTGTGGTGTGCCTCAGGGATCATCATTATCTCCTACACTATTTGCAGTTTATATTAATGACCTTCCCCTCCAGATCAACCACTCCCAATACCATATCTATGCTGATGATTTCCAAATCTATCTATCCTTTCCTCCTTCCGACCTATTACTAGCCACGGAAAAGCATCAAGAGGATCTGAATCGTATCAGCCATTGGGCAGCTGACAACAAGCTCAACTTAAATGCTGAGAAGACCAAGGCAATTGTAATAGGTTCCAATCCCCTCCTCAAGGCCCTTCCATCGATTCCTACTCTGTTTCTGAATAACAATCCAATAAAATTCCATCAATCCGTTAAAAACCTCGGGGTCATCCTTGATCAAAGCCTTTCCTGGAAAAATCATGTTTCCGAAATCTCCCGTCGAATATTCTCCACCTAAAAACTTCTGAATTACCTACGTCCTCTCCTTCCAATCGAAACCCGTAAGCTGTTGGTTAGCTCCTTAATATTTCCCCACTTTGACTACTGTTGTACGGTGTATGGGGGTGTCTCTGGAGATCTCGAGGCAAAACTAAAACGAATGTTTAATTGCTTTATACGTTTCATCTTTGGGATATCTAGAGACACCTCTATCACCCGATTTTACGAAAAGTTGAAGTGGCTTTATCCTTCTTTCCGCCGTAAGTATTTCCTAGCATCCTTCCTCTACCAGATTATCCAATCCCAGTGTCCGTCTTACATCTTTGATCTCCTTAAATTCAATCCTCTGTTCGTTCCCGTGACACCCGCTCGCGGCCTTCTGACCTGTATATGGCGTCCCATAGATCCACTGCTTTCGATAAATCATTCTTAATCCGATCCGCATCCTTATGGAACTCTATTCCTTCTAATATCCGGAACTCCCAAACTCTCTCAACATTTAAAGCCCGTATATTTAGCCATTTCCTATCAATACAATTCCCAAACAATCCCAGTAAATGCTAATTTCAGGGAAGATCAAGCAGACAGATACATTTATTTATTAGTCAATTTTCGTTTTCTCGTTTCCATTAACAGAAAATATTATTTAAAGTTTTTCTTTAATCTTTAAAAAGACGTAAGATTGAATTATTTTACAAACACTCAGAAGAATTTGTAATTTCTTTTCTTTTTTTAATTTAATTTAGAACTGTAAACATATAGTTTTTTTTTATTATTATTTTTGTTTTTTTTGTTCTTATGTTTACATACATTGAAGAATTGTTAATTTTTTTTCTTCTTATATTTCATTTTAAGACTGTATGTATATGGATATATATATATGTGTGTGTATGTGTGTGTGTGTATATATATGTATATGTGTGTGTATGTATATGTGTACATGAGTATGTGTGTGTATGTATAAATATATGTAATATTTTGTTCTTTTTAAATCTTATTATATATTTTTTGTTCTTACGTTAATATACATTGAAGAATAGTAATTTTCTTTTCTCCGTATATTTTATTTTGAAATATAAAAAGAAATTAGTTCTTTTTTTTTTTTTTATTGTTCTCATGTTAACATACATTTATTTCTCTTGTTTGTGCATTTTTATTAGAATTTATCTTTTATTTATTTTCTTTGTTCTGGTTATCAGTTCAATTTTATTGTTTTCAATTATTGTATTATACTCTAAGACTATAGTCTTAAGTCCACTTTATGTTTCCTGCTGTATTATTCTAAAGGGACTTGTCCCAGAATAAATAAAGAATTATTATTATTATTATATATATATACAATATATATAGATAATTTTCGGATAATTTTCCATTTGGATTTGGAATCAGGAGCATTGGAAAGTGCGTTATGGATGTGGAGGGATTTAGCACGTCGAACCGCGTCCTGGGTTCTATTACGAAGTTGTTTAAAATATTCGTAATCAGACGGCGTACGAGTGCGTCGAAATTTTCTTCTTGCTGCTTCTCTTTTTTTCATCATATCTTTTAGGTCATGAGTTAACCAAGGCGCGGTAGGACGTCGTAACATTCGGGTTTTCAAAGGTGCATGAAGGTCTAGTAAGGTTTTGAGGTATGAGGTAAGAGTGGATATCATATGATCGAGGGAATTAGAGGAATATATAGTATCCCAATGGAGTGATTCCAGGTCGGTTTGAAGGGATTCGTAAGAGAGGAGGTCCAAACTACGATAAGAGATCACTTTGGGAATGAAGGATTTCACGGGTAGGTTGTAAGCGATATGGATAAGATCGTGTGATGAAAGAAACGGAATCGGGTGCTGGGAGGATGAAAGAACCTTTAGAGGAGAGTCAGTAATGTGAAGGTGTCGGAGAATTGGGTATGATGGGTAGGAAAGTAAGGAACGAGATAAAGATTCATAGAATAGATTAGGTCAACTAGGAAAGATTTATCATTGGATTCCGCAAGCATATTGGTATTAAAATCTCCAGAGATGATAACATTAGTATAACTGGAGACCCATTGGACAAGGGAAGATTCAAACAGGTTATCGAATGGAACATGAGGAGGTCGGTATACCAGGATATATAGAAAAGGAGTTTTATGGGATACAATTTCAACGAATAGGTATTCAAGATGTGGATAATCATAAGATGGAGATTGGAGAAGGATTTTGGCCTCGATACTATCATGTATATATAGCCCCACACCCCCACCCCTGCGATCAGATCTATCGTGGCGAAGGAAGGAATAATTGGTAAGGGATACTTGAGAGGAAGGAATGCAAGGTTTTAGCCAGGTTTCGGATACTGCTATAATATGATAAAAGTTTTCTAGAAAATACTGGTGGAATTCATCATAGTGGGCAAGAAGGGATTGTGCATTGATGTGACAGGATGTTAGGATATTAGTCATAACTAAGGTGGGATATGGAATAGCAGAGAAAAGGTCGGAGGCCAGGAAATAGGTTATAGCAAATTTTAAAGGTATGTATAATTTCAAGGTCAATCTGTATGAAGTTATAAAATGATAGATGAAATAAGTAAGTGAGAGTCCTATGAATAATTTGGATGAAATAATTGGAATATTCAACAAAGAATATTATAGCTCCAACAGACAGATAACCGTAATATACTCGAAAAAAAATTAATATAACATGATGATTTAAAAATTCTTGATTTAGAATAATTATAGTTGCTTTCCAATAAAGGAAAGTAACTTTAGTGATGTACCATATAAGAACAAAAATTAACACAAAAAAAATGTCCTCAGTAAAAAAAATGAAAAAAAGTATAAATAAATAAATAATCTTGTGGTGACTTGATCTCATAATTCAACTGAAAACATCTAAGTCAGATGGTTTATTTATTATGATAGCTGGGTAACCATCAGACTTGCGACACCTGACTCTGCCTCCGCTGAACCAGACGTATTTTATGTTTGCAGATACCTTTTTCTGACGGGCTAACCAGTAGAGGTGCCGGTTAGTGGACGTCATCGCGTCGCTGATGTAGATTGGGTGGACACTATTTTCTTCCCAGCCCAAATGACGAGTAGAGAAGTCCCTTTTGATTCTTCGTTGCCGAACGAGGTCATCTCTTACAGTCCGACGAACAAACCGAGCGACGATGGTCCCCGGTTTTCCCGTCTCTCTTGGCCTGAGACGCACCGCGTGGTCCAGATCTTCTGGGCTGAGCTGGATGCCCAGGCCAGCACCGACGCTGATGATAGTTCCCAGAACAGTCTCACCTGGTCTCTCCGGAATGCCTCTAATTTCAAGAGTATTATTTAGGTTATTTTGTTCAGTATTATTAAGACGGCCTTCCAGGTCGGAAATTTTTATTTTTAAATTATTATTTTCCTGAGTCAGTTTTTCAACTTGAGCTGTTTGTTGTTGAAGAAGACTTTCTATTTTTTGTAATCTTTCCATGTTTTGATAGGAAAGCTCCGACTGTTTATGCAGCGTTTCTTTGATATCCTTAAGTTCGTCAATTCCCTGTAATCTGGCCTTCATTTCACGAACTTCCTCCGTCAGCGCCCTCAGTAGTTCAATCATTGAACAAGGCTCCGTGACTGGCGATGTCCGTGTTGACGTTTCACATTCAGGACAAATCCATTTTTTAAATGCTTCTGATTCCGCTGAATCTATTTTAATACACTTTGTGTGATATAAATTTTGACAGATACTGCAAGCAACTTTTAATTTGTCATCACGCCCCACGGATTTATTGCATGCTTTACAATTAACCATTTTAATTGATTATATAATGAAATTTACGTAAATAAATATTTAAAAGTTCTCAATATTAACAATAATAACAATACAGTATGTTTTTCTCGGAGTCTGTTGGGATTAGTGCGAGTAAACAGATAGCTCCCCACTACTGCCACACAACGGTTCTGACTTATTGAATTGTTTTGAATGTTTTTCACTGAATATATATATATTTCTTTTTTTTTTTATATGATAGGAATAAAAGCTTGACTATAGCGTTACCTGATTGAGTTTTAGTATAGTTATAGAGAGTTTCACTGGAAACGCCTAAAATTTTCAATAGAAATAAGTAGCACTAAACAAACACAGGACTAAATAAACACCTTACTGCACCAGAGATACTCTAAGACTGTGAGTATTATATATATATATATATATATATATATATATATATATATATATATATATATATATATATATATATTGTATATCTGTGTGTGTAGATAAAACACTTATTCATTATAAAGCTCTGTAATCGGGGTTCCCTCATAAAAATTACAAAGGAAGTAAAAACAAATAATAATTGAATGACAATAGAAGTTTTAACTAGCACAACAAGATGCTCTTAAATTGGCTTTCTCAAGTCAATTGAATCGTTTCGTCACGGGAATGATTTATAGTCATGTTGTATATTAGCCTTAATTACTCAAGTTTTATAATCTATTAATAAAACTAGCTATTTACCTTATCTTAAAAAAGTAGTTGGTTATAAAATTTGCTCAATATTCTTATTTAGCCACTTTTTATCAATTATAATAAGATTATAGAGGTATTTTTTCAGAATCTATAAAATCAAAGGTACTTTAGAGGAAGGAAATTTAAAATATCTGTTTTAATCCCTGTCAGACTATTCCAATGAGAATGAAGCCTACATGATATTAATGCTTATTAAATTTTACATCGATGTGGAGAGTTCAATCAAAAATATTAGTGCCGATTTTGATAAAATCGTAAAATGCGTGGTATAAAGTAGCACTCCCGATAAGCCGATTTTAGTGAACAAGTTGCTGTAACATCTCAGGCGTATATTTTTCGTTAAATTGAAATTTCTGTTTTTTACATCTTTTCGTTTTCGTACTGGACTTACCACAAACACACACACACTTTTTATGGGACTTGGCCATTTGGACTTAGGGGACCCTAAAACGTGTATTTCTATTTTAAACTGGAATTCGAAAATGTTTACGATCGCAATTCTTTCCCTTACTATATATTTCATATATAGGTTAGCGAAAGTAAAAAAAATCTTGTTAAAGAAATTTAGCAACCTTATGCTTGTAATTAATTTATTTTTATCACCACCATAGTTATTAACCATAGTTATTAAACTTCTTTAATGAATATCTAGCATTAGCTGCTATTCATATGTACAAATCACTTTTCCGCTTACGTTTTTTTTCTAAAAAAGCTGTATTCAAAAACGATGATTAGATAAAATGTTCTACCTGTCCTTGGTTAAGTTTTGATATCGGGTATAAACTTAAAGCGAGATACCTGATCCGGCAGTTCTCTTTATAGACTATTTGGCGATAATTTAAAGTTGGGCTCTAAAATGTAACGATGGACGTGAGGTAATCTTGCGGAATAGGCCGAAATCCATGAAGCCTCAGAGTTGGGCAAGTTGTCTCATAACCCGCCGCCAGCTGACGTCGAAATTTCTTCAATTAACACTCCTTCCAACTTCGCCCTTCGGATCCTCTCCTCCTTCTTTCCGCCCCTGTCCCTTAATACAAAACCTTACAGTTTCCGCTTTCTTATACTTTTCCGCTGAGTTTGAAGAATAATAAACTATAAAAAAACAAAACACGCTCATAAAGGCTCACTTCCACGATCCTTTATTTCGTGATTCCAGTCCATCGGTTGAAAGGATGAAAAATAGAGAGGAAAAACCGTCAGTTTGAAACGAAGAATCAATGTACACTCATACCATCGTTTTATTCCATCTATCTAGGCTTTTCAATCGTTGATCTTACTTTTAATTTTTAATCAATATGACAAGGTAGTGATTTCTGTTTTTTAAGAGAGTCTAGAGAGAAAGGGAATACAATTAGTTAACTTATCACACTGATGGTTTTATTAAATGTTTATAATTTACTTTAATGAAGAGGCGAGCTGTGATTTTGAAATATTTGACCTACCAATTATCACTAAAAAAAAAAAAAAAAAAATGGCTTCATGAAATATTAGTTTACTGTGGGTATTTATTGTGTTGGTCTATTAATCCTTTAATTCCATACGTTTGCTGGAATTTCGGTTATTAAAATCGTCTTTTAATTAATTTTCGAAAATACCATAACCGGCTATAAATCTTCGGTATGAAATTTTGTTGTCTATTCATTTAACGTCACTTTATGGTACTATGGCTTATTGGATAATGCTACAGTTTGAGTCCTAAATTTCGCTTATCCAGGTTTTATTAGGATAGGGATCTTTAATGGGTACCTGATATCGCACAAGCTCGGGACTATCTTCTTAAGTCTTCTCCGAAGGACAGGATAACAAAGGGATTTTTTTCTCCCATTAAAAAATCATAGATCCACCTGCAGGTTTGAATCCTCAACGTTAAAAGCTGTTATGCTAGCCACTAATTTTGTTGTTTTTAATAAGTGGATAAACTGTGAACAGTAAAATGATGAATATGAATTTTGTAAAATTTATTTCCCTGTCTATTTTTTGCACATGGAGAAGTATATTTAATGTATACATTAAGTATTCGATGCATATTTATTTATAATTCCGATTATAAATTAGGTATAGATTTACCGCTGTCTTTATTACATTAATGAATGCAAATAATTTTATATTCTCGATTACCAATGATAAATAGAAAAAAAAAATCATTAAAGTGTACAATTCTGGGTACCTTTATGATGCTTGATTAGTTTTGTATCCAGGATGAAATTAGATTTTATCGATTTATATATTTCTAATTAAATAAATTGATAAACCGTTTTTTAAAATTAAGTAAACAAGTAAAAGAACGGAAGAATTATCGAAGTTAAGCGCATAATGTGTGAGAATTTAGTTCTGGCTGTCTTTTGTTTTAATTGATTCGTTTCTATTTTAAGCCTATTTTTTTTTTCTTGCTTTACTATATACCCTTTTTAATAAGAATTTCTGCATAATTATTTGATTTAGACCGATGATTTAAAAAAAAATTTGATATTTATAATTAATATAAGGAATGAATTATTATTATGACGATAAAAATCTTCTAGAGAAAATACCAGGCGGTTGCACATCATAGTTCACTAAATTAGGAGATCGTATTTCCAGACCCCTCGAAGAATCATCGGTAAGAGATAAAGGTGAGAAGATCACTCGTTCGTATCTTCTCACTTTCATCTAGTTTGGTTGGGATAGTAATTAGAAATTTGAAGAGTTATATCTATTACATCCTAAATCTGCGACTAATGGGAATTTCAGGCCTTTATGGATGGTTTTAGTTGTGAAAAAGTAAGGGTCATTTAGGATTTTGGATTGCAAAGATCGGATGCGGGAAGACTTCGATAGTGTGCTGGATCTAAATAGCTCCAGTCCAAAAAAAAATAGTTTTTTTATTTTTAGTAGGTGTGAAGTTTTGATGATTCTCAAGTAAATGTAATAATAAGATCGATCTTTTAAAACAGCATTACAGTAACATCGTGCAAAGTGAAAATGCTCTTAAGTTTCAAAAACCGTAGAGCCCCAAAATTAAATTAAAAAGATACATGCCTCTGATATCCGTCATTTACGTCCCTCTTCCTCCCTTCGAAGTTATCTTGTTCAAATTTGTGATTATACTTACTGAAGTCACAATTCATCTCAAAATGATAAGCAAAACACGGCATCGCTCCCCTTATTTTTTATCTAATAAACACATATGGTAGCACTTTTGACTAATTATACTCAATCCAAACCCCTTTCTTTTTTTTATTTATTCTTGATATGAAAATAATTTTTAATGTAACAAATCGAAGAATTGTATTAATTGTTACATGTACTAGATTCTACCTTACATAAGCAATTTGCGTTTGTTACATTTAAAAAAATGCTACAAATTATTACACAATGGTTTATTATTTCCAAATAACTATATTGGGGTATAACTGTTTATAAGGCTGTTGATAGGCAATTAAGTAATATAAACAATTCAATCAAGCACTAATTCAAAGCATCATATCATAACACTACCACTGATTTCAAAACGCAATATCTAAGCTAGTTAGTAACCAAATTCAATGATTCTTTTTTCATTTTGCCCAAACTTTTTTTGGAGAATAGCACTGTGATCTCCTGGAAACCTGATTTGCTATCTACGTACTTACTACCGAGTGTATAACGTAAATCATTAGTTCAAGATAATTGATTTGATGCTAATAAAGTTTCTATTAATCTTCGTTGTATTGACATGTAATACCTTTTTTTTTCTTTACTGATTCTAAAACTCTATACACACTTTTCTGTATCTTCAAAAATAACTGAGTTATTAAATAAAATCCTTTTAATCGGCCGCCATTTTAAAACTAACCAGCTGATATCAACGTCTAGGTGTTAGGATCATCGTTGAATGGACTAGTAGTTTGTGGCGAATTTCAAAAAAATTGGTCCAGTAGTGGATCGGAGATATGCCGCGGACGGCGGACAAACGAATTTTTTTTATTTGTTATTCGGATTCTAGGCATCTTGAAACGTAAACCCTCAAATTTTGAGAAGGGGTATTTTTTTTTTTTTTTTTCTGTCGATTACAAAGGTTGATTATTGAAAATAATAAACCAAAATAAACAAATATTTTTCCTACTTAAGTATAGTAGTATTATTCAGAGTATTGTAGTACTGGTCAGAACGAACACAAATGGCTCATCTGCCAAGTGTGAGCGCTGGATAATAAATAAAAGTAATATTGATATTGTAGTACACGATTTTATTAGTAACTTTGCTTAGCATTCGTTGCAACAAGGAAAAAAAAAAAAAAAGAAAACAAAAAGATGAGATTATTATTTATTCTAGATAAGAAATTATTACTTTTTTTATTATTAATAATATCGGTTTTACAAGGCAGTGCTTGTGTTGGGGTGATAAAATTCCACTTTAAAACCAAATTAGGTTTCGATCCAATACTCTTACCTGCCTGGTGGTGTAAGAATTAGGTCATTTGTTTTCCTATCTTACATTAAACGTTTTACTTTGTTGATACTAGATCTTTATTTGTGTTTAATTCATGTTAAAAATTATAATACATAGAACGGCTAGTGTATTTTAAAGTTAATTAATAGTGACAAGATAATAAATTCTATGTCCATCAAATTTATAACTTTTTGCCGCGTTTCATAAAAAAATTTTAAATTTATTGTTTCACATGACATACACCAAATTGACAGGTTTCCACTTTTATGGGGTGGGTGTGAGATAAGTAAAATAATATTTTAATGTAGATTAAATGTGTATTTTACTATCTGTAATCATTTCAACTCCAAATGAGTTAGCTACTTTCATGCATCTCTCAGTTGAGTTTCTAAAGAAAATCGGATCTGTATCATGGATTTAAGTAAAATTTATACTGTTTATAAGAAAAAAAAATAATAAAAACTAATATAGAAATATAAAATGCTAATAATTATAATTATATATAATATATTCATTATAATAATTGAAAATTTATGAATTTATTTACTAAATTTTTTTTGAAACTTTCGAGGTTATAGTGAAGAACATGTATGAATATAAAAATATGGTTTTTAGTTCTTGTAAAATGATAAAAATTTGTATAAACAATAATAAACAGACAGAAAAATAATATATTTGAAGCTCTGATCGGTTTTACGATATTGAAAATAAATTTAAATTGATTTTTCTTACATCGAATCCGCACACTAGACTGAAACGACAAGAAACTGCTCGCCGCTTTCGGTTACTTCAACAGTTATTAGACAGACGCTCTAACCTTCTACTTAACTACAAAAGGCTCATCAATATGACCATCATAAGACCCATCTGCACTCACGGAGTTCAGCTTTGGGACTCTTCTAAGCGATCAAATTCTTCCCATCTTCAATCCAAAATCCTTCGAAAAATCCTCAATGCTCCTTACTTGGTCACGAATCAACTCATCCACAAACACCTTAATGTTCTATATGTAGCAGATTTGGCCCGAACCAGGTATCAAACTTTTCATGACAAACTTCACTCCCACTCTGATCCCCTAGTTTTAACACTTGCCTCCTCTTCCATTCCTGACAATCCTCCTAGGCATCTGAAAAGAAGATGGCCTCGAGATCTTCTAGTTTACATTACCAACTGGAGTGCTGCCAATGGGTAGTTTTCTCTTCATGTATTTTATCTCATAGCTTATTTAATTGTTGTATTAACTAATACAATTCTAAATATCAATAAAGAAACAGAATAAAGTAAAATTAATTTATAACAAGGAAAATGAGAAATGATAAGAAACAACATAAATTAATGTTACCATATTAATAAAAACATCAACGACCGGATTGATAATTCAATATCCAAACTTGTTTACAATTAAAATTATTATGATAAATGGCTAATAGATTGGCTTGAAAAGTTTATATTTGCTGAATAGTGTTTTATTAATTGCAATTAAAAAGGTTGTAAGGGTTTTCTCGCAAAGTTGACAAATTAAAAGTACTGCCCGTTGGGAATTTATATGCATCGAAAGCATTAATATTCATTGCCCTGTCTCTTCCTGAGTTATTCCTCTATTTCTTTTTAGTTTAATTGTCGAGACAGTTTTCCTCTTCGCTGATTTCTATGTTGTAATTTCTGCTTAAATATTAAAATTGTTACCATAGATGTTTACACAGATTAATGTATTCGGAATCAAAAAAAAAAGTTATGAATAAATATAATTTGGTCAAGGTGTAACCCTTAACATCATTAAAATGATTTTAAGTACATTTTTAGGCGTCTTCGGGGCTTGATGGTACCTTATCAATATTCTTAAAAATCCATCTTACGTTTAGGCTTTCTTTTAGATATTCTCTTTAACTCATTAAAAACGTCTTGGGCAATTTATCATAATGTTGGAAGATAAGAAACATAAATTTAAGAGTTTTAAGTCTCATATTAACTAAGGCCTTGTTCATACTAGGAGGGATTAGTTAGGATGGTTGGGATTAGGGGTCACATAGAAGGTTGGGTTAGATTCTCAGCCATTAAAAGGTAACTATTCTGATTTTTTTGTTAACCATACTTAATTCTACACACTTTCAACAGAAATTATTATTAAAAAAGTCATTATTAGTTTTAGATGATAAATACTGATCTGTATAATAGCATAACCTATACCTTATAAGTTAATCTCACTCCTTTCTCTCTTAGCTGACCGCTTGTTAGTTTCATCAAGCCCTTAGTAATGAATGTTTTTACTAGGGGAGCGGAAATGCAAGGATGCAGTCGGGTCAGAATCATCGCCCAATCGCCTTTATATATATATATATATATATATATATATTTTTATATTATATAATTTTTTTTTTTTATCCATGTTATAGAGGCTTGTTAATCTCCAGGAAGGTATCACTACCGCAGGGTCGATCTTGCTGAATAAATCATTATTCGAGACCCGAAGATCATTAGTACAACTTACCTCTCACAGAGGTAGAGCTATCTTGCTTTAAAGGCACGATGCATCATCCAAAGGAATAGTAATTTATACAGAGACATTTTTTTTTTTAACCTTATTCATTATTTATAAACACAGCCCACTAACAAGCGAGTTGACCAATGACAGGTGATTATATTACAATTTTAATATTTATATTACAATATGATGAACATAATGATATACTTAAAGAAAATGTATAAAAATACAGTAACTAAATTAAGAGGAATAGAAAAATATATTTATGTATAAACAAGATCAAAGTATGACTTAATAAATAAAAATAAAACAATTAATCACAACAAAATAAAATAACGTTACTGAATTATAAAGAAGAAAACAATTACTTCATACATAAACAAAAGAAAATATAAAAAACACAATTACTGAATAAAGAAGAATAAATAAAGTATTTTTAGGATCTATTTGAATACAATCCTTTTATTTATCTCTCTTCTAGGTTTCATCCTTTGCCATTTTCAAGGATCCTTTAATTAGTCCTTTATATTGCATATATATTGTTACATCATAAAATATACATACTTTAGGCTAAAACCAGTCTAGTTAGCTTGAGTAGAGTAAAGTACTTTTATATATATGTGTATATATACGTGTGTATATATATATATATATATATATATATATATATATATATATATATATAATAAACTACAGCTACTGAAAAATTAAAAAGAGAATAATTATTTCATACATAAAAACAATTTACTAAGAGAGTAGGAAGACAAAAAAAAAATATATATATATATATATATATATATATATATATATATATATATATAATATATAGATAGATAGATAGATAATTTCGTGTAGAAAAAAAAAAGCTGAAGTCCAGATATTATCAAGTTTATATAATATAATCTGGATCTTCAATTATACTCTTCAGTGTGCTAAAGTTCATACTAAACTCCAATTGACTTTTATTGTGTAATTTGTTCCAAATTATCGACATTTTATTTACTAGCGATGCAATGGGTTAATTAGTTCTGCAAATAGGGATATAAAAATTAATGCAATGCCTACCGAATCTAAAATTGAGTCTACTCAGAGATCAGTATCATGTATAATACACTGAGCCAATTTCAAAAGTATAGACATTTCACTTCTCTGTCTCAGTGTATGTTGCACATTAAATTTTTGATGTGTCTTTGTAGGAACTATCCCATTCTGGATATTCTCCTACCGGCTCTAATGTTTATTTGTATACTTTATAATGTCTATTGAAATGAAGGTTATTATTTTTATTTATTCGCCCTTATTTGAGAATCATATACATATATATCAGCTTAGTTTAGATAACGTCATCCAAGATGAGGCAACACCCAGACATAAATCAGTTGAGCTAGGCCCCGTTTGGCATTGCTAATTTCACGCACCCTCTGACACATCCATCGCGCAAACTCGCTCTGCCAAAAACCTTTCCCTTGGTCTGCTGCGTCCTCCTTTTTTTTTTTTTTTTTTTTTCTTACTAGTTAGCTACTCATTAATAGCAATCTTATTTCGATATTGAAATATATTTATTATTATTTTTACAAAAGAAATATTTAATTATAATAGTTGATTGCAATATTCTTGTCCGTAGTTAAACCATAACTACAATGTTAATTGTAGTAAATTTGATTGATTTTCCCAAAGAAAGGTAAAAAGAAGTAAAAGTCAAACGAAAATAAAATACTACCAAGTTATCATTTACTCACTTAAGAAATCATTGCAATATCAAATAAATGTGAGTATGTCTCTGAAGTTGAAATGTTTTATCAAAGTTACCCATACTGTCTTGATGCGCAACAAGACAAAGTATAAAAAAATTATCGACTTAGCATTTAAAAAAAAATAAATAATTAAGCATGTAATTCTTCCAGTCCCTTTTTTTCTGTTGATAACGTTTTAGAAATTAGTTTTCCTCAATTTTAAGAATTTCTGATTTATTCACAATATTTTAGTTATGAATATGACTACAATTACTAAAAATATGACAAATTAATACTCTTGAAAAAAGTTTCAAAGATACTAAATATACGACAATAATCTAAAAGAAAATAATCCATGTTTAATGTATAGATTCCCTCATGAAACGTAAAACCTCAAATTTTGAAGGGGAGTAATTTTTTTTTTTTGTCGACTACAAAGATTCATTATTAAAAATAATAAACCAAAATAATAAAAAAATATTTTTTTTTTCTAAAAAAAAATCGATAAAAGTTCACTGTTTATTCGAGAAAATTATACGATTTGTCACATTCAAAGGCAATAAGCATGGGTCTTTAAATTGCATTTATACCAACATAAATAAATTTATTCAGAGAATTCACGTCAATAAAATAGTAAATAAATAAAATTTATTAAAGCTTTTTAAGATTTTTTTTCTATAATATATAACCTGTGAGTTTCTCTGGCACCATGGAAGTCCTGAACATTAAGGCAGATAAAATCCAGGCTATTAGCCACTATCCAATACCCAATAAAGAAGAAGGGAGAGAATAGATAGTAAATTTCCTTGCCCGGGGCTGACCCACCCCCTTCCTTGTTTGCAATCTCTACTGTTTGGTATTTCCCGTTCCTTTGTCACTATCGTGGGCCCTGCACAGCGCTATCCTCACTGTTGACAGTTCGGTGTTTGCTTTGGTTGGCTGCATGGTCTGGATATTTCTACACCAGTTCTTTTGATAATTGGACGACCGATGCTGCCTTTGTGATCGGCAGTGGCTTTGAAACTGGAATTTCAGTTCATTTATAATATATGTCTTCTGAATATCGCTATTTTCTATTATTTATACTAAATTATTATTTTAAGTTACACATGTATGAAATATATGATATGACGGAAGTTTTCAACTAAAACACGCGTTTTAATTATCCTTTTTTTTCCCGAAAAATCTAGAGAAAACTGCATATTATTTTTATTTCCTAAATCCTCCATTTAATAATCAAACAAAACATACTATATACAAATAATATAATATAATAATATTACGGGAATACATAATGATATTCTTTCTTTTGCCCGTAGAATATTAAAGTGTAATATATACAAGGTTCACTGTATGTGCTTTAAGTATTACGGCGTTTGCCCTTTACAAATTGCAAATGGGGCGGAACCATTCTATTATCTATCATAAATTTTGAGGTGGGTTCAGACTCTTCAAAAACTTGATGTGCCTGGAATCGGAGAGAAAGCAGCTGGAGTTCCTTATAGATTGTGGCGTTTCTTGCTGCTTTGCAGTCTCTGGAGGGTAGATTTATATATCGCACTGGGAGAAATCTTCAGAAATAGGCTTCAATTTTACGCTACGGAAAATATCAATATTTTATGGAATGTATAAGAACAATTCATAAACCTTGAATGTTGAAATGAAAATGTTTTGTTTATTTATTTTTATTAAGTCATAGTTACGTTGACTGGGTAAAGCCCCAAAGACAAAGGTTTGTTGGGTCTTTGTTAATTTGTTCCTGCATCCCAATACATACTCGGCTGTATTTTTAAAAAATTATTCTTGGTTTGTGCTGTCTGTCTTATGTCCTCCAAGAAAGGGCATACGTCTTCTTCGATGGCGCTACAACTCGTGAAGCCTCCCTTCGTCTGGCGGCTCAGTCGTCCCTGTTTTGTGCTGCTACTCTCCAATTTCTAACTCCCAGCATGTTTTGCGCATCCGCCGCCTCACAGTCCTCCCAGCGCCAACGAGGTCTACCAACTTTTCTGGTTCCAAAAATCTTTTCCTCTAGGTGATTTTTGTGGATTTCATTTATATTCATCCTTGCAACATGCCCGGCCCATCTCAGACGCCCAGACATCATAAAATGTACTATGTCCCGGCATTTATAGAGGCACGTGGTTTTATCTTATTCTCTAGGTGCCTTTCTCATACACCGGTCACAGAATTCTCCTAAAGATCTTCCTTTCGAATCTTAATAGAGACGATTCCTGGGCTTTTTTATCAAAAGATGCTGAACTGACCTCTCCCCATTACACGAGGGACATGTAGCGACTGAAGATAGTCATGCCTCTTTAGCTAAGACCTCGATGTGATGTTGCTGGTATGTTAGCGACATCAGTGATCATTTAGTTCGCCTTTTGACCATCCAGGGTGCGCTGATGTTTGTCGCCGTATTTTCTAATCTTAATCGCAGTAAATCTTGGATTCGGTCACTCTTCTTCTACCCAACATTTTACAAAAATCATTTCATAAAAATTTAATTGAATAAATATTTGTGTACTTCCATATGTTTAAAAGATAAAATGAAAATATAATATGTTATGGTCCCTCTCTCTGTCATTAATTAGAGATGATTATTTTTATAACAGATAAATAGTGCTTAGATGGCAAATTTTTATAAGTCACTTTTTCTAGAAATGAGAGTTTTTCACATTCTGTAGTGTTATAACTTTATGTTTAGATTCTTGCATCCTTCATGTTGCAAAGCCACATTGATGACTTATCCAGTTGGGCTAATAGATGGAAAGTGAAAATGAACCAATCAAAGAGTCTATTTATCGTTTTCACGCTCAATCATGGAGATTGTCCAGCAGTCTATTTTGAGGATAAACCTATTCCGACATTAGAGGAAGTACGATATTTGGGACTGTACTTAGACAAAAGACTGACATGGAGGACCCACATTAGACTTAAAAGACAACAACTGAACAGACGATTTGGACTACTATCCCGTCTGCTTGACAAACGATCCAAATTATCCGTGAACACCAAACTTACTATTTACAAAGTACTGATCAAACCATTATGGACATACGGGATAGAGCTATGGGGATCTGCCAAATGTTCTAACATCCAAATAATTCAAACCTTTCAATCGAAAATATTGCGAAAAATTGTGGATGCACCGTTTTATGTAACCAACGAATTACTTCACAAGGACTTGGACATACTCACAGTTTCAGACACAGCCACAGAATATTATAAAAGATTTCATGACAGACTGACTTACAACATGAACCCATCGGCCCAAACACTTAAATCCTAAACGAACCCGTACAACCCACCCCGACGACTTTTGAGGCGGTGGCCTAGAGATGCCTTGCTTTAACCGACTTTCGGAAGTCATCATATTTGCATATTGCAATTTTTTTTTTTTTTTTGCAGATAGCAAATGACATTAAAGTCAAACATAAACGATTGTAAATAAATAAATAAATAAATGTTTAGAAAGTGGTTAAGTCATAACTGTTTCTCTATCAACTCTCAACTCTAAACAACTCTACTTTGTAGAAATAACCTACGTTCTAAACATAAACGAATGGGCACTCCAGAATTTCAAGACCCTCATTCCTAGAAAAAGTGACTTATAATATTTTGCCCTCGGAACACAGAATTAATTAAATAAAATATTTTTTTTTTAGATTAGAAACTAATATCAGTAATACTTACTTATGTACATGTATAATCCACAGTTTGAGAGCTCAAGTCTCGAGGAAAATCAATATGGAACAAATGAAATCCTAGAAGTTAATAGAGGGTAACGAAAACCCACAAACTTTAATAATTGCTGTCAAGTCATTACTGCTATTATAAAAATTATGTGTGAATTCCAAAGTTTAATTTAAGTAAAATTAGTAAAGTAGTTTTACAGATGCATCAGATTTTTAGATAAAATATACTTTACCTCGTTCTTGGTTTGGTACGTGGGGAAATTATGCTTCACCTGAATATTCCGTTTAATTAGATATCCTTAATATATTCAAATTGCTACAAATTATTATAGAATTACCGGGATGGGTTCGATCTAACCATTGTGGTCAGCCATACTGCCACTGTATTCTCACGGGACTGTGTGGATGTATCCGGACCTCAACTCTTGGGAAAAAATTCTCAGGGGCCCTAGGGTCCGTGCCTCCTCTATTTCTCTCAGGATATGTTAAACGGTAAAGTTATAGGTATAACATATACGGTAATATGTCATTAATATTAATTACATTTCATTGCTTATCACTTTAACCAATTATTTTGTAAAACAAAAGAATCAAATGTCAAAATAAGTTCCGATAAAACAAAACCGTTATTCATTGGCATATCCATAATTTCGGATAACTAATATAGCTTTTGTCTATCGTCATGTGTAAACTTTCATATTTTTTATTTTTATTAAGGATAATAGAGAGCATTTCTTTTTAACTTTCTCATACAATGTATTTACAGAACACTCACAAAGTGTTAAACACTGACGAATCTTGAAGTTTTACTCATTATGAAAAAAAATTATTATGGCCATTACATTTTTATATGAGTGAACTTGCTGTTTTAAGATAGCTTAACTGCTGTTGTTTTCATAATATGTTAGAGTACACAAAAAAACTGTATTCTGGAAAGTGACTACTTCATATAAAACATAATAAAAATTATAAATGACATAAAAGGTTAATAATTATATTAAATATACAATTATGATGGGATAACCCAAACAAAGAAGAAAAAAAGGATACTATGACATCGATATGTAAAAAAAAACAAAAAAAAACAACTTCTTTTTATTATTAAAAGTGGAAATATTTTTCAACTCTCATTGATTTGCATAATCATATTAGCTATTATCTGAAAAGCAAGACGGTATTAAAAGAGGGATAGGGATGGAGTATGGTGGATGTTTGACGGTAGAGTATTCCAGAATACAGCATACTAGGGTACAGAAATAAAAAAGAGGGTATAGGAAAGGGATATTGAGATCGGAACACGCGAACTTGTTTCCTTGCGAAGGAATTGGAATAGAAATTTAATATATACTATTTTCATTAATTAGTTCCCACGGAACCATTTATTTTATTAATTTTACGATATCTAAGAAACCAACGAAATCTTCCCTACTAGTTAGATTTTATTGTCTTGATAAACATTTTGGGGATACTACATCTGCCTATTCAACATCTTAATATTAAGCAAACTCTTATTAATCTTATGTAAAAAAAAATTAACTATAGTTTTTTACAGTTTTTTTCCCCTCCCAACGCCTATTTTCGTGAATGACTACCATTTGACTTTCGGGTCTCATATACCATGAAGGAGGTTGTGAATGAATCTCCATTTAATTATTTGTTTGAAAAAGCTCCCGGGTGATTTTGGTAGAATTTGAACTTAAAATCTTTGGTATGATAGACTAGGGGGCGGGGTGGCCGAGATGGTTAGCGCGCGTTGCTTTAAACACGTGTTGCCTAGCTACCAGATGAACAATACTTCGAAAACCAAAAATTACGAGTTCAACTCTCGGTACCGGAGGGGACTTTTATCTCGGCAATTATTCCTCCGCCCTCACCCTGTGGTCCGAGAAACCCCCGTATAGCCTTCAAAGGCGAGGTAGAGGTGGACCAAAAAAAAAAAAAAATAATAAAAAAATAAATAAAGGTATGTTAGACTGGCGAACAAGCTACACATCCGCGGGCCTTACTACAGTTATTTTTTAATCATTTACAATATTATACTTCTCATGAAAAATAAGAAAAAAACATGTAATGACAGTTATATATTAGGAAGAATTTTCAAAGTTATTTTAATTTACAGTTTTACGCATTACTTTAAGTAATTAATTACTTTATATTCTTTATATGTCAGTCAGCTAGAAAACTACCTGTGGAATAACCGAGGTTACTAAAATCGGGTCAAACTATAGCCATCGGAAGTACTAAATTTCCAAACTTTTTAGAAGGTCACTTAACGACATTACTTGTGCTATTCGATAACTAGCACTTTAGGATGGCCGGTACTTCAACTACTTGCCAACTGGAAATTCGATTTTCCCATCTTACCCTGCTTTGCTTTCTGTCGCCTTAACTGCTTGACCGCACTTGACCATCCCCACCCTTCGTCGAACTTTGCCCTGAATTCCGTCGGTCTATTTGCTTAACTACTTAAAGACGTGGCCTTTTTGGATTCGTTGAATATTTATGTTAGCTCCGAATAATTCCTTAAGCAGCTGAGGCTGCCGATGTTTGGTTAAGGGATTCCGTTCCAAGAGCTCCAAAGCTTTGAAAAACAGGGCACGGGAATAAATTCTCGATTGTCCCTGGACTCTATTTATTAAGTGGCGCCTCCTGAATATTTAAACAGCTGTTTACTCATTCCTATTCATGCAGACAATGAAATTTAGCTTTATAGGCTTAAAGAAATTATTATGATTTCTTCTCAGATGAATTATTAATTATCTGGTCAAATCAACCGCCCATGGTATTGGTCTTACGTTTTTTTTTTTCCACATTAGGCTTAGAATGATAATTTTGTATTCTAAATTTTTCAACAGAATGTTTAGAAAAAAATTCCCTTATAGAAATTCTGTTCGAACAGTTTAAAGGTAGAGTTTATTTAAAAAAAATAAATAAATAAAACCTGCTTCTAAAATAAACGTTTGAAAGAAATGTCTTGCTTTGTAGGTGAAATAAAAACTTACTGTTATTGGAATAACCCCCAAAATACCACATCTCACTTCAACGTTGACATAATTGCTGAACAAAATGTATATATATATATATCTCTTTCTGCATCTCTATCTCCGAGTTTTTCTTTCTTCTTATTATTTCGACTTCTGAAATTATATTATTTTATAATAGCATATTGGTATAATTGCATCTGTTAAAACATATTATCATATTGATGTCAAAGATGGATATTTGTTTTCATCTATATTAGTTACGAAATATATCAGAACGATTTTTAAAATGAACGTCTTTCTTTAACGATTTAAAAAACAAAAAACTAAGTAATAGAATGTATACAGATATAAGAAACAAACTAACGAATTCTGTAAATAAAATAAAAAAGTTCTATCTGTATAACAGTATTAACATATTGATCAATAACATATTGATCTTCTGTTTGTATGAATATTATCGTCAAATTTGTCACTATATCCTTTATAGTTCAACTTTTATGAAGATAGTGTTCACTGTTCTCCGGGTCCTGGGCTCGAATCTCGGCTGTGACAGAATATTATCTATTCTGTTATTTCAGCCGTGAGGCGACCTTATGGTATGATAGACACTCCTAAGGCTCACCCAGCCTCTATAAATTATCTAAAACGGTGGCTGTGTGTGATCTCTGCACGGCCGTTGGCCTATAAAACATATGAATCTCTATATATATATCGAGCACAAGACCCTTCATAGGTTGTAGTGTACTGGTTTCTCTTTAGTTTCTTCTTCTTATATTTGATTCTGTACAATTTTCAAGGTAATCGACTCGAGATATCTCGGTGGAAGTAAGTAATAAGTAGAACAGAGGCAATATACAGCTGATGAGATTATACAGCCTCAAACTTCTCTCTTCCCCGAACGTAAGATAAGAAGCAGCCGTGTGAGTGAAGTTGCTGGAAGTTTCATTCCAACTCTAAGCGAGGGGAAGGAGGGTTAGAGGGGTGTAGGTTTTTATCCCGCCCACGAGATGAATTAAGAGTTTTTGTGGCTCTGAGCCGGGTTTAGTGTCGCCTCAGCAGGATGTAGTTATTCTTTCTTCAATTCATCCGCCATTGCATCTTCTATGGGGCTTATCCTCTGAATAAGCTTATGTTACATATAATGTATATCTCGATTTATATTTCTCATTTCAGTAAATTGATATAATATAATACTACTAACATATATTTTTATTTATGTCGAAATCAAATTTTACATTGCTTGTTTGAAGAATACGTAATTTTTATGTTAGAAGATTGAAGCAGTCAAGCTGGTGGTCAAAAAATGCTTTTTAAGAATTGAGACGTTTATTTTCAATAGGTCTTGTATATATCGTAGTAAATTAAACAAAAATATCTTATTAATTTATTATAACCCAATTAATTGGATTTATTTCGCATTAAAGATTATAATAGTTTTTTACTATATTAATAACAATATGTTTACGTTGTGGTAGGGGGCGTTTTAGTATGATTTGTAAGAAAATTAAATTTATAATTAGTACATTTAAAAATAATTACATTTCCGAATATCGTTTATAAAGGACAGTTATTTAGGCTTAAATGAAACCGGATAGTGGATAAAACATTCCCTCAGAAACTTTCGTAAATTAACGTCAGAATTGTATTAACCTTTTTTTTTTGTGAAACTAATTAATCTGTGAAGCATAATATCGATAATACTCTAATTAGCATCGAATTGCGTGATAGTTATTGTTAAATACTGATATCTGATATTTTTTTTTGGGTTAAGTGTGTCTTACAACATGAAAACCCTTCTTTTTTTTTTCTTGGGTGATTTTCAATATTCATTCAATTCAAAACAAGATACAATTAAACTATTCATCGTATTCTTTACTATTAAATTTTATATATTAATTTTTAGGCGATTTTTGTTGCAGCGGCTGCTATTAAAACAATTCACCTGTCTAGCTTTTTATGGACTCCAACTTTATCATGTTGGTAAATAGATGCAGAATAATTTTTAAAAATCTGGTGCGCCAAAAACGCGAATTTCACTTACCCCCGTTGTTAAATCAACTTAAATGTTTTTAGAAATTTAGAGATGAAAAAAGGCTTAAGAATTAATTGAATTTGGTTTCGATAGAAACATGTGTTTTATTAAATAATATATGATATTATTACCTACAACAAACATTTTTATCGGCTATTTATCACTTTACATTAACTTTTACAGTTTTATGTATTAGATAATATTTTTGAAAAAATATTTTGCTTTTCTATGGTACATCATACATCCATCTATATTAATCTTCTTATGTTCAAAACAATAGAATTGTATACAATTTTTTTTTCTTTTTCCTCAATGCTAAAAAGATAATATGGTGTAATAACAAACATAGTAGTCTCAATATATAACATAAGTCTTACTTGTAAACGATTAGTTGTATAAAACTGATATTTCTTATTTTAAACGTGTGAGATGTTACAGCAACTTTTTAAAAATCAAAATCGTCTGACGGAAAGGGCAAATTGTACCATGCATTTTGCACTTTTTTACAATTATCTCGAAAACGGCTTGAACGATTTTTATTAAACTTTCTACATTGATGCCAAAATAAATAGGCTTTAATATCATGTAAGTTTCATTCGGATTGAAATTGTCTGAAAAGGGCATCAATACCAATATTTTAAAAACAATTTAACTAATATTACCTTTAATTTTGTAGATTCGAACAAAATAAATATATTATTAGCATTGGTTGGAAACGGCCAAGTATGTAAGTTGAAGGAAATTGACATTCAACTAAAGAAGTAACTACAAAGTTTATGTAATTTTTAGTTTTTTTGGATATAAGAATAGTAATATAAACGTATAATATATTGTTGCAAAGCTAATGATTTTAGAAAAAATATTATCTTATACACAAAGTTGTTAAAGGTAATAGAGAGTGATGAAAAGGAAACAAAGCTAACTGATTGTTGTCGACTATACTAGAAATCATTTAATAATGTACATGTTTCTATTGAAACTCAAAGTAATTAGTAATTTACCTTTTTAATTTCTACAAGTATGTCGGACAATACAAGAAGGCTGAAAAGAAGTTGGATGAGGGCCTTCCGACCTAAATGCGTCACTGAAGAGGTGCCGCTGGGCATTTTCTCTCCATCATGCCTATCACGCCTGAATATCATAACCTTCATCAAATTCGCTAATTGCCAAAATTGATTAACAGGTGTGATTGAAAAAAATACAAGTTACAAAATAAAAAGAAATGTATATTGGAATTCACTTATTACTCATATCCTTCATGCTTTTCTCTTCTCCTATTCAAATCTCACTTTTTCCAACATCTTTTGACATCCCAAATAGATGCACAACAAATGTGAATCTGCAACTTACTTTCAGTACAAGATCTAGTTATCTATTTTACCTAAACCCTAGTGCTGTGGAATAATTAGTTTGTTTTATTTTATTTTATTTTATTTTTTTATAATTTCCTCGATCCCTAGTAGCCTTTAGGCGATTTTTGTGTGTGTGTTTATTTTATTATCAATATTTTTTGCACATAAATGTATATAAGTCTTATTTTTGTTATTCTTAAGTGGCATAGTCCCAGAATTAAGGTTTTATTATTATTACTTAAAATTCGTTAGATTGATTTTAACAATGGAGGTAAGAGAAAGTCATGAGTTGCGCTCTACAGATTTTTCTAATTGAACTCACTTCCATCAATAGATTCAATTTTTGGCTTAATCCAATCCCAAATATAGTCTTTGACGAGGAAATACAGTAGATCACTGATGCTACAGGACTTTGAGTTGGAAGGGATGGATCTCTATAGTGAATTCCTGTGTCAGGTTTGCCTGTAATCCACTTAGCCGGGGTGTGAGGGGTCGAGGTGTCACCTCTTTGAGATACAGCCTTCTAAAGAGGTGTCCTCTCCTAATTAAAATACCTTTCATGACAGTAGTTGACGCCACTATTAATTTATAATAACTCTTATATACAAAAAAAATCTGGTACTGGCAACACACGACTTTTACTTACCTCAGGTGTTAAAATCAATTGTAGAACTATTACAGAAACTTAAATTTAATAATTTTAATGTTAATTTAAATAAAAAGTGTATTCAGTTTAGTTAGAAACATAAGATTTAGATTAAATAATATATATATATATATATATATATATATATATATTTTTTTTTTTTTATCTTCACATTTTTTATTCACACCTGTCAATGAAAGTTGAAAATCAGCGAATTTGATGAAGGAATGATAGGCGTGATGGAAGATTAAATAATATTGCAATATCAAATTGTTACGTAAAATTATCAGTAATAATTTTATGTCCTATTTACATTACCTTTTTACAACTTTGTATATAAGATAATATTTTTTTTGTAAAATCTATAATGCTATTCTTAGACGTAAAACAACAAAATTATGTTAAAAAATATTTTAGCTTTTATCTCCTTTAGTTGGTTATAAAATTCGTTCAAATTTTATATTTAGCCGCTTTTTATCAATTCTAATAAGATGATATAGTTATTTTTTTGAAATATACAAAATTCAAGGTACTTTATACTGAGAATATTCAAAATTGTTGGGGCCAGCGGGGTCGTCCTAAGGATCTCCTTACGCTGTGCCTGGTAGCTAAGCTGATTCAAGGATTTGCTTGTTGATATTAATTTATGTTATGCAGAACTGATAAGTTGATGATCGCAGAAATAAATAAATGAGTAATTTCTAAAATGTTTTATAGGTAAACCTGGTACAAGGTATAAGGTAAAGATGAAAAAACAAGGTAAAAGGTACAATGGTTAGGTAATAATCACTTTTTAACGCACTCCGTTCCAACTGTACTGAACATATGTTTTTTTTTCTTTATAGATATAATCCGAAACACTTGATAACAAATATTAAAGCAAGTTTCTGAGGAATTTAAATATATAATAAAAATGAGGACAAATGAAATAAGTGGCGTAAACATACCGCCCACCTAAATTCCGAACTCACTAGATGGTGATGGTTTAATAATTTCAGGCGTCTTCTTGTTGATCAGACTCTTGTGTACAATTTCTTGATAATTTCACACTGATGATGCGGTAGTGATATCCATACTGGCCCCGCCCACCATAAGGAATGATTGGGGAGTTCTGCCTTACTTAACCCCCTGGATCTAAAAAAAATCGAATAAGTATCAGAGGAAGATACATAGTTTGAGCATAGAGTCTTGGTGGTATTGAAGGTAGAAGGTGTTGATGATGCCCACACCCGAACATTTTAGAATCGATGAGAGGACGAATTTCATAACTCCTAATAATGCGTAGCAACGCCTGCATATAAGTTAAAAGACGTGTGAAGGGCATAGGTACTGTTAAAAGTGTTATTGGTGCAGGAAACAGCGATGACGAGCAATATGTGATGGTGTTGAGTTCATAGGTGCTTAGTTCAGGTTTGGTAGAACAAGAAGAAAGGACCTCCACACAACGATCAGGATCTTGGTAGGTTTTTTTCTGGAAACATTCTTCACATATCTGGTCTTCGATTCTAGATGGAATAGGTCTGCTTCCTTCATCTGATCCTCTGAGCCTTTGAACAGTATTGTTTAGAGATATAATACAAACTGGTGAATTTGTTGTTTTATTCAATGATCCCAAGATAACCTGGTTCATTGGTAGCTGGTGTTGATATGTACTTTGTATGGTTAGGTTATAAAGGTCAGCAATAGGCAGACACTTTATTTTGGTGGGTATGTCAAATTCAGGTTTTGTGAGATGACCGCGAGGGTATGGCTGAATTTCTATTGGTAATGGAAATTCTTGAGGTAGGGGACTGGTGTCAGACGAATGGGTGCAGGTTATGGTTGAGGTATTATCCTCAACTGAGGTAAATGAGGAGTATTTTGTAGGTGATGGTAGATGCAAAAAGGTGTTAGTAGCTTGAAGTGAAGGTAACATTGCATCTTGTAAGTTAGTTTGGCGAACAACCGTCTCATTGGACTGTACGACAGTGGATGACCGAGCAGCTTCATCTTGCATCCTGCGCTCCCTCTCCAATCTGATGCGATAACCTGATGCTTCGTATTTGTATCCCCTTACATTGGAAAAGAAGGTGCTTTCAGATTCTGAAGGGAATACATCACAATCGTTAGCGATACAGAGTTCATCGATGTCAAAATACAGTGATTCGAATTTTTCATAGGTTTTCTCTAGGCTTCTGCACATCCCTAAAAAGAGATCAGCATCAGATTCGGAATCAAGTGCAGCCCGACCTTGGTCTCTAATATATTTAACTTCTTCTCCAAATGATCGAAATCGTTTGCGCAATAAACTAATTTTCTTTACAAAGGTTACTTCAACTTGAGTAGTAGCTTCTGCCATGATAAATTATAAAAAAAAAAAAGAATATAAATTAATACCTTCAGTACAAATCCGGCCCGGAGGACCAATGTTGGGGCCAGCGGGGTCGTCCTAAGGATCTCCTTACGCTGTGCCTGGTAGCTAAGCTGATTCAAGGATTTGCTTGTTGATATTAATTTATGTTATGCAGAACTGATAAGTTGATGATCGCAGAAATAAATAAATGAGTAATTTCTAAAATGTTTTATAGGTAAACCTGGTACAAGGTATAAGGTAAAGATGAAAAAACAAGGTAAAAGGTACAATGGTTAGGTAATAATCACTTTTTAACGCACTCCGTTCCAACTGTACTGAACATATGTTTTTTTTTCTTTATAGATATAATCCGAAACACTTGATAACAAATATTAAAGCAAGTTTCTGAGGAATTTAAATATATAATAAAAATGAGGACAAATGAAATAAGTGGCGTAAACAAAATATCGGCATTTTAGCCCTGTCAGACTATTTCAATCAGAATGAAACCTACATGATATTAAAGCCCATTAAATTTTACATCGATATAGGGAGTTTAATAAAAATAGTTAAAGTAGTTTTTGATAAAATCGTAAAGAGCTGCAAAATGCATAGTATAAAGAAGCAGAATAAAGTTAGCCGATTATGATGAAAAAGTTGTTGAAACATTTCGGGCGTGTAGTTGTCTGAAATATGAAATTTTAGTTTCGCACAATGTTTCGTTTTACTGCTGGACGATGGTGGTATACACACGCATAGACCTTTTTGTAGGACTTGGTTTTGAAAACTGGAATTTGAAAATTTTCACGATCGCCGCAATACTTTCCCTTCATATATAGTTAAGTGAAAGTAGAAATATAGAACCAGTTGTTACCGATTTAATTAAGGATGAGAAGATTTCTTTATTTGACCGAAAATTCGACATACGTTGTGGGTCTAAACATTTGCAAATAAATATTTATTTCATTATTTTTTAATCATTTTGACGATCGCCCGAACCCCATTCTTCATTATGTACAAGAAGGTTTTGTAGGTTTTGAATTGATATCAGTTTGTATTGATATCGTGAACATTTTTTGTTAAATAAACTTCATTAAATACATATATTATTTATTAAATAACAGATTTATTATAAAAGAAATTATCAATTTAACAATCGCTCAGGTTTATTCGCTATTGTTTCTCAATTAACTTAAATCTTGAGTTTTCCAACATTATATTTTACGGGCTAAAAAATGTTCCCAGTATATAGTAAAAATTTTATATAGACCTTCTTTTAATTGCCGTTGGGCGCACCAGTTTTTTAACTTTATTAATAACATAAATACTCTCACTTACTTTTTAAATTATATTGTTATATTATTTAATTTAAAACATGTTTTCAACGTAACTGAATATAATTTTTTAAAACATTTTTCAACTCTAACTTTATTTATGAATTCTTAAATTGCTTTTAATAACTGAGGTAAGTAAAAATCTTGTGTTGCCTGCATCAGATTTTTAGAAACTGTTTTCATATAGATTGGTAGGAATTTTGTCTTAATTGTTAATTTTGGCAGTTTCTATTTTAGGAGTACTCATTACGTTTGCTATAGCATGCTATTTGTGTTATTTGCTTAACCCGTCGAGTTTCTACAGTTATTTCCTGTATAAATGTGATGGGTTTTAGTACAATAGCACAAATAGCATGCTATAGCAAACGTAGGGAGTACCCCTTTTGTATAAAATAAATTTAATAAATGAATGGGATCTTATATCACTATTACTAATGTTCATATGGAAACAAATTGTAACATATCTCAATAAATAAATATTAATATAAAAAAAAAAAAATAATAATATTTTGTAACCTAGAATAAAATATCTTATTGTTATTAGAAATTGTTTATTTATGCACTTTGTTGTTGTACTAATGAATCATTAGTTCTTAATAAGTAATTTGTTTGCTTTTTTCGTGTTTTAATTTTTTAAAGAGAATGTAGTCAAAGAGTCAAAACTTTTTTAAAGTTTAAAACAAAGTTAAAATCAGCTCCTTTATCCAGGCTTAAAGAGCTGTCCCTCCATTGTTGATTCAACTTCACCGTTCCTTGCTTTGGGAGTAATTATTCACAATTAACTATCCCACTAAATCATGATTATGTATAACAAAATTTACTGTTCGTGGGTTATAATTCAAGATCAGTTATTTTATTTTGCAATGTTTTATTTGTTTCGTTGTACTGATAAAATATATAAAAAAAAAAAATATAATAATATAAATAATATAATATATATATATTCTCTCTCTTCTCTATATATATATATATATATATATATATATAGACAGAGAGAGAGAGAGAGAGATAATCATATCTCTTCTATTTTAAACTGCTTTCACTATATTACTTCACTATATATATTATACTTCACTATATTACTTTTTATAATATATTCACACACACTGTTACTATACTATAGTGGAAATAGTTATTTGCTATCGAATGTTTATTAAAAAAAAAAATTAAATACAAGACGGATTCTTCTTCTTCAACCTTCATATCAAACATTAATTCATATCACTGTTTTCAATCTTTTTGCACCTTTTAGGTTAAACTCATGGTTTTAACATCTATATAAGAAGTACTTAGTATAGCAAAGCTCTGAATAGTCGTACAAGACTATTCTTAAGATAATCGGATTTCTCAATTTTTTTCTTTATTTACATGTATAATTTTTTATCCTAATTAATGATGCATTTATATATATATTTATTTAAAGCATTTGCAGTTATTATTAAATAAAGCACCTGTTGTTTTTTTTTAAAAATAACATTAACCATAAAAGAGTTTGATAATCTACTAAAGGAGTTAAAATGAGATAAGGGTTGTACAATACAGTTGTAAATAATAATAAAAAAAAATAATTGTAATGTTTTCTATTTTTATTTATGTTAAAGTGTTTAATTTACTATTAATTTATGTTCTTGGGCAGTTTTAGAATTTATATCATGTCAAATCTAATGTTATTCTTATAGAACTTAGTCCCAGAATAAAGTTTTTCTTCTTTTTCTTATGTTTTTTCTTTAGAATTATCTCTCTTTTTTAAGAATGTCTTTTGAATAGTAGTTAATTCGGTTATACCAAAGTTGAATTGGTCACTCGAATTTCTTCTTTTTCTAATATAATATACCTTAATCTCTTTAACATAATGTACCACACTCGAATTTTTTATTTTATTATTTTACTTTATTATTAAAAAGCTTTAATTGAGAATTTCTCCATTATATTTTATATGTTGTTGTGAGTTTGGTATAAAATGGCAATGGATTTTTTTTATTTATTTATTTTTTTTTGGAACAATTAGTACATTTTGACCAAGATTTTTTATGATGAAAATCTTAGGAAATTTTTTGATGACTGCGGATTGACAATATCACGGCCCAGTGGTTCGAGGACCTGGAAGGGCGTGTGACTATAGGGAGATAGCTGGAGGTTGGTATATTTATCCAAGAGCCGGAGAACTGTAGGAGCGAGGAGACGGGCCAATGGAGCATGTAACCTCCCTGTCTGCTCTAGTCCTAACCATTCCCTTTGTATCCTTGGTTAGCTCCGACTTCTATCTAGGGCAAACACGGCTCACTCTCCCGAAAAACTGATTTATTCTCTTATAAGGTTTGGTTATTTCCGGAGGGAGAAAAAACCGAGCGGCGGTGCTCAAAAGCTAGTAAATTGAACATTCCTGTGTAAGAATGCTCTTACCCAAAAAGCATGTGTAAAAATAATTTTTGAGATAATGATTTCCAGAATATACTTTTTTTTCCCCAAGATGGATAGAAATCTGCCATCCGATTTCATCTGAAAACACCTAAGTCCATTAAATAGTGATTTAAAAATGCTTTAATTTCAAAATAATGTAATTACACATTTAATTACTACTCAGACCATTCTAATAGGTCCAAATCCCTCCTTAGATCCAGTACTACATTTCCGAATCTAATCTTAAATGATCACCAAATCACCTTTATTTCCTCTTTTAAAAACTGTATGTTACTATAGACTAAACCTTTTCCTGGAAACCACACATTATCCAAGTTCCAGACGCACTATAAGCACTCTTAAATATTTTCATCACTCTCGTCATCTTCTCCCACTTTCCATCTGTAGGCTGTCGTTTCCTCTCTCATTTTTCCCCACTTGGACTATTGCTGTGTGGTGTATGGTGGACTCTCGACTGTACTTGACGATAGCCTCGAGCGATCATTAACATTTTATAAGATTCATCATAGGTATCTCGCAGAGGTCTCCAGTGCCCCTTTTTTACAGCAAGTTGAAGTGGCTCCTACCTTTCAAACGTTGGAAATACTTCCTCGGAACATAACTTTACCGTATCATTAACTTCCAACACCCTCCATTCAACCGCAGTATAATACAATTAAAATCCTCAGTCCCCCTAAATGAAATCATACCATTCTTAGATTTACATTATACAAAATTAAATCTTTTGATAATTCCTTTTATATCCGCTCTGCAGTCATATAGAATTCTCTACCTACTCATATTCGACAGGCTTCTCCCCTTCTCTAATTCAAATCCCATCTTTTCCAACACCTTTCAGCATCCAAAATCCAAAAAAAGATGCACACCAAATGTGAAAATTACAAAACTATTATCCTACTTTTAATGTAAGACATAATTATTTCCTTGATCAAAATCCTTGCGTTATGGAATAATTAATTTATTTTTAAAATTGTCTAGCTCTTGTAACTTATAGGAGATTTTTTTCCACTTTTATTCCCTTTTCTTTTGTTAATATTTCAAATTTGTTGTACATATTTATATAAATAGGTTTTTTAAATAATTTGTGAATAAAAATTAATTTTATTGGTCTCTCAGCCAGATCTGTGTATTAAAGTGTATCTTTTCTATACAAAATTGTTATTCTTAAGTGACATAGGCCCAAGATGAAGTTATTTTTATTATTAATTTCTATATTAAAAATAACAACAACATCAAATTATTAGAAATAAGATACGCCCGGAAAACTAAATAGAAATGCGGGGTAAAATGTTGCTTTTAGTATTAGTTTACCTTAATTATGGTAGGAACATTTTCTAAATGGTGGAAAACCATTGATTTGTCATACGATTTTTCCAATGCATTGAAAATTTATTTACATAATAAATAACGAATAAACCATATTTTTATTCGTTATTCGGATAATGAATAAAAAATCATTCAAAAGTGACCAACAGATGACAAATAACAAATACATATTTATGCATTATTCGTTATTTAGATAAAGATTTATTCGAATAATGCCCTGCACTGACCATGAATCACCATAACCTCCCTCATCCACAACATTACAAATATCATTCATTAATAAATTATTGCGCTTACAAAACCTTAGATTAGCTTGTACGACTTATTTTATTTTATTATATTAACTTTTCTTAAATCTTGCGCTTTCCAACGCTATATTATGCGTCTATTTTACGACTTATATTTCAGAGAAAAAATTTTTTTTTTGACAGTTACGGACAATTTATTTTTTTCGTTTAAAGGAAAGCTGAATTGTAATGTATTTTACTTATAAATCTTCAGGAAGGAATGCCCTAAATAATGGTAAACACTGTATCAAAATTCGTCTTGTTTCATATCCTTCGTTTTTCGTGAAGGAGCCCGTTTTTATCATTTAGAGATATTAAATTTTTTTCGTCTTATCTTCTGCTCATTTCCTAACAGATAGTGACTACAATAAGTAAATAGTATATTGCTTATGAGCAGCTTATCCGTAGCTTTAGTATTTCTGAGTTTTTTTCCTAAACTATTTTTCTTACCGGATAAATTTGCAACAAACTAACGAAGACGAAAAAGAAGGCATGAGAGTTATCAGCTTATATCCAACATAATTATTAATTGTAAGCTTATATCCACTGGTGACTGGATCAAAAAACTTTGAATAAGTCACTTCTACGAGGGCAGAGGGCGTTGGGAGGAGGCCCTGCTGCATAAATCACTGCTCCGTTCCACTCTGCTTCCGGTCCGTGTCCCTTCCGGGTTTGCAGGAAACGCGAGGACAGCTTTCTGATGAATGTTGGTCGGGATGATCCCTGCTCATTTAGTTCAGCCACGTGTATGTTATATGTAGCATAATGGCCGTGCGTCTATAGTGATCTTGGGCTTTTGTCTGATATTGGTACTCAAAGAAGCCCTACATTATCAGAAAAAAAAGCTGTTTTAAATGATCTTAAATGATGGATATTAATAGTTGATGATTGGGAGATACAGGATGAAATTGATTGTTTTAACTATATATTGTCTGTCAACGTTTTCAACCCCATTCTAATATTTCGACTTTAAAAAAAACTAAAAAAAAAAAAAAACATCAAAAAGTATATTTATGACCTTTAGTAATCCTATGATGCTTGAATAGAGCTATCCAAGATTTTATTATTTTTTTTTTGTTTTCTAAAGTTGGAATTATTATTTTTCTAGGTTACAATGAACTTAGCCCTCATGATAACCAACAATGGGGTCGAAACGTTGGCAGACAATAAAAAAAGAGTATACAATTACATAGAATAGTTAAAAAGTATTTAATTGTTTCTCTTTTACCCAGCCGGACTAATGCCTGTTATTTGTGTTTGTTTTTTTAATGGCACAAAACATAGCGGTCATCAATGTATTCTCGGACTCTTTTCTTTCTGTAAATCCTAAAATACCTGTGTAATTTTTGTGTAGTAGGATTCTCGTTAATAGAGAAGGGCTGTTGTTCAATGCTTCAATTAAATGTTTTAGAACTAATAAGTAGTAATTACACTTAAATGTAGCTATTGAGAAATTAGATGAGGAAGATGGTAGGTGGTGCGGTCATTAAACATAAACACATATTAAAACGAGTGCTATTTTAATTATGTTCCGACGTTTCGGCCTACATTGTGGGCCTTCATCAGGATTGACTCTGGGACGGTTTCTAAAGAAGTACCTTTTTGGAGATATTTCCATAGCTTAATTTTTACCTTAAAAACTGTACCTTTACTGCAAATAAATGGGTTTCTCTCTACAAGTTTAGTACATGTTGAGATTTGCATTAATGTTAATACCTGTCATTAATAAGGAATGTCTTTGTTAGAGATAAAATGCAGTTGTGTGCACATTTTTATGGCTTACTTGTATTCATTATAAACGTATTCAGCACAGTATATTTGATAGCATATGTATCTAGGCGGATTTGTTACCTAAAGAAACTTAAATAATACCAAAGGTAAGTAGCCATTTGTCTAATTATTGTTGGAATTGAACCTTTTTGGTTTAAGTACGTTACTTTACTTACATTGTGAAGTTCATGAGATATCGGTAGCGGTCACTTTATTATTCTTCTCCTAATAAAAGTGGATAGTATTAGTTTAAAACCTTTATTGGATTAGGTCCCAAGTTTATTGTTATAACCCGGAATTAAGCTAAAGCTAAACTAAATTTAAATACAATTTTTTTATTATTCTAAATTGTTAATACATCCATTCAAAAATTCTAGACAATTTGTCAGGGTATTTGGGTATTCGATCGATAATACCGTTACATTATTTTAATTTCATACATATGACAAATATTTATGGGATAAATTAAGAGGAACAAGTCAATTATCTCGATATCTTATTTTCTTTCTTATTGTTAAAATTTACTTTTTTAAGTTCATTGGTTAGTTCCTATGCCTTGGTTACTAAGTTTATCATAAACAAACGAAATAATTATCTGAAAGTGTAAAAAAAAAAAAAAAAAAAAAAAAAAAAAAAAAAAAAAAAAAAAAAAAAAAAAAAAAATCTTGTATTCAAGCGTCACAGAATTACGAAATATACTTTTTTTAATGATTTTAAATAAAGTAGAAACTTCAGACTCCAATTCAGTTTTATTTAGTGATTAAATTATCACCTCATGCCTGACATGCCCTTTACATCAATTGTTATCAAACCCGCTTATTGTCACGGGCTGAGCGACAGGTGTGGATATAAAAATAAAAGATAAAGTTTTTTTTTTTTTATCAAAATGTTTAATAAAAGATGCAATAATAATAATTAATAATGCTTGAAATAACCTTAGTTGCAGTTTTATTTATGTTTGACTCACTTCACAAAGAATAATCATACTTATATTACAATCGCTGTTATTGAAGTTTGAAAATGTATCACTTTCATCGTTGAACCGCCGCTTTAATACATTGTGTGGATAAAGATGACAGATGTGGTTTGAAAATGGAATAGCAAACGTAGATTCTTATTACAACGAGTGAGATTGTTTCAGGAATAGAAATAGATGTGATGGCCATTTATGGGACATAATGCTACCATAAATGAACTTTATGACCTGCACTTCCGTCACATTGCATTATTCCCTACTCCCTTCCCCGCTTGTTTTATCCCTCGGATCAGTAAAATGTTTTCTTGTGCTGTACTGTACTGTAATAAAATATCTAAATGATACATTGCATATCTAGGAATAGTCTTGGGCTATCGTGTAAATTTATAACACCAATCTGAAAAAATATGATAATAAGTTTATGTAATGGTTAGATTAGAAACCGTTCAAAGCTTATTAGCGTTTTAAAATGCTGTGGTAGAATTATTATCGAATATCATTGTTATAAAATTGTTTTGTTTTTTTAATTTTAAGCAGTTTTCTCAAAATCTGTATAGATAAAAGAATTCTAGCGAAAATAATCCTATATGTATTTTTCATATTTCTGAATATATTTTTAAAAATATGTTTATCAATATATGTCTAAATAAATTTATTTATTTATCTATGTTATCTATATTATATATATTTTTTAATTATAGCTTTTTATTTTAATTTTTTTAAATATTTATGTTTATATGAATGTGCATTATGTCCAATAGGGATTGATAAATATGCTGTGTAATGTACGAAACCCGATGTATTTGTGCAGCATTGCAAATAAACAAAGCATTTCTCTCCTTATTATTTTAATTCTTTGCTTATCAGAGAATCCATTTTTTCTTGGATTCCCTTAATTTTCATATTTTGACAGATGGCTGTAAGATATACGAATTATTGAGTTCTATTCAATCCCGAGTGATGACCATATTTTTTGTTTTTAAGGGATAAAAAATTCTTTGTTATGCCATCATTCGGAGGAGACGTAAAATAATGGTCCCTAGCCTATGCGATTTCTGGTACTCGTTAAAGACCCCTATGGTAATTATGCCTGAATAACCAAAATTAAGGACTCCCATCAGCGTCGTCTGATTAGCCGCAGTAGCATAAAAGTGACGTTAAATGAATAACCAAGGATAATAAAATGTTTTAATTTTTTAAACGTCTCACAGTGGAAAATATGACCGATTTTTTTTTTTTTTTTTCTTTTAATCTTTGCAAGATGTAAGATTAAATTATTTATTATTTTGCAAACACTCAGAAGAAATGTAATTTTTTTTCTTTACTTTATGTTAAAATTGTATGTATCTTTTTTGTTCCTATGTCAACATATATCGAAAAATTGTAATCTCTTTTTTATTTATATTTTATTTGAATGGAATCAGCAACTGGGCAACTAACAACAAGCTCAATTTGAATGCTGAGAAGACCAAGGCAATTGTAATAGGTTCCAATCCCCTCCTTAAGGCCCTTCCAACGATTCCTACTCTGTCTCTGAATAACAATCCAATACAATTCCATCAATCTGTTAAAAACCTCGGGGTCACCTTTGATCAAACCCTTTCCTGGAAAAACCATGTTTCCGAAATATCCCGTCGTACATTTTCCACCTTAAAACTTCTAAATTACCTCCATCCCCTTCTCCCTATCGAAACCCGTAAGCTCCTGGTAAGCTCCTTAATATTTCCCCACTTTGACTACTGCTGTGCGGTGTATGGAGGTGTCTCTGGAGATCTCGAGGTAAAACTAAAACGAATGTTTAACTGCTTTATACGTTTCATCTTTGGGATATCCAGAGACACCTCTATCACCCGATTTTACGAAGAGTTAAAGTGGCTTTACCCTTCCTTCCGCCGCAAGTATTTCCTAGCATCCTTCCTCTACCAGGTTATCCAATCCCAGTGTCCGTCTTACATCTTTGATCTCCTTAAATTCAAATCCTCTGTGCGTTCCCGTAACACCCGCTCGCGGCCTTCTGATCTGTATATAACATCTCATCGATCCACAGCTTTCGATAGATCATTCTCAATCCGATCCGCATCCTTATGGAACTCCATTCCTTCTAATATCCGGAACTCCCAAACTCTCTCAACATTTAAATCCCGACTATTTAGCCATTTCCTATCAATACAATTCCCAAATAATCCCAAATAGATGCTAATTTCAAGGAAGATCAACAGATGTCTTTTAGATTCGTTTATTAGTTTATTCAATTTTCATTTCCTCGGATACACTAACAGCAAATATCATTTAATTTTTTTTTCTTTTAATCTTTGCAAATGTAAGATTAAATTATTTATTATTTTGCAAACACTCAGAAGAAATGTAATTTTTTTTTCTTTACTTTATGTTAAAATTGTATGTATCTTTTTTGTTCCTATGTCAACATATATCGAAAAATTGTAATCTCTTTTTTATTTATATTTTATTTGAAAAATGTATATAAAAGTGTATATACGTGCGTGTGTGTGTTGAGTGCAGATATGCATATATTATATATGTGTGTGTTTGTGTGTATGTATATATATATTTTTTTTTATTTTAAAATCTTATTATATCTTTTAAAATTATTTATATATTTTGTTGTTGTGGTGTTAACATACGTTGAAGAACTATAATTTCTATTCTTTTTATATTTTATTTTAAAACTGTTATATATATATATATATATTTTTTTATTTTTTTTAAATCTTATTATATTTTTTCATTATATCTTTTTTTTTTTTTTTGTTCTTATGTTAACATACATTTATATTTTTGTTTGTGCATTTTTATTAGAATCTGTCTCTTATGTTCAGCTTATTTATACATGTTGTTAGTTTAATTTTATTGTTTTCAATCATTATACTCTAAGACTAGATTCTTAAGCTAACTTTTTATTTCCTGCTATGTTATTCTAAAGGGACTCGTCCCAGAATAAATAAAGAATTATTATTATTATTTAGGAGGGCAAAAGTCTGAAACTTGTCTATATTTAATATTTGGGGCCCAGAATATGAAAAAAAAACCCCTGGAAGAATTATAAAAACTAATTAATTTTTTCACACGATTGGCGAGCCCACAGTGGTTAAACATAAAATTTATTTGCTTAAATCTAAAACTTCCCTACATTTTACTTTTGAAGTCCCACAATACGGAAAATCTAATTATGGCTCGGAGTTGCATAAACCTGCTAATAGATGTATTTCATGTCATTTAGAAAACTCTTCAAAGTATAGATGGTGAAACTTTTGATCCGGAGTGTTGTGTCTGAAAGAAACGCAAAAAAATCGTTAAAATTCTTTGTAATAATTAGACTAGAGGGGTTGATGAAACAAATCCTACAAACAAGTCCTTGAGGTAACTTGGGGGTTATATAGATTTTCGTTATTGAATAAAGGCATACATTTACAAAATGCCAAATTAACTCTAAAGGTATATTGCAATGTATATTTTATAATGAGTTTAGAAATATAATGTCTTACCATTCTTAGCAATGTCAATTTTTAAATAAAAGCAAAAATACTTTGCGCTAAACACACCTGGAAAACATGAATGGACATCAAATAAAGATAATCCCACTGGCCGTTAATGGGCACTTGTGCGAACAGGAATGATTCACTCATTTAATATTTATTTGTAAACAAGGTATGGCGGGAAATATTAGTATTAAGGGTCTACATAATAAAAAGGTGAATCCCTGGAAAATTCCAAACTTTTGGCTTGACTTTTGTCCACCTTAATTGGTGATTTTTTCCAGTGTGCGTCTGTAAATTGTTCTTATTAAGTTATTCAGTGTGGTGATACTCTAGCTGTCATAGCTATTTATTAAAGTGAAAATAAACATTAAACAATATGTATTCCTTACTAATAGAAATTTAAATAATTTTTATCAATTATTTCACCTCTGTCCCCTTCCGATTCATTTATACGGTTGTATTGGCCTTTTTATTTTTTTGAGGAAGTTTCTCATCCGCTCTGGTAGTTAAGTGACCTTGGGAAATAAGTCATTCATAGTTTATGGCCCACTCGACTAAACCATTCTTTGGAAAGTTTTCAACAAGAACGACTTGGATATATGTGTTTTCAGCTCGGAAATAATGTTATAAGTTCATCTATCTACGAAGTTAGCACTTGTTTGTCAAAGTTATGAGCTTATCTCCTTTAATGGTTGTTGTAATGGAACTTTATCTTTAAATAATAAGCAGAAATATTTTTATGGCTTAAAATATAAAGATAATTTTTATAACTTCTGTCTGTAAAGTGTCCATGTAATAAACACGACAAGTATGCTGTTTTTATTTCTCATCTAAAAATTAAGAGTGCTAACGTAGCTAAAATTTGAATCAAGCTCTTACTTTTAATATCTCATATTGTTTTTTTTTTTAAATAATATTAACATTAGCAATGCTTATTTTTGGCATTACCGTTGGTAATATGAGGGCTTACATTAGAATAAACTTGATGAATTGGTAATATGAAAAAAAAAATAAAAATAGTAATACGTTTTTGGTACTTTTAAAAATAACTGCAGCAGTAAAGATTACATAAACAAACATGTTTTAGACGTTTCAGAGAATTTATGACATTTTAAGGAAAGAAACACTGCACGATACAAAATTTCTTAAAAATTTTATATTGTATTATTTTTATTGGTTTAATCTATTCCACCCTCTTGTCCAAGTTATATCTAGAATCAGTATTAACCAATTTTTAATTAATTATATTATATTAGAAATTAAAAAAAATAAATGAAAATGGAGCGCTTTGATTTGATCATATATGGTATTGCGACTGTATAAATAATAAAAAAGGTAAGAAGCCATAAAGGCCGGTCATATGGCTCGGGTGGATTCCAGAAGAAAAAAAAATTCTTTGTGAATGGATTCCAAAGAAACATAAGATATGGCAAAGAAGACAGCTGACGGGATGGAGGGACGAAATAGTGCATATGGTAGGCGATTGTTGGGTGGTGCCATACATTAGAAATTCGTAAAGTACTTAAAAATCTATGAGGGAATAAATGAAAATTATTTTAGTAAAAACGTTGAGGAAATATTTTATTTATACATTCGGTAGTTAGTAAAGAGCAAGTAATGTAACATCTACGATGAAGAGGAAATTTTAAAACAATACTTGTACCTCTTGAATGTAAGAGGCTTATTGTTTTATAATAATATAATAAATCTATTATCGTTAATATATATATATATATATATATATATATAGAGAGAGAGAGAGAGAGAGAGTCATATGCTCCTCTTCTTATATAGGATACATTTAAAGTAAATATTAAATATTATTGATTTATTTTAAACTGTTTCTATCTTGCAGATAAAGTAAGGCAATATATAACCTAGGAGAATTATCTTCTCAAAAATTATATAATTATTTTCTTAAAAGTAATATAAAAATAAATATTTCTTAGCCCGAATGTAGAATTTACACATTTAGGCTACACAAAATTGTTTTAAAAATAACTGGTTAGTTGTGGGCACGGAGTAGTTTAGTTAGTTGGTTAAGTAAGAATAAATAGTTTTATGTTTTTGGGATTTCAGTAAAAGTAACCATTTAATTAGCCGTTTATATAAGTAGTATAGGTATCGAAACAAGCTTTTATACACACTTTGATTTTTTCCCTTTTTAACTGGTCATTGGCACCACATCTAGGAATCTTACTTGTTTGACTACAACCTGATACCTTGTTATCTAGGACTATCACGGTACTACGAGTTCCTGTTTGAGGCTGTCGACCAGAGTGATGTAGTGGAGAAGACGGCCGCGTGCTCCAGTTGTTCCAGAGGCTGGAAGTAATCCCGGGTAGCTGGAAGTAGGCTGGCCCTACATCGCTAAGTAATTGCTCCTCTTGTCCTAGCCGTTCCTAATCCTATCACACTTCTCCAAGCATTTTTTGAGTGGTTTCCAGCTTCCCTCCCTGTGTCCAGAAGACTGATTTTGAATCCTATTCAATTTGAGTCCTAACTGTTTAATTCTTCAAGGTTTGTTGTACCTTAAGTTTGGTTTTACAAAATTAATAATCAGAAATATAATCAACCAATACATGCAGTAATATTGACAGGGGCGTAGCTTTAGTTTTAAGGATTAAATTTCAAATAAAACACCCTTATCCGGGGTCACCTGTGGTGTAGTGTCTAGCATAACAGTCCTCTATGCCCGAGATCGTAGTCTCAAACCTCGAAGATGGTACTTGGATCTTAGAGTTGATCGAAAATACTTAGTTATGCTGTCCTTCGAAGGGGACATAAAAAGGTGGTCCTGAGTCTGTGTGATATTAAGTACTGGTTAAAGATCCCTATCATAATTAAACCTGGATAGGCAAAATTTAGGACTTCCACAGTAGCATAAGGTGGCGTTAAATGAATAAACAAACAAATTAACTAACCTTATCCTCGTTCGAAACGACAAAATATAGCTAGTGATAGAAGAATATTAAGGTGTACAAAGATTCTTTACTAGAAAAAAAGGAAAATTGATTAAAATGCGTTTGGAGTAATAATATAAAGCCGAACTGATAGTCAGTATTACTTTTGGTCGGTTACGATGAAAAATTTTTGGTATATTAATTTTTCAAACACTTTTTCGCGTTAGAATATAGGAGGTCAATTCAAATTTTCTGTACTATGACTAAGTTTGTAGGTTTTTATGGAGTTTGCTGATCATTTTAAAGATAAGCATTCCACTTTAACAGGCATTCCAATATCCTTAGTAAATAGTTGTAATTCGTGTTTATTCCTTGCAAACTATTTCGGTTATTGTTGTCAAAGAATATATGATTATTTTGTTGTATAACGGAGGAGCCCAAGGCTGAGTTGCTAGCCTACCACGCTAAAGGTTTAAGTTCGAATCCCAGTCCCAGGAGGATTTTTTCTAGCATACTATCAAATATGAATTCACTTCAAACTTCCCCCGGGTATGTAGGACTAGTCAGCCGATTGATGGCTACTCACAAAAATAGGTGTAGGGAGTGATGACCCAACCTCATAAAATGCCATCGAGTATCGCGGTGTGGAAACTTAAGAAACCATACCAGGGTTTCTAAGCCTGTCACGGCAACCAAAAAACAATTCAAATACTTTTGAGTGTTTAAAAAAAGAAGGTCAATTCAAATTGTCTGTACTATAAATGAGTATGTATGTTTTATGTAGTTTATGGAGGATTTCAAAGAAGGAGTATACCACTTTAACATGAATTCCAACATCCTTAGTAAAAATTTGTAATTCGTGCATATTCCTTCAAAACTATTTAGGTTATCGTTGTCAAAAAATACATGTATTATTTTATTTTATACATTTTGTCGTTTACTTGAAAAAAAATTCTGATATGCTGGATTTTCCAATTTCTGAGAATAACCTATTCTAGCAAAGTCTTAATCTCCGTTAATTTGTTCTCCTTTGAAGTCACTTTTAGAAATAATCTTATTAAATGCGCATGTATGATTTTCCGAGCCTTAGGTTTCAGACATCAAATAATTTCCGCTGATATCTTTCTGTTATAATCGGATCAGCTTCGTTGAGTTTGTAACATATGAAGTAGATTTTATCTATATTAATACACCACCAAAGAATGTTCTCCATTATAAACTTAGTTATGTTTGAATTTTTAATGCTTCTTTAGCTGCATATTTTATGTTTATATAATAATATATAATGTTTAATCAAGATAACAATTTAATTACTAATTGAAATAATTAAATAAAATTATCTTTGTGTTTTTTATAGCTTTAATTACTCCACACGGAAGAGTAGTGGCTAATGTCATTACAGCTTACACCCAAGGTCCGCGGCTTCCTATGATTTTAAATAAAAAAAAAAAGATAAGATAAATGAGTACAGAAACAAAAAAATTATCAAGTTCAGATACATCATTAGACTTATATATTGCATTATGTATTGAAGTAATTAAAAATTTTATTTTTACTTTTTCTATTATTAAAAGAGTTTTTCTGCAATATGCTTTATTGTTGTTTTTTTGGCCGCAATTGTGAATCTCCGCCAACTCAAACTCTTGGATAATGTTTGTTATTTTGTCATTGCAAATTGATGTCTCATATATAGTTTGACATTTGAAGTTTTCTGTTCTTGTTTGTGCAAGTTACGCAACAGTAATTAGTATTCAAATAATGAAACTATAGATAGTAGATTTGTCTGTTTTTACGAAAATATGTTAGATTTTCCTCTTTCGTGTAGAGATTTTATTAATTATCTTTAGGGTCTATTACGAATGAATTTATTTAGAAGATTCCTGTGGATTGAGCTCTAGTCTATTGTTCTCAGGTCCTGGGTTCGAATCTCCGCCAAGGCAGAATATTTTTTATTCTGTTATTTCAGGCATCAGGAGATCATTAGATATGGAGACTCTCCTTGGGCAAAGCCTGCCATCATAAAGTGGGTAACGAAAATGAGGAAAAGCTAGCGGCTGAGCGTGAACTGGGCCTAATCATCTCATTGCAGGGCCGTGTTGGCCTTGAAACAGTACGAATCTTATATATACTGAGCCCAAGACACTCCATGGGTTGTTGAGGTAAAGTTTTTTTTATCTGTGTTTTGTTCTTTTATTTATACAAATTAATATGTGTATAGTTATTTAAAAGGGTATTTATAAATGTGATGGTTTAAAAGCAAATTTTTTATGATGGATTTTGTTAGGTACAATTAATTATTAATTTTGTTTAATTATTATATTATCAGAGATATGAAAAGGAAACTTAGGGTTGTAGAAAGTATCTGCTTAATGTAGCAGACCGGTCGGTAGGTGTGGTATCAGCTATTAGAGAAGCAAGGCATTAAGGTCCAGGCCGGCCTTTTAGCTGCCCAATAAAAAGGTCATTGTACTCCCTGTCGTGCGGTACTGTAGTCTGTAGCGCCGTACCCTAGCTATCTCGGTCGCCCCTCTCACATACTCTCTCACTCTCTCTCTCTCTCTCTCTCTCTCTCTCTCTCTCTAAATATATATATATATATATATATATATATATATATATATATATATATATATATATATATATATATATAGTCAATCCATTTGAAATCATAATAAAATCTGGAGCGCGCAACGCACGACTTTCACTTACCTCCGTTGTTAAAATCAATTTTAGAAGTTTTAAATACATTTAGAGATTAAAATAAATTGTTGAAGAAATAATTAAATTAAGTTTGAATAGAAACATGTGTTATATTAAATAATCAATAATATTATTATCTACGACAATCAGTTGGTTTTATTAGCTTTTCATCACCCTCCGTTATCTCATATTTGTGTATATACTAGTATTTGGAAATATTTAGCTTTCCAACGGTATATTATACATCTATATTTCTGTTTAAATGTTCAAATATGTATTTGATAGTTAATGTCAAATTTTAATCGCATAAAAAATATGTTTGCACTTTTCTCCTATAATTGTTTATCAAATTTGCTCAACTTGCATATTTAGCCGTTATTTATCTAATAAGATAATGTGCATTATTTTTTTAAATCTACAAAATTAAAGATACTTTAGAGGAAGAAAATATCGGCATTTAAGCCCTGTCAGACTATTTCAATCACAAAGAAACCTAAATAATATTAAAGCCCATTTAATTTTACATTGATATAGCGAGTTCATCAAAATCGATTGAGTCGTTTTTGAGAAAATCGGAAAATGGTGCAAAGTGCGTAGTACAAAGTGGCTCTTCTGGTAAGCTGATATCGTCAAAAACGTTGCTATAACATCTCGGGCGTATAGTCATCTTAAATATGTAGTTTAAGTTTAATAGGACTTATCATTTTTGCGCTGGACTTACCACAAACACACGGACTTACGGACACACACACCTTTTTGCGGAGCTTGGTTATTTGGACTAAGGGGACCCTAAAACCTGTATTTCCGTTGAAAACTGGATTTTCAAAATTTTCACGATCAATACTTTCCCTTACTATATATTTCATATATAGGTAAGTAAAAGTAATAGTAGATTATATAATAAAACACATGTTTCTATCGTAAATCAATTTAATTATTTATATCATCTTATTTCATCTCTAACTTGAAAATTCTTCAATTGATTTTAACAAAGGAGACAAATGATAGTATGTTGCACGCACCAGATTTTTTCCTACTCATCAAACTAGTAATAGTAAATTAAATTTTAATTTAATAATATAAGTTTTTTGTTTTACAGTGGATATATTATGCACATTGATATGTTTAATTGATAAGGGAATTATCATGCCTAGCCCATAAATTTCTTCATAATCTGTTTTATCGTTAGACGTTGGCTCATTTCCTATGTGAAATGGAAAAAAGCTTAACGTGTTCTTTATGTGCCTAAAAATATTCTTGACAGGCCTATCCTCGATAATGGATAGCCGGGCTCTGATCCACCAAATTCCACCATCGCGATTTTATGCTTTTTATCTCGTTTTAGTTGATGTCCTCATCTTAAATGATTGGAATTTGATAAGATACCGCTCTGTGTCACGAAATGAAAACAAATATAAAGTATATTTAGATCATCTCCCTGCATTATTTATGAGTAAATTTATTTTATTTATTTGTTTATCTGCCTCAACTCCTAAGGGTTATTGGCGTAATGAAAATATTTATATTCTGTTTCGTTCTCTTCATTTATTTATTTATATTACAAATGACCCTCAAGACTTGATAACAAATCCTTTTTGGTCAGTGAACAATCTCGTTATCTTCAATTTCTTTAAACGCAAAGCTCCCTTTTTGCTTAGGCTATAAGATCTTTAAGTTTGTGTGTCTCACTCAATACTGTTTGAGATTCATTGTATGTCCCAAGCTCAGATGGGTTTCTTGTAGGCATCGATATAGTCTTTTTCGCCAGACGGTTTCCAGAAATAGAATATGTGACGGTAGTCCCGTTACAGTTCCAATGTAAATATTTTTGTCTCAATTAAGGTCAATTTTTAACAGCTTTGATGCTTGTTAAAGGTACATTCTTGGCATTAGCTACGGTTTTACTTGGTTCGTTTTCATTTAACAGTCTTAGAATTTCTTCTTCTTCTCCCAGTGGCGGGACAGGCCTTTGTAGGCCCTGGTCCTCGTGTTGTAATCTCCTGGGAGATTACAACTCATGTTTCTTAATGCATTTTGTAGGGTAGGATTATCACTCCCTCCACCTAATTATGTGAGTGGCCACCATTTGACTGACGGGTCTCACATACCCGGGTGAGAGGCTGTGAGTGAATCCCCATTTAGTTACATCCATATAAAAGACTCGCTGGGATTGGGATTCGAACTCACAACCATGAGCATAAGAGACTAGTGCGCTAGCCACTCAGCCACGGGCTCCCCCTTAGAATTTCAGTTGTCTATATTTTGATGCCTCTATTTGCTATGGATCCCTTGATATCTGTTAGAATCTTTGTTAACCTATTCGTATGTCATATAGATTCGCACATCACATTCGTTTTGTTGAATAGAACTTTTTCAATTTACTCTGTTTCGTTCAATAAACACTTTTCTTCAAAAGTAAGATCATGCTGTTTTTTGTTTAATAATTGTGGAATAGGTTCAAATCTATCTTCTATAGTTTTTGGCTTTGTATTGTTTTTTTGTTTTTGTTTCTTCTGATTTTTCAATTTTCTAAGTCTAAAATTAAATTTTCAGATGTATGTGAACTGTTTTGGGTGTTTGAAGTGGTATTTTTGTATTTTAGCTGTTTTTACTTTCATAATTCTAACTTAAGCAGATGAACATACGTTATTAAATATAGGTTCAATATGTATAATATCATAATTTCTTCGATACACGTTTTGTTTAATTCCTTAGTAGTGGCAAATTCTTATGAGTAAATTAGTAATTATTTTTACGAATAAGATTGTCCGTCTATTGTCTGTTTGCAATCTAGGCTTTAAAGAATATTTTACTAAAACTCGAAGGGGAGGGAAAAATGAAAAGCTTTAATTTCCAATCGCATTCTGATTCAGAAAAGTAATCGGAAGATGTCTGTCGGAATAATGATCAGGAATGGTAAGAAGTTCTTTCTTCAGATGGACGTTTCGTGGATTCGAGTCACGTACTTAAAGACTATTAGGACCCTCTAAATTATTCTTTTTTAATAATCGAACTCCGTTCCGAAAGGGAATAGAACTTTTTTCTTAAAATAAGTTATTATTTGATTTGTTTTTCTTGAGATTTATAAAAAAAAAATATTTTATTTATAGTCTGGATGAAAACGTGTGCTTTTTGAAAATGGTCTCTTATAAATAACTGTTAACATAAATTTTTATTTTTAATTACTTTTTTTTTATATTCTTATAATATTTATTAATGTTGCTGTAACCCTCAGCTTCGCTAGGTAATATTTTATTTATCGGTAATTTGTTTAGTTTATGGTTAGAGTAACTTATTATTTAATTCCAAACTTATGTTTCGGTCGTAATTAACGAAGAGAAAAAAAAATTCTCCTCATTTGATTCTACCCAAAAACGTATTTTATTCGAAATTGGCTGTTTACTTGTCGGTATTGAGTAATCTGCATCTGAATATGAGCATTCGATGTATTGTGTTCTGTTCAGAGAATTCAATGAAGTATTTGTTTATGTATTTTTTTCCAACTCTTCTTCCTTATTGAGCCAACTATTTTTATTTTTTGTTTCATTCTCTACTTCTTACAACACTCTTGTGCGATGAAAGACAGAAACCCAGAGACAGTCAGGAACTTCAGCCTATTCCTTCTTTTTGATATACTTACGATTTTGATGATTAGTGATCAGATGAAATTCAAAATCAAATTTCTTGTTCTTACTATGGGAAACTATAATGAGTATAAATCTAATAAAATATAACAAAAGGTGTAAAATTATGACAGATTAAGTAAAACTTAATATAACAGGTCTACTAAATAGTTTAATATTATATAAACGCAATATAGGACTTTTATAACTTATAAACTTAGTAAAAATTATCATTGTAGAAATTAGGTGATATTCAAACCCTAACTGACCATCCTGTAAATTCATAGAGCCGCGTTTTGTCGAATCCTGTAACAAGACTTCACATTATTCATATTATTATAAATATATGCTTATACTAATCAACAGGTAAAGAAATACTTATTTTATTTTTATAGATTTAGAAAATAAGTATCTTGTAACCCCCTGCAGCATATGCTATAATCGGATATATATAGGGATTATGTTAATTATTACAAAAAGACATATTAATAAATATGCAAAACATATCTTTAAAAAAAGGAAATCAAACATTGCCCTTATATACTTATAGAATGAATTTCCACTTGAAAGTATTTATGTGGCAATGAATTCTAGTGCAGAATTCGCTGCACTGAGGAAATTTTATTTCTGTTCTCCACACGTTTTAGTACATTTTAACAATGCTTACATAAAAAAAAAAAAAAAAAAAAAGACGGTAAGGTACAAATACTAAATCATTATTTTTTGATGACTTATTTGGAGAAAAGTTCAAATCTTCCTCTCCCATGAGAATTTGACACGGACTGCCACTTAACCGATTATCAACCCGCCTAGACGGGACTGCTACTTACAGCTCAGTCTACAGATTACAGTCTTATCAACGATCGTTTTATTGGTCAATCGTCGTTATGATAACCAATATTTTTGTTCTTTTTACATTATCGCTGCTTAAAGAAAGTGCTGTATAAAATTGTATTTCTAATTGAGCTAAAATATTTATATTTTCTTTCTCTCAAAGTTTTTGCATACTATATTTCTATTATTTCGGCAAAAAAATAAATAAAACTTGGTTTCATAGTGTTAGACAATGGCCACTGGAAAGCAACAATTTATTTTACAGAGAAAAATGATTATTATAAATTAAATATTACAAATCATTTTGAGTATGTACTGTTTATTTTATTTTATTTTTTTCATTACCTAACGTTATTGATAATTATTCCTTTAACATGCTCAAGTGATATTTAATTGATAAATTATAATATTTTTTTCATATTTCTGATACAAATAACCGTTATGTTTTAAATTAAATAATGTAAAAATATAAAATTGTTGTGTTAAATAGTCACAGAGGTTTATGCCCTATTCGTCACTTCACATTACATTTTACTTCTTTATAAACAAGATAATATTTTTTAGTTTCCTGTGTTTTGAAAAAAAATAAAAATCCACTTTTTTCCTTTAGTTTTTTATCGAATTAGTTTAAATTTTATTTTTAACCGTTCTTCATCAAATCTAATAAGATAATGTGGTCAATTTTTTGGAATCTAAGAATTAAAAGTACTTTCGAGGTAGAAATTTCAAAATTTCAGTACTTAAGCCCTATCAGGCTATTTCAATCAGAATCAAACCTACATGATTTTTAAGTTATAAATATTTTACATTGATATAACAATTTTAACAAAAATAATTAGAGCTGTTTTACTATATTATTACTAGCCTAATAGCCTTATTTATTTATATTATTGAAGTTATTCATTAATTAATTATAGATTGTTTTTTCGGTTGCTTTTTTTTTCTTTTTTTACGACTTAAATGGTTTCATAGTTAAGTTTTTATTTTCAAATAGTTATAATCCAACAGTATATAAAATATTTTTGGAATCTAATTTTTTATTAGTTTTAATATTATAATATCAATAATTTAGAGTCATAGATAGAGAATGTCATATTTCGCATTAAAAATAATCATATTAATTATATTATAAATTATTCTAATAACTTTGGACATTGATTTTTCAGGTTGAATATTTATTTATTTATTTTACATTTAGGTGCCGTGTACCACAACATTAGGTTAGAGGCACCATTCGTTGTATTAATTTCAATTTTTTGTATAATTTAATCTTTTTGATGAATTCTATAACTTTATTGTGGAACTTCGTGTCATCTCCTAGTAGTTGTTGTAGCTCGTGCCCGTCGATTCCATTTTTTCTACTTTCTTTTTGGTGTCTGTTGCACTCTACAATTATGTTTTTTGCTGTGACTTTAACCTTACAGTGTTCACATATTGGTGGAGTTGTGCCTTCCATTAAATGAATGTGCGTGAGCCTTGTGTGTCCTATCCTCAGTCTGGTTAACGCTAATTGATCCCTTCTTTGGCTTGAGATGAGGTTCCAGGGCGTCGCGTGGGTTCTGTCTGATTGATTTGAGCAAGTTGCTTTCCTTTACCTCCTGCCAATTCCGGTCCCAAGCTTCCTTAGTTTCCTTTCTTATTTTTGACTTGAAGTCGGGCAAGGGAATGGAAATTCGGGAGAACTGGAAAGAGGGTACAGGCCTCTTTAGCAGCATTATCCGCTATATCATTCCCCTCTATGCCTGCGTGCCCTGGGATCCACATGAAATTTACAGCTTTGTTTTTTCTTATGGTTTCAATAAGAGTAAAAATGTAATTGTTATTTATTTTATTTTTACTGATGCTATTGAGGGCCGATAGGGAGTCTGAACATATTAAAAATTCATCATAGTTATTCATACATAATATCAACTCTAACGCCAAGTTTATTGCAAACAACTCTGCTGAGTAGATTGTAAAAATAATTGGTAACGAGTATCGAATAATTTCTGTTCCAATTACTACAGAACAACACACACCATTATCAGTTTTTGACCCGTCTGTGAATATTAACTGATTTTTTTTATAACTCGCGGTGTATCAAATTTGTAGCTTCTTATTAAATAATATGCCTAGATAGGAAAATGAGAAAACATGTTTGATAAGATGATTATTAAGAATAATTAGTAGTGTCCGATTGCAGCTCGTTTTACGGCAAAAGTGTGAGGAAACTGTTTTAGAAGGAGAAAATTTGAATCCTGATTTCGAAGCCCAGTCTTGAAGTTCATCGACTGTTTTTTGCAACACCGTTTGCCCAAAAATCAAGTCAGTACAAGATATGTAAATCAATAGATCATCAGCAAATAATGAGACATGAACCGGAGGGTGTATAAGATTTACAATATCGTTTATTGCAATATTAAAAAAATAGGACCAAGTACGGAACCTTGAGGAACTCCGTTGAAAAGATTGAAACTTTGAGGTTGAATAAATAATATATGAAAATTTAGGTAAATATTCTACTGCTTAGTATGTATGAATGTTCAGATCTATTTTTTGCTATGATGGGAGAAAAATACATTATTAGAGCCGACATCCTGCCGTAGTAACCGTAGGAAGGAGTAAGCCTTAGCTCATCTAAGAATTGAGACGTTGATTTCCAAAAGGTACTAAAAGACATTTTTTACGAAATTGATTTTTTTACATATTTATATTCTCCTCATTTAGTCTTATCTAAATCTTGAATTTGGTTGTATCAAATAAATACTCATGTCCATTAATAACGTGATTTAGAAATGCTATTAATTTCTTAAGATACTTATTACACATTTAGTTTCATTCTAAATCATATCAGAACATTTCATTTCATAACTTTAATACGGTTTTATTAATATAGTAAAGAAATAATTCTAGATTTTAATGCGAAAAGAATCAAATTAGCTGGTATAATAATATCGTAATGAGAGATTTTCGCGCTTTCTGTAAAATTTCCTAGAATGGATATAGTACCTTTTGGATATCAACGTCTCAATTGGCCACACTACGCAAACTCATATGTACCTTATAACAAAACAGCCACAGCCAAATTGCACCTACTGCAGCTCCATCCTTTCCATAAAGCACATCTTTGAGGAGTACACTCATTATATAGAAAGTATTAACAGAATAGGTCTGACTTCAAACTGGAGCAGTATTTTAAAAGACGAGGAGACTTCAATAGCAATGGTTAAAATTTGTTTGGAAGCACACCAGCTCCTATCTCAACTATAGGTTTCATATCTAAATTTTTTATTATGTTTTTATTTACTTATCTATTTTATCTATTTATTTATTTTTGATTCCTTATGTCATTTATGTATGGAATTTTTTTATGAAGTTATTTGGTTGTTACTTCACTTAGTCCTTATTATATTCAGTACTTTTCTTATGATTATTCTCTTTAAGTAAAATAGAACACCTCTCCCACGAATTTCTTTAATTTTAGTGAATTTATTGGCGTGGATGACCTCGGAGTTTTACGTCTTTAAACATAAACAAACAAACTTTAGAGTGATGATATATTGTAGGCTTAAAACCGTGTTCTGATTAATTTTTTTTTATTTATTTTTTTTTTTTATTGAGATATATTACAATTTGTTACAAAATGAACAATAATAATATTGATAAGAGACCACATTCATACTATATATACAGAAAATAATAATAATGGTCAAATTTCATAAAATATAACATAAATTCAAATATATGCAATAAAATAATAATAATAAATAAAAAACAAAACAAATCGAAACATAAACCTATTATTGAGATAAATAAAAAGTTGGCAAATAAATAAACATCTTACACACAATCATAACTATATACAATATATACAATTGCTAAAGGGACCCCAGCAAGCGCTTTTCCCTCCACTTGTGGAGGAAAAAGCGGAATCCAAGAGATCCCAGCACCTCTATCTCAGCCGCATCACTGGTCTGAGCCAGTGGAGGCTGAGTTAGGGCGTTGTAGCCACAAACATACCGTACATGAGTGGAGGATCTGACCATTGTCAGAACTCCAGTTTAAATGTTTACAATAGGTCTCGTGGCCACTGCCGTTTCAATCTTCGAGGAGGATTGTAGGGATGGGTGGTGCTGGATAGGGATTGTGCTAGAGGGTTAGGATGATGACTAAGGTTCTGATGAAATTTGGAAAATTTGGATGGTACCAGGTCTAAAACAAACGGAATATTAAGGTCATGGTGTAGGGTACAGTTGGTAACGTAATAAGGAGCATTAACTATTGTTCGGAGGACTTTGGATTGGAAGGATTGGATGCGTTTAATGTTAGAATGTTTAGCTGTCCCCCACAGTTCAAGTCCGTAGGTCCATATAGGTTTCAGTACTGTCTTGTATATTAGTAATTTGTTGTCAACTGTAAGATGAGATTTTCTGTTTAGTAGTCTGTATAACTGGCCGAATCTGCGGTTGAGTTCTTTTCTTTTTAGTCTTGTATGTGGGTTCCACGTCAGTCTTTTGTCTAGTAAAAAGCCGAGATACCGGACTGTGTCTGAGGAAGGAAGCGGTATAGAATTGAAATTAACCGTTGGACAGGATTTGCGTCGAAGGGTGAATGTGACGTGAGTGCATTTGCTTTCGTTAACCTTAATGCGCCAAGCATTGCACCAGTCTTCGACAAGGGAAAGGTGCTTTTGGAGATTTAGCGATGCTGCTTCAGGATCGGAATTGGATGATAAAATGGCTGTGTCATCAGCAAATGTTGCCAGAAAGGTATTGGGGTCGGTAGGGATATCGGCGGTGAAGAGGATGTAGAGGACGGGTCCTAAGACGCTGCCTTGAGGAACACCGGCCTCAACAGTATATTGTTCGGAAAATTCGGAACCACAGCGAACTCGGAAGGAGCGGTTGGATAAATAGGATCGGAGGATTAGGTATAAGGATTGAGGATAATCCGCTGTGGATGAAGAAGTCGAGGATGTCAGGATTACGGTTAGGATCTGTTGGCCAGTAGGTAGGAGAATCGGGAGGTAGGAGATGAAAGCGTCGGGAGTTGAGTGCACACTGCAATGTCCGTCCACGAGAATTGGTGGTTCTAGAACCCCACTGTTGGTTCTTAGCGTTTAAGTCTGCACCCAAAATGAAGTGATTACCCAAGGAGTTGAGGAAGGATCCAAATTGGGCAGAGGAAATGGGATGTTTAGGAGGGCAGTATGCTGATGCGATGATAAGCGGAAAGGAAAAGGTTTTGATAACGATGGAAGTTGCTTGTAGGTAATCGTGGGCGGAAATTGGGTGTAAGTGATGGGTGAGGGATCGGCGGACTATGACAGCAGTACCGGCATGGGCTTTGCCGTCTGGATGGTCTGTCCGGTATGTCGTGTATCCTGGTATTTTAAAGTACTGTTTAGTGGTTAGTCTAGTTTCAGTAATGAGTGCAACATCAATGTTTTTGTCCTGCAGTACGGCTGTAAGTTCGTCAGTGTGAGTTCTAACACCATTCGCATTCCAAAGGAGAATGGATAAGGAATTAGGTGAGGTCATTTATGGTTTTTTTAAGGCAGGAATGAGATTTGTTACGAGATTCGTAAGGAGTGATATTAGGGGCATAACAAGGGATTTAATTTCGGAAATAAAGAATGTCATCAAACTGGTAAGGTCTGTGGCGTTTGAAGGAGGAGGAATATGAGAGATTTGTGGTTGATTAGGATTCTTAGGATTGGTTACATTTTGAGAAAGAGGTATATGTGGAATGGATTGAGGTACATTTTGTAGTTCCGGCAGGGCCACGGCTTCAGTACTTTGACTCCCACCTCCAAGTAAGTGGGCAAATGATAAGTTGGCATCAATAAGTTTTGAGGGTTCTCTTCTGTTTCTTACTTGTCTTGCTGTTTCATCCAGTACTTGAGGCTTTTGAAACCTGGTCCTCAGCTCCTTATAGATTTGGCATCCTTTATAGTTGGCCGGGTGGTCCTTCAGGCAATGAGCACATACAGCTGGTGTTGATTTTGGTTTTGTACACTCCACAGACTTGTGCTGTTCACCGCATTTCACGCATCGAGGTATGTGATGACAATAACTTTTAGTATGACCATATGCTTGACAATTATGGCACTGAATTATCTCTCTCTTTGTGTAAGGTTTTTCAACTCTTACACTGGAATAGTACAATCTATTGAGGTCATAGATTTTTTCAACTCCTTCAGCTGGTTCCAAATCCACAAAAAAGAGAGGTAGAGGAATTTTATCCTTTAGGACGTTAGTGACTTGCCGCACTTTATAGCCCATCTCCGTTAGTTCTTCTTTAATAGCTTCAACTGGTGTCGAGGGGTGTAAGTTTCTGATTACAACCCTTAAAGCTCTCTCTTGGCGTAGCTGATAGGTATGGAAATCTGCTTTGGTTTCAGTTAGGTATTTCACTATTTTTCTATATGTCTCGGCAGTAGTAGGAGATATTTTGGTATCATTGATTCTACTCATACAGTAGTAGCTGGTAGATTCGGTAATTTTGTTCAATTGCGCACACAACAACTGGAAATTTCTAATATTTTTGACAAATATTGGAGGAGGCCGTGGTTCACTAGGTATAGGAGTAGATTCCATTTTTTCTTTTTTATTATGTAAAATCTGAAAAGGATTTGGGGTGAAAAACGGCGATTCGTCAGTCATCCCTTGTGACGATGTGCCAGGTTGTGGTTCAGATTCTGAATTAGTACCGGAAGGGGTTGCTTGTAGATTTAATCTTTTATTAGTATCACGGCGGGGTCTTTGTTTTGTAGGTGACGGGATTGAACCACTAGATCTAGATCTTTTAGTTGAAGCTTTGGAGGACATTACTTGATGATAATATCGCATTTCATGTATAGAAAGTAATTAAATAATAACCAGATGTGGGAAAAAAAAACAATAACTTAAAAAAAGTTAAGCAAGACCAGCCTTGCCGGGCTATTGGCAATCAGCTGATATGAAGAGGTGACTCAGCATTCACTTTACACTGTAAATTATATCACAACTTACCGCTGTTTGCTCCAATAATAACTGTTGTTGTTATCCTGAAGTCTGATGATGTTTTCAAGACTGTGCTGAAGTGAAATCCAACTGTAAAAGCAAGAAATCCGAGAGCCGACTTGAAATATGACTGCTATACTCACGCGCATGCGCAGAACTCTGACTAGAGAGTTCTGATTAATTAAAACTTTATTTAATATTTTCTGACCCTACTATTCTGTTATAGATTTATTCTAAAGCATAGGTTTTTTTTTTTCATGATTTATATATTTTTCGATGTTTTTTATTTAATCATTTTTAATTTTTCTTTAGAAAAGATATGCATATAACAATTTTAGCATTGCATTTGTGCTCCTAGAGAGTGATATAGGAAGATGGCTAGATATAATGAGAGGGTTGAGATATAGAGAGAGATGCTGAGAGAACAGATCGATGGTATGAAGTGCTAAAGCAGCTGGTCTCCTCCGCCACTCATCTCCTAGCTCCTTATAATCCTCTTCTTTTCATTGTCCATTGTTTTATATCTTTTTATCCCCATCTTTTCATCATATTTCCAAGTTTAAACAATATCAAATCTTGTTTAAGATGGAGTATATATTATTACTAGCTGACTGGACAAACGTTGTTCTGACATATAAATTATTTCTTGTGAATATTTTTGTTGTTAAATAAAAAAAAGAAGAGGAGATTTTAAGTGTATGGGGTTGGACACTTATGACAGAAAGAAGAATTTAACGCTGTAGACGATGTCCACCGATTCAATAAATATCCATTTATTTTCTCAATTCAATGAACTTTATATGTGTTAACTAAAAAATCTATACAAATTTGAAATAGGTAATGTAAAGTGATGAATAGTGCTGATAATGGGGTTACCTGTAGCAGAGTGGTTAGCATAACAGCCTCTCATGCTAAAGGTCCCGGGTTTGAATCCGCAGGTAGCCCTAGGATTTTTTAATGGGAGTAAAAAATCCTTAGTTATGCCTTTCTTTGGAGAGAACGTTGAAAGATGGTCCAGAGCCTGTGCGATGACAGGTACTCGTTAAAGATTCCTATCCGAATAAAACCTGGATAGGCAAAATTTAGGAGTCCCACTGTAGCATCGTCCGATTAGTCACAGCAGCATAAAGAGACGTTAAATAAATAAACAGTGCTAATAATTATTACATTATATTGTACATAACAATTTTATATTGTTATATTATTTAATTACCACGTCAGGAGTGCCTTCACTGGGAGGTTTCTTCACTCACGAGTTCAGAAGAATCATGAAGGTTTTTCGTACTGATCATCAATGTTACAATATATGCCCGAAGCAGTTGTAAATTTAATTTATATCATATGTTATAAACGAAACCGCATAAACTTTAAGTTTTTTTAATGACTCCTAAATTGATTTTAACACCGAGGTAAGTGAAAGTCTTGTATTGCCCGTACCAGATTTTTGTAATAAGAAACAAATTCAAATTATTTAAAAAATACTGAAATTCCGATTATATAATGCGAGGGTGGTGAACGAGGATGAAAATTTGGGGTTATATGTATTTTCGTATAAAAAAACAAGAAAAATTTTCGCTAAGAATTTTTTTTTTCGTGTAAGAACACCCGAATCACTAGTGGTATGAAATATGCTTGAGGCAGTCCTTCTCATACCTACCAAATATATGTATACAAATTTTATAAAAATCTGTCCCTTCGTTTCGGAGTTGTATGACCACAAACATTGGGATAGGAGATTTCTATATATTAGATTTGAAAATTCATTGTCTTGTACAAATTATATTTAAAAAAGATTGTTTTCACGTAATGTTTCGTGTATTGATGTATTTCGCTTATAAATTTCTTAACAATAAATATACACACTCAGCTATATACACAAGACTAGTGATTTAGATGTGGTATCATTTATTTTCAAAACGTTCATTGTGACAAATTAAGTTATTGTTTATTATTTGAGATAAAGAGTTCATCGTAGTGGAAGGTCATTTTAATCAATTTGCTTTTCATGAAATGATTTAAAAGCAGAAAAAATTACTACAATAATTATAATTTTTCCACTTATTTTAGCTACATACGGTTTGTTGGCTGATATGTATATTTTGTTTTTATGGCAATGTTTGAAAGAATGAGTACTGTACACTAAATTATCATAACCTCCCTCATAACATTAAAAATAACACATGTTAATTTTATTTAAACAAATGTTTATATGCGGTAACAATTAATGCAATTCTATTCTAATATATATTTATAAGGTCTTGGGAGATTAACTACTTCCTATTAACTCCTAGTACTTTCCTTATTGCGTATTAATAATTTTTTGATGACTTGGTTACTAAAAATATGTTTTTCCAGTTTTAAGAAAAGCTAAATTTTAATGTTTTTGCTTAAAAACTATTAAAAAAATGCCCTAAATGATTGTAAAAACCGTATCAAAATCCGCCAGTGTTTTAGTAGTTCACGGAAACCAAGAATCGTTGTGTCATTATATATATATATATATATATATATATATATAATGATATATTATAATAATAGATAGATCGTATGAGATAACGCACAAACATATGTTCCTTCTTCTTTTTTTTCTAAGCTCCAATAAAACACTAAATTGTTTTAAAATAAGAAATGTTTTAAGGAAAAGCCGTCGCCGTACGGAAGTAATCAAAGTTGTAATCTGCGTTTGGGAAAAATACTTGAGGCGGTATTTGCTAAGAACAAGAAAACTTTTCAACTGAACTTTTCTCCAGGTTCAAACTTTTGCACCGGAAGGGCTAACTAAAAGAGAGATAAGGAGCACTTCTGTACTTTCAATTGACTACTTCCAGCCAGTCATTTCTTCACTTATTTCTGAAAGAACCGAACCGTGGAAAATTTATAAAATCGCTGCTTCTTTATTTTACACTAAAAAATTATGTTTATCTAAATTTCGTATTAATTAAATAAAAATTATTCAGGTAAAAAATAAAGGTTTCGTCTAATAGTGGGGCTTCTTATTTTCGTCGTATAATATATTAAATTCAAAAATTTTAGCACTAGTTAAGAGATTTTTTTTCTAAAATGGTTAATTGAGATGAAAATTGGATTTTGCAATAACAGCTGATCTTTTTGAATGTGGCTCGACTGAGGAGAAGCCGCTCAACAATTAACCAAAGAGCCTTAGAATATTAAATTCTAAGATTCCAGAATTTATAAATTCTAAGGATTCCAAATTCTATTCTAGAGAAACGCATCGAAAATAATCGAGACTTTTGAATGATAAAATAGGTATAACATTTTTTTTTTTTTTACAACTTTTTTTCTAGACAACCCAATAACAATCCTAAGTAAGTATATATATATATATATATATATATATATATATATATATATATTATAAATAATAATAATTCTTTATATATTCTTGGACGAGTCCCTTTAGGAATAATATTTCAAAATTTACAAATAGAACTTAGTGTCTGAGAGTACTACAATAAAACAAACAAAAAATAATAGAAATAAAAAAAATGAACTATAGTCATAAATTAGAAGGTAGCTTCTAATGATTCTAATTCTAATAATCAATTATCAAAAATACACGAAAACCTAAAAAATGAAAAAAAAAATGTTCATCTATGCAAATCTAAAATACAGATTTCAATTAAAAAAACTTTACATTATTGGTGGAATTTCGATGAAATGATATAGTAAATGGGGAAATTAAACACAAAATAAAATATATTTAAATTATCGTTTCTATGTTTTTTATTGAAATTTTAAAATATATTTAGACCTGTTAGGGAATTGAATAAAAAGGAACTGATTGAATAGACGGGATTTAAAGATCGGAAGAGTATCAGAGTAACGAATGTATAAAAGAATAGAATTCTATACGGATGAGGAGCGGTTAATAAGAAACTATCTGTAGAAAGCTGCGGCTCGATGGTGAACCATATACAGGGCTGAAGAACGCGAACGGGTGTTGCGGAAGTGGACGGAGGGTTTGAACGAAAAGAAATCTGAATCAAATATGAAACTATTTTGGTAGATTATGTTGGTAAAGTTATCCTTTCGGTGTTTTTTTTTTTTTTTTTCGGGCTAGTCTGTCCTTTTTACAGCATTGATGGTTTTAAAAAAAAAAATTATATTACCTTCATTTAGTTCTGACTGAGAAATACATTAAAACGGGATATTTGCGAAGGTTAGGGTCGAATGTATTCATAAGACGGGTGTAAAACCGTTAGACAAAAGTTGCTGATTACTCAGAGAAATTAGCGAGTGAAAGAGCTTCTAGAAAATACGCAAGGTTTTACAAAGTCTTCCAATTTAGAGTGGTAACTGCTAGTAACTGCTCCTGACTGCTAGTAACTGTTGCAACTGCTCGCCCGATTCATCTTCCCTCCCCAATCTTCTCTTCAATCCTCCTCTGCTTCTATGAAACTTTATGTTCTTCTCTTTTAGTGTTAGCCTTCAAAAACACCTCGTTTCTCTAGATCTCTTTCTTTTTATTTCTCTTGCCACGTTCAATTTGAAATGAGACCACTTTCGTCAAGTAATTTTTGTTTTCTTTTTAGCGACTTGAGCAGAAATTTATCCTCAAAATGTATATGGATTTTTATAATTACATGTGCCATAATTATAGAACGTGTTTTTTTTCCTTCAAGTACCCATTGAATTAGTGTAAACACGAATACGTGTATATTGATAGTCCCTCCTATTATAATAAATATTTTTGTTAATATCTTGTTAAGTATTTGGAATTATTCAAAAATCTCATAAATGCCTAATACAATGATATTCGATAAGTTACTGCGAGTTTTTATTTTAGCACCCCAAAACTAATAAGTTTGTTAAATTTTAATCACTCCTTGCAATGTTTATATTTCATTAAACATAGTTAAAGTACCTATATAAAATAGAAACCAAAACAAATTGCAAAAGAAAATATGCGTTTCAGCATCTCCTAAGTCCAAATAGCCGATAATCGCAAAATTTAACTGCCGGAAAAAAAAACATACTTTTTAGACTCCAATATGTATCTCACTAAATTGTCCTTTTCTATATATCTTTTTAAAAGTTTTATTTGTTTCCATCTTATAAAATTATAAGGAAATATCCTGGTTAGTATTTGGTTTAAAAATACCAAGCCGATTTATGCAACTTATTTATTTACTCAGAAAAAATTTTAGTTGATAATCATTATTGATAAAAAAGAATGGGTACTTTACTTACTTGCTTTTATGAATTTGAGCAAAACAGTATTTATAATTTCATAGTCCGTTATGTGTTCACAACACTCAGTTAATCTGACAAAAATTGAAACTGTCTCAACTTTATCCTTTAGTTTCTTTATTTAACATTTTCGAAATTTGGTTCTTTTGGAATCGTCTTATAATCGATTCTGTTTTCGTCTAACTAAAAACATTGTAGTATTTTGAGCTTTTGATCGATTCGCTCATTTCTTTAAAAAACGCTAAAGAGTACTTAAAAAAAAAAAAAATAAAACTGTACTACTACAACCCATGAAGGGTCATGGCTCAGTACACATAGATATTCGTAGTGTTTCTAGGCCAACGGCCGGGCAATGAGGTAATTAGACCTTAATCACGCTTAGCCGCAAATATTTTTCCCAAAAGGAGAGTTGCAATAACAATGACAGTCAAATGATATTTGTATATTTTGATTTCCTTCGATTCATTGAAATTTGATTTTATTTCTCCTGTTAAAGTAATAATGAAACAGCAGCGTGGGCTGAATGTAGACGTAAATGAGAAAAGAGGACAAAATAAATTTAAGTGGTTAGCAAACTTTTCCTCAAAGGAAAAGTTACATAAAAATAATATCGAGCTATAAAAGTATGTCGTCTATAAATACTAATTCACTGGTAAACACGTGAAAAGAACACAGGACTTTGTCGAGAGTTTCTTAGCTTTTTTAAAAAATATTAGTTGCTATTTTTGTGATATAATCAGGGAAAATGAAAAAATACCGAAGAATGGAAAGAATCAATACTTATTCCAATTCACAAAAAAAGGACCGAGGACGGATTTTAACAACTATCGTGGGATCTCTCTTCTCCCAGTATGCTATAAAATATTCTCGTCAATACTAACTAGCCGAATCAAAGGATACGCTGAGGAAATTATCGGAGACTACCAATGTGGTTTTAGGCGGAATCGCTCGACTATTGATCAAATATTTTCCTTACGTCAAATATTAGAGAAGAAGCTGGAATACAACGGTGTAGTCCATCAACTTTATATAGATTTTAATAAGGCTTATGATTCCATAGACCGTCAGAAGCTATATAACATCATGATTGAACAGGGGATACCTAAAAAGTTAGTAAACCTAGTAGAGATGTGTTTGTCGGAAACGTTCCATAAAGTTAGAATCGGTCATAATTACTCCGAGAGATTTGAGGTGCGATCGGGTTTGAAACAGGGTGACTCCCTTTCACCTGTTTTGTTTAATATAGTCTTAGAATATGTTATAGTCTAAAATATATAGTCTAAAAACTTAAAGGTTAGAATTTATAAAACTATTATTCTTCCAACGGTTCTTTACGGATGCGAGACGTGGCCGCTTACTTTAAAGGATGAACAACGGCTTAAGGTTTTCGAGAATAAGGTACTGCGTAAAATATTTGGTCCGAAGAGAGATGAGGCCACTGGGGAGTTTAGAAGGTTGCACAACGCGGAATTGCGGAGTTTGTACCCTGTGAATATAATTGAGTTGATAGCATCGCGGAGACTCAAATGGGCGCGTAAAGTTGTTGGGCTTAGTGAGGAACGGATTCCGAGAAAGCTGGTATTCGCTGAACCGACTGGTAGGCGTCCGAAAGGTAGGCCGAAGCGTCGATGGGAGGATTGCATTAAGGCTGATCTCGGGGGCTTGGGCTTGACCGGTGAACATTGGACGAGTCTGTGCAGGCGAAGTTTGGTGGTATCGGCATCGAACCTTCGGGTTCGGTAAGCCTATTATTATTATTTTTGTGATCTAAAGGAAAGAAAAATATACTTAAAATCATGTAAGTTCAAGGAAATTAGAAATTTTCATAGTTATTATGTATTTAAAATTTTCTGTTATAATTTTTTCATTTAAATCCTATTAATGTTTTTCTTGAATCAATGAAGAAAAAAAATTAAATATAATAAATAATTCCTGTTTTTAAAGTTAATTAAGTATTTAATTCTTCCAGTCACTTTTATTCTGATAGCAAATTTTTACAATCTATAGTCCACGTTTCAGGTTTTTTATCATGTGTTTATTGCTGCTATCCATATTATTCATAAACCTAGAAATCTTAAAAATGAGAAAAACGTCGGCTGGATATTGTAATAAATTTTTAACAGAATAAAATGTTTGTTTATTTGTTAGGGTTTTGAGGCGTAAAACATCAAGGTCATCAACGCCTATACGAATAATTATGTATTTTTTAATCTCCATAAAAAATAAGAAATAATAATAATATTAAACTTCTTCTTCTTCCTCTAACCGCCTCGGTCCATCGAGCCCACTGGTCTCTGTCCCTAGCTATTCTTTTCATCTCTGGGATGGTGAGTCCTCTTGCTGCACCCAACTTCCCAATGTAGTCAGAATACATACACCTTGGTCTGCCACGAGAACGTCTTCCTTCAGGTCTGGCTTCAAAAACCACATGGCCTTTCGGGTATCATTCATTCGGCAGACATGCCCGAACCAATTCAGTTGCCGCTTTTCCAGGATGTCACGCACTGATCGTACTCCCAAATCCTCGCGAATCTTTTCGTTTCTAATACGGTCCCTACTCGTCTTGCCAAGTATTCTTCGGAGAAATCTCATCTCAGCTGCTGTCATTCTGCTAGAATGTTTATCGGGGGTTGTCCAGCTTTCGGATCCATATATCCATATACCGATTTAAAAATCCTAATTTTAGCATATCTGCTAACTTCATGTTTTCCTATAATAGTTTTGGATATCTGGTAATACAGTCCATTGGCCTTCATCACCCGATTTAGAACCTCCTAGTCTATTTTGCCATCATTGCTTATGACTGTCCCAAGATATGTGTAGGCATTCGTAGTTTCTAGTGTTTCACCATCACATAATATCCTTGGCTCCAGATTTTCTCTTCCCACACACATAATTCTAATTTTGGCTAGATTTATGTTTAACTCTCCTAGCCGGAGTTCCTCGTACCATTCATTTAGTGATGTCTTGAGAGCTTCCTCAATTTCTTCTTGAGTCCACATACAGTATTATGACGTCTGCATAGATCATAGCCTGAGCGAGCACGGGTGTTAGATTCCAGTATCCCACCACAGAGCTCTTGGTGTTCTCCTTTTGCAAACCTTCCACACCACATCCATGAGAAGGATGCGAAGCAAAGGACTATGGCTGTCTCCCTGCTTTACTCCTTTGTAAAAGTGAAAAGATTAAGGGTGTTTAATTATTAAGCCTCACTATACTTTTGAGTCCTGGCATATTGAATTTATGGCGCTCACAAGATTTGCTGACACCCTTCTCCTAATCAGCGCGTCCCAAATCCCTACAAATAATACCAAACACAAAGTATAAATAGAGAGATAAATTAAGTAGGATTGTGAAAGTAACAGAAACAAAGTAAGAAAAAAAAAAAAGCAAAAGTCATAAAAAAAAAAAAATAAAAAAAATGAATAAATTAAAAAAAATAATTAACATACAAAGAAGAATAAGGCTTAATTTTATAATTTCGGCAGTACAAAACTTTTGCTAAGAAATTCAAAAAGTAATTAAATTGAATCCTCATTATTTCCTACGATTCTCGATATATCCGGGATATGAGTGCCTTTTTATTGAGCTGCGTCAAATAATATGTACATTCTTGTAAGATATGGGCAAGCGAGAGGGCTACATCGCGATGTTGGCACCGGTGTACTGGCTCCCGAGCAAAAAGATAAGAATGCATCAGTCGGGTCAACGCCACCTCCTCGCGGCGGCTAAAACGGTTAGATGTGGACGGTTTTTTTGATGATCTTTAATTTACTCGCCGGGCCCTTGTCCCACATTGCCAGCCAGTTTGTTTCTAATTGTTTCTTCAGTGGTCTACTAAGTTCAGACGGGGTCAAGATGGCTGTCTCCCGCCCCTGGAAGCGTTAGTGCTTGTCCCGCTGCTTGGTCTGCAAGTTCAATACCAGTAACTCCCATATGGCTCGGGTCCTATACGAAGCTTACTTGTCCAGATCCCTCAACATAAACTTAATAGAAAGTGACTAAAAAAATTAAATGCTTAATTTAATTAAAAAATAAGAATGGAACTTTTTCAAGTTTAAAAAAAAAAGAGAGTAAATAATTCCTATATTATAAATTTTAATTACCGTATTTGTGTATAATATTTATCTTTTAAATTAGTGTAAAGAAAGCAAAAAGTAGATATTATTATAATTTTACCTTATTACTGCACTGTATTTTGCTTAATATCATATTGTAAAAGGTTGTCTCCTTTAGTTATATTTAAATAGGCCTTCACCGATAACGGTTAGGACGGATTTAAAGAAAGTTCGCGTGCTCGACTTAAATACGCTGAAGGACTAGAATAATTTCCTGTCCATTTAAGTTTAAATTATGGCCTGGGCTTTACGAATTACACTTTCTCCGGCCCTGTGACACGAACACGCACAACTAGGGTCGATGGATTTATCCTCAAAGATTTTTTGTCGCAGCAATCGAAAATATTTAAGAAAAGTTACCTAATATATGAAACTAATTCGTGCTCGATCTTCAATTAATTTGTCACGAAAGAACTTATTAACAATCACGTTGTACGTTCTTTTCGCTAAAATTATGATTTCAATTTTAAAACCGAAATCCAAGAAATAAATTATAAATGTACTGTAATATAAATATTTAAAACTAAATTCGATTATTTAAAGGATTAAACGGTAGTGGCCCTAACAAGTTTTGTAAATATTCAGGCTGTTGTACTGATACTGGCCAGAATCTACTCTCAACTAAGCTATTGGGTTGTTTCACATGAAATGTCCGTTTTTATAGTTTCTAAAATACATAAAGGATTTTGCAGGTCTCTGTTGTTTTCTTCCGAATGTTTACATATTTAAAGTAAACAGTTACTAATCCTCTACCTTTGTATTATAAACATTAGCTTCCCAATCAATTACCCAGTTTTTAGTATACCTCCAAATAAGAACATGGAAACACGCGATTTTCGAGTAATATCCTTTACGCCCGAAAAGGACTAATTTACTATTTCAAAGGATATGCCCGATTCTCATTGAAAGGATTCTTAACAATTGACATTTATTGTAACCAGGATACGGTTCAAAATGGAAGAGAATCTCCATTTTTGACTCGATTCTCAAATTTTGTTTCACTTCAAAGCTCAGATTTTTTCAGTTCGGGGATAAAAAAGTTGGTGTAACGTTGGGAAAAATGTGTAGAAAAAGAAGGTAAATACTTCGAATAAAATTATCTTGTTTTCATATCGTTTTATTAATAAAAATCCTTTACCTTGAAAACGGACATTTCATGTGACACAACCCAATATATTTGTGGCGTCCTAACTCAGTTTCTACTGACTCTAAACAGAGTACGGGCTGAGAGGAGCTGGGATCCCTCGGATGTAGCTTTTCCCCACAAGTTGGGGGACAAGCCCCTTCCTCCAGCTGATTTTAAGTATTTTATATAATTATGAGTGTTTTTTAATATGTTAATTATTCTTTTGCAGTGAAATTTTTATTTATTTTATTAAAAAAAAAGATATATATATATATATATTTTTTTTTTTTAATCCTAATCCTTTTATTTAGACCTATCATGATGTTGAAAATCAGTGAATGTGATGGGGTAAGGGTTTGATTTTTTAGCGTGGTATTCTGGATTGAGAAATACCCAGTGGATTCTCTTCCATGCTTGATTCCTATTAATTTCTTATTTATGTCAAGGTGGTCCTTCTTCAACTCCTTTTCAGCCTTCTACGGATGCTGTACGGACATGTATAGTTGCCATTTGTTCTATTAGTGTGTTAGTATGTCCGTTTAAGTTGTTGTGTAGAGGGTCCGAATCTGTTTGTTGTCTGTTGTTATGTATATTTATTTTATTTTTATCTAATTTGACTTTACCTTTGTTTTTCTGTTAATATAGTATGAATGTGATGTCAAAGCATTATTTTAATATTGTTCATATTGGTACAAATTGTATTATACCTGACTAAAAATTGTTTAATAAACAAGCTTTCTTCCTAGATTCTTTCTAGTGTTTAGACCACATTAATGTACAGTATTACCATCCATATAACACTTACTATAAGCAGTGTCTTTTACAGCTTTTCCAGGCTCGTTCTAAATCCTTGTTAGTAACGATTGAGATTAGAGCCTTTGCAATGAATGGACTCCTAATGCCCTGATTTGGGAAGCATTTATATTGGGCCAGCTCGTTGGCCATTAGCTCCCCACAGCTGAGAGCTAACAACTCCTGATGCTGATGGGCGATAGAGGTAATGAAGCCTATGAGGGCGGAGGACATGGAGTTATGGTACCGTGCTACTGCGGGAGGGCACTACGTTCGCTCTTAGTGGCTCGTCGGCACGCAACCGTCCCAAGTCACGGCCGTTCAATTACCGCCAATTGTCGGCCTCTTTTGTCAATATTGTCTCATCTCTCTCATTGGATAGTGTTCATTGAACCTTATCTGTATGTCTCCATCTGATGAAGAGTTTAATTATCATGTCTTAAAAAATGAGATTCTTCTATTATTCTATTACAGTGTAGGCTTATACAATCAATAACGTCCTTCAATTTTTCATATATTTTCATTTAAGCGTAAAGAATTTTTAAATTGCTATTCTGCAACATCCCTATATCTGATGACCAGAAAAAAGTAAAGATGCACAAGATGTCTATTAATAATTTATTTTAATACTCAAAAAGAGAGTGAAATACCCCAATGGGATCGGCTGCTCAACTTTGCTGAGAAGCGCCACACAGCATACTGATCAATCCTGGAGACAAACACGTTCACGCCGGTGTGACCCACCGGTGAGTCATACTTGCCTGCTCCGTGATGCTGGATGACCCACCGGGGGGTCATGCTTAACTATCCCGTCGGGCGAAGTGCATCACAGGTGAATCACTCGTTTTTAGAAAATAAGTTTATTTTATTTTTTCTCAACATTAAATGTTAAATTAATGAGCATAAGGGTTTATTTATTAAATATTTTATAACTTTCAACATGCTCCCTCAAAGGACTCTTATCGGTTAATTTCATTTGATTACTCTGCTTAAAGAATTTTATTTAGCTGTGTGTGATTTCATTTCATTCTTTTATACCTATAAATAAAAATATAATATATAATATAAGAATTATTTTTAATAATATAAGAATTATTTTTAATAATATAAGAATTATTTTTAATAATATAAGAATTATTTTTAATAATATAAGAATTATTTTTAATAATAAATAATAATATAAGAATTATTTTTAATAATAAATAATAATGTAAGAATTATTTTTAATAATAAATAATAATATAAGAATTATTTTTAATAATAAGTAATAATACAAGAATTATTTTTATTAATAAATAATAATATAAGAATTATTTTTAATAATAAATAATAACATAAGAACCTTTTTAAGTATTTTCAAAATTACTCCTTCAAGTCATATGTGTATGTCTAAACTGTTATCAAAACAATATCGCATTAAACACGTTGGAACTTGCAACAGTGTCGCCCCGCCCCATGAACTAGCAAGCAGCTAAGCAGTTAGTCCCGCCTCACGGGAAAAAAGAAGATATTCGCCCTGGCGTGAATGTGTCAAAAATCAGATACAGTAACAAGATAATATAGTTATTTTTATAGAATCAACAAAATTAAAGGTAGAAAATTTAACATATCGGCATTTAAGCCCTGTCAGACCATTGTAATCAGAATAAAACCTACATGATATTAAAGCTTATTAAATTTTACATCGATATAGGGAGTTTAATCAAAATCGTCGGAACCGTTTTTGAGAAAATCGAAAACAGGTGCAAAATGATTGGTATAAAGTGCCTCTTCTGGTAAGCTCATTTTGATGATAAAGGTTTTGTCACGTCTCAGGCGTATATTTGACTTAAATGTGATATTTTAGTTTCATAGGACTTACTGTTTCCGCCCGGGAGTTACCACACACACACACACACCTTTTTGCGGGACTTGGTTATTTGGACTCAGGGACCCTAAAATGTGTATTTCCGTTGAAAACTTGAATTCGAAAATTTTCTCGATCGCAATACTTCCCCTTACTATATATAGTAAGTGATAGTAAAAAGGAGATACTGCTAAATAAATGTATATATCCATATTAGTTACATCAGAATAGTTCTTGGAAATTTACTAATCCAGCTTAGCCTATACCTGGTGGTGCAAATTTTCCAGCGAGTCCAGGATAATACTCTCCGCCATATCTAGAATTGATTGATTTCCAGACCAAACTCTTCTAAAAATGATCTCGTAGCTAATGGGATGGTTACCCTGATTCCGAACAACAGTAAATGCTCTTTCGAAGAACTCCTCACGAAATTTAACCTGCAGGTAGGGAATACATTTTGTATAAATGTTTTCTTTCTCTTCTTGGACTATGTTTCCTCGTTCTGGATCATTAGATTCATATCTGATTGTAAGATCTGCTATCAGTGCTTCATTTTGTGTGGCAATAAATGTCCTCAAATCTTTTTGACCTATCGGTATCAAGGCAAAACACTCCCTGAAAACATTTATAGTTTTTCCTCTCCATAGTTTTAATTTCCAATGTAATCAATAACAACGTGTTTTGTTTTAATAACACAGCTTGTCAATTAATTCCCAACAAGTGATAAAAGTTGTGCAAATTAATCAGATTTAGTTCATCCCGAATTAGAATGTTCAATGTTTAATAACTTCTAAAATCCAAAATTATATGATTCATTACCTTTTTGCATATTTTAAGCATAAAAATTAATAAATAATATTAATGAAATGATGTCCGTGAAATATCGTTATTAAGAGTTTCCTACCGTTATATGTCGAATATTTAAAAAAGGTCATTCCCCGGTTAACAGATTAAAATTACAAGATATCCCAAACTTTACAGTATATTTCTTTTTTTAATAACTGTTTAGTACCACCTATTGTGAAAATGTTCACGCGAGTTACATTTGGTGTAAAGTGTGAAAAAAAAAAACCAATATATATTTTATCTTACTATAACTATAACAAGCCCTACTTGTTAATAATTTGGTAGAAATTAAGGGATAATTATTTCAGTTTGTGATTTATTTATAATAAGCCGTAAAAGTTGCATTGGACGTCAGAATTTTGATCGTTTGAGACAGATATAGCGCTAAGGTGATTATTCTTGTCATGTTTAATACGTTCACGCCGGCAAGAGCCACCGATGGCCCACATTGCCTGTCTCATAGGAAAGTCATCTTAATGACATTGATGAAGGACGGCTAAATATATAATTTGGACGAATTTGAGTACCAACTAATGGATATAAGAGCAATACTATTTTTTATGTATTTTTTTGTTTTGATAATAGGAACTGTAATATAGGCCTGTAATACACCATTGGAAAGAGAAAGATTTTAGAAAAATATTATCTGATTCACGAAGTTGTAAAAGGTAATATAAATTGATGAATAGATAATAAACTTATCACTGATTAACAGTTTAATATAGTTATATTATTTAATCTAAATCATGTTTAAAAAAAAATTAATACACGTTGTATTAAAATATTTTTTAAATTTAAAGTATATTTAATTAATAGTTTTTAAATTGATTTAAACGAGTCGAGGTAAGTAAAAGTCGAATGTTACCTGTACGATTTTTTTTAAAAAACAATTTTAATTAGTAACGTATTTTTTCTTTTTTTTTATTCACCCCTACCTCGCCTTTGAAGGCTATACAGGGTTTCTTGGCCAGGGGGTGAGGGCGGGATAAATGCCGAGATTAAAGTCCCCTGAGCACTGAGACTCGAACTAGTATTTTTTTTTTTTTTCACGGGTTTATGGTCATCTGTAGTGGCTAGGCAAAGCGCGCTAACCAACTCACCCACCCCGCCCCCCCTATTTTTTAATTAATAACGTATCATATTACGCGTATTATATGAGGCGCTAGATAAAACGCGGAATAAGTCGAGCGCCACCTCACAGCGAGAACATGAAAATAGGCCCAGGCGTGAACGTGTTACAGTGACAATGTATTGAAAAAAATAATGTCCAAGGGATTGATATAGTATGCTGTGTGATTTAAGCAACGTGATTTATTTGGCAGCATTGCCAAAGCATTTCTTTCTGCAGCGATTCATACAAAACGTCTAAAAGATCCAGATAAGGAGGGGAAGTAGTTTCAGTATTTATTAGGTATCGAACAAATATACTAATTGATATTTAAAATACAAAGAACAACTATTTTTTTTTTCTATAACCATTGTCAAAAAAATAGTAATATTTATCTAATGAAGTTTTTAAAAATTGTAGACAAATACGAGTATACACCATTAATGAGGAGTACGCGCAATGAATCGGCAAGAGTTAAAAAACAAGGTAAATAAATATAGAAGAGAATAGAGACGAGAGAGTGGATGTAAATAGAGAGGCTGATTAGAGCCGGTGGGGGAGGCAGTGTACAGTTACTGATGGCCCTAACAACGTTACATCCAATTCCCGTCCGGCTCAGTTAAAAATTATCACCGCTCTGGTTAGTTATTGTCTCTGTCCCTCTTCTCCATTTACCTTCCGCTCCTTACTTCTCGGCCTATGCAAATTTGTCCAGTAGATTTAGCTTTACAGCTTTGTTAAAATTGTTGGATTCCATCTACTATGAGAAGTATGATGACTTGATCAAGTATCACATGTTCCATTTAATAATGATAAAATAATATAGCCGAAACAGTTACTTTCTGGTAAAAACATAACAATATACTGGGTTCGATCTGACTTTACTGACCATCTAATATTAAATAGTTAACCAGATGTAGTTATAATCTTAGCTATATCATCGATATTGTTCCGAACGATAATATCTATAACAAAATTAGCTGAAAACTTACTGAAATATCAGGATTTGTGCCAAAGAGGGCAACTTTATAAGCTGCAGCATATAAAGATTTATCTATTAATAATACCATGAATTCCTTCAGTTGAAAATCGGAAGCTGTATTAAAAAAGTTTTGAATGATGGGGCATAAATCAATTATCTATTGTCACCAGACAGTTCTTAAATATTCTTACTACTTTGGCCAGGGTGGGTGAATATCTTGCTCGATAGCATTTACTACAGGTGAAAAAAAGTATTTAAAACCGATCTTTCTTATATTCTGTGGCTTTGTAGTAGTAAAAATCACGTTTATTTCTGGGAAAGAGTGAAGGCTGTTTCGAATGCAGAATAGAAAGGATATTAGGTTATATAGAATCAAAATCATTTCATATTTTATTTATTTATTTTTTTTTGCATTTTGAATATTTTATAAATCGTATCGCAACCTTATTGATTAATGTAGGGAATACTTCTATTCGTGGAGGTACTGAAATATATATTAGTACTTGTGTTTTGTGAACACTACTGTTCTCACTACCTATGCTGTTGAAACTTCCATGTTATCCATCAAAATTACTTTTCTCATGCATCTCAAGCTTTGCAGTCACGCAATGTAACTGTACTTCGTAGGTACACAAAACTTTTAAATGGATAGATCGTTTAATCTGGTGTGAAATGCTCAGAGACTGTGAAGGTATAATCTAGAACAATTTGTTTTATTTTATTTTTTTGTGATATCTTCTTTACACGTGTTATGAGCTTTATGGTAGGAAAAAGAATATATTTCTGGTGACGGTGCCTCGTCACCAACATGCTGACGTCACTTGCTTCAGACACAAACGGATGGTCCATCAACAAAAAAATTGATATGTTTACCACCAACTTGAATTGAAACATGAAACTTTAGTTCTTTTATATGTATGGTTTCTTCCTATGGATTATGAAGAAGATAGGTTTAGTGAAAAAACAGTGTGTTGACATTTAAAATTGAGCATGAAAAAAAAAAAAAAACTCAATTGAAATCATTATCTAAGTAAGACTACATAGATGAAATTCGAGGAAGAATAATTTTTTGGGCTCCTATTGCTAAAGAAAAATAAAACTATTTATTTTTAACTATATAGTTTTTGTCCAGTTGAAGCATGTCTTAATTATGTGGCAAAAAATCTCCTTATGTAACTTTACTCAGAACTATGATGTTTCTTTCCCTCGTTATTTGGTAAGCCCAAGTGATCTCTTTCCTCCAGTTTCAAATTCAACTGTTTTTCACAAGAACGATTGTTGGGAGACAGTTCTTTTCTGGGAAATTTAGGTGTTTACTTTTATTTTTATTTTAGTAATCTAAAGGGTTACTAGATAGATTTTTTTTTCTGTTAGTTAAACAAAATAAGTGAAATATAGGCCCAGTTAGCCGATCAAATCGGGAAACCTCCCTCTTGACATAGCCCCTCACAAATTCCCGTAGAACTCAATATAGCCGATATCGGATTCGCTGTTATCCTACCATCAGTGGCTGGCCTGCCCTAACCCTTGGGCTTACCATTCATTACCCTTTAGGCGTTCCTCTCTCCCTCTTGTCTGCCATCTCAACCTATGTACACTTGCTAGAACTATTCTATCAGTACAGTTCTCAAAATTATAAAAATCATTTAGATGATTAAAACTGGCCTCTTATTATCATTATAACCTTAATGATGATAATACTTAATTATCTCTTATATGTTACTTTATGGGTCCAGGTGGGGTAGCTATTTGGTTACCGCGCAAGCATACCATGCCAAACGTTGTGAGCTCGAAATCCAATACCGGAAGGACTTTTCAAGCATTTAATAAAATGGGAATTCAATTGCAACCTCCCCCCGAGGTTGTGAGACCTGTGAGCGAACTGGTGGCTACTTACACTCTACCCTATTAAGCCATCATCATCGAAATCGCTGTTTGGAAACGTCGAGAACTATGCCGCGCGACCTAGGATCTCGAAGGCCTGTAGCTTCAACCGGGAAAAAAAGTAAAAAGAATGTTGCCTAAGCACTATAGAACATTTTTCCCTTTATGAAAGAGATTGCTAAATGTGACCAAGCCCTAGTTTCATGGGCTAAATATTTTTTTTTTCGGTGGTCCATCAGGCCGTATAGGCCCTTGGCTGCGCGGTGTTATCTGCTGGGAGAATCAACACGTTAATCCATGAATTAAATAAATAATAGTTCATAAGAAATGCATAAGTACTGAACTGACAAGTTAAATATTAATTTGTATTATGCAAAGAATATGGGAATTCATCTTGTATTAATGTATAGAAAATATAATATTACATTTTTACGATATATCGGTTGATAGAATTTGAATTCACTTCAAGAAGTACTTTTTTAACATTTTTATTTTCAAATTTAATTTTGTATCTCCTCTGAAATTCATGAGACTTTCTAAACCCTGATAGAACGAAGGTTTTCTTTTTCTTTTTTCCCCCTTTTTCGTTGGTTCAAGTAATTCGTTAGGGCGCACATTGAATTTAAACGAGACTATTTTTATATAGCTTATATTAAGTTGGCACCGTAGAAGATAAAGGGCAATGTTATCTCATACCTACATTTGTGACCCCACAGGAGAAACAACTGGCTAACGGTTTTAATATATATTTTAATTAACTCCTTGGAGGCGGCCTTGGATCCTATTGCTTGTTTCGATTAATTTCCTTTCTCCTGAATTTTCTCTGTCTTCTCCGTTCCTTTGCTACTTTAAGGAAACCTTAACTGATCGCTATTAAGAAATCCCCTTTGTTTTTTTATGAAGGAATGTAATTATTTTTCAAAGAATAAAAGTACTGAAGAAATTACTTTGTTTACTGATCGTTCAATTGCGAGCTATTTCTGTGCAAGTAGATTAAAAAAAAAAGTTTTAATTTAATTTCTATCTATTATGATGAAGTCAAAATTAACTTGTCGTAGGTAAAAATAATCGGGTATAGATTGGATTTTGTTTTTACTCTGACCTAACTATTTTAAACCTTGTAGCTGTCAATATTATTTATAAATAAATACTTTATCAAGGGTAATGGAACGTTAAAAATGATGGGGAATATAGGGGGGTGTTATAAATAGAAAATCCTTATGCTCTCAAGAGAAAAGTATTTCAAGTTTTTATAGAAATCGAACATCAACTTATTTCTTATTATGTATAAAAATAGTCCACTCCTGTTTCAATAATTGGTTTCAAGCTATATTTTTAATGAAATTTCCGGAATCTTGGTAGATCGGTTAACTCTTTTTAATAACTTTTAAAACATATGCAATATATATATATATATATATATATATATATATATATATATATATATATATATATATATATATATATTTATATTTATTTATTTTTTATTTTTTTTTATTTATTTTTTATTTATTTTTATTTTTTTTTTATTTTTTTTTTTTTTGTATTAGGCTACACGAGTATATTTCGGGCCAGTGGGAGTTGAGGATAGGGATTAATGCAAAGTTAACATATATATGTATAAAGATAGAGAGGGCCGCGGCCATCAATAAATAACACACTAATAATATAGTATCTGTCTGCCAACGTTTCGGCCTACATTGTGGACCTACATCAGGGCGTCTCCAAGAAGTCTAAGATGACCGCACCCTACAACAGACATCTGCATTATAAAATATATAGAATATATTTTTTCAAGTTTCGTACATTTAATTGTATATTGAATATTATTTTAAAATTTTAGAGAATGTCTTTTAGAATAAACCATTTCAATAAAATGGTAAAGAAATGACAATGATATCTCTTCTTTTATAGAGTTGTTTAATTGAATGGATTTAATTTGTGAAACATGTTTCAGATTTCTATTTTATTTTGTTTTATTATTTTCATTTTGATGTTTTATCTACATTTATTTTATCACACGATTATCTTTTTAATTAATATTTACTTTTGAACCGTTTCGGCTTGTTTGATAAAATAATAGAAATACTAAAGCCGTTGTTTCAATGCTAGTAGTACAAAACATATTCTATTTAATGTTAAATTATTGCCCAAGAAAGAGGCAGATTGTATTATTTCTCTATAAAGCAATATTTATTCATTCATTAAATGTTGTTAATTTAATTGTTATCTATATTCTAAGGTTATTATCTACTACTCGAATCTTTGTATACAAGGTGGTCGTTCTTCTGAAACCCATCAGAATCTATTGGTGCGAAATCAGACCAGATCGAAAATATGTAATCGATTTATATAGTAATAAATAACCGTTCTCTTATATAACACAATTAGTGACTCTTGTTTCAGTTTTCGTTCCTTGATAATTGTGTCGCATATGTTGTATTTATTTATGATAACATTTCCAATATGCTACAATCGTATTCTTCTACTACTGCTAGTATCTGCTACTCATACGAAGCCAAAATATTGTCTGGTGAAATACTGGTGATGGATTTGAAGACACGGTTGAAAAGAAAGGAAAGGAAATCAACATGAACGCTTATATTGCTACTTAACTTTTGTTGTAACACTTGAAATGTAAGATTTTTTAATTCTTAGTCTTTGTAGGGAATAAAGGCGTTGTCTGATGATTTCTAGCTAAACATATACCATCAGTTATAAACGCTTAATAATTCTCAATTTGGATTCTGTATTTGCTTTTTTTTTTTTTCCTAACAGATATACAGATTTTATTATAATTTTATATCGTGCCTTTTAAAACTCGGCTTCTGAACAATTATTTCATTTTATTAATATTACAAGATCATGCGTTTGGTGATGAAAGTTCAAATTAAAGAACTTTTAACTTGTGACGAAAAATGAATCATGTATGACAATTGACACCGATCAGCCTCCTGAGCACATGCTAGAACAGAATCTCCATTCGAACATGTTAATGGTTATTATATGGTGGTCTATGGCCGGGGTCATTTATTTTTCTTTTCTACCTAATGGAAAAACAATTGATTTAACATCATACTCCCACAAAATTGACCAAATGCATTAACACTTAAACAAGCAACTGTAAAGGACAACAGGAAAGAACCTATTCTTAATGATAACGCCCGACCTCATGTTTCAACACAGGCGGTAAATTAATTAAATTAGTTGGGTTATGAAGTCCTAAGTTCTCTCCCCCATATGTCTGTGATCTATCTCCAACAGTGTACCTCTGTTTTTTTTTCAAAGTTTTGTCATATTTTTGCGAGGAATATTGTTTGATAATGATTTTTTTTCAAACATATTTTATTGGTTTTTAAAAACGCATATACCAATACAATAAGTTAAATGGATGAATAACAATAATAGGCATGAACACACTTGTGGAGAAGCTACTCAGTGGTAGCTTTTCAAAGTTAATTTTACAAGTAGGTTTCAAGGCCACCGTATTTTCAGGCGCCTTGGAGGATTATGAGGAATAGTTGTAGTTGACAGGTTACGGACAAGTGGGCTTGAGTGTGCAGGTAGTTTGGAATTAAAGGAGGTTTATCTATCGCGGGCTATGTCTAAAACCGGTAGTATATTTAGGTGTCTATGGATGAGTTTGACAATGATGTACTCGTATTCATTAAGAATGCGTTTTCTGAATTTATTTCAAGTTTTTAATATCTGTGATAGAAAACTTCGGAAATATGGTAATGGTTTGTATAAAGAAGACCGTTTTATCAAATTCAGGTCTTCAGAGGACTGTAAATATTTTAATATTTATTAATACCTAATAATCACTTTATAGCATAATATTGTTCGACTTCTTCAAACATAACCTAAGTTTTGTTATTTGTTTCAAAGAAGAAATATGAGTGTCCTACGAAATTCTCATACTTTAAAGACATTAGTGTATAAACAATTTCACAGCTGCAGAAGCAAATCGTGACATTAATAAATATGAAAGGAAAGGGGTTCTTGAGTAGCGTATTACGAACAAGTTAAGACTAGCGAAAAAATTAACATTAGAGATACGGCGTTGGAATGAAGAAATGCTCTGAGTGACTATCAATCGATGCTGATAATGTGTAGCATTCAAATCCGTTCACAATTTCTCGCGAACTTGCCAGGAATTGTGTCGAATATCGAAAATGATTGCCATTACATTAATTTGGATAAAAAATGTGTTAGTTTCGATCAAAAGGTTTTAGTTTCTCTCTGGTTGCAAAAATGTTCATTTTGACGTGTAACAACGTTCAAAGCATTACAAAAATGGACTTGTAGTATGGCTCTTCTATCATTAGCGCTGAATAACGTCTTTATATTTATTTAATCCTTCCAACGCGAATTATATTTTTTCCAAAAAAAATATGTAGTTTTAATTTATTATGAAGCAATTTTGTGAAAAATAAGCTCTGTTTCCAGCTTCGTTTGTATTTTCGTGATTTAGTTGATATTGTTGAGTTTAGATATTTTTAGTGACACAAAATAGTGAGTGCCATTGATTGTTTTCTACACAACACTATAGGAGAGGTAACAACACTAACAGAATGGCTTGGGGTGACTGAGCAGTGGCCGGGGGCTAATGATGTGGTCTGGAAATCGTGACGATGAGTGGACCGTCGCAATTACCCCGGGCCTCGAGTATTTCAACAAGAGCGGAATTGCATTTGGAGGGCAGGTAGCTGGACTCTGATTGGCTAGTATAAATTTACAGTGGACATGTAGCCCTGAGGAATATAAACAACACAAGTTAGCTGAATCAATACCACTGTGGCTCCCCGTTAGGTAAGCTCATTAAAACCCTCCCCGCGTTTACCCATGAATAAATGTGCTTTTTATTCCTACCGTTTTGCAGTATATAGGCCATACTATAGAACGATATTAAATGCCTTTTGATGGTTGGCGATATGATTGACATTTACTCCAAAAAGTTATAAATATTAATATATAAATGTTTACTTTTTTTTTTTTTTTTTTTTAATACTGAAACTCAGAATTGGAGAATTAAAATCAACTCCAATAAATCCCACCAGATTACCTTTACCCTTCGTCGTAAACCTATGACATCCTGCCCTACAGTGTCCTTTAATGATATTCCGCTTGTCCCTGTTGAACAGATCCGTTATTTAGGCCTCCTGCTTGACAAACGTCTTACATGGAATCCGCATACAAAACTGAAAAGACAAGAAACTGCTCGCCGATTTCGGTCACTTCAACATTTACTTGACAGACGCTCTAACCTTTCTCTTTACTACAAAAGACTAATTTACATGACAATCATAAGGCCTATCTGGACTTACGGAATTGTGCTTTGGGGCTCTGCTAAACCATCAAACTCTTCCCGTATCAAATCCTTACAATCCAAAATCCTTCGCAAAATCCTTAACACTCCTTACTTTGTCACCAACAAAATCATCCACAAAGACCTTAATGTTCCATATGTTGCTGATTTGGCCTGTACCAGGTATCACTCCTTCCATGAAAAACTCCACTCCCACTCTAATCCTCTAGTTTCAATCCTTACTTCCACTTCAATTCCTGACAATCCGCCGAGGCGTCTGAAAAGAAGATGGCCTCGAGATCTTCTTGTATAGATCCACTGCTAGAGTGCTGCCAATGGGCAGTTTCTCTTCATGTTTTTTTCATGTGTATTATCATTATAGCATATTTACTTGATGTATGAACGTACAGTTGTAAATTTCAATAGATGAATTAAAAAAAAAAAAAATACTGAAACGTAAGGTGTGGAAGTTTTTCGTAAGAAAGCTCTCCGCAAAAGACAGGAACATTCAAGAGTTACGCAGAATTTTCTGATTTCTGAAATATTAATTATTTATTTTGCACTCTACAGTAATGCAGTTACATTCACTATAAAGCTTTAAATCAAAGTGAAAAATTAGTGCGTTCTTGACAGTTAACACAGCTTCTAACCCAATATTTTTTTCTAATACCTTGTTTTCTTTTAATTATTTTTACTTAGCTCAGTAATTTTTAGGGGACACGCGTAGTAGTGTAGAATTGGAACTAGAATTATAGAAATGTATTTTAGGTAAATCTTCTTTTTTTTTTCTACACCAATTATGTTTTGTGTTTTAACCATAAAAAATAAAGTGCAATATCCAAAAAATTTTGATGGTGTAAATATTAAAACTGGCTTGAAATTATGAACTCTTGTTATAGTTTTATTGTATATAACCCCAAAGATCAAGATTTATACAGCATATAACCTCCAAAGATCACGGGTTCAAACCCGCAGGTGGTCCTAGGATATTTTAATGGGAGTAAAATGATCTAGAGAATAACGCTGCTAAAGAAGCCTGTACCCTCTTTTCAGTTCCCAGAATTTCCATTCCCTCTCCCGACCTTATGTCAAAAATAAGAAAGCAAGCTAAGTACCGAAATTGGCAGGAAGTTGATCAAGAAACTCGCTCAAGTCAATCAAGAACCAACACGATGCCCTGGAAACCGCCAGGCCAGAAAAGAGCAATTCTTGTATGATTAATACAGACTCAGGATAGGACACCTCATGCTAAACACAGGTATTTATTGTGAAAGCACCATATGTAGTAATAATGTAAGAAAAAAATCAACTACAAAATAGGAGTTTAAGAGAAAGATCAGAATTGTAGTGACTTGATAGTGTGCAACAAATACCGATGAGAAAGAAGGAAGAATGGACCCGATGGACTCCAACTGCTACAGCTACTAGGGAAGAATAATGTTCGACTCAGAAAATTAAAACACACACAAACGTGTTTGTCGAAATTTCAAGTTTATTAAATAATTAGAGCAATTATAAATCATTAAAGTGCTCTAATCTAATATATTATTATTATGCTTAAAATTAAAATACATAACGTGGATAATTTATTTTTTTAAAATAGAGGCTTTAAAATAAGGTTATTTTATTCCTAATATTTTTTATATGATGATAATATAATTAATAGTAATTATTCATTATTATTTGTAAATAAAGCTTTTATCCCATAAAATAATAATACAATACGAAATTATACATATATAGAAATAATACATACAATACGATAAATAATACATACATAAATAAATAATAAAATACATAAAACATTATACAATAAAAATACACTAATAATACATAATACTAAAATACAATACAACATATTTTAATATAAATACATAAAAATATATAAATACTAATAAATAAAGATAAAATAAAAAAAAATATTTAAAATCAAAAAAACAGATACATTTTTATATTTTGTAAAATATAAATCTTTTAGATAATTCATCAGTTTTGTGGCTGACTCCTGGGTATTTTGTAATATTGTCCTAATTTCAGTCTCCATACCAATCCCTCTTCGCTCGGCATCGAAGGAAAAGCAATCCAACAGTATATGTGGTACTGTGAGGATAACCCTACAGGAGGTACATTGAGGCGGTGATCCCCTCGCCATCAGGTAGCCGTGGGGCAGCCTTTTGTGGCCAATCCTCAGTCGAACCAGTACCACTTCCTCCTTCCTGCACAGCCGTAGGTCTTCTCGGTTGGGTTTCACTGAAGGCTCTACTACTTTAAGTTTATTCTCTCTCATAAAAAAACATACTTTTTGCCAATGTTCTATAGCCTTTTCTTTTATGAGGGCGATTACTTCCCGCGTTGACGCACCCGGAAGAAATAGACCTTCTGTGACTGCTAGATTCGCTTTGGTATCAGCTAACTCGTTTCCTTTTATGCCACAGTGACCAGGTAACCATATAAATTCTATTCTACTACCAACCCTCTCCAATGCCTTTAATTGTGTTAAGGTATCTACCACAAGTGCGTCCACAGAAAATGTATTTGTTAAAGCCTTAAGAACCGATTTGGGATTTGTGCAGATAAATGCGTTCCCAGTGCTACTAATGTAATCATGCACCGCGCGATTTATTGCAAATAACTCAGCGTGATATGATAAAAAAACTAGGTAAAGAATAAAAATTTTTACGATCAGAAACAGCGGACACTCTTTTGTTGTTTTGGATACTTGTATAGGTATAAGTCCCCCTGCTAAGTCCCGGTTTAAAACGCAGGAATTGGGCGGGTTTTATGGTTCCTTAATTAGGCTGAGGGGCTAAATGTCCCGCTGTCGTTTGGCAGTTAAAATCCTTGTATTTAGGAATTGGATATGTAGCAACGTGATTAGCATATGCAAAGTCGAAAAGACCAAAAAAATAGTTAGAGTAATTTTTATAGGTCAAGTTTGGATCTGTGTACATGAGCATCTTTCTGGTAGTGAAAGTTTCAATTGGTTAATTTGTTGATTCATTTCTGACTGGCGAACAAATTATTTAATGGATGATTTGGTCGAGATAGAACTTTAAGTAATACGCTAAGTCTATAATCTGTCTCCGTATGCTTAGAGGCATTGCACCAGCTTCAACTTCGAGACTCGCGGTGGGACTTGAGCGAAATGCGCCCGTGGCTATGCGAAGAGCTGTGTAATAAACCGGCTCAAGCATCGCGTTCTTTTGCTCGCGAGCCGTATGCTATACAAGCATATTCCAGTTTGGGACGTATAGAGTCAGATATAATCGATTAAGCTGATTCTGTCCGCTCCCCAGTTATAACGATGGATTAAAGTGAACATTGTAAGTTGACTGATTCTTTGTGAACTAGCCTCATTAAACATACAGTTAACAAATCGGTAAACCATTATTTTATGATTAGTGAAACATTTTTTTTCTCCCTTTCTTTTTAGAATGATTTTGTATTTTTTAAAGTATTTAAAAGTGTTTTTATAACTTTCACCAAAAAAAAAAAAAAAAAAAAATCTAAGTGTTGCCTAAGAAGAAGTGTAAATATTAACCGAGCCATTAAAACGTCTTTTTTCATTACACAAACCTGGAAGTTTGTACTTAGTAAAAAGTTGTTTAGGGTTAAGTTTTGTTTAGGGATTTAAAAGCTTTGTTTGGGGTCGGCATTATTTTTAGTCGGGAAACTTCTAGACGTTAACAATAGGAGAAAAGCTTCTGTTAAAGTTTAGAGCAAACTAAAATTTAGAGCCTCGAAATTAGTAGTTTTGGGACAGTTACTTGTATGCCTCTTTTGATGTCATGAATAATTACACTATGCTAAGAATAATTTATAACTTATTTTAATTAAAAGATTGTGAGGAGCTTTTAGTTTTAACACCCCATTATAAGTAAGATACTTAAGCATAATATTTTAATGTGTTTCCTTTATAATGTACTATTTTAAACTGTATAAAAACAAATGTATGAAACAAAGTTTGAATTAATCAACTAATGTAATTTTTGGAAATTTTTATTTTTAATGTAGATTATTTAAATTCTACCTTAACTTCCGAAATATTGTAAAAAACAAACAAGTGCATAATATATGAAGAATATCTGCGATGCAGGAGGGTAGGGTAGTTGGTAATTATATGAAAGCTAATGTTTGTACGCCCTTATCACACGATAACTTACGTGTACGTTGGCTTAAATTTAATCCTGTTACATGTATAATTAGTGCTATGGCAAATTTTCCCTCGGTGACCATGGAAACAACTAGTAAAACAACATGGAGAAGATAATGAATACACTATATAATCTAGGTGTTATAGAGTAAAGAAAAGAATAAAAAAAAAAACTTTTATAATATTAATATAAAATTGAATATTTATTAATATATATTTTTACCTCTTTAGGTGTATATATGTTTTCAACATATGTAGTATTATTCATTTATTTTTGTATTGTTCCTACCATGAAAACTCTAATTTTAATCACTAAAAAGAGTTAAAATAAAAGATTTCTTTGCTAGAACTTTACAATAATAAAAAATCTGGTGCGGGCAACACACGACTTCCACTTACTTACCTTGAGTGTTAAAATCAATTTTAAAACTTCTAAATATGCCTCAGTTTAAAAATATTTTTAATTGTTTTTAAAAAACGTGTGTTCATTTTCGTTGGAAACATAAATAAATAATAAGCAATAATTGTATTCTCTATTTGTCACTTACAGCAACTTTTTCTATATTACCTTTTTTAATATTAACTTTTTTACCTTTTTTATATTTACTTTTTCTTTTATATTACTTTTTCCTTTAGTGGCTCGAAAGGTCGTGCAGGCCCTGGGCCTCGCGGTGTAATCTCCCAGAAGATTACACTCGCGTTTCTCTATGCAATTTGTCAAGGGTCATCACTCCCTACGCCTAATTTTGTGAGTGGCCACCAGTAGGCTGACGGGTCTCACATACCCGGGGGAGAGTCTGTGAGAGAATCCCCATTCAATTAAATCCTTATAAAAGCCCCGCCGGGACTGGGATTCGAACTCACAACTTTAGCTGAGAGACTAGCGCGCTAACCACTCAGCCACAGACTCCCTACTTTTTCACTTCATATTACCTTTTACAACTTTGTGTGTCAGATAATATTTCATCTAAAATCTTTCTCTTTCCAACGGTATATTATACGTCTATATTACTATTCTTATTATCAAGAAAATTAAAAATTACATTATGAAAATAGTTTTACTCTGTTCTCCTTTGGTTGTATAATTTATTCGTTTAACTTATGTATTTATCGGTTTTTTTATGAATACTAAAAATATGATAAGTTTGTTTTTAAAGAATCTACAAAATTAAAGGTACTTGAAGAAGAAATTAAGTATCGGCGTTTGAGCCCTGTGCGACTATTTCAAGCAGAACAAAACCTATATCATATAGGCCCATTAAATTTTACATCTATAGCATTTCCAAGTCAATTATTCAATTATTTATTTGAAGTAAAAATTATTTGTTGTGTTTTTGCACGTTCTGATGACTTTTTTTAACTGGATGTTACATCGCGATTGCGCGTTGTTCTAGATCACTTTTTATTTAAGTTAAAATGTGCACTAGCTATAAAAAAAATGTCATAAACTCTATTAGTATTCCCCAAAACACTATAAACGAATAATTCATCCCTATATCAATAAAAAACATTAAAAGTAAATGCGAGTTGAAATACGCATGAGCGATAAAAAATACAGCTCGAAAAACGTTATCATAACCACCCGAAAGCACAATAATTAATCCCTATATCAATAAAAAACATTAACAGTAAATGCAAGTTAAAATACTTAAAGCGATAAAAGATAGAGCTCAAAAAACGTAATCATAACCACCCGAATGCACGATGATTCATCCCTATATCAATAAAAAACATAAAAAGTAAATGCGAGTTGAAATACCCATGAGCGATAAAAAATACAGCTCGAAAAAACGTAATTATAATACCCGAAAACACATTAATTATTCCCAAAAACTATCCCTTCCCTCTAAAAATTCAAAATCAACAACTATTTTAAAACTAAATATTTTTTTAAATATTAGTTCGTAAAAAACAGAACTTGATATCAAATATCTAAAAAAAAACAAAAAAACAGTGATATGATATGCCAAAATTATTAAAAATTCATAATTTTAATTAAACTAATTATTTTTCAATAAATAAATAAGTAAAACGGAATATTTAAGGCTACAAGTGAAGAAAAAGGTGACATTTGACTTGGAAAAGGTAACATTTGAAATGGAAAAGGTGACATTTGAAATGGAAATGGTTACATTTGACTTGGAAAGGGTTACATTTGAAATGAAAAGGGTTACATTTGACTTGGAAAAGGTTACATTTGATTTGGAAAAAGTTACATTTGACTTGGAAAAGGTTACAATTGACTTGGAAATGCTATATATAGCGAGTTTAATCAAAATCGTTAAAGATGTTTTTGAGAAAATCGTAAAAAGGTGCAAAATGCATGGTATAAAGAGCCTTTTATGGTTAGCTGATTTCGATGGAAAAGTTGCTGTAATATCTCGGGCCTATAATTGTCTTAAATATGAAATTTCCGTTTCAGTTTTTTCGCTAGACACACTCATTTGGACTTAGGAGACCCTGAAACGTGTATTTCCGTTGAAAACTAGAATTAGAATATTTTTACTATCGCAATACTTTCCCTTACTATATTTTTCATATACAGGTAAGTGGAAGTAAAATCAGTCCTTCATTGTATACATGTACAATAATATATGTTAGAAAGTAAAGCCGGAAATAAATATGCAAAAACATAAAAAATAATTACTATTTACATATAAGCTAATGTTCTCCGGGTCCCAGGTTCGAACCCCTCTTGGGGCAGAATTATTTATTGAGCGATCCCTTGGTATATATATTCTACTGGGGGACATCCGTCCTCTATTAAGTGAATACCCAAAATTGGGGAATAACCTGGCGGCCGAACGTGATTTAGGCTTAATCACCTTCTTGCATGGCCGTTGACCGTATAGTACGCATCTCTTTGTACTGACCCTGAGATTCTTTATGGATTGTAGAAAAGGCACATGTGTTTTTAAAATGTTTATTTATAGATCGTAACATTTTATTTACCCCTCTACATATTTCACATTTTATATACTTTCTTTAGAATGAGATTTAAATAATTAAAACAGCATATTTTCATTAAAGAGAAATTTTTATTATTGGTTTAAAAGTGTCCGATGATAATTTTTGTAAGAGTGGATTCATGAATAAATAATTCATAATCTAGACCTTAATCCCATTAGGTAGACTAAGTATCTATATTTTATTATTTTATTATTAATATATTAGATATTCCCTAACCAGTTAAAACCGTGGTCTAGAGCTTATGAATCTGATTTAAAAAGCACCCCAATCGTTATTTATTTACTATTCATTACTACCATAATTATTTTACATTACTAAAACAGGACCTCGCTTATAAAAAATTAATATAATTAAATTATTCTAAATAGACAGCAATCTGAGGTAAGTTTAGACTCAACTAAACTCCCTCAGAAATCCGTATCGTTAAGTAAATATAATGTATTACATTTCATTTAAAATAAGTGTTATTAATTTATATATTTTTATTCGAGATTTGCTTTATTGATGCTTATATTATTTATTATAGTTTTTAAATATATCATAGAAGCCCATTGCCTAAATATTTTAATATAATTCGTTACCTCAGTTTCCTCTTCACCTCAGTTAAAACTCTTTATCGCTTCCTTTCTGTAGTAAAGGAGTGATTTTTTAAGTATGACTCGCTATAAATATTCTTTCGGATTATTTTTATCAAGAGTACGTCAGAAGACAGAAGTTCTCAACTGGCTGTCGAACGTGCTACGTACCTTCTTCCCTCGAGACTTAAAGCCCCATGAAAAAAATAACTGTCAGGCGAAGATGAAATAACTGCGGAACCTCCGTGCCCAGCATCCTCTGGAAGACATATGTCAAGGCAGGATCGGATATTACCCTCGTAGGAAATGATTCCTTTCAACTGTCATATCTTTTATATAAGTCTCCTGGTTATTTTTAACTTTAATTTTCTTTTTCCTGTGCTGTTTATTCGGAATAAATAGCTCTAAGTGCGCTTTGGTGCTGGTTCATGTTCTCGTTTGAGAAATACTATGTTTTTTCCTTCAGCATCCTTAGAAATAAATTACTCTAGTTTATCATTTTCTTCGAAAAATAATTATTATTATGATGATATTATTTCAAGGCGGGAGAATTGATACGTTGACTTCCAAAAGTTACTAAAGTACAATTTTTACGAATTTGATATTTTGACATATTTGTATTCTCATCGTTTGATTTTATCTAATGAACTCTCATGTCTTTTAAAAACGGGAATTACCTACATTATAAAGGTACTAATCACGCATTTAGTTTTGATCCATATCATAATAACGTATTTCATTCCATAACTTTAATATAGTGTTATTAAGACAGTAAAAAAAAATCAATGCGATCAAGTAAGTAGGTTTAATAATATAGTAATTCCAGAGTTTTGCGCTTTCTGTATAATTTCCAAGAATGGATAAGGTGCCTTTTGGAAATTAACGTCTCAATTGTGTTAACTACTAGGGGTAGAAGATTTATTTTTAAATTTCTTTTTACTATATTTATTAAGTATAAAATGTAAAACTATTTTTATCCTGGGACCAATTCCCCTTAGAATAAAGACAATGAAAAAAAAAAAAAAAAAAAAAAAAAAAAAAAAATCCTCCGCCAAGTTACTTTTTGAAAAAACAAAAAACAAAATGATCAGCTATTCAATATATCTATAAATATTTGCATACTTATACACGCTTATATAATCATATGTTAATACTACAAATACCTATATTTTGGAACAAAGGAACGAAAAATTGAGATTCGAGTCAGTAGTATATTTTTTCTAATACATATTAAGAAATCATCAGTCTGGTCTTACTAATCGTTGATATAGGTAAAAGTTCCTTTTGTATAAACCTACATTTAGCTACCATCCCTGAAAGTTTTTTTTAGTGAATATACACATTTTAATTAATTATAACCTAATTTGAAAAAATGAGCCTTTTATCATACAAACACTAAACCCGAAAAGTAATGCTGTGTCATCACATGACATGAAAGTATTGAAACATGATTATTTGTTTAAAATAATTATCTGTGTTTAATTAATATACAGAACATTTATTTATTTTTATTTTTTTGTTTCAGGTAAGAGCAAAGCTTCACTTCATGATGATGATTAATATGCCGCTAACAGGTCGTATTGTATTTTTGATTATGATTAGCTATTATAATATCGATTTAAAGGTTTATTTATTTATCATTTCTGTAAATAAATATAAATTATTATTGTTTTTAGTAGCCCCACAGCTAAAAAAAGAATTGATCTGAGCCTCGAAAGTAGATAAGATTTTATTTTGGTTTAATAAATGTATTTGTTTTTTTGGTTCATTAAAAAAATGACGTAGGTTTTTCAAGTTTAGAATGATATTTTTGATACCTTAAAAATCAATAAAAAGTTGTCATTACTGGTCTTAGAGGGTGGTGAAGTATTGTATGCATCATATATATAATTTTGATATTTTATTGCTAGATAATAATAATAATAATTATTATTATCATTAAGAAATATACAAGATTTCGAAATAATTGAAATTATGAAACAAAAAGCTTTCTTAATGGCCTGTTGGTTGGATAATACGGTGTGAATGACAATGACAAATAATAAGGGGCCATTATGAGAAGGAGAGGAGGAAAACAAAAACCGTCCAAGAAAGAGGACGGGAGATCGGAAAATATGGGGGCCATTCTCCCTCGGTTCTGTTTTGTTCTGCCATTTGTTATTTCGGTTGTGGCTTCCGTGTTGATAATTCACTTCTGCCTCTGGAGAACTTTTAACTTTTCCAACTGGCTACCATTAAGTATAAATGCTTTGTCCTACTTGCCCGCGATATGTCCCTCTCGTTCAGGCAGTTGTCCCGAAAGCTTTTTTTTTTTGTCCTTTCTCTTGGTGTTTCGAGGATAATTGTAGGGTCAATAAACAGTGGTGTGTGATTATGTTTTGTTTTGTTTTTTTAATATAATTTATATTGGAGGGTAGATTTATTGTTTTCTTTCATAGATAGAATTAAAAAAAAAAAAAAAAGGATAAATTAATTTTTAATCATTAATTTGGTAATTTATTACACAATATCTGCTGATTCTTCTTTAATGGCTTACTTGTTTTCAATAATGTTGCTTGGGAGATAAGACACAGTGATAGTTATATCTATATAGTGGATGCGGTAGGATAATTATTTATTAATATAACTTACCATTAGGAAGCTTTTGACTGTGCAAAAAAAAATATTGTGCAGAATAAAAACCGTAAAGCATAATCTTCGCAAATTACACTTTTAACTGAGATATACTATTTTGAACAACAACAATAAAAATCAGTAAAGGAAAAATAATTTCTGTTCTTTGCTATGAATGAGTTCAGTTTCATAAAAATAAAAAATATTTTGACATTTTAAACAACTGAGACACCTGAGTATTTTCGTATGCAGATGTTAATTGATTATTTTGATGTTTTCAATGTTCCTTAATGCATTTTTAAATATCTTGCCTAGCAAGATTTAGTTTATTTTTGTAATTTTAGTAAAAATAAAAAATAAAAACTCCGTTTATAGTTAATGTTTACTAACATTTATTACATGTTTGTATGTAATCTAAATTAGTTAGATTATTGATTCCTTTTTTTTTTTTTTAAGATACATTTACTTTACATTTATTTATTTTTCGCCTTTCTTCAGTCAACGCTTCTGCTATACCTTTCTATCCATTAAGGTTTAGGATGTGATGTAATTGTTAGAAAGAGCATAATAATCTACGCATATAACACTTTAAACTGAAATAAGCTTTAAGCTAATCGACACAAAATGTTTCACCTTCTTCCAGTTCTTGATAAATACACTCGTTTTTGGAAGGGATCGGTTAGTTGAATTTCCGAAGCTAATGACTTGTGGCTTGCGTTAAAGGAGACCGCTCTAAGGCAGTTAGGCCAAGAGTTCCACAAACTTTGGCTCTATGACTTCCAATTAAAACTAACTTGATAGCCAGAGTTTTATCGGTTAAAATTAAATATTGCAATGACTTGGCTCAGCTTGTATCAGATTTAATTAGCGCAACCGTGCAATTTAACACCGCTTATCAAATGACACCTCGACTTTCTGATGTAATGTTAGATAAGGAGTTAACATAGCCGTACGAAATGAATTTATTTCTCTGAATTATGTTAGTAAAAGTTAGATCGGGATAAAAAACAATTAAATATACATTTATGCTTCGTTGTTTTTTTCTCATCTCTCCAACATAAATTTTAGATCATGTTCCTGGATGGCTACCGAAATACAAGTGTTTGTAAACTTATGATTTTCATGATATTAAAAATTATTACATTATCATTATAATGCTGAGACCTGAACCAAAACTTAATTAATTAATAAACATAATTATACACGTGCTCTAAACCAACTTTTAAAACATTAAAGAACGATAAAATAAACAGTCTCAAAATCAAGAGTTGGCAGAATGCTGGAAAAAAAAATTAGCAAATAACGAATGTAAAAAAATTAACAACTATAAACTGTAGCATACATTGCTACATCAGTTTAAGTTTTCATTGAACATAACAATAACTGATGCACGCAGTAAAACTAAAGGAATCCTGGTATTCTAATCTTCTCTCAAAAAACTTAAAGATTAGAATCTACTAAACTGTAAGTCTCTCTGGTTTATACAGATGTGAAATGTTATCGCTCACTTTGAAGAATGAACACCGCCAGAGATTGAAGTTTTATTTAAAATTTTATTTTCGAAAAAAAAATGAGGCAAATGGAGAATGTTTAAGGCTACAGAACGCAGAATTACAGAGCTTGTATCCTATAAATCGTATAGTATAAATGATGTTATAGTACCGCAGAAGCTCAAGTAGTGCAGACCTTAAGGATAGGTGTCCAAGAGGTGGACTGAGGCGTAGGTGGGAGGATTGTTTTTGTATTCAAGGATTGGTGTTATCGGTGTAGAACCGATAACACACAAAGCAATAGTTTACATTTTGTATGAAGTAGAGAAAATTAAACCTGGTAAATCCCATCTTAATCACGCTCTTGTTAGTAATAAAATAACTTCTCACTTAGTTATTGTGTAGTTGTCAGTTTTCACCCTATACTCAATCTCTTATTCGTATACAGGCAAATAATGGTTCCAAAGTTCAAATATAGTAATGCTAAAAAGTATCATAAATGTAAAAAATTAACCTTCTAGTACGACACGTATAATTTTTTCGACAGAAATTAGGTTTAAAATACATCCATACTCGACCGTGAAGTACCGAATTAAACACTTAAAGCCCATTTGGTTGTAAATTAATTATATTAAATTAGAAGAAAATGCGTCACAGTGAGTAAATAATGAGGAATTGAGTAAAAAAAAGAGGTAATAAATACTTAAATTAAATTTGGTGATAAAGTATTTTTGTACAATCCTCAGTTGGTCCAAATCAGGTCATTGTATTATTAGATTGTAACGGTTTACTATTACTCATTTTTAATAGATAGAGTTGGTTATAATCATGCGATGATAATGTTGATAGCCAGTCATCCTTACATCGTCAGAATTTCGTTTTAAACTTTTTAATCGTCCTCGTTCAATTTTGAGAGAAACATTTCCGATGAATTCGTAGAATCTGACTTACTATTAGAGAACTCCCACTAGACCCGAAAAGACAAACATATCCATAGATAATCACAATTGTATTTTAAACTGACCCGCTTTTCTCAGCATACCATGTTAGGGATGACTACCAGTCTAAAACCAAGGGGATTCAAACGTTTTAGCAAACACTAATCCGGTCCAATCAACCGTGGCATTTGCAAGTGTGATGATCCTCGCAGGCCGGCCAACGCTGGGTATTAGCATCGGATAATGCTTGCATGATGGATGGGACAAGTACCGAACAAAAAGCAACTAAATGAGTGTGATTTATAGTTCTTCGCGTCGCTGATTTGTGAACAGCATGCCTTGGTGAGGGTGCTTGTTGACTGATGCCATCAGCAAAGGCTACAAAAATATATTTTAATGTCGCCCTAAATACAACAGCTTCTTTATATTTCGCTGTTCAAATAAAGCATTGCATTTATTAATTGTTTGTTCTAATATACAATCGATCCGCTTTATGTATCATCGTAAATGTTTAATCAGAAGTAATAATGAATTTAAATATATTGTAATAGAAATATTGTCAAATATAAAGATCGTAATAATTGTATGAATATTTTAGGAAATGTAATTCTAGATAAAATTGGTTCCTTTTCGCTATAAAACTATTAAAGAGTCGTTCAGATAACATCACTGACAAATCTTCGAAGTTATTGACAGCTTCTGATGTTTGTAGCTCTTTCGAATTCTACCGTTTCTATTTAAATTGATGATATCGGTTTCGGAGGAAGCCAGACAAGAATTCTTTTATTAAAATATTTTTTCTACTTCATTTTAAATATAGTAGAAAAGCCTCATACTACTTTTATAAATAACAATCATGAATAAATAGTATATATAATACTATATATGGAATATATAGTAACAGAAATCACTGTTATCGTGAAAATTTAAAAATTCTAGCTTTTCCGGAAAATACACGTTTTAAGACTTCCCAGATGACCAAGTCCCGCTAAAAGATCTTAGAGTGTGTATGTGGTAAGCGTAGCTAAGAAAAACATAGGGTGCATAAGACTGAAATTTCCTATTTTATGCCTTATTATGCCTGACATGTTACAGCAACTTTTTCAGCGAACCAGAAGATGCCGTACAATGATTTATACCATCGATTTACGATTATTATAAAAAACATCCAAAAAAAAAACAAGTTGAACGAAAATGACTGTGTGTCCGTGTTTTTTTTATTTTTTATTTACAATCCCACAACAGTGTGAGATTCCTACTCACTAAAAAAAACACCTCCCTATTCGCCTTCACCAGCCCACGGAACTGCCGTCAGGCATTACTTTGCTTGGAGCAATTTGGTTATGTGCCTACTTCATTAACAGACACTTTTATTAGGTATTATGCTCTTCCTATGCTATGAGTCTTACCTTGTTACCCTTTCCCACTCTTGAGATCTGAGCTTCTTTCCGACTTGCGCCACATATTCTGCTACAGCATTCCAGTACTCCTCTTTGATCATCATTGGTTGACCAAGTTTTCAGGAATAGCCTTCTCTTTAAAACGCTGTTTAGATCGCCTCCCTGTAGATGTCTTCCACTTGATCCATACAGTACCTTATTATATATACTGTGTGTGTGCATTTGTGTCGTAATCTAGCACGAAAACTAAAAGTCACATGAAACTGAAATGTCAGATTTAATACAGCTATAAGCCCGAGACGTTACAGCAACATTTTCATGAAAATCTGCTACCCAGATGTTACAAACAAAAAACAGCGCTAACGATTTAGATAAAACTTGCTTAGTCGATGTAAAGTTTACCGGCTTAATGTGATGTAGGTTTCATTCTAATTGAAATAGTCTGGACAGGGCTTAATATTTTTTAATTTCCTTCATTTTTTTAAAAATTCTAAATGATTAAAATATTATCTTATCACATTGGTAAAAACCAGCTATATATTCAAGTTGAACGAATTTGAAAATCAACTAAAGGAGAAAAGAAGAAAAAAATATTTTGCAAGCTTGAGAGCTAAAGAATTGAGAAAAAAACTTTATGTTATAAAAAAGGTTTTAGGAAGTAATATAAAGTGACTAAAAGGGCATAAACTTACGTAATAATTGTACATACATTATATATTGTTTTATTATTTAATTTGAAACTTATGTTTTCAACGAAAGTAAATATAATATTCTCTGAATATTTTTCAATTCTAAATTTATTTAATAGTTGTTAAGTATATTATGACAACCTAGGTGAGTCAAAATCATAAGTCACCCAAACCAGAATTTTTAATATAACACTTATAAAGTATATTTTTCTTTTCTTTTTTATTTGCCCACTTAGGAATATATAAAAGAGTAATAAAGCTAACGAAGAAGTAGTGTTTGTATAGGACCTTGAATAAGAGCGTGTTAGGACTAGGCGCGACAAGTCTTTAATCTGGAGGAATACAAAGGAAGGACAGAAGTTATTTTACATGTTATTGGGAAGGGGCTTTGTGGGGCGAGGGACCTCTCCTCCCGTCAACATCCAGGGATATTTGCCCCGTCTCAATCTGGCTCAGGTCGATAGCTCTACCAGTCCTCATATCCTACCCCAGTCTGTCGTCAATATAAGGTTTTCCGCTAAGATTTCACCCTTAATATATATATTGGTTCTCTCATTATATACCGTGGTATCAAGTTAAGCATTGAAATTTTAACTTTATCTATAATAATTTAGGAAAACGTAATAAAATGTTAGATTTTAATGAAACATCAGGGACAGATCCATATCATAAAAAAAAAAAAAATAAATAATAATAACTCGTTCAAAATTGAGGTTTCACGTTGCAATCAATAAAATAATTTTAATAGTAATTTGAAATATAAACTGAGACTGAGCCCGGATATATCAAGGTCTAAAGATGTAATAAAGCTCTAATCTAGCCAATATAGCAGACTCAAATTAATTTTTGATTTTCAAATAAATAAAAGTAAAATATATATATATATTATATATATATATATATATATATATATATATATATTATATTATATTAATCACAAGGTCTATGACCTTCATTAAAATATAAATTACCGATCTTTTTTTAAAAATATATTTTACTGTTGTTCTGTTGTAATTAGTTTTGTTGTTTTTTTTATGCCTACTTACTTATTCTCTGTAGAGGTTGAATTTGCATATTTTATCCAGGCGTTGAAGACCTTGCTTTGCGAATTAAAGAATGCGGAAATTTCTATCCAGATTAAAACTGTTCCCAATAGATCCTTAAAACATTTTTAATAAAAAAAAATATATATATATATATTAAGTATTAGCAGAGATTACATTTTTACTTAGTTGTCGTGATGCTTAAATCTTTCTTCAACACCAATCAAAATTGTAACTGGTTCGCCTATTTTTAGTTCATTGCTTTCTTAAAAACTATAGATCCTTCTGAATAATTCATATTATTATTTATTGCCTAGGCAGCTGTATAATATTATATTTAAGTCCAAACTGGAGTGTGATATTTGGCATTAAAAGCCATCTTTGATATACATATATTTATTTGGAAACCATTGACCAATAATTTGCCGTCTTATAAATTTAATAATATTTGTTGCATGCATTAAAAGAAGGCTACTAATTATTACGCGTTTCGAGAAGGAAAAAATTAACACACTCTAGCAATACAACGATTGTCTGAGAGTTATTACTGAATCTTAGCCAACGTCTATGCAAGGAACTGATTCAACCGACCCCACTAACGACCGCTAGATATTTCCTCAATTAACAAGTATATACTTTTAGGGACTGGGTGAGCCTCGAAAGGGTAACCTACCCTAAAGTCAAATTTTGGTATACCACCAAAAATTCATATATGAATTTATGATTATTGAATCTAGTATTGGAGATCAGCCGATGAATAGGACATTTTGGTATACCACTGATTTAAGTGACAAATAATCTGCTAATAACATTTAGAAATAAATAATTGACCAAATTAATTATCCGACCTTTCATTGTCATATAGTCAAAGTGCAACACTCTTCTTGCTAATCGTATCATTCCTTACCTTCAGCCAGAGACTCCTACCTCTACAGCCTGATCCAAGTAGTTTATATAGTTTCTGTTTTACGTTTTTGTATTAAAAAATACTAGGCATTTATTGTTTAATAGTGTAATTGGCACATTCATGAGTGTAAAATTATGTTATCATAGCTATAATAAAGGCCGCACGCGTTTTGAAGACGGGTCCCTAGAATTATATAGAATCCGGGACCGCTTGAGCCCCCAAAACGCGTGCAGTACAGACGCAACCCAAGAAAATAAAAATCTATGAATCTGACGTCTCCTTCCCATGGCTTTCTGGGTCTCTTCCTCCTGTCCCTTTTCCCTCTTATCTCGCCTCTACACTATTTTGGTTACCCTATTGTTATATTTTGAGGATACCAAGGGCTCTAAATTTATTTTTTAATAATTAAGATATTAATCAAGTAAATATTAATAAACCTTTGTCGGCAAAAGTTCAAAAGGCGTTTACCTACCTCCCTTAGCCCCCTCCCCGCCTTCCCCCTCCCGCGATACCCCGTGGAAAACTTCCCATATCTGAGATTTTAGAGGTCATTCGAGTTTTATTTACAAGAAGAGGAGAGTCATATAGGAGGGACAGAAGAGCAGAAATTCGAGAGAGGTCCGTCGGGGGGTCTGAGAGCCTAGAAGGGACGCCTAAGACAATTTCCTTCCTGCATTCTTTTCACATGGCCAAACCTGCGTATATATTTCTCTAGTACTTTCAACAGGCTCTACCTCAATATTTCTCCTGATTATATCATTTCTCTTCCTATCTCTCTTTGTTTTCCCCTCTATTCTCCTCAGGTACAGCATTTACATTGTGTCAAGGCTACTGGCTTCGGTGCTTTGAAGAAATAGTTCTGGATTCGCTGAATGTATTTTTATAAACAGTCTTCTTGACCTGTTCTGACACTTCTCTCTTTCATAAGAAGCCTGTTTTTAGGGAGTGGAATTATTTGCTGTCTAGGTCTGTCATTTCCCGAATTTCTCCGCCTGCCCAGCCTTTTTTGTTTATATGGGCACCATGGTATTTGAAGTCGCTGACATGTTCTAATTCCTCTCCTTCAATTCAAGTACAATATTATATAATTCGGCAATCGAAATGTCCGGTTCATTCTTTTTTGTCTCACAGCATATTTTAATACAAATATTTTATATTCAGCTGTTCAGATTCGATCTCCAAATATTATTTATCTATTGTGAGTTTCTGTTAACCTCACCACACTGACACAATCTTTTTTTCCTTCAGTTTATTCCTAGATGTATAAAATTTTATTTCTAATTATTCATCTCTTTTATTTTTAATTAAAATATAAAGATACAATTTATCCTTTGTATTTTATATTAAATCTAAAATACTTGAAGTATAATTCTAGCAAAAAAGCTTAAATGGGCATCAAATCTCCTGGGAATAACGGATTACTGTTATTAAATTTTATTAAAGTGAGAATAAAAATAAAAAGTCCAGCGATAAGGGCGAGCTGTTTTCTCAGGTAAAAGAGGAAAAGGATTAAAGAAAGGTAGGGAAAGATACGGCGGGGTGAAAAAGTTGAATTAGTGGAAGGAGGGGGGCCTTGCGATACACACCGCATTAGAATAAAGTTCCCATAATTTTTTTGCTAAATTAAAAAAAAAAAAAGTAGGGGGTACAAAAATAATAAAGTACGGTGGCGAACGAAATAAGTCTGCCTCGAGTTTTCTGGTCCGCCTTACAATATTCAACCTAAGCCAAAATAAAGGTCGCCAAAGCTACATATTATGATTCAATAACCTTACCCTTACGTATTTACTTTTATAGCCTTACATATTTAATTTAATAAATTTACATAATGACCTAACCTACTTAATTTTTTGCTTTCAATTACATATATACGAAAAATATAATAACGGAAAGTATAACAATCGGGAAATATTTAAATTTTATTTTTCAACGGAAATACACGTTTTGTGGTCCCCTAAGTCTAAATAATTATTTATTGTCTAAATAATAATTATTGATTATAATCAATCACCTTTTTTTAAAATTTTATTGAAAATAATTTTGAAACTCGCTATATTGATGTAAAATTTAATAGATTTTAATATCATATAGCTTTCATTATAATTGAAATAGACTATGCCGATATTTTAAATTTTCTTCCCCTAAAGTACTTTTAATTTTGTAGAAAAGAAATGAACCATTTCATTTTGCTAGAATTAATAAAGGTTAAAGATTTGAATTACTAAAAAACAAGTGAATATATAAGTTGAACAAATTCAAATGCCCGACTAATGGATTTCTTCTTCCAGTGGCGCGACAGGCCGTGTAGGCCCTTGGCCTCGCGGTGTAATCTCCTGAGACATACCACTCACGTTTCTCGATCTATTTTATTTTTTAGGGTAGGGTAACAACTCTCTACGCCTAATTTTATAGGTGGCCACCATTTGGCTGACCGGTCTCACATACCCGGGGGAGAGGCTGTGAGTGAATCGCATTTATTTAATGCTTTAAAAAGTCCCTCTGTGACTGGGATTCGAACTCACAACCTTTAGCATGAGAGACTAGCGCGCTAGCCACTCAGCCACGGGCTCTCTAAAAGTCCCCAACTAAAGGACAAAAGACCAAAAATATTTTTGTATGTTATTTTAGTTTTTTAAGCATAAGAACAGTAATATAGATGTTAATTACACCTTTGAAAACCTAATAATTTAAGAAAAAAATATTATCTCATACTTAAAGTTGTAAATAGTAATAATGAGGGATGAATAGTTAAAAATAATGTCAGTCATTGTTGAGAAGCATCCATACTGTTGGACTAGTTAAAGATTTTAGGGTACTACAACAGGATATAATTTATCTACGATGACGCCCATGACCCTGTAGGGTAGAGGCTGAACACACAAAAATAAATAAATAAATAAATAAAATACTAAGTAAATATCATCTAAATTATTCCAAATTATATATTTATAATGACTAATTTTCTGTTATGCATAGCGTATTATTATATTCTGATAGGGTCAGCCAATAGTCGCTGGGAATCAATAACGTCTAATTGTAGTGATTACCCTAGTCCGGTCTTATCTCGCTAGATTGTTCTGTTGGCTTGTTAAGTCACGTTGTGGAAAATATTTTATTTATTGCATTATTAAGATTTTAAAAAACTACATCATTTTTTATGTGTTTGAGTATTTTGCAATATGATCCTGGCATTGGAACCCATACAATCTTCAAACTTCCATTTAATTATTTTATGATAATGATACTTATTATGATACATTTATTGTTTTATTCTTCTCTACAATTTAAATATTACTATGGTTCCTCCCTATTTCAACCGCTAAAGAATCATCGACCTCTCTACTTAACTCTACTTAATCACTTACTCTAAGCTACTTCTACTTGAATCTTTCCTTTACTTGTAAAATTGATAGGTATATACGTTCCGTGTATTTGTATGCAAGCAAAGATGCTTACAAAACTATGCATATATTGTGTTATAACTAGGAAGCTAGGCAATGAGCACGCAACTGTTTTCATTCTATGGGCACTTGGTCCTCGAATAAAGAAAATATTTTCATTTCATTTTATTTACTAACTTTATTTAATATATATATATATATATATATATATATATATAATATATATTATATATATATATATTTATTTATTTATTTATTTAAACCACACCATCTGGCATCCCAAACAGATGCACATCGAAAGTGAAATTGCAGTTCAATTATTCTACTTATTACCGTTATTTTACTTTTTTTACCAGATTTAATTATTTATTTTACCCAAATCCTGCTGTTGTGAAACAATTCGTTCATTTCAAATTTCTTCGACTCTAGTATCTTTTAGGAGATTTTTTTTCTTTCCTTCCTTTTTTGTGTGTTTATATTCCATATTTTTTACACACACACACACACACACACACACACATATATATATATTCACACACACACACTTTCCTTCCTTTTTTGTGTGTTTATATTCCATATTTTTATACACACGCGCACACACACACACACACACACACACACATATATATGTATGGTTTTTTTCAAATATTTAGATTAAAATGAATTATATTGGTCTCTTGGGCAGACATGTTATAACAAATCGTCTATCTATTGTAGTCCGTCATAAAGTCATTGTCCTAGAATAAAGTTATTTATTATTATTATTAGTATATGTATCCAAATATTTTAAAAAGGTTTTATACTCTAATAAAAATGATCTGCAGATCAAAAAAATTCCAGTCAATTAGCAGCCGAATGTATATTTTAGAAAAATTAGAAGCGTCTAGAATTCTGGGAACATCTTTAATATCTACTTTTACTATTGTTCCGCTACCAATCGATAAAGTAAATAATTGCTAGAATGGTCTTGCTAAAAAAAAAAGGCTTATTGGACTCGCGCTAAAGACAAGACATCAGACGAAGATACAAAATTGCAGGAGCTATATTTGGTTTTTAGTTTTGAATAGTTTGGGGGGAGTGGGAGGAATAGGCTTACTGGAAACTGTCGTAATAGGTTCAATCGCATTATTTTTCTTACTTTCTGGTTTTATTGTATTACACAATATACAATATATACATACGTCACTGGATATTTGACTTTTTACCCGAAGGTATTCTAAGGGATATTTCTAGGTTCAATCACAAGCCTGTCTCTCATACTTTAAACGTGGAACCTTGTACAAAATCGACGGGATCATTCAATCCTGATGATTTACCTTAACCTTTAGGTACTACAATAATTTTAAAATGCATAACTACTACCATGTGTCATTTCTGACCCAACGTAATAAAAACAATTAAAAAAAGGCTAAGAAAGACTCAGAAATTATGGACAATGATATATTTTTGATAAATGAACTTATAAAAAAACAAATAGATAGTAAATAGATATTTCCAATATGTCACATAAAAAATTTAACTACAAAAGAAAAATTTAGAAAAAACAAATTTAGTTTTTACGTTTTTTTTTAAATTTGGTTATGAAAGTAGTTTTTTGCTGTAGTTCTTGGATTTTCTTAATCCTCACATGTTCCTCTTTATCCTGAAAAAATACAGAAATCAGTAAAGTCGACTACAAATGAGTTGCCTGAGGCTTATTTCGCCCTTCCCTAAAATTTGAAGTTGGAACTGACTCACCTTTGACAGGTGTTGCAGACTCGTTTACAATCAGAATCTTTCTTGCAAACAGTTTTTGAGCATTCGTCACAGAAAGTGGAATGTTTTTGGTCTGAATTAGAGCACATTTAACACCTTTTTCTTTTTTTTCTTTTGCGAACGAGTGGCTGCGGATGAGGAAGGAAGTTCCACATCAGGGCTTGATCCAACAATCTTTTCTACAATGCTTCTAATATCATGTCTTAGGTTGGGAATACAAAGTCTATTTTTCACATGGTTGGCCACCAATTCCTCGCCTAGTTTTGTTAAAAAGCCATATCGATCGAGTTTACATTCCACCAGAACATTTTGGAGAATTATGTGGCTGTTTATAACTAACTGTTTATGAACTAGTTTCATGTTCTGTAAAAATCGAATCACCATCACTGTTATTACTTAGTATGTCGTCATTTTCATCATTGGCACCTTCTGGATCATTTTCACTATAATTACTATCCTTCAAAAATTCTGCCCAGTCTTTATAGTGCTTTCCTTCGACGTAGAAGCCTTTTTCTGTCATGATTAAAAAAAAAATTCGCTGACGGTTTTTGTTACGCAACTACTACTATGGGTCAAAAATGACCCAAAATATCTGATAAACCAAAAAGTAAACAACATTCAGTAACAGCTCAAAGCCAACTAACAGTTCACTTTGTAGTAGGAGAATACCTAAAATACCGTGGCGCTGTCTTTTGGAAATTTCACAAAACAAATAAATTATTGTTTTCGGTGGGTCACTTTTGACCCATGGTAGTGGTTATAGGTTAAACTGCAATGAAATATTTTGCATGTACTATTTCAAAAGATTTCTCCAAAAGGTGAGCAAGTCTTTCCGGTTTAGTGGTCTTGGCGTGTGTTAAACCTCGCAATATTGGGGATTTTTCAAAGCGGTGTTGATATTCAAGTTGAAGAAAGACCTCTCGGATAAAGAAGGATCGATATGATAAATGCCGAGCCGTTAGGGGTTAAGATACATCCCTAAGAGGCTGACGAAAGCTGGGGCCTCGGTGAAGAAGGCCCCCTGGGGGGTGATATATTCCCCAGATATCGGCGGGGGCACGCTGGGGCAAAGCCCCCTCTCGATTTATTGGAAGACCTTTCCATAAAGTGTTTGTGTTAAGTCTAAACACTGGTTTCAACAGCTCTAGTCTCCGTCGACTCTAAAGATAGTGTGGAAAATTATTTTTCTTTGTCGTTCCAGTCCCTATTTTTTAGTTTTCTCTGAATAATATCAAACATAGAGTATAAGCAGAAATTTATAATAAAATATCAATTTTTACTTTCCCTTACTTATATATGAAATATATAGTAAGGGAAAGTATTGCAATCAAGAAAATTTTCGAATTCCAATTTTCAACGGAAATACTCATTTTAAGGTCTCTTGAGTCCAAATGACCAAGTTCTGCAAAAAGGTCTGTGTGTGTGTCCATATGTGGTAAGTCCAGCGCAAAAACTAAAAGTCGTATGAAACTAAATTTTCATATTTAATACAGCTATACGCCCGAGATGTTAACGCAAATTTTTTTACTAAAAAGGGCTGACCGAGAGTCCTACTTCGTCCCATGCATTTTGCACCTTCTTACGATTCACTCAAAAACGACTCTAATGATTTGGATTATCTCTCTATATTCATGTAAAATTTGATGGGGTTTAGTATCATGTAGGTTTCATTTTGTTTAAAATAGTCTGAAAGGGATTAAATGCCGATATTGTTTATTTTCATTCTATAAAGTATCTTTAATGATGTAGGTTCCATAAAATTATCCATATTATCTGATTAGCATTGCTAAAAAATAGCTAAATATACAACTTTAACAAATTTGATTACCAACTAAGGGAGAAAAGAACGAAAAAATATTTTACAGCAATTTTTGTATTTTTGAACATAAAAACAGTAAGTAATATAAATGTATAGTATACCGTTTTAAAGCTAAAGATTTTAGAATAAATATTATCTTATAAACAATTGTAAAAATTAACGGAGAGTGATAATAAGCCGATAAAACAAGCTGAGTGTCGTAGATATTAATATAATAGATTATTTAATAAAACAGATATTTCCATTGCAATTCAATCTAATTAATTCTTTAACAAATTATTTTCTCTCTAAATGTATTTAAAAATCCTTAAATTGATTTTAACAAGGGAGGTAAGTGAAAGTCGTGTCTTGCGCGCACCAGATTTTTTACATATGTATTTAAACCCTCCTCTGCGAAATTCTTTGACTCCTGGCAGTAGACTTGCTTACCACCAAAGCTCTACTGATGAGTTGAGCTAAGTTAAGTTAGGTAAGAGCAATCAGGTATATTGGCTAAGTTCACTAACGATATTTCCCTTAGTTAGTCATAGTCCCTTAAAAGGTGACCGGCTTCGCCAAGAGGTATCTATTAAAGCTCCGTCTTTTAGGTTTCACGATATGTGCGTTTTCATAAGTTCCCAAATCTCGGTTAACTTAAAGCTATTTCACGATAAGGTAGGCGTTAACGTTTAATAACATTTTAGTAATCTAAAATTCACTATTGATCTTTGTTGAGCTTCTAAGTAGTGTATTGCTGTGTTGGTGATTTATTAAATATTTCATTAACATAAAATTAAATATTAATATATTTTTAAACATATTTTTTGATATTTACAACTGTATTATATCCATCAAATAAATGTGATGGACATAGTAAACTGACATGAAATACAAGTAGAGGTGCTACCCGTTGACAGCACTTAAAAATATTCTAAACTATGGTCTTGGGGCCATCTTCTTTGCAGAGGCCTAGGAATATTATCAGGAATCGAAGAGGATGATAGGATATAAACTATTGGATTAGAGTAAAAATGAAGTTTTTCATAAAATGATTGATACCTGGTTCGTGCTGATTCAGTAACGTATGGAACATCAAGGTCTTTATGGATGAGCTTATTCGTGACAAAGTAAGGAGCGTTAAGGATTTTAGATTGTAAGGATCGGATACTACAAGAATTCGATGGTATCTTTACCATTAATGCTGTGCACTACATATGGCTAAGTAAACTAACCAGAAGCTTTAGATGATCTTAAATTCAATTATACTATTTTTAAGATAATAATTTTGCATGAAGTTAGCATGAATATGAGAAATATTAATTCTCGAAATATGCAAAAATATTATCCTGTCTTTATTGATCGTTCCTCAAGATTCTTAAGAAATTGTATGTAAATTATTATTGAAAGAACGGTTACAGCGACCGATGTTGACGATCTCATTCCTTTTTGTCTTACGAGTTTTAAGTTTGTTAGGTTAGTTGCTTTACGGCGAGTTCTATAACATTTATGTTGATAGCAATACATCTATCAAAAGAAGGTTACCTACAAAATACCTAAACGTGAATTGCAAGAAATGTTGAGGTGATGCTAATTAATTTTCCATGAAGACACAACATTCGACGTAATCTTATTACTTTGTAATTTTTGTGAAAGTATTATTAAAATGTTTGAAATTATCATTTATAATATAATAAAACTTTTGGGTTTCTCAGGCCCGGGGGGTGAGAGCGGAGGATAAATGCTGAGATAAAAGCCCCCACAGCCGAGACTTGAACTTGTGATTATTTTGTTTCAAGTTTTTGGTTCTCTGTTGCTAGGCAACGCGTGTTTAAAGCAACGCGCGCTAACCTGCTCAGCTATCCCGCCCCCATATAATAATAAAACATTTATGTTGCTTATATATCTAATGAAAGAACTGCTCTTTATTTCACCCATCGCTTACCAGTTGAAAAAAAGTTTATTTCAATCCACTTTAAGATAGGAATCCTCCAGAGGACCTTGGAGTGGACTGGAAGAAGCCTCGCAATGAAGAGGCAATATGGTGGGATTGGGGTTAGAGAAGGTGGCTATTGGATAGATATTAAGGTGCCCGGGACGCTATTCCCGTCCGGAATATTTCCTCCTTATCTTTAGCCGCTATCAGATTTCTCAGTCCGGTCTACCATCGGATATCGTTGTCGGAATAATTTACACTCAGGGTCCTCTTCCCATACAGAATCCATCTCGTATCCCTTTGGCTATTTCCTCAGAAAATGCGTTTATATGGCTGCGGGTCGGGTTATACACGATTCCTTACATATATGCCACGTCCTTGATGGTTTGTCGTTCTGGAGGTCCTTAGAATGTGGGGATCAGTTATTATAGTCGTAATCCTTAAGTAAATTTTTTCTACTGTGATGTGATAAACGTTCTTGGACATGGAAACATTTAAGAGGCCGTGTGGGTTGGTTAGCACGCGTTGCATTAAACGCGCATCGTCCATAAAAAAACAGATGACCAGAATCTTAAAAGAAAATAATTACCAATTCGCGTCTCGGTGCTGAGTGCTTTTAACATCCTGCCCTCCCTCCCTGGCTCGAGAGACCTCTGTATAACAAAAAAATGCAACGTAGGAGTAAACAAGTAAAGGGGTTAGGACAGGGAAAAATATTGATTAGAAAATAAATCATTTCCGTCCACAAGTATTATACTATTATGCTAAGTTCTTAATAACAATCCTTCTCTTATTTAGCTTACGGTTGTACATACATATGATTTGACCAAGATGAGCCGCAATTATTTAGATTTACATCGTAATTAGAGATATCCACTTGATAAATTCACAGGTTTACTCCAAAGCTGATATGACAGAATAAGTAATTGTCTTCCATAGGCTGAAGCACAATGCGTTCCCAATTAAGCCGAACCGCTAGTAAGCAATAATAATAATAGCACAATGATAACAGTATAAATGATTATCTGTCTTAGTCGATTCGAACTTGGGATTAGTAGATTAGTACCATAGATCACTACTACGATATCTCGCTTCCTAAAATGCATTATTTTACTACAAAACAGGGGTGTAATGACCCCGCTGTTGATCGCCTAAGAAAACAAAGTAACATAACCTAACCTAACTAATAGTCCCGCAAAAAGGTCGTATGTAACTGAAATCTCATATTAAGACAACTACACGCCCAAAATTTTACAAAAACTTTTTTATCAAAATCAGCTAACCAGAAGAGCCACTTTATGCCATGCAGTTTGCATCTTTTTACGATTTTTCATAAAAACGGCTTCAACGATTTTGATTTAACTCGCTATGTAGATGTAAAATTGAACGGACTTTAATATCATCTAGGTTTCATTTTAATTGAAATAGTCTGACAGGACTTAAATGCCGATATTTTCTTTCTCTTATGTACCTTTAATTTAGTAGATTCGAAAAAATGAACCATATCGTCTGATTAGCATTGCTAAAAAACTATTGGGTTGATGCAAAATTAATGCAGGTTTTTAGTAGGTATTGTAAATACGCCATATCTTTACTTTAACCATATATATTTAATCAAAATAATTTCCATCTGAATCAATGCACTTTTGCCAACGTTCAACAAGCTTTCTTATTCCACCAGAAAAAAAATCCGAATCCCTGGACTCAATGAAATCACGAAAAGAATTTTCAATGTCGTCCTGGTTTTGAAAATTTTTCTCCCTCAAAAAGTTGTCCAGATGCCTGAAAGTGGAAAAGTGGAAGTCTGTAGGAGAGAGGTCAGGTGAATAAGGCGGATGTTGGAGAACTTCGTAGCCCAACTCTTGCAGTCGTCGAAGCGTTGGTTGTGCAACGTGTGGTCTGGCGTTATCGTGGAGCAGGATCGGCCCCTTCCGATTCATCAATGCTGGGCAAAGACGTTGCAATTTTTGAGTTCCGAGTTCCGCCGCCATTTCTCGTGTGGTTTTGGTTGGGTCTTCTTCCACTTTTGACCTCAGCTGGTCGTTGTCCAGAGCAAGATGACGGCCCCGACCTTCCTTGTCTTCGAGGTCGAAATCTCCTCTGCGAAACTTCTGGAACCAACGCTGCACCGTGCACTCATTAATAGCCCCCTGACCCACACACTTCATTAATATTACGAGCCGTTTGCGCAGCGCTGCGCCCTAATTTAAATTCGTAAAAATAAATTTGACGAAAATCGCACTTTGACATTTTCGATTCAAGAGCTTTGAACACACTGAACAAAACGATTTTACTAAACAAATTCATGGTGAAAGATAGGGTATTAGATAAGGTTTGTTTTGGTATAATAATGATCAATGTTAGGATTAGCTTTGTTTACACAATTGGAATTAAGATATTGCAATAGAGGAAACCTGCATTAATTTTGCATCAACCCAATAGTAAATATATAAGTTGAACGAATTCGATATCAAACTAAACGAAAAAAGTGGAAACATATTTTTTAATGCATTTTTTTGTTTTTGAACTTGATAACAGTAATATTCATGTATAACATACCGTTGGAATGCTCACGATATTATCTATTGTAAAACTTTTATCACGGAGAGAGAACAAAAGGCGATAAAACAAAACTGATGGTCGTAGATAATAATGTAATAGATTATTTAATGAAACACATGTTTCTATTTAAATCCAATTTAAATAATTCTTTAACAATTTATTTTCGGACGTTTTGTTTAAATATTCTTGAATTGATACAAAGAATGGATGTTAGTGAGATTTGTGTGTTGCGCCTAGATTTTTTTACGTTCCACCGATTAAAGTGCTCTGTATTTAACATTCTGTATTGTCCTAATTTCTTAACATTTCTCAATACTACAAATTTCACTTTTGAATTCATCTGTTATTAATACAAATAACACTATTCTCTCTTTTTATAGACTATGTCAAAACCTCACCCGGATCATTAATTTTTAAACTTTTGAACAGTGTTTCAGTAACCTTTCCTTTTTTACTTTCACTTACTATATATAGTAAGGAAAGTATTGCGATCGTGAAAATTTTCGAATTCCAGTTTTCAACGGAAATACACGTTTTAGGGTCCCCTGAGTCCAAATAACCAAGTCCCGCAAAAAGGTCTGTGTGTGTGTGTGTGCGTGTGTGTGTGTGTGTGTCTGTGTGTGTGTGTGTGTGTGGTAACTCCCGGGCGGAAACGGTAAGTCCTATGAAACTGAAATTTAATATTTAAGACAACTATACGCCCGAGACGTGACAAAACTTTTTTCATCAAAATGAGCTTACCAGAAGAGGCACTTTATACCATGCATTTTGAACCTTTTTTCGATTTTCTCAAAAACGGTTCCGACGATTTTGATTAAACTCGCTATATCGATGTAAAATTTAATGGGCTTTAACATCATGTAGGTTTTATTTGGATAAAAATGGTCTGACAGGGCTTAAATGCCGATATTTTAAATTGTCTTCTTCTAAAGTACCTTTAATTTTTTAGATTCAATAATAATAACTAAATTATCTTGTTAGCGCTGATGAAAAACAGGTAAATATATAAATTGAATAAATTCGATACCCAACTAAAGGAGAAAACAGAAAAAATATATATTTTTAATGAAATTTTTCGTTTTTGAACATAAGAGCAGTAATATACATGTATGATATACCGTTGGAAAGCTAAAGATTTTAGAAAAAATATCATCTCATACACAAGCTTTTAGAAGTTAATAGAGAGTGATGAGAAGAAGATAAAACTAACTGATTATTTTAGATAATAATATAATAGATTTTTTAATAAAACACATGTTTCTATATAAATTCAATTTGATTAATTCCTTAATAGTTTCACGTATTTTTATCTCTAACTGTATTTGAAAATTCTTTCATTGATTTTAAAAATCGAGGTAAGTGAAAGTCGTGTGTTGCCCGCACCAGATTTTTACTTAGTGTCTTCAATTTTTCATCATAGAACCCCCTTTCTCTTTTGGAGTATTTTCTGGATAAAAACTCAGGTTTTCCTCAAACAAAAACCCGCTAATCGATTCTGCTAAAAACATTATCTTTCCATCTCTTTACTCGCTAAGCATGTAATCCAAGACCAAGTTTCTTCTTTCCAAGATTAACGATTTACTTATTTTCCAATTTGCCTTTAGGACATTTGTACGTAATAAGTTCTGAATACAGATTATTTCGGTGATATTCAACCGATGAAAAATTAATTACAAATAGTCTGCCATGAATTTCCCACACAGGGGCTTGCCTACGTGGGATAATGACTTCTACTAAAAATGTAAAAATGTCTGTAATTAGATTTAAAAAAAAAAAAAAAAAAAAACGCTGCAAATTATTACCCAATGGTTTGTTATTTCCAAATAACTGTATTAGGGTATAATTGTTTATAGTTGCTAATTTTTCTCTAATTATATATATATATATATATATATATATATATATAATTTTTAGCGTTTTTTTGTTTGTTAAAAAACACTAATAAATGTTTGCTCTATATTTGAAAATAACTGATTTATTGAATAAAATAACTTTCAATAGGCCGCCATATTAAAAATAACCAGCTTATGTCAACATCTAGGTTTTAGGATCATCGTTGCATGAATGAAACGTATTTTTTATTTAGTAGTTATTCCGGTTCTATGTATCTTGAAACGTAAGCCCTCACATTTTTAGGGGAGTTTTTTTATTTTATTTTTTTATTGGTCTATTGAAAAGGTGTATTATTGGAAATTATAAACTAAAATAATAGTAATAAGCGTAAATTGATTTAAAATTATCGAAACTAGTTTTTATCTCATGTACTAATTTTCTTTTTTGGATCTTAACTGCAAGTTGTCTAAGTCTCTGTTTTTATTAGTAGGTTTTTGTATAATTTTTCCTACAACATTATATAATCACAATTTAATTTTACCACTAATTATAGATTAGATGATTAGATTATAACTACCAAATGAACCAAACATTTGATGATTGTAAGGATGTCTCATCCGTAATCATTTATAAATATTTTGTCAATATGTAAAAATGTAAATAAAGTTTATTTTATATTTTTATATATATAGTTGTCTAAGTCCTTTATATCGCTACTCTCCCACGCCCTCCTCCTGTAGCTCAGAGCTCTTCCTGTCAAATGCACGGAGCATTGAGCCTCATACCACTTCAAACTTCATCTACCTTCATTTTGGAGAATCCCTAAATTAATCTCTCTACTCTTCCTGAATATCTGCAACACAAGGTCACAAAATTTCAAATCGATACTGTGAGGTCATAATAAATAAGTTTAAATTAGAAGAAATTGTTTAAGACTTTGATGATCATTTGCTCGCTATTGGAAATTCACCATTTCTTCTATAATTTGATATTACCCATTATGCGCAACATGTAATGTAATCCTCGATTCTCTCTAATCAAGTATTCTCTATTACCCAGGGCTCCCTATGACCCTTCTATTCTGATATATCTGACCCACTGGCTCACCTGACAACAGGCTCTTAGTTTTATTTATATTATTCTCTATATATAATTACTTATTTAAAGAGATCTCTCGGACAGAACGCTTGTTTTATAAGGTATTCTTGTTATTATGTTTTTTGGCTTTTACTTTTGAAATAGACTCCCTCCCAAAATTAATTCAGTTAACTCCGATGCTTTCTGTGAGTTCTCCTGAAACCAGATTCTATCTTTCTGATTCCTTCAAAACCACTTTCATTATTTATTAGAGAAGTATTGAAATTTACTTTCTTTCGCTTCCCCGATTTCCGAGAACCAGTTATTAATCTTTGTACCCCAACCTCTTATTTCGAATTTCTTTAAAGTATATTGTTTCTCCAACTTTTGTAATATTTACCAATGGGCTGAAATGAAAGATATTATCATTTATAAATATTTTTTGAATTATTTGAAAATTCTCACGTAACTATTTAGATCGAATTTCAAAAGTTTAGCTTAAGTATTTTGTATTCAAGAAGAAACAAAACGAAAAAAAACTTATAACTTAAAACGTAAAATGGAAATGATACGAAAATCGGAGTAAGTTAAAGGGGGTTCGAGCTAAAACTAGAAGGAAGCGAGACAGAAGGGCTCTTTATCTACACGACCAGAAGTTGCGAAGGGTGTAGCAGTAATTATTGCTACAACTTCAGCCTCGGTCATTAGAGCCCTCATAGTTGCTTTGATTCTTGATTACATCCCTTCAACTTGTTGACAACAAACAAGGTAGATCGGCTATCACAAAGCAGGGATCCTTTTCTGGATAGTTCGTTCTTATGTCTCAAAGGGTTAATCCACGATAACTAAATCATGGACGAGATAGTAAATTGTTTTATGCCGCCGTCGTTATAGTTATAACTATTGGGAAATATACGATGAAAAATTAAAAACAATTTCTACTTTACTAATTTTGTTCTCATGAAATAATTATAATGACCTAATAAAAAGCTGCCAGAACAAGAGCACTGTACAAATTCTCGACTTCTTCACTGTTTCCTTCTTTTAATTTTAATTCCAATAAAAATTCCTGATAGCAGAAAACATTGAATTTTTTCTTTATCATAGAATCACTGAGTTTAGGGAGAATTACATCTCTGAATATAAAGATTTTTTCCCTTTGTTTATTGCGCTTTACTGATTATAAAACTCTATAACTGAGTTATGCCCATATTATATATATATATATATATATATATATATATATATATATATATATAATATATATATAAATTTCAATTTTGTAATCGCGGTGTAACAATTCTGAAACTCAATAGAATCTTTTCTTAACCTTCGAAAAGAAATTATTTTTAAGCGAATGGATTTAATTTATTTTTCTTAGTCGCGATGTTTTAATTTCCTAAAAATTTCGTCGTCTTCAAAAATAACTGAGTTATACGGGTATTTATAGGTAACATTTCGATTTGGTTTATTTTATTTATTTTTTCGTTTTTGATAATTAATATCGGTTTCTTGGTTAGGAAATTCAACAGATAATTTTCTATATCTTCAAAAATAACTCATTTACTGAATTAAATCATCGGCCTTAATTAAAAACTAATCAGCTGATTTCATCGTCCAGATGTTAGGATCATCGTCGGATGACCTGGTAATTTCGTACCGAGTTTCGAAAAGATTAGTCCTATATTTTCGAAGAAAAGCCACGGAAGGCCGTGGAAGAGGTGGATAATTTGTTTTTTCTGATGTGTGAATATATTCATGTAATTTTACGTTTCTTTCTCCTCTATCATTTATTAAAAATATAATTTATATTTTTAATTAGGTTATTAAGGGACAGTATCTTCTTTTAACAATCATTCATTTATTCTTCGTTAAAACAATTTACGTTTTGGCTCATCTTCAGAATTTTTAGTCATCCGAATTGTTATTAGTACTAAGCTCAACTTCTTTCTTGCACTTTCCATATGGTGTTCCATTTCCATATTAATAAGTTTTTAGATTATCCAATTATGAAGAGTATATAAATATAATTAGGTTATTTAGGGATGGTTAGGTTATTACAGTTGGTTGTTATTATTAACTTTTTAGTTTCATTATTAGCTTTGGCAAGGTGTAATTATTATTTTTGTTCATTTATATTATTCCTTGGAGACCTTGCTCCAGAATAAAGTTTCTTTCTATACTATTATTTTCTTTTTTTTGGCTCTATATCGTTATGGCGTAGTAATGGTGCAGATTTTTTTAAATTTTTATTTCCTCTAATGAATCTTTAGTTTTGTTTATTTAAAATAATTCACCGTATGTTGCTGTTAAAAAAAAAAGAAAAGAATGTGTATAATTAAAAAAGCCGGTTACATTAAAGTATTATGATGAAATGAAAATCTTCAACAGTATAATGAAACACTAAAGAGATAGAAATTACGTTTTATTTTTAATTTTGTAATCCTTTCTTCGCCATTAGTATTACTCATTGCATCTTTCAGAGCTACTAATTAATATTAAGATATATATCATTTCACAGATGTTTTGTAAATATTAGTATTCACCCACATTAATAATGAATGATTACTATAGCATACCATATACATGAAATCTCATCGAGGCTGACAGGTTGTAAATTTTCGTCAGGCGTATGAGGGCCCTCCCTCACTCATATTTTCGGCGCGAATATCCAGAGATAAAATATAAAAAAGAGTTTTACGATGGATGCCGAGGGCGTACTAATGACCCGGAGTACGAAATGAGGAAAAATAGTATTCGTGCTCTTGAGTCATATATCAGGAGGATTTAATCTGCGGCCATTCGTCGGCCCAAATGTGACCGTGTGACCTGCCGCTCCCGTTAATTCTTCCTCCCTCTTTTGTCAACTTCATTTAGCCTATTCGCCATTTCTTGTAATTTTCACCTTTTATTTCGCTTGACATTGTGGAATTAATGTATTCATTAAAGCGGATCAAAATCTATATGTATAGTGCAATTCAAAAGTTAAAGACTACCTCTGGTTTACACCAATAAAAAATGAATAACCTATATGAATACCTAAATAAAGTATAGGTATCTTATCATTATTTGAATTTATAAACAGATTTGCTAATTAGGTGTAAGAGGTTTTTCTAACTATCGTAAATAACAAGACATAATTAGATTAAATCTAATTTTTACTGAGAATAAAAATGAAAAACTGCAAATTATCACACAATAGTTTATTATTTCCAAATAACAATATTAGGGTATAAATGTTTATAAAGCTGTAGATAGGCAATTAAGTAATAAAGGCAAGAAAAACAATAAATAATTCAAAGAAAACAGCATATCTCCACCTCTAATTTCAAAACGCTATATCTCTGGATTCTTAACCAATTTAAATGATTTTTTTTTTTCATCTTGTAGAAAATTTAATTTTCAATGAAATAGCACTAATATCAAAAATATTTTTACAATTCATCGCTTTTTCATCTATCTATCGTAAAAAATAACTGAGTTGTTGAATTAAATCACTTTTAATTGCCTTCAATTTTAAAAATAACCAGCTGATATCAACCTATAGATGATAGGATCATCGTTGCATGCTCTTGTATTTTTGGGGGAAATTTAAAAAAATGGTCCAGTGGTTTCGGAGAAATGGTAATTTTTGTAATCGTTATTTGGGTTCTTCACATCTTGAATCGTAAGCCCTCATATTTTAAAAGGAGGGGGTAATTTTTTTTTTTTTTTTTTTCGATTACAAAGGTTCATTATTGAAAATTAGTAAAGCAATAGTAAAAAATGTGATTTTTGGTCTAGATATTTAAATATAGTCTTGTAATCCTCTAAGGGCAATTAAGAAGATAAACTTTATTCTTAGTTTGATTTATTGTTTTTCTACTGCCGAAGTTCTAAGTAGTTTTCGTGTTTTTTCATTAAACAACGGGTAAAAAGGAATGAATTTTATTTATTAGTACAACGGACATAAGATACACAGAGAAAGGGTCCGATCGCCGAAGTACCTCACGACAAAAAAATACAAATATATGAGAACTATAGGTGGTCTCAAACTTTTGACGAGAAAACTATCTATGATTTTTCTATTCGAGCAGCAATTTAAAAAATATTATCTAAACTCGATATGACTATGATCTATATTAATAGATTGTCTCCCTATCTAATGCATTGAGTCATATGTTTATGGAGCAAATATTGATAGTGAATTCGTTTATAAAAAAATAAAACCTGTACCACTACAACCCATGAAGAATTTTGGGCTCAGCACATGTAGAGATTTGAACTGTTTCTAGGCCAACGGCCGTACAATTATGTGATTCGGCCGAGATCACGCTCAGCCGCCAGTTTTTTGGGTACCCACTTGATTGATGCTGGGTGTGCCCCAGGAGGGTCTCCATACCCCAGGATCGTCCCCCCGCTGAAATAACAGAATAAATAATATTCCGCCACAGCCGGGATTCGAACCCAGGACCAGGAGCACAGTAGACTAGCGCTCTACTCTCTAGACCACGCCGCTCCCTTAGTTTGTTTATAAATCCATTATTTTAAATTTGGAATGGCTAATTGAACTGGAGTTCTTTACATCTTAGGTTTTGTATATCTTTACCAGAATTTCGTTTATAACTGTTCATTATTATAATGATTATACCTAACGCTACAGTTTTTTTCTAGATACTTATAAGAATACTATTGATAGAATATAGTACCGAAATATTGTAACACTAACAAATACCATAATATTCACACATCGTTTCACAAATTGTTATTGTCACCAAAAAGTATGAAATATCGGCTCACTTTATATAGAAGGTAGAAAACGCCACCTACACCTTTAAGTGGGAATATAAATGTGGCCATTTGTATACATAAATTTACTCCTAAATCCCAGCAAGAAAAAAATTGCCCTAACAATTCCTCTTCAAGTTTGATATTCCATGGGAATAATCCTGTTGTAGTCAAGACATTGCTTATTGTTTTATAGTGTTATTTCATTTCAATCATCAATTTGTAATTATGAGATTTTCAAGGATATAATTAAAGATTAAAACTATTAATGTCCATGCTTATTTTTCAACTAAATCCTGTTTTAGTGAAACTTCTCAAAAGTGGATAGCCAAGAGCAATATGTCCGTTCATGTGAGTTGTTCGTTGAAGAATGGTAAACATGCGCATTATAAAAAAAAAAGAAATATATATATATATATATATATATATATATATATATATATATATATAATAATATAATAAAATATAATATATAATAGTATAATGAAATATATTAATACTTTTCCAAGTTCTCAGTTATCTGCGGCACTGAAATTATTTTGTTAGTTAAAATTTAATATTTATACTTTTTAGGCCATTTTAAGAAATTAAAGTGATATCTTAAGTGAAATTTTGGGATCACTTGTAGCTAGGTGGCTAGCATAACAGCCTTCCATGCCAAAGGTCACAGGTTCAAACCCGCAGGTGGTCCTAGGATTTTTTAATGGGAGTAAAAAATCCTTAGTTGTGCCGTCCTTCGGAGGGGATGTTGAAAGGTGGTCCCGAGTCTGTGCAATTTTAGGTACTCGTTACGTACTCGTAAGATCCCTATCCTTATAAAACCCGAATAGGCAAAATTTAAAAAAACGTTAGTGAGATTTTTAACCGAATGCTACCGATTGAGTTATAATAAAGTTTTATGTTTAAAAATAGTGATATGAGGAGAGGGGATTTTCATCAAACTGGCGAAAGACTAGAGTAAATAGTTTGTGAAAAAAATTATAATCATATTGCAAAACGCGTTTCTATTTAAATCTTTAAATGTAGATCTAGTTATTTAAAATTAGTACATGGAAAAATAAATTCTAGAATTATAGTCGTGGCTTTAGGCTAGAATAATTAAAATGATACGTACGCATTTACGATCCCTACATATATGTGGAAGGGCATGCGTGGTGGTTTGGGGTTCACATGGTTGGGTATGCCCGAGTTTCAGCTGTTTATTTATTTTTGCTTTTAGTATTTCTTATTTTGTAAACATTGTGTAAATAAAGTCTCTTTTCTCTATTACCTTTGTCTCATATGGGGCATAATGTAATATTACTATTGTTCACACAAACATACATACGTGTATGTATATTATAAAATATATATATATATATATATATATATATATATATATATATATATATAATAATAAAATTATCTGTCAATTATTAATATTATTTTGGAGACATTTATGCTAATCACATTCGCTATTGGATGTGCTAAGCTCTTTCAACCCTCCCAGTTAAATTTCTTTGAGCCCAGAGTTAAAAAATAACGCGGCCTTGGATATAATAAATTATAAACTTTTGCGAAATTAAATTTTCATCTCTGTGCGGGAAGGGTATATAAAGTTAGAGACTACGGGGAGTCCAGTATATGGCCGGGAAAATACAGGATTGGCCCCAGCTGGGCAGTATATTATATAAAGGAGATAAAAGTTAGTTCTTCAGAGTTGGTCCCGGCTCCACTCAACCAACCTACAGTAGCTATAGGCTACCTCTTGGGAAAATTCGCTTTATCTTCGGATTCAATTTCTTACTTCGGTCGGCTCTAGCATAACCGATGCCAATTAGAAATTATTGAACATTTTAATGGGTACCAGATCGGGCCAGTTCAAGTACTGTATACGGCCATACTATAAAATCAGAACTGAGAGCAAAGTTAATAATTTTATGCTTAAATCATTTTAGACGGTTTCATAATTTCAAGTTTTACAAGGCAATAGACAATAACTGTAAAATTCACAGTTGAATGAAAACCTGTCCGGTCTCCGTCTTTTTTGCACGAGTAATGCTCCACCATAATTTCCTTTTATTAAACAGTAAAGTAGCTCATTATTAATAAGTAATAAAACTTTAGTAAGTTATTCAATTCTACAAAGAGCAATTTTACGGATTATATTGTTTTCTGCACGTGCGAGCAAATAAAAGATTTATTAAAAAATTGTGTTGCCTTAGAGAATGAGAAGAAGCTTCTTTTCTGATGACTTTTTTTTTTTAATAACGTATACAATTTATTTATCAAGGCATATTTTTTTTTTTTTTTTTTTTTGTTTATCTATTGTCAAAAAGTTGCGTCTCAACGTAACATGGAGTATATCCAAGGTAAACAAAGGTATAGACATTAGTCTTATACCTTTCCGCGTGTTAAGGGTAGTTTATGGATTAAAAAAAAAACCTTTGCACAAGTACAACAAATGAAGGTTCTTGGGCTTAGTACACATAGAGATTAGTACTGCTTCTATGCCAACGGCCGTGCAATAAGATGATTAGTAATTGATCACTCTCAGCCGCCAGGGTTTTTCTCCTATTTGGTTACCCACTTTAAAGAGGCTGGGTTTGCCTCAGGAGGATCTCCATACCCTAGGGTCGTCCCCGGCTGAATTAATAAATAATATTCTGTCATAACCGGGATTCGAACCCAGGACCCGGAGAACAGTAGGCTAGTGCTCTATCACTAGGCCATGCCGCTCCCAGTTTATGGATACCGTATATTATTATACAGTTGTCAATAAATATATTTCTTTTTAAAAATTTTAATGGATTAATGATCAGTTAAAGGACAGGTTAAAAGATTGAGCTTTCGGTTATATGTGGGGTAGTGATTAGTATAACCTCCTATGTCCAAAGTCGCGGGTATAAATTTAATGGCCCTAGTTTTAAAAAAAATAAATCCTTGGCTATGTCCTTCTTCCTTGGGGAAGTAAAATGGTGGTCCCGGCCCTATGTGATGATAGGTACTACTACAAAATTTCGTTTCCAATTAAACCTGAATAGGCCAAATATAATTTTATATGCTTACTGTAGCATCTTCATATTAGCCTCAGAAGCATTAAGTGGCGTTAATTGAACAAACAAACGAATTAAACTTTATAAATGGGATAACAAACTTCTACATATAGTTTTAAAATCATTTGAGTTTTTTTAAATTTATTATTTCAGAATATTCCTTCTGTTTTTTCTTTTTGTTGTTTTATTATTATTTTATGATAAATAGACAAAGATATTAATATTTTTACTTTCACTTACTATATATAGTAGGGAAGGAATATTACTTACTAGGGAAATTAATGTGATCGTGAAAATTTTCGAATTCCAGTTTACAACGGAAATACACGTTTTAGGGTCCCCTGAGTCCAAATAACCAAGTCCCGCAAAAATGTCTCTGTGTGTGTGTGGTAACTCCCGGGTGGAAACGGTAAGTCCTATGAAACTGAAATTTCATATTTAAGACAACTATACGCCTGAGACGTGACAAATTTTTTTCATCAAATTTTAGAATTTCATGAGCTTACCAGAAGAGGCACTTGATCCCATTCATTTTGCACCTTTTATCGATTTTCTCGAAAACGGTTCCGACGATTTAAACTCGCTATATCGATGTAAAATTTAATGGGCTTTAACATCATGTAGGTTTTATTTTGATTAAAATGGTCTGACAGGGCTTAAATGCCGATATTTTGAATTTTCTCCTTTAAAGTACCTTTAATTTTGTAGATTTTCTAAAAATAGCCATATTATCACGTTAGCATTGATAATTAACAGCTAAATATATAAATTGTATAAATTCGGTTCCCAACTAACGGAGAAAGCAGAAAAAATATTTTTTTTAATGCAATTTTTCGTTTTTGAACATAAAAGCAGTAATATACATGCATGATATACCTTTGGAAAGCTAAAGATTTTAGAAAAAATATTTTCTCATACACAATCTTTTAAAAGTTAATAAAGAGTGATGAAATGAACATAAAACTAACTGATTATTTTAGATAATAATATAATATATTTTGTAATAAAACACATGTTTCTATATAAATTCAATTTAATTAATTCCTTAATAGTTTCACGTATTTTTATGTCTAACTGTTTCTAACTAATGGATTAGGGTGGAAGTGGAGTTATTCATGTAAGGAGTGATACCTGGTACGGGCCAAATCAGCAACATATGGAACATTAAGGTCTTTGTGGATAGAACAAAGATACATAATGAGAATGTAAGCTAAAATTATTTTACGTTGCAGATTGGTTAGTATCACTTAATAAATAATAAATAATTTTAGCACCCTGATAAAGTTACATCTAACAATAGCAGGACAATATCGACCGTGTTTCGCAAGAATGGCCAATGTGCATATCGCACATATCTCTGAGGTTCTTATTGTTACATATTACTTAATGCTTAATTTATTTTTTTAAGTAGGTTAATATAGTTTTTCGTTAGAATTTAATGAAAAACAGATTGGTTGCAGAAAAACAAAACAAAACAAAAACTGATTTTTAGCTAAATATATTCAATATGATATTGGTTCGATATGCTAAGAAGCGACTACAACGTTGCTGGAAGATGTATTTTTCGTATAGGCAATTTATATTAGTTTATTTGAATCTACGATTTTAGAGCAATGTAATAAATATTATAGTATCACATCATAATATGACTGTGTCATGAAATAATAATACTGTATAATATATTAAATATTATTATATAAGTACAAATATAAGATTTGTCCTCAACACTCCGAAGCGGTCTCATGTAACCCATTTAATAGAATAAAAATTATTTTCTATTTCTATTTCTATTTCTAAATTATTGATTACTCATTATTTTAGTCAATTGCCGAATTCTAAATTCCGATAGAATAGAAATTTCGGATTTAATTTGAAACAAAATGCAAAATTTACAAACGTAATTTCAATTAAAAATTTAATTTAAAATCTTATGGTTCTAAGTTAATTTTAGTCTATAAATAGGCTTTGGCATTAATGAGGATAAATCGCTTTGCTATTCTCTCAAAGAGGCTATTAGCGAACCCCTGCAGTGTATTGACCGAGGCTTCAAAAACAGCTGTTTCAAACTTTTCAAGTGTTCCCGTGAAATTTCGGTACCACACACCGTGTGCTTGAACACCAGAGAAACACGATTTACCGGATAAAGTTCTAGATTTCTAAGTGACCACTACAGGAATATAATTTCAAACTTTATGATATTGCATTGGTGCCCACGGGCGCATTGTCGCGGACTTCTATTTACATACTTCGTAAACGTGATGAATTCTTGTTATATATATATATATATATATATATATATATATATATATATATATATATATATAAATATATATATATATATTATTTTTTACTTTTTTTTTTTTTTAAAGAAAACCTATTCTTGTAGCTTATTGGATTTTGAAAATGCCCTGCTAATGACTGAGATATCACTTTTTATATTTCTGATCTAATGTTAAAGAATTTTTGTATGCTTTCCCATTAAATCAGAAATGATCCTCATCTGATCTGAAATTTATATTGGTTTATTATTCACAATAACGGATCTTTGTAATCGACCAAACAAATTAAATAAATTACTCTCTCCCCTCCCCCTCAAATATGAGAGCTTACGTTTCAAGATACATAGTACCCGAATAACGAGTTTGAAAAAATCTGATTTTCTTTATTTATAAACAAATTTCAAACATTTTAAATATAAGAGATGGAATTACAAGCCAACTCTGTTTTTATTGATGATAGGGAAAAAATGTAAGCTTTTCTGGAATCGGACATTTTTTTTTTAATTATTTGAATGTAAATCGAAAGAAATGAAAAGGAGATAGTTAGGAAGTCTGGTATAAACGTTAGCATTTTCTTTCGAATTATTTATTGTTTTTCATATTAGTTCATTGCCTATTAACATCTATATAAGAAGTTATACCCTAATGCAGTTATTTGGAAATAATAAACCATTGTGTAATAATTTGAAGCTTTTTTTTTTTACATTATTGTTCAAAAAAGTGCTGTTGAGTTGCTACACTCATACACTTCCCATTTTTCTTGATAGGATATTTTGTATTATTTTAATAAATGAAAAAAATCATGTATACATTAACAAACACTTGATTTTTTATTTATTAATATTTTATTAAATGATAGAAGATAGGTTTCATTTTTTTTCTTTTTACTAAAGATTTTGTCTTAATAGTTATTCTCCTATATATATATATATATATATATATATATATATTATATATATATTATATATATATATATATGTAAATTATAATAATAATTTAGTTGTAGATAGTGTTGCCATTTATCATAGTGACAAAGTGTGATCACATGTGTTTTTAAACATTGGGTAGGTTACATGTGATCTCTGACGGTTAGCATCTAGATAGAGTAGAAAGGGACTTTTTATTCAATTCTACTATTTTAGGTAAGTTGTTTATATGTTCATTCTGTTTGTATGTATCTACTTTTGTATATTGTTATCAATAATAAACTACTATTTTAGAATCGTCTAAAGTCTACTTTCTTTAAGAATTACATATATATATATATATATATATATATATATATATATATATATATATATATATATATATATATATATACATACATTCATACATAATATTTAAATTTTCTACGGGTCTTGAGTTTCAGTCAGTAAATATGGTAAACAATTGTGCTCAGCCTACGTTTCGGGAATTAATTGTTCTGATATTCATGCCCTAACTGTGAAAAAACAACAGAATATTAAAATCTGTATGCTATTGTCAGTAGATTACATTATTGTTGCAGAGAAAGAAAACATTTTTTGAATAAACTTAAGTGTAATTTAGAAAAACTCTCCCTACTTACCACTCTCCGCTCCATTCCTATAATATTTTTTAGTGTTATTTTGAAGATTATAATATTAACACAGTCCTATGTAAGACATTACAGTGTAGAAAATCGTTAGTAATTTCATACAATAATAATTTCTATTTTTCATCTTTTTATAACTTCAGGAGAAATTAAAATCCAATTATAATATCATACCTACTATATATAAATTTCTTTACATTCTTAAGTATATTCCAAAAATGCTTTCCAATGTATAAATATTGTAAAAAAATTAATTACAATAATAAATACAAACATTTTCTTACATTTCTTAACAATATATTTATTTCCTGTCACTCACTCCTCTAGGTGCCAAGGGCTTGCAAAAGACAGCCGTCATTATTCTGCTTTTTTGAGATATATTAGTAGTTATTTAAAGTTAGTAAAAACAAGTTGAAAACGGTGAATGAAAAAAGAATGAAAGTAAATTGTGACGTGAAGTGGTCGTTCTGTTTTTGTCGCCTTGTTTAGAAACTTCTTTTGTTTTCTCTTGTTCTCCAATCTACCTTCCGCTAACACATGTACCTTTCTTAACTTTCTCGAAACACTTCACTACTTGAAAATTGTTACTGAGGGAGTTGTTTGTTTATGTCGTAGCCAAATTGACATAGGTATAAATTAAATTGGGATAGTCGTGGGAAAATATCTAAAAAAAGTTCTTTAGTTACTTAAATAACAGTCATTTAATCAATTTCAAGGCCACAGATTGTGCTGTGCGTTGCCCAGCAACCTGATTAACGAAGGTTTGAAGTAAAGTAGTGCCGAGTTCTGCGATCATATTGGCTATTTAAAACAGATTATGATACATAAAAAGAATGTATTCAAGTGTGCTCATACAATGCCAAATATGTTTACATCTTTGATTTGTCAATTCAATGTTTAAACTTAGCTACAAATACTGTACAAACAATGATTGGTAATCAATCCAGCATACTTAAACTCATATTGACAATAAATATAAGAATCATTTCAACTAGGCTATTTGGTGCTGAGAGTTTGCGCAGTGCTGTTCTGCAATTTCTGAACTGTTGTAAGCTTGCTTTGGGTTCTGATTCTAATCAACTCTAGCTATGTACTGACTAGCAGCCAAATATTCCTGTTGATAAGAAACTATCGGTTAGGTAGAAAGTTTTTTTTTTTTTTCCGAATTTATATAGTTTCTTTTCAGTCTTTATTGAACCAGGGGACAGATGGTCGATAGGGAAATGATCTGGTTTTAGGTATGGAACAGATTTACTGCTGCGGCGAAAGGTGACGTAAAAAATTTCATCCGCCCCCATCTTGCCTTCAAGATAACTACTGACTGCTGGTAAATATTAAATTTAAACAGCTTATCATAAAAATAAAAAAAAAGGTATTTTTAAAATTCATCTAATTAAATTATATTCGAAGTTAAAAGCAAATTCTGTTCATTATTTTTACTCGACCGAAAAAAAAAAAGCAATAATAGTATATATATTATCTTGCTACTTTTTTCAATTAGCGAAAGTAATATGATCGTACATAAATAAATTATTATTAATAATAAATAAACTATAGACAGTAGTATTAATTATTCAATGTACTTTTTTTGCTTTGTATTTATGATTTATTAACGGTTTGGTTAATTTTCGGCTCGGCCTGAAAACAAGAATAATTTGGGGTGATTAAAATAATGAGGGAAAATGGGGTGTTATAAAATCCGGTATACACAGTGGGGACGCTAATTAAATTAATTATAGAGACAGAAATGATGTTGTATTATTCAGGAGGGAGAACCCGAGGCTGTTAATTTAAATAATTTAAAGAAGGCCCCTTATGCGTTCGCTTCATTACTTAGGCAAATTAATTTAGTATTGTATTTTTTATTTTATATATTTATATGACCCTAAACTAATTTATTCATGAATGTGGTGCCTTCTACAAAATTAAATGTCCACAAAAAAAAAATGACGTGTTGCTTCTAATTTTTTTAAAGCGGTTCTTAAATATTTATGTGAAGTTCAAAAGGTGACTTGTGTCAAGGTGTGTCGAGAAAATTGATAGCTATGCGCTGTGTCATTCAATAACAGTTCCATGCTTTATGAAATAATTAATATTTTGAAGGTTTAGCCATAAATAAACAAACTATGAAGAGTTATATTTTTGGAAAATTGTCCTGACCTTGTCTTGCGCGGGGTGATTTAGTTTGTTTTGCGGTATGGTATATCCGGCGCGCCTAATCGCTAAAAGTACTAGACATATCGATTTTGAGTTTTATTTTATTGCATTAATTTTATAAAAATATTTCATTCTCTAAATAAATCAGCTTTTTCTAAATAAATATTAAAATAGCTGGATATATTTTTTTTTCTACAAAAGTTTTAAAATTTGATGATATTGATTTGCCCACTTCTTCTTCATTTCCAGTTCAAGATTCTGTGAAGGAAAAGATTTTCAAAATGATAATAGACGTTCAATTTTAAGGCAGTTAACAGTTTTAATTACTACTTATGATTCTTTTTTTCTTGTAGTTAGAAAAACCGTTCTCGTAATTTATAAAATAAGGAAGTAAATAGCAATAAGTAAAAATATTGAAACTTTAAAGAGGAATAACTAAATATATAGAAATCAACTAAATACACTATCATATAATATTAAATAATAATATAATATGATGCTCGCAACACACAGCTTTCACTTACCTCGCTTTTTTCATTTATTTACCAATAATTAGTTGGTTTCTATTTATTCTAAAAACAGTTTATTTTCATAAACTTAACGAGTCAACTTTTCGGGGCCTTCCCCATCATCAGGACTCACTGAGTGCCCTTTATAGATTAGAGGCATCCTATTTACTGTAGAAAGTACAAACTCGAGGTGGAAAAGGTAGAACGTTTGTACCTTCTACAGTAAATAGGATGACCCTAATTTATAAAGGGCCAAATAATGTGTGGTTTTAGATGTTTGTTGTTCCCTGTTGGTTATTTTTTATTTTTTAAAGACAATTTTAACATAAATTATTGACATTTTTAATTTTAAAAATGGATATTTTAAATTTTAAACTACTCAGTGAGTCCTGATGATAGGGAAGGCTCCCGAAACGTTGACTCGTTAAGTTTATGGAAATAAACTGTTTTTGGAAAAAAAAGAAACCAAATAATTGTTGATATCATATTGCAATCTTCCTTTTAACCTGTTTTTATTATTTTTTTATATTTTATTGAATTTTACAACTGTATATAACATAAATACAACGAGTAAAAGTGTTGAATCCTCGCTTCTTAAAAATTAAATTAAGTGTTTTTAAAAATTAATGTTCAAAAATAAAAATAATAGTAGGCCTACAGTACCTGATGGTTCGATGCAGATTCCTCTAAATGTAGCCCACACAGATCCTTCCAATGATTACCGTACAAGTCTAAGTCCCAGAGACGCCTTGGACTACCCTTCGGACGCCTAACAGTCTGTTTAGCTGATATAAACTTTTTTCGGAATTCGTCTATCAGTAAGACCTTCAAATTTCAGAGTTCAAGATTTGTAACTCCTTGTTGTGTAAACTTTCTAGGGGCCTCATCTCTCTTTGGCTTAATTATTTTAGGTCGTACCTTATTCTCGAGTATTTGTTTATCCCTTAATGTAAGCGACCACGCTTTACATCAGTACAGAACTGCTGGGAGAAAAGTTTAAATAAAAATACTAATAGTTTTATTGGATTTTGATGGAAACATTTTTTTTTAGATAATAAAACAATACATATTGTTCTTTATAAAAATCACATATCTTTATAAACTATTGAAATAATGAAGACAAACTCGAAAAACTCGAATTCACAATCACAATTTATTCTCTTATTATACATTTTTTGTATATGTAAATGATATAATAATAATAAATAGAGTGATATTAAACAAGGAAATATCGACATTCGAATAACCTGAAAAAACAATATTTTTAGTTTATCAATTTGTGATGTTGATTGTTGGTTCATTATCGTTTAGGGTAACACAAGTCTGAAATGGCATATCACATTATTGCATTTTCACCTCTGCTAAGATGGATCTGATTTCGTCAATAAGTTATAACGAGGTCAGGTCCAATTCTGATGCCATAATAATTATACATTATAATACACTACATACATTACTATTCGTATAATAATTAGTATCAGTACATTTTGGATATTATTAGTATTACACTTACACTTTCCAAACACTTCCGACCCTACAGTTGGTCTTGAGAAACTTAAAGGTGTAAGGGAAAACGAAAATTAAAATGTGTGCAATAAAAGTAAAACCGGCCGTGAAAGAAGGTAAGTAGAGCGATATATCTGGTCTCACTTTGCCTTCCTTCCAGCGCGGTGGCTAAGAATATATGGAGGAGGCAATTGTGCCATTCCTACCATCCCTTTTCCAAAGTCTTCTCCATTCCTCTTCCTGCATTATCTCCTTCTACCTCTATTCCTCGCCAGACAATCCAATTCCGCCCATGGTATAAATACCTCCGGATTTACCGCTCTTTTTCGCTTCCCTTACTCGACTTGATCTTGTCCGCTGTTGTAAATGCAGTGGACTGGACGGTGGCCAACTGGGTGAAGCACAAGACTTCATGAATTTCGGAAGGTTCCGGGGAACGGAAGCCATTTGCGTAAATCGCGGTTTTGCAATAGGGTTGTATATCTTAGCTATATGGCTGCTTAGATAAATAATAGAATGGTTTTGGCACCAGATCGCACCATCCTAATAATTCTCCTCTGCAACCCAAATCAAGGATCCTGCATGCACTTAGATCAGCCTCTTCCACTTTGATGCTATTGTCATTAATATTGTAATATTCATTTACGTATTTTATAATATAAATGCTATTGAAGAAAAAATCGTTAATTTTAAGCACAGTTATAAAAGTATTTAAATCTCATATTGCAATTTATTACTACTTGTTTTGCATAGAATCTTTCCATTTATTTAATTTTCTGTTTAGGTTTCTAACAAGATATCACTGGTTTCGGTAGTTCAAATATATATATACCTCTGTAGGTAAGGCACCGAACTATTAGCGCTAGAACGAATTTTCGAGCCGGATTAAGTCTAATAATTTATTTATTATTACTTTTACACATTAGGGAAAGTATATATTTAGTAGCGTTGTTATATTAAAATGCAGCCTGTTTTAAAAAAATAATTTATATCTATTTGCTTATTTATTTATTTTGTTGACATGCCAATGTTATATTAACAGCACCAAATTTTGAGAAATTTTAGAAGTTTTTGTAAAAAAATGTCAGTACCATTATTATCAAGTTCTATCCATCGATTTTCTCTTATGCATGCGTAAAAGTAATAATTCATGCACTAATATTTCACAAAGACCGATTGCCCTATTTGATCCAAAGTTCAATGAAATTGGAGGATTAGTGTATGAATTATTCCTTAATGATTTAATATGTAATAAGTAAGCAATTAAAACACTTAAGGTTATTTTTTAAATGTTGTTTTTTATGTTAGTGTTCTCTTATCTGGCTACATGGTATACATAGCATAAGTGTTATATTATCAATATTGGATATTAAAGTAATATTTTGGAGTTGATTCTTCTAGTATATGAGTATAAATATGGTTTATTATATACTTTTATAAATAATGTATTAGTCGTATAAGAAGGCATATTTGCTACTTTTATAAATAATATAAGTATAACCTTAATTTGATTTTTTAATGTTTTTATTTTTGTACCAGACACAAGACTTATTTTTTGCACATTACTATTATTCTTAGGAAAATGAAGGTCCCAGAATAAAATTTGCTTTTCTTCTTCTTATAATTATCTTTTTTTATGATCAAGGTATTGTATGGACAAGTATTGTAAGTTTTAATGATCCTGACGTATGGATTCATTAAGTTTCCGAAAAAAAAAATTCCACTTTTGATATCAATTCAAGTGTTAAAAATGTAATTAACCGATTTATTGTGTATTTTCATCATGTCGTTTCTTCTTTATTATTTTTTAAAGAAATATAATTATTTTAAGGTTATTTTTCTCTTTATTTATGTGACTTTCTCTAGAGAATCAATACTAAGAAAGAGAATTTCTAGAGAACTAAGAAGTGGCCCTGACATTGTGACAAATGTACATATTGCCCCGATAAGCTTGACGAATTTGTCTCCTTCCTTGGCAAATGGTTAATAAATGAAAACAAATCGTAAAGGGCCTTCAAGCTGGATGTTTTAGTGGAGCCAGGTGCCTTTAGGAAATTCTTTTCTTGTTTTCGGAGTTTTATTCTTGAGAAAACTTATCTTCTTTGTACATATGATGTTGCAGAAAAGTACAATCTAGTTTGATTTTGGTTAAAAAACTTATTAATAATAAAATAAAATTAAATCATTATAATCATGATGTCCTTTAATAATCGCCGTATTTCCTCGCTTTAGTGATTGATTCCCAAATATTGAGCCAATTACAATTTTTAATGACTGCAATTCCTCTGACTTGATTTATTTTAATTGTTGTTAATCTTGAAAAGGTCAGCTACTGAAATTATCCTTTTACGCGCTGTCATTATTTTATAAAGTTATTAATAACCAAACCTCTAATATCCTTCTGAAAAAAAATAAGAGTAAATATTCTAAACAATTATCTGTAAGAATTGAATCGGAGAAAGGGTGTATTTTTCATTCAATTCGAATTTCATATTATAATAGCCAGGTATAAAACTATGTTCTGTTATTATTTGTTTTTCGTAGTCTGATGTAAATAAAAACCCTGCAAATTATTACACAATGGTTTATCATTTCCAAATAACTATATAAAGGCGTAACTGTGTATATAGCTGTTAATATGCAATTAACTAAAATGGAAAGCAATACAAAATCCAAAGGAAAATTGTATATCACCACTGTTAGTTTCAAAACGCAATATCTTTTCTAGTTCTGTATCAATTCTAATGATTCTCCTTTCATTTTGTAGGAAATTTAATTCTTTTTGACAAATTTTTGGTATCTTTATATTTATTAATTAAGAAAATGGATTTTTTAAAAATTCGTTATTCTGGTCGTTTGATCCGGTTTGGGGCGTTCAACTACAAGGTCATTTCACCCGCATCGTTATTCCGGTTCTACGTTTCTTGAAACGTAAGCCCTAAAATTTGGAAGAGGGAGAGGTGATATATTTTTTATTTGTTTGGTCGATTACAAAGGTTCATTGTTAAAAGAAATAAACCAAAAACATTTATTCTAGACTTCGTACTGTTTGCTTTTCTTATCTTTCGTTTTTCATTCAAAAAATACAAATAAAATTTTCTGATTCCAGGACACCTTATATTTTTCTTCTATTATCAATAATAACCGGGTGTTCAGTGAATCAAATCTCTTGTAAGTTGTGGCTTGATATTAAAAGTAAATGAATACTATTAGATGATCTTGTTTTTTTTTTTTTTGTTTTTTTTTTAGGTATTTAACGGTATGGTTAAACATTATGATATTAGGACTAATTTGAAAACTATAAGAAAGAACAACATTCTTTTAACCTCAGAAGTACCAATTAATTTGAAACAAATGTTTAATTAGATCTGGTATAACAGATGATTTTTGTATTAAATTAATAACTCTGATTTTTTTATATAGATAGATATTGTTTTTTAGTATTTTTTTTTTTGCAGAAATAATAATGATTATTTTAATATATATATATATATATATATATATATATATTTTTTTTTTTTTTTTTTTTTTTTTTTTTTTTTTTTTTTTTTTTTTTTTGGGCTTAAAAGCACACATATTGTTTTTTATTCATCCCATGTGGTATTCTGATTCATTGTGCTGACCAACAGACATAATTCGCTCTTTTTTGAGTGATTTGATGAACATTTGTTAAATATTGAGGAGATTAAAAAGGAGATACATTGTACATTTAATTTAAGATAATTATAGGAAAATAAAAACAATTATATAATACTGTCTCTGTTGGTTTCTTAATTGCATTATTCCGCTGCTCTACAATTCTTTATAGTAGTGAAATAAGTATAACTACTGCTTTTGAGGGGGGGGGATACAAAAAAATCGCATGTAATTAGAAAAAATACAAGCATTGTACAAGAATTGTTTTCATTGGTTTCTAATGCCACAAAGCAACAATCTAGTGTAATTTTATTTTAGACAGCGGTTAGAGAAATGAGATATCGTTGAAAACTTTTTTTTTTTTTTTGCGAATTATACACAAAAAAAAAGATCAAAGATGTCGGACGAAATAGAATAAAGAGTGAGAAGAATGAGATAAAAAATATATAAAGTGATGATAAAGGACTGGAGAGCCTCTCATTAGCGACAGGTTAGGACGAAACCCCTTGAAATTATCCCAATCTCCTGGGGTCCATTCTTTCTCCAGGAATCCCCCGGCTATTGAGGGTTTCTCCCTGGCACCCTTTCTATACAGCCTGTTTTCAAAGGGGCTTAGAGTCTCCTTATATATCAGAAGATACTAAATTATAGAAGATACTTTTTTTGTTTATAATTATAAGCTAAAATTGTAGTACGTTCTCATATTAAACAAACTTCTTTGGTTAAATCAATTTTTAATGAACTCATGGTTAAAAAAAAAAAAAAAAATCATGATATATGGTCGACCGTATATACCGGCGTCTTGGGCCTTTTCAGGGTAATTAAAAACAAATTAAATTAAAATTGCATACATAAGATAACAGTAATAAAATATGGGAACTTATAGTAATATAAAATGATAATTTAGGTATACATTTTTTTAAAGATAATAGTCTGAAACCAACAAATTAATACGTTTATTCATTTAACGTTATTTTACGCTGTGTGGCTAATAGTACGGTGCTACCGTATGAGACATAAATTTTTCCTATTGAGCTTAAATTAGGATAAAACCGTTACACACACTGGCACGGGACCATCATTTTACGTCAACTCTAGGACAGCTTAACCGGGGAATTGTTACTTCCTTTCAAAAATGATAGGGCCATCTGCCGGTTTTGAAGCTGCAACCTTTAGCATAGAAGGCTGTTATGGCAGCCACTACATTATAGTTGACCCTATCAAATAAATAAAAATTATTTAAGTATGGAAAACAATAGTGTACAGGTGGAATCTATATGTCGGAATAATTAAAAAAAAAAAAAATATATATATATATATATATATATATATATATATATATATATATATAATTTTATTTGATATTATTATTATTATGAAGAATCCTATGTATAAACATTGAAGGAGGATCGAAACGTCAAATAAAGAAAATTAAGAAGGAGTGATAGTTTAAGGACCTAAAACCCGAATAATTTCAAATAAAATTATAATATAAAAAGGTCGATCAATTAGATTCTTTTGTGTGTATACACACACACACATATATATATATATATATATATATATATATATATATATATAATAATAATAATAATAATAATAATAATAATAAATTCTTTATTTATTCTGGGACAAGTCCCTTCAGAATAATGTTACAGACAAATCAAATTGGAACTTCAGTATCTTAGAGTAATAAAAAAAAAATAATAATAATAATAAAATAAACAAAAAACAACAGAAATAACAAAGAGAATGAATAATAGTAATAAATTAACTGGTAGCTTCTAATAATAATAATTTAAAAAAACAAATAAAACAAACTAGACAAAAAATAAAATATTTACATATTCATATATACAGGGCTAATTAAAATAAATTTACAATGCTTGTGAAAATTGTAACATAAAATACATTAATGTTTGAATACAATGCATAATAATATATAATAAATAACCATTTTCTTATGCTCTATTTGCTGATTTTTATTGAACTTTGCTGATTATGTGGGGTTATTTGAGAATTGGATCGACAAAAAGTGTTTGAACAAACGCGATTTGAAGGCCGGAAGAGTATTGGAGTGACGGATATGAGAAGGAATAGAATTCCATAAGGACGAGGATCGGATAAGGAAAGATCTGTCGAAAGCTGCGGTTCGATGAGGCGTTACATACAGGTCCGAAGGTCGCGAACGAGTGTTGCAGGTGTGGACGGAGGATTTAAATGAAAATATATCTGAGATGTAAGATGGACGTTGAGATCGGAGAACTTGGTAAAGGAAGGATGCCAGGAGGTACTTAGAACGGTATGAAGGATAAAGCCACTTTAACTCATCGTAGAATCGGGTTACAGAGGTGTCCCTGGATATCCCAAAGATGAAACGTATCAGGCAGTTGAATAATCTTTTTAGTTTAGCTTCAAGATCTCCAGAGACACCCGCATACACCGCACAACAGTAGTCAAAGTGGGGGAATATTAATGAGCAAACCAAGAGCTTACGGATTTCAAATGGAAAAAGGTGACGGTGATAATTAAGGAGTTTTAGGATGGAAATTGTGCGTCGGGAAATTTCGGAAACATGGATTTTCCAGGAAAGAGATTGATCGACAGTTACTCCAAGGTTTTTGACGGTTTGATGGAACTTTATAGGTTGATTATTTAAAAATAGAGTTGGGATTAGGGAAAGCGTTTTAAGGAGTGGATTGGAACCTATTACTATCGCTTTAGTTTTCTCAGCGTTTAACTTTAGCTTGTTGTCAGCTGCCCAACAACTAATTCTGTTTAAATCTTCCTGAAGCTTTTCTGTTGCTAGTAATAGGTCCGACGGAGGAAAGGATAAATAAATTTGGAGGTCATCCGCATACATATGGAATTGTGAGTGATGGATATAAAAGGGAAGGTCGTTTACGTAGATAGCAAAGAGGGTAGGAGATAGTGATGATCCCTGGGGAACACCACATGACAATGGCAAAGGTCTAGAAGGAGGTTGGCCTGGAACTACCACATACTGTGAGCGATCGGAGAGGAAAGACTTGAACCAGTGCAGAGCGCTATTGGATAAAGGAAGGTTTCTTAGTTTGGTGAGGAGGATTGTATGGTCTACTGTGTCAAATGCCTTGGTAAAATCTAGCAAGACAAGAATGGTAAGTTTTTGGTGTTCTATTGCATATTGTAGGTCGTGAGTTATTTTTAGGAGAGCGGATTGCGTTGAGTGACCAGGTCGGAAGCCGGATTGGAGAGGATTAATAAGGGAACGTTCTTCCAGGAAATTCGATAATTGCTTTTGTACAATACGTTCTAGTGGTTTGGAAAGATTAGAAAGAAGGGAAATAGGGCGAAAGTCAGAAGATGTTGTAGGATTTGGGATCTTATTAAGTGGTCTAACTAAAGCGGTTTTCCAAGAAGCAGGGAATATTGAGTTTTGCAAGGAAAAATTGTAAATATGATACAAAACTGGTATAAGGACTGGAAGACAGGATTTTATTAGTTTAACTGGAATGTTGTCAGGTCCGTAATCGTTTGTGTGGGATTTAAGAATGGCTGTTAATAATTCGTCATAGGAAATATGGGTAAAGAAGAAACTTTCAGGATTAAAACTGTGGTGTTCAATATCGGTAGTGGATGATGGGTCAGGAGATAAGGATACGAAATGCTTGTTGAGATCATTTGGTGGTACAGGAATGGAATAGCAGTTATTGGATTCTGGAAGAGATAATTTTCGGAGGATTTTCCATTTGGATTTAGGATCTGGAGCATTGGACAAGGCGCTGTGGATATAGAGGGATTTCGCACGTCGCACTGCGTCCTGGGTTCTGTTCCGAAGTTGCTTAAAACTGGCATAGTCATCTGGAAAGCGAGTGCGGCGGAATTTACGTCTAGCTGCTTCTCTTCTTTTCATCAGATCCTTTAGTTCAGGGGTCAGCCAAGGAGCAGTGGGACGGCGTAAGGTTCGGGTTTTAAGAGGAGCATGGGTGTCAAGTATGGTTTTTAAGTTTGAAGTGAGAATGGATATCATTGGGTTGATTGAATTGTGGGAGTATATAGTATCCCAATGGAGTTTTTCGAGATCAGTTTGAAGGGATTCGTAGGAAAGGAGGTCCAAACTACGATAGGTGACTACTTTAGGAGTGAAGGATTTTATAGGTAGGTTGTATGAAATCTCTATGAGATCATGTGATGAAAGAAACGGTACCGGGTGCTGAGAGGATGAAAGGACCTTTACAGATGAATCAGTTATGTGAAGATCCAGCCAGGAGTCGGATAGGTGCGTATGATGGGTAGGGAGGTATGGGACTAGATAAAGATTTAGGGAAAACAGTAGGTTTACCAGGAAGGATTTATCGTGAGATTCAGAGATCATATTAGCATTGAAATCTCCGGAGATGATGATGTTGGAGTACTTGGAGACGAATTGGACTAGAGAGGATTCAAAAAGGGTATCGAATGGGACTTGAGGAGGTCGATAAACAATGGCATACAGAAGAGGAGATGAAGGAGTAGAGATTTCCACAAACAGGTATTCGATGTGAGGATGATCAGGAGAAGGGGATTCGAGAAGGATTTTGGCCTTGAGACTGTCATGTATATACAGCCCCACCCCACCACCCCTACGATCAGATCTGTCATGGCGAAGAAAGGAGTAATTGGTGAGGGATACATGGGAGGAAGGAATAAAAGGTTTTAACCAGGTTTCAGATACTGCTATGATGTGGTAAAAATTGTCGAGAAAATAATTTTGAAATTCATCATAGTGGGCAATCAGGGATTGTGCATTAATGTGACATGATGTGAGAATGTTAGTCATGACTGTAGAGGTGGGAATGAGAATAACTGTGAAAGGGTTGGAAGTCAGGAGGTAGGTTATTGCAATTTCTTAAGGTATACATCATTTCACGATCATACATAGTGTAGGCATACAGCAAAACATGATAAAAAATAAAGCAAAGAAAAATTGATAATTTTAAAAGATAATATAAATTTATACTAAACCTTTTAGAAAACAAACAAAATACTGGCAGATGAGACATATTCATAACAATTATGAAAATAATAGAAAAATAAATATGGTATAGCAATAAGAAGAGTGTGGATATAAAAATATTCCGAGGAAAATTTGATTTTAAATGAAAATGTAATTTTAGACTATACCTTTTCGAAGAAAAAAATAAATAATAGTAATATATACAGACAGTCATTACATATAGATAATGGTTATAAAGATAGAAAGTAAATAGCATGTAGTAATGAGAAAAATGTGGATATAAAATAAAAATATCCCAAAGAAAATTTGATAATTTTAAAAGAAAATATAAATTTAGGCTTAGTTTTAGGAAAAATAGAAAATAAAATAAATACAGACAGATAGATCATATAGATAAAGATTAAAAAGTGAAAAAAAAGTAGATAACATATTCAAGTTGAAATAATGTGGATATAAAATAGAAATATTCCACAGAAAAATTGATAACTTGAGAGGTAAATATAAGTATAGGCTAAGTGATTTAGAAAAATAAAATAAAATATAGATGCTGATAATAAAGATTAAACAAAAAGTAAATAGAATATTACAATAAGAAGGTGAATATAAAATAAAAATATACCAAAGAAAATTAGATAATTTTAAAAGAAAATATAAATTTGGACTATGTTTTAGGAGAAAAAATAAAAAATAAAATGAAATAAATACAGACAGATAGAACATATAGGTAATTATTATGAGGGTGAAAAAGAAAGTATATAAAATATTCAAGTTAAAATAATGCGGATATAAGATAGAAATATTCCAAAGTGAAATTGATAACTTGAAAGCAAAATATAAGTATAGGCTAAAAGAATTAGAAAAAATCAAATAAAATATAAACATGTAGATACATATAATAAAGGTTAAACAAAAGGTAAATAGAATATTAAAATAAAAAGGTTGTAAATATAAAATAAAAATATACCAAAGAGAAATTGATAATTTCAAAGGAAAATATAGGTTCAGACTAAATGTTTCAAAATAAAATAAAATACAGATGGATAATATACATAAATAATGACTATAAAGATGAAAAAAAGAAAATTGAATATAATAGTAGAAATAATGCGGATATAAATTGAAAATGTTCCAAAACAACAAACTAAAATTTATGACTTTTATAGAGCGAAAGAAACTAAACAAAAATAATAAATCTTTAAAAAACATAAAATAGAAAAAAAGACAAACATAATATTGGTAACTTAAACTAAATTTTCAAACAAAAGCATCTAAGTCGGATGATTTATTTATAATTACAGCTGGGCAACCATCCGACTTCCGGCACCTGACGCGACCCCCACTAAACCACACATATTTAATATTGGCCGACACCTTTTTCTGTCTGGCCAGCCAGTATAAGTGCCTGTTAGTGGCTGTCATTGCCTCGCTGACGTAGACAGGTTGACTATTGTTTTGCTCCCATCCGAGGTGGCGCGTAGAAAAGTCTCTTTTCACTTTTCGCTGTCTCACCAAATCGTCTTTCACCGTCCGTCTGATGAAACGAGCAATGATGGTCCCCGGGGTCCCAGGTGCCTTGGGCCTCAGGCGTACCGCGTGGTCCAGGTCTCCAGGGCTGAGCTGGACGCCCAGGCCCGCGCCGACGCTAAGTATCGTTCCCACTACGGTCTCACCCGGCCTTTCCGGTATACCTCTAATTTCAATTGTGTTGTTCAACTGGCTTTGTTCAGCGCTATTTACACGTGCTTCTAGAGTGACTACTTTTTCTTTTAATGTCTGGTTTTCCAATGTCAGTTTTTCGATCTGATTTTTTTGATTTTCCAGAAGGTCTTCAATTTTTTGTAATCTTTCCATATTTTGAAAAGATAATTCCGAATGTTTTTCCAGCGTTTCCTTTATATCTTTTAGTTCGTCGATGGGTTGAAGTTTAGCCTTCATTTCCCTAACTTCTTCGGTCAGCGCTCTCAGCAGGTCGATCGCGGAACTAGACTCCATGTCTGGTGATGCCCGCGATGACGATTCACAGTCAGTGCAGACCCATTTTTTTAATCCCTCTTGGTCTGCAGATTCTAATTTTATACATTTAGTGTGAAATACGTTTTGACAAATCGTACACGCCAAACGTAATTTGTCATCTCGACCGGCTGTTTTGTTGCATATTTTGCAGTTGACCATTTTGATTAATTTTATAACAAGTTTTACGTAATATAATAAGAGAATATTGACCGTAATAATAATATTAAGCTGTGTATTTACGCAAAGCCTGTTAGTATTAGCGGAAGTAAACAGACTATCCCCACCACTGCTGCACAATAGCTCTGACTTCGTAAACACTTTATATATATATTTTTTCCTATATCTATATAAAATAGCTACTATAGTTATTTATAGTGTTACCTGATTTAGATAGTCGATATTTATGGAAAAATTGCACTAAAGATTTCAAATATGTTCTGTTGAAATAAACAAAATAACGGGAGACACAAAACTATGATCCTTATTCCACCAGAGATACTCTAAGACTGTATATAATATATATATATATATTATATATATATATATATATATATATATATATATATATATACACCCGAATTTGGGTACCCGAAATACATGAAATTTGGGTACACCGTGTTATCGTGATCATGAACTGATATATTAGTGCATTTAAGAAACGTTAATGAACGGTGATGACTAAGACTTGATCCATTTACTTTGTATTTTATTATCAGAGTAAATTAAGGTTAATCTAGTTGTTGATTATAATACATATTTATAAAATAATTTTTAAATTGACTTATTTACAGTTTTAAATGATGGAGTTTTTGATGACCGTTGGGAATATCTGATGAGAAGTTGGTATATGGTGCAGTCATCAAGAAAATCACACTAATTATTTATAAGTATTTTATTTAAAAAAAAAAAAAGGAACTGTTACCGTCTAATTTATTGATATTCTATTATATTTTTTAATGACGATCACTTCGGGATTAATCACTAAATGAAAAGGAACATCAATGAGTAAATATGTATTGGAGTTAATTTTCTACAAAGTGTGTTCCCGGAAAAGTGTTGTTTTTGCTTTTTAATAGCAGTTTATCTAGCGTTCTCTAAAACTAACAATAAGTAGGTTTATTCGATTGCAGGTTGTTGGATTTTTTATTTTAATTAGATTGTCAGGAAAATTAAATAAAACGAAATTGAAATATATTATATTTTACCTTGATAAATTGGAGCTAATTTATTCTCATCGATAATATTGTTAGACGTAATAGAAAAAAGTCAAGGAACTATCATATATAGGTGGTTGGAAGAAATACGGGGCACTGTTTGTTTTAATCAGTGGTTTGTCCTTTCCTATCACCTGCAATTGTATCATTATTATACAGCCCGAGATATAACGCCTTGGAGACAGTCTTGGAATATTGGATGGAGGGAGAGGATTGGAGGATTATCTGAGATTGGCCGGGAAATAGGAGATTTGGCGGGAGGATCGCTCCACTATTTGCTATGATTGTGCTAACCGGGTTCTCGCTGTGACTGTCATTGTCATTCCCTGGCCGCGTCCATAGCATTCCGATCCGAATATTGTTCCGATAGTAACTTCTTTCTAGTTTTTACTTCTCTGGTTATTGTTTGATATTGGTATTTATTTCTGTGTGCAAAAAAAATGTTTTCTTTTAATTTTCAACATTTCTTAATTTTTTTTATATTTAAGAAAGAAACCAAGCTTATTATGCGGTTTCGGATTAGCTTTTGTGTGAAAAATCTCAATTTTAGTCAATTCCAATCCCTTTTTACTCACAGGTCTACTCTAATTATTCATCATGATATGGATAGACAGTTGATCTCTTCTCAACACTTTCAAGAGACTCAAGAAATATTAATATTATATTTAATATTGATATTGAAGTATGCTTAAAATGTCATTAAAAACTCTTTGAAAAGCATTAATATACAAATAAACATTAAAATTAGCTTCTTTTGGTTTATAAATTTCAATAATGAACCTTTGTAATCGACTTAAAAACCCGAACAACGAATAAAAAATTCGTTTTTTCTAATCCATAAATGAAAAAATATCTGATGTAAAAAGAATCATTGAAATTAGTTCATAACTAGCTGAGATATAGAGTTTTGAAATAATCGGGGGAGGGGGGGAGGGAGGAGGTAATGCGCCATTTCCCTTTGAATTATTTATTGATTTTAATGTTAGTTAATTGCCTAAAAACCGGTATGCCCTACTATAGTTATTCGGAAATAATATACTATGTTGTAATTATTAGCAGTGTTTTTTAAAAATATATAACTCTATTCAAATAAATTATTCAAGGTAATTTAAGAAAGATATCAAACAATGATACAGTATAAATAAAGAGAAACTACACGTTGGGAGAACACTTCTAAAATAATCAAACCAGAAGGTCTCGCGGTCATTTGCTTTTCATACGTCTCGAAGGATCATCAGTTAAATAGAAGAAGCAAGGACTGAAACTGATTGGTTTGAGGTGGAATTTAGTTGGACATGGAAGGAATAACGAGTCCTTGGTTTGAACCAAAGTAGTAACGTATAAAAGAAAAAGTTCATCATGGATGAATTCATTCAATTAAAAGTAAGTATTAAGGATTTAGGATTATAAAGATTGGAAACAAGAAGAACTGCCTCAAAATTTGACCACTTATGTCTAGATTTGGCTTATGATGTAAATGAGCCTTTAGTTGCTAAATGAAAGGTTTAAACGTTCGTCTAATAAGTGTTAAAGTAATCGAAAACTGCATATTCTATATTAGAAATAAATTTTATGAATCCACTAGTTTCGATTGTAGCTTCTTTTAGATACGTAATTAGTTTCCGCAAATGAGCGAAAAAAACTCATTTCACTTAATTTAATTATTAATGACTGAATGAATTACAAATATTACCATTTTGTATGATGTCTAATATATTTTTTTTTTTAGAAAGTAGTTATGATAATGGAACACAACGCCGAAACGTTAGAAACTTTCTAGTGGATTATTGATGAACTGATGAATATTATTTTTTAAACCGGTTTAAGTTACATTAAAATTATACTTTTATGATACCTTTGTTAAATTTATATTGTTTTTTAAATTTCATATATTTTTTCAACACATTTTTTAAAAATATTTAACAAACAAAAATATGTCTGATTGAATAAAAAATAAATCTATATTTTTTTTAGTTATAAATTTAATTTCTCGAACTTAATCCTGAGAAAAATATCTTGTAAGTATCCCTACCAGAGACCTAAGATATAAAGGAAGGACAAGCTGTAAGGACATAGATCCGGGACGATGGCCACCCGGGGAGACCCCATGACGGCGGATTTATACTCCCTGGTGGATAACCGATTTTCCTGCCGGTAAATAAACTCGTTGGTGTAATCCTCTCAGGGCGAGAGTGGTAAGCCCAGGTCCCACACTAACCTCCCGTCCGTATCATTTCATATCATCCTTCATCTTTTAGTGTTGACCCATCGTCCTTTATTAACGAGGATAAATATTCCTGCAACTTTTCGTTTTTGTTTCGACTATTGCATTTTCATTAATTTTATCTTCTCTCTATTTCGGATTGTCATAGTAGGACTATTTTGGGCCATAATAATTCATTTTCAATTACCTTATTTGTTTAACCGTTTGCTGCAGGAACTAGCAAACTAATAAAATATTCGGTTTGGTACCATTATAATCGACCAAGAAAATAAAGATCCCCACCATTTGCTTGTGGTTATGTATTATTTGACAAATTAATCGAGGATTTGGAACAGAAAACATCTGTCCTCATTCAAATCCCGTTTTTGCCAATGATCCTCTGATCCCCAAAAGACGCTCAACAATTGAGGCGTTGATTTCCAAAATGGATATAGTACATTCTAGGAAATTTTACAGGAAGCGCGAAAATCTCTCATTACTATATTATTAAACTAGCTAATTTGGGTCTTTTTGCCTTAAAATTTAGAATTATTTTTTTACTATAATAATAACATCATATTAAAGTTATGAAATGATTTTTTTTAGAATGATTTGGAACGAAAATAAATGCGTGATTAGTACTTTTAGATAATTTGCGTGTTTTTTTTTAAATATTACATAGTGCATGCAAATTCATATGTACACAACACCTCAACGAAATACTAATAAAAATAATGTTTTGTCGCTTTTAAGATTATATCTTTTAGCAAGAGGTTTAGTGTCTATTTAATTTTTGACAAAATCATTTTTTACATTTAATAATGAAGTTCTATAAATATTTAAAAAAATTGAACTAACTACTTTGTAAAAAATATTATATAAGATAAGATAAATAACTATTCGCATAATTACTGAGAATACCAATCTTGATTAAATAATAAACAGTGACACTTAAAAAAAAAATAATAATGATAATAAAAAGCAGAACAATTTTAAATAATGCCTATCATAATAAAAAATATTATATAAACTAAAATTAGTAGTGTCCGAAATGCCTATAAAGGTTGTACTGATCGTGCGTAACAAAGATTTGTATGTTAATAGCTTTAATTGTATATAAAAATAAATCGTTCAACTTCTTATAGTTGTTAATTTTCAATATGTTTTTCAAATGAAAATTTCCCATTCTGACTGGATTTAAAACAGAACACAATATTAAAATATGTTCAATATTATCATGATCATGGGTATTACATAGAGGGCAAGTAATGTCGGGTTAAAATTTATACAGGAATCCATTCACGATTATCCTTTCTGATTTCTCGCCTGCCAGTCTGTTGAGAATTTTTTTATTTTATTTTATTTTTTTTAAATTTAATTATTCTATTGAATATTAAAATCTGTCCTTATTAGGATATTTATAATAGTGATTAAGTTTAACTTTCATACTACATTCAGACAATATTTGCAAAACTATAAAATAAAATACTATAAAAAATTAAAAAAATATTTACCAAGTCTACGAGTCATACAATCCTTAAACATACACCAATTCACAAGCATACAGCACGTGAGTGGAGAATCTAGTCACTGCTCGAATTCCAATGTACATTTTTACAAGAGGTCTCGGAGCCACTGCCGTTTCAACCTTCTAGGGGAAGGGGGGGAGTAGCATGGGTGTGTGGAGCTGGATAGGTGTTGAGCTAAAGGATTGGGGTGATAGATAAGGTTATGATGGAATTTAGATAATTTTTATGGAATAATCTCAAAAATAAATGGGATATTTAGGTCTTGGTGTAAGGTATGGTTGGTGATATAATAAGAAGAATCAACTATTGTTAGGAGGACTTTAGATTGAAAGGATTGAATGCGTTTGATGTTAGAAACTTTGGCTGTCCCCCACAGTTCAAGTCAGTAGGTCCAGAAATGTTTCAATACTGTCTTGTAAATTATGAATTTGTTTAAAATAGATATTTTTGAATTTACGTTCAATAGTCTGTACAATTGGCCAAATCGTCGATTAAGATCGTGTCGTTTAAGTCTATTATAAAATTAGAAAAAAAGAAATTAAGGTATTGTTTGTATGACACTTAAATTTTAAATATTCTTCTCCGAGTCCAAAGTTAGTTATACGGCGATATAAGAGTAGTTTACTAAACGAGGTATTTATAATGGCTTCAATATATCTGGAAAATAAATGATTGGCCATTCAACAAGATAATATTGACGGAAAACGTTCAAAATTAATTTCTTTATCGATCAATTATCGGATGAGGTAATTTTATCTATTTTCATTCCTAATTTAAGGACATTTGAAAATAAAACACGGATCGTAGTATTGGACAGATAGGAAATATAGGAGAGTAGAGGACAGGAGAGCAATCGATGGCGGTAGGCCGGACGATATCTGCTCCTTTGTCCGGCCTTCCCATTGTAGTCCGCTGCTCTCTTGTGTCGCCTCATTAGCTCTCTCCCCGCCATAACCGCTCTTTATCTTTATCTTTACACTCTACCGGCCTCCTCCAACTCCTTGTCGGTCCGGAGTTGGTCCGGTCTGAAGGAGGTATCGTTGGGAGGTCGAGGGTTTTCGACAAGGCCAAACAGTTGGATTTAACCTGGTTCCTGGTAGATAACTACTGAAAATCATGGATTTTATACAATTTTGAAAAATCGAGGAATAAACATAAAAAAAAGATATTGTTGGCAAAATGACACTTTCTTGAACGGCTTTCTATGTGCTATAACGTTCTACAGGCGCATTGTTGGATTTTTAGCCAAGTGGAAAGTGTAGAAATGCCTAAAATATATATTTTAGGAACCCTGTATGTTTTACGTTGTACAACTAAGATTTTGCAAGAAAATAAATATATAAAATAAAAATATAAAAAAGTAATAAATTAGTATGTTTTTATTTTGTAAGCTCACATAAATTCTATATAATGCGTTAAATATATTATTTAGATTTTTTTTTTTTTTTTTTACAATTATTAAGAAACGTAGAACGTCGAAGAACAATGTGTTAAGAATATTCTGGGCATTAGGTTTTTTTGTTGTGTTGATCTGAAATTAGTTTTTATCTAAATGTTAATTGCTAGATTTCTTGTTAATTTAAAACCCTTTTCAAAAATATATTTGACCCAAAATCACTTAATTTATAATCTTTTTATAGATATTTGTTTTACTAGAAAAAAAAAAATGATATCAATTTCCAATTTTGACTAGCTCTTAGGGTTCATCGGATCTAACAGTAAAATAAGTGTTGCATTTTCAATGTAGAAGCAGCTAATATATTTTTTTTAACGCAATCGGTAACGCACTCACTGTCTATTTGGTTTCAAATAGTGCTGAAATTTTTTATATTTAAATTTTTAATGACACACTTAACTTTTTAACATTTAATAGTTTAAAAAAATAATGTACGTAAGCAAAAATGTTCGTAAATAACAAAACCCTACATAGAGACTTACAACAAACAACAGTTGACCAACAGATACGAACACTCTATTTTCATTTTCACTATATACTGCACAAACATGACAATAGACTGATTTAAGCACCTCTTTCCACAGCCCATTCCAACGAGCCCAGCAGCACCCCTTCCACTATCCTTCCCCATGCCTGACATGTCTGTCTCACTTTTTATACTACACATTGCTAATTGTTTAGATAGCTTCTGACAGGTGTGAATGAAGAAATATTAATAAAGAAAAAAATATTAAATAATGTTGGAAAGAATCGTGTTTTGGGATATTTAATACAGTTGTTCTTACAAACTGTTAAGGTTTACTTAGTAAATAGTTTGAAATGAATCCTTCGAAATAGACATGTGAACTGAAAGGTCTGTTTACAAAGCATAGGACACGGTCGTATTCTGCCTAGCCCTGTTCCTGAGGGTGGGTGGGCTCTGTAATGGTATCCACTCGTTGGCTCTTGAATAACTCAGTAGCTACTTGAATGCCGAAAGAGCGGCTTGGTGAAGAAAACCGAAACCAAGCTTCTGAGGAATTATGTATAGCCACCAACCCTACACATCTTAACCTCTTTTCAAAATGTTTACAATTTCCCTAAGTCTAAACATCGGCACAATCAACTATGGTTAAATTATATAATTATACTTTATATTTTTATTTTATTATATTATTACTAGCTGTAACCCTCGGCCTTACACGCGACTATTTTTTTTTTTTAATTACTGCGAATTAAGGAAGTTGTTTATAAAAACTGTGCTAGGTGAGGTTCTACAATATAAATATACCTGAGATAGCTAGTGAGTTAAACTTTTAACTATGTCTATGTATGACAAATACAAGATTATTGTTGATTGTCAGATATTAATTTTATTTAGTTTAATTTACAATAACATACCAGTAGCAAGTAGCCATACCCTTGATTATCAAATACTGACATTTTTGATTTAAAACATAATCATTCTATAATTCTATAACTTCTTTATAACATAAATGCGTATTTCTCCTTCGGGGGTGTGGCCTCTTCCAACTGAATAAGGTAAGATTTTTTTTTTTAGGATTCAGAACTACGTTCTATTATCTTTTCAAAACTACGTTTTTCAGCCTATAGATCATTTAAAAAAAAACAACAACAATGAAACATATGAATTTGATAGAAACCTACATACGAAACACAGCTATGAAACAAAATACGCCTAAATATATTGGTTATAAGTATTTTAGTATCATTGCTATTACTGGTCAGATTAAAGCGATTTTGTTTCCAGGTAGTTAGAAATTCGATTATCGTTCAAGTGAGTAATTTTAATTTTTCAGGAGAGTCATTCGAAAACGAATTTCGTTGTACGTTATAGAAAAAAAAAATTTAACCACTTAGTGGACGAATTTTCCCAAACCCAGCCTTATTGCACATCTAGACTGTAAAGTGGACCTCCAGGTAAAATTTAAGCTTCAAAGTCATATTCATTTTTGAGATACCGCGATGACCAGAAAATCGAGTGAAATGGGACTTTCTTTCATAAATATAGATTATAATGTTGCACTCTCCTATTCAGTATTTTTTTTATGACTCCAATTTTCACATCGTCCGTTTAGACACTGAGTATATTACATCTGAACATTGTTAGTAAATTTTATAATTAAAGTAAATGAATAATTAACAAACAAACATTTATATTAATTACTTAACTTCTTCATATAACATCGTCTCCTGTGATTAGTGGTATTAATCTGGTTTTTCAACTTTACTCTAAAAAAGAAGTATTTTATGTCTCTCGTCAATATTAAGATAATGAGGGAATAAATATATTATGTTTACGCTACATTACCCACTCAGAGAAATGCCTTATAAAGTTTATATTTATCAAAATATTGTAAAACACAAGCTGTAACCTGCGGCTTTGCTCGCGAATATTTCATTTTGTCTTTATTTAAATTTGCATAAATGCGTTTATGAGTGGTAAATATAAAACGTATACGATGGAGCTGTTGTTTGGTGATGTGGTAACAAAGAAACTACCAATAAAAAACACTTCCTTTATTTTTTCCTTACTGGTGTGTTTTCTTGGTAGCTGCGCCCTCAACCAACTTCTTAACCACCTAGTCAAAACGGTCAACAACTACTCCATTATTATAAGACTTATACATTTTCAAGAAATATAAATATATACAGTACCAAGTAGCAACATCCTAATTATTCAATAACATCGTTTTATCGTTTAAACATAACCGGTGTATATACCATAACTCATTGCAAGTCATTCAAATGACTTTGAATATGTTTCTTGAAACCTATAGTAATATGTATTTTATTATAACTGGAAACTATAATGTGAATGTATATTTTATAAATAAGAACGCATAGAAACAATCAACACACACTTATATTTGATTTAATAATCACATATGTGAAGATATGAGGAGGTTACCATGTTTAACCAGTGTTGCCACAGTTAAAAAAATTTTGTTTTACGTTTTGGAAAAAGATATTTTTCAACCATTTAGAATAGTAATAAAAGCTATCCTATCATTTATGTTGGACCAAATAACATATACTTACGAAGTTTGATCAAAGTCGGTTCTGTAATTTTAGAGTTTATCGCGAACAAACATTGTGACACGAGATTTTTATATATATAGATTATATAACATGTGTTTTTCTTGTTCAATTTTCTTCTTATTAGGTACAAGTAATTAATATCGTCATTTGGTTATAAATACTATTTAGTTGGTTTAACCTTTTTTTAATGTTTCTGTATTGCACATTCATTATTTAATATTTGTCCATTATATTCAAACCTCCATACTGCATTACTATTGTGACATGCTAGTAACTTCGCACGCCTTATACGTTCAGAATATAGGAATTTCATATTTATGATTACTAGATAAAAACATTATATATTTTTATACACATTTTTGATGATGCTATAACAAAAAAAAAAAAAAAAAAAAAAAAAAAAAACCCTTACCAGTATGATTAAAAAACGAAACTGACCTAATGAGGATTGCCTTAAGTATGTAATTATTTTTATTGTGACAAAGATACTTAAAAAAAAAACATTCATACTAATGTACGAAGATTAGTACACAAACATTTGTACTTATTAAGCTCTACGTAACGATTCTGTTCCGAACTTTTTACCTTCAATATGCAACTTGCTTATAATTTACATTAAATTCCAAACCTGAATATCTAAATATAAAGGAATATATTTGGACCTGGCTGGACAGAAAAAATTTGATATTTGTTCAATCAATATTCGTAAAAACCATGATATTTTAACTTTATATTATAATGTAATTATTATTATATTATTTGATTAATACCAAATTTTGTCAAGATAATACATTACCTAAACCTACCCTATTCATAATATATTTATGTACATAATATGTATCTGATGAGATAACTAAAACATATTTCCTCCAAGTTTCTTTATCTATTTAATATACCTATGAACTTGGTGCTCCGGGATGGATCGGCTGGCTAAGAAGAGAGGAGTATCATGTAGAATCGATAGTGGAGAAGCCGCCAGTGGCTAGGCCTATGGGAGATGGTAAACAAGGATATATATCGGCCGGCAGAGTTAACGGCATCCGATAACTCACTCAGATTGATCGGCAAATAAAGTTTGTTCCCCGCCTCGACCCATTCTTCCCATTTATTTCTTTAACGCTTTTATACAATGCTGGTGATCATTTTCGGTCAGTAATCCAATTGAATTCTCCATAAGTCTGGAAGATTCACTTAGTTCTTGCGATGAGTTATCTCTTATAGCCGTTCGAGATGGTTAACGATTGCCTATTACTATCCCATAATACAAATAATCGATTAGAATGTTTTCGAGATTTGTCTGTATTTGTTCCTGGATTTCTTCAGTTTGTTTGTTTCGACCAGTTTTCATTATTTAAGATATTCACTTTCCGATACCTGAGAAATTTATCGGTGACCCCCCAGATTCTGACGTTTTACTCCCTTAGTACAGTGTTTTATCAACAACGAACAACATAAAGGAGAATATTTTAGGTTGCATGTCCTTAGAAAAGCAACCTTTTGTCATGCAAAGAAACAGGTTTCCTTTAAAGAATGTCAAATGAAGTGTAAAATGTAAAAAAGGATGAAAGGCATATTTAGTTGCCACGATAGCTATCTCATATTTTGAATAATAAAGCCATTTTATAACTGAAGTTTAATATTTCCTTTTACGTTGATGCTACTTTAACTAGGATCTTTCTTAGGTTGTTTTTATGCTCGAATGTTCTTTGAAATCAATCCAATATCCAATTTTGTCAGCCTATATAGCTCAATAGTTCTGATTAACTGACGTTGAAAATTAATATATTTCTATTATTTGTAGTTCTCCACTTCTTTCCTTATCTCCTGTCTTTTAAAAATAAGGGGCGCATATTTGTCTTGCCATTATACATTTTTTTTTATCATGTATCATTATTATAATCATAAGTTAAATATCATTGATTCTTTGTATGGTAGTATTAAGAATTTTAGTCATTGTTGTCAGACCCTGTCCATTAATCGGTACGTACTTTCCATTCTACTTTTTTTTCCTACGTATTTTCCATCTACCAAACAGTACCTAGTTTCCATTATCCCACAATGTGGTACATATCTCCACTCTACTTCATATTTTTATGTTTCATATTTCATGTAAATTATTGATACCTGTGTAAATTTTGTTTAGTAAACATTTTTTTTTTCTGTATAACACTTTCATTATTATACTATAGTCATTGTATTTTAATTAAGTTTGTTTTTACATATATAGTTCTTCTGTTATATTTTAATACCGACGTTTTCTAGCTCAATAGGTTATATAATATTGTATGTAATGTCATTTAAATTGTATTCTCTTGTATCTTTTTAGCCCTGATGATGACCCACAAAGGGGGTCGAAACGTTGGCAAACAATAAATAGTTGAAACTATTTAGTTGTTTCATTTAATGACCGCCATCCGGACTAATTCCTTCCAATAAAATATTTTAATTTATACATTTATTATTACTTTTTACTTTCACTTATCTATATATGAAATATATTGTAAGGGAAAGTATTGCGATCGTGAAAATTTTCGAATTCCAGTTTTCAACGGAAATACACGTTTTAGGGTCCCTTGAGTCAAAATAACCAAGTCCCGCAAAAAGGTCTGTGTTGTGTGTGTGTGTGTGTGTTTGTGGTAAGTCCAGCTCGAAAACGAAAAGGTGTACGAAAATGAAATTTCATATTTGAGACTACTATACCCCCGAGATGTTACAGCAACTTTTTTCATAAAAATCGGCTAACCAAAAGGACCGTAGGGGAGCCCGTGGCTGAGTGGCTAGCGCGCTAGTCTCTCATGCTACAGGGTCTGAGTTCGAATCCCAGTACCGGCGGGGCTTTTATAAGGATGTAAAAACATGTGGATTCACTTACAACCTCTCCCCCGAGTATGTGAGACCCGTCAGCCAAAGAGTGGTCAATCACAAAATTAGTCGTAGGGAGTGATGACCCTACCCTAAAAATTGCATCGTGAAAAGTGAGTGTAAACTCGCAGGAGTTTACACCGCGAGGCCCAGGGTCTACACGGCCTGTCGCGCCCCTGGAAGAAGAACCAAAAGGGCCACTTTATACCGTGCATTTTGCACGTTTTTACGATTACCTCAAAAACGGCTCTAACGATTTTGATTAAACTTGCTATATGGATGTAAAATTTAATGGGCTTACATGTGATGTAGTATTTTAGTCTGATTGAAATAATTTGACAGGGCTTAAATGCCGATATTTTAAATTTTCTTTCTCTAAACTATCTTTAATATTGTACATTCCTAAAGACTAACCATATCATCTTAATGGCATTGATGAAGTACGGTTAAATAAGCAAGTTGGACGAATTTGATGATCAACGAAAGGAGCAAAACTATTTTTTTATGTAATTTTTGTTTTTTCGTATAATAGACGTGTAATATACCGTTGGAAAGAGAATGATTTTCGAAAAAATATTATCTGATACACAAAGTTGTAAAAGGTAATATCAAGTGACGAATAGGGAATAAACTTATTACTGATTAACAATTTGATATAGTTACATTATTTAATCTAAATCATATATTTCCAACGAAAACGAATACACGGTTTATTAAAATGAAATTAAAATATTTTTTATATTGAAGTATAGTTAATAATTTTTAAATTAATTTCCTTAACAGTCATGGTAAGGGAACGTCGTGTGTTGCCCGCACCAGATGTTTTCCGATTTAGATTATTATTTTTCAGGTTCTTTTCATGTTTACATTTCTAAAAAAAAAAAAAAAAAAAAAAAAAAACCTGTACCACTACAACCCATAGGGGGTCTTGGGCTCGGTACATATAGAGATTCGTACTGTTTCAAGGCCAACGGCAGTGCAATGAGGTGATTAGGCCTTAATCGCGCTCAGCCACCAGGCTTTTCCCCAATTAATTTTGGGTACCCACTTTATAGAGACTGGGTCTGCCCCAGGAGGGTCTCCATACCCTAGGGTCGCCCCCCGACTGAATTAACAGAATAAATAATATTCCGCCACAGCCGGGATTCGAACCCAGGACCTGGAGCATAGCAGACTAGCGCTCTATCCACTAGACCACGCCGCTCCCCTAATAGTTATTTAGTTAGCGAAAATCGAAAGTAAATTATCTCGATCCTCCTTTATTTGTTTTAATAAAGAGACACAGATACAGCTGCGTTTGCGTCAGAATATAGTTCATTTAATGACTAATAGTCCGTTTCAAGGCATGCTAACTTTGGAATTGATGGGAATATTTCATTGTTATATACAATGTTTTTAAGTATAGATGTCTAATGAAATTCAAATTTATTATTCAGTGATTTTTCGTATAATGTAGTCTAAACGCGCAACTATTTGAAGAGGCCTGGATATGTATGGAATGACGACTAATAGCTTTGCCATACAATATTACAAAAAGTTATATTTGGACACTTTAGTCGGCTAGTGAAGATGGAATTCGTCCCCGACCTCCTCTTGAGTATAGAACACGACTAACCTCTTCGAATCTCATTTCTCATCCTCATCACCTCTATCTCTTCTTTTAAAAAATACGATCTTTCTGAAATTGCCAATCTTGGGAATGACAAAAGGGGGCGAAGCTGTTATGGGAAGTGCCCAGGGTCTGTGGTCCAGTGTCGTAAACCTTTATCATAAGTATGCCTATCCCTAGGCCAGGCCTAATACTCTTGTCGGCCGCCGCTGGGGAAACTACCAGGTGTACCTCGGGGGGCAGCTCACGGACAACCCAAGGGGTTAAGGATAATGTCTTTTGCCGACAAAGCTTATTAATATTTATTCAATCAATAACCATTCAATAATGAATCTACACCCCTCATTATTTTACTATTCATAACAGTATGGATATGTAAGAATTAAACACTGTTTATTTGTTTATGCGCTTAGGGACTATATATTAAATAAAGGGCCTAGCATGTGAAATCTGCCCCTCTCCCCCCTGTGTATTAGAACCAAATTTATACCATTGAATCACACCTATGAGAAACCACCTTAAATTTTTAGCCACTTAATCCTAATGGGAGGGAAGTTATGGAGGGAGAAAGAAAAAAACAAAAAATTGTTTTCTCCTGAACAGCTCAACCGATTTTCACGAAAAAATATATATGTTATGGATTTTACAAATAGGTTTCAAGAATATTTTTTTATTTTTTAGATCAACTTGAAAAATATATATATTGTGCAGGGCCCTCCAATGAATTAAATTAGCAACAAATTGTTGGTGTAGCAATCCAAAATAATTGAAAAATTAATAATAAATATTTTGACTCACATTTTCTAAAAAAAAAAAAATGTTTGATACTATATTAGAAAATCATTAACATATATTTTTTTTTTCGTGAAAGTCGGTTGATCCGTTCACAAGAATTTTTTTTTTTTTTTTTTGACCATGGTGTACACTTGCGATAAAATTGAAAAAAAAAAAAATGTTACGGAGGACCCTCCAATGAAATAAAGTAGAGAAAAATTGGAGATGTATCAAACCATCATAACTAGAAAATATTTTTTTGAAAAATTCAAAATTTTTTTTAACCAATATTTTCGTGGAAAAAATTTAAAAAAATATTTTTTGAAACCTAATTGTAAAATCCATAACATATATTTTTTTCGTGAAAATTGGTTGAGCTGTTCAGGAGAAAACAATTTGTTTTGTTTTTTCTTCCTCCCTTTATAACTTCCCTCCTATTAGGATTAAAGAGCTAAACATTTGCGTAAGGTTGTTTCTCATAGGTGTGACTCAGTGGTACAAATTTGGTTTTAATACACGCGGGGGCAGATTTTACATACTTATTTGGCAAGGCCCTTTGCTTTGGAAGCCCATTCATTGGTGTTAGTCGTGAATTATTCTGCAAATTAGTTATTCCCTTTTGATTGAATACGAGATGTTTTTTCTTGTAACCTATTCCTTTGGCTTATCCTTCTAATTTAATGTGAGTATTCCAGGCTAGAGTTCTATTGATTGAAGACATATAATAAACCGAGGTGATTTCTGATTAATATATTAAATATATATGAATCCTAGTAGCTACGGATGTAGCTGGCTGAAGAACGATAATGGTTGTGTAGACTTGGAGAGAGCAGACAGCGCAGAGGGTATTAGCTCGCTGGTGGATCTATTAGGGGCTAACCTTGATGGATGGCTTGTTCCATCGGCTCCGGTTACCCCTCCTCGTTCAGCCTCGTTCCGGAGAAACTTCTACCCTCCCTCAGGTAAAAAACGAATTTATTTTACCCTCATAGGCCCGATAGCTTACATTCTAAACATACATTTCTCTAACTTCTTATGAATATATACATCCCTGATTTTAAGCACTTCAGTCTGACTTGGTAAATGTAGCATAAACATTGAGCCTTCAGTTCCATAAAGCACTTTACTCTTACCACCATTCAGCTCAGGCTGTCGCAGATAATTTACTTTTTGTTATAGAAACCATGAGTGGGTTAATTTGTATGGGTCTCCCTAGTTAAACAAGCGTTTATAATGTTGATACCATTTGTTAAATCAGCGATGAGCCTCACTGGCCGTATATAATCACTACGCAAAGAGCCATTTAAACAAGCTGATAACATCTGGAAAATAGTAAAACAGACCCAATATCATGGTCAGCTAAATGCAAGCATTAGACCAAATTCGGGCTGTAACCAGAAAAATTACCAATCTAACTGACAAGGATGTAAATATATTATATCGTATATTTAGTCACAATGCTGCAAATCAATTTTTTTTTTTTTTTGTTCTTTTTCAAAATATCAAAATTATTATATGATTTACAAGTGTTTAATTCATTTTATATTGATATTTTTTTTTTTTTAGCGAAATATGAAAAACGGCTATGGTTAATTATGACTGTGATTGTCAAAACCGTTATATCTCTTTGTTAGACGCTTAACAATTATACTAGGTCAGCTGTTCCTATTGTCAAGCGTCTAAAAAAGAGACATAACGATTTTGATAATCACAAATGGGAAATGATTCTGTCTAAATGAAATAGAGGCCAAACCTCTTGCTAAAAGATGTAAATCTTAAAAGCAATAAAATATTATTATTATTATCACAAATGGGATTATTCATGGTCATTTATCATATTTAGCAAATAAAATAAAAATATAAAATGAACTAAACACTTGACAAATAAGTTTGAAGCTCAATCAAGACTAAGATTGCTATTCAGACTGTAAGTAAACAACATGCTTTATATTGATGAATATTGAAGCTTTCCTTCACATCAAAATGTTAACCTATTGTTTCATCCACGTTTATCTGCTTATTTTTTTGTATTATTCATCATACTGTAATGTTATGTGAAAAATATACCTTTTTTTATATTAATCTAGTTTTTTTTATTTTATATACAGTTCATACTAGTATAACGAAGTCCACGGGGATTGGTCGATGACTGAATAAATAAAATGAAAGGTAAGAAACGAAAACTAGTCAACATTTTTTTTTTAGTTCAATGCAAAAATAAATAAGTACACAGATTTTTTTTTTTTTTTAATATTAATTTTATATCACGTATATTTATATCTTGCTAATCATAAATGTATTATATTAAAATTATCAATTTCGAATTAAATGTTTATTTAATAGTGTTGAAATTATTCTGATCTTGTCCTCTTCACGAGTTCATACGACCCAGTCATCCTTGTTGTTCCTAATAAGAGGTACCTCTTTCTGGAAGCCGCAATCTAAACTGATCAAAGTAAGCGTTTGCACAACTCGATCTCTCCCGATCACTTCAAGTTACCGTGTTGTCTACACGACAATCCAGTCGTCTTAATGCAATACCCGGCCAAAGGGTGTGGACCAGACCTTCTTTCGCTCAATGTCTCTTTTACCTGATATTATACGCTCGTCTAAATGGGCCTTTAAGGTAGTAAGGATTGAATCAGGAAGTGTTACTATTAGTACGTTTATTAACCCCCTGTTTATAATATGATTACTTTTTTTTTTTTTAGATCGGTATTTATTCCCCTTTATTTTTTTTTTAATTGGAGCAAAAATTTATATGACTAATTAATTAATATGATCTATGTGTTTTCAGCATTGACTAAACGTCTTCTTCCATTAAAAGTTATAATAATAATAACAAGGCATAACGCGCCAATGATTTTGATATGTGTTTTGAACTGACCGAGAATTTTACTTTTTCGATTCTCAAGAATTTATGATTCGATATTATTAAAGAATACTGCCAGGATTTCGTGGGTTTGCAGAGAGACAGACAACCTCAAATGAAATCAATCTTTGTGTTAAGTATTTAACGTTAGGTAGGGACTTATTATTCAACAAAGAAATAAACATTTAATTTGGAATTGATAATTTTAATATAATACAGGTATGATAAGGAAGATATATGCGTGATATTTATTTATTTTTATTACTGAAAAAATTATGAATTCATTTAATTGTTCATTCAACTTAATAAAATTTTAACTAGTTCTCGTTGTTGACCTTTCATTTTATTATTCAGTCATTGACCAACCTCTATGGACTTGTCATTTTGTTCTATATGGTTGTATCTGGGAGGGGACATAAAATTACGAAACGCCCCAGCAAAATAAATAACAAATTTTCTTTGGTTCATTAGACCTAAAGGCAATTAATATAACAAACAAGAATGTTATAAAACGAATAGATATATTTTTAAATATGATAAGCGCTCGTAGTTGGTGTAATGTGTATGTATGTAAATGTAACATAGTTAATAAAAAGTGGAAAAGGAGGTGTATTTAGAACTGATAAGGATCAGTTAAAATGATTTTGCTCAATGTCAAGAGTAGGACTAAGTGCTAAACTGTTCACATTTCCATTTCTAAAGGAAGAAGAGGGAAACGAAAAAGGCGGCTACAATACGGCCAAAAGTGTAATTAAGTTTTTAATAAAAGTTGTTTATTGTGTTAATGAGGCAGGTGTTGTTGGGGAGGGAATAAATTGTTCTCCTCTGCTAAACTTTACTGGTTCCAGTCGCCGCAAGTTTCCTTTTCAACGTAATTCTGCCCTCAGCTGGGCTCGAATAAAAACCTCCTTGCTGTGTTTTTGTCCTCCACGTCCGTGTACTTTGTTCCTATGGGGGTCGCTTTTCTTCAGCCACTTCGGGTTTTGTTTTTGATTTTTTTCCACCTACTTTTATTTCCCGTCTGCTGGTACGAGCTATTGTATTTCTGGGTAAACATTTTAATTAAATGACATGACTCCAACACCTGGTTCAGAAAAAAAAAAATCGAAAAGAAAACTGGTCCACGCCATATAGTAAAATTTATGGTTCGGTTTGCTAAACATGTCTAGTTTTAATTGACCTTTTAAACAAATATATATATATATATATATATATATATATATATATATATATATATATTATTTTTTTCTTCGCATAATTTAAAATTAGAAAGTTTTTATCAAAATAATGACATTTTCATATTTTCAGTTATAATATATTCGTTAAAATAATTACGAGTTCGCTTCTCGGTTCCGGTGGAGGCTTCTATCTCGGAATTAGTCTCCCCACCTCATCCCCTAGCCCGCGAAACCCCTAATATAGCCTACAAAGGCGAGGTAGAGGGTGAAAAAAAATAATTAAAAAGCGATGACTCTCAAAAATCTTTGAAAGGCTTCTTCTTAAACGTATCCTACCCATATTAGAATCTCAAAATCTTCCTTCCCATCAGTTTGGATTCCGTCCTCAGCATTCCACAGTTCAACAGGGGCTCCGAGTTGTAGACCATATTTCCTCAGCTCTTGAATGCAAAGAGTATTGTTCTGGTGCGTTTCTGGACATTGCGCAAGCTTTTGACCGGGTATGGCACACTGGATTACTCTTCAAGCTGAAAACCCATTTACCCCAGTCTCTATACCTCATTCTCCGATCCTATCTCTCGAACCGTTCCTTCCGAGTTCGCTGTGGTGAAGAATTTTCTAACCTTTATCCCGTTGAGGCCGGTGTTCCTCAAGGCAGCGTCTTGGGACCCATCCTCTACATCCTTTACACTGCTGATATTCCTACACATCCTGATACCTTTCTGGCTACTTTTGCAGACGACACCGCCATCCTATCATCCAGTTCCAATCCTGAAACAGCATCCTTAAACCTTCAGAGACACCTTTTCCTTATCGAACACTGGTGTAATAACTGGTGTGTAAAGGTGAACGAAGCCAAATGTAAACACATAACCTTTACTCTTAGACGAAAATCCTGTCCGCCAGTTTATTTCAACTCATTACCGATTCCTCTCTCAGATACAGTCCGGTATCTTGGCTTACTGTTAGACAAAAGATTGACTTGGAACCCACATACAAGACTTAAAAGACAAGAACTCAACCGACGATTCGGACAGTTATACCGACTACTCAACAGAAAATCTGAACTTACAGTTGACAACAAATTATTAATCTACAAGACAATACTGAAGCCCATCTGGACCTACGGACTTGAACTGTGGGGGACAGCTAAACGTTCTAACATCAAACGCATTCAATCCTTTCAATCCAAAGTCCTCCGTACAATAGTAAATGCTCCTTATTATGTCTCCAATTATACCTTGCACCACGACCTTAATGTTCCATTTATTTCAGACCTAATTCCATCCAAATTTTCCAAATTCCACCAGAACCTCATTCATCATCCTAATCCTTTAGCTCAATCCCTATCCAGCTCCACTCATCCATACAACCCACCTAGAAGGTTGAAACGGCAGTGGCCCCGCGACCTTTTGTAAATATATTGGAGTTCTAGCACTGGCTAGATTCTCCACTCAATGTGATGTATGTATGAGTGTGTGTATGTGTATATAGGTATAAGTGAATTATTGACTTTTGTATTGATTCATTATTGTGTATATATTTTATTGTAATTTTATGTTGTGTGAATATTGTATGAATGTAGTATGTTTGATGTCATTCAGCACTACTATTAATGTCCAAATTGGGACAGATTGTAAAATTTTCTCAATAAAAATTGTTATTGTTCAGCTTAAAAAAAAAAAAAAAAAAAAAAAGCGATGAATTAATAATAATAACCTAAATATAATTTTTCTTTTGGAAGCATGGAAATAAATTCTGAGGATTTTGAGTATGAATTGAAACTGATGGGATGGTGGGCCGCACTAGTATGTCCTATGGGGCGGCGCGTACAATCGGTGGCCCGCGCTGGTCTGTCTTATCGGACTGGGCATAACACCGGTATTATAATATCCATGTTGTCTATTATTTATAAGGGCAAAGTAATAAAAATAAATAAATCATTTTAACTGCCTTTCGAGTTATACTTTCTGGCAGAAATCTGAGCTTAAGATAAAAAAACCGCACGAATTTCACCGATTTCAAAATAGAACTAACTGGACTGTGAGCAAACGTACTACTCCTATACATGTCTGAACAGACAACGATCGATGAAACGTGACATAAATAAGAGCGCTGGCCCACAAAGCAGAGATTAAAAATCGGCGCCGGCGTGAACGTGTAAAAAAGATATTTGAAAGTATATTCTAAATTGCAATATCCTTGATGTAGTACTAAATTTTCTTAGAAAAATAATAATTTGCTTTTTTATGATTACTGGTATACAGTATATGTATCACAAATATCTATACTAAAAAGTTCTAGACTAACGGGTGTGAATGTTGGATTTAGAATAAGGACAATTGCACACATAGTCAGTTGCCGGGAAACCGATTTATAATTCTAGGCTTACCGCCTAGTGTTATAGAGAGTGTGCCGAGGGGAATTAAAAACTAGGCTGGCTGAGTAGGCGTTTGCCCCGGCATGCAGAACCATATACGGCTGTTACACGTAATAGCATTCTATAATAATTATCTGCTATCGATAAATTCGAACCTGAGAAGGCTACATTTTTAATACTCAAAATATAATTCGAATAAAGTAATATATTATGTATTATTATGATTTTTTTTTTTTTTTGCTCAATTGTATTTCCTATAGCATAGTTGTTGGGTATAGACACTATATTCATGTACATTTTACTACTTCAGTATTACATGTGAGACATGGATACAGTTATGAAGTTGGTCCTTCTAATTATGTAGGAGCTGAGACTCGACCAAGGTTCTCGCCTTCCCCGAAAGCTGAGTGAGTTCCGAACTCCCCCCAGTTGACGAACTGCCTCGGTTCCCAAAGCCCGCGAGGAAGATCCCGGACTAAAAACTAATAAAACGATTAGAGATGGGGTTTGGCGCGCTTCCTCTCTCCTAATATATATGCTAATCCCTACGCAGCATAAATCTCTCCGGTTGCCGACCTATTACTGCTCCTCCTATCCTCATCCCATCTGTTCCTCGCTCCCTCTTCTTGTTTGTATTTTAGCCTATCTCTCGCTTACTATCTTTGTCTCCTACCGATTCCTTTGCTAACAGCTAAAATTGTCAAACCGCCTCGGTCTTCTCCTTTCAGAGGCTTTTTGGGCATTTTATGAAAAAGAATCCCACTGAAGTCATTTTTTTAATCGAAAGCATCTTTGATTTCCTACTTTAAATGATATTGGAAAGTTCCTATACAGAAGTTGGCTGTCATGAGTTTCCTAGGAAACTCTTCAATGAGAAACTACATAAAACTCTGCATAGAAGAGGTTCCTCCTGAATCGTAATTTAAAAGATGATTGTCCCTTCATTGATCCGTCTCCACTTAATCAATTGTACTGCGGAAGCTGCTTTAGAAGATGGAAACGTTATGATGAGTTGTAATACCTATAGTAAATGGTAATATACATGTTATAGGATGTTCTTAATTAAAAACATAATTTTCAATCAGGAAATTATTCGTTTGTAAAATTTAAAAAAAAATTATTGATTGAGTAACATTTTAGACGGTTACGCATTGCTGGTAATGTATGACCGTAGCGCCGTTGACACAACGCTGCCTGGAACGGATTTAGTTGAATTCAACCAATGAATTTTAGATTTGGATTTAGTTTGACCAATGAAGAACACATTGTGAGAAAAAAAAGAGCAAATAAAAACGGTGTTTAAAAGTCATAAATATATTTATATGATCAAGTTATGATGAGAATAATATTGAAACAATACAACTTATACCACTACAGCCTACGCAATATTTTGTCCATGATTGTTGCTAGTTCGCGATGTTCAAATTTCCTTATGATTAAAAGTGTTATCTTTATAGAGCCTAAATGAACTACTGAAGGGTCATAAAACTTCCCAGAGTTGATACATAGCTGAAGTATCATAATAAAGAATTATCTGCCTGAACCAGACTCCAAATTTAGGCCCAAATGCTTATCACCACAGCATCTGCTACCCCCTTAAATATTCAAAATAATAAAATCTACTAACAATTTAAGAAGTAATAGTTATAGTTGTTCACACGTTAATTACGTAATTTTATTTATTAAGGTATTTGCATATAAATGTAATAATATTAATAATTTAATTTAAAAGTTGTATATATTGTTTTCAAGTTTCCGAACGAATACCGTTTCTGTATAATCTGTTGCTATTAATTATTGTAATTAATAAACATATCCGACCCGCACATCGAACTTCATCTCTTGTTTGACCTGGTTTGTAATTTGAGTGACTTATTTAATAATTAGAATGGAGACCGATGTCTATATCCGCCTAAAATAACATAACAATAAATTATACCAGGATCGGTATAGAAAACATTGTATGAAAAAACTTACTTTTTCAAATTTATTCCACATAATGATAAATGAATAACCCGTTATTGTTTGTTCTTCGTATTATTTTTCACCGCAAATATTAGGGATGTTTTATAAAATTTATTAAAATTAAAAAATATCTTATTAATTTTGCGTTAAATCTAAATTTAAATGAAGCCAAGTGTTTATTAATACTTAAAATCCATCTGAATGTTTTTATTTAAGTCTTTAAAAATTGTCGATTTGAAAGAAGCACTATTAAATATATGAGTACGAATCTATTTTCAAGTTGCATTGAAACATTTTTGGTAAATACCGGGTTTCTTCTTTTGTAATGAATTAATTGTTAACTAAATAATTAATAAATTATAAACATTTATAGTAGTTAATATTATTTAAATGATTCTCCTACCAAGGATCATGCATTTGTTTTTTCTCAAAGGAAATTATTCCTTCATTGATCGACCCAAATTATTTTCATTAAAGTTTCTCTACTTAATGTAAGTAGCTTAATTAAAGCAAGAGAATAATTACGAGAAAACTGAGCAAGGTTTTTGTTTTAATTAAATAAAACCGGTGAAATTTAGTTTCGTGTTCACTTCGACTGATAAATTCTGAATAGACGAAAAAATATTTTTAAAAATCAAGAAAATTAGAATTAATATAAAATTCACTCTCCTCGGTTTGAATCGACAAAGCCCTCGAATTAATTAAAACTTAAGTTTCAATGATATATATTCTAATAGAATTGGTTATAATTTCGCATGTTTATAAAACGAAAAAATAGTGAAATTTCCATTTTTTTTTCTTTCGTAATATATGTCAATGAAGTAATTTGTTTCTGGGTAAAATAATAATATTTCAGTCCATATTGAATGGAAAGTACATTGTACATATTAGAGAACTTTGAAAGACGCTTGAGTATTACCCAAATTTTTAATATTTACAGGCGTCAAATTCAATAAAAAACGACTAATGTGTTTACTTGTTTATTTTGTATGCCGAGGTTTTCCTTTTATATATTTTTAAATTTATGTATTTTTTAAAGTAATATTTTCACTAAATTGTATCAAGAAATTCGGCATAAGATGATATGTAACTATCCAAAAATTCTGGAAATGAAATGTGTTTTCAATATTTTGAGTTCAGATTATTTAAGGAATTCTTCGAGTACTTCGAGCCACCAGACATGCACATCGGTGTAGCTGATCGCTTAAAAATACATCAACAAGTACATTATTCTTTTTAAAACTTATATAATTGTTTCTGTAGGATGCTATTTGTACAAAATTAAATCATTTGAAACTAGGAAATTTTTTAATGTATATATTATAAATGATTATTCTTGATCCTTCCTCATCAGCCAGATTAATTATTGTATAATTATATAATTTATTGTACTTATTGTTTTCTAAAATTATATTACCTTATATTGGGTGAAAATTACTCTGATTACAGTGTAGATAATTTATATTACGCTCACCCCATACATACTGTAATGAATGTAATAAAACAAATTTCACCAATGTATCATCGACATGTAATTTTTTTAATCATTCTGTGTATTTTATGACATATACTAATTATAAAGTGATTGTATCTCTAATAAAAACCTGAACAATTTTAGGCAGAGGAACACAATAGATTCCATGATTCTAATGAAAGAAGCACCTGAATATGGGAAGCCATGTGCTCCCGAAAATTGCTGATCTTATCGAACTGGGATTACACTCAGATTTTTAGATTGGATCTCCTCTATATCACAGCCACTGAGATATAAACCTTTGTGTTTTTTCTTTCTTTTCAAATTGCTTTTTTATCGATTTTATTCTCACCCCAATCTGCTACATTGTAAAAAAATATTTGAATATTTATGTAGCATCACTTGAACTAAAACAAACATGATCCATGATGGTTTTTATTGTTTATTGTTACCCTATCAAGGCGGCCAAAGATTTATTTGAAGGTTAAATTATAGTAGTGTGCGTTAGATTATGAAACATATTTGACTACGATAATGTATTTTAGTTTATATATATATATATATATATATAATATATATAATATATATATATATATTATTTTCCTTTACATTATTTAAGTTATTATTCGAATATAATATCATTTAATCATATTGAATGTATCTATTTTGTTCCTCGTTCTTCTCATATAGAATTTCGATTATTTATTTCTCCTAATTAGTTATTGATTTTAAATCTATTATTTCTATTCGTTTATTTTAAATAAATAATGACCATTTATTGAGATATTTGTAAATTGATTGCTCTTAGGTGGTAAAACTTGAAATATATGAGGCTTTTGTTTTATTTCTCATTCATCATACCAATTAATCAATAATGAATTCGTTTGTTGTGCGAAACTGTTTTGTATGGTTGTTGCATATGAATATTTCTTGACTTTATATGTATATATATATATATATATATATATATACATTATTTTATTTTATTTTTTTTTTAATGACTGAAATCATGCTCAATTCTTAAAATTGAAAATCTACATTAACATTACTAGGTGAACTCACATGGACTTCGACTCACAGTTTCACAAATTGTTTAGAAAGATTCTCTCGAAAAATAGAATACTAATAAAGAAAACATCCTGAATCACAAACAATATCTAACTTTGATTTAATGTTTAAATATTTTTTTCCCTGTTCTCTTATGCGGTAAGAATTGTTTATTTTTTGTTATACCTGGCCAGACAATCAATTATGTTCCTTTTATTATGAAATCAATTTTCCGTAGAGGTAAATATAATTGACATTTATTGTAAGATTAGTCACCAGAATGTTTGCCATCCGGAACATAGCTTAAATCATTGTTACTATTGTTTTTTCTAGAAATTATGGGATGCTCTTTATACGACTACTTCGCACTGAAGAAATATTTCAGATGATAGGATTTGAAATAAAATTTATAAATTGGTGATTAATGGAGGAAGGTCTTGAATGAATTATTATTGCAGCTGACTTATTCTTTCATAATTTATTGCTTCAACATCTTTCCGAATTCACTTGATTTATCTGGTCTGAATTATATTTCTTCAACTATAATCAGGGCCGTAAGATACTACCCCCAGATAGTGGTTCTTCTGTTGAAAGGGTAGACCGGAGAGTGGTTGAGAGAGAGATAACAATATATCAGAAGGGTACAATATGCCTGCCTCCTGGAGTTCCATAAATCTGCGATAATCTGCCGAAGGCTGAAGCTGGAGAAGAGTGCGCTAATGTATTATAGTGCCATTACTATCTCCTCTGTCGGGGGCTCTTAGCAATGGTTGTTATTCTGTTAACGAGGCGTGAGTGCCGCTCCTGATGAGCGCTTTTTTTCTTTTTAGAATTTTTTTTTAGTTCTGTGCCTACCCTCGTGTCGTGTAGTCAAGTACCTCGGACAAAAAAGATGATGGCTCCCACTCAGCACTTTTTTTTTCTCTTAACTTAAAAAAAGCCTCGTCCCTCTGACTGAAAGATCTCACGTTTTGGAAATCATATCAAACAAGAAAATAAAACGGAATACTGTAGGTTTATATAAACATATATGAAAATTTATATGTTAACTTGATAGTGTTAAATTATTGTATAATTCATAAACTTCTGATCATCATAGACTATATATTTTTAATTTATTTATTTTATTTTCAGGTATGGACTTCTGTGCTATGTACCTTCTACTAATATTAGAAATATTCAATTCGTAAGTAATTGTTGAAAACTCTTATGTTTAACCTTTAAGTTGTTTGGTTAATATTTTTTGGACGAAGCTACTTGCATTTTGGTTTGTTATTTCCAATAATGAATCTTTGTAATAAAAAATAAATAAAAAAATTACCTCACCTCAAAATTTGAGGCCTGATTTTTGACAAAACGAATTTATAAAGAATCGGTTCTTCGAAACTACTGGACAATTTTTTTTTTAATTCGCCACAAAAATACTAGGACATGCAACGATGATCCTAACACCTAGATATTGGTATCAGCTGGATATTTTTAAAATGGCGGTCGATTAAAAGTGATTTAATTCAATTACTCTTTTTTTTTTTTTTTTTTTTTTTTTTTTTTTTTTTAAGAAAGAGTAAAACATGTATAAAAAAGATTTAAAATCAGTAAAGCGAGGTAAACACAAAACCTATATAGGAAAAAAAATGAAATCTTGACTATATATACGCTTGTGACTTGAACTATACTACTTTGTGACTCTTGAAATTCTACTCTTAAATACACCCATTACTCAGTTAATTTTGAAGATAGAAAAAAAAAAGATTTTTTTTTTTTAGATTCAGAAAAGCGTGATAAACAGGAAGAAAAAAAATTCACCTAAATATTTAAGTCAAATTATAGTAGATGTAATTCCATCAAAACTCGATTATTATTGAAGATAGAGAAAAATCGAAGATATTAGCAGCTATAAACAGCTATATAAACAATTTTACCCTAATATAGTTATTTGGAAATAATAAATCATTGTGTAACTAATTTGCAGCGTTTATTTTTCACTTTCTCAGTGTATTTGACATTATTCTGAACACTTAGTAAGCATTATTTTTTCCTGATAATTTTCAGATGTTTCGGTTAGTGGTCAAAATGAATTCAAAAATAGTTTTTCACTATTTTCTTATACACCTGTAAACCCTGATGAGGGTACGTACGCTTTGAGGATGAAATATTGATTATATATATATATATATATATATATATTATATATATATATATATATATATATATTATATATTCAACAGAAATTTTCTAAATCATCTTGATCACTACCCTAATCATCTCAACCTTCATTATAACCCATAGTCAGCCTATTTAGCAATCAATAGTATTTCCTAATTTTTGAAAACTAGAATCGTTACTTTCGGATTTGTAGTACATATAGCTAAGTAAATATATTACTTATGGCACACATACTACTGAGAATAAATGCGTAGCCAGTCATTTAAAGAAGTTTTGAAGTCATTATGCTACATTATGACCTGAAAATAGTCATTTCTAGAGCGAGATGAAATGTGGGACGGTTGGTTTTGGGCAGTAGGCTCCAGTGGACAGGTCATTAGCAGGGTTCACTTGATCCAATATTTGTCCAGCCACTGGAGGCTCCAGTTATAAGAATCGTTATAGTTGCGAGCTGCCTCTGTCTCTTCTAGTTGCGGGATAGTTACTTCAACTCCGTTTTTCCTTCCACGCAATTTTATCTATTACCTTGTTTCATCGTTAGTATAACATAAAAATTTTACTTTTAAATCATTTTTAGATAAATTTGTTTTAATTACAAATCTAGAAACTAAGCCAATAAAAATAAATAAATATAACTATAACAAAACTTTGTGTTCATACCATCTTTATTTGAAATTCCAATAAATCTGTTGCACTTCAAGCGTTTCCTTTCCTCACTTTTTAATAATTTTATAATCGTAAAATTAGGAAAATATAAAAATTTGTTCATTGATCATTCAGATTTAATACTATGATGTGTTGGGTTTATAAATAAAATTATTTTTTAGAGTTCAGTCAATGTAGCTAAGAATTTTGATATGCAGTCCTCCTGCAATAAATAGTTGAATCATGGCATTTAGTTTATTAATCAAAATTAATGGCTGTAAAAAATAACTACTTTGCTTTCAAAGTGACTGATAAGGAATCGGAAAAATGATGGACGTAGACATTAGTAACAAGCTGATATATGAGAGTGTTTTCCCATTAATGCTCCCTTGTTAATATTAGTTACTGGGTTGGTAGTATAGTTAGTATATAAAGTAAAGTATATCTTTATTGTTATATGTGGAAAAAAACAATTAGATTATTCCTAAAAGAAGTTTAGGACAGCCGCAATAATAGTTTGTGTAAAAAATATTTAATTATTAGTGAATTAACTCCAACAAATCCCATCAAATAACCTTTACTCTTCGTCGTAAACCTACGATTTCCTGCCCCACATTATCCTTTAATCGCTCTCAGCTAGTTCCTGTTGAACAGATCCGATACCTAGGACTCCATTTTGACAAATGCCTAACATGTAATCCTCATACAAGACTAAAACAATTAGGAACAGCTCGCCGTTTTCGGCTACTTTAGCACATTCTGGACAAACGGTCAAAGCTTCCCATTAACCAAAAGGCTCATCTATATGGCTATCATAAGACCAATCTGGACTTATGGAGTAGAGCTATTGGGATTTACCAATCTATCGAATTCCTCTCTTATCCAATCCTTACAATCCAAAATCCTTCGTAAAATCCTCAATGCTCCATATGTTGTCACGAATAAACTTATCCATAAAGACCTTAATGTTCCATACGTTGCTGATTTCGCACAAACCAGTTACCATCCATTCCCTCTCTAATCCACTGGTTTCCATTCTGTCTTCCTCTTCAATTCCTGATAACCCTCCGAGGCGTCTGAAAAGAAGATGACCCCGAGACCTTCTAGTTTAGAATATATTTAGAGTGCTGCCAATGGGTGGTGTCTCTACATGTATTTCATGTCAATTTACCATATGTACATCACATTTACTTGATGTATTATGTTTACAGTTGTAAATATCAATAAATATTTTTAAAATGAAAAAAAAAAATATATATATATATATATATCCCTAATACATATATATCCCTATATATATATATATATATATATATATATATATATATATATATTTATTTATTTATTTATATTTGTGCCTATCATTTAAATGTTATGATTTGCTTTGAATTGGCCATAGCTTGGCCAAGTTTAATGCAAACGTTTCCCAGTTAAAATAATTACAATGTCCACTATCAGACATTGCCTCTCATATAAAAATAGTCGGGGTTGTTATTTAATAATGATATTGCAATTATTTGGTTTGATCAAATTACTATTCCTAATTGATAGTTTGAAATGTTTGATTTAATGTTCATCATGATTCAGTTATTCAAGATATAGAAGAGAAAAAAATAGTGTTCTTTAAAAAGAAAAAAAAAACATTAAAAGTTTTAATGTCGTTTGATATGGTTAATTGTGTTTGAAAATTTTGTAATTTAAAAATGATTTCTATTAATGGTAAACCATCACGAATCCTGATTAAGTCTTTGCTTGTTATAGATTTAGGTAATGTGATGAGGTGAAATATCCAAAAGCAGACTTTGCGGTCTAGTTGCCTGCTTCTTCTTGCACTACCCCACATCCTATGATGTGTTCCTAGCGCCATTACCTTGATGGAAATAGCTCTTTACTTAGGCATAATTCCAGCGAGAAATGTTCGCAATAGTTCGCCATCTCTCCAGTCATTACCCTAATTAAAACTAGAAAAATCTACTATTTTAATGAATAGTTGCCTCTTAATCTATTATCCTTACTACTAAAATAAAATTAGTATTTTTCACTTAATACAATAAAAAATCCAGTTATCCTGTTTATTAAAAAAAATAATAGTAATGTGTAAACGCTTTTAATGGTAAATAAAATGGTTAAAGTCTATTAATTCCAAATTTTTTAAAAGCTTAAAAGTCGTGACTTGATTGACAAAGTCTGGCCAAAAGGTGTGCAGCTAATAATTCCATTCTAAGAATTGAAATAGGTTTTGATGATTCAGCATCGTTTGTGGGCAAATAAAGCACGGCTGCATAGGCTGCCTGACTGGCATCACAAAATCCTTGAATTTGGACATTTAATGAAATTCCTAATGACCGGGGAACTAAAATTTGGTTTAAATTGGTTAGAGTTTCCTGGAATTTGAACCATCCGGAATTAAGGTTGAACGGCATAGGTGTGTCCCGATCCTGTCACTTGGTTCTCACCTTGTTTTGAATCGACCGTCAGAAAAAAAAAAAAAATTAGTTGTGTTCACATTTAATTTTCTATAAAATATGATCCCTTGTTTGTCCTGTAGAATTTCTCTAATCTTATTGCTCCGTCTGTTAAAATTATACGACTGTTTTGAACTAACGATTTTGAAATTTTAAGTCATGTTTTGTCTGAAACTATGATATTTCAGTGTATTCATTGCCAGCAGTTTTTATTTTTTATTTTCACTTACCTATATATGAAATATATATTAAGGGAAATTATTGCGATCGAGAAAATTTTAGAATTCCACTTCTCACCGGAAATACACGTTTTAAGGTCCCCTGGGTCCAAATGTCCAAGTCTCGCAAAAAGGTCTGTATCAGTGTGTGTGTCCGTGTGTGTGTGTGTGGTAAGTCTAGCATGAAAACGAATAGTCGTACAAAACTGAAATTTCATATTAAAGACAACTATACGCCCGAGATGTTACAAAAACTTTTTCATAAAAATCAGCTAACCAGAAGAGCCACTTTATATTATGCATTTTGCACCTTTTTACGATTTTTTAAAAACAGCTCGAACGATTTTTATAAAACTCGCTATATGTATGTAAAATTTAACGGGATTTAAAAATCATGTAGGTTTTATTCTAATTGAAATAGTCTGACAGGACTTTTCTTCCTCTAAAGACCTTTAATTTTGTAGATTCTGTAAAAATAACCATATCATCTTGTTATAATTTCTCAAAAACTAATTGATTTAAACGAATTCGATGTCCAACTAAAGTAGAAAACTGCAAAAATATTTTTTAATGCAATTTTTTGTTTTTCAGCATAAGAATAGCAATATACATGTATAATATATCGTTGGAAAGCTAAAGATTTAAAAAAATATTATACATTACACTGTTTGTAAAAGTTATTAAAAGTGATGAAAAGCCGATAAAAGTGACTGATTATGTTAGATAATAATATAATAGATTTTTTAATAAAACAGGTTCTATAGAAATTCAATTAAAATAATTGGTTAGTAGTTTCACCTATTTTTTTCTCTTACTGTATTTGAAAATTCTTTAATCGATTTAAAAAACGGATCTAAGTGAAAGTCGCGTGTTGCCCGCACCAGATTATCTCTTTCTGAATTCGAAAATTCTTTAATCGATTTTAACAACAGAGGTAAGTGAAAGGCGTCTGTTGCCCGCCCCAGATTTTTCTTTTATTGTATTCGAGTTAACGTATTGCGAGCGTTTTAAAGATTTATAATAAATCAATATCCGAACTTTCAAAGTTGACTGTTTTGTAGAAAATTTTCCTTCTAAAGTTGGGAAAAGGCATACATTAAGGGTGGTAAACGAGCTAGGGACGATCTGCTACATTTCCCCTGAGTTTTTCATCCATTTTCTTTCGACAGCTGATGGCGTTAGGAGGGGGGATAAGGGGATTTAAAAGGCCCCCCTCCGATAAAAACTGGTGCCCCTAATGAAGGCTAGTCCCTCATCCGGCTAAGAAGTTAAGTCCCTCCTAGCTAAGTCTCCTTTTATCATTCGCCATGGCGCCCGGATTCTTACTTTAACTACTCCAGTCTAGGATTTGAGTTTGTCTCTTTCTCTTATTTATTCTTTCTATCTGCTAGATTTTTTTCTCCGTTTAAATTTGTCTATAGTGCTGTATATAAACCAAGGGAGCGGTGTGGCCTAGTGGATAGAGCACTAGTCTACTGTTCTCCGAGTCATGGGTTCGAATCTCGGCTGAGACAGAATATTATTTGTTCTGTTAACTCAGTCGGGAGGCGACGCTTGGGTATGGAGACCCTTCTGGGGCAGACCCAGCCTCTATTAAGTGGGCATCCAAAAGTGGGGGAAGACCTGGCGGCTGAGTGTAGTCTTGGCCGAATCACCTCATTGCATGGCCGTTGGCCTAGAAATAGTACGGATCCCTATATGTACTGAGCTCGAGACCTTTTATGGGTTGTAGAGGTAAATAATTTTAATAATATTTTCACCAATAATTTTATTATTATTTTTTTTTTATTATCAATTCAAGAGGTTTAAAATTAATGTGACTAAGTTTGAAGTATGAAAATAAAACAAAAAATCTATAATCGCCATTACTTAAAGATTACCTCACAAATTCAGGAAAAACATAATGAGAAAAAATTCACAACTAGAAAAAACTCTGGTCATCAAGGTCTTATCACCTCATTGCACGGCGGTTGCCTAGAAACAGTACAATTCTCTTTATGTACAGATCCCAATACCCATTATGGGTAGTAGTGGTACAGGTTTTTTTTTTTTCATTTTCTTTTTTATACAAACATATTCAAGCTGGATTCATCTTTTGTTCAGTGACGGGTATAAGTCTTAGTAAGTAAGATTCTTCTTTTCCCCAGGTACTAGGTTCGAACCTGGCAGATAGCCCAAGGAATTTTTTGAAATCCCGTCTTTCGGGGGGTGCGTAAAATTATCTTCCCGAACCTATGCCATGTCAGGCGCTCGTTAATGATCCATATACTAATTAAACCTGGATATGCAAAATTTAGTAGTCCTGCTGTAGCAACCTCCGATTAGCTAGTGAGGTGAAATAAGAAAACAAATTCAATACAAGCTTCTTTTTTTTATGATTCATTTATTTAGAAATATTGCAGTCTGTCATATTAAGGACACTGTTAATATTACAATGTTTAAAAAAGTAATATATTAGGTATAGAGAAGGAAAAAAGTATATAAAATGGGTACATAATAATATATATATTTTTTTTTTTTTATATACAAGTGACCGTCAAGACTTGGCACCAAATCCTATATGGTCACATAATAATAAAAGTTTATAATTTAATTAAAAATAAATATACAACAAAAACACATGTAAACCTACGTACACGGGAGATCATCTCTTCTGGAGAACAAAGAAGAACCCAGGAGATGAGTAAGCGAACCCTGCGCTTCTTTCTCAGCCGCTTCACTGGCGTACGCGTATTATAAAAATATTTAATGATTTTTAAAAGTTTTTAGTATGGATATTAGGTTGAAGGTTGAGACTATATGAGGAAGCAACTTCGTTAGGGTGCGGTCATCCAGAAAACACACATTTAAGACAAAAATATTTCCTTTGTTTGCCGACGTTTCGGCCTCCATCAGGGCTTATTCCGAGAGAGTATCTCAAAACGTTTTTTTAAATACTTCTTGTGATACTCACTCTCCTTGATGAAGACCCACAATGTATGTCGAAACGTCGGCACAAAAATAAAATAAGTTTTGTCTTATTTTTGTGTTTTCTTGGTGATCACACCCTCAATTAACTTCTCCGTCATACTTAATCCTTTTTCGTCAGCACCAGTAATTTTTTTTTAAGATATATAAAAGTGGTCGTAGAAAATTAAACATTTCCAACATCCTTATGTGTTATATTAGCCTTATATTAGCGTGTTTCTCTCTGTCTGGGATATTTACTCTGTTTCTTAGGCATTAGTCGTGATCCGGAATATACATTTATTTATTTCCTCTATAATGTGTATTTTACAGGAGTTAAAATTTATCTTAAGCTAATAGCTCTTGTGTAAAAAGGTTCACATGTGTTCAAAAAGTAGTAAACGCCTCTGCCTAAAAAAAAACAAGTTAAAATAAAAATGTTATTATATGATACAAGCACATATATAAATTACAAAGCATTAATTGATAGTTGTAATAATTGAATTATTTTTTAGAAATCGACGAAAATTGTACAAAGAAATGATTCATAATATTCTAAAATGGCGAACTCAGAGATAAGAAAAGTTCACTCCAACACTTTTTTTTTTTTCATGCAGGTCAGTATATTTATATATAAAAAGTTTAATAAGAAAACAGATAATCTGTTTGTAGGTAAAAATATACATAGTTAAAAATTATTATTATTTGTTTTTTGACTTATTGCGTAATTAAAAATATCAGTGCAAAAGAGTGCTTGTTAATATTATTGCTCTAGTTTAAACTTATAGAGGATGAATCTCGCTTAGGATTTTCTGAATTCGATGTGAATAAAACACGTTTTTACTTACGTTTCTGAATTATTGATGTCAGGTGATGGATAATGATATATTTTATTCAGCTTGACCTATTTCAAACATGCTTGTCATTAAATCCTTGCATTATTTGTGCCATGTTACTTTGTTTTTTTTCTCACTAACTCAGTTAACTTAATAAAAGTAATTATTTCAAGATTGTTATCTCGTTTTATTTTCTTTGGAATTAATCAATAGTGCTATTTTTTTTAAATTAAAATTTGGTAAAAAAATACCAGATCATCCAACGATGATCCTAAGACCTAGTCGTTGATATTAGTCGATTATTTTCAAAATGGCAGCCGATTAAATGTTATTTCATTCAATAATTCAGTTATTTTTAAATTTATAGAACAAATTTATTAGAGTTTTTTTTAACTAAGAAACTGCAAATAATTATAAAGAAAATAAAAAAAAAAAAAAAAACCATTGTGTAATAATATACAGCGTTTTTAATTTCCAACAACTGTATTAAACTATATCCGACTTATTCTTGATATGAATCGTTTTCATTCTTCACAAGTTCAGAAATAGGATATATAGAAATATTATTCAAAATACCAACAATATAAATTATTGTCTACAACGATCATATAATTAAATGTGCTTTGTGTCATTCCTTATTACATTGTACGACTTTATACATTAGATATTGTTGTGTTTTGTTTTTTTGTTTACACAGGAAATCTTATTTTTTTATTTTTTTTTTTCATACCCTCTGGTTTCATTTTCACATAAAATACAATACAAATATGATGTGTACAAATGTCACAGATATTTGTCCTTCTATTACCCGAAGGTATTCGAAGGAGGATTTCTATATGTCCTGCATGCATTATTAACATTTCAAGGGCTTCTATGCCTTTATGTATCAATTACGAAATGGGAGGAACCATTCTTCAGCCGGAAATCTGATGTTTTTGCTACAGTATATTAAATGTCTATTACTATTCTTTTTTGCGCGAGTAAACATTTTAACCAGGAGTTTTTTGTTTTTTTAATTGTTAATAAAATACGTTTATATTTACTTTTTTTATTTTTTCATATTTACCCATTTTGAATCAATCCCATCAGCTTGAAATGGTCAATTATTAAAATGTTAAAGCCCATTCGATTTAACAACGAGACTGAGTTTATTAAAAGTCATAATCGTAAAAAGATGTAACTTAATTATAGTGACACTTAAATTTCGTTGATTTAAGTGAAATAGGTGCTGTAACATCTTAAACTCATATCATTAATTTAATATATTAGCTTCATACTGCTTTGTATCATTAAACTAGACTCACAATGTACAAATGGACATCCATATATTTTTTATTTCTTTGGACTTCAGGTATCCTAAATGGTATATTTCCTTCGAATATAAAATTTCAAAAATAAATTCACGAACGCATATACATAGGTAAGTGAAAGTAAAGTAGAGTAATTTTTTTATGGGCTCAGTGACCTAGTATATATCTTGTAATATAGTTAATAGTGTTATGGTGCCCACTTTGGAAACTTAGGTAATATTCAATTATATATATTACATATACCAATCTTAGTCCAGTCTAATGAACTAGATCTCTTGGAAGTCAACTTAATCTTATGAGATCATATTGTCAAGGAACTAACTAATCTATGAGATCACTAGTACGTTCTGAACGTTAACTTAGTACTGCTACTATGTTGGGTGAATCCTGAGAGTTTCGTTTGGATTATTTTATCATGTATTCTCCGAAAGATCTTTTTTATATATCCGAAATAAATTATTATATATATATTTTTAAAGTATAGGTAGTAAGGGGCTGCAATGGTTTAGCTGCAGTATGGGTGGGGACTGAATTGCGCTTCTATTGATTCAGCTACTGTGGCTATAGCCAGCCTTCTGTCCGCTTTTTACCAGATTAGCCTCAAAACTTTGTCCTATCTACTCATAATTGCATCTCTGTTTTTGCATTTATCTCTTATCCGATGCCTGGACATTGTATGACTAACGATTCGTATAAGGAAAAGTTTCTAGTTGAACACATATTTTTACTGACTATTAAATCATTATATAAACATTCATTTGAAATTACTGTTTTGTTTGTATATATATGAATGAATGAATGAATGAAAAAAAGAACTTTATTCTGGGACTAAGTTCCTTGAGAATAATACACATGTACAAAAAAATAATGACTACAACTGGCCAAAAAACACATATAAAAAAACTAATAATATCAATGATTGCAATAATTATTTACAATTATTTTGATTGATGAAAAGAGAGAGAAATGAAAAATATAAATTAAAAAAATACAGTAATATCTAAATGTAATATACAATAGAACTACCAAACCAAAAAAAAAAACAACATTAGAATAATTAAACATAGAAATGAATATAAACTTGACTATCATTTATGTTATGAAGTGTAGACATTTCTCACATCACTTTAATCGCTGTACTGAAATTAGTTGGCATCTGAATGGGAAGCAAGAAGGTGTTTAAAGAGGAGAGATTTGAAAGAAGATTTGGTAGGAGCATGACGGATGTGTGATGGGAGAGTATTCCAGAGGAAAGTGGACCGGGCTAAGAAGGAAAATTCACATTTTTTGGTTCTATGGGAAGGCGTATAGAGGTCGGAAAGATGGGATCTGGTTTCCTGAGTATGGATTGTGGATTTAAATTGCAGGAGACTATAGATGTAAGAGGGGCGGTGGGAGCGAATGACTTGATAGAGAAAGGAACTAAGGAAATATTGCCTTCGAATCGAGGGAAATAGCCAATTTGACTCATCATAGAGGTGGGACACATGTGACCGTCTAGAGGTACCGAAGACAAATCTTAAGAAACAGTTCATGACTCGTTTCAATCTGCCCTCAAGCAACCTCGAGAGGCCACCATATACCGCACAACTATAGTCAAATTGGGGGAAAATAAGGGAGGATACAAGGAGCTTCCGAGAGGATTGTGGTAGGTGACCGGACCGCTGAAATAGTTTTAGTGTGCTGATCGATCTTTTGGAAATTTGGGCAATATGGGGTTTCCAGGATAAATTTTGGTCAAGGATTACGCCAAGATTTTTGGCGGAGGAGGTGAAGGTAATAGGGTGATAAACTGAAAAATATAGAAACCACTTATGCTCCAACCCATCAACGAGGTATATAAGTTAGTAAAATAATTATTATTGTCAGTTCTATGTTTTTAATATAAATATTCCGTTGAAACTCATAAACATAAGAGTTAACCTCAATCTGAATCAAAAATAAGTCAATAAGATAAAATAAACAAATCAATCCATCTTCGACCATTTCAGATACCGAAGCTTAATAAAATATATATCGATATATTTTATTTAATTTTTATAATATATATATATTGTTGTTGTTTTTTTGTTTTGTTTTTTATATATTTCTAATCTATAGGAATCGTATAGCGATTTGAATAGTATGCTTCTCATTTTCAAAAGTGTATTTGATATTTGGATTTTAATATTATTTTTGGAGTGGTCATTTTGGATCATGGTGTCCAAAGAGAGCAAAAGCCCTCCTTTAACGGATCCGAGGATTTAACGATTCTAGTTCAATTAGACTAAATTTGATGATTCTGAATATTTTTAAATATCTATTGAGATATATTACAATTTGTTTCTAAATGAACAGTTGTAATAGTGATATGAGACCACCTTCATACAATATATACAGGAAATAATGATCAAGTCAAATAACATAAAATAGAAAATAAATAAATTCATATTTATTCGAAATAAATAGTAATAAAAAAAATAAAGCAAAATTTCAATAACCTGTTATTGAGTTAGTTGGCAAATATATAAACATCATACTCATAATCATAACTATATACAATATTTAAAGTCTGCTAAAGGGACTCCAGACTGGGCTTTTCCTCCACTTTTAGGAGAATTTAAGAGATCCCAGCTCCTCTTTCTCAGCCGCATCACTGGTTTGAGTCAGTGGAGACTGAGTTAGGGCGCAGCAGCCACAAACATACAGTACATGAGTGGAGGATCTGACCGGTGTCAGAAATCTTGTATAAATGTTTACAAACCGTCGCGGGGCCACTGCCATTCAAAATATATAAACGCATTTTCCTTTTTTTATACACACACAGTAACAATTATTGAATATCACTACTTAAATGAGCCATTATTAACATGTTTATTATTGATTGGCAGTGATAATGGTAATCATAATTAATTAGTATTTAACAAGTTAACCTCATTTTTTAGACAATCGGTTAAATAATCAGTAGGTTTAATGGTCTTTGCTAAGAAATAATACAATCTGCCAATATCAATTTTAATAAGTTTTAGTGTTAAAAGACTCCATATTTACAATATAAAAATAATATAGAGTAAAAGAATAAAAAAAGAAGGAAAGATTAAACATTTAAAAACGATGAAACTTAATAATTACAAAATTAAATAATAAATGAACGGTTAAGATTTAAAATAACAAATGAAATAAAACAAATACACGAATGAATGCATGAATAAATGAAAAAAAAATATTCTGGGACATTTCGTCCCCTAAGAAAAATTTATAGTGAACAGAGATAGTCCAACTCATGGCTTCATTTGATACATAATTATTTAGTTGAGTAATTGTAAAAAGTTAATATAAATGAAAGATACAAATAAATACAGATAGCATCAAATGAGTTTAGTTATGTATTATCAAAGTCTAGATTTGTCACAAATCTGCGGTAGATCAATTTTTGAGGAGATGGATAGTTAATTGGTGTTTGAAAGTGGTAAGTGATGACACTTTTCGGAGGGAGATGGGTAATGTGTTCCAAAGTCTGGTAGCACGGATGATAAAGGACTTTTCAAAGGATGCTGTTCTATGAGAGGGTAGGTATAGATCGGTAGGTTGGGATCTTGTATTTAGGGTGTGCACGGAATAGCGCGGATTTAGGAGGTCAAAGATATAGGAAGGTTTTCTGGCTCGCAAGGATTGGAATAGGATGATGCCATGTAGGTATTTTCTTCGGGACTCGGGATAGACCCAAATATCAGTGAGACAGACGTATGTCTGGAGTTATAATACATAAATCTTATGATCCTATTCATTAATCTATTTAACCTCATCTCGTTTTCGAGTCCCACATGTACTAGGCATCCATAGTCTAATAGAGTGAGAGATGAATGAGAAACAGAAGAGTTGAATATTGAACACTCTCATACCAATAAATACTATTTACTGTCTGCCCTCGGAAATCCCTAAGCCAAACTCTGGCATTCACTTCTGTATAACAACAGGAAATCCCAACGCCTCACACTCCATGAGAGACCGAGTAAAGAGGGAGTTTTAATTAATGAAGTTAAACTAAATTCAATTTTAGTAAAACATACCCAAATAAAAGTGTAAATGGATTTAGGTCTGTTTAAAAATGAATAAATCAAATGAATGCTCTGAAATAATTGTGTGTGTAAATCACATATCCGTATATCAATTAAATTTAATTTTTTTTCCTAAAAATAAATCAGAAGAAGACGATTGTTTTGTAAAATACATTAGCAATCGAAGGAGTATTGGGACCGAATACAGATCGGAGGTGGGGGGAGCCTGTTAAGTATTCCGGTTGACCTATTTCCAGATTGGTCTTTCTCATTCCAAGTCTAAGTTATTGCTCCTTTTTCTTGATTGCTTCCAATATTATTCAAGGTGAAGTTCATTTCGGGAACCAATTGCTTCTCAAAGTGGAGATAGAAAACCATGGTGTAAGATTTTATATTTTAAAAAATAATTAAAACTTATTAAATAAACGAGATTGCAAAAGATGTGATGATAGAGCGTTCGGTTCAAAAATTAAATCCTGAAACATTAGGAGTTGAGAGTTTCTTCTAGTTGTAAAACTTTTCTCATTATGTTTTTCCTGAATTAGCGAGGTCATCTTTCAGTAATGGCGCTTCTAGATTTTTTATTTTATTTTCATACTTCAAACTTAGTCACGTTAATTTTAAAACTCTTGAATCGATAATGAAAAAAAAAAAATTAATTTGTTTGGGTGAAATTTTGAAAATAAAAAATTGTACCTCTACAACCCATGAAGGGTCTTGGTCTCAGAACATGTAGGGACTCGTTCTGTTTCTAGGCCAACGGCCGTGCAATGAGGTGATTCGGCCGAGATCACGCTTAGCAGCCAATTTCGGGTGCCTACGTAATAGGGGTTGGGTGTGCCCCAAAAGGATTCCATCGCCTTGTGGCTGAAATAACATAATAAATAATAATCTGTCACAGCCGGGATTTAATTGAACCCAGGACCCAGAGAACAGTTGACTAGTGGTTCATTCCACAAAACCAGGCTGCTCTTCTTATATTATAATTATATTTGTAATAAGTAATGTTGGCATTAAAATATTTTTTTTTTTGTATAATATGTACATTTAAACATTATCCTCTTTATAGATTTATTAGTAAATTTAATCTTTTTTCTTTATTTATAAGATAATATCTAATTATAGAGCATTAAAAAATAAAAACAATAAATAAAAACATTCCGTTATGGATGCCATAATTGTGTAGATTGTTTTATATTACTACTATATAATATTTTTTTAAAAAATAGAGGTTTAGTGATTCTATTAATTTTTCACATTGATTTAGGAGCTTATTGAACTCACTGACTATACTCACTGTAATTTTAGTCAGACAATGAAGATATTAACTAAGAAAATTGTAAAACAATATAATTTGCTGTTATGTTTGGTTTTAATGGTATTTATAATGTCAGTCACATACGATTAACTCACCTATGTATCTTAAATTTTTATTTATTAATATAATATTTCGCATCTACCCAAGCGGGTCATTAGCGGCATATCTTAAATTAACTCTCACTATCTTGAAAATTATAATGCCCACCACGCTGATTTTTTTTTTTAATTAAGATTCCTTAATCTTCTAGATTTTCAATGAGGCGGGGTTTGAAAAATATTCGTCATAAAGTAGGTATTTCTTGAACCTAAAAAAATTGTTGTTAAATATCAAAAAAGCTACATAAATAAATTTCCAATCTATGGTGTCGTGACTAGCACAAAAGCTTTTTATGCCAAACGGCGCGGGTTCAACTCAGTTTTGGTTGATAGTTTAGCCATTACACTTTCGATTGGTTAAGATGTATGACAACGACAGGTGATCCTTTTTATTCACTTTATTTATATTTGCATCCTGTCCTTTGATGAAGACGTAAAATGGTCTCGAGCCTGTACTTAAGATCCATATTCTAATTAAATCTAGGTATGAAAAATTAGAATATTAATTTATATAACAATTTTGCAAGTTTAGAGATTCTTTTAGTTTTCTTATCGATATAGGAGCTTATTACCTCAATGAACATTGAATTTTCGGTTGTAATAAAAAAGATGTGAAGTTAAAAAATTGTTTAACAACAATATACGTTTCTGTAATATGCAACACAAATATTTATTATATCAGAATTTTCTATATTATTAATAAATGTAAATAACAAGGAGGAAAAATTGATCTAGAGAAGCAATAACTGATTTAATATCACATCTGTAGCGACCCCTGTCGGCAGGGTTGTCCCTATTGGATATTTCCCTGCTTCCATGTTGATTTTTCTGCCCTTCCATAGCCTCACATTTAGTAAAATAGCACTCTGAAGGAATATTTTCTATGTTTTTTAATTACGATCGTTATTTTCAAAATTTAATTTAATTACTCTTAGATTAAATAATCGACCAACGTATACGAATTCCCTTTTCGCGTTTTCGTAGCTCCATAACTTAACGGACAGGGCAATATACTTCTAAATATGAGGTCAGTAGTTGCAGTGCATTTTAGAAAAGGGCTATAAAAAAGCTGCACAAGATACATCCTTTGCTAGGTTAACGCCAATGAAGGGGTGCTGCTTGGCACTTGGCTTCTTATAATGGTATCTCGATAAATGATGTCCATTAAGCTGAAAATTTTAATGGAGTACCCCTTGTCTTCTAGATGTAAAATAAGACTTAGTTTGGTAAAATTTGTCATCTAAGTTGAAAAAAATAAAAATAGATTTATGAAGCAAGAGTGCATATCGATATAAAAAAGTGTTTTGGGAATAACTCAAAAATTATACATCTTATAGAACGTTATTGAAATATAATACATGCACTTGTTCAAGTCACAAGAAAGCTGTATATTATGCAATCGATTTATCTACAACAGTCTACATCACATTCTCCTTCACTGCCCGGCACACAATGAAAATAGACGGCAATTTCTTCAAAACTTCATTTTAGAATCTTCCGACATCCAAAGTATCCATGCTATACTGAGTATCGATAGTGTAGATAAGTTACATAAAGTGTACTATTACATGATAGGAGTTCAAAAAGTGCTCAATTCTTTATCCTAGAACATTTTCTATTCAGTGTTTATTTTTATTTTATCTTCAAAATGATAGTTTGTTTATTTATTGTGTCTGTTATAGCACCAGTAACTGTTTATTCTTTAATCTGTAATTTATTTTTGAAAGTCAAATTGTTTTAGTAAATTTTCACTATTATTTTATTTATTTTTAATCGATATGTATATAAAGTTCTAAAACCATAATATTGTAATTTATAGCCAAGCTAGGCTCTATTTGTATGGGGAAGCCCCAAAGACAAAATAAAATTTCTATTTCTATTCTACATGCACTTCAATGAAATATAATTAAATTTCGAACAGCATCAAACCAAAATCATCTTAATCCGACTAGTTTTAGCCCAAATTCTCAATTTATTTATAATAAATATCGAAGTTTTGTGTGAAGGTCACGATGGAAACACTTTCAATTATTATTGCAGTCTTAAGTGACCAAACAAAAGTTATTATTTATTTATTCCTAACGATATGCTATTGAAAATTAGATTGAATTAAATTAGGATCAGGCATTTAATAAAATAATTTTATTTTTTGAACATCTTACTGGACAGACGCTTTAACCTTCCACTTAACTACTAAAGCCTCATCTATATGACCATCATAAGGCCTATCTGGACGTACGGAGTTAAGCTTTGGAGCTCTACTAAAACATCAAATTCTTCCCATATCAAATCCTTACAATCCAAAATCCTTCGAAAAATCCCCAATGCTCCATTATTTTTCACCAACAAATTCAATTTAAGAATTTCCAAATACAGTTAGAGATGAAAAAAGTTAAAAGAATTTTTTAAATTGACGGAAACATCAAAAAATTAAAAGTGCTTAATTAGTCAATTTTACATCGAGTTTAATCAAAATCGTTTGAGCCGATTATGATGAAAAAGGTGCTGTAATATCTTCGGGCGTAGAGATGTCAAATACATAAAATTTTAGTTTCTTACTTCTTACCCCCCACTCTCCACACACACGCACAAACCCATCCACGCCTTTTCACACGAATTATTTATTTGGACTCAGGGGACCTTAAAACACGGCTTACAAACTATAATAATCAACGTTTAGGTAAGTGAAAGTAAAAATTAAATATTCACGAACAAAGCTGAGAGTAATAGCTAGTTTCACTTTAACATTATTTTTACCGACTGTGTTCTAAACTTGTAAAAAAAAAAAAAAAAAAAAATGAGAGAGACTGGTGAATTTTTTCATAAGATTCACATGTAGAATTTTGTGGTGCTCCCATGTTTCCAGTAGGTATGCCGGGTTAAGTTGGCTCTATCTCTCTTTCCGTCGAAAATACCTCTTTCGCGTCTCTTTCGATCTTTCTAAACAAAAAAACCGCCTTCTACACTTAATACGCTTACAACTTGTTCCTCTGTAAACTCAGTAAACACAAGATCCCAACCCATAATACGCCTTCCCACAGATCCTGCTCCTTCAAAAAATCATATGTTATTCGTGCTACCCTTTTTTGGAATTCCTTACCTATATCCATTTGTAGAGCCTTATCATTATCCACTTTTAAACATTACTTCATCTCCTTACAAATCAATCTTCCCAATGTATGTAAGATTTAAAGCTATAGATGATAACTATTCCTTGTCCGAAATCCGTCTTTTTTATTGTTTAGGTGGAGTCTCAGATGATCTGAGAATTGTTATTTATATTGTAATTTTCTTCTCATTCTTAGGGGACTGCTCGATCAATAATAATATTACTTTTCATTTCATTTGATAGAGCAATGCCTGCCTCTTTCCTCTCAGTCATGACGCTACATCGGGATGACGAACTCCCTCAGACGCCGGATAGTTGGAAACCCGTCCTAATTAAATTCTTAGGAGGCATATATTAGAGAGACATTAGGATGGGGCCGACTGTGGGAGGGTGGTGGGGTTAAAAACTTTATTGAACTAGGGCAAAGCTTAGCATAGTTGGGAGCCCTCATTTAGGGCCGTTAATAACAGAGCCATTTCCATATGGATCTCCTATTATACTCTTCCCCGCCATTTCTAGAATTCCATTCCTCTCTGTCTCACCCCTTGTTTATTCTTCACTCACCTCCTCACATCTATTTAGTCCAGGTTCTAGAATACATTCATTGAACGGTTCCAATGAAGTCATTATTAACTCCTAGTTATAAATTAAAAGCTGTAGTTTCTGTGGATAGTAATCAACCATAAAAAAATAAAGTGTTGAAAACCTTACTTGATTTCTTTTATGTTTGGTGTGCTGATTTCAAAATTATAATATAATAGAGCCATGTCACCCACCAAAATGTCTTATTTTAATTTTTTTTTTTTAATCTAGAGAGTACAACACACGACTTTCATTTACTTTCGTTGTTAAAATCAATATAAGAATTTTTAAATACAGTTAGAGATGAAAGTATTAAAAGAATTAATTAAAGTAATTGGTAAATAATTAATTTAATTTAGTTTCAATATAAACTGTGCTTTATTAAATAATATATATATATATATAATTATCTTCGACAATAATATCTTAATAATAATCAATAATCATTAATTATTCAATAATTATTAATAATCAATAATATACGAGTATATTCGTTCGTGTTATCGGCTTTTTATCACTCCCCGTTAACTTTGACAATTTTGTGTATAATATAATATTTTTTCTAAAATATTTAGCTTTTCATCTGTTTATTATACCTTTATATTACTGTTTTTATGTTCAAAAACGCAAAAATTGCACAACAAATTTTTTTTTTTTCTCTTTTCCCCTTCATTTGTACATCGATTCCTTTCAACTTATATATTTATCCGTTTTTATAAGCTTTGAAAAAATTATATGGTTATTTTTTATAGAATAAACAAAAAAAAATTGGTATTTTAGGGGAAGAAAATTCAAAATATCGGCATTTAAGCCCTGTCAGTTAATTTCAATCAGAATGAAAACCATTAAATTTTACATCGATATAGTGAGTTTAATCAAAATCGTTAGAGCCGTTTTTGAGAAAATCGTAATAAGGTGCAAAATGCATGGTATAGAAAAAAAAAATGTTAAAAAAAAAAGATGCTGTAAATCTCGAGTGTATAGTTGTCTAAAATATGAAAACTCGTCACAATACGTAACAATAGGACAATAGCTCCAATTACTTTTACAACTTAATACAAACAAACTCATTAACGTACTTGAGAATTATTTTTGACATGTAGGCCACTCGTCAAGTCGAAACGTAATAGCTGACTTCAGACTGAGACTGTTAAGGTACATATTACATCGGCGTTCTAAGTTATCCAGCAGAGAGAAACGTAACTTGTGTACTTATTCTATATGTAGCTTTAGAACAAGTGCTAGCCGAAATTAAGGATTTACTAAAAAGATACTAGAGTAGCCACGATTTTACTATGTATATTTCAAACGATATTGTACACACCGACTTATGTATTCTGTCAGTCACATTACAATGCCATTCAAACGATTTCACACAAAACTTCATGGCCGATTGAAAAAAACTGTTCTAAAATATGGTTACAACTGACATCCTTTGAATAACTTTGTGGAAGCTAAAGAGGACCTGAGGGACCTACTAGCCTGAAAAAGTAAATATAATTCCAGTTGAATGTAAGGAAGATGCACTACTTGGGGCTGTCTCCCTCGTGCCTAACCATACCATGCTCAATGATAGTCGTTTCGAAATAAATTATAATGCCTTAAGATTTGCAATCGCTTTTTTAGTCCTAATAAATAAGTAAAAAATAATTTTTAGAAAAATTTACTCAGCAGCTAACGATTGGATGCTATGTGGAAATTCGAAAGTTGTCTCAATGATCCGTGGTTAACAAAAAGTAATTAGGAAGTTTCCACAGAAACGGCAAAGAATTTGATCAGCATTGGTAAAATAAAAAAAACAATAATAAAATGGTACAATGAAGTGGTAAAATTAAATAGCAAGCTAAAATAAAATGTTCCGTAACAAAACTGAGTATATCAAAAAACGACCCCTCTGCCTCGACTTCAGTCAAAGTTGGACTTGCTGAAGCACAATATGAAAGCTTTGTCTAGAGATGGTTAATATTTTAGATAGATGTGTTAAAAGACTTTTCTAAATTAGTTTACAAATTTTTTTTCTTTGTTCTGTGTTTTTTTTTAACTGATGTTAAGAACTATATAACTGTTGAAGGAACCACCTGAAAAATCCAAATTATTCAAATAATTTGCTTCTCAGTGCGCGATATCTCATATTCATTGAGTTTTCCATTATAGTTTTTCCAGTCTATTTTATTTGAAATATTAGGAAACAATTTTTTTTTTTTTTTTTTTTTTTTTTTTTTTTTTTTTTTTTTTTTTTTTTTTTAAAGAATATGTAAAAAGGCACAGTTATGCATTTTAGAAGTAGAAACAACAACAATGTTTTTCTGCTCTTCCATACGTGCCATGATAATCCTAGATGAACCCTCAATGAATAATATATTTTTTATCTCATGTTTTTTTACAGCTTTCTGAAGTCTTAGATAAAGAACCCTTTCCTTTCTAAGGAACCGTTGATAAAAGAAAACCAAGTCACGTTTCTTTCTTCTTAAAACATATTATATTCTCAAGAAAAGAAAAAGAAAATAGATACGCTAATAAAATATCAGTAACGTTAATGATGTCTGTCTCTTCTTATTTAGGCACACAAACAGTAAAGCAATACAATACCAGGACAAATTAGTGTCGTATTTGTCTCTAATCCAGCGTATGACAAACCTTCTCATATGACTAGAAAAATTGTCAGATATCCGAATCTTGACTTGACAAACAAATTAGGTTTTCAAAAAAAAAAAATCGAAGGCTGCTCTCAACGAAGGTAGGAATTTTAGGGAAAGAATTTTTACTTTATGTGTATTAATTTTCTTTGTTTTTTTTTTAAACACAAGTCAACACAAACAAGTAATAATGCAAATAATTTTTTAAGAAGTAGTAGTTTTTATTAATGAGAATAATACGTCTTCAGATGTTGTATTAAACTTTAATAATGTTTTTAGGTCCTTTTTCAATAAAAAGACGATCCATTTTATACATTTAACAATCCTTTGATTTAATTTCATACATGTAACAATCGTTTTGTTTCTGTTTTCTCTCTCCTACGTTTCGGCCTTTGCCATTTTCTAGGATCCTACTTTAATCAGTCCTCTATATTGCATATATTAAAATATATTCTTTATAATGAGACAATATATATTTGTATATATACAGGACTGATTAAAAAAAATTGAAACGTCGGCTGTCATTGTATTTTTACTTTTTAAGGTTAATTATAATATTTTATACCCACAAAGATATTTTTCGTTTTGTAATTATTCTTCAGTTAGAATTGTTTAATGAGATTTTAACTTTTCTTTTAGCAGTTGTATTTATTTTTTGAAAGATGGGAGATGGAGGGTAAAAGAAATAGGGCAAAGCCGTTAAGATTTAATTTCTTCAAGAAAAGAAAGGTATTTTATGACGTAATCTTGCATCAACTTCAGAAACAGCTCATTATTTTAACTGCTTTTCTTAACGGGTCGTAACAGAACTCAAGTATGCTCTGAGATTTTTTTCTCGTTAAAATATTCATTGTTGAGGATGTATTTTATTTGTATTTTTACACTTTTTGTAATGTGCACTCATATTTTAATTACATTGGGAATTTATTTACTTAATAAATAAATTCTTTATTTTCCTGGGACAAGTCCCTTTGAGAATAACATTAACATAATATATAAATTGGGCTTCAGAGCCTTAGAGTGATTAATTATATATAAACATGTTGACTAATGCTAATCGAAAACAGACACGCACATATTTAGAAAATCAAATAAAATAGAATCTTATTTAAAATTTTGTTATCGCTGGATGGTCGTGAGATGAATAAATAAGCAAGATTTGAAGGTAGAAAGAGAGTTGGAGGACAAATGGAAGGAGGTATAGAAATCCATAGGATTGAGGATCGGATAAAAAAAGATCTGTCAAAATGTTCAAATTGGTGAAAGGTTGTGTATAAATCTGAAGGCCTAAAGAGTGTATTACGGAAATGGTTAGAGGATTTGAATTGTAGAAGGTCGAAAATGTATGATGGACTGCGGGATTGGACAACTTGGTAAAGGAATGATGCAAGAAAATACTTGCGACAATTAGAAGGGTAAAGCCACCTCAACTCGCTATAAAATTCGGAGACGGGGTGTACCTCAGGATCCCGAAGATAATTCGAAGCAATTAATTAGGCGTTTTATTTTTAATTTTGAGATCCCAGGAAACACCACCGTACACGGGGGAATATTAGAGAAGTAACGAGGAGGTTTCATACTGGAATAGGTGACGAAGTTCCCTTCAAGTATGACGGGAAATTTCAGAAATATTGTTTTTGAAGGAAAAGGTTTACTCCCAGATTCCTGGCGGTCGGATAGAACTTAGTGGTTTGTAATTAATTGTTATATTTGTAATTTAAATATTTGTGTCTACCTTAGTAAGCCTCCATTGATGCTTTTATTTTATTTTTTTACCTTAAAGGATAAAGAAGGTAATTTTAGAAAGTTAAGTCAAAACCAGCATTAACGCGGCCCTGTTCACCTCATTCAGGTCCTGTTAATACGAAACTATGAATACAATGATCATTCTTAATACAATTCTAACTGATGTCTACAAAATTGAGGCCATGAGCTTTTTTTTTTTTTGTTTTAAATAGCTCGATTACTTAATATATTCTTTAACATCTGTTCCTGTATATTTTTTTATACATTTAAAGGTATGATATATATATATATATATATATATATATATATATATATATATATATAACATGCGGTTTTATATCAATCACTATTATAGAAGAGTATATTAGAATATGATCATATCAATTGGAAACAATCTCTTCTTGCTTTTGTTCATATGCATTTATTTATTCATACATGTCAACTACCAATCTTTACTACGTTTCGAGGGTTCACATGCCTCATCTTCAGATATTCAATGTTATCTAAAATATAATTGTACAAATATTTCAACCAATTATATACATATTAATATAATATATATATAATATATATTATATAAATAATATATTATTTATAAATTAGAAATAATTTATATTTTAAACTATTTACATTATGTATAAAATTTTATATATACTTACATCCATTTCCATATTTGTATTCAATATAGGTCATTAAAAAATATATTTCAATCACAATATCAAATCTTAATATTTCAGCATCACATATATGAATTTGTCCTGTGTATTTGAATGTGTACTCAACTGGTCTTTATCTAATGCCTTTCCTGCTCCATTCAATGTTTTCAAACAATCACAATACTACTTCTACCCAGGTCAGTTATTAAAACCCACACATCATTCATCCCCACACACATCCATACATATATACACACACACACACAATGCACGTCCATATATACAAATTCAGATACATACATACATCATATACATAAACATATGCATCTACACATACACACACACACACACACACACATACATATATATATATATATATATATATATATATATATATATATATATATATACATATATATAAACACACACACACACACACACACACACATACATATACCCATTTATATACACACATGCGGTTTTATAATGATGTAATATTTTGCTCACGATAGGTTTGCTACAAAATTTTATAGGCAAGCAATAGTTTTCAGCACCTTACATAGTTGGTCTTTTAGACTATTTTAAATCAATTGAACAATCGTTATACGAAATACTCTATGCAATATGTAAAAACCTCAAAATTTTCTTTTTCTCAATTATAACATTATGTTTCTGAAATATGAGAGCAGCCAACACGAAATTTAGAATGGAATAACAAAAAAAAAAAAAAAAAAAAAAAAAAAAAAGAATTAAAAAAAAGTAGCCGTTGGAAATAACTGATTCCACGAACGTATTTACATGAAATATGTAGTTTTCATCAAGTAAGGCGTTCTCAGAAATGATTTCACTTTAACTTTCTTGATTTAAGTTTTATAACCCACGTTATGGTCTGATATTCAAGGTAATTCTTAAAATAAAAGTAAAATATTGTTTAATATCAAAAAGTCTATAATGTTATTATACGTTGTTGAGAAGGGTTTAAAAAATTTCAATGGTGATCTTGTGACTATCTATATGTGATCTTTCCAGCACGCATATTTGGCGCATAAAAAGCGCTTCTTAGTTCTCCTTTCCAAAACGTTAATGTTTTTAAGTATGGATTCTGTACTTTATGGTCTTAATTTATCAAAATAACTAGAAGTTCTTAATAAAGTTTAAGGGAATCATATTAAATCTTTGCACTAAAACAGTGCCTCTTAGTAGGCATCGCGCAAATTAATTCTACAAATCGAGCAATAGCAGTATTTATATAAATTTGGCCTAACTAATATCGTGAATATCGTTACACAAAGTCTCCTTTCTAAGTATTGGTATACAATCTTAAATATCTGTCCTTTTTTACAAATCATCATAAAAAAAGATAATGTAGCGTGTAATGTTGAACGAATCTTAAAAAGTCTTTCTTTTAACTCTGGAGGTAAGTAAAATATTTTGCAAAGAGCTTAAAAGTGTTTTTTGTTTCTGAAATCATTTCAAGCTGATTGTTAAAAAATCATAAAGATTTCAAACTCAAAGGGTACTTAATGATTGCAAAAAGAGCAAGTGTTTTGAATGCTTTGCATATTCAAACATAAAATATTAAAAATGAATTGTTAATTGAAACAATACAGATTTAAAAAGTGCCTGGTGTTTTTTAAGGCTAAGAATATTTTTATCTACAGATTTCCAGCTTCTACAGTTTTTTTTTTTCTCCCACAATCCTATTTTCTCTATAACGTTGCTATTACGTTAATATTACTTCATTCCTTTGTGATGAAAAGGTCAATTTTTACTATGTCAGAAAATTCAAGAGAAAAAAATCGCAGCAATTCTAAAAAGGTATTTTAAATGAAAATTGCCAAAAGAACTTCCTTCAAAAGAGGAAATACGGAAAAAAACTGCATCAACTATTTAATGTCCCTAAAGTTGAAGAGTTCATTGAAAAACGAAGAAAAAACTTTTAGGACTTATAACTTCTTTCAGACCCGCTGTTTAGTAGACCTATGTTTCACCACCTCATCAGGAATGCCATGGTAGTCCGTAAGGTGAAGTTAAGACTATTGAAGAATAGTGTCAAGATGAAAGTTTGTCTCCACCAACAGGAGGAATAAGAAATCTTTGATAGCATTAAAATGAAATAATAGATAAACAGAAACATCCTCAAATACAGATACAGTGAAAGGAAAAGATTAAAAAAACAAAAAGGAAACAAATTCAAAGAGGAAAAGAACTACATATCTTTGACTGGATTCCTTTTTTGAACTGACCATCGCTTTGGAGCCGCGAAGTTGGATGCATACATGAGATGTTGAGCGCGGCTGTAGAGAAAGGCTGATATTGATCCTGGAGGGAGCCGCAGGACGGAATAAAAAAGCGAAGGAGGATGAGGAAGGACGGACAAAGATTAATCTGCTGGAGCGGGTTGCAAGTTGTGTCCCCGGTCCTCCGGCAGGCCCAAGGGTCGTTAGCCTCCCTCCTTGTCTCCTCTCCATAACTTCTCTCTAATGAGCCTCCAGGACTATGCTCGCATACATGTCTACTACCATCCAATATTCTTCTGAGGAATATATGGCATTATGCTGATGTATTTAAATATTGTGAGGTTAAGGAACCTTTAGAGGACGATCTGCCTGTAGCTTATTATTAATCTTATTAATATTAGATTAATATTGCTATTGTAAACATTTTAGAATTAGTGTTGTCATAGAAAAGGCAAGTTCTCTAAAGTCCAAATGACCAAGTTTTGCAGGTTTCATTCTGATTGAAATAGTCTAACAGAGCTTAAACGCCGATAGTTTAATTTTTTTCTTCTGAAGTATATTTAGTAGATTCAAAAAAATTATCGATTTAATGTCGTTAGTATTGATAATAAAATACGGCTATATATACAAGTTAAACAAATTTGATAGTCAACAAAAAGAGAAGAATATTTATTTATTATTTATGTAATATTTGTTTTTATTTTTTAGAAAAGAACCATAACATATACGTATAATATACCGTTGCAAATATAGAAAAAATAATAGCTTCTACAGAAATTTGTAAAATGTAATGGAGAGTGATGAAAAGCGGTGATGAAAGTTAACTGATTGTTTTAGATATTATATAAAAGATTATTTAATAAAATACATGTTTCTATCGAAAATCAATTTAATCAATTCATTAAACTTATTTCATCCCTTTCGGTATTTAAAAATTCTTAAAATAATTTTAACAACGAAGGTTGTGCGTTGCGCGCACCAGATTTTTGTTTTATTCTATCAAAACCCATCGAGTAAAATTAAGAAATACAAATGGCCGTTTGAATATGTATTTTGAGAATGAAAAAAAAACAACATAATTTATCTAAGAAATGTTAATATACCAGATTTATTAATTTCATTAAATTTAATACAGTAAGTTTGGAAGACGTTTATAATTTAAGTTTTTCCCTCTAATATTAAGCAGTAGCTAAAAGTTTAACTGAACACGTAAGGGCTAATTTCCATTTAAATTACTTTAATGATATTTTTGGTAGCATGTGGTCGTGAAGACTTGGCCTTCTATTCCCCTTCCAGGTTGAGATGAAATGCGTAATTACACACTTTTGAGTTAAATATAAGTTAGAACCTTTTAATTAAGAGCAAAGCTTTCATTGTAAGAATGTCATATAAAAGAAAAATAGAATGTAGGAAATGAGAAATAAGAAAAACATATAAACCAAGAAGAATGGACACCCCTTTACTAATAATTTACCTGTAAACTAATAATTTTCATTTTATTCATTATATGATTATGGCTATTTACATGATTGAATTTTGGAATTTTCTTTTTTAAATGATTATTTTTAAGTCTTGGAGTAAAATTAATAAATAATATCAATTTTATCTAACATTATATATATCAATAATATTATTTAGATTAACTTTATGGAATATTTTCTCATTTAAAAAAAAAAGGACATAGGGGATTTATTTTTTTAATATTAGAATTTTGAATGCTGCTAATAGGTTTATCATGAGAATTGGGAAATTAAAATTCCATTGCATTTCTTGATGTATTTATTTGAATAAAGTTGTAAAATTTCAATACATTAAAAAAAAAAAAAAAAATTATGGAATATTGCTCACATCGAAACCATATACATTTATTTTGGCTATCGTATTCTGAATTATAGAATAGAAAAAAGAAATTATTCTGGGACTGGGTCCCTTAAAATAATATAATACGTCTGGCCAACAGTCAAAGTTAACATAGTTATTATTTAAAATAAGAAATATTATACAGCAAAAAAAAAAATGAAATATCAAATCTTCCGAAAACGATGGTTTTGTACAGAATGAAAAATAAATAAATTGACAAAAATTTATACATTTAAACAGCAGGCTTTTTACTCATTTTCTTCATTCAAAATTCAATAGTTAAAGTTGCAATATCATAATTGTTAAGCGTCTGTTTAGGATGATAGGAGGTATAGGAAATGTCGCAATTTGTACGAGGATAGAGAAACAGCATGGCGGATATTGGTAGGTAGAGAATTACAGAGTGTAGTAGATCGAATAATAAAGGAACGGTCAAAAGTTTCAGTTCCGTGGGCAGGAACGTAAAGGTCAGAATGGCGTGATCTTGTTTCAATAGAATGGAGTGAGGATTTAAATTGAAGGAGACTATGGAAATAAGAAGGATGATGGGAGTTGATGGTTTGGTAAAGGATATGATCCTAGGAAATATTTTTTGCGGGTGGGGGGTAGGAGCAACTTCAACTCGCTGTATAAGTGGCTAACATGTGACCCTCTAAATGCACCTTGACAAATCTTATAATTATAATAACGAAAATATATTAACAATATAAACTTATGTTGTTTTAGACTACATTATCACATTATTAGACAACTTAGTGCTCTGAAAATCCTGGAATCGAGACTTATCTTGGCTTTCTGGGTCATTAATTTGTTGTGACTAGAAAATGATTTATTATATGAACTAATACCTTAAATCGTGTATTGTATTTATATTTGTTTAAATAAACTTATTATAAATCGATTATTTGATGGAACGTGTTTATATCTAAACACCTAGGTAATAATATACCTTTTTGTTTTTTTAGTCAATCTATACTTTTTTTTTGCATTGACAACCCTATCAACCCTAGCTCTATCTGGATTCTGAGTAGTTTGATAATAGTAACTGCTTCGATAGTTTTGGGAAGTTGGTTGATCAGCTAAGTTTGTACACCATCAGCTTCGAGGTTGGTTTAACATCACTTCCATTCTGTCTTGTGATAGGTTTAAATTGCTTTCTCATAGCAAACATGAACGTAAATTGATGAATTTGAGAGCCGGTTCTGTGTAAATTACAAAGATAAATAGAATAAACTTCCATTGTAATTACGGAAAATTTTGGATTGGCCACTGAATGAAGCATTACCAAGTTAATTTATCAATTCGAACCGACTTTACTTCATTATTTTCAGTTTTCTTGATATTTTAAATAAGTAGATTAAAAAAAAATATGCTTTATGATTTATTGAATTTTATGTTGAATGGCTTTCATTAATGCGTTTATAATAAGAGTAACTGTAATACATGTAACTAATTAATTAGTGAATCTTTCAACTGTGTTTTTGTAGACGAATAAAATTATTATTTAGTGCCAGGTCCTTATTTTATTTAGACGAAGCAACTATAACATACCTTAAGCAAATGTCGTCCTATCATTGTTTAATACAAACGTTTTAGATTTTAAAAATTAACGTTCTTTATCATAAAAATGTTTGCTATACAAATACCAATTATCCCAATCGCGGATGCCTTCCTCCTCATGAATATACTCATATTTCATAGTCTTCAGAATTAAGTTATATTATGTTGTACAATTAAACGTTTTTTCGTGTTTTTTTTAAATTTAACTATTGCCATGGGACGTGTTTCCATGGTTACCTGCCTACGAAAAATTGGAAAAGAAATATAAAATGCGGTAGTATATTTTTGTATATATTTAGTATCTTCGCTGGTACCGTTTAGGTCAATATATGCTGGAAATTCGTTAATGATTTAAACTAGTATCCGTAATGTTTAACTTGTGTAATTAAACATTAATTTAATACGTACTGTTATTTCTTATGTTCACCCCTACCTCGACTTTGAAGGCTATACGGGGATTTCTCGGACCAGGGGGTGAGGGTGGGGTGATTAATACCAAGATAAAATCCCCTCCGGAACCGAGATGCGAACTCATAATTTTCGGTTTTAATGTTTTTGGTTATCATTAGTATCAAGGCACTTGCGTTCAAAAGAGCACGTGCTAACCCACTCAGCCACCACTCCCCTATGTTACAAAAAACTTATAATCGTTAAGATATTCGAAAAAATAATTTTTGTAAAGACTTCAGCAAGAAAATGATTTGAGTCACTTAGAAAAAGAACTTTTTCCTAACCCAGCCTCATCAGACGGTAAGGGGAATCTAAGTTGATTTTATCAATATTGATATTGCATCTATTCGTGCAATTGAAAATAATGTATAGAAGTACTCCATAAAAAAGTTTGTTTTAAATAATATTTATGTCGTAAAGCATTAAATACACCATCAATAAGCAATACTGATGGATATTCTACGCTCTAAAACAATCATTATAACAAAGTCCTGAATCCATTTATACTTGTTTACTATAATTACAGTTTATAATTACCTTTCTTAACCGATATTTAAGGGATTTATTATGATTTTCGGTCTCTTTTGAAACAGAAAAACTTTACGATACCTGCACCTGGGATTTTGATGATTATCAAATGTTTGTATCTTTTAATGTCAATGAAGCCTGTAGTGACTGTTTATTGCTGCTTGAAGTTATCATTTTCAAGCTTCGTCAATTTCCTCTGAACCGCTGATTTTAATCCTTCTAAATCATTGTAAGGATAACTGTTAATGGATAAGAAGTAGTACAACAGTTTTGGGGTTTTTTTTCATGCCTTGCAAGTCTGTAACTGTAGCGTAACTGAAATTATCGGTTCATATTATGTTTGATGCTTTTGTGTGTTCTTTTGGCCTGTTTCTGCCACAACCTGCGCTTTAAAATTATCTAATTAACCTTATGCACGGGAGCCTTCCTAGACGTAGAACAGGCCTTTGACCGAGTTTAGCACCCAGGACTGCTTTACAAGCTCCGCAAATTCCTCCCACCTACATACTACCTCATCATCCAGTCTTACCTCTCTGAAAGATCCTTCAAAATAAACCACAATAGTTCCTATTCATCGCTTTTTACTCAGTCTGCTGGTGGCCCTCAAGGTAGTATCCTTGGACCCATCCTCTACACAGTCTATACAGCTGATATCCCAACCCATCCCAACACTTTCCTTTCTACCTATGCTGATGACACTTGTGTGTTAACGTCCATCCCATATGTTGCTGATTTGGCCCGAACCAGGTATTAATCCTTCCATGACAAACTCCACTCCCACTCTAATCCTCTAGTTTCAATTCTTGCTTCCTCTTCAATTCCTGACAATCCTACGAGGCTCCTGAAAAGAAGATGGCCTCGAGACCTTCTAGTTTAGTTACTTAGTGGAGTGATGCCAATGGGCATTTTCTCTTCGCGTTTTTTTTTTTCATGTATTTTATCATTATTAACATATTTACTTGTTGTATTACAAAATACAGTTGTTAATTTCAATAAAAATATTTAAAAAAAACCAAAAAAAAAACCCTAGCAACTGAATTATATTTATGATTTTTATATCGATTTAATTAGAGAAAATATATTAATGTAAAAATACATTAAAATAGTGTTGTTTTTTTTTTAATTCAAATTATTGAATATGGGGAGCTGCCAATGGGTAGTATCCCTACATATGAATCATGTCAAATTATCTTGTATCACATTTACTAAATGTATTTTATTATACAGTTGTAAATACCAATAAATATATTTAAAAAAAAAATTATTGAATATAGTTTTTACTGTCACAACCTCATGATTTAGCTCGTTGAAGACCTTCTCATGCCGATACGGTATTGCGTGTGAGAGAGTAGACCTAAGAGGCCTTAAATATTAAAAGCAATTGCCTTCGAGATCAGAGGGAGAAGACACTTTTCACTTAAATCTAGGTTAGCAGGAAATCGATATGTCATTCTCTTTATTGTTAACTTCGACTTTCAATTCCCCTTTTGTTTCTTGTTTAAATCCCTAGGATAAGTTTATTCCTCTTGGTAGGTTGCTATAACTCTTAGCTTGTATTCTTGGGATCTTTGTTATAAATCTTGAGTGTAGTTGGTACTTGGTTATTTGTAAAAATATAGATCAGTAAGCTTAAAGAAATTTTAATTTACAGGTTAAATAGTTCGATGGTTTACCAGATTCTCTTCCAACTTAAAATTTTAGTAACTGTTGACTTATTAGTCATAAATTTAAAACTATCGGTCATTTCTCTTTAGATATTTAATGTTGAGCCGATGATAATTTTGAAATGTTAGTTTGACCATCCATTTTATACGCCCATACTATTCGGTGACTCCCCTGAAAGGTAACATTAAGATTATAAAAATCGCTGTTTTTTATATCAACAATGCTTTATATCTTGTATACGGTGTGGTAAGCAGCACCGAAAAATGATTAAAATACATTTTTTAAAACCAATTTTGGGGAATCCCCATACTTTTAAATTATTTCAGCTGATTGCTACATTTCCAAGAGTTATCATAATCCTTAAAGTCTTGAAAAATATCACCAACGTTATTACAAGGTTGATAACATCCATGGAGAATCACATAAGGAATGCTGAGAACCAAACGAGTAATAAAGGAAATACACTCTCATTGAGTGATAATATATTAAAGTGAAGGTCGAATTTAATATTATTATAAAAAAGACTATTGTTAACTCCACCAATTTATTTTAATATCACAACGTTTCGGCTGATACATCATTTTAAGGTGCCAATAATTGAGAACTTGATTTTCAAAAGGTACTAAAGGACACTTTTTACGAAATTGACATATTTGTATTCTCATCATGAGTTTTATCTAAATCTTCTATTTGATTTTATCTATTAAACACTGTAGTCCCTTAAAGACCCGATTTAGAAATGCAATTATCTTCTAAAAGTACTAATTACATACTTAATTTCGTTCCTAATCATACTAAAACATTTGAATAAATGAATAAATGAAAATCATTTTTATTCTGGGACATTTCGTCCCTTAAGAATAATTTTCAGTGTACAGGGGAAGTACAATTTGTCCGACTTCATTTGACACAAAATCTTTTAGTTAAGTAATTATAAAATTTAATATAAACTTAACAACAACAAAGTCTAGATTTATCACATATTTGATGAGGATTAATTTTTGAAGAGGTGGATAATAATTGGTATTTGAAAGTGGTTAGGGATGACGCTATTCGGAGAAAGATGGGTAAAGAGTTCCTAAGTATGGTAGCACGGATGATAAAGGATGCTGTTCTACGCTAGAGTATGTATAGATCGGTAGGTTGGGATCTTGTATTTAGGGTGACCACGGAAGAGCCGATGTAAGGAAGTCAAAGATATAGGAAGGTTTTCTGGCTCGCAAGGATTGGAATAGGAAGATGCCAAGTAGGTATTTTCTTCGGGATTCTGGATAACCTTTGACCAGAAAACCAATGAGTGACGTGTGACTGACATTTCATTCTATAACTTTAAAATAGTGTTATTAATATAGTTAAAAAATAATTCTATATTTAAACTCGAAAAGAATCATAAAAGTCGGTTAAATAATATAGTGATGAGAGATTTTTGCGCATCCTGAAAAATTTCTTAAAATGGATAAAGCACCTATTGGAAGTCAACATCTCAATTCCAGTAACTATTAGTTTTTTTTGTTTTTTTTATTTCTTAATTTATTTTTTAAAATATGCTGTGAAAGCATTGGGGTCCTTCCAAATCTTAAGGAAAGAAGAAAGAAGATCTCCCTCTTTTCTTTTAAGAAACATAGAAATAATATAGTTGATAATAATAAAAAACATCTAATGTAAACAATCCCTTGTTAATCAAAACTATATCTTGCATTTTTTTTTTTCAAAAATGAGTTAGGGAAAATACATTCCTATAATTATAATATTTATTTATCTATTTTCTTCTAAAGAAAGTATCAACAAGGATCAAACAGTTGATAGTGAAGTAAGCATAATGTAGGAAATTAAATCTATTTAAAAGACCAGATAGAGATGGCACTGTCAGAGCGGGGTGTAGACCGTGGAACAACCTTGGCGGTGATGAGTCTCTATAAAAAGATGAGGAATGTGGTCAGAACCAGAAACCACATTTCAAAAGAATTCGAGACGGCATTGGGAATAAGGCAAGGCTGTAGCCTGAGTCCGTTACTTTTCATTATTGTTCTGGACTTGGCACTAAGGAGAGCCAAGCCTATAATGAGGAAATTCCAGCTAGGGCACAGAAACCTCCACCCCACCAGATATTCCCTATTAGCCTTCGCTGACGACCTTATCCTGCTAGCTGACAATGATCGAGACCTCCAACATAACATAAATGTCCTACAAGAGATTAATCCGGGGAAGACTAAATGCATGAGAATTGGAAAGAAACCCCGAAGGATAATGAGGATATTAAGAGCTGGAGGACAGAGATTAGAGCAAGTCGAAAATTTCAAATATCTGGGAGCTCATCTCAATGAGAATGGCTACATAGACGAAGAAGTGGCCCAGAGAATTGGAGCGGCAGGGAGGATGTTTTGTATGGTGAGGCGAGGTTTTCTGGGGAGAAGAGAGGTATCAAAGCAGACCAAATTAGCCGTATATAAATCGACATTTCTTCCTATCCTATCGTACTCCTCAGAATCTTGGACTCTTACCTCAAAACATAGGAGCCAAATCCAGGCCATGGAAAAGAGGTATCTCCGAAAAATAGAGAGAAAGACACGGAGAGATAGGATACGGAACGCCACTACACGGGCTAACCTTGAAGTCAAACCGGCGGAGACCATTCTAGAGGAACACAAACTGAGGTGGTTTGGACATCTTCTTAGGATGGATCCGGAGAGAAGTGCCAGGAAGACGTATGAGACCCGCACAGAGGGAAAAAGGCCCAGAGGAAGACCCCGCATCTCCTGGGAGGACGGTGTAAAGGAAGCATGCAGGAAGCGTGGGATAGACTGGAGTAGGAGAGTGGAGTTGGCACAGGATAGAGACATATGGTCCAGACTCTACAGGCAGGATCCTCACACCGAATATCGGTAGAAGAGGAAACGATTATGATTAAAAGACCAGTTCTGAAAGGAAAGAACCCTCGGAGGCAAAATCTATTTGAAATGACTCCTCATCGAATTTTCTATTAGTGAAAAATTTCTTCCACCTTGTACTGCTATAATTATTAACCTTTTGTGTCGATCTGTTTTTATTTGTTTCTACCTATGTATCATTCAAATGAATCTTTAATAACAGTTTAATTCAGGAATTAAAAAAATCGGTAAGTTTTGTAGTAATAAATTTTAAAAATGGTCTATTTTATAAAATGCCTGACAGTATTTACTGTAGAACAATACTACAAAATTCTCTTGGTGATGTGCCAAGTCATAAGCTTTTGTTCAATAAACCGCCTATTCCAGAGTCATAAATAGATATGACTATAATAATGAGGATAGTGGAGAATATATATTATTTTGAGAAATCAGCTCTTAAATGGGCTTATCTATTAGTTCCAGGACAGTAAATTGTGGAACTATATGACAACTAGGGTGGAACACAATGAGCCGTCCGTGTTTCGGAGAGTTCATCCAAGTCCCAAATGAGCTTTCTATTGAAAATTCTGGCCAAGAGCCGAGAAAGGAGCATTGACCTTGTCGTGTCATGCACAGCCTCCTATATATAAATATATGTTTGTATACCTCGCTGTATAAATATACCCCTACTCCTCCCTTCCCGACATCCTATTCTTCCTCCCACAATGGTTTCTCTTGTCTGGCTTTTACCGTCTTCTGTTACTTCCTTATATATCTCTTTACACGTTCATTCTTTATATTAAACAATACAGAATTCTCAAAATGAAATATTTTATAAAATAAATTTATTATGTATTGACTTTATTTAAATCGTCAAATTTTTAATAAATTTTGTCGCTAAACATTTTTGGTTTTGATTAATTATTATCAATAATGAACCTTTACAATGGACCTGTAAAAAAGAAAAGGAAAGCGTTGATAATCAAATGAAAAGTATCAATATTTTTAAAATCAGAATTAAGATATAAATAAAGATTTTATATAATTATTGTTTTAAATGTTATATATTGATATAAACTTAATTAAAATGTTATTGTAAATTATTGTTTTTAGTTTTAATGCGTTATTCTGAAGATAAGACCTCTAAACGTTATATATAATTCATGTGATTATAAATATAATAAATAAATAAAATAATGATTATAATAAATCTATACAATTATGTTTGAAGAAAGAACATGGATAACAAAAAAAATTGTACAATGAAATATTTACTTATATGTACAAATAATACAAATAAATAAATTAAAAAAGTAACTTTACGACACTTTTGAGTTAAATTTTAATATTACAATTGGCAATTAAATACGAAGGCATTTCTGTGTTTTTAAGACGTTCGTTTGTTTTTTTTTATTTTACGTCACTTTATGCTACAGTGAGAGTCCTAAATTTTGCCTGTCCAAGTTTGATCAGGCTCGGGACCAACGTTTTATGTCCCCTCCGAAGGACAGTATAACTAAGGAGTTTTTACTCCCATTAAAAAATCCAAGAACCACCATCGTGATAAGAAGAGATTGTTCTTATTGAATATAATTATATAGTTATACTCTTCGTGATATTGATTTGAAACTAAAAAAAAAATAAATTTTCAGGTCTAATGTTTTAAAAACGTAATGATAATTAATAAAGAATCAGGCTATCCAAAACTTGACTGATTTTTTTTCAAAATTTGACAAAAATAAAAAATAAAATAAAAGGACATCTGTAAATGATTTCCTCTGAGCTGCAGGTTTCTTATACTAAATTCTATTCTAATAAAAATTAAATATTGAAATTAAAAAAAAAAATAAAATGTTGTTAGTGTATTTTTATTATTATTTTGTTGTTACTAAATTTATCATAATCTATTTATGTTATTATAAATATTATATTATCTCTAATTAAATGGGTCTTAATTTGTCTTTTATTCTCTTTTACCTTCTTTAAGTTTTATTAATTTTTTGTATTAATTATTATCATTTTTCATTTAGCAATATTTTTCCAAAAAATGTAATATAACCATTGTATTTCCAGTATAACAAGGGCATTAGGGATTCATAAAAGAACACCGCTCTCCGGATTTTGTACGTTTTATCGGCCTTCACAGCTCATTAGCCCATGCCGCAGATGTAAATTGAGTTCGGGTTTTTCTGTGCCAGGTCAAAACTATGGTACGACCAAGATATAAAGATTTGGATATCCATGCAAGATGGGTTCTATCTTCACTAGAAATAATAAATTATTCTGTGATATATTACTTAGGCCTACGCAATACAAAGACACACTCTTCTACATACTATACATATATAAGTCCTTTTTAACTATTAGTCATAGCCTTATTTTGTGATATATTTGATAATTAATAAATCATTAGTTAATGTGAAATATATTCTACCTCATAATATATTAGATAGTTAAGGTATATGTAAAATTCAATTAAAAAAATAATATATTGTTATTGTATTTAATTTTTGTAATATTTCTTTTCACCAAATAATTCCCATGAAGATCAGAAATATTTTATCCTCTGAAGTTTTTTGTTTCAATTATATTGGTAATGGGAAATATTAATTAAAACTAAGCTCATTTTGTTGAAAAAATAAGCGCTATTAACCGTTTCCCCTTAAAAATGTCGAAATAGATCTGAATTTATTAAAAATTGCAGTTGTTCGTGGAAATCAAAATTATTTAAGATTTTGTCGCCCGATTCTATAACTCTTCATCAACAGAAGCCGAAACTTTGTTTTATTTTTTTTCATTTATGAGCATAGCGTGTCTTTTAGTAACGATTCCTTCAATATGGATATTACGTTTAGGTTAATGAAGAGTGATGAAAAGCCGATAAAACTAAGATATTGTTTAACTTGTTGATCGAAATTTATGTAATCAATTCTTTGATCCTTTATTTTATTTTATTTTTTTAATTTGACATCATTCACCAACAGGCCTAGGCCCAATTACAGGTGGTAAGTCATACAAAAAAAAATACATTACACTACATAAATATACTCCACAATAAATATACTCCTATAAAATTTCCTTTTTCATCTCTAAATCTATTTAACAATTGAGACGTTGATTTCCAAAAGGTACTATATCCATTCTGGGGAATTTTACAGTAAGCGCGAAAATCTCTGATTATTATATTATTAAACCAGCTAATTTGATTCTTTTCGCATTAAAATCTAGAATTGTTTCTTTACTATGTTAATAAAACCACATTAAAGTTATGAAATGAAATCTTCTGGTATGACTTGAAATGAAACTAAATGTGTAATTTGTATCTTAAGATATTAATGATATTTATAAATCACGTTATTAAAGGACATGAGTGTTCCTTATATATAATCAAATATAATATTTAGATAAAACTAAATTAGAAGAATATAAATATGTAAAAATATCAATTTCGTAAAAAATGTTCTTTAGTACCTTTTGAAAATCAATGTCTCAATTCTTAAATTAATTTTTATAAAAACGGTAAGTGAAAGTCGTGTGTTTTTTTAATGGTATTTATAACATTTCAATGTTTTTATTAATTTTTTCCATTTACTTATTTTTGTAATCCATATAGTTTTTGCTTTATCTTTTGAGCTTGAAAGTTGTAGGGCGGCCTCTTATCTCACAATCTCCCCTGATGGAAATTAATTCTGTTCTGTATAGCAAGAGGGGGAGAACATATTACCAAGGATTATTAGGCCAATAAAGATCAAATTAAATTATAAATTTCGTCGCAAGTTTGGGTAGTTAAGAGTTAATTCGGGACGGTAGCGTAATCCGGCGTGTGATAGGCAGAGTGTGAACTTGCTCCATAATCTGAGATTAAACAACTAATCCTACAGATTTTGCTTCCGTCGAGATTGCAGATATGTTTGCCCTGCTTCCAGCTCGTACCGTTCGCTCAGACTATCTTATACCTATCTCACTCAGTTTTAGTAACTTACTATCAATAAATATATCTGCTAATGTAGTGGGTACAAACATGAATGACCGTTTTTTAGAACCAGAAAAATGAAGAAAAACGCCTGCAAATTATAACACAGTGGTTTATTATTTCCAAATAACTGTGTTATAGCATAACTGCTAATATAGCTGTTTATAGGCAAATAACTAATATGAAAAGCAATAAATAATTCAAAGGAAAATTTAATATCACCGCCGCTAATTTCAAAACGCTATATCTTAGCTAGATCTGAACCAATTTCAATGATTCTTTTTTTCATTTTGTAGAAATAAATGGAACAACTTTTTTTTTTGTTTATCCTGCCTTAGTGATTATAAAACTCTATACATATTTTTTCTGTATAACCAAAAGTAACTGAGTTATGAGCATATTTATGGGTAAAATTTCAATTTATTTTCTTTCTTTTTTTCACTTTTTCATGATTATTCGCGTTTTTTTTTTGTTAAAATCAGTCATGGGCGTGTTTGTGAGTAAAATTTAAATTGTTTTCATTGCTTTTTCTATTATTCTTAAATAAATGTTGTTTTGTATATATATATATTATATATATATATATATATATATATATATATATAATATATTAGTTAGGAGAAACGAATTTTTTTTATCCATTATTCGGGTTCTACGCATCTTGAAACGTAAGCACTAAAATTTTGAGAAGGGAGCGGGGGGTAATTATTATTATTATTATTTTTTTTGTATATTACAAAGGTTTATTATTGAAAATTGATCAAATATAACATAATCCTTTATATAATTCTGCTTACGGCTTTATTTGTTTTCTATCCCAGATCAGAAAAAATAAAAAAATAAGCCGCGCGTTGAAAGAAATTCTGAAAACGCATTTTAAATGTCTGAATCACTGGTAAACAATTTTCTTAGCAAAAATTGGATAACTTCGAAAATTTGGTAGTCTATAGGCTATAGATGGAATTTGGGAGCTGTGGTATTACTTAATGGCCCAACTCCTTTAATTTATTCTCTATCTGCATAGAAATATGAGGTAGGGTATTATCATTAAGGATAATAGGTTCTTCCCTGTTGAGCAGTGCAAGCAAGCTCTTGCTATGTGTCTGTTCTGTTATTTGTTCTATCGCTTGAGTTCTCTTTTCTTCTCCAAATAATGTTACGCTAACTCTTCTTTCCAGTCTGGCAATAGCTTTCATTTGATTTGTAGTTCCCTACTTTTTGTTACTGTACAATGAACGCTGTTTTTTTATTCCTTACTTTTTTTTTTTTTTTATCATGGAAATAATCATCATAGTGTATAGCAGCTGTAATAATGCAAAAAAAAAAAAAAAAAAAGAAAGAAAGAAAAGAATAGGGTTGAAAGAGCTATTAGATAAGAATATGGCGAAGACAAGAGTGGCTAATTGGGTTGAGGACAGTGTTCCCTCCCGGCATTGATCCTTCCATCGCCTTCAAGCTTCTTTCTTAACAACTCGTTTTCTTCTTTCTTACCAGAACAGATTCTTCCATTCCTTTTTTAGTAATTATAATTTAAATTTACTATTTATAAAATAATTAACCGAATTTTATACATTATACTATTTAAACGCGGTGGGTTTATTTTTACATTTTTCTTGATTAAATATCATTATTATTCTATAACTTACCACTTCGTTGTCGCTCCAGCGATATAGAGATTGTTTAATCCTTTTAGTGCCGAATAAAAAACGAGTGCATATGCGTAGATAACCGGCCGAATTTGACAAATATGCAACGATTTGGAAAAACGCATATAAAAAACAAACTACAAATGATATTTACAAGCCTAAAAATGCCTGACGCGTATTCGGAACGAAAAAAAGTTGGACTTGAAGAGTGTCTGATCCCGGGTGTTTATCTTAACGCTTCAGCGTCACAGAGTCTCAGCGCACTCCGGTATAGAATGTGTAAAATGTCAGACCACAACCGGTTTACGAATTCTTTGTGAACGAAATTTATTATGATTAATTAAGTCCGATGTCGCGGGAGCAATATGCATAAATTTTACGTGCTCTTAAGATAAAGGTATGAAATTGTTGCTACTCAGATGTGTCAAGTATCCACTAGTGAAACGTCGTGCATTTTGATCCCTTTTACATTCAAAATAGTAACTACGGATTATTTACCGCGCAGAAAATATGGAGGGGAATTTTGAAGTTAGTGAAAGTAAAGAAGATTTTGTTTTTGAAAAGAAGAGTGACTATTACCGTGTATTATCAACGTAGAGAGAATGTGATAGCAGTAAAAGTGATTTTATTGGACATAGGCTAGAAAACTTTTGTTTTGTGTTTGTAGCTCAAGTAGTTCGAGTATAACAGACGTAGACTTAATATTTTTGTATTATAATCCACGGAGTTTATTAAATTTTATATGTAAAAAAAACACTGGAGTGGTAAAGATTAAAAATGAAACATTGTTTTGGAAAAGTGTACATTTCTTTTTCTTTACGTATTTTTTTTTAATCTGTAATGTAAGCTTTGAGAATATAAAAAAAAAAAAAAAAATTATTTTACTTTAAAATAATTCTAAATACTTTCTATTACGACGCAGCAACCCGTATATTTGCACATAAACACTAGGCACACCTTAACTGCTTATTTATTTATTTCATTTTTTATTTTTAACGACTAAATATACAAACAAATGGATAACCAACTAAAGAAGAAAAGAGCAAAAATAGTTGTTTAGATTTTTTTTTTGTAAGAATAGTCATATAGAAGTGTAATATACCCTTGGAAAGCTAAATATTTGTACAAATGTTATCTTTTGTACAATGTTTTGGAAGGTAATTTTAATAGACGAATAGGACAAATATCACAATGTTGGATTATTTTATCCGAAATATGTTTTCCAACAAAATTTAGTATATTTCTTTAAACGTTTTTCAGCTCTAACTTTATTTAATGGTTCTTAAATTGATTTAGCAATGAATTTTTTTTGTTTGAGTTTTTAGAGAATTTTTATTGTTCTAAGGGTTATTAAGCAATCGTTAAATTAGAACACGTGTTAGCTACTGATGCTCAACGTAATTCCCTTAAAACCTAAAACAGAAGAGCTATATTTATTTTAAATTCTAAAAGATTTTACCAGTGATATTGAGGCACAAAAAACGATTTAAGGAACTTACCTACTATAGGAAAACATCCAATGTACCTTTTACTCAGAACTGGACCTTATTTGGGTTTTGTAACTTGTTATAGATGAGTTCTCTCTTCTTCTTTTTTCTATTCTCTTTTATTTATTTTTATTAGGAATAAGGCATAATATACACATTACATTTTTTCTGTCTCATCGGTGTCTGTTGAATTTTAACAAAAATACTCTTGTACCTTATCTCCTAATTAAATAAGCGACGAGAAAGTAGGCCTGCTACAGTTAGTAATACAAAAGCTGCATACATTATTATAATTTTATAATAAATAAATAAATAAATAATATTATAATTTCAAGATGTGGGTTAAAAGCAAAAGGGAAACACAGATGAAACAATTTATTTATTTTTTTCCTTTTAAATTCTGGCCCTTTTGATTAATTTAGTACATTTTAAAGTCTTTTAAAAATTGTATAAACACAACAGAAAATAATATAGAAAAAGTGACGATACGTTTTCACAAAAAATGTCTGCATACACGGCAGATATTTTTTGTATATGAAAATAATTATCGACATAAATAATAAACAAAAAAATTGTTAATGGTCTGTGGGACCTTCTTTATTTTAATTACCTCTCTCGAACATTATTCTTCGATGTTTTTTTTTAACTATTTTTTTGGAAATGTTGAATTCGTTCTCAACCATTCCCCCTTGAGGACCTCTGAGAGTTGCGGTTTATTTTTTATTTTGTAACGCCTCAGCCTCATTTTAAGATCCTGCCAGAGGTGCTCTTTGGGGTTAAGATCAGTCGATTGTGGTGGTGTTCTTAACTGACGTGGAGCATTGTTCAGCAACAACTCTTCAACCCATCTGGCACGATGATTAGGATCGTTATCTTGTTGAAAACCAAAATTTGATTCTAGGCCTAACTTGATAGCACTGAGTCGAAGATCTTGTTTTAGAATATCTATGTATACATATTGATCCGTTATTCCCTCGATGATTTACAAGTTGGCTACTCCAGATGAAGCCATTGATCACCAAACCATGATCCCTCCTCGTTCGTGCTTAACTGTCAGGCATAAGTTTTTCAATTTCATGGCCTCGTTTTTTCTCCTCCGCACTCAAACGTTGCCATCAGCACCGAAAATATTAAATTTGGACTTATCCGTGAAAATGACTTTGTCCCAAGAACTGGTAGACTTATCAAGTAACTTTACGCAAATACCAAACGGTTAGCTCGGTTAACTTTGCTAATATACGAGCCTTATAATATAATCGAGCCCTTCGCGATTTAAGATTTTTTTTTTAATGAATTGCGTACCGTTTGAGGTGTTACTTCAATGTTGTAATCCCGCTATAAATTTGTAGCTTATACAGGAGCACTTATTTTAGGGTTTTCATAAATACTTCTTAAAATAGGGGACATGGTGACGCTGAAGCTTTTCTGTCCGTCCTGATTTCGACCTACTTAAAATGCAACCTGTTGTATTATAATTTCGAATAGCAGTCTGAACCGTCAAAACAAGTTTATTAACAATTTTCGTGATTTCGCGTAATGATTTCCCTGCGGTCTGATGATTAACAATTAACAATTAATTGCCTAATCTCTCGAGGAATTTCCGTTTTGAGCAGTTGTTTTCAGTTGAATTTGGTTCTAACTGATTAAATTAGGGAACAAAACTACGGAAAACGTCAATGAATGTGAACAAATCAAATTTTTGTTGACATTTAAAGGATAAAACTAAGGTGTATGTAGACTTATTAGTTGTAACAAACAGTGGCAAACATCTATTATGAAACATTTTGTGTGCATTCATTTCCGAAATGATGTTATAAGCACGATTTAATCTTCTACAGACCTTATTAAATTAAAAAATAAAATAAAACATAACTTTAATCAATACAAAAATGATGCACATTATTTCATAAACGAAATATTGTGGCGTATGCAAACTTTTTTTACTAACTGTATATCTAGGACCGTAATTAATTTGTATTCTCATTTATGCTTAGATACATTTAAAATCTTGACTGAATAATTTCATTGAAATTTCAGTGGGACTGTATTAAAGGCGTTGTGTCTTCATTACCCAGTTTACCCTGAGGAGACATTAGGTGTTTGGTTATCCGCTTTACCTTATTAAGCTTAAAGACAGGGACAAAGACTTGGGAGAGAGAAAGCAGCCGTTGCGGGTAGTTTAGCAGAGTCCTCTGCTAAAGTGGCCATTAGCACAACTAGAAAAAGAGAATTGCTGGTGGAAGGAAAGAGAGGCGATGCTAAGGACCGCTATTAAGGGAAATATGTCGCCCGGGGTTATGGAATTATCTAATTACACGGGGCGTGAGCTACTGTAATGTGTTCTGGATCGATCCTCGCTCACGGGGGTGCCCCTATTCTCTACCACTTACATGATTATCTCGTCCTTTCAGGATTCAGTCTTATTCTTCCCTCAATATCCTCTATGATAGCTTTTCTTAGCTCGTCTTCTTGCAATGGCTATTGTATCCATCTGTACTATAGGACTCGATCTATTGTAATAACATGGTGTATCTGTGGAAGTTTATTTATCAATAAATCTACAGCTATCATATAATATATATTGTGTCATACAACAAGTTCGTACCGTTTTTTCAATATTTCAATTTAATCCTTTTTGTGTTTATAAAATCATGTTTAATAGTCAATATGTTTACATATTCTATAAAAAGGATTAGTTAAAGTGCTTTTATGCATCAGTTTCAACCGAGATTCCTTATCATTAAGTGGTATTTTGCTTTCTCAAAATACAAGAGAAAAAAAATTATTTTCCACATTCAATGATTTTTTTTTTTCCTCAAAGAAAAATCCGCTGCACAGATAGTTGACAAAATTTGCGGTGGGTATGGTGATGATGCCTCAGGAGAAAGTACCGTCGGTTAGATGTTTTCTCGCTTTAAAACCGGAAAGTTTGACTGAAAAGACGCAAAGCGCTTGTAGATGGCAACATGTAATTGATCAAAATGGGTCATATATACCTTATTAAAAATATTTACAAGAATCTGAAGTTTTTATTGAAATCACTAGTAAAAGACGCTACGAAGTTATTTTACATCCCTATAAAATGAAATCGTAATTAACTTTACAGGTTACGTAATTTCGTGGTAACTAAATTAATACTTATTAAAATTATTAAAGTGTCCCAAAGTATATATTACTTTAATCATTTTAGAAAATCAAAGCTCTCAAAGAGAAGACAAAAGCCCAAAACATCCTTTGAACTACAAATAGAAGATCCGAACATGAAACGATCTGCACCGAGCTGATAATAGAATGAAACATATTTTATAACAAATTTTGTATATTAGGAAGTATGTTAAGAATGGGTTGCCTAAAAAAATCCTGGACAGACTACTTTTTATTATTTTTTAAAAATGATTTTTAATTAAATGTTGCAACATAATTATAATAAGAAAACTTTTACTCTGACTTAAAGTATCAAAGGTATAGAATGTGCAGTCGTTGGGTTGCCTAATGTTTTTCTGGGCAAACTATCAGCTGTAAAGTAAAAGCGGGTATGTCGATATCAGTTATCCGCACCAGCTTGATAATAGAAAAAAAATATACCAATATAAGCGTTGTTTTATTGCAAACACATTGATATAGGGTTGCCTGAAAAAAACTTTGTCCTAATCTGGGTTGCCGAATTTTAAAGATTAAATTTTAACGCGAGTGTAAATGCGTGACAGAGAGATCCGAGTTGAGTATAGCGTGTAATAATAAAGGAGCCAACATTGCAGCCGCACGTAATCGGGCATTAAATATAAGAAAGTTTGATATCCCATATGAAATTACTGGACCTCAACAAATCAGAACCTATGATTTTGGGCAAAGCCATAAAAATTATCGTTTCGAAGATGCTTTAGTACACTTCTTGGCTGATTATTTAGGAAAACAAAAATTTACTGTCAATAATACAAAAAAAAAATATATTGAACAATATATTAACTGTAAATTTTTGTTTTCCCAATAATCAGCCAAGAAGTGTACCAAAGCATCTTAGAAACGATAATTTGTATGGCTTTATAAAATATGTTTCATTCTATTATCAGCTCGGTGCAGATCGTTTCAAGTTCGGATCTTAGACTAAAAAGGCTCACCTAGATTACTGCAGTAAGATCAATCTGGAATTACCGAGTTGAGCTTTGGAGCCTCGGTGTTAAGAACTGACATCAAGCCATCAATGCTATGTGGTACAGCTTAAGCCGCTACCAAAGCTAAAATTTGGTTATGCAATGGATTCTTGCTTATTGTGGTATCAGGGAAAGCTGATAAATTGGCAAAAGCTGAAACCCTTCAACGACAGAGAAATACCCATCTTTCACTGGAAGAGGAAAAAATTAACATAATAAGACTGACATAAGACAAATATGGGTCACTAGGTATCTTCAAAACAACCCTTAGGATTCCTTCCACAAACTGAAGAGAAAGGAGCAATTCATGGTATTCAGACTCCGAACTAACCAAAACAGACTAAATGTTCACATTTACAGGAAGTTTAATATAGGCAACAGTCATATGTATAATTGGGTGGGGTAAAGCATACTACTGAGTATGTTCTTCAGAACTGTGGCTTTTACAATAAGGCTAGGAGGAAGATTTGCTCTGAGCTGGAATCATTGGAAGCCAAGCTCTAAGAGACTCTGGAGTACTCAGGATGACTACCGATTCCCTTCTTTTACTTATGTGGCCATGTAAAAGAAAGAACGAGGAAGAAGAAGAAGAATCTTTGGGACTCTGGAAAACCATCAAATTCTTCTCGTTTCCAATCCGCAATCATTCATAAAATTCCTTACTCTATTGATTAACTCGTCCATCAATCATGACCTTAGATAGATAGATAGAAAATAATTTTTATTCTGGGACTGGGTCCCTTTAGAATAACAGCTTTGTACAGTTTAAATATACAATATGTCTGGCCAACAGACAAGATGAACATGATTAACTACTATTTACAATAATTGATGAATTAGTATAAAAACACAAAATAAATAAAATAAAAACAATCTTCAGAAGCTAATATATGTTAGAAAAAAATGAGAAATATATGAGTTGATAACAGAATCCAAATTAAAAAAGAAACAAACAAAAAAAAATTAAATAAAACGAAAATAATTAGTAACATTGTACTAATACTTAGTATTCTTAAAATAACATTAACTCTGAAATAATAAAGGATCTATATTAGACCAAGAATTAATGAAAGATAATACAATTAAAATATAAATAAAAATAAAAAATACAAATATAAGAAATGAAATCTTTTAGTAACAAAAAAAACGATATAAAAAAACTTTAACAAATAATGTAAAAATTGAACAAAGGAAAAAAATATATTTCATATTTAAAATATATGTCAGGCAGCGTCGTTTTGGGATGTTAGAAGGTGCTGGAAAAGAAGGAATTTAAATGTAGAAAGGGAAGGAGCATGGCGGATGTTTGGTGGAAGGGAATTCCAGAAACTAGTAGAACGGGCCAGAAAGGAGCATTCGTATTTTTTTGTTCTGTGGGAAGTGATATAAAGGTTGGAAAAACGGGATCTAGTCTCTAGTGGGTGAATTGTGGGTTTGAACTGTAGGAGATCGTAGATATATGAAGGGTGTTGTGAATTAATGGTTTGGTATAGGAAAGATCCAAGGAAATATTGCCTACGGGTAGGAGGAAAGAGCCATTTTGATTCGGTATAGAGATGGGATACATGAGACCGCCTCGATGTGCCAAAGACAAATCTTAAAAAACAGTTCATAATTAACTTTAATCGTTTCTCTAGCATCATCGAGAGGCCATCATATACCATACATCCATAATCAAACTGAGGGAAAATTAGAGAGGATACAAGGAGCTTGCGAGTGGAATAAGGGAGAACATGGCGGGAACGATGGAATAGTTTAAGAGTACTGATTGACCTTCGGGAGATTTGGGCCACATGTGGTTTCCAGGATAAGGTTTGGTCAATATGGATTCCTAAATTTTTTACCGAGGAACTGAATGTGATGGGATGGGCGTTCAGAAATAAGGTAGGAAGAGAGGGAATAGATGTAAGGAGGGAATTGGATCCAATAATGATTGCCTGAGTTTTCTCGGCGTTTAACCTTAGTTCGTTCTGATTCGCCCAATAGCAGATCCTGTCCAGGTCTTCTTGAATACTCGTAAACGCGGCTGATAACTCAGAGGGAGGAAAGGATAGATAAATCTGAACATCATCGGCATATAGGTGGAAGGAGCAGTGGAGGATTGAATTAGGAAGATCATTTATAAAGGTATTAAAAAGGATAGGAGAAACACTTGAACCCTGGGCAACCCCTGAAGAAACGGTAAGAAAAGAAGATAAAGGTTTGTTGGGAATTTGAACTGCTTGGGTACGGTCCGAAAGAAAAGACTGGAACCAGAGAATAGAGCTGTAGGAAAAGGAGAGAGATTTTAGTTTGGAATAAAGGATAGAATGGTTCAAAGAATCAAATGCTTTAGAAAAGTCAAGGAGAATTAGAACTGTCAGCTGTTTGTTGTCCATAGCAGTGTATATGTCTTGAGTGATTTTAGTAAGAGCAGATTGAGTGGAGAAACCAGATCGGAAACCGGATTGGGAAGGATTGATTGATTTGGATTCTTCGAGGAATTTTGACATTTGGGATTGGACTAGTCTTTCTAAAGGTTTAGAGAGATTAGATAAGATGGAGATCGGGCGGAAGTCTTTAGGAGTTGCAGGATTTGGAATTTTGTTAATGGGATGGATTATGGCTTTTTTCCAAGAGGTAGGAAATACTGAATTTTGCAGGGAAAAATTGTAGATGAAAAGGAGCGCTGGTAAAATTTCTGGGAGACAAAGTTTTAGTAATTTAACAGGGATTCCGTCAAAGCCAATGGAGTTTGTGCGAGATTTCATAATTGAGGTGATTAAGTCAGTTGGTGAGATGTCAGAGAAAAAGAAGTTTTCAGAGTTAAAGGATGGAACTGAGAGATGCAGGGAAGATGGTGATGATGAATTGTAAGAGGACGAAGATAGAAAGTGGGAGTTCAATTCTTCAGGTGAGACTGGAATGTCTGAAGAGGTAGTGGATTTACAGAGGGAGAGTTTTCGAAGGAGTTGCCATTTAGACTTAGGATCGGGGATTGAGGAAAGGGCTTCGTGGAAATAATTACATTTCGCTTGTCTGACTCTTGATTGTGTCAAGTTACGCAGTACCCTGAACGCTTGGTCGACTTGACCTTAGTGTTGTATATGTTGACGATTTGGTCCGAATCGCTACCTTTCATGTCAAACTACATTCCTGCTCGAACCCACTGGTTTCCATTCTGGTTTCTTCTCCAATTTCTGATTATCTTCCGAAGCATCTGAAAAAAAGATGACCGCGAGACCTTCTGGATTAAATTATTTTTTGGATGGCTGCTATTGAGCAGTTTCTCTACACTTATATCAAAGCATTGTTTATTATTCACTCGATTTTTTTCATGGATTTATTTTGATACAGTTTGAATTCAATAAATATAAAGATATATGTACATATATATTGTAATTAAGGTTGTGTGGAGAAATACCATAACATGTATTTTGTATTCCTGGTTGGTATTTGGAATACCATGAAAATATTACTATTAATTGTTTGTTTGTTTATTTAGGTTTTAGGAAATTTGATCTATAATATTATTCCTTTAAATCTTACCAATTTTTTTTTTTTTTTTAATAATAATAATAAATTCTTTATTTATTCTGGGACAAGTCCCTTTTGAATAATTTTACAAAACATACAAAAAGAACTTTAGTGTCTTAGAGTACAAACATGAAACAAACAAATAATAATAGAAATAAAAATAAAATAAAAAGTGAACAATAGTGATAAATTAAAAGGTAGCTTCTAATAATAATAATTAATAACAAAACTAGACAAAAGATAGAACAGAAAGATATGTGCATATACATAAAATTTTAATTAATAGTGCTTTACTGTATTGATGTAAAATTAATGAAACAATAAAGTTAAATATATAAGTGCACCATAATGTAAGATATTATATTTAATTAATTGTTTCTATATGTTTTATTTAACTAATTTAAATTGAATTGGCAAATCTATTTAGTATTCTTTGAAAATTGAATAGAGAGGAAGTGATCGAATAGACGGGATTTGAAGGTTTGAAGAGTATCAGTATGTCGAATATGTGAAGGAATGGAATTCCATACGAAAGAGGAGCGGATTAGGAAGGATCTGTCGAAAGCTGCGGTTCGATGAGGTGCCATATACAGGTCTGAAGGCCGTGAACGAGTGTTACGGGAATGAATGGAGGATTTGAATGATAACATATCTGAGATGTACGATGGGCGGCGGGATTGGAGAACTTGGAAGAGGAAGGTTGCCAGGAAGTATTTACAACGGTAGGAAGGGTAAAGCCACTTCAACTCTTCGTAGAATCTGGTAACAGGTTAATTTCGCATTTCGCATTTAACTTAAGTACTTTATCTCATAAACATTTGTAAACTTGTATGTATGTATTATAAATTAATGTGAAATAGTGTTTTTTTTTTTTTTTTTTCATGAAACTGCTTACAAATTACTTTGTGAAACAAGACGTTAAATATAACAGGGGTATTGATCATAAAACCAATTTTGTTTTAATATGAAGTGAGCCATTTAATAAAACATGAATATCGAAATATCCAGAAGGAAATGAGTTCGGTTGATAGAAGGGGCCTATCGGAAATCTGCGAATAATCTTACAATGGTTGTTTTTTAGACTTAATGTTTTAAATTTAAAAAAAACATGGAATATTGAGAGGCCGATTTCTAAAAGGTACTAAAGAACATTTTTTTAGTTATGAACAATTTTTATTGAGTAATATTACAGTCTATCCTTATTAGGACATTTTTTATAGTGATAAAGCACAACATTCATACTACATTCACACATTATATACAAAACAATAAATTTATAAAATAATAATACAATAAACATATATACAAGACAAAATCAATAAACATATATACAAAAGTCACTCAGACTTATATACAATTCTCAAGCATACAGCACGTGAGTGGAGAATTTAGCCAATCCTAGAACTCCAGTGTACATGTTACAAGAGGTCTCGAGGCCACTTCCGTTTCAACCTTCTAGGGGGATGGTAAGGATGTGTGGAGCTGGATAGGGATTGAGTTAGTGGATTGGGATGATGGACAAGGTTCTGAGAATTTCGATGGTATAAGGTCTAAAATAAATGGAATATTTAGTTCGCGGTGTAAGGTAAGGTTGGTGACATAATAAGGAGCATTAACTATGGTTCTGAGGACTTTGCATTGGAAGGATTGAATGCATTGATGTTAGAAAATTTGGCTGTCCCCCACAGTTCAAGTCCGTAGGTCCAGATAGGTTTCAGTACTTTCTTGTATATTAGCAGTTTGTTTTCTATAGATGGTTTAGAATTTCCGTTCATTAGTCTGTATAAATGATCAAATCGCCGATTAAGTTCTTGTCGTTTAAGTCTAGTATGTGGGTTCCAAGTTAGTCTTTTAAGAAAATTTTTATATCGACCTATTCTAATATTTTATCTCGTCACCATTCTTTCAAGTTCTTTAAAAACTGGTTTTATTAATGCAATTATTACCGAAAGTTACTCGTTGTACATTGAATATCGTTTTTAGTCATAATAATAATAGTCAACATAATTATATTTTACAGTAAAATAAATTGCTTTAATAACAACTTAGTGAGTGATTTTTGCGCGTCCTGTCAACTTTCCACGATTGGATATACTAACTTTTGAAAATCAACGTCTAAATTACTGTCCTCATTAAAAGATATTTATTAGGTTAGTTATAATACCAGATAATATTACAAACAGTAAATAGTTACCATAATTACTAAAATAAACTATTTAATTAATTCGTTTTTTGTTTTATAGAAAAGATGTATTGTTCGACAAATATTCATGAGTGTTGTAGATCTCTAGCAACCATGCTGCATGTTTTAAACTTTTTTTATAATTTTTTTTTAACTGACTTATTGCATTCGTTGGGATCATATCAACTTTGATGGGCATATTTGTTTTGTTAATGATTGTTACTAAAGAATTTTAGTACAACCAGCGCTATTTAAATAAGTTACAAATATCTTTTCGAGTCTTATTTCGATTTGAAAAACAGTTATTCGGATTTTTTTTTTTATTGATACTGACTTCTAATACTAGGGATGGCGTCTGTCTTTAACAAGCTCACTACGAGAATTTGAGGTGTTTTGTACTTGTAACCGTTCCTTCGTTATCGAGATCTCGGGTAGTGGTTTTTTAATTTTAATTTATTTTTAGAACGTTAACAGATGAACTTGACTAGCAATAAGGAAATGAATGTGGGTTTTATTTTTTGTTGGACTAACTATGCTTGAGGAACTAATGAAAATAATTTTAATTTTTATATATTTTTTTGTTCTGGAATATGTTTACAGTTACTATCATACAAATTAACATAATATTCTGTTGTTACAGGTCAGTACCGGTCACCTCGGATAGTGGAACATCCAAGTGACGTAACCGTACCTAAAGGGGAGCCAGCCACCCTCAACTGCAAGGCGGAAGGAAAACCAGATCCCAAAGTGGAATGGTTCAAGGACGGTCAAAAGATTGACACTACATCTCCAGACTCTAAGGTAACAATTTTTTATATTCTTAGAGTGAATTCCATTATAAAATTATTATTAGTTATGGGATTATTATTTTTTTTTTAATATAATCGTTATTGCAATATATAACAAAATACACAAAACATATATACATACATACTAGAATTTACCTATTCATTTTATTTATGCTATTATCATTTATATCATTTATGTATTTATTTATAAGTATGCCATATGTATATCTATGAGATTATCATTTAACACTATCAACCACTAATACCAAATGGGCCAAACTCTATGGCTTGAATGTATATAATAACCAATAAACTAATTGTCTATTTATCTATCTATATTGTCAAATGTTGTGAATCATGATTTCCCCATAAACCGTTTTCGAAACATCAATAGTGCACACAGGGCTATGTTGGAAAAAGAGAACTCGCTATTAGCAATAATTTAAATCTTTTGAAAATTATTATCAACAAATTTTTAAATTACTAATGGGCTCCAGAGTATACATTTGGTAGTTTCACTGTCCCATTTATATCTTAACAACTTTATATGTTTTAAATTTATTACATTTAAAAAATATTAAAGTTTAATTGTTACCCTATTTTCAGATCCAAAGGGTACTTTTGCCAGATGGCTCCCTGTTTTTTCTGAGGGTTTCTCATGGAAAGAAAGAACAGGATGATGGATGTTTATTGGTGCGTCGCTACGAACCAAGCAGGATCCTCTACCAGTAGGAACGCCACACTCCAAGTTGCAGGTAAGCCGATACAAAGTTTCGTTTTTTTCAAAATAATGCAGTATCAAAATAATTTTAAGTAGCTTTACTGGGGAGAGTTACAAGTATTTAAATCGCATAGTTTTGTGCTGGATTCTTTAGACATTTCAAGGAATTGCAGCATGCTTTGAAATTTTTATGATACTGTCATAATCAATGATCTCACTTCTGGCTGATCATCCTGCCACCGTTTTGAGGCTGGTTAAGGTATAAATTGCGGTATAAGTGTATGAAGTCCCTTTAAAAATTTAAGGCAACCTATTTGATTTAAATTAGATAAATATTAAGTAGCTACTTATAAGAGGGTTGTGTTAAAACCAGAAATATTTAAACAGGTAACTTCAAAGGCCAATATTTTACGTAAACAATGATCCGATTCAAGCCTAAAACGCAAGAATTAAAAGCACTTTAGCCTTTTAGATATGCAACATTTATTTCATTTTTATGTTTTCAGGAGTATTAATTAAATTAGCTTTTTTATGCGAAATTGTATCTTGAAAAAATTAGAAGTTTTCTTTGTATATTCAAGGCATGAACAATAATTATAGAATTATAAAAACTTTGTTCTGGATATGTTAAGAATACATTAATGAACAAATAAAAATTATCACTGGCAAAACAATATAACTACATTAATAATAAAGAAAGAAGAAAAAAAAAAGAAAAGCCATAGTGACATCTCTATGTACATATTCGGAATAATTATGGAATTAAATAAAATATAACTTTACATTATTAAAGTAATAACTATCACCCTAATAAAAATTGACTGAAGGAATGGAAGTTTTGTAAGAGGAGGGATTTAAACGATGATAGGGAAGGCGCATGTCGGATGTTTGACGGGAAAGTATTCCACAAGGCAGTGGACCGGGCTAAAAAGGAGTAATCATATTTTTGGTTCAATGGAAAAGATTGTGAAGGTCGGAATGACAGAATCTTGTTTCCTGGTAATGGTTGGGATTGAGGATTTATTGTAAATACCAGAAGGCTGTAAAAATAAAATGGATGGTGGGAGTTAATGATTTAAAAGAGAAATGATTGAAGGAACTATTGTCTTCGAAAGTTGGGGATGACCACTTTAACTCGTCGTATAGGTGGGATACATGCGACCGTCTCGAGGTACCGAACGCAAATCTTAAAAACATCATTATTATCCACTCACTAATCATTATACAAATGCAACTTTCGTTATTAGTTCGCTCTTATAATGGATTTAATTTTCCAAACAGAATGGTGTCCACCTCACGATACGCACGAAAATTACAAGTAATTTCCTGTTTTCGGTCTAGAATCCAAACCATTTTTTTTTTTTCTTTGAGTTCCGATATATATGTTTTATATAAATATATAATGATAAGTAATTTAGTTTTCAAATTTCAGATATTAATTTTTTGATAATTGTAAAAATCATATTCGTAAAACACTGCAATATGAGATGTAAATAAAAATATTTGCTTGAATCAACTTATATATGTTCTTATTTTATTTTGATTCATGACTTGTATATTTCATGTATTATAATATATTTTAAAAGCATCTGAACATAGATCTAATGCATCTTGTTGGTTTATTTTTCTAAAAAAACAAAAAACTTACATTACTCATCTGAATAATATATATTCTCTGTGAATTTTATGAAGTCTATAATTTAGGTTATATGTTTTGGAGTTATATTCCATGTCCTAGAGTTTTAATGGCCTTAAAGAGCCTGAAGAAACATAACACAAGAAAAGCATTAGGCCCTCGCCCTCCCTCCTTCAATATACCATTTGTAAAGATATATGTATTCATATGACGTGAGATTTTTGAACAAAAATAAAACCGGTGGCAACGAGAGAGGCCACATTTTTTTCTTGCTCTTGATCCATGGTAAACTTGGTGCTTAAAAATCTGATCTGTGAGAGTTGCTTGGCCAGGCAACTTATCGTAATCTCAAAGTTGTAATTAAATGCTTTCGTGGATATACCTTTTATTTTATCATTTAAAAGTGTTTTTCTTTTTTTTTTTATCGCCAATAGTGAATTTTATTCTTAACGTCTGGTATCTAATTGAATAATCTGTTTGCTTTATTCATTGAGCGTAACTTAAATGGTACTGTGGGAGTCCTAAATGTTGCATACCTAGATTTAATTAGGATAAGGATATTTAACAAATAATGCCAGGTATTATTCATACTCGTTGCTCGGGCCACCATTTTACGTTTTCCCCAAAAGACGGCAAAACCAAGGATTTTTTAATCCGTTTAGGGCCATCTTTCAGTTAAGAATCCGCTACGTTGAGGCCTTTATAAAGCCTAGCTATTACATCAGAGATGAATAATCTGGAATTCCTGTGAATTGTAATGATTTTTAAATATAATTTATAGTTGAAAGTACTGAAGTTAATTACAAACTGCGTTGTTATGACTATTGTTTTCCTCACGTATTAAATTTATTTTGTATTCATTAAAAAGGTTATTTATTTTTTCTATTACGATACGAAATTCATAATCATCTCCTTTCCTTATTGTCTCTTCTTCTTGAATCTTATTCACCTCAACCACTCTGAACTTATTGCTTATTGAAGAAATTAACCAAAATTAACATTAAGACATTAAAGTTTTTTCAAAAACGATGGATTAATTGAATCCAATGACATTTTTCAGTTTCCTATAACAATCAAATAACATGAAGGAAAGGTATTATACAGTTTAATATATATATATATATATATATATATATATATATATATTTTATATATGGTAATATATCTTTTATATCGGTTAAATCTTTAAATTTTATTATGTATTCACTGAAATAAAAAAATTAAACGTTATTAGAATGAAACCTATAGAAATAAATCTAAATACAATCTTGTCTTTAATAGATATTTTTTAACTTTTTTAGGATAGGCAATTACTTAAAAGTCAAAGAAAGACGGATTTATAGTATGTAAGATAGTAATGGTGGTGGTGAAGGAAATAATTTTATATTATATTAGCCAAATTTTGAACCAATTTCAGGTCTTCATATTAGCACCTCTACACTAATCCTGAATCTCAACAGGTTTTAAAAATTGAAAAATAAGCTGTTTTAATTTCGAAATTACAATTAATTTCATATGATAGTTCTTAATCGAAAATTCATTTTGAAAATCTTTGTGATATAGTGACCATTCAATGTTTTTGGTTTTGCCGTGTGTAAATAATTCCTCACCTGAGGCGCGGTATCAGCTGGTAAAGGAAATTTAGCGAGGGTTGATATTAAAGCGTAGAGCCGGACCGAGGCATAAACTAGCCAGAACGTTACTAACAGCCAACCATAAAGCAGGAACCACTCCTACTCCCTATATTCGTCTCTCATTGGAGACCGGCTCGGCCAATGGTAAACCTCCCCCTGTCGGTATAAATATAGCTGCTCCTCTTGTCTCAATAAAGATCCTAACGGCCAGTTACACAACTACTATAAAGGCGTTTTATAAACATTTGGTCTTTTACTGTAAGAGGTTACTGCCTCTACCCCTGTCACTCACCCGTGTCACGCCAGCCTGTTAATAGTAACTTGGACAACGAGCAGTAGTTACACGGTACTTTGAGGTTGATTCGAACTAATTTGGGTTTATTACTGGTCAACGGTTTGTTGAAAGTTTTGCGAACAATGTTCAGTTAATACTTCAAGGTTTTGTTACTGTTCATAAAATCCATAATATATTTATACCTTATATTACTGGGAAATGCAAAAAAGATTCTGACTAGAAAGCCAACAACAACAAAAACTCAAGTTTGTATTAGGAAATGATTGTTATATTCAAATTGTATATTAAGAATTATTTATATTTTTTAGACGCTTCATTAAAAGATCCTCTCCCATACTCATTCCGATCATTTAAATTAACTGAGGATCGTGGCTAACATAACAGCCTTCTATGTTCTATGTTTAATGCTGCGGGTTCGAACCTGGCAGGCCCTAGGACTTTTCAAAGTGGTCTTTGATATGCTCTTTACACGCGTATCACAACTATGTTATTGGATTTGCAACTCCCGTCGATTAAAAAATATACGTACTCCGCCATTTTTTTCTCTTACTCCTACTAGTTATAACCCAATCGTTAAAAAATAGCGATTACGACAAGAACATACTAAAACGTTACATACATTAACGTACGACAGATATACATATTTCAAAAGACATTACTTTAATTTTTTGTTTTTACTTTAATGTTTTTTTTATTGGGAAGGTTGTTGTTTTAGATTTTTTCTACTGTTTAAACGTACCATAACCTAAAATATACATTAACCCCAGTAAATATCACGTAAAAGTAACATGTAATTAGTCCAATTACCACAATATGTATGAAGTTTGTGGCATGTGGCCACTTGTGAAATATTTAAAAATAAAAATCTTAATCCAAGCTATACATTTTAAGTAACTTATTCTCTCTGCATTCCTAGTTAATCGCTTCTATAACAAAGAAGGCTTAGCAGACTGTGTTGGGTATAGCGATATTTTCTTCTAAATATTTATTCAGAAGCGGTGAAGACTAAAAATCCCCAGAGCCAAGTGAAATATCCAAGAGATGGCGGGTGGTTGTAATATATAATGTTTTTGCATTACTGCCTCTTGGCGGGGGAGGACATTATCGCCTGGAGGGTAATCTCTCCTGGCCCGGTTCCCCGGTCTGCAGGATATTGCTGTCTCGTCCGTACCGTCTTCCCGTTCGTACGTTCTTCATTTCAGACTACTTCTTTTTTTTTCTAAAAGGTTGTCGGAGGTATGCATATTTGGCTTAGAGTTTCCGGATAGAAGACATTTTTTTTCTAATTTAAAAATAAAAATGCTAGCTAATGAATTATTTACCGAAAGGATATGAAGCTCACCCCCTCATGGTGTTGGTTGTTAAAGTAATTTTAGAAAAGAGAGAGAAATACCCAATTTGAGTAGATTCTCAACTTAGCTGAATATGCATGAATATACAGGGTACTGAATCTATCCTGAACACAATCTTAATGAAACAAAAAAATAAGATACTACCAAATTAATACATATATTAATATTACTTACATATTAATACATACATATCACTTACATCGAAATTGGTTATGAGAATTTACAAATCCAACCTAGCCTGATATGTATTTTGATACAAGATTCCTAGCAAGTCCAGGATTATAGTCCCGCCACTTCATGAACTGAAACGCTGAACTTTCCGTTTCAGCAAGAACTGATTCCTTTCTAGTCCATGATTTTCGAAAAATGTAATCGTAGCTAATGGGATGGTTCCCCTACTCCCGACCAATGCCCTTTGACTGTAAATACTCATTAGAAGAAAGTACAGAGAATCAATTATACTAAAGACTAATTTTACTGCATTGCATGGCAATACAAAGTTGTCTAAAGTCTTCAAAATAGCTATGTTGCTTTATTTTAGTAGAATTTTTATATTGTTAACTTGTGTACAAAGGTACAAACATTAAAAAATAAATAAACGATGGTAGGACAAATAAACAAAAAAAAAGAGAAAGATTCGGATTTAATTTTCCCCCTCCCCCTTTAACTTCTAAATGTTGCTAAAATCCTAGGAAAAAGCATAATACTTCAAGGGAATGTATTTTAATCTATGTAACGGATTATAACAGCTGTTTGATTGTAATGAGATGCCATATAATGATGTTTCATTCATTAAGTTATATCATTCAATAAGTAATGTTAGCAGATTAGTCTGATAAGAATGTAATTTCAGATTTCAAAATATAGAGCAATACATACGCCCATTGAGGATTTTCTTTCCAGATCTGATGGTTAAAAAAAAACTGGACATACGTTGTCAAAAGCATTGGCAACAGAAAAGAGGTTTATTTTATTACGCGTTAATTATTTCAAAATGGAGTAATTTCAATGTAATACAGTAAATAAGCATTGTTTCTAGACCAACGGTTATGTAGATTGGTGAGTGATCATAATCACGCTGATCCTTGTAGGATTTTTTTTCTAAATTTGATATAACTATAATTACAGAGAGATAGATAGATATACGTTTAATATCACGTATTTTTTAAAATTCTGAATTGACCAAAGGAGCACGTCATTAAACTTTATTGCTGACAGTGGGCTTTAATATTTGCCCAGTACATGTGCATTCTCTTTGTTGCTCCTTCATCCAGAGGATCTGTCCTCTTACGGGGTGGATTGTCCTGCAGCCTCTTTTGCTTTAAAATCGGTCTAAATGCCCTACGGTCTATGTTATCTCTTTTGGCTATTTCAAGGCCTTGAAGATCTTTTAACACTTCCCTTAACCATTGGGTCCTAACCTTTCTATTTTGCCAGGAGGATAGAATCTGCCTTGTCACTATGATGGGAATCATCCTCGAAATGTGTCACAGAAGGTCAAACGTCTTATCCGAATTACATCCGTGATCCTCTCAGGGTAATAAGTTCCTGATTGTACCGTCTCCTCTATTCAAAGTATATTTTCACTTGTTCCATCACCTATAGTAGGGTTGCTAGCATAACAGCCTCCTATGCCAAAGTTCCCGGGTTCAAACCCGCAGGTGGTCCTAGGATGTTTTAATGGGAGCAAAAATTCTTAGTTATGCTGTCCTTCGAGCTGTCCAGGTCCATGTTATGAGGTCCTGAGCCTGTGCGATGTCAGGTACTCGTTAAAGACGCCCTTTCTTAATTAAACCTGAATAGACAAAATTTAGGACTCCTACTGTAGCATCGTCTGATTAGCCACAGTTGCATAAAGTGACGTTACATGAATAAACAACAAATAAACACTTCAGGAGCTTCCTCTCCTAAGTTTCCAGTGTTACATTAGCGCCTTTCCTGTAAGGACAAAGCGAGAGGTAGTTTCTTTAACATCTCGCATTTAATAATTTTATAAGTCATTTGCAATCCTCTGCTAAGTATAAATAAACAGTAATCAACTTTGGGCGGACTCGAACCTGGCTAGTAAGTTACTAACACACTGTCATTTTAACTTAATATATAACATTATAAAAATTATAAAAAAAAAAAAAATTATTTAAAAGTGAAATTCTTTTTTGTTTTGTGTCCCAAAGTTATATGTGGGATTGAAAACTTATTATTTTTCGCTTCTTAGACGTTTTATCGAACCCACTTCTTTAAACCGAGAACACGCTGATAGTGTATTCGCTATTTTGTAATATTGTAATACAAATGAAATAGAAGATCTCTTTAATTTTTTGGCTTCCTGTCCGATACTTTCAGAGTTTAGAAAAAAATATTTTAATTCTAAAAATCTGATTTGGGATCAAACATTAGAGTTAATAAATGAATAATATTGGATGGCGTTAGTTAATTACACCAGATCGGCTTTCACATATAGACTGATGTTCACAAAACAATTTAACTATTAGTGCATTTGATTTTAATACATAGATAACATCAGAAGTATTGATATATTGTTTCTTATTTTGTTATTGATTATTATTTATATTGAAAGATTAAAGATTAAGTTTGTCAATGAACACAGACTCCACGGACGGTCAATAGACCATGTAGTGTGTCTAATTTTTATTGTTGTATTTTGTAAATTGTTTATTTTAGTTTTTTGTTTATTTTCTATTTGCTGTAATTTTGAAAAATAAAAAGACTTTTCTATCTATCTATTCACTAATTTCAACTTGCTAATTTAAATACGATTTTTTTTTCCACGTCAAATCATAAGATAATATAAGTCGTTCATTGTAATCGGCATTTAAATATGAAAAAAACAACAACAATTAGTTCATGATGTTCTAGCTATTTTTAGCTATCGCAGGAAAAGAATCTAACATAATTGTATCGCTGAAGGGAAACTGTAACACATGAAATATTGAACGCTGTGGGTCCCACTTGCCGATCCCTCTCTTGTTTTACCATAATTGCAATATAACATCATCTATACTTTTTTCCCAGACCGTGGGCCATTCTACCTACCTCCGCCTGAATTTTTCATGAAGGGTAACCTTTCTCCTGTGAAAGATGATGTATCCGGAGGAGGTCTATAAATTGTAGCCGTATCGTCAGCTAGTCGGTCGGAAAACAGCCGGTCTCCTTGTTCTGAGGAATAATTGAATTATTCTTTAATGGGATAGAAATGTTTTTCCTGTATATTTTTACCTTTATCGAATTCATTATTTATTTATTTAATTCAGTACTCAGTAAATGTGGAACAGTTCATCTGATGAACCCATCTGGATGTTTATTAAATAAATATTACATGGAAAGTTTTGGTAATTCTTTAATTTATAAAACGATATTTTTGTTATTTGACCAATGTGTTGTTTTTCAATATAAAATATACCATTATAATTATTTACAAACTTAAATTTACTATGATAATATTATCGATTCCAATTAAAGTTTCCCCCAAAACATAGTCTGTGGTCTTTAGGGCTTAAGTAAATAAAAAAATATTAAAAAAAACAAAACAACTTAAACACAAAGTTTCAAGCATCTAAGAAATATTAAAAAAATAGCTAAATAATATAACCAAACCTTTAAAATCAGCTGAAAGTAGGTATAGTATGATTTTGGTAAAATTATGAAATAACACTTTCTTTATTTATTTATTTTTTTTTTACAAATGTTTGTTAATTTGTGACATGCATTTCTCTGTTGGACTTAAGGGAGGAACAAAGTTCTACAAAAAAAAAAAAAAATTATTTGGTGTTTTTGATAATGAATAATGAACTACGTCTCAGTTGGAGTACCATCAAGTTTAAATATATTTTAAATGATTTTCATCAGATCTACAGTCCAAAAACACACTGGTCAACTATAGGCGAATAATTTATTATTAATGCATCTTAATAGCTATTTATATTAAGGTGATATAAAAATATAGATTTTCTAATTTTTTTTAAATTATTTCATAGGAATGGTAGTTGATAACGCAATTACTGTTCATCCTTGATAAATATCATTTCTCATGTTTTAGAAAGTTAAATTTGTTTTTCTTTATTAATTATGAATTTAATATATACCATATATTTGTGTGTGTGTGTGTATATATATATATATATATATATATATATATTTATATATATATATATATATATATATATCATAAGTGCTTTATGATTCTGTAATAATTTGTTTGGTTTAAGGATACACGGTTTACTGGTCCACTAGTTTTAAAAAAGGTGGTTTTATTTCTTTTTAAATTTTATTTGATTTGAGATCATGCATGCTTTTAATATGTCGGTTCTTTTGTAGTTGAATATATCGAAAATTAGTGAATTGGAAATCGGTTCTGTTTTTATTATAAATCATTTTATTCATGCATTTGATTTAGTTATTATTCTTTTTTTGTAATTTTCACTTAATCAAGCATATTAATAAAACTATATTATTAAATTTAATGAAATAACAAAGTTGATATTTATATACGGTATTTTTTTATTCATACTCTTGGATTCGTTTATTGATATTAAATCGTTCTCTCTGCGCTTTTTATATTCATTTCAATAATTTGCGATTTCGAATGGAAAATTTCATTAACGTTACATTATTCAGAACTCTCCGAATTCAATCAAGTTTGATTGCTCACTAAACGAATCGCGATTTTGAATCATCAGCGGATATTTACAATTCAAAATTGACCAATATTTCTCCGAAGACGACTGAATATCTCGATGAGAATTCACAAAACAAGTGTTAGGTCTTTTCATCATTCTGCTGTAGATGTGAAAGGGTGAAAGAAAAAAGAAAAAAAAAAGTGAGGGCCAAGTTGTGAACTGAAAACAAAAAGAAAATAATGAATAAATGAAAAAGTGAAATTGAAAAAGGGGACTGATTCAGTTTATCCGAAGATGCGGCGGTTGTATAAAAAATATTCAGTGTTGAAGATTACAAGGGGCGGGCCTACCAATTTAGCAGTTTCATTTCCTGCAACATGGCTCAGGTTTAATCAACACCAACCCTCTGCCTTTGGTTTGTTTTCCTATATTTGCCCTTACTATTCCGTCCACAGAGCCTCCTAGCTTGTATCCTATGTTACTACTGATTACATGATTCTCCATATGATTAGTGTCATGGTTACTAGCGTCTAAAACCTGTGAGAATTGTCATTTTCACGGGCGCACAGTGGAAAATATGACCGAGATTTAGGCGGACAAAATTCTATAATTTGTCGATATTTAACATTTGGGGTCCCAGATTACGAAAACAAATATGAACAAAAATTATAAGAAAAAATTATAAAAACTAATTAATTTTTGACACGATTGGCGAGAGGACAGTGGTCAAACATAAAATTTATCTGCTAAAATCTAAAACTTTCAAATCCCAGAATACGGGAAAGATAATACAAAAATCAAATTATGGCTCAGAGTTGTTGAAACCTGCTAAATAGATATTTTTTATATCATTTAAAAAACTCTTAAAATTATAGATTGTAAAACTTTTGATTCGGAGTGTTGTGTCTGAAAAAAAGTTATGTGTTACCCAAAACGCAAAAAATCGCAAAACATCTTTGCAATATTTAAAGGCTAGAAGGATTGATGAAACTAATCCTACAATAAAATCTTTGGGGTAACTTAGGGATTATATAGTTTTTCGTTATTGAACTGGTGCATACATTTACAAATTGCTTAATTAACTCTACAGGTAGATCGCAATGTATATTCAATAACGAATTTGGAAATATAATGTCTTACCTGTCTCAGCAATGTCCATTGTTAAATAAAAGCAGAAAGACTTTGCACTAAAAACACCTTGAACACATATAAATTGATGATTTTTCTCCGTGTGGGGCGATATCTAGCGCCTTATTTCGTAATTAATGGTTCCAGCTTGCCCCCTTGTTAAGGCTTTGCTATAAGGCTAAAGAACAGGTAGGTGAGATGAGATTTGGTGATAGTGAATCATCATACACTTACATACTTCCAACGTATTATAATAAATATTCAATTACCGTATTTTATATTAAACTTCGTCAGTTATTTTTATAAACTTTTCTTACAATGATTAATTTCTTAAAATATAATGTGAATTTAACAGATGAATTTATATTATCAACTACATTCGAACAGTTTTTTTGAATTCTCTCCCAACAAACATCCGTCGAGCAACCGCTCTCTCTCTCCACTTTCAATTTCCTTTTGTTTCAGTATCTTCTCACTTCCCAAATGACGCTAGCTGACAATAATAATTACTGTACTGTTAGATGATAGTCAATTCTTTTAGTTTTTTTGGAAGTGTTTAAGTAAGTTGAAATAGCTGGCTGTACTTTTGTTGTTCTTTTTTTTTTTTCTGCATTTTCTTTTAGTTTTATCAAAAGCGTTAAATATTAGTTAATTGTATTGTCACCAAATGTATTTATTTCTTATGATTATTTTTATTTATTTATTTTCTTTTTACTTATGTTAAATCTATTTTCTTTTTTCCTCATTAATTTTGTATCTTGGCCAGATGTGAATATTTTACTATATTAAATTTCATGGTATTCTTAGGGGACATAGTCCCAGAATAAGGTTTTTTTCTCTTCTTCTTCTTACATGTAAACAATATTTAACTATAAAGAGTGATAAATAAATAACTTTTATTTTGGTCTCTTAACTTTAAAAAAATTTCTGTTAGGTTAGATCAGATTATCATGTTTTCTTCTCATATTTAGCAAGGTCGGAGAATTCTAATTCCGACCATTTACTGGATAAAATGCCGTTATTCTATTAAAATGTGAGTTTCTGAAAAATTGTATATCAAATTTATGTGGCTGGAAGGAGAAATAATATGAAAAAAATAATTCAATTGAGAACCTACGAGAACCTCGCCTAGGAAAAACAAGTAACCTAACCTAACCTAACCTACGAGAACCGAAGTGAGCAATTTAGTTGTTTAAACCAACCTAACAACTGATTATTAGGTTAAAACTATATATCAAAATAATTACTGTGATTCATGACGTGCTAAATGAATCAATATAAATGCACAAAATTAAGAAAACAACAAATTAATTGTAATATATTACGGGACTAGGTGCTTCTGCTGAATAATAGGAAATATAGTACCTTTTGGAAGGAAATGAAAGCAAAGGTTATCTGTTTAATAATAATAATAATTAAAATCTTAATATAATAATAATTTCGAAAAAAATGTCCTTTAGTACCTTTTGGAAATCAATATCTTAATTGATCGTTACTTTTTCTATACCCACGACCGTTCAAGAGGTCATTAGGCCGAGTTCACATTATTTTTTTAATCTTGGTTTACCCATTTTGTAGAGGCTGGATAAGTCACTTAAGGCCCTCCTTTGCCTAGGATCGCCCCATGCCTGATGTTGCAGAATAACTCACTAGGAAAATCAAAAGACAGCTGGATTCGAACTGGAAACTGTGGGATCAGTAGATCGTTAGCTTACCACACGGCTTACTCCATATCTTATAATTTTTCACAAAAATCAATCCATTTTATTTAAAAAAACAACAATATTTTTAGAGATGCTGCCCAATAATACGTCTTTTATATTTATAGATAAACGTTTTAAGAAATGCATAATACTTGAAGAAGGCCGCATATTTTAAATTTCTCCTATTTATTCTCCTACTCTGCTGCTCCTACTGCCTGCGAGTTAGTCTATAAAGATCAACTTTATATTTAAGCCTCTTAAGGGACTTAAAGTCGAACAAGGAACTTTTGCTTTCCCAACTTGGGAATAAAGAGCACTTTACCAAAGGATGTAAAAACTAAAAAGTCTTTATTTTCACTATAAAAATTTACCTTTGAAGTGTGACGTATTTCAAAAAACAGAATATGACTTACATAATGAGTGAGTGTAAGTGCCATTGTCATACTTTAATAAATACCTGAAAGAATGATAGTACCTGAATATGAACCGCTCAAGGAGAAAAAAAAGAACATTGGTTTATTTTCTCTAGAATGCTGCTAAAGCCTATATGCTGTTTAAGAGTGCAAATCATGCATTGATAGTATTGATGATCAATTGATGAATGATAAAAATAATTTTAGAAAAGAGCCGTCTATTAAAAAATGTACTATATTTTCCTCTATCTCTTATCCCGTACTGCATAAGACTTATTTACATGACTATCATTAGTCAAATCTGGAAATACAGAACTGAGGTTTGGGTTTCTACTAAACCACCGAATACTTTTCGTATCCTATTCTCCCTGCGTATATTCCTCTATGTTGCTTAATTTATCACCATTGCCACTCTAACCCACAAGTTTCAATCCTTGCTTCCTCATCGGTTCCTGATAATTCTGTCTGATAAGCGTCATTCTGATTTAGAATAACTATTAAGAGTAGTGCGAATGAATATTGTCTCTACAAGTGTATCATTAAATTTTATTGTATTTCCATCACATTTACTTGATGTAAATAATTTAATAAAGTATAACTTTAATTAGGCTGGATCTCGTTGCTGAGTGACTAGCGCGCTAGTCTCTCACGCCAACGGTTGTTAGTTCGAATCCAAGTCTTTTGCAAGCATATAATTAAATGGGGATTCACTCACACTCTCTCCCCGCGGGTATGTGAGACCCATCAGCCTACTGGGGGCCATTTGCGGAAATAGGCATCGGGACTGATTACCCTATGGGTGGCGGGGTAGCTTGAGCAATGAGTATTACAGCTATTCATTAATTTTATCTGTACAGAGTAAAAGAATAAATATTTAAATAAGAATAAATAGTCGTCCTTGTGGTTGTCCGATTTCGTTAAAATACTTCTGTTTAAATACTTTTGTTAAATATGAAACTTAATCTAGTTTTTTAACCAAAATAACCACATTCGCTTCTTTTTAATTTTTTTTTTATCCTAAAAATCGTTCTGAAGGAAACGCTGAATTAAAACCAGAAGGGAAAGTTTAGCCTACTATGTCTTTTCTTAACTAAAAGCATGAAGAAATGGGGGGCCAGAACCCCTAAGTCCTCCCCCTATTTCCCCTAGGAGACGAGACCCGGCGACAACCCTGAGAAGGACCGTAATTCCATTATACGTAATCAAGGAAGGCAGCTAATGTCAGGGCTATGCATATTCACAAGGGGAAGGGGGGCTTTGTCCCCACACGCTCACAATTAATTCATGCCTCTTGTTTGGCCGCCAGATAGCTCTGCCTCCCCATTGTTCTCCCTATATCCGTCCTCCAGTATTTAAATTATTCTGAATAATACTTTTGTATCAGGGTCGAGGAATAGTCTGGGTTTGTAGGTAAATCATTTATAACAAAGAATTCCTTTGAATAAGGCAGGTCCTATTGAAATCGTTTCTCGGAATATCGTTATTGTTCGTGTTTAGTCTCCCTCCAGACCTCCAGGGGCAGAACCAGTTTCTATTAGATCTGATGTTTGATCCTAGACTAATCATGTATTTGTAATAAACCTTGTTCATGGAACAGAACTCCTTTCCTAGTACTGAACGCAATTCCTATAGGAACTGTAATAATGTGGGTTTTCTAGGTCACGTCTGAATGTATCTTCAGAAATGCTTGCTTCATTTTGTAGTGAAACTATTCAAATGCAAATAATTAGAGTATCATGGTGGGTGATGGAACTTTTTAATTTCATAATTTTCTTTCTCTCTATCTTTATTAATCCAAAATATACAGGATGTCTCATAAATGTCTCGTCTTATTGTGAGAGCAGATACTAGGCCTTGAGTGAAACAAGAAAGTTTATATGACCTACAGTCCGATCTTCAACGGTTAAGGGGAAGGTTTTTAGGTTTTTGCTGTTATCCATGGTTATCTGTCGACATAAAAAAAAATCACGAAATTTGGTTTTTCTTCTTAACCGTTGACAATCAGACTAAAGGTCATATAAACTTTTTTTTTTCTCTTAAAGGTTAGTATCGGCCATATATAAAGCACACGTTTCTTTTTGGTCCTTTTTTTTATTAATCCTTGCCTCCTCGAGCAATTTATTGTCCAATGAAGATCTAGTTTTGATTTTTATTATTTTTAAGCTAATTAAATGAAGAAGTTTTTCTGAGTTCCAGAAAATTTAAAAGTTAACGAAAAAAGAGTAATAGCTCCTTGAAATGTCCAGATATTCCAAGAAGTATCACCATTTAATTTTCTTTATGACGTTGTGCTACACTAAATTTCTTATTTTGAGAGTTTGACTTCTTGACCTTCTAGGAAATTTTCTTTTAGTATCACTTGTTTTTCTTTGAGTGTAAATCACGTTGATGAAAACCATGGATAGCAGCAAAACAATTCAAACTTTGATTTCCCTAAATCAGGTTAAGGGTGATGTGAACTTTTTTGTTCTCTTGAGATTTAGTAACTGTTATCACAATATGACGAGACATTATGAGGCACCCTATTTATATTTTCTGATAACAACTGTAATTCTCTTTTTTTTTTTCCCGAATGTATGGGCATAGACAGAGGCCGGGCCTTCCTCCCTTAAAGATTGTTGGGACATATAAACGTATTTATTTATTTAATTTGTATTTTATTTAATTTTACAACTGAATTTAACATAAATACAATAAGTAAAAGTGTTGAATTATAATTAAAGGCGTGAAAAGGCTTGTGAAGAAACTACCCAGCGGTAGAACTTCTAATCGGTAACGTAATAAAACTAATCGGTAACGAACCTTTGGGAACGCAGCATCTGAGCCTAGTATCCAATAAATACGAGATAGGTTAAACAAACCTCTATTAATAATATTCTCGCCCTCGATTCTAAAACTAATATAAAACGAACCCTCGCTAATCCGACTACTAGCCCTTGTATAGAAAATTATTGTATCGGTTATACTTATTATTATAATTGTGACTTATTATATGTGAAAAGGTCCCTGGTAACAGTTAACAAGCCACAAGGGTTAAAAACATAATGTATAATTAAAATAACCATAAAAACATAAATTATGTTATTTCGTTTTTATTATTTTATTGAAATCGAAAAAGGTTGAATTTGAAATGAAAAAGGTTGAATTTGAAATGAAAAAGGTTGAATTTGAAATGAAAAAGATTGAATTTGAAATGGAAAAGGTTGAATTTGACTTGGATAAGGTTGAATTTGACTTGGATATGCTATATATATATATATATATATATATATATATATATAATATATATTTATATATAATTTAAAGGGTTATATGATAAGTATTTTGATGAAATAGCGACATTTAGGAGCAAGGGGAAGGAAAAATTAAAACCGTTAATTGTCTCGACCGGATGCTGAAAAGAGTAATAAAACCGAAACTTCCGACATTCGTAAGTTGACAGGACCGTCAATTAACAAATGACGAAAAGTAATTACGACAGTAATTGACAGAACTGTCAGGCGGGAACAAGATATTTCCTCTGCCAAACAAATCAGCTGGAATCGCCCGGTCAACGGCTCGCCAGCTATTTCAATCACGAATACAATCATATTTCTTGTAATTGTTGGAACTGAAACCGAATACGAACGGCATTCAGAGTTGAATAAAAAAATTCAATTGTGCGCTGATGAAAGGTATTTACAATGCGCTGTTAAAATGTAGCGATTGAAGCAAAAGAAGCGTTCCATTTCTATCTGATACGCTTATGACAATCGAAAAAGAAGCAGATTAAATTCGAAGACAATGATCGTACTTAGCAGCTCATTTAAGTATGAGTTATTCCAAGAATAGTTCACAATGGATAAAGAAAATCTGATATTTACAAAGAAAATAAAGATATTAATACGAATCCGACCAGTAAATCTGGTATAAAATAGTCTGCTACAAACGCAGATTGGAAAAGTTCGGAGTATTAACTTTAAGATACATCCAAGCACACTTTAGAAATGAGGAGAATGAGAAAATTAAGTGTGATGGGATCTTGATACTATTGCTAATGCGCATACTGTAACTGTTTTCACTAATGTCTCCATAAAAAATTCAATATTTTGCCAAGCAGAAATGTACGAAAAGGAAAGTTCAATTGTAGAATAATTTAATTGGAACAGCAACCAAATACGAACGGCATTCAAAGTGAAACAAAAAAAATTCAATCCTGTATTGATGGAACTCACTCAAGGAAGAATTGAAAAGATCGAGAAGACAAAGAATTTCAGAAGAATTAAAAAAAAAAAAGATATTATCTTGAGAAAAGCTCGGTGGGAAAATTAAGTAACACAAAAATGTTTACTAAAAAACAAAATGTTGCCTACACAAAAATTATATAAGTAAAAAAATTGGTAGTTGCAAGGCAAACACGAATAAGGCATAATAAGACCCAGTTGCAATTAAATACAATTTTCTTTAATCATAACTGAACGATGAAGATATAGTTGAACTTTTTTTTTTTATGTAATAATAATACGATACAAGACAAAAACCGAAGGAGAATTCTCTAAGAAAGTTTTACAGATTTGGAAGAAGGGAAAGGTCGCCGGTTCGTAATGTGTTGCGTGACCACAGGGGGTCTATTTTGCCCGTACATGGCCTAGAATTTTTATAAGGCTGATGTAATGCTTTTTCTCGTGTGTTATGTTATCAAGGGGTAATATCGCTATTATAATACAACTATTTATAGACAATCTACCAAAGCTTTAGCCAATGTTCATGTACTATTCTTAGTTCTTCATTTTGTTATAATTTATTGACCAATCATCAAATGATTGATAGTTTAAGTTGCAGAACAATGCATACATTATATGATCGATTGATTTTCTGATTTATTACTGGTGTACTTGTAAAGAGATATTTTAAATATTCAATTTCAATAAGTAATAATGTTTAAGAACATTTTTTTTTCTCTTGATATTTTGATTTGCACCTATCCAAGAGGCAAGGAAAATCAGCAAATGAGAAGAATAACTTAGTTAATGTTGACAAGTGAGGCATGAGGAAGGGTCCGTACCCAGCAGCACGCATTCCTTGATTTGGATCAACTATTCCTTAACTCAGTAGATCTTGTATCCAACACCTTTTTAACCTCCTCCTCGAAATCATAAGCGTGTCGATTGTAGCCATATCTCTTATGAGTGTCTTTTTATATCCGTGTAAGTTGTTATGCAATCGTAGGTATAGAGTCTTTACGTCTTCGTCCACTGTTGGTAAGATAAGCCAGGATGTAAATTTTGTTTAGTAACATACCATGGTGCATATGTTATAAGTCGTAAAATTTTGGATTTAAAATTTGAAGCTGTCTAAGTGATTCTTTTTTTCATAGCCGAATATTTGTAAAAAGTATGTCCAGATGGGTTTGCTTAAGTAAGTGTTTGTATTTAGTTCCTGTTTCAGTCCCCTAAGTCCAAATGACCAAGTCCCTAAAAAAAGGTTTGTGTGTGTGTGTGTGTGTGTGTGTATGTGGTAAGTCCAGCGCGAAAACGAAAATTTCTATGAAACTGCAATTTCATATTTAAGACAAGTATAGGCCCGAGATAGTTCAGTAACATTTTCATCAAAATCAGCTAACCAGAAGAGCCGCTTAATACGCATTTTATACCTATTTACGATTTTCTCAAAAACGGCTCTAACGATTTTGATTAAATTTGCTATACCGATGCAACATTGGACGGGCTTTAAATCATTCTGATTAAAATAGTCTGACAAAGCTTAAACGCCGATTTTTCATTTTTTCCTCTAAAGTGTTTATAAAATTGGCCATATCATCTTGTTAGCATTGCTCAAAAGCAGGTAAATGTATAAGTTAAACGAATTCGATGTCAAACTAAAGGAGAAAAGATCAAAAATATTTTTTTATGCAATTTTTTGTGTTTTTAAATTTAAAAGATTTTAGAAAAAATGTTATCTTATAAACCGGCTTGTAAATGTTAATGGATAGTGATAAAAAACACCTGTTTCTATTAAAATCCAATATTATCAGTTCTGTAACAAATTTATTTTCGTTTCTAAATTTGTTTAAAAATTCTTAAATTGATATAGATAACGAAGGTAAGTGAAAGTCGTATGTTACGCGAACTTGGACTTGGAACTTTCAGATTTATTATGCTGAATAATAGATATATCTTTGTGAACGACGAAAAAAAATTAATTCTCGGAACTAGACTTTTTTTATCAGTAATGTCATTTCGAAATTGTGGCCGATTGGATTTGTTATGTCCCATAAATCGACCATGTATACTGTGCTTCTCAATTTTCTAAAGCCAAAAAATTTTTATCGAAGTTAAACTTATGGTATTACAACAGAATTCAAAAGGATAAGAAAAATAATAGACCTCTTCTTTTGGTTGAAAACACCACAAAGCTTTTTTTGAACAGATACGTGATATTATTTTTAATTTAAATGCATTGACTAAAAAGTTTATGAATAAATAGTTAATGTTTAAATAGTTAATAAATAAATTAATTAAAATAAACACATACTGTCGAGCTACGTTTATGCATGAAACACCTAATGACTTCTCATCTCACTAGTGGCTGTCTGGTGCAGATTAGTTATTCTCGAAAGGTTAAACCTGGCAGGTGATTCCTTCCATGCTTCGTGAAGATAATTGAGCTGCTCTCCATTAAAGAAGTGCCTTGCTAAAGGATGTCATGCCTGTTTGCCTAACTGCCTCCGCTGCAATGATATTCCCGCAATCCTCCGGAAGGAGCTAGGTCGCAATTACCAAGAAGGCGATTGGTACTATCAAGACGAGGTGGAGGAGGCCGGAGTGACACGGCCTGGCCAATTAGAGACAGATATGATCTGAGTTATGGAGATGGGCAGTTAGAGGGGCCCTCATTAGCAGATAACTGGATCTCGAGGCAGTAACTAGCTCTCTCATTGGCCCGCGTCCTCATTTACCTCTCATTGCTATTCCCTTCCATTATCATCTTCACTGACCTTTGTTCCTTTCTTGTATTGCCGGCATACGTTTCCATTTTTATTGGTATTCTCTTAAAATTGTATGTCATTTTATCACTTTATGCTCCTATATTACGCTGATTACTAGAACAGAGGTTTCACGCTCCGTCACAAATTCACATAGTTAACTGTAGACGTATCTTACATAATACCTTAAATTTTCAAAATATGAATATAGTAAAAGACAAAATTTGGTTGGAAAAAGAAAAGAAAGGTCAGAAGCATGGTGTTAAGGGAACACGGCTCTTAACCGATTTAAGTGGTGCCATCAAGTGGGATCTGGAGGTACCCCACCCTAAGATCAGAATCCTCTGGGAAAGATATAACGAAAAAGTGAGATATTGTAAGTACATGTATACATACCATCCATAACCCCATTATATCATTCAGAAGACTCCCTCAATTTAATAAAGGAGCAGGAAAATAGTCGCCGGCCGGCCCAGGAACTGGAGAAAATTCAAGAGACCGCCCCCAACCGAGCTCAGATATGTTAAGCGATACTAAAAGTTAACCTCATTTAGACTTTATAATAACCTGACCATCATTACATTCCCTTCAGTTCTAGATACAGGTTGTAACCTAATACCATATTATAAACCTTATTTTCAAATACAGTCCGCTGCATTTATAAATAACCAGCCCTCATAATTAGTGTTAAGATCACCCTGGAACGCCTCAGGTCTCGTAACATTAACACTTTACATGCATTTCGATAAGTAAATAAATTTATTTAACATTGCTCTGAAGCACACTTCAATAATGAGATATAAGCTTAAACAACTCATGAATTTTGGCGATAAATTTGATAGTTTACGAAATCGTCAAATCGTCCGATTATATTAGATCGAATCATTATTACGAATTATTCGACCAAAACTCTGATTTTGTAAGAATATTTAAAGATTTTCTGGTTCTGTAGATATAAATTTTCTTTAAGTTTCCCACTTGAATGTGCCATCGATAGTCCAGGTAGGATTTCTTATTCTCTTGTAGCAGAGAAGGCCATATACTAATTTAATTTTGTCTTACTCTTCTCAAATATCAAAATAAATTAAAAGATAATATAACTTTTACTCGTAGCGTAAGAATATAAGATGAATTGACATAAGAAGAAGACTTGTGAGAGAGTTATCGTCTAACTTTATTCGCCGTACAATTTCATGTGCTAGGTAGAAGTGAACGGGAGTCAGTCTAAAAATTTTTTAAAATATTCAGTCTAATAATAGTCAGTATAAAAATATTTAAATATATTATTGACAGCCTCCCGATTATTTCTACCTATTGAAATTTCAACAGTCGACTATACATCCTCAATTCTTTCTGCTTGACTAAGATACTGTACACTATTAATAGTAATAACGTAGTAATACTGTTATCTTGAGCATTTTATTCGATTTATGAATTTGTAGATATTTCATTAACAATAATTTTCAAGATTTAAACGACGTTACCAACAACCTATCAAGTATCATTCCGATTCTGTTTCAAAAGGTTCTTGTAATTTAGTATATCTTTTTTGCTGATGTTATTGTGCTCTCATTATTTTATCTTACTCTCTAAAATTATGTTGTTGGTAGAAAGTTGTACTATCCGATTAATTACTAAAGCTAATGCTAAGTTGTGAGATGGCCACCTGGCTTTAAACTCCAACTGTTACTAACTTAGTTTGTAGTAAGGTCTATCCCTGGGGTTTTGCTTGGGGCCGTGTCGTGGCAATGGGTTGGGTGCCCCCTTTTACTTGGTCTTTTAGCTTTCAATATTTTGCTTTGAGGAAATACTAATGTTTAATTGAGACGTTGATTTCCTACTAAAATGTAGATGATAATATAGTATCAAAAGCTACTATATTCACTTAAGACAATTTTACAGGAAACGCAAATATCTGTCATTCATTTATTAATGGAACAATTTATTTGATTATTTTTTTATTAAAATCTAAAGTCGACTTTTTACAGTATTAACAACTTATTTTTCCTAATTATTTCATTTTTCACATGACTTTCTGATTCCAACCATTTGATAGATAAAATACCATTATTCTATTAAAATATGTGTTACTGAAAATGTTTATATAAAATGTGAAGAATGAGAAGAAATACTAAGAAAAAACTTAATTTAATTGAAAACCGAAGCGATACAATTAAGTAGTTTAAAACAACCTAAAAACTGATTATTAGGTTAAAACCACTGATCAAAATAATAACAGTGGTTTAAGACGTGCTAAATGAACCTAAAACTGAATAAAACAAGGAATTAATGGTTATATTTCAGGGTTAGGTGCTTCTGCTGTATTATAGGAAATAATGTACCTTTTGAAAGAAAATGAAATGTGGATTAAGTACCTTTGCAATGAAATGCTATTTTCAAAAACGTTTTTAAAGGATTTCTACTTTTTTAAAGATAAAATCTGATGACGAATTTAGATAAAATTAAACCATTACTATACAAATATGTAAAAATATCAATTCGAAACAAAAATGTCCTTTAGTACCTTTTGGAAATCAACGTCTCAATTGTTAATAGTTTAAATGTAGTAATATTTGTTAATTGGATAACCGCCTAATTTAATGATTATACGAATAAATATTGATAAGGTGTTCTCTTAGAAAATACAAAAATAGGCGATCTTCAAGTATGAAGTAATAATTCAAAAAAATATTTACTGAAGTCTGAGTATAAAATTTATAAATTTAGGCTAACTATTCCTTAAACGGAAGAGAACTGACTGAATTTTTTTTTTTTATTTATTTCATTCTTAATAACGAATTTGTCCAAATCAATTAGCTATACCCTATATATTAAATGTCTTGTTTTATATATATATATATATATATATATATATTATATTATTTTTTTATTTTAAAATATGAAATGAATGACAGGTTACGAAGAATGCAAAAAAAAAAAAAAATATATATATATATATTTATGTATTCGCAATTATATCTATGCGACGTTTCGAGAATTTATTGTTCTCATAATCATGCCTTAACAATGGAAACATTGATATTATTATACAATAATTAATATATGATGTTATTTTTAGAGATATAGAAAAGAATACATTAAACAATGGATATAGAAAAGAATACATTGAACAATGAATAATAATACAGTAGGTACATAAATATTTTAAATTAGGATTTACATTAAAGATATTATTATAAAATTACTTACAATTTTGGACAAAATAGTGTCTTAATTAGACATGTGTAGTCCACAAACTTTGAAAGAACACTGAAAAAATAATAAAGGAATACTTCAAGTATGAAAGATTTTCCAGAATTTATGATGACGTGAGGAGTCTGGGGTATTCTCCTATTCTTGAGTTATTTTCGTTTTATTTTGTATTATTATTAAGATGTTTATTTTATTTTTTTAAATTTTAATATGTGTTTATCAAATTTGAGTAACATGCATTAAGGTTTTGGACATCCGATTTTTTATTTATGGCGCGATTTTTATATTTCTCTATGGTAATCATTTCTTTAAAATTTCGTTTGGTCAGGGCTTTTTATAACTGGTTTAATAAAAAACTAGAAAATACTTAGGGGTCGTGAGATTTTTTTCAATTATAAACGCATGTGCGCGGTTCATTATATTCTAAAATATCCTTATAAAAAATTTATTTTATTTTTTTTTGTATGGGGCTGTGCAAGGTATATACATTTTCTTATATTAATTCACCATTTTTTTCTTTAATCGTAGCTACAAGTACTGTTTTTCACATATGTATAATTTTCTTTTTTTAAACTTTGATGAAATTCTCGTATTAAAGTTTCAACTTGCGGACCATAGAAAAATCATGAATGTAATCTATAACAAGCATAGATAGTGACAATGCATTGTTAGTTATATCAATTAGTATTCAGCCGAATAGTGCAAATATTGCACTTGAGAGGTAATTGGTGATTGCTCGGCTAATGGGTGGGCATTTGGTGGATCAATTAATTAACAATCGATTGTTCTAATAGCTTTGCTGATTATGGACATACTCTACTGTTGCCTATTTGTACTGGGCATTTAAAATGTCATTCCCGATTAATGTTCACATGAAGATTATTCCAAAAATTAAAAAATTCTATTTTTTTCGTTCAGGAAATTTTATCTATAATTTTTAATTAATGATTATTCCGTTTATAGTATCTTTATTAGTATTGACAACTTTGATATTTGGTCAATTTTTATTAAATTTAAATATTTCTTCTAATAAAAACTGTTTTTTTTTTATTAATTAACATGAGAAACCCATTAAAATGTATTTATATTCTATACAATATATATCTATATTCTTATATATAATATTAAAACTAGCTAATATCTATATTATGGGTGCATTTTATAACTTACGAGGTAGTAAACTATAATAAACTAAGTAATAATAAACTGGAGCAAAATATCATTATTTTATAATACTAGTTTGATAATATTTTTTAGCATGTCTATGACCCTCAAATGCAAATTCTACCAATATATAAATAAAACTAAAACATCTCGGCATTAAATTATGAAATAGCTTTGATCCTTCGATTATTTCCTCGACTGAACTAAACTATAAAAAAGTGTACAAACACAAACTTAAAAAGGAAATCTAAAAGATAGAAATTTCATACCAAAAAAATTAAATAAAAAAAACAAACAGTGCTGCTCAATTATATTATAGTTGTTGTAATAGTGTAAATAGAGGATATAAAATTATATACAAGAAATGTCGACATCTATATAAAAGTAATAACAATTAAAACTCGAATCTTGGAACTAAAAAAGAAATATTTTGTGTCTAGTATTTTTCGGCTTAAATTATTTCGCCCATAAGTCATTGATTTGTCTGCATTATGCCATTTTACGCACGCCTCACAGACATTACAACACCACCTAACACAATTCCATGACTGGTGCAAACTTTGCAAAATTCGAATTAACCAGGACAAATCACAACATGTTACTTTTACTCTTCAACATAATACTTGCCCGCCAGTAACATAATACAAACTCACCATGGTACGTTATCAACACTACTTTACTTTACATACAGACCTTCACATGCCAACAGTCAACGAACAAATTCGGACCCTCTACAAACGTTTTTACAACAACTTACTAGGACATACTTTTTTTTTTTTTTTTTTTTTTTTTTTTTTTTTTTTTTTTTTTTTTTTCTTCTTTTATTTATTTTATTGAGATATATTACAATTTGTTACAAAATGAACAATAATAATATTGATAAGAGACCACATTCATACTATATATACAGAAAATAATAATAATGGTCAAATTACATAAAATATAACATAAATAAATTCATATATATATACAATAAATTAATAATAATAAATAAAAAACAAAACAAATCGAAACAAAAACCTATTATTGAGATAAATAAAAAGTTGGCAAATAAATGAACATCTTACACACAATCATAACTATATACAATATATACAATTGCTAAGGGACCCCAGCAAGCGCTTTTCCCTCCACTTGTGGAGGAAAAAGCGGAATCCAAGAGATCCCAGCGCCTCTATCTCAGCCGCATCACTGGTCTGAGCCAGTGGAGGCTGAGTTAGGGCGCTGTAGCCACAAACATACCGTACATGAGTGGAGGATCTGACCATTGTCAGAACTCCAATTTAAATGTTTACAATAGGTCTCGTGGCCACTGCCGTTTCAATCTTCGAGGAGGATTGTAGGGATGGGTGGTGCTGGATAGGGATTGCGCTAGAGGGTTAGGATGATGACTAAGGTTCTGATGAAATTTGGAAAATTTGGATGGTACCAGGTCTAAAACAAACGGAATATTAAGGTCATGGTGTAGGGTACAGTTGGTAACGTAATAAGGAGCATTAACTATTGTTCGGAGGACTTTGGATTGGAAGGATTGGATGCGTTTGATGTTAGAAAGTTTAGCTGTCCCCCACAGTTCAAGTCCGTAGGTCCATATAGGTTTCAGTACTGTCTTGTATATTAGTAATTTGTTGTCAACAGTAAGATGAGATTTTCTGTTTAGTAGTCTGTATAACTGGCCGAATCTGCGGTTGAGTTCTTTTCTTTTAAGTCTTGTATGTGGGTTCCACGTCAGTCTTTTGTCTAGTAAAAAGCCGAGATACCGGACTGTGTCTGAGGAAGGAAGCGGTATGGAATTGAAATTAACCGTTGGACAGGATTTGCGTCGAAGGGTGAATGTGACGTGAGTGCATTTGCTTTCGTTCACCTTAATGCGCCAAGCATTGCACCAGTCTTCGACAAGGGAAAGGTGCTTTTGGAGATTTAGCGATGCTGCTTCAGGATCGGAATTGGATGACAAAATGGCGGTATCATCAGCAAATGTTGCCAGAAAGGTATCGTAATCGGTAGGAATATCGGCGGTGTAGAGGATGTAGAGGACGGGTCCTAAGACGCTGCCTTGAGGAACACCGGCCTCAACAGTATAATGTTTGGAAAATTCGGAACCACTGCGAACTCGGAAGGAGCGGTTTGATAAATAGGATCGGAGGATTAGGTATAAGGATTGAGGTAAATGGGTTTTGAGCTTAAAGAGCAGTCCCGGGTGCCACACCCGGTCAAAAGCTTGAGCTATGTCCAGAAAGGCACCCGAACAATACTCCTTGCACTCAAGGGCGGAGGAAATGTGGTCTACAACTCGGAGTCCTTGGTGAACCGTGGAATGTTGAGGACGAAATCCAAACTGATGTGAAGGAAAATTGTGAAATTTGGCTAGGATTCGTTTTAATAGGAGTTTTTCGAAGATTTTGGAGAGGATCGGGAGCAGGCTAATTGGTCTGTAAGATGAAGTGCTGTGGGAAGGTTTGCCTGGTTTTAGGAAAAGGATGATAGTTGAATGTTTCCATATGAGAGGGAAATAGGTAGTGCGTAGGATACAGTTATAGAGATATGCAAGAAATGTAATGGCTTTGGGAGGAAGTTGTGTTAAGATCTGAGGAGTAAGGAGGTCGTATCCTGGGGATTTACGGAGAGGAACTTTTTAAGAAGATATTTAACCTCAGATGGATTAACTGCTTTAGGTGGTAAGGATAGTGGTATTGGTGACATAAGGAACTCTTCAACTGTTGCAGTATGGGTTGGATTGAGTTCAGGATGAGGAGTGAAAACTTTGGAAAGGTGCTGCGCGAATTCCTCGGCTTTATCCTTGTCGGAAGCAGCCCAGGAACTATCACAGCGCCGAAGAGGGTGGGAAATGGTGTGGGATTTTAGAATTCTCTTCGTGACATTCCATAGGGAATTGTCACGAGTCGAGAGAGAGGAGAGGTAGGAATTGTAGGATTGGGAACGGAATATCGCCAACTCCCGCTTTAATTTTCTACAAAGAAAGTTGTAAGAGCGGCGATCTTCTGGGTGGCGGGTGCGTTGCCATAATGATCTGGCTCGGCGTTTGGTGTTGATGAGGTCCTTCAGGTGTTGTGGTAAATGGCTTTTGTTAGGAATTCTTTGGGATTGTTTGGGAGAGGAGGCAGTCCAGGCAGCTTGTTGAATTGTGGTTGTAAAGGAAAATACGGCATCATCTAGGTCAGTTTGGGTTTTGAGAGGTACTCTGAGGTCAATATCATTGGTAAGGATTTCGCGGAAGAGGTTCCAGTTGAAAGGGCCTCTAATGAATGACGGTGGGAAAGGTTTCGGAATAGGAGTTATGGATACATTTAGGATTAATGGACTATGATCAGAGGATAGTTCATCAAGGCGAGTTACGGAATAGTTCAGGGAGCCTAATCCGCAGTGGATGAAGAAGTCGAGGATGTCAGGATTACGGTTAGGATCTGTCGGCCAGTAGGTAGGAGAATCGGGAGGTAGGAGATGAAAGCGTCGGGAGTTGAGTGCAGACTGCAACGTCCGTCCACGAGAATTGGTGGTTCTAGAACCCCACTGTTGATTCTTAGCGTTTAAGTCGGCACCCAAAATGAAGTGATTTCCCAAGGAGTTGAGGAAGGATCCAAATTGGGCAGAGGAAATAGGATGTTTAGGAGGGCAGTATGCTGATGCGATGATAAGCGGAAAGGAAAAGGTTTTGATTACAATGGAAGTTGCTTGTAGGTAATCGTGGGCGGGAAGTGGGTGTAAGTGATGGGTGACGGATCGGCGGACAATGACAGCAGTACCGGCATGGGCTTTGCCGTCTGGATGGTCTGTCCGGTATGTTGTGTATTCTGGTATTTTGAAGTACTGTTTAGTGGTTAGTCTAGTTTCAGTAATGAGTGCAACATCAATGTTTTTGTCTTGCAGTACGGCTGTAAGTTCGTCAGTGTGAGTTCTAACACCATTCGCATTCCAAAGGAGAATGGATAAGGAATTAGGTGTAGTCATTTATAGTTTTTTTAAGGCAGGAATGAGATTTGATACGAGATTCGTAAGGAGTGATATTAGGGGCATAACAAGGGATTTAATTTCGGAGATAAAGGATGTCATCAAACTGGTAAGGTCTGTGGCATTTGAAGGAGGAGGGATATGAGAGATTTGTGGTTGATTAGGATTTTTAGGATTGGTTGCATTTTGAGGAAGAGGTATATGTGGAATGGATTGAGGTACATTCTGTAGTTCCGGCAGGGCCACGGCTTCAGTACTTTGATTCCCACCTCCAAGTAGGTGGGCAAATGATACATTGGCATCAATAAGTTTTGAGGGTTCTCTTCTGTTTCTTACTTGTCTTGCTGTTTCATCCAGTACTTGAGGTTTTTGAAACCTGGTCCTCAGTTCCTTATAGATTTGGCATCCTTTATAGTTGGCTGGGTGGTCCTTGAGGCAATGAGCACATACAGCTGGTGTTGATTTTGGTTTTGTACACTCCACAGACTTGTGCTGTTCACCGCATTTCACGCATCGAGGTATGTGATGACAATAACTTTTAGTATGACCATATGCTTGACAGTTATGGCACTGAACTATCTCCTTCTTTATGTAAGGTTTTTCAACTCTTACGCTGGTATAATACAATCTATTGAGGTCATAGATTTTTTCAACTCCTTCTGCTGGTTCCAAATCCACAAAAAAGAGAGGTAGAGGAATTTTATCCTTTAGGACATTAGTGACTTGCCGCACTTTATAGCCCATCTCCGTTAGTTCTTCTTTAATTGCTTCAACTGGTGTCGAGGGGTGTAGGTTTCTGATTACTACCCTTAAAGCTCTCTCTTGGCGTAGCTGATAGGTATGGAAATCTGCTTTGGTTTCAGTTAAATATTTTACTATTTTTCTATATGTCTCGGCAGTAGTAGGAGATATCTTGGTATCATTGATTCTACTCATACAGTAGTAGCTGGTAGATTCGGTAATTTTGTTCAATTGCGCACACAACAACTGGAAATTTCTAATATTTTTGACAAATATGGGAGTAGGCCGTGGTTCACTGGGTATAGGAGTAGATTCCATGTTTTCTTTTTCATTATGCAAAATCTGAAAAGGATTTGGGGTGAAAAACGGCGATTCGTCAGTCATCCCTTGTGACGATGTGCCAGGTTGTGGTTCAGATTCTGAATTAGTATCTGAAGGGGTTGCTTGTAATCTTTTATTAGTATCACGGCGAGGTCTTTGTTTCGTAGGGGACGGGATTGAACCAATAGATCTAGATCTTTTAGTTGAAGCTTTGGAGGACATTACTTGATGATAATATCGCATTTCATGTAAGAAAATAATTAAATAATAACCAGATGTGGGGAAAAAAAAATAACTTAAGAAAAGTTAAGCAAGACCAGCCTTGCCTAGCTATTGGCAATCAGCTGATATGATGAGGTGACTCAGCATTCACTTTACAGTGTAAATTGTAACCCAACTTACCGTTGTTTGCTCCAATATTTACTGTTGTTGTTATCCTGAAGCCTGGTGATGTTTTCAAGACTTTTCTGAAGTGATATCCAACTGAAAAAGCAAGAAATCCAAGAGCCGATTTGAAAGATGACCGCTATACTCTTGCGCATGCGCAGAACTCGTGACTAGGACATACTAACAATCTAATACGAAGCATGGCAACTAGTAACATGCCGGACAATACTCGCAGAAGACTGAAAAGAAGCTGGATGAGGGACCTTCTAAGCTAAATCCCTAATAGGAACGCCAGGAAGAGGTGCCGCTGGGCATCTTCTCTCCATCATGCCTACCACGCCTACTATCATTCCTTCATCGTCACATTCGCTGATTGTCAACATTTATTGACAGGTGTGAGTAAAAAAAAGAATTTTTTTTTTTTTTTTTAATTTTCTCTCGTTCTGTCCTTATAATATATTAGTTGTATCGTATTTCATTTAAAGACTTGTAATGGATTGAGGATACTGGGGGGAGTCAATGCGTTATTAAATTATTTTAAGATCAATTAAATAAATATTTATGAGATTTGACGAAAAAAGTATGAAAGGCGTTTACCTACCTCCTAAGTTCCCCATCGGTCTAGCCCTCCACTGTACAGGTAACTTCCTAGAATCCAGCTATTAGCCGACAGAGGTTTTAAGGGTGGATAAACACTGGTCCACCGACTCCGAGCCCTTCCCATGACTTTGTCATGACCACCGATAGGAAGTCATTAATTTAAAAAAAAATAGTATTTTTGAAAAGAAGAGAGGGTAAAGGTGATGAGGGTGAGAATAGAGAATCAGACAGGTCAGTTGGTTTCGAAACTCCGAATATCCGAGAGAAGTCCGTTTGGGTTCGAGAGCAGCTTGAGAAGGAATCGAATCAAATGCTTGGTGAGGAAATCGAGAAGGACGCCTAAGACTAATTCCATCTTCGCTAGCCGACTAAGTGTCCTAAGGCAACTCTTTGAAATATTTTATGGAAAAGCTAGTAGTAAAGAGTCCCTCTATTCTCATTCATAGTTCTAGGTATTGTATAAATAGATTGCATATGTTTTAGCTAATTTAAATAGTAATGTCATTTACTGAAACCTGCTTAATTTAATCTTCCCCTGCATGTCAACTATTGGAATTGGTAAACAAATTAGACCCCTGGAAAAATTCCAATGGTTTCAAAACATACATATTACATTTACCTGATATATACCGGTTATATATAGGTTTCATTTTTGTTACCTCCTGTTTATATCCTATAATATAAAAAAAGCTTTACCTCTACACCCCATTAAGGGTTTCGGTTACAGTGCTTAGAGAGATCCGTACTGTTTCATGGACAACGATCGTGCAAGGAGGTAATTATGCCTTAATTATGTTCAGCCGTCAGCTTTTTCTCCAATTTTGGGTCACTTAATAGAAGCTTGGAGTGCCATTATGGAGGGTCTCCATACTCTAGGGTCGCTCCACGGTTGAAATAACAGAATAAATAATTCTATCGCAGCCGGGATTCGAACCTGGGACCCGGATAACATTGCCTAATGCTCTTATTCACGTCCCTCTCTTTTAAATAAATTTTTCAAACCTGAAGAGAGATTTTAGGTTAGGATTTATGTGGTTGAAGATAATAGCTTAAGGGGGAGAGAGGAAATCAGGGATAGTTGGGTAGTGTTGGTTGGCACTAATCTTTGATTCGATTGTGTAGGATGAAACCCTACGGTCAAATAGTTGCATCTAGCTGAACCAGCTTAACAATAGTCTAACTTCTAAAGTTGTGCGAGGATCCTCTCCTCTGTACTAAAATAGTTGGGCCTTAGGCTAAGGTTATTCGGCTTATTGTCCTGCTTTGGTTTAAGGCACGTTTTACATTGGATATCGCCTACATTTCTTTTCTTTACTAACTTATCTCTCATATATAGTAAGATAAAGTATCGCCTTCGTGAAAAACTAAGTCTAAAATCCCGCAAAAATTTCTCTATGCGTATGTGCTTCATTTCAAAAAGTGAGATCAGTGAGAGGTTTTTTTTCATCTTCTATTCTATTGACAGTTTCTTAAAAATGGCAATATGTTGCTCTCTCCGATGTAAAATGGACTTTAGAAGTAACGTTAGATTTTTTATCATATTTTAAAGGATATTTCATAGAATAAGCATCTTTAATTTTTTTATGAAAAATTAAGTAGTCCTATCCGCATTTTTCGATCGTAAGTATGATAAATAAAGTGAATTAGAAATATAATAAACAACACTTAAATTATAAGGGTTGACATATATCTTCAAAAAGCGAAAAAGGACGATCGGAAAGTTGTATTTGATTTAATCGAACAGACATGAATTATACTTTATTTGGATCAAATAAATAAACCAAACTGTTAGAGAATCGACTGGAATATGTATGAGAATTGAACTTTTCTCTCTTGTATTACAGAAGCTAGGTTCAAAGTATCCTGTAATTCCCATGAATAAAAGAACTTGCCTCTTTACATTGCTTATTTTATTTTTTTTTTTTTGGCTTCTTCTTTTTTTCATAGAAGGTTCTACTCCGTTTATTTTTATGTTTATCTAAAACAAAACCAACAAATATAGTCAAGTAGATAAAATCATTGTTCTTTAAAAAAAAATAAAAAAACCTTCTCTTGTAGTATAAAAAAAATTTGATAAATTTAAACTATTAAAAGAATATGATATAAATTATTAGGATATTTCTCAGATTGAAACACCAATTTCTTAATATTGTTATATTATTCAATTAAAAATAATACATCGATATGATCCAAATCAAATTTTGTCGAAAAGTAATTTTTTTTTTTTTGTAATAAAGTAAACGATTGATTGTTTTATATAAACTTTCCCTGATCATGTATTGAATTGCAATACAATTAATCTAAAAAAATAACAATGTTGTGTCAGCGTCATACCCAATAACTCCTCAAATCCTTCTTGTCAACAAATTTTTATTATTGGAGTGTTTAATTAGTTCCTGGTCTGCCGTTTTCCAAATAATATCCGGATATTTTGTCTGCTAATTCTCCTTTTAAGCCCTTTTCTTCAACAGATTGTGAATATTTTTTGTTTGATCGTTATTTTTTATGGATGTAATGTTTTTGTCGATATCTCGATTCATGTACTATGAAGCATCTTAAATTCAGTGCTTATTAAGAATATACTATCTTCTCGTCAACGAATTAGCAAGGAGTTGACTGAATGCAGATGTAAATCGTACTATTCCAAAAATCCTTAATGCTCCTTACAAGACACGAATGAACTCATTCATAAAGACCTTAATGTTCCATTTGTTGTTGATTTGGCCCGAACCAGGTATCAACCGTTCTATGACAAACTCCACTTCCACTCTAACCCACTAGTTTCAATCCGTGCTTCCTCTTTCATTCCTAACAACCCTCCGAGGCGTCTGAAAAGAAGATGGCCTCGAGACCTTCTAGTTTAGGTTACATACCGGAGTGGTGCCAATAGGCTGTCACTCCTCATGTCTTTTATATCACAGCTTATTTTTTTGATATATTAACCAATACTGTTGTAAATGTCAATAAATTAAGAAATCATACTATAGTTATACGATTTGTGGTAACAATTTAATGATCCAAAAGGCTTCATGATCCAAGAGAACCATTATGGGATCAATCGAAACCGATTTGTAAACCAACTCTTACTGTAGCATCGTCCGATTGTCGATAGTAGCCTAAAGTAACGTTAAATAAATAAACAAACATACAATAATTTAACTTATTATATTCGTGTCCCGACTAAAAGTGAAACTAAAGTGAAACTAAAAAACTACTGAAGTGAGTCTCCTGACAGCTCTTATGCCAAAACATAGTTACCCAAATATAATAAGGTTACTTATTTGGTGACCGAACCTCCAACCAACTTTTCATTTAATAAAATTAGCCAAGATTTCAATTTAATTTTCAGGTATAATTATGTGCTTAACCACTTTTATTGAATGTCTGATTCCACTATTTAGATAACTCTACTCCATCATTCAGTTTCTGAAGATGGCTTGTTTACCCTCAAGGTAATCAACATAATTTCAATAAAAGCCGTGAATTACATCAGTGCTTTTATTAAAATATTTATTTACCATTTATAATAAGTAAATAATCATTATGGTTAAACTTGGATCAATATTTCATGTTCAGTGGCAAACTAATTAACTAAAGCCTGTTTCACTGATATATTTTTTTTTAAACAATCAAATCCGCAAAACCCAGGAACACGGAAAAGCTCTCTTAGAAATAAACTAGAAGCAATCTGAGATTCGGGGGAGGAAAGCAAAGTCTTACAGATAATCCCCGATGGCAGAAATATCCTGCAGGCAGTGGAGATTGCACTGCCTGCGATATCGATAACGCACTCTCCTCCACAGCCTCTCAAGCCACCACTATTTGATAGCACCGGATCGAGTTAGCCTCTGTATTATATGTAACTATTCCGAGCTTCTAATTACCTTAATGTCTTGTTAATGGGCCCTTCATAATAGCCACATATATTCCCATTAGTCTGCCATCTTGGTTCTATTAAGTAAATGTATCTAATTTATATCATCCTAGTTTAATGTATTCGTTGGTTATGAGTACTGTCTTAACCATTATATCTAATTGTACGTGCTTTAGTGCATCAAATGTTAATTGATACATTATTATTAAGTACTTATCGATATACATTACAATTTGTTTCTAAATGAACAGTAGTAATAGTGTTATGAGACCACATTCATACAATATATTAAAGAAAATAATGATAAAGTGAAATTACATAAAATATAATATTTATACAAAAAAAAAAAAAATAAAAGTACAAAACAAAAGAACAACCTATAATTGAAACAAATGAAAAGTGAGAAATAAATTAAATATCATACACACAATCATAACTATATACAATATTCACAATCTGCTAAAGGGACCCCAGACTGGGCTTTTCCCTCCACTTGTATAGGGAAAAGCGGAATCCAAGGAGATCTCAACTCATCTCTCTCAGCCGCGTCACTGGCCAGCTGGCCACAAACATACAGTACGTCTGTAGAGGATCGGACCAGTGTCTGATCTCCAGTAAAAATGTTCAAAATTTTCTCGCGGCCACTGCCGTTTCAATCTTCAAGGAGGATAGGAATTGCACTAGAGGGATGATGAGTGAGGTTCTGATGGAATTTTGAAAATTTCCATGGTACTATGTCTAAAATAAATGAATTATTAAGATCGTGGTGTAGGGTACAGTTGGTAACATAGAAAGGAGCATTGACTATTGTTCGATTGTTAGGATTATATGCGTTTAAGTACTTATCAAAGAGTAGGAAAATCAATCCTCAATGCGGTGCTCAAGAAGCATCTATGGAAACTACTGAAAAATTTTCTCTTTATTAGTTGTTTTTTTATTTTCAATAATGAGCCTTTTCAATAGACCAAAAAAAAAATACCAAAAAAATTTTCTCAAAATGAATAAAGAATCATTGAAATTGGTTAAGAATTAGATATAGCGTTTTGAAATCAGCAGTCTGCTCCTTCTTCCACCAGGGTTTCCCTCCATCATCATTTTAGGCAGCCTCCTACTTTCCATTCTCTGTACATGCCCCAGCCATCTTATTCTGGCACTCTTGATCTTGGCAACTATATCAGGTGTCTGATACAAATTTCTAATTTCATCATTCGTCTTCATTCACCAACTTTACCATAAAAAAAAAAAAAAAAATCAATTCTATTTTTTTTAACAAATAAAAGATAAATACACTTATATTGAGAATGCTTAGTAGAAATCATCCTAGGTAAAAATAATCGGGAGTCAGTCTTTTTTAATATTTTAATTTTGCGGATGTTTCGGCTCAAACTTGTGAGCCATCATCAGGACATTACTGAGCCATGCGCACCATCACCCAAGTTATGCTAACAAGTTTGAGCCGAAACGTCGGCAAAATTAAAATATTAAAAAAGGCTTATTCCCGATTATTTCTACCTAAGATAAATACAACATAGAATATGAAAAAGAGATTAAGTATTTTATTTTTAATTTAACAACTATAAAAACCTTATCAGGTCATACCATACGACGTTAACACATTATGTGAAATATTTTCTAATTTAAATTGATATTGAAAATTTATAAACATACCATAATATATTTTATTTTGATTGAGGTCAGTATATATTTAAGATTATTAAATACTATTATAATCAATATTGATAATTCTTTCATTGCTTTCTAATCGAGATTTTTTGTTTTATTGGTGAAAATAACGTGTTAGAATTAAATTTGGAAAAAAAAGAAGAAAATATTTTTTTTCGGGTATTTAAATAACCTAGAAGTGGGGGGTACAGTATGTCAGTGTCCTGAGCAGGCGAAGCCGCTGCCAGTGCCACTCAATCACCCTTTGGTCTCCCTCTATACCCAAATCTATTATTGCCCAACCTTAATAAAGCCACTATTCTGTCTAAAAATAGAATATTTTATAGAATTGAAAATAGAAAGACTAAATGGGTTTTGCGTTGTTAATTCCATCTACAGCACATTATATCACCTTTACAATTATACATTTTTACTTTCACTTACCTATATATGAAAGTATTGCGATCGTGAAAATTTTCGAATTCCGGTTTTCAACGGCAGTACCCGTTTTAAAGTCCTATGATTCCAAATAACCTAGTTGCGCAAATAGTTCTTTATACGTATCTGTGTGGTAAGTCTAACACGAAAACAAAAAGTCACATAGAACTTAAATTTCATATTTTACATTTCTATACTTCAGAAATATTGCGATCGGAAAAATTTTCGAATCCCCGTTTTCAATAGAAATACGGGTTTAAAGGCCTCCTTAGTCTAAAAAAGCCAAGTTACGCGGATAAGTCTATGGGTGTTTTGTAAGTCTAGTACAGAAATAAAAATCGCACAAAACTGAAATTTTATACATAGCTATATTTCCGAAATATTACAACCACTTTTTTTTTATTTTTTTTTTATCAAAATTGGCGAACTAGAAAGGCCACTTTTACGATTTTGATAAAACTTGCTATATCGGTAAAAAAGTTAATGGGCTTTAATACCCTAGAGGTTTCATTCTGATTGAAATAGTCTGAGAGGGGCTTCAATGCCGAATTTTGAATTATCTTTCTCTAATGTACTATAAATTTTGTAGATTTGGAAAACTATACCGTAAAATCTTATTAACATTGATAAAAAACGTCCAAGTATTCATGTTGAAGGAATTTGATAACCAACTAAAGAAGAAGAGCAAACATGTTTTTAAGGTAATTTTTTTTTCCGAAGGTATAATTAACCGTTAGAAAGCTAAAAATTTTCGGAAAAAAATGTTATCATATATACAAAGTTGTGGAAGGTGATGTAAAGTGACGAATAGGGCATACACTTAAGTGATTATTTAACAAAAAAATATTTTATTGTTATATTATTCAATCTAAATCATATATTTCCAAAGATACTGGATATAAATTTTTTTAAACTTTTTTAACTATATTTGTTCGTTCTTAAACTAATTTTTACAGTCGAGGTTAGTGAAAGTCTTGCGTTTCCTTGCCCTCACCAGATTTTTAATTCCAAAACCGAGATATAGGCTATCAATGGACAAATGTAATATAAAATCATACCACCTCTATGACCCATATTTTCACAGTGGTAAAAATACATGAGGATTTGAGCTCATTTAATATAATTACCTTTGTAGCTTTTTTAATTTTTGTTATTATTATTATTTCGTGGGACTTCTATTTAAGAAACTTATTTATATAAAATACGTGCCTGATCAAAATACTATATTAACAAAAATCAATTATTATTTAAATCAGTTTGAAAAAAATATGAGTGCAACAATTACGGAAAAATCCTTTCGGAAAATGTTTATTGGGAAGAAAAAACTAACATAGTACAATCGTATAATGCAAATACCATAATAAAAATGTATAAAATGTATTAATATTAAAATTTATAAGTTAAGAATATGCTTTTAACAAAAAAAAAATGTTTTGGTTAATATTTATTAAATTATTGTTAATACATAAGATTTTCTAATTTTTTTATTATATGCCGATGTTTATGTCAAAAATATTACATATCTATCTTTAGGAATCTTTCATTGAGGATCAAAAAGGTTTATTATGAAAAATAACCAAATTTTATATAACTTGTTTTAGCCTTCTATGTCTGTATAATTATTATCTATATAATATATTTTTAATTGGTATACAAATTGCAGTTAGATAAAAAAAAAAAATTCGAACGGGGTAACGAGTTTCCTTTAAATTTTTGTTTTGTGCGGTATCGTGACTCGTTGTGGAGAAAACTAAAACTCTATATCATTATTTTAAAAAGCAACTAACAATACGATTCGTTTTTTTTTTGTTTTTTTTTTATGAAGATTTTTTTTTTATTCATTATATATAGCTAGTTCGCACTTCGGTGGAATCATTAAAACTACGTTTTACACTTCCTCGAATTAACTGTTGAGAGCTTATGATTCGTTATTGTGCATCGATCTAACAACATTTTAGAATAGTAGACATATATTTTTTATATTCTATCATTAATGATTTATCTATTTTTATTTCCTAATTATTGTTATTTTCTACTAATGATGTCTAAAAAGTAAATACAATCTAGTTTATTTATATACATATGTTAGTAGTTTGACATGAAAATTAATTTTATAAATTCATGATAATTTTAGTTTATAATTATATTATATTTATAATAATTATATAAATATTATATTTTCAATTTATTATTATTTGTTTATACAATTAGTTTATTTCTCACAGTGTATATGATATGGAGTATATAACTAGATATTTATGTGTTAGATTTTGCTCTAAGCATATTTTCCATGTAATAAATGATCCTATATCTTTTTCCACTATTAAATAATTGTTAAAATTAAAAAAATTGTGCAATATATTGTTCTAACAATATATTTAAAAATTATTAAACCAATCAAAAGGGGCATGCATCGCTGACAACATCGACTTATAGCCTGTCAGTACCACCATATTCCCACCAACAATTCCACCCGGACCGCTAGACAGAAAGCAATCCGATCCTACAAGTTTCAATTGACCCAAACTCTATTCTCACTGTGTCGTCTGTTTGTCTCTTGTTCCATTGTATCCCATGTCTCTTCTTCACGACATTGTTTCATTTGTGGCCCGATACTGAAATCGAATGGAGAGTATAAAATAAATAAATAGTAGCAATAATTGTTAAACAATTTTAAAAATTGAACTTATAAAGGTTTCTTCTCTTTTTTACAAGTCGAAGTTTAATATATTATTTAACTTTAACTTTAGGTAGTTTTAAAACTTTAATTCCTCAGATCAACTCAGTACATTGTCTAAGACCAACACTAGATCGAGAAATGACTTGGGGCCCACATGAAAAGTGAAAGTAGATGAAAAGAAAAACTTTCAACCAGCGGCTGAAAGTACTATACTCTATTCTATCTAAATTATCAAAACTAAAAATTATAAATAAACTGAATACATACACATACCTACTTAAACCCTTATGGACTTATGCCTCACAAATTTATGGTTTGGCAAAAAAGACTTGCATACAAAAACTGAAATAATTTCAATAAAACATTTTAAGACTCTTAACGACTGCTCCTTGGTACGTAAACAACAAAACCCTACATATGGACTTAAACAACCAACAGTTGATCAACACATACTTTAGATTTAAATTAAATCTTTAATTATTAATATTTAATCCCAGTATGATATCAAATGCTTCTAATCCTGATTTATTACTTTTAAAATGCATTATTCCTAAACCCTTACATTTTAAGAACTTTGCTTTATGGATTAACACGTTTTCGCTGACACCATATGTTACGTTTTTGGAATAAAAATCACTATTTCCGTTTTAATAACAAACTACGGAAACAATAGACTTATACACGACTACGCAATAGCTGAAATATCCGTTATAAAAGAACAATATAAAGATTTTAAAAAAAACATTAGTTAGTATTGAAAGAAAATTAATGTTACATACATAAATATTTGAAATTCATGTTTACCCGGCCCTCTTGAAAAATTATTGTCTTTGATAAGAGTGGTAATTCAGGGAATGTGGAAAAGATGAAGGTGGTGGATGTAGATAGCTGCACATTTGATATTAAAAAGTCCATGAGTCGCTTTTGTTTAACAAGTACCTTTAATAATAGAAGCGGTGGTAGAAGGTTTTTCTAAAGCCTCCAGTCGGCTACTTCTGTGTGCTAAAAGGAACTTATTTCCAACCTCCATTAATAAAATATTCTATTTACATTAAGGTTGTAGAATATTTAAGAGGATATTAACCATAGATAAGTGTTGCTTTGTTATCATGATTTAATAATTAAATTGAACTTTATTTTTATGTCCTTTTATTTTATTTTTTTCTTATACGTAATTATCTAGACTTTGTTTGTATATAAGTTAAATGGTTGTATTTGTATTATTCTTTTAGGGCTAAAATAACCCTAGTGGTTGAAAAGCCTTTATGTTTCAAGTTAAGTTTACTGTGAAAACGATAATAGAGTGTTCATATGTGCTGGTCAACTGTTGGTTGTTGTAAGTCCCTGTATTATTGTATGTAGGATTCTGTTGTATGCGGAGCTGTCGTTTTGAGTCTTGAAATTTTGGATTGAAATGATTGCAGTTTTTGTATGTGAGTCTTTTTTGCTGAGCCAAAAACCTGTGAAGCGTAAGTCCATATTGGCTTAAAAAGGTATGAGATTATTTTGATTTATATTTATATAATTTATACAAGATATTCTCCTTTTTCAATTAAAGATATGTTCTATTATATTGTATTATATTTCGCGTGAAAATATTGAAAAAAAGAAACTCATCAAATTCTTACATATAGTTCACTTTGATTTCAATGGCGTTCGATCAATTTTCATTAAGTTTTCTGACCGATTTGGGTGTTAAAAAAAAAAAAATTAAGCAAAGCCTCAACCACTAAACGGACTTAATACCCACCAATAAAGAAGCCCAAGGATTCAAAACAACAACAAAGAGTACTTATTGAACGGACCCGCGGACAAAGATACAACAAAGGGTTCGCAGTTCTTTTATTCCCTAAATGACTATTGAAGATAGGCGGGAATTTTAAACGTGAGAGGACCTTCCCTCAACCCCCACCTCCTGAACAATAGCCCCGATAAGGTAACCTATTTTCGAACAATAACCCGATTCAACTAAGTGACGTCTCCCTAATGGTCATTCTGCTCTGTATGATCTTTTTTTTTTTTTTTTTTACTTTTTGTTCTCGCTTTTCTCTGATCTGCCAATATCTGTTTTGTTTTTATCACGTTCCGTTACCCAATGTAATTTCTTTCTAAGCTGACTAAGAAGAAAATTTATGAAAAGTTCAATACTAACTGGCGTATAACGTATTATTTTATTCCCTCTCTCTCTCTCTCTCTCTCTCTCTCTCTCTATATATATATATATATATATATATATATAATATATATATATATATATATATATATATATATATATATATATATATATATACGCTCACTGAGGGGAAAATTTATGATGAGCTTTATATTAACGGGTGCATTACGTAATTCTTTGTTTAATACTCTATATAAACTAATATACATATATTATATATTCTAACAATTTATCCGTTCCATACATACGTATCTTACATTAATCTGATAAAAACTTAAAATAAAAAATTCAAAGTTAATTTTTTATATATATTTACTAATATGTATAAATTGTCTATTATTAATATTTACAATAACTTAAAAATGTTCATTCCCTAAGTAGCTAAATAAAAATAGAAAAGATACTAACCCGCAAGACCGATAGGATATGCTGCTCTCTAAAGCTCAGTATAATCTCTAAAACGACAGGCGCGGTCTTTACAACAAATCTATGCATATCAAATCTATAACATCCCTTATTACAATATTACAAATAACTGATGTTTTTTAGTTTACAGGCTTGTAACAACTTTCTATTAACTTGAACGGCTTATATTATTTCATATTATTTTCTTCTGAAATCTTCCCCTTATATAACGGTCTACTCATATTTCTGGATAATGACCTCAACATTCCATTTGTTGTAGATAGCCCGTGATAGATACACCTCTTTTTATTCTAATCTCCCTGTCCACACAAACCAACTTGTCCGTAATCTATCTTCCTTAGATATTCCAAATTACCCTCCGAAGCGATTGAAAAGAAGGTGGCCTCGTTATTATAGTTAGTGAAGAGGTGACCTTTGGGTATTTCTTTCTCAAGACACTTTCACGACGTTTTTTCACATTCCATATGTACTCATTGTGTTGTATAATACAGTTGTAAATAAATAAATATTTCAGGAATTTTTTTTTTAATTCAGGAAGAAATGCCCTATATGATAAATGCTAAAAAGGAATTTGCGGAAACCAAGAATCACAACACTAATTATTTATACGGGCCATTCTCAACTAAACGTACAAACGCTGTCCAAATGATTTCCCTCGTACTGAAAATTTTGAATAAATGTGTAAAAAATCATTGGCTCACCCTATTCAAATCAGACTTTGCCAACTTCAACGTGGTACCCAGTCAAGTTGCTGGAAACATTTTACTGGTTTGGTCCATTGCGTTCATACATACACTCTATAGTTTGAGAATACAGAATTGCAGGTTTAGAAACGGTTATATCCGTTTCAAATAAATAAAACTGAAGTTTCCAAGGGATTTTGCGTCATTGGCGCACCCCAAACGGTTTTTGGCGCAGTGATCTCCCTTCAAGCCATAAAAAGGCGGGAAAAGGCACGCAAAAGACGATATACCTTCGGCAAGCCGACCAAGAGGTTTATAACCGCCTTCAGTATTTTTCACGGTGGCAGGGAGGGAAGACGTACGCTAGTAAGTGAGAGTTTTTTTAGTGACCGTCATTGGACGCACCCACTCTACCTCTGATAGTTATTTTTAAGTGATTAATTTTCTATTTTTCCGTGATAGGGTTCAGCTTACTGAGTAGATTGATGTACTTCTTGGTTTTGATACTTTGTCTTGGAGAGAAAAGTTTTTGTAAAACCTTCGATTCGTCATTGACGCACCCGTCATTAGCGCACCCCACAGAAGGCGCCAATGATGAAACGGTTGTTTGTTTTGTTTTTTCCTATGAACCTACTGCTCTGGTATGAAGAAATTTTCTGTTTCACACTTTATCGTACTCAATCGCGTGCTAATCGTATATAGAGCGAATTAAAAAAAATATTTATTAGATGAAAGAGGCGAGGACTATCTTAACCCTTTTAGATGTTCAAAAACCTTCGGGAGATCATTCCAAAAATCATTGGCTCACCACTAGATCGTCATTAGCTCACTTTCTGATTTCTGGAAAAATTATGTTTTTAATTAATTTATTATTAATGGAAATAATTATTTTGATAATTACAACGAATCAAGCTCTGCTGAGTGCTACATCAGATCAGATTTCATATATAGGGACACAATAAAAAAAGGATGGACCGAAAATTCAACTTTTGAAATTTTCAAGAAAGACGCACCCGATCGTACGTTTTGCTGAGAATGGCCCATACAGTGATGATACAAAGGAAACTATTGCCACGAAATGTAAAATGTAGAGTCTAGATGTAATAATAAGCTTTAGGCCAAAGCAGCGATATTTAAAAAGTTGTCTCTTCCAAGTTTATAGGACGGCAAACATGATAAAAGGGCCAACATAAATAGAAAAGGAGGAAGGGTGGGAGGAGGGGGTGATAAAGTGGGCAGTCGTAAATTAAGTAAAAACAGGGCAGATATCTCAGGCTAAGGGCCGGTCGTCGCTTATTGTCAACGCCGTATAAATTATTGTCGCGCTTTCTAATTGTTCTAGGTCACAATTGATCCGTCCGGCTAGAGCTAGTGAAGGAATGCAATAATCGTTAGTGAAAAAGAGTTGTGGAAAAATAATTACTCATGAGGTATACAAAAAGAAGCGATGCCAATTATTATGTGTTTTTTTTTTTTTTATATAGAACAAATCTGATACACACACGACTTTCAATTGCCTCCGTTGTTAGAATCACTTGAAGAACTTTTAAATAAACTAGGCGTTAAAAAAATGTAAAAAAACAAACAAAAAAACTTGATTTTCAATCGAAGTATTCAATTTAGAATAAATAACCAACAATGGACCACTTGCGGTTTAGTGGTTAGCATAACAGCTTTCTATCCTGAAGGTCGCAGGTTTAAACCTGGCAGGTGACTCTAGGATTTTTTAATTGTAGTTAAAAATCCTTAGTTATGCCGTTCATTGGAGAGGCCGTAAAAAGGTGCTCCCGAGCCTGTGCGATGACAGGTACTCCTTAAAGATCCCTATTTAAATAAACCAAAATAGGCAAAATTTAGAACTCCCACTGTAGCATCGTCCGATTAGTCATAGTAATATAAAGTGACGTTAATTGAATAACAATAGAAACGATCTGGAACAATCACTCAGTTGTATCAGCTTTTCCTGACCCATCTTTTCCTTATACATATTTTTATATAAGATTACATTTTTTCATAAATAATTATTTTTCTATCGGCATATTATATATCTATATTAGTATCCTTATGTGCAAAAAAAAATTACCTAACAAAATATTTTGGCTCCTTTCTGCTTTTATTTGTTATCGAATTTGTATATTTAGATTTTTTTTTTTTTTTTCAAATCTAACAAGATGATATCATTAAGTTTTTTTTCGAACTTTCAGTATTAAAAGTACATTTGAAAAAGAATATTTAAGACATCGGCATTTAACTCCTACGATACCATTTCTATCATAATAAAACCCACATTATATTAAAGTTTACATTGACAAAGCGAGCTTCATTAATATCGTCAAATTCTTTTATGAGAAGATCGTAAAAAGGTGCATAATGTATTGTATAAAGCTGTCCTTTTGGTATTCTGATTATGTTGCTGTGATATATCAGGCAAATACGAAATCAATTTTATATTAAGAATGAATATTTACTGTTGAAATGATGTCGACTGGTAAACAATATTTTAATTTTGCCGACTTTTCGGCTCAAAAATGTGAGCCACCATCAGGGCAGCACTAAGCCATGCCAAGCTTAAACTCAATTTAGGCAGTAATATGCTGTTGATATATAAATTTTATATATGTGTGTGTATATATATGTATATAAATAATATTATAGTATTTTTATAATTGTATTATTTGTAGAGTTTTACGAAATTTCGTTCTCTGATTTTGATAAATAGGACTGAGGAAAATTATTAAGTGCTCATAATCACATTACATAAAATATCTGAGTCTTAGATGACTTTGTCTCCTTGAAGGGCTAATAAAAATGTTTAATTTTAGCCCTGTAGGTCCATCTTTGTATGATTATCCTTTGTCTCGAAGGCCCTTTCAATAATCCTCCAGAGAAAGAGCTAATTAAATGGCCCTTAAGAAAATTTTCTCTCCAATTAACAGATTTTCCAGAGAAGGGCTCTTCGTAATCAGTTGACTAACTTAACAATAACATCTATCTTTGTCTTAAAAATTATTGTTTAAAATATTTCCTTCTACGGTATCTTCCTACGCGATGATATTAAGGAAATTGTTTCAGATTTCTTCTGAAATTGAAACCCTGATATAGGATATGAGATAATAGTACCTTTTTACTAAATGACATTGATTCTTGGATTTTCTATAGCCGAAAAAATCAACAATTGATTATTACTTGATGAGCTCATATTTTTTTTTTTTTTTTTTTGCGTGCAATAATTTATTTTAATGTTTAGATTCGATCACGTATTAATTTGATTCTTTCCAAATGGGAAATGATTTTTACCGTAGGATTTTCACGGAATAAAAAAAAAACTAACTCATAAAATAATCAGGTACGTTTTAATGTAAACAATACCGTTAATGCTATTTTGTATACTATAAAATATAATGAAATTAACTTAAGGTTTTCGACATTGAAAGAATTCCATTTTTTTTTTTTTTTTATTCTATAAGCTGAAACTTTCCCTTTTTAAATCAGCCATCGAAAAAGGATTATAGATCAATTTCAAAATCTTAAAACTTCTTATACATTTATAGCGTGAGGTCTTTTCCCTTTTCTTAACTCAACATCAACTAAGCTACAGTAATTCCAGATGAATCACTGAACCGGAAAACTTGCATGCAATTGTGGTTTTTAGTGATGCGGCTCAAACAAGTGTATAATGAATAATTATTAACTTCAAAATTACTATAACACGTGTGTAACGATAAACGAAGCACAATGTTATGAATAACGTTTATGAAGTTTTAAAAATAATGATAATGTATTTTCACTTTTCTTTTCTTTTTTTTTCAACTGAAAACTTCTTTAGGCGCGTTATGCGATTTTTGGCAGGGGTAAAAGCTTTGATTTCGTAACTATGGTAACGTTAACAACATGGCCCATGCGCTATGTGTATACCTGTCTATTAGAGATATGATAACGATATAAATTTCCGTTAACGTTTTCGATACCGGTTTAATATAGGCACAAAAATATCTATGTTTATAATACTTCATTAAAATCAATTGCAAAAGAATGAGTAAAGACACAGTAAGGTAAACTAGAACTTACCTTTTACTGTATATAAAGTTAATATAATGAATATTTTTAAGTCTCATGACTCTAAAATATCGATATTTGTAAATATTATTAAAACATTTAAACATACGAAGCAAAATCATGATATTTAAATCGTAGAAAAGTGAAATCGAAAATAATATCTTGATCATATAAGCGTAGAAATATGACATGTGATAGTTAAATTAATTTTTATAAATTTCAATTAAGCATAATTTATTTTTTATTACTAATTAAAAGATATGTTTTTTGTTTATTTGGGAGAGAAACTGAGTTTATCTATGTGAAACTACTATAAAGCGTATTCCTAAATGTCTGAATTTTCTTGATACAAATGGCTGGCCCATTAAAAAATGTTGACCACCAACTCATACAGTCTACAATCTCATTCAGACTATGATGACATTCATCAAGATGATATATCTCTACATTATGATGATCTTTTACAAGGAAATGAAACAATAATAAAAAACAATACGTTCAAGTAGATTATGTTGAGAATTCATTGTTCTCTTTTCAAAAACATTCCAGCTTAAATCGAAAAAAAAGTTTCACTCCTATCGATAGTCCCTAGCCGTTTTCTCGTTATGGCCTATTTTATTTAATTTATTCTCTCATTCAAGACTGGTTTTTCCCCGCTGAATTATTATTATTTTAGGGGGTTATTTATTTTTCTTGACATATTCGATTCTGTAATAACTTGCGCAGTGCTGAAGACTACCTGATCGACTTTTGCTCTTGCGATTAATTATACCTTGAATGCATGCATTGGCCTCCGTATATATTTTACAGACTGTAAACGTGGCTACAGAAGTGGATGACATCATCTAGTATATGAAGACAGCCGGAGGGAGGGATGGCTGGCCTATCTATAGGGTGGGATTGGAGTGGCTAGGGCGACCAGAACAATGGCACACAATTCCAATCTGCCTCTCATTGTCTTATCCCTCCTCTTAGCTATCCGTGTAAGCATCTCCTATTCATTTCCAACCACGTCTTCTTTTTCTGGTTCAAAAAATATAATGGGGTTGCATTAGAACGCACAATCGAAGTTTATTTGTTACTCGTGCCGTAAGACATTGATTATATAGAAGGTTTGTTTCATGCACGCCTCTAAGACATTACAACACCACCTAACACCTTTTCACGACTAGTGCAAATTAAGAAAAATTCCACTTAACCAGCACAAATACCAAGAGGTTACTTTCACTCTTCGACATGAAACCTTCTGTTCAATATATCTTGACAGTATCCAAATTCTACAGGCATACACAACAAGATATCTCGGCTTGACATTCCACAGAAGAATGAAATGGGGTCAAAGATCAAAAGGCTAAACAAAATACTAAAAATTGTACACTCAATAATCTGAAAACGTTCAAAAACTTAACAATAAACTAAACACTTACACTTACTTATTGAAGCCCATTTGGACTTAAGCTTCGTATACTTACGGGACTGCCGAAAAGACACACATACGCAAAATACAAATTTTTCAATCCGAAACTTTTAAAATGATTATAAATTCACCATGGTACGTTAGCATCATTACTTTAGATACAGACCTTCACATCCCAACGGTCAACGAACAGATTTGAACCCTCTACAAACGTTTTCACGACAACTTCCACGGGTATACCAATACACTAATACAAAACTGATCTTCTAAACTGAATATGAAAAAGGAGCTAAATACATACACTTATGTAAAATCATATGGGCATGCTCGTCTCTGATATATTTATGTTTTTTTTTTTTAAAAACCTATTTGCCAAAAATTCAAATCTTTCCGTCAAAAATATTACGAATCATTAAAGCGCACTTTGGTACGTGAATTAAAAACCCAACATACTGCCTTCCACCTACCAACAGTCGACAAATAGATAATAAGTCATTATTAACATTTCCACAAGAACTCGCGTGGACAAGCGAACAATCTGAAGTACTATACCTACGTAACATAACAGTAGGCTGATAAATAAGATAAAGAAACTGAAAAGGTACTAAATAAGAGATCTCCTTTCTTGATTAACAAATATATAGTAATTAATTAATAGGTAATTTAATAATATTTATATAAGTCAATTGTATTTATTTATAATTATTATTAAAGGCGTTATAGCTATCGGGTTTACATTAAATTGGGCTAAAAAAACAACATGAATGATGATTAATTAATTCAGATTAAACACATAATGAAAACATTTAATGAAGATATATTGTGTTTAATCGCTTACCGAATGGAATTATTTAAAGCAGGGCTTAAGGGGAAGTAACGGCGCGAAGAATTATAAGGGCCTTGGAGAGGTTGAGCTAGGGGAGGTATTAGCGCTGCGGGTGATTAAGGTACAAGAGGAGTGCGCAATGCTGCGCAAAAATTTGGTTAATGAAGTGCGGGAGGGGAGCGCAATTAATGGGATCCAGATCCTAATCCTCCTTCGATAGCAAGGAGCTGTAAATATACTATCGGTACTCTCTTTTATTCCAACTCGGTCCGGTTCTGGTGTCAAGAAATTCGAAACAGTATTATTTGTATTCAATTTTTATTTTTCACATAAATAAATGAAACCGAACGTTAAATTTATCATTAATTACAAAAACTTGTTTCAAAAAAAGTTCCATATATTATCATTGCAGAAGAGGAACTGTTGTTCCTAAATGTAACAGGTCATTAATAAAATTAATTCTTATTGTTTAGCGATTATATAGGTATAGAGGTATAGATTATATAGAGAAAAAACGCGTTACGTTTGAAGAAGATAATTAGTTTCATCAGTGGGTATAATAAAGTAAAGTATTATTTTTTAAACTACTTAAATATAGTTTATATATAATTGGCATTTGGTAACTCGTTTGTATTTCAATTTATGGAACTACGTTAGAGTAATGTTCTATGATATTCATCCTATAAGTTTTTGAGCTACTTCGGGAAGCAGATATTTACCAAAAAACCAAAATATGTTTTTGCAAATCTTCCGGTTTCGTATTTCTTCCAGAATTTCTATAGTTCAGTTGATGTTGTGTACAGAAAATATTAAAAAAACAGCTTTATTTTGGGCTTTTTGAAGTTTATTATTGGGCTACAGCACTTGAAAACGGAATGTTTTAACTTGAAACAAAAAGATGATACAAATTTTGCTGGTTTTAGTGAGGTAAAAGTAAGTCTTTTAAAGTCGAAAACTTTTTTTTTTTTTTAATTATTTAATCAGTTTATTGAACATCACATCAGACGTGTAGAGAAGCTACCCATCGGCAGCACTCTAAAAATATTCTAAACTAGAAGGTCTTGAGGCCATCTTCTTTTCAGACGCCTCGGAGGATTATCAGGAATTAAAGTGGAAGAACGGATGGAAACTAGAGGATTAGAGTGGAAATGGAGTTTGTCATGAAAGAAATAATATCAGTTTCCAGCCAAATCAGCAACATACGGAACATTAAGATCTTTATGGGTCAATTGTCGAAAACTTGAATTTGAAACTTCTAAAATGCCTTTACATCCAAGAGCCTTTGGCGGTTCATTGGTTTATTAAATTTAGTTGTAGAACTGTTTTTATTTTATTTACTAACGTAATTAGACCAGTGGTAAATAAGGATGGACAATAGACTAAGTGTTGCGTCAATGTCCATTATATATTTCTCGGGTTTAATCGATGTTTAATCAGATTTAAACCCTCTCGATTAATGGAAAACATCGCCGCCAACAGCCACCCTCTCCTCGCTCCTCCCTCGTTCACAGTTTACATTATGATAATGCGGCCTCATAACAGTTTCCACTAATCGTAGCCTAAACGACCCAAGTGGTAATCCTCGATGTCGGATGAGGAAAAGCTATTGCTGAGATTTCCCTAAAGCTGGAATCACCCTTGGCAGTCGAGCGATTCTGGATGAATGGTGGTATCTCTACTTAGTAATGTCCACTTTCACATTTATTATTTGTCTTTATGTTTTTTTTACGAACATGATTATACCCGAGTTCAATGAAGATGGACTAAGTGTTTATCGAAGTTCAATATATATTTCTCGGGTTTAATCGGATGGTATTACGATATTTACTATCCATATAAAAATGGATGATATTACTATATTTGTTTAATATTCTAAGGTTTGCGGTGAATACACTGTAATCAAGGGTACTATATAGTAATTAATCATCGTTATAATATTATAAATACATTTAAAAGAAAATGTAACTAAATATACCTACGATATTAAGCATAATATTGTCTTATATTGAACAATGTGAATGTTACAATATTAAGAAGGAACCCCGATCTAAGATAGTTATAAAAAAAGGTGTTATTCCGAGCTCTATACCTATCTATAATTATTGTGGATAATTTTTATTAATTGTTGTTTTCTCTGTTTGGGCATAACTATCAGCATAATAAATTCTCGAAACGTAGTTGTATATTTATTGACTGAACATTACATCCACATCCTATATATACATATATATATAGGATGTGGATGTAATTGTTTCATCTTTGGGCAAAGAAGAAAAATGAATAATCACTGCCACTGACCACCACACAGAAACCAATAATTTTTATGGATGCAAAATATTTTAAACCACCGTTACAAAAGCCTACCCCATATGCTGTTGTAATGTTCCTTTCAGCTTGGGGTGCCAATTTTCCAAGGTTAAACTCATAAAAATTCTTGAGAATAACAATTTACCAAGGCCATATTTGATGGCATACAAAACAACATGCGATGATTGGAAGACATAGTATATATAATCAAATAGATAGGATTAATAAAAGCTCATTATAATTTGTAAACAAGAAATTAATAAAAAGCAATCCATAAATCCCACTTTGAACTTCTTCAATAATAATAACGGTCATTTAATATGTAACATTCAATATAAAACAATTTCATTAAGAATCAAATTTGTTTTTGAAGAACACCACGTATGCGTTGATGGATATATCTACTGAGACACATAAGTTTTTTGCTGATAGCTTTGACAAATTACTGTGAATATTTAGTAATTATAGGAAACGTTTGCAAGTGATTATTGAAGTATTGAAATCTATGTCTGAAATCTAAACTCATACCAAGTAGTACCAAGAACATTTCTAACCCAACAACAGTAGTATACTTGTTATTCAACATATCAATTCCTAGAATCCTCAGTGGTTACAGAACACAACACTACAGACCCACTTCGATCTATACACTGACATAACTGCACGACATGGAAACCCAACTCAAGAGCAAGACTAATGTAAACTAAAACGTAACTATAACAATTCAAAATATTTACATCTCGTCAAGAAACATGCCAACTCTCTTCCCTTGTTCGTATTGACACAATACACAAACACACTGACTATCTGTAACTGGGAAACGGAATGAGAATAAATACGAATTTCCAACACAATAAGGATTTTATAAGACGAAATATGTTTCCAAGCTTTACAATCTCCCTTTCTATATAAAATCATACCGCGATTCTTGGTTTCCGAGAACTCCTTTTAAACTACGTGGTAGATCTTGAAACGGTTTTTACTATCGTTTAGTGCATTTTAACGTATGTATACACACACACAATCACACACACACACACACACACACACACACATGTATAAATATATAGAGAGATATAGATATATATATATTATATATATATATATATATATAATAGAGATAACTTATATCCACATCCTATATTATATATATATATATAATATATATATATATATATATATTATATATAAAGAGAGAGAGAGAGAGAGAGAGAGAGAGAGAGGAGAGAGAGAGAGGAGAGAGAGAGAGAGAGAGAGAGAGAGAGAGAGAGAGGAGAGAGAGAGAGAGAGAGAGAGGGGAGAGAGAGAGGAGAGAGAGGGGGAGAGAGAGAGAGAGAAACCATTATATCCACATCCTATATATATATATATATATATATATATATATATATATATATATATATATTAATATATATATATTATATATATATATATGTGGTATTGAAATAATGCATACAAAACAAAATGAATTAGTTAATCGGAAGGGACTTAGGTTTCACGACAAACAGTTAAGAAACTAACCGATCTTTCTTACAAAGTTCATCCAAAACTATCTTATTCCCCAGACTTGTCTCTACAACTTCTATAGGTTCAGAATTTCGGAGTACTTCTTTAAGAGTAATTATTTTTAAATTGATTCGCATACCAAAAAAGCATTTTCTGACTTAATTCATTCCTTCACAAATCCTTGATTTTTTCTGCTATAGCAGTGGTTCCCAACTACTGGTCCGAAAACCCCTGCCGGACCTGCAGGTGATTTCTAAGGGTGTCGGATGATATCTCTGGAAAATAATTTTAAATCGCCTTGCCGTAAAATATATAAAGAACTAGACATGATCTATACAGACAAATTCAACACTATAACTAATATAATTAACACCAGCCATGATATGATATAATTAAAAGCTTGTAATCACTGACACTATTGCAATAACATTCTTAAAATTGGTCATTCTCTAACATTCGAAAATAATGATTTAAAATGACAGATGTGTCACAAAATGAACAATATTTCATATTTTTATAAGTATTTGAAGAAACGCCTATCTTCTATTAGTTCTAAACCTTAGTGTTTCAATATTTCGTGGACTGAAGTCAACTCTTAGAGTCTGATTTTTTTTTTTTCCATTTCAATCACCCTACTTGGACATTTCTATCATACAGAGTTGAGGTAGCAGCGGTATTGGCATTCGTGATACTGTGTAGACCAATAAAAATCTAAAGATATACCTAATAGATTATTGAAATCGTTGGTTTTCAGGAAAAATTTTGTTTAGAACCACTGTGTTATAGGATTGAAGAGTTGATAATACGTTGGAAAAAAAATATTTAAAAAATATGGTAAATATTTTGGATTTCATAATTTTGTTTTACTAATAACCTTTCTTGTGGAAATGGACATTTCATATTAAACGCACTAATAATTATTATTGTGCTTCTTCGTGCATTTTGATACGCGTTAAGGAAAGGGCGGTATCCTTCCTCATTGTACACGATAAGAAGCGCAGTATTTTCCAAGAGACACGAAAAAGCCATAACAGTAAACCGCCTAATTAGAGCTAGCTCTGAAAAGCCTCCGAGACCATAATACTAATGCTAATGCTATTTTCCGCAACGGAGGAAACTCTACCCATTAATCCCGTTTAGGATTTCCAAAAAAAAGAATATTATTGCAAAGACTACCTCCCGCTAACAATCATTGCAAAAGGATTTATTCCAGTGTACCTAAGGCTTAAACTGTATCTCACAGGTGAAGCTACTCTATTTATTTTTTTATAAAAAATTATTTGTAATTATTTTAAAATCTGGTGCTATCAACAAACTACTTTCACTTTTCTTCGTTGTTAAAATAAATTTAAAAAATTTTAAACACACTTAGAGATACAAATAAATTGTTTAATAATTAATTAAATTGAATTTCGATAGAAACATGTGTTTTATTAAATAATCTATTAAATAATCTATTTTATCTAAAACAATCAGTTTCATCAGCTTTTCATTACTCTCAAATAACCTTTACAATACCGTGTATTGGAAAATATTTTTTCTAAAATCTGTAACTATCTAATAGTATATTATACAATCTATATTACTTGATATTTTTTTTTTGTTTGAATTAAAAATGTTTATTTTTTAAAACAAATATAAATTGAATGAAAAGTCCGGCCATGAATAAAACGCCCTAATAAAGAGAATGATTTGATTAAATATATATTAATTTTATTTATTTTTTATGAGTGTTCCCTTATTTTAAGATTGTATCACACAATAGAAAGCTATGTGGTTGTAACTGCTTAAAGTAATTAAGCTACGTTTTTAAATCTGCATTTTAATTTTAATTTATTAAGAAATTTCCATGTTTTATATGTTCTTTTTTTCCCTGTTCATTTAAATGAAATACGTTATTAATTATTGTTTCTCTTTTTCAGGTGAGTGAAAATCTGTATTATGGTTAGAGGTTAAGCTAATTTTTGGTAAGTTCACTATTGTATTAAAAATTAAGACAAAAAGATCTTCCAAATTATTGTGAACAAATTATATATACATATTTTTTTTTTTTTTTCCCTCGCATTTTTTCATTAGTGTCAGAATATTTTTTAAGTCTGCAATTTTATAAATTAGTGCTATTCTTCACTGTATAACAGTGTTTATTAATCTATTTAACAAATAGTTTTTTATTTATTTTTTTTTTATATCTTAAAACATATGAAATTTAGATCTTTCTATTACTGTTTTATTTTCTCTTCAACCAAGAAACTCTTTTTAAAAAACTGTTAATGCTTCTTCACTTCACATCTAAATCGGTCGAGTTTTTATATATTATATGTATATAATATACCCATCCGTGACGTGATTGAAAAAATTATATGTTGTGCGAGACTCTACAATAAAAAAAAAAAAAAAAAAAAAAAAAAAAAAAAAAAAAAAAAAAAAAAAAAAAAAAAAAAAAAAAAAAAAAAAAAAACAGCAATAAATTTTAGATCTCCAAATCGGACATAACCATTGTTTTTTACTACAATTTTCGTAGAAAAAAAATGTACAAAACCCTTTTGTAAAACCCTTTACATGTATATATATCTTATGAAATGTTTTATAAAATTCATCTTCGGAGTCCCCAGACGGTCCAGCGTCTACGACAGGTATGTCGAGTTTAAGTGGCTCAATCCAGTTTTTCGTCGACAGAATTTTCTTGGAGTATTGCTATTCCGCACTTTAATACCTGAAGTCCAACCTACATTTTTGACCTACCTATCCCTGGTTCATCGATACATTCGTTTAACACGAAATCCCAGCCCACTAACCTCTATTTTTCTTCTCATCGAACACCAATCTTGAAAAAAAATAGTTTAGATTGCGTGCCACCCCACTTTAGAATTCCATACCTACCTCTATTCGCAAAGCATCTTCTTTAACCTCATTTAAAAACAAATTATTCCACCATCTCCTCAGCAATCAATCTTCTGAATAATTGTATACAAAAGTAAGAATAATAGTCATATTTCACTCTAAAATGACGAACACTACAAATATGTAAACATAAGATTTTCTTTTTTGTTCTTTCTATGATTTTATGATATTAGTGTGAGGTACAATTACAGTATCTCTGTATGCACATGTGTTTAGTATTATATAGTCATACATTTATGTGCTCATTCCTTCGTATTCACTACTTTATAAATAATGTAAGTAGTAGTATGTCGTTTAAATAATCGTATTTACTACTTTTATAAATAATATAAGTATAACCATAAGTTTGTTTTTGCAATGTTTTTATTTTTATACTACACACAAGACTCAGTTTTGTGTACTTTACTGTTATTCTTAGGGAACAGAAGGTCCCAGAATAAAATTTACTTTTCTTACTTTCTTCTTTATATTTAAAATGAAAATTGGTTAAGCATTTCGGGAGAAGTTTTTTTTTTTTTGTATTTTTTCCCTTACATATTCTCTTAGCGATTAAGGGGTTAGCAAATTTAAGAGGTTGTTCCTCATAGGTCTGTGAATCAATGGTATAAATTTGATAACTTTTTTTCTAATATAGGAATAAAAATATTACAAAAGTTTAAAAAGATTCTATCCTGGTTTCCTCAGTGAAAGCCTCTGGATTAAAAAAAAAAAAAAGAAGAGATTTATATATATATATATATATATATATATAGATATATATATATATATATATACTTTTTTTGTCTATTCATAACACAACCAATCTTTACATTTGCCCTGCTACCCGGAAATAAAGGCGGACCTTCCAGATGTACCCAGAAGGCGAAGGCTGAAGGAAGAGCCCTTTACCATTCCGCTTTCCGTGACGAAGTTGAGTGGCCTAAAAGAGGATATTTGGGTTGTGAAAAGGGAATGTTTGCCAGGACCTAGGACCAACACTCCTTGACGGGACAGCCACTCGGCCAAGGGTTTTCTTTTTTCCGCTGGCTGGTCCTTTATCGGAATATTTATTCCACGTTTGGAATATTCTTCTGTGTTTTTTTGGTTGTCAATTTTTTCATCTTTTAGTATCGGAAATGTCAAAAAACCAAATGTAAGAATATTCGATCAAAAGCGACGCATAAGTCCTATTATTTAAAATATTTTTAATGAAACATAAAGCACTGATCTTGACTTTGCTTTGGTCTCTCTTAATTTTTTATGTTAATTTTCTCGAAAGAATTACTTTAAATTTATAAGTTAATTTAAATCATCTTTAAATTCATATATAATCCGTCGATGATCCGAGATCGTTGTTTATTTTATTTTCGTTATTTTTATTAATTTTAGTGCTTAGACATACTTAGTTTTATTAATTTTAGTGCTTAGACATACTTAGTTAGTTTTATTAATTTTGGTGCTTAGACATACTTAGTTAGTTTTATTAATTTTAGTGCTTAGACATACTTAGTTAGTTTTATTAACTTTAGACAATTATTAAGTTATAAAACTATTATCGTTAGTTTTATTAACTTTAGTGGGTTTTTTTTTTGTTTTTAATGTTTTGTTTTTTTATTTTTTATTTCATATATTTTTCTTCTCATTTCCTAGCATAATTTGTATCGCATTAGCAAGAAAACATAAACCAGCATTAGAAATAAATATTTTTTTATTCATTTTTTTTCATTTATTGATATTTGCAACTGTGTTAGTTAATCCCAAGTAAATGAGCTATGCGACAAAATACGTGAAAAATACATGAAGAGAAACTGCCAATTGCAGCACTCCAGCTGGTAACCTAACTAGGTCTCGAGGCCATCTTTTTTTCAGACGCCTCGGAGGATTGTCAGGAATTGAAGAGGAGGCAAGGATTGAAACTAGTGTGTTAGAGTGAGAGTGGAGTTTGTCATGGAAAGATTGATACTTGGTTCGTGCCTAACCTGCTACGTATGGAACATTAAGGTCTTTGTGGGTGAATTTATTCGTGACAAAGTAAGGAGCATTGAGAATTTTTCGAAGGATTTAGGATTGTAAGAATCGGATAGGCAAGAGTTTGATGGTCGAGTATGGCTCCAAAGTTTATTGTATTCTCTAATTCTGAACCAGGCCTCGAGAAAGACTCCTTTTAAGTCCTGTTTACGTCTAGAAAAGCAAACGCAAAGTACAATCCGCTCTCTAGTAAAGGAGAAGACACCATCACACGATGACATTGTTGAATGGTTGGAATGGGATGTTCGGAATCCAAACTGGTGGTCTGGATTATGTTATTTGTTTCTAGGATTGGGTATAGGCGTTATAGGGTGAGTCTGTCAATTATTTTATCCATTATAAGTAAAAGGAAGATATTGACGGTAGGAAGAAGGAGATTAAAAAAAAAGTTATTCATTCACATTTTATTCATTTTATTCACACCTTCCGCATAAGAATATCAACCAGCAACCGTGGCGAATTAAGGCAAGGTATGGTAGGCATGTGGAATCAAGTATCAGCAGTACTTGATTATTCCTTTATTCAGAGTAGGGATTTCTTAGCCAGCTTCTTTTTAAATATAATTCTAATGATCATAACAGCCATATCGTTTATTAGCTCTGTCATTTCATATGCACACTTACTTAATACTTTCTGCAAGAAGGCAAACCCCTCTTATTCTCTTTTCTTTCTATGACATAGTTATTGTAATTTGATAAAGAATCAATTATCTATTTAGATTCTAACTAACTAGATTTTTCCATATTAAATATTTAACAAATAGTTACTTCTGTTAATTAGTTATCTGTTAGTATACAAATAAGTTGATTTCAAAAAGTATATTTCATGTTGTACATACCGGTGAACTATAAGATCCCATACTCATGCTTGTATTTCAGTTGACTGCGAACTTTTATTCTTTTGTATATATCGAATATAAATGTGGTTCTTTCATCGGTAAATGAAACCTGCATGTATCAGACATTAAAATCACGAGGAAATTATTTGCCGCTTCTTATACAGTTTTAAAGCATGTTTTTTAGATTTATTTAGTGCACTGTTTTCAACGATAAATAAAAAGTTTCACAAAGCTGTATATATGTTTGAAAAAAAAAAGTTCTGTTTGTTCTGTGGCAGTAAGACATTTAGACAGCCTTCTCGGCGTGTACTATTTCCGATTGATTTTTTTTTCCAAGATAAAGTTTTGATTGAGACGAGTCAAGCCCCTTGGCCTAGGCGAACCTACTGCTTAGGAAATCCAATAGTTTGCTTCTGTTTTCCTTACTTCATTGCTAAGTTTTTCATTTCCTACCTTCCCTTTTTTTATTTTTAATAATAATCATAGTTCTATTTATTTTATATTAAATTGATACATATATATTTTTCATATTCACCTCATGTATTCTTTAATGGGTCCAGAGGCGTATCCGTTATTATAAAATGGAATGGTCATTTAAAAAAAATCAAAATAAACGTATAATTTAATTCATTAAAAAAATTAGATATTATTTAGTATGAGAAGATGTCGTTAATTGATTTACTAAAATTGTGCAAGAAATAAATACTACATTTTATATGTGACATTACTTATGTTAAAAATTTTATTGCCCCAATCGAAGTAGAGTATAGTCATTCCAAATTTCAAAAAATAATTAAATATAGATTTATTAATTAATATTTGTAATACCTATTACATTGCTATAAAGATTCAATTTCCATTTTCTGTAATAATATTCTAAAGTAACTCGTCCTAGATTAATTTTATAATTTATTTTCTCTATTAAGCTGAACATAAATAATTTTAAAATTGTTATTTCTACATTATCATATTGTTAATTGTTTTCCTTTATCATGAATAGGGCACATATCCGTTCATGTAAAAAGTTTTATGAGACACTTTTATTGTAATTATTGTGTATTTTGTTTTTCGTTACATTATTATTAAAATCATCAATCTTTAGTTTAACTTGAATATACGTGTATTATTACTTAATCCCTTTTTTATTTATTTTCTTTGTGGTTTTATTTGCTCCATGTATAATATATGCTGTTCTTTTTTCCTTTGTCAGAAATATCTGAGAATATGGGAATAAAAACCAGAATAAAAAAAATTTTTAAAAAACAAACAATCAGAAAGAAAGCATAACATAAGTATCTTAAATTTTTTAGGATACTTATTTTATTGAATATTAATTTGATTCGTTTATACACGTATTTATCATACGTATTATTATATATATATATTATATATATATATATATATATATATATATATATATATATATCTTGTTAAAAACAAAAGCTAAAAGTTGATAAATAAAACGTTATTAGACCTGTTCCATATTACACGAATTGTATTTGTATTCAAACTTAAAAATTCTTTTTTATATCGACATTTTCTATTTTTATTGTTAAATTAATACTTTCGAAACTTTTGAGAAATGTTTGAAAGTATCCTCAAACACTTAAAATAAAATTGTTATTATTGACTATTTACCATAAGTTAGAACTATCGCTTGTGGTGTTGTCGTTGTTAGGCTTCTCTCCCAAGTGTCTTATGCCTTATATAACATGTTATTACACCTTTTGTCTCTAAATTTAGAGTTTATTAAAGTTTATTCGTGTTTTTTTAAACAATTATGATGGAATAATGTAAAAAGAATAACCATGATACAAATTCAGTGACTAACAGTATTCAGTTATATTATTTATTGGTGCAGCAATCTCTATTTTTTTTTTAAATTAGAATATATTTCATGTAAAAATATTTTAAATGTATCATGTTTTATAGAGACCTTTAAGCTCTGAAAATTAATAACTATTAGCATTTTATATTGAAAATCGTTTTCCTTTTTTGAGTTAGATCGATTTTAGTCGGCGTTCGTCAGGGTTTAATCATCGCTCCATTATTGTACATTACGTGAATGCACATAATATTCCTATATACTACTTATATAATAATAAACTACTTAAACACACCTCCTAAAATCTGTTTGCACACACTCACTAAAAAAAAAAATCTGGCGCGCGCAACACACGACTTTCACTTACCTCTGTTATTACTATCAATTTGTGACCATATAGGATTTGGTGTCAAGTCTTGACGGTCACTTTTATATAATAAAAAATAATATATCATATAATAATCATAATATAATAAATCATATAATAAAAATATATCAATTTAGGAATTTTTAAACAAATTTAGAAACGAAAATTAATTGTTAATGGATTATTTGCATTTGATTTTTATAGAAAGATTCGTTTTATTAAAAAATATGTTATAATATTATCTATGAAATTCAGTAAGTTTTTTCGGCTCTCATCAGTCCGTGTTAGAACTACTTAGAGCGTCCGGCGATGACAGCGGCATCCAGCGACCAAGCGGTGAAATAATTGCATTAAAAAACACTTTTCAGTTTTCTCCTTTAGTTGGATATCGAATCCGTTCAACTTATATATTTACCTGTTTTTTTATCAATAGTAATAAGCTGATTTGGTTATTTGTATACAATATACAAAATTAAAGGTACTTTAGAGGTAGAAAATATCGCCATTCAAGCATCACCAGACTATTTCAATCAGAATGAAACCTGCATGATATTAAAGCCCCTTAAATCTTACATCGATATAGCGAGTTTAGTAAAAATTGTTAGAGCCGTTTTTGAGAAAATCGTAAAAAGGTGCAAAATGCATGAGATAAAGTAGGACTTCCGGTCAGCCGATTTTAGTGAAAAACTTGCTGTAACATCTCGGGCGTCATTTCATATATAGGTCAGTGAAAGTAATATACTGTAAAACATATAATACAGTAAAAAATGTATATAACTAATCAAAACTTTTTAATCTAAGCTAATAAAATATAAAGCATACGTCAACATCAAAACCTAATAGAATAAATCGCAATCAATACCAGCAATTGAGACGTTGATTTCCAAAAGGTACTAAAGGACATTTTTTTCAAAGTTGATATTTTCACATATTTCTATTCTAATGGTTTGGTTTTATCTAAATCCGTCATCAAATTTTATCCAAGAAACATAAAAATCCTTAAAAAAAGTCTTTAAAAATTTCATTTCATTCCAAAAGGTACTAAATCCACATTTTATTTCATTCCAAAAGGTACTATATCCATGTTTCGTTCCAAAAGGTACTATATCCTATGTAAACAGATATAACCTTTCCTTTCATTTCCTTCCAAAAGGTACTATATTTCCAAATATACGGCAGAAGCAACTAATCCCGTAATATATCACCATTAATTTATTGTTTTCATCATTTTATGCATTTTTATTGGTTCATTGAGCACGTCTTGAATCACCGCTATTATTTTGTTCACTGGTTTTAACCTAATAATCAGTTTTTAGGCTATTTGAAACAACTTAGTTGCGTCGCTTTGGTTCTTTTAGGTTGTCAATTAAATTAAGTTTTTTCATAGTATTTCTTCTTGCAGCAACATAAATTTGGTTTAAAATTTTTCAGAAACTAACATTTTAATAGAATAATGGTATTTTATGCAGCAAATAGTTGGAATTAGCATTCCACGAACTTGCTAAATATGTGAAGAAAATCCGCGCCTGATCTTAGTAGTCGATTTTTTTATGTAAAATAAAAGCTCAAAAGTTATTATTTATCAGTATCTATGGTTAAATATTGTATACACGTCGTTAATAATATAATTAAATTTGCTAAATTCACACAAATAGTAAATACAAGTTCAAAACAAACTTCATAATTACATACTTTCTTATTATAGTGCCATAAATAGATATATTGTCCTTTGAATATTCACTTTCTTTATGAATAATAGATAATCAATGTAATTAACCAACAAAGAAAGATGTTTCTCAGAGGGAGAATAAGGAAATATACATAACTTAGTAATTAACGATATAAAGACGTTAGTTATCGGCAATGTTGGATCAGAAAGGTTATAGTGACTGTTACCAACTTACCTTGCGTTTTATTCTTCCAAAAAGTACTATATCCCTTTTAATTCGTTCCAAAAAGTACTATATCCATGTTTCGTTCCAAAAAGTACTAAATCCATATTATATTGCTTAAAAGTCATCGGAAAAGTGCAATAATTTGGAAAAATGAGTTGGTAACACCTTTATAAATCAACTTTTGATTTTAATAAAAAAAGAGTCACGTAAATTAGGCCAATAATAAATAAATGACAGATTTTTGCGTTTCCTGTAAAATTCTCTAAAGTGGATATAGTACCTTTTGGAAATCAACGTCTCAATTGATAAATTTATATAAATAAACTACGCACGATTTCTTAAAAAAAATTGAAGGGACATCCAATATAATATTTAAATTTTTATTATATATATATATATATATATATATATATATAATGAATAAAGATAAATATGTATACATTATCAGATAAATCCTTGGTCCTACAGCCCAGTTCGTCCCCACTCTTCTCTATCCCTTGCCATCGCCCCAGCCTGACGCACCCAGCCGCACTGTATCCTTCCCAACCTGGTCCAACCATCTCATTCGGGGTTTTCCTCTCTTTCTTTTACCCACTAACTCATGATTCTCTTTGGGATGCTATCGTCTGCCGTCCTTTGAACGTGCCCAGTCTAACGAAGCCTGCTTATCTTTATAAATCTCACCGCTGGGACATCCTTATACTTTTCATAAAGTTCTCGATTGTGTCTAATTCTCCAAAGACCATTTTTCCATATAGGCCCATAAACCCTACTGAGTATTCGTTGCTCGAAAACAGAAATCTATAGTATTATATATTATTATTATTATAGCAATCTAATATAAGATAAATATGTATATATAAAAATTTCTTTTCCTATTTTATATATAAATATGTGTATTTACAAAGATCCTATCTAAAATACGAGTTTCGTATTTATCTAAAATACATATTTCCTATCTACGCCTTATCGTTAGTCCAAACTTCACTACTTATTTTATTGTGATATTCCTAATATCCGAAAGAAATGGAGTGATTTTTGTGGAAGAAAAATTAGAGCTGATTTTTTAATTTCTTCCAATGGCCCCTTTTATTTACAGTACCATCACGAATAGACGTTGCGGTGTTTCTTACCCATCTTCCGGATCATAGTTTGAAAAATTCCATATTTTCATCTTTTTTTTTTTTTCCAATAACTTCGTCAATTATCATTTAAAAAACTGCAGTTGAGGACAAAGATCTAAGGCATTGCCATAGTTATGGCATTTTTAATGTGCTGACGTTTTTAATTAGTTTTAAAAAAAATGAAAATTGACCCCGAAACGTCGATTTGTGATAGTACTGTAAATAAAAAGGTCCTTTGGAAGATTTTTTTTTTTTTACCCTAATTTTTCTACCTCAAAAATTCACTACTTATATATAGGAGTTAACATAAACTAACGAATCACGTTTTGTTGATAATTTATTCCAATGAGGTATTCGGTTGGCTATTCCTCCGTCATGAAAATTCATACTGTAATCCTTTAAACAAATTAACATCGCTTTCCGCGGCCTCCTTCCAAAACAACTCCTTCCCAGCCTAGGCGTTATCTTGGGATAATTATCTCTCAAATAATCGCTACTGATAACGAGAATAATTATTTTAATAATCACCGCTGATAAGGGGAATAATTATTTAAATGATGAAAATTGTGGGGTAAGAGGTTAGGGTTTAAATTTGCATAGGAAACCGAGCGAGCCGGAATTTCATTTGGTATTTCTCTTCACACCATTTCTCCTAATTCCTTTTTGAATTTACCTCCACTTATTAACATAATCATCAGAGGTTTCGGATGTAAGATGTTTAAAATAAAGAGTTTAATTCATGTTAGCTAAGTTAGTTTATTATTAAATATAATTGAAACTTACAAAAGACTAACCTATTTTTTTTTTAATTAAGAATGCAATACATTTAAGCTGAAAGCTTATTGTTAGGGAGTCGGCAGTGCATAGTAATATACAATTATGTATTCACATCCATTATTAAACGATGAAGAAAAACAAAATAAAAGAAAAATAATAATAATAATAATAGGTAAAATACAACCAATAATCACCGTATTATACATAATACAAAATAACTAATATTTATTTACACTAAAAATTAATTATTATTCATAGAAAATTTCTTCATCCTCTTCTTCATCGGTTCTGATATACTTATGGCTAAATTGCAGCAAATATTTAATGAGTTAAAGGAAGAAATCAATAGACTAATCATTCAGTACTTAATAAAAATATTTCCAAACATGTTGAAATACATCATTAAAACATTCAATTTGTTTTTCCTTAAAAGTTTTTATAAGATATTTGAAAAAATTCTATTTTGATCAGGTCTCTTAGTAATATTTTATTTTCTCTTAAAGCCCAAATTAGATCAAATAATTAAATTATTTTTTACCTTAATATTTTTTATTCACACCGGCCTGCGAGTGTGAGGCAAGGTTTTTTTTTTTCAATGTTAGGTGAACCTAGTGATATAAGTTTTAAATTTTAGAACGTATGGTATTGCATTAATTTTCTTAGGTAAAGATTAAAATACTTCAGTATATATGCATGTAGCCAATAGTTTGTTTATATTTCATGTTAATTATTTGCCCATAATTAATAATTAGATTTTTTTATTTTTTATTTTATTATGTCGGCTTAGGAAAACAATTTTACTATTATTTAATACTAATTTAGGCTATAACTACCAATAACCCTACTTTTAAATACCGCCAGTAACATTTAACATTTAATTGGTGGTTCCCCACAACAGGTATTAACACTGAGCCTGTGGCAATTTGTAAATATTTTTAATAAAAACTTATATAAAAAAAATCACCACCACTTGTCCATTCAAAAAGGTTTACCACTTGTAGTTTCTCATATATCTATTATGTTCATAATATTTCAGTTTTCATATTATTAGTTGGCGAGGCTTTTAGGCTAATAAAACATTTTTATTATTATAGTGAGAGAATATTTAAAATTTATGAATTTTTTAGGCGTTCTATCGAACAGCAGTTTCAGGTATTGAGGCACATCAATTTGTTTATTAAGAAATGATACTGTAAACAAGAAAATTTTATTTTCATAATACACTAACTGCATATAGACTTGCTAATATTTAAGGATTGTTTACACTCACTTATCTATTTATGAAATATTTTTATTTTATAAGTGAAGTAAAGTAGTATTTTAAATTGTTTTTAAAAAATTTCAAACTTAGAAGGATTTGTTTACATTATGTTGAAGTAGTATTATATTTTACGCCCTTCGCAGGAAATATTACTGCTGCATGAGAATGCTTTTATTACTTCCCTTGAACTGTCATATAACTTCGGAACGTCAAAGAAAGTTGGAAGGGTTGTTCCACAGCAAACAACCATTTCTTTTTATTTTACTATATTGTTATTGTGAAAATTTCCGTATAATCCTTATTTTTCGTTCTTCTCTGTCTCATTAAAAATATTTTATTTATTAATAAATATTCATTAACTAATAATTTTACCAATCTAATTAAAAATGCCATTACTAACAAAATTTATTGCGCGCTACCCATGATTTTCACTTATCTCACTTGCTAAAATGAATTTTTGAAGTTTCAAATAAAGTTATTTCTGAATAAAAACAAATTATATTAAATGTCACCTCATTGCACGGCCGTTGGCCTAGAAACAGTACGAATTTCTATGTGTACTGAGCCATGACCCTTCATGGGCTGTAGTAGTACAGTTGTTTTTTTTTTTTTCAATAATAACAATGGTTAATTTTCTTGAATCAGGGAAATTAAAAAATGGAAACCAAGTTTCTTTGGTAGTACTTATCTAGCCATGGGAATCATCACCCCTCCAGACGGGACCAAACTATGCTTTTTCGTTTCTCTACAACGAACCAACAGGCTTGGGTGTGAGGAGGAAATTCCTCAGCAGCCATATTCAGGTGATAACTCATTGCAAATTTTGCGTATACTAAGAGGTTAGAATAATCTTATCCAGCTCTTTTGAGCCTTCTCCAAGAGCTCGTTCAGTTAAAGGGCTGTTTAGACGAGACGATCAGACTTGGAAAATTGGCAAGGGGGCCCAATTTATCAAGAGGTCTAAATGCGACATCCAATTTATTGGGATGCCAATTTATTGGGTTACTGTTTTTTTCGCTTTAACAGCTTTAATTCCCACACGCTTCTCTTACTCTCCAAATTTATTTTATTAACCTATTATTATATAAATTATTTCTCTTTTTTGGAAATTTAAATTTTTCGAAATGTTTATGTCATTTCATTGTCAGCATCATTTTGGGATGCTGGAAGGTACTGGAAAAATATTTGAATGCGAAGAAGGAGGGAGCATGACTGATGGTTGATGGGAGTGAATTCCAGAAACTAGTGTAACGGGCCAGAAAAGAGCCTTCACATTTTTTTTTTCTGTGGAAAGGGGTATTAAGTTGGTATACTGTAAAAAAAGTAAAAAATATTTATAACCTACTTTATAGATACAGGATCTTTTAAATATTCATAAAACTTCATTTTCTAATTCTTATATTGTCATTAATAGTCAAATTATATAAAGGCTAATCAGGAGTTTTTTTTAATTCTCGATTGTTCCATTCGGCTTTGGTACCATGATATACCAATGTATTTTTAATTAGTAACTAACTGACTAATAACAAAGTTGTTTGTATTACAGCTACTCTTTCTGTAATCATATATAAAATAGATAGACAATGGATAGACGCCTGATATGGAAATCACTTGTAACTCTTTTTTTTTTTTTCAACCCTACCTCGCCTTTGCCCGGAGGGTGAGGGCGGAGGATAAAAATATAAAATATAAAAGCCCTTCATAGTCCGAGACTCGAACTTGTGATTATTTTGTTCCAAGTTTTTGGTTCTCTGTTGCTATGAGATCTGTGTTGAAAGTAACGCGCGCTAACTTATTCAGCTACCCCGCCCCGTGTAACTTCCTTGAAAAAAAGAGTTAATTTCGACTATCAATACTTTGACGACTTCTTCACCATAAAACAAACTATCACTAAACAATAAAACACCAAAATCATATACAAAATGCTACTTAAACCTATATGGACTTACGTTACTCAGGTGTGGGGCTCATGTAAAAAATCACACTAACGCAAAATTCAAATCTTTTAATCTAAATTTCTCCGCTCCATTACCCACTGTCCCTTTTACGTATCCAATACATCATTACACAAAGACCTCAACATACCAATCGTAACGGATGTCATTAAGCTATACTACAAGAAATTTCACGACTCATTCGCTGGACATCCAAACCTACTGGTACAAACATTACTGACACACTACCACAAAACCCACCAAGGGGACTGAAACGCCTCTGGAGCAGAGATCTGATTCTTTAATAGAGGACTTCCATGCTAGAGAAGTGCCTTACTGGGAGGTCTCTTCACCCACGAATTCAGAAGAATCCTGAAGGAGGCTTTACGAAATGATTATCAATGCTACAATATATGCCCAAAGGCATTTCTACACATAACTTATATAGAATCAATATAATATTAACACAAAATGAAACACCCGCTAGAAAATCCGTAGGTCATAGTGCCATAGTTTTATCTTGAACACACTATATAAACTAAAACGTAATAATATTGTATGAATGAATACCATATTATAATATGAAACATCAAGCCTTGGTTAACAACTAATCCATATAACTTTACAGAATCTATTAAATAAATTGTACATACACGGAGGATTACAATAATGCTGTTTTTTTTTTTTTCAAAAGGGACTATTACACTTTAGCCAGCCATGATTTAGAGGCTGTAAGGAAGGAAGGCAATATCTCAGCCCAGGCTCGGGCCACTTTATAGCCGCAGGAGGGGAAAATAAAAATATTCGGGTTAGACCCAAAAAGTGGGTGGTTGCTTCTTCAGCCATTTTCTGAACCATTTGGAATGGAGAGCTTCAATTTGCATGAGGCACATTTCATCTGAGCTCTTCCGTCACCGGCAGCTCTGTATCAATATATCTGTCAGTCCCACGCCTCTATCTCTTTTCTCCGTTATTCTCTAATTTTAAAATTTATTACCAACTCACTTTTGTCGGAAGTTTTTGCTTTCACTTACTTGTTTACAGGAAAATAACGATATAGTAATCTACGGAAATACACGTTTAAAGTTCCATGTGTCAAAACAACCAAGTGCACAAAATCATATGTGTAGGTGGTAAGTCTAGACCCAAACCAAAAAGTTTCCTGAAAATGTAAATGACGCTCTAAAGAAAGGAGGGGGTCACCTGTGGTGTTATAGCCAGAATAACAGCCTTCCAATCCCAATGGCTCGTGACCTAACCCGGTATCTGGTCCTAGGATTTTTTTAAAGTGTGTTAAAAATCCTTGATTATACCATCATTTGGAGAGGAAGTAAAATGGTATTGATTGATCCTTTCCCATACCTCGTATGTTATTTATTACTTATTTTTTCATTCACCCATTTTCTGATTGTAACTGTGTGGTGATATTTATTGTTTGAATTGAATAAAAATATAGGGAACCCGTGGCTGAGTGACTAGTCTCTCACGCTAAAGGTTGTGAGTTCCCATCCCAATCCCAGTCCGCGGGACATTTTCAAGTATGTAAGTAAAGGGGGTTCTCTCACATTCCACCGAGAATGTGAGACCCATCAGCCAACTAAGTGGTGACCACCCACAAAAATAGGCGTAGGGAGTGATGATTCTATCCTATAAACTTCCATTGAGAAACGTGAGTGTATACTCCCAGCAGAATACACCACGCGGCCAAGGGTCTACACGGCCTGTCGCGCCACTGAAAAAAACAAAAAAAAAACATATTCACTTGTCAAAAAATAAAATATATTTTTATATTGAGTTCTATGAAAATTTACAATTTTTGTTTTTTAATTTAATTATTTCTGTGCTGCCAATAAACATATATTTCATGCCGTTTACTATGTCCATTACATTTGCTTGATGTATATAATACAGTTGTAAATATCAATAAATATGTTTAAAAAATTATTTCCCTTTTTTATCGTGTTTTTTTTTTCCTCTAGCATTAGGCTCTTTTCAGACTTCGCATTTATACCATTCAGTTGATTTTGGACTTGAGGTACTATAAAACGTTTATTTAAGTTAAAAACTTCACTTTTTTCGACCTATTACTTCTCGCAATTACGTATTATATGTACTGCAACTTCTACTCTGCAAGGGTATTGAAAACAACATTTACATAACCATGTTCCGTACAATTTAAAAAAATAATAAAAATCCATTTGGTTGTAAAATTTCTTTTTAGCAGTTTTAAATATTTCAATTTAATCCTCTTTGTGTTTATAAAATCATGTTTACTTGGTCAATAATGTTTAAATATTATAAAAATCTGATGCGGGCAACACACGATTTTCACTTACCTCCGTTTTAAAAATCGATTAAAAAATTTTCAAATACAGTTAGACATAAAAATTAGTGAAACTATTAAAGAATTAATTAAATTTAATTGCTATTGAAACGTATATTTTACTAAAAGAACCTATTATATTATTATCTAAAATCATCAGTTAGTTTTACCTGCTTTTATTAACTTTTACAAGCTCGTGTATAAGATAATATTTTTTTCTAAAATATTTAGCTTTCCAACGTTATATTACACATGTATATCACTGTTGTAATTTTCAAAACCAAAAAATTGCATTAAAAAATTCATTTCATTTTTTTCCTTTAGTTGGATACCGGATTCGTTCAGCTTATATATTTACCTGTTTTTTTATCAATCATAACAAGATAGTATGGTTATTCTTATAGAATCTACAAAATTAAAGGTAGTTTAGAAGAAGAAAATTTAAAATATTGGCTTTTAAGCCCTGTCAGACTATTTTAATCAGAATGAAACCTACATGATATTAAACCCCATTAAAGTTTACAACGATAATGGGAGTTTAATCAAGATCGGAGCAGTTTTTGAGAAAACATAAAAAGGTGCAATACGCACAGTATAAAGTGGCTCTTTTGGTTAGCCGATTTTGATGAAAAAGTTTTTGTAACAACTCGGGCGTATAGTTGTCTTAAATATGAAATTTCAGTTTCATAGGACTTTCGTTTCCGCCCGGGAGTTACCACAAACCCTCTTCTCCTTTAACTGTTGATGATGACCGAATTCAAGCATAGTTCACAGACAACCCACACTCTAAGGCACAGGTATTGTTGAATATAATTGACTAAGCAGTATTTAAAAGAATCTGTAGTTTTTATTGAAATCACCACAAACTTATTTTACAACCCAATATATTTCTTGCAAAAGAAAAATGTATTCGTTACAATGTAAAATTAAAGTTTAATTAGAATAAATGGATAAATTAAATATATACCGTGAAAATTTAAATATTTTACTTTTCTTTGTGAAATCTGAAGGATTTGTTTATGTAGAGGACTCCCATTATTTCCTTTATTATTTGCCATGACTCTATGGACCTCCTGTGTCTACTAAAACTAGATTTTTAGTGATAGTTATAAATTCTAGGCGTTATTGGAAATTTGCGTATGCGAAAAGTAGAGCTGATAATATTGCTTCAGTAAGCAATATTATTATTATCCACTAATTGAAAGGAGATGATATAACTTAAAGCTTACAAGGTTCGTTAATTAAGGAGGCAAGACATAGGAACGATTCCGAGACAATGGTTAATTAAGAGGAGGTTAGTTATAAAGTTGTTGGTGTGGTAGGGACGTAGGTACGTAGGGACTCTCGGTGCTGAGCCGAAAGGGCATTCCGAGATCAGTAGGGGCATTATTCACCTCCTCACGGGGCAACTTCCTCCCAACTTGTTAAACAAAAGTCCTTCCAAGTTAGTCGCTAAGTCTTTCTATTCCTCTTTGCCAACTTCCTGGATCCTCTGTATTTAAGTATAGGCCTTCATGGTCATTAGCTACGCTATGGTTCTGCCTCCTATTGTACCTTCTGCTGTAGAACGCAGTCTCCATGAAATCTTTATCGCTAAATAATGTCGGAACATATTTCGAGAAACTTTTCCTGAAGATGAATGTAATGTTGCAAGGAAATAGATTATAATACTCACAGAAGTATATAATGAAATATTTTAAACATTTCCATTTTAGCCATGGATAATTTTGAATTAATGAAGAACCTAGTTATAGGTCCGTAATCAAGAAAGTTATTACATGAGAAAAATATTATATAATAATATTTATATAAATATAAGAAAACTTATATTTTTGTCCCAACGTTTCTTCCTTAATTCTAGGCTTCATCAGGGTGGGTAGCTGGGAAGATGTTGAAGCAGTCGTTCATCATTACCATTGGAATTCATTATGATATAAAAAAATAAATAAAAAACCGATTGGTATCCCTAGCTTAATTTTAATAATATCTTGTTAAGCGATATCAAAAGCCTTTCGCGCCGGAGAAGAACTTTTGAAGTGTAAATATATATAGTTTCTTACTACTTACTTTGTTATTTATTAATCATATAGATAAATTAAAGAATAATTTTGTCAAATACACACTCCACGGCCTATTTATTGCGTCAATTATATACCATATAAATTGACCATGTAGAGCGTCTGATTTTAGGTTTAACTCTTAAACAAAAAATAAAATGTCACTTTATTTCGTAATTTGTTTATTTTTATTTACTGTAATTTTGGAAACTAAAATAACTTTTCTATCTATCTTAGCATACTGTCTATCTATTTGTAATAACTTTTTTAACATAATTAAAGTTAGTAAACCCAATATCCCTAAAGAATTTAAGAAAACAGTCTCTAGGAACTTATATGAATATTTTATACTAAAATGTTTCAGTCGCAACCGTAAAAAAAGAGTTTAATTTTTTTTTTGCAAAATTTACTTGATCACATATTTATTAAAGGCTAAGTAACTTAGTTTTCTCGGATATTTAAGTTTCTCCTACGTTCATTCTTTTTCCTTCCCAAATCTAACCTTATAAAAGCACGGATGAGATGTGGAATAGAAACTGACGAAGTCCTGTGAAGGATTTGGTGAATTGGGGCGGGAACATTGAGAAATGGTTGGCAATCAATTCAAGAGCGATGCCATTTGGAGCTGCAAAGACCTACTCACGGCCGCCGATATGGTTTTCGATATAATATGGGAGCTAGAGAACCAAAATCTTGATCACTCTTCTTGTACAGAATCAGCGGAATATCATTTTTTTCGTTTATAATATTTGTAAAAAATTATAAAATTAAGTAGATTATTTAAATATACTGTTCAAATTTTAATTATCTAACCTAATAGGAGAGGTAAGTTTTCTTAAGGGTCTATTACCGAATGATTAATCGTATATATTTTTAGATTTGACAGAATGGAAAGAAACTTAAATCAGGAACCAAATTCACTCTGAACTGTCTTACTCCCTTCACAATATATTGTATATAATGATAATTTTCTATTTATTTTGGAACGAGTCCCTTAGAATAATATTAGATAAAATAAACAATGGTCTTAAGACTCAAAAATAATTGAACACAACAGCATTAAATTAATCAAATCAACAAATAAAATAACTAAAAAGATAACTTCTGAAAAAATGAACAAACAAGAAAAAAAAAAGTATGTTAAAATGAGAACAGAGAATAATAGATAATAAAAAATATAATAACATTTTAAAATATAAATAAAAACTTAAAAATATACAGTTTAAAAAAAAAATGAAATTACAATGCTTTCGAATGTAAAATAATATATGATTTAATATTATATCTTTGAAAAGATACTATTTTCTTACTGCTGAATATTGCTATGATTTTGACCGGCTGCTTTTCTAAGGCAGCGGTAGCTTCAAAAACTAGCTTACTTACTATATTTAGTCAATATATAAACTATATTTAATGATACCATGGATCTCCTTTCCAAAGGTATCGTGTTTACCAATCCAATAGGTGGCATGCAGGGTAAGATTAAAGTAAACAAGATTCAATTAATACGTTATTATAATTATTCACTAACACATATAAATTATATCATCACATTGCCTAGAACTTTGATTGAGAATACTGAGGGACATTTTCACTACTACATTTGCCATACAATATTACAAATAACGATATACCTTTGAAACACTTAACCGGCTGGCGAAGGTGAAGTCAGTCTTAGGTCCCCTTTCTCTGCATCATCCTCCAGCTGCTCTCTGAACCCCGACGGCCACCTCCTCTTCTTGTAGCTGGAACCCGACTCACTCTTCTTGAGGATAAAACTTGACTGCCTCTTCGGTTCTTCTCTCTCATTCTCGTCACCTCGGGTGGGCCGAGATGGGAAGTCCCCCGGTTGGCGGTATAGCCTTTGTGCTATTATTCTTATCTTTACACCCATCTTAATATTCTTGTTGGCCGCCGCTGGGGGGAAACTACCAGAGGTTTCTGGTACCGCTGGGGGGCCCATACCGATGGGAAATCTAGGGGGCTAGGTAAACACCTTTTGATGTTTTGCCGACAAAGGTTCGTTATCATTAATTGTTTAATATTAAAATTATTTAATTATGAACTCCCCTCAGTATCCTCAATACATTACAATATACCCATGAAAATGAAAAGAATAAAGGTTATTTCGTGGGATTTGTTAAAATTTATTTAACCAGGTCTCTGATGGTTTGGGAAATAAGTGGATCTTTTTTGACTAATAATACACAAGTATCATCAGCATAGATAGAAAGGTATGTGTTATGATGGGTTGGGATATCAGCTGTATATACTGCGTATAAAATGTGTCCTTGCTTACTGCCTTGAGGAACACCAGTAGATTTTGAAAAAATAATGAATAGGGACTTTTGTGATTTAAGTGTTGAAGTTGTCAAAAACCACGAGACTTTTAATACTTGAAACGATTTTGAGTTCAGCTCGAAATTCCAAAAGTACCGTTAAGTAATATTATGGGGAATCAATTCTTATAATTATTTACCCATTGGCTTTATGTTTAAACCGTAAATAAAAACATTACCGGGCTACGATGTTGTACCAAGGGTGCAAACAAGCTATAAAATAAACATTTACGAATATATCTTGAACGAGATATATTTCAATACTTCCTCTACTCAATATTACTTTGGAATAACATAAATTTACTTATTGAAAAAAAAATGCCGCTTTGTTGGTTGTTTGTAGCTTTTTTTTTACCTATTTACAAAAACGGTAAACGTGAAGTAGCTCTTACCCATTCAGCTTGCGGTTCCCTTTGACGGCTGATGGTTTGACCCTATTTGTTTTTTTTATCCCGGAACGAGTGGAGTATGTGGGAAGGAGGTTAGGCTTTGAGGCGGCGTGCTCAGGGCAGTGTGAAAGAATCAGCTTCTTATCTGAGGTCAGCAGGCAATATCCCTGTTATTCTTCTGCAGGATATTGCCAGCTCTCCCAGGGGGATGTCTTTGACCCTTTGTCTAAGATATCCTCTCTTCTCCTCCGCAGCTAATCCTCCGCTTGTCTGGAGCACAATGGAAAATAGTATCCGTAGGGTTTTGGAATTCTTGCAATTACAGGAGAGAATGTGCTTAAAATATTGACTGCATTATTATTAAATCTTAAAGTATCGAACAATGCTGTAAATTCAGTCGTGTCAAAAATCATAAATGTTTTTCTTTAAACTGCTTGATGTCGTCGATTTTAAATTTTACTTTATTCATTTTAATTTTTAGGAAATAATTAAATAATTTCTAAGAATAGATGCCTTGATAATTTGAAACAAACTGAAATTACATATTTTAGTCCAGAAGGTGCCGCTGGGCATCTTCTCTTCATCATATCTACCATGCCAGACTATCATTCCTTTATCAAATTCGCTGATTGTCAACATTCATTGACAGGTGTGATAACAAAATTTGAAAATAAAAAAATATTTTAGAACCGTATACCATATTTTACTATCTGTTAACGTTGTGCATTTAACTATATTATTTTATCGAAATCTCACAAATTACCTTATGATTATCACCTTATAATAAAAATTTGTCATTAAGATTTGTACTTTCATATTCATTGTTTTGTACAGCACATTTGCTGATTGTCAGATACATTCTGACAGGCGTGGAAATAGATATATCGAGAAGAAAAAAATATTCATATATTTTATTTTTGTCTCGCTTTATAATAAACTATTAGAATTATTTTTATTAGAAGCTGACTTTTAATGTATTATTATTGTTCTTTTTTTTTTTATTGTTATTTTTTTTTAGTTTAATTTTTATACTCTAAGACACCGAAGTTCCTTTTATGTACTTTGTAATATTATTCTAAAGGAACTAGTCCCAGGACAAATAAAGAACTTTTTATTATCATTATTTGCTTTAAATATTAAAGCAATTTTTCGCCTATATCGATTGAAATAAAGAGCCACTTTATACTATGTATTTTGCATCTTTTTCCCCAAAATGCCCTTACAATTTTGACTAAATCGCTACATTGATGTAGAATGAATGGGCTTTAATATCTTGTAAGTTTCACAGAGCTTAAATGACGATCTTTTTTTTTTTTTTCTGATAAAGTAACTTTAATTTTGTAGACTCCAAAACATTTACTAATTTTATAAGCATTGATAAAAAACGGTTAAATATTAAATTTTAACGACTTTGTTGACCTACCAACTTAAGGAGAAAAAATCTGGTGCGCGCAACACACGACTTTCACTTACCTCCTTTATTTATATCAATTCAAGAATTTTTAAATAAATTTATAAACGAAAATAAATTGTTAAAGAATTATTTAAATTTAATATTAATTGAAACATGTGTTTTATTAAAAAATCTATTATATTATTATCTAAAATAATCAGTTAGTTTTATCGGCTTTTCATCACTCTTTATAAAGTTTTACAAGCTTGTGTATAAGATAATATTTTTTCTAAAATCTTTAGCTTTCCAACGGTATATTATACATCTATATTACTGTTCTTATGTTCAAAAATACGAAAATTGCATTAAAAAAATATTTTTTTAGTTTTCTTCTTTGGTTGTTTATTAAATTCGCACAACTTGCATATTTAGCTGTTAATTATCAATGCTAACAAGATAATATAGTTATTTTTATATAATCTACAGAATTAAAGGTACTTTAGAGGAAGAAAATTTAAAATATCGCCATTTAACCCCAGTCATACTATGTCAATCAGAATAAACCTACATGATAATAAAGCCCATTAAATTCCATCATATAGGAGTTTAATCAAAATCGTTAGAGCCGTTTTTGAGAAAACCGTAAAAAAGTGCTAACTGCATGGTATAGAGTAGATCTTACGGTCAGCTGATTTTGATGAAAAACAATTTTGTAACATCTCAGACGTATAGTTGTCTTCTATTTTGACATTTCAGTTTCATAGGACTTTCGTTTCCGGAAGTTATCACACACACACACACAGATCTTATTGCGGGACTTGGTCATTTGGACTCAGGAGACCCTAAAACGTTTATTTCCGTCGAAAACTGGAATTCAAAAATTTTCACAATCGCAATATTTTCCCTTATTTATATTTATATATAGATAAGTGAAAGTAAATAGCAAACATCTTTTTTTTAATAATTTTTGGCTTTGAATTTAAGAATAGTAATATAGGTGTATGTTATACTGTTGAAATGCTAAAGATTTAAGAAAAATTGTTATCTTATTTTGAAAGGTTATGTAAAGGTACGAAAAGGGCATAAAATAAGTGAGTATTGTGCATAAAAATGTTATATTATTTTATCTAAAATATGTTTTCCCAACGAAACTGATTATAATTCTTCAAATATTTTTTTTAATTTAAGTTTTATAGTTCTTAAATTGATTTAACCACCGATATAAGTGAAAGTCATATGTTGCCCTCACCAGATATTTTTATTCTACAGGCGTTTGTTATTTAAATCAACATATTATATTATATTACAATTTAAATTAATCGTTTTCTCTATTATTATGAATATTTTTCATTTTTGTGATGATATGATAAATTCTACTTCAAAAATAGGACACCAGAATATCTATATTGTTTAATGAATTTTATTTAATAGAAGGGTATTAAAATTGTGTTTTGCTCCAAATAAATGAAATTATCCTGAAAAAACTCCAAAGTCTAATTCGAATTCCGGTAAATGAAGCTATAGCAACCGAATTGTATTTCCAGTGTTAACTCATTTCAAATGGACCCTGTTGAATAATATATGAAATGTGAAGCTTAGGACATCCGAAACCAAGAGAATCAGAAACAGCTGTAAATTTCTCATTAGAGCTCTTGTAATAATTAATTAGCAAATTCACTTAATATTACACCAGTTACTATAATATTGCAGTTCTCCACTTCAGGAGATGATAATTCATATTTTTTTTATCGATAGAGCAAAAAGATAGTGATATTTTTATTATCACTATGTCTGTTTTATGAAAAGATTACTCGTCCATTCTATTTTTAGATGCTCTGAGAATGTCTAAGGGCTTAAGAGCTAATGCCGTGCCTCTTTCTCTTCCCTTTTTTTATTTTGTGAGGTTGAAGGCTTGATAATAAAAAATAGGGTTCTATTGAGGGCAAAGTATAGAGCATTCTATAAATATTAGGGATATTGAGAATTTTATTTGTGGATTAATAAAGAGCTTTGAGGATAAGAGGGATTGGATACGAGAGAGGGGTATGAACCTTTGATTGAGTCTTATAGATCAATATTATCAAAATATAGAGAAAGATTATTTTATTAATAAATTGGAGGTTTAAAAATGTTTTATAATTGCTAATAAATTTAACTGCTTCCATTTGTAGACTATTTTTCAATATTGTAAGAAATTGAAATGAGCCATTGACAAACTGATATTTTTAAAGATCATGTTAGGCCAGTACATGTGACGTTAGGCTTTGTAAGTAGCATAAAACCTGTGGGAACTGTCGCACCCAAGAGGGGTAATTAGCAACTTTTTTGGTAACTTGGTGCTCCAAGCTTGACCCCTCTTTAAATTAAGGCCGTTCTACAAAGTGAGAGAAGAGCTAGGTGAAAATTCGAGAGAGCGAGGTATTGTGAGAGTTCATAAAAGTTGCAGGAGAGAGAGGAGGCGTATTTAAAAAAATATATTCTCATAATAACATCAAATATTACTTTCTAAAAAATCCTATAATATCATTAAATATAATTTGTTTTAAAACGATGAAAAAACTAGATGATAATGTTATATCAAAACACACAAGTGGACTATACACATCATAAAAACTTTTAATGTAAAACTCCATTTTGAGAAATTAAAATTTATTTATAATACAAATTTTAAAAAATAAAAGTTTTATAGAAAATATGGTAATTGAATATTTTTGATTATACGTTGAAAGTATGTGAGAGTGTTTGATAATTCACTATCACAAAATCTTACGAATTTTCACCTACCTCTTCCCTCGCCGCGTAGCGCAGCCTTAAGAATAATCTTTGAGCTTCTAGTTACCAAAAAAGGTTTTAGACGCTATTTTGGAGATAATAAAACGTATCAAACTAAAGTTATTTTTATTTTTATATGCCTATAAAAATAATTTAATCTCACTTATTATTGAACCTTTTACGTAAGAAAAAAAAATATAATCCAAAACTTTTTTTATGTTTGCAAGGAATCTGAAAAGAAGGTTAGTTGTTCCCACGGTTTGGACCTTCTGGGTTAGATTGCCTACCGGAGTGGGGACCAATGGCAGTTCCTCTACATGTGTTTTATCTTATAGCTTCTTTACTTGATGTATTATCCTATAAAGTTGTAAATTTAAATAAATATTAATCAACAAACAATATGATGTTATTATTTCGTATTTAATTTAATAGTTATCACCTCATGTCTTCTGTGGTCAATCTCTTTGAAATGTTAAGAAATTGCTATTTCTTTAACAATACATAATATAACGGCCTATAGTCGAGTTCATTATATTTTCGAATAAAATGTGGTAATAGCCGAAGAGCATAAAGATAAAAAGTCTAATTCCTGGGAGCTATTCAGATGAAGCCATGAATAAGTTAATTCTTTCAGATGCTAATAACTCTAAGGTAGCCATTGTTCCCTTACAGCCCTGGAAAAGGGGAACGGAATATGCCCTTTTAAAGTAGGCGGCTTCCAGCAAAGGTTAGTAAAGGTTACAATTCACTTTTTTTATTTCTAAATTTTTATATATATTCACATTTTTCGAAATAAATTTTATTAGAGAGGAACGTTTCGAAACGATCCTAACGTATCCAATCGAGAAAAAAAATTACATCATCTTTATATTTATTAATCTTCTTTTTCAAAATTATTCGAAAAGATTGTTCTTCATCGTCTAAATTCGCTCAAAATATTTAGAGCTATCCAAATCATCAATTTGGTTTCAGAAAACATCATTCGACCATTCAACAATGCCATCGATTAGTAGATTACATTTCGATGCTTTAGAGTCTAAAAAATATTCCCAGGTGTTTTCTCGATATTAGTCAATCATTCGATAAGGTGTGGCATGAAGGATTGCTTTCCAAGCTCAAAAATTTGCTTTCTCCGACTTATTACTTAATATTACTCTCTTACTTGACAGACCGACACTTTAATGTAAAAGTAGGAGACGCATTTTCTGGAATGAAACTTGTTCAAGCAGGAGTCTCACAAGGCAGTGTACTTGGACCGTTTCTATTTAATATCTACACGACAGACTTACCAGAAAATGATCACACCTTACTAGCCACTTTTGCAGACGATAACTCTTTTGACATCCCATCAAAACCCACCTTTCATGTTGCAAAACCACATTGATGATATATCCAGTTGGGCTAATAGATGGAAAGTGAAAATGAACTAATCAAAGAGTCTATTTATCGTTTTCACGCTCAATCATGGAGATTGTCCAGCAGTCTATTTCTATTCAAAATTTGAGGGTTTACGTTTCAAGATGCGTAGAATCCGAATAACGAATTAAACAAAAAATCCGTTTGTCCGCCGTCCGCGGTATATCTCCGATGCACTTCTGGACCAATTTTTTTTTTAATTCGCCACAAAAATACTAGTCCATTCAACGATGATCCTAACAACTAGACCTTGATATCAGCTGGTTAGTTTTAAAATGGCGGCCGATTAAAAGGATTTTATTCAATAACTCAGTTATTTTTGAAGATAGAAAAAAAATGTATTAGTGTTTTTTTTAATAAAAAAAACGCGAATAATTATATAAAAGAGAAAAAAAGTTAATAAAAATTATTTTAAAAAATTGATATTTTTCACATAAAAATACGCTCATAACTCAGTTATTTTTTACGATAGAGAAAAGTATGTATAGAGTTTTAGAATTATTAAAGCGCGATAAAAAAAAATAATCTCGCTTATATTATATACGCTTGTAACTATGTTATTTTCGAAGATAGAAAAAAAAAATCATTGTTTTTTAATAAAAAAACCGCGAAAAATTATATAAAAGAGAAAAAAGAAAATAAAAAAATTGAAATCTCGCTTATAGAAGACATGACTTCGAAGAGTGGGCAGGCCGAATGTGAGGTGGACTGATGCAAATTCTCTCTTAGGCGTTACGAACTGGAGAGCTGCAACAACAGACAGGGCCTCTGGCGGAGACTTTTAGAGGAAGCCTTGACCCGTTAACGGGTTGTTGCGCCAACAATGTATGTAAATTATTGGACTACAGATTTATAACGGAAAACTTGATATTACAGTATGTATGTGTATAAATATACACTCATATACATCAACAGCCTGCCTATCGGGTAATGTACCCAGTCATGATATAAGGAGGATACGGCCTGAAGATAAATTCCGCAGTGCAGGGGTGCCTTATAACCGGGTAAGTGCTCCCCCGCGGAATAATATCTGCTCTTGATTTGCATAGCCTTCTTCGGCTCTCTGTGTCTGTGTATCTTCAGGAATCGATAGTGGCGGGCTAACGCGTCGAGGAAGCTCATCGGCTCTCACCACTCATTATGGTCAAATATTAAATTATTTGGGTGAGAAACTAAGAAAACTCTAATTTAAAAAAAAAAAACAACAGAAAAATATTAAATTTTTTTTGTAAAAACCTTAATATATAGTTATGTTTGGTGCTATAAATTGAAATTGTATTTCACTCATTAAACGCATTTTTTTTTTCTTTTTGAAACGACCCTGTCCAATAAACTAGAAAGCTACAGTAAACATGTTTATCGTTTATAAACCCTTGAGAAATATTAAGTTCAAAAATACGATACAAATAGATTCTATAGATCACTACTAATGACATGGAAGTATATTTTTCTGTTTACTTAATCTTTTCCTATATCGTCCTTTCTACGTGTCTTCACTTATTTAAAAACAAAATGTAAAAAATAATGACATCCGCAAACAATTCATTTGCAAATAAATCAATGAAATATTAGGATCAGCTATATAAATGTAAAAGCAATTACTCTCTTTTCCAATACAAGAAACCTATTTATTTATTGTGTTTAAACTATTTTTCTTATTTTTGTCATTTATTTTTATGCTAACTTAACCTTTAAATGAGCCATTTATTTTTCAAGTGGCCTAAGACCTTTTATGCTTCAGTTAAGATATTTTTTGTTTTAATAATATTTTGTTTAACTGCATTAATTGATTCAACTAATGTGATTCTCTAATTGATTAAAATTTACTTTCATCTTTTTATCAGATAAATATGTTTGAAATTCCAAAAGCATCTAAAAGTACTAACTAAAGATAATTTAACATGGACTGTCTTAGTGTGTTGAATCTTAACTACTTTAAGTATAATATAACTGAGTATACCTATAGCATTACGAATATTTTATTATAGAGCGAATTATGTTTATTTTTATTCGGAAATATAGTTGTTCTTATGATTTTGTATTTAAATAATCATATATGCTTGAATTTGATTATTTCTTAAGGTCGCTTAGCAAATGATTTATTTTCAATTTACCAATCGAATAATGATATAATGATGACGGATGATTTTATCCAATATTTATTTCCTCTAGCCATATTCATTAGTTAACGAACCTCTTATTTTTCTTTAATTTAATTATTGTCAGTCAAATTAAATGAAAATCTTGTTCAATCAACACACGATTTACTCTTACTTCCGTTGTTTAAATCAATTAAAGAACGTTTAAATAAAGTTAGACGTGAAAAAATGCTAGAGAATTACGTAGAGGTTTGATGGAAACATGAGATTCTTATTAAATAATCAAACAATATGAACTTATTATCTACAATAATCACTGCCAGTGTATGCCCTTATCGTCTTCTCGCATTGCGTTTTACAGGTTTGCTTATAAAATAACATTTTTATAAAATCTCTAGGTTTCCAGCAATACATTATACAATTCTTGTGTTAGGGAAAAAAAATTGTTTGCTCTTTTCTCTTTTGTTGGTTATTGAATTCTTTCAAATTAATATTCACCCGTTATTTATCAATGCTTATCAGATGAAATTCTCAATATTTCGAATCTACAAAATACTTTAGAGAAAGTACCTTAAATATCGGTATTTAAGGCATGTTAGACTATTTCAATCAGAAGAAAACCTACATGCTATTTAAGCCCATTAAATTTTACATCTATTTAGCGAGTTTAGTCAAAATTGTTAGAACTGTTTTAAAAAAAACATATTCAAAATCCATGGTATAAAATGGCTGTTCTGCTTGACTGATTTTAAGGAAAAAGATGCTGTAACATCTTAGTTATATATGACTTTTCAGTTTTATACAACTAACCGTTTTCGAACTCGACTACCTCACTCACACTTACACACACACATACAGACAAACCATTTCGCGAGATTTGGTCTTGGACTTATTGGAATAAAATCGTGTATTTCCGGTGAAAACTATGCTCACGTTCGCAATAGTTTCTCTTACTATATATTTCATATATAGGTAAGTTGAAGTAAAAATATATTCATGAAGTGACAATGGTTGACTGTGTGTATATATGAGAGAAGTTGGTTCAGGGTCCAGTCAATTTAACACACAATTAAGCGTAAACTTAATTTACTTAAATGGGCATCAATAAATTAAGTTTATACTTAATTGTGTGTTATATTGACTGCACCCTGAACCAACTTCTCTCATAAAAATTTACTCATAATGGAACCCAAAACAATTTAAATAACGATATCTTGTGCAACCTAATTTTATTTGGATATATTTAACAGCTTTATTTTATTTTTTTGTCGGCCTCGTGCTTCTTTACATATTTTAAGTATAACTATGACCGTTTCATATGAATTTATAGAATCGAAGAAGGAAAATAAAACCCTTTCTAAAATCTTTCAATTTCTGTGATATATATTTCCAATGAATGGGAATTCCGAGTTGGTGCTTCTATAAATGAAATGGCTGTTATATGGCAATGTAGGCGCGTTTTAAAATACAATTGGCCGAAGAGGACGAGAATGGGAGGGGAGAGAGAAGGGGTTAGAACCCATCGGTTGGAATTTAATTTAATTCCACATGACAATATAAAAGGATGATAGAACGAGGACATAGGCTCGCCCTTCCTCACCGGGAAATTTCCCAAAGCCGGAGGTCGGAGGGGATGCAATGTAGCCTTCTTCCCAACCCATACAAAAGGATCAAAAGCTTTTCTTTATCTAAACTTTGTTTTTATTCTTTTTTCTTTTTGCCCTTTTCCTCTTTTTTTTCTATTTCATTGTGTTATTTTCCAATATCCGATATTAAGGAAATGAGATTAAATTTATTACTTTATTTTAAATTGATAATTATGTAAATGGTCTAGTCATGGATTTTTTTTAATTCAGTACGTGTGACATTGAAGTTAAACAAAAAAAATAATTTATATTTAAAATTAAACACTTATGAGAAGATGGTTTTATTAATTTTTTTTGTATTAATTCTACTTCTTCATTTAGTGGCGTGAAAGGCCGTTTAGGCCCTAGGCCTCGCGGTGTAATATCCTGGAAGATTACACTCACGTTTCTAGGTGCATTTTGTAGTGTAGGGTCATCACTTCCTACGCCTAATTTTGTGAGTGGCCAACATTTGGATGACGGGGAGAGGCTGTGACTGTATCCCCATTTAATTACATCCTTGTAAAAGTTCCGACGGGACTGGGATTCGAACTCAGAACCTTTAGCATGAGAGACTAGCGCTAGCAACTCAGCCATGAGCTCCCCATAATTTTTTTTTTTTTTTTTGGAAAATTTTTGTTTTGGGTTGTTTTCAATACCCTTGCAGAGTATAAGTTGCAGTACATATAATACATAATTGCGAGAAGTATTAGGTCGAAAAAAGTGAAGTTTTTAAGTTAAATAAACGTTTTGTAGCACCTCAAGTCCAAAATCAACTGAAAGGTATAAATGTGAAGTCTGAAAACAGCCTAATGCTAGAGAAAAAAAAAACACGATAAAAAAGGGAAATATTTTTTTAAACATATTTATTGATATTTAAAACTGTATTATATACATCAAGCAAACTTAATGGACATAGTAAACGGACATGAAATACATTTTTATTGGCAGCATAGAAATAATTAAATCAAAAAACAAAATTGAGTTTATGCTTGGACATGGCTCAGTAATGCCCTGATGATGGCTCACAAGCTTGAGCCGAAACTTTGGCAAAATTAAAAACTTTTCAAAAATGACTGATTCCTGACTATTCCACCTATAATAAAAAACAAAAATTGTAAATTTTCATAGAACTCAATATAAAATATATTTTATTATTGGACAAATGAATATGTTTTTAATCTTCATTTTTTTCAGTGGCGCGACAGGCCGTGTAGACCTTTAGCCGCGTGGTGTATTCTGTTGGGAGTATACACTCACGTTTCGTTGAAAGTTTATAGTGTAGAGTCATCACTCCCTTCGCCTATTTTTGTGGGTGGTCACCACTTAGTTGACTGACGGGTCTCACATTCTCGGGGGAATGTGAGAGAACCCCCTTTAATTAAATGCTTGAAAAAGTCCCGGCGGGACTGGGAATCGAACTCACAATCTTTGGCTTGAGAGACTAGCGCGTTAGCCACTCAGCCACGAGCTCCCCATAATTTTTTTTTTTATTAGTACTCATGGAAAATTTTTGTTTTGGGAAATTTTCTGAAAGCGAAATTACTGCTTTAATATTAAAATTTTATCCATGGGTTTCACTTAATACTAGTGAAAATGTAGTCATTAATTTTTTTAAAAGGTCTGCTTGACCGATGTAAGGTTTATCACTTCCGTAGATCGTTGGTTCAAGCTCGAAGAAAAGTGCTCTTAGCAAAAAAATATTTTTATTTCATTGCGTCTATTCATTATCATATTGAATCATCAGCAGAAATAAGAAACTAAAATTAGTCGATAAATCAAAATTGGTACATTTTTTTTTTTTTTTAATTCATTTTAAACTAAAGAATATATTACAGAAAATTTAATTTTCCCATCTAAAGACAGCTATGTTTTATATTGCAGCGTATGTTTTCAAAAACTATAGAAATGACAAAGGTTCCTACTTTCTTTGGTTTATTAGTCTTTTATATTTTAATTAAACTATTTAAAATACATTTTAAGAGTTCAATTTAGTTCCTATTTATCAACTTGTACTATTTTTATATTTATTGTAAAGAGGAAGAAAACGCTGAAGACCGAGGAAGACCCTGAAACGTGGTTAAATAATTAATGTTTTTAAAGGAGATTTAAAAAATATTTTAAGAAATTTTACTAGTTACACTATCATATTAAAATTTATTATCTCTTTATTTTTCATACCGCCCTTTATATCGTATTCAATAATATTAACCTAATCCGTCGATGTGTATTGAATTAACGTTATTTTATTTTTACCGCGGGAATTCTATAGTAGAAAGCATAACGCGATTATTATTTTATTATTAGTTCGGAATTTCTTCGTTTCCGATAGAAATGGTTTCAAACGAGGCATGAAACGAGAAAATCTGAAAAGTATAAAATGAGCAGGACTCAGAGAGGAAAAGGAGAAGAGGTATTTCCAAGCCAGCGAGCAAACGTCAGTCGTTCAGGAGGGTTTCATTCAACAGCGATGGTTTGGTCTGGGGTGAGGGAGGCAGAAGTGGTATCGTCTCTGGGATAATCTATTTCATTTTTATTATATTTCATTTCAGGGAATTCTACCGAAAATATATTTTTTTCCTATTTTTTTTTTTAATCTTTAATATCTGATATGCTAATGGGGTTTGATAAATAGATATTTTAAAGACGAAGAATGATCGTACCCAGCAATATTCCTTCCTAAAAATGAATTGTTGCTTTAAATCACTAGATCTCTGATCCAGCTCCTTTTTAACTCTTAAAATATTTCAGCCACGGCTATTTTGTTTATCAGTCTATTAAGTATGATATGAAACCGTAAATTAACAGTACGTATGTGTGGGTCGATTGTTGAAAATCAGTAGAACTTTGTTATTTGCATACCATGCAGCTGCTGTTATCAAGTTTTAAAATTTTTAATTAAAACAATTAATTTTTTTTTCCTCACTCAATCATAAATTTGTGTGCCTTTATTCCATATGGGTTTAAGTAGGTACGTACCAATATATATTATTTTTATTTATTTGTTGTCGCCTTTTTAGAATATAAAGGGGTTTTCATTAATTTATTTTTACATTTCACGGATTAATCTCTGGGACTCCGCCAAAGCATGAAGATCTAATGAATTTAATCGTTTAAGTCGAAAGTGCTGCGTAAAATAGTGGACGCACCGTTCTACGTGACAAATGACGTTATACATAACAACTTGAACATACCAACGATTTCAACTACTGCTACAGAATTTTACAATAACTTCTACCAAAGACTAGGACACACCGCTAATCCACTTACAGAAACATTACTATGCTCGAAGAATCATTACAGCCCACCCCGACGACTACGCAGACCATAGGCCAAGAGATATGCTGATCACTTAACGAGCTCTGCTGTGAGCCACAAATTTGCTCGTTGCAGATGGCAAATTAAATATTATTTCAAATTTCTTGTTTATAATAAATAAATAAGTAAAACATTTGACGAGGCTTTGGACCAAGTCTGATACCTGGGACTCCTTTACAGACTCCGCCAAATACTTCTATATATTTCCTGTTAATCTGTTCCTATCTTCCTAAAAGAACCTTAGAAGTAAATCTTAAGTTTTCCTTCTCATGTCTCTTTCCACAATCTGCCGGTGTTCCACAAGGTAGTATCCTAGGGCTGATTCTTTCATTATCTGTACAGCTGACATACCTACACAATCCTCTATTGTGTCACTTCACACTAGTATAAACAATGGTTCTGCTGATGCATCCCAAGCACATAAGGTGCACTAGTATCGAGTGATGGGGGTTAAAGATGGAGATTTGTGCTGGACAAATCTCAACGGATCACCTTAAAAAATGAAAACATTGAAGTGAATTATAAATTGAAGAAAATTAAAGTATATTCGGTAGTTCTTCACAAGACTTGGTTAACCCCATAGTTATATATCCTTACATTTACTCTTTATATTTTTTTTTTTTTACAGTTCTGCTGTACTGCAGTACCAAAAAAAAAAAAAAAACTTTCAATGATTTGAACTAAAGACAGTAGACTTACAGTCGTCTGTTCAGAATGTTTCTTTTAATATTGACATCTTTGTTAGTCCTAAGTAATGTTCTGTGTCGGTCCAGCGCCTATAAGTTTCCTTACTTATGTTGATTATAGACATGATAAAAAAGATTTTTTAGTACATAGATTTTTATGTAAAAATATAAACCATCAACAAATGAATCCTAAATATTAACAAATACTGAATAGCTTAAAAATTTACATTCTACTTACAAACCAAATTAAGGCACATACAACGATTTATCCTACGGATCACCAATTGTCGCCAGAAATGAAAATTGATTCCATGGATTGTTTCGGACAAGCGCCGAAATCTGAAGGCGTTCAGGAAAATGGCACGTGGCCCCAGGGGTGCCCCGTCCTTCCTGGAAAATAATAATTAAGATTTCTCTCAATTTATCCCAATTCCAACTTCCCTACCCTTCTTCCGCAAACTTCCGGAGAAAGTTACTCAACTGGCTTAAGATATCTCTTTGCAGCTGCAAAATCTTCAGCGACCTTTTTGGAAACTTGATCAGGTCCCTTTGAGAAGGGAATGAAACAAAATATCATCACTTTTGTAATAAATAAATAAAAATAATTATTGTAGGTAGAAAAAGGCAACTTCTCTCCACCCAAGGAACGGACGTATTGCTACGAGATATTATTAGTACATTCAGATGTGAATAAATTTTATTAGCCAGTATAGAATCGTACTGGGCTGCCAAAGAAGCTGCATTAACTAACGTCCAAATCTACCTAACTTAAAGCTAATAAACTTAATAAAAAATTAACTAAAGGTGAAAATATCTCTGGCTTGGAAACATATGAGGTCAGAAGTTGACAACATAAATAAATTTAAAAAAATTAAGCCATCACCTTCTCCCTGGAAAACATCATTGCGAAGGGACCGCCGCGAGGAAACTGCTTTGGCGAGACTTCGCATCGGACATATCATCCTCAGGCAGCCTGAACCAATGTGTAGCTTGTGTATAGTGCATCTCTCAATAAAACATAGAATTGAGAACTGCCCCAGGTTCTATTTATAATGGATAAATTAAATTTACCTAAGGTACCGTTCCTTCTATGACAAACTCCATTCCCACTCCAATCCATTAGTTTCAATCCTTACTTCCTCTTCGATCCCTGACAATCCTCCGAGGCGTCTAAAAAGAAGATGGCCACGAGACCTTCTTGGTTAAAATATTTTTAGAGTGGTGCCACTGGGTAGTGTCTCTACATGCAATTCATGACATTTTTCTATTTTATCATCACATTTACTTGATGTATTTTTGTTATACAGTTGTAGATATCAATAATTATTTAATAAAAAATAAAATAAAAAAAATTTACCAAGATCGCTAAGTGAGAGCTCGAAGGACTTACTGAAACAATTTGTTCACTACTGAGGTTCATCTAAGAATGTCATCTGCTCCGGGAACTATGAGGGTGAAAAATAAATAACAATTTTTAATAAATTAATTTTTAAATAATATATAAATGAAAAAATGTGTGTGTTATTCTATTTTAAACTTGTTAAAAAAATATAAACGAAAAAAAACTTGAAATATTACCTCAAATGATGGGTTTTGTTCCATCAACAATGGTCTGATAGATAGTTATTAATTTTAAAACGAAAACCGCTGGGCATGTCGGCAAAAGCTATGTTAGTTTGTCACTATTGTAATCTAACTTCCAAATTAGGTTTTTATTTTATCTCAACAATTTCCAAAGACAAAATGTTTGCCCCAATATGCGACAAGTAATATACTATTATGGATTACTATTTAATTTAAGAGCACTATACTCCCGAGATGTCACAGCAACTTTTTCATCAAAATAAGCAAACCAGAAGTGCCACTTGATACCAAGCATTTTGTACATATTTACGATGTTCTCAAAAAAGGCTTAAACGATTTTGATTAAACTCCCTATATAGATGTAAAATTGGACGGGCTTTAATGTCATGTAGGTTTCATTCTGATTAAAATAGTCTGACGGGGCATAAATCCAGATTTTTCAACTTTAAGGTTATTTAATAGTTTTGAAATTAATTTTAACAGCCGAGGTCAGTGAAAGTCGTGTGTTGCCCGCACTAGATGTTTTTATCATTTGAACCTTCTATTAAATATCTGAAACTATGTTAAAATTATTATTATTATTTTATTGTTTTGTTTTTTTGTAAGAACTTTTTTCAAATTCAAATCATTTTTTCCTCCAATAAATCCATTTTGACGAAACAGTTGGAAGTTGAATACGGGTCATCATTGGATGCTGATAGCGAGGGACAGTAAATTCGAATTAGCGTGATGGCCGGTGGGCGGTATTGCCGGCAGATAAATTGGTAGCCACAGCGATCAAGGATTCTATGTATATTCCAGTGCTATTTGAAGGCTTCCATCCTGGAGCCCCTGGAGGATTTCCGGTCCTACGGGATGGAACTCCGCAATTGCCTCCCAAGTTTCGCTTTGTTACTCCGACAGCCTCAACAACTTTTGTCTCCATCATTTCCGGTAAAGAAACTTTTTTTCGTTTATCCTTAATTGATTTTTTTGTCGATCTTTTTGAATATTATTATTTGTCAAAATCGACCTACATTGTATTATAACCTCGTTCATAAAATTAATTTTAAACCTCAGCCTGTATTTGACACTAAATGACCCGTTTCCTATGAGAAAAATATTAGCACAAGTTAGACATTCAGGAATCCAACGTTTGATAATATTTATTATCATCTTTAGTCAAAAAATAAAACTGCATATTATGCAACCTAGATGAAAAATAGGATTTACTGAATATAACTGGATTGGAAAAAAATCCACTTTTTTTTTATTCTTCCAAAAAAAAATTCTTAGAATAAAGCCAGCGATCGACATTGCGTAGTACTTTACCGATCTTAAGCTCCTATAAACATTTTCAACAAATCACTAAAAAATTATGTAAAATATTTATTTTTATCTAAATACTTAAACATTACTTGATAATCAAATAAATAAATATTTTATCAAAATGTGCCCTATGTGCCAATCTATTACATTTCGTCATTTATAATAATAATAATAGGCTTACCGAACCCGAAGGTTCGATGCCGATACCACCAAATTCCGCCTACACTTTTTTTACACATTTTTTAGCCATTTATTATAATAAATTAAATTAAAAGGTCAAAAATATTAAAATTTTAGAAGGGAAAGCACTGCCCATGATGTTTATCTCCTACTGGATTAGAGCTAGAGAAATTTAATAACATGTTTTATTATATTCTATTGTTTTAAAAAAATAAGATCTCCCCAATATCTTTTTTACTCTAACTAAGTCAGTTATAACTCTTAATTCTTCTGGGTATTATAGTAAAAAATAAAATAATAACATGATTTACTCAACATTTTTGTAAGATGTCCCATACTTATTTATTCATTATGTCTTTCACCCCATTAATGTAAACATCTTCCATTTTACTTATTTATTTGCTATTGACAACGTTTTGAAATTATTATGTTGTTACCGACTGTGGGAGTCCTATATTTTGCCTATCCGGGTTTAATTAGGATTATGGTTGACATGTAGCATTCCCTTCAAAAAATCCTTGGACTATCTGATGAGTTTGAACCACTACACAACATGTGATCCTGGCTGGCCTAATAAAATTATTGATTATCAATCGACATGATTAATATTTTACGATAAAATCAGGTCTGTTTTGTAGCTTGATGTTAAGATTATTTAAAAACATATATTTATATATTCTGTATATGTTATCTTTCTACTATTTATTGTCATATTGTATTTTTTTATTTCTTAGTGTATTTAGAGGTTATAATGAATGCAATGAACTATTATTTGTTACTCTGTTCGTGTAATATTATTATATTTTATATATAAATTTGGTCAGCTCTATTTTTTTTGGGAATACCCCGTACGCAACGTTTGTAAAGAATTTTAAAATGACTTCCTATTTAACTAATTATGGATATTAAAATAATGTTCTGATTCACAAATCGTATAAAAGTTCATAAAGCTATCGATTTATGTAATAAAACGCCTGTGTAGATATCTATCTGTGTTGAATCATTTACTAACCTATGGTCAGTCCCAAGTCAATCCAAACGGAAAACGTGTGAATGGGGTTGTAGATGCATAACCAACTAACCTACTACACGCTACTCACTGTTCAGGCCATTCCAACTTTTGTTCGATGTTACTTACGGTTTGTGCTCATTATTACTTGCTTTTCGAAATAATTTTCTTTTAATCTAATGCAAAATATAAAATAAAAAATGAAAATTTTATATGTTTAAACAAATACACATATATATTATGTCGATATAACATTGGCGCTTTCCCTAATGACCGAATAAAACAACAAAATGAATCTGTGCTAGGGTAAATTATACTATTTTACACCTTTCATTACCCACGTTTAATAATATATTTAAAGTCATCTTTAATGCCTAGGAATAAAATATTGATGACAAATATTTTTTACTGAAAACAAATTTGCTAGATTATTGGATTTCACAAATTTTTAATGCAATAATATAACTTCATCCGTCTTTCCACAAATATATTGTTTGTTATTATTATTTAATACGAAATTAATTATTTTAATTAGTCGTTTATTTCGTTCGGCCAAAATTGCTAAAATTTTACTTATCATGTAAATGCTTAGGAAGGAATAAAATGTAATTAGTAATGTAAAAAAAAGAATACGTATTTGAAAAAAAAATGTTTTTTTATCTTCATTTACGTATATATTATTTTTTTTTTTCAAATCAAATAATCATTATTGCAATATATGATAAAATACACAAAACATAAATAATGTTGTACCAAAGTAGACCAGTCTCTTAAGCAATCACATAATAACACAAACATAGGATATAGACCCAACAATAAATGAAAGAAAAAATAAATTTAAAAACTTCCAAAATTTGAAAAACATAAATACATCAAACGTATCTTACAGTAATTAGGTCGTTTGTGTATTTACCACTTTATACTATTTTTAGCATAGTTTCCAATATTTCTTATAAGAAAATGTTGTTAATTAAACATTTGGAAAAAAAATTGTTTACTAAACTTGTTTATGTAATTTTTAATAATAGGCACTATCAATTCTGAATGCATGGTTTTGATTATTTTATTGTAATTTTTTATAGTTTGATTTACACATAAAGCTATATATTGAGCATGTGTAGGTAAGCTTTGGTCGTTAACAAGCCTTATATGACAATAATTTATAAGTTACATTTAATTTAGAGTGTCTCTTAAAATATAGATATATAGTACACAGAGCTCTGTTACACTCATAGTTTGTGTGCCGTGTAAATGTCAGTCTTTTATCCATGACTGGGCCCAGACATGTGTTTATGAAATGTATAATGAGGAAACATTCGTGAAAATTGTTGATTTCCACTTTCTCAAAGTCAAGCTCGTGGACGAAAAGTTGTATAAAATTAAAAAAAATATATTTAAAACAAGAAATTACTTAAGGAGACGAATACAATTCCAGGATGATTCTTCAATTTTTACATTCACTTACCTATATATAAAATATATAGTAAGGGAAAGTACTGCGATCGTGAAGATATTAGAATTCCAGTTTTCAATAGAAATACACGTTTTAGGGTTCTGTGAGTCCAAATTACCAAGTCCCGCAAAAAGGTCTGTGTGTGGTAACTCCAGAGCGTAAACTAAAAGTATTATGAAATTAAAATTTCATATTTAGAACAAACAGAAACTTATTCATCAAAATAGGCAAACCAGGCGAGCCACTTTATACCATGCTTTTTGCACCTTCTTACGATTTTCAAAAACGGCCCTAACGATTTTGATTAAACTCGCTGTATCGATGTAAAATTTAATAGGCTTAATATCATGTAGGTTTCATTCTGATTAAAATAGTCTGAATGGGCTTAAATGCTGATTTTATTAATTTTCTTCCTCTATAGATTCTATAAAAATAACCATATCATCTTGTTATCATTTATGAAAAAACAGCTAAGTATAAAAGTTGAACGAGTTCTATACCTAACTAAAACAGAAAATATAAAAATATTCGTGTATGCAATTTTTTTAAAACCAACACAGTAATATACATGAATAATATACCGTGGAAAACTAAAGATTTTAGAAAAATTATTATCATGTACACAATCTGATCTGTCTCTATTTAAAAATATACATGAACAGTATTACGACACCGACTCCGATGAATTTAATAGAAATAAAGATATTAATGAGAAAAAGCGTTCACTCCCGGTATCACTCGAAACTTCTCCGTGTACTTCAATCCAAAATAAGAAGACTAAAAGTAAAGATATTACATCTTGACCACTGTCAAAAAAAAATACCGAATTGTTTATCTGGAATTTTAAATCACAAAAGGAATACCTGTAAAATCAAAAATTTAAATTACTCAGAGCCTTGCACAATATTTTCCTGGAATGTTGATGGATATAAAAATTTCGTGGAAGAAGGTAAAAAATTCAAAGACACCTCTATAATCTGCCTCTGTGAAACGCACTTATTAGAAAAACCGCCAGCGGCCCCGCCAGCGCTCTCACAATTCAGTTACGTTTCGTCCAACGCCATCAGGGAGAAGAGCCGAGGTAGAGGCAGTGGTGGTCTAATGATATTCTATAATTCTAGTGTCTTTGAGGTCAATGTGTTGGATATAAGTGAGTATTGGATTTGTGCCTATTTTAAAGAAAATCAGGGATTTAGTGCATTTATTATAATTTTAGTTTATTTTAAGCCTTCTTTGAACTTAAACTATGTTTTAGAATTATTTGAACCAACTATATTAAGTATAAAAAGTAGATATGCTCACAACTTAGTTCTCTGTCTAGGGGATTTTAATGCCAGGGTTGCGAATTTGAATCAGGGAGATATTGAGGCCTTTGATGGCTCTAATTTAACACATCGTAGAACTAGCTTGGACCTTGTAGATAATAGGAGGGGTCAAATACTGGTAGAATTTATGGAAAATAATTCTTTTGTTCTTCTAAATGGTCGAACTGCTAGCGATAATCCCGGTCAGTATACTAATGTCACTCCAAAAGGGAAAAGTGTAGTTGATATGGTCTGGTGCAGCTATCAACATATAAATTCGATTGCCGATTTAAAAATAATACATAATATTTCAGTCTCACAACACTTTCCTATAGAGACCAAGCTCAATATTTGGGTAAATACTACGTGTACTATTCCGTTAAAAAAATCTAACCTCTCTTTTACTTTCGCGAAATGGGATGATTCAAAAACTTTAACATATTATGAACTAATTATGAATTCCCCTAGGGTAGGATATAACATAAACTCGCAATCCGTCGAAATACTTCAAAATAATCTTATAACAGCTATCCAAGAAACGTCACAAACACTTGGTTTATTAAAGAAAAAAAAATTTAATAGTAATAATTGCCATAGAATAAATAAACCCTGGTTTGATTATGAATGTGCATTGGCGAAAAGGTATGTTAGATTTAGGCTAAAATCAATGGTTAAAAATCGTTTTCTTGAGAATGAAGTTGCTGATTACATTACCTCAAAGAAAAAATTCAAAAATTTAATAAAATTGAAGCGGCTTGAATTCGAGCGCACCATCATGGATGATCTAGCTAATGTTCGTGATTCGAAAACATTCTGGGGTGCAATAAACAGATACAAAAATAGGCAACCACAATCTTCACCGATAAACTGTGAACAATGGCTTAATTATTTACAAAGCATATATCCCCCGCGGGTCGACCAAAACGTATCGTACTTCGGAGTACTTCATCCCCTCCTCGACTCGGTCATTAGCCTCGAAGAACTTCAGATTTCCTTAAGAAAATGTAAAACTGGCAAGAGTCCTGGTAGAGATGGCTTCAATTACGAATTTTACAAAAATTTACCTACTAACTGGCAATTATACTTACTACATTTATATAATAAAATATTTGAAACGGAAAATATACTAACATCCTGGGTAAAAACGGTGTATATTATGATATTTAAAAAGGGTGACAGAAACCTACCAGAAAATTACCGTCCGATTGCTTTGTTGAATTGTATTATGAAAATATTCACACAAATAATTTTAAATAGGCTCACTCTATGGTGCGATGAGACGAATGCTCTTCCCGAAGCACAATCCGGGTTTCGTAAAGATAGAAGCTGTTTGGATAATTTGTTTATATTGACAGCTCTTATTCAGATGCAGCTGGGATCTCGGGGAAAAAAGTTTTTTGCCATCTTTGTCGATTTTAAGCGAGCCTTTGATTCGATTAATCACAATCTCCTATGGCAATCTCTTCACAATCAAGGCATTAGTGGAAAAATTATTAGAATTTAAAAAAATATATACCAGAACGCCTCGGCTGTCGTTAAAAGTGACGGTATGATATCAGAAGAGATCGATGTCACATTGGGTCTACTGCAAGGGGAAATATTGTCCCCTTATTTATTTAGCCTTTATCTAAATGATATAGATGTGTTTTTCCGAAGCAAAAATGTTGGAGGCATAAAAGTAAATAACTCGTGCGACATACTGCTACTCCTATACGCGGACGACCTCATTATCCTAGCAGATAGCTATACCGACGCCAAAAACAAAATAAATATTTTGAATCAATACTGCCTGATGAAAAGGCTAGAAGTTAATACTCGGAAAACAAAAATAATATGCTTCCACAAAGGAAAATGTAAACGGGTTGGCAAGATATACTATGAAAATAGTGAAATAGAAAGAGTACCGGAGTACACGTATCTAGGAGTACCATTTTCCGAAACGGGAATATTTTACAAAGCCACTAACTACTTCATATCCAAAACGAAAACTGCAATAGGTTCTGTTATCGCACTTTGCGCAAAAACAAAACTAAGATCGTGGGAAAACAAAATTAAAATAAATAATGCAATAGCAATGAGTATCCTCTTTAATAATGTGCAAATATGGGGACTAAGATATGTAGACAGGATAGAGAGCGTAAACATCAACTTTTATAAACGTTTATTCGCATTAAACAAAAATATACCTTTTTTATTAATACGGTCGGAATTTAATGTTCCCCATTGCCTAATCTCAATATTAAAGTTTTCTCTCTCTTGGGTGCATAAAATTTTAAAACTCAGTGATAACCGACTCCCTAAAATATGCTTTAATACATTAAAGAAAACTTATAAACCAACAAATAAAGAACAAAAATACAACTGGTTTCACCAATTATACTGTATATTAAATCGAATAAACAAACAGTCTATATTAGAAATAGAAAACCCGGCTATTTTTCAGTTAGAGATGCACAAAACATTGATACTGTTTACAAATCATATGGAGACAATAGATAAACAGAAGTTAATCACCCCCGGTAAATACAACCCACTCTATCCGTCCATTCATAACAATAGACATAAACCTCAAGCTTACTTATTATCAAACGCACCGTTCCGTGTCATAAAAATATTTGCACAATTAAGACTCTCTGGAAATTACAATATTAAATTAACATTTAACAATATATACTACCAATTTAAACCCAACGAAAACTGCACGCTATGTAACCTCAACGAAAGAGAGGACTTATTTCACATTTTCATTCGATGTCCCATATACGCACCGTACCGAACGCATTATATCCCTAGGGCCTTAAATATGAACATTACAAATTTTATCGCCCTATTTACCACCGATGATATTGATGAATTGAAAAATATTTATTAATATGCCAGGCAATGTTGCCAAATCAGATCATTTATAATAAATGAATAAACATGTTTGTTAACTGAATCATATTATTTATCGTGTTTCGCCATATTATGTAAAACATATATTTATATATTTATTATATTGTAAACTATTATATTATTCATATATTGTATTTGAGTTATTTTGTTATAAGTTTTATTGTAATACAATGTACCTAGAGCTGATAACGTAGTGAATTGGTGTCTTGCTAACTTTTTTATTGAAGTATGTTTTTTATTCTATATTTGTTATGTAGCCAGCTCTATTTGTATGGGGGTTACCCCGAAAGCAAATAAAATTATTCATTCATTCATTCATTCATTCATCTTGTAAAAGTTAATAAAGAGTTAAAGTTTCATAAAAAAAAAACGATAAAATTAACTGATTGTTTTAGATAATAATATAATAGATTTTTTAATAAAACACATGTTTCAATAGATTCAATTCATTTTAATTAATTCATTATTAGTTTATTTTGTTTATTCGTTTAACGTCACTTTATGCGACTATGGCTAATCGGACGATGCTACAGTGGGAGTCCTAAATTATTATTATTAGTTTCACTTATTTTATTTCTAACTGTATTTAAAAATTCTTAAATCGATTTTAACAACGAATGTAAGTAAAAGTCGTGTGTTGCCCGCACCAGATTTTTTCATTTTACCATTGGTGTTTTATTTATTGTTTTCTTTTATTTATTTATTGCTGTATAATGTTAATTTAATAACAATAAAAAAATACTAATATCGATTGACCTCCTTTCTTTATTGCACTCGGAATTATATTTAACCATAGATGGTGTTGGACAAATCACTAGATGGGCCATAGAGAAGCATTATAGAGAATAACCGATAGGGTTCATACCGCGGGAGATGAGGACGAGGACGGACAAGACATAGAATTGGCTATGAAAACGCTTTATGGACACTAAAATCACCTTTAGTGGAATTGCCTGGGTTCAGGATTACCTCTATAGTCAACTCCAGGGTGATATTAACCTCGAAAATAATAATTTACCGCCACATTCTTCAAGTATATTTTTTTCAAATTTATTACCAACATATTTTGGTTTATTATTTTCATATAAAAAAATTACAAGATTTATAAAAAGATCTGGTGCGGGCAACAAACGACATTCACTTACCTCCGTTTTAAAAATCGATTAAAGAATTTTCAAATACAGTTAGAGATAAAAATTAGGGAAACTATAAAAGAATTAATTAAATTGAATTTCTATAGAAACATATTTTATTAAAAAATCAATTATATTATCATCTAAAATAATCAGTTAGTTTTATCGGCTTTTCATCACTCTTTATTAACTTTTACAAGCTTGTGTATTGGATAATATTTTTTTCCAAAATCTTTAGCTTTCCAACGGTATATTACACTTGTATATTATTTATTATTATTTATTTAACGTTACTTCATGCTACTATCGCTAATCGGACGATGCTACAGTGGGAGTCCTAAATTTTGCCTATCCAGGTTTTATTAGGATAGGGATCTTTAACGAGTACCTGACATGGCACAGGTTCGGGACCACCTTTTAACGTCCCCTCCGAAGGACGGCGTAACTAAGGATTTTTTACTCTCATTAAAAAATCCTAGGACCACCTGCGGGTTTGAACCCGTGACCTTTAGCATGGGAGGCTGTTATGCTAGCCACCCAGCTACAAGTGATCCCTGTGTTTTATTAAAAAATAAATTATATTATTATCTAAAATAATCAGTTACTTTTATCGGCTTTTCATCACTCTCTATTAACTTTTACAATCTTGTGTATTGGATAATATTTTTTTCTAAAATCTTTAGCTTTCCAACGGTATATTACACTTGTATATTCTTATGTTATAATAACAAAAAATTGCTTTAAAAAATATTTTTGCAATCTTTCCCTTTAGTTGGATATCGAATTCATTCAATTTATGTATTTATCTGTTTTTCATAAGTGGTAACAAGATAATATAGTTATTTTTATAGAATCAACAAAATTAAAGGTACTTTAGAAGAAGAAAATTTAAAATATCGTCATTTAAGCCCTATCAGCCTTTTTTAATCAGAATGAAACCTACATGATATTAAAGCCCATTAAATTTTACATCGATATAGGGAGTTTAATCAAAATCATAAAAAGGTGAAATATGCATGGTATAAAGTGGCTCTCGTAGTTAGCCGATTTTGATGAAAAAGTTTTTAAAACAACTCGGGCGTATAATTGTCTTAAATATGAAATTTCAGTTTTATAGGAGTTTTCGTTTCCGCCCGGGAGTTACCACATACGGACACACACATACCTTTTTGCGGGACTTGGTTATTTGGACTCAGGTGACCCTAAAACGTGTATTTTCGTTAAAAACTGGAATTCAAAGATTTTCACGATCGCAATACTTTCCCCTACGATATATATAATAAGTGAAAGTAAAAATTATAGATGATTTATTTTTATAATAAGTATGCTACAGTTGCCTTAAAATAATCTCGTAATACATTAACGGATTTGTCTCCATTTCAGACAGATTCAACAGACATGTTAACCTATAATATTTCACGATAACATTTTCTGCAATTACAGTTAATATTATTACATTTTTTTTTTTTTTAATAACACCAGGATTCTCGATGATTGCTATAGAGAAGGCCACTCCCTACGCCTATTTGTGTGACTACTGACGGGTCTCATATGCCTCGATTACAAAGTTACTTTGAAAATAACAAACCTAATCAAATTATCATCATCTATCTACATTGAAAATATTTAAATAAAAAAAAAATTAAAATTAAAAATATATAAGCAGAAATTAAGAATATAGAAGTGTTTTTTTTTTCGGATCTTATGTTTTTTAAAATTTTGTTTGCTACCAATAAATGTTTTATTTTCCTGTAAATTAAAATTCCTTGGTGGTATAGAAAGGTGTGAACGATACATTTAAGATTTAAATGCGTCTTTAGGTTGGGAAACAAACTGATATATTAAGCATGTAGTCTATTGTTGCTAAAGAAAACTATTTCAGATCTTTATCATTGTGATGGTTTATTATTTTCAATACTGAACCTTTGTTATCGACCAATAAAAATTAACCTCCTTCAAAATTTGAGGGCTTACAGTTTCAAGATTTGTAGAATCCGAATAATGAATAAAGTAAAAATCCGTATTTTCGCCGCACAGTTGAAAATATGACAGATTTAGGTGGACGATATTCTGAAACTTGTTCATATTTAACCTTAAGGGTCTCAGATTACGGAATTTTTTTTTATCTTATTAATTTTTTGACACAATTGGCGATCGCACAGTGGTCAAAAATCAAATTTATTTGCTAAAATCTAAAACTTTTCTACATTTAACGCTTGAAGTCCCAGAATACAGGAAAAATAATACAACAAATCTAAATATCGGCTCGGAGTGACTTAAATCTGCTAATAGATGTATTTTAAATCATTTAGGAAACTCTTCAAATTATAGATAGTAAAACGTTTGATTCGGAGTGTTGTGTCTGAAATAAATTATGTATCACCCAAAACCCAAAAAATCGCTAAAATTCTTTGCAACAAATAAATACTAGAAGGATTGATGAAACGATTCCTTGGGATAACTTAGGGGTTATATAGTTTTTCGTTATTGAAAAGGGGAATACATTTTGAAATTGTTGAATCACATCTAAAGGTAGATTGCAATATATATTCGATAACGATTGCGGGAATATAATGTCTTACCTGTCTGAGCAATGTCCTTTGTTAAATAAGGGCAAAACGACTTAGCGCTACACCTTGAACATAAGAAATAGCCATGGAATAAAGATAATCCCACTGCTGGTTTTAGGCACTTGTGTGAACAGGAATGATTAACATTAGTATTAAGCGTCTTACCTACTAATTATAAAAAGTTTAAGCTCTCAGAAATTCCAAACTTTTTATTTGAATTTTGTTTACCTAAATTGGAGAGTTTGCCGTGTGTGCGCCGACCGCCCTACGCCGTCTTTGGCATTTCTCCGAAACTACGCGACCAATTTTTTTGAAATTCGCCACATAGATAAAAGGACATGGAACGATGATCCTTACTCCTAGTCGTTGTTATCAGCTGATTAGTTTTTAAATGCGGCCGATTAAAAACGATTTATTCAATAACTCAGCTATTTTTGAAGATAGAGAAAAAATTGATCACTGTTTAGGAATCAAAAAAAACCAGAATAATTATGAAAAAAATAAAAGAAAATAAATTGAAATTGTATCCATAAATAAGCCCATAACATGATTTATATATATATATATATTATATAATATATATAATATATTATATATATATAATTTAATAATCTACTAGTTGATTAGATAGTCATTAAATAAATGAAGCCGGACATATATTTTTTTTCCATCCCTACCTCGCCTTTGAAGGTTTCTCGGGGCCAAAGGGTGAGGGTGGGGAATAAATGTCGAGATAAAAGCCCGCTCGGGGACGAAATTGCGAACTCGTCATTTCCTATATTCGACTTCCAGAATTCCGAATGAATTTCGCCAGACATAATGAACTTCTTCGGTTCATTATACATTATTATTAGGTGACGAAATGTCCTAATTTAAAAATTACCTGTCTTTTATTTATTCATTCACTATTTTATTTTTATTAACTACAATTTGATTTTAGTTTTATATGAGTAAATATAGTTGTTATATAAATATTAATGATATTTGTGTTTTCCAGTGCTGAAGGAAGAGTTCCTGGCAGTGCCTGCTAACGCAAGGGCCGCTGCCGGGGAGATGACAGTGCTGACTTGTGGCCCGCCGCAGGGTATCCCAGAGCCCAGTGTCCTGTGGAAGAAGGATGGTGTGCTTTTAGACCTAGAAGCATCTGACAGGTTAGTTCTTTTTAATATTTCGTGTACTACACAGTCTGGCAGAAAAATAAATAAAGTACCCATATAACAATAACTGTTCGCGTAACTTGTACGCTCAATTTAATAATGTGCCACAAGTGGCCATATTTTGTTATAAAAAACATGTGGTAAGAAGAGAAGCCGAATTACAGCAGAAGCGTGCACGCTACACACCATCTTCCTTCTTCTTTTCTGAGTACGCTGCGATAAGAATGGAGTACAGGAAGAAAAGGTCGCCCTATGCTGGACGACAAGGCGAGGAGAATGAAGAGATTAAATGAGAGAAACACCATACCAACATACCAAGAAGTAATCATCTAGCCTACCTAAATTGTTATCTATAACCTTTCCCATCTGTTCAAAATACACCAATATTTTACCTCTATGATTCATTTCACACAACCAAGACGTCGTATTCTTGTACACCACAAGATTGATAACTATTGATATATAACTGTTGAAATAATTATTGATTTTTTTCTATATTGCTATTGTCCCTATTGCTTTGTCGAGGTTTTTGGTTATTTATAAAATTACAGGTCTTCAGAAGGCCTCGCCAATGTCGGTTCAATTAAGTAGTGAATGTTGGTCCCGCCATGGTAGAAGCACGTAACCGCAGCACCTATTTTAAGGTACTCTGTCACCTGGCCTAGTAGGGAAGCACACACCTACCGCTTAGCAGAGGGGACTGGTATGGAAGAAGTGCCCTATGAGGTAGAAGCTCTACATCAGCGTTTAGGAATTTTTATAGGTGTAATCGGTAGAAGTCATGACACCCTTCCTATAAGTGGGATAGGAAGGACAAAGGAATGTAGGTAGATAATGGTTGTGAAATAAACATAGATCTCATTAGAATTGTAAAGGCTGACAGACTCTTATATAGGAATCCAGTCAGGGAAATGGAGGTAATTGGCCCAATAAGCCAAGCTACGTCTTGCTGTACTAATAAAGCAATGTCTATTATTGTTAGTGAGAACTTTTCTACCAGACTAGTTCTTGGCCCTAGATCAAATTACCTCGAATGGTTTATTTATTATCACAAATCAGTAACATGAACAATGATATTTACAATGAATATAACAATAGCATTAAATAATACATCTTCTATATTTGGACGTGACTTAAATGGGCGCCGCTATATATATATTTCATCACAAATAAACTTATATAAGCGAAATATATTTCTTCCCCACATCTTGAATTTTTTTTTGTTTTCTTCTCGCCTGGACCTACAATTAAATGCCTTATTGGGTACATCTTGAGCCAGCTTTCAGTGTGTCTTTTATTTTCTCCTGTAGGTTTATTTACCTGGATTTTGAAATCGTTCACATCATCACAAATCTCACCAAAAACTTCAATAAATTTTTCTTATCTTTTTTCGAGTATCTTATGTATTTATTATTGTCGGTATTAATAAAATACCAAGTGAATCTTGGAAGGCCCCTGTGTTCCGCCTGTGATTGTCTGTATTACCCTTTAAAAGGTGAGTTAGTCTATTCATAATAGTTTCTTCAGAATTGGTCATGATATATCTGCTTACCATTTCTTAACCTAGACTAATCTTTTTCGGGGACAATGGATCCTCTCGATAACTTGGGAATTTATATTTCATACAAGGGTCTTTTTGTAAGCTGTGTTCATATTTGTGACAATCCTAAAACTTACGATTTCGATTTGTTTAATTTAAAAATGGGATAGGTCATTGAGTAAGGCACATATGGTATATCTTCTCTTATATAAGCCTCTATTTTAGGTTCATAGAATATTATTATCTGAAATCTGTATTGATTATTTTTTTGTCTCTAAAGTAATTAAGAATTTTGGATGTATGGGATGTATCCAGCAGGAATGATTTAATTTAATTTAGTCTAAAGACATTATTCAAATATAAATTTCTTCTTTTCAAGCAAAATATAAAAAATTATGTACAACCTATATCAAAAATGCAGAGTTTCTTCATAGAGAATATTCTTCAAGTCTATATAAATGTTTAATTTTCCTCTTTTATATTTTTGTAGTTCATTAAATTGAATGCAGAAACTCCTCCCAAAGTATGCTGACTATAATGTTTCTGTGGTATATAATATATTGATTTGGTAGAAACTTTTTTTTATTTTTTTATTTTCAAAGTATTAAATAACTGTAACCTCAAGAGAAAATTGATCTCATAATGAATTTTTATGAGCAAATATCCTGGTGTTTTAACAGTTTTGTATTTCGTCAATTATAAACTCCGGACCGTGAAACTTCTTAAAAAAAATATCTTTATTGGTATAACAATCAGTACAATGGTTATAACATATCTAATAGAATAATGACGCGTACACTTGTAACGGAACTATACTATTGCATACCGGACTCTGTGTCTGTTCGCTGTCCTGCACTGGCCTATATATACTAGATAAGTAGTGGTGGGGTATTTATGCTGAGCTTGTGGTTTCTACTGGGGCGTCTGGTGTATAACTCCTCCCTGCCGAAGATTGAAGCTTCCTAGCGAAATGTTGGATGAGTGTGCCCAAGGGTTGAAGGGTGGTTGTTCTGGAACGTCGCCTGGTAACGGCACTTGATTTTTTGATCTAAAGAGTCTCTCAAATTTTGAATACTTGAGGTATATGTGATAGAAAAACAGATAAAATACTATGATAGATACGACAAATAGTAACATTACAGATATATCAAAGTGATGGTCCCAAGATAAACCTTCTAATTCTATGCTAGAGATTTCTACATGATCTAAATTATGAAAAGATATATTAAAGTGACTATATTTATAAATTTCAAAGGAATATGACATAGGTAGTATACTAATATCCTTATTTCTAGTAATATTTACAAAAGAATCATTATATCCTAATTTTAATACACAAGTTTTGGGAATAGGAATAGGTAAGGAAGTGTTAGGTTGAGGGTACAATACATGTTGATCATACAGTATATAAATATCAATATCTTCTATATATTTAATAAAAGGAGTTGGGTTAGTAAGGGTAATAGTTTTACAAAAGCTAATATTATTTCTAATAATATGATTAATACAAGGGTTAGTATTAATATTTACATTTGTACAATAGTAATTTCTTTTGATAAAAGAACAATTTGCATTATATGTTTCATTATGCGAAAATAAAATAAAATTACTTGGTACAATGGTAGTTACAAGGTTATTTTCGTGGATAGAAGGTACAGATAATAAATATAAAGTTGATAGTTTTTTACTTTGTTTTGGAATTGATAGAATATAATGAATAGTACCATTTCTAATGGCACAGTGGATTTTGCTAGTTAACCATAATGTTTCTAAGTCCTTACTGATGTAATTTTGTTTCAAATCGGTGTGTTTAATGATATCCGCATGTGGTATGCCGAGCCTACACATTTCTAAAGAATTTTCTATGTCCAGAATTCTGATCGTAATATAATTTATAATGGAGTAAAGTTCTTCTAGATGTATCTTGTATTTGTTCTTGTCAGTCTGTGTAATGACCTCACCTAATTTTTTATTGTTTTTGTTTATGATCTGAATGTCTTCATTGAACTTGGAAATCATTTTTTTATTTATTGTAAGTTCTTGGATTAAATTATTTTGAAGGTGGTTTTCATTTTGTTGGAGGTTTTCAATAAGCGAATCGAATCTTTCTTTATCGGATGCGTCGAGGTTTCCGGTTATCCATTTAATTGCTGTACCGAGGCCGTTAATTATTCCACGTTTATTTATTTTATGCGAGGTTAATGTTTCTATTTTATTTTCTAAATAAATAATTTGTTTTATCGTTAAATTATAAATTGATTCCTTAGCGGGGAAGTGAATTAAGCCTTGTTTTATGGTCTGGATATTATCAATTAAGTCGAAGAAATGCAGATAATGGATTACTGTGTCGTACTGTTCAATGATGAAAGAGTCGGCGAGTTTAAAAGTCACTAGTCCTCCAGATTTAGTCACGTCAGTAATTTGAAAGGCTACTACTGTCTGAGTCGCTATCAGAACTGCCCAAATCAGCGGCTTCGTCATCTGAAAGCAGAACATATACTTTCTCACGGGCTTTCCTGGGTCTCCTAACGTTTTTGCAATGTGCATGCACTATTTTATCTTTATCCTGAAATTTTAATACGGGCTTGTATAGATTTTCATTTTTATTCCTAACGCGTCTCTTTATAAATGTTTCGCCAGTGATTTCCGGTGGGTCTTCGCGGTTTTTATTTAGACGTTCGGTTCTTTGTTCCTTTTCTTCCGAGATTTTGGTATTAGCTAATTTATGAATGATATTTAATTTTTCATGATATTTTTGTACAAGGTTTTCTTTAATTAATTTCTCGTCGCGATCCGGATCGACAATTTTTCCGAAAGTTATTTCATTAGGCGTTAATTTTAAATTTTTATTTAGCGTTTCATTAAAAGTTCTAATCGCGATATTAACATTAGTTTCCAGGCTGTTTTTAGGATTTCCCTCTTTTATTATCCGCAACAATTCTATCAAGGTTGAATGTGCTCTATTTAATATGCCTAAAGAATTAGAGTTATTCGAAACGGTATAATGACAAATTATGCCTAGACTTTCTAACAAATTTTGAATTAAGCCATTTTTGTACTCTCTACCTTGATCCATAGTAATTTGTATCGGTGGTGGGTATAAAGCCAAATATTTAGTAATTACGTTATGAATATTAGTAGCATTGTTTGCTCTAATTACTTCCGCGTATAAACGTTTTGAAAAGGTATCAATAATGGTTATAATGAATTTTTTCTCATAATATAGCGTGTCAATCATTAAATATTCAAACGGTCTTTCCGGAGTTGGTGTAATTTGGAAATTTGGTTTTATCGGTCGTCTTTCATATTTTGTCTTCGCGCATGTACTACATTTATTAATATAATTAGATATTTCGTCTTTCATACGGGGAAAATAATAATAACGCTTTAATTTTTCGTAAGTTTCCATTATTCCGCGGTGGCACGATTTTCCGACATGATAGTTCTCGATTAGATTAATTTGTTCGGCTTTGTCTGGAATGTCGATGAGTTTCATTTTGTATCTTTTTATTCTAACAGTTGGACATTTTTCTTCTATAAAATTAGAAATTTTATTAAATATTCCTTCATAATCGTCTCTTACCGTCTCCACGTTGGGTTCGCAATAAATACCGTATGTTCCATTGGGCTTTACTATTTCATGTAATTTGTCCTCTAAGTCATTTTTCCAAGGGTAGGCCGTTTCAATTTTGTACCGAAATTTATTAAATGGTCTTTCTACCTGCATATCTTCATTTCCGCGAGTTATAAAGATTTGATATTTTTCTACATTAATAGGTCTGTCTGTCACTATAAAAATCTGGTTATGGCTACTTTCTTGCGAATGCTGAGTAGCAAGACTCTCAGCGTCATTAACATTTTCGTTTTCCTGGGCTGTCGGTAACGCGTTTTCTATGTCATTTAATAATTGTTGATATTCCGATGTGTTAGGGGAGAGCAAAGGTTCATCACTATTAATTAAATTATCAATTTCCATATCAATGTCTTCCACCTCGTTTAGTTCATATGTTTTTGTATTATTTTCTATTTTTATTCTACTTAAAGCATCCGCGACTTGGTTTGACCTTCCTTGCACGTATTTAATATCGAAGCTAAATTCGTTTAGTAGAAATATCCATTTCATTATCCGCGTGTTATTATTTTTCATGGAGAATATCCATTGTAAGGGCTTATGATCCGTGTGAATGGTAAAGTGTTGACCGTACAAATAGGGTTTGAAATGTTTACAGGCGTAAACTATGGCAAATAATTCTCTCTCGATAGTGGAGTAACGCGATTCTGTATTAGATAATGTTTTGGAGGCAAAAGCTATAGGGTGTTCCTTTCCGTCAATTATTTGTGAGAGTACCGAGCCCACGGCGATTTGGCTGGCATCAGTTGTAAGAATCATTGGCTTCGCGAAATCTGGGTAAACTAATATCGGTGAATTTAAAAGGAGAGATTTTAAGTTGTTAAACGCGTTTATGTAGGATTCTGGATTTATATTATTCTCGGATTTTCTAAGACAGCTTGTTAAGGGTTGCGCGATTTGTGCATAATTTTTAATAAATTTTCTATAATAGCCGGTCAAACCAAGGAATTGTTTGATTTCTTTTTCCGATTTCGGCAGTGGAAATTTTTCAATAGCTTCAAGTTTACGGGGGTCAGTTTTGATTCCTTCTGGTGTTAGTATATGACCTAAAAACGGTAATTCTGAATGGAAAAATTCAGTTTTAGATAATTGTATTGATAAGTCATGTTTGTGTAATTTTGAAAGGAGATTATCTAAATGTCGAAAGTGCTCTTCTTTAGTTTTAGAAAAAACAATAATGTCATCAATATACACTAATACGTTGGAGGTGTTGGCTAATAATGAATTCATCGCTCGTTGAAACGTTGGGGGTGCATTACATAGACCGAAGGGCATTCTGGTAAATTCATAGTGCCCTGTATCCGTTGAGAAGGCGGTTTTTGGTATGGAGTCTTCGTCCATCTCAATTTGGTGAAATCCCGAGGCTAAATCAATTGTTGAGAAGAATTTAGAGCCGTTTAATTGATTTAATAAGTCTTCAATATTAGGAAGAGGGAATTTGTCCGGTATTGTTTCTGCGTTGAGTTTTCTATAGTCGATTACCACACACGAATTTTTCTTTTACCGTTCTCCGAAGGAGTTGATTTTTTTGGTACTACCCATATGGGGCTGTTATAAGGAGAATTGCTTTCGCGAATTATGCCGTTGTCTAGTAAAGTTTGGATCTCCAAGTTCACTTCGTTTTTAAATTGTTGGGGGTATCTGTAATTTCTGGTGTATATTGGTTGGTCTGTTTTGAGTGGAATTCTGTGTTTTAATAAATTTGTTTTTCTTAATTTTTCGTTTTCTTTCTTGATTACTCTTGGATATTTATTTAACAACTTAATAACCGTATGCTGATCGTTTTGATTAAGGTGCGAAATTCTTAAGTGTTCCTCTACGTTAATTATATTTAGTTCTTTTGAATTATTAATGTGACTATTTTTTGATCCATAACTTTCATCATTGGTTTCATTATTATTATTATTTTCGTTTCTTATTCCCTTGTTAACATTATTACTTTGCGGTTTATTATTATTATCATAATTCATTTTATCGTTACTTTCCATTATTTTATCATTACCTTTTAACTTTCCATTATTATTTTCATTTTTTATTTCATTATTATTTATTAACCTTTCACTATTATTTTCCATTATTATTCCTTTATTGTTTCCATTTCTTATTATATCATTATTTCCATTTTTTATTCCATTATTATTTTCATTTTTTATTCCATTATTATTTTCACTTTTTAATCCATTATTATTTATTAACCTTTCATTATTATTTTCCATTTCCATTTTTCTATCATTTATTATCCTTTTATTATCAGTTTCCATTTTCATTTCTTTATAATTCATTAATGTTTTATTATTCTTTAGTCCGACGTTATAACCATTATTATTGTCCACTCTTATTTTTTTATCACTTATTAACATTTTATCATTATTACTATTATTATTTGTTTCATTTATTTTAGTTATTCTACCGTTTTTGATACGAACATTTTCAATTAACATTTCATCACTATTTTCAAAGTTCATTTTCATCCCGATGGTTCTAATAGTGCCGATCCCGAGTAACAAATCATATTTTTTATTAAAATCAAAAATTTTACATTTAATTAATAGTTCTTTTTGTAACCCTAGTCTAGGCGCGAGATCTATGAAGATCGCTCCGTCTCCCGCCTTGCTTCCGTTAGGTGTTTTAACAATAAATTTTTCCGGTAGTATTTTCGCGTCTTTCGGTACGGAATTTGGATTTATATAACTAATTTGCGATCCTGTATCAACCATCCATTTATTTCCCGTTAGGTCCGTAAATTCAACTAGATCATCACAAACGTTTAGGTAGTATTCGGCGGATCCGGTTCCGGCCTTCCTAGCTCTAAAAAATGTTCAAATTTTTCTTCTAGTTCCGCGATTCTCGATTTTAACTCATAATTTTCATCTTCTAAATGTTGCACCTCGTTGCTACGCACGGTTCGCATAGAAACAGTGTTTTGGGAGTTCGGATTAAACGGTTTTGAAGGGAACGGATTATGTCTTTTATCATTCTCCCGCCATTTATTTTTGTCATGCCAAGATTGTCGCGAATATTGCCTAGAAGGATTCTCTTCCGGCTTGAACGAATTTTGAGGCTGATGATAATTTCGGCTTTCGTGATAACGCGAGTTTTCAATAGGTTGTCGCCAGTCGCGATATTCCCGGTTGTAATTTTGATTAAACGGTTTTTTATAATTTTGATAGTTGTTATGATTCGGACGATTATTTTTATAATGTTCGTATCTTTTCTGTTCGAAGTTATTATTATTTCTTTTAAAATCTTTAATTGGTTGTTTATTATAATTTGAATATGTATTTTCCCTACGAGACATGTACAGTGTTTGGTCAAGTCCGTACAGTCTCTCCATTATGTCGGAACACCTATTGAGGATTGCATTTCTAATTTGGTCCACGTCAGTCAGTATCATGTGATTTAAGAAATCGGAGAGTGCCGGGTGTAAATTATGCAAAATATGGCTATTTATTTCCCTATCTTGACATCTTATCATAGCTGTTTTGTCTGTTATTTCGTCATCGAATTGAATTCTTGAGAATATTAAAGATCTAATTTTTGCGATTCTATTAATAAAGTCTATCGGATGTTCTTTTTTATGCGGAAATGTGTGCATTAATTCTCTTTTTAACTGTTCTACCGTCCTGGACTCTTTGAATTGTTGAGTTAAATAATGAAGTAATTCTGATACCGATGTGAATGTATTTGTTAATAAGCAGTCCCTAGCAAATCCTTTTAGTTTTGATTTTACGATAGTTAATAATTGATCATGGTTTCTTTCTTTTAAGGTATTATTATCTGTACACACGTTATTATAAATTTGTTTTACATCATTTACAAAAAACACAACGTCGTATGGGTTACCATCGAATTCTGATAAATGGCCGTAATTTTCCTTAGTCATTTGATATGTGATTGCCATGCTTCTAGTTTGAATATTCCTAACTTCAATTAATCTATCGGTGGTTTTTCCCATATACTTAAAATAAAATAAAAATAAAAATAAAATTAGTTACAAGATTATTATACCTCAAGTATTCTTCTTAAGATGCCTGACGTCCTCTTTGTAGTTTATAAAAAATGTTCGGACTGGGGTGAAACTCTTGGAGTACCTGAGCTGCGTCTCGTAAGCGGTGCCTTCAGTCTGCTGTAGTACCAGAGGTCTTCTAATCGCTGCAGTATTCTTGATAGTGCACACGATGGAGTCTTCCTGTGGTCTTGAGACGGAACAATGGCTAAGTACGGTTACGATTCCCACAACTAGTCTAACCCAGTCCCTGTTCGGGCGCCAATTATAAACTCCGGACCGTGAAACTTCTTAAAAAAAATATCTTTATTGGTATAACAATCAGTACAATGGTTATAACATATCTAATAGAATAATGACGCGTACACTTGTAACGGAACTATACTATTGCATACCGGACTCTGTGTCTGTTCGCTGTCCTGCACTGGCCTATATATACTAGATAAGTAGTGGTGGGGTATTTATGCTGAGCTTGTGGTTTCTACTGGGGCGTCTGGTGTATAACTGTCGATCGCTTTCTATCGCTTATCCATTTAATAAAGTTTAAAAGTTAAGTATCTTAGGAACCTCGTTTCAAGTTTCGAAAAGTTATAAATGGGCACGATCCAAGCTATCTGATACTGCCCTGACAGATAATTAACAAGATAGGACAGCTGACGAAATCCCAATTAATACTAACTTTAATTAATATCGATTTGGCTGATTGCTCGGTATTGCCCCTGTTGCAGTTTTTTACTTTTTAAATTCAATTTTCAGAATTCCCGTGTTAAATATTAACGTCTCAATTTAAAAATGCTTTTTTCGTGTTTATTAAAAAAATAAATGAAAATATCACATTCTTTACGACATTACGTAGATGTAAGCCATTGGATGAGACAAAAACAGGGGCCTTAGGATGAGGCCAAACACAGACTTCAAAACTAATTTAGCTAACTTATCTGTTTATCAAAGAGATTAACTTTGTCAACATTGCCTGCCTTAAGGACGGCAAACTAGTAATTCCGCTTCAATTACTTTTTTTGAATCTAACAAATCTGTATTTCACATAAATATTATTACATTATGGGTGTGTTTAAAAATATTTATTTCTATATTGAGTCAGGAACAGTAGCCTTAAAATAATCTAGTAATACATTAATGGGTTCAATCCCATTCCGGACAGATAATAAAATATTATCTGCTAACTATCACAGTTAATATTATTATCTTTTTTTAATATTATATGAAAAATTAAAATTAAAAATATATAAATAAAAATCAAGGACACACGAAAGTTTTTTCCCGGTTTCTGTGTATTTTACTTTCACTAACTTATATATAAAATTTACAATAAGGAAAAGTATTGCGTTCGTAAACATTTTCGAATTCCAGTTTTCAATGGAAATAAACGTTTTAGGTTCTCCTGAGTCCAAATGATCAAGTCCCGCAAAAAGGTCTGTGTGTGTGTCCGTATATGGTAAGTCTAGCGCAAAACCTTAAAGTAATAGGAAACTGAAATTTCATATTTAAGACAACTTACGCCAGAGATGTTACACCACCTTTTTTACTAAAATCGGCAGACCGGAATCTACCCCATGCATTTAGTACCTTTTTACGATTTTCTCAAAAACGGCTGTAACGATTTTGATTAAACTCGCTATACCCATGTATAATTTGGGTTGCTTTAATATCATGTAGGTTTCATTCTGATTGAAATAGTCTGACAGGACTTTAATGCTAATAATTTTAATTTTCTTTCTTTAAAGTCCTTTAAATGATGTAGGTTTCATAAAATTAACTATATCATCTGATTAGCATTGCTAAACTACAGTCTTATATAAAAGTTTAACGAATTAGATAACCAAATAATGGAAAAGAACAAAAATATTTTATAATGGAATTTTTGTGTTTTTGAACCTAAAATCGGTAATATAAACATATTATATACCGTTGAAAAGCTAAAGATTTTAGAAAGAAATATTATCTTATACACAAGATTGTAAAAGTTAAAGGAGAGTGATGAAAAGCCGATTAAACAAACTGATTGTTATAGATAATAATATAATAGATTATATAATAAAATACATGTTTCTAAGGAAATTTAATCTGATTAATTCTGTAACAATTTATTTTCATCTCTAAATGTATTTAAGAATTCTTAAATTGATTTTAATAAACGGAGGTAAGTGAAAGAAGTGTTTTATGCGTTCCCACCAGATTTTTACTTTTACTTACTATATATAGTAAGGGGAAGTATTGCGATCGTGAAAATTTTCGAATTCCAGTTTTCAACGGAAATACACGTTTTAGGGTCCTCTGAGTCCAAATAACCAAGTCCCGCAAAAAGGTCTGTGTGTGTGTGGTAACTCCCGGGCGGAAACGGTAAGTCCTATGAAACTGAAATTTCATATTTAAGACAACTATACGCCTGAGACGTGACGAAACTTTTTTTTATCAAAATAAGCTTACCAGAAGAGGCACTTTATACCATGCATTTTGAACCTTTTTTCGATTTTCTCGAAAACGGTTCAGACGATTTTGATTAAACTCGCCATATCGATGTAAAATTTAATGGGCTTTAATATCATGTAGGTTTTATTCTGATTAAAATGGTCTGACAGGGCTTAAATGCCGATATTTTAAATTTTCTTCCCCTAAAGTACCTTTAATTTTGTCGCTTCAATAAAAATAACTATATTATCTTGTTAAAGCTGATGAAAAACAGGTAAATATATCAATTGAATATATTCGATACCCAACTAAAGGAGAAAACAGAAAAAATATTTTTTTAATGCAATTTTTCGTTTTTGAACATAAGAGCAGTAATATACATGTATGATATACCGTTGGAAAGCTAAAAATTTTAGAAAAAAATATTATCTCATACACAAACGTTTAAAAGTTAATAAAGTGTGATGAAATGAACATAAAACTAACTGATTATTTAAGATAATAATATAATAGGTTTTTAATAAAACACATGTTTCTATAGAAATTCAATTTAATTAATTCCTTAATAGTTTCACGTATTTTTATCTCTAACTGTTTTTGAAAATTCTTTCATTGATTTTAAAAATTGAGGTAAGGGAAAGTCGTGTGTTGCCCGCACCAGATTTTTTAGCTTTTGTTTGCTACCTATATATTTTTATTTGACTATAAATTAAAATTGCTTGGCGGTCTATAAAGGAAATAATGAGTACATATCAATATTCGGATGAGTTTTCAGGTTAAAAAACAAACTGTTAGATTAATATTAAGCATGTATTCTCTTGTTGCTTAAGAAAACTGTTTCAGTTCGTTATCATTGTTCATTTTTATATAGTTTTCTTAGATTTTTATTCCAGGTGTGGAGTTTAACTTTCCTTATTGCTGTTTGCCTACCCCGGGCCTACTTTAAATTGCTATGGTTTAATTATAGCGACCGAGCCATTCCGTCACAGTTGGCTCTTCAATTCACCTCAAGTGTCTTCTTGGGTCCATTGTAATAGCTCCCGTTATTTATCCACTTGGATCACTATTCTTAGTCCGTCTCTGTCTTCTCGAATATATTATCCTTTTTGTTTAAGCAGAAAAAATATTTATTAATATATTTGAATCGTTCTTCTGTTTATTGTCATTCTGCCCTACACCATCCTATAATTATGTCTCACTTGTCCCTGTCCAACAGATTCGCTACCAGAGTTCAATATTCAGAAAAACTTTACAGCCTAAAACAAAAAAAGAAACTACTCAATTACAATTTACTTGAAAAATATATACGAGTATATTTTGATTTATGACATAGGTTAGGTTATTTTTATTTATGGGCACATAACTTCTGGGCTCATTAGTGCTCTTTTCTATCTGTTTTCAAATTGCGCTAGATTTGTTTTCAAATAAATTAAATGTTTTCAGAAACTCAATTGTCTTTCTAATCGTTATAGTGTTGTCACCTAGTATTCTGTGTTTCTTTCAATATTTTCTGTCTAAAATAGTTGTGGTAGAGTGGGCAGATCTCAAATATGTGGTAGATGGTTAGTCGCTGGTTGCAGTTCTCACAGCTCGGAGGTGTGTTTTTCTCTATAAGGTATCAAGCTCAGTCGCTTGTGCCCTATTCTTAAGCGAGTCATGACAACTCCTTCTCGTCTGTTGACACTGTTGGCACTCTTCCAAGGTTGAACATCGGTTTTGATACTTCTTAACTTATTCGACACCACTGCGTTTTCCCACAGCTTGGCCCATGTCATTGTCGCTTGTCTTTTTAATCTATTTATGAAATAGATTTTTAAAACTCTTCAAATTCCTCTCAAATACAATCCTTGCTATCGAGAACCATTAATACTCCCTATCATCTCGAAAATAAAATTATCCATATGTACTTGAATAATCCATTACTTTCGCATTGTGCCCGAATTCACGTTCCTTAATCACAAACTCCTTGTCCACCCTAACCCAGTAATAATAAATAATTTATAAATTATACTGCTAAAGAGTTGTGAAAGCGCATGAACTTAAGGGATTACATTATTTAATCGAAAATAAATATTAAAAAACTCAGTGTATACTATAAAGTTTTTTTTTATAACGAATTAACGAAATTAACTATGCAGTATAACAAGTAAATAAGCTAAATTAATTAAAACACTTGATTGTCTTAAGAAACTATCCATTGGTAGCACTGCAAATCCTAATTCGAGATCCGATCATATTCGGTCGGAGGTCTCTTGGGTTAGGTTATGATAAGAGGATTATTGTGGGCAGAGAGTTTAGAATTAATAGAGGTATATCTATTTCTGGCCAAGTCTTCAACTAATGAGATACTCAGCTCTTTAATGATGATTGTATTAGTAACAAAGTAAGGAGCATCAGGATTTCGGAATGCATAATTGGATGTGAGAGAAATATTATGGTTTATCGGACCCCATAGCTCAATTAAGTCCATAAAGGTCTGATAATCTATCTACCTATACTAAACGTTAATCTATACTTAAGCTCTACAGCCCCTGTTGGATTTTGGCCTCTGACATTATATTCTTCCAATCGTCTCTGTCGGCAGCTTATCTCCTCCATCTCCTCACACCGATCTCAACCCATCTCAGACGTGGTCCTTCCTTCTGGCAATAGGTATTAAAGTATTTTGGTAGACGATCCTCTGGCGTTCTTTCTACGTGGCCAAGCCACCGTATTCTTGCCATCTTAATAAATATCACTATGTATGGAAATGTCATATAAATGAGTTTTTCGTAGTAAATAGGAAGTTTTTTTTTTTTTCGAGTAAGCGTTGTAGTAATCAGTATCTACGAGCTGTTTCCATTCGTTTCAAACTAGTATGAGGAATCCATGTTGAACGTTTGTCAAAATGAAGTCTTAGGTACCAAATCAGTTCAACAGGAATAAATGTGATAATTTTAAAAGATAGAGTGCGGCAGAAGATCATAAACTTAAAATTATTATTATTTTACAGTTTATAAGGATTATTATTTCTAAAAAAGCATTAAGTGTACTTTAAATAAAGTAATATTTAAATATTTATTATATTTGATATATATTTATATTAAATTAGCAACATTTTTTCATATATTTGCTGGATACACTCAGAGAAGACAGAATGATAAAATATATCAGACCTTTAAGTGCTGAACAAGGAGCCAGCTCAGAGTGGGTGAAGAGCACCCTTCTGCGGTAGGGTAATACATAATACATAATACATAACGACTTGGTGATGTCTGTTTGGTTTCAATTATCCCTGCATGTTCTCCCCTCTACCGTGCGAAGGTCCTTAGGATGGCTCCACCTATTGCTTATATTACCATTTCAACCGCATCTAACAGCCATTTCTTTATGTACTCCAATGAAATTGGATTTTTTTATTAATTCGCAAGGTACATGAATTTTATTTTCAATGAGGCTATTCAACCACAACAGTAAATAAAATAAATGTTAACCCTTTTTAATGTAAATGCTAATTCTACAAATAAGCTAGTTCCTATTTAGCTGTTTTTATTCTAACAGTTATTTAGTCTTACTACCCACGCCAGTTAGCTGAAATTATCTATTGTTACTCATTTGTATAAAATAATTTCAACGTTTAGGCTATCTTATCAACGGTAAGAGAGATCAGTGGTTAAGTTGTAATCACAGGTAATTCTACTGCTTTCTTCCCTTGAGGATCAGATCAAGGTATAAATTGAGGTCTTCATTGATCTCTTCCACGTTTCGATTGTTTTTTTATTTATTTAAAGTCACTTTATGCTACTGTGGCTAATCGACGATGCTATAGTGGGAGTCCTAAATTTTGCATATCCAGGTTTAATTAGGATAGGTTTCTTTAACGAGTGCCTGACATTACACAGGCTCGGGACCACCTTTTTACTCCCATTAAAAAATTCTTGGACCACCAGCGGGTTTGAACCCCTGACGTTTGGCATAGAAGGCTGTTATGCTAGCCAGTATGCTACAGGTGACCCGACGTTTCGATATACCTTTCTCCTCAATTAATGTGACCTATTTAGCCAATGAGGAATATGAAATGAATTTTCTGATTTATAACATCGCACTAAACTTCATATAACTACCGATTTATAGTCATCGCCCGCCTGAGGATAGAACACTGCCGGCTCAGTCATCAGCACCTCATGGCACGAAGGGATCCACCTCGATGTCAACTGTATAAAGTTGCTCTCACAGTAAGTCGTATTTTGGAAGAGTGTCTTCGTTACAGTAGGGACTTTGCAAAATGTAGCGTACCACGTAATGTCCCTGAGGCATTAGGGTTTATTTTTATTTTATTTTATTTTTATATATTTTTTTTTATTATTTTATTTTTTTTATTATTATTTTTTTTAATTTCTTTATATATATTATATATATATATATATATATATATATATATATATATATATATATATATATATATATATTATCATTATTTATTTATTTTTTTTATTTATTTTAAAGACAAATCAATTTTACTTTTATAATTTATATTCTTGCAGCGAACTTCATATTATTTTGTATATTCATTACTTTTCGTTTTTTTTTTCTTTAGTTTGTATTTTATTCATTCGTTCTGTTATTAATTTAATTCATTATTCCATTTTCATGAATAATTATAAATGTATTATCGTTACGGGTGTCTTGTGTATGAGACTATACCCCAACTTTTTCTATTGTTACCAGTTGTAATAACTATTCTTTTTGTATTAAAAAACCATGTATGGCTCACGCAGCCGATCTGGAAATAAAGAAATTTTAAAAAAAATTGATTTCGGCCATTTAGAATCGATTTTTTTTTTCTCATCATAGGTAAGTTAATCGTCTTCTGAAGATGTTTTGGGCAATAATAACCACTCGCAGTTTTTTTGCACTTAAAACCTAAACAACAACAATAAAAGTAATAAAATGCCTGTGTTAGTATCTAGATGTGCTTACACATTTAACAAAGTGTGGCATTACCCTTGTCTATCCCAACGGCAACTTGTAAATGGATTTGTCAATACATAGTCAACTAACCTATTACACCCTACCGACCATCCTAACTTTTGTTGGATGTCGCTTTCGGTTAATGCTCATTTTAATTGCATTTAAAAAAAATATATATTAAATTAAAAATAAAATTTTAAATTTTTATAAACAATCACTTATGAAGATACAAAAATAGAGCTTACCACTAGTACTGATTCAAATAACAAAGATAATATGTGCTACCTCCGCCAAAGTATTCCTTTTACATCTCTAATTTTTATCTTATTTTTTTTAATAATTAATAATAAATTTAAATGCATCTTAAAAGCCTTAGAATTCATTTTTTTGTGAAAAAGTATATAAACAAATATTCTCTAAAAAAATATATACTACGGTTGATAAAATAAATTTAAGAATTATTAATAAAAAAAAAAAAAATCAAAGAATCCATAATAGTTCTCACAAAACATGCTATTTTACATCTTTGATTTCCCAAGACTCGTAAGAAATTCAAACACATCTTTAAAGTCCTAATAATACAGTATTTGTCAAAAATACATTAGTTGAAAAATGAATAATTTGCACAAAATGAATTCTCTCTTTTCCTATTTTATATATCACATTATATTTATTTGTTATTTAGTCTGAAATCAATAATAGTTTACTTTGATTATCGTCTTCGTTGGATAAACTTAGGAATTCTGTGATCCCCCTGAGGTCTCCACGTTTCGGTATAGCTTACTCCACAGATCAGACTGAGGTTGCTAGATCAGCCTCTTCTGCTCCAATAGAAGCCAGCACGTCTAGAGAATGTGCTCGGCATCCTGTTAACCTCATCCATACTCAAACAGGGGATTGTAACTGATATAAACCATATCGAGCTTCGTCGAGTCGGTTTGTGGATGGGTTCTCCTGTGTCGTGAAATGAATGCCTCTAGATCTATCGTTGGCTGTGGGTTAGTATGTTTTGTAGCTTCCTTTTTTGAGGCTGAAGTTCTGCAATATGTTGTCCTATGGTACTGCGGACTCCAAGTTCCCTCCTTAGTAACCTAGTCTACCCCTCTTTTCCAACGGAAATGCAGTGTCCAGGGATCCTGAGAGTGGAACTATCTTGTGCAAAGCAATAGCATTGCTACGAGATACGCCTCAGGCATTTATTATAGTTTATAGTTCGTTTAGGAAAAAAAAAAAAGGTTATACACACTCAGCTCTGTATTAATAAAAATTAAATTAATTATTTATTAAATTGAGTAATTTAAGTTTTAATTTAATTTTATGACAATACTTAAAAACTCAAATTCTTCATTCCTTAACCTACAACGTGTCCTCTGTTTCAGAATGAAGGTAGTCAACGGCGGGAACCTCGAGATCAAAGACGTGAAGCCGGAAGACGAAGGGAAGTACCAGTGTGTCGCACAGAACATCGTCGGCCTAAAGAAGACTCCAGAGGCCACTCTGACGGTCCATGGTAAGGATTGCACCTGCTTTTCTAATTGAGCAGGAGTATCATTTATCCTTTCAAGTAGAAATTTAGCTTTAATCAGTGGAAACGAGAATTCTTATTCCAGCTGTGTCAATTCAGAGTTGCGTCAAGTTGTGATGGAGTGGGTTGAGGATAATGAGAAAACTTGGTAGCAGCAACTAGGTTTCCTTTCTAAAACGAGAATATCCAGTGGGCGATTGATCTTATATTTATTTTAACCTTTGTGTATTTTCATAACAGAAAATACTCTTTACTCACTTGTGTCCCGCCTAACTCTTTATGTTTATGTTACCTATATATGAAATATATAATAAGGGAAAGTATTGCGATCGTGAAAATTTTCGAATTCGAGTTTTCACCCGAAATACACGTTTTAGGGTCCTCTGAGTCCAAATGACCATGTCCCGCAAAAAGGTGGGTGTGGTAAGACTAGCCCAAAAACTAAAAGTCGTACGAAGCAGAAATTTAATATTTAAGACATCTATACGACCGTGATGTTACAGCGACATTTTTATCAAAATTAAATAACCAGAAGAACCACTTTATACCAGGCATTTTGGACCTTTTTACGATTTTCTCGAAAACAGCTGTAACGGTTTTTATTAAACTCGCTGTATGTATGTAAAATTTAATGGGCTTTTATATGATGTAGGTTCCATTATGGTTGAAATATTCTAACATGGCTTAAATGACGATATCTTAAATTTTTTTCCTTTAAAGTACATTTAATTGTGGATTCTATAAAAATAACCATATCATCTAATTAGCATTGCAAAAAAACAGCTGAATATGCAAGTGAGGGAATTTGATAAACAATTAAAGGAGAAAAGTGCAAACATATTATTTTATGCATTTTTTGTGTTATTGAACACATGAATAGAATATACATATATAGTATACTGCTGGAGAGGTAAAGATTTTAGAAAAATATTATCTAATATACGGAATTGTAAAAGCTAATGGAGAGTGATGAAAAGCCGATGAAACTAATTGATTGTTGTAGATGAAAATATAATAGGTTGATTAATAAAACACATATTTCTATTGGGATTCGATCTAATTAATTCTTTATCAATTTATTTTTATTTTTAAATGTATTTAAAAATTCTTAAATTGATTTTAACAACAGAGTTAAGTGAAAGTCGTGTGTTGCGCGCACCAGATTTTCTTTTTCTATTGTTTATTAATTTTAAACGATTACTGTGTGAACCAAAAAATCAACAAGGCTTTTTTCTCCAATTTTATTATAAGTATTTTGAGTTTAGTATGACCAAGGAAGACTACCGAATATCAGATATTGTTAGCTGACTTGCCCGTCTCTCTTACCTTTCCAGATATCCCGACTTGACGAACTCCATGCATATTAAACAAATTACCTGTCCTATAAGGTAATGTTCCAACCAAGACAACACACACGCCCAACCCTGATTGGACAGCCTGTGGGCCAATCACTACTGAGTTTAATTAGATCACCTTTGACCGCGCTCTTCTGTTTCGTAGGCCCCAATCTTCGATTTTTCTTTTTTGTTCGCATTTTCCCCCACATAAGAGACATTTTCACGGTGTATTACCAGCGTTTATACATTTTCATAAAATATAAACCATTTTAAATGATGTCACTCAATAAATACTGTCATTATACATACTGACGTCAATAAATAAACATATATCATATATTTATATTGATGAGTTTTATATATTTTAACGTTAACATATCCATTCTCTTTCAAATCGTGGATTTGAAAAGTGAATATATATTAAATAATAACTTGACAATAAAATAACAAATAAATTTGAATTAGTATGTGTGATATTTTAATTCTATTCACTTAGTATTGTTAAATTGATACCTATAATATATAAGTTACAAAAATTACAATGGAACCGATAAATTCCATTTCAGGAAATTTTGCAGGAAGCCCAAAAATGTCATACCTTTTTTTAAACTTATTTATTTGATTCCTTCGCTTTAAAATCTAGTATTTATTTCATTATATTTTTTTCGGTGGCGCGACAGGCTATGTAGGCCCGTGATCTGCTGGGAGAGAATACACACGCGTTACTCGATGATATTTTTGTAGGGTGTGGTCCTATCACCCTCTCCGCCCATTTTTGTGAGTGGCCACCATTTGGCTAACGGGTCTCACATACTCGGTGGAAAGACTGTGAGTGAATCCCATTACATAAATGCCTGAAAAAGTCCTTCCGGGACTGGGATTCGGACTCACAACCTTTGACGTGGGAGACTAACGCGCTAGCGACTCACCCACGGGCTTCCCGTATTTAATATTATATTAATTATGGAAGGGAATGTTTTAGTAAGATCAGGAGGCACATGGCATGTGTACTTACTATCTTTTGGAAATCATTGCATTTTTCAAACGCGGTTTTAAAAGGACTTGGGTCTTTTTAGAAGAATTTGTATGACTGAAGTTCGATACAATAAAATAATTAGGATACAGATTTTTTGACATATCAATTTCTTAAAAAATGTACCTTATAGAAATCAATTTTTAACTTAATTTCTATGTGGGGAGAAAAGGAAAAATCTGGGGCGGGCAACACACGACTTTCACTTATCTCCGTTTTTAGAATCGGTTAAAGAATTTTCAAATACAGTAACAGATAAAAATGAGTGAAACCATTAATGAATTAGTTAAATGGAATTAAATAATCACTTAGTTTTATCGGCTTTTCATTACTCTCTAATAACTTTTAAAAGCTTGTGTATGAGATAATATTTTTCTAAAATCTTTAGCTTTCCAAACAAAGAATTGCATTTAAAAAAATATTTTTTCTGTTTTCTCCTTTAGTTGGTTATCGAATTCATTCAATTTATATATTTACCTGTTTTCCATCAGTGGTAACAAGATAATATAGTTATTATTATAGAATCAACAAATTTAAAGGTACTGTAGAGGAAGGAAATTTAAAATTTCGGCATTTAAATCCTGTCAGACTATTTTAATCAGAATGAAACCTACATAATATTAAAGCCCATTCAACTTTACATCGACATAGCGAGTTTAATCAAATTCATCGGAACCGTTTTTGAGAAAATCATATAAAGGTACAATATGTATGGTACAAAGTGGGTCTTCTGGTTAGCCGATTGTGATGAAAAAGTTTTTGTAAAATCCCGGGCATATAGTTGTCTTAAATGTGAAATTTCAGCTTCATAGGACTTTTCGTTTCCGCCGGGAGTTACCACATACACACACACAGACCTTTTTGCGGGACTTGGTTATTTGGACTCAGGGGACCCTAAAACATGTATTTCCGTTGAAAACTGGAATTCGAACATTTTCACGATCGCAATACTTTCCCTCTCTATATATAGTAAGGAAAAGTATTGCGATCGTGAAAATTTTCGAATTCCAGTTTTCAACTGAAATAAACATTTTAGAGTCCCCTGAGTCCAAATAACCAAGTCCCTCAAAAAGGTCTGTGTGTGTATGTGTGTGTGGTAACTCCCGGGCGGAATAGGTAAGACCTATGAAACTGAAATTTCATATTTAAGACAAATATACCCCCGAGACGTTACAAAACCTTTTTCATCAAAATGAGCTTACCAGAAGAGCCATTTTATACCATGCATTTTGCACCTATTTTAGATTTTCTCGAAAACGGTTTCGGCGATTTTGATTAAACTCGCCATATCGATGTAAAATTTAATGGGCTTTAATATCATGTAGGTTTCATTCGGATTAAAATGGTCTGACTGGGGTTAAATGCCGATATTTTAAATTTTCTCTAAAGTATCTTTAATTGTTTTGATTCTATAAAAATAACTATATTATCTTGTTACCACTTATGAAAAACAGGTAAATATATAAATGGAATGAATTCGATATCCAACTAAAGGGAAAAATTGCAAAAATATTTTTTAATGCAATTTTTTGTTTTTATAACATAAGAGTATACAAGTGTAATATACCGTTGGAAAGCTAAAGATTTTAGAAAAAAATATTATCCAATACACAAGCTTGTAAAAGTTACTAGAGAGTGATGAAAAGCCGATAAATCTAACTGATTATTTTAGATAATAATATAATTTATTTTTTAATAAAACACGTGTTTCTATATAAATTCATTTTAATTAATTCTTTAATAGTTTCACGTATTTTTATCTCTAACTATATATGAAAATTCTTTCATTGATTTTAAAAATGGAGGTAAGTGAAAGTCGTGTGTTGCCCGCACCAGATTTTTTTTTACATCAAATACTTATTTATTGCTTATCCTTTTAATAGAAAATTTGCAAATTTTTGAACAATAAAATCTACAAATATCGAAATTAATTTTGATTTAACTGACATATATTGTCATTTTAGTAATCATGTTCACCAGTCCCCTCCCTTCTAATGGCAGTTACAGCCCGTTTTCGACGAAGGTGTAGCGTTTATCGAGACGAGATGATTTGTAGCTGATGTTCCGTCATCCACCGTGGCTTCCTAAATATTTATGAGCCAGCTCTGCAAGGAGAGTCAGCAAATCAATGGCCCCCTCTTCCGGGCAACTAGGAGTATGAATCCGCAGGCGTTGGCTACTTTTTTTTTTTTTTTTTTTTTTTTAAGAATAACTCTAGCTGCAGAGAAATACCATAAAATGAAAAAGTGGAGTATTCGTCCAGACACCCCCAAACCCCCAAAAAAAGGCATGAAAAACAAATGATTAAATTAAATGATTAAAGAGATTTAAAATAAAAACAATACAAGAAAAAAAAAAACAATTAAAAACAGCCTTACTAAAGTTTATTTTCAAAAACGTTATAGCTCTCGTACTTTTTTTTGGGAGGGAGAGTAGGAATAAATGATTAAATATTATATTTTTTGTAAAATAGAAGCTCTTTCTTGTAATCATTAGACGTAATTAATTTATTTTATTTTTATAATATGACATAGATATCTAAAATAAGATTTGTTGACGTTTAGTGAAGAAATGATTATTAATGCAGTATCAGGACATAAACAAATATCTGTTAAGTATGCAGGCTCTCGTGCCGAAACGTTATTTAATTTAAATAAATAAATACAATTTTAAGTGTCACCTCACGTATTCTTAAATGATGTAAGGATAATTATTATTATTTGTTCTTTGGAGCTCATTTTTATTCATTTCGACTTTATCCACTTTATAGCTTATTTTGTTAAATATGTTATTTTTAATATCTTTATTTGTTCCAAAAAATTTATGTTTTCTCTCCCCTCCCTGAACCCATGTATAATAATACTTTCTCTATTATTGTAATAAATTTACCTTCTACTTTTCCCAAGTTTTAGAAACATGAAGAAACTTAATCCCGGGACAAGTTCCCTCAAAAATAACATATATGAGCTAAGTGATAATTGTAACTAGTGAGAGATATCAATAAAACTGAAATATTAATAAAAATGTATAATTATGTTTAAATGATCAAAAGAGAAAATGAAAAAGAAAATGACGTCTTTATGATCACGTATCAAAGAAAAAATAACAATGAAAATAAAAAAATTGTCTTTACCACCATTGATGTTGAAAAGCGTGAACATTATTTACTTCACTTTAATTGTCTCATTCTAATTAGTTGACAGCTACTTGGGAAGAAAGAAGTTATTGGAATAGGAGATATTTAAATGAGGATAGGGTTGAAAAGAACCGCTCTTACTTTTTGGTTCTATGGGAAGTGAATACAGTTCGGAAACCCGGGATCTTGTTTCCAGGGAATGGATTGAAGATTTGAATTGTAGTAGGCTGTAGAAGTAATAGGAGTCGTGGGAGCTGATGATTTGGTAGAGGAACGATCCTAGGAAATATTGCCTTCGAATGGAGGAGATAAACCCCGTTATGTCATTATAGAGTTGGAAAACATGTAACTGTCTAGAGATACTGAAGACAAATCTTAAAAATCCGATGCGTGCAACACACGACTCTAACTTACCTCCGTTCTTAAAATTAATTTAACAATTTTGAAATTAGCTTTGAGATGAAAAAATCAATTAAAGAATATCTAACTACACTTAGAGATTAAAATAATTTGTTAAAGAATTAATTACTTTAAGTTTCAATAGAAACATATTTTGTAGTAAATAATATATTATATTATTATTTATCTGCTTTTCATCACTCTCCGTTAACTTTTACAACTTTGTATATAAGATAGTATTTTTTGGTTTATTAATTTCAAGGGAAAAAAAAAATAAAAAACCTGTACCACTACAACCCATGAAGAGTTCTGGGCCCAGTACATGTAGAGATTCGTACTGTTTCTAGGCCCATGGCCGTGCAATGACGTGATTCGGCCAAGATCTCGCTCAGCCGCCAGGTTTTTTTCCCTTTTTTGGGTACCCACTTTATAGAGGCTGGGTGTGCCCCCTCGTGTAACGAATAAAAAAATCCGTTTATTCTAATTAATAAACAAATATATACCAATTTTTTGTTTCTCTCAGTCCTATTTGATACATAACTAAATTTTCTACAATATGAAAAAAAAAGTATTGGATGCGGTTCAGGAATAGCAGAGATATAGCGTTTTGAAATTAGAATAGGTGATATACCATTTTCATTTAAATTATTTATTCCTTTTCATATTACTTGATCGCCTATCTATATAAACAGTTATGCTCTAATATAGTTATTTGGCAATAATAAACCATTGTGTAATCATTTGTAACGTTTTTATAAGAAAATGAATTAAATATTTTAATGTATTGCATATATCCATTCCATACTTATTAAAGTTCTTACTCATTTTGAGGTTTTTAACGGTAAAGCGTTCTCGACTTGAAGGTTTTATAATGTTACGTTATATTTCACCGAGCTGTTTCGGGTTGAGAAAAATTTATTGCGTCTCTTCCTGGCACGATGGTGTCTCGTCTGAGAAATTTTCCTTCATGTAATTTTCATGGACTCTGGGTGACGTATAAGGAGTTTCATCCGGTCGGAAAAAAACCCTCCAGCTATCGTGAAAATTTAAACACTACCAACTTCCTCCGTAATAAAGTAGGGAGCTAGGCTGAACTAAATCAAAGCTGGTTGGCTATTAGTCTTATTTCTTTAAAAATATTTTTCTTTTACACTCACCCAATACTTCCAATATTTATGGATTATAATGAATTGTGATAACAGAATATTTTTACCTTATATTATTGCAGAGAGCAGAACTATTTCCATGGTTTTCCATCAGGTAAACTCAAAAGACTTATTACAGTACCTTACGTAATATATTTCGATATATAAACAACTATTTCATTACAGTTACTCATTTTATCGGCCCAATTATGATCAAAACGATCTATATAGAGAAAAAATATTTTTAGCTCTCTTAAATATTAATTTTATAGGAAATATGCTATGATTTATTTTACACAGCTCTGCACCAGTGCTAATTTTCCCCTGTTTTCCAAATTATATTGCTACACCAAAGGGTATAGTAGTATTGATGTTAAGTATAGTAATATTGATATTAGCATGAGATATTAGGGCATAAGATATCATGCTTATAATAATATGCATTACAAACCTTTCATCTACTGATCAATATTACTTATCACAAAACGTTTACATTATTATACTAACTGTGAATTCAACAACAAAATTGAACAGAATACATTAATGGGTACAGGATGTTAGGTATGGTGAAACATGGTGCAGTTGGGACTATCTGTCTGATTTTGGGCACATTTGTTGTTCCTCCTATTGTTTAATATGGTGTATATTATATATGTATATATATACACACACATGTATATGTATTTTAAAAAAATTGTACCTCTACAGCTTTAGAAGGGTCTCAGTACATACAGAGATTCCTACTGTTTCTAGGCCAACAGCTGTGAAAGCAGGTGATTGGGCCAAGATCACATTTAGCTGGCAGATTTTTTTCTTTTAAGCTCCTATGGCTGAAATAACAGAATTAATATATTTATTTTTTTTATACATACACATACACACACACGCACACACACACACACACACACACACACACACACACACAACACACACACACACCCACACACCACGCACACACTCACACACACACACACACACATACATATATATATATAGAGAGAGAGAGAGAATTTATTGTCTTAGGGCCTGAGACCCTTTCACAAACATATGTGCCTATTACTACAATTATAAAAATATTATATCTTAACATTTTAATAATATTTATAAGAATAGTGCTATGTACAGAAACAACTGATTTTTTTTTCTTTTTTCAAAAATTTTGATTAGTGTGTAAGGAAACTCTGAAGGAAAAGATAGGGAGAGGAAATAATGATAATACTGAAGAGAACAAGGAATCTTAGGAAAGGGAAAAGTAATTACTTTCCTTAGAGTTGAAAGCTTTAAGGTGCACTCAACGAGTCTCCGTCTAAAAACAGTCCAAGGCATGCGAAAGGAGGATGCGAACCTGGTCTCCACTGGAAGCATGTTGAGCTCTCTCGCTGCCGCGGCATGGAAAGCATTCCTCAGAGAGAGAGAGAGAGAGAGAAAGAAAGAGAAATAAATAAATAAGAATTGAGTGTTGTATCATATTGATATTGGTCAATTTAGATTTATTCTTATAATTTAATTTTCATTCATTAAATTCTATACCACCATTTATGCACCTATTATTTTTTTTCCCTGAATTATTTTGTTAAATGACTACATAGTTATCTGTGCCTATATACTAACTTATTGAAGTGTATTTTGAAAAAAATTAGCAGCTATTTTCATCAAAATCAAGAGAATTGTAAAAAAAAATAGTTCAACCTTTTTTTTTCGTTGAATTTTAACCTTTTTTATATTCACAGCATAATAGATTATATGAATGCATACTATGGTATGGCATAAACATATATTATCTGCATTAATGTTAATGACTGCTGAGATAACAGAATCATGTTATTTACAACATTGAAGTTTAACTGTGAAAATACAAAGTTTATTTACATATCTAATTATTATTTTCTTGCAGTGAAACCATTTTTGCTGAAAGAACCACACGACACAACAGTGCTTGCTGATACCAGCGTCGAGTTTGATTGTACTGCGGGTGGAGATCCAGAACCAAGAGTAAGTATTAGTCTTATAAATAAATAAAAAATTGATACCATTTTCATGCATTTTTGAAGGTTTAAATTCATATATCATTTTATAAATCACAAGCTGTTTCATCAAAATCAATTATTCCATTGTCTAAATAATGAACTTGATCAACTTTTATGTCATTTTAATATAGTTTTAGTTTTTTTATTTGTACTGGCCTGATTAATTTTTTATTGTTTACTGTGATAAATATAGTAATCAAATATGCTTTCTACTGAGTTACTAAACATGATAAAGTGCTAGTGTTGTTTATTTAGTGCCTAGTAAAGGTAAAAGCCCATAAAGAGCTAACCACCTGCTACCACTTACTGTAAGTAGCGCATTGTAAAAGTCATGCTAGTTAACTTCTTTTTTTTTTTTTTAAATAACAGTAACAAGAAATCTTTTAGTTGGAAAATTTGTTATATTAAAATATATTCTAAAATTTTAATGGTTTATGTATTAGGTTATTATTGACCCATTTATACTTATATGTAATATTAATAATTATTTGAATGAAAGCTATTAAATTCTGTGTAAAATGACTAATTAATATGAATGTATGCCTTTTTATTAATTAAACAGAAACAAATTTACCAAATGAAAGTCATTATTTCAAAAGAAACAAGAAAATGTTTAAAAAATTTTGTCTTTCAATTAAGAAATGACATGGAAAGTTTTTTGTTAAAAGATTACTTAATATAGCTTCTCAATTATTGTTATTTGTAAGATCACTGATTCCTTTATTCATATATTTTTGTCATAACATTGAAGAGATTATCAGTTAGATGACAGGAAATACTAAGTCCTGACTTAAATTCAACATCGATATTTAACAATAATTTATGTTTTCATTATCTAAGATAAGAAATGTACGAGATTAGGTACATTTATGTTGCAGATTAATATACAACAATAAATGTGTTTCAGACCTAAAGTTTCTTAATGTCTTTATTCCTGTTTCTTTATAAAAAATTTACTTTATCAACCCTTTCAAGGCAAATCACCCGAACATGAAGACACTTAGATAGACAGATGAATACCGGTCATATAAATTTTATTGATACAGCTTATGAACCATGTTGTATTTTATATAGTCATGGAAATTTGTGGAAAAACCTTTTTCTACACCCTTCTGTAAGGAAAAATCTTCAAAATCTAATATAATTTATTTTCAATAATATTTTAAATACTAACAATAATTATGATTTGATATCTTCAAAACTCACAATATAATACTCTTGTTATAATTTTTCCAACCTCTAGACATATTTTTATAATTTTTATGATTATTTAAATGAAAAGTTAATAATAACTTGGATGTATTTGTTGTTGTTGATAGGTGCTCTTAATTTTGTCCTATCTATTACAATCGTTAATGCTATTAGAAGTATTTTTCTCAGTATGCTCAATTATAATCATTTAAGCATTTTATATTAATTTCTACGATGTATTATATTATACTTAACAATTTCAGGTTGTATGGCGACGTGGAGACAGTGGTAAAATGCCTTTATCCCGAGCTACACTTACTGGGGAAAAAGGGCTACGTATTGAAAGAGTACAACCAGAGGATGAAGGACTGTACATATGTGATGCTACGAATTTGATCGGCTCCACCAGCGCCAAAGCTTTTCTCACTGTACATGGTAATTATAATTATTATAAATCTTTTTAGTACCTCTAAGTTTTAACACATATGATCTGCCTTAAAGGAACTTATTGTTTCCTATAAATGAAAAATTATTAAAGTTATGACAGTCAAACTGAAATTTAAGCTAATATTTTTGTTTTTTCAATCCAACTTCTAATTTGATCAAATTATATTTTGCTTTTAAATTTGTATTCTTATGAGATATGAGAACATGCTTGTTTAAGTACTTTTATAATTGCTGATATACTAAACATAATAAGAAAAATGTACTATTTCCTTAAAAGGCTAAGTAGGATACCTTTTTATATTCTTCCATGTTACTTATTTAAGTTCACAGATTGTATTGAAATTAACTGTCAATCAGTTTTTGATAATAACTTTAAAAAATGCAGTTGAAATCATTTTTTTAAAGTAATGAAATTAGTTTGTTCTAACATCTTTAATATTACTTTAATTATTAATTTATCATTTAATTAAAGTGTCTAAATTAAATTAAAAAATTCATTTGGTAATTTTTCCTTGATTATTCTGCAATTCAGGATTGTCCTATCGAGTAAATTAATGGACTATTTATTTTATTTTTTGTAAACTGACCAAATCAATATGGATTTTTTTTTAAACTGGAGCAGCAATAGTACTGTTTCTAAATTTATTTGAGGAATTCCTATAGTATTTTATTGTAACATATACTTTTAAATAGTTTGATGATACATTTATTTATTGTTAAAATTGATACGTACAAAGCTTTTGTGTCTTTGGAGATTGGTTCTGTTTTCTTAAATCAGGAGCACACTCAATTTTGTTACTTATGGATACTTCTGTTTTAACCGCATATCTGTATGAATTATATTAATATATACTTGTTTCTTAATAACAGGATATAAGTAATGAAAAAATAAGAATTTATTAAATGTTTATTTTTATTTCAGCTCCTCCAGTTTTCATCAAGAAGCCTACCGATCAAGCAGTTAAGCTCGGAGGTACAGCCACTTTCGACTGTGTTTCCCGAGGATCGCCATTGCCCTCACTGTATTGGGCTCGGGAAGGAGGTGGTAGCCTCATGTTCCCCTCCAATTCTTACGGAAGGGCTCAAGTATCTCCTGAAGGGAGACTGACTATTGTTGGAGTGCTAAGGGAAGACACTGGCTACCTTCTCTGTTCAGCGCTCTCTGTAGCTGGCTCTGTTACAGCCAGGGCTTTTCTTGAGGTATGCAAAACCTTCTTTAAACCATTAATTGGGACATTTATATCCAAAAAGTGCTAAAGGAAATTTCTTATGATATTAATATTCTAATCGTTCAATTTTATCGAAATTTTTCATCTAAATTTATCTAAAAAAACACACAAATCCTTTGGAAATGCTATTATTTTTAAAAGGAATTGAAATGCATATTTGATTTCATTCCAAATCTAACGCTATTACAATTCCTTCCTTTTAATGAAATAAAATTTTTATTAATTTTTTAAAAATCCTTCTCAACTATATATTACCCATATCAGAAGCCCACACTATTTCTTCCCATCAGTTGGGTTTCAATTACCAGCATTCCGCTGTTCAACAAGAACTCTTGAATTGTTGACAGTAGTTCCTCTGTCCTAGAAAACACATAGTACTGCTTGTGTGCATTTATGTACATATCACAAGCTTTTCACTAGGTGCAGCACCCAGGATTACTCTTTAAGCTCGAAACCCAAATGGGTAAATAACCCAATCCTTCTAACTGATCCTCTGATTCTATCTCTCCTACCACTTCTTCTGTGTTCCCTATGGTGTAGTATATTCAAATTATCATCCAATCAAATTCGATGTTCCTCAAGGCAGCGTCCTAGGTCTTATCCTCTATATTTGAATCACGGCTGATATTCCTATTCACCCCAATACCTTCCTCACTTCATTTACTTCCTTTAAAGTTTCTTTCTTTATAATGAATATCAACTTTGGATGGATAGTACCTTTTGGAAATTGGTGTCTCAATTTTCAATAATAAGCTGTTATAATTATTGAATTATCTTATTTACTATAATGAACCATAAAAAAAAAATTTAAATCTGGATTTTTTATTTCAGGTTACTTCTGCTAGTGATAAACCTCCACCTATTATTGAAATAGGACCTACAAACCAGACACTACCTTTGCAGTCATTTGCAACCTTATCATGTCAGGTACGATCTGACCCTCCTGCTAGACTTAGGTGGACTAAAGATGGTGTCCCAATTCAAGATGGAGACCGCATAACTATTCATCCTTCTGGCGTATTAAGAATCGATGGTATGAAATATCTTCTTCCCCCAATAATCTACTTTAATGCATATTTGTATATGTTATTAATACTTTTTCTTGTTTGATAACAATAAAGAGTAACTTTAATCCATAATTAAATAAATTATTTTGTTCTCATCTTCAATGCATCTAAGATTTTGTATAATTAATCTAATGTTGTTTAACACACTTTCTAGGAGTACAGACCCTCATGGCCAAGTGAGCTAGGTGTAGTTTTCATAGTGACCTCAGTGATAGAGCAGCAGTTCAAATCTTGGCTGTTTGAAATTGATTTCATGGAATGAATCTCTAACTACCCACTTTGGTTAGATAGGTTGGTTACCTGTAAGAGACTCCATCCTGTTTGCCATTACATGGATCGCAAAAAAATGTTAAATCCTGAGAAAAAAAAGGAAATTAAAAAAACTAAAGAAATTTAAATAAGCTAAGTGTCACTCATGCTATAGACGAATACAATTTTTGAAGCCTATATTACTTTCTAGGAAAATGAACATAAATTATTTTTTAAATCTTAAAAATATTGTTTTCAATAAATGTATTTTGATTTATGAAAAAAATAAATTATAAATTGGAATAATAGTATTTTTTTTTAAATTTCCTTTATTGAATTTAAAACAATAGTGAAATTTGGGAGCTCAATTCAGGTATCAACTAAATTGAAATTGAACTATATTTGATAAATGTTAAATGTTAGCTGTTTTGAGGTTTATTGAGTATTATCACCAGAAAAACACATCTTTTTCTTTTAAATTTTTGCCTTTCAGCATGAGGGTGTGAAAATAATTGATATTATTAAATTGTTCTTCTCCTTCCTTATCTACTCTCTCTACATCGTAGTAGTGAGGGACTTTCTCATAGACTCCTTATCCAGTCTATGTCTCTATAGACCTCCAGTCAATGACTACTGACTTCTTGCATGCTTTCTTGACTCCTTCCTTCCAAGTCTTCCACATATATTATAAAATTCATTCATTAAAGGAGAACCATATAAAGATTATGTTCTGCTGTTTGTTTACAGACTTGGATGCTAATGACTCCGGGTCTATACCTGTTCTGCAAAATCAGAAAGTGGGGAAACATGGTCCTCGGGGTGGTTGAAGGTTGGGGGTGAACCTGAGCGGGCCCCAGAACCTGGTGCGCTTCCTCGAGCCCCATCCAACCTTCGCATTATCAATTCTACCCTACATACTCTATCTCTTGCATGGGATCCACCATCAGGAACTTCAACTCTTTCTGGGTAAATTTTATTTATAATCCTCATTTATTTTATCATTTATAAAATAAAATACTCCTATTATATGCTTATTATTTCATTTTTTTCTTTATAATTAAATAAAATTTTATGTCATAGATACACGATTGAATATTATAGCCCAGATCTTCAAACTGGTTGGGTGGTTGTTGCAAAAGGTGTAATCAGCCATACTTATACGGTTGGTATTTGCTTTATTAATAACTATGAAATAATCTATTTTATTTCTACTATCCAGAAGAAATTACAATATTTGTGAGGTAGAAAATAATTGGGCTGATTTTATATTTCTTCCAAGAAACCTTTCATTAAAATGAAAAACATTACTCAAAATTTCAGGGTAATTTACCCATTCTCAGGATTCTGGTTCCAGGAAAAATTTATTTTTTTTCCATCTGTTATTCAATAACTTCAATATTGGATTTAAAAAATCTAATCAAAACTCAAAGGTTAAAACAACAGTAGGCAAGGCACTCTTCTGTATCTTTTGTTCTGTATCCTCAACTGACGAAAATCTTTGTCCTTACAGTAGAAGAAATATAAAATCAGCCCAATTATTTTCTACCTCAGAGTTAAAATAATCAATTATAATCCTTTAAACAGCTCTCTTAATTCAGATAGCTTTTTGTCGTGTGTTTTATTGTTATTGTATCGTCAGGATGTTTATACACACTCCCATATATCTAACATTAGGTATAATCTGCTAGGCAGCAATTCTGTTATCAAATTGAGCTTTAAATTAAACAATTTTTGCTTTAATACTTTAAACTCATGTTTATTTATTTATTATTATTACCAGCTGTTGACTTCGTCTGTGTCAATTTCTGTTATTATGTTATTAAGAAGTTTTTAAAAGAATATATTTTAAAGTACTTCTGCGTAAATGATATTTTTGTTTTATTTTCTTGTGGCAGAAGAACATACTGATTTTCTCCGCAACCTGATCTTGACAATGCGACATACAGTTGGCCGTGTGAAAAGCAGTCTTGACTTAAATCGATTCCTACATGTTTAAATGTTTGCCCCTGTGATTTATTAATTGTCATAGCTAAAGACAAATTAACAGGAAACTGAATTATTTTAAAATTAAAAGGTAAATAATTTGGAATCATTGGGATGCAAGGTTCTTCTTCGCTCCTATTGGCCGCAGCATGATGTTATATAGCCTAAAGCCTTCCTCAATAAATGGACTATCCAACACTAAAAGAATTTTTCAATTCGAACCAGTACTTTCTTAGATTAGCACGTTCAAACAAACAAACTCTTCAGCTTTATATTATTAGTATAGATTATTTATTTAATTTTTTTTTTTTGTTCATTCTGCTCTACCTAAAAGCATCATTGGGCTCTAGAAATAACTTAAATTCTTTGCTAATGCCCTGTTATTTTTAGGAATTTTACCAAATTGGAGAATATTTTTTCGTCATCAAGAAGTATTTCTTTTAATGTTTAGGCTAATCCGATTTTTTTTTTTTTTTTTGTCATTATTTTCTGACTTAGGTTCATTGTTTTAGTAAATTTCTCTCTGACTGTTGTTCATTTTCACATTTTTCAAAAGTGAATGCTTCCAGAAATCTTAGGAGGTAATCTGTTAAATGTGTAAACTGGCTATGTCTGATGTCAAGTCTACCAAATAAAACATCTTTCCTCCTCAAAGTTCTGAAGCTTGTTGTAGTGGAATTTTAGTCAGATTTTATCTATCCACACCAGTGCTCATACTTTCCAACTCCTCTCCCAATCAATCAGCAGCCTTTTATTTTTTTTTAAATATGTACAGCAATAATATTCAAAACCTACTCCCTTACTATTTTACTGATATATATATTATTTTTACAGGTGAGCGAACTGGAAGCAGACACTCGTTACATGTTTACTGTTCGAGCGGAAAACTCAGTGGGTCTGTCCGTTCCTAGTCCTGTTTCTGAAACTGTTAGGACCCTAAGAGAAGGAGGACAGGCAATAGCTCCGCATCTCCTTGATGAAGCGAGGGTCAGGCTTTCAACAAGATCAGTTACATTAAAGGATGTTTCAGCAATAAGTTCCTCTTCAGTAAAAGTGGAATGGGAGGTAACAAATATTTTTCAACTAGTTTTATTTCTTGACCTTTCATTTTATTTAAATCCTTTTTGGTCAAATATAAAATTCAACGATAATTTATTCTTTCCCATTGACCAACCTCAACAATCAGACAATGTCCAGGAGGTCTGCGAGATGTCATTAAGAAATAATTTGTAATTAACTTAATGTAAAATATTTGTAAAGCCTTGGCTTTTAGTAAGAATTTCATGCTTTACTCGAAAAAATGTAACATTTTAAATGATATAATTGCCTAGGCATCTGTTATAATTACTGACAGGTGCCTGCTACTGCACAATCACAATCTTAAAATTGGTGATTTTCTGACATTTCAAAAATTATGAGCTTTAAGAACAGAAGATGTATTGCAGAAGATAATGAACAATATCAAATAATTAGTTGGTTTCTTTGTCTTCCAAAAACATTATTTCAATAAACTATAACGAGTCAACGTTTCGGGGGCCTTCCCCATCATCAGGACTCACTAAAATACGGGACTTGGTTATTTGGACTCAGAAGACCCTAAAACGTGTATTTCCGTCGAAAACTGGAAGTCTAAAATTTTCACGATCGCAATACTTTCCCTTACTATAGGAAGGTAGGTAAGTTGTTTTAAGGCGATAAATCCCTTACTATATATTTCATAATCGGTAAGTGAAAGTAAAAATAGGTCAACAATGCAAGTCTTACAATTTTAACTTTTCTAGTGCATCTGCATAGTGAGAACTAAGGTGCTTTGAATCTATTTTATAATTTATGGTATTTTTTATATTTTTGTTTATATATATATTTATAGATTCTATTGTTTTTCTATTAAAACTATTAGTTTCTATTTTCAAAATTTTAGTTTTTTCATAATCAAAATTGTGGTTAAGCTGAATACTATGTTGTGCCAATGCTGTGGTTTTTATATTTTTACAATTATTGCTGTGCTGCTTCACTCTTGTTATTATATTTTTTGAGGTTTCTCCTATGTATACCTTATCACAATCTAAACAATTTATTTTATAAATAACGTTTAGTTTTTAATGTGGTAAAATTTGATCTTTTATGCTTGATAAATTATTACTTAGTCTATTTTAGTTATATAGTCCTAATTAACCTGTTTTTATAATGAACAATGTTTGATTTCTTTATGAGTATTTGAATAAATACCTTCTTGCATCAGTTATTAATTTTAGATTATTTTTATTCATTTAACATCATTTTATCCTACTATGGCTATCGGACAATATTAAAGTGGAAGTCTTAAATTTTGTCTATCCTGATTTAATTAGGATGGGGATACTTAACCAGTACCTGACTTGACATAGGCACTGGACCATCAATTTACTTTTCCTCTGCAGGATGGCATAACAAAGGATTTTTCACTCCCTTTAAAAAATTTTAGGTTCATCTGCCAGGTTCAACATTAAATTTTAGTTAATCAATGTTCCTTGGATTGAAGTAAACTTTTAGATTCTGCTTCTTTATTTTTCATATAAATTTTCCCAACTAATTTCTAGAATATAGAGTTTACATAAAGGTATTTTGTACGGTTTTAGCCCACTAAAAATCTAAATCATCATCATCATCATAATCGTTTCCTCTTCTACTGGTGTTTGGTGTGAGGATCCTGCCTGTAGAATCTGGCCCATATGTCTCTTTCCTGTGCTAACTCCATTCTCCTACTCCAGTCTATCCCGCGCCTCCTGCATGCTTCCTTTACACCATCCTCCCAGGAGATGCGAGATCTTCCTCTGGGTCTTTTTCCTTCCATGCAGGTTTCGTACGTCTTCCTGGCACTTCCGGATCCATCCTTAGAAGATGTCCAAACCACCTCAGTTTGTGTTCCTCAAGAACGGTCTCCACTGGTTTGACATCAAGGTTAGCCCTTATAGTGATGCTCCGTATCCTATCTCTCCGTGTATTTCTCTCTATTTTTCGGAGATACCTCATTTCCATGGCCTGGATTTCGCTCCTATGTTTTGAGGTAAGAGTCCACAATTCTGAGGAGTAGGACAGGATAGGAAGAAATGTTGATTTATATACGGCTAATTTGGTCCGCTTTGACACCTCTCTTCTCCCTAGAAAACCTCGCCTTACCATACAGAACATCCTCCGTGCCGCTTCAATTCTTTGGGCCACTTCTTCGTCTATATAGCCATTCTCATTGTGATGAGCTCCCAGATATTTGAAATTTTCAACTTGCTCTAGAACTAGTATCCTCATCATCCTTCGAGGATTCTTTCCAATCCGCATGCATTTAGTCTTCCCCGGATTAATCTTCATATTTATTTTGGATAATTCCTCTTGTATGACATTTATGTTATGTTGGAGGTCTCGATCATTGTCAGCTAGCAGAATGAGGTCGTCAGCGAAGGCTAATATAGAATATCTGGTGGGGTGCAGGTTTCTGTGCCCTAGCTGGAATTTCCTCATTATGGGCTTGGCTCTAAAATCTAAATATATATCTAATATTTAGTATTTAGGAGGTCTTTGCCATTGAAATGATTGTATGGAGGGGTCCGTGAAAATTTTTTGTTGGGAACTACTAAACTAGACAATAAATATTGGTGAGATTAGATACTTAAGAGGGTATATTGAATCCATGAAATGTCCAAAGAAAAAGTAAAGAATCAATTCTCATATATCTTAAGGCATATAAATATATTAAAGAATATTTTTGTAATTTTTACTCTTCAATGCTTGATAAAATGTTATCGTTTTAAAATATTATTCCTTTTCCATATTAATAAAATAAATTGATAAAATGTTTTTATTTTATTTACAAAAAATATTCAGAGGCCTGGATAATCATTTAATTTATTCGTTCTTTAAAGTAATCATTAAGTATGAGGTGTCAATAACTGTCTGGTTTACCTTATCATATGAAGTTTTCCAACTGGAGTAATATGTATATTTCTTCAAAATAATAATCCAAAATTGTTTTTGTAACCTCTCTATCAATCATTAATTTATGACATTATACATTTTTTACGAATACCTTGTTTAGTCTGGTAAACCTCATGTAATTTTTTTTTTTTTAGTTCTTTAAAAGCTTCATTATTATCTTAATACTTTCATTAAATTAGTTATGACAGTATCAAATATACGTTTACTATATTTTTATTTTCTTGCGTTTCAGTTACTTACGAGTGATGAATATGTCGAAGGAGTGTACATAAGATACAGAGAGGTCTCTGGCGGATGGCACAAATATAACATGGCCACAGCCGGTAGCGGTGGAGTTACACAGTACACGGTGACTTCCCTTAGGGCTTACACCACTTACGAATTTTTTATTGCTCCCTTCTTCAAAACAATTGAAGGGCAGCCGAGCAGCTCCAAGCTGGTCAAGACTCTTGAAGACAGTAAGTATCAAACCATTAAAATTTTTGAAATATGTGTTGTTTTTTTTACCTCTTTAGTTGTTTTTCTTTAGTTTACGAATAGGGAAATTTTAAGTTATTCATATTTAAATATTGTTTATATATATATATATATAAATTATATATATATATATATATATATAAACTAATGTAGAGATTTATATATTGCTTATATATTTTATATTGCTTTGTGTGTAATAAATTTAATAATTCTATTCCTCAGTTCCTTCGGCTCCTCCAGAAAATGTTCAGATTGATATTGTTAATACCACTGCTGCTTATGTAAGGTGGGCCTCTCCTCCTGCTGATCACCACAATGGAATCTTGCAAGGCTATAAGGTTAGTTCAGTTTATGTTAGTTATTTTATTATTATACTATTATTACTATCTCTTTTCTGTTTATAATCCTCGCAGTGTTAAAAAAAAAGGAAATAGCTATTATATAATAAAATGAGAAGTTTTATGTTTATTTGAACTTAGGTTCAAGAGTAGAGGAAATGATATAAATGGTATTTATTGGGAAAAAAATATGTGTAAAAAAAAAATCCTGTTCCATTACAACCCATGAGGGGTCTTGGACTCAGTACATATAGATATTTGTACTGTATCTAGCCAACAACTGTGCAATGAGGTGATTAGGCCTTGAACATGCTCAGCTTCCAGGTTTTTCCTCCCAATTTTTTGGCACCCACTTTATGGAAGCTGGGTCACCCCCTGACTGTCTTAACATAATAAATAATATTCTGCAACAGCTGGAATTCGAACCTAGGACCCGGAGATTAGTAGACTAGTGTTCGATCTACTAGACCACACTGTTCCCCCTTTTTTGTTTCCCCTTTTTCTTAAAAAAAAAAAAAAAAAAAAAAAAAAAAAAAGCTTATTAAAACTTATATATTTATTATGAAATTATCAATTAAACTATAATTGAAACATGATACCTAAATTTTATTTTGGAGTTAATTTGAAATTGTTTACATTCACAATTGAGATATTGATTTCCAAAAGGTACTAAAGAATCCTTTTTTATGGATTTGGTATTTTGACATATTTGTATTCTAACAGTTTACTTTTATTGAAATCTGCCATCCGATTTCATATCTAATCCTTCACAAAAAAAAAAAAATTCACAAATGCAATTATTTTCAAAAGGTATTAATTATATATTAAATTTGATCCAAATCATACTAAAACATTTCCTCTATAACATAAAAATTATTTAACTAATATTTTTGAAAATAATTCTAGATTTTAATGGAAAAAGAATCAAATAAATTGGTTAAATAATAAATTAATGAAAGATTTTTCTAGAAGCTAGGTATAGATTCTTTTCTGTAAATTTTCCTAGAATGGATACAGTACCTTCTTGAAACCAACATCTCAATTTTACTGTTTGAATATATTTCCTCATATGTTTCTTCTTACTAAATTATCATAAAAATCAGTCATTTATTGAAAAATCAAAGGTAATATCTCATTAAAAAAATCATATATGATATATTTTTTCAGATTCAGGTAAAAGGAAACAGCAGTAAGGTACTTGCTGAGATGACCCTTAATCTGGGCACAACTTCGATCCTTTTGAATAACTTGACTTCCAAAGGTGCTTATTCAGTCAGAGTTGCTGGCTTCAATTCAGCAGGTTTGTTAATGAGATTTATTATTTACAATATTATACGCACTACTTATTAATTAATAATAAACTCATAATGATATCTGTAAAAATTATGAATGTGTTAAAAAATAAAAACAGCAAATAATGAGGTTTCAATGTGTTAATCTAAAATTTAAGTCAAAATGAGAACTTAATCTTATAATTTTAAATTCTATCTACCTACTGACTCATTTTCTGATTTAGCCAGTTATATAGTATGTAAAATTGAATTTTGGAATTCCAATGGTGGAACACATTTTCATCATCAGTGAACTTATACATTTACTTATTTACTATTCTTTCCTCTGTTAGATGCTCAAACTATTTGCTTTTTATTAACTTTAACATGTATATGATATTTGTATTAAAATTGTGAAGAAAAAAACAAAGAAAAAAAGTTTTATAAAAATTAATTTAGATATTTGACCGTTGGAAAATTCAAAAGAAAGATAGTCTAGGTGGTCATAGAGAAAAAACAAAACAATAATTAGTCTTAATTATTTAATGTCTATATTGTAAGTAACCCTCATTGTAGGTCCTCTTCTGGGTTAAAATGTATCACTATTAAATACTCAAAAGTATTTATTGTTTTTTATTTATGACCTCTTGAACTATCTTCCTTATGAATTGATAAAATGTACTCAAATTCAGTCTAATAAATCAAAAGTTGAATTTGTTTTTTTTTATTCATCACTGCTTTTGATCAGATAATAAGTCAATTTACAGTGAGCTAAGTAAGAAAGTCAATTTTGTCCATTGTTTTGTTTTTTTAATGTTAAACAAGTTATCTTGTTAAATAATATTTCAAAAGTGTGGTCGAATCATTCTCTGAAATCAATCAATGTTGATAATCTCTGTTACCAAAAAAATGTCAAAACTTTCAGTTTAAATATTTTTATGGTATTTGTATTTCATTTTTTTATTTATTTATTTTACTTTCTCTACTTCAGGACTTGGACCTTGGTCAGAACACATTACCTTATTCCCATCTGCCGAGGGCTACGTGCCGCAACTCGAGGGGAGGCGTGGCTGGTTCTTTTAGTAATAGTAATGGCGGTGCTCTTGGGGCTGGCATGCACAACTGTTCTTTATTTGAGGAGAAAAGGAGCTAACAAACAACTTGGTCATTTATCAGGTGAATACGTTATTTATGATCTATCTACTTATATTTTGTTAATGGTTAATACAATATAATATAATAATATATGATGTTTGTTTTTTCATCTTATTTGGAAGTATTACAAGATACTGAGGTAAATTCCGAAATAACCTTATCATAGGTAGAAATAATCGGAATAAGTCGTTTTTACCTATGATAATTTCCATAGTCAATTATATATCCTCAATAAAATAAGCTTATTATTGTAAGTTTACATTCAATTTCTTTTCTTCTAGTACCTGTTGTTAACACTAACCTTTCAACAATGATGCGTGGTGGAATGGTCGGCCAGCAGTGGGCAGAACCTGAAGATTGGATGGAAAAGAAAGACACTGGCGATTACGCTGAGGTAGATACTAAGAACATGTCATCATATTACACAGGTGGACCCAATCCCCAACCTACATCAGATGGCCCTACGCCTTACGCAACCACAACTTTATTAGCCAGGCCCCAAGATTGTCCTCTCAGGCACAGTCCACACACAAATGTAATAAGTTTTTTTTTTTTTATATAATCTGTTATGTATTTTATATAAATCTAATTTTATTTTAGAACCCTATATACATATATTTACTTCTTTTTTTTTTTTTTTTTTGCAGGAGCCTGGACAACTTCATGAGTCAAAAAGCACTCCTTCAGTAGAATATAACAATCTCAATTCTAGTCAACAAAATATTTATTCAAGTAAGAATCCTTTAGTCAAGAAATAATTTTGATAAGATTTCTTTCTTTTTTAAACATGTTTATTGATATTTATAACTGTATTATATACATCAAGTAAATGTGATAGACATAGTAAACTGACATGAAATACATGTAGGGATGCTACCCATTGGCAGTACTCTAAAAATATTCTAAACTAGAAGGTCTTGGGGTCCTCATACATCCTCTTTTCTTCTGGAGGGTTATCAGGAATCGAAGAGGATGATAAGATAGAAACTAGTAGGTTGGAGTGGGAATTGAGTTTGTCATGAAATTAGGGGTACCTGGTTCGGCTAATTCAGTAATATATGGAACATTAAGGTCTTTATGGATGAGCTTATTTGTGACAAAGTAAGGAGTGTTAAGGATTTTATGAAGGAGATAAGATTTTTAGATTGAAAACCATTACTATTCTCATAAGCATGGACTTTCTTGTTTTTAGTTCCCTTGAGGCTCTTTTAAATGATTGAGCACAACATAAATAAAGTTCAATATAATTATAAGTTGTAAATTTAAAAATTTTAAACCCTGGAAGATATCTTAATTTCATGGAAGAATATGAAGGGTGAATTTTAACTAAATATATATAATTCACTAAAACAATATTAAGATAAAATTTATAGCTCATTGTTGTGGTCTATAGTTGTGGATATATTTAAAATAATTTACACCAGGACTAACTCATTGATGCTTCTAATTTATATTATTTATTTTTATGTTTCTAAAGACAGGGAATCAGAGAACATTTCTGTTCTAGAGTTTTTGCTAGAGATGGGTGTTCTTATAGAAACTAATTGGGGAAAATGTGTGGTACATTTAGGAACTAAATTTAAATGATGATGATGGTCAAAATAACTTAGATAGATAATTTTCATGAAAAAACTTGCTAGTTATTTTTAAATTTTAAGATATAAGTTTAAAAGTTTTATGTTTTTAAAACTTAAAAACACAAATTAAACAGTAAAGGGAATTTAATAAAAAGAAAAATATTCCCATACTTCATCTGAATGATCACTGCTAACTGTTCTATTACCAGAATTAGAATGATAGATAGTTTTGAAAAAATGTATTCTGGAACTAAGTCTTCTCTAAAAATAACATCATACTTAAACATGATATAAGCTGGTTTGTTATATCTATATCTTAAATCTGACCAAGAGTTTAGATTAATAAAAAATGAAACAATTTAATTAAAAATCTTAAAAAAATAGAACAATTGTTAGATTAGATTAATTAAGAAATCCTTATGGAATTTTAATATAATGAGTTTTACCTTTTTTAGATAGCCACCAATACAGAATAAGAAGTCAGCAACAAATCTACAACGAGCGTTGCCCTCCAGAAGAACCTTGGGCAGATTACAGATGCTCTCCAAGAATTAATTCTCAGGTTAATATCCAGCATCAATTCTTTTCATACATTAATACTATAAAATATGAATTTTTTAACACTTCTTTGTCTTACTTATGTTTTAATGAAAAATATAGGTTTAGAAACATTCAGGAAGTACCTAAAAAAAATATTAATAATAATAATTAAATAATTTTAACTCAAATCCTCTTTTTTAGAGTCCAAAGGCGAGTCGGAGAAGCAATATGTCCCGTGAAAGCCTCTACGATGGCCATGGCCCTAGGCCTCCTCCCAGAAGCGAGAGCAGTTATTCCACTTATGCTCCAACCTGGCATCACAACCCAACAATCAGTCATTGCAGGTAATTATAGTTGATTCAGTGTTTCTCAACCGATAGTCCAAAAAATAACTGAAAACTCTTCATTATTTTTATTTTATAATATCGATCTACCAGGGTCATTAGCTCTTCAATAATTTTATTTTTATCTCTGTTAATTTAAATGTTATATTAATTATAATCATTGAAATAGATGATTACCTGTCGCATGGTGTTTAGCATAACAGCCTCCTATGCCCAAGGTCCTGGATTCAAACCCGCATGTGGCTCTAGAGTTTTTTGATGGGAGTAAAAAATCCTAGTTATGCCGTTCTTTTGAGGGAACGTTAAAAGGTGGTCCCAAGCCTGTGCGAGATGTCAGGTACTCGTTAAAGATCCCTATCCTAATAAAACCTGGATAGGCAAAATTTAGGACTCCCACTGTAACATCATCTGATTAGCCACTGCAGCATAAAGGGAGGTTAAATAAATTTAAAAAATATTTAAATAAATGGTTTACTTTATTTTCTCATCTCGTCTCTTTTATTTGTTTGAGCTTCTAGTTTATTGATCTTTTTTATTTTTTGTTAATCCTCATTTTTTCGAGGGTTATGTCAATACTCTTTTGATCAGAAACTAACATTTACTGCTTATAGATACACTCTTACCTTTTCTTTCTTACTCATCGACTCTTGCCATTTCTGATTTTCAATTTACTACCTTCTTTCATCTGCCTCAAAACCTCTATTTTATTCATCCATCTCCAGAAAACAATAATCATCTTATCTTAGTTAAGTCTGAATAATTTTCTGACGATAACTGACATTTTCTTGGCTTAATCTCCTAATTTTGGCTCATTATTATTCTGATCACTAGATTATATATTTATCTTAAGCCTTTACGATTCTTCTTCATTCCATATTTATATTATTTGATCAATTTTTAGTATTTTAAGAGTACTAATTTTCACTTCTTAATACTTATTTTATTCATATAATTCATATGGTTTACAGTTTATTAATGATTTATATTTACAGTTTTATCTACATCTTTGCATACATACATACACAAAACATGCTCTTATAGTTATACAGTTTACTAAAGATTCATGTATGTTTGTAGGTGTAATTAAACAGTTGATGCTGAATGAAAACAGAGAGGCGATTTTAACTAATAGAAATTAGCAAATTCCAATAGAATATTGATGGTCGAGAAAGGATTTGTGATAGGACATACTTCTATGTTAATGCAGTACACATAATGATTGAATAATTTGTAGTGTATAATGAATAGACAATTAACACGTGGAATTCTTAAAGGAACTATTTAGAAATTTTACTGGCAGCACAAAAATATAGAATATGTATTTTTACTTTCACTTACCTATATATGAAATATATAGTAAGGGAAAGTATTGCGATCATGAAAATTTTCATTCTGATATTTTCTGATTGAAACATTCTTATTGAAATAGTATGATAGGGCTTAAATGCCAATATTTTAAATTTTCTTCCTCTAAAGTACCTTCAATTTTGTAGATTTTACAGAAATAACTATATCATTTATTTAGTACTGATAAAAAATGGATAAATATATAATTAGAACGAAAACGATATTTAACTAAAAGAGAAAAGTCCAAAAATATTTTTTTATACAATTTTGTGTTTTTGAACATGAAAACAGTAATATAGACGTATAATATACCGTTGGAAAGCTAAAGATTTTAGAAAAATTATTATCTTATACACAAAGTGTAAAAGTTAATGGAGAGTATAGAAAAGCCGATAAAACTAACTGATTGTCATAGATAATAATACGATTGATTATTTAATAAAACACATGTTTCTATTGAAATTCAATGTAATTTATTCTTTAGCAATTTATTTGTATCTCTAAGTGTATTTTAAAATTCTTAAAAACTATTTTAATTGATTTTAACTACGGAAGTAAGTGAAAGTCGTGTGTTGGGCGCACCAGAATTTTTTAATCTCTAAATATATTTAAAACTTCTAAAATTGATTTTAACAATGGAGGTAAGTGAAAGTCGTGTTGTGCGTCACCAGATTTTGTATAACACTATTTTAAAGTTATGGAATGAAATGTTTATTATGATTTCGAACAAAATGAAATTGAAATTAGTTTCTTTAGAAAATAATTGTATTTCTAAATCGATTGTAAGTTCATTCGATAAAATCAAATAGAAAATTTAGATAAAAGTAAATGAGAACGAAAATATGTCAGAATATCAATTTTGTAAAAAATATCCTATAGTAGTTTTTGGAATATCAACGTCTCAATTCATGGTTTAAAATCTACTACCTTCTTGCTATCTGCCTCAAAACCCATTGTAACTTCTGCAAACTCTTTTTTTTTTCACGTGAAACGGCCTTAAAGACCACACAAATATAATTTTTCCCCAACTTTGCCTACACATTCCACTCTTTTTCTCTCTTCCCACCTTTTCTTCATTCTCTCAGACTGGACTCTTCTCTGTTTCTCGCTCCATACTCTCCCCCTTCTCACCTCTTTCTCACCCAAAAGGACCTTCATCTTCCTCGATTGTTCCCTATATTCATCTCTATTGACACAATCCTGTGTTGATATTCCTAACCTCACTGTCTCCTCACCTGCTGAATGTATCCTCCCGCCCATTTATATCCCCACATGTTTTCAAAGATTTCTTTATTTATTCTGTTCAGGCTCATCCTTACCATATGCCCGTAGAAACGCAGCCTCCTTAACCTAATGTCCGTTTCCAGGTCATCCATTTCTTTGTAAAGTTCTCTGATAGGCATCAGCCTATATTCCTCTGGTAACTTTACTGGCCCATAAATCTTCCTTAAGATCTTCCTCTTAATTCCCAAAAGTTTCCTTAAGCTAGCTTATTGAAAGAGCCTTTTTACAGTATAGGCCATTGGTGGCAAAGCTGAGTCTTTCCATCTTGACCAGCCTCTCCTCCATACCCTTTCTCTCGGACCCATTATTACAAATAATCTCCCCTAGATATCTGTTCAGCAAACTCTGAAGATAAATTATGTAATAATTCATAAGATGTTTTAATTTTATTTCCAAGTAGTTATTTTGTTATCTCCGAAATTTTTTCTTTCATTTAGTGTTATTTTAAACAATAATAATTTTAAATTCCTGTTATAGATTCCTAGTCATCGAAGGGAGTCCTCTGGCGAGAGATCCTCTAGCACCCGAGGATCTAAAGGCAGCGGAGAGAGGGTAGGAACCTACCAGACGAAGAGAAGCAGGGCTGACGAGAGCACTTCACTGCTTTACGAGCAACAGCTGAGTAGGCTCCAGGCAGTCGCGGCTGGCTATAGAGCTGGCTACAGGGATATGGATCTCCTTCCTCCACACTCCCACCACATGGGTAATTATTTAGCTACTCAACCAGAAACTACACCAATTTAGCTATTTATGTAAAAACGATATTTGATTAATGTCCTTTTATTCAGGAGAAGACTGTGGAACCTGCTCTGGAGGGGATTGCTGTGATGAAGACTGCAGCAGCTCCTACGCCAGCGACATGTGCTGCTCCTGCAGTGAGTCATCCTGCCTGTACGAATCTTGCCCGCCTCGACCAACCTGAGACCCAATCCCCAATCAGCGATTTGTCTAAGCTCGCTGTTTGGGGTGATTATCGATTGTACATTTGTCTAAGGCAATATATATACCTATCATGTGTATTTGTTATTTAAATACGAGAAGTTCATGTTGAGAACAAATTACAATGATTATCATTCAGTTAAGAATAAAATAGGCAACGTTTTCTTTTCATTTTTTTTTATTTTTTATCAAGACCATATTATTGATAAATTACTAAAGAATTAGACTAGTCAATCTCGTTATTTTTGTAGAGTCGAATGTATGAAAACTGTGAATAGTAGCATCATTCGTAATTGATAAATTATCCATTTGTAAGTTTATGATAAAAGCTTCAAATGAATAATAATATATCTTTTTGACAATTGTTTAGTTTAGTATTATTTTAGTTTGAGCAAGAGTAGCATTATAGTTGAAAATGTACAGTGTTTGAAAGATCTTGTTACCAGATTATATTTTATAACTTACCTATGACCGACTGCTATCTGGTGTAAGATCATTCTTTTATATTGTTCCGATTTTTATAAATACTATAAGCCACTTGTAGTTATTGTTATCCTATTGTCATAATGTCACCATGTCAACTATAGTCTCTTCATAGGCTATGTTTTTTTATATGCCAATTTTAATGGATATTAAGTAATTATTTATTTTAATTTATCTGCTTTTATTTGTGGTTTCTTTAAAATGTTATTAATTGGAAATACTTTGTTATTTTCCTTTTATAATTAGTTGCAATTTGTATTTTAAACTATTTAAAAATCAACATTCAGAATTTTTATGCTTTATTATTTAAAAATAATAATAATAATAATTTTTGTCTTTTTTTTTTTTTTTATTCATATTCCTTTGACGTTTAATTAATTAATATATTTTAAATGCTGATTTGAAAAGATTATTCAATGTTAGCTGCAGGCAATTTTAATTAAATGGAAAAACAAAATGTAAATCATTAGTAATAACACTAATGCGCCTATATTAAGAATTGGATTTGAATTACCACTTTGAAAATAAAATCTAATATCTTTTTTGTATAAATATTTCACTTAGAAATAATTAATGATAAAATTATTATGAACTCACTGATACAATAACACATTTCCAACTAAAACAGTTGTGGGCTATTTTCATTCTAGTTGTAAGAATTTCTTGTTCAAAAATGTTAATGATTGGTTTTATGAGATAATTGTATCCGTATGTTTCACAACAGTGTACTTAAACGTAATGACGTGTTCAAAATAATGGGATGATTTATTATTCCGTTATTTGTATAGTACAATAAGTTACTGTGGCAATAATGTCTGTCTTTTTAATTGTGCCATAATAAAAAAACAAAAAAAAAACATTTAAATATAAAATCATAGTTTGTAGGGTAAGGATGGTATAGTTATGTATATTTTTTATAGCTCTTGCTGAAAAGTCTGAAGTGTGCGTTGGAGAGATGGCCTAACTTGTAGGAAAGGCACGAGTTGACTTTGTCAATAATATATAAATAAAATTTAAAAAGTAAAATATTTAACCTGCTGTATACATAGTAAATTTTGTTTATTATGAAATAATGGCTGTGCTCCAAGTTTCTAACAATGTACTGAGCTAGTAATGAGTTTAGAGCAGTTTTTAATTTTGTTTTAATTAAACGAACAGCCTTTATATTTAAGACGTAGTTGTGAGTTCGCTTCCAATTGTGACATTTCTATAAATAATTTTAAAAATTGTTACTGTTATATTTACTAGTGTATATACTGCAAACATTATATGATGGTTGTTGTATTGATTGTAAATTTTAGGATTTTTATAGGCAAATATATATTATATATATATAAAAAAGTGTTTTTTTTTTTCTGTTCCCATTTTTTCAAAAATATGAATTAACCCTTGGTTTTTAAATGATTAAATATGAATATAGTCAAAAGTGATAAATAAAATGCAGAAACTTTTGCGATGAACTATATTAGTAAGAACTATTGTAATCATTATGCCATCCAGAGGAAATTTAAAAAGAAGCTGAATGATAAAAATCTTGTATTTTATCAAGTGATACAAAGTCTTAGAAGGAATAGTAATGGGTACTACCAAGAGAACTTGGATTCTCTTATCATTTTTTATTTATTTTTGTTGCTTAGCTAAATAAATATACTTCTTCAAGTAAAATTTTGAAGGTAATCTATCATGAAAGTTATAGTGAAACTATTCATGACACAATTTCAAAATTTTAATAACATATTTCACTCTATCACAATTTCTGTGTTTCTAATTTTAAATTTTTGTCTATCTTCTTTCATAAATCCTTTTTTCTTTAAAAAAAAAAAATAAATTACTGTTTCTAATTTATTTTTTAATGTAAGAAATTTCTAATGATGGAGTCATTGTTCACTGGTGATATTATATGATGGAGAAGTTAGTTGAGGGTGCGGTCATAAGAAATTATAACGTTCTTGATTTAAAAAAACATTAAGGATTGACCCTTTCGAGCGAACATGATTGGTAGAGGTGAGAGGATTTCCACGAAAACTCGTAAGAGCCGAGAGCAATGTATGAACACCATGGAAGATTAATCTTATTCAAAAACATATTAATAATTCAGTTCGGCTTTAGATTTTATTAGTAGTAAACAATGATAATGTGAAGAAAAGGTAAATATTTCTAAATATCTGTTTAAAAACCTAACATCATTAAATCTATTTAAAAATTGACCATAAGATGGTATGTTAGTTGAAGAGAATTTCAAGAATACCAGGAAAAGTTCTGCTGATTAATATTGTTACTTTGATTAAATATTTGAAATTAATAATATTTTGTGATAAATTTAAAAGGAATGAAATGCTTATAGTGTAAAACTTATTTTGATTGGCACTGATATTTATTCAGGAAATTTTCAAATATGGAAATAAGAAATAATCCTCAACCTACTTTGGAACAGAAATTTAAATAAAAAAAGTTAAAACTTCAAAAGTAATTGAAAGGCATATTATTTTATTTATTTTACACATTTCATTTGTGGAAGGAAGAATTTGTTACACAATTGATCATAAAATTTAATAATAAATTGATAATAACCAAAAAAATTAAGGAAGAAAGAATTTTTATGGTTTGCTTACTGCCTCTTGATAATTTGTAATTAAAATAGATCAATTTTAATTTTGTATTAATTTAATTGAAATGTTATTATTATTAAAGTAATTTGTTGATTATTGAATAAATAAATCTGTGCCATTTTTGAACTAAATCAAAAAATATAAAAAGATAAAAAAAAAAATAATCAATCAATCCCCCCATCCCCCCTCCCTCTTTGACAACTCAACAGGCAAGAAAACGTCAAAAATCTAAAAGTTAGTAATAGGAGAGCAGGAGTTTACAGGAGCTCACTGCAACTGTAACCCGCCCTCACTACCGCTCCTGATACCGGCTTAACCTTAATGGTGAACTCCTGTAACTTCCTAATCTCCTAATACAAAACTGAGATTTACAGAATAGGAATTTGACAAGGAATTTTTTATTTTGATTTGACCGACCACCAGGGAGATAATAAGAGAAAGAAACTATTTATGTAATTTAAGCTTGAAACGAATATTTATTAATTAAATAAATTAAAGAAATATTTCAATGTTCAATATTTTTACCATTTTAATGGTTATTTAACAAATTTTATTCCATATTCACAATGTATTATGATCTCAATAAAATAAATATTTGTATTAAATTCTTGAGAAATTGGTACTTCCATATTTTAAAAAATATTCTTTCTAATGAGTTATTTCTTTAATATTATTTCATCTGTAATTCCATTTGTGAAATAATGTTTAAAATGTATATGAGAAATATTATATATTGATTATCCTCAAAATAGAAGAAAGAAAATGTGATGATTGAGAGGTTATCTATCACTAATCCAAAATATATCATAATTAGAGCTCTTGTTTGTTAGCTTCTAAAACGTTTTAATATATTTTTTTTCTTTTTTCTTGTACTAAAAATAATTAATTAAGTTATCTGTGAAGTGGTATCAGTATAGTGGTATTATTTGGTGGTATCAGTATTGAACATTCGGGTTCACTAAGACTATTATTGTTATTAATAATGTAAAGATAACTTGCGAACTAATAAATTTGAAAATCATTACTTTTCTGGAGATAAAAAAAAAACCTTTCTATCCTTCAGTGTATAAGGGCACCTTTAATATCATTTTTTTTTCTTGTGATAAGTTCAATACCAAAAATAAAAGTAAAATTATCATTAATCTTTAATGACTTTATACTAAAACAGGATACCAAATAATAAAATTTACAAGGTATACATACTATCAATGTATCTCATCTTTTAACACATAGCTATAAAGTCTGGCAAATAAACATCACATAATTGATATATATATATATATATATATATATATATATATATATATATATATATATATATATATATATATATATATATATATATATATATCAATTTCAATCTGAATATTTCATGTAAGTGGTAATATGTGAAACAGAATTTGTAATTGAGTTTAAAAAAATCTTGTTCTTAATAATTTTTCTTTTTTTCTTGAAAAATAAACTATAATTATTTCCATAGAAACTTAAGATTATTTTTTTTTATCTTAATACATTCACTATCTTAATATAATTCATATTCACACCAGTAATGCGGTTGACAATCAGTAAATATGAATGGCAATAAAGTTGATGTTGTAGCGTGATAGAGTGAGGATGTCTAGTGACACCTCTTCCTGGCGTGTTTCCTAAAACGCATTATATTAGGAGGTCCCATCCAAGTTATTTCAGCTTTCTGTGAGTGTTGTGAGACATGTTGTTAATAGTCATGTCTTGTATTAATGTGTTTGCATGTACATGTAAGTTAAGATGAAAACGCTTTTAGAGGTTCCAAATCAGTTCGTTGTCTGTTGGCATGTGAAGGTCTGTATGTAGAGTAATGTTAGCTTACCATGGTGAATTTGTTATAGTTCTAAAAGTTTTGAATTGAAAAATTTGAATTTTGCTTATTTGTGTCTTTTTGGCAGTCTCGTATACCTGTGAAGCATAAGTCCAAATGGGTTTCAGTAAGTGTACAATTTATGTTTATGTTTTAATTTTTAAAATCTTGAAAGTGGTGACTAAAAATTTTAGTCTTTTGTTTAGTGTTATCTATCTCTTCATGACGTGTGGGTTCCATGTAATTCTTATTATTTAAAATTAATTTTGAAAACATGTTTTCATAAGTCTAACATCAGATGAGAGAAAAAACATCGTTTTCGAGCATTTCATGGCCACTTTTATCCTCAAAATGATTAATTTGATAGACAGTCAACAGGAACCAAAATCCATCATAGAATAAAAAAAAAAAAAAAAAAATAAGTCCAACCATCAAAAGATCATTCTGATAAAGACAGACATATTGACATTTTTTTTTTATTGATAGAAGGGTTTGAAACCAATTAATCTATAACTACAATACTTTCCTTACCTTTTAGCTTAATAGGATTAATTTTATAATTGCTATCAGTTACAGAATGCTAATAAAAATTAGAATAAAGTTACCCTTTGCAGCTACTCCACAAGTATATTATTATGCAGAATACTAAAACTGAATTAAGAAAAACTCTTTCAATTGCTGGGTATTTTTAACTGCACTATTCAATTTGAAATTCTCCTATGGTAGTAGTCAAAAACATTTATCACTCTTGAAAAACTATTAATACCATGAAACAATCTTTATATATAACATCTCTCATATTATCTCCTATTTCTCATTAAGGTTATTTATTATTATCATTATTTTTTTTTTTTTAATAGAAGAACCTAGATAATGAATATGGAATACAATACTACTTTCCACATTAGGTTTTCTTGAAGACTGAAATTTGCTTTCTGTCGTCTTCGTAACTTTAGGTTCTAAAATTACATCACATTCTTAAATCAATAGAATTATTCTTGTAAGAGGGACTGATCTATCAAGCTTCTTCCAATTTTGGCAAAAACTTATTGCAAGTGTTCTTGGGTATATCTAAGTCAAGATTAGTTGAAGCACACTAAATTTTTGAAACTTATAAACTTTTTCCGGAAGGAATTAGTCCGGGTGGCGGTCATTAGATGAATGCCACCCGGACTAATTCCTTCCAGTAAATCTCAACGGTCAACTAATTACATCCACTATAAACTTTTTCCTCTTCAGAAAAATTAGCTTAAAGGACAATAGTGTTATTAAATCATAATCAGGAGTATTTTATTAGATATTTTATTGGTATTTGATTGGTTTTATCATTTCGTATGTACTTTGCTACATACAATCCATCATGTTAATCCTTTCTTCAAGATTAAAGCAAAAATAAATCATTAAAAATATTTAATGAAATCATCAAAAAGAAACAAAAATTATTTTACAAACTTGTCTATAGAGTCAAACTGATCGGTTGTTGTCAAATAAGTCTAAAACAACATAATGCTAAAAATAAAATGCTATATAATAAAACATTATATTAAACCAATTCATACCATTATTAACAAAATTTATGCAAATCAAATCAATTTATATTTATACACATATATAAATATACATTTAAAATTACTTTGGCAAATATACTAAGTTAAAAACACAATAACGGAGGAACTATGTTTTCGAATTAGATCCCCGCCTATAACGTAACAATCTGTCTCTTGTAAATGGCATCCGATTTTGAAACCAGTCTTGAGTATACTTTTAGCTACAAAAGCAGAAAGATATGAATTACATACATATATTTTTTAATCACTTAGAAATAACAATTAAAGATTTTTCAAAAAGCTCAATTATTTTGCAGCAAACCCTATGATTCAATTTGATTATCAAAGGCTTAAATATTTGCCTCCCAGCATATTAAAATTATATTATTAACAAACATTATAATTATATTATTTACAAAAATTTCATAATAGCATAAAATATTTAAAATTACATAAATATATATATGGATAATGTAAATTTTTTTAAACAATCGCTTCTCATCACAGCCCCCACTGCCATCCAAGGGACGGATATTGCAGATATTTTTTACCTTGGATATTTACACGTTTTACAAATATTAGCTTTTTTTTCTTCTTTTTTTTTTATTATTATATACAGAAATAAGAGAACGGTAGAGCAGCCACGAAATGTCATTAAGGCGGTGCTGGCTTCACTTCCAAGAGCTGAGGATAGTTGTCTACGATATTGAGCAGGATCCCATCGATGTATGCTCTCAGTTGAGCATTCACTTCTTGTTGTTCTTTCAGAGCAAGTCGAACCTGAAAGAAAGAAAATTATAGTTCGAAAGATTTTTAATAAAATAATTATTCTATAGAATGAAAGAAATAAACTGATCAAATGATTTCCTCAACATACTGAATAAAAATAGAATGAATTTTTTTTTTTTTTTTTAATTCAGTTTAATGTGGGCTTAGTTAATAGAATAGATAAAATAATAGAAAAAAGAATTTTTTTATTTACTTGATTTAATTTATTTTTAGCATTAACAATAATTGAATTAAGCAAATCTAATATTAAAATAATTATTAAGTCATAAGACGCTTTACTAAGTAACTTGGTATTGAATTTAAATTTTAATATACGTTTAAATTTAAATTATATTTATTATCTCAAACCTACTACCAAAATAATATTTTTTTAAAGAAACATATTATCTTATTAACATGGGCGCTTAATGAAAGAAAGAAAAGGGGCATACTACTAAAAAACCCTGGGCCGTCTGCCAGATCCAAACCTGGGACTTTGGACATAGAAGACTGTTATGCTAGCTACATGCAGACCCCTAGATTCCATAATTATTAATTTTTTATTTGATCGTTCCTAACTAATTTATTTTCACCATCATATATATTGTAATGAACTCTTTTGTAGTTCAAGTAATGAACTATTTAATAACTGGAAGGTACTGTTTGAAAGAGATATCTATTAAAAGTGAGTGAATATCACTGAAATTATGGCTACTACCAGTATTTTTTAAGTAATTGAAAACTAGAATTACTCACTAACATCAGTTGATTTGGGCCAAGATAACAAGAATATAAACAAATCATCAAACATTTTAGTCGAATAATTTTAAAGATTAAAAAATGGAAATTTTGGTTTATTATTTTCAATAATGAACCTTTGTAACTGACCAAACAAATATAAAAAAAATTATCTCTCCTCCCTCAAAATTTGAGAGCTTACATTTCAAGATACATAGACCATGAATAAAGAATTTTAAAAAATCCATCTTTCCTAATTAATAAATAAATACCAAAAAAATTTAGTCCTTAGTGCTATGTCCTAGAGAATTAAATTTCCTACAAAATAAAAAAAAAAAAAAAAATTGAAATGGATCAGAGCTAGCAGAGATACAGAGTTTTGAAATTAACAGTGGTGATACAACATTTTCCTTTGGATTATTTTTTTTCATAATAGTTAATTGCCTATAACAACTAAATAAAAAGTTATACCCTGATATAATTATTTGGAAAAATAAACCATTGTGTAATAATTTGCAGAATTTCTCAGACAAAGTAGACCGATTAAAGTTTATGCAACAAAAGAATTTTTAATACAGAAAACGGGAGTGCAGATGTATCCTATAAAAATATAAATGTACATTTCTGTCAGTTTAAATCATTTAAAATGTTTCCAGTATATGTTTATAGTCAGAATAGATTTGAATGAATGATATTTATAGTTGTAAGTGCTATGTTATAATTATTCATTTTTCTATTGATGTAAATTATTGAAAATAATTTACTATATTATAACAGTAAAGAAAGTTTAAAGTTAATAGTAAGATGTAAAAAGAGAAACTGCAGGCCAGATATTTTATTAATGTATTTGTGGGCTTTTAGTTTTCTATTTATGACCAGCAAAGTAAAATTGTTTTATGACAGTTTAAATTTAATTGTAAGAAATAGAAAGAGTAATTTCCAGACCAATAACTATGAGTGAATGTAATCTTCTTAGTCTGCTTTTGAACATTTATTTTTAATGCATAATTTTACTATTGACAATTATTTAATAAGATGTAGATACTGTAAATGTAATAAATGATTCTAAATATCTGTTTTTTGTTTTTTTTAATTTAATAAGAAACTTATTTTATCATTAAATTTAATTAGGAACTCTTTGAAAGCTTCCTTCTTTTATTCATGAAATCCTTTCTTAATTTTTAAATTGTTTTTTGAGATTTTTATAAAAATAAATTATCGAAGTTCTTTAACATTAATATTAATATAAATATAATGTGAAAAGTGACAGTAAACATATTCTTTTCACATTTAGTAGAATTTGCTATATGTTAATTAAATATTTAGAACAGAATAATTCCATTTCCATTCAATTTATTCTCGCCATCATCTAACATATACTACTTTAGACAAGACACGTTCTAGTAGTAGCTAAACCTCAAGAAAATTTCAATTATAAGACCAGATATTATCTATTTATATTATTTGACCAAAAGAATAATAATTTATTGAATTTAAATGTTTGATTATGGAAAATGATAAGACAAAATATTTACATGTTGGAGAAAATCTATATTACTTACAAATATATGAAATAAAAAGCAATTTTCAATTTTATTTATAGAAAAGATAAATTCATGCGCAAAACAACAATTCTTTTCCAAGCATTCATGCGTGATATCTCAAGAAACCAAATATTTTTTAATACATGAAACTAACAGGAAAAACATGAAATAAATTTGATTAAGAATATATACACACAAAAATATCATTTTAATTAGAATAATAGACCAATGGACCGACCAAATAAGAATTTTGAGCCTATTTTAAATGTTAAATGAAAAAAAAGAAAGATACTGGAAGTTCTAACACTAGATTTACGTTAATAATAAAACAAAGAAAGTCAATTATATAAAAAATATTTTATTTGCATAAAATACTCAGTAAAGCTCGGCCTACAGTGCCTCTGAGTATCGCTAACAAAGCTGTCATTTCAGACGAGTAACAACATATCTTGTGGCCAAAATTCAAATTCTGATTGACTCCTTCTTCTTTTCAATGGAAATCTCGGTCTCGGGTCCATCATTCTATCATTCTAAAGGGGAAAAAAACCATAAAATAAATACAACTATAAATCAGCATACAAGGGAATAAACTAACTATATGGTAAAGAAGGTATATATGTTAGTTGTAGGAATAGTTGACAATATTTAAGAAATGGACATAGCTCAATCATTGAAAATATTATATTACTGCTTTATGAAAGAAACAACATAAAAAGAAAACGTTGAAGAAATATACACAGAAACGTTTAAAAATAGAAAAATGGAAGGATGTTAATAACATGATTTTTCTACAGTAAAACCTCTTAAGTATCATTGTTAACTAAATTAGTTTTTATCAATAAGACATGTATAATAAAATTTTTAACTTATGTATGTATTCAACCTGTTAACTGGGAATGACAAAATATTTTGTCATACATGAACTATCACTGAATAGGCATGACAACATTTTTTGTCATGAAAATTTGTCGTAATATTTTGAATACATTAAGTTTTATGTATTTCTAATCTATTAAATATGAGCATGGTTATATACGAACATATTGTTAATGTTATTATCCTTGTAATAAAAGTTACTTTTGTTTCCTTGTAATTTAGTGTTTAATTCATTAAATTAATTTTTTTTCAATTAAGTTATTTGATTTCTATATTATATGTTATAAGATAAATAATATCAATAAATTAAAAATTATTTCTTTTTATTACTTGAGGTGAGAGATGATACTACTTCGAATTATGGATAAGTTGAACCAAATTTATTCCCCGGTTGACAGGTTAATTAATCCCACAAAACTTTTATACAGAGCATCCTTGGACTAGCATGTCCCAAAATATCAAAAATTACAACTAAGTGTAGATAAAACATTGGAATTTGTTTAATTATGTTATATTCCATTAATCAAAGAATAAGAGTATAATCATATTGTAAAAATAACAACTAAATGCTTTTATTTTAGTCTCATTTTGTTATCAAATAATAATTCAACATTAAAATTAATGTTAATCATATATTAACTATTTATCTAATTATGCTAGTATTTACGCAATGGATGTTTATATCTTAGGTGATTTATCGAACATTTTTCTCAATCAATAATCATAATTGTATCTAAGCTGCATTAACTCAAAAATTGAATTAAGTAGATCATAATATAACCATAGGATATAATAAATCCTTATAAATATTTCCATGGTCCTCAGTTTCCTTATCGGGTCATTTGTAAATCAGTTTTTGAAAAAATTCTTAACAGCCACAATCTCCCTTCCTACCAAAGTCTGTAAAGAAACGCAGTTGATGAGGTTTTACTGTTTTATTATACAAACAAACATACAAGATTATATCTCGCCATAACCAGTCAAATTATTATTGTGTTAGTAAAAGTCTTTTCAAACTCGAAACAAATCGTCATGCCAATTTCAACCATGCTAAAAGTATGAAAGGAAAATATTGAATTTTCCTTCTTTTAATCTGTCTTTATCATACCTCACATTTATCGTCCTTATTGAAAACAGCGGCAGGCTGTGAAAAAAAAATAATACAGGGTAGGTATACTACTAGTTCAGTCCATTTGCTCATATATTAAATTATTTAATGACAACTAAAAATAATAAATATTTTTAGTACATATTTGGGTTAATTATATTTGTTAATATTTAAAAAAAAAAAATTAAGATTGATAAACAGCAAATGAAATCACTAAAGAAATGTAATCATAAACAAAAAGAAAATCTGTAATTTATCGGAACACTTGTGCAGCTCCAGATAAACATTAGGCTTGATTCATTGTTTTCTTAAATTGTGGTCGAATCAACAATTTTTTTTTTTTTTTTTATCATTTTATGTATTAGTATATTATATTCCCGCATGGGTATTGGCATTACAGATATAGTATCGATTTAGATATCTTGGTATGTCTAACTAAAGATGTTTACAAATGTATGGCTCTCTACAGATTATAGTTAGCAATTATCAATGAGTATTTCAAAGAATATAATTATAATAGTATTAATTGAAGGCAAAGCAATGATTTATTGTTTTTAATCTAATGATATTATGATAAAAGCAATGAGTAAGTAGGAATATGATGAGAAATTATCAATAAAAAATGATATTTAGATATGCACTAAAAATATTATCAGTATAGGTTTTTTTATTGGTTTACGCTACCCCTTAGAAAAATTCCTGCTAGCTAACCCAAGATTTAACAATAATCAACAAGTTCATAAAATTATCTCTCTGGACAGTCCTGGAAATGTCTGCTAATACAAATGTATACAACCAATAGAATCATAAAAAATAGAAATAACTGATACCTGAGACAAAATCTAGAAAATATGTTATACCATTATCGAATTCAACCAAAGCATACTGATGATAAAAGGTTACCATTGAGTATTTGAAAAATTCTCCTACTTTATAGTAAAATATATAATATAAATTAAATAATATATTTTGCCAAGGTGCAATATAGATAAAGAAAGGTTGGATAAAAAATCGAACTGTAAGAGAAAATAGGCCTATGCATGAATAAATCACAACTGTTTTTGTTTTTAGAGATTAAAGAATGATTATGATTTCTTGAAGTCTTCAACGTCCCTGTTCTAATTCACTGAACGGTTTGGGTACACATTTAATAGAATCTTAGTGTGCCCTAAGTTAGCCTAATTCAATACACAGTAAATTGAATAGGAAGTCAATTTTCAGTCAAAGAAGATTGAACATGAAGATAGAAGTTAAAATTTAACTGAACTTATCAACTTCACTTAAAATAAGATGATTCAATTGACAGAAAAAATTGACAAAGATAAACCTTAAACCTAAAAGTAGAGCGTTAGAAAAAAGTAGCCAACTTTTACTTTCAATTAGGTTTGTGGTGAAGTCCTACAATGGATCCATATGTATAGAAAGGCTTTTCAAATAACTTCTTGATGATTGTAAGAATTCCTTAAAATTGTATCAGTACATGTGTAAGTAACTTTCAAAATGTTCAACAAAAAACTAGGAAAGCCAATAGTTTAAACGATATATACAAAGCATACCAAAATTAGAGAAACAAAATCTTGATAGAAAAATTTACTTTGGACAAAATTGTGGCTCTATAACGTCACAGTCACAAATTACATAGGATCAATAAATCAACCCTTACTACTTTAATTCCATATTGTATTTTATCTTTTGTATTGAAAGTAAATTGGAACCTAGTTAGGGAGGGAATGGGTTTACAGGAATTTCGTATCAAGGAATTATCAGGAGAATAAGGTTTATATGAATCCCAATGACAAAAAATTAAAATGGCTATAAAAAATAAATGGCAAGAACTAAGTTGTACCATTTTCCATTCTCGACCATGCCTTAACTGCCTTGCAGTAATAAGAAAAAATGCTTACTTCATCTTGTGACATAGCTTCTAATTCCGCAGCAAGGCTCTGATGGCCTGTCAGAAGGCTGCGTCCCTCTTCAACACTTCGAGTCAACAACAATGCTTGCATTTCATCATGAGCTTCTTGGAGTCCTGTGACAAATTTTTATTTATTTATAGATGATTCCAAGATGAAGCCTAATTATTTAATATGGCATAAAGATGAGAAAATGATTTTGTATTTAAGAAAAAACTTACGAGAGTTTTCCTCTTTGAGAGCGAGAAACTGAGATTGCAAGTTCTCATGGTCGCTGGGGCAAATGCTTGGCCCTCTTGAATTTAGCTCTGCAATGGTTCTTCTCTGCTCGTTACGGAGCCTTTCAATTTCATCGCTTAATTCTTCTATAACCTGCAAAAGACATATTAAGATATTTCCATAAAATATAAATAATAAATAAAAAATCCATAAAGAGTACTATAAATAGAAATAGAAAATAATTTTATTATGGGTCTGTGCCCCTTAAGAACAAGAGATATGTACAGTGAAATACAGGCTAACAGACAAAAGGAATGTAATTAAATGTTATATAACAATTGTGGGTGAATATATACATATATACTACCTTGAAAACTGATTAAAATTAAATAATTTTATAAATTGATAATATATAAAAAAAAAAAAAAAACACTTGTGTGTTCATGTACATCACATAGTTTGAAATGCTAAATATGAATATTTGTAATAATATTAATCTACCTGTTGGTTTGCTTGCAGAGTTTCTCTGCTTTTTCTCTCTTGCTCCCTGAGATTAGCAATTTCCTCCCTCAAAGAAGTTATTAAGATCTCATTCTCATTCAACTGCTCCTCGAGCCTGGCAGTTTCAATTCTGAGCCTATCGCTTGCAGCTTTGCATCGGCCTGCCTCCTCTCTTAGGGTCGAATTTTCCAATTCGAGAGTTTGCAGCCTGTAAAATATTTATTTTATAATTATATTAAATATATAAATTTATTTTCTTTTATAATTTTTTTAGGAAGCTTCATTTAATATTTCACACTCAAAAAAGCACTTCCTTTTCTTACAAATTTATTTTTCTTCACTATCTATGGCATTGTTTTTTTTTTTACATTTCGGGGTTTTTTAACAGTTAGTCAATAGGTATCAAATAGGACGGATAGCAGTAAGCTAGATATGTAATAAAATAGGTGTGTGTTAAAAAGTGATATTAAAAAAAAGTCTTGAAATGGGGATAGAACCCTGAAACGTAAGAAAACGTCATAGATAGTGAAGAAAAATAAATTTGTAAGAAAAGGAAGTTAATGAGAGCTTTTTTGAGTGTGAAATAAATATATAAAATAATTCAATAAAAAAAAATTATTAAGTAGATAAAATATTTAAAGTAGGCATATTAAGGAAGAGAACATAAGACTCGCCATGTTTTCAGATATTTTGAGGTAGTCTATGATAGGTCGAATTGCTGTGTTGTGTTCTTCAAAGTTGTAAGAAATCTCGACAGTCCAGATAAACTGATAAAGGAATGTCAGATGCCTGGGCTATTTAATGAAGGCAAGTTGAATTTTTATCAAATAAAGAAAGACAGGGAGGTTCTATCTAGCAGGTCATTATTTTAACAATGCTCTTGAATAAGTAATTTAAGATTCAGGATTTCAGAGAGACAATATTTAATAGAACAATGAAACATCTAACAGACACTGATGAAACTGACATAATTCAACATTCACTTTATGCAATAATTAAAATACTTATGGTATTTATTAATGTAAAAAAGTTAAGACTTCTGAATAATTAAAGAGGAAATCAGATATACATGATTTCTGGAGAAATATCAGATTCAGGAGAAACAATTGTGGTGGACCTCATAGAATAGGTGTATTTCGTGACAATTTTATTTTTCACTACATTGGAAATTTGGAGGAGATAGAACTGACCAAGGTTGGCGAATAAGATCCAATCCAAAATGTCGTGAAAATAGGACTACTAAAATAGACTAGTCGAATTCCAAGAATGGATGCTCAGATATCTACTAAGTGGCTACTGATGGAGTCTCTCTTCACAACCAGGAAGTGTGGAAGATCTAAGTTGAAATGGGCTGATGCTGTGACAAAGATGCTATCAAGATGTTTGGGATCAGAAATCGTAGGATGGTTACATGAGATCGAGACATTTGACATTAGTGGAGGAGTCAAGGAAGTACCTGCTACTAGTCGTTCAACTGCATGCACACCTATCAGGAAACTAGTCTTCACATATCAATTGATAGATATAAAATGAGGTTTTAAACTTCATACATGAAAATCAAATTCTTATATACCACAATCAATTGATCTAGTCTTTGGAACAGTAAAAAAATAGAGCTTAGTAATATCTTTGAGGTTCATCGGAAACATATAGTTGCAAATAGCCATCATCGTTCATTATTTGGAACAGCTGAGTCTTACTTAGGATGTTAAAGGAAACATTAAGACTTTACTATAATTACTAGATGAATATTAACAGGATTACCTGATGGCACAGTTTTCAACCTGAAGCTGCTTCTCACGATCAACTCGAGCTACAAGCTCTTTATGCCTCCGCTCCTGCTCTGCCAATTTCTCTTCACTTCTGGTTTCGACTTCTCTCAGTTGTTCTTCCAACATAAGAACTCTGAAAATAATTTTAAAAAGTTATTTATCAGATATTTGGTCTCTAAGTTATTAATTACCCCTGTATATAAAAAACATATGCAAATAAGATTTTCTTTACTGAAAACTCTGTGTCTGAATATGCAATTTAAATGTTAAATGGATTACGATACAGAAATTGATTTTTTTTTTTGTATGAAAACTAATTTAAAAAAATCAAAAATATAATTAAGACAGAGTCAAGTTATAACTTTATATTATGTCAAAAATCATGGGGGGAAAAAACTACCAAATTTAGTTCAGTAATAGAATTTAGAAGAGTACAATTTCAAGTGACTTTTTATATGAGAATTTCAACGTAAAAAAAAAAAAAAAATAAATTACTTTCAATCTCAAGTCATTAATACATCATAATAATTAATCTGCACCTCCTATATAGGTATATCTAGTTATACATTAAGCATATCTAAGTGTAGAATATCCTTAAGGTACATCAACAGATAAATTGACTTCTAATAAATTTTTGTAGATAATTTATTAAAATTAAAAAAAAAAGTTACTGGAGCCTAAGATTTTCCAATAATTTTCTTTTTTTTTTTGTTTAATTTCATTCAGCTTCATTAGTATAATCCGAATTTACGCTGATGAAAAAGTAATATCAATAACAACACATAATAAAGGTTAATTTAATTATTAAATATTATTTTTTTACTAATTTCTGAAATAAAGTACAGCAAAAATATATTAATGTTTTCGTTGAACACAAGTCTCAAATTTTAAAATTTTCTCAGCCAATATGTAAAAGCGTATGCTATATAAACTTAAAAACTCGATAACTGTAGTCTTTATTTTAAATTAATATGGATGGATGAAGGCGAAAATAAAATTCGTTTCATGATGTTCAAAACTATGAGGAAAAAAATTAATTGACTATGTTTTCCTTTATATATCTAAGAGCAAATGTAAGTTATAGACGTTGAAATTAACTAGGTAAGTTAATGCTGAAATTAATTCGTGTGAAATACTCACTGTTATAACTTGGGTTTAAAAAGGAATTCAACCAATCACCGGTGAAGTACGAACTAAACCATCAAAGCATCCCAAAAGCAACGGCATGTCCGGATTGGTTGTTACAAACTAAGCAAGAAAAACGAACTGGAACCGAGATTGTATAACGCGGCTTGTGATTGGTCATAGTTTCACTCTCAATGGAACAATGAGTCGTGGAAAATGGCGGGTGGGGTAGGATTCAAGCCCTATGCCACGTATTTCATATCCTAGCAACGTGCTTCGCATCCGAAACTAAGTGTGCTCTTCAGCATCCTAAATACACGGCCTCTCTCTATAGGAATATTTTATTAGCTATCGAAAATTGAATATTGCACAGCTGAGTATATAGAAGGAAAACGCTGTATGCAAACTAAGTTTTGTCCCGGCAAAGAGGAGAAAGAAATTTAAAATTTAAATTCCACGTCGTGACTTCGGTGAAGAAGCCTCGGGTGCGAGAATTTCTCTTCACAATATTCTTGTAGAGAAAGAAAAAAGCCGTTCACACATTTAAGATAAAAAAAAAAATAAAAATAATAATAAAAAAAATGTGTTATGCCCAAATCGTAATTACGATAGGAAATCTATTGAAAATTAACACCATCAACCTCTGCTACTAACAACTCACGAAGTACTTATGGTTCAGTACTAGAAAAGGAAGTGATATTTCCGGCCCAAAATTTATAGGAGTTGATGCGGTCAACATTCAAAGACTGTCGGTTAACCGCCGGGATCATACATATTCCAATTAATGTGTGCCACTTTACAGAGGCTAGGTGAGCCGCATTAGGATCGTCTATCTACTTGCTTGCATTAGTATAGTTTTCAGATTTATCAAATATTTTATTTTTAAAAACGATTTCAGTTCATATTTCTCAAATTATAATGTACAATTGCACTTTAAGGTCATCGGAATGGGGTGAGAATAAATTTTAAATCTATGACAAACCCTTAGAACATTTTTATGGAAGCTTTGAAAAAGTATAAGCCTATCTCTTCTCTCCAGTACATTTTGGACTGGAATTCGCCAAGTTAAGATTGTTTAGAATGCAGAGAACAATACGATAGACATGAAAATAAATTTCGTACTAGTTTTGGCTACAATCATACCATATTAACCGTTTTTTTAAATTAAATGAAATGAAAAGAAATTGTATTCTGGAACAGCTAGTCCCCTAAGAATAATATAAATGTACAATAAAAGATTTAAAATCTGGCTATATAAATTTTAACATGGTATCAAGTCATATAGCATATGCTAGATACATGTATACACACACACAGACATACATACATATCTACACACACACACATTAATTTATATACCTACATATTTATACACACATTCACAAACACAAGCACACATATACAAGGTCATATTACTACCTCAAAGATATAAAAATATATAAAACAAAAAATAGAGAAAATTAAGATAAAAATAAAGAGGCCAAATAGTTAAGTTTATAAGGCACGGGTATGTACGAATCGACATGGGTAAGGAATTCCAAAATGAAGATGCACGTATGACAAATGATCTCTTAAAGGAAGCAGTTCTGTGGGTTGGAATGAGCAGGTTCGAGGGCTGGGATCTTGTGTTGATAAAGTGGACAGAGGATAGGGGGGTGAACATATTGTAGATATAGATGGGTTTTGGGTTCTGAAGGATTGGTAAAGGTAAGCCCCTAGGAAGTATTGCCGTCGGAATTTTGGGTAAAGCCACTTCAACTCGGCATACCAGGTTTTTTCGTTATTTTCAAGCATTTTAGCATCTGCATCTCTTTCCAATAAGGCTGAGAGTTAAAAATGAGTTGTAATTCATTGGAGATGTGTTCTCTTACTCAACTTTAATTTCTTTAAGCCCTACCCATTTGGATATTTTCAATTTTTTTTATTTTGGTTCTTCAATATACGTTATTATTATTGTTTTTGTTAGGATAAGTTATAGCTATAATATGAATTATTGTAAATTAAAGTTGATACTCGATAAATCTTTTGAGGGGGATTCATAAGCACGAGAGAGCTCATCTTTATTTATTTCTCACTATTGTCTACGAACTAATTTTCGATTTCTTAAGAGCTCATTTTTATTGGAGAAAAAATTATTGAAAATCTATTGAAATCAAAAATACAAAGAAACTCAAATGAAAATCGGAAAAAAAAAATCATTAAGATGTAAATTGCGACTCAGGTTTTTTTTTTCTAAGAAATAACGATAATTTAAAAAATGTCTAAACATTATGGATAAAGTTAACAACTATAATAAAAAAAGACTAAAATTGTAGCTAACTGATTCCTACCGAATCACTCATAGCCATGACAACGAATATTTATCAGGTGGATAATGAATTATTTAGTTTCGATAAGTTAATAAGTTGATTCTGATTAGATTAGAAAACTGACTAATTTTTTAATCTAATCTAATCTAATCATTCTTTTATCTTCGAGCAGCTACATATCTGTTAAATTTCTTTCCCAGCTTTTCTTATATTTTTTCTTTTCCATTTTCCAGGACACAAGATAGTCAACCATTTATATATTTGCAATCTACGAGATAGGTACTTACACTACAAGGATCAGATTAAAAATAAACGCGTGAAAGAAATTGTATAATATAATACAATAAGAAATATGTTTTAAAACAATACACGTCTTTCACTTAACCCCACAGTTAAAATCAATTTAATTTTTTAACACGAGATACAGGTTTTTTGAGATCAAATAATCTAACAGTAGAAATTATTATCTACAAAAATCACTTGTTTTATCCACTCTTCCTCACTTTTCATTAGTTTCCCAACAGTATATTATACATCTTTATGCTGTCCTTCGGAGGAGACGTTAAAGGTGGTACCGAGCCTGTGCGATATCAGATACTCGTTAAAGATCCCTATCCTAATAAAACCTGGGTAGGCAAAATTTAGACTCCCCTCCCAGGTAGCTTCGTCCGATTAGCCACAACAGCATGAAGGGACGTTAAATAAATAAACAAACATCTGTATTACTATTTTACGTTCGGAAAAAAATAATATATTTTTGTTATTTTTCCTCTTTATTTGCTTATCAAATTCGTTCAACTTGTATACTTACGAATCTACAAACTTAAAGGTACTTTAAGTAGAGGGGAATTAAAATATCGACATTGAAGCCCTGTATGACTACTTCAGTCCGAATGAAACCAACATGGTATTTAAGCACATTGAATCTTAAACCGATATAGAGAGTGTAATCGAAATCGTTAAACCGCTTTTTATAAAATCCAAAAAATGTGCAAAATGCTTTATATAAAGTGACTCTTCTGGTTTGCTATTTTTTTTTGTTGAAAAAAAAAAATGCTAAAACATTTAGGAATAAAAGCTACTACAATATGACATTTAAATTGTATACAACGTATCGCTAAGAGCGACTTAGTCATTTGGACGCAAGAGGACTCTAAAACGTATTTTCTTGAGAAAACTCGAATTCAAAAAGTTTCACGATCGCAATACTTTCCTATTTAAGAAAGTTAAAGTAAAATTTGTCGATGCGAAAAATCCGGTAGATATTCGAAAACCATCTTAACCATCAAACATCTTATAGGAGATCGAAAGGGGGAAAGTGCAGAGAGAAAACAAACGTAGGGGTGTGACCGCAAAAGGAAATATACATAGAGCAGAAAGCAGGGCTATCAACTATTCTTATTATTATGTGTAGGTGGAGTGGTAACATTATCATAGATAGATAGACAAAAATTAAAATTGAAAGGGTAGAAGTATTTCCTTAATGGATTCCATATCCAGCCTTCTATGCCCGAGGCCACAGATTCAAACCTGCAGGTTCCACCAGAATTTTTAATGGGAGTAAAAATTCCTTAGTTATGCCGTCCTTCGTAGGGGACGTAAAAAGAGGGTCCCGAGCCAGCGCGATGTCAGGTACTCGTTAAAGATCCGTAATCTAATCAAACCTGATCTGGATAGGCAAAATTTAGAACTCCCACCGCAGCATCGTCTGATTGGACGTAACATAAAGTGACGTTATATAACTAAACAAACACTATTATTATCACTTTGTAAATGTAAATTTTTAAAATGTTTAATAGGCTTTACTTGTTAAATCCAAAAAATAAAGTAAAATTGGATGAGGGATTCCGATAAAAGAATGCCAAAATGTCAAAATATAAATTATATAAAAAATATCCCTAAGTACCTTTTGGAAATTAGCATCTTATACCATATATTTCTTACATTAAGTTATCACGTTATGTAAAATGCATCAATTTCTCCTTTTCTATTCAACTTCTGATAAGTGTTTTAAAATAAAAAATAGTTGATTTAAATTTAGTCAATTTGAATTCCATTAAGAGTTCACATGATGGGGTCATTAAATTGATATCTGTAAACTCAGAGGAATGTTTATTGCGGCAATACTTTTAGATAGATAGCGACTAAATATGACAAGATATTTTTGTAATATGATTTTTCGAAATGTTTTTAGCATAATTTACGATGATCCAGCTTATGATTAAAGTTAAATATATAGAAAAATTGTAATAAGACATTAATACATTATCAGATCTTATAATCCTTAAAAACGTAGGTATAAAACTAATTTTATATCAAATATAATTACTACTTAGTCTCAAGAAATGGGAAAAGCTTAAATTGTTTATTATTTCTATATATATTTCAATGTCTCTATCAACGTTCGGCAGTCCAAATTTGAAAACAACAACAAAGGAATAATTTTATTTATGTACAAATCAACACATTTCTGATAAAAAATAAGCCCAAATAAATAATTGATATGGTGTAATTAAATCAATGATTAAAGAGTAGAGATTTAAGTTGTATTCCATCCATTCCAGGTTTAAAATATATAATAAAAATTATTATTTAAAAAATATTGTTTATGAAAGTATAATAAAAATAATAAAACATTAAATATAAAAAAACATTTAAAAAATAATTTTATATTACCTAGCCTGTAAGGTAGCATTGTCTTGCTTAGCACGCGTATAGCGTTCATCGCTATGCGTCTGATTATCTGCGAGAACGCTCATCTGCTGCTGTAGCATCTGAACCTAATAATAGAAAAAATAACTCTTATGACATAAATAATAATAATATTAAAAAAATATATAAAATAATATCTGGCAAATAAATGTAACAATCAATCACTAGCAAATATCAAGTTGGATGAACTTAAAAAAACTATAAAAATGAGCCCTGAAGGTTTGTTGAAATGGTTTCTATAAGGCAAATAATATGGTTAAAATAATTCAATATTAAAATATGAAAAAATATTGAGCAGTATTTCATAAATAAATACGCACATTAAATATAACATAGTAAGGTAGTATTCAAACAAGGTCAAATAAAAAATTATAATACAATCGGAGTTTCACAGAATAGATTTTTAAGAAAACGTTCAAGGTCAACTGAAGATGATTCCATTAAATATTATTATATACAATAAAAAATTATAAACAATATATTTTAAGACGACTACAATATAAAGAACCAAAAATGTAAGTTGTCCATACGTCGAAAATATAGTTAAAATCGTAAGAAAGAGTACTAAGGAAAATGTATTTGGCATGTAATCCGAATATATGGGCGAATAAATTAGGCATTTTATGTGAAATTATGATAACTGGCTGTCAGAATTCTGCAAAAACGAGGTTTTAAATTGATTAATACCGTCTGTCTGTAGGCAATGAAATTTCTGAGAAATTTGGAATTCCTAATATAAATAAAAGAGTTTAAAAAAAAAAAAAATTTAACATTTGAAAATTAAATAAATAAATTCCAAAATAGGAATGGACACAATGGAAAATGTATTCTCGTGGATAATTCGGTCTACTTGTCAAATATACACAATCGAATTATTATCTAGAAAAAAGATGAGGATATTGAACGACATGATTTATTTTGATACTTCATTTATTTTTTTAGTAAGTTAGAATTATTGTAAGGTCCAAAAAAAGCTTGAATTGTCTAACTATGGATGGTTATATAATTAAGGGATCTTCAGGAGTCCAGAAATAGTCATCTTACTTTAACAGATAAATTAAACAAAGTTAATTTATTTAGTGCAATAGGCACGAATAAGTAATCTAACATACTATAGTATATGTTAATGAGAGATTTAATGTACGGAATCTAGATCTTCTTTAAGTAATATTTTTTGTACATTTTTAGTCCTTAATTCTTGTACATAGACTTATCCTTTGATGAATTTCGATAGCCCATTTTTACTTTCATTTACCTATATATATGAAATATATAGTAAGGGAAAGTATTGCGATCGTGAAAATTTTCGAATTCCAGTTTTCGACGGAAATACACGTTTTAGGGTCTCCTCAGACCAAATGACCAAGTCCCGCAAAAAAATTCTGTGTGTGTTTGGTAGCTCCCGGTCGAAAACGAAAAGTCCTTTGAAACTGAAATTTCTTATTTAAGACAACTATACGTCCGAGATGTTATAGAATCTTTTTCATTAAAATTAGCTGACTGGAAGATCTACTTTATACCATGCATTTAGCACCTTTTTACGATTTTCTCAAAAACGGCTCTAACGATTTTGATTAAACTCGCTATATTGATGTAAAATTTAATGGGCTTTAATATTATGTAGGTTTCATTCTGATTGAAATAGTACGACAGAGTTTAAATGCTGATATTTAAAATTTTCGTCCTCTAAAGTACCTTCAATTTCGTATATTTCAAACAATTTGGTACATTATCTTATTAGCAATGATAAATAACGGGTAAATATGCAAGTTGAGTTAATTTGATAAGCAACTAAAGGAGAAAAGTGCAAACAGATTTTTTTATGCAATTTTTGTGTTTTTGAACATAACAATAGTAATATATGTGTATAATATACTGTTGGAAAGCTAAAGATTTTAGAAAAAAATATTATCTTATACACAAGCTTGTAAAAGTTAATAAAGAGTGATGAAAAGCCGATAAAACTAACTGATTATATATATAATAATATAACAGATTTTTTAATAAACACATGTTTCCATAGAAAATCAATTTAATTAATTCTTTAATGGTTTCACTCATTTTTATCTCCAACTGTATTTGAAAATTCTTCAATCGATTTTAAAAACGGAAGTAAGTGAAAGTCGTGTGTTGCCCGCACCAGATTTTTAATTTTCATGTAATGTAATTTTTAAATCACTAAATTTAGACCAGAGTACTGTCCGTTTGAGTATTAGTTATACATTAGGGAAATGTATTGTTTACAATCAGAGTTTTCCTGATTCCATGAAAATACATCTTGCCATACCTTGATAAAGGCGAATATGAAGAGAAATGTCTCCCTAATCCTATAACAAAAGGAAAAGAAGTTGGCTGTGAGGAAGCGGAGAACGGCCGATACTCCACTCCCGGGAGGTGCAATCGACATCGCACACTTGACTCGCACATCACAAGCAACCAACTGACAACCGGTGACCTTCCTCTTCGGCAAAAAACTGTTTTCATCACCTCAAGGAGAATCCGTTTAGCTGGGAACTCTGACCACAGTCGGGGGATCACTCCTAGGGCGATGGGAAGATGTACCCAACAATGGGAGTTCCCACGTGTTCCGTAATGAATAAGGAACGTATTAATTATATCGGTTACGTAAAACCATTTTATAGCGTATGTCATGCCACGAAAATGGCCGGCAGGTCCATCACTGCGACTTCTGTCGTCTGAGAACAAAGGAGCTATAATTTCGGTGAGGCTGAGGGTCTTGGGTAATTACAGAGTTGAATGGAACAGAATAGAAGAGGGACAAAGAGATTCGACTATCAACAGTCAGAAGGCAAGGGATGATGTAAAATTATCTATCGCATGCCATCCCACAAATGGACAAAGCCAAGCATATAGATGGTAGTAGATCCACTATAATATGTCCACATATGTCAGAACTACGATACTTCATTTCTTAAGACAATACCTGTTATTCCTATTACCTGATATAAGTTCATTTTCAAATCTGCCAATCTCTTTCTTAACGAGGGATCACTCAGGGTAGCTGGGCGGCTAGCATAACAGCCACGCATGCCAAAGGTCACGGGTTCAAACCTGCAAGTGGTCCTAGGATTTTGTAATAGGAGTAAAAAATCCTCAGTTATGCCGTCCTTCGGAGGGGACGTTAAAAGGTGGTTCTGAGCCTGCGCGATGTCAGGCACTATCCTAATTAAACCTGGATAGGCAAAATTTAAGAGTCCCACTGTAGCATCGTCCGATTAGCCATGGTAGCATTAAGTGGAGTTAAATAAATAAACAAACAAACAAATCTTTCTTAACGTCCATTGGAGCAACGGCAATTTCTGTTTCCGACGTCGGATGTTTTTAACTGCATAAGTGCATTAGATTCAAAATTTTTTTTTATGATAACTGAATTTAATGTTTTTTTTATATGACAAATTTAGTGTAAAAGTAATAAAAAAAAAATTGGGCGGGTAATTCGGAATGAGAGGTGTATCTTTTTTTGGGCAATTTCTGCAACGAGTGGGATATTCAGATCTCTATGGATGAGATTGTTGGCAAAAAAGTAAGGAGCGTCGAGGATTTGTCGAAGGATTTTGGATTGCAAGGATTGTATGCGGGAAGAATTCGATGGTCTAGTCGATCCCCATAGCTCTATGCCATAAGTCCAAATAGGTCTAATAATGGTTGCGTAAATGAATTTTGATGGTTTCTCAAGTAAGTGTTTTAATAGTCTATATCTACGAGCAGTTTCTTGTCATTTAAGTCTTGTATAAGGATTCTATGCAGTGGGTATACTTTTATAAAATGTATTATGATAAGTAGAAGTCTTAATACCAAAATAAATAAACGTAGATGAAAACGTAGCTAAATATAATTAATGAGTTTAAAAACAATTTCAGTTTTGGCTCAGGTAAGCAACTTCCTTAAAACAAGAGCCAAACTGCTACTAGATATATATTTTTTTTCAAAAACAATTCTTTATTGAGCAATATTACAATCTGTCCAATTTAGGACATTTTTAATAGTGATGAAGTACAACATTCATACTACATTCACACGATATATACAAAACATTAGATATATATTATATTTGCACTATTTTCTAGCTAAGCTTAGCTTGTGAATGTATGAATGTATACTCGTATGTAGTTTGAAATTCTGCTTCCTGCTATGCAAATACAAAGAAATTATTTTATAATTTTATTAAATTTAATGAGTTTCTGGTTTGTTTTCAAACCTTACATTACAAACAACAATATTTACATTCTTCTTCCTTAAATGAATCTTAGAACTTATATTATTGACAATATCAATGTATAACCAATATTAATATTATTGAATAAAAAATACGTCAACCCACTACTAATTAGAGATATTAAAATTGTCCTACAAAGGTTGAATGAGAGCATAAATAATTAACTTGTTTTTTTTTTTCTTTTTTAAGTAAAATTTTAGTTTATTTTCTTTTTTAATTTTTCTGAAAGTTTTTCTTAATATTACACACTTAAATGAGCACACCTTAATTTCCTTTTGTTAATTATTTATTTTATTTCATAATTGTTTACGTCATTTATCAATGAATATATATGAGAAAGTGTTTTCAAAAAATAAGTCTTGAGAATGGGGAAACAGCTCCGAAACGTTGATAAATGATGTAAACAATTACGAAATAAAATAAATAATTAACAAAAGGAAGTTAAGGTGTGCTCATTCAAGTGTGTAAAATTTTACTGATATCGGTCAAATTTGAAACTACTTAAAATTAAAAAAAAATTTGCATGTATATTTTTTTCAATAGAACCTTCCACAACGACAGGCATAACATGAAGTGTTCAATTGAATTTGAAAGTACCAACAAATTCTTTTAAGTGCATATTAAACCATAGAAAGTTACATTTCACACGAGAAAAGTGTAGCAGAATATAAAACATATCCTGGTATGAAGAACGGTACATAAGCACGCTGTGGTCTCAGCTCTCACACCACAAGTCCTCTCCACTCTTCGGCAACCCTTCCTCATTGATGTCCTGTCTTAAAGACCTTTAGTCTTAACGGAGTGAGGTTAATATGTCTTCCCAACTTAAAGAGGTGTAAAATAATAGTTATTATGTTCTCTGGAGATATTTTGAATTTTTTCTTATTTATTGTATGTCGCTTCGACTTGTGGGACCATTTTTTTTTTTAAATGACTCTTGTAGCTTTGAATGAAACTTATCTTATCGTTTGCAGACGTTTCGGTTTTAATTTTAGACTTTTGTCAGGACTGGACTGATCCAATGTCTGACGTACACTGCTTGTAACTTTTAGTAAATTTTTATTTTCCTTATTTCATTTCCTATAAAAGAACTGTCAAAATCCATCGCTTGTTTTATTCTTTGACATTTTTAAAATTCAAATTAATTAGTGTCAGTAAAAAAATTAGCACGTTGGTAAGAGTACAGATGGATATGGGTCAAATAGGTGAATTCGAGTCATTATCTGCTCATTTTGCAACAGCATTTCGACTTTATTTTTTTTTTTTTTGGAATAAACTAGGATTAAGCTTAATTTTTTATTAGACAGACGTTGTTTGGATGATTTCACGGGGTTTTTTTTCTGCTCTTACTTCTTTATTTGGAGCCATTTATAACATAGCATTGTGATTTTTTTCAGCTATTTTGTGTAAAGTCATGTTTTTTTGTTTTTTTTTTAATGAAACGAAGAGTGTGAAGAGTTTAAGAAGTTATATAGGATCTTTCACTATGATTTATCAGTATTGTATATTTCTAAAAATTCATATCGTTATTTCATTAGGCATGCTCTCTCTACTTGTGAAAATGAAGAACAGATTATACACTAGGAATATATTATACATTATATGTTACGTCATGGTGTCTGATTTTTTTTTCAGACGAATGATCTCTAAATTCAATTTATTAGGAAGTTGAAAGAAAATATAAGGCATCACATATAAGAGGAAGAGGTCGAGGATTCAAACAGATTGTTCTCGAGAGCATTAGATGGGACGACGCACGGCGTGGGAAAGAGGTCCAAAGTGGGGGCGACCAACCCGCGACTAATGCGACAATAGCGACCAATCGGAGGTGCAATTAAACCCTACCGACCAATAGGAGGCCTCGAAACTTCCTAACAAATATTTGTGCTAGGGAGAACAACCAATCAGATCCAGCAGTTTCAATGAGAAGCCAAGTTGGCCAAGACACTAAGCACCGTGGAACTAATGCTCTATAGCCATCGGAAGGCTACTGACCTCTTCCATCGCTTTACACCATCTCTCGATTCGTCTTCTCCAGCAGCCGGATTCTAGCGATGAAAAATGAGTAGCTATCATCTTTAAACACTTTCATAGCCTATCATTAAAAAATGTTTTAACCGGTGAATCAAGTTTTCCGAGTATTATTCAATAATAAATATATGTATACGCTCCCATTGGGCTATATATATTATTACTGGAGATTTTTTTTCTATTCAATTCACGTGTTTATTTAGTTTTATTTTTCAATGGTTTTTTAGTGTATTTTTTTTCTGTTGAAATATTTTTTAAAATTCCTTGTGGCATACAAATTTGTATCAATCTTTTGATTATGAAATTTAAGTAGACTTTTCTAATGTTTAAGTTTCTATCTACTCCCACAAAACCGTTTATATTCCTCATAAACCTCTGAAGCGATTGAAAAGAAGATGACTTGAGGTTGTATGTAGAAACAGTGATTAAATTGCTACCAATTGGCAGATATTTCAAAAGTCATTTTTATTTCATACTCATACGTTTATATTTTACATTTACATGTATTTGTATAATACAATACTAAATTACAAAGTATCATGTAAAATAATATCGATAGATGAATTAGCTAGGATTACTCCTGTTAATCCTCCAATTGTAAATAAGAATACAAATCCTAAGGCTCCTAATATTGAGGGGGAATAATTCATTTTTAATCTAAAGTTTTCCAACAGAAAACGATACTCCAGAACATTCTTTGTTATACATAACGTGCGGAGATTGTCATATTCTATAAAATCATCAAATTTTAAAATTGACTCTCATCTGGGAATGTATAAGAAAACGAAATGAGAAAAAAAAATTTAATGAGCAGAGAAATGCAATTTTCTCTTCGATTTTTTCGATCCTTACTAGTTTAATTTTGTTTGTACTTTTACATTATTGACCATCCTGAATCCTGAAATCCTAGCCACCGTACCTAACTACAAAAAGCGACTCCTCTCCGAAGCTATACATATCCATATGGAAAAAGATCGAGTACCCGTCAATCATAAAACAGACAAAGAAATAATCTCTCCCTCGTATGCCAACATCTTCGGTCTCCTTAAATTATAACTTTATTACTTCATTGTGCAAATTGCTTGTGTAATTTATATTTTATTTACTGTATATTTATCTTTTCGTTTATAACACCTCTGTTTTTGTTTTTGTTATTTATTTTATTTTATTTTTTATTATATACCTCATGGATCTTTTACATATCTCAGATTCTAGTGTTTATGATCTTCTGTTAAAAATGTGGAGCCTTATTGTACATACGAGTATATTGTTTTGTTTTTCCATTGTATAATTTTGTAAAACTTTTTAAAAACAAAGATAAGCTGTAGTATTTACATTTAGAGGGGAAAACCTTCAGAGTTTTTACATGAACCCCTCCCCATACTACCTAGTTTATGGTTTTCCTCAGTTTATGCTTGGACATGGCTCAGTAATGGTACGTTTATATATATATATATATATATATATATATATATATATATATATATATATATATATATTTTTTTTTTTTTTTTTTTTTTTTTTTTTACTTCTATATTAAAGTCCAAAGTTTTGTTTTTATGCTTATCATCATCAGATTGTGTTTCATATTATCATTATTTGTATCTTTTATATTTAAGTATGTTGGTATATTTTCTGTTTTATTTCAAATGTTATCATTGTAACTACATTCAAAAGAAAATTTTCATTATCATATTAATATGTATCTCTTTTGTTCGGATGTTTGTAGCCCTGATGATGGCTCACAAGCTTGAGCCGAAACGTTGGCAAAATTAAAAATTTTCAAAAAATGAGTGATTCCTGATTATTCCACCTATAATGACCAAGAATTCTTTTTGTTCTCTTTCTTATTGTAAATTCTGATCACAAACAAAAAACTGGAATTCATCATTCTTTCAGAGTTCAACATAGAACTTCCTTTACCTGACCTCAGATATTAGATGTGTTTTATTCATGGTGTCCACTAATTTAGGTAATTAATATTTTCACCTTTCAATATTCTAAATGATATTGTTTAGTTTTTCAAGAGTTTATTTGTTTGGTTTTTTTGTCAAGATTTGAGGATCAAAACTTATTCACCAAAGACTACGAAACCAAAGCTATTGATTGGTCTTTGAGAAAGAACGCGGAATATATCATAGACGGATCTATTTTTGGTTTGTTATTTGTGATAATGAACACTGCATACTAATGGATCAATAATTAAAAAATATAATTCACTTTCAACATTTTAGTATTTACATCTTTCGGCTAAGCTAATTTTTCTTTTCAGCTAAACTTTCTCGAAATAAACCTGTTTCCTTTTATTTTTTTAAATAGCAGAAATAATAATCCTGCAGTTAAATAAAATCTGAGCAACACAGTTAAGTTCAGAACTAATTACAACTTTCCCGACTTTCACTAAATTTCCAACATTTTTCCGACCTAACAAAACCGTCTAATATATTCCCGACAGGTAGACAGCGTTCACTTTATTTCCATGTTCTATGGCAATAAATTGATTACAATAAATTACATCGTTTACTTTTCGCTCGTATTTGTTTTTAACAACACACACATATTCAATAAAAATCTCACAAGATTATAAATAAAATATTTACAATTACTTATTTGTATATTACATTGCCAATATAACATGCGAAATATTCCCAAGGAAGAGCGATTCGCACTATTTAATTAGGAACGTTTAAGATTGTATTTTTCTTTAAGGACATATAAATAAAATCCTCAAGCTAAATACTAAAATAAAAAAAATCAGATACTTCGCTAAGTATTATGATTTTCTAAACAAAAAAATAAAGTTGTATATTTAATTGAAATCCTATTCCTGAAATAACTGGATATACATTCAATACATAATAAATATTAACGTCACATGTATATCAGGTTGTTTCAAGGTAATTATCATAACCTCATGAAATAAAAATATGAAAGCAATATTTGATATTTTGGGCACCAATTTAGCATTAACGAATCAAAAGCGAATCTGGTTCGAACCGGTCCTGGCGGGATAAAATTTATTTCGTGACGAATCCACGCCATGAATCTAGACCTTGGAACTCTGGCTTTAATAGGTAGGTTACGTAAAAAATAATACGCCCTTCCTAACCTATTTGAAGAATAAAATGACGTTAAACAAACAATTAAAATTATGCCTCTCTTGTATGCAGTGGCTCTGACAATCATGTATCTTATGAATGACAGGATATCGTAGGACGTAAATATTTAATTTATCTATATCTAGAATGTTTAACAATAATAGGGTATCATATATAAAGTTTGCTCCAAAACGAAATTTGACAAGCATCAAACTGTTGACTATACACAACCGCATGTGGAGCAAAGGTTTTCGAAAGGATAATCTGCACATGCTCAGAATGATCTCTGATTGCCAAATTTCTGTGTTGGAACAGATCTATATACGCTTTAATATACAAAAACATATATAAGTACGAACACCCACATCTTCATTAAGCTCGATGAACCACTCCGGCTTTGCCTTGTAGCCGTTCTTGAGACCATTCTTCATCTTCCTCCCGTTAGCTCTGATATCAGGAAAAGCCTCCCCGAGGAACTCGAACTGGCCTTCCCACATGTCGAACTCCAGTTCCGGGCCCAGGGGAAGGCGGATCTCCGTCCTCTACCATCGTCGCCGTCCCGGGTGGTCATGGCATACCTGGATAGCCACGGGGTTCAAGAAGTGCACTAGGGTCTAGGAGTCTGTATCACCCGATGGTATGGAAGCGCAACGCGATATTTAAGTAGTTTGCAACAAGAAATCGTAAACGGAATTTTATTTTTAAATAGACAAAATATAAGTGATATAGAATTGAATATGGAATCGTATGAAGAAGGAAGTATTCACGTATGACAATAACTAAAAACGATATAAAACTAATATATTGATTTTTGAAGGAAATAATTGTCTTTCTATATTTTAGATGTATAAAAATAAACTAAAAATCAAAATCCTGTCTATATTAAGATTTTTCAAAATAGAAATCTCTTAGGAATGTAAGTATTCCAAAGCCCGACTCTATTTTTTCAGCACAATATTGCAATTTTCGACAACTTTAATAACTTTTTTTATTATATATAATTTTGTTTGGTGAAAAATGAAAATTATATCAGCATCATTTCATAAAAAACAAGTCTGGTTTTGCCAATTTCCACACCGGATGATACAGACAAACGTAAAAAAACAACAGATATAGAGAAGGTGATTCTCAAGAATACTTTCATAGATAGAACATTTAAGATAGTAACTGAAAACTCCAACAAATTCTTTATGTTGAAAATCACCTCCATACAATAAAATGCAATACAATAAAGAAGAGGAGTGCAACGGTTTTAAATAAAATAATTATCATTACTGTTGTCTAAACATCATCAAATACAATACAAATAAAACATTACTTTTTACTAATGTAAATACATGTTGGGCCATTTAATAATTCAAACATAACAAATATAAATATTATAAATAAAATATTTCATAATCTTTAGTTATAAATTAACAGTTCAAAAGTTTCTTAAAAATTTAAAAAATACTAAATTCATGAAAATAATCATAATGAAAATTGACTAACACTTATTACCAGCAATGTACATAGATCAAGAATTTAAATTATTAAATACACATAATATAAATAGGACATATTATATATATAGGTTCATTATATTGTGTGTTTATTATATTTATTAATATATATCAATTCCGGAATAATAGATAAATCTGCCGAATAAGCTTTTCAACATTTCAACAGCTAAATAGAAAGACTTATTGTATATGATTATAAAAAGATGAATACATAATTGTAATACAGATTAAAAACGATTTCATGTAATGAAGTTGTAATGGTTGCTTGCGCGGTTGAAAATCGATTTAGATTGCAGACAACGAACTATAGAATTGTTACACCTATTACACTATGTCAGAAGGACACCGCATTTATTAAACAGGCATATATTTATTCTCATAGCAAACGATAGATATTTCCCGAATAAATATTAACATGTGGATACATCATGTATGAAAATAAACAATATATTAAGAAATGATTCATAGAAACCCTTCGAATAATTAAGACCTTGATTTTCAAAAGATACTATTTCACGGAAATAGTAGGCAATTTTACGAGACACAAAATTGCTATTAATTTTATATTTTTTTTAATTATTTGATTCTTTTCAGCAATAAATTTAAATATTTACTTTCACTTACCTATAGATATTACAAGCAAGTTGCGCGAAAAGGTATGTGTGTGTCCGTGTGTTTGCGGTCAGTCTAGCTCAAAACCGAAAAGTCGTACGAAACTGAAAGTTTATATTTAAGACAACTATACGTCCAATATGTCACAGGAACTTTTTCCATAAAAATCGGCAAACCAAAGAGCTACTTCATACCTTGTATTTTTCACTTTTAACGATTTTATCAAAAACGGCTCTAACGATTTTGATTTAACTCACTGAATGAACGTAAAATTCAACGGGATTTAATATCATGTAGGTTTCATTCTGATTGAAATAGTCTGACATGGTTTAAAAGCCGATTATTTAAATTACTTTCTCTAAATACCTTTAATTTTGTAGATTCTAAAAAATTAACCATATCATCTTGTTTTCATTCATAAAGAATGGGTAAATATATAATTGAACAAATTCGATATCCAACTAAAGGAGAAAACATCAAACTTTTTTTTTTTTTCCGGAATACAAGATAGTTACATAGATGTACAATATACCGTTTGAAAACAAAACATTTTAGAAATAATGTTATCTTATATAAAAGCAGTAAAACGTAATGCAGAACGACGGAAAAGGGTAAACTATAAGAGTTCATCAAAACTCATTGAATGTTATGTTTCAATTCTAACTCATTAAACTTCTAATTGATTTAATACAAGATAAGAATAAAGTGTTTGCCGCACCAATTTTGTTTTTCTCTTTATACTTGGGAGCGCGTGTCTAGTGATAACCTAGTTCAGTTCTCGGGTCTGGGTTCGAAACCGGCTCTGCAGATATATTATTCTGTTAATTCAGTGAGCGACCTGGTAATGAGACCCGGCAGACCAGCTCTATAAGCGTACCAATAATGGGAAAATCTGGCGTGAGCCGATAAGCCTAATCACCTCTGCACGCCGTTGCCTAGAAACAGTCATCCTATATACTGAGCCCAGACCCTTCATGGTTGTAGTGGTACAGGTTTTTTTTTTTTTTTTCTTTTTATCTTAACCTTTAATTTATTTGTTTTATTTAAATCTTGAATTGATTTTTTGAACGATATTAATATATTTATTTCTTTGTTAAGAAAATTTTTAAACACATATGAGGCATAGCTGTTTGCCAAATTACTTCACTGATGGAACATTATGACTACAAAACAAAGTTCGACTACAAATAACACCTGAGACTCATGGTCCAATTTGTAGCTTCAAGCCTATTTTTATATTATCAACTAGTTTCTAATTTATTAAACGTAATCACTTTTTGACTAAAAGTTATTTCTATTACGTACGAGGAAGAAAATAAGAAATGACTTAAAAAACAAAAAAATTCTTGACCCCTTAATAAAGTTCATCGATTCCTAAATCCGAAGCATACGGAAGTAACATTGGCCTTTTACTGAGCTCTAATTGGTACTTTCTAGTGAAGGGTAACTTAACAACTATGCTTAACTCTCAGGACTCAGTAATATTAATTATATTATATATATATATATATATATATATATAATTATAAATATAATAAATAATATAATAAAAAGTTATTATACTATATAATAAGCTAATAAACCTCATAGCCATACAAGTATAGTTTGAACCACGTTTCGCCATAGAAAATATAAATTAATATTAAAAATCGTAATAATATTAATTTAGTTATTTTAATTGAAGATTATTACAAACTTATTATAATAACCATATTTTCTCCATAAAATCGTCCCAAAACTAAAGTAAATGTTTCAACATAAGATTTGCAATTAAAAAATTACTACAGGATAGGTCCACCATAGTAATAATATTTGAATTAGTTTTAAAAATTTAATAGTGTTTTTTTGTTTTTTTTGGGAGGAATGCATTTCTTAAAGGAAATCATACGCAATAATAGCTTGAATTTCAGTGTTTGTTCATTAATATATTTTAATAATAGACATTGAACCCATGATTAATAATTCCAAGTATAATTACGGAAATTACTGTTTCAATTGAAGAAACAACAGAAATTGCAGTTATTATTGCAATTATGCCTGCATAATTGAAATCGTGGCATTTTTTCATTCATTAGAGGAAAATCAAAATGGGCAAGGTAAGAGGTCAGGATGCCACAGGAAGTTGCAGTCGACTTCAGGAAAAAGACATTACAGGTTTTTTGTAATACTTAATTTTCAAAATAATCAACAAAAACTAAAATAACCAAAAAAAAAAAAAAAACCTGCTGCGGGCAACACACGACTTTCAGTTACATCGTTGGGCATTAAAACCAATTTAAGAACTATTACAACTTAAGTTGAAAAAAGTTTTAAGTTAATTTTAATAAAAAACGTACTTTGTTTCGTTGGAAACATATGATTTAGATTAAATATTAAATTATTAACTCTATTAAATTATTATTATAATAATCAGTAATAAGTTTATGCCTTATTCTAGATTGTTTAGATTCTTGACATTGTGAAGTAATAAAATAATTATAATATCTTTCTGCGAGTCAGAAAAAAATAGTTATTAGACATTTTTCTACACCATATGTTTGTAATTTCCTAGAGCCTTTTTATTAATTCATACTATTCATTCTTATACCTTCGTTATGTTCACAAATTCTATCTATGATGTACAACTGAATGGTGTGAAATAAGTTAAGAGTTAAATCTCTTATTTTTATGTGAATTTTGTAGCGTTTCTTAAGATAAATAACATATGGAGAAACGTTTCTACTATTTTAGTTTAATAGTATGCTCATATTGCATATGAAAGGATGTAGAAAAACTTAAGATGATGAGAATAACAGATAAGTCTTACCCAGCCCCTCATTCGTGTGTTTGTACCAAACTATTCTTCCACTATCGTTTGGCAATAAACATTATAACTAAACAATACCGTCTTTGAAAAACAAAATCACTAATATTAACGTGTCATTTACAAAGAAAACAACTAAGGATTGATAACAATTCAATATGCATGTGATCAATAATTAAACCATTATTAATATATTAAAAAATAAAACAGGCTCCCTGCCTCCTTGATAGAGATTTTTAATGGCTATCTCCTTCAATCTGACAATGGAGGAAGTGACCGGCCGGAAGTCGATGGGCGGGCCCTCAGGATGCCCAGCCCATCATTGTCGCCTATAGAGTAGGGCCTAGTATAAGCAATCTTAAGTTAATCTTATTGTGTATATATATTAATTATTTGTTTAAAAATTTTATTTATTAGAACTAAAATAATTTACTGCATGCATTTCTAATCAATAATCTTTGCTAATAACTAAATGAGGAGAGGCGTGGTTTGAGGGATAAAGCACTAGAGTAAACTGTTCTCCGAGTCCCAGGTATGAAACCCGGCTTAGGCAGAATAATTATTTATTTTTATTATGATATTAATTTGTTGGAAGAAACATATATTAATGACTAGTAGACTCGACCCTGTTTCACTCTCTTGCTATTTGGATGAGGTGTCATTTATTACAGAAAAAGCTCTGTGGACCGATCTTCAGTTTATTGCAATGAGATTTTTTTCAAGAATTCATCAAAACTAAAAGTGAAATTAGATTTTTTTTTCATAACGTCTATGCATGTTCAGTCATTGGCAGAAATGGGAAACATAAATTTGTCAATAGATCAAAATTTGTTTGTTTTTATTTTAAGTGAAGCATAGATAAGGAAAATTTAATGTCCCCATCTAAACTTGATTGCAATGTATGTTTTCAAAAACTATAGAAATATCATATGTACCTTTATTTGCTTATTAATTTATTACTAATTTCCATTTATTTTAGAAATTTATGTACGATTTAGGTTGTTATTGTTTTTGTAGATCTCGCGTACTCTATGGAAACATATAACTTGTTAGATACTTAACGGTGAAATCACTAAATCTATCATAACCTCCCTCATTACAACATTAAAAATAACATATGTTTATAAGTTTATGGTTTCACGACAACTGTTTGTTTATTTATTTAACGTCCCTTTATGCTCCTGTGGCTAATCGGACGATGCTACAGTGAGAGTCCTAAATTTTGCCTATACAGGTTTAACAACACCAATAATTATTTTGAGTATATGTTTCGGGCGTTTCCCTCCTCTCCCCATCTTCAGGACTCACAACACTATATTAAAATAAATAAAATTTATTATCACAAGAGAATAAATACCGTTTAAAAATTCAGAACTAGAACAATCAAAAATTCTGCATAAAAATATTTAGCTGACAGCAACTAATGCTTAATAACATCAGTATTGTAGGTATTTACTATCTCAAATTTTGTCAAATATAAAAAATATATTTAAAAATTGTATTTTATTTTTTATGATTTATTTTGTTATTTCAGACGTAAGGAGACCCCGGGGTATGGAGACCCACATTGGTCATACCCAGCCTCTATAAAGGTGGGTACTCAAATATTGGGGAGGGGGGGCCTGGTGTCTGAGCGTGATCTCAGACTAATCACCTTGCACGGACGTTGGCCTAGAAACAGTACATATCTCTACAAATACTGATCCCAAGACCCTTCATGGGTTGTTAAGTTTTATTTGTACAGTTTTACTTTTAATTTTTAATTAAAACAGTGAGAGTTATTACTTATTGTACATTTATAATCCACATCAACTGACAATGGAAATGTAAAATGCGTTTAAGTAATTCCTCATAGCATTTTTCCACAATTATAAAAAGGAAGGAAAAGGAAGTTGATAACATGAATAATTATTATTTCATTGACTTCATTAGGAATAACAATAATAATGAAGTAGTATAACGGCTAATGTAAAAAAAAAAAAACCGTTGACTAAAGTTTATTACAACTTTAATTTAATATATTATATCATTAAATTTAATGGAAAATTTTTTATAATAAAAGTCATATTAATGCCTTACGAAAAAACACTTGAGGGACACATTGGTAATATTCTAATAACTAATAAATTTTGGGATCACTTGTAGCTGGATGGCTACAAGGCTCAAGGGTTCAAACCCGCAGGTGGTCCTAGGATTTTTTAATGAGAGTAAAAAATCCTTAGTTATGCCGTCCTTCGGAAGGGACGTTAAAAGGGGGTACCGAGCCTGTGCGATGTCAGGTAATCGTTAAAGATCCCTATCCTAATAAAACCTGGATAGGCAAAATTTAGGATTCTCACAGTATCATTGTCCGATTAGCCATAGTAGAATAAAGTGACGTTAAATAAATAAACAAACAACAAACTAATAAATTTTACTAAAAATTTCGCAAAGACATCTTCTTTACAGACTCTTCATTCCAGTTTCTCGTCTTTTCTTTTATGCCTTGCATGACGGTTCCAGATAAGAGACTTGTTAAGGTGAATTGTTAATTTACTATGTTAAAAAATAAACCCGTAATCGAAACACTGTAAGTAAAATAATAACAAAATTTATCAAATTGATTAGTCTAACTGTTTTTACTGATAACTGAGTAAATCTGATGATTAAAATAAATTCTTATGCTCGGAAAATCAGTATAAAAGAAATAACAGAAAACAAAAATAAGTAATAAAAAAAAACTGTAAATACTTTATAAAAAAAGCGATGGTTAGAACGAAAAGGAGACGGTAGTCGTACACAATTCAAGAGTTGAGAAGTTTTGACAAGTTTTTCAACGGCTCAAATTTATTGCCTCGCACCTCATATTTTTCCTCTCGAAAATGTAACAACAAGAATTTCAACGAAGCTATTTCTCTTTTAAATAAAATAAAACTGAGATGTTTCATTTTATGATTATGTAAGGAAATATATTGTAAAGTAACTACTACATTTTATTTTCGTTGATTTTTTTTTCTCTCGATTAATTCAAATATTTTCAATTAACATTCATTATTTTAGGTAGAAGTATAACAAATAAACAACATGTATAAGTTGAAAAATAGGTAACATCACGAATTATACTGAGCTATAGATTATTTCAATATCAGCCTTTGTTTTACACGTATTTTTAATAATTTATGTATAAAAAGAACAATACTACAACTGGTTTCAACAATATCAAAAATATCTCAGGTACCCTTCCACAAAATTTCCTCATGGCTTTGCGTTGATGTCTAAACCGAAATAGCTTTTTATACTACTGAATTGTATTTCAAACAATACTCAGAAAAACTGAAAATGCACTATTTTCGATTAGTTGAATAACTTAAGAATATAATCAGATTCTATAGGAGCTTGTGTAGAATATCCATTAATACATGCGAACGAATCTTCTCCGAAAATATTTTGTTGAAAAAAACATTCCGTAACCTTTTTTGTTAATAAAATAAAAATATATGTGAAACTTAAAGCAACCATGTAACTTTTAAAGATGAGTTGAAGACGTGTTACGTATACTTCTTTGATATTAAAACTGAAAATAATTTCAAAAAACGCGTTTACCTAGTTCTTCTTGTTAAGATGGAGAAGTTGTTTGGGGGTGCGGTCGTAAGGAAAACATACTGAATAGACAAACTTATTTTATTCGTCTGCCAACGATTAGGCCAATATTTTAGGCCTTCATTAGGAGTAAGAAAAATAAGATAACCAAAAAAATTGTAAAATAAAATAAAATGTTAAGTACAATAATAAATAACATCTTGTTAACTGTTATGTTATTTTTTTTCCTTTAATTTTATTGGTTGTTATCTTGTATTTCTTATTCCTGATGAAGGCTCACAATGTAGGCTGAAACGTAAGCACACAATTACAAAATATTTATCTTTTTAGTGTTTTCTCGATGACCGCACTCCCAACGAACTTCTCCTATATCATATATTCTCAACGGTCAACAAATACTCCATCATACATTTTTTTTACTTAGGTTGATTGATCATATCATAATGACAGGTAAAGTTAATACAAAATGACCGATGATTTTGGTGCCAATTCCAAAAGAAAAAAAAGAAAAAGTAGGTCATAATTAGTAGGAATATTATAAAAGTATATTCAATTTTAGAAATTATTTAAATTATTTTTATTTTTGTTTCGATGAGGATATAGCGATGTGAAATTTTCTTATAAGCGAATATGGGAGTGAAAGAATATAACCTGACAGTAAAACTAAACTTTTATATACATTTAAAGAAGACAAAAGCTATTAAAAAAAATCAGGACTGCCTATTCAGCCAATTAATTATCCTCTAAATATATGAGGAGAAATCCGGACCGGGTAGGACCGACGAGTGGTAGCCTCGCTGATCAGAAAGCTGCCCGGGATGGTATAGAAAGCAAAATTTCTCTGCAACGACCCCTTTCTCAGCAATTTAGCATAACTTGCCACCCGCCATACGCAGCTTAATCAGGCTCATCTTAGTTAATTTAGTTATACTATACTGGTGTATAATCGGTAAGCGTGTGTATTTTGGAGCGATCGAAGCATTAACATGTCATGTGCCAAATAATTCAATGAAAAAAACTCAATTGAAATAAAATCTGGAAAGACAAAAATATAAGATTTCTTTCTTTCAGAATATCAGATTAACTTGGCTAAGAAAATTGAAAAAGTGCAAATGGATTAAAAATCTATATATTTTTGTTTGGCTTTAAATAAGTTAGCAGAGTAAATTTAAACAAAAACATAAAATGGCACCAGAGAGGGAAAGAAATCCTCGAATTTCAGTGGCTGGATTATCATTACATATCAGATGGTATAGGAAATATGTAAAGAGCCCGTGACTGAGCGGCTAGCGCGCTTGTCTTCCACACCAAAGACTGTGAGTTTGAATCTCAGTCCCAGATGTACTTTTTCACGCATTAAAATAAAAGGGGATTCACTCACAGCCTCTTCCCCGGGTATGTAAGACCCGTCAGAAAAATTGTGTCCACTCACAAAAATAGGCGTAGGAGATGATGACACTACCCTACAAAAAATATTTCATCGCGTAACGCGTGTGTATTCTCCCAGCTGATTACACCGCGCGACCAAGGGCAGACAGGGCCGGCAGCGCCACCCAAAAAAAAAAAATAAATAAAAAGAGGAAAAATGTAAAAAAAGATAATGTTCGGGGATTAAACTTGCTGATTATCTTAAGTCTACCTATGCTGGTGGAGAATGAAGATTTAACTGTATACATTATTCGTGAATGTTAAGTGCTCGTATTTGAAGACAGCAAGTAGGATTTAATTAATGCACTAGTTTAGGCTGAAAATCGAAATATACCCTTAAAATATCTCACGTTTCTATTTATTTAACAGTTACAAGGTGTTTACTGGTGTACAATATTGAATCTACACCGAACGTCTATTCACTCCATCCAAATCCAACATCAGTTTCTATTTCGTGGTAACCGGAAAGATAGTTGAAATACAAATGAGTTGAGATTCATAAGAGCTTCCTATTCCTGAGGTAATGAATAATTGAAAAAAATAAAAAAAAATATATTAACTCAGCGAAGTAACATAACATATGAGTAGAAGCGTATCTCTAAACTTACGAGCTGAGGAAATAAATTTGTTTAACACACTACGAAATCCCAAGTGGAAGCAGTCAAATATACTTTTGATCCTTTATAATCGTACTTAAATTTGTTTGAGGTTTATTAAAAAAATCATATAAGAGAAAGAAGAAAGACCCTAGAGAAATATCCTGGATTGGATTCTTGGCTGTTATTTGGGAAAGGACCGACGGAGTAGACAAATTGCTGGGTTCAGGACCTCTTTTCTCTCTTGTATGCATTGGGTGGTCACGGATGGCAGTTAATGGTCCCAGAGGAATCGGAGAAAGGTCACTACTCTCTATCGGAAGACTCCCAAGAACTTCTTCGTCTGTGTCACATAATGGTAAGATCTAGGGTAAACCTGATACCATTATCAGGTTTCGCCGATGACACACTGTTATATTTAAGTTATATCCAAAGAAAGTATAAGTCGAAGATTTAGATTTCTTTATGTCACATCATCAACTAAAGAGATGATTGATTACTCAAAACCTACTGTTTTGACACAAAACACTCACGTGGACCAAACCTAAAGTTACATATCTTTATTCAGGGAAGATGACAACAGGATTTTTCAATGAGTAACTAAGAAATGACTATCAATGACTCACTTGAGACGAATGATAGAAACGGGAAAAGGGGTAGATAACTAATAATTGATAATGATATGCAAAGAATAGAAAAAAGGACGAAATATTGCAGAATCAACACGATAGTCTACTGAAGGATTCTACTATAAATATAGTCTTTAGTGTTAATCAATAGAAGAAAACCTGATTTGTAAGTAAATAATGACATCACAGAATTACCTTTTCTAGGTCTAATATTTACAAATAGAAGCCAGGAAACGGTAGCAACAAAAAGACCAGATGAACGCCCTTAGTTAAGTACTGTCTGATAAACAGAACCTCCAACTAACAAATAGAGCGTCTATATTCGGCAGATGACACAACTATTTTAAATTTGGAACTCCTGTGCTCAAAGGAAATGGCCTGATTCATGAGAAAATCCATAAATATTTTAAGAAAATAATGTTATATTTTTATCGTCATTTGAAAAATTAATGCTATGGTCAATTTTCTTATAGACTTACCGAATTAGATATAACCTACATAAACGAATTTTAAGGTTTATTAATTTTCTTTACTTTGGGTATATTTAAATAGTTTTTTTTTTTCATGTAGATTTGAAATTATTTTAAAAAGGAATTAATTATAAGGAATAATTAATTAGGTAATTGTAAATAGTTTATATTAGTATTTATTTATATTTATAGTCTATCTTATTTTAGTTTTTTTTCAGCTTATTCACAGATAATATTTACGAATAAAAAAATACTTAGACAAGATCTAAAATGATTTTTCAAAACTTCAAAGAATAATCGTCTTGTAAACTTCACACTTAAAGAAGTTAACAAGACGAGACTTAAGCTCTTTTGTCCAAACATCAGCCATATGCTTTTGTAGCCATACATTTATTTAGAGTTTAAATAAAGTTTTAAGAGTTTCACGATCCTCATTTTTTCCTATTACATTTTAACATTCCACACATACTATTTTATTCGTGGAACAAGACCGTAGAAGTGGTGTTAAAATCCCGAATGTTTGAATGCGCACCTCCGCATCCCATCTAAAAGGAGTGGGAGAATTGAAATTTTTTGGTAGACTCAAATCCGAACTTTTCCTCCTCAGGCATTTATAGCGTTTTTTTAAAGATTTTTTTAAAGATTAGAAAACACGTTTGTATGTTTGTTTTGTTTTTTTTAGAGAAAATACGAACCTTCTGACGGAGCTTTGCTGACCAAGCTAAGTTTTTTTTTTTTTTAATAATTAGACGGCTCATCCTAGCACTAAGAAATGAATTATGTTCTAGCAAGAGTAAATGGTAATTTATAATCAGTGGATATAACATAAAATATGGTTTTCCGCTTAGAAATTCTTATTAGTCTTGAATTTAAGACAATAGTGATGAACTCTTGATACAACACGACCAATAGTTATACGCTCATTAATCAGAACCAATATCTGTTTTCTAAATCTATAAAAATTCTCTTAATTCAAATGATATCTATACTAACAGATAAATTAATCTATTTTCCTCTTGATAATGACATCACAGAGAGTATTTTAAGACAGCACTTAGTTTTTTTTCTTGAAGTGTTTTATAAAAATAATTAATGATATCAGAAGAAGCAACGGAGACAACCTCGAAGGAAATAGAAACAAAAAGAAGACATGGCAAGCAAAGAGACGGAACAAGGTCAGTACAACAGAATGCAACTATCTCCGCAGCATTCACTGCCCGCAACTGGGCGGGTTTCGAATTCTTTGCAGTCCCACTCATTGAGGCAATAGTCAAGGCTCTATTTCGAAGTCTTTACTAGTATTTTAAAGAAAACTTCAGAACTGCGTTTAATACCCAGAAATTTACCTTATAATGTTTCGAATTAAAAAAAAAAAAAAATAGTTGAACTATTTTTAGTGAGTAAGTAATGTGTAGCAGTATGTTACTATCTCCATTGGCTTTATTCATAGAAACACTGTATAATAATCATTATTATTATTGTATCCCATTCTAGTGTATTTAATTGTTTATTATTTTTATATTGTTTAAAATTTATTTAATTTATTTATTTATTTTTTTTTTTGGTAGGTTTTTGTATATTTTCCCGACTACTCTTACTACCTTCTACTACATGTTCAAATAGTGTCACACAAAAATTATATCGTTGATTTTAAGGAAATCTTAAATCATTACAAATATAATTAACAATTGCTTGTGTATTGTAATTATGTAAATCAATATTTCCTGTATATCTATTAAGTAACTTTAATCTTTCAAGGACAGAATCCGAAATGTATACTTTTACGAATCAAACAAGCATATAAAATTTATTATTTTACTATTTAGAAAAAAATCGTTCGATCATGAAAAATCATAATCGTGGTTTTCGCTTCATAAAACGTATTTGCATTGATCCTAGAAAATGTTAATTTTCTTTTTCAACACGTTACGTCATTATGCAAATTTGTGGCAAATTTCAGGCTCCTGAGTTGTACATGTGAGGCAGGAGAAATATTTAAAATCGTATTTAAAGGCCTCAAAGGGTACCTTACCACCCTAGGGCGAATTCTTAGGGGAAAAATTGTTTTTTTTTTTTTTTTTTTTTAACTTTATTAAAAATTGTAATAAACTTTATTTAGGAGTGAGGAATCTTAATCTGAGGACAGTTTTTAAGAATCCTTATTAGAAGTGCTATTTTGGCGAGATTATTTATATTATTATGGTTTTTACTAAGCATAAAGGGATCACTTGTAGCTGAGTTGCTAGCATAACAGCTTCCTATGCCAAAGGTCACGGGTTCAACCCGCAGGTGGTCCTAGGATTTTTTAATGGAAGTAAAAAATCCTCAGTTATGCCGTCCTTCGGAGGGGACGTTAAAAGGTGGTCCCGAGCCTATGCGATTTCAGGTACTCGTTAAAGATCCCTACCCTAATAAAACATGGATAGGCAAAATTTAGGATTCTCACAGTATCATTGTCCGATTAGCCATAGTAGAATAAAGTGACATTAAATAAATAAACAAACAACAAACTAATAAATTTTACTAAAAATTTCGCAAAGACATCTTCTTTACAGACTCTCATCATTCCAGTTTCTCGTCTTTTCTTTTATGCCTTGCATGACGATTCCAGATAAGAGGCTTGTTAAGGTGAATTGTTAATTTACCATGTTAAAAAATAAAACCGTAATCGAAACGTTGGAAATGAAAAAAAAAGTTGAGATAAAATGGATCAATATATATATATATATATATATATATATATAAGTTAAGATCCCGAGTACGACTGTATTAGAATTGTGCTGTCTGTTTAAAAACAAAGTATGACAGGCATCCTCCGAAGGCCTTACAACAAGAAACATCCACTCCAGTATCGCCGCTTTCGGATCTCCAAATAGACACCTTTACTTGGAGAGGTTATAAGTGGGTAACAGTTTTGGACCTATTTAGTAAGGCAGCGATGGCTTACCTGGTCCAGGAACGCTCCTCAGGAGCGGTATTAGGGGCGTTACGGACTTGGTTCCAATTTTATGGTATACCCGATCGCATAGCTTCGGATGGTGGCAGAGAATTCGATAACGCTTCGATCCGTTCGGAAATGCAGTCCATAGGGGTCAATTGGCACCTCAATACCCCCGGACACCCGAAGAGCAGAGGAGGGATTGAACGTCTCCACAGCACGCTCAGCGACCATCTACGAGTTTACCAGGTGGAACGCGGCCTGGAGCCGGACGCAGCGATGGCAAGAGCAGTTGCGGCATATAACCACTCTATTCACACCGTAACCGGGTTCTCTCCGTTCGAGATCCTTTTCGGACTTCGTGAACGGCGTAGGGATAGCGCGAGTACCGCAGTGGATGAGGGGCTTTCGAAAGACGTGATGAACAATCGCCTGGCTTTGGCCAAACGATGGGAAAAAGTTCGGGGAAGAATCGAAAGGGAAAAGAACAGAAGGGTGGCCAGAGAAAATCGTAACGTCAGGGACCTAATGGGCGCCGTCAAGATTGGGATGAAGGTATATAAACGAAAAGGGTCTAATCGTGGGAAAGAGCTGGAGAGGTACGAAGGGCCATACAGGGTGATTGGCATTCGTGAGCACAATGTTGTCACCATCGAGAGCCTCAGCGAGCCCAAAAAGCGGCGGAATGTTCACCTAGAGCAACTGAAGCTCCCGATAGGAGCTGTGAATCAGCGGTAGCGCGCTGGAGGTTGCCATAGAAGATTTTTCTTTCATTTTTGTTCAAAAACCAGTGCCGTGCAAAAAGTGTTTAAGTGAATTTTCTTTTTTTTTTTTTTTTTTGTTTTACTTGTACTGTGTTTTTGTAATAGCACTTTTCCTTTTTCGTTGTATACTAGAGTTTTTTTTTCTCTTTATGTAAGTTATCTATCGTTTCAAGGTCCTTCCTAAGAGTTTACGAAGGTATGTTCGTAAACTGGCAAGGGGGAGTTAAGATCCCGAGTACGACTGTATTAGGCTTAATACTATTCCTAGTAAACAACGTACTATTTGTTTGTATTAAGATACAATAAAGTTAGTTCTGTTCTGAGTCTAGATCAGTGTGTTTATCGATTCCCTTTTCTTTAATACCTGTATAGCGGCGTTCGTTAACTGGTGCCGAAACCCGTGATCACGTGATTAGTGGCCGTTATATTTTAGCTTTATTTACTTCGTTACTAATTATTTTTTAAAATTATTTTCGCTATTATTTTAAATTATTTTCGCTATTATTTTAAATTATTTTCGCTATTATTTTAAATTATTTTCGCTATTATTGTAAATTATTTTCGCTATTATTTTAAATTATTTTTGCGATTAATTTAAATTGTTTTCGCAATTATTTGAAATTATATTTATAGTATTTTCGTGAAGCTTCCGTAACTTCAAGATGGCAGAAGCTGGATTCATAAGACCACCGGTATTGACTTTGCCGGCGGAACCTGAAATTCCTCCATTGCCGCGAGATACGCTGGCAGAGGCCCACGCCAACACCTTGGCATGGATGAAGGTTCGGGCGGCCACCGCCCAGGATTTAAGAAAAGCCATCTCCGAGCTGGAGAGATTCAACGGAGAAGTTGGTGAACTTAATCATTTCCTGAAAGGAGGGGATCGCCTGATGGCTCGAATAGAGGTAAAGACGGCTGAGCGCTTACTCGAAGCTGGGGACGCTGAATCAATTAAAGCTGATCTGGTGTGCCGAGTTAAAAGGAGCGTCCTTAACATCATTCAAGCTGATGAAGACACCCCATGGCCGGTGATAAAGGAGCGATTGAAGAAAGCTTACGGCGGCGGAAGATGGACGACAGAAGAAGATATATTCCTGATGTTCAGGGAGACGAGGCGGCCACGTCAGAGTAATGGGCAGTACGCTGGGGAGCTCCTAGCTCGTTTCAATAAAATTACCGAGAAGATGAGGGAAGTGATAGATGCACCAGGTGTTGAAGCAAGGATGGGATTTCTGTCAACCATCTTGATGGTTCAATTAGCCCGAGAAACTGGGAAAAAGGATGGAATGCCAAAAGACCGCACATTTGTCGAGTGGGCCCAAGAAATGATCGACGCTAGTGCCCGGGAAGAAGAGGCGCGAATGGAAGTAGAAGATCAGGGCTGGAGTGGAGTAACGTATCGGAAAACTAGACTTGTTCGTCCGGCTTGGAGAAAAAGAGATGGTAGGGAGAGATCAACGAATGAAAGGAGGAGATTTGGTTCTCGAAAACCGAAATTTAGCGAAAGAAGAGAAGAGCGGCGGTGCCACGGCTGTGGAAAACCTGGACACCTGGTGGCGCAATGTCCTCGTACGAAGTGTTTCGAATGCGGTGTAGAGGGGCATATTGCCCGCCAATGCCCTTACATTTTTAGACGTCTGGAGTCATCAAGAGGTGAACCAATGGAAGTAAATGCCCACAGAGTACGGCCAAGAAGCAGAGCGATATCTGAGTCAGCAGGAACGTCGGGGTCGTCTGAGACTGAGTGTGAGGAGGAGAGATCAGGGACCAGCGGAGGCGAAGGAGGAGGGAAAACCTGGAGGTGCGGACAACGGCGAGCGGCGACAGGAAGAAGAGAACGCGTTGCGGCCTGAGGAGAGTGGCAGGAGTGGGGCGACCGCACCTTGGTCAACTGCAGCGTGAGGAGTAAGTACGGCGGTCTGCCCATCATCGGAGTCGCTGGAGTGAGGTGCCTGGTGGACACAGGGAGCTCCTGCACGATCCTGAGTCGAGAGGCGGCGGAGCAGCTGTGTGGCGGCAAGGCGACACTTCAGGTACAGGTATGTGCTTGCAAACTAATCACTCTGGGTGGCCCTTGCGAAGTAGTGGGGGAAACTTTAATGAAATTGGATAGGTGGGTCATGAAAAGGGGCCGTTTACCTATACACATCGTGGAAAAGATGCCTCGAGAATACAAAGGTATTATAGGTTGCGATCTTTTAGGGAAGGTAGGAGCGCGTTTTATTATCGAGAAAGGACGGTGGTCAGTTTGGATCGGGAAGAAGAAGTATAACTGCCAAAAGTTCGTAGAGGGTGACATCGAAAGAATAGGAGCGATTGATCGTACGGTAGATTGGAGGAAGGGTTTGAGGGATGAATATGATAATATATTCTTCAGGGAAGGCGATATATTGGGAGTTACGGGAGTGACTGTCCATGAAATACCTCTGAAACGGGACATTGTAACGTATGTGAAAGAGAGAAGATACCCTCACGCGTTACGGGGACACATTAGGGAGGAGATAGAACACCTAAAAAAACAGGGTATTATCGTAAATAGTACATCTCCATATAATAGTCCTCTGTGGGCGGTAAAAAAGAAAAGTGCGCCTGGTGAAGAAAAATATAGATTGGTTATCGACTACAGAAAGCTCAACGAAAATACAGTCGATGAGCGTTACCCCATCCCTAGGTTCGACGACATCTTGGATAGGCTGAGTGGAGCAACAGTGTTCAGCACACTAGACCTTAAAGCTGGATATCACCAGATTAGGATGCATCCCAGGGACCAGCACAAGACGGCTTTCACTTTTGAAAGAGGTCATTACGAATTTACAAGGATGCCGTTTGGGTTAAAGAATGCACCTATCACGTTCCAAAGGCTCATGGATGAGTTCCTCAGGGGTATCAGCGAATCGTTTTGCCAGGTGTATATGGACGATCTTCTGGTCTTTAGCAAGTCCGAAGAGTTGCACCAAGCACATCTGCGAAGCGTATTTGAACGGGTGCGCGAGTTTGGGTTAAAGTTGTCAAGGGAGAAATCGATACTGGGTATGAAGGAAATTAATTTTTTGGGCACACCATCTCCCAGAAAGGGGTAAAACCAGACAAAAGTAAGGTGGAAGCGCTTCAGAGAATGGCTATTCCAAGAGACGTTAGAGGAATCCGGCGATTGTTAGGCTCATTAAATTACTACAGGCGATTTGTGCCGGAGATGGCGGAATATCTTGTACCCCTAAATGATTTACTTAAGAAAGGTAAGAAAGTGATATTGACGCCTGAAATGGAATCCAACATTCAACGGTGCATGTCGCGTCTGCAAGAGGAACCTGTTCTGGCGTTCCCTGATTTCTCGAGGCAATTCACTATCACGACGGATGCAAGTGAATATGCGTTGGGGGCAGTATTGTCGCAAGATGGGGCAGGAGGTGATAGACCAGTGGCATATGCTAGTCGGCGCCTTACCGATTCCGAATCACGTTACAGCGCTTTAGAGAGGGAGCTCCTTGGGATCGTGTGGGCCATCGATCATTTTAGGCCGTATGTCTATGAGAGACGATTCCGGATCCTTACGGACCACCGACCTCTCCAATGGGTGGGAAAAAATAAAAGAATCGTCCGCTCGGATCACCAGATGGAAGGAGTTCTTGAGCCAGTATAATATTGAAATTCTTTACAAACTGGGCAAGGAGAATGTTGTGGCTGATTGGCTCTCCCGGGCAATAATGGTTAACGCGGTTGAGGAAGAACAAGGGGAAACATCATGGCATGCTACTGAACTCTCACCTGCACGAACATCAGAGAGAGAAGTGGAATGTGGGATACCGACTGATGAGGAAACCCAAGAAGAGGATAGCTCCATGGATGATCGCCCTGATGAGATGGTAGAACTTGAAGCAATCGTCAACGATAAGCGGCGGCAAATCATTTGGAAAACCAAGACTTCAGGACCGACAAAGGTGGAGTGCGAGCGGCACGGTCGATGTACCATTACTACAATCTGGTCGCAACCCGGGATTAAGGAAGACCTGATTTGTCGGATGCTTAATAACGCATCGAAACCAAGAAAAATCCACCATCATTATGTGGGAAATGCAGTTGTCTGGGACAAGATTAAGCGCCTGTGGCGGAATGAACGAATTGGCAATGATCGGACATTTTTACGCTGTACTCTGCAAGTGGAGACGCTGAAGGACGAAGATAGCCAGCGAGAGGTGACGTTAGCGTACCACCAGGGTAAGACCAACCACCGGGGAATACATGAAACGTTGCAAGCCCTGAAGCGCAAGTATTTCTGGTGGGGTATGCGCCAGACCATCGCAGACATTATTGGGAATTGTGCTGTCTGTTTAAAAACAAAGTATGACAGGCATCCTCCGAAGGCCTTACAACAAGAAACATCCACTCCAGTATCGCCGCTTTCGGATCTCCAAATAGACACCTTTACTTGGAGAGGTTATAAGTGGGTAACAGTTTTGGACCTATTTAGTAAGGCAGCGATGGCTTACCTGGTCCAGGAACGCTCCTCAGGAGCGGTATTAGGGGCGTTACGGACTTGGTTCCAATTTTATGGTATACCCGATCGCATAGCTTCGGATGGTGGCAGAGAATTCGATAACGCTTCGATCCGTTCGGAAATGCAGTCCATAGGGGTCAATTGGCACCTCAATACCCCCGGACACCCGAAGAGCAGAGGAGGGATTGAACGTCTCCACAGCACGCTCAGCGACCATCTACGAGTTTACCAGGTGGAACGCGGCCTGGAGCCGGACGCAGCGATGGCAAGAGCAGTTGCGGCATATAACCACTCTATTCACACCGTAACCGGGTTCTCTCCGTTCGAGATCCTTTTCGGACTTCGTGAACGGCGTAGGGATAGCGCGAGTACCGCAGTGGATGAGGGGCTTTCGAAAGACGTGATGAACAATCGCCTGGCTTTGGCCAAACGATGGGAAAAAGTTCGGGGAAGAATCGAAAGGGAAAAGAACAGAAGGGTGGCCAGAGAAAATCGTAACGTCAGGGACCTAATGGGCGCCGTCAAGATTGGGATGAAGGTATATAAACGAAAAGGGTCTAATCGTGGGAAAGAGCTGGAGAGGTACGAAGGGCCATACAGGGTGATTGGCATTCGTGAGCACAATGTTGTCACCATCGAGAGCCTCAGCGAGCCCAAAAAGCGGCGGAATGTTCACCTAGAGCAACTGAAGCTCCCGATAGGAGCTGTGAATCAGCGGTAGCGCGCTGGAGGTTGCCATAGAAGATTTTTCTTTCATTTTTGTTCAAAAACCAGTGCCGTGCAAAAAGTGTTTAAGTGAATTTTCTTTTTTTTTTTTTTTTTTGTTTTACTTGTACTGTGTTTTTGTAATAGCACTTTTCCTTTTTCGTTGTATACTAGAGTTTTTTTTTCTCTTTATGTAAGTTATCTATCGTTTCAAGGTCCTTCCTAAGAGTTTACGAAGGTATGTTCGTAAACTGGCAAGGGGGAGTTAAGATCCCGAGTACGACTGTATTAGGCTTAATACTATTCCTAGTAAACAACGTACTATTTGTTTGTATTAAGATACAATAATGTTAGTTCTGTTCTGAGTCTAGATCAGTGTGTTTATCGATTCCCTTTTCTTTAATACCTGTATAGCGGCGTTCGTTAACTTATAATATATATATATATATATATATATATATATATATATATATATATATTTTTTTATATATATTTATTTATGTGCCTAAGAAATGTTTATATAACTGGGGTAGAAAAATGGGTTTGTTACTAAATCTTCCAAAACCGTTTTTATTTAAAATTAGGACCATCGATCAACGTTTCGGAGTACTTTACATATCTTTAAGATCGTTTAATATCTAGAATATAATTCCGAAGTAATTAATTCAATTGTTCAATAAAAATATTATTAATCCTCTTCATACGGTTTCACTATTATTAAAATACAAATTCATGTTATTTATTATTATTTTTTTAAATTATGTATATTAATGCAGAATAGTAGAAGTGGGAAGAACCCAAAACGTTGATCGCTGGTCTTTATTTTAAATGAAAATGTTTTTTGAAGAATTAAAAACAAGTCCATTTTTTCTATCCCATTAATAAAACAAAATTCTCCCTGTCAATATAATTACAATATAAAAAAATAACATATAATTATTTTTTTTTTAAATACGAAGATATAGTTTTTGTTTGCGTTAATTTTACTTTCGACTCCTGGAGCCTTCTGAAATCATTTAATCGATTATGATTATTAATGTGTTTCACTACTTATAAAAATAATAATTAAGAAACACTGCAAATTATTACATGATGATTTATTTTTCCAAATAACCATATTAGGATATATCTGTTTATAGCTGTTAATCTTTTCAATTGTTCTCTATCACTAATAACGGAGTTTTGAAAGAATCACATCTATTACAATTTGTAATTAATTGAATGTATATTACTGAATATACAGATAAACATTTTTTTTTTTTCATCGCACTTAAAAAAGGTGTCGAATTTAAACAAAATTTTTACAGTAGTTTCGGAGAAATGCTCCGGAAGGCGGACAAAGATTTTTTTTTAACTCGTTATTCGTTATTATTATTATTATTTTTTTTTTTTGTTCGATTACTAAGGTTCATTATTGAAAAAATAAACCAAATAAGTTTAAAAAAATGGATATGTTTATTGCTTATTAATATTTATTTTTGGCTGACAGACGTTTGGTAACATCGGAATCGAACCTTCATGTTTCCTACTAAGCTTCCTATTATTATCATCTTTTATATATATATATATATATATATATATATATATATAATATATGTATAAATATAATATATATAATATATATATAATATATAATATATATATGTATATATGTATATATATATATATATATATATATATATATATATATATATATAATATATACATATATAATATAAAGATGATAATAATAGGAAGCTGATAATAAAAACGGTTTTCGAAGAATCAGTTACAAACCAATATTTTTCTACCCATTTTTAAATATTTTTTTAGGTTCATAAATATATTATTTGATCCATTTTCTCTCAACTTTTTTAAAATATATATTTATTTATTTATTTATTTATTAAGATGATAATAATAATAATAGGAAGCTTAGTAGGAAACATGAAGGTTCGATTCAGATGTTACAAAATGTATATATATATATATATATATATATATATATATATATATAATTTAAAAAAAGTTGAGAGAAAATGGATCAAAATATATATATTTATGAACCTAAAAAAATATTTATATAACTGGGTAGAAAAATATTGGGTTTGTTACTGATTCTTCGAAAACCGTTTTTATTTAAAATTAAGACCAGTGATCAACGTTTCGGAGTACTTATCTTACACAGATCTTTAAGATCGTTTACTATCTTGAATATAATGCCGGAGTAATTAATTAAATATTATTAATCCTCTTTATATGGGAGATATATATATATATATATCTTATAAAAAGGATTAATGTATAATATTGAGGCCAAACGGTGGTAGAGAACCATAGATTACATGGGCTTCTTAAACGGTCTTTTGGACGAGAAGGTTCATCAGTCTCTGTCAGTAAGTTTGTAGGGCCTTAGCTCCTACTTCCATTACGTCTAAGTACCTTCAACTAATGGAACCTCTTGTCACTTGATTTTATCCTACAAAGCATTGATTTTCGCGGTTTTTCTTTGGTTTCCTCGCGGATTTCTTATTTCAATCGATAATATAAATTCATGAAAGAAATGCATTAGAAGACCGCCAGATAATAAAAATAAATCATAATACAAACAGTAGCATTAGAAAGGGGACGAAAATATTTCTGGATCATAACTGTCCTGGGAACCGTCCAATAGAACTCTGAGATAGGAGGTTAAGTCCGTCCCGAGATATCTTGAGATCAGAGCTTTCTAAAGATCTAAATCCTTAGATATTTATAGACATTTTTAAGTAGGATGAATAGGTTTATAGAGTATATACTTCTAAAGCAAAGTAAATTTAGATAATGAACTAGATCACAAATTTACCATGATAAGATCAAGAAACTAAATTTGTGAACAATTACAAATTTTGAAGTAATAAGTAATAATAATATAAATAATAATAATAAATAAGTAAAGTTTTGATCAATAAAAAATAAATTTAATTTATTATTAGTCCGTAATTAAAAATTCCAATTGTGTAAAAAAAAAATTGGGTTTTATGTTTTTTTGGAAAACAAAAAGTTCTTGCTTCGTATACTTAAAGTTAGTTATCTTTAAAGATCGATAATACAACTGGTTTTATATATATATATATATATATATATATATATATATATATATATATATATATAAAAGAGAAATCAAAGACTTTAACACTATTTTTCACTTTGTGAATGAAGTTGGTATTTCGCGGTTAAAAAGTTTTCATACTAAACCAATGTTTTCTTTCTTTCATACCGAATATAACAAACCACAGTTTATAATATTTTTTTTTATATTAGTAATTATTGTAAACTATATTCACCTAAATAATACAAATATTCAAAACATTCAATCTTGCATATAATTGTTACAAATATTTTTTAACCGAAACTATTCAAAAATACACTTTTGAAAATTTGATGCAAAGATAGTAATAACTGATATACATTTATATCGGTAATTATTGTGGTATATATAAAATATTTAAAAATATACTTTATTATATCTTTTTTATTAAAAAAAAAAATTATTTACATGAATGAATGATTTAACAGGTGAATCTAGAATTAGGGATAAAGTCAGAAAAAATAAAGAAATAAGAATTTGCTTGTTTTGAATTTTTTTTTTTCATAGAATATGAAAAAAAAATAAACAAATACATCTAAAGAAATAACAAAAAATAAATGTACAATGTAAAACATTTTAATTAAAACTAGGGCATAACGGTAGTAAATTGGAACCCATACCTTCTTCCCTTAGGTTTCGAAAATTAATTAAGGTTACACAGTGAGAAAAATTCCACGCTTACCAAGTGAATGAATTAATCAAAGCCTGCTGATAATTAATGGACCCATTGATTAATAATTTTACTTTTTGGTGGAGTATTAATTGCGTTACAAAAAAATCTGGAGCTTTTTTTTGGGCGACACACGACTTTCACTTACCTCGATTTTTAAATCAATTTAAAAACTATTAAAAGTACTTTAATTTGAAAAATATTTAAAGTTGTTTTTAATTAAACGGGTATTCATTTTCGTTGGAAACATATGATTTAGATTAAATAATATAACTATATTAAATTGTTAATCAGTAATAAGTTAATTTCCCATTCGTCACTTTAGATTGCCTTAAACAACTCTGTGTATCAGATAATATTTTTTCTAAAATCTTTCTCTTTCCAACGGTATATTATACGTTTATATTACTGTTCTTAATGTCAGTAAACCAAAAATTACGTTGAAAAATAGTTTTGCTCTTTTCTCCTTTAGTTGTTCATCAAATTCGCTCAACTTGCATATTCAGCTGTTATTCATCAATGCTAATAAGATGATGTGCCTGATTTTTTTTAAATCTACAAAATTAAAGGTGCTTTAGGGGATAAACATCGGCATTTAAGCCCTGTCAGGCTATTTCAATCAGAATGAAACCGACATGATATTAAAGCCCAATAAATTTTACATCAATATAGCAAGTTTTATTAAAATCGCTAAAGCTGTTTTTGAGAAAATCTTAAAAAGGTGCAATATGCATGATATAAAGTGGTTCTTCTGGTTAGCCGATTTTTATGAAAAAGTTGCTGTAACATTTCGGGCGTATATTTGTTTTAAATATGAAATTTAAGTTTTTGCGCTAGACTTACCACACACACACACACACACACACACACCTTTTTTCGAGACTTGGTCATGTGGACTCAGAGACCCTAAAACGTGTATTGGCGTCGAAAACTGGAATTCGAAAACTTTTACGATTGCAATACTTTCCTTTACTATATATTTCATATATAGGTAAGAGAAAGTAAAAAAATGCGAACTGATTTTTATATGCTTCATTCAGGTTTTCGTGATATATGCTTAAGACGCATAAATCCTAGGGCGGAGGCAGTTCTGTCATGCAAACCCGATATTCTAGAAGAAAGATGTAACTCAATATGAGAAGGTCGGGGAAGCTTAATGTCATGGGAGGAAAATATTTTAAATGAGGAACAAGCTTACCCCAGATTATAATATAATGTTGCAGTCATTCAATACTTACTATGAATAAATTAAAATTATAATAGCAAACATAATCGCTACACTATGATTAAATAATGTATTAAAAAAGAAAAAAAAATCACAAGACTTTCACTGACACGCCCATACTGTCACTTGACTTTCTGCAGTCAAGGCAGGGCATGTTAATCGGTGAAACTGACAAATATTTTTTTTTTTTTAATTTACCTTTCTATTCATTTTTTCATCAGTGAAAAAAAATAAGGATGACGTTTTATGTCTATCACACTAAATTCTAAAAGGATAAGCCTTTGAGTTTTTAGGAAAGTAACGTAAAAAAAAAATCACAAAAACTTAAATATTGGCCATTTACTACACAAACAACTTTGTAAGAGTATTATCGCAAGGCATTCGAATCAAATACAATAAAAATTGTTGTATCTTTTTTTTTTTTTTCATCTTAGGAGGCTATACGGGGGTTTCTCGGGCCAGGGGGGAGCGAGGGCGGGGGATAAATGCTGAGATAAAAGTCCCCTCACAGGCCGAGACTCGAACTCGTAATTACTTTTTCACAGGTTTATGGTCATCTACAGTGGCTAGGTAACGCGCGCTAACCAACTCAGTAACCCCGCTCCTTGTTGTATTGTTACTATTTATCTATTACATTCGCAAAAGATTATTATTTAAAATTTCTTCAATAAATATACTTTTCATACCCTCATGAGTTCCCTATTGTGCAATTTCCCAGACAGCGAGACAATAGAAATTGAATACGGTAATGTTATTGTGCGAAAGGACTTACCGAGGGCGGACAACCACCTACTCGCCAAGAGATTGCGTCACAGTTCCTTATATATACTTCATCTGTACGAGCTGCAACTGATTGGGAAGTATTTGCAACTAACTGTTGATCGTATGTCGTTATATACTTTCGGTTTTGTAGCTTGAAAAATAAAAACTTGGGAAGTTCATCGAAATAAAACGAAGGTAAAATATTCAGCAATTCATGGAATTGGAATTGAAATTGCTATGAAATACTAGTATTTTTAAACTGTTAATTATTTCAGTGAATAAACGTCACTATCAAAATTTACCTTGGGCATAGGGAATAAGTCGAACAGATAGAATTAAATTTAAAGAATTTTATATTTATTTATAGAATTATATTTATCGTAATCATATCCCAAACCTTTAGCAAACAGATATAAAGGTGCTAAAATAGAACTATCTTATATTAATAATAAAACGTACTGAGTTCTTCAGAGTATAGAAGCTTGGAAGTTGGTAAAAAATACAAAATTCCAGATTGATAAAGAAGGACTACTATTCGACTAAAGAACTAATTCTCTCTGACCATAGCTGTTCTGATAATTTTTAAAAATTTTCATCTTTATATTTGCAATTATAAGAAATTATAGATATCACCATTAAATGATTTTCATTAGCATCATATAAATAACGAATAACTTAAAATAAACCACAAACTCAGATTACAATAACGAATAAACCCTGCAAATTATTACATAATGGATTATTATTTCGAAATAACTATGTGACAGCTTATATAGCAGTTTACAGGCAATTAACTAATATGAAAAGCTAATAATTAATCAAATCAAATTAATTCTTAACCGATTTCAATGATTCTTTTTAGTTAAAGGGAATTATATTGTTTAATTTTTGGCATTTATAAATTCGGACGGTGATCATACGGATATTTTTTATTCATTATTCGAAACAAAACGTATCTTGAAACGTAAGACGTATATTAAAGGACCGTGGACAATTAAAAAAAAATTGTTGGTCGATTACAAAGGTTCATAATTGAAAAGAAATAAACAAATACATTTGGAACAATTAAAAATAACTTAAATTAATATTTTAAGGTTCTATTTTTATTTGACAACAAGTAATATACAAATGCCTTTAGGCATATATTGTAACACTGATGACCATTACGAAAAACCTCCTTCAGGATTCTTATGAATTCGTGAGTGAAGAAACCTCCCAGTGAAGGCACTCCTTGGCGTGGAAGATCTGCTAAAGAAGTAAAATTAATATTTAATCACTTTTTCCATTTCCCTGATTTAGTTTGTTAAATAGTTCATTTAAAAACCGCAGCAAATTATTACACAATGGTTCATTATTTCCAAATAACTGTATTAGGTTATAACTGTTTATATAGCTGCTAAACTTTTCGATTTTTCTCTTTCTTCAATTAAAACCGAGTTTTGGTGGAATTACCTCTTTTATAATTTTTTGACAATATATAGATACGCGCATTGCTGATTCTAAAACTCTGTACATTTTTATCTTTATCTTATTATATCTTTATCTTCACAAATAACTAAGTTATGGGCGCATTTATGGGTAAAATTTCAATTTTTTTAAAATAATTATTCGCGGGTTTTCGCTTAAAAAACACTAATAAATCTTTTCTCTATCTTAGAAAATAACGGTAAATTTTTTTTTTTGATCGATTACAAAGGTTCATTATTGAAAATAATAAACCAAAAACAATATAAGTATGAAATATAATTGAAAAAAGTTATGAGAGTACAAGATATCTGGTTATTTAGTACCTCAGGTATAATGTTGATATAAGTGACTGAACTGGAATTGATGGACTAAATGTGCTAATAATTTCAGTAACGACCTGAGGTAGGGAGGGACACTGATCTCAATGAATGAGTCACGAACAAAATGTTGAAATAACGACCGAGCACCAACCACAACTTTTTATCAAAGCAACCTTCAACGGTTCACAGGCTTTGGCTTACTATTCTCATTGGCATTAGCCGACTTCAGCTGTAATATTATTTCATTCAGATTAATATGGCTGCCCTAGTTGTATTTATTTATTTTTTCCGTATTTATAAAGAGAAATGAAAGTATTTCATTTTACTGACGTATCCAATGTCTTACCAGCATCTTGAAACTTTTTATTCATGGTGTCCAAATAATTTTCATTACATTCACTTGCCTATAAATGGAATATATCGTAAGAAAAAGTATTACGATTGATATAGATTCATTCTGATTAAAATAGGGTGACCGGGCTTCTTTTTTTTCAATTTCTTCCTCCAAAGTACCTTTAATTTTGTAGATTCGATGAAAAATAACCATATCATCTTGTGACTATTGATAAAAAACGAGTAAATGTACAATTTGAACGAATTTGAAATTCAACAATATATGTATAATACACCGTTGAACAGCTTTTAGGTTTTAGATTTTAGGTAGAATATATTATCTAATACACAGAGTTGTAAGAGGTAATTTAGAGTGATGAAAAGCGGATAAAACTAACTGAATATTGTGGATATTAATTTCAATTGTTAGATTTATTGTTCGATAAAACACATAAAACACAAGTTTCTGTCGAAAATTGGAGTACTTCTTAAATACAGTTAAAGCGCGATTAAGACTAATTTTACTATTTCGAGGGATATGCACGATTTTCATATTTTAAGGACTGTTTTAATTTGTTTTTCTTATTATAAGTTAAAGTATCTATTCTTGTTTAAAGGGTTCTTAACAATTAGAACAATCAATTCAAAACTTTTACAACGGAGGTAAGTGAAAGCCGTGTGTTGGGCACAACAGATTTTTTTTTATACGTTTTTGTTACAAAAAAAGTGAACTGAAAAATGAAATAAATTTCCCAGCCACACAGAACGAGTAGCAGAATAGAATCCAGAAGAAAATCATACAGAGAAGTAGGGAACGTATAGGTAAGAAACTGCAATAGGTTAGTGGACTGAACCAATCCTTTCACAGAGCGTAAGGGTTATCAAGAAACCGGAGCGAGTCAGGGACACAACTTTATACGCGACTGCCAGGCTATGGCTATACACCATTAAAGGAAATAATACATCATATTATTACGAAAGAGATCGAATAGTAATAAATGAGTCGTATTCTCAGACAACAGGAATTAAATGCTCACAGAACGCGTGGGTTCATGGCACAAATGATGTGGGCGGGAATCAAGAAACAGCTGTCAGTTGCATATAAACGGCATGGCTTGCGTGGTTCTTGTTCATTAAAAATTATAAGTTTCTTATACTAATATACATCAATTTTTGAATCACTGTTTATAAAATATTGTTGGTTTTTTTTTGTACCCCATACTTTGATTTTTAATCTTGGATATACGCGTAGGCTTGACTCAGGTAGGGTCGCGGCAACTCTCGGGCCAGGGGGTGAGGGCGCAGAGAAATGCCGAGATTAAAGCCCTCTCAGAACCGAGACTCGAACTCGTAATTATTTTTGTCACAGGTTTTTTGGTCATCTGTAGCGGCTAGGCAACGCGCGATAACCAATTCAGCCATTTCGCCCCCTACTTTTGTACTAATATTTGTGCCATAAGCTAAAGGGAGAAGTGAATAAAATTTTTCGAAACGTCCTAAGAAAAAATTGAAGTTAAAATGTGACATTAATATTCCTCCTTGACTTGGAAAAATAATAGATCATAGACATGTCTATCTATAATTTACTGCTTTTGCCGGTCAGAGAAAGACGGGCAGATTGATGAATTATATAAGGCAAATACAGAAACAATCTACTAAAAAATATTATTTTCAATCATCTATATACATTTATATATTGTTTTTTTACCAAACCAACAGTGCTACTAAACGGTAGGTCATAGAAACAAATATTATGCAAAATAAAAATTCTCCACTAAGTTTCTGACAAGGGTAAAATTTTCGATTCAAGCAACACCTACAGAGTTACAGCTTTTAAAACTGAGGGAAACGTAAAACAGCGAAAGTTACAGATTCCCAGCCAAAAGACATATCCACTACAAAATAAAAACGCTGCAAATTACTACACAATGATTTATTATTTCCAATTACATATATTAGGATATAACTGTTTATATAGCTGCTTAAAGGTAATTAAGTAATATAAAAAGCAATAAATAATTCAAAGAAAACTGGTTTACTAATTTCAAAACGCTATATCTCTGCTATTTCTCAAACGATTTCAACGATTATTTTTACATTTTGTAGAAAATTTAATTATCTATCGAGTTTTTTCTATATAATAGAGATGTACGGATGCTAAAACTCTAATAATATTTTCCCTCTCTTCAAAGATAACTGAAATAATGAATTAAATCATATTTATTCGGACGCCATTTTAAAACTAATCGGCTGCTGTCAACGTCTAGATGTTAGGATCATCGCTAGATGCCCTAGTATTTCTGTCCAAAACTAAAAAAATAAAATATTGGTTCAGTTGTAAAAAAGAAAAACAGCGGGTTTTTTTTTCCGTTATTCAGATTTTAAGTATCTTAAAATCATTTATTATTTTATCATCAGAGGCCATTTCTATTATTTTATTTTTTTGCTCACTTATAAAAGTTCATTATTGAAGTTGAAGAAAAAGTTCATAATAATAAACCAATTTGACAGACGAAGTTTAAACAGAATATATATATATATATATATATATATATATATATATATATATATATATATATATATATATATATATATATATATAAAGGTTATTCCACAGACTACACGATCTTCACCATATTATTTTCTTTTCTTTAGACATAGGCATCTCGATGCATAATACATGAACATACCAGGGAGGATGAGTTCAATGTTATTTTAATAATCAAAATACCAGCACGTGACTTTCAACGTGAACCACGGATCTTTGGCCACTAGTTTTTATGAACACTGAACATTGCCTTTTCTCTTATAACGTTAATTTCCAGTCCTCCTTTAAAACAAAAATACTATAAATCATAATATTACTAAACCTTATTTTTCCAGAGATGTAATACGGGCTTGAAATGTCATGGAAAGTTAAACTTTCGAAAAACAACACATCCTGCAAGATATCGGGAATAATGGACTTAGCTACAAGTTCTATGTGACATACAAATGTTACTTCGTTACAATTTATTTTATAGTGTTACAGTTGGAATTTATAAAATGGCCGTATCGCGATATCATTCCTTCGATGGGTTGCATAAACTAAAATAAAACTGGTAACTATGCGTTCCTACCAGACGTAAGGATTGATTTAACAAACTTGAATCAACTATATGTTGTTATAGCATGTGATTACAACGTTAATGAGTCACGTAACGGCGATTTCACACTTCACGCATTGACAAGTATGCATCTTATGGTTCACTAGTAATTAGTTACATCTGTAGTAATACTCCCTGAGGAACACTTTATAACATTAAAGACGAGCGATAATGTTTAAATTTATGTGGCCACTTACACATTAGGTAAATGGTTTTTTTAGTTTGGTAGATTAATTACTAAATATTCTCAAAATACATGTAAAATATGAAATCCAATAGATTTTTATTTATTTTACAGTAAATTGGTGGAGAAAGACCACATCTTTTCCGATACTGTTATATTTTTCTTAGTAAATTATTATTTATTTATTTTTTGAAATACAGATAAAGTATAACAAGCGGTAATTAAGCAGATGCTTCTTGGGTTTACTAAATAAATGTATAAGACACTCTATGAACCATAACAGGACCTCTTATCTATTTATTAAGATAAAATGATAAAGCAACTGATAAATTTTTAATTTAAAAAGAAGGAATTCCCGTATCCAATCCTTACAATTCAAAATCCTTCGTACAATCCTCAATGCTCCTTACTTTGAAACCAATAAACTGATCCATAAAGACCTTAATGTTCCGTACGTTGCTGATTTAGCCCGAACCAGATATCATTCCTTTCATTACAAACTCTATTCCCACTCTAATCCTCTAGTTTCAATCGTTTCTTCCACTTTCTTCTTCAATTCCTGATAATCCTCCGAGACGTCTGAAAAGAGGATGGCCTCGAGACATTCTAGTTTACAATATTTTTAGAGTGCTGCCGATGGGCAGCTTCTCCACATGCCTTGTTTATGATTATTTCCTTTTAGCCTATTTACTAGATGTGTTGTACAATAGAGTTGTAAATATCAATAAATATTTTTTTTTAAAAGGACGAATTGTTAAATGTACAAACGTCCAAAAAAAACTTCATGAAGCCTTATAGAATATGAATTAATACTGTATATCTTTGTTCTATCTATATAAAGTAAATAATTAATTATATAAAGGAAAAAAAATTAAGCATATTACTTATGACGGAAAAGCCATGTGGTCTGAAACCAAAATATACCAAAATATCCTAGTCTAAATATACTGGTGACCTCGTGGAAGCTACATAGCACCAATCTTAACTTCCAAGAATATATTTATACTTTAATAAACTATATTAAATTAGTAAATCGATTATACGAAGTTAAGATATGTATGGTTTAGATAAGATTAATTTTAAAAAAAAGGTAGATTTTAACAATTATTTAAAAAAGAATATTCAAGCTAAGAAGGAAATTAACTAATCTTTAGATAAATAATCTGTAAAGAAACGTTCTTTTATTAAGGAAAATTGTTATATTTAATTTTATAGTAATGATCTTTAAAATATAGTAATTTATAATATATAACTCAAGTTGACAATTGTTTTGCGTGGGTTTGATCATAACATTATCATCAAATGTAAAGCATCTTGTTTAACATTTTAATCATTAAATTATGAATTTCCAACTTGAATGCTTCCCTAATTATTTTTTCTTACAAACAATGTAATGTAAAAAACCTACAGAGCCCATCTTAAATTCAGGATTGAATAATATTTGCATGAACATTTCTAAAATTTGCGTATGTTTAGTTAGAGGAATATTAAACCGCATTATATAAACACACAGCGATCAACAATGTAGTATTTAATAATTCACAGTTTCTATTAAACTTTCCTCAATACACATTCATTGTAGAATTGGTCCAGCATATGCCCAAAGATAGAATGAGATGCCAATTCCGGATGCCCAAGTTTTCAATCACAAATACAATGGGTGCCCTTGGAATGACACAGATTGCGTCCATTGAATCGTCGGTCTGGATTTAGATCTCGCTGATGTACATGGATTTCATTTACTTTCTTTGTACAAGCTTCATGTAAAATTTTGCACTTATTTTTAATGAAAATATTTTCCTTTAAGATAAACAAAACAGAAATTACAATAAAAATATAATTGTTTTAGTTTTAAAGGTTTTTGTTACCTATGGTATATTATTTCAATATATGTAAGTGAAAGAAAAAAAATTCTAACTAGTAATAAAGTTGGAGGATGATATTTAACTTCACATTACTCTTTTATTAAGTATTGATGCACAACGTTTCGGCTATGTCATTTTAGGTGCAAAGAATAATTTTATCGAAGGTGAGTGGGTACTTAGATAAACACTAAGTAGTGGTGTAAGTACCACCAGCCTCCAACTTTATTCTTAGACTTTGGCCTTCACCTTAAAGAATCTAAACCTAAGTAATTAGTAATCATAAAATAAATTGATTACTTTGTAACGTAGCTAAAACAGGGACAGGGGTAAGAATCCACAATCCACACGATAGTAACCCGGAGAAACCGCAACTAATTCTATGTTCTTCCTCGGCTTGCTCCCTTTTAAAAATAACTTGATGCTCGTAAATCGATTCAACATATGTTTATTAAAATATAGTTCTGAAGGTATTGTTAAAACCCCAGAAGTAACAATTAATGTCGGTAACTTAAAGGTTAAGCCATCTCACGCACAGGCATTAAGAGTAAATTACAATCCACATGCCTTCCTCTCATTACCTCTTTGCCGCAAGTACCATCAAGGCTCAATAGCCACGAAGAATCCCGATAAACGATGTATAAGCGTCCGGGGACGAGGAAATGCGCTATTGATTGCGGATTTCTCTAATTAGAATGCCGCAAGGGAGAGGTCCTTTCTAGCCCGCAGTCGAGATTTCTCCCTTTTTGTGGATGTTAGCGGAGTGATGTTCCCAAGATACTGAAATTAGCCAAGGAAATGCGATAATATGTTCGGAGGCTGCGGGTAAAGAAAGGTGGAAGAATCGTGCTCGATTACAGTTCTTATGAATGGGACAACCTCTCTATGGGATACTATCTCCAGGAACCATCTTAAAATTACTCCACAATAACTTCTTGATTCAAAACAAGCCGTGTGGTCGGCCAAAGCTTGGCCATACTTATCATTGTTACGTTAACAGTAATAAAATATATTCTTGTCTAGACATCGGAGAAGTGCTACTGAATTGTCTCTAGACACAATAAAAAAGGTTAAAAAAAAAGATAAACGAATAGGTTATTAATAATTAATAGCAATTATCTGTTGAATATTTTATAAAGTTAGTTGGAATATTGAGATGAAAAGTAGTTAAAAATGGAGCAGAATAAAAACAAGTGTGTTAGATTGTCCATTTATATAACCTTAAGCACCTTCATGTTTCTGTGGCTAATCGAACTATTTAGGTTCGGGGATTTTTAAAAGGTACACGACACCGTACAAGCTCAGGACCACAATTTTACGTCTCCTCCAAAGGACAGTATAACCAAAGATTTTGATTCATTTAAAAATATAGTAGGGACATCTGCCCGGTTCAAACCCACAAACATGGACAAAGAAGGCTGTGATACTACTAGCCTAAAGTGTACACAGGAAAAACGCTTGTATTAACGCGCGTTCAACCATTGTTACTCCATTATGACATTCAGTAAATATAAAGAATATCTTAGTAAAAACATAATATACAATTATAAGGTTAAAAAACAAAAATATTATAGTAGCAATGCAAGGAGTGCAATTTTAGTGATGCTTCAAATTTAAATTTATGGTACTCTTTGAAGAGAGTGCATACTGCATTTCGTTCAGACGGTCCATCCTTGCTGAAATCAGTTATGAGTTGTTCTGGATTTTATAGGACCCAAAATTGTTGTAAACATTTGACTTGTCAACAAACAAACTTGAAATTACTGATATAATTGTACAAAGATAAGAGTCTTCTCCCAATAAAACATTAAATTTGTTTTCTAATGGAAAGCTATTAACCCTTTTAGTACCAGAAGACGACATATCATCGTTTGCTACACTTGCCAAAAGTACCAACAACGATAGATCATTGTGCGTGTAATAGGGCCTTATTCTTCGCATTGTGTAAAAACCTTTTCCATAAATAAATGTATAAGTGATTTAATTTGAGTGTAAATGATCAAATTTCGTTGACAAAGAATTTGTAAACCGATTTGGTTCATTTTGCACATACCATACCGAAGTGTGCTGAGACCCTGTTTACGCTGGAGCGATAAGATGGACATTCGGCACCAGGCACTCTTCTAGGTCCAAAGTCGAACTGTTTATGATAAATAGAACTCATTTTTTATATTATTTATAATTGTATTGTTCATATTATATTCAATTGATATTAGATAATCATTATCATTCTTTTATTCTCCATTTCGCCTCGAATACATGGCATTTTTAAACATGTTAATATCATTTGCAGTTTGTTTTTTAAAAGCTTGTTTTTGAATCGTTGCTTATTTGTCAAATTCAGCTGGTTATCTTCGCATATAGCCTCGTTTTTCGTTCGGCACTAAAAGGGTCAATATAAACTTGCGCATTGTCAATGGTATATCCATGCTCTACACATTTAATTTTTCTTAAAGTTAGATCGCAATTTTATTATGTTCTTGTAACTTTTAAAAAACGTACACAAGTGTTGTATACGTGGGATAAGCAAAAACCTGTGGCTCATATTTTTGTTCATAATTATGCATGACAATGATATATGTCAAAAGACAAGCTACACACTTTTTCAAGATTAGTATAATCAACTTCCTTCCGTTATTTTTAACACAAAAAGTTGGCGAAATTCGTGGGATTTTTTTCGAAGAACAAGAGCTACTTTCAAAAAGCGCTTATTCCTTCCGTGAAGGGACCAACTGCTGCGCTAATGCTGCTTTGATAGCACCAGAGCATGTAAGCCAGTAACTTATGCATCAGACCAAATTACTAGTACCGTTTTCGAACTTAACAAGGCTCATTTCTACTCTAAATGTTCTGTCAACAACTACGCCATTACGATTTTTTTTTTTGTAAATATTATGTGCTACATGTAATTGAAATAATCTATCCAGAGTATCATTAAATATCTAGACCAGGAAAGGTTTTTCTCCTGGCATAAATCATATGCAAAACATAGTACATGTAGTTACGCTAAGTAGGAAAGAGTGACAAATACATATAAATCAGTGATATAATATTAACTGGCTCCATCACGTTAGAGAAATAATATATCAAATGTAAATTCAATAATAATATATTTATATAGAAAGATGACTCACTACCTAGACGATACAAGTAAGGCTTCGTAATAGAGTTTGATGGCTAATTTTGTTCCAGTTAAGGACAATTTAGGCAATGAGGAAAAGCATGAAGATGAAGTCATAGCCCTCGGAATGAACATTAAACCAGTTGTTGATGTCCAATCCTACCCTCCAAAAAAAGACTGATAAAAACTCAGAGGGACTAATAATCTAATGGAAATAGGTGCTATCTTTGTTGCTATATTAAAAAATAACACTTAATTTTATGCTGATATTTGCTACTATCGGTTTCCCATATATTTTTTTTACGAAAACGAAGATGAATAATTGACTTATTCTTGGAACAGGCGTTAAGTATTGTTGACAATGAGTATTGTTGTATTTGTCTAAGAATAAATATGTTAAAGTTATAAAGGTTAAAAGTCAATTTTTTTTCTTTTGATATATTTATGGAAATTCACAACTGCATTATGGTTTACAACTAGTAAATGTGAGTAAAAGAATAAAAATCATGATACAGATGTAGAGTAGCACTCTACCCATTGGCAGCACTCCAAAGATATTTAAAACCAGAAGGTCTTGGCGCCTCGGAGGATTATCAGATATTGAAGAGAAAGGAAGAATTGAAACTATTGGGTTAGAGAGGAAATGGAGTTGACGGTATCTAGTTCAGGCCAAATCAGCAATATATATATAAATATTGCTATATAAAATATATATATATATATATGAAACATTAAGGTATTTATGGATCAATTTATTCGTATAAAAATAAGGAGCTCTAAGAATTTTGAGTTATAAGGATTTCATACGAGAAGAATTTGATGGCTTGGTATAGCCCCATTCTCACAGCTCTACTCCGTTGTCAAGCTTAAACAAGACTTAAAGTTGGAAAAGTACCTTAACCTTACAAAAGCTAAATCTTAGACATTTTTTAGAAAGTAAGTTGAAATAATTATATATATAATTGATTATAAAAAAGCCTTATTAAACAGTAAAAACTTAAAAAATACAATTTGTCATAACACCAGCAGCTTTGGAGTAAAAATGGTTTCTCCCAAATAAGCGAAATGTGAAAGGTGGCCTAAAATTGAGTTTTAATTATAAAAGTACCTTGCACTAGTTGTCACCAAGCATTAACACTAGCAAACTGGTTCAAGAAAGTTTTAACGACCAAGCTTACGGAATTTCTCATAATTACTTGAAGTATTAATTGCTTTGTTCGATTTATCTTCGGGGTCCTGAGGTTCACCTCCGTTTCCGAATTTTATAGCGAGTTAAAGAGGCTTTACCCTTCCTCCCTTAATCGCAAGTATTTCCTTGCATCATTTCTTTACCAAGTTATCCAATCCTGCCGTCCATCATACATTTTCGACCTCCTACAATTCAAACCATGTGTCCATTCCCGCTTTACATGCTCTAGGACCTTCAGATTTATACACAACAGCCCACGAATCTGCACATTTTGACAGATTATTTCTTATCCAAACAGATTGTTTCTCAATCCTCAATGGAATTTTATTCTTATTTCTATTGGTCATTCCAACACTCTTCCTACATTCAAAACCCGCTCATTCCTTCATCTCATGACCATCCAGTAACAACAAAATTATAAGAATCCATTTTATTTTATTTTTTGCGTATTTGCGAATGGTCCGTTTTCGATTAGTTTTAGTTAACAAGTTTATAAATAATTAATTATTTATTATAATCTAAGATTAAATAATTAATTATTTATTATAATCTTAATAATTATAATCTAAGACTCTGGAGCCCAATTTATATATTATGTCGATGTTATTCTAAAGGGACATGTCCAAGGATATTAAAGAATTTATTTATTTATAAAATTATATATTTCGTTTCCACCATAACTGTTAGTAGGTAATATAAAATATTTTCTGAAACCTTATAGTTATATATTATTAAAGTAAATGAGCAGACGGTGAGACAATGACACATGTAAAATCGTGAAGGTAATAGCAAATCGATAAGAGCTTAAAGGGAAAAGACCGAAGATCAGCCTCCTTCCTGAACACAATCACTATTGTGCGATCGCTGGAAGGAGACAAAAGCGAGTCTGTTCTGTCCAGTGAAAGCACTTCTCCAGGAAGGAGTGCTTCTCCCCTTCTGGAGTGCGTCTGCGGCAAGAGAGTTGAAAAAGCTTTTAACTTCTAACAAGCGACTAAATCTTACAGAGAAAGTAGAAAATGTAATAATACCATATAAGATTATTTTAAATTATCTATGATAAGGCAAGTTTTTTATGATATATAAATAATAGTTATTTTATTTTCCAAGCGTAATTTCGCTGGCAAGCCTACGAACCATGAAGACACAGGGATATTTTAATAGGCTTCGCTATTTTTTTTACGGATATGCGAGTTGATACAATAACGTTAAAGAAGAAATCTAAGAAAATTCTTAAGAACGATTTGACAATCACTTTAAACATACACTAATGCAATTATCGGCAATCATACAAGTAGTGTTAATTATCTCGAAGTATGTTAATTATAATTATATAACACTGTCCAACTTCTCAAGGATCCCGATAGATACCACTTCGCCGGGAATATCCCACAGGAAAATACACGATGGCCACATGGGAACGAGAGGAGAAACTGACAATATAGTCCATTTGAAGATCAGCATAAATACTAACATAGCACAACACAAACTACTAAGACGGTTATAAATTAATTTCAAAAAGAATTAATGGAAAATTATCCCCCGCCCTTATCCCCTGACCGAAGAAAGCCCGTATAGCCTTTACATGCGAGGTAGGGTTAAAAAAAAAAGTAAGTGAGTACAAAATTCAAGAGATTTTGAGTTTGATTTGAATATGAGGTTGCATTGCTTGGTCATCTGATAGAATTAAGTTCTGATTCCTCATTAAAAGCTGAAGAACTCCTTATTGATGAAGATGTTGCTGACCCGCAATCCCGTTCCTCCAGTTGTACGAAGAGCTATGGATCCTGTAATTAGAGGCAACAATGATCGCTAATTGTCCAACTACCATCATTAGGAAACCGGACACCAAGTATATATACGGACCCTGTTACAGAGGACACCAAATAACTCTCGTCCTTATAGGCCAATAGTTTTCTCTCCACATCCTTCCCCGGACCGGCCTATTAGGGTCGATACCGCTTTCCACTCACCGGTTAGGAAGTAAGAGTTTCCTCCGCGCAATGTTTCCCAGACCGCGGCAGCCTTCTTAAACGTTGGGACACAATGGGTTCGGGAGGTTTAGGATTTTAATGCAGTTAGAAAGTTAAATATACGACTCTGAATCAATGACCCAGAGGAAACAAAACAGCTTGAGTCTTTCAAACCGAAACCGATCGATAACTTCAATAATATGAGACTTATACACTAAAATAGAGGTGAGTTATGCCTCACAAAAATGATCATATCAATTTCTTTTAAAAATAATTTAAATAAAAATTCAACTGCCTTTAAATTTTCTAGTCACTTTATGCTACAGTGGCTAATCGGATGATGCTACAGTGGGAATTCTAAATTTTGCCTATCCAGCATTAATTAGAACACGGATCTTTAAAGAATACCAGACATCGTACAGGCCCATAACCAAGGATTTTAACTCCCTTAAAAAATAATATGGTCATCTGTCGCGTATGAATCCACGACCTTGGGCATAGAAGGCCGTTATGCCAGCCACTACACTATAAGGACCTCAAATTTCTATTATACATACAATTAGAATTAACAAATAAAACGAACTAACAGGCTTTACATCGTAGAACTGGAATTACAATAATGCACAGATACCATTATCAGTCTCGGGGAACTTATTACAAAAAAAAATAATATATAATCTACTTAAGGTTCCACAATTTTTAATTTATTTAAATTTCAGACTAATAAGAGTTTCAAATAGACTTTTTTTATTCAAACTAATATAGTTTCTAACTGTTAAGTCCTACTGACAAATTTTATATAAAAAAAATAGTTTCTACTAAGTTTATGAGAAGAATTTTCGATTCAACAATAAGGGTTGCTATATACATTTAAGAGTTTAAATGAAACGTTAAAAAAAAAAAAAGTTCCAGGTCATTCCATAGTACATCTATCCTAAATAGAACTTATACAATACTGTTCTATTGTGAATCACGCAATGTACGGACAAAACATACAGCTCAATTTTTCGTGTGGCGTAATTGCCTTAGTTCTACATGGTTCTCTCTATTTTTTAATTAAAAATTAAAAAAATATACTTACCCTTTCTATCCATAGAACCATTCTTAAGAATTTAATATACTTAAAATTATAAGTATTAAAAAATAAATCAATATGTATTTTGGCAACAAAAAAAAAAAAAAACATTCCCGCTATTAATCCGGAGAACATACAGTATTTTATTTTTTGTTTGTTTTGTGTTGGTTAATCGTAGCACTTTGTTCTCCTCATGCTTGAGCAGCTGAGTGTGAAACAGATAAAACCAGCCTCATAAGAAAAACAACGGAGATAACTGCTCTTGCTGAAACTTTGCCCAGTTCAGATATCTATTTTTATACAAACTTATACATTAATGACATGGCTCCAATAAATATACTAAAAAATTCATACCAAAAAAACAAAAAAAAAACTTGGATGTGAGATCTTGACAGCTAACCAATGATAAATAGAGTGATAGTAATGGATACTGGTCTACAGAAGCTTCCTAAAGCTTTCTCACACAATGATAGTAGAGATATAATTTTAAGTAAGTAAATTTATTAATATTAATTTTAGGATTTCAGAAAAATATTCCCGATTTATTAATAACAACCAGATTAAATTTTAACTACTTCTACCTATATTCATCTTCCAGATTGATACTAGTCACTTTTTTTAAAGATGCGGTCCCGGCTGTGATCCCGAGAGAGTATTTCACGCCATGTTTTCTGGGCTGTCAGAACCCACCAATTTCCAATATAAAAAAGTGGGTTCTTCACATTCCTAAAAATCGAATTACAGTCATCAAGAGTTATACCATGTGGATTTGGGATAGACACGAAATCCAAGTCCTAAGTCATCACCAAAGTTTTTGTTTTTCTTCTTTTTTTTTTTTTTTTACTTCACAAAACCTTATATTATGCACATGTAAATCTCTGGATCATGCTTAGTTTTTTTTCCATTGATGTTATTTAGACAAGTCGCAGACAAAATAAAATTTTGAATATTACTTCTAGTCCATCACCGAAAACAATTGGGCTTATCGCCAGAACTGATGACAAAGGGTTTGGTTATATCAAAGTGGAATCAATGCTGAAAAATCTATGAGTAATTTCAATGAATGTCTGTGAATAAAGTAATAATGGGCATTGCTATATAGCTTAGACATAAATTCAACAGATTTTATCCCAACTTCGGGTACCCAATTTATAAACACTCGGTGTGCCCCAAGAGGTTCTCCATACTTGGGGGTCGCTCCACGGCTAAAATAAAGGAATAAATAATTATGCCTCGGCCGGGGTTAGGACCTTAGAGCCGGAGAACAGTATAAAACATTCAATAGTCTTATTTATTTTTTCGTTTGAATTTAAAAAAAAAAGAAAAAAAAAGCGAGCTCTAGAAATATGCAACTAATAATCACATTAAAAAATGGAAAGGGATGATAAAAAATCATGTGACGTTAACACGACCTCATAGCGATGTAGTGGTGCCATGATGTTCTATTCACGTGGACATATCAAAAGATGATGCAAGTCTATCTATAGCACTACTTACAAAGAACCAAGAGAGCAGAAGTCAGTGCCAAAATAGCAATACGTAGAACGTGCATCCTGTCTAAAATTAGGCGGTATTTCTTTATTGCTAATTAAATACAGATAAAATCTTTCAACTAACCATAACGCAATTTAAAAAAGAGATTGTAAACTACATCAGTTTTATCATTATAGAGGTAAACACTCCTTAGTTCAGTTTGGATGCAAAGTGCCCTTACAATTTATAAATAGATTTAATTTATAAATAGATTGAGAGTACGACAAACCATCTCCCAACCTTAAATTTTAACTCAAACAATAATTAATTAATATTCATGTATGGCCTTCGATGCGCTAATAATCTATAATAGCTAAAGGGGAAAGCGCAGCCAACCTTGTAGAAACAATTCTTCGTTTAAACGGTGTCAATAACGTGAAATAGCGGCAATTAATGGTATAAAAAAACAAGGTACTTTGTGGACCACAGTGGCGAATGATGGAGTGCCTTAACTAATTAATTTCGTGGTTCCAATTGGAACAGATAAGTACAAAAATTTAAGAATAAATAATTATTGATAAATTTAGAGCTATTATTCAAAGTTTTCTACAGGATATATAGTGATTAATTAAGCAAGAAAACATAGATGATTAATTAGAAATACATAGAATTTTTTATCTACACCCATGCTGTGTCAAAAGTAGGGATAAAGTCCAATCTTTCTTAGAAATTTGACTTTCGTTATTATATATATATATATATATATATAATTATGCTTCGAAGTTTGCGAAATAAAAACCTTACCGTATAAATTATTAAGCGTATAAAAAGCAATTAATAAACTTGAGTGCAATAATTAGCTCTTTTTTTTTTTATTATTATTTTTTTTGTAAATGTGGAACTTATATTAAGATTGGCTTGTCCGTTTATTATCATATTCTAATCGATCAGAAATATTAAGTTGTGGTACTTGAATTATTCAAACCTTGACATTCATGTTTATTCCAAAATATACTCAATTGAATATTGGAACCCAATTGAGCGTATTGTTCCATAAATAGCTTTACTGACCGCTAACTAAGACGTCCTTCAGCGACTCACTGATAAAAAACAACAGCTGCCCCCCAGGAAACGGCTACGTTATGGTTAATGCCCTGTAATGATAGCACAATGTGTCCTACCTCCACGTTTCCCAACATAAAATATGTATTAAGTTCTGACTAAAAAAAAATCTAGGGTGTGCAACACAAGATTTTCACTTACCTCTTTAAATTTAACTTAAAGATGAAAAAACGCTGCAAATTATTACACAATGGTTTATTACTTCTAAATATATATTAATGTAAAACTGTTTATAGGCAATTAACTAATATGTATTTATGAGTAAAATTTCAATTTTTTATTATTTTATAATTATTAGCGGGGTCTTTTTTTCGTCAAAAACACTAATACATTTTTTTATAGTTTCAAAAATAATTGAGTTATGGGGAATTTATGGATACAATTTCAATTTTTTAAATTTTTCCTCACTTTTATAATTATTCGCAGTTTTTGATTTAAAAAAAAAAAAACTAATACATTTTTGCCTATCTTTGATAATAAAGAAGTTACTGGCGGATATATAGGCAAGATTTCAATTTTTTTTTTTTTTTTTTTGTTTATCGCCCTTTACTGATTCTAAATTTCTATACATATTTTTTTTCTATCTTCAAAAATAACTGAGTTATGGGCGTATTTCTGGGTAAAATTTCAATTTTTTCTAATTATTTTTTTTTTTCTCTATCTTCAAGAATAACTGATTTATTGAATTAAATCACTCCGCCTTGTTAAAAATAACCAGTTGATATCAACGTCTAGGTGTTAGGATCATCGTTGTATGCCCTAGTATTTTTGTGGCGAATTCGTCGGGCAAACGGATTTTTCTTTATTCGTTATTCGGATTCTACGTATCTTGAAACGTAACTTAGTTTCCTAACTACTTATCTCCAAGATAAGATTTCTTACGTTCTGAAGAAGTAATAGTATGAGTTTGTAGAAATAACAATAATTTTAATATTTATTTAATAGGAATGGTTAAATAGTCTTATACTTTAGTTGTATATTGCTATTAAAGTTAATGTTTCTAATATTTAATCATTAAATTCAACCAATTTCGTTTTCATAATGATGAAAAATCAATTCAGAAGCTACATTTTTCTATAATAAAAAAAAATGCAATGAGTATTTATTGAGTACTTTTTTAATCAAGACGATAAAAAATATATATTTGAAGTATTAAATTTCAGTTCTTTCAAGGTTCCTAAAATAATAATTATATTACGACTACAAGATTTGATTTGATTTTTAAGATTCCTTAATGCTTTTTTCAGTATCTTCATATATTTTTATATAGACTAAACGAGTATATGAAAAAAAAAAAAATTCAGCAAAGTTACAAACCAATACCAGTACGTGAAGTCATAGACTTATATTTACTGCTTATTCCTCTGGAATTGTTTGATAAATTCAACTGAACCGTGAGCATTTGAATCGATTTCTATTGTAATCTCTGTGTTAAATTAATTACGAGAAGCTATACATTTATTCTTGTCTCTTTTGAACAATGGTTAATCATATTTATGAATTTAAACAGAATAAACTGCGTGATAAATTCTAAATAACACTAAAACATATTGAGAGGTAAAACATTTAAGCATAAAACCAGCGTTGCAATTCTAGATAATCATTCATAATCAGATAGTATGATCGGAATAGTAGTCAAGATTCGTCTTTGGGAAACGGCCGTCCTTGTAAGAATACATGGGAACTGTTTTTATTCTTTTCCCGAAGGAAAACAAGATATGTCGTCCGGCTGTTGTTATATTCAGTTTATTTAATATTAACAAGAAATACAGATCAAACAGTTCTACAAAGCAGCGAGGGGTTAATTAAATTAAAGTATTGTGCAAGATGGGAACAAGACTGTTTCGAAACAATTAGATAACATTGCAATCACCAGAGCAGAGATCATCTCGCCTCAAGAGATATATTAAAGCCATAATTAAACAACTGATCCAATAATTTAATCCTTCAATATATTAGCAGCAAGAGGTTAATGATTTCCTCTTGTGACAAGGTTTGAAATCAAAATTATTTTTCAATATTGTAAAAGATAGCCATTTATTAATGACGAAGAACTAAACAAGTATGGTATCAGGGGTCACTTAAGATGTTTTAGCTAGCATTGTAGTCTCATATGCCCAAAAGCGTGGGTTTAAACCCAGCTGATGGCCCGAAGAGTTTTACTGAGATCGGGTATCAGACCTAATTACTCAAGTCTTTATTTAATTATTAATTACTTTATTCCATTATACAACTATTTTTGCTTTAATATAACGTTAATCTATAATAACTTCGCGTATTTTTTTATCGAAGTAGCGGACACGGCTACTGTTGTGCTTTAACAAACAAGTTGGTTTGATTTCAGGGAGTGAGAGTAAACATTTATTTCGGGCTGTGTCACGGAATAAATCACGAATCAATCACACTGTCTAGAACGGGTTATCAATCCGTAGATAAACTATCGCCATTCATCCTCGTGTTCGTGGAATAGACAGATTTCATAAAATAAGAATATTTCATTTTTTTCTTTGAAAATTTTTTACCAAAAGACAGAAATACAAAAAAAAATGTCTTTATTTGTTTTGTTTTTATAACATCGATCAGATCAAAACTTCAACTTCTTTAATGATCTATACTTACCCTTTGATTGACACTTGTTACTCCCTTTGAAGCGAATGAAATCAAAGCCTCAATTAATTAAAAAAATTAATTAAATTAAAAAAAAAAGTACTTAAAAAACTAAAATTGGATCGCCTTCAGATTTGACGTAAATAAAAGACAAAGGAAATTTAATTACACGTCAAATTAAATATTTTATCGTGGTCACCTGTAGTGTAGTGGCTATAACGGCCATCTATGGCCAAGGTTCAAACCCGGCTGATGGGCCATAGGATTTTTTAAAGAGAGCAAAATATTCTTAATTATGCTGTATTTCACAGGAGACGTCATATGACGGGCCTAAATATCCCTATTCTAATTAAACCTGGATAGACAAAAGTTAGGACTCCCACTGTAGCATCGTACAGAACAGCCGCAGTAGCTCAAAGTGACATTAAATGAATAAACAAATACTTTCACGAATGCTAAAAAACATGCCCTCATATCGAGGAAGAAAATGTTCATGGGTGGCAGGCGTGTATATTAAACTATTACACACGTCATTCAGTTAACTGGAACCTTAATTCACTTAAGAGATTCTAATGGAACAGCGATAAGTGCCATCAGGAGACGATTTAATAGAAAAAAAAAGTAGGTACATGGACTAGAAGCATGGAGGAACGCCAAGGAACGGACGATCTAACGGGCAACTGGGCACCCGAGCCATCTCGAAGCAACTCAATAGTAACTGCTCTCTGTTGGCTTTCTAAGAGATAACTGTCCGCTGGCAGGGTATACCACGCGGCATTATCCAGAACTCAACGCCATCAGCTTCACTAGAAGAACGGGCAAGTGGAAATCGAAAAATAAATTACACCAACAAGAGTGAATTCTTAAGTCAAGTGAGAGATGATTCGACAGATAACTTTTGCATGACTCAAAGCCAACAGTCCATTTCATACTGATGAGCGTCTTGATGACACAACATCCACGCGAAATTGATATCGTGTACTGAATGCTAATAGATGGTCTGTCATTTGTAAACGAGAAAGAAGTTTTAAATTAACAAAGAAACTAAATAAATAGAATAACTAATTAATAGGAAGCTGCTGAGCGTGATCTCGGCCTAATCCCCTCCTTGCACGACCGTCTATATGTATTAAGCCAAGAGCATTCATGGATAGTAGAGTTTTTTTAATAGATAAAATATAAGAAAGCATTTCATAACATATAAAAGGTTACTGAATATTGAAATGTTGGCCGTGAAATGAATATCAAGGATGAGATTGGTTCGGTGGCGGTAAAACAAAAAAAAATTAGAAAATAGTGAAAAATTATTTTATAATATTTTTTAAACTATACTCGAAATAGTTTTTTTTTTATAATATTTTCCCACACATTAACCCTTTTAGTACCGGACGAAAAACGAGTGCAAAAATAACAGGCCGAATTCGACACTCAACGATTTGGAAAAACACTTATAGAAGCCAAACTACAAATGATACTTACATGCTTAAAAATGCAACGTATTCAGGACGAAATGGAACAACACTGACGACTTAAGATCAATTAGGGATTTAATAAGAAAAAATAAATTGAAGAATTAAGTTAATTAAAATTTTCTTTTAAATACATGACCTAATCTGAAACTTTTTCTCAACTCCATTTCACCTTTGGTTACAAGGAAAAAAAACACCCAACAATGTACTCAATTAAAATAGCCGATTGTCCTATTTTTATACTTTTTATCAACACTATAAAATGTTTTAGATAAGTTAATAATTAAATTGTTTTAAAGCATTGAACAGTCTTGAAATGGTTGTTGATATTGAAGTATTAGTTTTACCCAAAGACCCAATGGTAAAATTCATGGAAAATATATTTTTCATAATTAATATATAGGTCAAAATTCTAAAACACTTCTATTAACTTGTTTGGATTATTCTGACCGTGTTAACAAAAAAATAAAATAAATAAAAAGTGTACCTCCGACAACCTATGAAGGGTCTTCGGTTCAGTACATATTCGAGATTCGTACTGTTTCTAAACCAACGGCCGAGCAATGAGGTGATTAGGCCTTAATCGCGCTCAGTACCCCGGCTGAATTAACAGATAAATAATATTCTGTCATAGCCGGGATCCGAACCCAGAACCCGAGGAACAGTAGCCTAGTGCTCACTTATTTATTCACTAGACCATACCACTTCTCTTTATATTATTAAATAATCTTGAAATAGTTGTTGACATTCAAGAATTTGTTTTACCCAAAGAGTTTGCATTATTCTGACCGGGTTCGTAGAATATATCATATATATTCATTAAACATTATACATATATATTTAATAAACTTAAGAGTATTAAAATATAAGGAATAAACATCATACGTAATATCAAATATATTCCGATTGAAAAATTGTTATTCTTCCAGTGAAAATGTTGAATTTTAAACACAAATATTTCGTAAGTTATCTAAAAAAAACAATATGATGTTTTCGTTTTAAGAAAACGTTATACGATATTAATACAAATTGTTCGTATAAAATAATCATGGTAATGTTACAATGTTTTTAGCTGAAACCATGGATAAACAATTCGACTGTTTATGGTGTAAAAATACATCATATACCTACATGTAAAAATACATGAAATCATGTATTTCATTTATTAAATTAAGGTATGTGTAAATGGTATTTTATTTTGCATTATATTTGTTCCATATTGGTCGCAGTTGAAAAAAGATATAAATGTATTCTTTTATGTTTACCCACGCTTTCAACTGACATTCTTTGAGCCTTTAATCTAAATTCTCCCAAGCATAATCAAAGGTTTTACATGGTCTGCGTGGTTCATTCAATAGTTAATCCGAATAATAGCCCAAGAAGAGATAATATTCCAAAGATAAAACAATATTAACATCAAAGATTTTATAAACAAACATTATTAGATGCAAAGATCAAGATTTTTCGCCATTTTTTATGACGATTCGAATTTCCCCTACATTTTATTCTTTAAGATTAATAATAGCAAATCATTAATGAACGATACGATGAGCTCAGTAGTAAAATTAAGAGCTTACTTTATATACATAACTTTATAAGTATTAATATAATTTCAATAAGAAGACTTTTCCTTAAACATCCTGAATGGTTTGCTGTATCCTAGAGACTCTTAAGCACATACCTCGGCGTGTCATAGACCTTTGTCTAGGAAAAACCTTTCCAGATGGCAATGGGGAGGTGAAATCCGGTTTTCTTAAGTTCCGTTTTCACACCAGTTCCTCAGATTTTAGAATTCCTATTCTACCGAACAATTTCCCATTGAGGAATGGATACGCTGGTAGACTATAGGCATACTGTCATATCGTATTGATGGGTGTTTTATCTAAGAGAAGGAGTAGTAGTATTATTATGAAAAAAAAGTGAAAACATGAAAGTGAGCTGTGATATTTTAAATACTAATAGTACCTATGTCTAACATATACCTTTGAAGTGTATAATATTTTAAATTGTGCAATTAATGTAGGCTAAGCCTCGATAAATGAAATAGGATGCGGCAAAAATGTAATATAATTATTGACGACCCTAAATTATTATTCACTCATTCTTGTTATTATTCCGCATCTTACTACTTATTCTATTCAGAAATAAATTTACAGCAGAATATAATATTAAAAAGTATAGTAATTTCTGTGATCAGCACACTAAAGCAATTGAAACAGTATAACATTCATTAAGATAGTGAAACCCTGAAAATTGAAATTTAGTTTGATAATTACTATTATTATCAGTACAGATAATTATTAATATTCAAGCAGAAGACTGTTAATTTAGTTTAGATGCTTTCACGTCACGGAATATATATAATTATATAACGGCTACAAGTTATTCATGAATTGCTAAACCTTTTTTTTACAACTCATGTACTGGCATTTTCGCACAGCAAAGATGAAAATAATAGATAAGCAAACGTACAAAAGAAGTTACAGTTAGGTATACTTAATAGTTTTAATTATAATTGATATATTAATAATTAGGATTAATTAATTTATTTTAACTGTTACGCGTAAACAATTACGAAATCTAATCCGTCTAAGAACTCTCAGTATATGATATAAGCGATTCCGTACGAAAGACTTTTTGTCAGTATATAAATATAATGTATTTTACCAACGTCATTAGCTTATTTAATCAAATAATTAATTTTAAGAACTATGTCAACACACACACACCACTTAAATCCTGAGGTTTGTTCAAAAATCATAAGCCATATTATATCATAATAAACAATTTTAAAGTGCGTCATATTTACTTTAAATTAAATACAAAATATAGCAAAGGTATAATGGTTGTGTAACACCTGTAATAGAGCATACCAGACTTCTATGGCAAAAGTCGTGGGTTCGAAACCGGCAGATAGCCTAGCTTTAGGGAATAACTAATTCTTGGATATGGCATCCTTCGGAGTGGACGTAAAAGGATGGTCCCGAGTCTGTGCGATGCCAGTAAATCTTCCTATCCTAATAAAACCTGTAAAGGCATTATTTAGGACTCCAACAGTGGCGTCGTCCGATTAGCCACGGTAGCATAAAACGGCATTAAATTAATAAATAAACAAAAAATACAGAAAACGTGAGAAAATCAAGCCTATAACTGTGACTTATATTATATTATCCAGCGAAGAGACAAGACAACATGATAAGTAATGTTTAGGTGAATAGTCTATAGCAGAAAGAATATAAAATATTTTTTGTCTTTTAGACTATACCATCAGTTGTTAATTTTTTGACAAGCTATATACTGTACATAAAACCGAACTTCTAGATCAATCATTCAAGAAATGAAGAGTTGAGGTTCAATTTTTATTTTCAAATACGTATTTAAAATAATGTCAATGAACTAACAATTACCAAAAAGGCTGAAAGCGTTTATTAAACCATCAAGAAGCCATTAGTTAATTAAAAATTACACACATCAGCTATGTGTTATCTGATTCATACGACCATAACACAACAGTATTCCGTTTCACATGCGGGTGAAGTCGCTACTCCAAATCCCACTGGTTTAATCAACGTTTTAATTCATAAATAAATAATTAATGGCCTTTAACATTACCGTCATCAATCATTTTATAAGAGATATTATAAATTCTTGCTATAGAATCATTTAATACACACTAACATTTAAGAATATCTAATAACTTAAGATATATTTGCTTCGGTAATTCCAACTAAAGAAGTGAAAAGCCATTAAATAAAAACTGGTACTAACTGATAAACATTTCAGGACATCTTAGGTTGATGCTGTTTTCTAAAAAATTTAGTTATCAGACGAAATATGCAAATTAATTAATAAATCAAATGTAAACATATATTAATTGTACATATCATATTGTTCTTAAGGGACCCAGTCCCAGAATAAAAATTATTTTTCTATTCTATTCTATCTAAACAAGTTTTTTCGAGGATGCCGAGTTATTGTTTTATTGGGCATATCACAAAATCTGATACTAAGCGAATTCTAAAAAGTTTCGGCTGACTTTATCCCCGATAAATATTTGATATAGACCTAAATCTAATATCGTATATACTCAATAGTAAAAAAAGAATATTTGTAATAACCGACAAACCCAAATAGTAGAAAAGTATTATATGGAGACAAAAGGTTAAATACTTATTATTATTTCATAACAATGTTCATGAAAAAATACATAAATTTAATAATAAATAGTGGCTCGACGAAATAAGTTAGCTAAAGTAAAATCCATAGTTATTAATCACCGATACAGAAAATGTACACAATTATTTTTTATTTCAGTAGTGCGTGGAGAACGCAATTTATGGTGTTCCAAAATACTGATAAAAAACAAATAAAGAATAAACGAAAAAAAAAACAAACTTTGTAATATTTTGCCTACATACTGACATTCCGTTTAGTTCAAAATTCAAGATCAATACACTCAAAGAGGAAGAATTCATGACAAGAATAAGAAATTATATATTATATATATATATATGATATATATTATATATATTAATATGATAAATAATTCGAGGATTATATGCACACCTGGAGAATATGCAGATAAAGTTGGGCTTTGGGTATAATGATATAGAAGATGGTCAAGTGCATATTCATTAACAAACTTAACATATTCATACCTCATTAGCTTTTTTTTTTATAACTGAAGTCACATATAAACAAAAACATTAAAGGCGGAAAAATTATGTATTTTTTTAAATTTTAATTTGGGATTATATTAAAACGAAAGGTTTAGTTTATTTAACTTCCTTTTATGTGGTGCTATCGGTGATGATGTTATGGAAAGGTTATTAAACAGTATATTTTACAATCAAACCGAGGTTTGAATGTGAATTTTCATAGACAATTTGGGGAAAAAAATACAACTAACTCAAGCATTAGAATTAGTCTGAAAAACAATAGTTTCCAACCTTAACTCCAAGCAACAAAAATCCACTGCCTATAAAAAATCTTCCTAAAATATTTCTAAAAAAATCTCCAAAATGGCTGGAAAGAAGACGACTCTGAGACCCTCTAAATTAAAATATTTATTTAAGTACTAATAATATGAAGTTACGCACTTCACATTTACTTGTTTTAATTGATTAATACATCGCGGAGACTCAAAGTTGTCGGCTCGGTGAGGAAAGGATTCTGAGAAAGATATTGGTAAGGCGTCCGAAAAGTAGACCAAAGCGTCGATGGGAGGATTGGCAAGGCTGATCTTGGAGGCATGGGCTTGAACGATGATAATTGGATGAACTTGTGTAAGGGAATTTGTTGGTATCAGCATCGAATCTTCGGTTCGGTAAGTCTATTTTATTATTATATTATTATTGATGTAATACTGAGGTAAATTTCAATAATAAAGTATAATTAGTTGTCAGAATTGATATAATATTTATTTAGCTTCATCATTGATAAAGAAATAGGATTTATTTTGTATAAATACAAGAAAAAATAATAAAATAATATATAATAGTTTTTATCACACCACATTTCGAAGGTTAAATTAATGTGAATAAATATTTCCAAGACAAAAACTACATTTAAAAAGTTTTTACTTCCTGAACGTGATACTGAACTGTTGATTAAATAAAAGAAACTTAACCAGCCAATCATATGCAATGTAAATGCCATCATTTAGGTTCTTGAAAAACCTAACCCAAACATAACGACATACTCCTTATCGATTTCGAAGACTTATTACTGCACGAAACCATGAAAATTTCTAGTTAAGGATTTAACCGGTGTTTTGATGAAGCAACACCAAACAATGGGCATGTGGGCTGTGTCATAACACCCCTACATAGAAGCATCGTAACCTCGTAATAAGTCGCTTACAACAATGGGATCGAAACACGTAGGTTGGAAACTAAAGATAACTTTGATAAAGGTAAAGGAGTGATAAGATACCGTTGAAGGAGCCAATGTCAAGTGTCCTCCTTTCTGAATATTTACAGAAAAATATAGGTAGGAATGAACGGTTTATGCTTGATTATGGCTCAGTAATGCCCTGAGGATGGCTCAAGTTTGAGCCGAAACGTCGGCAAAAGTAAAATATAAGACGATTAATTTCTGCATGTCTACTGTACATCCTCAATACAGAAAATTTAGTTACAACAATTGTAACGAACCGGCATAATTCGTTTCGATTTTTCACAAGGTCGGTTTAAAAAACTATAATCTTTATTTCATTCCGTTTTATGAGAAAACATGGGAAAGAGATAGCATTGAACAGTTGCTGCGCAAACATAATTAACTGCTATGAGAATAAACACAGCAATAACTGGTATTTATTTGATAGCATTAACTTTACGAAATAAAAAATCAACTTATAAAATAAGTTGAACCTCTATTTTCTCCTAACCATGCTCTCTAAAAAAACAATTAAGAATAAACACAATGAATAAATACACTTTTTTACACTGGAAATTCGCAGTAAGAAGTCAAGTAAGAGTTTTATTCGGCTTATATTTTAAAACATTCTTTCAATAAAAAGCAAGCAGAAGTTAAACTAATCAAATCTGAGTTGTAAACTTGCTACCTTAGTTGATGTGTTATTTGTTAGGTTTTTTTTTTTTTATTTTATTTCATCCAATAGAAAACATGTTTAAATATTCTAAAATAAATAATAATAATAATAATAATAATAGGCTTAGCGAACCCGAAGGTTCGATGCCGATACCACCAAATTCCGCCTACACAGACTCGTCCAATGCTCACCATTCAAGCCCAAGCTCCCGAGATCAGCCTTAACGCAATCCTCCCATCTCCGCTTCGGCCTACCTTTCGGACGCCTACCAGTCGGATCAGCAAATACCAACTTTCTCGGAATCCGTTCGTCATCGAGCCCAACAACTTTACTCGCCCATTTGAGTCTCCGCGATGCAATCAGCTCAATTATATTCACAGGATGCAAGTTCCGCAATTCCGCGTTATGCAACCTTCTAAACTCCCCAGTGGCCTCATCTCTCTTTGGACCAAATATTTTACGCAATACTTTATTTTCGAAAACCTTAAGCCGCTGTTCATCCTTTAAAGTAAGCGGCCACGTTTCACATCCGTAAAGAACCGTTGGAAGAATAATAGTTTTATAAATTCTAATCTTTAAGTTATTCTAAAATAAAAAATGCGGAAAATTAATATTATACAATAGATTATGTACCGATCAAAATCTTTATGAAATTTATTTTTCTGACGATTTTGAACGAGAAAAAAAAAGCCTGTACCTCTACTCTACGTCTCGAGTTCTGTAAATTTAAAGATTCGTACTGTTTCAATTCCAACGACCGTGCAAGGAGGCCTGATTAGAGCTAAATCACGCTTATCAGGAGGTTTTTCCCCCAAGTTATAGAGGCTGGGTTTACCCTACGAGGATCTCCATACCCCAGGTTCGCTCCACGGCTGAAATAAAAGAACAAATAATTATGCCTCAGCCGGGGTTCAAACCTGCGATCTGGAGAAAAGTAGCCTAATGCTCTTATCCACTAGAACATTCCCCCACTCCCTTGTTTCCGAACCGATAAATTATTATTTTTTATAAAAGTTAAACAAAATATATCAACAACCATAAAGGTTATCGAATATTATTACTTATTTATTAAAAGTTTACATAAATACAAAAAACGAATAAACTATATAATATTGTTTAATCATATTACATATATTTTTCTCGATAAAGTTCTCTAAACTACAATGTTCCCTATAATGACTATTCCACTAATTGTTGATTACCAGAAAAATTAGATATTAAACTTACAAAGTTGGAAAAGCGACAGGAAGCGACAACGTTTTGAATTAGAATCCTAAATGGAATATGTATTGGAGAGAACGTTTTCATCATTGTTCCTCGATTCCATCGAATAATAAATGTGAATAATATTCTTTAATATTAATTGAGAACCTTTGGAAAATACAAGAAAATTGAAAAATATGTACGGAGTAAGTCGTTAACGAATTGGTCAAACATTGGAAGAAACAACCCTTGAAAGAATGGTACAAAGGTTCTTTAGCTAGGAAAGTAATTTATAATTAACAAAGGCATTCGAGTTTATTTGCATTTGAAAGAAACGCTAATATTAGTATTCCAAAGAGATCATTCTGCAAGAAAAAGACAATACGTATGTACCCGGCGTCTGCAAGGAAGGAAGCGAAAACGCGTGAGTGGCCAAACCTGTTTGGCGGAATATTTTGACAGTGAGCATCTCTTCTTAATAATGAAATATTAAAGGGCTGTCGTGCAGGTATGCAAGCTAATGCATACCTGGGAGTTCAACTATATTCTACATATATTTGAAGATATATAATCATATTAAAACATTAAATTTATAATCTAAAGGGGTTTCATGGCTGAAAGAATACTTATTATATACGAGAGTTATTGAATTAGACTCAATAGAAGAAATATGCATAAATATAAAAGAATATTATGATAATAATAAAAAAATTTGAATCGATTTCTTTTACAAGTTATATAGGAAGATCTTTCCACGGATCCGAAACATTTTCCACTTGCTCTGACACGGTTGTCAACCATCGCATATTGATAGCATCAACCTCACACACATTATGCACGGTCAAGGTATACATACTATTTTATTTTATTTATTTTGTCTGATCTATATCAGTTATTCTAGCCCTAATCATTTATTGGATTTAAATTGTACTAATATGTTCCAAGAAAACAGAAACGTGAATCGTAACAGCACCTGCTAAGTACGTGGTTTGTTATTGCTTTTTAAGGTCATACAAAGATAACTCTAAACGTGTAGTCTCAGTAAAACTTAAACAAAACAAAAATGTTCCGAGACCTTTGATTATTCTTCATTTATCTGTTTTTCGTAATCAGCGGTCTAATTAGCAAGTATTAATAGTAATAAACAGATATTCAATATATTTTTTATGATTAATGAAAATTGTATGCGTCATATACAAATTTTTGAGCCTATAGTTTGTTGATTATCCTTAAAATAATATCTGCAATAACTGCACTAAATTTAAATTCTATCGTAATCACACTGTTTTTGTTTTTAAAAATTATAAATTCACAACCATACATTGAAAATGATATTCTCGATACTATCAATACAAACTACCGTAACTTAAATTGAAACCTTGTTAAGTATAAGCTAGATGAAGCTTAATCTTCCACTTTCTTAATCTTATGTTAAATAAACTATAAGCATTTACAAACAAATAATTATGAAACACACTATCTCTAAACATGTCAATAAAATAAAGATATAAGCTTTTTTTTCTTTCTTTTTTTTTTTAAACAAATACAGCTCACTTAAATTATTTTACGTAATTTTATTTTAAAGTATTAATGTAGATTCAACGCTATTTTTAGAAATAGTAATGGATGGGTGCCTAATCTATTCATAGTGACCCTCAGGTGGACTATGTTGACATTAAGTCAAATGGCGTGCACCAACAAAAAATTAAATTACAAAATTCTAGTTTGAATAATTTAAAAATTCCACTTTCTTAATCTTTATCAGTAAATAAATTAAGAATTACATAATAATAAAAGTAAATAATTAAGATGATATATATTTTAAAGAGCTCTTAGACGTATTTAATGAACTATGGAGTCAAAACATCCAAGAAATAGGAATAATGCATTAATGTACCATTGCTAGTAGGCAGTATTATGTACCTTATAAATTTACTTATATTCTGTACTGATAAATGTGATGACATTAAATGGCCCAACAAATATATAATAATTTATATTAAAAAAAAAAATAAATAATAGCTATCTGTTTTTTTTTCCCTTGAAGATTATCCGTTGCACTCCTTTTTGTATCATGAACCTGCTATACCTCACTGAAATAGCGAACTAACACCGCAGAGACACAATGATATTACACAAAAACACAGAGAGATTGAACATAGACCACCACCAAACACAAGAACACACTGAGGCCGGCTCTGAGGGCAGCTTGGAGGGGGCCACTCTCACTGCTGCCAACCTCGTCTAGTCACGTCTTACACATTCCCCGGCCTTAGAAGGCCTCTTATTTTATTATAATTTACTATAATTGGTATTATAATTAATAAATAAACTATCTAGTGTAAAAAAAAAGAATAATAATTAACCAAAGGGAACGTTCGGACCTATGAAAATTCATCTCGGAAAGAAAAAAATATTTTCATTAATTAGAGAAATTCTCAGAACTACTGGGTTGTCCGAAAAATGAAGTGTTATCAATGGGAAAAAAGGTATATATATTTTTATTTGTCAAAAAAGTTTCTATAACTGTCATTACATTTCAGCCAACGTATCAGCAGCTTATTCCTAGGCTCTAAATAGAATTGGGATTCTTCTGAATTTATATATTAAGCAAAACTCATTTTCTGACAATATTTTTTAACTTTCACTTACCTATATATGAAATATATAGTAAGGGAAAGTATTGCGATCGTGAAAATTTTCGAAAACAGTTTTTCAACGAAAATACACCTTTTAGGTTTCTCTGAATCCAAATAACCAAGTCGCGGAAAAAGTCTGTGAGTCAGTGTGTCCGTGTGTCTGAGTGTGGTTAAGTCTAGCACGAAAATGAAAACTCGTACCAAACTGAAAAATTCATATTTAAGACAAGTATAGAGATGTTACAGCAAGTTTTTCATCAAAATGAGCTAACCAGAAGAGACACCTTTTTCCATTCCTTTAGCACCTTTATACGATTTTCTCAAAAACGGCTCCAGCGATTTTGACTAAACTCTTACATTCTATCATTATATACGATAATTAATATATGATGTTACTGTTAGAGACACAGAAAAGAATAAATTGACAATGAATATACATACAGTAGTTTATTAGATTTTACAATTATCTAATATATTCCAATCTAATAATATCTTTAATACATTAAATTATACATTGATAATTTACAGTTATAATTAAAATATCTAATTAACTACAGTATGTCTATTCATTGTTCAATGTATTCTTTTCTGTATCTCTAACAAGAATAATATATTAATTATTGTATAAATTTTGTTTTTTATTTTATTGATATTTAACTTTGCTTATAATAAGTAAATGGGCTGATTACAATTTAAGCTTGAAAATATCTTGTGAAAAACTACCCAGTGGTAACACTTCAATATTAGTGTTCTGTTTTTCCACTGTTAAGGCATGAATATGACAACAATAAATTCTCTAAATGTTGCATAAATAAAATTGTTTATTTATTGACTGAAACCTAAGAACAGTAGAAAACTGAAATCATCAACTAATCAAACAATATAATATATATATATATATATATATATATAATATATATATATATATATATATATATATATATATATATATATATATATACATTATAGCAGAAAGATCATCTTTACACTTTTTTTTTTTTTTTTTATCTTTTTAAATAAATATATAAATTATATATATTCTTTAAAACAATGTAATATCACCATTTGGATATTTTATAGGCAGTGTGCGTAAGAGGTGTTACACAGCGTAAGCATGATTCTAGCAATCCTGAAAAGGCCTAATTTGGCGGAAAGTACACTAGTTATTCACAGCTTTAAAATTATTTAATTTTACTTTTAATAGCTGTAATAAAATATAGTGTTTTACTCTTCATTGAAAACTCTTTAAGATACTTGGGACAGATTCGTGTAACTAACTTTGAAATTAGTTTATTATTCCCCAATTAGAACATACCTACTATTAAAATAAGTACCTGCATATTAATGATAAGTACAGTAACACTTATATATAAAAATTATAACCTATTTATTTACTTTTGAAAGGTTTATTATTCAGGTTATTTTAGCTTCATTGCTGGACTATGTGCAATAAAAGAGTTATAATTTATATCCACCTCAATACAATGCTAATCCATTCTTATTTATACAGCTGTAATCAGTTTTCAAATCTGTCTGAATGATTTAAGACTTTATTATCTATCTACATGTGTTATTATCTCTGTAAATTGAAAATCATTAATGTATAATGTGAACAGACGTCGACAAGAAATTGGCTATGTAAGCTGGAGATTAAATTTTGTTTATCTGAGTTTAGTTTTTGTAGGAAAATTTAATTATTCTTATTTAACTTATTTGTAAAACATATTCCTTCCAACATCAAAATTTAAAATAAGTTATACATTAAAAAAATAATTTTTAAAAGAAGTTCCCAATAGATTTTTCTGAATAAAAAAAAATTAATTACAAAAAATCTGACATCAATTAGCATTTTCATGAAAACTATGAACATTTATAAAATATGATATATATTTATTACCCTTGTATATGCATGAATAATGTTTATTTGAATATGCAAAATAGATGTATACTAATGCCCTAGTGACATACCTGATGAATCTCAGCTAAGCCGTTCATTTAAACCCGTTTCACAAATGACATGGCTGCTATATACATTACTAAGTTAATATGAGTATAACAGCAATTTGATAGGGTTTTATCAAATGTTGCTTTTACATTACTAGTTAGTCGTTAAATATTTCATACAGGATGATAAATTAAATAAAGATAAATCCTTAATGAGGGATTTATTCTAGTGGTCTCCAAAATCCTTTTAAATACATTTATTTCCATTATAAATACAAATTGTACAAACAAATGCAATAACTACTGCTATCTCCATTAAAAAAAAAATATATATATATACAAAAGTAGAGTTTGGCTGGGTCAAAAACATACAACTATTACAAATAAAAAGTATTTGTTTATTATACGACTGAATATTAAAGGATTTGTTTTAAAAATTTTAATTAGGATTTTCAGTCGAAATATTAAAATTGTAATCATATTAGCCGTTTGACTTTTTTTTTTTTTTTACTTTTCCCATTAACGTTTAAGCAGACATGCTGCCTTCTACACGGTCGGAACCAGTCGATTACTGATATAAAGATAAAAAATATATAGACCATGAAAGCATTAAGGAGTAATTATAATTGTGATTGAAATATATTGTATTATATTGCAGAATATTATTTATATATGATCAATTAGGTAATGACAACAGGAATTGTTATACAAAATCTCTTCATAAGTTCAGTTATTAGTAAAAGCTAAAACATAATTCAAAACTTCGTAAATTAACGAATTTGGTCATCAGACAAAAAAAAAAAAAAAAAAAAAAAAAATCGAAAAAATAAAATAAAGACAAACTTTCCGAGCTACTAATTGCTGAGATAACATTTAAGAACGGTTACTCAAGGCTGAAAACTATTCACTGAACACTAAGTATTTATTAAATAATCACGTAAAATGTAACAAAATATTCTTGTTTGAAATAGATCGGATAATGAAAAGCTGACCTCAGAGCAGAATAATGGAAAGAAGCTTCAACAATTGTGGGAATGGCAATTGAATGTCTTATAATATGCATGAGAACCCTGATAATAACCTTCAATGGCCAGTCAACAAAGTGATTAATGAGTTTCTAGATATTCCAACCATGGCTTTTAGGAGTTACTAAAAGATTAATCCAGTGAAAATGAGGGACAAATTACTAAATTGTGACAGCTATATAAAATATTGATTCAAACTTTACTAGTGTGGTTGAAATCGTATTCATATAACTTCCTATTCAAATATATACTAGAAATTCTGAACTCTTACATCTTTAATTAGTTTTACTAGAAATAAAAAAAAAACTCTTGATGATCTCTGTTACTCTTAAATTTACATGATGAAAGTGATTTGTATGATGAAAAGTTGAACATAAGTCATCATAGACAGTTATCTAGTAAAGAAAAAACAAACACTTAATTTAATGAATACAGAGCAATACAGTATAAATATGAAAATACAACATAAGATTCAGCCTTATAAGAAAAAAATATTATTTAAAAATTAATATCATTCAACAATGAGAAATGTCATTAAAAAAAAATCGTAAATAATTTAAATTTACATAAAGTACTGAGGTTCCCTAGCCTAGTTTTTACCGAGTCTGTTTAATTGAAATAGAACGCATAGATCATCATATCCAAAAACAAAAACACTGCGAATTTTAACACTATATTATTTCTAAATAGTTATAAATAAAAAATAAAAAAGTTGGTTCGTTCAAGTCACTTTTCATATAGCCTTTGATTTAATTACAACTATAAATAAAGCTATATAAAAGCTATTATTATTATGTTTCATTTGTCATGTTTTTATGCTTAATTTTATAGAGCGTTAATTTACCTTTAAATCGATTCGAAAGTGGAATTTTCAAGTTGATAAACGGTCACGTTATTTTCAATCAGGATGGCGCGACAGGCCAAGTAGGTCCTTGGCCGCACAATGTGTGTGTAGTGAGTGTCAAATAGTCTCAAATAACTGGCGGAGAGGCGGTGAGCGAATCCCCTTTTAATTATATGGTTGAAAAGTTTACCCGGGACCTCAGTCTCTCAATCTCAATTCGAACTCACAACCCTTGGTACAGTAGATTAGCGTCCACGCCCAACAGCCACGGGTGTTAAAATTGTTTTTGGCATTAACATCTTTAATCATTTAATATTTTGAAACAAAAAAATCTGGTGCGCGCCACAAACGACTTTCACTTACCTCCGTTGTTAAAATCAATGTAAGAATTTTCAAATACATTTAAATAAAGATATAAATAAATTGTTAAAGAATTAATTATCTTGAATTTCAATAGAAACATGTGTTTTATTAAATAATTCTTTATATTTTCATCTACATCAATCAGTTAGTTTTATCGGTTTTTCATCACTCTCCATTAACTTTTAAAATTCTATGTATAAGATAATATTTTTTCTATATCTTTAGCTATTAAACGGTATATTCTACTTCTATATTCCTGTTTTCAAAAACACAAAAATTGCATTAAAAAAATATGTATACACTTTTCTCCTAAAGTTGTTTATCAAATTCACTCAACTGCCGTATTTACCCATTATTTATCAATGCTAATAAAGCGATATTCAATTTTTTTTTAAATCTACAAATTTAAAAGTATTTTAGAGGAAGAAAATTTAAAATATCGGCATTTAAGCCCTGTCAGACTATTTTGATTAGAATGAAACTCACATCATACTAAAGCCCATCAAATTTTACATCGATAGATAGAGTTTATTCAAAATCCTTGGAGCCGTTTCTGAGAAAATCATAAAAAGGTCCAAAATAAATGGTATAAAGCAGATCTTTCGGTCAGCTAATTTTGATAAAAAAGTTTCTGTAACATCACGGGCGTATAGTTGTCATAAATATGAAATTTCAGTTTTCGCTAGAGAGTTACAACACACACACACACACATACACGGGACTTGGTTATTAGGACTCAGGGAACCCTAAAACGTGTATTTCGGTTGAAAACTGAAATTCGAAACTATTCACGATCGCAATAATTTCTCTTACTATATATTTCATATATAGCCAAGTGAAAGTAAAAACGTCAAGAACCGAGGATTAAAGTAATCAACCTATGACGTCAATATCAAAGGTTGACGAAATATAATTACAGTTGGAAACGATAGTGGGATACTCTACTTGAGTTCGATATATTTTAATTCGAATTTTAGGGGTGGCCAAAACTTCTTCCCTGAAGTAACTTAAACTAAAGTTTTCTCCTCTTTTACAGAGGTTGAGCGAGGTGTGTTCCTAGTCCAAAGGAAAATATAACAAAACTAAACTAGCGAACAGCCCTTCCTTTTCATGGGTGCAATTTGAATGTGGTGTCATTTATGTTTTAAAAAAACTTCAATTTGATGAATTAAGAGTTTATCAATCACTTAGGGATTAAGATTTCATCGTAACGAAAAGTGCTTTTAGCAAGGAAATATTATGTTTATTATATAACGTCTATTCATTATTATATCTAATCATCGGTTGTAATGTATTTTAGTTATACACCTTGAGGAAAGAAGGCCCTTAATGATGGTGAAAACCGTATCAAAATCCGCCTTGTGGTTTAGGAGTTAACGGAAACCAAAAGCTCGTTATCATTTTATATATCGTTATCATCTTTCTCATATCGTTTATATATATATATATATATATATATATATATAAGAGAGAGAGAGAGAGAGAGAGAGAAAGAGAGAGAGAGGGAGAGAGAAAGAGAGAGATGAATTAATAGGTTCATGATGAATTATAATGAACCTGCATAGGTTCATTATAATTTGACGATTAGAAATAAGATAAATCGTTTGAAGGTAAATTAAAATGGATTCAATGTTTATTTGAAGTGTCTAAAACTTGTCAAATACTAACAATAACTTTTACAAAGGGGATGATGGCTAGCTAAGGCAGAAAAGGCTTACGATCCAAGGTGTCATTTGTCACCGGTCTAAAGCTAGAAGACATGAATAGTGAAAACGCCAGGTAAAATTGCCCATTTTCATAACCTTTCAGTAAAGATGTCCTCTTTTCATACTTGACGCCGATGAGAAAATATTCAAGGAGAAACTTTGAACATTATGCCTATCCTAAAAGAAATCCTTATTTTTTTAAAATATTTATTTAAAGCAATATCCTAATAATATTTAATTCATCAATATAAGAAATTTATTAAGAATATTTTTTTAATATTCTATTTTTTGTTATTGAATATGTCTATCAGAACAAAATAATAATAGATAAAATTATTTTTGCTCTTTAAAGACTGGTTGCTGGATCATTGTTGCTTTACTTAAAATTAGATCAGCTAAGCAAATTTTAGCTTAAATGGAAGTTGCAGAAACAAAACAAAACAAACGAAAAACACAGAATAAGATAAACAAGAATTAGATTAGATTAAATTTTTTTTTTTATATTTTACAAACAGCCTCATGCCTCAAATTTTATACATGTTGTGGTAATTGCACCAATTACATGTTACTTTTTACAAGAATTAATTAAACACTGAAATATAATAACTTTTATGAAGCTTAGAATTATTACGATCCAAGGTTAATTTTAATAGTTTAATTATTAATGTATCATTCACTTACGAAAAAAATTAAAAAGCATTTCAGTTTCTTTCTCTTAACACTTAATCACACAATTCCTTTTTTGGAACGAAATTCGCCTCAAGAAAATGTATTATGATTGAATCGTTTCTAGGAACGGATTTAAGAAATATTAGGAATTTTGAATATTAAACTCTTAATAAAAAAAAAAAAAAATGAAATTAGAAAGTTGAATTTTCTGTGATGCTCGAGAAACATTAAAATAAAAGTTAAAAAAATAAAAAAGTACCATATACAGTTAACGTAAATGAGCTCATTATGCTCATAATTTAGGTGACGTTCATGATGATATACTGTACTGTGCCATAACAACCAGGTTATCAAGAAAACTATCTTGAAAAAATAAAATATACACAATTTAATATCTTTGAGAAAAATAAATTTGATAGTAATAATTGTACAATGTTCTGTTTTAAAACCATTGTTCTTTTTAACAATTGATACAGCAAAAATTTATATTGGATCAATTATTTTTGCAACGTTATTATTGTGATTGATATTAACAATTATTAATATAGGTTTGAAATCAAGTAATTAATAAAACAAACAATAGACAAAATCCACCAAAGAGTTACAAAATGTTAGCTTACACTATTTTAAAGCGGCGAGCACGGCAAAACATGAAGCCTGTTATCTGCAACGATAAAGGTTTTTAACGATGTCTCAGGCCGACTCGAAGTAAAAATGAGATATATTTTAAAAGTTGCTCTAAACTCCAATATGATTTTAAATGTTAAAAACTTAAGCTATTTACTTTAGATCTTAAACGAAACCGACCTTGTATACTTATCTATAAACTGCATTCTTCCCACCTTGGTTTAAGCATGATTAGTTTGTTTATTCACTTAATGTCACATGATGCTGCTATGGCTAATTGGATGCTACAGTGTTCTAAATTTTTCCTACCAGGTTTTATAAGGATAGGGATCTTTAACGAGTACCTGACATCGTACAGGCACGGGATCGCCTTTACACGTCCTTTTGGAAGGATGGTATAACTAAGGATTTTTTAATCTTATAAAAAGATTCTAGAGACAACTGCCAGGTTTGAACCCACGAACATGGGAAAAGAAGGCTGTTATGCCAGTCACTACACCACAGGTGACCCCTGATGTATGATTAGATTGAATTTCTCAATGATTCACAAAATATTTTTTAAGCACTAACATTTTTCCAGACTATTTAAAATGGATTTGAGATGATCTGATGAAAATACTCGACAGCAGAAAAGTAATTTTAGTTGAGTTGCGACAGAGAGAGTCCGTTGGAACGATTTATGTACATCGTTTATTCCTTGATCCGTGGCAGCTCTTGATAGAAAGGGACGACGCCCTACTCTGCATTACTGCTTTCCATAATTATAGTCTGCTTTATGAAAACCGTTCGTCCGAAATATTGCATCGATAACCATCTTTCTCACTGATATGCACCTTAAACATAATCGCTTATGGTGAGCAAGCTTTTCATATTAGTGAACTACTCAAGCTAATCCTATTGATGCATGGATACAAAACAAAAAAAAATCTTAACAATATTCCTAACGTTTTCTCTAATAATCCAAACGATACCAAAATTAAAAATAACTCTAAAAAGGTGCATAAAAGGTTGACAGAAAATAAGATACCACCTAATTTTTTGTATGAAAGACATAATGGTCCGATTATAAGTCTTTAGTTTTTCCTGAAATACATTAAAGCTAATAAAAAGTGATTATATGAGCCATGAGAGTTTTTATGTCTTTGGTCACAATTACTTGTTAAACTATAAATAACATCATTACATATTAATAAAATGAATTACTTCGTTTTTTACTATTCGCCTTCAAATATGACAACTAAATATCACCAGATTATGTTAAATCTGATTTACTTTACATTTTCCTATGATAATTGTAACAAAGTTCTGAATACATCATATAATTTCTCTATGTAAAGTTAATTTTTATTATCCATTAACACAGACAATCTGGTAGACGGTATACTCGTGCTTGTGTTTTGTGGTTTTGGGTACAAAATAGAAAAAATAGAGACATTTTTTAACGAAATTTTTTATATATCTAGTATTTTATTGTGTAATTCTATTTTTATTTATAATATTTATTCTTTGCTGTTTCCAAAACAACTGAACTTCAATACCTTTACTTCGAATTTATGTAAAAACCTACTGCTGCACTAATATAGAGAAAAAAATCAAAATGATCACATTCAAATTATTAAAAAATTAAAATAATGCCAGGAAATGAAATGTTTGGATAAGGAAATCTGGGCGTTTATAAGGAGCCATGGCAACAGGGAGTACGTAGTTGAGCTAACCTCCGTCGGGTAGCGCCACTTGTTTGCAGCATTAGCTCTATCTAGTGGAGACCGGAATTATCAATAATACAGCCTCATATTTCTACATGTTTAAAAATATATCCTCTTAAATATAAATAATCACAATATTATAAAGTAATGACGTTATATATTAATTAATTATATAACACTGTAGAGATTATGATTAGATTGATTTGATAAGATTAAAATAAAATAATAAAATGACACACCTAATAATATAGAATCATGCTCTTAAAAGATCAAATCTTACTGTATAACTAAACATCAGTAACTTATACAATTATAATTTGAGAGAGAATAATGATATAGAATTGTATGTTTTAATAAATAAAGATTATTTAAATTATTAAACATGAATACCTTACCAATAGCTATATAGTATATCATAAAAAAAGTAATGTGTTTTTTATTTTCAATAACCTTATCGAATTGTTCTATGATGAAAAAAGAAGAAAATTTATTTTAGTCCTTTATTTTTCATCCCATTATCTATCGCAGAATCACAAATAAATCATTTTCAACTCCTTGAATTATAGCATTAGACCAATATTATTTAATACACATTTTAAACAGGGATCACTGGAAGGATATGGATGTTCATATTTTTATTTATATTTTAATCTTTTAAATTTTTATTTTATTATTACATTATATATTATTTTATATGTTTAATAAACCATTTTTCTATTTATTATTTTTACTCTTTTTAATTATAAATGCTGGATATTTAATATATAAGCAGAGGTTCATATAGTTGCTAATAGTTGTTATACGTTGTCATGTTGTGATATTTATTATATTTTGATTTATTTATTATATATATAATTGGATTACTATCAAAGAAAAGCGAGAAAAGGAAAATAAAAATCGAATAAAAAGAAAAAATAATTTTTAATAAAATGTAAATAAAAATATAAATATTTTTTTGTAATGTAAATTAAGATTTGTTTAATTAAAAATAGTCATTAGTTATATTACGCGTAAAAAAATATAAGGAAAAATAAGTAAGCTGTGTAAAATCAACCCAAATAAGTTGAGCAGCGTCGCTGGTTCAATTAAAGTGTATCTCGCTAAAAAATTAAATTAAAACAATATATTTTTCATTAATGATTTTTTTTATTGCACAATCTATTACACAATATAATTAAGTCTGTAATATATAACTCGTTAAGATTTGTATCAATACTATAAACACATAATTGTAGTATCTAAAATATAAACATAATCCTGTATCCTTGCTTTTTTTCATTGTTTGAGTTATTCTTATGCATTAGTATTTTATTTTTTCCTTCTTTTTTTTTTTTTCATTGTCATACTGATATTAAACAGACAATATGTATGATGAAACTTGGTAAATGTAAAATATTTACATGAAGATTAAAGTTTCACTTGTAATGCATATCACTAAACGTGCCGGAGCAGACAAATGCTGGATTAACGAAATTCAATACAATGAGATCATTATTATTACAGAAGAAGTTGTTAAAGCAATTCAAAGGATTCATAACGTTATTCAGTATCTTTGTATATAGTCAGTAACCAATTCAAATAAATATAATGAATGATAAATAGAAGTACATATAGCTTAATACATATATTTTTTATAAGTTATATATTATACTGCGATAGTGTCTCGAATACGTAGAGGACACTGAGTTCCATTTCAACAAACCTTTAGACTGATATAAAATTTATAGCCACAGCTTTAATTTCAAAGTGAAAGGAGAAAGATTATGCATATACCATGGTACAGTATACAAAAAAAAAAAAAAAAAAAAAAAAAAAAAATATATATATATATATATATATATATATATATATATATATATATATGTATATATATATATACATTACAATCATAGAATTATTGATGCGGAATAATAAAATGAAATAATTTGACTCACCTTATGGTTCAGATCCAAGACGTCTTCCTCAAGAGATGCGTCAGAATATACGTCATCCCCTGTATCACAGGCGGAGCTCCGACCTGAGGAGTTGAAACTGGAACTGCGGTTTAACGGGCTGAAAAATACAATATGCATTAGGAATCGTTGGTAGAAGTAATCAACAAAAACACGTATGTTAATATATAATTTTGAAACCACAGTTAAGTTTTTCCTACTGCAAAAACTGCATACAATCGAATAAGAAAAGAATTGCAGCTAACATCTTAAAACATTATTCACTAAGACGCTATAACAAAGAAACAGACTCTGATGTCAAAAATAGGTTGAGATTTAACCAGCGCAAAGTTTTTTTTCAAAAATGGCATACCAATCGAAATCTAAAATTAATGCTGCTATTCCTAGAAAAGAATAAAAATCGATTTTACAAACCAAACATTAAAATTTGTTTTTAAATAATGCTGCGTGTTACAAGTTTGTTCATTTAATGTCACATTATTGCTACTGTGGGAGTCCTAAATTTTGCCTATGCAGGTTTTATTAGGATAGGGATCTTCAACTGGTACCCGGTATCCACCATTTTACGTCCCCTCCGAAGAACGGCGTAGCCAAGGATTTTTTACTCCTATAAAAAACTCCAGGCTCATTTGGCGGATTTGACCCCGCGACCTTTGACACAGGAGGCTGCTTTTTTTTGTTAATGTAATTTAGCATATGGCATGTATATGAAAAAAAAAACAAACAAAAGAAAAAACAATTGAAGGCATACAACAGAGTGCATATAACCAAATAGATCTAGATATGCGAAATATGCAACTGAAAAAAACATCTTTATTATATAAATAAAAAAACAAAAAAACAATGTTATATGAACTGTACATTAGTTTTATCACAAAAATTTCGAAAAATAAATTCGAAACACCGAGATGTAATCATAGATTCTTGGACCTAATTTGATCTACACATAAACAGAACAACTGGTTCATTCAAAGAAATAGTTTTCTTAATTATAAATGTTTAAAAAAATTGTCTTTAAAAAAATACATTCCTTTAGTCGTTTCTCATAGTTTAGAAGACATTTTTTTCACTTTCATGTATACAATTTTGAACTAAAATCAGTAAATATTTTTTTAGAAGTTATTCTTTATAACTGAAAACATTTTTAAAAAGTTTACTTCTAGTAGGATGTTTGAGAATTTGATTATCAAATGAAATATTTATACTATAGGGGATAGAATAGAACAAGAAACTTTATTCTGGGATAATGCCCTTTAAGAATAACATCTGGGAATAAAACAAAAATATGAAATGGCTAAAAACAATTATGATAATAGTAAGTATAATATACGTATATATTATCTAAAGAAGTTAAAAATATATTGGAAATATTTAATTTTTGTTATAATTGTAAATAAGTCCTACTAGAATTTTCATTTTAATTAAAATTGTCTAATATTAAGCAGCAAAGCAAGTTTGAACAATCCATTATCTTTGTTTTTTTGTATGGAATTATGAATAGTCCATTATCATTTTTTTTTTCATTAAATTTCTAATAACTCATTTTCATTTTTAATGCAATCAGTAATTATTAAGACATTAATGACCGTCATATTCAGCGATAGAGCCAATTCAGTAGTACAAATGTACACGAGAAATGCATTAATGACTCCCTGTAAAACAAACCCCTTCAAGAGGAAAGAGACTAAGCCCGCATAGCTTTACTGCGGTGTTGGCTTAGTATCCGCAGGGACTGCCATGTAGTTTCCTATTAGGACAGAGTAGGTCGGGCTTGAGGAATTAATTATGAACACTCGCAATATCATTAGCCCCCCTCATTCCATATCCAGCATGACAAATAACACGTGCATGCTGCCATAATACTTCATAATTACACACATTTTTTAATAAATATAAGAGTGTGCTGATAACTTTCAACAAATCTTCAAACTATAAACCTGACTTCTTTAATTTCATATGTATGAAAAATTCAGCATAAAACACGAGATACTTGGATATAGTGAATATTAAATAAATTATATCTGCATTTTTAAAAATTTTAAACATTTTCTCATACACATTCAGACCTTTACAGTCATTTTCTGGTCTGGAACGAGCAAAGTTTTGACAAAATAAAAAAAAATAGATATGTCAGGTAAATAGAATTTTATGAAACAATGTTATTTGTTTTAATATTGAATTTTAATAACCATATATTTTTTAATTTGTTTTATTCTAATAATAAATGATAATTTGTTAATGTACTGTAGTGAGTTCTGAAGATGGGGGAAGGGCCACCGAAACGTTGACTCCTAATTGTTAATGGTGTAAAAATAAACGTTTGAGGAAGATCTAAGATCCATTATATTTCCATGAACAATTTCGTTCATTGTAGAGAAACTACAAGAAATGGTCGAAACCAGAAACGGAATACAAAGATAGCAATGACATAGCTCGTGAAAGCGTTAAGGTATAAAATACATGTTGGTCCCTAACGAAATAAAACACTTAATTTTATCTTAAATGTCGAAATTAGATAAACAAAATATGAAATACACAGTTTCTGATCAAAACAAACGTTTAATATTAAATATCAATTAAATACCCCAATTGGGAATTTTTAAAAATATTTGCTATCTGTATTACTTTTAACATTAAGAATTTTTGGTACCGGTTTGTTTTAGGTGTAAATTAATCTATAGTTCTAATTTATCTTAGATTTGTGTATATTTGTAAATAATATTTTTTTATGCTCATAATATTAGTTTGGTTTAGTGTGATTTTATTTCATTATGCTAGGTTAAGATTTTTAATATTTTTGTTATTAAACGCTACTTAATATATTTTTTTACATCCGAGAGAAAAAAAAAAAAAAAGGAAAAAAAAGAAAAATGTATATGTAATATAAATGTAAAACATGATAATGATATTTTGTAAATAGAAAAAATAAGTTCTTTGTATCTGAACAACCCAATTTAGTTGGGGAGCATTATTTCATTTTATTTTTTAATGAAACTTTTTTTCATCTCTCTTACATATTTTCGGAGATTTTTACATCCAAAAAAAAAAATTATATTTTCATAGTGTTATTCGTCCTTAAATATGGTAGGAATGCTATTTCCACATCATTTATTAAACGAAGGATTTTTTATACTTTGCACTAAAGTGTGTAATTAGAAATAATAGAACTCTTATCTATTCGGCTTAATGTTATGCGAAACCAAGAACAATAAGAGATTATAAAGAATAAATTTTTTATTTCATAATAAATATATTGAATTTTTTTTTAGTAATATAAAGTTATTGATTTATTTATAAATTTTCTGTTATCTATAATAGATGTTTTACACAATACATCCACTAGTGTAATCTCATTAACAGGAAAAGCATAATACAAAAACAGAAATGACATTATCAGATAATTTATACAGGTAGGAATGGAAGTGATTTGGCAAGGGTTAAGTATTGGGTTACCAGTGAAACCCACAGGGTGACCACAGGGCACTAGTATGGGTTTAATAACAGAGAAAATCTTTTAACGATAATTTCAACTTGTGGAGATTTCATGAAAAAAAAAAAAAAAGGATACTCTGACACGACCTTATTTAGTTACTTGAAAAATATCCATTCAGCAAAAACCAAATAAAAATTTATAGGATATAATATCTGTGTACTTATGACGTATAATAATCTATATTAAATTATATTAATAATGAAATAAAGACTCTCCACCTCTATGCATGAATCCGATATCCCTATAACGATACATTGGCAAAGCTTAGTATTCTGGGAAGAAATGAGACTAAAATAATAGTTGTTGGGACCATACGAAAAAGTAACACCATGATTGAGTTTCATGTAAAAACGTAAAACTACTTAATTGGGCCAAAAAACATACTTAAAAAAAGCTAGCTTGGAGCAACTTTAAATAATTAGGCAATTTAGAAATTATTTTAGATAAGAAATTCACTAAATAAAACTAGTCAATTTATATTAACTTCGTCTTAAATTTATATACATCGATTTTATTTAGGTAGAAATAATCGGGAGTCAATCGTTTTTTGAACATTTTAATTTTGCAGACGTTTCGGCTCAAACTGTGAGCCATCATCGGGGCATCAGTGAGCTATGTCAAGCATAAACTGTCCATAGAGTTTAAGGCTCACAAGTGTAAGACGAAACGTCTGCAAAATTGAAATATTAAAAAAATGACTGACTTCCGATTATTTCTACCAAAGAAAATTTCAACAGTCGACTATACATCGTCAATACATCGATTTATATACACATTTTATTAGAAAACTTAAGTAAGTACATTTGAGATTAAGACAATAAGTATATAACTGAGATTCCATTTAGTTTTATAAATTAAGTGATTTCAAGACTTTCAAGGCCTTTAAATAGATTTCTTCTAAAATTCAATTGATATTCTTGCCAAGCTCTTAATAGCCTATATATATATATATATATTATAATAAATCTACTTTTAACAAAACATAAAAAAGTTAAGTTTAATACTACGGAATGGAATCTTTCGCAGCACACTATTATAATTATTCATGACTGAAAAATAGGGTCACCTGCGGCGTAGTGGCTTGCATAACAGCCTTCTATACCCAAGGTCGCGGGTTCAAACCTGCAGTTGGCCCTAGCATTTTTTAATGGGAGTAAAAAATCTTTAGTAGCTGTATTTCGAGAGTCCTAAAAAGGTGGTTCCGAGCCTGTGAGAGATTAGGTAATCGTTAATGATCCCAATCCTAATTAAACAAAAAATTTTTAGATATTTATTTAGATATATTACAATTTTAATTAAACCTGGATAGACAAAATTTAGGACTCCCACTGAAGTCTGTAATATCGTCGGATTAGCAATAGTAGAATACAGTGACTGTTAAATGTATAAAGAATACTAATAAATGAAAAAGGGATCACTTGTAGCTGGGTGGTTAGCATAACAGCCTCCTATGCCAAAGGTCACGGGTTCAAATCCGCAAGTGGTCCTAGGATTTTTTAATGGGAGTAAAAAATCCTGAGTTATGCCGTCCTTCGGAGGGGACGTTAAAAGGTGGTCCCGAGCCTGTGCGATGTCAGGTACTCGTTAAAGATCCCTATCCTAATAAAACCGGATAGGCAAAGTGACGTTAAATAAATAAATAAACAAAAATAATTGAAAAATAGACTAAAATTCAACACTTCATAAAGAATTCTATAACGTGTATTAAAAAAAGAAATAAGGAGTCCTTAATTTGTGAGGAGTTAGGGGGGATTTAAAATGGATAGTGATATCAAGTTAATTAGTTTTCCGAATTTTTTAAAATTAAATTTTATTTTCTCATTATTAATATACCTAAATAATATAATCAAGAAATGTAAAATGCTATTCACAGAAAGGAATGGCCCTCATTTTATCAAGGTCCACACTTCAATAGAAATTAATGAATGAGGTGCTGACTGACTTTTCTTAAAGGAAAAATCATTCCTCTCTTTTTCTTAAAAGGGGGCATTTGGGCGATATCTGAAAAGGGAACTCTAAAAAGGGGTCTTGTATTATCGCTATAATAGAGCTTTGAAATAATTAATTAACTAAAGGACAAACAAATTTAAAATTCTTATGAAATAAAGGTTAATTTGTCAACTTTTAAGTAACAAAAGTTAAATAAAAGGAATTACATTTCAAAATTCAATGATGGTATATAAATTGTATCACTTTTTTAAATATGTTTAAAAATACATTTTTTTTATGATATGGGTACGTAATCGCACGTCATACAGCACTTTTCTTAATCCCCACTTCATTTATTGTTTCATTTATAGTGCGTATATACAGAACTTTTAATTTTCAATCGAAAGCATTTATATCGAAATCGTTAATACAAAAATCCCAAACCCTTAAAAAAAATGTTTAGAAAAAACCACTTCTAATCACTCTATACTTATTTATTTATTTTTTTTTTTTTTTAGCAGTTTAATTAAACTGAATATTTACATATTGGTAGTCAAATAACTCGAATAAACTAGGAAGACAGATTTTTCAGCAAATGAAGAGAACTATGAAAACCGGTTAGATTGAGAGGGGGGCTGGAAAAGAACCAACAAAGGCTGGTCAGTGAAAGCGAGTTTGTTTTTTTCTATTTTCCAAAGCTTTCACGTTAGCCAGTCATTTCCTGTAATAGAAAGATAGCAAAGGTCAAATGTGAAATAAACGACCAAGTAAAATTTTGCAAACAGTTCTTCATCAACACTCAATGCAAAATCTAAGAATAGAATTCACAGAAATCATTTTATTTTGTGATCTTTATAGTCTCTCTCATTTACATCATTTTGTAAATCATTTTACATGTATTGACTGTATAGGATTTGATTTCAAATCTTAATTCTTTGAGATTGAGAATTCATTGAGAATAAAATAAATGAATAAAATAAAAAATTGAGAAACGCCTTTAAATATAACAATCTGAATTCACATTAAATAGACAACTGTCTACCCAAACACATCTGATAACCATCGGAAAATAAACTATTACAAGCTCAAAAGGCTTCGTTTTACACATACCAACTACAAGAAGAAAAATCTTTTCGGATCGCTGTTCGGAATTTCCATCATACAACACCAAAACGATATGAAAATTGTATTAGAAGAAATAGAACACAAAGTAAGAAACATATCCAATGCACTACATCCGAAGACAAAACTTCCACTTCCCATATTTTCAATAGAATATAGTTTTGTTTTTTAATCTTGACTTGTTATCTACACCTTTCATCGGCTGAGAGTAAGCGAGTGTTATATTAATCAATATAATTAGCATGAGGGGTGTCAATATTCATAAGCTACTCTCCTAACTTGAAAAAAAATCCAAGATTTTCCGAAACATCTTGTCTTTTTCGGGTTATGTTCAAGCAAAGAAGAATGGTTTTATACTACTTCATGTTGCCTTATTTCTGGCCCTGACTTATAATACCATCTTTCTACACTTTTCCAAAGAAAAGTAATGGATTATAAACTCGCAGCATAAACTCTCCGTATCCTCTCGAAACCCTCTAGCCTCAAAACTTTCTGAATACTCCATACATTTCAATCATTCCTTTAACTTTGACGACTGCACCATTTTAGATTATGTTCCAAACCATAAGAAAAGACTAATCGCTGAATCCGTCCACATCCACCTCCAATCCAATCCTGTTAACCACAAAACCGATAAACAATGCATTTCCTCCAATATAGCCACATATTAAACTCTATTAAGTAGCATATTTTCTCTGTCTATCCCACTATATATATTGTTTTGTTTTTCATTATTATTGTTTGTTGGTTTTTTTTTTATTTTTAATTTATATTTATTTATCATTTTAAATCTATTTTAGGTATCCATATAATTCTATATATGTATTTATTTTGTTTTGTTTATGTATTTAAAATTTTCTAAATGTCTTAACTATTCAATTTATTCCAACTTGTATTTATGTTTATTTAACTTTTTTATCAACCTGTAAGATTTGTCAATTAGTGTATTTCACAATGTTCCATTATTATTTCTCCCCCCCCCCCTGTTATCCTTGGATACCTTAAACAGAATTAGGGATAATTAAGTTGGGAGGTACAGTCAGTTTTTCTCCATATACATCTTCCATCACTGTTCTTACTATTATATAGGTGATATTTCAAGAATTAAATTAGAATTTTTTTTATCTTGTATCATTATTATAATCATAAGTTAAATTTCATTGATTCTTTGTATGGTAGTATTAAGAATTTTAGTCATTGTTGTCAGACCCTGTCCATAAATCAGTACGTATTTTCCATTCATTCTACCTTTTTTCCTACGTTTTTTCCTTCCTAACTACCCCCCACCTACCAAACAGTACCTAGTTTCCATTCTCCCACCATGCGGTACGTATCTCCACTCTACTTCATATTTTTATATTTCATGTTTCATGTAAATTATTGATACCTGTGTAAATTTTGTTTAGTGAACGTTTTTATTTTTTCTGTTTAACACTTTCATTATTGTACTATGGTCATTCTATTTTAATTAAGTTTTTTTTACATATACAGTTCTTCTGTTATTTTTTAATACTGACGTTCTCTAGCTAAATAGGTTATATAATATTTTATGTAATGTCATTGAAATTATATCCTTTTGTATCTTTTTAGCCCTGATGATGACCCACAAAGGGGGTCGAAACGTTGGCAAACAATAAAATAGTTGAAACTAATTAGTTGTTTCATTTAATGACCGCCACCCAGACTAAATCCTTCCAGTAATTCTCAACGGTCAACTAATTACATCCACAACGATTATAAAATAAGTCCGTAGCTTTTCAATATTTCCATTAATCGTATCTAAGTTTATAAAATCATGTTTACTTGGTCAATAATGTTTACATATTATAAAAAGGGATTAGTTAAGGTGCTTTTATGCATCAGTTTCAACAGAGTTCCTTATCTTTAAGTGGCATTTTGCTTGCTTAATGGTTTTGCTCTTACATTCATTTTCAAATACATTCAATTGAATGATTTTTTATTTCCGAAAGGGAAAATACGCTACATAGAACGTTAAACAAATGTGCAGTATGTCTGGCGATGATGCCTTAGTAGAAAGCACGGTCCGTAAGTGATTTGCTCGGTTAAGAATCGGAAGTTTTGACTTGGAAGACGCTAAGCGCACGGGTCGTCCTACAACTGTTGATGATGGCCAAATCAAAAAAAATATATCCGAAAGATGGCAAAATTTAATAGATCCAAATGGTTCATATATAATTGATTAAAAAAATTACAAGACTATGGAGTTTTTATTAAAATGTATGTATCTATTTGATTCTACTATCTATGTTTTAACATTAACCACCTTCATGGTAATTTTTTTTAGATTTAGTTTTGCTCTCGTTACTTAAAAAAATAAATAATTCACCAAATCAGTTAAACGTTTAAATATTTATTTTCGATTTGAGACTGGTGATCTTTAAATACCAGAGGGTTATGGATATAAATTCACCATCACTTAAAATATATCTCCTAATCCGCTGTTCAGTGACCTTTCGAGGCCCAAACGGGCAGGAAATTCTTCACTCCAACGGACACAGTCAAAGGTGACGTAAGGTGTGTACGTCAAAACAGTTTAAAATAACTTCCTATGTCATCAAGCTTTAAACTAACAAAACTGAGACATTTCTAAAATTAGCTTATTAGAAACCATTACCATTTATAGTGAGGATTTTTCAAAATAATAACGTTTATTTATATATTTAAGTACACAAAACAAATAATGTATAATTAATAATTCATTACACTATCATGATTAATATTTTCTTATAATAGCGTTATTTATATTTATTATTTATCTTCTACAATGAAGAAATGGAACTCATCTATATTAACAAAAGCAAGTTATTATACTTACTATGTTTGTCACACTTATCATAACAAGCAATAAGCTGTGTCCGAAAAGTAACATTTCCTTAGGAAGCTAATTTTGTTTGTGGGCCTCTATCTTATCGTCCAGATGTCCAATAAGGCTTTGATTGTAAAAGATATCCTACGCTAAGTAGTTTTAAAAAAATTGGCTTCTATATCCTATAAAAAAATGTTTTTAAAAGTTAAATAACATTTCAACAAAATCAAAGGAAAAATCTTGGTCTGATCAGTAGCATATAGGAATTCCTATCGATGTTTTGTAAACCGGTTTCGGTTGCTATTTTAAAAACAATTTTTAGCGGTTAAAAACGTTTTCAAGAACATATTTATAAATTTCTATAAATTATTACTATTTGAAATTATTTCTATCTCACAATTTATATGTATTAATTACTCCTTTCAAAAACTTAAAAATGTAGTAATGTTTACTAGCAAGCATAAAAGCTTGGTAAAACAATAAACGTAAAACGAAGCTCTTAAGAAAAACGCAAGCTTTATTTTTCTTCATTTTTATCATGAAAATATATTATCTAATTGTTAATTTTATATAAAATGGTTTCAAAATGAATAAATTAAAAGAAATAAATAGTAATAAGAATCGACCAAAACAAATATATTGTAATTAAAGTATTCATAATACTTATTTATAATATCATTATTTCATGAAATTAGAATTTGTATTTGAAATTATTATTCATTGTATAATTATCCGAACCCTAAATTGCAAAAGAACATTCAGATAATATTGTATATATTCGATTGAAATCAATATTATTACTAGGGATAGGATTAATTAGCAACCGAGCGGCAATAATTAGACTTTCGCAATATCAAGCGTCGAATCCTACAGGTGTCTACAGATTCTAAAGCCACCACCAAGCAATAGACTTAGCTGCTAATAATTATATAATTTACTAATATTAATATATAACAAGATGTACTGAAAAAAAAAACTTTTTCGTATTTAGTTTGTATCCTAGAAAATGATAAATGTACTGGACTGTTGTATAACCAAATATCTAAAAACGATTTAACTGAACTATTTCGGGCATAAAAAAAAAATGCTCCAGTTAAAAGTAATGGAGTTCTGGTTTTTTTTTTTTTTTTTTTTTTTTTTTATCACCAAACTAGTTTAATTTAAAAAATCAATTTAATTTTAAGTACGTTATATTATGACGTACGACTTTCCCTTAAATTCAATTAATTATTTGCTAGGGCTACATCCAATCTGCCAAGATTGATTATTATATTCTTACTCACTTATTTCAACATTTTACATTTATTTCGTGAATAGGTTCCTTATACACATTGCCTTACCACTTATTGCCCTTGAGTGTGGCAGATTGTATTATAGTTATATATTATAAAAAAAGGGCTAATACCAGAGTTCAAAAAATGTTACTTTTTAAAACGTAGGTTGAAATAATCGGGAGTCAGTCGTTTAAAAAATATTTTAATTTGGCCAACGTTTCGGCTCAAGCATGGGAGCCACCATCAGGGCATCAGTGAGTCATGTCAAGCATACTTTTTAAAACAATACAATTAGCATTTTATTTTCCATCTATTTTTGGATTCCAATATTCACGAAATATGTCAGTATAAATTATACTATAGTTAATAAAATGGAAATATGGGAATCAAAAGTTAAGGTCTCCTGATCAAAAAACAGTCCCAAAGGTGTGGTGACCGAGTGTGGTAACTGAAATTTCATATTTGAGACAAATAAACGCCTGAGATGTTACAGTAACTTTTTCATCAAAATCGGCTAACCAGAAGAGCCACTTTATACCAAGCCTTTTGTACCTTTTTAAGATTTTCTCAAAAACGGCTCTAACGATTTTGATTAAACTCGCTGTATCGATGTAAATTTAATAGGCTTCAATATGATATAGGTTTTATTGTGATTGAAATAGTCTGACAGGACTTAAATGTCGATATTTTAAATTATCTTACTCTAAACTACCTTTAATTTTGTAGATTCCAGAAGATTAACCATATCATCTTAATGACTTAAGACATTATTATCATCTTAAGACAGCTAAATATACAAGTTGAACGAATTTGATGACCAGCGATAGAATTAAAGGGCAAAACTATTTTTTAAAGTAATTTTTGTTTTTTTATAATAAGAACAGTAATATAGACGTATAATATATCGTTGGAAAGAGAAAGATTTTAGAAGAAATATTATCTGATACTAAATGTTGTAAAAGGTAATACAAAGAGACGAATAGGGAATAAACTTATAACTGATTAACAATTTAATAGTTACATTATTTAGTCTAAATCATATGTTTCAAAAGAAAATGAAATCACGTTATATTAAAATCAACTTAAATATTTTTTAAATTGAAGTATAGTTAATAGTTTTTAAATTAATTTTAATAGTCATGGTAAGTGAAAGTCGTGTGTAGTCCGCACCAGATTTTTTTATATAGGTATTATTAATTTTTTTTAAAAATATTATTCATTGAAATAGAATATTCCTGACTACAGAAGATGAATAATTAATAATCACTATTTTATAATTCAATTCCGAATAGGATACAGATACTCCACCTCATCCTCAGCTAACCAAACATTTTACCTAAAATAGCCTAAATCGAGGAAACGATAACAGATACAGAAACCTGTTGCTGAGGATATTAGGGAGAGGTGAAGGAAAGGTATAGGCAATGGCAATCTGTTATTTCCTCTCCCGCTTGGCAACTTGCCAAAGGTAAATTCTTACGAAACCAGTCAAAAATGTTACAGGCCCAAAAAAAAGGTTTATGATTAAACCTCAATAAGAAAAAAAAATACTCAAAACTAAAGCATCAGATTATGCATGGCGTTGTGGTTTAAATATTTTAGCTTTGATTTATAAATCCTATTTGTTTTTCAATTTTACGTAATTTATGAAACTTATATTATTTTACAGAATAATATCAAGAGAAATATCAAGAGAAAGGTTGGTGTTGCGGATTTTTAAGAAAAAAATTTAAAGCATTTTCATATTAGGGAAACGGGGAGACTAAACCTTCAACTTTAGGTCACACCGAACTAGCCATTTTCCGATATGTTGAGGAAAATAAGGTTAACGCATTTTTTAATATCCGAAATCAATGGAATCAGGTGATATTAACAGAAATGATTTAGGTTGCAACCCGAAAATGTAATGAAAAATAAATTTAAAGCTATGTTTCTGGTCAAGGATTAGATAGACGATTGAACACAGTGACAAGTTTTAAAACCATTTTTTTTTTTTTTTTGTAAATTCGACTCAATATGAACAAGCATTTCATATTATTTGTTCTGGAGATCTTGATTAAGAATAGAATAATTGATTTTAAGTATGTACGTATTAGTGAATAGCTCAATTAACCAATTTTTTTTTTCAAATATAAACACAAGATTTTAATGAATTAATGGACCTTAAACTAAAACAAATATTCAAGATTGAGAATACTTAAGGTCGGAACAATTCTATTTTCCAATGTTGAAAAAAAATACAATGTGTTCCATATAGTTTGTTATTTATTGATGATTGCTGGTTGACGCAATATTCTTTACAGTCAAATAACTAAAAATCAATATCTAATATTTAAATGTATTTTTTATTCTTTTATTTCTATTTCCTCAGATACTGAAAAATATTCAGAATAATCCATCCTTCAGATATTTATTAATTTAAATTTCATATAATATTGAACTTATTTTTTTTATGTATGAAAAACATCAGCGAATAATAATAATAATAAAATATAATATTAATAACTGAAGGAAGAGGAAAGCCAGGTATTATAAATATTTGAAAACCTTAAGCAATATATGAACGGCAAAGAGACAGTCTATTGAAATTAACTTAAACCATACCAACATTTCCTCTTACGATACAAAATATTTATAAAAAGAATAAAATTCATAAAATCCAACTGAAAAAAAAAACATGACATAGATCTAAAAAAAAAAGAATGAAACAGTTACTCACCTGCCTAAGCCTCCAGGACCTAGACGTTTTCCAGATCTGAAAAAAAAAAAAAAAAAAAATGAACGTTAAAAACAAAGAACTTTTCAAATAAAAAATAAATTTTCTCTGTACGGTGTGGCAAATATTATAATTATAAGTCTTATTAGTATTTAATATTAATGAATTTGTTAACGTTTTCTAAAGAACTCAATATTTTTAAAATTACAATTATGTTTTTTTTAAAGCATAATGAGTACAATTTTATTTTTTTATATTTTCGTAAAAATAAAATATCAAGACTACAGCAGTTAATGCACGTGATTTTCCTAAATATTTTTACAGCAGTAAGGGAAATACCAGAGCATTAAATTGCCATATTACAATAACAAATATATATAACGAACCGCTAGTTTTCAGAGGACCATAAAAAGATTTGTATGTTACTTTCTTACTGTGAATACTTTTTTATCTTCGCGACTTTATTACTTGTCTTAGAACTAGATTTGTGCTTAGAAGATTTTATTTTTTTCCTGAGGTCACAAAAACACTCTTAAGCTGTTAAGATAAATAAATAATTTATCCCTTATAATACACCACGTTTTGACCAAATAGATTCACAACTATTCAATATAATTAATTATTAATTGCAGTAATGTATTCATAACATTATAATTGATAAAATTCATGATTCCAGCAAATTACAGATTCTTATTTAATATTAATAGAGCCTCAGATAAAAGTTTTATAATCTCAATTCTCTAAGGTACCTCTACAAACTCGGTTTGAGAAAAGTTAATTTCAAACGAAAAGTTTCTCTTTCAGCCGGCCTCAAACGCGGCTCGTAACCGAATTTCTTCATTATCCAAAGGGCAAGCCTTTGTCCGAACATAATAAGCTAAACAATGTAAACACTAAATTAACATTATTGAGTGTCGAAAATTGATGATCGCATTATAATGATAACATTCATTCATTTTTAGAAGAGAGCAAGTGGCGTGGTGCGAATTATGGAGGCTCCCAAATCATTGGTTTTGTTTTAATTGGAATAAGTTAGATTTAAAGCTATTGAAGAGTTTGCGCAAAGCCTCATGAGGTGAAGGAACACGCAACGGAAATTATTATTAAGTGAAAAAGCAGGACTTATCTTTGGTTATAATTATATGAAAATAATTACAGATTCGTCTAGTAAAATGAATTTAAAGTGCACTAAACATCAGTGAAAATATAAACAGTTATATACACAAGCAAGTGATTTAAAAAAAAAAATAATGTTAATAATACTACGGGTAATGATTCTTTCCACCTTTAACTTTCTAATATAAAAAAAAAATCAAAGCTATGGGTTACAGCTAGTCATATATAATTTTAAAAGTTATATAACAAAAATGGTATGTAGAAAATAATTTCCGTAAGAGTTAAGTTGATGGCCTATTTCACTTGTCAATTGCTCAGAATTAAATTAAATACTATTTCCCTTTCTTCATAGGTATAAACTATCACAAAACAAATAATATTTTATGGCGCATATAAATAAACTGTATAAAAAGAACTTAAAGAAACACATAGTGATTAATTCTGAAAAACAACAATACAAATTACAGTTGAAAATAACAGTACATTAATAAAATCAAAATTAATGATTTAATGTGGGAAAATGTGCTAATTAAATTTTATTTCTAAGAAGGCCCCTCTTGGAATAATGTTATTTAATCATAATAGGATATAAATTAAGAAACACACAACATTAATGTGATGATTAAATTTTATTGATTCGAATTCAATACTTTAACCAAGGATTCAAAATGTTTGTTTACTATAATACTAAAATTAACCTAATAATAATAAAAAGGAAACAGGCCTAGGACATTTAAATCTCGACAAAGAGATTGGTTAAAAGGCGATTTTTCTCCTCAAATAAATTCTGAAAATATAAACATAATAAATTCAAAGTATTAATTTAAAATTTTTGTCCCGATAATTTTCAGTACAGCTAGCTTAGGAATGGAGAGTCCTCTCGTATTAAAAAAACAAAACATCAAAATTGTAGGTAAATTAATATTATTAAGGGCAAATCACGATATCCATTATTCATTTCAACATGAATAAAGGTTAAAACTCTTGAACTAAAATGAATCAGAACTAAAAAATTCAGAATAAACAACCATGAGATGAAACACGAAAGTCGTAGCACAAGAAAACATTATTTATTTACAGAATCGTAAATTTTTACAGCGCTACTCTTCGAGAAGTTTTGATGCTTCCATCAGTGATTATTGCATATACATTATATTTTCAAAAGACAATGAAGACAACTTTTAAAGAGGTTCTACGCAACAATTAAAGTTTCCTTCCGGTGCTATTAACTTGTATTTTCACTCACCTATATATGAAATGCATATTAAGCTTAAGTATTGCGATCATGAAAATTTTCGAATTCGAGTTTTCACCTGAAATACACGTTTTAGCGTCCCCTGAGTCCAAATGACCATGTACCGCACAAATGTCTGTGTGTGTGCCCGTGGGTTGTAAGTCTAGTGCAAAAACTAAAAAGTCGTACGAAACAGAAATTTCATATTTAGAAAACTATACGGCCGAGATTTTATTGCAACTTTTTCATTTTTTTAAAATTCCCATACGATAGGCTTAGAAACAACATAGATACTATCAATAAATAAACAGGATGTAAAAAATATTCCCATTTCGAGCACCGCTTATATAATACAATAACGCCACATATGAAAATGTCCAAATTCTCTGAGAGACGAAAACGAACAAGCAAGAAGCGAAGTGCTACATGACAGTTTTTCACTTAGGTTTCTATATTGGATCATTTCCATACATTGGCAACTGGTTGGCTTGGAATAGAGGATTATCGATTCTGGGGGAACTCGCGTGATCGAGGTCGGTGTTCTTTTATACCGCGGAGGTTCAATGATTTCCTAAATATTCCTAATATTATATGTGTATTATATATTATAACATTAAAGTTAAAATTATGTACTAACACAGGGTCAAATATTATTATCATCATAGAATAGTTGCTAGATAATTTAGGGATTCTTAGGAATCTTATCTAAACTTGGAGGAATGGAATTCCTTGCAAATCGCCGAATTTCTGCAGCTGAATTCCACTGCTGGGAGAAAGTGGGTCCGATAGTACTTAACATAAATGAGATGCTAATTAGTCATTTTTAGGAAAACTATCGCACTCTAGTCTTTTGGTTATTTTTTTTTTAAACTATGGTAGTAACAATTTATATAAGGACTTTAAAAATAAAGCTGATAATAGCGAAATTCCTCACCAGATTGAAAAAGACCCAAAATTTATTCGAATGGGTGAGGAATGAAATTCCTAGCAAATGGCTGAATTCTTCCAGCCGAACTCTCCTTTGGAGAAATTTAAATTTTATGGAAGCGGAATCGATAGTACTGTGTGAATAAGCATAAGATGCTAATAAGAAAAATTGTATGAGAAATTTTCTTATCATGCTTAATATTTAAAAACTATAAAAAAAATAAAAAATACAATTTAAAAAAATAATATATGTATATATATATATAATATATATAATATATATATATATATATATATATATATATATATATAATTATATCTTTAATCGATTGCATTGTGTATATAAATATTATATTTATAATATGCAAATTATATTATTATTAATAACGCAAATAATATTTATAAGGCAAAGAAAATCATGGCCGAACATGGCGGGCAAAGTATCCAGGAGTGCCTGATAGGGAACGATGTGGGTTCAATTCGTAGATTATAAGATATGTTCCAATACATATTTATACTGATAGTCTCGTGAAATAAATCTTGGCTTCTCACTTTGATTAGGATAAGCCTACAACTTCAGTTATTTAAAATTAGCAGCAATTGAATTGGTTAACAAAATTCAACAAGTTCTTACATTTTAATAATAAGTACAGTACTTCGCCTTTTAAGAGTTTTAAATATTCTTTTAGTAGTTCATTGGGTTTACGATTTGGAAGTTATTCCCAAGGTTTTAAATAAAAATTCCAGAGACATGATAAAAAAAAAAAAAAAAAAAAAAAGAATTCTTAATGTTTTTTTTACAAATCAAGGTATCTTATGAAAGTTATTTTTTATATTATCTATAATTAGTATCTGCGATTCGATTGTTGTATTAAGATATGTAGTAAATACAGAAACGTTTAAACATATTAACTATTAGTAGTCTGGCGAAATATAATGATTTCCATGAAATTAACTTTTGAGACGAAAAAAAAAAATAAGAAGAAAGGTTCGGTTTCAGCAAGGTATACCTAAATTCCTGCGACGTTCCATAATTAGTTTGTTCCTTGGGTCGTCACCCTTATTAGGCCCAACCTGGTTAAGTTCCCTGAGGGCACCACCATAGGTCGAATGGTTCCGGCTAAAATTTGGTCTGGACAGCCCTCGAAGGAAACAGTAGGTCATTCAGGTACTCAACATCTCACTAAGTTTTTGCCTTGAATTCTGCTACAACTTAGATTCTATAATGAAACCTCAAAATACTTTAAAAATATATTTCATGAAATATTAAATATTCAGTGAGTAATAAAATATCAAAGCCTAAGAAGGAAAAATCGTATGAATTTGTACTTGTGATCAATCAAAATTTTTATACTTGTAAAAATAATTAGGTAATCCATACACACACACACAATTATTAGTTTCAGTCACTACAATAGAATATATCATATTTTATAGACGGCTAGATGAAATAACATTTTATTTTTTTGTAGAACGCCTTCAGTAGAGAGAATAGTCAACACATAACGTTATATAAATTAAATATTGACCACGAAACCCTAAAGTACTACTAATTAATTAGATAGTTATTTTAATCTTCTGAAATGCTTGAAATATTTTTTATATATATGCAGTATCATTATGCCATTATATCATTTTGTATAATGTCATTAATAAAAGTTGTTTCATATTTACTAGTTGTACTGATTTTACGAATATAATTTTAAATATAAATAAATAAAATTAAAAAAATATATATTATACATTATCTATAACAGAAAACTTCATTCACAAAAGGACCATATTTTGGCGACGTTTACAGATTTTATTTTTGCCATATTCAAGTACATATTTGTCATACACTAAGTATGTGGAAACACAAATTAAGAGCAGTATTAGTCTATAATTAAATGGTTTTTGAATATACTATTTTTAATATTCTTAACCTGCATTACCGAGAAGCGCGTTCTTTCCGTGTAGTTCTGTTGTTCAAAGTAAGGATACTGATTGTTCAATTTGGCATGAATACGAGAACAAAATAATTAAAGGACGTTGACAGAGTATAGTTGTATATTTATTTTATAAACATCAAGAACCACAAAGACTAATTTTTAAATACATATAAATCATATATATTATTTCGGGGAAAAAAAAAAGAAAGAAAAGGATATAGATGTTAATCTAAAACAAGAACTACCAATGACTGAGACAGCAGCACTAAACCTAAGAAATGGATTGTTTCGGTCGTGGCAGTGAGACTTGCCCTTCCAAGTACAGGAGCTGAAGCAGACAACCTTCTGGAACGGCAGCCGGTGAGATACTGAGAGGCCAGGGGTCGATACACCCCCTTCCCCCAGCCCTTACGGTCGCCTGAACGGCCCTATCTCTCGCCCTTAATGCTCGTCTTCAATGGGGGAGTCAAGGTGTTATCTGGAGTGCTATCTGAGGCCAGGAAGGTGGATCTTATCTTAAGTAGTCATTAGTGCCTTAGGCAGTTAGTTTCAAAATGTCGGAAGGTGGAGGAGTGAACAAAGGCGTAGGTAACTTTAGCGACCTTAAAGGGCTAACAAGGCCTGTTCAAATCCAGACCTGGAGGGGTTGAAATGTATTTCGCGGTAGCCCCACGGAATGAACGAACCTCCCTACTGTGATTCGATTAGGTTGAGATAACGTCGGAACTTAATATAACTATCAGCCATTTAGTTTCAAAATGGCGGAAGATTATACTTGGTATTAATAAATATTCATTAGATCATTAATAAAGATAAAATATAAAATGTCTAATGCTTAACATTTTATATTTTATAGAGAGGTTCTTTTAAAAAAAAATAAACAAGCCTATAAATTGACATATCTGATAGAAATAGGTAGTTAAGGAATTATTAACTACCAGAAAAATAAAAAAAATAAATAACTAGTAAATGTTTGAAGTTAGCAGGCGTAGACAGTTTAATAGATTAAGGTCATTACATCTACGTTGCATGCTATACAAACGCAATTCATTGATTGATGTACTCAGAAATAAAACTGAGTATTCACCATTTTCTGTAATTTTTTTATAGTGAAGTGATAATGGTTGACTGTGTGAATAGGTGGGAGAGGTTAGTTCAGGGTGCAATCGAATAAACTTAATAAACTGGTGCCGACGTTTCAGCCTAAATTATCGAATATATCGAAGGGCGTTCGAAGGAGATTATTGCTTCATAGTTCTGACACCGCTCTTCTTCGAACGCCCCGAAGAAGGCATTTAATTTAGGCCGAAACGTCGGCACCAGTTTATCAAGTTCATATCTTATTTGTGTGTTATTTTGACTGCACCCTGAGCTAACTTCTCCCACAAAAATAAATTTTATAAATATCATTTATAAATTAATTACAGGTCAATAAGGTATGGTTTATAATTTTAATTTCTTTACTGCATCTGTATAATGAGAAGTATGGTTCTCTGAATCTGTTTTAAATTTATAATATCGTTTATATAATATATATATATATATATGTATATATATATATATATATATATATATATTATATATATATAAGAGAGAGAGAGAGAGAGAGAGAGAGATAGATAGATAGTTTTTGTATAAAAATTGTTTTTTTCTATTTCTAAAATTGTTTTCTATTATAAGCCATACTTTATTGACATATATATTTAATAATATATTATCGAGTCCTTTTCTGCAGTAAATAGGATGGCCCTAAACCATTAGGCACCAAAGAATATGTCAGATAAGATGGGTGGTTCCCTTAGTGTTAATTTCAATTCAAATGGATACAATTTCAATTTTTACATGGCTTTCAGGTAAATCGATTTTTATAAGACATTGTTATATATTTTTAAAAAATGATTTTTAATTAGTATAAAAAAAAAAAAATTTGTAATGTTAAATGACAATTTCTTAATGTATTTTAGTGAGTCCTGATGATGGGGAACGTCCCCGAAACGTTGCCTCGTGTAGATGTTTATGGTTAATGAACTTTTAATGGAAAATTAAGGAACCATCTATGTATTTATTATTGTGTGTTCTAACGTTTAATTAATTTTATTAAATTGTAATTCTTTTACTAATTTTTCAACTTTAACTATATTTAATATTTCTTGAATTGATTTTTAGAATAGAGGTAGGTAAGATATGCGCCTTATTTTTATATATTTTTTTGTTTAATTGATATTCTATTCTAATTAATATTCAGAAATCTAGAATTTTTTCGGGAAACGAATCATTGATTTTAAACAGGACTTTTGATTAGATCTTGTGATTTGCCTCTTGTTGTAGCCCTCTATCGACCAAACTGCTGCAGTCCATGAACTCATAAGCGATGAGTTGATGATATTAATGCACGTTATAGAGCAGATCTATATCCAATCTATTGATCTATTCAGCAGTCAACCAGATTAATAGAAGGGCTTATAGGCCAAGGTTCTTCGTTTGTCCGTTCAGTTCTAAGATTAATACCACTTGCCAGTCCACGCTCTTTGATCTTGTCGTTCAAGTGGAATCTATTCTTTCAGAACTCATTACCAGATTATTGATAATCCATATATGTCGAAATCCTTTGCAGTCATCGGACTATGGTTAAACAAAATATTAAATAACTAACCAATAAGTAGAAAAGAATATCGTAGATAAAAAAGAAGCTGAATTATTTATTAAAAGTGTTATTATTTCAAATGAAATGTATTATAATCTATATTTACAAAAGAAATTTACAATTTACTCTAGTATGAGGTCAACGCAATATCTCAAAAATGTCAATGATTGTGAAGCTGAAATTTTTATAGAACTATAAAACTAAACGTGTCCTGAAAAACTACGACTACTCACTTAAAATATTATCAATTTCAAACCAAATTAAATCCTAATCATCCTAATCTGACCATTATTAATAATGATGCTAAATTTATAACAAACATAGTTAAGTATAATCCGCATAAATGTTGTGTGTTCTGGGTCTCATATATACATGTTCCATTGTTATTGGTTTAAAAAAAATCTGGTGCAGGGCAACACACGACTTCGCTTACTTCGATTGTTAAAAATCAATTGAAGACCTATTAATAAGAATATTAAGCCGTCTTTTAGCAATCGTAAGAGTACATTGTTTATTTCAGAGGAGGAAGATGGTTGGAGGTGCGGTCATAAATTAGAAACGCACATTTAAAAAAGTGCTATTTTAATTATGTGCCGACGTTTCGGCCTACAATGTGGCCCTTCTCAGGGCTAAAAGAAACAAGGTAACAACCAATGTAATTATAGACTTAATAATGCATTAGGTTTATAAGAATAATATGACAGTAATATAATATGGGAACATAAATAAAATTAAATGTAAAATGATAATAAAATGACAGTATATTAAAAACATATATTACCTGTACTCTTAACTATGTTTTTAACATATTACGGTCATATATCACTTCAAAATTGTTCATATTTAAAATTTTAATTCTTCACATATTTTTCCTTTGTCATTTTTTCAGTTGCTTAGTCTCTCTTTATATATTCCTATTACAATATTATCATCTCAATTCTGTTTACTTCCATACTTTAAACTATCATCTTAATTTTGTTATAATATATCATCTAATCATTGTTTTAATATCATCTTAATGACAGTTATAAAGTATGGAAATAAACAAAATTTACTTTTACCATAAACGATTACATAAAAACACAAAATGCAATTTTCGCGGGTGATGCTGTGAGTTATGTAGTTGTTTATTCATTTAACGTCACTTTATGCTACTATGGCTAATCGGACGATGCTACAGTGGGAGTCCTAAATTTTGCCTATCCAGGTTTTATTAGGATAGGGATCTTTAACGATTACCTGACATCGCACAGGCTCGGGACCACCTTTTAACGTCCCCTCCGAAGGACGGCGTAACTAAGGATTTTTTACTCCCATTTAAAAATCCTAGGACCACCTGCGGGTTTGAACCGTGACCTTTAGCATGGGAGGCTGTTACGCTAGCCACCCAGCTACAAGTGATCCCTATGCTGTGAGTTACAAATAGTTAAAATATATAACGAAATTTAAGTTCCTTTTTCTCTCAAAATTAATCCCATGTTGATTGAAAAATCAAATCAAATAAAAGATAATAAAGAAAAAGTGGAAATTCAAGTCATTATGAAGGACATCTAAATAGTAGGAGGCCGATTCGCCAAGGTTGAGCGAGATGATTTTGCAAAAAGCTCACTCATCTGTTCACTCAATTCGTGCGGCAGAATAGCTATGGACTATTTTACAGCTCGGAAATACTAGTTTGGTTTCGGATTTTTTATTCCAAAAATGATTTTATCAATTACTATTTACAGTTCGTAGTAAAAGTTTTATTATGTAAATAAACTAAATATATATGCATAATTACTAAGCAGACAAGTACAAACGATTTGTTAAATTATAATAGATCTATAATAAATGCGCTATCCTTGAAGCTAAACAGAAAATCCTTTAAACCTTATCAAAATCTACTTCATATATACATGCTTGCACAGCAGAATAAATATCGTTTTACATTTAAATTAAGTTCTATTTTCAAACCATTTAAGGTCTACCGCAAAGTTCAAGGTCAAGGTGACAGATACAGAATGTTTTCACAAGCTACATTTTTGAGCATGATTACATGATTACGTTAATTAACGCTAATTTCCAATATTTTACTGTTACTAATGTTATTGTTCATTTAAAAATATCTTAACATCTTAATCAGAATAACATAGATGGGTCTAATTTTAAAATGTGAAGGATTTACTGAGATAAGTTGGCAAATTTAAGTCTTTCGCACTTTCTTTGAAGTCTTAGGGCAATTATCACAACTTCATTAACACTAATCATTAACAAGCCAAGGCCTTCCATGAAAGAATGTATTTGTGAAGATATTTTCATCATTGATGAAATTAAACTATTAATTGAGAGGTTTATTTTCAAAAACTATTAAAGGACATGTTGTATTCTAAATTAATATTTAGACATTGGTATATGTGGTGGTATTATTACTAGCATTACCACACAAAAAGGACACTTTTTAATGTCGCATCTACCTTCCTGATGGAAGAATCGATCGGGAATAGTATAGTCGGGGATAACAAGTCTAATTATCTATAGAAGATAAAGATTTTGTAAATACTTTTACTTTCACTTACCTATATACGAAATATATAGTAAGGGAAAGTATTGCGATCGTGAAAATTTTCGAATTCCAGTTTTCAACGGAAATAATACGCGTTTTTGGGTCCCCTGAGTCCAAATAACCAAGTCCCACAAAAAGGTCTACGTGTCCGTCCGTGTGTGTGTGGTAAGTCTAGCGCGAAAACGAAAAGTCTTATGAAACTGAAATTTCATATTTAAGACAACTATAGGCCCGAGATGTAACAGCGACTCTTTCATCAAAATCAACCAGAAGATACACTTTATACCATCCATTTGCATCTTAGTACGATGTTTTCGAAAACGGCTCTAAAGAGTTTGATTATTACTCGCTATATCAATGTAAAATTGGACGGGCTTTAATATAATGTAGCTTTCATTCTGATTGAAATAGTTTGACAGGGCTAAATGCCGATATTTTAAATTTTCTTCCTCTAAAGTACCTTTAATTTTGTAGATAATAAAAAAAAACACACAATATAATCTTGTTATCAACGATAAAAAACAGGTAAATATATAAGTTGAACGAATTCGATCTCTTGAACATATTTTTTTTAATGCAGTTTTTCGTTTTTGAGCATTATCTTATACACCGTTGAAAAGCTAAAGATTTTCGAAAGAATATTATCTTATACGCAAGCTTGTAGAAGTTAATAAAGAGTGATGAAAAGCTGATAAAACTAACAGATTATTATTTTAGATAATAATATAATACAATTTTTAATAAAACACATCTTTCTATAGAAATTCAGTTTAATTAATACTTTATTAGTTACACTAATTTTTATCTTTAACTGTATTTGAAATTCTTTAATCAATTATAACAACCGCGGTTGGTGAAAGTCGTGTGTTGCCCGCACCAGACCAAGAATCGCGACATAATTTTATAAACAGAGAGAGAGAATTCAGCAAGGTAATCTCATTCTATAATAACCAGACAAGCGCAATACTGAAAATTTCACCGGGTGTACTCAGCCAGCCACTAGCATCGAATTAGCGAGTCCATGATAAAGCAGACCCTATAAGCCTAGGACATGGCCCTGCCCTAGTTAACAATTCTCTCCCCGTCCAGAGACTTAGTTACTCTGGCTTATCCCTATTCGGCTCTGAGGGCCAAGGTCTCAAAGGGACGCCATCTCTTATACCACACTGCTCCTTGGAATGATAATACTCCGAGGAATAACCCAATCCAATAACCAATAAAGAAAGCCAGCAGAAAGGGATGGAAGTGGGTAAGAACATCACAAGTGAAAAGGTCAAATGCAATATTCAAATCCGATCTTCGTAATGGAATTTTTATTACACTTCCTTCCAGCATAGGATTCAATTTTTTTTTTTTTTTTTTTTTCAGGAGGCTTGAGGTTAAATTTCTTTCAACTCTGACTAAAGCTAACAGAAATGGTTATTAATTAGATATTATATAATAAATTACCGATCTAATCAAGCTGGAGTGGGAAGGTCGAGATTATTTTTTGAAGAACCAACACAAATGATTAAAGAAATTACAAGTCGAGATCGGATTCTTATCTGCACCGTTTTACTCAACGTAGGGAAAGTGACATTTTAAGAATATAAGTGTATTTATAAATGTAGCATTATTATCTTGATAAATCAGGTTGATCCAACTCTGATTTCTACCTTCTTTTTTTTATTTACTTTGATTTAAATAAAATTAGTAACACTATATAACAAAAAAGGCACTACATAATATTAATCATAAGAAAATAAAGAATATAAACCAATAGAGGGAAATACTATTGCGAATATTTTGATCATAAAAAATATTATGACTAATTAGGATTAAGTACAAAAGAAGGAATAGACATTTTGTTTGTTTACTCAATTTAACGTCACTTTATGCAGCTGTGGCTAATGATGCTGCAGTGGGACCCTATATTTTGCCTATCCAGGTTTAATTAGGACAGGTATCTTTTAACGAGTAACTGAAATCGCACCGACTCGGAACCACCACGTTTACGTTTTCTCCGAAGGACAGCGAACCTAACTACAACACACTAGATGACTCCTTATTAATATTCTTAAATCTGAGTTAAAAGAGGAAAAATGAAACATAATTAAAAAGATAAGAATATTAAAAAAAAAGATGTACAAATTTGTATTTAAATTTTAAGTGAACTTTAATTTATATAAAATCATTTTTGATAAACTGCAACATAAGTGTTCTAAATTTGTAGATTTGAAAATAATGCATACATTAAATTTATATGATTCTGGAGTATCCTTGATAATGGGGCATGAGCTCAAAACGTTGGACAATATATGTTCATTTATTATTAATTAATGATTGTCAAAAAAATAAGAAAAGACAAGTTCCTTAAGTTTTTTACTAAAAATAAATTAAACCTTAAGAACGTGTATGACTATTGACTAATGATTTATTAATAGAAAGGCCAATCAGAAGCCAGTCTTCATGGTTTATTTAATTTTGCCATCATTATTGATTCTGAAGAGTTCTTTGAGATCAACACTAGAACTAGTGTTTTCTGACACTTAAATAGTAAGATGACTCACATGATTAGTCCGAAACGTTCGCAAAATTAAATAAACTATCAACACTGACATATTATTATGCTTCCTATAACATAACTAGCTGATCCTACAGACAATGTCCTGTCTTTACTATGAATTAGCGAAATCGGTCAGGCCGTTCACGCGTGATACGATTACCTATATATAGACAGATAGATAGATAGAGAGACTATCATGAAATTGGAAAACTAAAGCAAAAAAAACTAAAGACAAAAGAAACTTTTCTTTCTTTTTTTTTTCCATAAGATCCTTCTCCTGACTGTTATTAATAAAAGAATTAGCAAAATCGGTAAAGTCGTTCATGCTTAATGCGATCACCGAGAGAAAAGGGGATTAATTTTTATATATATAGAATAGTTAACTAATAAACACATTAACAAGCTATATTATATATAGCATTTCCAAGTCAATCGTAACCTTTTCCAAGTCAAATGTAACTTTTTCCAAGTCAAATGTAACCTTTTCCAAGTCAAATGTAACCCTTTCCAAGTCAAATGTAACCATTTCCAAGTCAAATGTAACCATTTCCATTTCAAATGTCACCTTTTCCATTTCAAATGTTACCTTTTCCAAGTCAAATGTCACCTTTTTCTTCACTACTAGCCTTAAATATTCCGTTTTATTTATTTATTTATTGAAAAATAATTAGTCTAATTAAAATTATGACTTTTTTAATAATTTTGGCATATCATATCACTGTTTTTTTGTTTGTTTTTTAAATATTTGATATCAAGTTCTGTTTTTTACGAACTAATATTTTAAAAAATATTTAGTTTTAAAATAGTTGTTGATTTTGAATTTTTAGAGGGGAGGGATAGTTTTTGGGAATAATTAATGTGTTTTCGGGTATTATAATTAAGTTTTTTCGAGATAAATTTTTTATCGCTCGCGTGCATATTAACTCGCAATTACTTTTAATGTTTTTTATTGATACAGGGATTAATTAATGTGTTTTCGGGTATTATAATTATGTTTTTCGAGCAGTATTTTTTACCGCTCATGGGTATTTCAACTCGCGTTTACTTTTAATGTTTTTTATTGATATAGGGATTAATTAATGTGCTTTCGGGTGATTATGATTACGTTTTTTGAGCTCTATCTTTTATAGCTCATGGGTTTTTCAACTCGCATTTACTTTTTATGTTTTTTATTGATATAGGGATTAATTAATGTGTTTTCGTGTATTATAATTATGTTTTTCGAGCTGTATTTTTTATCGCTCATGGGTATTTCAACTTGCATTAACTTTTAATGTTTTTTATTGATATGGGCATTAATTGTTGTGCTTTCGGGTGGTTATGATTACGTTTTTTGAGCTCTATCTTTTATCGCTCATGCGTATTTCAACTTGCATTTACTTTTAATGTTTTTATTGATATGGGCATTAATTGTCTTTGTAATTACGGTTTTTGAGCTGTATTTATTGTTGCTTTTTCGCATTTCAACTTAGGATTAATTAATGTGCTTTCGGGTGATTATGATTACGTTTTTTGAGCTCTATCTTTTATAGCTCATGGGTTTTTCAACTCGCATTTACTTTTTATGTTTTTTATTGATATAGGGATTAATTAATGTGTTTTCGGGTATTATAATTATGTTTTTCGAGCAGTATTTTTTACCGCTCATGGGTATTTCAACTCGCGTTTACTTTTAATGTTTTTTATTGATATAGGGATTAATTAATGTGCTTTCGGGTGATTATGATTACGTTTTTTGAGCTCTATCTTTTATAGCTCATGGGTTTTTCAACTCGCATTTACTTTTTATGTTTTTTATTGATATAGGGATTAATTAATGTGTTTTCGTGTATTATGATTACGTTTTTCGAGCTGTATTTTGTATCCCTCATGCGTATTTCAACTCGCATTTACTTTTAATGTTTTTTATTGATATAGGGATTAATTAATGTGCTTTCGGGTGGTTATGATTTCGTTTTTCGAGCTGTATTTTGTATCCCTCATGCGTATTTCAACTCGCATTTCCTTTAATGTTTTTATTGATATGGGCATTAATTGTTGTGCTTTCGGGTGGTTATGATTACGTTTTTCGAGCTGTATTTTGTATCCCTCATGCGTATTTCAACTCGCATATACTTTTAATGTTTTTTATTGATATAGGGATTAATTAATGTGCTTTCGGGTGGTTATGATTTCGTTTTTCGAGCTGTATTTTTTATCGCTCATGGGTATTTCAACTCGTATTTACTTTTTATGTTTTTTTATTGATATAGGGATTAATTATTGTGCTTTCGAGTGGTTATGATTAAGTTTTTGATTGATATTGGGATTGATTTTTTTGTTTTTAGTTCTCATTATAACGTTGCTGGAATATACATCATTTAGCTTTTTTATTTATTTATTTATTTTTATTTAAAAAATTTATTATTTTTTTATAAAAGGATCAGTTATAGTTCCTTTCTTAGCGTCCTGAGTAAGTTTTTTCAACTAAATATTTTATAGTGGACTCACTTCATCACTTGATCTTACAATTATTTGATAATTTAATTGAGGAATCGTTTATTCTATTTTGGGGTGTTCTTATAACATTATTTGAACCTTATTTGTTATTGCTTTTACTCATTTTAAGTTACTGTTCCGATTTCATAAATATTTGATAGAGGGATCGTTTATAGTGTTTTGGAAAATACTAATACAGTTTATGACATTTTTTTATAGCAAGTGCACATTTTAACTTAAATAAAAAGTGATCTAGAACAATGCGCAATTGCGATGTAACATCCAGTTAAAAAAAGTAATAAGAACGTGCAAAAACACAACAAATAATTTTTACTTTAAATTATAACATAATATCTACGGTATGTAGAAATTCCCAAGCGCATAAAAAAATAATGTTCAAAACACGTAATCACAATCCCCTAAAACAAAAACACAGAAAGACCACTCTATCAAAATATAAAATGATATTAGCAATAAGTTTAAAGGCGCGCGCGCTATAGAATAAGTAGTCCAAAAAAAGTTTTTTCATAACAACCCAAAAACAGAAGTATAGATCCCTATAACAATAAAAAGATTAAAAGTAAATCCAAGTTGAAATGCGAAAAAAGCAACAATAAATACAGCTCAAAAACCGTAATTACAAAGACAATTAATAACCTATATATCAATAAAAAACATTAAAAGTAAATGCGAGTTAAAATACGCATGAGCGATAAAAGATAGAGCTCAAAAAACGTAATCATAATCACCTGAAAGCACAATAATTAATCCCTATATCAATAAAAAACATTAAAAGTAAATTCGAGTTGAAATACCCATGAGCGATAAAAAAAACAGCTCGAAAAACATAATCATAATCCCCTAAAACAAAAACACAGAAAGACCACTCTATCAAAATATAAAATGATATTAGCAATAAGTTTAAAGGCGCGCGCGCTATAGAATAAGTAGTCCAAAAAAAGTTTTTTCATAACAACCCAAAAACAGAAGTATAGATCCCTATAACAATAAAAAAGATTAAAAGTAAATCCAAGTTGAAATGCGAAAAAGCAACAATAAATACAGCTCAAAAACAGTAATTACAAAGACAACTAATAACCTATATATCAATAAAAAACATTAAAAGTAAATGCGAGTTAAATTACGCATGAGCGATAAAAGATAGAGCTCAAAAAACGTAATCATAATCACCTGAAAGCACAATAATTAATCCCTATATCAATAAAAAACATTAAAAGTAAATGCGAGTTGAAATACCCATGAGCGATAAAAAAAACAGCTCGAAAAACGTAATCATAATCACCCGAAAGCACATTAATTAATCCCTATATCAATAAAAAACATTAAAAGTAAACGCGAGTTGAAATACCCATGAGCGATAAAAAATACAGCTCGAAAAACGTAATCATAACCACCCCAAAGCACAACAATTAATGCCCATATCAATAAAAACATTAAAAGTAAATGCTAGTTGAAATACGCATGAGCGATAAAAGATAGAGCTCAAAAAACGTAATCATAACCACACGAAAGCACAATAATTAATCCCGATATCAATAAAAAAAAATAAAAAGTAAATACGAGTTGAAATACCCATGAGCGATAAAAAATACAGCTCGAAAAACGAAATCATAACCACCCGAAAGCACATTAATTAATCCCTATATCAATAAAAAACATTAAAAGTAAATGCGAGTTGAAATACGCATGAGGGATACAAAATACAGCTCGAAAAACGTAATCATAACCACCCGAAAGCACAACAATTAATGCCCATATCAATAAAAACATTAAAAGTAAATGCAAGTTGAAATACGCATGAGCGATAAAAGATAGAGCTCAAAAAACGTAATCATAACCACCTGAAAGCACAATAATTAATCCCTATATCAATAAAAAACATTAAAAGTAAATGCGAGTTGAAATACCCATGAGCGATAAAAAAAACAGCTCGAAAAACGTAATCATAATCACCCGAAAGCACATTAATTAATCCCTATATCAATAAAAAACATTAAAAGTAAACGCGAGTTGAAATACCCATGAGCGATAAAAAATACAGCTCGAAAAACGTAATCATAACCACCCCAAAGCACAACAATTAATGCCCATATCAATAAAAACATTAAAAGTAAATGCTAGTTGAAATACGCATGAGCGATAAAAGATAGAGCTCAAAAAACGTAATCATAACCACACGAAAGCACAATAATTAATCCCGATATCAATAAAAAAAAATAAAAAGTAAATACGAGTTGAAATACCCATGAGCGATAAAAAATACAGCTCGAAAAACGAAATCATAACCACCCGAAAGCACATTAATTAATCCCTATATCAATAAAAAACATTAAAAGTAAATGCGAGTTGAAATACGCATGAGGGATACAAAATACAGCTCGAAAAACGTAATCATAACCACCCGAAAGCACAACAATTAATGCCCATATCAATAAAAACATTAAAAGTAAATGCAAGTTGAAATACGCATGAGCGATAAAAGATAGAGCTCAAAAAACGTAATCATAACCACTCGAAAGCACAATAATTAATCCCGATATCAATAAAAAAACATAAAAAGTAAATACGAGTTGAAATACCCATGAGCGATAAAAAATACAGCTCGAAAAACGAAATCATAACCACCCGAAACCACATTAATTAATCCCTATATCAATAAAAACATTAAAAGTAAATGCGAGTTGAAATACGCATGAGGGATACAAAATACAGCTCGAAAAACGTAATCATAACCACCCGAAAGCACAACAATTAATGCCCATATCAATAAAAACATTAAAAGTAAATGCAAGTTGAAATACGCATGAGCGATAAAAGATAGAGCTCAAAAAACGTAATCATAACCACCCGAAAGCACAACAATTAATGCCCATATCAATAAAAAACATTAAAAGTAAATGCAAGTTGAAATACCCATGAGCGATAAAAAATACAGCTCGAAAAACGAAATCATAACCACCCGAAACCACATTAATTAATCCCTATATCAATAAAAACATTAAAAGTAAATGCGAGTTGAAATACGCATGAGGGATACAAAATACAGCTCGAAAAACGTAATCATAACCACCCGAAAGCACAACAATTAATGCCCATATCAATAAAAACATTAAAAGTAAATGCAAGTTGAAATACGCATGAGCGATAAAAGATAGAGCTCAAAAAACGTAATCATAACCACCCGAAAGCACAACAATTAATGCCCATATCAATAAAAAACATTAAAAGTAAATGCAAGTTGAAATACCCATGAGCGATAAAAAACATAATTATAATACCTGAAAACACATTAATTAATCCCTATATCAATAAAAAACATTAAAAGTAAATGCGAGTTAATATGCACGCGAGCGATAAAAAATTTATCTCGAAAAACTTAATTATAATACCCGAAAACACATTAATTATTCCCAAAAACTATCCCTTCCGTCTAAAAATTCAAAATCAACAACTATTTTAAAACTAAATATTTTTTTAAATATTAGTTCGTCAAAAACAGAACTTGATATCAAATATCTAAAAAACAAACAAAAAAACAGTGATATGATATGCCAAAATTATTAAAAAAGTCATAATTTTAATTAAACTAATTATTTTTCAATAAATAAATAAATAAAACAGAATATTTAAGGCTAGAAGTGAAGAAAAAGGTGACATTTGACGTGGAAAAGGTAACATTTGAAATGGAAAAGGTAACATTTGAAATGGAAATGGTTACATTTGACTTGGAAAGGGTTACATTTGACTTGGAAAAGGTTACATTTGACTTGGAAAAAGTTACATTTGACTTGGAAAAGGTTACAATTGACTTGGAAATGCTATAGTTGTATTGTGATACAGGGGAGCCCCTGGCTCAGTGGCTAGCGCGCTAGTCTCTCATGCTATAGGTTGTGAGTTCCAATCCCAGTCCCGGCGGGGCTTTTATAAGGATATAATTAAATGAGGATTCACTCACAGCCTCTCCCCCGGGTATGTGAGACCCGTCAGCCAAATGGTGGCCACTCACAAAATTAGGCGTAGGGAGTGATGACCCCCTACACTACAAAATGCACCGAGAAACGCGAGTGTGATCTCTCAGGAAATTACATCGCGAGGCCCAGGGCCTACACGACCTGTCGCGCCACTAGAAGAAGAAGAATTATTGTAATACAGTTGTATTTTTCACTTTTTTACTTTTTCATTAGCTCATTGCTGATTTTTTTTTTTTTTTTATGGTGAATTATGATAAGAGTTTAATTATTTGTAATAATACCGTACACAAAACAAGAATTTTTATTTATAAAAATACAAAATTAAAACACCGTACAATTACCCGCCAAACAAATAAACTGAATAGCATTAAAAAGGCTTGGGATCTAATTTACATGGGCTTGAAAGGTTTAATGAAAAAGAAGGGATCGGAGTTCCAACAAAGGCAGTGTGAAGAATATTGAGAGAGAGAATTTATGCGGAACCAAGGCCGAATTAGGAAGAGTTAATCATGTAGTGCAAATTCTAAGGATAGAAAGGTATGAGAGAATAAATCAGATTCTTGAAATAGACGATTTCAAAGCACAAAGGCAAAAGGAGAAAGACCGTCTTTTGCCGAGCTCGAGATAGTCAATAGAAGAATATAATGCTGAATATTAAATAGTCGACCGGGCGATTATTAAGATGCATGAGATGGTTTTGGTGACGATCAAAATGATTACAAAATAGTCACAAAAACTATATATTTCACTATTTCTGTTTTTGTTTTTTTCCTTTTCTTCGAGACTCCATAAAATAATATCTAGGAAGCGACTTCAGACTGTAAGCCCAAACAGGGACCTGCAATTATAGGTCCAAACGAAATAAATGATCTTTCACTATTTTGTAACCTTTTTCACCACCATCCGAATCTTCATTAGAAGGATATAATAACTCCCATACGGTGATAACATCTTGAGAAAGTTTAAAGATAAGACAATGTTTTTAATATCAAGGAAAGGAGCCAACCAAACTAAAATGTATTTCAGCCTCTAAATTTCTGAGTATAGTTATGGGCTCTAATACTCCATCGAATGAATGCTTCTCATGTTTGGACTAATCCTTTCACTTAAAAATAATAAAATACTAAATGTTTCATTTGTTGCTGACTTGGTCCTAACGTACCTGGTTTATAACCGAGTTATGAGGGAATAAAATCCCTTATTAGTTGTGGCTTGACCATATAAAATTACTAGCTGTAACCCGCGGCTTTGCTTGCGAATATTTCATTTTGTCTTTATTTAAATTTGCATAAATGCCATTATGAGTAAGAACTATAAAACGCATATGATGGAGCATTTGTTTGGAGATGTGGTAACAAAGAAACTACCAATAAAAAACACTTCCTTTATTTTTTTCTTACTGGTGTGTATTCTTGGTGGCTGCACCCTCAACCAACTTCCTTACCATATAGTGAAAACGGTCAACAACTACTCAATTATTATAAGACGTATATATTTTTGAGAAATATAAACATTATATTTTTTTACAATTATATTTATCAAAGTTGTTTTCAAGTGAAAATATTCCCACTCCTTGGATCAATGTATATCAATCACATTTATGTTGCAAACGTGACTATACACCACGATTAGGTTACAGCTAAAATATATTGAGTAATTTTTGGGTCGCTACTGTATATTTAACAGAATTAAATGGCAACTTATTAGACTAAAGTTAGAATTATGGTTGATAAGGAAAGTGATTTAAAAACAACTTAACCTATTACTATAATTAATCTAATATAACTATAAATATATTGTTTCTAATATCGAGACACATTGAAAAAATAGAACAAAAACTACACTTCTTTATCTTTTTTAGCGGTATGGTGAATTCAATTTGATAAATAAAATAATTTAAATTAACATTGCTACAAATTACGACAGATGTTGATAGTGACTATGTTGATTGAGGTTATATAAAAGAAATACATGTGAATAGCAATGAACTACTCTGTTTATGAACTACGCATAGCGATACGATCCTACAGAAGTACACAATTCGAGGATCATTCCAGGATCATACTTAAATAAAACTTTTTCTTCTTTGGTGTACATTCAGAGGTGCCTCCATAGTTTTCTCACTTAACTAAAATTCCAAACATTCACAAAATTTGGCAAATTATGAATAAGGGACAAAGTATAAGAAAATGCGATTGTGAGCAAGCCAATTCAAATTCGCCACCGCTTGTGCTTATGAGTCCTTTTTATCATTTGGCCTTTATAAAGAAAAAACTCTGTCGGACAAAGAAAGAAAGATTGGTATTGTAATAATATTGGTAAAACTTCCTTTAAGTTAAATTAGGTTTTAAGATAAAAGGGACTGTTAGCATATTTTATACAAGGATCGGAAGCTTAAAGAAGTACCTTTAGACCGCATTCATCAGGACTGACATCTACAACCAAGTGGGACCAGGAAGTTCATTTCACAACTAGCACAATAAATTCTCCACCTCCGCCAAGAACTGGAAGAGAATTCCACCAAAGAGTCCCTGGAGGAAGATTAAACCGTCCAGTGGAGAGACCGGGAGAAAACTTGGTAGAACTCTACCCTTATCCCAAGCAAGTTACCAGAAGGAAAGATTAATGATAAACGGACATTTACATAATTAAAAGGCTCACGATGTGTTTTGTTATATAAGGATATATAGTAAAATGTCCTTATTAATAATTAACTGTGTCAAGGTCCAATTTTTAATTGTCTTCTGTTATTATTATTCTTTTTTTGATGTCCAAAAATTGATTCAAAAACAATTCTTTTCTTTAAGTGTTATATACACTTAAAGATATATATATATATATATATATATATATATATATATATATATATATAATATATATTATTTATTTTTATTTTTAACCTCTACTCTTTTTTTTATCTCTATAAACCAGCTGCAATTTAGAAAAAAAGAAGACCATTGTCGATTCTACCGAGTATTTGTTTCCCTCCTTCAATGGTGGCATTGGCAGACACCATACAGCCACTTAAATTCAACCGAGTTCTAATGATCATTCTTCCTAATCATATCAAAGAAAATCTTGTTGGCGAATAGCTTTGATTTGATGTTTTTTAAAGAACTTGAAAGATGTAACCTTTTGAATTTTGAAGAATAATACTAATTTCCTGTAATCTTATTAAAAATGAGCCACAATGAACATATTGTGATTCTGAAAACTCTACCAGGAAAGTAAAAATAATAATTTAGGATAAACATAACTCCAATCATAAAATAAATAACTAATATTATGATACTAAGACAAAACGAAAAATGAATCCTGCTCAACCTATTTTTTCCCCTAAATAACTAAGTAAATAACTAAAAAAAAATAATTAAGAACAAATCGAGGAATTCTTGTAATTTCATCCGAAATTTTCCGTTATTTTAAACATATGTTCCATTATATTATTATTATTATGATTATAATAAATGTATGTTATATTATTATTATGGTTATAATAATTTTATGTTATACTATTATTATTTCAAAATGATAATTTGGAGGTAAAGCCAGGGAGTAAGGTCACCATTAGAAAGAAAATACAGCGGCAGACAACAATATTGATCTCTAATATGAAAAGTCTCTCTATTCAGTGCTAGTATTCAACGAATATTTCAATAATTTTTTTCAAAAGGATGAAGTTGTAAAATATGGTAAATTTGTAAAGAAACATGAGTATAAAAAACGTTTATCGGGCTTAGAAATGGACCTTTGTAATTGTAATAATGGAACAACATAATAAAAATTCATCCTACCCTCGAAATATGAAGTTTTACATTCTAAGATAATCATAATAACCAAATAGATTTTGAAAAAATCCTTAATTTATGTACTAGTTTTCTCAAGAACTATTTGTCTGAAATTTCATGAATTAATGTCATTTTGATTTTGGATTTTATGTTCTAAGACTCCAAAGCACTTTTTGTGCGTTCTGCATATTTTATTCTAAAGGGATATGTCCCAGGATAATAAAGAATTTATTTATTATTTAAATGAAATAATCCTATTTTAAGTTGATAACCGAGCTGGGTCTAGATTGAAAATTCCTTTGATTCCGCTAATTCCATACGTTACTACGTTCGAGAAATTTCTAATTGAAAATTATTACATACAACAATTAATGTAAAAGTTAATCTAGTCTTTCCGACTAAAAAAAAAATCAAGTCATGAACTAATAGGTTTTAGGTCTAATAAGTGTCATAGCTTGATATGTAAAAATAAAACGTCTGACACTGGTTGATATTTCTTTTTATTGTGTGTGTTTTTTTTTAAAGATTTTTCCTACTGTCTTAAACCTAAATTAGGCAACAATAACCATTAACACATATTCTAAATATTAGTTAAGTGTAACATGCAATTGATGTAACACCACAGAATGTTTAAACACTGAGGCTTGGGGCTGCAAGTAAAAATATCCTGAAAAATAAACATTTAAAAAAAAAAAGTTATTTCAGATATTTCAGCTGATATAGCTTAATGTTACACAGTTTGAAATTGCTCTCCAAATATTAGTAAAGAATTGAGTTTAGATGGTAAAATGAATGTTAGAAAAGAAGCATGGTAGATAACACAGAGACGAGAGCATTAATAGCACATGATTGCATGAGAACACAAGGTTCCCGTCCTGAGTATAGTAATCCAATACAAGGCCGGACCCCAACGGCAAAGAGACGTAAAACAAATACAGGATCGTCACACTCTCTAAAAGGAACTGCAAATAAAGTGAAAAAAAGCAAAAGAACAAACATTGGTTTATAACTGGATGGATTAAAACAAAATAGCGGTGGGAATCTACCAGAGCTTTATCGATTTCAGAATATATTCTTTTGAGAAACGACCCTCAGCGGAAAAATTGCAAAAAAAGGATGAATTACGCTGAGAAAGTAACACAAACTTTATCTTCATTAAGCGGCAGCTATTAGGCGTTTTGATATAACACCCAAGTTAGTGCTATTATATCTACGGCATAGTCGGATATGTTATAGCAGTTCGTTTCTTGCGCATAGGCATAGGCGCATCAGAAGTCATAATTTCAGCACTAAATACCCACGTATCAACAATTACGCTTCATTTTAATTCAGATATGCAAAATTGGAATTTACACATTAGGATTAATTATGAGAAATATCAAGCCCATAGAATTAGAAAAATAAGGTTTCCTGGAGGTTATCATTAGTGAACCATTAAAAAGAAATACTGCGACTGGAAAAGTTAGTTTAGGTAGAGTAAATGAATCAACAATTTTACTGATTTTCTGATCTGTGATTCTGGCATGGTAAAAAAGTTATTTTTTATGTCTATGTTCCTTCAAGAGTAACTCATCCCTAAGTCCCAGAATCATTTTGCTATACCTGCATCTGATAAACTCAATAGTTGATGGAATACGGTCAGAAAATCGGCAGTTTAAAACGCCTAACATACAATATTTTTGGGCGCCACCAAATTAAAAAAAAATCTTTGGTAAATCATCGGGTTTAAATAAATCATTAATTTTTTCTTAAGGTACAAATAATTGTCAACGATTCAGGAACGTTTACAACTATTTAAAAGTTAAAGGATAGGTAAAGATTGTTTTTAATGTCGTGTTTTAGAATAGTCACTATTTTCTAAGATAATGCAATGCATGTTAATATTTATGAATGAAGCTCATATTACCATGAACTAACGAGTGCAAGAATGCCGAATCCGAATTGTCGATGAGAAACTGAGCTCGATAAACTCTTAGTATAATTTCGTGTCCAAAAAATTTAAATCCCCACTAAACTTCAATCCCAACTAACGAGGAAAGGATCCCAAGTGTTAAATCCAAAAGGAGATGACAAAGCCACATAATTTGTGTGACAAAATGTATTAAGTAAGCAATTAGAATTTACCTATGCATTTATGTTTATGCTGTTATCGTGTATATGTAGGTACTTATACCATATGCATGTATGATATTACCATTTAATACTAACAACCAGTAAAACTAAACTCCATGGCTAAAATATGTATATAATAGCCAATAAACTAAATAAAAAGATACATGACTTCTTTCAGATGAAAGCTAAATGACGATTATCGATTAATATCATAATCTTTATTATCTAGGTGACTGCTACTCTCTACCCTCCAAGCTAATCGCACCTAGTATAAACAAGGCCTATGATCTACACATGAGCGATAATATTCACAGTCGAATCGACATCCCAAGCACGATAGCAATGCGGGTTCTACAAGCCACACAATGGAATATCTAATTAGCTCTTGTATCAACTAATCAACACTAACTTACATCATTGCCTCTACTATATTAGAGTAGTAACACAGGCTGTTGTATACACAGGTGTAGGCTAGGTAGTTTGATTCTAAATTATTTGGGTATAAAATAAAATCTACGAATTTCGAAACAAAATTTTCATTTATGGACGCTAAAATGTACCATCTTAAATACGGTCATATAGTATTTTGAAAGACTTCTGAGTCCGAGTACAGTTAGCAGCTAATATGTTTTAGGATTTAGTTTGATGTGCTGAATTTCCAATTGTGCGTATACATTCTTCTATCCGATTCTTTGATAAAGTGATCGCTAATTCGACAATGGTGATACCTCATTTTTTTTAAATGCGCCTAGGCATTTGGATTTATTATTATTTATTTTTTTTGTATTTCTGAAAAAGGAATAAAACCAAACAGCGGTTAGCCGATTAGTTTTAAAATAGCTACTATTCAATTTAATAAATCAGCTATTTTTCAAGATAAAGAAAAAATTGTTTTAGCATGTGAACACCGCCAAAAAAAAAATAAATAAAATGGAATCTAGCATATGTAGATGCTTATAAAAAGAATCATTGAAATCGGTCAAGAAATAGCTGAGATATAGGGTTTGAAATTAGCCGTGGTGATATTAGTTAATTGCATACAAACAGGTACTCTAATATAGTGATACGGAAATAATAAACCAATGTGTAATAATTTGCATCTTTTTTTCATATGAATTTTGCATGCATATGCATTTATCTTTCGCTAACTCCAAACAGAAATGGTAAGATGTATATTTTTTTAATGTTTATGTGGCCAGTCTGTTAAGTACAGCTGTTATGGACTCTTTGTCTGAACATAGCGATTAACCAATTACAATAAGTAGAACGATTTTCACACTTTCCCTCTTCAAGAGAGTACTTCTGAAAACGATAACAGATAGCATATCAGCTTTCTACTACATTTTCCTCGTAGTCAGCCAGAATACTCAAAACGTACAAAAAAGATTACCACAATTATAAGGCACGTAAAACCAATATGATGTTTTCAATATATTTTTATTTAGGTTAACTCGAAACTGAAAATTTATCAAAACACTGCAGATGCTCATTTGAAAGATAATTAAATGGTATAAAAAGGTTATTCATGAGGGGAGGGGAACCTAATCCTAATAAGCTAAGATTAAAAAAAAAATAACTTTATAAAAGTTCGTTTATTCATTTAACACATCATTCATACTGTGGCTAATCGGACGAAGCAACAGTGGGAGTTCTGAATTTTTCGAATCTAGGTTTAATAATAAGGACAGAGACCATAAGCTCGGGATCACAATTTTACGTCTTTTACGGCATAACCAAGGATTTTTTACGACTTTTTATTGGATATTACCACTAAAGTGACAGGTACAGAGAGTAGCCACATCATACCCTGGTAATAAATAAAATATTTAAATCTCAATACAGTTTCGCATAAGATGCATAAAGATTGGGAATAGAGCAGATATCAGACAAAACAAATAGCACCGTTGTATTTTCTATGTCAATGACAAATCTAATCGATACGTAATTAAATACTAAACTCAGACCTACATTAGAAAAAGATCAGTGATGATGAAAAACGCAAAAAAACAAAAACAAATTCACTGATAGTGTGGTTTAAATATTAAAATAATAATCATGTTATATAATAATTTTGTACTATTACGCAAACTTTTTTTTTGTTGTTTATTTTAATAATGGTGAAATACCCGACGGCTTTTGAAACAAAGTGGTAAAAAAAGGGAAAAGTAGGCGCTATGAATACGCTAATTTCCCCGCTCGGCAAACCATATCCAGAGGAGCCACAGTTCTGGCCCGCTGGAGAGAAATGGTTCAGTCCAATATTTGATGCCTCTTTCTCAGCCAAGTAAAATAACGGCGCCTCCTATGTAGCATTTGGAAAGGTTCCAATTTCACATTTTCCATTAAAGAAAAAAAAAACAATTAAAAAACACTATAAAATGAAATTATTTCATTTATACCTACAATGATAGAAAAGAAAAAAAAATTAAGGGTCACTTAAGAAAAACAGGTATGCACAGTTGAAATATACATATATAAAAAGTCATAAGGAAAATTTTAATTTATTACAATACACCACAAACAGCTGCCTCTTCCCTCTAAGAATAATCTTAAACTTCGAAATAGGGATACATTTGGAAAACGTACATTAAAAAAATGATTTAAACATCACGAAAAAATATTTGAAAAAGTAACTGATTATTCTAGACTGCCAAATCTTAAGAAGATTCGATAAATGTAGCTGATCCTGAAAGAAAATATGTCATGCAAATATTTCAATTAATGACAAGTGGTTATTTGTGAATTTCTTTGATACGTTGATGGCTGGAAAACCAATCTAAAACGCCTGTTTTTTTTTTCTGTTTTGTTTTTTAAATTTTGTTCGTAAAGTTACTAACTAAATTATTGTAACCGTTTCTTAATAAATGTAAGTATTTTAAAGATAAATTACGATGTCCGGTTTCCCTGAAAACCATTTTAGTTTCTCGATGAATGATTAAGTAGCTTTTCATGGAAAGCAAGATATAGGTTTTTAGTTATCTATTTTCTTTCCAACTATGTATTTATCATTAATTGTTATAACATGACGTAAATTATTGCTTAAATAAAATAAGATAGAAAGAGTGATAAATAATTAATATTCCAAATTGTGTATCGTATACGATGGAGAGAAGGAGGGAAGATAAGCGAATAAGGTTAAAATTATTTCCTATATTTTTATTAAAGGCGAAAACAAATTTAAGTACGCCCTTACATTGTAATGTTTTCAAATTAAATAGATCAAATGTGTTAATTTTGATAGTTTCTACTGTTTGTTTATGAAAATTGTAATTTTTGTTTGTTTATCAAACAGTATTTAATTGTACAAAAAAACGTTGTCCAACTCAACATTAAAACCAATTGCTAACACAATAAAAATGTATTCCATTCAATGATAATTGAGGAGTATAAGAATTAATATTTTCACTATTATAGCCATGCACTATTAAAACTAGTAGGTTCCATGTTTTTGTCAATAATAATGATAAATATGAGCAAGATTCCATGGAGCAATAGAACGTCTTTCAAACATTGTTTTTAATTAAACATACACGATCGTGTACTAAACACAGAGCTACTCTTATTGGAATGGTATATTGTCTCCAGCTCTGATAAAGTGACAGAGGTTTGAATTTGTTTAAATAACAATCTCACAAACAAGAGAAAAATAAAAACACAATGTTTCTTTTTAATCAATAAAATCAAAATCATAGCCAGTAGTTAAGACGTTAATTTCCAAAATGTACTACATCCATTCAAGGAAATTTTAAACGAAGAGCGAAAATTTCCCTTTAATATATTATTAATCTAGCTAATATGATTCTTTTCGGATTAAAACCAGGAATTATGTTTTTAATATATTAATAAAACCACATTAAAGTTATTAAATGAAATGTTTAGTATGATTCGGAATGAAACTAAATGTGTAATTAAGTACCTTTAGAAATAATTGTATATCTAGATAAATCGCGTTTTTAAAGGACTTGATTGTTTTAGATAAGATAAGTATTTTATTTTCAATTAAAATGACATAAAACTTAAATTACACAGATATAATGGTGCTTCAAGCCGGATGGGCTTTTTTACCTCTACATGTAAGTAATTAATAGAATATTAAGTTATAATTTAACAAATGAAAAAAAAAAAGGGAAAATTAACAACAAACAAAAACTCTAAAGAGACAGATTAGAGAAAAAGATATTAACAAAAATAAATATAAAAATCATAAATAAAAAAAAAAAAATAAAAAGTGTTGATTAGATACAATCAAATAGAATATTTAGATAAAAATAAGTAATGAGAATATAAATATGTTAAAAAAATCAATTTCTTAAAAAATGTCCAGTACCGTTTGGAAATCAACGTCTCAGCGCCACCTATTTTAAGTTTCAATAGATATGAGCTCTCGAATTCACCTTCATTAATGCGTTAAATACAATGGGAGTACTTCTATCAACAATAAGATTTCTATCAAAATATGCAGTGAAACGTTGTGAATGTATCTTTAGTAATTATAGGCTGGATGAATGTTGAAAGAAACAGATGAAGATATCTGAAGGTAGAGTAAGCAGGTAGGTAGGTGGAGTGTAACCCCCTCTAATCAAGAATTGAGGTCACAGGTAGAATTTTCGGGGTCCCGAGCTACCAGGCGACCAGCAGTCTGCAGTAGCTCACAGCTTTTCCGCCCCTCCAGATTTTCCGAGCAAGCAATGGAATATATTTTCGGAGGCGTCTTTCTGGCCCGTAAGTCATTAATAAATAATGTTATAATCCTGATCTATTCTTCTTAAATTTCATAATTAATAAAATTATATTTTGAAAAAATCTTTTTACTTTCACTTACAATATTTGGAATATAAGAACGGCTAAAACGATTTTTATTAAACTCGCTATATGGATGTAAAATTTAATAGGCTTTAATATAATGCAGGCTTCATTCTGATTGAAAATAGTCTTACAGGGCTTAAATGCCGTTATTTTAAATTTTCCTCCTCAAAAGTATTGGTAGATTCTAAAAAATTGACCATGTCATTTTATTACAAATCTGGTGCGATTTTCACTTACCTCCATTTTTGAAATCAATGAAAGGATTTTCAAAAACAGTTAGAGATAAAAATACATGAAACTACTAAGGAATTAATAAAATTGAATTTATATAGAAACATGTGTTTTATTAAAAAATCTATTATATTATTATCTAAAATAATCTGTTAGTTTTATGTTCATTTCATCACTCTCTATTAACTTTTACACACACACACACACACACAGACCTTTTTGCGGGACTTGGTTATGTGGACTCAGGGGACCCTAAAACGTGTATTTCCGTTGAAAACTGGAATTCGAAAATTTTCACGATCGCAATACTTCCCCTTACTATATATAGTAAGTGAAAGTAAAATTATATGATTGTCGAAGGTTTTAGAAAAAATCGTAAAAATGCGTATATCGGTCACCTTAAGTAACACTACAATTCAACTCAATTAGCAATTTAAGTTACAAAAAAATGTTTTTGAGAAATCCCAGACAAATATCTATATTACATAAGTTATATTTTGGAGGGAGATCATCCACATATACACACGCCCAAACCATTTTGCTAGAATTGGTAATTTAATTTAGAATAGAATTGATAAGACAGAAAAGCTAAAGTTCCGGAGTTAAAATACATATTCAAACTTATTATTTTGATCAGATAGCAGGTTATGCAGTACGGTATATCAGCCGCGCGACAGACTGCCAGGACAATCGGTTTGATTTTAACATATGTTAGATATTAATACCGAATGAATAATGCATTAATAACAATAAAAACAAAGCTTTTTTTTTTTTTATTCATTTAAAGTGACTTTATGTAACTGTGGCTAATCGGACGATACTCCTGAAGGTTTAATTTGGCCAGGGATCATTAACGAGTAACTGACAAAGCACAGGCTTGGGGCAGCATTTTACCTCTCCTGCGAAGGAAGGCATAACCAAGGATATTATACTACTTAAAAAAAAAAAAATTCCTAGGGCCACTACACCACAGGTGACCCCTAAAGATATTATTTGTAATATTACCAATATTTTATTTTAACTGAAAATCTGCACGAATTATTTCCTCGTTAGATGCTCAACGCTAGTATTTAATAAACTTTTTCCATGGCACAAGGGAAAAATACGAATAAAAGCGAAACGTTATCCGGAACTGTTATGTGACATGATAGTAATATAGTTCGTACATTCGACAAAAATTATGGGTCTTATTTAGTGAAGATATTTACTTACCACAAAAAAACAAATTATGTATGGAGAAATATTACATTTTTTTTAAAGAAACAATTGAAAAGGCATTCAGAAGAATAATTTTAATCACTGGGATAAATAAAAAACATAATATTGTTTATTTAATGGCCTACGTAGTTATTAAGAAACAGGGACTACGACGGCAGCAAGTAATAGCTACACAAATATAATTAACCTCTATAACAAAATACCTATAATAATTCCCATGTTTAAAGTCTCATACACTTATATAAATACAAAATAACAATGAATTTCACGACATTATTTTTTCTTTAAAACTAAACCTCGGGAAGTGATAAAAATACTGATTGATGTAAATTAAACCTTTTCTAGGTTATTTTTGCAATCGAATCTCGTAAAATAGAAAAACAAATTAAATATTTTGTCCTCTTTCGTTATAAAAACGATGAAATCTCCTTAAAAAATAAGTAAACTTTCTCACTCGAGAAATATAAATATTAATGTCATTTAATCTTTGAACGATTGCGCAATAAATTTCCTTTAAAAGGTGAGATGTGATAACGAATACAGATACCTAAATATGTAAACAGAATTTAAATAAATAATGGAGCTGACCGACAACAATGTTCAAAAAATAATTTTCAGAACAATTATCACGTTCCAAATTCAACAAGACATTGAATAAAAGGGTAATATTGACGGAGAGATTATAGGAAAGATTATAGACAAACTAAACTATGATAAAACGTTAAGAGTTAAAATAGCTATTTGTCTCCATCACTAGGTTTTTACATAAAGCGTTCAAACAAATGGACTCTGAATGCTAATGCCATGAATTTACTCTAGTGGAACTAAAACGAGAACAAATATTTACTGTTTTCCGCTAAGAAAAAGAAGATAAAAAACCGAAAGAATGGAAGTGTGACAAAATAGCCAATTTTTTTTATCTTTCTTTTCATCTTGATTTTAGGTTAGATAAACCGTTGTCAACATTATTGATAGCTGGACCTTATACACTCATTCTAATAAACCTGCAATATAGTAGTTAAGTTTCTGTTTATTATTTCCAATAATGAACCGTAGTAGTACACGAAAAAAAAAAATGTAGATCCTCCGATTCAATACATAAAATTAAAAATTTGTCTGTCAGATAGATTTATGGATACAAAAATAAGAATTATTAAAACCAGTTTAGAAATATTAGATATATAGTGTTTTGAAATCAACAGTAGTGGTTAGAAAATTTTCTTTAATTAATTTATGGCTTTTTACATTTGTTAATTGCCTGTAAGCAGATATATAAACGTTTATACTCTAATATAGTTAATTTAGAAAGCATATACCATTGTGTAATAATTTGCAGCGTTTTTAATCATATTCATCTTAGATAATGAAACGATAATGAATAATTTATAATATAAAATTATTGGGAAAAAATTAATCAAATAAAGAAACCAATCAGTGAAATACCTTACTGATATAATTTATAAAAACTTAATTCAATCAGGTTTTTTGGCACGTTTGAACCATCTTCATATTTGCCTAGTTTCTATTTAAATTATTTAAAAACCTCATTATTCCCGAACTATATTACAGATAATTAATTAATCCTTAATTAAGAACTGTTTAGTAAATATGAAAAACAAAAAAATTCAATCCATAGAAAAACGTTCAAACAAATGTATGCAACTTAAAATTAATATTTTTGTTATCTCTTTAACATTTATTATTTAATTAGCAAGTGTATCGTCCTCAGAAAGACTTGGCGGTATCCTTCAAAATCACGGAAATCTAATGTCTACAAAAAAATAGGGGAGTATTACAGTATGAAATTATTGTTAAAATAACAAGAAATACAAAAAGGAAAAAATTACCTTCTTTCCTGACGCATTGCCGATGGACACACACTGGACGCTAAAGCGTGCAGAGAAAACGACAGGGAGGTGGACGTAAGAGAGCGTAACACGGACTCCCACCAACTCTTTGGGCGAGAGTATACTCAACTTTCTAGATCGGTGCTGGAGTCATTGTGGTCCGGGAGTCTGCTAGAGGATCCAGAAGGCTTCGTCACCAAGGAAGAAATGTGGGGGACTGTGCGTGGGAAAGAAAACAGACGGTGGACTCCAAGTAACTCAAATATTAAAAACCGTAATCTAATAACATTCGACAATCTGTATACTTAAACACTGCTCTCCTAAGGAACATGAGTATGAAAGATATAAAAAAAAAAAAAATATTCCAAAAAGAAGAATTAACGTTTGGCAAAGAAGAATAGAGAGGAGCATAACAAATGTTAATTTAAAGCACATGTTAAAACATAATACTTTGAGAATGGCCACTTTGGTGAGGGATGCTGAACTACATTGTATAAAAAAACTAAAATGGCAATGGGCTGGGTATTTGATGCGAATAAAGTACCGCAGGTGGAGCAAGACAGTTACAGAATGGACACCTCTCGGAAAGCAACGTAAGCAAGGAGGGCAACTCAAGAGATGGTCGGACGAAATTAAAAAACAAGAAGGAATATCTTGGGCACAGAAAAACAGAAGACCAAAAATGTTGGGAATCAAAATGCAAACAAATTGAAAAACAAGCAGCGAACTGATAGCCCAGAAGATACGGCCTTGTCACTGATCAAGACTAATCATCAGTAGAAACTCATTTTTCGAAATTTATTTAAACATACAATTTTTATTTAAACAAGTTTTTTTTTTTTTTTGTAATTTTACTTAAAAAGTTCTTAGTAATTATATTTGAAATGTTTTATACAATATTTGGTCAAATATTGTTTCTTTTTTTAATTATATCAACTATTAAAAGACTACAAATAAAAATAAACATATATAAACTTTATGTATCAACCGAATTGTAAATATGTGTAAATAAAGGCTTACTTATCTTATCTTATATTTAAAATACTAAGATTTTCAAGAACTTTTTAGTTAGAATAACTAACTGACTTAACTGCAGATCTAAATCTAAAACTATAGAAATTTAGTGGATGGGAAAACGGAACTTATATCAAGAAGAATGAAAACCTCTGCTGAGTACAACCGGGAAACTGTTAAATCTACTTCCAGCCAATCCAAGAATCCAATATTGTAAACAACTTGATGTAGCATTATATAAAACAGTAAATACCCGTTATAGGGTCTTCTGATTCGAGAAGAAAGGCCTCAAAGTTGTAAAAGGTAATGGAGAGTGATAAAAAATCGATAAAATTTACTAATTGTTGCATATCGCTGTTCGTTGCATAGATTATTATATTACTGCAATATAATAGATTATTTAATGAAACACGCGTTTCTATCAATACGCTGAATTTAACTATCTTTTTTATCTTTAACTTTATTTAAAATTTCTTAAATTGAATATAACAACGAAGGCGAGTTCGTGTTTATGTCTCGTGGAGTGTGGAAGTCTAGTGTTTAGAGCTCCGGAGGATTAAGCACAAAGCGATAAGTGAACCTATACTATTACTCACTCTTTCTTTCTTTTTTATTAAAATATATTCTGTTTAATTTAACCTAGAAGTAAGTTTTTTGTTTTGTTTTTTATATTTTTATCTGTTTTTTATTTTTAATTGGCGAAAATGGAAAATTCGCCTCCTTCGAAACGAAAAAAAGGCAGAATTAAAGAACAACTTTTTGAAAATAATGCTGTTCAACCAAAATCATTCGCTAAATTCTTAATCATTAAAAGATTAGCCTTTGATGAAGAAGGGAATGTTTTAGATTTTAAAAAGATATCACCTTTTTTTGATTCATAAAAGTCTAAAAAATTTAGTTGGGGATCTCAAAATGATAAAAAAATTAAAAGATGGTACCCTTTTAGTAGAAGTTTTATCAGAAAATCAAACAATAAAACTACTTAAATGTGAAAACTTATTTAATAACTTTCCAGTTAAAGTCGAGCCACATGGTAGACTCAATGTAAGTAAGGGTATTATTTGGTGCCCTGACCTTAACTATTGTTCTATTGATGAAATAAAAGAAGAACTAAAGTCCCAAAATGTAAGTGAAGTTAAAAGACTGACATATTTTAAAAATAATGAGAAACGGGATAGCCACAACTATCTCCTAACCTTTAACTGTCCGACAATTCCAAATGAAATTAAAGTAGGCTTTTATAACATTGCTACTCGTCCCTTCAAATCAAACCCCACGAGGTGTTATAATTGTCTTAGGCTTGGACATACTAAAATAACATGTAAAAAAGAACCCTTATGTCGTTTTTGTGGTAACATTAAACATGAAGGTACAGAATGTAATAACCCCTTAAAGTGTATACTTTGCTCAGGCCAACATGATTCTTTTTCGAAAATCTGCCCAATTTTTCTAAAAGAAAAAGAAATTAAAAATATTCAAGAGACTGAAAAAATAACTTATTTAGCGGCTAAAAAGAAGTATGAACAATTACATCCTTTAACGACTACAGTTTCATTTTCTAGCATTGTAAAAAACAAACAAACCGTTAGTGTTAGTGTACAGACCGATACAGATGATTTAAATGATAAATCTATTTTCGTGAAACCGTTAGAAGTAAAGGCTTCATCGAGTAATACCCAACAGTTGGTAGCGGGGCAGCTAATGAACAAAGCGGTACCCCCACCATGGCTCCTCCCCACTCCCTACCCCCACCATCCCTTCCTCCTACCACTCCTGCCCCTTTTTCTCCTATTCCCTCTAATTCTTTCCCTCATATTTCAAAACCCTTCCTAACTCCTCTACCCTCGGCTGAAAATTCAGCCAATACTACGGAAGCAAGGAAAATCACCTGTCAGTCTTCCGTAATTCCGACTACATCTTCGGAAAAACCAATTGACCCTCTCCTCGTTCATCGTCAAGAACATGGAGAGTGGACAGTTGTGAAAGATAGGCGAACAAGAAGCAGATCTAGGAATAAATCTCCTAGGAAAAGTACCATGCAAATTGATTAAAATATAACTTTGTTTATATTACTATCGTTTAACTATCTATCTGTTTTTGATTTCTTTTATAGTTTCACTTTTAATTTGATTTTTTGCTAAACCTAATTTTTATAATCTGTCCATCATGAATCTTCTACAATGGAATTGTAACGGTTTAAAAACTCACTTAAACGATTTAAAAATACTTATAAACGAAACAGATCCGTTTTGTCTAGCTATTCAAGAGACTCACCTTAAAACTACTGATAATATCAATATTAAAAATTATGATTTATATCGAAAAGATAGTCCAAATACAAACCATAATCAACACGGAGTCTAAATTGCGGTGAAAAATAATCTTTATTCCGAACTTGTCCCAATAAACTCCCCGTTACAGGCTGTAGCCGTTAAAATTCACCAAACATTCACCTTTACTGTCTGTAATGTATACCTACCGCAGGACCGTACAATAACTACTCATCACTTAATAGACCTTTTTAATCAACTTCCTCAACCTGTACTTTTCATTGGTGACATGAACGGAAAAAATTCTTTATGGGGCTCTCGAGAAATTAACACTCGCGGTAAAATTATTGAAAACTTTCTGGACTTCTCGAACTTATTACTACTCAACACTGGCGAAAATACATTTCTTAGTTCAAGCTATGGAACATACTCCGCAATAGATTTATCCCTCTGCTCCCCATCCTTATACAACTTAATAGAATGGACAGTTCTACCTGACCTGCACGGTAGTGACCACTTCCCACTTCGTATTAAGTTTAACAACATGAAATCCGCTCATGCTCAACCTAAGTGGATTTTAAATAAGGCAGACTGGACTAATTTCAAAACTCTTGCCTCGCCACCCTTAATACTTCCAACCGAATTAAATATAGAGACAGGATGTGAGACCATTACAAACATAATTATGGAAGCAGCCAGGGCATCCATCCCCACTACCTCGGGAACACCTAAAAGACCATTAGTCCCTTGGTTCAATGAGGTTTGTAAAAAGGCCATAAAACAACGGCGAAGAGCATTAAAAAAATTCCAAAGGCACATGACGACGGAAAACATGATCGAATATAAAAAACAACGGGCGATTTGTAGAAAATTGTTTAATTCGTGTAAACAAGAATCTTGGAAAAAGTTTTCAAGTTCTATCAACGCCTCTACACCCGCGAATGAAATATGGAATAAGATCCGCAAAATTTCAAACAATAAATCTTTTTCAAACCCCACTATCTTGGACAATGGCCAACTAACAGACGACCCGTTAACTGTTTCCAACATCTTTGCCGATTTCTATGACGGAATATACAACACTAAGAATGACAGTACCATATCTAAGGACAAAATAATAGACAACGAAAAACATCTTGAAACAGAATTTTACAATATTCCCTTCTCAATGTGGGAACTTAACGAAACCCTCAATAGCGTAAAAGGATCAACGCCCGGACCAGACTGGGTGCACCATGATATGATCAAAAACCTTCCGATCGAAACTAAAACATGGCTACTCGAATTTTACAATCATCTTTGGACTACTGGACTCCTCCCACAAGCTTGGCGCAACTCGATTGTAATTCCCATTCTGAAAACTGGAAAGGATAAAAGAGATCCTAGTAGCTACCGCCCGATATTTCTAACCAGCTGCTTAAGTAAAATAATGGAACGCATGGTCAGCAAACGGTTAAGATGGCTCATAGAAACTAACAATCTGTTGCAACCTTTCCAATCTGGTTTCCGTCAGGGAAGGTGTACAATGGATCATTTGGTTACTTTGGAAGCTGAAGCGCAATATTCCTTCATTAATTCCCAACAAATGGTTGCAATATTCTTCGACTTAAAACAAGCATTTGATAGCATCGACCATAAAATAATTCTGCAGAAACTGTCGTCCATAGGAATTAAGGGTTCTGTATTTTCCTATATCAAAGAATTCCTTTCAAATCGAAAATTCAGAGTAAAAATAGGCTGTAAACTATCTGGAAACCGTAAGCAGAACATCGGGGTCCCTCAGGGTTGCGTCCTTAGCCCGATATTGTTCTGCCTTGCAATAAACGATCTGGGACTGAACCTACCGAGAAGTGTCAAACCGTTATTGTTTGCAGATGACCTAGCCATAATTTGTAGATCTGGAAGCATCGACGATATCAAATGCAAATTACAAGATGCCATCAACAGATTATACCAGTGGTCACTATCCGTAGGCCTTCAATTTTCTGCCGAAAAATCTAAATGTCTTCATTTTTCCCGCAAAATAAATACACAACCTTCTCCCGAATTCCGTCTGGGGAACTCTCTTATACCATATACGAATACACATAGGTTTCTGGGCTTAATATTTGATCGGAGACTAACCTGGCAACCACATATATCTTCTTTAAAAACAGTTACCACTAAACGGTTAATAATACTTAGATATCTAAGTGGAACGTCCTGGGGATCTGATAGAACAGCCCTACTAAAGTTATACTGTTCTTTCATATGCTCAAAATTAGATTATAGTAGCTTTGTCTATGGTTCCGCTCGACTTTTAATTCTAAATAAAATTGATGCCGTACACCATGCTGGGATACGTATAGCAACAGGGGCGTTTCGAACCAGTCCTATTCTTAGTCTATGCTCAGAAGCGGGAATACCTCCTCTTTTGTTCAGAAGGAAAAAACTTGCAATTAACTATGTCTCCAAGCTACTGCTATATCCAGACCACCCAACCTATAGATACATTTACAAACCTAAATTCACCAAAGCCTTTGCAAGTAAACCAAACGCTACACTTCCTTTAGCCGTAAGAATCAAATTTGTAATTTCAACCCTCGAAAAAACACCTATCTATAGACAGGACGTTTCAACTCCTCCATGGACTCTTTCGCCTCCTAACATAGTTCTCCGCTTAACCCGATTACCGAAAGCAAATACATCTCCCACCGACTATCAAATCCAATTTTCACATCTTCTCCACAGTATTTCAGATCCGTTCGTAATCTATACTGATGGCTCTAGAAACGAGAATTCCGTTGCTTGCTCCTTCGTCACAAACAACTCCACGCACAAGATAAAACTCCATTCTCTATGTACCGTATTTACAGCCGAACTTCATGCAATAGCATCAGCACTCCACTTCTCCATGTCAGTAAACAACAACAATATAGCAATAATTACCGATTCATTAAGCTCACTAAAATCACTAAATAGTATGTATCCCAAATCTCCCATCGCTCTAAAAATTCATTCATATTTAAAAATGTTGAAAAATTCTAACAAATCAGTAAAATTCGTCTGGGTGCCCAGTCATATGGGGATAAAGGGAAACGAGCTCGCGGACAAAGCTGCAAAACAGGCACTTGCCCTCCCGGGTCGCGGCGCTGCGATATTGACACCACAGGAAGCAATCCTCCCATTAAAAAGAGATCTTTTAGATGCGTGGCAGGCCATGTGGGATGAAAGTCCACCCAGTAAATTAAAAACCATCAAAAAATCTGTAAAATCCTGGGCCACATCAAGTCGACCAAACCGAAGGGAGGAGGTCGTTCTGGCCCGACTCAGAATAGGACATACGAACCTTACCCACATACATAACATAACGAAACAGCCCCCTCCGAGATGTCAATATTGCGATAGCCTTTTAACAGTACAGCACCTCTTTCAGGAATGTTCCTTCTACACTTCGAGACTAGCCCGATTAGGCCTCCCGAGCAACATAACCGAGGCTCTCGGTGACAATGAAGACACGATTAAATCCGTCATCTCGTTTTTAAAGGAAAGCAACATTCTCACAAAAATTTAAAATCATTCTCTAGAAATATCTGCAAATCACATTTCGTTTCTAATATATATCGATATTTCGAGTAACAAAGAAAAACAAAAAGATTAAAGGGAAAAAAAAATGTGTATATGTTTATATGTGTATTTGTTTGTATATGTATGCGTGTGTTTATATGTATGTATGTACGTGTATGTCTATATGTGAATATATGTATATAAGTGTATGTGTTTATGTGCGTGTGTACGTAGATGTGTGTGTATATATCTATATGTGTGTGTGTGTGTGTGTGTATGAGTATATGTATATATGTATGTGTGTGTATGTGTATATATTTATGTGTGCGTGTATATATATGTATATTATATGCATGTATATATATGTATGTATGAGTGTGTGTATATGTACATGAAATATGTGTGTATTTATTGAAAATACTTAAAATAGGAAACAAAAAAAAATAGAAAACAGGGCACTGATGACCTTAGGGTTTTGTGCCATTAAGCCCTAATCAACAACAACAACAACGAAGGCAAGTGAAAGTTGTGTGTTGAACGCACAATTTTTTTTAAGTTAAAGTTTTGGTTTTGATTATAAATTACAGTAACTCTGTGAAAGTTTATCACAAAATTCGCTAATTAACAAGATTCTCAAAGCTTTAAACTGCTCGTTTCCACGGGTCTTTAAAACAAAATAAACAACGGTAAAAATTATATGAACAGATTTGTTTATACAAAAACAAAAAATAATATACAATACCAGCAAAAAATCAAGAAGCAATTATAATATTTGGATAAGTATATAAACTTTACTCACTGTCTGAATGAACCCCATCTACGGTTAGGTAAATTTTCGTGGTTACTAGAACAAAAAAATAAAATAAAATAAAATAAAAATGAAAAATAAATAGCAAATAAAACACAAATTTTATTACTTTTGTTTTTAAAGAATAATAACTTAAGTTAAAAGATTTGTTAGATGAAATTGAACAAACCTATTTTAGGATCATTTGATGTTAATTAAGTGCAATACATAAGAGATGTTATAGAAAAGAAATGAAGTAAATTTTATTTACATATTTACAAATTGACAAAATGTTTACAAATGATTTCGGATGAATCATCTAACAATCAGAATTTTTTTTTTTTTTGGTAATTATAATCCATTGTTCAAAATGACTAATATGTGATAGCATTAAATGAATTCTAGTACCGTTGAAGAAAAAATATACAAAAAACCTACATATAATCAAGGGTAAAATAATTGAAAATACAAAATTTAGAACTTAAAACAAACTAACTTAATGTAACAGCACGTGTTCTTTTTTAAATTTGTTAGTTGTTTTATTATGAGTGTAGCGTTTGAGAGAAATTTTATTAGAAATTATAGATTTCCTTTATTATTGGATTTTTAGTGACTGGTGTTTTACCGAAGTAAAACCGTCTGAATATGGATGTTATAGAGTTACTTGGAGAAACAATGGGAGAAATCATAGAAGTGATTTCTTAGAAACATTTATCATTTATTCAATTTCTAAAATAAACCAAAAATGCGAATAAAAAGTAGAAAAAAATCAAGAAGCCCGGGAAATAAACAAAACATTTAAATTCGGTGAGGCTTAAATCAACGTTATTATACTCTTTGACTGAAATTTAATACTTCTTCTCTGGCACTATTTTAATTTTTTTTAATTTGATTTTATAGATAATATTTATTGAGTAATATTACATTTTGTCTCAGGGAATACATTATATGGTCTGATATTCATACACACAGTAACAGTTAAAAATAAAGCAAAATAATACCATCCTTCAACTTTTCTCCAATGACTTCTGATAACGTTGATTATTTTTAGAGATAATATGAACCAAAAAGGTGCACGTTAAACTTAATTATTTTATATATTCTTTTTTACCGTTTAGTAACTATTTTATTTCTATGGTTTTCACTTAAAACATGTAGAACAAGGATTAATTATTCCGAGAAAATTAAATAAAACATATTTAGATATAATAAAATTATATTAGATATAATAAAACATATAACTAGCTCAAGTTAGATCTAGTTATTACAGAAGCACCCTGACGTTAACCCTCCCTCCCTCAAGCTATTCAACACCAGCCTTCATTGTAATATTAACTTGGCAACAAGGACTGTTCTCAGTAACTTCAGACAAGACTCCAGGCTCACCTTACAGAGGAGGATCTTCCATGGGAATAACTGGTATAGTTACATAACATTCCATTAAAATATAATGTAAAAATGCAATAAATAATTTTTAAAACCATATACAATTCTTTTAATAGGGCATTAGCGAGACAAGTAGTTTTCAGCAAAACATTTTTGTGGAGGGTTTTAGATTATCAAAGACCGTTTCAGACACAAAAGTCATTTAATTCAACAAAGTCATAACTTAAAATCACGACTTTTATTACTATTTAATACTATATGAAGAAATAAAATGGACAGCAGTGAATGAGGATGTTAAGATATGCCGCCTTTGTAAGCTTAAAGTCATTCAGTGAACAGTTTGTGGAAATAACGGACCGTTCACATAGAAAGCATCTCGACTTTACCAATCTGATTAGTTTAGACGAGTAACCAGTTGGATCAAGATGGGCAAATACAAAAAAAAAAATTACAGTGTTGTGCTCAAATAATAAGACCACTGAACATATTTATTGAATTATAATAGAATATAAGTACTGCATGACAGTATGGCATGCACTTCAACCGCTGACTGCGAAGCATTTGTACTTAACCTTTTTCCTGAGTACTTTTTATTATCCCCATGTACTGGGCATTTTATTACTTCGAGTACTTTATTTTATAAGGTCACCACCACCTTTTTTATTTTATTTTTTCATATTATCGATTATTTTAAAAACGTTAGATACATTAAAAATTAGATACTATTTTTACGTTTTTTTACTTGTAGAATACCATAATATTATCTATTTTAATTAAGATCATTTGTGAGTACTTCAGTGGTCTTATTATTTGAGTAATGTAAAATAACCTATCCTTTTTGTTTTAAAAGTAGGATAAGACGTTTTTCCATTTTTTTTTTTTTTAAGGCTTCGAGGGTATAAAGCTTGGTTTTTATCTAATCCATTACTTTATGTTTCATTACAATTTTAATATTAAAAACTTCTCGTAATAAATAAACGACATCATGACTATAAATAATACGAAATGAATTGAATTCACCCCCATATCTCACCCTCCCCTACCCTCACCCCCCTCCTCCCATGTAAGTTACTATATTATAGAGAAGTGTATAGAGGCCAAGATTAAAAACACAAAGCTAAATACGGTTACGTTTTTTAATAACACGTTACCTAATAACATCACACGTGATTAGCTAGACTAAATAAAGGTTTATCATTAATATAAAAAATTAAAAAAATGTTTACACAGGAATGGTTTCTTATTAGAATATTTTTATTATGAAAAAAAAAGCAAATATTTAATAAAAAATATAATTAAAGTAAACTTACTTGCTAGACCTCTTGAGACTCGTCCTCAGCCACGTGTTCCTTTTTAAGCTGTTGCCGTTGGAGAGGCGAGTCTCTCCACTCCTATTAAGAACATTCAAATTAACTCATTAATTAATATTCGTTTAAAAATAGAGCAATATTTTTTAATTCATAGATATAATTTGTATTCTTACCCATTCAAATGACCGGACAGGGAAGTATCCATCTCAACTTCACCATAACACTCATAACTTTCTCCGTCCGACATACTTGAGCATCGGCTAAAAAACGAAGGAAAATAATATATAATATTTTTCAATAAATTAATATTATTTTTTAAAGCATTTCAAAGGTACAAAATTTTTTATTAATAATTATTCTATTATAATATCACATGCAAACTTTCACCCTTAAAGAGAAAATAATAAATTCATGTTTACAATTTAATAAAAAACATAGGAATCCTGATTTTTAAACGTCTTTTAAATACCTTTTCTTTGATTTTTCATTTAATCGTTCCACTCAAGAATATTATTTCATCAATTCTACATTTTATGTTTTTTATTTCAATTTCATTATTCTATGGTATTACTTTTCACTATTTAAACCTGTATATTAAGCTTACCCCTGAAGAAATAAACAAACAATAAATAAACGTATATGATAACACAGTTTTATAAAGAGTTCTACGTTACTTAATTAAGTTTAAGGTCTATGGAATGCTTCGGCGGGCTATAAATTCTATAGAAATACCTCTTCAAGCATTCCACAACTAATTTACTTTATTTTACTCAAGTGTTGAAACTAGTGAATACTTAAAACATAAAAATATGGAAACATAACATATTTTTATCTTTTATTTATTTTATTTTTACTTTTACTTACCAATATATGAAATATATAGTAAGGGAAAGTATTGCGGTCGTGAAAATTTTCGAATTCCAGTTTTCAACGGAAATACACGTTTTAGGGTTTCCAGAGTCCAAATAACCAAGTCCCGAAAAAAGGTCTGTGTGTGCGTGTATGTGTGGTAAGGCTAGCGCAAAAGCGAAAAGTCTCATGGAAATGAAATTTCATATTTAAGACTACTATAGACTACTATTTGCACCTTATTACGTTTTTCTCAAAAATGGCTCTAACAATTTTAATTAAACTCGCCATATTGATGTAAAATTCAGTGAGCTTTAATATCATGTAAGTTTCATTCTGATTGAAATAGTTCGGCAGGGCTTAAATGCCGATATATTAAATTTTCTCCTTCTGGAGTAGCTTTAATTTTATAGGTTTTATAAAAATAACCATATTATCTTGTTAGCATTGATAATTAACATCTAAATATGCAAGTTGAGCGAATTTGATTAACAACTAAAGGAGAAAACTGAAAAAATATTTTTTTAAGGCAATTTTTTGTTTTTGGACATAAGAACAGTAATATAGATGTATAATATACCGATTGATAGCTAATGATTTTAATAAAAACATTATCTAATACTCGGAATTGTAAAAGTTGATGGAGAGTGATGAAAAGCCGATAAAACAAAAACTGATTATTTTAGATAATAATGTATTTCATTATTAAAACACACATTGAAATTCAATTTAATTAATTCTTTAAAAATTTATTTTTATCTCTAAATGCATTTAATAATTCTTAAATTGATTTTAATAACAGAGGTAAGTGAAAGTCGTGTGTTGCGCTCGCCAGATTTTTAATATCCATGCTTTAATATACGCGTTTAACAACAATCAAATACTTTTTTGATAAATAATATTTATAATTTAATAATGTAAATACAACACGAGTTTTTATAAAAATTCAATTTAATTCATTTTTTAATGGTTTCACTCATTTTTATCTAACTGTATTTGAAAATTCTTTAATCGGTTTTAAAAGTGAAAGTCGTGTGTTGCCGCCAGATTTTTATCATTTAATAAAATACAATTTAATTTGAAACCTCTCTGGAATTGACAATCTATATACATTGATTTTCAGGTTAAACTATAAATGTTACCTGTTCGATTTGCCGTTGCTATCAACTTTATCAGAGATGTAATCATTAGATTCGTTGGCGTTTATATTCCGCTGTCCCACGCTTGGAGCCATCATTCTCTCTTTACCCCCTGAAAATAATAAATAAAAAAGCATAAGTAAAATTATTTAAAAATTAAAAAGTACTAATTATAATTAAAATTTTAATAAAACGTAATTATAATATGTATATTACATTCCTATATTGAAATGACGTTTATTTCAATAATAATATTTATATTTGTAAATTTTTCCAACGAAATAAATAATATCCTTGGATGAGAAGTGTTCTTTATATGGATGATTGTAGAACTTATATATAACTTCTACAATGGTGAATTAATAACTTTAGTTATATAAATAATTAAATAAACCGAAATGTTTATTTTATTTTAATATCAGTTCATGACACAGGGTACGGTCCCCTCCACAATCGAATTAAATAGAATTTAATTAATTAAATTAAAGCAATTAAATAACTGAATTAAGTGCAATTAAATCGAAATTTAACAGTGCTGAATACATAATACTTCAAACATATTTCGTTTAGAGATAAAAATAATTATAAAAAGAGTTTTTGAAAATAATACAAACCGCCACAATTAAACCTCAAGAAAAATAAAACAAATCATGATGATATATATTTTAGGCTCTGCAAAATACATGGATATGTGATATTTGCCTCATCTCTTCATTCTCTAGATTCAACAGCCAATGAAAATAAAACAAAAAATTTGTTATAAATTAAACTATGATTGATATGTTTATTATCTTCATTTTATATAGATACCCGATGTGGCCTAATGATGAAGAAAGTAAATAATGTTTTAAAAACCAATAACATTACATATAGGGTAACAGCCTATTCTGACCGAACTACGCACTGTAATCTAAAGGATGTTAAGCCGAGAGGGAAATAAAAGATTCACCTTCAAGAATAAGACGTGTAATACATTTTCGTGTAGTTCAGTACATCCTTGAACAACTGCGATCCTATGCAACAAGTTGAATTAACAAGGAACGAGTAGATCTTGTTCAGGGTCCCGAAAAAAAACTTTTTGAGTCACGACTTGCAAGACTTGAACAGTGACTCAGGGCCTCCGAAAGGAAATTTGACGAGTGACTGAAAATATCCAATGCAAACTTCAATATATTGGTTCTGAAATAAACATAAGAAAACAAAAACACTAAATAAGCAGATAACGGTACATCATTTGAAACGAGATGAATACTTCTTCGTCACCGCTGTACCTTTCAGGAACTCCATGAAGGTTCAATGAAGTTAGAAGAAAACAAACTTATTAAGAAGCCATTAATTACTACCAAAATCTTAAAACTCAGAACTCAAAATAAATATAATAAAAACCATCTGACGTATTTAGGAACATGTGACGTGCAACGAGAAAGCATAAACTTTAAAATCGATTGAAATTAATCGATGACCAAGTCATAGGGAAACGTTCTTATAGCTTAGATGTATTAAACATGATCTGCGTTGTTTTCTAGAAATACCTTGCAATGAACATAAGAGGAATCATACACGTGTAACCTAAAGTTACTATTCTAGTCAAGAAACATTTCATTATCCAGAATGGAAGACATTATATATTGAAAGAAATGAGAGAGTGTTTAGCTAAGACTCAAAAAGCAATTTCATTACTTCAAAAAGCTATAAGAAAGGTCTAAAAACAAGAAAATTATGTTTCATACGAATTAGAGCTAAGGGACGTAATAAAGGAGATTTTTCAGTCAAACAATACCTGAAAACATTAAATGAGATATTCTACATCACCCATCGCATACTCCACACATTTGTTCTGTTAAATACGGCCTAGTTCTTTCAATCTCGCTGATAGAATGTCTGAGAAGACGCTTGCACGTGGAATACAAAAAATAGGTCGATATTTGGATTTTCTCTAAAAACTCTTCTCTCAAAGGAATTCATATATTCCCAGAAAGAAGGCAATGCTGAAAAGCGGTATGGTACAAATTTCTACGAAATAAAGTTCGAACAATTTTGAATTAAACTTTAAACTATTTGATGTTAAATAAAACAGTCTTGAATTTCATGATGACTTTATTCTCATTAAAACAGTCTGACATGGCTTAAAATCCCCATTTTTAAAACTTTTTCCTTTAAATTACCTAAGTTTTGTTGAATTAATTAATTAATTAGTTAATTAATCAACCATTTATACTTGTAAGCATTAGTAAAATACGTGGAAAATATAATAGTATTTAATAACCATTAGAAGGAAAAACAGCAGGAATATGTTTCAAATTTAAAAAATATAAGATAAGATTTAAGACATTTTTTTATCTAATATTGAAAGTTGTAGAAGATAATGCTAAGTGACGAAAAGTTTTATTTATGTCATCATTGGTGTAGTGGCTAGCGTAACAGCCTTCTATGCCCAAGGTCGCGGGTTCAAACCCGGCATCTGACTCTAGCATTTACTAAAGGTGGCAAAAATTACTAGGTTATGCAGTCCGTCGATGGAGAAGTAAAATGTTGTCTCGAGCCTGTGCAATGTCAGTTACACCGTATTGTAATGAAACCTGCATAGGCAAAATTTATTAATGATACTGTAGCATCATCCGATTAGCTTCAGCAGCATAAAGTAACATTAAATAAATAAACAAACAATGAAATATATGTTTCTATCGGGACCATATTCTTTTTTTTTCCAACGGAAACATACGTTATAAAGTTTCGCAAAAAGGCGTGTTTGTGTGTGTGTGTGGTAGTTCAAGCTAAAAATCGAAAAGACTTGCGAAACTGAAATTATACATTTAAGACAATTATATGGCTTGAATATTATAGCAACTATTTCACCAAAATCTCACCCAAAAAAGCCTCTTAGTACTATGTATTTTATCTCTTTTCACGGACTACTAACACCTTTTGTGGGCATTAAACTTAAAAACTGAAAGAAAATTACTCGTTAATTTAACTTAATCATTTTATTGGTTCATCTGTCATTTATAAAGTGACTTAAAATAAATTCTACCTTAAGACGAAATAATATACACAGAAAATTATAAATATATTCATTAGTTCATGCCACAAACAATAAATCAACGTTTGGCATGAAAAGCTCATTCCGTCCCTGGGGACAAGGTCAACACTTGTAAGGTCAGACAGTAATTCATATCTAAGTGAATCCCACCAAAACAATATACAGACCCTTTATAATAAGGTCTGTTTATATTATCATGAGGTAATGAGAATGAAATATTTATCAATGTTTTATGCATGAAATATATCATTTTGTATGTTTTTGTTTGAAAAATCAATGGAGGATGAGAAAAAAAAAATCATAAGATAATAGCATCATTTAAGCTATTATATATTTTGTTTTAACTTGAATTAATATTAATTAAGTAATAAACGTTATCTTTAATAATAAACCTTTGTAAAAAAAAAAAAAAAAATACGATGAATAAAGGAAAACAAATCTTGTATGGTCAAGCCAAAACTTATAAAAGATTTCCTCATAACTCGGTTATTATTAATGATAGAGAAAACATTAAAAGTGTTCTAAATTTTTATTTGAATGATTTCGATAGTAATAATTAAATGAAAAGGAAAGGAAAAAGTAAAGAACTATAGGATAAATGTTTTTGGTTTATCATTTTCAACAATGATTGATTAAAAAAAAAAATCAGCACTTCCAAAAATTTAAGTCTTACTTTTCAAGATACCTACGATAACGAATAACATATTTTTTTTTTTTAAATCCGTCTGCCCGCCTCACGAATTTATATATACAAGAAATTTTGCTATTTGTTAAAGAATACAGTAAAAACATAAAAAATCGTTTTAGAAATGAGAGAAATATAGCGTATTGAAATTAGCAGTGGTGACCCATTTTCCTTAGATTAATTTATAGCTTATTATTTTAGTTAATTGTCAGGTAAATAACTATATAGCCTGTTATATCCTAATATAGTTACTTGAATAATAAACCGTTGTGTAATAATTTTCATACATAATTTGAAATAATTAATAAAATAAAATTTCTTATCTACATAATTGGATAAGGTAATAGAAAGTGATGAAAAGCGGATCAAACCTAATGAATGTTGTAAAATAATTGCCATTGTGGGATTAATTAATCTGAATAACATATTCCCACCGAAGGTCAAAGTAATGTTTTAACATTTTTTTCTACTATAAATTTATTTGAAAGTTCGTGTATTGCGAAAAACAGATTTTTATAATATTCATTGCTAGGAAAAGTTTTGGATTTATTTCTTCTAGGTTACAGCTAATAAATATAGATGACAAAAATGTCCCTTGACAATGAAATATTGTTTTAAGGTAGTATAAGAAATATTGTTGAAAGCTGTAAACGTAAGCAATCCTGTATTTTCGAAGAGTCTCAGGAAAGAGTCAAGAGAAGAGAAGGCACAAAAAAGCAATTCTCTGAGGGAGGTAAGGCAGCAGTGAAGATCGGTAAACATCATTTAGGAACATCCGTTCTTGCTTTCATCAAAACAGTTCCTGTCAAGGGATTTGTACATAACGTAATTGGGTCGAGTAGATTGCGGCGAGAATAAATTGTAGGGGTTTTGACTCAATATTAGCAATTGAAGAGGAATCAACCAAATTGCTTTTGGTAATTAGGCATTATCTTATAAAAAGTAGTCGAGAAACAAATATTTTCCTTCGGAGGGGACGTTAAAAAGTGGTCCCGAGCCTGTGCGATGTCAGGTACTCCCACTGTAGCATTGTCCGATTACCAATTGCAGCATAAAGGGACGAGAAATAAATAAACAAACAAACAAATATTTAAAAAAATAAAAGACCAGATGCCGGGATCATAAGGAAGAAATACAATAACTTATTAGGAAAATATGCACTAATAGATATAAAATAAATATGAACTCATAAATAAATATTTTAACGGTTACTCTTTATTTGAAATATTATGTTAATTAATAAAAAAAATCGAAAATTTGTATTAATTAATAATATTTGTGATACAACTGTAATATAGTAATCAACTAGTGTTGGGGTTCATCGTATAGGATCTAACGATTTTAATAAAACACGCTACATTGATATAAAATTTAATGGGCTTTAGTATGATGTAGGTTTCATTCTGAATAAAATAGTCTCACAGGGCCTTAAATGCCGTTATTTTAAATTGTCTCCCTCTAACGTACCTTTAATTTTGTAGATTTAAAAACATGAGGCACACCATCTTAGTAATGATAAATAACAGCTAAATATAAAAGTTTGATAAAAAACTAAAGGATAAAAGTGCAAACATATTTTTTATGCAATTTTTGTGTTTTTGAACACAACGATAGTAATATAGATGTATAATATACCGTTGAATAGTTAATGGTTCTAGAAAAAATACTATCTAATACTCGGAATTGTAAAAGTTGATGGAGAGTGATAAAAAGCTCATAAAACAAACTGATTGTCATAGATAATAATGTAATAGATTATTTAATAAAACACATATTGAAAATCAATTTAATTAATTCATTAATAATTTATTTTTATCTCTAAATGCATTTAATAATTCTTAAATTGATTTTAATAACAGAGGTAAGTGAAAGTCGTGTGTTGCGCTGGCCAGATTTTTAATATCTATGCTGTAATATACGCGTTTAACAACAATCAAATACTTTTTTGATAAATATTATTTATAATTTAATAATTTACTTTTACTTTTATAGGCGTTCCAACTAGAGTTGCCTTTTACATCAGGGCAGAGCACCAGAGGTCGCGGTCCAGCCAATCTCCATCCTGAAGACCTCGGCCTGCCATTTCTTCTTCAACTCCACCAATCCATCTACTTCTGGGTCGTCCTCGTCTCCGTCTTCCTGGCGGTTGCCAGTCCAAAACTCGATTCGGCCAACGCTCTGTAGGCATTCGCCTTACATGGCCATACCACCTTAGTCTTCGCTGTCCAATTCTGCTGTTAACAGACTGGTCGAACCTCCATTCTCTCCCGAACAATATCATTCCGAAGTCTGTCCCTTTTGTAACACGTATACATCTTCGCCAAAAGTACATTTTCCACTGCTTGAAGCTTGGAATATAGCATGGATGACATGGTCCATGTTTCGGCTGCATACGTTAAGATGGGCTCGACGATGGTGTGGAAGATTCTTCGTTTATTTTCCTTTAAAATCGTCCTATTCCACAGAACCGGATGCAGCATGCGTGTGGCTTTTCGAGCTTGCTCTGCTTTTTTCCTAACATCAGTTTCTGATGACCCAGAGGAGTCCAGGTACGATCCTAGATATTTAAAGACATTCACCTTTGTACATGTCTCCGAGTCAACATTTAGATCACCGCGCCTATAGCCATGTATTCGGTCTTTTCGAAGTTTATTTTGAGTCCCATGGACTCGTAGCAATCCCATAGAGAGCACATTATCATCTCCAGGTACACCTTCCTCCGAGCAAACACAACCTGGTCATCAGCAAAGAAAAGGGAGACCAGCTGTTCATCGTCGATAAAGGGTCCTAGATCTCCACACTGGTCAAACCATTGCCTTACAAACATGTGAAGGTAAATCTTGAAAAGAGTCGGCGCCATGCTGCATCCTTGCTTCAGACCCTTAGTTCCCGAGAAAGGCTCAGATAGCCGCTTTCCAATCTTCACTCGGTAGATATCATCTCGGTATAGGTGTCAGCTTCTATTAGGGTGCTATCGATGCCCGCCTCTCTCAATGCTTTTGTTAATCCATAAAGGCTAAATGCAGCTCCTGGTTCATTTCCCGAGATTTTTCAATGAGCTGCCTGAGGACGAAGATATTGTCATTACAGGAGCGCCCCGCTGTGAAGCCTGCCTGTTCCTCTGGGGTGAAGAAAGCATCCTCTAATTTATCACGGAGTAGTCTTCCCATAACTCTGCTCATCGAGCTCTGCACACATATGCCCCTGTAGTTTCGGCATATCTTTCTGTCACCTTTCTTGAATATGGGTGATATAAAGCCTGTCCGGAGGTCGTCAGGAATCCTATCTCCTCTCAAAATCAAATTTATCATGTAAGAAGCAGGCTCACCATCATAATTTAATAATTTAAATACTCATATAATAATTATTTAATAATCATAGATTATAGTTTTAAGGTTATGCGATAGAGAATGAAATTCCCTACAAAATAAAAAAAAGTATCATGGAAATCAGTTAAGTAAAGGCAGAAATAAAGCGTTTTAAACTTAGCAGAGCTGATTCTCCTTTTTTCTTTAATTTAAATTGACGGTGTTATTGCTTTGATTAATTTTACACTATAAATATATGTTTATTGTCTAAGCATCTATAAAAATGGTTAAACCTTAAATATAATTATTTGAAATTAATAATATTGAGGTGTTTTTTTAATAAATATTATGAAAACACTGAAAATGATTACAAAATAGTTTATTATTTCCAAATAATTATAACTATTTATAGCTGCTGATATTTTCGGTTATTCTCTATCTTCAATAATAACCTAGTTTTGGTGGAATTACTATTATAATTTGTGACTTGAATATAGAGATATACTTTTTTTTTCATCTGTTCATCGCGCTTTACGCATTCATTTTTAGATGCAGAAGAGTCACATTAGGCGCACGATTGTATCCTTCGTAACTTTATCAGTAAGTTATTTGTTCCAACCGTGAAATAATGGAGAAATCAATCCACCTTTTAGTGTTCCTTTCCGATCTTCAAGCTTTATTATACTTAATCACTCTTCAGCTCGATGGATCAATGTGATACTAGGTCTTGTGGAGGACTAATGATAAAAAATTACATAAATCTACTCGAATATAATTACTTTTATGGATCTGCAATCGATTATTAATCAATAAATATGTAACATCGCTGTAATATTTTTCAGTTAATAAAGTAATGAGTGAGAGTGTTGATTGTTAATAAAAAAAAAAGTCTTCTAATTAAATTCAGCGTTCATATTTTTAGAAAATTAGTAATAGGACACGCAAATAGTAAATACAGTTACAGCTTCCTGTGCTTTCCTTCTCCAACCCTCTCTATTAAATTCTTTATTCCAAGTTTGTCCGCATCCTTCTTCACTTTAAGATTTATTTTATTCTCCTCAATATTATATTGTAGGAATTTCATTAAATTGTGACTAAAACATCTAATCTTTATATTGTTGACTCCATTTTCTCCAAAAAATGATAATCAAGGAAAAATTATGAAAGAATTAAATTTATTTATTTTTCAAGGTCACTTACAAAAGTTCATTATTAAAAACGATAAATCAAAATTTCTTTTCTTTTAACTATATATGTACTGATTGTCTATCTTCATAAATAACTGACATATGGGCCAATTAATCCTGGTGTCCTGATTCAGAAACTCCTTACGTTCTTTCTCTATCTTAAAAAATAACTAAGTTATTGAATTAAATCACTTTTAATCGGCCGCCAATTCAAGGATCATCCTTGCATGCTCTGGTATTTTGTGGCAAATTTCAAAAAATTGGTCCAGTTGTTTCAGAAAAAAGCCACGGACAGCGGTAAAACGGATTTTTTTTTTTTTTTTTTTTTTTTTTTTTTTTTTTTTTTTTTTTTTTTTTTTTTTTTTTTATTCGGGTTCTATGAAATGAAAAGTAATTTTATTCAGGAACAAGTAATTTTATATTGTAATTTTATACAATATAAATGATAATGGTCGTTTAAGACTTCAGTTTAACAATAAAAAGCAGATTTTGTGACAATGATTATCTCATAGCTTTAAATACTACATATGTTGGAAAGATTGATACTTTAGGAGATGAAGGAATAGTTGATGTTTAAAAGGGGATAATAATAAGGCTTTACAAAATGGATACAGGCAAAGAATTCCAAAATAGGATAACAGGAATGACAAAGGATTTTTTGAAGGAGACAGATCTGTGAGAAGGTATATACTATTATTTAGATTTAGTGTATACTGAATGGACAAAGGAACAAATCATAAGCTTATCAGAAATATAAGCAGGTATTATTGTTTTGAAACATCAGAAGAGACAGACACCTACGAGGTACGGCCGACAGAAAAAGGGATAGAGCCAATTCAACTCGGAATACCTTCTAAAAACATGGGAGCGTCAGGTGATTCCACATGTGAATCTAATAAAACAATTCATAAGTCGTTCTACGAATCTTGAAACGTAAGCCCTGAAATTATAGGGGAAATTTTATAATTGAAAATAAATAAACCAATATATATATATATATATATATATATATATATATATATATATATATATATATATATATAAAATGATGATCATAAATATCTTTTGTTTCGACATTAGAACCAAAGAGACCTTTCAGAAATAACTCGTGGAAGTAATTAGCAAATGTTATTAAAAGTCATGATCATCAACTATGTATTTTCTTGGTTATAGCTTCATTTAAAAATGGAAGAGACAAATAATTTTGCTTTAACCTTATGCTAGCTCATGTCTAGAAATAATTTGTAAATATTTCTTTAAACTTCAAAATATAAATAAAATTCTTCAATACTAAATAATAATAAAGAACAAAATAGTTATCGATTTAAAAAAAATTTGGTGCGGGCAACACACGACTTTCTAACTATACGGGCAACTACACGTTTTTAAAATCTATTAAGGAATTTTCAAATACAGTAAGAGATAAAATTGAGTGAAACTATTAATGAATTAATTAAATGGAATTTCTATAGAAACATGTATATTATTAAAAAATCTATTATATTATTATCTAAAATAATCAGTTAGTTTTATCGGTTTTTCACCACTCTCTATTAGCTTTAAAAAGCTTTTGTATAAGATAATATTTTTCAAAAATCTTTAGCTTTCAAACGGTATATCATACATGTATATTTCTGTTCTTTTGTTCAAAAACAAAGAATTGCATTAAAAAAATATTTTTTCAGTTTTCTCTTTTAGTTGTTTTTCATATTCTCACAACTTAATAGTTAGCAGTTATTTATCAATGCTAACAAGATAATATGGTTATTCTTATATAATATACGAAATTAAAGGTACTTTAGAGAAAGAAAATTTAAAATATCGGCATTTAAGCCCTATCAGACCATTTTAATCCGAATGAAATCTAAATGATATTAAAGCCCATTGCATTTTACATCGATATAGCGAGTTTAATCAAAATCGTCGGAACTGTTTTCGAGAAAATCGAAAAAAGGTGCAAAATGCATGATATAAAGTGGCTCTTCTGGTAAGCTCATTTTGATGAAAAAGGTTTTGTAACGTCTCGGGCGTATATTTGTCCTTAAATATGAAATTTCAGTTTTATAGGACTTAATATATATAGTAAGTGAAAGTAATATTTAAGATTAATAAATGCACTAAATCATCGAACTTACAGTTAAGTTTTTTATTGTTATAACATATTTTGATAAGAGAGAAACTCCTCTGTATTAAAGAATGGTACTAGTTTAATGATCAGTAATTAAATTAAAATAATCAAAGGTCAATTTGCTATTAACTGATATTTCATATATTCCCAAAATGCTTATGGGTCAATCCATTTGAAAACGTTCAATTTTCATTAATTTTGCCGCTCGACATTTTAGATTTTCGTGATTGGTTATTAAGACCAGTTATTCTCTATCCTTTCGCGAATATAAAACCACAAATACAATATTGTTGGGGTCAATAAATTTAGTAATTAGTCAGCTCCGCGGGCAAAAAAACGTGTGTTGGAAAAATCTTTCTAATTTCTGTAATTCTTTATAAATCAAATCAAAACGAAAATTAACAATAAGATAAGGGCATGCTTCGTATTTTTTGTTCCCACAACTCATTAGCAAAATAGTGAAGAAAGTTGTTCTATAAATCCGGAACCAGCTTAGTCTAAAAGACCAAATTTATATCACTTAAACACATCATATAGATATGTAATCTATATTAGTTTCATAATTTTTCGCTGAGTTCTTTTTGAGATATTTCCGTGTAAACATCGCGAAAAATGAATGTTTGCCAATTTCGAAAATTCATATACAAAAAAGGATTATGTCCTCAAGATCGAAATTTTTACAGCAAGTAGGACTATGACCAAGCTATGTAAGAACAAATAATAAAAAGTGAGTCTCTTTTCTTTTATATACTTTTATCTCGTTAAAAATCTCGTTTTTTATTCATTTTCGAGAATTTTCTTACAAATTTCTTTACTATTTAGGTAATGAGTTGTATAAATAAAAAATACAAAGCATGTCCTTATCTTAATTGATAATTTTTGTTTTAATTTTATATATAAAAAAATACAGGAATTATAAAGATTTTCTTATTACATGTTTTTGCCCGTGGAGCTGACTACAGTTGCAATACTAAAAGTATTGGCCCGAAAAAAATTGTATTTGTGGTTTTATATTCACGAAAGAATAGACAATAACAAGTCAAAAAATCGCAAATGTCGAGCGGCAATGTCTGGACGATTTCGAATGGATTGACACTAATATTAGACTTTTATAGGAGTAATTAATGTAGATTAATTACGGAATTTAAGCCTTTATTTCATTAATATTACTAAAAAAATTTGTCAGAAATTGGTACCTTTAAAAAAGCTGTCTTCAAGGACGGGCGTCCCGGTAAAGCTCAGCTGTACGACGAACAAGTACTTCAAAAAATCTAAAGAAAATGGATAGGGACACATTGCAGCTTATGGAAATTAATAAGTGAAGCAATTCAGCACTACACGAATCTCCATAAACAAAGTTAACCTAGTAAAGATGCGTATTTTTTTTACAACAGATGTTGATGATCTTTGTGATATATTTTAAAGCCTTTACAACAGCATATGGACTAGCGGAACGCATCAAATACAATAGCCAAATTTTTATATTTAAGAAACACAGCTAAAAGCTACAATATATTGGGTTATTCGCTAAATAATGCAGGATTTAATTTTTTTTTTAAATGTACGCCTTTTTACCTATTCAAAAAAAAATCTGGGCGGGAAACACACGATTTTCACTTACCTACGTTGTTGAAATCGATAAAATAATTTTCAAATGAAGTTAGAGATAAAAATTAGTGAAAGTAATAGAGAATTAATTAAATTGAATTTCAATAGAAACATGTGTTTTATCACGAAATCTATTATATATTATCAAAACAATCAGTTAGTTATATCGTCTTTTCACCACTCTTTATTAACTTTTACAAATCTTTAGCTTTCCAAGGGTATATTATACATCAATGTTACTCTTCTTATGTTTAAAAACACAAAAAAAGTAATAACAAATTATTTTTAATTTTTTCTCTTATAGTTGTATATTGAATTCGTTTAACTTGCAAATTTAACCGTCCTTTATCAATGCTAACAAAATCATATGCTTAATTTTTTTCAATCTTCAAAATTGAAGGTACTTTTGAGAAAGAAAATTTAAAATAACGGCATTTAAGCCCTCACAGACTCTTTCAATCAGAATGAAACCTACATTAAATTAAAGCCCATAAAATTTTATATATAGATAGGTGAAAGTAATAGTCTCCACTAAGATTACTTCATTTCTGCAAACCAATTGACAAAATTTCCATTCCTCTAAATAGCACAGCTGAAAACAAACAACGCTTTTTCTAATTCCCTTTGCTGTCAAATACATTTTAGTCCTTTAAGTAGTAATCCAGGTATCTAAAAAAATTATAATCCAAATGCGATAAATCCGGAAAGAAGGACGGATGTGCCAGAGTTTCATATCCAAGCTTCAAAAGTTCAAGTCTGAAGTGTCATTCACGAAATCTTTGTTTTTACCACCAGTGCAGTTTAACAGTGCACTCATTAATGCTGCTCTTGCCCGGGATTTTATCATTATTTCTATTTCACAATTATTTGAATACCAAGAAACGTTGAATTATCGTTTGAATGAGGATTAATAATCTTTGACAACCATATAAATGAATAATCGTATTTAACTCAGTAACCGTACACAGTTTTTTTTATATAGAGGGACATTTTAATTAAAATTAATTTCCGAACAACCCAATAAATCAGCTATCTTTTAGAATTCCCATGTTCCATTTTCTAGATGTGTTATGCAGCTAAAAAAAAAAAAGATATATTAATTTACACTCAATGCCATGCAATATTTACTTAATCAACAATAGCTTTATTACAATAAAACTGCGGTCCTATACTCTCACAGATATTCTCGTAAAAACATAGTTGCCTTAATTCAAAATAATGGTAAATCGTTGAACAAAATATCAGCTAAAATTCATTTGAAAAATAATTTTAATAATATAAATAATTCAGCTTAATTATTACAACTTGAAAATCTATAAGTATATTATATTAGATAATACAGCATATGATCTTTATACTTTTAAACAGTACAAATTTTACTATCATGATAACATTTGTACGAAACCAGGCAGACTCTAATAAAGAAAGCTATGGCGTGACTTCAGTGGGAAAGATTTCCTCTGAGCAATAAGATCGTTGAGCCGTACATCAGACTTATTTTAACTTGTCAACATATTTCATTGTGTTATTTCTGCTAGTTAGTAGTTCTTGCTAGATATGGCAGTAATGGTCTAAAACCTCCCACAAAGAGAACATTTTAAGGGTTGGTACCCAGCGCTTATTGTACGGATTAGAGAAAGTTAGAGGGGCCAGAAGGTCTATGACCTCTACTAAGGATCGCGAACAGTTTAGCCAAAATGGGTCGGGAAAACACGGTTTATTTATTTTTTTTTTAGAATGATCTAGGTAGAATCAAATATTTTTAGAAACGACAATTTTTTATCTCATTAGTTTACATATTTATCATTTATGTAAACATAAGTTATTATAAACCACGTCTAGTAATATGAAAAGAAAATTATAAGAAAAAAAAAGATACAACATGTCTTGCTGACTAGTCCGTACATAGACCATAGACTATTTATATATATATATATATATATATATATATATATATATATATATATATATATATATATATATATATATATATATATATATATATATATATATGACATTGGCATTATATACTCAAATTAATTATTAATAACAATTTTTTATTGAGAAAATTTTACAATCTGTCCCAATTTGGACATTAATAGTATTGCTGAATGATATCAAACATACTACATTCATACAATATTTACACAAGATAAAATTACAATAAAATATATACACAATAATGAATCAATACAAAAGTCAATAATTCACTTATACCTATATACACATACACACACTCATACATACATCACATTGAGTGGAGAATCTAGCCAGTGCTAGAACTCCAATATATTTACAAAAGGTCGCGGGGCCACTGCCGTTTCAACCTTCTAGGTGGGTTGTATGGATGAGTGGAGCTGGATAGGGATTGAGCTAAAGGATTAGGATGATGAATGAGGTTCTGGTGGAATTTGGAAAATTTGGATGGAATTAGGTCTGAAATAAATGGAACATTAAGGTCGTGGTGCAAGGTATAATTGGAGACATAATAAGGAGCATTTACTATTGTACGGAGGACTTTGGATTGAAAGGATTGAATGCGTTTGATGTTAGAACGTTTAGCTGTCCCCCACAGTTCAAGTCCGTAGGTCCAGATGGGCTTCAGTATTGTCTTGTAGATTAATAATTTGTTTTCAACTGTAAGTTCAGATTTTCTGTTGAGTAGTCGGTATAACTGTCCGAATCGTCGGTTGAGTTCTTGTCTTTTAAGTCTTGTATGTGGGTTCCAAGTCAATCTTTTGTCTAACAGTAAGCCAAGATACCGGACTGTATCTGAGAGAGGAATCGGTAATGAGTTGAAATAAACTGGCGGACAGGATTTTCGTCTAAGAGTAAAGGTTATGTGTTTACATTTGGCTTCGTTCACCTTTACACGCCAGTTATTACACCAGTGTTCGATAAGGAAAAGGTGTCTCTGAAGGTTTAAGGATGCTGTTTCAGGATTGGAACTGGATGATAGGATGGCGGTGTCGTCTGCAAAAGTTGCCAGAAAGGTATCAGGATGTGTAGGAATATCAGCAGTGTAAAGGATGTAGAGGATGGGTCCCAAGACGCTGCCTTGAGGAACACCGGCCTCAACGGGATAAAGGTTAGAAAATTCTTCACCACAGCGAACTCGGAAGGAACGGTTCGAGAGATAGGATCGGAGAATGAGGTATAGGGACTGGGGTAAATGGGTTTTCAGCTTGAAGAGTAATCCAGTGTGCCATACCCGGTCAAAAGCTTGCGCAATGTCCAGAAACGCACCAGAACAATACTCTTTGCATTCAAGAGCTGAGGAAATATGGTCTACAACTCGGAGCCCCTGTTGAACTGTGGAATGCTGAGGACGGAATCCAAACTGATGGGAAGGAAGATTTTGAGATTCTAATATGGGTAGGATACGTTTAAGAAGAAGCCTTTCGAAGATTTTTGAGAGGATGGGGAGTAGACTAATAGGCCTGTAGGATGAAGTGTTGTTGGAAGGTTTACCTGGTTTTAAAAAAAGGATGATGGTGGAATGTTTCCATAACAGAGGAAAATAGGTGGTGCGGAGGATGCAGTTATAAATATAAGTAAGGAATATAATAGCTTTCTGCGGAAGTTGTCGGAGGATCTGGGGAGTAAGGAGATCGTGTCCAGGAGATTTACGGAGAGTCAGTTTTTGGAGAAGATATTTGACCTCAGAGGGATATATAGCTTTAGGAGGTAGGGAAAGTGGAATCGGTGACATAAGAAAGTCTTGCACTTTTGCGGTGTGATTGATGTGGGATTCCGGGTGAGGAGTGAATACTTTGGAGAGGTGTGTGGCGAATTCCTCGGCTTTATCTTCATCAGACGCAGCCCAGGAGTCATCACCACGTCGGAGAGGATGGGAAACATGATGGTATTTTAGGATCTTTTTCGTGACATTCCACAGGGAATTATCACGAGCTGATAGAGAGGAGAGGTAGGAATTAAAGGACTGGGAACGGAAGTTCGCCAACTCCATCTTCAATTGTCTACAATAGAAGTTATAGGAGCGGCGATCTGTTGGGTGTCGGGTGCGCTGCCATAATGATCTTGCTCGGCGTTTGGTGTGGATAAGGTCTATAATAGGTTGTGGAAAATTATTTTGGTCTGGATTTATATTGGAGTGTTTAGGAGAGGAAGCAGTCCAGACAGCTTGTTGGATGGCGGTGGTAAAGGAATAGACGGAATTATCTAGGTCATCTTGGGTTTTGAGGGTTACTCTGAGGTCAATATTATCGGTCAGGATTTGGCGGAAAAGGTTCCAGTTGACAGGGCCTCGGATGAATGATGGTGGAATGGGTTTTGGAATTGGAGTGAGAGATACTTTTAGGATCAGTGGACTATGGTCTGAGGATAGTTCATCAAGGCGAGTTAAAGACAAGTTGAGAGAGCCTAATCCGCTGTGGATAAAGAAGTCGAGGATGTCAGGATTGCGGTTAGGATCGGTTGGCCAGTAGGTAGGGGAGTCAGGAGGCAGGATATTAAAATTTCGGGAGTTGAGTGCAGACAGCAAATTTCGTCCCCGAGAATTCGTGGTTCTGGAACCCCACTGCTGATGCTTGGCGTTTAAGTCTGCACCCAGAATGAAACGATTTCCTAAGGAATCCAGGAAGGATACAAATTCAGAATTGGAAATGGAATGTTTAGGAGGGCAATATGCAGATGTGAGAGTTACCGGAAAGGAAAAAGTCTTGATTACTATGGATGTGGCTTGTAGGAAATCATAGGTGGGAAGTGGGAGTAAATGATGAGAGAGGGATTGGTGGACAATGATAGCAGAACCGGCATGGGCTTTACCGTCTGGGTGGTCAGTACGGTATGTCATGTATTGCGGTATTTTGAAGTACTGTTTAGTCGTTAGTCTTGTTTCAGTTATAAGTGCAACATCGATTGTTTTGTCTTGCAACAACGCTGTCAGTTCGTCGGTATGATTTCTAACACCATTCGCATTCCAAAGAAGAATGGATAAGGAGTTAGGTGAAGTCATTTAAGGATTTTTCAAGGCAGGGATTAGATTCGATACTAGATTTGTAAGGAGTGATATAAGTGGCATAACAAGAGATTTGATTTCGGAGATGAACGATGTCATTAGACTGGTAAGATCTGTGACGTTTGATGGTGGAGGGATATGAGAAATTTGATGTTGAGGAGTTTTTTGAAGATTAGGTAAACTTTGAGGGATAGATTCTTGTACAATAGATTGAGAATGTTGAGGAAAATGTTGTTCCGGCAGTGCCTCGACTTCATGATTCTGGTTACCACCTCCAAGCAAGTGGGCAAATGACACGTTAGAATTTACAAGTTTTGATGGTTCTCTTCTGCTTCTGGTTGGTACAGCTGTTTCATTCGGATCCTGAGGTTTTTGGTATCTGGTTCTGAGTTTCTTGTAGATTTCACATCCCTTGTAGTTAGCCGGGTGGTCCTTGAGGCACAAAGCACATACAGCGGGTGCTGATCTTGATCTTGTACATTCTTCTGTTTTATGCTGTTCACCGCATTTCACACAGCGTGGTATGTGATGGCAATAACTTTTGGTATGACCATATGCCTGACAGTTATGGCACTGGACTATTTCTTTCTTTGTGTAAGGTTTTTCAACTTTTACACGGGTATAGTACAGTCTGCTGAGGTCATAGATTTTTTCGACTCCTGCTGATGGTTCCAGGTCCACGAAGAATAGAGGCAGTGGACTTTTATCTTTTAGAACGTTGGTGACTTGCCTCACTTGGAATCCTAATTCTGTCAGTTCTTCTTTGATTGCTTCAACGGGTGTTGAGAAATGTAGGTTTCTGATTACGACCCTTAATGCTCTCTCTTGGCGCAGCTGATAAGTATGAAAGTCAGCTTTGGTCTCAGTCAGATATTTTACAATCTTTCTGTAGGTTTCAGCAGTAGTCGGAGATATTTTAGTATCATTGGTTCTACTTATACAATAATAACTATTAGGATCTGTTACTTTGTTTAAATGCGCACACATCAGTTTAAAATTTTTAATATTTTTAACAAATATTGGTGGAGGTAGTGGTTCTCTGGGTATAGGAGAAGATTCCATGGTTTCTTTTTCATTTTGGAGGATCTGAAATGGATTCGGTGTAAAAAACGGAGATTCATCAGTTATTCCTTGTGATGATGTGCTGGGCTGTGGTTCAGAACCTAATGAGATAGCTGACGCGGTCGCTGGTGGAATCATTTTTTTATTTTGTTCACGGCGGGGTCTCTGTTTTGTGGGAGACGAGTTAGAACCTGCAGATCTAGATCTTTTACTTGCAGACTTTGAGGACATGACTTGATGAAAATATCTCATTGATTAAGAAAATAATAATAATAAATAAATAATGAGATAAGAATTAAAGATAAAAGAAAGATAATTAAAAGAAAAGCAAGCCCGAGCTTGCCGAGCTAGCGGCAATCAGCTGATCAGTGACCCTTCTTTCACTTTTTCGTGATTGTACAAAGTAAATTATAACTTTGCTTACCGAAACTTCTCCAATATTCACTGCCGTAATATTCCTGAGGTCTAGTGATGTTCTCCAGACTGAATTCTAGCGAATTCCTACTGAAAAAAGCAAAAATCTGAGAGAC